>OX454322.1:62872280-65372280 GCA_949715965.1 Dysmachus trigonus | reverse complement strand
AAGTTTTTCTTTAGCCATATACCGGGTGTCCAGGAAATAGTGCGCCAAAATTAAGGGGATGGTAGTTTGGGTCATGACCTACCAGAATATCAAAATATGACCTTAGTGAAAACCTCACCGTTTTCGAGATATTTGGGTTTTTATGAAAAATTAAATTTCAGATTATTGACTAGTTGGTGCAAATAAAAAGACATGTTCTCATTTTTTTTTTGCTAAAATATTCTAGATAAGTTGCCCTACCTGGTAAGCATTTTTTCATTGTTTATTACTAACACAAGACCGTCGAGAAAAAAAAATAATCAAATTTTTTTTTTTTGCTGTTTAAAATTATTTGACTCTACTTTGACCTTAACTGGTGAAAAAAAATGTACTAGGCAGTGATGGGAAAGCAATTCAAAAAATTGCTTAATTAATGCAGATTTCATTTTATTCATTAATAACAAGATATTGCCATGTTAATTTTAAATCAAATTTAATTTTTCATAAAAACCCAAATATCTCGAAAACGGTGAGGTTTTCACTAAGGTCATATTTTGATATTCTGGTAGGTCATGACCCAAGATACCATCCCCTTAATTTTGGCGCACTACTTCCTGGACACCCTGTATAAATGTAATCGCACGTTATATAGGAGTGGAACTCTAATGAAAAACCTTTCACCGAATAAACCTTAACAGATATTTCGTAACTATAAGATAGATTTTAAACTTTCATTAAAGCTGCGCTTCGAACTCCTACGACATCCGGAAATTTTTTGTAAAATATCCAAAAATTATTAAAATACGGCTCCCTTAAGTTTTTTCTCGAAAATATGACGTGATGAAATTTTTTTAATTAATTTTTACATTTTTAAGTGTATAAAATTATAAAGTAGTGTTGTAAGAAATTTGTTAGGGTACAATATTCTTTATACCATACTATTCTATACTGATTCATTTGCTATTTTAATTTTCCCCATGCAATACGTCTTTTAATGTCATACAATTGATTCCAGTTTCATTAAATACAACACAAGTTTTTAATTTGGTTAGAACCTCATTTCGTCTTAAAACTGCAAGAAATTAATATAATTCTTTAAAATTTTTGTAATTGCGCCCAGGATAGAGAATTCAAAATTAGTAACACCCAAAAATCTCCATGTTGGGCAGTTAATTTTTGATATTAGCGACCCAAAAAGTCTTTTGATCCAATTTTGATAAATACATATCTTGGATCCGTCTGCCTATAAGGAAATTTGGAATATAATGTACCTTCTGACAAAAGATAAGAAAGCACTTAGATTTAATTGATAGACAACAAAATCCAATGTGTTTCCACTTCCTCGTCACAAAAACAAAAATGTGTACGCTCTACTTACAACAAAATATTCAACATGTATATTTAATTTTGAATTTTTAACATTACTGAATTCTTTACCCAATTTCAGATTTATCATCGCCTCGCTATTCACTTGACAAATTTAGAGAACCCTCGAACTCATACCGAATATGAAGATTCGTACACGTTTAAGATTTTCTTCTTTGAGTTTATGAACTTCTACAGTTCATTGATTTATATAGCATTCTTTAAGGGGAGATTTTTCGATTATCCTGGTGATGATGTGGCACGAAAAAGTGAATTTTTCCGCCTTAAAAACGACATATGTGACCCGGCTGGGTGCCTCAGTGAATTATGTATTCAACTTGCAATCATTATGGTTGGCAAACAATGCTGGAATAATTTTATGGAGTATTTGTTTCCGAAATTTTATAATTGGTGGAGACAGAGGAAACATAAAGCTGCAACTAAAGATGAAACACATTTACACATGAGCTGGGAGCAAGACTATCATATGCAAGATCCTGGAAGACTTGCTTTATTTGATGAATATCTTGAAATGAGTAAGTAGGAATTAATTCTATAGATACTGTCTACTTTAACTTAATGTCTTTTATTTTTTTAGTTTTACAATACGGATTTGTAACACTTTTCGTAGCCGCCTTTCCTTTAGCTCCTCTATTTGCTCTACTCAATAACATAGCTGAAATTAGACTGGATGCCTATAAAATGGTCACTCAAGCACGACGACCTTTAGCGGAGAGAGTAGAAGATATTGGAGCATGGTACGGAATACTTAGAATAATTACGTACACGGCAGTGGTATCCAATGCCTTCGTAATCGCCTACACCAGTGATTTCATACCTAGAATGGTTTATAAATTCGTTTACTCGGAAACGCATACATTAGAAGGATACATTGAACATTCGTTGTCTGTTTTCAACACTTCTGACTATAAGGAGGAGTGGGGTGCTAATAAAGACGAACATGATCCAGACATCTGCAAATACCGCGGCTACAGGTTAGTCACGTATATATAATATGTATAGAATTTAATTATAGCTTTAAATCCATATAGAAACGGACCAGAGCATAATGAACCATATGGATTAAGTCCGCATTATTGGCATGTTTTTGCAGCTAGATTAGCATTTGTCGTTGTTTTTGAGGTAATATAAAAATGTTGTTAGGTCAAAAGTTCTACTAATTTTTATATATAATTTCTAGCATATCGTATTCGTTATAACTGGAATCATGCAATTCATTATACCCGATATCCCAGCGGAAGTTAAAACACAAATTCAAAGGGAACAACTTTTAGCCAAAGAAGCCAAATATCAGCATGGTCTCAAAAAGTTCCAACAGGACGAATATCAAGATTTGCTCGCTGTACTTAGAGACCAGAGCAACAGTCGGACGGGGAATCGCGGGAGTTGGGCTAGACGTTTAAGCCGAATGAGTGACGGTTTGGATGCCCATGTTGAGGTTGCGAGCAGACCATCTCGAAAATCAGTCGAATCAACCGTCTGGGAAGTCACTTAACAGATGATTGTAAAAAATATAAAACAAGCTGTTTTTATTTCTCATTTATGTTAAGATTTAATGTTATTAAAAGATAATTTAAGCAACCTATTTATTTTTGTTTTACACATCTTATCAAAAAAGTTGCATGAAATAATTTACCAATGAAATTTTCATACTCAACTCATCCATAATTCTATAAAAGCTCTGCAAAAAGGCGGACGCTTATGAGACTATTTACAAGCAAACGGAAAATATTGTAACATTCACATTTAATTCTATTCTATTTTATTCCTTTTACTTCAACTACATTCTACTGCCCTATTGGCGTTTACGTCGCACCGGACAAAAAGACAAATTGCCGGCCTTTAATCATAAGGTTTTAAATTATAATAAAAAGGTATATTTAGAAAGATACATATGTATAACACAAAAAGGTAAGAAGTTCTTAATTAATTTTAATTTAGAGAAACTCCTTTCGCCGCTTACAAAATGTATTGGTATAGTAACTATTCTTAAGGCAATACTAAGGTTTGGGGTAAAAATAAACATTGTTATTTATTTTAGCACATTACTTATTTTCTTTTTTGCCAAAAAGCACAGAAACCACAAAAAATTTCTCTGTTAATTCTGTTAATAATTTCCAAATCCTTGCAGTGTTTTAAGGGGGTAGTCCAGTGAAAACGACTGTTTTTTCAACGATTTTTTTTTCATATTAGAAATTAATTTTTATTAAAAAACTTTTTGACATATGATAGTACAACTATTAAGCTACAAAAAAAAAAATTTATTTTTTTTTTCGATGAGTCATTCCGACAAAATGGCCGCTCCAAAAAAACAATTTTTTTGTTGGCGGACGTCGAATCTCTGCAACGGTTCATCTCAAATAAAAAATTCAAATGAGGTTTTAATCTGTAGAACACTGGCTATCGGCGGAACTAGAATTATTAATTTTCAATAAAAAATAACAAAATGGCGGCATTTCGAATTTTTCGGGTGTTTTTCGGGTGCTTAATTTGTTTATAACTTTGTAAATAAACAATGGATTTTAATAATTCTAGTTCCGCCGATAGATACACAATCAAGAAATATACAGTTAAATTTTTAGATCAATCGGAGCAAAAGACTCTGAGATCTGACGTCCGCCGATTCAAAAAATGCTGTTTTGAGAAAAACGCGTTTAAAGATTTTTTGGCGGCAAAAAGCTAAAAAAATTTATTTTACCTTAGTCAGCGATGCCTGCTCCATACATAACGCGATGTCTGCTCCATACATAACTAACCTTAAATACAAAGCAGAAGGACCTAGACCGTTATAAACCGAAAAAAAATGGGCGGAGCAAACAGGAATACAAGAGTCCTCCTTGCTCCGAAACACGCCAGGGGACCTTCGAGCGCTCGGATTACACGTCTCTCGAAAACTCTCTGTATCTTTAAAACTATTCAATATTTTGCTTAGATATTTTAAGGGAGTATTTTCGAGGTGTAGTAGAGTAGATTTAAGCAAAAAAAAAATTAAAAAAAAAAATTTTTCACTGGACTACCCCCTTAAACGCGTTTTTGTAGTCACTTATACTACATTGAGCATTGAAAATAGTTAGTGCCGCTCTTTTATGGTTATTTTCTTCAGAATTAAGAATTACAAATATTTTTTAGCTTTTAGGCAAAACTAATAAATGGGTCATTCCATACAAAATCATCAAAAATTAAAAAAAATTGAAGCCGCACTATTTTTGATTTGGACGAAAATTGGTGGGTATCTTTGTTTAGATGTCAGAAGAGAAAATTTACCATCATTTAATTTTTCTGATGTCTCAGCTTCGGTGCGCGACCGCTAGAGCACACAAAAAGTGTGATTTTTACGCTCTACTACTATGCGCTGTCAAAATTGTTCTATTAGAGATATTTGAACATTTGTGGTCGCAGTTGAAAGCTAAAATATAGTAGTTTTAGGAAAAAAATATGGAAATAGAAAAACATTTTTATTCGAAGTATACTCGCATCATGAAAATACGATTTTTTTCACATTTTTATATGATTTTCAAATGGCTGTAGTATCTTTCCTGGTAAATAAAAAAAATTTACTTTTTGTGTACATCATGTCCATATATTAAAAAAAACAACAGTCCATTATAGACTCGTTCGACAAATGTTTTATATTAAAAAAATAAGCTTGAAATTTGAAAATTTCTGAAAATTGCATATTTCGAGCTTCAAAATGAAAATGTGGGACAGGAGATAGAGAACTGAAATTCTCAGGAAATTTAGGTGTAACCTTGAACTTTAAAGACCCGTTGAGTTTGCTTTGTTTTTTGCATTAATTGCGTTGTTGTTTCCTCGTATTGTGAAGTAAGAAAAGAAACTGATTAAAAAGGAAAATCTGCATTACTAGCTGTATTGAAATGGCTGTAATTACTAGAGGGATGCAAAAAACAAAGCAAACTCAACGGGTCTTTAAAGTTCAAGGTTACACCTAAATTTCCTGAGAATTTTAGTTCTCTATCTCCTGTCCCACATTTTCATTTTGAAGCTCGAAATATGCAATTTTCAGAAATTTTCAAATTTCAAGCTTATTTTTTTAATATAAAACATTTGTCGAACGAGTCTATAATGGACTGTTGTTTTTTTTAATATATGGACATGATGTACACAAAAAGTAAATTTTTTTTATTTACCAGGAAAGATACTACAGCCATTTGAAAATCATATAAAAATGTGAAAAAAATCGTATTTTCATGATGCGAGTATACTTCGAATAAAAATGTTTTTCTATTTCCATATTTTTTTCCTAAAACTACTATATTTTAGCTTTCAACTGCGACCACAAATGTTCAAATATCTCTAATAGAACAATTTTGACAGCGCATAGTAGTAGAGCGTAAAAATCACACTTTTTGTGTGCTCTAGCGGTCGCGCACCGAAGCTGAGACATCAGAAAAATTAAATGATGGTAAATTTTCTCTTCTGACATCTAAACAAAGACACCCACCAAGTTTCATCCAAATCAAAAATAGTGCGGCTTTGACCATTTGATGATTTTCTGTAGAATGACCCAAATACGAAATAGTATATACATAAGTTGCTTCCCGATTTCACCCAAAGAAAAAACCGACAAGTATTTGAATATTCGAAATTAAATTTCTTCATAATGTACATATAGTAAGTAAGAGACTCAAGGAATGTCTGTCTAGATTTGCATGCATTAATAATGTATACCAAAAATAAAATTCTGATGTTAATGTTTCTGTTTTTTTTTTTTATTATTATAGCTTTGAACCTTCTTCGTGTATGTTTTTTTGTCTCGTTGAATAATAATTTTAAAATAGATTCCGATGGATACTATGCTATTTTATGGCTTCTATTATATTGACTTTTAACAGTCAGCGTTATTCTATTTTTAGGTAGGTTCAGTACAACTTAGTTTGCGTAGAAATCGTTCTTTTTAATAGTCCCCAAAAAGAAAGAAAATGGTTTAGACGGGGATTTTCCTGATTCTAGACAGCTAGGATGTAGTGATGTTTGAAATTGAATCGATATATCAAAATGCCGATATCTTTGCTCCGATTTTTGGCCAATACTTCCAACGCGATATATCATGATATTGATATTAAAATCTGTATATCGGTTGGCGATTTGTACAATGATGTGTATGAAGAGCCTGGAGCGGAAAGCAATACCACAGTGGAGTGAAAAAAGTTAAATGAAAAAAAGTGATAAATTAATAAAAAAATAAATTCTACGATTCGTATACAAAATTCCTAATATTAACATTTTATTATTCTAAGATTTTTATTCGAAAATTATTATGTGTCGGTTTATAGGGTCGCTGAATTCAAATCCAGTTGCCAAAATTCAAAATAACAAGGTGATGTAGTTTTATTATTAAATCTTATTGAATTTCAAATTCGGTGTCCAATTTCGAAAATTCAAAATGGTGCCCTCAATATGTTTGTTATTGAATTTGAGTCTTACGAAGCTGCGCATATAGGGTACGCTCAAACTTGTTTATTTTGTTCTCAGACATTTTGTATTGTATTTGTATTGTAAAGCTTTCTTAAAGTGCTGCGCATTGAAAGTTTTGTCTGTAGTCTCGTTCAATTAAATAGATGTAGAATAATGTGGCTGTCCGAAACACACTTGGGCAAAGAGTATCTATAACAGGAGGGGACACTCGAGCGGTTATTCCTTATCTTTTTTCGACCTTGGTACTGTTACAGGAATGAAATGGGAATTTATGCTAGAAATAGTTAGTAATAAAGAAAGCATAAGTGAGAGAAAGACAAAAATTTGGGGCGAAAAGTGGAACACTCCTGCAGGGTGCACCTCACAAAAATCTTTTATCGCAAAACTTTTCTACGAACACATTACACGCTGCCTTTTTCACAGCCACACACCAAACACATTATATTATGCTTACCCATCATTTATCTAAAGCACATTTAATTTAATTTAATTAATTGCTTCTAACAAAGCACTTTTTTACTCAAAAACTTTTAAGCTTCTTCACATTTCCAAACAAATCAAGACCACCCGGTACGTTTCACAAAGCGAGCGGCACACAATAATCTAAAACCACAGCGCCTTTAAAAACGCACAATGAAAAAATGTAAACAATCTCGTCCGTATTCATGCTCGGTGTGTGCTACCTGCCTCTTCTCCCTTCTCCGATTGGGCATTTCCCTTTAACTTAACATTGCGAGGGGACGTCAAATTGAGCGACCTAGTACTAGTGCATCAATCCAGGGCGCCTTTAAAAAAGCGTTCATAAAAAAAGCTTATAGCTTCCGCTGTAAAAGCTATCTGTAAGAACTTTTTGGTGACTATTTCTCTCTCTACATTTCTTATAGGTATTTACAGAGGTAGTAGCCCTGAGCTGCTTTATCTAATGAGAAATTTTGCTGGGTGTATTTTCGAGAGCTTGCATATGAGTTGGGACTTTGAGAGCGTATTGAGAGTGTCCCTTCTTGTTGAATTCGATATTCTTTGACTTGGGGTTGGGCCTATTACAAGCCCATTGTGATACCACTTCCTCTTCTTGTGAGAATTGAACCCACAACCTCTAGCGTCCTACTGGCTCGCAGCCAACGTGTCGCGTTACCGACCAAGCTATTGAGACCCCTAGTTCAATTCACTCAATCAGTTAAGTATGATGTATCAAAGTGGTTCAGAAAAAATAACAAAACTAGTTATACAAAAAGAGAATATGAGAAACTACCTCAACTTATTTAATAAAATCGTCAAACCTACACAAATTCATTTGTTGTTTGATTGTATTCACGTAGGTTTTTGGTTTTCTAAAAGGTCCCCCAAAATCAGTGCGTCCATGGGCTTAAGATGGGTCTAGGTTTCACAGAAAGCAATAAATTGTATATAAGAAATCCTGCGACCCCTTTCCCAACAGCCTCAAATTTTGTTTACATATTCAATCATTTGTTAGTTATTTTCGAAAGGCCCATAGCAACCCTTACATAGTCTCCAAAAAAGAGCTAATATTTGGAAAGAAAAGGCTTTTTGTTATTGAAATTTTTTATTTGAATTTTTAAATGTAATTGTTTACTTATATTTGTAAATATACGTCCAAGTTCTAAATTTCGATCGAAATTAAATTCAAGTCGATTTTTAATTTCACTCGATCAAGCGTTTATTTATTTATTTATTTATTTATTTATTGTTTCGCTTAATACAAGCTACAGAAATTACTTAAACTACGACTAGAATAAAATTAACCTAAATTAATTAGTCAAAGGGGGCGTGGATTAGGCCGGGATAGGGCTCGCTTAAGGGAGGATATGTCGAGGTGGAAATCGAAGGCAGTAGAGTTGTTGACCTTCCGTAGCATTCTAGTGAAGGGTTCGAAGTGGCCATAATTAGTACGGTGGGTCGCAAGACGAAAGGTGGGGAAAGATCTAACATTGCGGGGGTTAGTGTTAAGGGATATGCTATGTAGGAGGTCAGGGCAATCGATGAGACCAGCTAGGACTTGGTGGACGAAGACGATATCAGCGATATCACGACGGAAGGAGAGAGGTTGAAGGTCGATTAGTTTTAGGCGGTCTTCATACGGAGGGAGGTTGAGGTGATCTGTCCACGGGAGGTTGCGCAGGGCAAAACGAATGAATCTACGCTGGACTGATTCAATTCTGTTGATGGTTGAAGACTGCGAGGGAGACCAAACCTGACAGGCATACTCAAGGAGTGGTCTAACGAAGAAAATGAAGAGCGATTTGGTAACGTAAGGGTCGGAGAACTCCTTAGACCATCGTTTGACAAAGCCAAGAGTAGAATTGGCCCTGCTAATAGCGTGATCTATGTGGGAACGGAAGTTGAGTTCACTATCGCATATGACACCAAGATCACAGAGGGAGGTAACAGATGGAATGGGTTCTCCAGAGAGGGTGTAGGATCTGGGAAGAGTAGAGGTGCGCTTACGGGAGAAGGTGATCGCTTGGCATTTGGATATGTTTAGATCGAGAAAATTTTTTGAGCACCAGGTACGAAAATTGTCTAGGTCGTTTTGGAGTAGCGATGAATCGGATGTGTCGGAAATTTGTTTGAAGATTTTCATATCGTCAGCATAGATTAGGATGTCAGAGTGATTGATAACGTTCACGACATCGTTAATGGACAATATGAAAAGTAAAGGGCCGAGATGACTGCCCTGGGGGACACCGGAACGGGATAAGAAGGGTTTGGAAATCGAAGAGGCGAAACGGACGCTATAGTGGCGATTATCGAGGTAGGAGCTGATCCAAGAAATGAGTCGGGGAGGGAGGCCAATATAGTTTAATTTTAGAATGATGATTTTGTGAGAGATTTTGTCGAAGGCTTTGCTAAAATCAGTAGCTACGACGTCAACTTCGTTCCCGTTCTCGACAGAAAGAAGGGTGCGAGACACAAAGGTAGATAAGTTGGTCGTAGCAGATCTACCTTTGATAAACCCGTGTTGAGATGGAGATAGGATGGACTTGCAGTGGAACGACAAGGAGTCATAGATGAGGCTTTCGAAGAGTTTAGGGATGCATGAAAGTTTAGCGATCGGACGGTAATTTGAAATATCGCTTTTACAACCCTTTTTATGGATAGGGGTAATATAAGAGTCCTTCCAGTGATCAGGAAAAGTACCCTCAGAAAGGGAAAGTTGGAAGAGGTGGGTAAGAGGTTGAATTAGATGGGCAAAGCATTTCTTTAGGAGAATAGCAGGAATGCCGTCAGGACCGGGGTCAGTATCGTCGACGAGCGCACTGATCTTAGAAGCAACTAGAGAAGGGTCAATGTTTATGGAGACGAAGGAGGTTTGAGCACAGTTTTCTAAGGCGGAGAAGTAGTTAAGGTCAGGGTCGGAGACGAGATCGCAAAAGGATTGACTAAAAAATTCGGCAAACAAATCAGCAATTTCTGTAGGGTTGGACGAGGATGAGTCGTCGAGTTTGAGGATAGAGGGGTAGCCGTTAGATTTGCGCTTAACATTAATGAACTTATAGAATTGCTTGGGATCGGAAATAAGTTTGGATTGCATAGAAGTCAGATAGTCTTTGTAAAGGGATTCACAACGTTCGGAAAAGAGTGAGGAAATGGCTGAGTAGGAAGAGTAGTCAGTGTTGGACTTAGACAGGAGGAAGGAATGCCAAAGTTTGTTCCTTTTGTTACGCAGGGAGCGGAGCTCTTTATCGTACCAGGGTGGTGATGAGGAGCGATTTATAACGGGCTCAAAGGGTACACATTTTGACATACAGTTGAAAAGTTCGGTGTAGAATAGGGAGACGCAGTTATTAATAGGTAGTTGCAAATCTTCTAGGGATGTTAGAATACTGGAGTGACTTAAAAGGAGGTTAAGTTTCGCAAAGTCGGCTTTACGAAAATTGTAGTGATAGCGGGTTTCGGAGATAGTAAGAGGGGTAGACGGTTCATAGGAAAAAGATAGAAAGAGGGGGGGGGGGGGGGGGGGGGTGTAAATCAAGAGTAGAAAGAAGGTGGTGACTTTCAGTAACAACTGAGTCTAGCGGATTGGTAGAGAAGATAAGGTCAAGCTGTCTGCCAAGGTGGTTTTTGACGCCACTCATTTGGTAGAGGCCAGAATCGGAGAAGTGGTCGATAATTAGAGACTCAATTGAAGAAGACACGTTAGTAGCGAAATAGGAGGAGTCATCGTCGGAGAGGGACCAGATGAGATGAGGGAGGTTAAAATCACCCAAGACAATGATGTCATCGAGGGGATGGGCAAGAGCCGACACGGCATCGAGTGCTTCAGTTGCGTGTGAGTAGGCTTGGAGAGGCTGAGCAGGGCGAATGTAGCAGCACAAGATGAAGAGGGAGCGGCGATCAAGAGAGATTTTGACGCATACCCATTCAAAGGAAGATGAGTTAGAGGAATTGATCAAGGTGGAGCTGAGGCGGTTGTGAACAGCAATAAGGACGCCGCGACCAGAGGGACCGGAATAAGTTGCGCATCCATCGGTGCAAAAAACACTGAAGTCGGATGAGAATAGTTCATAGTTGTTGATTCCGGAGGTTAGGTTCGTTTCCGAGAGGGCGAAGATGTCGTAGGGGAGGGATAGGGATTTTAGAAAAACGTTTTGGGTTTTGGAGCGAAGCCCTCTGACATTCTGGTAGTAAATCGAGCAGCAGGTAAAAGATTTGGTGGGGATGGGCAGAGGAGGGGAGGAGTGGGTGGGGGGGTTAGGAGCAAAAATAATTTTTCGAGTCCATGCGACATTTCTGTAGATGGGAAATGCGTTTGGAACTGAGGTAAGAGGCGTAGGCGGACAGATCGTCAGAAATTTGTTGGGGTGGGACGTCGAATGCTGCGTGGAACTTAAGGAAAAGCTGTCTCAGGACGGTGGGGTCGGTCGGGAGACCCTCTTGGTGTAATGAGACAATGACGTTGGTACGAGTTTTGCCGTCAATGCAGATGTGATCCGCTTTGTCATGAAGGTAGGCAAGGTAGAGTCGTACGTTATCATATATCCTGCGTTCACGAAGGCGGGAAAGTAAGTAGCGGCCATCAGGAGATTCGGCCGATAGCCTAGTTAGTTTAACAACCGGGGGAAGAAGAGGGTCAATAAAGGAAGGTTTGTCGGCAACGGGAGGAGGAGAGGTTGAGGAGGTAGAGGCCGAGGAGGTGGCGGGTGAGGGGATGCGGTCCGTGAGAGTGGGATCGGAGGGAGCTGAAGTAGGGTTACGCTTATTGGAAATGGAGGGGGCAGTAACAGAGGAGCCAGTAGTTACAGTCGGAGAGGATGGGGTTGGGGGGTTTAAAGTGTGAGAGTACACAAAGTTAGGGTACTTAAAGGGAGTAGCTTGCTTAAAGTTTGGAAATAAGCTAGCTTTAAGTTGCCAGTTGCTAGAGTTAGTAGTAGAGACGGGAGAGGGAGTACGCTGGCGAATGCTAGGTGGTTTAGGTGTTCTAGCAGGTTTGGGCAAGGAGGGCTTGAAGCTATCGCGAGTCTTTAGGGAGGAGGGATGTGGACTCGATGGAGGTGATTTCGATTTAGTATTTAGACTACGGTTAGGATTAGTGGTAAGGCTAGTATTAGAGTTAGATGAACTAAGGCTGAACTTAACTGACTTAGAGGACTTGTTATACTTTATAGTATTATTAGTAGACGTAAATGATGGTTTGGTTACGCTATTATTAAACATTACTGGTTTAGTACGTGGAACATTCCACGGAGAGATCCGTAAATTCCCGTAGTTGAGAACGCGGCTGGAGGTGCTGTCGAAGAGCCATGAATATTTGAGTGGAATGTTGACTCGAAAGCTGGAATTTTTCCTGGAGGAGAGTGGAATTTTTTTGCAGTCAATTACGCTGAAGGCGAACTGGTTGCTGAAATGGTTAATGGTAATTACCAATTTTTTTGTAATAATCTGTTTATCTGTTATTGTAATTGAAGATGGATGCTATAGTTTTAGGAATTTTAATAGAACATCAATTTCCATTTACAATATTTTAATTTAACATTTAATTTCATGCAATTTCATCTTTCGAATTCACAAAAAGTAAAATGCCAATTTCTTACTCTAGTAAAAAAATTAAAAATGTGTATCAATTTCTTGGGGGTTAAAACCTTTTTTTAAAAATTCAACCAGTTTTCCGCAATAAGAACAGATATCATCCCTTATAGTCCCCAATACATCGGTCTCGCGGAAAGTTGATTGCTAAAGTTTTCTTACCTTATGCAATCGCTTATTTATGTCGAGTCCACCGCTGAATTAGGTTTATGAAATTTTGGCGCCGGGCGTTTTTTTTTTTTTACATGGAACATGTTGGGGACGATGGAGACCCCAAATGCCCCACGATTATTGGTGGCCAAGTACACCACTATTTTTTAATTAATTTAATTAAACAACCCTGTGAAAATTATAACTTTAGTTATTACTTTTCAATAGCTGAGACTCTCCACCGCCCCAACATGGCGCTCTACGGACATGTTGAAAAATAATAGCTAAAGTTTTAATGTTCACAGGGTTATTTAACTAAATTATTTAAAAATAGTAGTGAACTTAGCCACCGATAATCGTGGAGCGTTTGGGATCTTCACCGCCCTCAACATGTTGCATGCAAAAAAAAAAAAAAAACATGCCGCGGAGGCAAAATGTCATAAACCTAATTCATCAGTGGTAAGGTAAGAAAACTTTAACAATCCACTTTCCGCGAGACCGATGTACTGGGGACTATTAAACAAAATAAATATAAAATGTAACTCCATTTTTGCCTGCAATTTTTATTAACATATGTTTAAAAATAAATAATGCTTGATTTCAGACAATTTTACTTTGGTTTCTGATTCGGCTTAGTTGCCCTTGGTTTAGCCCGAAAAATATTTGGATCAAGAACACTATGTGGTTGTTCGGGTACTGGTTGAATATATCGTCCCCTTCTTTGATCGGTTTCTTCAAGTAAATGTGGAGCCAGTAAAAGAAACAATTGCTGAAAAATCAGATAATTAATGAAAAACGAAAAAAAATCACACAATTTTACTTCTGTCCACGAAGGCAGTCCAAAACTAGAAAAACACAATTCCCAGTAAGGTAAGCCCAAATGAGCAATTGCCATTCTCAGGTACTCGCTGAAGGTCTCGGCTAAAAATTGCCACTTCATTGAATTTAGCTCGAGCAGATATATCTTAGGATTGCCTATTCCAATCATTTCATAAACGAGGCACACCTGCAAAAGTAGAAAAGCCCGGTCGAAGAGTTAAATTTTACAATTTTATTTTATGGATAGTACATATTATTGTTATACCTTCGCCATGTCGCAAATATTGTTCAACTCGAAAATTTTCGTTTTAGTAGTCAAAGTCGGTCCAGACGATTGACTGTTGCATGTTGCGCTAGAACCACCTTCTATCGTCGGAGGGGAGCTCTCGATGTTCTCCCTTAAAAGGGTAATTTGCAACAAATGCGGGAAGTGGATGCACCCAACGCGCCTAACATCATTCGCTGCACACACAAGAGTTATTGGCTTTCAGAGGAAATTATAGTCCAGGTGAACCTTATCTTACGGGCATATTGATAGCTCCAGTGAAGAATGAACCCATCCGTGGACAGGTAGAATTTCTTCATATCCTCAGGCAGGTAGACGTTGTGTCGCTGCTCCCAGTTCATTACCTGGGCTTTTTCGCATGGCTGGCGCTTCTCACAGGTCACATTTGCGATTCGGGGCACATTTGCTAGAGGAGAGGATAAAGCGGGTGTAATCTCAAATTCTATTCAATTAATTGAAGTTACAAAGCGTTTTAATCAGTCCCATCGTTAGATTTTCGTAAAATGCATCCTCTGAAGTCATCTTTTGTGACATTTTTAAATTTTGTTTCCCTGTTTTTTGTAGGAATCGTGGGACTGGTAATTGATTTAATAGATACGCTGGTTGTCACGGATATAGAGCTTAAAAAGTCACAAACATCAATAACGATATAAAAGAATATTTTGCTCTTTCTTTCCTAAATTTTCTTATAGTAAGTTATGAAACATGAGTCTGTTTTAACCTTTTGGGTGCCAAGGAGCGATATGTTGCTCCCCCAAACAGTAGTGAAAAATGCCAAAAGCGATATATCGCTGCTCGAACTTTTTAGTGCTAGATTGAGAAAAAAGAAACTTATTAAAATAATATCTTCTTAACGTTGACCTATAAAAAATTTGAATTTGGTAAAATATTATTAAATCAAACAAAAAACTGTTTAAGTGATATTAAAATTATTTTAATGTGATTTTTTTTTTTGCTTAACATTATCTTGCCAAATTAATAGTTAGGGGAAATACGTACAAAATGACATACAGTTTTGTTTTTGGGTCATAACTCTTTATTAGTAAATCACAGCACATTCATATTGTACACCAGTAATCTTTGGTTTGATACATTTGAATTCTAATAGATATTTAAAAGATAAGCAAACTAGAAAGAATAATAATTTTAATTTAACTGAGATCAACAAAATCCATTTTGACCATATGCTAGGGACAAAATGGTATACCACATATGGACTAAATGACATACACGACAAAAGTTATAAAATTAAAGGCAAAGCTCGCAAATGAACCGCTTGGTTCGTTTAGAAACGTCTGCGCAAGAGGCGTGGGCTCAATGTGAACAATGTAACACCATAACCAGTCTTTTCCAGTTTTTGATCGGGAAAAAAGATCGTTGCAATATATGCAAGCGCAATCCTCTTCGTCATCTTGATCGTCATACCTATGTCATTTTGTCCGTTACCCATGTATGTAGCAAACTTCAGAATTCAATAATAAATGCAAAATGAATATTATTCACGGAAAAAACTATTCAAATGCAAAAATAAGTACTTAAGGGATGCAATAAATGTACACGCAAGGTAAAACCATGAAAAAATTGTTTACTTTCACGATCACCTAGTTTTTTACCAATGAAAGATCGAAAAATATAGGGATTTTATATGTTTTTTTTTCAAATTATTCGTTTTGAATTCGGATTTATGAAAAAAAATACAAAAATTTGAAAAAATCAATATTTCTGTTAATTTTTTAGCTTTGAATGCTGAAAAAAGCGGGTTTTGACGATTAACTTACTACAAGAAAATTTAGGAAAGAAAGAGCACAATATTATTTTATATGGTTATTCATGTTTGTCACTTTTTTTATTTATAGCCAGATGAATTTCATGTATTTTTATTTATTTTTTTTTTTTTTTGTATTCTACATAAAAAAACGAACAATTTGAGAAAAACAAATTTGTTTAGTTTATTATTTGATTTTCCACATCCCAATCAATATTTTGGAAATGGGAGAAAGTTAGAAAAAAGAGTAACGGGCAGGATAGGGTCAGGATGGAGGCGGAGGGTGGGGGGAGTGTTAAAAACTCGCCTGAATTTTACTACCACTCTTACTGGAGGGGAAGGAGGTCAATACAACTGTCAATAACCTCCTGCGGCCCACGGTCCTACCAGTAGTACTAATTCTTTATAGTAATTCAGACCCAAACCTCATAAGTGCGATGTACTCATTACAACCCAAGGGCCTACTTGTAGGCCTTAATATAAAACGTCAGATTTCCGATTCAAATTAAAGTGTTGGGGCTGAATGACTATAAAATATTAGTAGTACTGGTAGGTTGGGCTGTAACGACTAGTTCGCTAGTTAGTGGTCTGGGCTGCAGGAGGATAATGGCGACAATTTCAAATTGAATTGATTATCGATTTATCGCAGCGCTAGAATCAATCAATAATAGTGGCAATTTCAAACTGAATTTTGAATTTTTGTTTCATAGATCTGCCGCAAAAACGAAAATTTGAAAAAAAAATGGTAAAAATGCTGATTCTTCAATTTTATATCCTAAAAGAACAAGGTGACCGTGAAAGCAAACAATTACCAATTAAACTCTTAATCTAGCCTTTGTAATTTTATTCACGATTAGTTGCTTGGTGAAATTGGGAATTGGGTAAGACTGCAAAGTCGCAGTCTGAAGTTGGCTGCATTTCAGACCCGGGAATTGTATTAATTCTGTACTTGACTATTTAATAATATTTTTCCGACACACCCTGTACACAAGCTATCAAATTTATTTTCGCCTGAGGAACACTTACTAGTCTGAAATGAACAATGAAGTGTAATAATAAAGAATTTGCAAAGAAATTTTTTAAATAAATAAATAATAACAATTTTTCCACGCCTTTACAGAATCCGCCAAGGAATTTCCCACCTAGAAAATTTTCCCTTCGCTTGAGCATCAGCTCGCGTTCACCAGGCAGCACTGGCGTATTGTTTTCCGTAGCGGGCAGACTTCACCAACCGCCATCGAGTCAGCGAGCGATTTAATTCGGCCGATCAGTTTTCGTGTGCAAGTTAAAAGTAAATCGATTAAAGAGCAGACCTCGTCCCCGACAGCGGATGCAGCATCGTTGGTCCTCCCGTGCCGCCAGATTGTGATTTCGAGAGCGTCCTTCGCACTTCGAGAGGCAGCGACTCTGCAAGTCTTGTAAGTTTTCGACCAATTTTTGGCCTGACGTTTGAAAATCGCCGTACGAATCGGCGGCGAACACTTGTTAAGCGCCCGGGCCCCGTCTTGGAACTAGTCGATTTATTTTCTAAAGCAGCCAGGTAATTGCTGTGCAATGAAACGAGCCACACACGGCCGATTTCCCGCTGCCCTTGGTCTGATTTTTTCCAAATTTCTGAAAGTCTCCTCGCACGGTGACCGCGCATCTCAGCTGAAAATGCAATCAGCCAGGTCGAGATGTTTGCTATCATCGGGCGAATTTTGTGCAATCGCGATGCGATTATAAATTACTACAGCTTCAGTCGGAGTCGACGGCCCTCGTGCACTCTGAGCTGGCAGAGTTTTTCTGTTGACTATTTCGTCTGACGCGTGTTTGCAGAGCTGAGGTGAAAACGCGAAAAACTAACAATTTGCCAAGTGTTTATTTATAAGAAATCGATAATCGCCGAATTGAGCTGTAATTGCCCCCATTCTTCCTTCCAGATCGTATCGTATCTTTAGCTTCAAACTACCACAATGAGCTCAGAAGAAAGCACATCACAGGAGCCTCAGGTAATTTCAATTCGATTTGCTCGTTCAACAGAGTGAGGAACTACCTAAACTATTTAGTGAGACATAAATTACGGACTATTAATAAAGCTGACACTGATAACTTAAATATTTACAAGTTACGTAGTCCCTCACTCCGTTAAAATGATTTGGTAAGATAAAAACATTACAGCGAATGTCTTCTTTTAAAGACCAACCCCAGAGAGCTCGAAAAGCTGGAAGAAGAAAAGCTGAAAGCTAAGTATCCTTCTGGTGCTCTGCGTGGACCTGGAGGGCATTCGGCATTTTTACAAAAACGTCTCCAGAAGGGGGTAAGTTGTATTATTATTATTCGGTCGTGTAATAATTAGAACTGCGCGCTTATGCATGGTTTCGCATTCCGCATTTCGATTCATTTCATTTTTATAATAGAAACTTTAGCCCTTTATATTTCAAATAGGCAGTAATTATAAACTAAATTATAACAAAGCGACATGATAACTCGTAAAGCATAAAAAATAAAAAATATTTGCTATTAATACGGAATTTATATTTGACTATTAGTATTTCATTTATGTTTTGTTTTGTTTTTAATTTCTATATAACAATTATATCTTAACGTTTAATTTATATAAAAAATTCTGATAAAATTCAATAGATTCGATTCAGCTTTTATATTGGTAGGCAGCTGATTGAATAATTGTAGATCCTTATTCAGTAGTGAGTTTTATGTTGGTGATCGATTTCAACTTTCTCAAATCGTACATATATTTCCTCACTAAATATGATGGCAGCAATTTGTATTTTATTTTGAATACAAAAATCAGCATCTGGTACATGATTCTTTACTGGACACTTCCATTGCAGATTTTATGTCATCTAGTTAACAGAATTTTACACGTTACACTTTAAGTTATTTCTCAGTATTTATTTTACCGCCGAGATGAAAAAATTAGCGTAGTTAAATAATCAAAATGAGGAAAGTATTACCGACTTGTACAACATAATGGTAGGCTATATCTAGTCCATTTCAAGAACCAAATTATTTTTCCGAAATTTAAGCACAGACTTGAGATGATTCAGTTGCTCATCAAATTTCAGTTTATTATTAAGCTATTTATAATTACATTTACTGTTGGGGCTGAGCTATTCGTTTTTGTCACGCTTAATTTTAATTTGTTCATATTAAACACGGTAGAAATATTCTTTAAGTCAGCCTTCAGTTCATATTTGAATTCCATTATATTTTCTCCATTAATGTACAACAAGCAATCGTTCACGAATAATGCGATTTCACAAAATTTGATCACAGATCCAATGTTATTTATAAAGAGAAGAAAAAGTAACATTATCACACACTGTAAGCTGAAACATCCGGTACTAAATTTAATGATATTTTCAGATAACAGTGAAGAATAATACGTGAAAAAAAAGTGCAGAAGAGAAATTTTTTAGTTAAAGCCACATAGTTAACAGAGCGAGTAGATTAATTAATACTAATCTGAAAAAAGTTTGTCTTTTACTTGCATTTGTATCTTTCATTTAATGTAATCTAATCGTGTTGAAAATATGTTGATTTCCGGAAAAAACATTTAAATTTAATTAATTTAATACAGCATTAAAAATACATAATAATGACACGATTCTGTATTTTAATAGCAATTATAATTTTGTCAGATTTCTTTGTTTGTGACGATTTTGTATTTCGAATTGTTTCTTTTATTTTGAGAGATTTTCTGAATTAAATCTTGCATTGTTGGTAATACGCAAAATTTTCCAAATATTTCCAAAAAGAAATTTAGGACAAATCATTTTATTTCAATTAATAATATTGAAGCCGAATCGTACTGCAAAACTCAGTGATTTTTCGCTCGATTCCGTGGAATTTAATGATATAAACGGATGAACGACTTGACATTTATTATTTTAAATATCTATTAACTGAGGATTTTGCTTATACAATAGACATTTTGTATAAAGAAAATTTTCAGTACACATTTTGAATAAGGAAAATCCTCGTTAAAAATCGTCTATGGTTATATGGTTAGATACACGCTAGTTTTATCTGGAATTATCTGAATATTATATCAATACTACAGTCACGCTAAATCCACGGCATCAGGGGAATAGTAAACACAAATTCCAAAATAGTTTCACTAACTTAAAAATAATTTTACATAAGTGTAGTAATACATTAAATATCTATTTTCAGCAAAAATATTTCGACTCAGGCGATTATCAAATGGCTAAGCAAAAGGGAGGCGGGATCAAGCAAGTTTTTGCGAACAAAGTGCCAACTGGAGAAGCTATTCCAACACCGGAATCTGTGCCTCAACGAAAGACATCGATAATCCAGCCGTGCTCTAATAAATTTACAACAACGAGTTAATCCTGTTCACATGTTCCTGTTTCCGCCCAAGAACTGTGCGCGCCTTTGTTGTAAAGTTATTACCTATTTGTTCGTGTATTATTTAATATGTTTTATCTTAATCCTTCATTAAAAGCAGACGTGAGATTTGATATAATTTAAGATCGTATGGTAACTCCTTTCACGGGCTCTTAATTTTATAGTTTTTTTTTTCTTTGGTGTACTTCAGACCTCTTTACCGTAAACGTTAGATTTCGATGGTCTGAATTACTGCATGAATCGAACGGATTTTAGTCACCTATGTATTTGTAAATGTGTAGTCTATTTGGAGTGCCTAAAAATAATACGAAGCAATACGAAGAATCAAAGCGATGTACTTTTTCGTTTAATACTGTTTTTTTTTTTTTTTTTTTAATTCACCGTCATGTTTTAAAAACTTTATAATTTTTGATTTAATCTGCCTGCACATCGCACATGTTATTCTAAATTAGCTTTTGATTCGTCATATGTATTTTTGCAACTCATTTCACTCTGCATTTTTCAATCCTACTTTTTGAACTGAACCAATATTTCTCCTGTTGCCTCAATATTTCTTATTTTTAGTTTGTAAGATAATTTGTACTTTTAAGTCGAGGAATTACTCTATTAACTATTATAAATGCCAGGAAATGAAATAAAGTTACTTTTTATGAGATGCAAATGTTGAAATCGAGCTGTGCTCTCCGATTATATCTTGCTACCTAGCTGCTACTGTGCAGTTGAAAATGTTTAACAATTCTAGTTAATTACAAAACGCTTTTAACCAATAACAGGTTCACTTATTTTATGTGTCTCTAAGCCTAAGGCTTTTGTAGTTTTTTGCTATCCGAGAATTAATTCAGTTGAGTAATATACTCCTGTGGGCATATTTTTGAAAACGACTGACAAAATGCCTGTCTGTATTTAATTTATTGGAATAAATCTAACATTTTCACATTTTCTGTTTTTTTTTTTTTTTGCAAACATTAATCTTCCTCTCCCAATAAAATGCTGTTCTATAAAGCGGTTTTGATTCTATTATAACACGATACATAATACAAATACAGGAGAAATTTCTTGTTTTGAAAGGAAGGTTCTAAAAAATAATTCATGAATATATAAAACCACTTTTATGGGAAAAATTTCTGTTTTAGAAAATTATAGGGTGTCACAAAACGTTTGCAAAAAATCATATCAAAATTGATTCGGTTTTTTGTGGTTAAAAAATCAATGATTCGATTAACACTTTATTATTCTTAAAAATAAATGAATTATAATATTTTAGGTGTATTTAGTGAAGTCATAAATGTTCGGTCGATGAATATCTGAAACATCGCCCGCTGATCCCGAAGTATCTTGATCACCCGTGTTGACCGACTGAGAATCTTTCACAAGCTAAAATTGTTTTATTAAATTATTTTAATGGAAGACACTTTATTCAATCCTCTTACCTTGGATCGGAGGTTTTTGATTTTGCGCAGTCTCTCCAACCAGTTTGATGCATAAGGTGTCTTCGTTTTAAGACTTCGAGAAACATGTGAAGCCAGCTAAAAAATAAAATTATAATTTCGAAAAAGTGGGTATATCATAAAACGAAAATGATTAACATACATTTGCATGTAATGCCAACTGCCTTGCTAGAAGTGGTGCACTACCATCAGAAACAATCTTCGCTTCTGAATGGCATACAAAATCAGCAATTTCTTTTTTGGCTCGAACAAAAATTCGGTTGCTATTTAATTCCAATGGCTGCACAACTACACATGCATAATTGAACTGACCCTGAAATAAGAGATTAGTAATTTAAATTTTTAAATTTGCATCGTAAAAAAAATATAGTTTATATTACCTTTATCGTGCTCAAGTTGTATTCTTCTCCACTCTCGTTGTAGACGATACTCACATAGTCGTTACCAATGTGCTTCTTTTTTTCATTGCAGTTTGGATCGTTATCATTGTTAGGCATGAGAGTTGCTACGTGGAAGGTTACCTGAAGAATAAAGAATATAATAATAATAGTTTATACTTTTCTGTAGCAGTAGCTTCATTACATGCACAATATCGTCCTTCCAAACATATGTGAAGTTACCGTCTCTGCCGTACTCCATATTAACAAACAAATTATTTTCCTTTGCATCCTTCAAGCTTACAAGAGTTCCCAAATTTCGCAGAAATTCCACGTACCTTACACTGCCGAAGCGATTTTTCAGAATTTCAGTTTCATTATTGCACTGCCCAGGACCAACATAGAGTACTCCAATTTTATGGGTTTCAAAAGGAGGAATAAGGTCTAGCAAAGTTACTGCAGTCATACTATCTGGGCTAACTTTAATCGGCGGTTCAGTGACTTGCAACTGGCCGGTGTAGTAGAGCTGTAGAAAAACGAAACTTGGATTTATTCCCAGCCTAGAATTTGTTGGAGGATTGGAACCTCTTGGACGAAAACTAGTAGTGGGTCTAGCATTGCGATTAACTTCCCTGACAACTGAAATAGTCTTGGAGCGGCCTCGAATCAAGTCATTTCCATTACTTTCAGAGCCCATATTATTTGTGTTTCTGACCAAAAGTCTAGGGGATAAAGGTGCTGGAGATTGTGGAGGCTTAGATGTTACCTTCTGCAGGTCAAGGGGGATCTTTAAACTTGTTGTAGATGTAGAACCAGTTACGAAAGTAGTTTGTGTAACATCATCAGCAGAATGCTGCTTCGGTGGTAAATTGGGCTCTTTATCAGTTTCAGTCTTGCCTTGGGCAGACTTTTTACCCTTGATGCCGCTATTGTCAGCATCCTTAATGGATTCAGCCAGGCTAGGAGGGGTTGAGCCGGCAATTTCTTCCGGAATAGCTTCACAGCTTACTCGCATATCTTTCGAAAAGCCCTTCTTTTTCTGCTGTTGGTCAGCTTCAACACAAACTATATCGTCTTTTTCAGGTGCGCCCGCCTGACCGGAGGTCCCTGCATTCCCCCCTTCACCCGGCTTTCCACTACCTTTATTCCCCATAAATGGATTTCTCCAGCTTGAACTCATTTCGGGACTTGAGTTTACACGCCTTACAGGATTTCTTGATCTTGTATCACCATCCTCAAAAATAACATCTTCATCATCCGGATCAATATCACTAAAACTGCCTGCGGGTTCTTTATGGCGCCTGACTTTTTTCGGAATATCGATGGGCCCCGAAGCAGAAGAAGTTGTTATCTCTTCCTGGCGTTTCAACACCTTCGCCGAAGCTCTTGCGTCCTGTTCAGCCTTTTTAATTTTTTGTTCTGTTGTAATTTCCTTTTGTAAAGCCTCGGTAAGTGGTCCAACAGGCTGTGGTATGGGTTCTTCGTTGGGGGCAAATTCAGGTCCAAACAGTCCCCCATATTGTGTGGGCATAAATAAATTTATTAAATCATTAAATTGCATATCATTTCCCAGGCAATCATTTGCAATTGGGTTCTGGATTCGCATGATCCAAGAAATATTCCCAGTTGGCCGTCTAATAAAGATTTCTGCCCACGCTGAACAAGAACGAGCACAAATTTGCTGTTGGACTAAAGTTTGATTTGGTCTCAATGAGTTCCCTAACAAGGAAGCACTGGACAAGTCCCGATTATCTATAGATTCCGGATTGCTTCCACGTCTTGAAAGCGCTTCAATAGAACTAGACGGGCTACTAAAGCGTCCTTCATTTGAAATTTGGCGTAATGCCCTAATTTCATGTTGCTGTGAAGAAGACGAAGTGGATGCTGTTAGATCAGTACTTCCGGACTCAGTTCCACTACTGTATTGTAAGCTAGCTTTTGTGTAGCGTTTATTTTGAAAAAGATCTGGACCTTCCAGTTGTAAAGTTGTACCTGTAAGGATTTCTGGAGAAGTTGGACAGTACGAATTCGAAGTAGATGTATCGCTTTTATGTAGATTTTGTGAGCTACTTTTGCTCAATGCCGCACAACGTTCACATAAACCATTTCTCGTCGGTGGTGCTGCGCAGGCACTGGTCGTAATCGTGATCAAATTGTGTCCCACAAGCCAAGTTTGTGAGGGACCATCTTTCAAAAGATACTCAGCAGCAGGGAGTCTTAGGGGAATAATATTTATAGAACGAATTCAGAAAAGGATATCAATTTTCTTACCTTTTTGGAAGTGCTGAGCACGGAGAAAACGTGTGCCTCGCTATGAAGTCAATGCAAGTCTCAGCCAATTCAGCATGAAAACTTTTTAGACTCTCGTTCATTAAAGGCCTTAAATCAGCGTTCGGCCTATCTCTACCTCTGCTCCCTCGCTCAGTTAAACTAGAGCTTCGTTTTCGGTTAGACGAATCCTCGTTCATTTGGGCAAATTCGCTCGGTAGAGGTAATTGGGCGTTGGACTGTATCGACTAAGATAAAAAAACAAATAATAATCATAAAGTTTTCAAAAGATATTATATAGGATTTTACTCTGGAAGACGGGACGAAGTTATTTACTTAATCTGCGCTAATTGATGTTCGGTTCAACAATTTGATTAGATAATTCATCTACAGCGGAGACTCGATTATTCGGCCCTCAGTTATAAGAATTCCAATTTAAAAGTTTTTCGCGAGATTAGTATGTAATTTGAAATGCTTGTATTTTGAATTATTTAAAGTGATGTGATTTATGTACACATTAACTGAGAATAGGTGTTGGTTTGAGGCTTAATTAGATCAAATAATATTTAGTATTGACTTCTATGTTTTATTGTTTATGTTTTTGTTATTTTTTACGTTAATCGAACCTCCACTGTAATAGTAAACTAGTAGAGTTCATATTTCTCTAGTTTCTTACGTCAATCTTTATAACATGGCTCCGAAGTTATAATAGATGAATGAGCAAATATGGTTTTAAGCAAATACGCTAGTTTAGGTCACCGTTTTCCAGAGCGAAGCCCATTTAATATAATTACCGTCATAATGTAATTCACAAAATTTCTCCGGAAAGTCAGTTTACATTTCAGGAACCAGCCAGCAATAACGTGATGAGCGAGAGAAACCGTGTAGTGATCGTAGCGATGAGGTTTTGTATACGGTAGAGAAATAGCAAAAACATACATATACTGCTTCGGGACAAAATTGGCGAATAAACGGTTTGGAAGACGACTTAAAACTAAAGATACATCAACCTGTAATTGTCTCTTGGAAATTTCAAAATCAAATATATGAACTTACTTGACAAAAACTCGAGCACTGGTATTGCAACAGTGACGGTATCAGACATTTTACTCATCTCCAAAAGTACATCCGGAAGTTTGCGCATCAAGGTATCCGGCATTTCAAGAATCATAATAGTGAGGGTATTAATACATATCGATGCAATTCTTGACGGTATACCAGCCTTTAGTGCTTCAATTATTAATAATTGTCTACTCGATGACAAGAACTGATGGTAAATGATCAAGCTTGCGATTGCCGGAAGGACTAGAGAATTAAAATCATCTGAAGTTAACTTTACTGATGAAGGTACCATTGAGTCAAAAAATTTTCTATCGAAGAAAATTTTAAAGAGAGTATTGGCGAGAGTTTCAATATCGTTCCCTTGAATTAAAGCCTTATTTTGGAGGATATTCGGTAACTCTTTGAGGACCTGCTGGAATACACAAAAATCTGAAATGATTTTCGTTAGTAAACGAATAAGTTAATTCGATTTTCTGTGAACCTCTTTCTAATTCCAAGCAAGTCACTATTGCTTTACATGCTCTGCGAATAGAAATCGTCGTGAAATTGAGAGCAGGTATGGTATCAGATTGAGATGTTTGATGTTGGTAGCGTTCTCCATGTGAATGTGATGTCGTATCTATGCCCAGATAGTGACTAAAGCGGATTGTGCCGGAGTTTGCTGGATCAGGATAGCCGATGTGATACGTTTTATTGGCTCTTGCCTTAAGCATCCAATTAAATATCTAAGAAACCGACAGTCGAATGAATTGAATCTTTAGTAAACATTTTAATCTTTTACCTTATAACGAATAACATTAAATGATTCCAATGCTTTAGGTCTTTGATAATGTGTCTCCAAGTGTCCAACAAGCATATCAAATATTCTGATTGCGTGACAGGACGGTAGTCGATATAGTTTCACCATAAATACTTCAATCAGACCCTCGACAACAGTCAGAACGTCCTGGATTTCGTTTTCAGTTTTAAAAATAAACCCCTCATTATAGAGCTCAAAGGGACGATTTAAAATTTTTTCTAAAATATCCAATAACTCTCCACAACGTTTAGTATCGCAGTGCCAGGCAAAATCAATCAACGCCTTACTAACGGCTGTGCGTACTAGCAAATCGGGCTCGTATGCAATTGTGGAAAATTGCGGTATTACAACTCGATCAAGAACCTCCTCCTCATATGCTGACCTGTTTGCGTCCATAATTTGGATCAATGATTGAACAGTTTTGATACGAACTTTTGTATTTGGGATTTTATAAAAACGATGGACAAATGAACTAAGCACCTGTAACCATTGTGGCCTGGTTGCCGTAACTTTCGAAGACCGATACTCTATCAAATTTAACACTGAAATCTCGGAGCGATGTTCGGCAATCTTTTCAATCAGATCATAAATACGCAAAGTATTGGCGCAGATCTCATCCTTTTGCAGCATTTCTTCAATTATATCTATTGTGTCGTGAAATTTCTCCTGAATACCAAGTTCTTTCGAAAGGCCATTCGCTTCTGTAAAGTTAATATTTATGTAGGAAAAAATGTTTTAATTTATATAAAGTAGTTCCTCTTTACCAAAATAGGCGATGCTATCTGCAATTACAAACAAAATATCGCATATCACGTCCCAGATATGTTCAGGAAGATCTTTCCCATACTTCGGTATCATCA
This sequence comes from Dysmachus trigonus, assembly GCA_949715965.1. Taxonomy (NCBI): domain Eukaryota; kingdom Metazoa; phylum Arthropoda; class Insecta; order Diptera; family Asilidae; genus Dysmachus; species Dysmachus trigonus. The sequence goes on along the minus strand of OX454322.1, from coordinate 65,345,226 downwards.
TCTGGATGCTGAATATCACCTCGTAGGTAACAATCACTTGCTTTGTGGATAGTGCCTTAAACAAATGAATTCAGTAAATTTTATTTATAAAACAGATTCAATGTCGCTTACATTCAGGAAGCTCATCAAAACCTTTGATGTTGAGAACTTTAACATTGGTACGATAGAGCTCGTGGAACTCCAGAGCCCCAAATTAATGTAGCAAATAGCTCCCCGCAATAGACCTTCATCGCGGTAAAAATTCTTATCGTTCAATATCTGACACATCGTTAAGAGCGATGAATGTCCCAGTTTAGTTCCGAGCAAATTTTTCATAATCTTCAAAGCAAATGATTTTTTCTCTCGCAAATTCTATGGAAAGATAAAAACCTATACCTTCCACGAAGTCTGACAATAAGGTCCGACATTTATAGTTCTGCAAAGGGTGACTATACACAGAGCCAGTGTCTCGTTAGGGAATATCGCATAACAAATAATCGCGTCAAGAACCCTCAAGCACCGAAGCCCTATCTCTGTGTCCTCAATGCTGCAAGACAAATGGCAAGCATGGCTACAAAGATAGAACAGTTTAGTTGGGAAGTTGTGCTATCCGAAAGTATTACCGTACGATGTCGACCACTATTTCGTTATCCAAATGCGCAACATTAAATTTGATAATATTTATTAGCATCTCAAGGTATGGTTCAGTCAGTCCAGCATCAACTATAGATGGCTCCCAGTCTAACATAAATCTGCCAATCTATTGATTAAACATTTTTTAATTATGTATTTTGTTGGGTCTCCGGTTTTTGCGGTCCAGAAATTTCAATTTATCGCAAATTTGTGAAAAATTTAAATTTCGATTTCGATTTTCTACAAATTCTGGAAACCCTACACTTATTTTATTTTTATACTTTATATACTTTAAAATGTTTAAAAAAAATAAAAGCGAAGAGGTTATTTTTTTCTTTAGTTATACCGGGTGACATAAAAGTACCGGAGATAAAATCCAAGGCCACCAGTCAGGGAACAATCCTACAATTTTTGTTTGAAAAATGTTTTCCGAAAATGCATTACTGGCGATTATTCTGCTGTTCCGGTATTTTTATGCCATCCCGTATAAACAGCCTGATTTAAAAAAAAAAAAAAATAGATGTACCAGTTGGCAAAATTAGACAAAATTTTGGTTTGATGCTCCTAACAAATATGGATTTTGCATTTAGTCGGGTTATAATTCAAATGGTTCTATTTTCTAATCTTGCTTGTAAGAATAAAGAACCTTGTTACTTTCACCCTTGAGTACACGAGTCCTTAAGTATTGTAAACGTTTTTATGTCCCTGTGCAAAGCTCGCTTAACAATTCGCTTTTCTAAATAGAGCGTTATAAGACTTAATACAAATTTTCTCAAATAGCCGCTTCACTTTGTTGAGAAACCGAAAACATTTATTCTAATCCCATTTAAAAGTTAATAAAACATACTTAAGGCATATAATAACAAGTCCGATAAAATTTTCAATAACAAATGCTGTAAATAATCAAACTGTTATAGTAAAAATCCAAATGGTTCCTATTAAATTTAAAAAAGTTATATTGTATACTACAAAATTAATTAAATCAATATCAAGAGCAAAGAGTCACTCTTGATATTGATTTAATTAATTTAATACTATAATCAATAATTTAGGAATAAAAAATGTATTCTCGAGTTTTGAGGGCGAAAACCAGTCAATTTGACTGGTTGGTAATTCCAATTTTGAAATAGTTTTATTTATTTATAGAGTTCTGCGACAAGAGTTAGGGGTCAGGTACCGTCAATTTGGTGATAAGAATTTTAAAAAAAAAATTGATTTGTACATCGTCTTTATAAAGGATTATTTCTAACTGTTCCAACATATACCGATCGATTCTATGAAGTGCCTTGATGAACATTTGTGAAAAACAACCTCCCTCTCAGAATAACTCTTTCCCCCTCAACATTGCGATTGAACATTATAACTTTCTTCAAGGACAATTAAGAAGGGTTCGTTAGAAAGTGGGCATTTTGCACTTTTTAATGCGGTGATCCTTTGATAAATTAATGAAAATTATGAGTAAGAGTTCTACATTCAACCCTTTATGCTGAAGTTCTCCTCCAATCCATTTTTATTATTCCGCAATATCCTTGAACAAAGTTATAACGATTTATATGAGCGCACCCTGTTCAAGAACATAAAACTTACAATCGCGATTTTGAGGATAAATGGTTGATCTGAGTGTGGAGCTCCTCATCAAGACACTTCATAGAACCTATCGGTATATGTGGGAACACTTAGTTTTACGAATCATCCTGTATTCTGTACAAAGTTTAAGATCTTTGGTTTTATTCAAGAACACTTTCGCAAGGGTTAGAATTGGTCTGAATCACCCTTTTTCTAGTGAAGAGAATTACTTGTTTTTGAAAGTTTGCAGAGTTGCTAAATAGCTCGTTTTATGCCAAAAGATGCTCTGACAAAAGTAATCCATTTGGAACAGCCTGTTATGGCTGAGTTCTGTGATAACATAAGGAGCTAAATAAGATGAAATTCTGAGTTTATCACGGATTAAATCCCAAAAACAGGTTTATTTCACACACTCAGTTGCGTACTAACCTTTTCCTCAAAGTTCGTTATGTCTTTTCCATTGTCCGTCAAGGTAATAAGGAGGTCCAATCTGTGCCTAAGGTCTTCGGGAACGTCGTGCTTCTATAAAAGAAAGTTGTAAAATAATCCTCAAAAACCAAGTCCTTGCCCACCTGAATAACAATGAAGAAATGCTCCCTCATCATTGAAAGATTCGCATATTGCCCCTGTATCAGTTTTTTGTAGAAACTTAACGTGGTTTGCCGGTGTTCCGTTGATTTATTGTCGACGATCAAATCTTTCGTCAGCTCCCACAATTTGCTCACCGATGCCTGTGGAGGAAGGATTCATTTTTCTGATATTTGTGTGCTATTTCCAGCTTACATCTTCCAGTTTTGTTGTTAAAACCAAATCCCCGAGATCCTTTAGAGTTTTACATCGCTGGGCAACGGGTATTTCGGGGCGGAGCTCCTTTTCAAGTTCCGGCCAGAGATCCCGTTCCTTCACGCCACCTTAAAGAAAACTGGTTTACTTTCGATGCGAAAATACCGAAAAATACGCGCACCTCCCGCAATTTTATTTGTCCCGAAAAACTTCCGAAGCTTGGACAACGGATTCTCCTTGTCCTTGGAACTCATTGCTTTAGTTTTGCTGAAAATTTTTACGAATTTCTAATGGAGTCGCCGATACTCCGGTCAGTCGGGCATTTTTCACTAGCGGTGACAGCTGTTATTTTTGACAATTACCATGGACGAGAAAACAGCTTGAGTTTTCATGTGCTGAAACTCCTTTTTTATGAGTAAAAATCCCTTTGACGTATCTATTCGTCAAATATGTGAGAGCAGTATGAAAACGGAAATTTACTGAAATTACTGCTATTTGACAGTGTGAAAGTGTGAATAATGCCATAATTATTGCTATCCTCATAAATTACGGGCTTTAAAAGCGATTTGCAATAATTTGATTAAAAAATAATGGATTATTTATCCAAAAAACCCCGGAAATACTTCATTGTTTTTCTTAGCTGGCGCCATGTGATCGAAAACGGTGTGGATTGGTTGAATCTATGTTGATGTCACACATTAATAGCCGTATTCTGGCATTGTGACCGGTCACAAGTCACAAGCTCTTGTGATGTTTGACTATGATAGGTGACGTGTGCGGTATTCTGAGTTAGGAAAATCACAATATATTTACCTCAGTGTCCTGTGACTTCCAATTCAGAATACCAAAAAGTCACAAATAGTGATTCACCACACCCTTGTGATTCTCTTGTGACTTATGACTGGTCACTGACGGTTGCTAGAATAGGACTGTAAATTAAAAAGTTTCAAGATTGGTTAAAGATAAGGTACATGATCTTAATGCAAAATAAATCAACAGAACTGAAATCAATAGAATCGTCGAATATAAGTACTTGGGAATTATTATAACCGACCCTCTAATTTGGAAAAGATATATACACATCAGGAGGAAAGTAGCAGGAATTACTGGAGTAATAATAATAAATCATTATATTTTACCGAAAAACAAGAATTTGAAGCAATATCGAGATTACTTGACAAAGCAACTAAAATAATTCACAACCTCTTACGTCATACTTCCACTGATTCACGTTATAGCACCACCAACAGCCTGAACCTAAATCAGCTTATATAGGCTAAAGCTGCATAGAAAATCTCAAAGCATCACTCAAAATCATCATTACACTGACATATGTACACCGTGTCAATTAAGTACCCGGACGGCAGAATACCTTGAAAAGAAGGCATCACAGAGAAAAATGATTTAAACAAAAGTTGTAGATTTTTCAAAAATTACCTTGACTATTTTAAAAACTTATATCAGAGAAAGGTCAAAGTCGGGTACTGCAGAATAACTCAAACCTAGTCACCATCAGATAGCCAGGGAAAAATTCTACAACTTCTATTTGGAACATTTTTGCCGAAAACCCACTCCTGACGGGTTATTTTGCAGTTCCTGTACTTTGACCTTTCTCTGATATGACCTTCAGAGGTCAAATTGTTAAAATGGTCAGGGTTATACTTGAACGTAAAATTTTTAAATAATTTCTGAGATCAAAAGTAGGGGTTCCAATTTCAAAAAATATGTTTGTGGGCTCATATTAGTAAGGGAATTTCATCAATACGAAACAAATAGCACAACGAAAGGAGACTTCAATCCGCAAGTACCTAGGACGAATCGAATAAAACAAGATCTTGCTCATTCAGCAATTGCATTTTTTTAAATTTGAATTTAAATGTTTACTGCCCGCCACCCACTGACATAGAGGAACTGGACTGCTAACCGCCGTCTGAAAAACGAGACCATTTTTAGCGCAAGCTCAAACCACATGGCGCAAATCATGCCATTAAAAATTCCCTAAAATACCGCACAATTATGTTTAAAATGAAGCAAATAAAAAATAATTAAGCTGTCATGAACCGATTTCTTTTATATCACGCTTAATTTTAAGTTTTTTCACAAAAATGTTCCTCGCGGCAATCAGCTGCGGTCTTAAGAAAGACAAAGATAGCTATACAAATTATTTTTCTGCCTTTGTCTAACCTTCACATTTCTCGTTTATACCAACCCAAGCTAAAAATTGTATCACAAAATGAAGTAGCCATCTGTTGGACATCGTTAAACTATTCTAACAGCTGATTGCAACGGAAAATGATGAGTTGGCGGGCAACTTGTAAAGGCTGTCGTGGGTAAAAGTGATGTGCAAAAAGCTTGTGTTTACTTTTATTTATCTATTGGGAGTATCAAAAAGATGTATCACACGCGAAGATACTAGAAAAAACCAAAAGAAGTGCACATACATGGCGCCACCTTCATTTGGCTATTGGCCATTTTTTTTTGTAAATTTGTCTGCCTGCGGGCTTAAGAAAGAGCGAGATAGTTAGAATTCGGTCAAAATTTGGTCTTACTTTTGATGTGAGTTTTTGTACGGGATCAGCAGTCCAGTTCTTATATGTCAGTGCCGCCACCACTAGTTCAACACTTATACCAAATTTACTTTGCCTGAGGAACTCCTAATAGTATAATATATATAATAATAAAGAATTGTGTTATTTTTATATACAAATGTTGTAAATAAATAAATAAAAAAGTAAAAATAATTGAATTAGGACTTTTGGGAAATTATATTTTCCCGTCCCTAGCGCTCATGTGCTTTTTCTTTTCGATTTGACATTTCGACGACAGTTGGTTAGTCATCCGGGGATCTGGGGATAAATTGGTGGTTTTAGGAGTAAAATTAACTGAAATTGTGGCCGTGGCTTGCTGATACCTTCTTAAATCTCCCCTACACAACAGACCATCATCAAAATGCTGGTAAGTGGACCGCAGAAAAGCCAATTTTCTTTGGTACTCCGCATTACCTTATATGGGCAATGGACCAAAACAAATTTCATTTGCAGAACCCCGAGGAAGACACCGAGTGGAATGATATTCTTCGGTCGAAGGGAATCCTGCCCCCAAAGCCGAAAGAGGCTGAGATCACCGAGGATCAGATCGTTTCCTTGATAGAGAACACCATCCAAAAACGCACAGAAAATGGGCAAAAGGAAATTTCTGAGATGAACTTGGATGAGCTCGATGAGCTAGAAGACTCTGAGGACGAGGCAGTACTCGAGGACTATCGACGAAGGAGAATAGCAGAAATGAGGGCCGCCGCTGACAAGGCAAAATTCGGCACCGTTCGCGAAATCTCTGGCCAGGAGTACGTGGATGAAGTTACGAAGGCAGGGAAAGACATCTGGGTGGTGATCCATTTGTACGCTCCGGGCGTGCCTCAATGTGCCCTCATACATCACTTAATGATTCAGCTGGCCCAACAGTATCCTCAAACGAAATTCCTGAGATCGGTAGCCACCACCTGCATCCCTAATTTCCCCGACAAGAACCTCCCCACAATTTTCGTCTACTTTGAGGGTGAAATGAAAAAGCAGTACATTGGGGCCACAGAGCTCCGGGGCGATAAACTTACCAAAGAGGAGTTTGAATTTCTCCTTGGTCAAGCCGGTGCTATTCCCACTGAAATCAAAGAAGACCCCAGGCCTCAGATTCGGGATAAACTTCTCAGCGACTTAAACACTGTCGATTTTTACTGAGGAACCAAGCGACAAAGTGCAGCAATATCGCTATTTATTTGTTTAAGTAATTTATATTTTTATTGCATTTTCTTATTAAAGGAACCATTTGCAAATTTTAAAATTGTCTTCCTCTTACCTTCAAAAATGTATAATTGTATCGTCTGTCCAAAGAAATATATTTTTTATTGTTACCAGAACCTTTTAATAATTTGTAAAATTGAATTTATGAACAAGCCTTGCCGCTTAAAAAGGGAGGAGTTCGCAAAAAGATTTTTGAGTTTTTCATTTTTGTGGTATTAAGAGCGCTGTTACGGAAGTCGATTGGGACTAGCTAGGACACATTTTATTAGCTGAGACTTCCATAATAGGGCTTTTAGTTTCTTCCTGATCCTGAACATGCAAATACAGGGTGAAAGATTTCTAGACAAATAAAAACTTGGGAGTTACAGAATGATTCATAAATTAGAAATATGAAAAATATGTTTTGCAATTTCCTAAAATCCAAGATTTTCCCAAATGTTCTCCGAATTTCATTTATCCAGTTTTAAGAAATTCAAAGTACACATCACGACTATATTATTACTTCTTAAACTCACTTTATCCTTTATATGAAATACTAGCTGGGTTACCCGGTTTCACCCGGCGTTGGGTAAATACTTACTAATTAAACACTTCTCAAATGTTCTAGTTTGTTATATCCTAGAAATTGTTTCAACCCGGAAACCCATTTATGGATCCGCCATCTTGAATTTCCAAATCTTAATAATATTAAAAAAAATTTTTTTTTGTCCTGTCTTACTCCCTTTGGGAGCATAGGGCGTCCACAAATTCTCTCCATCCGTTTCTATCTTGGGCTAGTTCCTTAAAATAATGATTATACCAATTTTCATTTAAATCCGTTGAAATTGAGAAATTTTGGTCGCCATATTGGATCTGCCATCTTGAATTTGGAAATTTTGCTGATATTCGAAATTAGTGGCCTCATTGTACTAATTTTCAGTACAATTTTCTAATTTTCATTAAAATCCGTTGAAATCGAGAAATCTTGGTCGCCATATTGGATCCGCCATCTTGAATTTCTAAATTTGGACAACGGATTTTAAATCACCATTCCGCAAAACCCCTATGTACCAATTTTCATGAAAATCGCTTCAAATTTAAAATTTTCAGCCGCCATCTTGGATCCGCCATTTTGAAACCCTACGTATTATCCGAAAAAAAATTAGCCTATATGTTAAGTCGGAATATGTGCTACCTTCGGGCAAAAAATGAAAAATATCGATGCAAGCGTTTAGGCGTGATTCAGCAACAAACAAACAAACAAACTTTCATTTTTATATATATGTATATAGGGATATAGCGCTTTTAGAACACAACTCCTTAAGAGGTCTCACAAGGGGAAACAAGAAATAGTTAGGTAAATTATACATCAACTGGATAACAAAAAGCAGTAGTCTCATACTTTTTTATATATTTGTTTATTTAAAACCTAATTGCTTCAATTAATTGTTACAATTGACCTTTTCCTTGTAATCGCAGTAGTTGAATTGATGATTCCAGAGCAGACCTGGCGGACACTGATGAATAAACATTTGCTTGTTGTAACAATGAACATATCTGGAGCAATCTTCCGGATGTTGAAGATATGCATTGTCCGAAGCTCCTTCACAAACATTCTCCTGGTTGATTTCCTTCCTTGGATTTGTTGCTTCAACTGGTGCTCTAGTGACGGATGGAATTTCGGCGACTATTGTTTCAGGTAGCTTATTTTTTGATGAACCTCCTTGGCAGCCGGCTCGTTCAGGATAATCGCAGATCATAAACTGGGCGTTGAAATGTGTGCCTCCTGGACAGGATTTTTCTACTGCTTGATCTCCAGCGCACTGGATGAATTTGGTGCAATCATCTTCGTGTGCGATGAGTTGGTTTTGCACGATTTTGTGGTTTTAGCTGGATTACCTGGAAGAATTAATTTTTCTGCAGGTTCCTGAGGTGTAGGAGAAACGGAAACAGGTGTTGTGGTAATAATCTCTGGTTGGACGGTTGGTTTTGGTTCCACTTTAATGTTTGGATCACATTTTGCAATTTCTGGCCATTCGCATCGTCCCAATTTGGGACTATAATGGAGACCGGTTGGACATGCAATAGGATAAGCTCGTCCACTCAAACACTTGTAGAATTTAGAACAATCTCCAGGATAAGGTAGGACGGTTGGATTTTTTGGATCTTCATTAGGCGGACAGTCCAAGGGCACAGATGGAGCTTGGGTGGTTTTTCGTTTTGGAGTAGGCGTTGTCCTTGGAATAGGAGTAGTGCTAATGTTTGGATCACAACCTGCAACTTCTGGCCATTCACAACGTCCTAATTTGACGCCAAAATGAAGTCCAGATGGACATTCCATGGGATATCCTCGCCGATTTACACATTTAAAGAATTTGGAACAGTCCGTGGGGTTGGGTAGGAAAACGGTTTTATTTGGGTCTTCAATTACAGGACAATCCATATGAATTGGAGGAGTTACAGAAGTTGGCATGATGGTAGTTATTGGCTCTGAGGTAGTGACCTGTTCCTTCTTCAATGGTACTTTAACATCATGCTTATCTGCAGTCACTTTAACATTCGGATCGCATTTTGCTACTTCTGGCCAATCACAGCGGTTTAATGTGGTACTCCAATGAAGTCCTGCTGGACATGAAACTGGATAAGCGATTCTATTTAGGCATTTAAAGAATTTTGTGCAGTCAACAGGGTCTGGTAGGACAGTAGGATTTTTTGGATCGTCATCTGCGGGACAGAGTGGATTCAATTTTGGAGGTTCAATAGTTGGTCGAGGAGAAGTTGGAGGTAATGAAGTAGATGGTTTTGGAGTTTTTGGTGTAGCTACATTAGGATCACATGCTGCTACCTCTGGCCAATCACATCTTCTCAATTGTGCACTAAAGTGAAGACCTTGTGGACATGAAATTGGATAAGCTTTGCCATACAAACATTTATAAAATTTTGAACAGTCATTGGGATAAGGTAAAACTGTTGGATTTTTTGGATCTTCTTCAGGAGGGCAAAGGGGATTAACTGCCGGTTCTTCACGCTCTGTATTCTTAATTGTAGCATGCTGAAAAGATGAAGTTATATGAATTATATATATATTTATATATGTATATAAATATTAAAAACAATGACTGAGAAGTTTCGCGTCGAAAGATACTAAATGAGTCATGAATAAATTTTAAAAATCTTTTGAATAAATATTTGTACTTCTATCTATTACTATTATTAATAATTGTCAACATCAATTTAGAAAAAAATTCCGATCAAAGTTATTGGGAGGTAAGATGAGATTTATTGCACATATTATGTACTTTCTACTACTTTTTAAGCACAAAAAGCGTTAACAAATTAAGTCTTAAATTTTAGAATAGACGCTCATATTTTTAGCCAATTTTAAGAAATTCAAAGTACACATCACAACTATATTATTACTTCTTAAACTCACTATATCCTCTTTTACTTACAGAACTAAAATCACAAGAGCCTGTATTGATAAACAGAGCAAATAATGCCACTAAAATTATCCTCGCTGCAATAAAACGTAAAAGAAATTCTTTTATGAAACTTTGAGCTCCTTTTTATCTTCCAAAGCAAAAATCACCTTCCATTTTTACACTTAATTTGCACTATATTTCGCTGTAACACACGAATCCAAAGTTGTTCGAAAAGGTCGTTTTGTTCGTTTTATTCGAAACCCCGTCGAAGGAGTAACGTCGGAAATACTGAACTCTCCTCGAAACTGGGGCTTTATATACCTTCAAGCAGAATTTAATCTTTAAAAGGGAAGTTACTCATTAATCTCAGTTAGTAATTACATTTAAGTGTTTTATCAAATTCCATCTGCGCAGATTGATATCTTATCGGATGGATATCAATTCTAATGAATGACTACACTGATCGAACATATAGTATCAGTTGAATTGGTTAGAAGAAAGTTTTAACTTTATGCAGTACTTAAGGGGTTATTCTCATGTAAACGAATAAATTTTAGGTACCTCTTTTTAGGGAATTTTTTTTTAATAGACAATAAAATTCAATCACTTTAATTTTTTTATATGTTTTTATGTATATCTTTAAATGTACAAAAAAATTTTTTTTTCTTATTTTACATTTTTTATATTTTTTTTTTTAAATTAAATTAGACACCAAAAAAAAAAGTAGGTCACTGGTCAGTGTGATAGCGGCTGTTCATGTTGTCCGAGATAAAAAAATCGAATGGATTATTGTTCAGTAGATCTGTCGCTATCGTCCCTACCAGAATTAATCAATTTCATTGAAAAACCAAAAAATTGCGGACTATAGAAAAAAAAGTTACGAAAATCTTGGTTTTTTTTGTTAAAAATCGTTTAAAAAAATAAGAAAATATTTTCGAAAATAAACAATTCTGGTACGGACGATAACTATTAATGTGTAGAAGAACATATATAAATTTCAAAGCAATCGGTTGAATAGTTTTTTTGTTAGGACACTGACCGTTGTAGAAAATGATGTTTCGAGAAAAATGCGTTTAAAGTTTCAAGAGCAGAACAAGTCGCTTACGGCGCGTCGGCGACTATGAGTTGTAACTTATGTAATAGTAGGAATTTCGGTCTGAATTTTTCACAGCATATTTTCAATAGGTACTATCGAAATATGAAAAAAAAAATCGATTTTTCGAAGTGGTCACATGAGAATACCCCCTTAATATTTTTATTGTTTAGGATTTATCAAATAAAATGTTGAGTTATATTATTAAATCTGTTTTACTTTAAAATAAAATATATAATATATAAAAATAAAAATAAAACCGATAATTTAACACTCATAAGTTAAAAACTAAGCTATCATTTTTCTGAGGAAGCTCGTTATGTTATATAATTTTTACAGCAATCATCATCAAAATCCCCTAAATCCTGTGATTACAAAGTAAATACCGAACCTCATCTAATATTTTAATTAAATTAAACTGTTCTGTATTCAATTAGGATACAATTTTAATGCAAATTACATCAATTTAAAAATTAATTAATATAACCTAGTATAATTACCACAGAATTTTGTAACCATCATCTGTAGAGGTTAAGTTTTATAAGAAGGAGAATTTTTTTCCGAGTACATATTGTTAAAATTAATTTACTTATTTATGAAAAACCACGACTTTCCTTTTAGTTGAATGACGTACAACAGATATTCAAAGATAATATAACAAATCTATTGCTTTTATGGCCTATTTTTGGGGCACATGCAATTTAAAATATTCTATTTTTAATCGACTTCAAAAAATGGGGAAAATCCCAATTCGGGGCAAATGCAATTTTATTTTTAATATATTACTTCTCCGACATTCCGCGGTCGATTTGCGTTATTTATGTTTTTAGTTGAAAGGAGATACTCTTGAATTGGTCCCATTTAAATTTCATCAAAATCGGTTCAGTAAGTTTTTAGTAATTCAACACTAATCTAAATATTTGCTTCTCCCGTAGACAGTGGCACAACCTTCGATTTGTATGGGGAATTAGTATGAGATAACATAAAGGATTTCAAGAATAACACACAGACACACCTATAGAGTATTATAATTATATTGGCAACATTTAAATATTTCAACTTTAAAAAATAAAAATCCTGTATTTATAAGTGGTTTCAACAAAAATCTATATTTAGTCCGTGATTCATGCGATCAAGGATATAATAAGGAAATAATTTTTCTGAAATGCTCGAATCTATCAATAGATTGCGATAATTAGACTACTCATTTATTTCATAAGTTCATCGTATTATTTGTAATTAATTACAATATGTCTAATTTTGCGCCGATTTCAAAAGATATCTGTTCAAAAAATGATTTTTAATTTTGTTTTTTTATGTAGAATTTCTTTGAAGTCGGTTTATTTTGTTAAAATTTTTTTGTTTTTGAACTTACTCACATTCCTTTAGATGTCTAATTCTAATTTCTACAAAAATCCTCTCTTCAATTTTTTTGAAATGAATGCATAAAATCTTGACAAAAATTTAGCAAAGAATTAGACGCTTCATTATTCGTGTTCTTAATTTGAATTCCTTAAACTAATAGTAATCAATTATAGCAGAGCGTAAGAGCCTTAGCGTATTTTTTACACAAATTTTCTATTTCTTTGATCATCGTGAAAATTCAGATTTCTGCTGTTATCAAAATGTAAGCATATTAAACGCACGAGTGCTTTAACATCCTTGTAGTATGCACCTTTTATCGAAGTATAATTGATTCCTTACCGTGTGCACCACACTTCAATGCGTATTTAGCAGATTATCTATTCTATCGAAATAATGGTTGTCGTTTTTCTTCTGAAATACCTACGTCATAGTAATAAATTGCTAGAAATTTCACAATATTGTATCTTATAAAGTAGAGAGAAAGAGAATGTCCTCATTAAATTATAATCACAGAAGTACCTGCATATCATAAAACATACGTAACTCTGTACAGTGGAGAGTACTCCAAAGAGTAAGAAACATGATTCTACAAAGTGGACTAATCATTTAATTAATTGCCTGATCTTGTTGGTTGCTAAAAAAAACTCCAGAAAACATATGTTTTCGACATTTTATCGGCCTGTGTCAATTGTTAGTCTTTTCTTTTATCTTGGGGTATAAGAAGGGAACAAAATCGGTGATTTGATAATAATATATTTACTTAGTCAGCGGTCAAAGTATGAAGAAAATTTTCGTTTTTTATGAAGGGATTTAAATAACACTAGATAGTTGGACTTTTTTCAAAGATTATGACACAAGAAACTAAAGTAATTCATTATATGTAAAATTTTAGAGGTAAAATGGGTCGAAAAGTCATTAATTTTGAAAATATAGAAAATCAAATTAATCGCGAAATATTTCGAATTTAACTTTTATGTAGTTCGATGACATGATGGGTTTTATAATGTTTTAATTAATTTTAAGAGTATGATTTGGAAAATAAATATAATAAATAAATTTGACAAAAGTTGGGACAAAGTTTCAATCAAGCCATAATTTGGAAAATTAAAATTATTAGAAGTATGTGAAAAATAAATGTATAAAAACGGACATATATTTTTAGTTTAATAAAATCTTTCTGCGGTGCAGCTGAGGACTACAGTCCGTCATTTAGTGACTTTTGTAACAAGACTTTAACTTTTCAATTCAAATATTTTTAGAAAGAAAATTTTATCCAATCCATACTTAATTCATATTCAATTACTTACAAAAAAGAGGAAAACAAAAAACATCTGAAAGATTTAAAAAAACTAAAAACGGGGTGATTTCACATTTGGAATTGAAATAAGTGTGTTCAAGGATATTAAAGAGGTATTTGATGGAATCTTAAATAAAAAATGCAATAAGTTTGTTGCAGATAAATTTTAATCTTTTGCTGTATTAATATTGACTTAAATTTGCCTTACTTATACTTAGCATTATTATTAACAATCAAAAAGTGTATTCGTAATTTAGAACGAATAAGTTCAAGAGCTATCTTAAACTTTATAATAGTTGCGTTTTTCTTTTTCTTTTCATCCGGGTCTGAATGTGGATTAACTATTTAACATATTTATCCGAATCTACTTCAAAGAGCTGAAAATATAGTTTGAAAGTATTCTAGCAAAGGCGTTACTGTTTGTTCCTTAACTGTTGGAAACATTGTAATGGACAACAATAGTTAATTTAACTATACGGAATATACAAAATTATTTTTGGATTATATGATGTAATAGGAAATAAATCTTTAGAGACCCTTTTTTAGTTTTCGTCTAAAGGGCATTTTTATTATATTTAATAGCTTCACAAAGCCAAAATCGCTAACTCGGTAATTGACCTGCATGTTATTTTTCCTTTGATTCTAATCTAGACTGAGACCCGTATGAAAAAAATAGCATGGTAATTTCTCACTTACATAGTACTCATTGTCTATGCACAGAATTTCCATAAAATTACTTGTGCGCAAAAGTCTGCAAGAGATATTTTTTCCAGCCTTAAAAATACTTCTTGCAAACCTTTTTTGAGCCCCTAACCTAAATAATATTTTTCACATAATTTTAGATCAAATGCAAAAACTGAGACACGAAAGGATAAGATAAAGTAAATGTCTGGTAAATTGTTTATTTCAAAAGCGACCCAAAAGTACGTATAAATAAAATCTGGGTAATATGGGGAGGTATAGTGATGTTTACGTATATGTAAAAACTCATATTATCTTAGCAAGATACATTTGCATTTCCTAGCAATTCCTTCACAGAGATCTTGCCATTTTTGTTTGCATCGAAGAATCTGGACAGAAACGCCTTGAGTACCTTGGGGTTCGCTATCAGTTCGTTTGCTAGCCAATCAATAGACAACGGAGACAGTTTTTCCCTGAAATAATAATAATAATAATAACATTAATATGAGAATAAATGGGAAGTTAGTAAGTGTATGAAGAATAGTAGTGTAGTAGTTATAATTAATACAAACCAGCCATTTCTTCCTTTTGAATCGCCAAACTCTTCCGATCCGGCGTGCCTTTCATCGTCGTCATTGTAAAAGTATGAGCCAACGTCCCTTTTTCCATATCCTCGGGCCACGGAGATTTCTGAATTTTTGTACTGTGCCCTGCTTTGTGCAGAGCATATTGAGAAGATTACTGCAAGCACAACAATGATCACCTTGTAAGTAGCACTCATTGCTGAAATTAAAAAAAAAAATCAAATTTAAAATTTGATAGCAAGGAATGAATTAAAGTTCTTCAAATTTTTCTTGAAATTCAATTTATTTATTTATTTGCAGTGCAACATACAATATATATTAGCATAGTATAATATCAAAAGCAGGCCAACAATGAAAATATAAAAACCAAAAAATCTCAATTAGATTTTAAATTAAAACTGAAAAATTTACTTAGCCGATTTTTCAATTGCGGGCAAGATAAGTTAAAATCAATAATGTCGCGGTGTAAATTAAATATTTTGGCGATAGATGTAACTGGCTCGTCTAGTCCCTAGCTAGTGCGATGCTAAGGTACATATATTTAATATTCTATTAACTCTAAGATTAGGGCGAGGAACAAATTCCATCTTAAACAAATATAACAGATGTACACAGTCGCAATGATCGTTTAAAATCTTCAAGCCGAAAACGATTTTGGAGATCATATGTCTGTCCTCAAGTGTCTCTATGGAAATAATATTTAAGGGGTCTCAAAACCTTTGAGGGTGAATTGCAAAAATATCCTCTGCGTAGCCTCTAAGTTGTCAGTGTAGAACCTGTATAAAGACGCCCAAACAGGACTGGCAAGATCTTAGGCCATCTCTAGATGAATCTCAATAAGGAGTTGACCTTCTTAGTAATTACATTTATGTGATAATCAAAGTTAAACTTAGAATTAAAAGTACGTGTAACACTCAGATCTTTCACTGGTAATAGTTCACAACAATCCATGAAATAATGAAAATTAATTGGGGTTTTATTTCTTGTTAAGGACACCAATGTTCATTTAGTCAAGTTAAAAAGCAGATAATTTAAAGCACACCACACAGAAAAGATATTTAAGTCGTTAATGAATGGAACGCAATCGTTAAGACAAACATCCTTCTATCCTCAGCATATAAGATAATTTTATAATGGTATAAAATACCATTCGCGTCATTAATAAATAAAATAAACAGAAAAGGTCCCAAGTGACTTCCCTATGGAACTCCTGAGGTGTTGTGAGAAGGTAGTGAGAAAGCACCTAAAAATGAGATGACCTGAAAACAATCTATTAGGTATGATGATATCCAATCAGGAAAACCGAATCTTGTTAATTTGGAAATTAATACATTGATCCTGTCCAAGGCCTTACTGCAATCGGTAAAAATGCAATCAATTTGACCACCATATTCACTTTCTTTGATGCAATAGGAAGAGAAACACAACAGATTTGAAACAGTTGATCTATATTTCATAAAAATCAAGTGTCCTTAATACTTTTCTTAAATACGATAAATATATATTATCGACTCGAAGATGCTAGAAATTATTGACTCTGCTCTTTAATTATTCTAAGTTATTAAGTTCATTCAAGTCTTGTACTAATTATTTCTTAATGACTATTCTTATTAAAATAAATT
This sequence comes from Dysmachus trigonus, assembly GCA_949715965.1. Classification (NCBI taxonomy): domain Eukaryota; kingdom Metazoa; phylum Arthropoda; class Insecta; order Diptera; family Asilidae; genus Dysmachus; species Dysmachus trigonus. The sequence goes on along the minus strand of OX454322.1, from coordinate 65,328,425 downwards.
AATAGTCGTTCAATGAAATAAATAAAGTAGGTTAGTAGTAAAAATAAATCGTAATTTATTTATCATATTTGTACGCCTCATTAATTAAGGGCCCTTTTTTTTTAAAGACTTTCTCTGAATGCTAAATTTATTTATTTCGTTCAAATCAATGGAAGAATATCGGAAAAGTAAAATACGGACGAACGAAGAAATCTCTTAACAATTGGATTTTAATAGACAATATCCTCACGTCCAGAGTTGTCATAAAAAGGGCAATAAAACAAGATGAAGCAAATCCTGATAAAGACACACAACGTTCTTCTGGGGTCGTGAATGATTTCTGTCATAAAATTAGGGAAAGAATCAAATGAAGTGTTGGCCCTTCAGACAATTATTGAAGTATCTCTGAAGTACTTATATGGGTAGCATACGTCGTCACACAGTGAGTTGAATTGAAGTTGCTAATACGACTGACACAGAGATAAAGTGGCATTGGTTTACATCTTTTTTTTACAAATTTTCTTTGATGTTCCTCGGTGCTACGGTATCATCGTAAGAAAATGAAAAATCATATTCATTATAATTTTATTTTATTTCACCTTGTTAGTCGTTAGGTTCATTGAACATCTGCAGCTGACAGGTATTTATATGTGTACAGGTGTACTAAATATGTATTTTCATATAATATAAGCATTTAAGTTTTATGGTAAGGAATCGTTTACTATTTTGATTCATTATTATGTTTAAAAATATTCATACATTTCGACTCGGTAACTTTTGCTTAAAAACTTCAGAACTTGTTTGAATTCAAGTTGTAACAATGAAAGTTTGGAGGTAAGAAGTTTTTAATCATATAATATTATATTTACACCGAGTTTGCCTGCATAGGTTCTACAGGAATATCAACGATTTATCCAATATTTTGCCCAATAGTTTCCAAAAACATCTGACAGGTTAAGCCAATAAACACAATAAAGTGGTGACAGCTATTATAAAGTGAAAATCAGTTTGTCTTTTGACACCTAAGGCGAATGAATGGAATAATTTTTTTAAAGTTCATAATAGATTTCATATTCACGTCTGGTAGTAATATCTATAGATATATCCAGGCAATAATACCAATACATGTAATAAGAAATCGAACAAATTGCAAAGTTTCGTTATAAATAAACTTGTATATTTGTAAGGAATATATATAAATATTTCTAGGGCATGTTAAATAAATTCTGTTAAAATAAACTTATAGCTTAAAATAGCAAACAATCGCTATTACAAACTTGTTGCATCACGATGTTCATTTTCATCGTGCTACCCATCGCGGCACGGACCGGTAGTGAGTATCTGGAAAACAATACCCGACGGCTGTTTATCTTTTCATTATTTAAAGCTCAAATAGTTCACCGAAATTTTCCTGCTTCTACCCATAAAAGAAATATAAGGGGGAAAATGTCCAAGTATTTTGCCAGCGCAGCGCCACCCCCTTGAAAGAGGGCAAGTTTCGTTTCAACATTTTTCCGTAGAGAATCAGAAAATGGGGCATATTTTATTGGCACTACTTTGTTTGAAACTAACAATAAGTTGCTAAAGTTTGGTGCTATTATTATTATAGAGTGCCTGAAGAAAGTCAACTTAATGGTGAGTTGGTCTTTTGTTAAGGGGGAGTACTTAGCAAATTAAAAAGATTGCTTATAAAGAAGACAAATGAATTAATTGTTCTATGAAAATGAGCAAAAACTTATTAAGATTTAAATACTATATACGTATAAATATAAATATATTAATATAAATTTAAATTTATTTCTAGGGTAATTAAAATTACTGATTACTGTGACGTCTTCTTGTCTTTTACTCATAAATAAATGTCTTTGAATCGGAGCAAATTATCACAGCTGAAATGACTAAATAGAAAAGAATAATTTTATTTGCATTGAAATTCACTGTCATTTAATTTATAAAATCTTTTTTTTCCCTAATAAATGTATTATTAAAATTGAGCTTCTGACATTTTTATCCTTTTAAAAGGAAGAAAACTCTCTGTTCTTTTTTTTTTTGGGTTTATAATTTACCTGAAGTCATTTAAACACAACCTGCATACATATTTATGTAGGTTTATTTATCCACAAATCATTCTTAATCTTTTTTGTCTTCAATTTCTATCCCTGTTCTAATTTATGAGTATGTTAAGGGTATTCTTGTTAAGAAGAAAAGAAGATTACCAAAAATATCGACGTATTTAATTGATTATGAACCTTTTTCTAAATTTTAAATGCAAGACATGAATCGAAAGATATTACAAATTTTCAATTTATTTATTCCTAAAAGACTTTAAAATAAGACTTTTATTCGGTATATTTTGTGAAATCATAATGAGTAGGTACTGAAAAGAAGATTTTATTTTTATTTTCGGAGATTTGATTAAGATTAAATACATATATTTAGAATATATGTATATCAGAAAATTATTTACATTCAGGGACGCATGTTAACATCAATGATTCAATTTAATATCTATTCTGTTAAGTCTACAAAAGTCTGAGTTAATTTATTGTCACTCATAAGCTTACAACTTCGCTGAGAGTATCGCCCACATGTGGATAATTAATTCTCATAGATTTAAGCTAACTAACAACTTTTAACTATTACCGCGTTCCGACATATATTTTAATGTATCTTTACTAATCCCCAAGGAAGCCAGAGAATTACTTAAAACTTACAATAACAAGAATTGAAGTAAAGTGATTTTCTTAAGTTAATTTTAGTTCTGCAACTTACTGCTTACCTGTTTACGTTTATTTAGAGAGCATTGTAAATTGGTTATTTACACAAGATATTCAGTAAAAGGATTTTGAATTTGTATATAGGTACCTACAATCCTTAATTTGGCGTTTTCGAAGTTTTATCAAACTAGCTTGGCGTTTAAAAATATTAGAACCTATATAATGTATAGAACACATGAAATTGATGGAGTTATCAGAAAAACTTCGGAGGTGTTTGAAGCGAAAGGAAAAATCTTGGCCTTTTTTCGCCAAAAGGATTAAACTGATTAAACAAAAAGAGATGTCAAGCGCGAAATCTGCAAAGATGTTAGCTTTTGTCAAGTCGAGTTAATTAGCATTTGAGGTAGATATACAGAACGGGGAAAAACATGAAAGTGCACTTACTCAAAAGAGAGGTCGAATTTATCTCCCACAATGTCACTTATAAAAGATGTTTTAAATCTTTAATCAAATATAGCTTCATGATGATTTAATGATCTCTGTTGATCCGGAACACAGATCATTAAATAACCATGGAAGAAATACCTATATGAAGCCACTTACGTATAATACAATGGACTCGCCCCATATAAAATGCTTAGACAAGAATGGTGTAAATTTCATTCTTTCTATATCCTAAGTAAAATAATAACATTAAATGAAAGTTCATTAGCTATGAAGTTCACAACATTCTAAAATTTACCTTAATCTGGATATAGATTTAGATAAAAAGCTAGATCGGATCTTCAATTTGTGTGGGAAGTTCTATATACATCATTAAGAAAACCGCAACTTAAGGGGGGGGTATAGTCAAACATGCATTTTTTTTACCCATTTTTAAGATTTTTTTTTTATCGATCTGGTAAAAGTAAGTTAAATGGGCGAAGGCCTACACTAAAGAACAACTTTTTAAGAGTATTCAAAAAAAATTGTTATTAAAAAATATTGAAAATTGAGTTTTTGACATAAATTGTAAGTTGACGATCCGAAAAAAAAGTATATTTGCGGTGAGACACATAACTAATAGCTGGATCATCTAAAACAAAAAAACCAAAAAGATTTTGTTAGTTAATAAGTTTCTTGAGGTAACGCTGTCGAGTTTTTTTATTTATTTCGATTATTGAATTTTTGGTCTGAGTTTAAAGTCAAAAAAACGAAAAAAAAAAGGAAATTTTTTGTTTGGAATTTCTGTTTTCAATCGGGAAGAATTCTATTAAAAAAAAAAGACATTGAAAAAAAACAGATATCTCGACAGGAATACCTTGTAAATTGTCTACAGAAAAAGTGTGCACAATTTCAAAAGGATCGATCAAGTAATTTTCGAGTTACGTGTCTCACCGCAAATCGACTTTTTTTTTCGGAGCGTCAATTTAAAATTAATGTCAAAAACTCAATTTTCAATATTTTTTAATAAAATTTTTTTTGAATACTCTTAAAAGGTTGTTCTTTAGTGTAGGCCTTCGCCCATTTACCTTACTTTTACCAGATCGATAAAAAAATAATCTTAAAAATGGGTCCAAAAAATGCATGTTTGGCTATACCCCGCCCTTAAGTTTTCAATATTAAGGCTGTGTACGAATAGTGACGAAATTGGAGACTAAACTCGACTATCATCGACAAGATGTACACCACTAAAAAAAATTAATGTAAAATTGCAATAATAAAAGTTATAATATTAAATGCAATTTAAAGAAATTATTCATCTGCATTTTAATTTTAGTCTTTTCATGTGTATTCAGCAGAATTATTAGTAAATTTACAAGTAATTGGTAATTTGAGTACAATTATAGTGCAAGATTTTAAATTCTTTCAAAAATAAAGTATTTTAACAAATATTTCATTAAAAAAAATTAACAAATCAATTTTGCGTAAAATTCTTTCTCTTTTGAGTAAAACTCATTTTCGTAAAGTCCTGAATTTGCTTTAAAATTTGCAAATTTTTTGTTTTATTATTATGTTTATATTTTGTTCAATTCAAGTTTTTTAATTATGAATATAATGTGTAATTTTAAATTAATGAAAATAAAATTTTTAATATAATAAAGTTTCTTATTATTTATGTAAAAGATAGATTATTATAAATGTGATTAAAAGAAAAAGAAAATCAATTGAATCAGAAAAAAAGCCGGCCAAGTGCGAGTCGGACTCGCGCACCGAGGGTTCCGTATAAAAATATTTTTATTATATGATGTAACTAAAAATTTACGGTTTTCGCAATTTTTTCTTTATCTGTGCTATAAGACGTTGCTTCGTACCAAATTTCAAGATTCTGAGTTCACGGGAAGTACCCTGTAGGTTTTGATTCCCTTGCGAGTGTCGAAAATTTGCGGAAATTTGCGGCATAAACGGCTGTATCTTTTGATTGTGTTGGCTTAGAAGTTCTATACCTCCACGCGTTCCTGAGAAAAATGGTCTTGACAGACAGACAGACGGACGGACGGACGGACAACAAAGTGATCCTATAAGGGTTCGTTGTTTCCTTTCGAGGTACGGAACCCTGAACAATATTTTAAATTTATGCTTTAATTAATATCTTCTTAAAATGGACATATAAGACTTGATTACATGACAATGTTTATTAATATTTTATGCCCTATAACATTGTAAAAAATCATATCGAAAACAAAGTTATTGTGATGTTAATTGTATGTTCGTGATTTATGTGGTTTATGTAATTTCACTAATTTTCCGAATATTTTAAGACTTTATTTTATATATTCCTGAGATTGCAAATAATTTTCTGCCACTATAGAAAGTATAAGGGTATTAACGCTTTGTTGTCTGTATTGTTGCAAAAAGTTCTAATCAAATCGGTTGTTAAGTAACTATGAAAACATGCAATTTTAGCCTTGGTATAATGATATAGTAGGAAAGATAAAAAGGGCTGAATTTGTTATTTACATGTAAAACCACTTTGAATTTTTAATTAAATTACTCTCCCGTATTGTTTAATTACCATGGCCCAGTGTAGATAAATGTTTTTTTTTTTATGTATTTTAACTCAAAAAGAAAGTGAAATTACTCCAATAAAGTGCAAATTTAATTCAACAACGATCTTCTCGTTTAATTTTATTCCTAATAAGGGTTTATAGTAATATCTCATTGTGGAATTTTTCTAGTATTATTATTTTTATGTGTATCATGGTTGCATGCTGTCGAGGAATGCGTTTAATAGTTAAAACATTTCATAAAGAGCAGTCATCCATTATTATAACTTTGATGCCAAAAATTTAGTTTAGTAGTTATTTAGTTACTAGTCGCCCATAGCCTAAGAGACATCCGACTTAAACAAATATTTTGGTGCTTCTTTGAATGTAATTTCTATAAAATACCAAATTAATGCCATAACTAGACCTTACAATAATTTAAAACTAACTTTACGAAATACCAAAATAACATATGTAACGAATGAAACTTTCACTGCATTCTCATTTAAGTTGTTAGGCGGAAAGACAAAAGACTCACTAACTTCGGAAAAATATAAATAACTGCAAGAAAGCGCTATTCCTTACCTAATCGTCTATTGCCCCGAGTAATGAGGCCTTACAAATGCCAAGTCTGTTCCCAAAAAATGATTGATTTCCAATATAATGTTGCGTACCAAGGTACACTTAGCGGAAAAGTTATCCGTTCATTGAACAAATATATATAGCAAAAGATCAAAGAAAGATATGAGGGTTGAAACGTGAGTGGAATTAAACCTCCTTTTGGCGGAGGGTGAACTATAGAAAATTTCAAAGATTTCGAAACGCCCATCAACGAGCGAAGGTGAGTTAAATCTCTTTGCTCTATTGTACAAGAGTCTACATGGCCTATATGCTTGAATAACACATTTGTGCACTTTTAGGTCGTCTTACATATATAAATTATTTACAGAATATGAAAGCCCAAAGTGTTGATTAATTTGGACATAAAATTTATAAGATTTCCCTACCCCCAATGCAAGTAAAATGATATTACATAAAACTTTTGATAATATGAGAAAGTTCTAACAAGAAAACATATTTGTTTTCCTTCACAACGGAAACAGATCGGTTAACAACTCAATTAAAGTTCTACACCAACCACAACTTCGTCATTTTGGATGTGAGGGCGTTCAAATTACCATTAATGGGCCCATTCGGTTATTATGAATATAAACGCCCAAACCAGTACTACATATACGATTCGGTTTCGCAACTTATTAAATCTGCTGTAACCCTGTCTATCCATCATCACTTGAGGGCATCCAGACGGGTCGTCCGGAGAAGACAACACTTTTTATTCATAAAGACAAATCCCTGAAGCATCTTGGTTGTATCATGGAGCTATAAATTGGCTGCGAATATCGTTTCAACCAGCAAATTGATTCCCTTTCAGGTGCTAAAATATATGATAATAACATACAACCCGGACACAGCCTCGTGGAGCGATAACAACAAAATTGTTGGAGGCAATCAGATTGGTCCCACAGAGTACGTGGGATTTAGATAACTCGAATTCAATGTAACTTGTTCTTTGTTTAGAAGGACTTCATATTTTTGGCAGGGGTACATTCTTGGAAAAAGAAAAACCTGAGTGAATGTACTACAATATATGTCTCGCAGAATTAATTCTTAGGAATACAATACAAATCCTAATATGTACTAAATGAAGTGGATTTAGTTTTTGGGAAACTTTTAAGACAGCGAAATTTAAATAAATACTCTATAGGAAACGTCAGTAAATTTTTAAATGAAAAACGAAAGTTTATATCAATTCACACAATACTCAGAGATCTTCAAATCTGAAGAGAGTCTTTAATTTGTCATAAATTCTGTCAACACTCATTACAAAATGTTACAGGTACATGCGTTAGCAACAAATACCATTCGTTGACAAGAAAAAGCTTTCTCAAAACTTGCAAACATTAATTATTAATTCTTCTCGAATTAGACAAAGTATACATTTCAATTTGCATTATATAGTATTATATACAATATAACGTCCTCTATCACTTTAATTTTTAATGATAATTAAATTGAGTGTACAGCCAAATTAGAAATTCTTTCTTATACGTATGTTTGTATTGGGAATGATATTTCCTAAATTGAACCTTTTTCCTTTACAAAGAATAAAACATTAGTCACTCGTTCTATCCTAAACTATCCTCCCCAAAACATGAAATATTTCCTTTGTATGCTGCTGATAATTGGACCACAGCTTCGCTTAGTGAATTCAAAATTAGTTAGATATGAATTGAATTGGATGACTGAGTGCAAGAAATTATTGTAGAATGGATTTTATAAACACGAAACAACGTTTTGCCCGAATAATATAATTTCACTTAAGCTCATTGGAGACAGAGAGAGAGACAATTCTGCTTACTCCAATTTATCGGAATAAAATGTGAATTTTCAGAGAAAACTAAAGGTGACTACCAAAAATAAACAAGAGAGAGATTTTGATCATCCATTAAATTTATTACGAAACTAGCTGAGTTACCCGGAGTTTTAAAGAAACCAAAACTTAACTTAAACTAAACAGAGTGCTCGAAAACCAAAATGAAATGGAAGTCTTGTCCTAAATAATTCCAATTATGTCATGTTGTGTATCATGTAATAAGTCATGTCATACTATCTGTGATGTAATGTGACATAGCATGAGCGATGACATGTCTTGTGTCATAGCTGTGTTAGCTACGTAACACATGTAACATGTAACAAGATTTGTGTTAGCCACATGTCATGTATCAAGTGTTATCTGTCATGTCAAGTGCTATCTGTCATGCTTAGTGTCATGCTATGTCATGTACCATATCATATGTGAAGTCATGTTACCATATAGCATGGTAAAGTAAACAAAAAAACCGAAAAGAAGCAGAAAATAATAATCTTTCTGACATAAAAAAGGAGTGTAAATTAGTGTAAAAGTGTTACATTGGCGTTAATTAATAGCCTATATACATCGGCTAGAAGCTTGCCAACAGTAAAACAATTTTTTTAATCAGATCAATAGTTCCAGAGATTATATCCGACAAACAAACAAACGTTATCTATTTATTATATTTTAAGTATGGAAGTGTAGATAGTATAGATAAGATAAAATACCATTTTAAGCGTTTTTATACACATAAGCAGGTGCTGTTTAATAGTTTTTATATAAGAAATCATTTTTGGACAACTTTGTATGACACATTTTTTTTATAACTGTACTAATCAAACAAAATTCCCCCGATTTGCACGGCACTTTTCTTACACGATTTCCATTTTACACAGTATTTAAAATAAGGGATATAGAAAAAAATATTGGTAAAAGTTAACATTTTAACTACATACGTATTTCTACTGCCATTTTTTAATTTCATTAGTTCAATACTATTAGGTAATAGTTTTTGCCAAAATAACCCAAAAGTTGCTCTTCGATTACATCGATATATTAATAAATGCTTAACTCAATATGATGAGGTCATGCGGTCAATTATGCACATTTTACTCTATTTTTGATTTGCACTGTTTTACGTATATGAAATCCCGATTTCGGTTTACACGGTTTTCTAGGGAACCTATCTACCGTAGAAATCGGAGGATAGGTGTACTCATATTTATATAATATAATTAATAATATATTCAAAAACACACTTGAGCTACAAGTTACTTAGAAATGATCCTGTTTATAAACATTGGACGGAATTAGTACAATAATATCATTTTAATTAGAAAATTGGTATGTAGTACTACAAGTGTACGAAAAATAATTCTTCATTCAAAAGCATCCATCACAGGTAATAATTAGTTTAAATTTCTCATTTTAGAATTTATTCAAAAATATTCAAATTGCCCATAATGTGGGAAAAGATGGAAAAATTAATAAAATCACCAAATACGGTGTAAGGCTCAATTTTCTATTTCATCCTCCTAAACATCCTTAAAAAAGTTCATAAAATTGTCGTCTATCAAACCCTCCGCAAAAACCCTCAGAGGAATACTTGAGATATTCATTCCAAGAGTCAGGCGGAAAATTTAACAATTTTCTTCCTGTTGGTTTTCCTCAATTCTCTCGGAGCGATTCACCAGTGGCCAATAACAAATGGCCTGTAAAATTTCAAAGAAGATTAGCTTCCACAGCTTCTGGGACAAAACTGAATTAACATAATTTTAATAGGCCTTCTGAATGCTATGATGAATAGAATGAACAACGCCAATACATATTGTCTTATTGCCTAGAAAAATTGAGTTCGTTTGTTTCCTGGTAAGCCAATTTACCTTAAATATCTGAGATGAAAAACCTTTTTAAAAAATGAGAAATGTTTTGCATTTGTGTTTTCCTTCTCCTCTTTGGTATGTAAAAGTAGTCAGCAACTAAAGTATAAAAATAGCATAACCGCGTAAAATATGTGATTGTATTTTGCGAATAGCATACAGTATGTCACAGCGTAAATAAAAGTATAGAGTAACGCCTTCTTTAAAAAATATAAAGAGATCATAACTCCGATCCCCGCCAACTCATTTTCTGTTGAATTATTGATGCATCTGATTAAATTAGAAAACTTGGGGTACGCATATACTTTCAATTAGACTTCATAACTTACGAGCTGTGTTCTGTTTGTTCATGGTTATTAAGAGGCCATCGAAGAGTTGCTAATCGATGGCAGACGTCAGGGTAACTTCATCAAAGGATAAACAGCTCAGGGAAAAGTTTCTCATTTGTTAGTCAACTGAGATTGATTATGATTGGACATCCCAAATCAGGAAATATATTAAAAATTAATTATTCCCCAGTCGACATTTCAAATTACTGCACCCTTTCCATTCCATGTAAAAAGCTTAATGGATTTTCGAGCTAAAATTCAAAGTCATCAACTTAGAAGGGATCATTGTTATCTATTTCGATCGATTCTAGTACGTCATCCCTATATATACATATATAAAAATGAAAGTTCGTTTGTTTGTTTGTTTGTTTATTGCTCAATCACGCCTAAACGCTTGCATCGATATTTTTCATTTTTTGTCCGAAGGTAATACATATTCCAACTTAACATATAGGCTAAGTTTTTTTCGGATAATACATAGGGTTTCAAAATGGCGGATCCAAGATGGCGGATGTAAATTTTAAATTTGAAGCAATTTTTACGAAAATTGTAACATAGGGGTTTTACGGTACGCGGTTTCTAACGAAAATTGGTACATTGATTATCTTGAGGTCACTGATTTTGAATGTTATCAAAATTTACAAATTCAAGATGGCGGACAAAATATGGCGACCAATATTTCTCGATTTCAAGGGATGTCAATGAAAATGAGTACAATGATTATCCTCAGGTACCTGATTTTGAATGTTATCAAAATTTACAAATCCAAGATGGTGGACCCAATATGGCGACCACTATTTCTCGATCTCAACGGATTTTAATGAAAATTAGTATAATGATTATCTTGAGGTCACTGATTTTGAATGTTATCAAAATTTACAAATTCAAGATGGCGGACCCAATATGGCGACCAAAATTTATCGATTTCAACGGATTTTAATGAAAATTGGTACAATGATTATTCTGAGGCCACTAATTTCGAATACAAGCAAAATTTCCAAATTCAAGATGGTGGATCCAAAATGGCGACCAAAATTTCTCGATTTCAACGGATTTTAATAAAAATGTATACAATGTTTATTTTAAAGCCACTATTTTTGAATATTATTAAGATTTGGAAATTCATGATGGCGGATCCATAAAAGGGTTTTCGGGTTGAAACAATCTCTAGGATATAAAAACTAAAAAATTTGAGAAGTGTTTAATTTAGTAAGTATTTACCCAACACCGGGTGAAACCGGGTAACCTAAATTTAGAAAAAAATGAAGTTTCGATGCAAGGAATTAAGTTTTGTTTGATTTTTATCACGTGCCTTTTTATCTATTTCGTAGCTTAATGTTCAAAAAGGATTATTATAATAATAATGTATATATGTACTACAAATAATACAACAAATACTAAAAGCATGTGTTCATATGTTATATTAAGTGTAGTAAAGAGCTTGGAATATGTGAAAACGATTTTTAATATCTTTTTTATAGCCTAACCAGAACTATCACTAGGCAGCTTAAAGTTAATTTCGTTGACTGTATAGTCTTTTGCATACTTAATAAGTTTTTTAAAGAAAATATGATATGGTTTTCAAAAAGCAGAAACGAACACTAATAGTAAATATGTAGATTAATTATTAAGATTAAGTATTAAGATTTCATGAAATACTTTGAATATGTTTTAAATTTTTGTCCTATTTTTTTTCATCTGTTTACATTAAAAATATTATAAATAAATAAACTTGGATGCTGGCTCTAAATTATATAAATAATTTGTAATTATCATCTTTTTGAAATATATCTAATTTAATCTAATAATTTTTGTACAATTTATGGAAGATTATTTTTAAATCAACAAGTTGTTTCTAAATACATATAGAACAGACACTGTACATAGAAAGAACTATTATTTTACTATTCATTTATTTGAAATAAAACGTATTTAAAGAATTTCATCTTTTCAATCTCTTGGTTACTGGCATATTATTTTCATTAAATATTTGTTTGATTTTTATTTGTGTTTTATATACATATATCTTGTTCCTTGTGTTGTATTAAAATCTGGAAGCTTACTTGAACCCATTCTTACGAGGCAAGTCCATTTTATTTCTCACTAATTCATGAATTGAATTCCCTAGCAGCCCTACAACATAAGAATTCTTTGAACCGTTTGTTAATCTAAATGGGCGCTTTTGGTGTTCTAATAAATCCTTCTTTTACAAGAAATTTTCCCATTAAGATCCTTTTTTTGATTTCTTTAATAGATTTATTTTAGTAGCTTTGTTCTCAGTGGCACTCTATAGTGCAATTTTTAAAGACATGTTGAATAGCATAGCATCAGTTAAAACGCATTTCAATTTCAATTCTAAAGAATTGTGATGGCGTTTTGTACAAAACTATAATAAATGACGCTCCCACAATTTCCTCAACGATAAGATGATGCATTGTATCTTTGCAGCAGCATTTCCTCAAATGATAACATTACTTATGTACTTCCTTGGCGGAAATTCCCCAGTTATTGTTCATCAACGACTTGTTGCAACACCTCGATCTTTGGCAGATATTACGGCTCGAACAATACCAGGGAACTCCCACTCATACTATTATATCTTTAAGCTCCTTGACTCACTAGCACGTCTCGTGCGTGATACAAGCGAATTAGGATGAGTTAAACAAACTTCCTTCCTTTAAGTTGTCCTGCGAGACTCCAGCCGTTTTTATAAGAAGGCAGAACAGAATTCTGGAGGTTGGTTCTTTTGTTGACGGATGATTACCAAAGGGTTTTGTTTGATTTCTTCCTAGCACACCGTCTGATTAGGGGAGATTACCGGAGAGACACGGCCGTCCGTAATGTGGGGATGTTCGTCACAATCTAATTTATTTTGTCTGTACGAGCTAGATTAGCGCACTTAATGATGTTCCGGAGAAATACCAGACAAATCGCCAGATTTATGAGGTCAAGTGGTAGCTTTTCGCTGATCAGATTGATGGAACACTTTCAAGGTGATGATGTACAATAATATGTCAACAAGACAATTCAATCTAAAAGTGTATATAGTACTTTAGTTAATCAATTAAGGACTTATTTTCTTTTAAGAAGGTTCATCAGACCGGAAAAGAAGGTGTAGTTCGACAGTTTTCTATGGATTCCCAGTTGATAGAATGAAAATTAAGTTTGGTTCTTTATTCTTACATATCTTCAAGTATCTTTACATATTTTTTTACAAGATCTTGTAATAAAATGAAACTTTGAATTTTTTTACCGGAAGTGAAAATTCAAAATAATTTGAGTTCTAGGTAAGATTTGCCTTTGATTTACGTAGGGAAATTGAAAAATATTGATTTGCATGTTCGAAAAAAAAAGATGTAAAATAATTTTTTTTTAAAAAAATGTTCAACATATCAAAAATCCGTGATGATACTTTGATATAAAATGTTGTTATAATTTAAAAAAAAAAACTATCAATCGGCAAAGAATTGGCGATTTAATGCTTCCGGCCAGTTTGAAAATCGAGATTTAAAATTTCATGCGCAACTCGTTTAATTTAAAATTTTATGTAGTTCGAAGCGGCGTGGAGCGGACTGAACGGCGACCAGATATAATTCCCAGAATAAATTAAATTAAATGTATCCCCTATAAATCCTTTTGGTCCTAATTCTTAAGACCCTCAAACATCACTTAAGCAAAAAAAAAAAAAAATATACGTTTTGAAAATTCTAGACTGATAGTCTCATTTAAACTACAAGTTGTCTATTTTTTTTACGCAAAAGTAAAAACCATGTTTATTTTAAGTATCGATCAATATATCAAATCGATATTCGTAAAATTGATGATTTAATATTTACTGTATTATTTATCCGAATGCGATGTTTGTCCTTGCCTGCACCTTAGAAGCATGCAATAATTTTCTTTTAACTTATCGCATACAATAATGAAACCTAAAACATAAATCAAAAATAATACTATTAATTGATTGTAAAATCATCAAAACTATGAACTATTCTTCATTATTTAAATTATTATAATTTCTAATAATACGTCAACATAGTCAACAAAATCACAAATACTTTCTACAGCTTAAATCTAATTAAAAGCTAAAATCTACACTAATATTATAAAGAGGAAAGATTTGTATTTTTGTGTGTATGTTTATAGTGAATAAACTCAAAAACTACTGTGCCGATTTCAAAAATTCTTTCACCATTAGAAAGCTACATTCACCCTGAGTAACATAGGCTAATTTTTTTTCGGATAATATATAGGGTTTCAAAATGGCGGATCCAAGATGGCGGTTGAACATTTTAAATTTGAAGCGATTTTTATGAAATTTGGTACTTAGGGGTCTTGCAGGATGCCGATTTCAAATCCGCTGTCCAAATTTAGAAATTCAAGATGGCGGACCCAATATGGCGACCAAGATTTCTTGATTTCAACGGAGACCAAGATTTATCACACTAATATTATAAATCTACACAAGATATATTGTAAAAATGTAAATAAAAGAATACTAAGTAATATGTGTGACTTAAGATTAAATAAGTTACTTAAATAAAAAAACGATGAACAAATTCGGATTGTAAGTATACATAGATAATGTGATAATGCGTTTAAAAAAATATAGAAATGAAACAAAAACAAAATATAAATAAAAGGTAAAAATATAAAAAAAAACATGTCCACCCGTGCGAAGCCGGGACGGGCCGCTAGTATTTAATAAAGTCAGCAAACCAGATAGTGTGGAATTTTAATGGATTATTAAGCTAAATTGGAGAAACACTACCTCAAATTCAAAACCCAATATCTCAAGAAATATCGATGTTAGCGATTTGGTGTTCTAGAACTTTATAGAGGAAATTGAATTTCCTACAAGTTTGTCATTTACATGTTTTCTGTAGCTCTAGTTATTTACAAGATAGGGGCCAAGAAACGAGAATTTCATGAAAATATTTGGTTAATGACCCATACTACCTCGCTGGTGGAAGTTAGGGTTACTCCGCAATGGACACTTTTGTAGAGCATTCAATTCTGAAGAAACCCTATCATTGACCAAGATTATAACATAAAATGCCTCTGAGCTGTAGAGTTTTGAAGAAAAAAAATCAAAGTTTACGTGCAGTTTAAACGGGGAATCTTTATACGCCTTGGTCGAGCACTTAATATTAATATTATGGGCTCCAATTTTCAGGGAATTTTTGTTTAGGTATTTACCTCAAAATTTCGAGGTGGGACTGAAAAAAAAAATTGTCGCGAAAAAAAAGCACCCTAATATACAGGGTGTTCAGAGGTGGGAGGTCAATACTGAAGGGGGTGAAAGGTCAGACCGAGACAAGCAAAAAATCGTATGGGTGGGGGGGGGGGCATCTCGCACCGTTTGGCAGTTACAGGGTGATTCGTAAATCAGGATTTTGCCTTATATGGGAACCGCTCTTGTATTTTTATCTTTTTTGCTACGCATCGCAGCGGCCCCAAACTGATTTCAAAAAATCACTATTTGGAAGCCCTTTCCAAAAAAGTTTACACCACCCCCCTATCCCCAACCCCTTGGCCTCAATCCCCCCTGGAAGTTGAAAAAATTAACTTTTATTTCACGATTTTTCACCTTTCGCCCCACTTTTCTCCGAAATTCATGTTATTAACATACCTACTTTTTATTTTTTTTAAGTTGCCTATCTAATTACCTTTCCAAAAAGGTGCAACATACCCAGATAGGAAAAGGATACGAAAATTTATTTACAAAAATCCTTTTACAGAAAATCATGATAATTTGAATTTTTAAGAAATTATACTGAAGTTAACTAAAAAATACATTTTGTTTGCTTAAAAACTAATTACAATTAAAACGTTTGTCCTTTAAAAGCTGTTCAAAATGTTCTCCGCCAGTTTCGATGCATGCAAGTAGCCTTGGTCTTATTTCACGTTTCAGGTCTATGGTAACCAGTCTCTCCCGTATTTTCGTGGCTGCAGTCCCAATCCTGGTAACTAATTCTTCTCTAGTGTTGATTAGTCTTGAGTAAACTTCATCTTTCATCATTCCCCATAAGAAAAAGTCCAGTGGAGTAAGGTTCGGTGACCTAGCAGGCCAAGGAATCGGTCCACCTCGTCCAATCCAGCGCTCTGGGTAATTTTCATTTAACCTTGCCCTAACAATGTTCCCAGTATGCGCAGGTGCTCCGTCGAGCTGTAAATAAATTGCGCTTCTGGTGGCCAGGGGGATGTCCTCCAACAGATCCGGAAGGGTATTCTCCAAAAAGTCCGAGTATAGCTGACTATTCAGCACTTGGGGCAAGATGAAGGGTCCTATCAACTGGTTGCCGATGATGCCAGCCCAGACATTGACACTAAATCTTTGCTGGAAGGACCGACACCTGGTCCTATGTGGGTTCACATCTAACCAGGTGTGGAGGTTGTGCAAGTTTGTGATGCCATCCCGGGTGAATTGCGATTCATCCGTCCACAGAATTCGGTCTAGAAACCTTCTGTTTTCGATGTCAGACTCGAGCAGCCAAGTGCAAATTGCAATCGTCTTTCGGAATCTCCTTCCTGTAGTGCTTGGACCAGGATATGGTGGTATGGATGTAGTCCCTCTCGGTTCACAACGGTCCAAACTCTCCCTGAAGACAATCCTGACCTTCGTGCGACCTGCCTGATGCTTATTACAGGGCTGCTCCTGACGATGTTGAGGATGTATTGGTCGGGGTCCGCTGAATCGGCCGATTTTCCTGCTCGCGTTTCTGCTCTGGGGGCGGTTACACTTCCGGTTTCTTTTAACCTTCTGAAAGTCCTTGAAAATACCCGTCTGTTGGGTACCCGCCGATTCGGGAATCTCCTTTGGTATTCTCGTACGGCCTCATTATCATTTCCTTCTACTAAACCGTACACGTAAATTATATCGGCAGACTCTTCCACACTGAATTCTGCCATTTTATCTTAATTTTTTCTATTAAACACCCGGTTTTATCGATTGCTTCTTCAACTGTGGTCAATGTCCTTTCAAACTTACCCATTTTTATACCATAATTCATAGGAGGTATTAGAAACGGAGCGTTAGGATACTTAAGAGTCAATACTGGATATAATAAACTAATAACGCTATTTAACGAGCTTACATTTATTATTTTATTACCGTTTTGCTGAAATAATAAAAATGTACTACCTCTGTTTCCTAAACAAACATTTCCGAACTTGCTGTCATAAAAATTGTTTACTTAACGACTTTTTCCATTATGGTGCAATAAAGTAATTAGGTACCTGTGAGGATGTTTTAATTTCAGGACTTTTGCAACCCTTTTCTAACTGGGCATGTTGCACCTTTTTGGAAAGGTAATTAGATAGGCAACTTAAAAAAAATAAAAAGTGGGTATGTTAATAACATGAATTTCAGAGAAAAGTGGGGCGAAAGGTGAAAAATCGTGAAATAAAAGCTAATTTTTTCAATTTCCAGGGGGGATTGGGGCCAAGGGGTTGGGGATAGAGGGGTGGTGTAAACTTTTTTGGAAAGGGCTTCCAAATAGTGATTTTTTGAAATCAGTTTGGGGCCGCTGCGATGCGTAGAAAAAAAGATAAAAATACAAGAGCGGTTCCCATATAAGGCAAAATCCTGATTTACGAATCACCCTGTAACTGCCAAACGGTGCGAGATGCCCCCCCCCACCCATACGATTTTTTGCTTGTCTCGGTCTGACCTTTCACCCCCTGCAGTATTGACCTCCCACCTCTGAACACCCTGTATAATGTTCACCGATACGCTTGAAATTTACATTTTGTAGAGGGTTTCACTAATATTAATTGTGTTTATATGTATTATTTACTAGTTTTGTCACAAAGTTAAATTAAAGCTCAGGAATCGAATCTCGTTAGAGGATGTAAAATTGCAGAATTCTGAACAATTGCAATGCTCTGACCTTAATAACTATTTTGTGAAAGATTATTCTAGTCACAATTATGTCGATATGTAATTCCAGTCAAAACAAATCTTAAAAGAGAAAAGATATGCTTCAAGTTTTATTTCTGTAAAAATTCACATCTTAATATCCTTTTATTTTATTTCATTTCATTAACGATTTGAATTTCAGAGAAAACGACTGCTGTAAAAAGGATTTAGTTTCTACCCCCATGCAAATCCTTCTTATATTATGATAGTATAGCTTCGAAAAAGCTGATAAAGCGGAAACTATGTCTGGAATTAATTTGGGACAGGACTCGAAAGGGATGATAATTAATGGGGTCTATCGCACAAAAATAGACTTCGGCATATCACATGAACAGATAAGATTAACCCAAAGGCGCTAGAATCGTTAAAGAAAACTGATAAAAATTCTAAGAATTCAAGGAGAAGCGATAGGTGGAATCCCGGAAGAAAAATATTTAGTAGGTAGTAAAGTTGTTTTAGATTAAAGTAGATACATTAGTGTTATTCTGAGTTATAACTAATAAGATTTGCTGTTATATGAGTTATAGTGAATGAATTGAAATTTTTATTTTACAAATTTGTTTCGAGGAATTTGGTTGTCTGGAAACTGGAAATACTTTGATTGTTCCAAATTTAATCTCCTGCGTAAATTATCTAAAACTCGATTCCTAGCTAATATGCAAGACGAAAACATTGTTTACTGCGAGATGTAGACGTGTTCTGGTCCAGAAAACTCTTAAATAATTTGCAAAGCTTTGCTGTTTTCGGCAATTAGTAGTTAATTGAATCTTCTTTACCAAATGCAGTTAACTTTAACAAAATCCTATTAAACTTTGGTAAATTAAGATTCTTTTGATGGTTCACCTCCTATCATTGTTAAAGGATTTCTGCTAAAGGATATTAGTATTCCTTTCGTGTAAACAGAACTGTAAGATCATCACAAGAGCATAACAATTTGCTTCTTTCTTCTTTTGGAGTCGGCTTTGCTGTACGTAAACTTCCCAGTAGACTAAAAAGGTTGTTAAATAAAAATGAGAAAAAACGCCGCAAGGTAAAGGAAAATAAAATCTCAAGAAATGATGTACTTATTATACTCTGTCCGAGTATAAAAAGAAACACTGTGGGAAGAAAAGTTCTACGAAATGTTTTCGCGCTCTATTTTGACTTCATTGAAGAGGGAAGAGTATAGGTGTGTTTATATCTGCATCTGATTCATTACAACCTCGGGCCTCGAGTACGCTCAAGTAACTCCATAATTGTCCATTGTTTAAGACTTGTAACAACTGGAAGCACCTAAACTTCTTTATGTTGCAATGAAATAAGTTAACTTTCCACTTAACCACTTCATGTTTATAAATTTGAAAGCTCGACCTACGTCAGCAACCTGTTGCACATTTACTTGGCTCAGAAACGTTCCATCTGGTATCAAATGGCTTAAAAGGGCTCAAAGGAGCTACATTGTGCACATAATTGTGATATTTGTAATATTGTCTAATTGATGAATACCTTTGGCATTCCTAATTACATTTGATGTGTAAAAATACACAAGGATGCAATTGAGTTCTTATAGTTCTTATATTGCGTACTATCCCGACTAGAAATGAACTAGGGCCAGGGCCAGGGCCGGCTCAGTCTATAATATACAGGTGTGCCTCAAGTTACACGATTAATTAGTTCCGGTAACTCGAAACCGTGTAAGTGGAAATTCAGATTTAGTACTACTGTTTATTCCACTTTTCAAAAGCAGGAAGCGAAAGGATTCCGCAGATAGCTAACATTGACAAATATATGATAAATCCTTATTATTTTGCCCTTTTTATGAAAATTGGTATAAAACAGTGTAATTCAAATAGCGTGTAACTTGAGGGAACGTCGCAATTTTTTTCCGTGTAACTCGAAAATCGTGCAACTCAAGTACCGTGTATCTCGAGGGCATGTGGTCCTGATTGGGTCTAAATATGGAATAATCTATTAGGGCGTTCTTGATCAGGTCCCGATTTAAAATCCTTATCCTTTCCCTTAATACAGCATACCCTATTTTGTCTTATCAAGTGCTGATATGATCATTTTATTCTTACCCTTTCAGGGTCAGCCCTAGTTTGCTCTATTCGGCTCTAGTGTGATCTTCTGATTGGAAGTGTGAATCGGACCCTTCTAGGGTCAGCGCGAGTTTATCTTATTCAGCCCTAATAAGGTTAACTCCAATTTATATAATCAGACCATGATGCAATCCATTTAGGGTCAATCCTAGTATATTTCATCCGGCTCTAATATGCTCTACTGTGGGTTTTAATTTTATCCGGTCCTCATATAAATGTGCGACTTGGGATTGGTTACATTCATAAAGTATTGTCAAACAATAGTTCTAATCTTTTTCATTAATTATTGTTCTATAAAGGCCTGCAAAAATAACGTAATCTGGCCTCAATTAAATTACCTGAACCGAGCAAAATAATTACTTTTTTAATGGGGGCCTAATACGTCAGTCTGAGCTGGACTGGATCTGTCAGTCTGGCCAGAAATGGCGTTACATACAATCCGTGTCTACTCGCCAGATCAAGCCCTTCACCTAGCCCTAGTCCTCTAGTTTTTTTTTAGTCAGGATACTAACAACTAAGGCTTATTATAAGTTACTATAAGTATGTTACGGCATAAAGATTGATGGGCATTGAACAAATCAATATAAAGCATACTAAAGTATATTCTACAGCTGGTAAGGTATTCAACCGTAACCACATCACATTTATTACATTTTCACAATACTGTTTTTTTATCTAATAGAAGGTATTCAGTAGAAATGAACGTGACGAAATTTGAGAAATGCTTTATTCATTCTAAAGTGCAATTTTCGAACACACCTCGTTAATGCTTTGATGACTAACATATTGGTCAAAATAAATATAATGCCTCAAAAATCTATTTCAATAAATCTTAAATTTGGCTTTGTTGTTATAATTCAAATTTTAAAGTTCCAATATAATATTTCTACGGAAAATAAGTGCATACATATGTATCAATTATCAATTGAAAGTCTTTTTTATAGGTATTATTAATAGGCCTTGGAACAGTTGGTAGAATGCTGAAGTATAGTTGAATTGGAAGATTATAAAATAAATAATAATAAATGTAAAAATTAATAAAAAGTATTGTAAATATTAATAATTGTAAATAGCAATATCTTAAAAATATATTTAAAAGTTACTTAATAATTATCATAGAGTATAGACAACAATATTAGACTAGTTATGCAAAATCACTGAACTTATCCTTGTACCAAATTAAGTCTAAGACTGGTAGAAGGGATATATCCGGTGCAGTCCAGAGAAACGGATCCAAGCAGCAAGAATAAAGCTCTTACACACGAGGTCCACGTTGGTTGTTTTTATTTAAGGAACACTAAATAATTCAAATGCTAAAAACTTCTCTGGAGGCACCACCACGCATTGTATGTCTTATTTATATGACTCCAGATAGACAGATAGATACTGCCACACAAATGCATCACCACTTAGTTTCGATTTCAAATTTTAAGGGCGGCGTAGTGTTGTTCTCCGGAAGTGCCTTCGACGTGAAGGTTTACGTGGAAGACTTTAAGTTAAAAAACCTCTACTGTCTGTACGTCATAAAAATCTTTCTTTGTACTTCGTCAAAGTAGACAAAGATTGGACATTCGAAGACGAAGGTCAACAATTAGTTTTAGTGATTAAACAAAAATTAACCTAAGAGGTTCCGATTGAAGGTAGTGGGCATGGAAAAAGGTTTTGGACAACTTCAGCATCGATATCTATAGTACTACTGGAAAATTCGGTAGAGGAAATATAATAGGCTATGTAGGCAATGTAATGGAATGTGTACAAAAAATTGGGGTAAATTACATCGGATTACACATCAGACGACTACATTCAGATACTTGGAACTTCGTTAGTCGAGAGGTTAAACAAATTTTCGTTTGGCAAAAATAGGGTTGTTTTCCAATATAATAATGAACCTAAGCACACAGCTCGAAAAACTAATAGGGGAATAATATTAAGGTTCTGGATTGGTCATATCAGTCTCCAGACTTTAACATTATTGAGCATGAAAAACACAAATAAGCTGTGAAAGAGGACAAAAGAATTATGGGTGTCCAGTCCATCTAAAGGCATGAATTAATCCAGAGATTTATTTATTTATTAAGCTTAATACAAGCTATACAAACATACAAGCACAAGCATACATACTTAAACGCTAGAATATACATATGAATAAATTAAGAACTAGGGGGGGGGGGGGGGGGGGGCGTTTCAGGGCATTCCGAAGGGATGACTTGGAAAGGTGGAAGTCGAATGATGGTGAGGAGTTGGCTTTACGTATCATGCGGGAAATTGGTTCGGAAAAGCCATAATTGGTGCGGTGATGCGAGGGGCGGAAGAGAGGTACTGATCTGTGGCTACGGGGGTTGGTGTGAAGCGATATCAGCTGTAACAGGGAGGGGCAATCGATGACACCATTAAGCAGCTGGTGAATAAAGAGAATGTCGGCATAGTCGCGTCGCTTACTTAAGGGTTCCAGATCGATAAGTTTCAGGCGATCTTCGTACGGCGGCAAGTTTTGGTGGTCTGACCAAGGAAGATCGCGTAAGGCAAAACGAAGGAACCTACGCTGGACAGATTCAATCCTGTTGATATGAGTTGACTGAGTGGGAGACCATACCTGACTGGCATATTCAAGGAGAGGACGGACAAAAGAGATGTATAGGGATTTCGCGACGTAAGGGTTATTAAATTCTATGGACCACCGTTTCACGAAGCCAAGAGCTGAGTTTGCTCTAGCTAATGTGTTGTCGATATGAGAACGAAAGTTGAGTTCCCTATCGCAGGTGACACCGAGATCGCGAAGAGAGTCAACCGAAGGGATATGCTCGCCAGATAAAAGATAGATTCTAGGGGAGGAAGGGAGCCGTTTACGTGAGTAGGTGATGGATTGGCATTTTGAGACGTTTAAATCCAAGAAGTTTTTACAGCACCATGTGCAAAAAGAATCCAGATCTTCTTGTAGAAGGGGGGGGGGGGTCAACTGGGGAGGAAATTTGTTTAGAGATCTTCATGTCGTCGGCGTAAATTGAAAGGTCCGAGTGTTTAATGATGCACTCGACGTCATTTACAGCCAGAACAAAGATCAGGGGACCCAAATGACTGCCTTGAGGGACCCCAGACTGAGCTATGAAAGGGCTAGAGTTTGCTGAACCGAAGAGGACGCTATATTGACGTTGGGATAGGTAGGAACTCAACCAAGAGAGAAAACGCGATTGGAAGCCGAGAGAACTGAGTTTAAAAAGAATTATTTGGTGCGAGATTTTGTCAAAGGCTTTACTGAAATCGGTGGCAACGACGTCGACCTCGTAGCCGTTTTCAAGTACACGTAATGTTCTGGAGACGAAGTCGATGAGATTAGTTGTAGTTGATCTGCCCTTAAGGAAGCCGTGTTGGAAAGAGGAGAAAATGGACTTGCAGTGAAAGAACATGGAGTCATAAACAATTTGTTCGAAAAGTTTAGGTATGCAAGACAGTTTGGCGATGGGCCGGTAGTTGGATACATCACTTTTACAGCCCTTTTTGTGAATAGGGATGATGAATGAGTCTTTCCACCGAGAAGGAAAAACGCCTTGGGAGATTGATAGTTCAAAGAGAGAGGTAAGAGGTTGTGTTAAGTGCTGTGCGCATTTTTTCAGCACGATGGCGGGAATGCCGTCGGGGCCAGGGCTGAAATTGTCCTCAAGTGCGCTAATGTATGAAGCAACCAATATGGAGTCGATGTTAACGGAGACAAAGGAAGTTTGAGGGCGAGATTGCATAAAGTGAAAGTAGTTAAAATCGGGTTCTGAGGACTGTTCGCAAAAGGATTGGCTGAAATGATTGGCAAAGAGGTTCGCGATTGTCCTGGGATCAGCAGAAGATACGTCTCCGAGTTTAAGGGTTGAAGGGTAGCCACTAGATTTTTTTTTAATATTAATGAATTTGTAAAAGCATTTGGGGTCAGAGATGAGATCAAATTGCATACGATGAAGGTAATTGTGGTAACGCGATTTGCTGCGTTCGGAAAACAAGGTAAAGGCCGAAAGATACGAAGAGTAATCTGCCTCAGAGTGGGTCAGGATATAAGCTTGCCATAATTTATTCCTTTTTTTGCGGAGAGACCGAAGTTCTTTGTCGTACCAAGAGGGAGAAGAGGCGCAGTTTTTTCGAAGTTGTAAAGGAACAGACTAAACAACATTTTTGAGAGTCTACCTCTAAGAATTCAGATGGTCGTCATATTCTCCATAAAAAAAAACTCTGTAATAATTTGAAAAGGCACTAAATAAAAGAGAGTACCCTGAAAATAAGTAGTCCATTATTTTAAGTTCATTAAACAATTTGTCCGTACTTCAAAAATTCATTAATACTTGATCTTTTACCCTCTGAGATATTTTTCAATGTTGCCAAATATAGAAGTTAACAAGAACTGAAAAAGATACTCAAATCCCTGGATAACATAAGTCCATTAGAGCCAACAATATATCTTAGCTTGAAAAGTTATTACCTAATCAGTTTACTCTTTATTATCGGCTTATATTAACAACGGCAAGCCAATCCTTTTATTACTTTAAATTATTTACTTGGTAAACAGGGAAACTTTTGCAGTATCCATTAAATAAGTGTAAATTTAGCTCCACCCGAAACAAAGGTGTATAGAACTGAGAAGAGAGTGGGAAACCTAAAAATTTTTGTCTGGAAAAAGTAACAACTTTGAAACTTCAGCTAATGAAAGTTCACAACTTTTGGGTTTGAAACTTTCATTTTTTTTTTTCCAATAAAAACAAAAAAAAAAAATTCTTAACCTCCTTTCCGGTTTGTAAGACGAAGAGATGTGCTCAGATATTGAGTTGGATTGTTAATAAAGCATTACTCTTTCCCCCCTTGCCTCTTGGTTTTTTGTTCCATTTCTTTCAGGCGAGTCTAAAGTGGTTCCTAATATAATTATGTGAAAGTAAAACGTATATTCAACCCTTATAAATACCATTTGATATAAAAAAGGAGCGTTTTCCTCGTTATTGGGTAGGTTGACATTGTTTGGCATGTATAAAAAAACACCCTCTAGTTGCAAGCACAAAGTTAACGAAAGCGTCTATTCTTGGCATTGTCATACATTTTGGTGGTTTCCATTTAAAGCATTTTGGCAGTGGGTAAAATTGTTCTCCTGTAACTATTTTAGATATCGCATTTCTTGAACGATTTTCCATTGTGCATGGAAATGTGAACACCAAATCAATCGTACAAGGGGTGGTTTTTCTTCGCTTCACATAGGATTGTCTGAAGTTTCTATAGCACTGTGATTTCCTGAATAAAAGCTGACCTTTAGTAAAAACCTTTAATGTTTATTTAATTTATCTATTTTAAATAATTTGTGCAAGATGCTATTTTATCGAGTTTCTTAGTCGGTAATTTTATTTCCATTTCATTTTATTTGAATTATCACTTTATATATACATATATTTTATTCAATTAAACTGAATTAATTTTTGCAATATATATTGATTTATTTTACGTATATCGGCAGAGGCTAAGACATCAAAATAAAGAACAATTTTAAATTATAGGATTTCTTCATCTCTGTAAAATAGCCTTTGTTATGAAAGAAAAAGAGGCCAAATCTAAAGAAAGGATGGTTCTTAGCCTGATTCGACAATTTTAGACATGGCAATTGCAAATGCTTTTTTAGAGTTCCGTACCTCAAAAGGAAAAAAAACGGAACCCTTATAAGATCACTCTTGCCACCGTCCATCTGTCTGTCACAGACGTTTTTCTTGAAAACGACCTGATGTAAGAATTTGAAATTTGGCATAAGATAAGTTCTTCGGGACGCACTCATATTTCGACCGTCAAATATTATGAAATATTTTCCTTCTAAATTTTTAATTCGGTGAGTTGAGCCCCTCAATTGTATCGTATGGGATGTCTACTTTCCAAAAAAAATAATTTAATGGATTTGTTATAAACATGTAACTCAAAATGTGCAAAAATAACCCTTTCTCATCGTTTAAAAATTTACATAGGAAACAAATTAATAAATATATCATCCTGATCAAATCAGATATGTATCAAACCTGTCATATCTTGTTTAACTAAACGAAAACCAAAACGAAGAAGAAATCAACAAATCTTACTACGCAAATCAAATCTTTATTTGTCTGCCGAATTTTTTGTTCTATGTATTTTACTACCTAGATACTATAGTTTTTAAAGTTATTATTTGAGTAGATACAATTTAAAGCCACTGAGCCAGAATAAAATTCCTTTCATTTACTCCTCTCTACAGATATTGTTAGATCTTTAACATCTAATCTAAAATTCAATTCATAACCCTTTATTGTTATAATGAGCGGAACTTAATTTAAACTGAAAATAACAAGGATATTTCAGCTTAGGGTAAATTATAATTCAAACTTGGCTAATTAGAAGATGAACACCCAAAAATATATTAGATGGACCGCATTGGGCGCGATTACAGATTTATTTAAACCAATAATGATTTTTCGGGTCTGATATCATTCACGGTATCTCTTGTTCAATTCAGATTGTTATTATGCTTTCAGGAAGTGAGTCGTACCAAAATGAGAGTTCTGTAATATTTGTTAAGAGCTCCAGACATTTCGAAAAGACGTCTAAGTATATTTAAAATTTAACAGTTTAGATGTCTCGCCTTAATAAAGTTTGTTCAATTTATGGAACGAAAGTAACAAATAAACGAAATTTCGCGCATAAAATCATATGCCATAGTAGAAACACATTATCAATACGTCTTCGTATTAAAAAGAAAAAGGGATATTAAAAAGCAATATATATTAGAAAATTACGGTCGCAATTTTGGTAATATACCTATACCTAAAAGAAACAATTATAGCACTATAGAGGCAATACAATAAAAGTAATCAATTTCCTCTTTAAGAAACAATCATTTGTACTCTATGAAAACATAATGCTCTCAATTGTGAAACATTGATTAATAAAATCAGGTAAAATTAAGCTCCATTAAGGGGGGGGTATAGTCAAACATGCATTTTTTGGACCCATTTTTAAGATTTTTTTTTATCGATCTGGTAAAAGTAAGGTAAATGGGCGAAGGCCTACACTAAAGAACAACTTTTTAAGAGTATTCAAAAAAAATTGTTATTAAAAAATATTGAAAATTGAGTTTTTGACATGAATTGTAAGTTGACGCTCCGAAAAAAAAATTGATTTGCGGTGAGACACATAACTAATAGCTGGATCATCTAAAACAAAAAAACCAAAAAGATTTTGTTAGTTAATAAGTTTCTTGAGGTAACGCTGTCGAGTTTTTTTATTTATTTCGATTATTGAATTTTTGGTGTGAATTTAAAGTCAAAAAAACGGAAAAAAAGGAAATTTTTTGTTTGGAATTTCTGTTTTTAATCGGGAAAAATTCTATTAAAAAAAAAAGAAAATAGAAAAAAAAAATATCTCGACAGGGTTACCTTGTAAATTGTCTACAGAAAAAGTGTGCACAATTTCAAAAGGATCGGTCAAGTAATTTTCGAGTTACGTATCTCACCGCAAATCGACTTTTTTCTTTCGGAGCGTCAATTTAAAATTAATGTCAAAAACTCAATTTTCAATATTTTTTAATAAAATTTTTTTTGAATACTCTTAAAAAGGTGTTCTTTAGTGTAGGCCTTCGCCCATTTACCTTACTTTTACCAGATCGATAAAAAAAATAATCTTAAAAATGGGTCCAAAAAATGCATGTTTGACTATACCCCCCCCTTAAAGTAGAAATGTATACGTAAAATACAATAATACATATACAAAAAAGAACATTTCAGAGTTTATGTTTCGATTAGCTTGGACTTTCTTTTACTAAGGGCATAGGATGTGCTATTTACTCAAATGCTTAGCGATTACATATAATTTGGCAATAGTGTATTGAAATTAACCCTGCTTACAAAAGACATATTACATTCTCATCTATATTTATTGTTTCCCATTTTCAGTTTTTGCTGTAGTCACCTTTATTATTTGTCAGACATTGATTGATTGGAGATATGAATATAAAGGTCATACAAGAGTCCGCACTTTTGAGATTAGTTTACAAACTCAGATAAAATATGACCATTATCAAAACTAAAATATTTCTTTACCTTCATTCTTCTTTAATCGCATAAATTAAAATGAAATACTAAAATATATATAGTGAATGAAATTAAATTAAATTACAGGTGCTTATATTTTTAAAACCCTATAAAATTACTGGTTATATTTGATATATTTTATTCTTTAAATTTCAATTACTAAATAAAAATTTAAAAATAAGTTTGTTTTTAATTTACATTCAATTATGAATGACCGAGTATGTCAGCGATCCTTAATATTTTTTAAACATTTCTATTCAATTTTCGTAGCCAAAAATGACATTCTTTGACTCATCTTTAATAAAATTTTAGTTTCTGTATTATGTTCCAAAAATAAAATCAACCTAAAATTTTGACTTATATTAGTTTTGGACCAGGTATTTCATGAATGAATGCAATGCTACATCGTTAGTTTGCATAAAGTTTAATATATTTTAAAGGAAATAAGTAACATAATTAATTTAACTATTCTTTCCGAATATTCAACCTATGAGTTGGGTAAATTTAAATATGGGGAACTAAGAAAGATAAAACCTAAACTATAGTCGCCAATTTTTGTCTACGACCCTAATTTCGTTCCATTGTCTATTTCCAAATATAAAAAGTGCTATTTCAGGTGACGGCCCCCATCTACTTTGCGTTGACAAAACAACGAAAATGTTTAATAGTTTTTTACACTTTTTATTTTTTTCTTAAATAATTTTGTTTGATATTCTAAATGACAAAAATAAAGCTTTGGGACCCTGATACCATGAAAAAAGCTGTTTAAGTTTTAAAAAAAATGAAATGGGTTATAAATTAATGTAACCCTAATATCGTAAACGGATACGATCTTTGGAGCCCATATATTATTTTAGAAATGTGAATTGTTCTTGTTTAAGTTAAGGGGGCAGTACACTTCTATTTTTTGAAAAAATCGATGTTTTCAAAAACATCAAATTTGTATACTATATACATCCAAAAGTAGTTTACAATATGTTAAATCGATTGAAAACGCATTGCCGAATAAGCGTAAGATACTTTTTTTTCAGAACTATCTGCGAATAGAATAAAAAAAAATTTAGACGTGATTTTCTCGAAACTAGGTGTTTTGACCTGGTTGGCAGTTTTTTGAAAAAAACTACTGGTCCGATTGGGCTCAAATTTTGTGGACTTATTCCATATATGTTTGCTTATGGTGTGAACCATTATTATTAATATAGGTTAATATTGAACACTTTTTTTATAAATATTTTAATAAAAAAAAAAAAATAAAATTAACGTTAAAAAATTAAAAATTCCGCCATTTTGTTGTTTTCTTGCCAAAATACTTCATCGTGGTTCACACGATAGCAGCTGACTTATATTTTAATATGTGCTTTGAATTTTTTGTTTCAGACGTTCCAGAGCTGAGATTTCTTACCAACCAGTTTGAAAAGGGTTTTTTTTTAGGCAGCCATATTAATGCCGTACAAACGCCAGAAATTTCGAAAAAATTATTTTTGTTTTTTTTTGATACATATATTTTAATGTGTAAAATTTTCAAATGATTCAATAAATTTTTCTATAAAAAAAAAACACTTTTAAAAAATGTAAAAAAGAAGTGTACTGCCCCCTTAAGCTTACGAAATATAACTAAACTCAACACTAAATCAGTTTGATAGCAATTTCAAATAAAAGTATAAATCTTTGATAATATTACGTTTTTATTTCTAATACTGATCGCAAAAAATATGGGAGATATATGTATAGCATTTAAAGGGGACGGTATTTGGCACTCCAATTTTATGCATATGTATTTCGGTACATTATGTTTCTTTGCCAAAGTATTTACTTAATAATTTTCTATAATTGAAGATTTAGTCCTCAGCTTGATTCGATTTTCTTTTTAAGGGTGAATATAAATGAGATAATGACCAATTTCATCAGTGTTTAGCAAAGCTGATTTTTGGAACACCAATATTTGCAATTTTGAAAAAGTATGAACGAAAAATTCCTACATCATATATAAAAACATAAGTTTTTATACTTATTTATTCCTCATTTCTTCTGAAGCGAAAAATCGTTAACCCTTTTAGTGCCGAGCGGCAAATCAAAGTAATGCATAAAGCGTCGATCAAAATGTATATAATTTATTGAATTTCAAGAAAAAGGTAATACAAAATTTAATAAGGAACATTTTAAGATCTAAAGGAACAAGGAATTAATGACTAGAGTATTTCTATACTTGTTGAAAATTTTATAAATAATGATTCAAGCACAACAACATATCGTCGTCGGTACTTTTCGCAAGTTTTCGTCAAATACCATATATAGTCCAGTCAATTTAACCTCTGAAGCGGAAGTTTGTGGTGGAGTGCTAATTTTTGGATATATTGTTGGGGACGGTGAGAAATGAAGCTATAACTATTTTTTGCCCCTCGGGGGTGTTTGCGAAGGGGTGAAAAAGGGTGAAAAAGGGTGAAAAAGGTTTTTTGTTTATAACTTTGAATAAAAAAGTCAGCCTGGGTGGGAACGTTAGAGGGTGATATAATAAATGATTATTCATCTTGTATTAAAGTTTCCCCCGGTTTTGTTTATTGCAAAATTGTTTATTAACAATTTCACTCTCCCAAACCGAAAAAAATCACGGCTGATTTTTTTAAAAATACTTAAGCTCGTACGATGTCTTTCATTTTCACAATATCACTAGAAGACGCAATCCCCCATCATATACCAAAAATTCAAAACGGTTCCATGCATTTCACCTGAGATAATCACCCAGATACCTCACCTGTTTTACACCGAAAAATGTACAGTTTTAATCCAAGTCAAGATATCCCCCACGAATCGTCGCCCTCCGACCAGATATCGCTGAGCAGCACACATTTTTCACATTTTTTCCCAGCCCACGGCGGGGAAGAAGAAGATTTGCGACTGATTCAAAAACGGAAATCGCTATAACTTTCGATGTATGTAACGGAACTTAATGTATGATGGCTTCAAAAATCACTTATTTTTTTCTCCATCTTTTCCTCATACACCACTTTCACCTAATATTTTTACTTTTTTTTATATTGAATTAAACTTAAAAAATAAATAAAAATGAATTACATTTTATTCCTTTTCTCCCACAAAACTAAACTTTTTTGAAATATTCTTAATTTTATAGTTATCTACAGATTCCACCCTTTATTCTCATAATTTTTATCATTTTCCACAAATCCCCCCCTGACCCCCCGAATAAATATATTACCCCTTAAATTTTACAAACAAAAAACTCGCCAAACATTTTATTTTTTTTCTCCAACAAAACTAAACTTTTTTGAAATATTCTTAATTTTGTAGTTATCTACAGATTCCACCCTTTATTCTCATAATTTTTATTATTTTCCACAAATCCCCCCCTGACCCCCCGAATAAATATATTACCCCTTAAATTTTACAAACAAAAAACTTGCCAAACATTTTATTTTTTTTCTCCCACAAAACTAAACTTTTTTGAAATATTCTTAATTTTGTAGTTATCTACAGATTCCACCCTTTATTCTTATAATTTTTATTATTTTCCACAAATCCCCCCCTGACCCCCCCGAATAAATTTATTACCCCTTAAATTTTACAAACAAAAACTTACCAAACATTTTATTTTTTTTCTCCCACAAAACTAAACTTTTTTGAAATTTTAATAATTTTGTAGTTATCTACAGATTCCGCCCTTTATTCCCATAATTTTTATTATTTTCCAAACATCACCCCCTGACCCCCCCGGAATAAAATGTAATTAATTTTTATTTTTTTTTTAAGTTTAATTCAATATAAAAAAAAGTAAAAATATTAGGTGAAAGTGGTGTATGAGGAAAAGATGGAGAAAAAAATAAGTGATTTTTGAAGCCATCATACATTAAGTTCCGTTACATACATCGAAAGTTATAGCGATTTCCGTTTTTGAATCAGTCGCAAATCTTCTTCTTCCCCGCCGTGGGCTGGGAAAAAATGTGAAAAATGTGTGCTGCTCAGCGATATTTGGTCGGAGGGCGACGATTCGTGGGGGATATCTTGACTTGGATTAAAACTGTACATTTTTCGGTGTAAAACAGGTGAGGTATCTGGGTGATTATCTCAGGTGAAATGCATGGAACCGTTTTGAATTTTTGGTATATGATGGGGGATTGCGTCTTCTAGTGATATTGTGAAAATGAAAGACATCGTACGAGCTTAAGTATTTTTAAAAAAATCAGCCGTGATTTTTTTCGGTTTGGGAGAGTGAAATTGTTAATAAACAATTTTGCAATAAACAAAACCGGGGGAAACTTTAATACAAGATGAATAATCATTTATTATATCACCCTCTAACGTTCCCACCCAGGCTGACTTTTTTATTCAAAGTTATAAACAAAAAACCTTTTTCACCCTTTTTCACCCTTTTTCACCCCTTTGCAAACACCCCCGAGGGGCAAAAAATAGTTATAGCTTCATTTCTCACCGTCCCCAACAATATATCCAAAAATTAGCACTCCACCACAAACTTCCGCTTCAGAGGTTAAATTGACTGGACTAATATCATTGTTTGGCTCTTTAAGGGTTAAATATTAATATACCGCTGTCACTAAGAAGTAAAAACCAAGCACATCGACTCCCAACATTCCAAAAGATATAATTTTGCCCAGAATCAAACGGAGCGTAGAGTGTTAACAATCTTTGAAGAAGTGGCGAACGTAAAAGCCATCTTCTGGTTAATGTTCCTCTGCTAACACTGTCCGCAGCACTTACACGATCCGGACAGAACGCATGCTAGAAAGCCCGGATACAGGATTTCTTCGCATAATTGCACCCAAGATGGAACTTGGACTTTCCGACTTGTGGGGACTGTAATGTGTGTTTCCTCCGGTGAAACCTGAGGATAGGCAACCAGACTTATCCGCCCTGCATGGCTAATTGCGTGCCGTAATATAATTCGGAAAAATTAATTGTAATTGCACTAATGTGATCCTAATTGAGATGAGTGTGATATGAGGAAGCTTTTACTAGCGTGGGAATGCATTAAGTGAAACTCTCTATGCTATAATCAAGAGATGTTAAGCTATTGGGAACTTAGATAAGAAGCTAAAATAGTGTAATCAAACACGCATTTATGTGGAGATTATTAAATAGAATTTATTGTAACATAAAACTATTAGCGGTGTTTTAGATATCTTAGATATAAAGATAGATAATAGAAATTAGATATATGTTATTTAGGATCCAGTAGTAAGGAACAACAAGTTTTCCGAAAAGGCTATTTAATTGTTAGATCAACTATAACCTTTGAACCCTTCCTAACTATTTGCAAACAGCCCAGAAGTGTTATGGCTACTTTAAAATACTCTTCTCAGATATGTATGCGTTTTTACTCTTGGTACATATATGTCTTGATTGAGCTAGCGCAATAGTGTCAAAATAACTCGATTCATGTTTTTCAGAAACAATTATTATACCAACAACTGCTGAACCGATAAGATAAATATCTGATTATTTACTAATATAAAATTTTAGTGTACAGCATATTATTATCATACACTTTTGCATTCAATAACCTTCTTTGAGAGTTTTGAAACGTTGCATATTTCTGAACTTTTTAATGAACCATCAATGAAATAAAGGGAATTTTTCCATTTTGAAGGGGTGCAGCTATACAAAATGAAAAGTTAGACTCAGATAGCCTGGGCATTTCTTGGAATTGCTCCATAAAACTCCGCTGAACACAAATTTTCTAATTTTTATATTGTTTAATTTTTTAACTGCCTGCCTGCCTGAAATTATTCTTTTCAAGAAATTTATCCTTAAAAGTTAATAAAAAAAACTCATTTATGTAATGCAAGGAACAGTTTTTTTTATAGCAATGTGGGTTGGGTTCTACCTAATTATTTGGGTTTTAGATATACATATTGAACATTTCAAATTACATGTCTTTTAAACAACAGGGGGTATATGAAAATATTTATATACTTATGACCAAATCCATGATTTTTTGCAATTTAGGAGGTATATACATATTTAACTTTTCAAGTCGAGATTGTTTTATTTAAGAATCTTTATGACTCAAGAATAATTGGCACACCCTTTGTCTTTCAAAAAGACTTACGGGAAATAATCAAGAGCTATAATCTGAATCTTTTTAGAGTCATCAAATAAAGTTTAAATTAATATTATATAAAATAATAAAATTATAACTTTTAAGCTTGAAAATAATACCACAAGGCACAAATTATCGTAATTTTATTGATGCAAATCTTCAGAGTTCTTGCTGACATTTTAACTTTAAGAATAAAATACAGTATTTTAAGAAATATTTGAAATATTTCTAAAAGGCTCAAAGCAATTATTATATATCCCAAATGACGATATCTAGTCCATAATACACTGGACAGTTGTTGCAAGCGAATTTAATATTTGTAGAATTAATGATTTTGTTTTTAACTTGGACGATGACAAAATTGGGAATATTAACAAGTTTTGAAACTTTTTTTAGGAGAGTCAATTACTTTATTATTTAGAAATTTTAAACAATTTGTAGTGAAACTTTTCTTAATTAGAATTTCTGTAGACAATCATTGGATAGTTGAAAAATTTCCCTCATTGTGATTGCATCGCTATACACTAACTAGAAGTTGTGGACATTGAGAATTAATTGTGAAGTTTGCCAAGTTCTTAAATAACACCCGCGATAAGAGATTAAGACTTTAAGAAACTTTTGGAAAGAGAAAACTCTTAATCGGATAGATGCTGTATTTTCACTCAACAAGTGCGAAAAAGAAGAAGGTGAGTAACTACTACTCAAATGATAATGAAATAAAATCGGTAAAACAGTGAACGAAAGAGTAATCTATAAAAACGGAAATCCCATCAGTGAAAGGGAAGAGTCCAATATCCTTTTAAAACCACAAAAAGGAAATAACTTACCTTCACAATTTTTAATTGACGACAAAAAGATGTTTTCTCTCAACGGTAGTAGTTTCAACACAAGTTCGATTTAAATAAAATTTCACTATAATTTGATTCTTCAGATATCACTGTTTAGTAACGTATAATTCGATCGGAACACGATTTTGATTACAATTAAATTGAGCAAAACACGTACTTCACTCTGACCAAACTGCACTTTTTCTAGCTGCTGTAGGAACCTGACACAGCGAACAATCTTACACCGCAACGATTCAAAATCAGAATGCTAACCGACATTTGAGAAGTGCCCTTTTATTTAAGCCATCAGTCCTGCCACAGGTCCTCACCTACTCGTTTCCGTTCCACACCACTGAAGAACCGAATAACACCCACACACTCACGCGGCAGCAGAGTTGCGGATGGAGCACATTCGTCCTAAAGGAGACGGAGAATTCCTTGCAAGACGGACATGCGGTGGTATTGAATCGAGAAAGCTTTGAAAGCTCGCTCTGGAATTGCCAAGATTAAGGAGTTTTGCTTTTCGACCTAATAAAATTATAAATATTGGAAATTTTCGAATAAGTGATATTAGACAGAACATAAGGAAATTACCACTTGAATTGAAATTTCTTACTCGTACGAGTAACACAATAAAGATTTAAAAATTGTCTTTAAGATACACCAAATTGCCACGACTTACAACCATTTTTGAGTCAAAAAATAATAATCTTTTCACTGCTTGAATGAACTCGTAAAAACAATCAAATCCCAAAAAGTGGGGCGCTTAGTACAACTCTTTCTCTATGTTAAGGGGTTAGGCGTAGTCAGGATTTGATACTTAAAATATGATGTTTCGAAAATTTTATTATCTTATTTATCTGAAAATTTCAAGTAAATTAATTCAATGAATAGTTTTCGAGATATCCTACAATTACTGAAGGGCTCTCCGCTCTCGATGGCAGGTGCAAATCGAGTGTAATACTTTAAAAAGAATTTTTTTCGAAAATATGTTTTCAAAGTCGGTGACTCCTGTAATTCAAAAATCACTCAACGGATTTTAATGAAAGTTATACAGCTTATTGAAAGCATAAAACACTACCTGCCTGATCGAAGAAGTTTTTTTTTAGTTTTGACTTATATTTTTTATAAACAATAAACTTGTGCGTTTTCCTTGAAAGTCCTTGAGTAAATTATCTAAGGCCCCCATTTTGTTTATTTTCAAAAAAAGCTTCGATCAGGCACTAGATTAACTATGATTAACTAATGATTTTAGATGAAACAGATTTTCACCGCAAAGAACGACTTGTGGGACAGGGTCCAATAAAAATGGTGATAACTTAGTCTACAATAAATATTTTCTTTTAAAATAAAATATAGTTAAAACATAATACAATAAATATGTATTATTTGTTTTATAAAATAAATTAAACTACTTTTTAAAAAAAAATTATTTAAAATTCTCATTTTTTCACGCCACTGACTACCCTTAAAATAACTTAGCTAGAATATCTTCCCACCTCTAGTGCTAGTTAATACGAAACTGGCAACAAGATTTGTTTAACCCGGAAAAAGGAATCATTTTAATATTCAATAAAAACTCTTTGCGGAGTTAAACTGCAAAATTTTAGTTTAATTCTGAAGAACGTCAAAGGTCATATGCATTCACATTTGTCGTACATATCTCTAGCTAGAAATTGTTACACATATCGTTTAAAACTGCATGCGAAATAAAGCAGTTCCATTGGTGGCAAAAATATATATACTACTATATAATCAAAAATTGTCAGAATGTATTAAATTAAATTTATAATATACGACTTTATCGACTTATATAATAATAAAACAATGAAAAATGTCAATAATTTGTTCTAAAACAACATTACATTGGAGATGTAAATATTACTAAGAAGATGAGTAATTTTTACTTGTTGTATGAGTGTCCGGCCCGATTTTTTCAACTAATTCCGACATATGGTGTCAGAAGTGGGATAAGAAGATGTGGGAACAATCACAGCTTGGTAGTTACGTCGGTTAAGCTTTGATGTGCTATTACGCTAGTTAAATTGTACTAAGCTGGAGATGTTTTATATTTTAGGGCAAATTAAATTTCAGGATGGCCAAATTATCGGTCGCATTTCTCATCAGAACTTCGCAATTACTCGAAGGTATCGGAAATCTTAATAATTTATAAAAATGCAAGGTAGTTAGTGGAAAGATATTTTAAATGTTCTGTCTATTTCGAAGTTTCTATGAATCTGGCAATGATGTAATTTCCCCTCTGTACACCCACTATCTTAAGATATATATCTTCAAGAATTACAATTCGTTGATTGGCTCCTTCCAAAATATATTACTGTACTCACGTGGATGGATTCATTGAATATTAACCTCATGTAGGCAACAAGTTGAGTGGGCTTCTAGGGATTTGTTTTAAAGCTTTCATTTTTTTAAACTAGCTTATTTCACTAAAAAATATCAGTCCTATGTAACAGTTTACTCGATTAAACAGCAGTATTTATGGTATCCGATCTTTTTTTTTTTTTTTAACTTTTTCACGTTATATAAATTTATAACAAAAAATACTTTTTTTCCATAGGTATAATATGAATATTTTTAATTATTAGTAAATATATATAATTTGTACATTATTATTATTATTGCTAGTGGCTCGTTATGGCACACTAGGTGTCAGTTGAATTGAAAGCAACGCGACCTAAAAGGTCTATTGCGCTATTAATATGTACATATATAGCTGTTTCCTGTATTTATATCTGACAGAATTTATGCAATATACTTAATGAAATCAACTCATTAACAATCATTCAATTCTTTCATTTTCAATGGTGTGATAATAAAATGTTTAGCCTTACAGTAGAGGTGAAAACGCGTGCTAACGCGTGACTAAATTTTATTCGCAATAAACAAAAATTCAAACACGTGATTTGATATTTAAGTAGAATACTTACCAACCACCAAATGTAGTAAAACATGTTTTTAATGGCACATGTGAATCAATGCCTACATCTGATTTTGAACGCAAGGCGCCTCTTTTAAGATCGATTACCATCACCTTAATCAAGTTTAATAATTAACTTTTTGCACGTGTCTATTTATTGTCGGAATTAAAATTCGAAAATACGACGTATAAACGATAAAAAATCAACTTTCCCTTGGTTGTCTGAAAATTAAGGACAACTTTTTTATTTATTTATTTTAGTCTACCGATTAACAAATCTTACAGACTATAGAAGTAAAACCCTAAGTGAATTATAATTAGAATTTATAGCTTAATAACTAACGCCAGCATAATCACAATATTTATTAAATAACTATGTATATAGCTTGATTTTATAAATTCAAAACTGCTATATTAAGTATTCCTACTTCCGGGTCATCCTATTAAATAGATTTAATTCTTTTATAATAAAATGGACATGAAATAAAAATGACGACTTTCCTTTATTAAAAAGTATTTACATTTGACCGATCTCTCCATTTAGTAAAAAATTGTGACCCATTAGTTTTCGCAATTTCCTATTGGACACCCTGTACATAAAAAAGAAAAATCTTAAATAGTAGTTAATAGTTAATATAAAATTAACAGCGAAAATTCTTAAAGTTTGTAAAATCTGGGATTTAATTGGGCGATATGAGAGAAGTATCAATTTATTTGAGTTATAATTTGAATGAAAAATTATGCTATACAGCATATATTATACTTGAGAATGTTATGCTTAAACTAATAACTAATAATTTGAACAAACATGTTCAGTTAAGGGGAGTAGGGTATTTTTTTGCTTTTTTTTTTTTTTAATTTTCTCATATCAATGTACAACATCTCAAGATTATTATGTTAAAGTCGATTGGAGTAAAACTAACGGAGATATGGAGTTTTAAGTCTCCGCCGCTCCGATCCGGCTTCGACCTATTCCTGTGCCTTATAAATTCAGTGTTTTGACTTTAAACGCGTTTTTCTCATACTTCAAATGGTCAAAGTCGGTGGACACTGTAACTCAAAATCTACTTGACTGATCCTCTTCAAATTTGACACACTCTTTAAGTACATAAAATATGAGGTAGTGACGTCGAGATAATCTTTTTTGTGAATTATTATTGAAAAATAGGCTGATTATTACCGGTTTTTTTCTTTAAATTCGTTTGTTTTTAATTCAAAATTAGGCAAAAATTGAAAAATCGTAAAAAAAAAAAAATTCTCGACGTCATTACGTTGAGAAACTCACAAACTAACTAAAGATTTTCGATTTTTTAATTTAAGATAATCCAGTAATGAGTTCTGATGTCCACCGCAAACTTTTTTTTGTTAAGAGTACCCGAAGATTTGCTCTCAGTAGCTTATTTCTTAATATTTTAGGCTAAAAATGCTCAGGAAAAATTATCAAAAATAATTAAAATGAAGCGAATTAATCCTACCACCCTCTCAAAACTGACACGACATAATATGACGCATTTTCGTCGAGCAGTTCTCATCAAAATTCTTGAGTAGGCATTTCAAACCTTATTCTGAGGAGGGCGGATTGAGAACGGTTATAGCAGAAAATTTTGATAATGGTACTCCGAGGAATCGATTGGCATACTGATTCCTACTTATTTTCCGAATATGCTGCACATATTTATAAAATTTTTTAATTAATCTTATAATTGCCTCAGCTAAAAACGATAATTTTTCATTACAACCGAATATATGTATTATATATGTAACTTAGTTTTCTTACTTCATCACTTGTTATTAAAAATATTATATTTATAAAAGCATACCATTTA
The DNA here is from genome assembly GCA_949715965.1 of Dysmachus trigonus. Lineage (NCBI taxonomy): Eukaryota > Metazoa > Arthropoda > Insecta > Diptera > Asilidae > Dysmachus > Dysmachus trigonus. The sequence continues at coordinate 65,288,412 of OX454322.1, read as the reverse complement.
AAAAAACTGAATTATCTTAAAAGCGTATTTAAAGAAATTTAAACATTAATAGCTGCATGCAGAGAGATATTATTTCATAATAATGCAAAATAATGCTTATATTAAGATTGAATATCTTAATTCCTCTCTATTATATGTAAACTCTGTTCGACTTAATTGGAACACGTAATCTTTAAACACGTTAGGGGAGCGAGGGTTTCCTCTTTTACATTATGTAGTATACACTATTTAAATAGCAAGAAGAAAATAACTTGTTAAACTAAGCATAACTCATTTTAATTTAAGTTTTTGATACGTGTAAAATGCAGTATTCAGTGCTTAAAATTTGTCATTCTCGTTTTAACCCCCGTTTAAAGACTATATTCTACAATTGAGAATGCGCGAAAATACTTTTTTTAAACATTCCAAGCTAAAATGTTGAAATTATCAGAAAAATACTAAAATGAAGAATGATATTCTTAAAGTTAACAACATCTCCTCTCCTCTAGTTTCTCGGGTCGAAAAAATCGATTTTTTTTTTTTTCATAAATCACATCTTAACATGTGTAGAAAATGTGTGCCAAAGGATTTTTCGATATTTGAAGTGGTTCACAAGTTACGGCCCTGGAACGGAGCAGGTATAAGGAGAGCGCGCTGGGCTGCGCAAACTTTCAAACGCGTTTTTCTCGAAACACCATTTTTCGAAACGGTGACCACGATATTTCAGAAACTACTGCACCGATCTTGTTCAAATTTTTACAGCATCTTTAATATATTATAAGCCAGCGATTGAACTAGGATTATCATGATTGCTTCGATAGTTTTTTTTCTACGAGCGAAAAACTTAAAAACAAATGAGTAAAAAATAGAATGTAATTTTCAAAAGTGTGTAAAAAAGTCAATTTTTGTAATTTACAATTCATTCTAGTTCAATCGCTGGTCTTAAATATGAAGATTAAAATGCCGTTTAGTTTATTGATTTCAGATAAGTAGAACAGCCGCAATCTTGGTCACCGTCAAGCACCTCTTTTACTTGATGTCTTCCTGTCGGCCATTATAACTTTTATTCTATTATATATTTTGACTTCAAAAAATGTGTAAAGCTTATTTAAATGTTAATAAAGATTATGCAAAAACAATGAGATTGATTATTTCGATGGTTTGCCCGTAAAAAATTATTGAAAAAGCCCTAAATAAACAGCCGAGAAACTAGAGGACCCCCTTAAAGCACAGAAGGCATTTGATTCAAGAATTATTGTACTTAATCTAAGAAAAACTGGTCGTGCTAGCCTCAACACCCGGAAACTCAATTGGTTAGCACGCCTGATTTTTCTGAGTGTAGGAACAATTCCGTTAATAAATCTTAAAAAACTATTTCATATAATCATTGTGTTCAACAACAGAACAACTTCAATTCAATTCAATAATCAGTTAGTAATTTCGATTAATTAATTCCTATTAATAAACTGGTAAAGGCGTTTTACTATATTACTGATTTTTTGAAATGTTACACGAATGTGTTTTGTGAAAAAGTCATTTTTTGTGTGATTTAATATCTAAATATTTTAGCTTATAGATCCATGTCATGCAAGAGAACTCTACCTAGAGACAGAGTTGTAAAAGAATGTAATCTTTTCGGCAAATAATTCTTTTGATTTATGTGAAAAGTATTTTAATTCATTAACTTCACTTCGATACTGGGACTTACAGAAACCAAATCGTCATTGATTTTGAAGTCATGAGTGGTTGCAATCATTTCAACAGATCAAAAGCTTGAACTCATGAGAATGCAAAATCTTGTGATTTACTCAGTACTGTGTAAGCCATTTTCAGTCAAATAAGTTAAATAAGGCCTTTATCCCACTAAATAAAAAAAGCTATAATTCCAATATTCGCAGTCGAGCGATTATTTTCATTTGCTGGAATGATTGATGGTTATAAGAGGCATATTTTCGAAAAATGTACAAATCAATTAAAGGCGTTTATGGCTTTTTCGTTCAAATGAAATAATTTACATATTTGGAATACTTACGTTTATTATTCAGTTAATAATGTGCAACCATAACGCCGCGCCGTTGTTAAAAAGACACTGAAAAGGGATGGACTCTATCGAACATCATTTTCGGATTTTATGTAACACCATTTTTTTTACTGTGTATTTATTGACGAAAAAGAGTCTGAATAAACCTAGTGAATTACCACGCTTTTGATCGTGGTGAATTAAAGATTATCTATGGGAAAATCATCAGATTCGAATTGAGCAGACCTTCTGCACATCTCGATATTCCAGCTTAAACTCTACATATGTACTATTATATTTTATAATTTATATAGAGGTTGATTTGTAACAATGTGTTCTGACATATGCCAATCGATTCGATGGATCAACATTTGTTCCGAGAACTACGGGCATTTTTATGTGTACGGTTACTTTTTTCATTCAAATAGAGTGTTGAATTAGAATTTTCTTAACATACTCTCTACAAACTCTCTTTAAAGTATCAATTGATAGAGAACTCTTTCTCCATGTGTTTTTAACCACTTCTCTATCCTGCTCCCGTCACGACTTTCAAATTGTCAAAGTGTAAAAACTAATAACATTTTTTTTTTCAAATTGTATTTATTAAATTAGTGACAATTTTACAGATTTTTTAACTTTGACAATTTGAAACTCGTGATGCCAGCGAGATACAAGTGGTTGAAATCTCAATAGAACTGAGAAAGGGTTCTCTATCAATTGAAATCTCAAAAAGGTTCGTAAGGTGTGTGTTAAGAAAATTAAAGGGTGTTGAATGAAAAATGTATCCGCACACATCTGCCCGTAGCTGTCGCAACAAACGTTGATCGGGAGATTGCATAGAATCAAGTTACGAATCATCCTGTGTTATATTATATTAAAAAATTTAAATTTTATATAGAAAAATAAAAGAAAATGTAAAATATGAGGGCCAAGCACGTGCTTTTTGTGCTTATCTGTTAAACCGCCACTGATTGTATGCAAACTAAACTACCAAACAAATAAGAAAACACAAAATACTTTTTTTCGAATTTTCAACCAATTCCACCATACTGTTAAAAGTTTAGAAAACACCTCATAATGGTCAGATAACAATCTCCAAGTTTCAGCAACTTTTACTTCACCTGACATAAAAAGAAATATTTTCTGAACTCCATCACCTTAGTTTTGAATGCAGTTCTTTTAACTTTTCGTCACATGCAAGGAAAGTTTCTATGTTAAATATGAAGAACAATTTACAAGCTAATGCTTGAGGGGATCTCACGTAAAGGACTCACGTAAAGGTCTACAACATTCTAATATTACATGTATGGGTATTCCCCGTAAAATATACTGTATATAGTATATCTGCAGACTAAGGGTAATTTACCTCATTTTGGCAAATATTTGAATGGCAAATCAGATATTGATTGAACAATCTTTACGTCCCGAATTATGGAACTAATTGGGCAGTGCCGCCTTTCGCAGTTCTTATAAGACTCTTCATAAGAATAGAGTTAGGTTTCCTCAACCTACAATACCCCAAGTTAATTGTCCGTCGAACATGGAGATTGCGTTGGCCAACTATACCCACCAAATTAATATTTTCTGTGTGCTGTCCTCGTGCTCCGGGAACTTATAAAATATCATTGGAGTGGGCCGGCGCACAGTGGGCCCAGCGGGACTTTTTCGTCTCATAAGTATGTAACTGTTTTGTTTGTGGACATATCTGTATGAAATTTTTTACATATAATATTGAGAATATAGGCTTTCTAACTGTAGTGCCAAATATAAATAATTATTTTTTTTAATTTAAAAATAAATATTTGAAAAAGCAGTTCCACTTTGTCATACTAAAACCTAAGCTTATATTATGTGTATTTTTTAATTAACCATTACAACTTTAAGATTGCTATGTTTAACAATTATAAACTCAATATTACAGTTCTAGAGTACACAGAACTCATAAAAATAAGTACGTGAAAACTTAACCTTATTTTAAACTTATCGGTGTATAACTCCCTTTTAACAACAAAATTCGTTAAAAATAATATTCTAATAAAATTAACGGTTCAAAATAGAACCCTGACAAAAACTTTCAAATTTTTAAATAAAAAAATACAGGGTTTTATTCACTTTATAAAGTTTGTTAAAATTTTTAAATGTTAACGGTGTTTGCCGATGCCGAGATTTATATTGCATTTTATGGTTAATTTTATCTAGAATAAGAAGGAGTAAAAAAAACTTGCGGATTTTTTGCGCTTTTTTTTTAGAATTAAAAATTGTAGAAATGACGATTTCCTTAGTATTTCCTTGACATTTTCCTGCTAATTTCATTGGATTTCGTTTAAAATTAGCAATATACTATCAGCAAGCATTCAACGAACGGATTCCCTGAAAAAAAATAAAAAATGATCTAAAGTATAATCATAAATAATAAAAAAATAAAAATTAAAAAAAACTTTAAAAAAATTAAAATAATAATTTGAGGTAATTTAGCAGAAAGAACAAAATAATAAAAAATATTTCTTATTAATAATATAATTTTTTTTGTAATTATTTTTTTTTAAATAAATAAATTAATTTTTTTTTTATTTATTTTAATTATCTTTTTATTGGATAAATTCGTTGAATGTTTACTGATAATATATTGCTGATTTTGAGTGAAATCCAATAAAATTAGCGAGAAAGTGTCAAGGAAATACTAAGGAAATCGTCATTTCTATAATTTTTAATTCTAAAAAAAAAGCGCAAAAAATCCGCAAGTTTTTTTTACTCCTCCTTATTCTAGATAAAATTAACCATAAAATGCAATATAAATCTCGGCATCGGCAAACACCGTTAACATTTAAAAATTTTAACAAACTTTATAAAGTGAATAAAACCCTATATTTTTTATTTAAAAATTTGAAAGTTTTTGTCAGGGTTCTATTTTGAACCGTTAATTTTATTAGAATATTATTTTTAACGAATTTTGTTGTTAAAAGGGAGTTATACACAGATAAGTTTAAAATAAGGTTAAGTTTTCACGTACTTATTTTTATGAGTTCTGTGTACTCTAGAACTGTAATATTGAGTTTATAATTGTTAAACATAGCAATCTTAAAGTTGTAATGGTTAATTAAAAAATACACATAATATAAGCTTAGGTTTTAGTATGACAAAGTGGAACTGCTTTTTCAAATATTTATTTTTAAATTAAAAACAATAATTATTTATATTTGGCACTACAGTTAGAAAGCCTATATTCTCAATATTATATGTAAAAAATTTCATACAGATATGTCCACAAACAAAATAGTTACATATTTATGAGACGAAAAAGTCCCGCTGGGCCCACTGTGCGGCGTCCTCGCACCAATATTCCTCCATATATTTTTTATCTGAGCTCAATTATAACTTACAAATTACCGGGATAGTTGCAGAACCGATTGCAGGCGAAAGGGTTGTCTCAAAAGCTCAGGATGCACGAGGTATCCGCACTGCAACTTTCCTTCGAAATAGAATTTAATACCTACGATAGTAGCGGTTGGGATGCGACTATAGTGGCAACTTTTAAGTTATACACGGTTTCAATTAAAACGTTCTCGTGAAAATTAATTAATAAGTTTGCAATTTAATATAAGAAGCAACTTACTTTATTGCATGCAACGTGCGTAGGAAATAGGAAAACTACGCCAAGACGTTTTTTATTATTCTGGTCGTATACATTCAAAGAGCAGAATCTACAATGTCCCATCAATTTTACACCCTCTAATAAAATTTCATATAGTTCGCGGCAATAATCTTTAACTGAAGGTTGCAACTGCTCCTTGTAACAAGCTTGTGGTTATAGTCAACTGTCTCGATTTTTGTGGTATGACTTTAACTGAATATGTTTTGATTGCATCTTTCAATAGATAACCAAAACAACAATCAATTGTTGTTACAACTAGAGTATTTGAGGAAATATTGTTATCAATGATATGAGTGCATACCTAAAAATCTCTTCATATTAAAGGTTTATTATAATAATATGATAAACCTGAGACAAACAGATAATTGTTGCTTATGGTAGGAGCTAAAAAATAATTAAGTACTGTCCAATTAATTTATTTCATTTAAAAATTATATATATGTATTGTATATAACAATTAACAATATATATTGACTTATTAGAGTATACTATATATCACAAGATACTCGCTCATGAAGTCAATATGGGTGGTGTAAGATACAGGGACCTAGAAATTAGTTAAAAATTATTACAATTCAGTTCTTTATGCACTTTAATAAATAATAATAATAAAATGTATTATTAGTTATAAGAAGGCTACCTTTGTAGTATAATCCGTGGAAAATTATTATTTTTCTATTCAGTTTTGGACTTATTTAATGAATTACAAAATCTAATTACTAATGGCAAATCATTATATAAAGTTGACGATGTATACAGGGTGTTCAGAGGTGGGAGGTCAATACTGCAGGGGGTGAAAGGTCAGACCGAGACAAGGAAAAAATCGTGTGGGTGGGGGGGGGGGGGGGGGGCATCTCGCACCGTTTGGCAGTTACAGGGTGATTCGTAAATCAGGATTTTGCCTTATATGGGAACCGCTCTTGTATTTTTATCTTTTTTTCTACACCCCGCAGCGGCCCCAAACTGATTTCAAAAAATCACTATTTGGAAGCCCTTTCCAAAAAAGTTTACACCACCCCCCTATCCCCAACCCCTTGGCCACAATCCCCCCTGGAAGTTGAAAAAATTAACTTTTATTTCACGATTTTTCACCTTTCGCCCCACTTTTCTCTGAAATTCATGTTATTAACATACCTACTTTTTATTTTTTTTAAATTGCCTATCTAATTACCTTTCCAAAAAGGTGCAACATGCCCAGATAGGAAAAGGATACGAAAATTTATTTACAAAAATCCTTTTACAGAATATCATGACAATTCGAATTTTTAAGAAATTATACTTAAGTTAACTAAAAAATACATTTTGTTCGCTTAAAAACTAATTACAATTAAAACGTTTGTCCTTTCAAAGCTGTTCAAAATGTTCTCCGCTAGTTTCGATGCATGCAAGTAGCCTTCGTTTTATTTCACGTTTGAGGTCTGTGGTAGCCAGTCTCTCCCGTATTTTCGTGGCTGCAGTCCCAATCCTGGTAACTAATTCTTCTCTGGTGTTGATTGGTCTTGAGTAAACTTCATCTTTCATCATTCCCCATAAGAAAAAGTCCAGTGGAGTCAGGTCCGGTGACCTAGCAGGCCAAGGAATCGGTCCACCTCGTCCAATCCAGCGCTCTGGGTAATGTTCATTCAACCTTGCCCTAACAATGTTCCCAGTATGCGCAGGTGCTCCGTCGAGCTGTAAATAAATTGCGCTTCTGGTGGCCAGGGGGATGTCCTCCAACAGATCCAGAAAGGTATTCTCCAAAAAGTCCGAATATAGCTGACTCCTCAGCACATGGGGCAAGATGAAGGGTTCTATCAACTGGTTGCCGATGATGCCAGCCCAGACATTGACACTAAATCTTTGCTGGAAGGACCGACACCTTGTCCTATGTGGGTTCACATCTGACCAGGTGTGGAGGTTGTGCAAGTTTGGAATGCCATCCCGGGTGAATTGCGATTCATCCGTCCACAGAATTCGGTCTAGAAACCTTCTGTTTTCGATGTCAGACTCGAACAGCCAAGTGCAAATTGCAATGGTCTTTCGGAATCTCCTTCCTGTAGTGCTTGGACCAGGATATGGTGGTATGGATGTAGTCCCTCTCGGTTCACAACGGTCCAAACTCTCCCTGAAGACAATCCTGACCTTCGTGCGACCTGCCTGATGCTTATTACAGGGCTGTTCCTGACGATGTTGAGGATTTGTTGGTCGGGGTCCGCTGAATCGGCCGATTTTCCTGCTCGCGTTTCTGCTCTGGGGCGGTTACACTTCCGGTTTCTTTTAACCTTCTGAAAGTCCTTGAAAATACCCTACTGTTGGGTACCCGCCGATTCGGGAATCTCCTTTGGTATTCTTGTACGGCCTCATTATCATTTCCTTCTACTAAACCGTACACGTAAATTATATCGGCATACTCGTCAACACTGAATTCTGCCATTTTATCTTAATTTTTTCTATTAAACACCCGTTCTTATCGCTTGCTCTTCAACTGTGGTCAATGTCCTTTCAAACTTACCCATTTTTATACCATAATTCATACGAAGTATTAGAAACGGAGCGTCAGGATACTTAGGAGTCAATACTGGATATAATAAACTAATAACGCTATTTAACGAGATTACATTTATTATTTTGTTACTGTTTTGCTGAAATAATAAAAATGTACTACCTCTGTTTCCTAAACAAACATTTCCGAACTTGCTGTCATAAAATTTGTTTACTTAACGACTTTTTCCATTATGGTGCAATAAAGTAATTAGGTACCTGTGAGGATGTTTTAATTTCAGGACTTTTGCAACCCTTTTCTACCTGGGCATGTTGCACCTTTTTGGAAAGGTAATTAGATAGGCAACTTAAAAAAAATAAAAAGTAGGTATGTTAATAACATGAATTTCAGAGAAAAGTGGGGCAAAAGGTGAAAAATCGTGAAATAAAAGTTAATTTTTTCAACTTCCAGGGGGGATTGTGGCCAAGGGGTTGGGGATAGGGGGGTGGTGTAAACTTTTTTGGAAAGGGCTTCCAAATAGTGATTTTTTGAAATCAGTTTGGGGCCGCTGCGATGTGTAGAAAAAAAGATAAAAATACAAGAGCGGTTCCCATATAAGGCAAAATCCTGATTTACGAATCACCCTGTAACTGCCAAACGGTGCGAGATGCCCCCCCCCCCCCCCCCACCCACACGATTTTTTGCTTGTCTCGGTCTGACCTTTCACCCCCTGCAGTATTGATCTCCCACCTCTGAACACCCTGTATACAAGTCCTTGTCTAGTTCTGTTTGTCTTTAATTGATTGAAGTCCTCTTTGGTCAGTCTGACGGTTGTTCTCCTTGGTATTCGTCGAAATCCAACCCACAGAATATTTTATGGATGCCGACTATAAGTGGCGCTAGGACCGAAAGGGTTAAACATTGGCGTTCCAAATTAATGAATCACCCAAACAATTCAAAAATGTCCATAAATTTAAACCACTCTGCGAAAGGTGATCTTATCCCGTAAAAACAGAAAAAAGATAGACGAAAATTATCCCTTTCTAATTCTATGGGTGGGTATTTTAGTAAATTGTGGTGAAACATCTTAACGCTAGCTATTTTCCCTTGAAAACGGATTTTTCTATGGACTGAGTTATGGGCTGTCAAGGCAAAAACGATACTTTTACTTTGAACAAGGAAAGAAGGAAAAAATGTGTTACCTGATATTCTTAAAAATAATTATTTTTAATGGTTTTTATAATTTTTTTAATTATGCCAATAACTCAATTTTTACCCTTTTTAAATTATGTGGCAGGCATTTAGCAAAAAATGACACCAAACCATAATGGTTACTATGTTTTTGCCAGCTTAATGTAAAGATGTGCTAAAAGATTAGTTGCTGTAACTTTCTTCCTTTTTTCGAATACTTTCTTCAAACGGTCGTTCAATATATTGAAAATTCTAATTCAACAGCTTACAATTAGTATTAACACAATTAAGTGAATTTTATATTAATTCGTTTTAATAACTCTTACTTAGGGAATGAAACATATTACTTAATTTCAATTTTTTCCAACTTTTTGAATTTTGAGTTGAGAAATTTGTTATTGTACATTTCACTTGTTGAGTAATTTCAAGTTTGTTTTTATAAAAGGTTGCCTTTCAAAGGAAAATTCAATCTGTGTAAAAGTAAGAGCAATTTCTTCTCAATTTCTTTTTACCATTGCTAAGCAGCGGAGAAGAGTAGGAAGTGCATGCAAACTCATATCAGCCTCCTTCATAAGTATCTTACTCAAGAAGAAGGATGTTAAACTCTTACCTTAGACGAGAAGATGAGCATAAGATATTTTAATTAAGAGACTCCCACTTTTGCAGACGCTTTTTATTGCCCAAAGGCTAATCGGGTTAAAAACTTTGGCGACACTATTTCACATGCAATTGATAGCCTACATTGCTAAATGCTTTTAAACATTCCACCGATTTGTGCTTAAAGTGAATTACTGGAAATTAATGGATTTTACGTCAGATGTATTGTGGAAATTTTTAATTACTGAAATGTTTCAGTCTTTAGTTTTAGGTATACATTAAGAGATTACTATTAAAATAAGTAGTGCAAATTTAAATCTAGGAAGTTATGTTGGCATTGGAAAAATGTTTGCCCATTGCAAAGCATTAAATATAAAATTAAATATAAAATTTATGAATAGTCTTGGTACTGGTAATGAAATACTTCGATGGGTCTGTTCCGAGTAAAAATATATAAAACGGTTAAGACCGCAACACGCCCGCTCTATTCATTGGCTGTTTCTACAGTTGGAGTAAAAATTTTGGCAATTTTGCGTTTATAAAATAATATCGATCTTTCTAAATTTTCAACCTTACCTTAACCCCATCCCCAGGAGGGGAGGGAGCGATTAAAATGAAATTGAGCACAATTGAATAGTTTTCGTGAAAAAGTTTTAATATATTCTTTCATTATCATTCAATTGGATGCATATACCTTGAAATAATCGAAAGTTTGAATTTTCCCCAATAACATTTTAAAGGTCATCCCCTTCTTCCCCTAGAGGGTGTATAGAGAAGGTAATTTGGGCGAGGTTAATTTTTTCCCTTGAAAATTAATTTGATTACGGACATTTTTTCCTTACAATGCGTATTTCTTAAGATATTTTGATGTCCTCAAGATAAAAAACTCACCCCGATTCATCTATATACCATAAATTGGTTCATACGGCCAAGGTGCAGCCACCGTTCAATTTTACTCGGGTTTTCTAATTTAATTTTTGTCCATATGGTGAACGCGAAACTCTGAATCTGAATAAAATAAGTATTTAATCGTTTGAAACTTTGATGTGCTTTTGCAAAGACTTTTACTTACTTCTACGGTAGAACGAAATTCTCCTATTTCCACCGAAACTGTACGATAACATATTTTATGGAAGCTTGCATACTCACCTCAACTTTCTTATTTCACCTTCCTTTCCTTATTCTGAAAAGCTATAAAAACTGTTTAGCTTTAAGTAAAATCGTATATAATTCACAATTGTAGCAGAATATCTGTGATAGTATCCAATATCAAAAAATACTTCATTTGGTTTTACTTATTAATTTATTTTACAATTTCATAAAGAAACTGATTCAAAATTAGGAACATACGTTGATTAGTTTAAATCGGGCCGAGGAGTATGTAGAGTAAATAGTGTGAAAAAAGTAGATAAAACAATAATATTCTTTAAGTTAGCAATGAGGAACATTATGATTGCTGTTTTAATTTTCCTCATCCCGAGCAAAAAGTATAGACTAGAAAGATGCTGAAAAATAACCTATAAGTATATTTAAAGCCAGATAGACACCCAAATATTAGTATTATTATTAGAGACCAAGAAGCTGGAAAAACATTATATATTATATATATTAATATATTGACAACGAAAATACGCCGATAAAACTGGTAATAGCATACATTAACAGATATTTTATTCGTATTTCTGAAGAATAGTCGGCCTGTTTTCGATGTCAGTACATATTTTGCACTATTCTTTAATAAATCCTTCAGGATAACTAGAATTTTGTTTTTTCGATAAATGAAATTCATCGGCTGAAAATATTTCTAAGTGCAAAACTCAAATAATATTTTAAATTATCTTTCAAATAATTTTTAAATTAAAAATGTATTACATAAAACTACGTACACAGATAAGTTTTATCTAATTTAATTTAAGGGGGTAGTCCAGTGAAAAAATTTTTTTTTTTTAATTTTTTTGTTTTTTGCTTAAATCTACTCTACTACACCTCGAAAATACTCCCTTAAAATATCTAAGCAAAATATTGAATAGTTTTAAAGATACAGAGAGTTTTCGAGAGACGTGTAATCCAAGCGCTCGAAGGTCCCCTGGCGTGTTTCGGAGCAAGGAGGACTCTTGTATTTCTGTTTACTCCGCCCATTTTTTTTCGGTTTATAACGGTCTAGGTCCTTCTGCTTTGTATTTAAGGTTAGTTATGTATAGAGCAGGCATCGCGTTATGTATGGAGCAGGCATCGCTGACTAAGGTAAAATTAATTTTGTTTAGCTTTTTTCCGCAACAAAAACTTTAAACGCGTTTTTCTCAAAACAGCATTTTTTGACTCGGCGGACGTCAGATCTCAGAGTCTTTTGCTCCGATTGATCTAAAAATTTAGCTGTATATTTCTTGATTGTGTATCTATCGTCGGAACTAGAATTATTAAAATCCATTGTTTATTTACAAAGTTATAAACAAATTAAGCACCCGAAAAACACCCGAAAAATTCAAAATGCCGCCATTTTGTTATTTTTTATTGAAAATTAATAATTCTAGTTCCGACGATAGCCAATGTTCTACAGATTAAAACCTCGTTTGAATTTTTTGTTTCAAATGAACCGTTGCAGAGATTCGACGTCCGCCAACAAAAAAATTTTTTTTTTTGAGCGGCCATTTTGTCAGGATGACTCATAAAAAGAAAAAAAAAAAATTTTTTTGTGTAGTTTAATAGTTGTACTATCATATGTCAAAAAGTTTTTTAATAAAAATTAATTGCTAATATGAAAAAAAAATCGTTGAAAAAACAGTTGTTTTCACTGGACTACCCCCTTAAATTAAATATTTAGGTATATTTTCGATGACTATTGAGACGTTTTATCGGCCTTACGTTCACTATCTAGGCTAGTTTTCGATGTATTCTCAGCTTTTTCTACAATTTAAATTATAAGCCTAAAATATGTCGAAATTCTCTTATCTCTCAGCTTCTTATTTTCACCCGGGATGTTCCTATTTCTGCTTCTTTTATTCTTTAACTTGAAATGAAATCTTCTTCCAATACCCCCACAAATCGGAGCAGCTGGCTCCCGGAATAACTTTGCGTAAGGCCTGATTTAACCACTAAATTGATTCTTAGTACTAGTACCACTATGAAAAAATGGTGAAGGGATTTGCGAAAAGCACTTACTATTTGTTTTCGCGGCTTAAGAGGAAAATTGGTCATTATTTATTTATACATATATCTATTTATCGATTTACAAATTAGTCACGTACGACCAAGCTGAGGATTATCATGGTTTCTTTGAAATCGAATCTTATGTGAATTAGAAAAGACTGATAGAATGGCTTCAATTGATGTAACTTCTGCACACAATATCAGGTGAGCGAAAGTTTAATTCACCAGCCAATGCCATATCCAAGACCCCGTTGCATATACGATAAAGCGTGCACTCATCGAAATAAAGTCTTTGTTCAACAAGTGGAGATAAGTTAACCAATGATAACTTTGCATTTATACTTTGTACGGATTGACCTTTGCCAATTTCATTTTAATGGTATTGCCGAAACCGTTGAGCAATACCCTAGAATGCTTCTGACGAGCTTTAAGAATACGTCTGCAAGTAGACAGACTTCGAAAATAAGAAGAACTGTATAAAGTGATACCAGTGAGTCTGTAGTCTCGTGCGTGACAAAAACAATTTATTATCAAAGGTCTAAATTGGGAAACCTCCGATAAAAATACCGAATTGAGGCAATACTAATGAGCCGAAATTGATTCAATGAAGGTAAATGTCATTTTAAAGCACATATCTATAATACATTTATAGACTAACGATTACGGGCATATAAAAATATAAAAGGCACTTAGAAGTAATTTTGCTACTAAAGTCATTAATAAATAATATAAATAACAGCGGACCAAGAATTGATCCTTGTGGAACACTACAAATAGGAACAAATTCAAAGGATAAACAACCAACGAAAACATTTATCTTATGCTCAGATATAGAATGAGATCCAAAAAAGAGAGTCAGAAAACCATATTTACCCATTTTGTCCAAGGGGACCGAATGACATACATGGTCAAAGATCGTAGAAAAATCGTATCCGCCTGGATATGCTGCTTAAAGGTGCGAGCAAGAAAGTTGTGAGTTGGATAGCGCAAAAAGTGGTCAAGCTCTTTGACAGAGTGGTTTCTATGAAAGCTTATTATAAGAAAAATTGACTTTAATTTAAAAAAAGCAATCTTAAGTCCCCAAAAATCTTAGCTGATTGTAAAAACTCCCAAATTGCGTGACGTAATAGAGTTATAGATAAAACTTTGGAAAACCGAAATCTAATTGATTATAGGTTAGAGGGCTATAGTGATGAGGAAAAAAAATGAATATCAACAACATGTATTTGAATTTATGCGTGTACAATGTTTTTATTTTAAAAATATTTCTCATTTAATATCTTCTATACAATTTTATAATTAGTCAGTTCTAGGTCGCCATTGCAGTAGTCTTTTACATCAATAAATTTTTGGAGTTTTGTCCACTCTTTCATATCTACAGGAATAGGCTTTTGTAAATACTCTCCCGTGTGAAAATGCATTTTAGTCAATTGTGTAAACCTACAATGTAGAGTCCTTATACAACAATATTTTATCTTAAAGAATTTATCACAAAGTATAAAATGTCCTTTCTTTGTATTATTGTTGCACTTTTCAAGTGTTACAGTTTGCTTAGCACTACTTAGGTAACTTCACTTAGCAGTCTATGACTTACTTCTTCCTCCTTTGTAGTTTCAGTATCGTTTAGCGTCACGATCACCGATAAACGCAGATACTGGTGAAACAATGAAAGCTTGGGGTTGCGTAATCCTTAAACGAAGGGACTAACTTTGGGACAAATAATTCTTTATCCTTTCGAGCAGGAGTTCCAGTGAATCTTATTGGCTCATCATCTGGTTCTGCTGCTGCTGCTGTTGGGACTGTTGCTGCGTGTGTTGGTGCTGAGTCCCATTTTGTTGCTGGCCGTGGTGTTGCTGAATTTGCTGATGATGCATTTGGTGTTGTTGCACTTGTTGACTCTGCTGCTGCTGCTGCTGCTGTTGCTGAATCTGTTGGTTTTGTGTTTGAGGCTGGAGTATGCTAGGACCATTTTGGTTTTGTAGGCTCAATTCAGCTTTAACCCTTCGAGCTATGTGCGATCTTGTATGCTTCCTAAGGTGGTCCTTTCTGTAAAAGCCTTTACCACACTCGTTACAAATATGCCTTTTTTCCCCGGAATGAATTACAAAGTGCAGACTCAGCTGCTCTTTTCTTTTGAATGCCTTGAGACACACCGAACATATGAAGGGCCGTTCTGGATTATGCGATTGCTTATGTCGAGTCAAATGATCCTTTCGCTTTAAAGCAGCATTGCAAATATCACAAATAAACCGTCGCTCCAAATTGTGCCCCACCAAATGAACTTCTAATAGACCACGTTCTGGATACGCCATTTGGCACTCAGGGCAGCAGTAAAGTGGACTACCGTCTAAGGCTGTGGTAATTCTTATTTCGCCCGGTTTTGGTTTCGGCTTCCTTTCTTTAGGTGTTTTTTTCCTTTTCTTCTTTTTAGCGGGCGCGGACGTTGTTGCAGAAGTATTAGTTCCTGGAGGAATAATAAGATTTGTCTGATTTTGTCCACTTTGCTGTTGGTGTGGTTGATTTTGCTGATGTTGGGAAAGTGCTAATCCAGTTCCTAAAGTGTTTAATCCCAGTGCTTGACCAGCCTGCACCTGCGCGTTTGAGACTTTTATATAAGCTTTATATTAAGTGAATTGTTATACTTACTGCATTCTGTGCCTCCTTCTTTATATTTTCCGCTGAGTATTTAAGAAAATGATGCAGCGACAGCGGTAGAGTACTGGCTGGTAAGTGAGATAAATAATCAGCTACTGCCGAACTAGGCGTGAGAGACTGCCAACTGGAATTCTGAAGCACTTTAAAAAGAAATAGTTTATTTTAGAGCAAAACACTAAAAAATTATAGAACTAACTGGGATATAAAGAAAAATATTCTTTTTTCAAACGGCAAAATTCTAAAACGCTTTTTAAAAGACAATTTTAAATATTTTTGGGTATGTTTTTTAGTAGATATAGTCCAACCATAGGAAATACATAAGAATTAAATTGATCGATATGTACAGAGGTTTTTAAAAAGCCTTTAAAGAATCTCCTGATATTACTCTTAACCAATTTGGTCGATTTTTCGAAATTTCCTAAAAGAAAATTAATGTTCTATAAAATGTCATCTATTTATTTATTATTACTGCTAACAGGTATACAGGATATAATCTGACATTACAAAAATTTGATACACTAGTTATGTAAAAATAATAAAATACGAAAAGCTAAAGAAAAAACACAAATTATAATACAGTCCTAATCCAGTTAAATAAAGAAAACGTACCCGTAAGACAAAAAATGTTAAAGTCAATAAGTTGCAAATTATTATTGAAAAGAGTAGACAGAGGTTCGTTAAGTCCCTAATTTATGCGAGGGAAATTATTATAGAAAAAAGTATTACGCGTGTTAGGTAGAAACAAAGACACGTCATTAATCAAAATTATGAAGAGAAGAGGACCCAGGTGGCTTCCCTGCGGTATGTCAGAAGAAGACTTGTTGAGAGTGATCAGATAAGTAGGAAAGGAGCTTATTTTGTTCAAAAACGTGACTTAATGGGACATTTTCGTCTTACGAATTTGTAATCTATAGAAAAAATCCTATAGAAATTATATATCATTTGTTCCATTGGGAAAAAAAAAATAAAATTTGTTGCCTAGTGAATTAACAAACTACATAGGTATATAATTTTTAAATGTTAACAAATAAAATACCTCTTTTCGTATCAACTGTCTGCTGCTGTAGGATTGCATTACAAATATCCTGTGATAGTTCCTGTGGCTGAGATTGAATAGGCCCAGCCGTAGTGGTTATTGTACTTTGAGGATAGGAAATAGCTGCGGCTACAAGACGTTTGTCCTCCGACTGTTGACTGTAGGGTATTGTCGAGTATTGTTGCTGACTACCAACCAAATGTCCATTGTACTTTGCTTCACTAGTTGATTCTTCTGGCCGAAATTTTGTAGGAATGGATGCTGTTGCAGCTGTGAGAGGCTGATTGAAGTGTGTCATATTTACTGTTGAATTATGATATCTGTTTGTTGTATCCTGTATTGTTGTTGTCGTCGATACCAATGCGCTGGACGAAGTGAATTGGTGTATACCAGGAATGGTACCAGGGAATGGACCACCGAATGGTGTAAAATTCATAATGGTGCTATGAGACGGATTGCCTGGAATTTTTAGATACTATATTGCAATTTTATTAGCTGTATTACTATGAAAAGTGTGACAATGGATATGAAAGGAATTATGAGCAGCTGAACAATTGTAAAAGAGTGATATCTGAAGTTTATTATCATAAAGTAAAAATAAATCAGTGTTACATTTAACCTTTTAAAATTTTTTAAGGAAATTAAGACATGATTCATATAAAATTCCTTATTGTTGTTTGTGAGTTTATATTTTATTGGGTTGGAAAATGAATACTGTTGACACGATGCTTGCAAGGATTTAATATATATAGATTAATGCTAACGAATTATTAATTCGTGTATGTATCGTTATGGAAGTAGATACCAAAAAAACTTTGTCATGATAAGTGATATAAAGGTATACTTTTTAAAGTAGTCTGATATTCACAAAGATAATTTTTTTAAATTATTGTCGCAGAATACAAAACTTGTGTGTCGAGAAAAACATTCTTAAAGTTTTTCTCTCTCTTTTCCGTTTTATATTTTGAAGAGGATAAATTTTAATAATATCCAAACAATAATAAATAAATAAACGAAGTTTCGAAATTTAAAAATTGGAGTAACTAAAATTCAAGTCAAATAAAATTCTGTAAATTGCAAAAGAGAAATAAACAACAACAAAGTTACCTTTTCGTATGCTACCGAAATTTTAATAATTAATTAAAGTTCATAAATATTAAATATCGGCACTATGTGACTAATGATGTGATTATTTTTGTGCGGCTATCTAACTAAACTATAATTAGGTTCAAAAGTGATTCAGTGCGGCCTGCTTAATCAGTTTTTACAAAAGGCGATAAATATAAAAAACTTAGCTTAGCTGATAAAGGCATGATTTTATACATTGATTATTATATTAATATTTCCAGGCTTCTATCGCTGCTTTGTGCTTTTTATAAAAAGAACGTTTCGCTTTTTTAACATTTTTGTTCAACTTAAATTGCCCTATGGTATGCTTTCAAAAATGTGTTTCACTTCTGTTCTAGATGAAACTCCTTTTCTTTATTTTCCTATGGTTATGCTAATAGTCTCCAAAACAAAGTGTCTTAAGAAAATATTATATATTTGTTATTTAAAAAAATATAAACATTAAATCACATTTGTACCTAACTGCATATAGATAAAGAAAAGGATAATACCAAAATTTTTTTATTATAAAAAAATTTAAAAAAATTTATTTTCATCACAAAAATATTTCCGATTTTGTGATTCATCAGATGTGGTAAGACTTCGAGCTGCAAACTCCTTGTAAGTAAAGTTAAAATTCTTTTGAGGGACATGCGCATGAAGAATGTCATCGTATAGTATCGTGTTTGACAAGTGAAAGGATAACAGAAGAGAACGCAAAGGTAAATCCCAGAGAAGTTTCAGTGCACCTCATCGAATCGAGTTTAAGTCTTGTTCCCATTGGTTCAGGTAAGTTTGTTATTTATATTTACCTGTGACGATGGCATGACGCTGCCGTTGTGTCGTTACTGTGCCGCGTTAACTTTCTATTGAAACGCGCCAAAACACCGCCACAATTTACCGGAATGAGTGGGAAATATAAATTCGAGTTTACACGAGAAGCGCGTTTCAGAACATGAGTCGTCGGGTAGGAAATAACTAGCCGCCCCCCAGCACAGCACTATTTCACTTTTCCTTTCCGCAGGACGAGCGTATAGCCGGAGTGCGACCGAGCCGAACTCCCGTGCAACCCGGTTGCAGCAAGGGCAGGAGTGGTGTGCGAATCGTCCCAAGTTTTTGTTAGGCTGGAGGAGCAACCCTCCTCCGGGTTCTAGTAGATCGGGACTACCAAGTCCCAGTCCCAGTCCCAAAATAAACCATGCTCGGTTTCATTCTACGGGGGTTGCGGGATTTTGGGGGATAGGGTTTGTAGGATTGTGATCAGGAGTAGGAGCAGGAGCAGGAGCAGAACGCGCCTGGATGAGCGCTCTTTTGCGTTGCTCCACATCTGCTCCTCTGACCCGGAGTAATCCCAGCCCAGTCCCAAGCTTACGCCCCAGCTGCTGCTGCTGCTGCTGCTGCTGGTACAGGTCCCTCCTGAGGCTCCCAGGCAGCAGGCAGTTTGTTTTCGTAATGTTCGGCTTTTTGCTCCTCTTCTTCCTCGACTTGCACCTTGCTGGTTGGTTTGGGAGTTTTTCTGTCTCTTTTTCGCTCGTTTGCGCAATACGGGGGTTGTTCTGTTCAGTGCAGCAGTTCAGTTCACTTCAACCCCGTGTAACTTTTTGTCTGGAAGAAAGTAGGAGGAAAGGGTTGCGCCAGGGTGGCGACAGGAGTCCGGGAGTTGAATTGGGTACGGGAGTTGTGCGGTGCGGTGTACTGTGTACATGGCAGTGCAGTTCCGTCTTTTCTTATCGACCCACCCGCGCGTTACACCAGAGAGTGGGGCGAAAACCCGAAAAATTTAGCCGAGACAGTATAAAGGGACTAGAGTAGAGGTACGGTGTGGGTTGCTGCGATGAAAGCAAAGCCATGTACACAAAGTTCTCATTTGAGCTCCCGAAGGATAGGGGGATGATATCAGCTGGAATTTCAAGCGGTAGTAGGGTTTTCCATCCAGCGAAGCAGCAGCAGTAGCGTTTCACTTTCATACTTGAACCTGACAATGTCTTCAGTTGCTGAGGGAGGACGAGGGCACAC
This sequence comes from Dysmachus trigonus, assembly GCA_949715965.1. NCBI lineage: Eukaryota > Metazoa > Arthropoda > Insecta > Diptera > Asilidae > Dysmachus > Dysmachus trigonus. Next base: position 65,268,551 of record OX454322.1, on the reverse strand, counting down.
ATAGCGCCATCGTAGTCGTTTGTCGCTCTCAACAGAGTATTGATTTGGATCCGGGCAGAAGGTGTCCCGTACGGGCTGCTGAATACAATGTTTTAAGGGTACTTACGTAAAAATTAATAGAAGATGAGCGACAGTGGCTGGCGGCGGCGGCGGGCTCCGCACAGGCCCCAAGAATATAAGAAGCTTCCTGAGAATAAGGCTTCACCTAACTCACTTAACTTTTTGAATCACTTATTTTTTTTTTTTTTTTCCCGGATAAGTAGGAAAAAATCGGGAAGCAAATTCGAGGTTCGATGTATTTGTAAACAACACACAAACTCCACACTCCAATTTCCCAAATGGAACTGTGGGTTGCGTGTATATTCCCTTTAGCCAAAAGGTGGTGTAGATGATGTTTGAACCAGGGGAGGGAGAGCTCATAAAATTTTCTCATCATCCTCCCGAAAGCTCGGGGGCTTCGTGCGAAATCCTAGCGCTAGTGCGCTCTCAAGCCCAGCCCCACCCCGTTCAGGCCGCCCCTCCCCTCCCCCACCAACCCCCCTTGGATTGTATGGTTTGACGTTTTTGTCCCGAACGTACGGTTCACTTTTTTCCTGATTCCGGTCCTCTCAGTTATTCAGTTATCCTCCATTTGAGCGGAGTCCTGATGGCGCGGTGGGTGGTGGCACTTCGGTGGAACAGAGACAAAGGATGAGAGAGTGCTGTGCGTTTTTGCCAATATTTTGACTTTTGCCCTCTCGCACTCATCCTTTCGCCTGGGCGACGACACAGCGGCGGGTCTTACACCCGAACCCGGACCCTGATGCAGTGTGTGAGGTGCGCAACCCCTTTCTGTTCCACTCCCGTTTAAATGTTTCAGCCCTAGTTGAGGCGAATATCTCTGCTCCCTCCCCACCCCTGAGCTTAGGAAAGTTAACCGGGTGAGTAAAGCTCCTAGGGCTGCCAGGGTGAATTTCGTGAAAAGGACCTCAGTTTTTCTGGAATCCTTTTTATTCCTGTTTTTTAAATCCACTTATTTTACAGGGATTAGCATTTAATTATCATATTTAATAATTATGTGGGTTGAAAGACTTGATAGCCTTGAACTAACCTTCTTCGTTGGTCTTGTGCTAAAGGGTATAATTTCATTCAATTAAATGTATATTTGCGTTTTTTTCTAATCATCTAATCTGGAACTGGAAATTTACGTTGAATTGAAGTTAACCGTGTCCTTAAAATTTGCAATAAATGCATCAAATTGCCACGATTTTTCCCCTATTCAAACTTCATATCTTTAACTGAAAAAATCACTGGATTCATTTTTTGACGCAAAATAGACATAAGTCAATACAATTTTATGTCCTTTGAGCAAAATTCAAAAGTATTGCTATGAATAACTATTGAAAAATTTCAATTCAATTCCAGATCCACATCAGATCATTAAAAAACACAGCTTATAATGAATATTTAAGCGTTGCTAAAGCGGCTTTTATTAAGCCCAATAGAACTTTAAATTTTAAAAAATAACACGATAAACTTTCGATGTAAAATTATTTTCGTGATATTAATATTTAAAAATGACTGCGAGCATTTGGCCAGCGCAGTCTATCAGTCCAATTTTGGGTCACTTTATCGTCAAATCGTGATTTCAATAAATCGATGGTTTGTTTCGCTGTACGGGACGCAGCACCATCCTGTAGAAATCATATATCGACAGAACAAATGTCATGCATATTTTTGAAGAAATATTTATTTTGCATGGTTCCGTAACGATCTCCATTGACCGTAACGCAGTAGACGAAAACTGACACCCACCCACAACAGGGGCAAAGCATATCCCGATGTCCGCTTGGTTAAAATTCCAACGACGGCAAATTTTGTAGTACTTATAATTGTTTATTTTACCCATGCGAATGAGTACGATTCTTTTTTTAATACAAAAGCTAAATGTGTATCTATGTATACCCCTTTTGAGGTAACAATTTTAATGCATTTTTAAGCATATGTAGGTAGTAAATATTGAAAAAGAAACAGAATATTTTCAGTAATACACAAACTGTTAAGAATTGCTTATCTTACATAGGGATGATTTCGATTGATTTGTTAAAATCTAAGCCCGGTTATCATACTGAAAAAATCGACCTTACAGAGGAAGACTGGAGCTACTTTGGCATGACAACCCCAAGTTGGGTCACACCCCATCCTCTCCAAGTGGAAGCGAAGTCAATTGTTCTCCCGTCACTTCCAAAAAGAAATCGGGCTAGATCTAAACGCTAAAACGACGTTCCTGATCTGGTGAGCAAAGTCTTTCGTCATCACTTTTCCACAGAACCGTAGTGAATGCTTGGTCTCGTTCCTCAAAATCACGTTCATTCGGGGGCCCCAATAATATAAAAGCTATACGTAGAACATCCCATCCCAGCTCTCTACCGAACCCTCAGGAGAAAGGGACGTAGAGAGAGAGAGTTGTGCGCCCCGACGCCCCATTCCCAAGCTTTGTGTATCACCGCCAGGATGAGCATGAGCATGAGTGCAAAGGCTTCCCATCCTCTGCGCTTGCGACTGACCTTTCCACGGTTTTTGCGAAGGGAATTCCTTCTGCCGCTGGAGCCCGGAGGATCCCGGGTAAGTACCTCACAGTCTAGTTACAAAATCAGTTTATGGAATCAGTCCTAGCTGCCCTCCCCTAGACCCGCGAGTCGAATTGCTTTGCTGGATCTAGGGGAGGGATGAAAAAATAGAACAAGTGAGACATTCTGATAAATTTTTCATGCGTGCAAATATTGATTTATATGTACCCCATGGGTCGGTGCTGGGGATGCCCCCCATTCCACAAAAATTCCAGATAAAAACAAGTCGAGTTGGGAAAACTGAAGAATGTTTTGCGGGACGGAAAATTCCTTTATAAAGAATTTATTGAAAACTCCTGTCTGCGGGGTTTCTCCGTGCTGCTGTGGGATCAAGCTGGATGGTTGACGGTGGTGGGCGATGACATTGACATTGAACCAGGTCGAGGAATGGTTCTCGAAAGGAGTAAAACTCAAATGTTGGGAGGTGCTAGGACCGAGAGCTTTACCCTTATTTAGCGTTTACATACATATGAATTTCCTGGAAATGCTCTGGGTTTCGGGGTCATATGCACACATAGTGTGAATTGTCGTGCTCGACAAGCATAGAATACACTCGCTTCTATTTGCTGAATAAACCTGGCGACGACGACTCCGGCGCCATAATGTCACAAGATTGAAAAGGATTAGAGTGTCGCACTTGCAGATAAACAGACTGTTGCACTCTTTAGCTTATCGTGCACGAGTTTGCATTCCGCATTTAGTTTTCGAGGAGAACTGCTTCAAAGCATATTGTAGATTTTGACTTTTTAATAAAATACGTATTTGGTGGAGTTCTAGACAATTTAATTGCTTCTATCTTCTCATTAAAATGAGAAGAATAATGTTAAGACAAATATTTTGAGAAAATTCAGCATATTGAAGTTGATATGGTAAGAGAGAATTAATTTTTTTAATAAAATTAAATTGCTATTTATTAATTTCATAAGCTAGCAATTCGTTGCATTGATTTTAATAGTATGCTTGAAATTGGCTTCAGTAAATATTCGCTCCCCAGAATAATTTATAATGGGAATAAAAAGTACTTAAATCAAATCATAATAAAAAAAATTATTTACGCGCAAATAGCGGGAAACTTATAAAAATATACTTTTTATTATATGTAGAATATGTAGTTAGTATGAATTGAAACTATTTCAATTTTGCAATTTCTTCTGAATATTAGATGTATAATATGTATTTGTAAAAAACTGCTATTAATAGGTCTTCTTCACACTTGACCGCTTTTTATTTTAAAATATAAATACAAAAAAGTTAGACATTTATAATTTGTGTTGCCATCCTTTTCAAAATTGCATAATCTTTATATCGGCAGTTGGAATTTTGTGACGGAAGCAAACACACATCCTTTTTCTGTTTCTTACGTTTGATTTATTGAATTTCATAAAATTTAAAAAACCTATGCTATATCCTGCGGGATTGAAATCTCTAGTACTATGCTCATCAAAATGATTTCTGAAGGAAAAACGTACGCTGAAATCGTGTTCAAATAAAATGATTATAAATTCTGTAAAATTTTAATAAAAAACCGAAACTCGTAAACACAAGCGCGCTATGTTGGTTAAACGTTTGATATGAAAGTGCAAAAAGGAACCGTTTATGACAGCTGTACAACTCAAAATATATTTAAATGTGACGCAAGCATTGAAACTGCTCGTCGCAGACTGCGGGAAAACAACTTGAAAGCTTGTAGTCCCAGAAAAGTGTCTTAACTGAGACGTAAGAATGTGGCAAAACGTGTGGAGTTAGCTATAACCCATTTTATTTGGCCTATAGAAAAGTGGAGACACATTCTTTGGAAAGATGACTCCAAGAAAAATTTCGAAACACGACAGCAAGAAAACAAATCATAAAGGGGCACGCTTAGTCACAAGACCTCAACACGATAGAGAACGTAAGAAAAAATGACATTTGCATATTTTGTAGTAAGCTTGAATTTGTTCCTTATTTAAGCTACGGAAACACCAAATGTGAAGCGACGCGACCAGAGCATTATTCTTGGAATGTATTACCTTACTCAGTACTACTATGAGTAATGCAAGCAAAACAAATTACCAGTATTTGTATTTTAAAAAATTTAATTATTACTACAAAGTAATGATATTGGTACTTCACCATTACCTTACTTCAGAAGCATTACTTAGCATTACCTGACATTACTTATAAATATGCTCATCATTACCTAACATTGCCTAGCAGTACTCAGCATTACCTAGCATTACTCGACATTACTTAACGCAGTAACTGAACAATTAACAATTTTGCAGAACTAGCATTAATCTATATAAATCAGAAATGCTCAACACTATTCTATTTCTACATAATATACTTTAACTTCACTTGCTAGAAATGTTGAGAATGGGAAAAATATGTTTTTAAATTTTACATTGTTGTTTTTTATTTATGTCTCGAAAATCCAATATATTATGTAGTTCAATTGGGTGATGATTACATTTATTTATAAGCTTATTCAAATGAAAAGAGATTTAATTAAAAGTAATTCCATGTAAAGACCCCATTTATAATTTTTTGAAACCATGATAAGTTATTATTTTCAAAATAGTATTATGTATGAGACTTATACATATGCTAGCTAATGCTGAGTACTGTGAGGCAATGCTAGTTAATGCAGAGTATGTCTAAGTAATGCCAGGTCATTCTGAGTAATGCCAGGTAGTTCTAAATAATACTCCGGAACTATGGTAATGGTGACCATTACTTGGTAATTGTAATTAAATATTTTGAAGTGCAAAACTGCTGACTTATTTAAAAAGTCCCAAAACATAGGCTGCTTCTACATTAGCTTCATTTAATTTTCACATATGCGCCCGCAATGCTATTTTTTTCACCGAATGTTTCTTATTAAATTTTCGATTTTCTTATAAAAAAATTAATAAATTCGAGGTTTTATTTTTTGAAAATGCTTATAGAGTTTGGAGAATTTCTTATAATTTATTTTCGAAAAAATTACTTTTAACAATTTTGTAATTTGTCTTCACAAAAAAAAACGCTTTTAACTTCATGCTATTGTTTGACCACAGGTGTATATGAAGGAATATAAAATAAATTATAATTTTTTAACTCCATACTCAAGAACGAATTTTCTACTTATTAAGATATTGATGAGTTCAATATGATTTATTTGCAAATTGTGTATCTGAAAAATAAAAGGGATTTATGGCGAAGCTCTTTCGAAAATAAGAAATTATAGAAAACTGGAAATATGTATTTTTAACCTTTAACTAGCAACATAGAGTCTCACAGGCGTCGCGCGTTCTGCAAATTCTTAGGAAATTTATCACTTTCTGTAAAGTACCACTGACTGTTATACTGTTTTTTTTAAATATTTGATAATAAAAGCTGGTTAAATGTACTTAATGTTTTTTTATTACATACCAATGGTTAAATATCAACACAATTTTAAAACATCCAAATTGAATTTTATAACAAAAATTGACTTTGAAAGTAGTAGCCTGTGAGACGTCATGTCCCTTATAGTGTTATAAATTTGTCATGTCCCTGGTTAAAGGTTAAAAATCTACAAACTAACGAAACATTATTAACATTCCGGAAGCATATATAATGAAAATGTAAACTCTAAACTGCATATAATACACATAGTATAATTTAAATAACACTGAGAGATTTTTCATTTCAAATTGCTGTTACCAAAACATTATTCCTGATTTTTAAATTAATGAGGTCAATAATTCTCAATAATAATAAAATAATTCCTAGGTATTATATTAAGTGTTTATATGAATTTTTTTTAAAGCACACGTGTTGAAAACACTATAGTTAACAGCAGCTTAAAAACATCCATTTAGTATGAGCGGTTGAGTCGAAAAATTGATTTTTAAAGTATGGATTGTGCTAGATAATAAAAATTTGTGAACTTTGAACCTTCTGTTTAACATTTTATTTCAGTAAAAGAAGAGAGAAGAAATGTTAACGTTCCTCAGAGATTTAGCCATCACTTTTTGATTTATATGAAAAGAAAGTTTAAATTTTTGTTATGTTTTTGGACACAGAAATTGTTAGTAACTTGTTTAATACTAAAATTGCCGGTAGAGCCTATGATCAATCAATCATGAATCGTACGATAGTTTGCGCACCGTTTAAGAAACGTTTTTACCTCTGTAGGCTGTGTAACAGAGATATTAATTCGAATTTAATGCTTTTCTGACTATTATCTCGGAATTGACAATTGGTCTGTAATAGAGAAAATTTGGTGTTTTGAAAAAAAAACGATTAAATAATATGCCGGTTACTTATCATCAAATATTCGACAAAAGAAATCCACTGAAAGAGAAACATTCTCTTAAACCGCAAAGATACATTAAATCACAATTTGTAAAATATGCTCTTTCTTCATTTTTTATTTACAGTTAAAGCACTATGTACTTCTCCGGCAGAAGATAAACGTCTAGTCTTGTCAACAAACACCTCACCTTACCTAAATTAAAAGAGCGAAACAAGCCAGAGTATGCTTAAGATCTTGTTCAGGTAGTTCTAAGATTTGGGCAGGTGAATGAGCGTCGATCGTTCAGTACGTGGCGAGGTGCATTCTCGTGCGTGTCGAGCAAAATAAAAGGAAATCACTGTTTTTGTCGAGGAATGGTGATATCAAAAAGTTGATTTTCACTATTTTCTAGAAAACATGAGTACTACCGAAGTGAAACGTCGGCACGCACAGAAAAAATCAGTGAAAAAGGCAAAATTTAATGAACATTTTCTGTCGAAAGACGAAAGAGCTGAACGTGAAATAAGCGAGGAACCCAATTTTGTTAGTGAAAATGACAGAAAAAGTAGGCCTAGCAGCAGTAAAGCAAGCGAAGAGAGGCAGCTGATTAATGGAAGTGATGCTATTTTGCAAAAACAATGTCTGCGGGAATCATCCAACGATGATAGCGAGGATACTGAGGACAATGATGGAGATACTTGTCAAAATTTTGTCGTCAACGTCAAAATAGATCTAGTCACTATCCTCCTTTTTGTCGCCGCTTTCTGCACCCGAATGTATAAGCTGTCTACACCAAATAATATAGTGTAAGTATTACAAAATTGGTATTTTAAATTTTAGTTAGTGATATGTAAGACTTACCGACTTTAATTTGTGTTTCATGATTGTAGTTTTGACGAACTTCATTACGGGAAGTACGTCTCCTTGTACATGAAGAACATATTCTTTTTTGATCAACATCCACCTCTGGGAAAACAGGTGATCGCGGGAATAGCATATTTAACAGGTTTTGATGGAAATTTTACATTTTCGCGAATTGGGGCGGAATATACAACAAATGTGCCTGTCTTTTGGTTACGCCTTATACCTGCACTATGTGGAAGTTTATTACCACCAGCCGTTTATAAGCTTCTACTTGAAACAAAATTAAATCGATGGACAGCTCTTCTAGGAGGATTTCTCGTTATTTTAGGTAATATTATATCTTATGGGTAATTTTGCAGCCAACAATTATACATTTTCCTCTCCACAGATAACTCGTTACTAACTCAATCAAGATTTATCCTCATGGAGTCCATGCTGTTACTTTTCTCAACTGTAGCATTGCTCTTTCTGTTGCGATTTCAGAAAGCGAAATTTTTATCTCTGGAATGGACGATGTATGGAGTTTTAGCAGCAGCCTTTTTCACATTTGCTTTGAGTGTGAAATATGTTGGCTTTTATTCATGTTGTCTTGCATTTTTTATAATGTGCAGATACTTGTGGGACCTGTTACATGACAAGACTATTTCAGGTAAGATAACTACGGTTTTTAGCTAACAAAGTTGCCAAATAGATTTCCAAGTTACCTAAAGCATTAAATCTTCTTCGTATTAATGTTATCTATTACGGGATTTTCTTAACATAATTTAATTTGTGTGATAGCATTCGCGACAATGCATTTGAGACTTTTATTTTTTAATGAGTAATTATTGTAATTACTCTGAAAAACGAAATTTTATTTTATATACTGATGTTGGTTTTTGATATAGGAGTCCGGAATTTGTTATAGTTACAATGAATACAAAAATGTGAAATAAGTCACAAAAATTTTGGATTTTTCTTATTTTACTTTGAAATTCAGTACATATCGGAGCTCCTTTTGTAGACACAGGGTAGGATGATTTTATGAGTAAAAAAGTGCTATATTTTTTTTCCAAGAAGTCACATAAGTTTTAGTTATTATAGTAAAGCATTAACATTAACATTTCAGTTTAGGGCTGTAAGAATATCGTAACATTTCGTTATCTAAAAATTCTCAAACTTGTAAGATTTTATACTAGTTATTAAATAAATTATAGATTTACAGATTATAATCCATACGGTAACTCGGTGGATAATTTTTACGACAGTACCAATCGCGATCTATATTACCATTTTTTACATACACTTAAAAGTGTTACATAAGGCTGGTCCACATGACATTGTAATGACGAGTGCCTTTCAAGCATCGCTAGATGGAGGTTTAGCCTCTATTACAAAAGGACAACCTTTAAACGTTGTTCATGGATCACAAATTACCTTGCGACATACTCATGGCAGAACTTGTTGGATGCATTCCCATGCTCACGTATACCCAATAAGGTACACAGACAAAAGAGGATCGAGTCACCAGCAACAAGTCACGTGCTACAGCTTCAAAGATGTTAATAATTGGTGGATCGTAAAACGTCCTGAGCGTGACGATTTAGTTGTTGGGGATGAGCCTGACCCTATCAAGCATGGAGACACTGTTCAACTTGTCCATGGTATAACAAGTCGAGCTTTAAATTCACACGATGTTGCTGCTCCGATGTCTCCTCAGAGTCAAGTATATTCTTTTAGGTTCATCCATTTTTGGTCTTGTCGTTGAACTTGAAAACATTTTTCAGGAGGTTTCTTGTTACATTGATTACAACGTATCGATGTCGGGTCAATTGTTGTGGAAGGTAGACATCATTAATCACGATTCAGAAGGTCCTATTTGGCATGCAATTCGTTCACATGTTCGTCTTATTCATGCTACCACGGGTTATGCGCTTCGATTTAGTGGAAAACAACTTCCGGAATGGGGTTTTAATCAGCACGAAATAGTGGCAGATCGAGTGATTGAGCAGCAAGATACGATTTGGAACGTCGAGGAGCATCGATACACCAAAAGTAAATCTAGTAAACATTTAGTATTAAATACCAAATTTTAAAATTTTACAGCTGAGGACCAAAAGGAACGAGAACGACAACTATTGAATGCCGAAATGATACCCACTCAAAGAACATATCTATCTTTTTGGGACAAGTTCGTTGAGCTTCAAACAAAAATGATATGGCATAATGAACAGCTCCAGAGTCATATGTATAGTTCAGAACCTTTAGAGTGGCCTACTTTAGACAAAGGTATCGCCTACTGGGTGGATAAGAACTCAAATGGACAAATACATCTTATAGGTAACATAGTCATCTGGTATTCAGGCACAGCAGCAATTTTCTTGTACATATTCATCCTGATCATATATCTCATAAGAAGGAGGCGGCTCTGCTACGATATCCCATCCAGAGAATGGAGAAGGTTTCAAATGGCTGGGGAAATCTTCCTTGGCGGATATCTTATTCACTATTTGCCATACTTTTTTGTCGAAAGAACACTTTTCTTACACAACTACCTTCCGGCTTTTCTTTTCAAAATATTCGTCCTCTGTTTTGTGATCCAACACATAGATTATATTATTAGAAGAGTCGTCAGAAAGGTGATCGCAGTTAGATTTTATAGAGCCCTAATCGGAATATGGCTGTTGGCTATTTTAGTCGTATACAGAAAATTCCTAGCTCTTAGTTATGGCGTTACAAAACTATCGAGTAGCGAAGTGATTGCTCTCCGATGGAAGGACACGTGGGATTTCATCTTGCATAAAGACTTACCTTGACGGAGTTTGAGATGAACAAAACTTAATTTTTATATTTATTGAGATTGATTTTGTTTTTACGCCTTATAGGTTGTACATGTGTTTTTTTTTTTTATATATATATATATATTTAATATTAATATTCCGTGAAGTGATTTTGAAATAAAGTATTCCGCCTAAGAACAAATAAATATACAAATATATTACATATATTATTATGTCGTTTCTTTTAAACAAATAGTACGAATGAAACTATTAAATAATTATTTAGAGGTCATGATCTCTGACCAGAAAATTATACAGGGTGTCTCGATTCAACGTAGGAAACGCTATACCAATCGAACCCTCTAGTCCTGAGAAAATTGTTCTCAAAAGTTCGTTGAATGACATCGCAGGACAACGAGCAAGGACACATTAAAAAAAAGAGCATTGTGCATAGAAGGCAGAGGATACATAATTAAAAAAAAAACCATCCTTCCCATAGAAAGATTTTATGAAAACAAACTAAAACCGCAATTTTTTTATGAAAATGTCGATAAATTTTGAGCTTGAGCCCCTCTGACTTTTATATGTTTGGACATATCCTAACAAGTGGAGTATCGTTGGAAAGGTGCTCTCCTCGTCTTTTGAATGAGTTCATATTTTGTCACTACATAATTCGAATAAGCAATTTCAACTTTTACAACAGAAGGTGATCCACCGAGTCGAATGTCTTGGAGAAGTCGAGTAGGACAAGAACCGTTGTCAGAATCAACCTTCTAACATTTTCAGAAAATTCCAACTAAGCAGTAGCAGTGCAGATGAAAGGTAATTTTTATAATATACAAGACGGGGAATGTAAAAAACGAAACACTGAATAAGGAAAAAGAATTATTTTAATATACCCTCGTACAGGAAGCCTTATTCATTAGTTGAAATTTTCCTTTTTTAATAAGCATTAAGCAACTTCCATTGGTTGTACAGGGCGCACTTCTTCTGTAACATCAAATTGGTGAATCTTCGATTCCAGAATGGCAGTAGTTCCCTTCTTAAAGTCGTAGTTGAGCTAAAATAAAGATATTTATAAGATAATTAACAAAAGTAAAAAGAATGCACTCACAGTTCTTTCTCCTTTCTTGTTAGCGAGCTCATAGTTGCGCAAGAAATCGCACGATTCTTTGCGGATCACACAGAGATCGATGTTGGAGCCAGATCCCAAGTCATTGAAGACACCGCCGGCAATTGCATCCCGAACTAGTTTCTTAGCTTCCTCCTCCGAAAGATCGGGCTTCCAGCGCGCCTCGAACACCGACATTGCTGCTAAGCTACCAGAGCCCATTGAGGCGTAGGGGAGTTTGTCCGTGGAGCCATGGGGGTAAATGCAGTAAATGTAGGAGCCTGCAAAATTTCCTCTATATCATTTTCTTCGATAGGAAAGGATGGTCGAATTCTACCTGTTTTATCGACTCCTCCAAGTACGAGGGCTGCACTGATGTAACCTTGATATCTAAATAACATTTGTTTAAGCAAAGTATTCGCGGCTATTACTGGAACCTGGCGCCCGGTGTTCAGCCTATGCAACTCCAACTGAGAAGCAATCAGGTCCGTGGTCTTTTCTGTGTCTGCAGCCGTACCAGCTCCGCAGCAACTAGAAAATGATGCTTTTGTTTTTTGGGTTTCTCCAATTAGAGACTTTTGCGCGATTTTACTTACTACATATTTTTTGCTAGATAGTGAATTTTAGAGCAGTTCTTGTCTGAGACAATTGGTCCTTCCGTGGCTCGTGTATCGGCTCCTAAGATAACCCCATCCTTAAAAATGATTCCTGCAATAGTCGTGCCGGTTTTTACGGTTTTAGGAGGTGCAAATCCCTTCTTTAGCAGCAAGGAATTCCTGTAAAATCGAATTTATTAGATTATTTCTTTCTTAGAGGTTCATTAGGTTAGGAAAACATGACGGAGCAATTTTGTTTAAATTTCACATACCTCGAGCAGTTTTCGAAATTGAATCCACTCTTTGGGACATCTCTAGCTAAATCCGTTTGCATTTTCACAAAATTTGATTTATACTTTCTCAGAAAATCTGTGAATTAAAGAAAATGTTCCGTCGGTTGACAAAAGATGGGACGATGACAGTAAATAATCCAGTAGATAGAGTTCAGTGCACTCAATCAGAAACTGTCACGAAGATGATTAATGCCGCTTTACAATTAGTATCTTCTTTTCGTTGTGCCTTTTCTCTTACGAGGTTTCAAATCAGACTTTTGAGTATTATTTTTGTCCAACACACCTTTAAAGGCCCAAACAGATAAAAAGTTTCAGAGCACTCGTCACCATTCGCAAATGCCAAAAACATCATTTCTACACTAAACTAAACTACCTTCGAAAAGTTCGCCAAATTTTAACTTTACAGCCGCAAATGTCAAAAGCGGCAGGCGGTTTGACATTCTTGACATTGTGATTTTGTAGTGCAATTATAAATTCTAGTAATTCTACTTTTAAATATGAAAGAAGACACTAAGAAAGCAAACTCGTTATCATTCAGGAATTAAAGAGTTCTGCAATCAACCAAACATCAAATGATCAGACTTTTGACTTTAATGAGCGTCTTATCGTTTGATCACTTTTTGCAAGTGGTGAGGAGTGCTCTGAAACTTTTTATCTGTTTAGTAGGCCTTAAAGAGTTCTGTTAAGCTCAAATTACACCATTGTTTTATGTCGTCTAGCCATAGGTTTGTTCGTTGACCCAAAAATCCGTGGCGCCTCGATGTGCTATTGAGTCTGTTAACAATTAAACATTCGTCATCAGACCCGAATTTACCCCGGATTTTAGTTGTGGTCAACTCGGGGCGTCAAAGGTTTTTCAAAAAACACCAAACTGGAATTTGACGTTTAAAAACCAGTACGGCTATGGTGCATTGTAATGCCACAAGGTTGTCAATGAACAAATTTGATTTTTTTATAGTCATTTTTAGACAGGTCCAAGTTAATTTTAAGAACGAAATAAACCAACTTAAATAAATGGAAAAGAAACACAATTCTAGAAAATTTGCTTATGAAAACAAATTATAATTTAAAATTTGTTAACGTATGGTACTATATTTGATTTGGCACTCAGTGCAAGCTCGGAAAAAAATTGTGTGATGCTTACGGCGAGCAGTATATTTTTTTTAGATTTTTATTTCGAATAAAAAATTATATGACAAAGAAAGGGATACTTTATGGTTCTTGTTTTCTCAGTTTTGATTTGAGAACGACTATATCTCAAATATTCTCTTGACGAAAGAATGGGTTCATTAAATTTAAAATAAGATTAGGCAAGCAAATAATTTATTTTAATTTTTTTTTCAGTAACTAATGAATTTTATTGCATGAAATAAAAAAATAACCTTTCCCATTTTTTAAAGTTCTTCCAGTCTCAACTACATAATCTATATTTAATTCATTTACATAATTTTTCTTCGGGTTGTTTGAATGGCGTTTGAGTTGCAGATGTTGGAGGTTTATTATAAGTTATACTAAATACTTCGACTAGCAATTAATATGTGTCACCGGTTTTATCATACTGTTTTAATACCTATCTTATGTTCAAAACGGCATTGACTTTTGCCAATTTTGCGTTAAAAAATGAATTTTACCATATAATTTTTTCAGTTGAAGATTAATAGTTTTAATGGGTCATGACAATTTGATGCTTTTATTGCAATTTTAAGAGCGTTGCTAGGTCACGGTTTAAAATCCCAAATCTTAATTAGTTCATTAAAAAAAAACGCACAATGTAAACTGAGGACATCTGAAAATTGCCACCCACCGTATCTAAAGTAAAATTGATGGTATAAAATACAACCTTAATGGGTTTTTGACAGGACTGCTTATCACATAAGATTTGGCGGAAATAAAAATGTACAGTTGGCAATGCTGGTTGTAGCTTTGTCAGCCTGCTGAATTGTTGTTAAAAAATTGCCCGACAGTCAGATGACGAGTTTGTTTAATGAAATATTTTAATTTCAGTAGGAGAGTGTGTTGTGAATTCTTTGTCAAATTTCGTAGTTGCCATAAGAAAGAACCTCCTAATCGCAATCCCGTGGAAGAATTCAAGAATGATAATTTCGTGGAGGAGATGTGGGACATAAAAGCAGTGGAGCACGGAAAGCCCGCCTTGGTTGAATTAAAAATATGTCAATATATCCATATAGAAATAGTCACTGAGCCAAATGTCAAAAGTGTCAAAACATACGTCTAACCTGTGAACTGGTGCTCGATTTTGACCGGAAAAGTGTTTTTATGCGATAAATACGATGATACCGATTACAAAACTAATTACAAGACATTCCTCAACATGCAGGCTCTTGAGGAACTCCCACAGAAGTGAGTGGAATATTAGAAATGTCGTTTTTTGACCCCCGGAATAACGAGCAATGTGTTTTCCGCAGACATTTCCGCTGAGGCTGTCGCCAGACGATCGGAATTATTTTCCCTTGAACAGAAGCGCCAGCGGGATGCAGTTGGGAGAATTGAGAAGATCGAGGTCAGGTACTTGGGGCTACCGGAGGACGCAACGCTCATCATGAACAAGAACATTTCAACGCCGTTCAATTGCGCCCAGCACTTGAGCGAAAACCATTGCAAAAGATCGGCCCTAGCTCTTGTGGATGGAAACCTTCCCTGGGACATGCATCGCCCCCTCAAGGATTCATGCACTCTTCAGCTTTTGAGTTTTACAGTAGCGGAGCCCCACATTGTAAACAAGTGAGTATTCTGATTTTTGAAATTTGCCTACATTTCGCATTGTAGTTCAAAAACTTAGTATCAAAATTCCTCAGTGGTAAAATAGGAAACTTACTAAAATGCTGTCTACCCGCTAAAAGTAGATTGAGTAAGCACCAAACGGTTTTTGAGAAACTCAGCCTAGAGTTAGTGAAAATCTCGTATTAAAATGTGGCTGACACTTATCTTTGCAATTTTATGGAGCTCCTAGGATTAAGTCAAACGAAGATAAAATCCCAAAGTTGCGCTACTTCAGAGTTCCTCTTAAACGTTTGATCGGCCAAAATGGACTTGAATCGAGGCTGGGCGAGATACTAATTGTTGGCTTTCTGCTCTACGAAACTAGGTACGATGACTGTTGAATGAGAACCTACTGCTTAATCCGTCCTTGGATTAAGCTTGATCTCTTAGATACTTCGACTCCGAGAAATTTCTTTCCAACACCGAGGATCTTATTAAAAGGAACGATTGTGTTTGACTACAACTTTATTCCGCGTTGTTCAGTACTCGACTAACCCATTCAGGAAATTTCGGTAGCTAGCGGGCAGATATATAAATATATTTTACAGTTTACGTTACATAATTTTAGATGATACCAGATATTAATTAAAAGAATACAGGGTAATTCTATGAAATGATTTAAAGTTACAAACTCTGACACAGGCAACTAACAGGGAAATCAGCAGTGAACATATTTTATAATGTAGGTCCGAGGACCGAACCTTAGGGAACACCAGCAATAATTTTGCAAGTTTCGTAATTTTCTGATCCCACGTGGACTTTGAATGCCATTATGTAGCGAGGAAAGTTAGATTTTATCATTTCAGATATAAGGTCCCCATGCCAAACGTTGGTTGCTTACACATCGAATAGTACCAGAGAGACGATTTTCTTTCTCGTAGCGCTTAATGTCCTTAGTAATTTTTGCAACATCATGAATGTTCACTTCGGATACATATTGGAAGTATGTTCTTGTCTTCCATAAAATTGACCATCTTGCCTTTGATTGCTTTTTCCATTAATTTATCTAAGAAATTTAGTAGGCTAATTGGCCGATAGCTTGTGTCTAGTTTAGCTGGTTTCTTTCTGTATTATTATTTTAAATGTATACAAATTGTTTTCTTTATTATTGCAGGGCTTTCTGGCGAACATGCTCCTTTATGTTGGGCGCAGCATTACAAGAGGCTTTTAGGGAAGAAGCTGGCTTGAAATTACACAGTTTTCCTAGTCCAAATGGTATTTTAATATTAATTTAGTTTTCAGTTGGTGATTTCATTTATCGCTTTATTTTTTAGTAAAATCTGGAAGTTTCATTTACGACATAGTTCTTTCGGCCACAGGATGGAAACCATCCCCCAAAGAAATGCGCACATTTTCAGCCGAAATGATTAAACTTAGCGCTAAAAATTTGAAAATTGAACGCCTAAATGTTAATCACGATTTAGCAATGGAAATGTTTAAAGATAGTCATTACAAAAACAAACAAATTCCAAGTATAGCCTCACAAAATCAAGGTAAAGTTACGTTGTATCGTATGGGCGATTACATCGACATTTCTCGAGGACCAATGGTCAGTTCAACACATTTCTTGGGAAAATGCACAATATCGGCGGTCCATGAAGTTGGGAAAGAAGGAGACAATGAAGGAATATATCGAGTACAAGGTGTAGCACTTCCGGTTGGATTCACTATTAACCATTTTGCTTATGGCATTATTGAAGAAAGATCTAGGAAATTGGTAAGATTGTGATGTTTATTTGTATTTATATGCTTATATTATATATTTTCCAGAATCCTGCTCGCTTGCCTACAGAACCTTTTGAGGAATATTTAAGTGAACAAGTTGTGTAATTTGACTTTAATTTGTTAAGTTTTCAAATAAATAATAATAGAATTAAATAAAACTTTGTTTATTCCTGCTTATTTACTTCTAACGATAGCGTTTTTTATTGGAAGGAATTTTAATCTGTACATAATATATAAGAAAACTGTAACCGAGTCGTTTCTGTGCACGCATCACGCTAAATCGACTGGACGGATTTTAATGAAATTTGGCATAGTTACATTCTTAAATGTAAACTATATTTAGGATATTACTTTTTTTTGGATAAAATATATGGTTTCAAAAGAGTGGACAGAATTTTTCGAATCAAACAGATTTTAAGGATAATTATTGCTATAGGAGTTTTGAGACGATTGACTTCGAATTTACTATCAAAATGCATTTTGGGGTCTTCGATTTGGAATCTACTATCAAAATTTATTTGTAAGGTCTGTGCACACAAAGAAAAAATTACAGGAAAGATTTTTATTAAACTTTTCATAGTTTTAGTTTATTTAGGATAGATTTTATCTCTATCCATCAGAAAATTCCCGTACGATATTTTAGGAATTAGACATTTTTTTGAAAGAAATTTTAATCTATTTTATTCACCTATTCAAGAAAATCTTTAGGTCCATGAGAACAAACTCGCGGATATTTTTGTAAAAATTGGTTCACATATATTTCTTAAATTTAAGTGAACAATTTTTTTACAATTTAAATTAATTTTTTAAACTTTTGAAGCTTAGATTTTTTTTGTTATTGTTACAATTCAATTTAATGCATATCTTCAACGACCTCTTGAACTTGAAAATCATCCATCTACCCCATACTGAGCTTTATGGCCATTTTTCAGATAAATGCCGAGATTCGCACTTAACAAGTCATTTACGAATAACTTTTAATATCCCTTATCAAAATTTCACTCGTCTTCTCCAGTGATAAACTGAAATTTGGCTACACAAGTGGCCGGTCTCATTTACATGCAGAGCTCTCGATGTCATTATCATCAAATTTATCTACACAATAAGTGGTCGATATCAACTTTATATCCTCCTCTTGCTATTCAATTCATTTAATAACCCAGATTATTATCAATTATTGTATTGTGCTCCCTGACGTACGCACTATTCGAATTTATTGATGGTTAACAGTTTCTAATCAATTGAAGCGCAAATTTCCGTTTACATGTTGCACAAAAATTAATTATAAATCGTATGCTATATCTATATAAGCGTGCAAGTTATACAGATAAAATGATTGTACTAAAGGAATATATTCTATACACTTAAGTGTGGATTCCGACAGCCACATCAATCTAATCTAACATCTAGCTATTTAATTATTTATAAAGTTAATCCGATAATACTACAGACATGGTCCAATAACAATGCCAGTGTTAAGATTTGTAGGCAAAGCAATATTATAAGAAGAATAGGAAGAAGAATATAATCCAAAAATTCAAAGATGAGAAAATACAATAATTATGTGATATACCGGGTGTCCAATAGGAATGTGCGAAAACTAATTAGTCACTATTTTTTAACAAATAGAGAGATCAGTAAAACGTAAATATTTTTTAATAAAGGAAAGACGTCATTTTCATTTCATGTCCATTTTATTATAAAAAAAATTAAACCTATTTAATACAAACCATTAATTTAAAAATATAGTGAAAAACGTGAATTATTAATAATATATATTTTAGAAATGTGAACCATCTACATAAAAGGTATCTACCTGCATTTCTTTGAATCTTCTGTCGCCGGAGAGAAGTACAAAGGGATGTTAGAGACCAAATCCTTTCTCATGCGAAAAAGAGGAGCCGCGTTAAATCTTTTTTTTTATTCAAGACGGAGCAGCACCTCATCGCACACAAGAAGTATCATCAATAAATTTTATGACAATCGAGTTATTGGCCTAGGGTACCCACGCTTTGCTAGGGGAAAAGGAATACCCTTACTCGTCAGATCTCACTTAATGTGATTTCTTTTTATGGGGCTACATTAAAGATCTTTGCTATGAAAATAACCAAAAAACAGTTGAGGATTTTATTAAAGACATTGGGAAGATCGTCAATGGCATTTCAAATGAAACGTTAGAACATGTTTTTAATAGTTTTAGAAAGCACATGGATATTTGTGGCAAATTAGATGGTTAAAATATCGAAAATATATATCATTAGTAACTAACGTTTTTCACTATATTTTTAATTTAATTGTTTTGTATTAAATAGATTTAATTTTTTTATAATAAAATGGAAATGAAATAAAAATGACGATTTTCCTTTATTAAAAAGTATTTACATTTTACCGATCTCTCCATTTGTTAAAAAATTGTGACCCATTAGTTTTCGCACATTCCTATTGGACACCCTGTATGTTTAAAAAATTCAACAATATTTCTTACATTGCTTAAGAGAGAGAGCAAAAACGAAATAAAGGAGAAAAAAGTGCTTAATAATAATGGGATGTTAAGAAGTTGATGCCAAATATATCTATGGAACTGAATATGGTGTTATGAGATTATTATTTGAAATTAGATCTTTAGGAAGGTAGTCTAAAGCAGTGAGCGCTCCTAGATGAATGAAGAGAAACATTAATATCGATTCTCGACAATACACTAGCGCAATCAAGTAAAGTATTAACTAGTTTAAAGAGGAGGGTATTGTCAAGAAAGATTCTGCAATTGGCTAAAGAAAGTAAGTTAAAATAAGTTGGTGCTAACTATAAAATCCTTTTTATACCAGACTATGGTATAAAAAGGATTCCATACTTGGCAAGTAGGGGAAGGTCGAGTAGTCCCGGACGGCGGGTACCCGCGGACATTTAAATTTTTTAGAAACTAACCCCGTTGCATAGGTATAGTTTTATTATAAATATGTGCCCTCTGGAGTAAAAACAAATCCAACTTAATTGCGGCGTGGCAAAACCCCCGGGAATAATAAATACAAGCCGTGAAGTAGACCTGTTCACTACCACATGTATAGGGTCAAACTACAATTGTTTTGTCAGTTTGCTTATTTATGGAAATTACTTTAAAATGTTGTTACTATTGTTGCAGAAAGACTTGAAATATGCCGAAATTTAAGGGGAGAATCAGTTAGTTAAAAGTTATTTATATTAATAAATTTTAATAATTTTGAAAATGTACAATTGAAGTGATTTTTCTTTTAGAATTGAGATCTACAACTTCTCTTCTTAATGCCAAATAATAATCTGCTATCATGGGGATTGACGCACGCCGCGTTCAACGTGTTAAATATATAACATTTTCAAATAACATTTCACCCTTTCCCACGCAAAAATTCTCTTTTCCATTTGAAACGTATAAAAATCTATTTCAAAATTGCTCTTTTTTATATCAAAAATACTAAATTCCAAAACATTAATTAGTATCGATGTTTAATTTCGAAAAGAGCTTATTATTCTAAATGCAAAGTATCAGAATTCAATTCAAAAGTGCATTTTTGTTCAAAACTAAAGTAAAAAAGTTGTTTGTAAGGCCAAAAAACGATTGGGCCACCATTGATTAACATGTCCAGGGCTACCCGCCATATTTTGTGCCGGCTAAAAACGAAGGTCAAAGTATTTTTTAAATATTTCTTTGAAATAATTTGATATGATTATTAAATCTTAATTAACATAAATGAAGAAGTTCCTAGTTTTATTTTAAGAGTAAAATAAAGATGCGAATTTTGTTTTTTGGTATTTTTATTTGCAATTCATTTAAGTGTCCGGGACTACGCGACTTTCCCCTATATTGTAATGAAATCCTAATTAATGAATTATAAAGCTAAATATAAGATGAAGGATTTTCGAGACAATTAACGAATGCGAAAAAACTTTACACTTGTTGATATTGATATCCAATTAAAATTTCTGAACACCACGATTCAAGCTTTACGATATCGTTTTGAAGACAGGCAATCGAGAGCATTCCGAATAGTTCTGAATGTTTTTGATAATTTTGATCATCAAGTGCGAGTCGGACTCGCCCATGAAGGGTTCCGTAGCAGCAAGTAACATAATATAAAAGTTCTTGTTATTATTAGAAAATAATGGTTCACGGTTATGTTTATGAAATTAAATGTTTTTTATTTTATTTTTATATTTGAGTTGATTGAATGAAAGGTAAATTGCGGTTTACGATTTATGACATATTAAAAAAAAACTACGCACTAGATCTCGTTCAAACCAATTTTCGGTGGAAGTTTGCATGGTAATGTACATCATATATTTTTTTTTAGTTTTATCATTCTCTTATTTTAGAAGTTACAGGGCCCCCCACACACATTTTACCACTTTGGAAGTGTCTCTCGCGCAAACTATTCAGTTTAGAAAAAAATTATATTAGAAACCTCAATATCATTTTTGAAGACCTATCCATAGATACTCCACACGTGCATCTACTTACCAAGTTTCAACAGTATAGTCCTTATAGTTTCGGAAAAAAGTGGCTGTGACATACGGACGGACAGACAGACAGACATGACGAATCCCTAAGGGTTCCGTTTTTTGCCATTTGGCTACGGAACCCTAAAAATGAGAGGGCCAAGTATTGTTCTTTGAGGAACACTAGAAGGTTGTATATGCGTGAGAATGACGTCTATTAGCTAGAAAGGAAGACAACCAAGAAATTGTTCTATTATGAAATCCATGTTAAGACATTTTAACTAATTCTAATATTACTTCATGATTTATTTTGTTGAAATCCTTGGGGAAGTCGGTGTAGATAGCATTAACCTGAGCACCGCTATCAAGAGCATAGGCTACATTGCTAGTGGAAAGATCTAGGTTAGTAGTCAAGGAAAGAAGCCGTGTTGTTGGCTCGAAATATAAATATTGATTCGAAGAAATAGCTGAATATAAATATAAACAATTTTTTTTCAAAAATAAGGGAAATGCAGAATGCTCTTGCTAGAAATCGATATTGGGTAATAAGAGTTGTATCACAAATTTATAAAAATTTGATAGAAATCTGATTTCAAATTTTACTTAGCATGAATTGATTCCAATCTCAATCAACCTGATTTCTGAGTGCTTATAAATAACATTTTTGATTACAAAACTCGCAAAGATAATTATAAACTGAATTATTCTGGAATTAATTTGTGGGTAAAGCACCTGCATCGCAGCCACATGTCCGCCTGAATGATTATATTTTTGCTGCGTTTGGTGATGATGATTATATTTTTGGCGTTATTTACTACTTTGTGTTTTTAGCAATTAATTTGTCTTAAAGATTCCATTCTCTAAACGCGAATGCATGTAGCATAAAATCGAAAAGGTATACAAAAAAGAAAAGATAAATTTTATTATTTTCTCTGTAAATATTTATAGAAGAATAAATTGCTTCTGCCAGGAACATTTATTACTGAAGAACCTTTTTATTGTCTCTTACCTGTTTGTGATCAGGCGAGAGGATTTTGGTACGAGTTACCTACACTCTACTATTGTAATGAAGACGAAATATTCTGTATTGAATTTCATTGCAACGTCGAAGTGTTTGTGCATGGACTTCTAAGGATGGGATACAAAGCACTCAAGAAATTTTCAGGTAAGAGACCTTAATCTTGTGATTGATTGATTGCACCTGAGTCCTTATTGTGTGAGATTTGTAGTACTTTTCTTATTTATATTCCTATTCGTTGCTTATGACCGTTTTTCTCTTAGCTATGTGATGTAAAATTTTTACCAAGATGATACATTTTATAAAAAACGGCAAATTTTAAAACACGAATTATTTTAGTTATAAGAAAAGTTATGCGATATAAGAGATATAGAGACTAATTCAGAATTGTACTATAGATCACATATTTTTTAAAATATATTTATTAGACCATCTTGTAAAAATATAATCTAAAATCATAAAAAATGGTACGTCGTCAATTTATACTGAATTCAATCAAAAAATAATAATTTATAAATAAGAGCCAACTCAAATTTAGTCTGGATCTTGAAATAAAATTTGGTCAGAGTAAATTTTTAATTTTGTTATTTAATTTAATTTGTCCCCTATTCAACATATCTATTGGAAATTTACAACGATAGCATCCCCCGGCCTCCAGACAATTTATCTTTAATAATTTTTGTCAAAGACAGACGTCCTTCAGGTAAAAAATCGCAATTTACTGTCAATGTCAATTAAAAATCAAAATTTCTTATCAGTACTTTTGCGTGTATTCATTTCCGCTATTTTAGCACTTTTGATTTATAAATGTGTCAATCACTACAGTTCTATTTTGTAGTTTTATAATCCATGCGATAATGATCAACATAAGATTTTAAAAATTTCATGGCTTTTTCTACTATCGCATAAGAATATATGAGGGGTATAGAAACAAAAGTAGTAAATATTCACTTTTTTCACAAATTAAATTAATAATGCCATCTGATAATGAAATAATTTCCAATACATAATTTTCTCATATTAATTTACCGATAAAGGTCAGAAGTTATAACAAAGACAGTTTTCTCTTAAAATTTCTCTTTGGAGATTGATTGTTTTCTTTTGAGTATATTTATTAACAGAACGAATTTAAAGTTAAACAAAATATTGTTTGTAATTATGTTAGTAAAAGAAGTCTAACAAATATACCACAAGCTTGGGTTTTTTATTCTAACGAATTTAAAGATATCAAACATTACAATCTCCATTTTATTATAACAAACAGCAATTTTAAAATTTCATCGCCTGATTTTTCACAAACCTCTTTATTGATTCGATTCAAATTTGATTTAAATTGTCATTAAACATATAATATAATATCTGCGTATCTTCAGAGATTCAAGTTATTATAAATTTCTATACAAATTACAAAAGTGAAGATATATATAAGTTATAGATTGTTTTGATGAATTATGCCTTTTCCGCAACTTGTAGATCACCTCAATTAGTCTGTTAAATGTTGTTACAATTGCAAAAACCCCGGTGTAATTATTCAAAATAAGAAACAATCAAAATTGTTTTATTTTAGTCAGCAAAACAATGAATGAATGGATTGCATCGGATCGTTCGTAGATGTGACATTAAACATATTAAATTAATTAAGTGATTCATGCGCGCTTGATCAATTTGCCAGTGTAAAATCGGTAAACCTGCAATTTCTTAGTCGATCAAAATGAAGTAGCTGTCTCCTGTCTTGGACAATATCTGTCCCGTGCATTCAACTCTGTATCAGCTAAAATATTACTGGCCAGGTCAGCTCTTCTTCCCTGTAAACATTCTGAGAAATTCCTCAGATTATTTTCCAGCTGACAAGCCAAACAATGCTGGTCTCATGTACGGCTGAGAATGAAGAGCACTTCCACTTACTAGGAAGATAATTCAGCTACAAAAAGACGCTGTCGGTCGGGTGAAGATCTAGTGATTGAGAAACCGTCTCAGGGTGCGGTTTCTTAGGTTTCAATTTTTTCCAAAATTTTAAAAAAGGTGCAGTTTCATTGAAGTGTAAAATTTAGCCTTAAAAGGCTTTAGTTTGTGAGATACGAGAATAAAAATATCATATATAGTTAAGAACTTAAAAATATAAAATCTCAGAAAACTGAGCGAATTTTATGAATAATGAAGTGTTTCACCGGAATTTTGTGCTTGCTTGCAGCGTTTGGTTTGGCTTCAGGTAAAAACTAGTTTCTTATGCAACAAAAATAATAAAGAATGTAGTGAATTAAAGAATCATTTATATTATCCTCTTAGAAATTTTTGTATATATATATAACAGAATATTGAAGATAGGTCAACTAAAGGTTGATATAATTTTAGAGCAATTGATTAGAACGGATGCGCAATTCAGTGTATTTAAAAATGAAAACAGCGTCGAAATGATCATGATCATGCCGGTTGCGTGCTTCCTAATTTCTTGTAAAAGTTTAATTGGCTCAATGTCTTTTTGCTTTGTATTTGGTACTAGTATATTCAACTCTGACCCCTTTCAACTACGATAAGGGAAATTATATCGCTTTTTTTCTGGAAATAAACAGAGATTTATTTTATTTTTATCGCAAAATGCGACTTAATAATTTTAATCTACAATTTAAAACGAATGTAATGCATATTACATTCCTCTCTTATTAAAATATTTAATGGGTGTATGAAGCCTAGGAAATATAAGAAAAGGGTTTGAAATTTTTGTATACTTTAATAAAATACTATACCGCCAATTTTGTTATAATACAGAAG
This sequence comes from Dysmachus trigonus, assembly GCA_949715965.1. Taxonomy (NCBI): domain Eukaryota; kingdom Metazoa; phylum Arthropoda; class Insecta; order Diptera; family Asilidae; genus Dysmachus; species Dysmachus trigonus. The sequence goes on along the minus strand of OX454322.1, from coordinate 65,243,316 downwards.
CCAAAATACCTAAATTAGTTAAGTTTCAAAAACAATAATAAACTTTTGCTATCATTTTTTAAATAAGGTAATAAGCGAAATAAGTATTTTTTTCCTGCTCAGCTATGTAAAAAGAAGTTTATTTTATTCATTTAAGATGTTGTGTTTATTTTTTGCAAGCAGGTCGAAATTTTACTCACAAAATTATAAAAGTAAACAATTTGAACAAGTATTTCCGCAACATTTTTTAACAAATTCTTCTTTACGGAATTGCTTAAAAAATTTGTTCAAGTGTAAATGAACACAAAAATATAATTATTTTGATATAATTTAATCGTCAAATGCTTAGATTTAGGCAAAATTGATTCGGGATTTATTTAACATTATATTTTGTACTTAAACAGATACTAAATCTATGTATTGTACTTTTATTTACAAAAACGTTTGGAATATTGCCAGATTGATAATCATTTCTGATTATGTCAGTCAATCTTACGTTAAAGCTAATCGGTAGCTCAAAGGTGCGCGGCATACCTACTCAAAAAGATACCTTCGTTTTTTAACATTGTCGACCTCAAAATTGAAGTACTATTTATCCGGTTTGTACTCGTTAATGGTCTTCATCTTATCAATTGTTTAAGAACCAAACTCAAGTTGAACCAGTACAATACCGGCCAATTAACTGTCTGTCTTAGATTAAAATTATAAACACAAGATTCAGTTATGTGAAGTCCCACTGCGAATAGGAAGTGCGTTTACCTGATGCACTTCTTATCTCTTGAGAGTTTATACAAAAATGCGACCGTTTTAACAAGGAAATCGAAACTCAAATATGTCCTCATGATAGATATGGTGTTGAAGAACACAATGATAGATTGAAATCAAATTCAATGAGAGAAAATGTAGGGTTAATGTTATTATATAATATCTGTTTTATTGTTATCTATAATATCTGCTTTAAATTGCGTTATAATAAGACAAATGCAAAAAATTAAATCTTATCGTATAGTATCAAAGTATTTCAGTCAAATTCAGAACTTTTCAATATTCAAAATTAAGGGCCTACTTGGACATATGAAAAAACCTTTTTCTTAAATATACTATATTCTGATCATTCCAAAATTTTCAGAATACTTTAACTCTTTCGATACGGCACACGTAGTTATATATATATTCCCTGTACGAGGAAGTTTTCCATGAGAGTGGTTGCACAGAGATTTTCGTGAATGCCGACTTTAGGCCAGAGCGTTGCGCGGATGCCGACTTTAAGCGGCGGTCGTACCCAGAGAATGTTTCGTAGATGCCCACTATAGGCGGTGGTGGGACCGAAAGGGTTAATGAACATGCGTAGACACATACAAGAAGCTGTAGAAAATAATACTTTTAATTTTTTTTTTTTTTTTTTTTTTTTTTTTTTTGGAAAATTTTATGTTCAGTTTGTAAGGCTTTTTATACTAATTAGACTTTAACCATTATATATATATTATTAATTTTTATTTTGTACTTACAGTGGGTGCTACCAACCCACCGAAATGGGACCCAAACTATATTGTGAGGGGGACGTTGTACATTCCCTTTGCTGAAATTGCCGAACCCTTTTATGCTTGGTATGACAAACCAACACGTAGGTCCCGAATTGATTACTATGGAGGAATGGTGAAAACCTACCAATTAGCCTATGAGGGCGAATATGGTACTTCACTTAAAATTGCACCAGTTACAAATCATATATCCTTGAACGAACATACGTGCTTCCAAGTGAACGGCACCAAAAACAATGTCGTCGACGTTCAGTCTATTCTTCCCGATGTAAAAGCATTCAGTTTAGCTGGCACTGAAACCTTCAATGGTATCAAATGCGATAAATTTATTTTCGAAGAAACAATTGGTCAGAAGAAGAATAGCTATACACTTTGGGTGAAATATAAGAAATCACCAAAATACCCATCATCACGCATGCCCATTCCAGTGCGATATGAGATGAAGGGTTATAACACTTTGTTGGGATCTCACTATGATCACTATTATCTCGATTATGATTATTACAGCCATGAAGACATTCCGAATGAAGTTTTCGAAATTGAAACAGGTAAGAATCTTAACGAAAAAGATTTTTTAATACAAATAAATAAATTATTTTAATTTGTAGACATGACATGCACTTCATTCCCTGGCCCTGGAAAAGGACACTATGTTACTTTTAATCCAATGCAAGAATTTATACATCCAATAAAAACTGATCATGTTGATTATGAGTTTATAAGATTCACTGGAAAGCATCGCGTTTTGTATGACAATGAAACTGAATATGAACACCGAAAAGATGTCTTTAGGCAAAATTTGAGATTTATTCATTCGAAAAATAGAGCAAGGCTAGGATATTCATTGGGAGTGAACCATTTAGCCGATAAAACTGACGAAGAACGCAGAGCTTTACGAGGATTTAGATCATCTGGTATTTATAATGGTGGAGATCCTTTCCCTTACGAAAATATGGCGTTTGCTGATGATCTTCCCGATCAATACGATTGGAGGCTTTACGGTGCTGTGACTCCTGTTAAAGGTATAGTCAAGATCTGCTTATATATTAAGCATTTTATAAATATTATATTCGTTCTTTTAGATCAATCTGTATGTGGATCTTGCTGGTCATTTGGCACTGTGGGAGCAATTGAAGGAGCCTACTTTTTGAAAAATGGTAGAAATCTTGTAAGATTATCTCAACAAGCTTTGATAGATTGTACTTGGGGTTTTGGAAATAATGGATGTGATGGCGGTGAAGATTTCCGTGCTTATAAATGGGTCAAGGAAGTCGGAGGAATTCCAACAGAAGAAGAGTATGGACCATATCTTGGACAAGATGGATATTGTCATGTTAATAATGTTTCTGTTGTCGCCCCAATTACGGGCTATGTTAACGTCACAACAAACAATCCGACAGCTTTGAAAATTGCTATGCTCAAGAATGGACCGATTTCTGTAGCAATCGATGCATCACAGAAATCTTTCAGTTTTTACTCTCATGGAGTTTACTATGAGAAAAATTGCAAAAACAAATTAGATGACCTGGATCATGCTGTCTTAGCTGTGGGTTATGGCGTTATGAACGGAGAAGCTTATTGGCTGATAAAGAACTCTTGGTCCACTTATTGGGGTAATGACGGATACGTTCTGATGTCTGCTAGAGATAATAATTGTGGAGTGATGACCACTCCAACATATGTAACTATGTAAGAGATTTTGTGATTGAACTATGCACTGTACTGATTAGAAGGAACAAATAAACCGTTAGAAATTTTTATAAATATTCTCATCTTTAATCACTGTGGCTAATTATATTTTAATCTATTTTTCAAACAACTTATGTAGATTAGACGAACTGAAGTTGAAATTTATTTATAGGTCAGTGGTGAGATTCGATTTTCAGTCGACTTTACATTTACGATATTAATGAAGGCTTATTGAGGCAAGAAAAAGAAGGCCCATAGTTCATTTGCAGCTACTAACCAAGATATACTATATTATATATCAAACTTGTTAAGAGGTTTTTAAAAAACTTTATCTTGTGGTAGTTGACAATTTTCTTCTCTTGTGGGCGATCTGGCAAAAAGAGGGGCGGATTCGTCTTTCATAGGACCATAACTCTTTTGTGGCACCTCTAAATGCCATCACAAGGGTGTCCTTAACCAATGTATGAACGAAGAAGCCTGGAAATATTATAAAACTTCCACAGTCCTGAGACAGGTTAAATACTTTATATCTGATACTCACAAGGCCGGAAAGCTTCACCAACTTAACAGAACTGAACTTCTATAGTTATAATGTGTTTTAGTGGACATTTCCACATTTCCATTGGCTAGGCTGACTCGGCTGTATGCGATCCTAGACCCTAGATATCTCCTAGCACTTGCTTAGCCATTGTCCAGCTATAGCAAAGGCGTAGGCCTACCTAGGAGAACTATTTCCACAACCCATGGGACACAAATTCCAACACTATTAAATCTAAGCCTAATCAAAGGACTTGACCTGGGAATATAACACATAAGGAAATCGGGGACTTACAATAGATCTCGCTTGATTGCAGTGATCGCGAGGCTGCTTAAGTATTTCGCCCCTATTCACATAAACTAAAATAGGTTATATTAAAATACATATATATATTATATATCTTTATAAAGGTCCGACATGGATCATCCAATAATAGTGGAAACCAATGGTCGTTATTGAGAATTAAATTCCTAGGGTCAGTTTTTAAATAGCGAAGTAAACAAAGAGTTAAAAAAGTCCTAGAAATATATGAGAAAATTTTAAGTTTAAAAAATAAGCACTGTCCTGAAAACGATTGAAAAACATGGGGAATACTCAATAAATAAAAACTCTTCACACTTGTCGGAATTTGAAATTTTGTGTTTTTAGATTCTATAACACTGAGTTTTGTTTGTATTTCTTTTGTTTTGCATTTATATTGATCTTATTGGAAAAAGAAATAATTTCGATATCCTGGAAGCTACCAATATTCCATACAGGAGAGAAGACACGAATTTATTATAAATACAAATATTCAAATTTTTGATAAAATGAGTTTATTAAAACGCGACAACCAATGTATAAAATGTAAACCTTAGGGACTAATATATGTACAACATACGCACTAAAATACATAAAAACTTCATGAAGACTAGAGATAAAGTCAAATTATACTTGAAACAAAATATGTACAGAGGGTGTAGTAGGTACATACGATTAACTTTGGTGAATTAAAAACTCATTTTGAACTCGTGTCGAAATAAACTTGTCTTAAGCTAGGCTCTAAATTAATATCACATTTATCAGAATCTTAAACATAAATTAACATTAAGAACAAGAGACCGCCGCTAGGCAGGCATTGGCACCACGAATTCACGAGCGTGTTGAACATACAATTTTTTTTTTGGCACATATCTCCCTAAGGCTGTAGAGTCAATATGGGGTTTTAATTAATTAACTAACGAATAAGTAATAAATAAAAACATATAATGCGCTAAAATATAACAACTGGGAAAAGGCTAATCTACAACTGTGACTTTCTGTTGATGGCAAAACCATGTTGGCGACAGTCAATGCACTCAAAGCTGGATTGCTCGTCACCCTGTGGCTCTGGGTAGCTATTAAAGCAACGATCTTTGAGGCTTCTCTCGCGCAAGCATCGATTTGAATTGGAGTTGGAGATTTTTCGCGACTCTGCACTGCCACGAAAAGATCTGTCTCCATCGTAAGGAAGCCCGAAAGTTGGCATTCGCTTATTTGGATGAGATCATCCAAGGCTTTCAAGATGTTTTTCAGTGTCAAGATCTTAACGTTCTTGCCCCTGAGGGCGTACAAGGCACGATCGATTTGCTTCCGCGAAAAAACAACTCGAAACGCGCCAGAACAAATTGGACAGCAGGCGCCTGGAGGAATTATTCCTTGGCAGTGTTTCGCTAACTTTTTGGGGCACTTAATGTGCTTACATCGTGCTCCCATGTCGCTGGCCAACAAGCCTACTTCACGACATTCGCCATGGTAGTCAACAAGGGAATAATCGCTCCAAGCTTCGCATTCGTCGCGGTAAGTCACGCCGTTTATCCCGCACACGGAAGCCAGCCGGGAGCATTCTTTGAAGCACGATCCAAAGTGCGAAAACGTCGATCTCGCCTGGAGTAGGTGGCATGCGGTTTTGTGCGTTTTATTGTCCGTGTCGCAGGCCGGTTCATCCGAGTTGCTGCAGTTTGTCGAATTGACTAAAAATAGGATATAATTAATTACCATTTAATTTCTATTACATGGAAATTAAAATGTTGCATTCACATTATCATTACTTGCTACTTGTAATTCAAAATTTAAATTACTATTACATAGTACTGATGATTTACACTCCATAAGAGAAACCTGAAAAGGCTATTTCTATTTTTTTTCTATATTATAAGCTTTTATTTAACTTACATTGTTAGTAAGGGTAAAATTTTGTAATCCAATTTTAATAATTTTCCAAGTCTCCGATCGACTTGAAAGTATGAACACATATGGAGTTTTGATGACAATGCAATTTTCTATCAAATTTTAATTGACTCTCATTAAGAAATGGTAATTGTAATGCTAAATTTTAACCCCCAGCAATAGTAATGGCTGTTATAACTCTGATTTATAGATACTACTTACCGCACTGATATTGCAGGCATGGACGATGCATAACAGATAGACAAACTTTTCGGTCTTCAACACATTTTGTGCCTAGAGGACAATTGTATGCTCCTTCTTTGCACGGATTTTGAGACCTGCAGGCTCCAAACTCGATATCAGCGTCCTGAAGGCCTGTGCATTTAGCAACACAAGCTGAGTGGTAGGTGTTCCCGTTCTTGCCGCAAACAGGAACGTAATGCGGCGGACAGTTGCATGGAAGGCTTGTGTAGGAGTGGTCCGATATCCCTTAAATATAAGAAATCAGCGTTTTATAATATAATATTTTTTGGACAATTCCTGTTTAGCCAACACACTCAATAATTTTGGATATGTTTTTGTAGATTCTTTTGAGAGTTATGCATCTTATGTATTTGATTCAATATCGAATAAGCGTTTGATTGAGTTCATTACATTTTCAATACAATTTATTAGTAATTAAAATTTAACTCAACGAAAAAGAAAAAAAAATTGTTGATATGTGAAGCTTCTGTAAACCATAATATGGCCTTAGAGAATTGTTTGAAAAAACAAATTGTTTATAAAAACAAACAAGTTAAACCTAAAGCTATAGGTTAAACTGGGTTTTAGGGTCGAAAAATGTATTAATATTCAACCATCTGGTGGTTTCTTTTTAAATTACATGTTATTTTGACACAGACAACTCTTTCGAGTTCAAAAAATTGCCAGAAACATAGTATCATATCTCCGCAGTATGAAGTGAGTAGATTTATCCTTGAACAACATTGGGAAATATTAAAAAATGTTTTTAAAAGTTGGCGAAACAGTGCGAATTTTGTGAAGACATTTCGGTTGCATTAAGCCATGGCCACCGATGGACTGTTTTTTTTTTTTTTAATTGTGGGTGCCGTTCAAGGTCGATATTGTGCTGACAATTCAAAGAGAAGATATTCGTGAAATAGGGCTTCAAAACTACGGAAATGTCTTGCAAAATTCGGTTGACAGGATGGGCTACTGCCAAGGAAGCCATTTAAATAAAATTATATTTCATAACTAATCCTGGAGGTTTACTCTTTTTAATAAATCAACAAACATTTAAAAATATTGAACAGTGTTTATTTTATAGCATTTTTAAGAAGAAACCAGCCGATGGCCTGTAAATAGCATAGCGAATGTGGATAAGGATTAAAGGTTTAAGAATCAGAATAGGAACACAAATACAACTTTTGTCTCAAAATCTAAAAAGTTATCTCTTACAATATAAAAACTTACCTGGAATTTTGCACTGCTTCTTTGTGCAAATGATTTCTCCAGCAAAACAGCTGCAAATATTGCATTCTACATAGAACCAAGTTGCATGATCGAATCTTTTTCCAGCTAAATTGCAGGCATCGTAAGAAATGCAAGGAAGCGGTTGGCAACTCTCAATTTTCCCAGAAACACCACAACGACAAATTTTCAAGCATCCATTATCGGGCGTTCCCGCCGGTATGCGTACGTAAGCCCCAAAGGGGACCCAGTAGGGAGAGCCTTCCCCAAGGGCGCATCCTGGAGCGCACTGATAGCCAATGCTCCCGTTCCTATGAGGAAGACATACCTCGGTTGCGTTGCACGGATGACCTTTGCACGGTGAAGTTAATTTGTGATGACCTCCAGTAATCACAGGTATGTCGCTCGGCTCCAGGTATGGTTTGAGTGAAATGCATGGAACATCTTCGCTGTCTGGGGAGAATTTCGAACAGAGAGATGCTGCCGTAAATCCTGAGAGGTGCAATAAATTAGAAATAATTATAAAAGAGGTCAAATATAATCTGTTAAACGAATTCAGAAGTTTGGAATATTGATCTTTTTGACAGAAAAATATTAAAAAGGGATTCTTTCGTTATGTAGAAGTTTCAAATCTTGCACATAAAAATTTCACCAGTGTTGACTAAATTAAATAAAAAGATTGATCCCTTTCTTTTTATAATGAGCGGTAAATGTAGTTGGATATCTGTATAATGAAAATAAAATATGTGTGATACAACCGAAAGTTTAACGGATTTGCCATTCCCAAATTCTTATTGATGCTTAATTTTGTAAAGTAAATTTGGAAAAAAAAGTTATTTACGTGTAGCATACCTCATTAAAATTTTCAAAACAGCATATCCATTTAAAAATGTTTAATATTTGTTTTCATAGCGTTTATACAATTAAGTCTATGACGGGGGATTGAATTTGTAGTTTCACCCTCCCAATTTTTAAAACCCAGTAAATTATGTTTAAATATGATAATGGGATAATGAACAATATTGTAAGATAGTTAGTTAGTTTGGTCATACCTGTTACAATTTTTAGTGTATTTTTTATAAGAATTTGTAAATGTTTCTAATTTTTCACTCTGATTCATTTTAAATGATTCTTCTAATTTATTCAAGACCAATAAGTCCGAACTTTTGAGCTCATTTCCCAAACTAGAAAGAGATTCTAACCACTTTGCAATCTAGTCCAGTCCATGCATTTATCGAGAACTTCATAGCAGTCTTCTCTGCAAATTTGATTCATGTGAGATCCCGTGGTGCAGGGTTTTATTTGCAGAGTGCATGCGATCGCTCGCCATGTTTCGGGGGAGCATTTCGAAATATTCTTGATAGGAAGATTGAATCCAGGTAAACTAAGCGAACCCATTTGCTGCCAAAGGGCAACATCGGATCTAGCCGCTCTGTCTGCATGAATGTGGCAACTGCGAAACAGCTCTGTTGGCCGGTTGTTGAAGTTCGTGCAGAAGGATAGACCATCGCAGCCCAACTCGCAGGGCTCCTCCACCTCATCGATGCACCTGCGAAGATCCATCTCGTTCACTTGCATAAGACAGTCGACGTCGAAGTTCGCCCTGGCCGTGTTCCAGTCGTTCGAGAACGCCTGAATGCAGAGCTGACGGCACTTCGGCGCCACTGCCTTATGACAGCAGTGCAACTTGGCTGAATCTATTCCAACCTGCTAGATACTCGGATGATTAGCTTATCTCGAGGTGGCCACGATCTGTCTTACCTGATTTATCTGCGATCCTTCGTTCGGACTCGCCGGTACAAATATCTTCCGTTCGGCAGAAAGAAAACATTGCCAAAGCGGATCGTGTGGAAGAGGAGGTCCACATCCAGAGAATTCTAATTCGCTTATCATATCTTGAGTTGTATCGCTAACAGTTAATATATGCTTGCAAGAAGATCTACAAGTGCTCACTGTTGAATAATCACAGCATGGAAGATCTACAGAAAACAAAAGAAGAAGGAAGAAATCCACATCCGCACAAATAGAACATTTTGAAGGAGCCTACACTGTCTGGAATTGTTAATCGGCGTAAGATCAATGAAGTTCTTCACACATTGCAGCACTTTGAAGTTCGAACTATTTCCGTCGCATTGTTCGTCCAATTGCCGCCGAACATCTTTGGAGGGCGAACGATGTTCAAAGACACTTCTGCATGCCTTGAAAGAGTTAAAAGAAATAATATAACAACATCAAAATATGGAAGAGATCAGTACTTGTAAGCATTCCGATGTTCTTGCACTTCCGCAACATTGATCTCCGAATTCTTGTCGTTCGAAACATGAAAACATGTTTTGTTCGTCGCTCTGGCGGCACCCAGCAGCTAATTGTTCCTTTGATGCAGATGTTGCACAAACATTTTGGCATCTCGGCGACAAAGCTAGCGCACAACATTTTCGTCCAGACCACTGAGATCCTTTAGCAACCGCTGGTTAGGAAAAATAAAAGTTTTCTTATTTATACCTTTTTATATTGATTGGAACACATATAGTAATCAATTTAATTATAACACTAACACTGCTCGTATATATCCTTACATATAATGTAATTTTTCGAAAAATTTAATAAAGTTGAAGATATTTAAATTATGGTCGAATTTCATGGCTTTTCTTTTACTTACTTAACTTCTAACAAAATTTTGCAGAATGAAATTATAAACGGAAAGCACTAAATCAGTATCATAGTTAATGTTCTTCTTGGATGATATCATTATATCAATTTATATTGAATATCTACTTAATCTGAAATCCTGTTTATTATTTCCATGTACATATTTTGGGTGAAACTTAAGTGTATTGCAATTTGTTGCATCTCTTGTACAGATGATCCCGTCCTAAGTTGGATAAGTACCTATTTATACAAACGTATACAGTTCATCAAGATTGGAGACACACTTTAAAAAAGAAATATATGTAACATCTGGCGTACCTCAAGGAAGCCATCTCGACCCACTGTTCTTTTTATTATTTATTAATGACATTGCTCCAATTTTTTCCTTTGCCAAATTTCTCCTACATGCGGATGTCTTAAAACTTTATGGTGCTATTCGATCAATGTCCTGCTGCCTATCATTGCAGAATGATCTCGATTAACTGCAGCAATGGTTTTCAATAAATCATCTGTCGCTTATATGAGTAATGAAAATTCATAGATGCAACAATCCAATACTGTGGAACTAAAATATTCCGAATATCTGCGTAGCAAGAGTGAACGAATTCAAGGATTTGGAAGTTATAATAATAATTAATAATAAGCTTTTTTTTTTCTAGAAATATAGAATTAATAGTATGCAGCGCATAAAATATGATATTTTATAAAACGAAATACTACTGATTTTGGTAACCGGGAAATTTTAAAATTATTATACTTTGCTATGATCAGATCTACTTTGGGATATGCTTCAGGTATTTGTTCACCATATTACTCTATAAATATTGATAGGATCGAATCTGTGCAAAGATATTTAACTAGATTTATGTGTCTTAAATTTTATTGCATACAGATTTTGAAGGACTTTCCATCATATGACACCAGATGTCTGCTACTTGGTTTACGTAAACTAGAACAAAGACGCATTTATACTCGTGTTCTTTTCATTAGAGAGTTATTGAATGAATGAATGAATCTTGCTACATAAGTATATATTTATTTAATAAGCACTGAGATTTCTTTCTCATTTGATATGTCTAGGAATGAAAAAATATTATGCTGGCGTTATTTGTTAAGCTATAAATTGTAGTTAAAATTCACTCAGTGTATGTACTTCTATAGTCTATAAGATTTGTTAATCGATAGTGTATAGTGCATAAGTTCATATTGAATTTGAGATTCAGTGCCTATAAGATTCACAGAAATAATTACGTATACGTATTTTTGCTCTCAATAAACATCAAAGAAATTCTTTCGAATATTTTACTGATCGGTTTAGAATTTCTAATAATGTTTTTAATGTGAAACCGTCTTAAATCTTCTTTCCCCACGAAGAGAATTTTATACAAGGTTTGAGAAAATTTCCTGACTTTAAATGACCTTTCGTAGATGGTTACCAATAATCATCTGCATCGAATCAAGTATTCCGCGTTCATCGTCAAGTTGCATGCTAATGGCATATTAAGAATGGAAGTTTAAGGTAGGAGTGAGCAATCAATCCACTCATCACAGCGATTTCTGCCAATAAACTCATTTCGAACGACCAATAAGACGTGATCGCTGGAGCGTTATCAAATGATCTACCCGCCACCAATGAGAAAACAATAGCCGATCGTGCTTGCAAGGTATGCAGGCGACGAATATTAGCACTATTTTTCATTTAACTCTGGCTGTTATGAGCTCAAGACATCGAAGTGAACTTATTTACATTAGTCATAGATTATAGCAAATTCACGCCATTGTATGCAGATTTAATGCTAGTTTCATATGGCTCACGATGGCTTAAATTGTACTAAGAACGAACTGTGACATCAATATCAAGTTCTCTTTTGGATATTTTTCAGCTTAAACGAATCATTCCTTAGTATGTATATAAAATGTATTGTTAAAAAGGGGAACACCACGGTGACATATTGATTTTACATTTTGTTTGTGAATTGGTATATGAGTTTGTAAAAAAATAAGTAATTCAGGTGTTATTTTTTACTTCTTACTATTGTTTCAACTGACAAATTCAAAAGATTCGAACACAAACTGTCATGGCATTATGGATTTTAAGAGTCACCATACTAACAACATTTGTACAATGCGGCAAATAACAAAATGTACTATTTATTACTACTAATTTTAAATAATAAAATTAACAATCTTAATTCCTTTCATTATTATCATATTAAATGAGAAAATTTACGAGCCTACAACTAAAGTTTACCTTAAAAACTTATCAAAACAAATGCAATATGAAGACACAGTGCTGAGCAAAATAATAGGTAATAAGGTTGAAAAATAGTCTAAATTGCAATTCCGCGTTTAAAACCTCTTTCCTCTGAAATGTAATTAATTCGTATCATTATTTGAGTAACAAAGTGTACTTTAATCGCCATATGGAAAGTTAGTCATGCAGTTAAGTTTAAGGTACGGACACACCAAAAGCGAAGCGAGCGAAGCGAACAATTTTAAAATTTGGGTGCCGTACAAATTAATTGAAGTGTCCGAATAGAACGCGACATGAGCGAAGCGGCTACTGCGACAGAATGTTCCCAAATTTGAAATTATTCGCGTCGCTTCGCTCGCTTCGCTTTTGGTGTGTCCGTACCTTTAAAGTGTTAAACTGTAAAATTAAAAAATTACTGCATTTTAATGTGATCAAAATATTTTGTTGGTTGGTGTTAATCTCTTTTATTAATGGGATAAAAAGGGTGATCAGATTACATTGCTTTTTGGCGATTTAGGTTAAACTAAATTATTTTTTGTAATAGAATTCTACTAGACTTTTTAATTAAATCATTTTAGATGGATCGTTGCATGAGTGACTAACTTTCCATATGACAAATAACGAACACTTGGTTACTCAAATAACACTACCAATTACTTTTCAGAGGAACGAGTTTTAAAAGTGAAATTGAAGTAGTCTTCTCGACTTTATTACCTACTATTTTGATCAGCACTGTATAAAGAATTAAATATGAACACATTCAGAACTGGAAAAAATTGTTAAGGTGCTACACACCTCCAACAAGGCCGAAAGTAGCTTTATTTTTTAATCTTTTGGTATTATGCGTTTACCTTTGAATGAAAATAAATAACAAAACATTTTTTGTTGTTGTGAAAATCAAACTTGCGGATTGGAATGATAACTTTTTTTATGTTGATAGATTTGCAACATTTCAAAATATTGATAGGTATTTATAACGAATGGATCGTTATAAAATTTCATATTAAGGCTAGGCCATTGGCTGGTTTCTTTTTAAAAATTCCATAAAATAAATACTGTTCAAAATTTCGCAAAGTTTATTGATTTATTGAAAAGAGTAAACTTTCCGATTAGTTATGGAATATGATTTTATTGAAATGACTGACTCGGTTGGCTTGGCGGTGGCCATAGAATATTTCCAAAACGGTTGATTATATGATTATTGAACTTAGTGCTCAAAAGGTCGATTCTTGCACGGCTTATGTGGCATGTTGTGCCATCCTGCTGAAACCAGAGCTCTCTCAAGTCCAATTTCTGACCAACAAAAATCGATCTTCATACAGAATTAGCCTTAGGGTAGTGCGGCTAATGTTCAGTTGCTGAGATCTATGGCGAGTTAAGGTACTCGGGCTTAGGCACACACTTCCGGCAACGAGGATAACTTGATTAGCAAGCCAATCTCAAGGTTAGTGCATTATTTGGAAGACTTTTTTTCAAAATTCGCACTGTTTCGGCAACACAGAATTCACATTGGAAATAAGTTTTCTAAAGTTGTTCAAGTTTAAATCTATTCACCGCGTACTGCGGAGATATGATGATATTGTGTTTTTGTCAATTTTTTAAACACGAAGGAACTGTTTGTGTCCAAATAACATGTAACTTAAAAAGAAACCAACAGATTGCCCACCATATACTTATACATATGTAAATATGTATTGTAAATAAATAAATTGTGCGCTGTTTGTCCTTACAAACTTCATATTTTAAAAAATTTGTTAGCGTCGACATTGCTTTTATAAAAACTTTAATTATTTTAACATTGCTATATTCGTATGTCAATTGTTATTTTAAATAAATTTAATATATTTACCTTTCAAAGTACGATTTAAGCAAGCCCAAAACTCGATCTAAACAAGTTTAAATATATTTGAAATTACTTCAATCAAAACAAAGGTCGTATTCGTGAATGAATCACCTGCATAGATGGACAAATCCTCTTGATCTCTCCTAACTTGAAGTCTCTGCCTCCGGGGTCCGAGGTGGCCAATTGGACGAGAGATAGCTGAAAACGAAGAAAAGAAAGTGTTAGAAATGTCGGGGTTACAAGGGGTTAATTAAATTTATAACTGCGCAGAACATAACCGACGAGATGGCCTTTAAATGATTTTATGCACTATGCGTAAATGCATCTTATGCTGCAGCTCAGAGAATGGACATGCATGCATTATCACAACTGTCCAGTGTCCATTTACATAATGGTCGGACCTCATAAATTAGCTAAAGGTTTGCAGCAGAGACAGGCGATGTGTAGTTAGGCATCGTCACAGGGGGGTGTCGTGGAGTCAAGTTAACTTGGGTCCGAGCATTTCTTTAAAGCCACCAGCAACTGTGGGGAGTGCAAAGTGGCGGCACCTGGGAGTTGGGGGAGACTTCCATTTGCATGTCGATTCGCTTGTTTCTTTTGCACCGCCCACCCGCTCGCTTTCCTGCTGGCGCGGCGCGACCAGGCCTATTTGTTTGCTAAATGAATTCAAAGGAGATTCATATGGTCGGGGATTTGTTGCAAGGCCTCGCTTTTTGCACTTTGCCCCGATCTATTAGTCATGCGGGGAACCATTCCCAGCTCAGGGCCTAGGCCAGATGATCTCCTGTTGCTCATTTATCATTATGCAAATTGGAACATTCAATTCGATTTATAACGTGTTTAAATTTCATGTCGGCTGGCAAACCCTTCGACGGAAAGTGTCTGATTTGTGTGAAGTGCTTACTCCATTTCTAGCTTCCCTGTTTTTATTCGGACGACGAAAACACTGTGTTTGTTCTTGTTGTGGCTTGTTCAACAACGAATAACATTTTATCGGTTCGAGTTTGAGGAATATGAACATTTTTTTTCCATTTTTATTTACATTGAGGAATAATTTAACACCGCAGTCTACAAATTTAATTCTAATCTAATGCTAGGTATGCTGGTTTTTATTCTTTTTAGGAATCTAAAATGTCTTGAAATCACTGCTTAAAGGGCTGAAACCATCAATTATAATTAGCTCATAAAATCTTTACACTAAGAGAACATTTTAGATATAACAACTAAAAGAATAGGCAACTAACCTATTTTTTGTAGGTGATTTTCAGCCAGATAAACCGTTTCGTTTAGTTGTCTATTTTGAATTAGGTGATTTAACTGAGAATTTTCCATCAACTTTAGATAAATTGTCTATAAAAATTAGGTAAATATCCTTGTTTATGAAATTTAGACAAAATCTCCTACAATTTGTAGGTCATTCTTCTACATCTTGTAGGCAAATATTCTATACAGACAATAGACAAATTTTCTACAAAAGGTAGACAAATGTTCTACAAAATGTAGACATATTTTCCACAAATGGCGTTTCTTCTGTTACTTAAAGGAATAAAACGTATCGCACATTAAACAGCTGAGGATATACATAGCTTAGCGTATGTAGAAGGTATGTTGCAGGAAAATTAAAATGGTTTATAAAATGAAGTGGTTCTGAAAATATTTCTTGTAATTTTAGAGTATCTTTAAGTTGTGTTAATAACAATTATCACATTTATGTGGGTAAATAATTAAAATGTCTCTCATAAGCCATAATTCTAATTGTATAGGTGGAATCGCTTTTAATGTAGACAATTTTCTCAATAGATAATTTCCTACTAAGTTGTAAAAAAAACAGATGCATTACGTGAAATAACGATAATTATAAATATATATAAAATATAATACATATAAAATTATAATATATAAAATATAATAAAAAATGTTTCAAAAAACTTAAAATCTAATATATTGAAAAAATTTTGAAAAATCCAGTTTTGGAAGAAAATATGTTTGAAGTTTTGCGTGGTGCATTCAAATACTTGTACTACTGCTATATACATATAAACACCTGTAATTGAATTAATTGTTCCGATTAATGCTAAATTTGAAATAGAATATTTGCATGATGTTTCAGTCTATGAAAATCGAATTTTCAATAAATTAAATTTTTTTCAAGTTTTATTTAAGATACGTTACGAGTTGGTTTTTTGAATTTTCTACTGGAAGTCTTATTATTATCTTAGCAAACTCTACTATATAAGTAGATTCATAATCTAAACACAAAAAATATTATCATCATTTAAATAAATTCGTATAAAATAAATAATTGGAATGGTTTTGATTTCCGAAACAGCACTCACACACGAGATGAAAAATTGATTAAATATTATTTACATTACTGCCTTTATTTTAGCAAGGGATGCGTATTTAAAAGCTAATATTTGATATTTTATGGGGGATCTTTTACAATGTTACCTTGATTTTAATTTGAGGTTCACAACACAACTTTAACTAAAAATAATGTAAATTGATGAGGCTAGATTGGACTTTGTCTGCTTTCTACATATAAGAAATATAGTGATAAAACTTCATTTAAAGTAGGTAATTGCATGTTATAGTTTCTAAACTAAAGAACGTAGTAAACTAACAAGAGAATGTGTTGAACATTTGTCAATTCAGAGTAGAAAGAAATGGAACAACAAAACCATTCTTAAAATCACAATTCAACTAAAAGCCCATAAAATAGAAATTTTCTCACTCTCATGTTACCTTCCGACAGGCAGTGAAGAGACTAAACATAAGAAAATGTAAAAACGCCCACGTTTGGCCACCAAAGGATCTTAATCATGTTCTGTGTTGACAAAACACTTGAGAGGCTCTTGCTCGGGAACAATTGCGGTCGGTAATCCCCGAACAATAAATCCCTGCCAAAGATCAATCGAAAATGTCTCGAATTCCCAGAGAATAAGATTATTTCACACGCTGTGAAACCTTCCTGGTTTTTCACATACGTTCATATGTGCATGTTCGCTCAATATAATTCTTCTCCGGTTTATATGGCGATCACGTTACAAACAATCGTTCTTGATATACTTCCTCGGCCGGGCATGGACCTCATTCAGCTGCGACCAAGATTGATGTCTTGCAGCGGATTTTTTGCCTTGTAATATTGTCGATCAAAATGGCACGCCCAAATAATGAAACAGCGCGCCCAGTAGTTCTCGCTTCGTAAAGCGGCTTTTATGAGCTAGCAGAAAAAAGGCGGCCACATGAGGAGCGTGTAATCCTCCTCATGTGATCTCAATAGATTTATGATCTGTTTGTCGTGAGTAGTTTCTAACGACATCTGGGCGACATTTGTAGGCCAAGTAAAAATTTTTATTTTCTAATGATGCTTGTGATTAATTTATCTGTGACAATGCTGAACGTATAGTTATCTAATTTTTTTGTTGAATAACACTAATCCACTAAAAATTATTAAATATTATTAGTTATTCAACTAAATTAATTATTGACAGTACCAAGTAAATTTTTTTAATTAAAGTAAATTGTGGGCCGTCGGCTGGTTTCTTTTTAAAAATTGTATAAAATAAACACTGTTAAATATTTTTCAAAGTTTGCTGATTTATTGAAAAAAGTAAACTTTCCGATTAGTTATGGAATATAATATGATTTAAATGGCTGCCTCGGCTGGCTTAGCAGTAATCTATCGTGCCAATCCAATTTTGCAGCACATTTTTGATGGTTTGGGGTATAATTTCACGAATAACTCGAACAATATTGTGCCTTAATATATCGAAAAAGTAATGCCATAAATAAATTGTTTAAGTAATTTAAGTAGTTAGAATATTCTTGCACGAAAAATGCGTTATGGCAGTGCTTACGCCATTTTCGCCCAGCTTTATATGGAAACCGCGTTATAGGAGGGTTGACTATATGGCCCATGATTTGAGGCAAACTGACAAGAAATCGGTCTAAACGTACTACACACGACCCAATCTATAGTGTCCTTAAAAATGGGGCCCTCTAGATTGGGACGTCTTAAGCAATATTGTGTGGGAAACGCTTAGAAGATCTTCGTTTATATGAATGAGATAAGTGAGCGTCTACAGTATATGTAATAAAAAAACTGGTACGAGCGACGTTTTATATTGAAGTATTCATTAAAAAAAGTTAAAGAACTATACCAATATAACTATCGCAACATCAAACAAATTTCACTTTGAATACAAAATAATGCAAGACAAAACGTAAGATTGAGTTCTTCTCTTTATCACTTCCTTCTCAATGAAATGAAGTGTCTTCCTCATCTTAAACAATAAAATTGAAGAGAACCCACAGACTGGATATCATATTACTACTCTACACGATATGACATCAATAAAATTTATAAGATACGCACTTCCAAATCTTGTTAGCAGTGAGCAGAGGAAGCCAGCACCTGGATAGGTGAAAAGAGATGCTTATCATTCGATTCCCCGAAAAATTGTGAAGGAGAACATCGTGAATTCTAAAGAGTGACCAAAGGGACACAAACAAAAAAGACTTTCCATATGCAGTGGATATTGATTAGAAATCACCTCCGTGAAGATAGTGAACCTCTTGGTCTTAACTCTTAACCGAGTTGATTGGTTCCATCGCCACGCAACATAACGAGCCCAGTTCGACTCATGTCCGGGGAATCGTATGTGACTTCCAACTTGGTAGCATTCAAAAATTAAAAATTCAAGAGGCGTCAGAAGGGTGCTCTCTGACAAATATGAAAATTTGACGAACACCGTAAAGAGTCAACTTTTTTTTTTTGTTTTTTAAGAATGCATCCAAGCTCGGGATGATGTCAAGTGGAATTCAAGTGAACCGAAGAAGAGCCCTGGCGTCTTGAGCAATGATTCTTTTCGTTCGTCGCTTTATGGGTGCTAAGCGGGCTCGTCCAAGAAACAATAAAATCAAAAATTTTCCAAGCAAGTGATCGACCTAGCCTTCTCTATTGTCTTCAGTAGACAGTGTAGAAGAGTAATTGATTTTCTGGCATCCGGTGACATGCGACACGTGTGTGTAGGAGCTGTAGTTTTGCTGAAATAAAAAATTGATTCTATTTGAAAAGACACAATAATTATTCTTTTTGAATTTTGATTAAAATTCTATTTGGTTTGTTTGGCATTTGGTATATAACATATGAATGAAATGTATTAATTTTAAATCGTAGGACTATTTTAACTTTATCTTTCTTTCTCTCTTCTGAAATTGATAAATTAGTTATCAGATTATCTCATAAATATTAAGCGATCTCATGATTATTCAGTATATTTATTATAGTTGGATTTATTCATTGCCTATGAAATATGTTAAAGTAACAAACAAAAATATTTTCATTAGTTGAATGCTTTAAACTTTTATCAATTTTATCAGTTTTATGGGGAGCTAGTGTAATTTTATTATACAGTGTAGTAGTTGATTTTCCCCTTAGGTTGGAATCAGGCATGTCTATTATATAATTTTGTTTGAGTTTAGTATTCGAAAATATCCATAAAATATTTTAAATAACATACATAAGTGACACAATTTAATACTGATATACTAAATTTTCTATTTTGGGTTTTAAAATTATAAATATCTTAACTGAGTTATATAAGATATCAAAATCTGAGAAAACTCCATCGAAGAGATAAACACTCCAAAAGCGCTTAAATTTTTATTTATTGTATATTGAGAATTATTTTAGTATATTAATTACGTTTGCTTTTATATCAACTTTATTAATTAAGCAACATTTGTTTTCATTAAAGATGCTCTGATGCAACATTATAAATTACATTATCATTAATTTTTGTCATAACTTAAAATAAGTGAGTATCATAGTTAACATTAAGCGCTTAAACGTGATAACCAATTACTTCATTCTGTTCAAATATCCATCAATCATTAACTAATCAAAGTGAAAGACAGCATAAGTCACGGCTTCGATAATTTCGTAGAATTTTTTAACTACGGGTTGATTTTGCATTTATTTAATACATTGAAATAAATTAAAGTTTAAAAATTCAGTTTTATTTTTCATCTACATACTCTGCAGAAATGTTGACACTAGCTTAATACATATTTTCGTGTGGTGATGATCTGATTTTGTAAATAATGTATTAATGCTTATTGGAATAAAATGTTTACGGAGTGTTTAAATAATATCTATATATATAAAAGAAAGTCGTGTTAGTTACACTATTTATAACTCGAGAACGGCTGAACCGATTTGGCTGAAAATTGGTGGGGAGGTAGCTTAGAACCAGGAAACGGCTATAGGATACTTTGTAGGGTTTCAAAATGGCGGATCCAAGATGGCGGCTGAAAATTTTAAATTTGAAGCGATTTTCATGAAAAAATTGGTATATGGGGAGAATCACGTCAACTGTCCCAGCGAGCGCCGCGGTGGACGGCCCGCGCGGGCGTCAAACACGACGTTTTCAACTCGTCGTTTCGGTGTCAAAACTTTGATAAAAAAATTATCTAAAAACATATTCTTACGTAGTTTTTCCTCAGCTTTCCAGTGGTGGCATCAGTTTTTCGAAAATTTGCTCCCATAACCTCGAAAAATGCACTTGTTTGAAAAACACGTTTTATCTCCATGATCTTCAACTTTTGGAATTTTTTTGATAGACTAGATCGAAAGATGAGACATTTTTACGTAGATATCGACAATAAAAAAAGAGGGGTTTTTCGTTTTTATAACGTATTTAAACGACGAACGAGACGATGCGAGCCGCGAAGTGCAAACCGTCACGGTTAGGTGTATTTGTTTACATCCAGTCAGAGAGACGGTAGCAGACGGCGCGCTGCTGCCGCGCATGGCCCGGCCGCCACCACTGGAAAGCTGAGGAAAAAATACGTAAGAATATGTTTTTAGATAATTTTTTTATCAAAGTTTTGACACCGAAACGACGAGTTGAAAACGTCGTGTTTGACGCCCGCGCGGGCCGTCCACCGCGGCGCTGGGACAGTTGACGTGATTCTCCCCATATAGGGGTTTTGCGGGATGGGAATTTCAAATCCGCTGTCCAAATTTAGAAATTCATGATGGCGGATCCAATATGGCGACCAAGATTTCCTGATTTCAACAGATTTTAATGAAAATTAGTACAATGAATGTTTTGAGGTCACTAATTTTGAATATTATCAAAATTTACAAATCCAAGATGGCGGACCCAATATGGTGACCAAGATTTCTCGATTCCAACGGATTTTAATGAAAATTGGTACAATGATTATTCTGAGGCCACTAATTTTGAATATTAGCAAAATTTCCAAATCCAACATGGCGGATGGCGACCAGAATGGCTCGATTTCAACGGATTTTAAAGAAAATTGGTGCAATGATTATTCTGAGGATACAAGTTCCGAATATTATCAAAAGTTGTAAATCCAACATGGCGGATGGCAACCGAATATCTCGATTTCAACGGATTTTAATTAAAATTAGTACAATGATTATTCCGGAGCCACTAATTTCGAATATTATCAAAATTTCCATATCCAACATGGCGACCAAAATTTCTCGATTTCAACGGATTGTAATAGAAATTAGTACAGTGATTATTCTGAGACCACTAATTTTGTATATTATTAAAATTCCTAAATGCAAGATGGCGGACCCAACATGGCGTCCAGAATGTCTCGATTTAGACGGATTTTAAATTGGTACAATGATTATTCTGAAGCTACAAAGGGTATAGCCGGATAAGCATGCCGAATCTGCCCCCGCGGCGTTTTCTACGAAACTTTGGGGATCATTTTGATATAAAATAAAAATAATTCACCCCAAATTTTAGATCATAATATTAAACCGTTATCGAATTATTTAAAAAAAATCTCTTTTTGGGTTTTTATTTTTTTTTTTTAATAGTAAAAATGAAAATTGACAAATGGTGATTTTTCTTGAATACTTGAGAGTATAAGACATTAAAAAACTTTTTTTTTATTTTTCCCAAATTTTAACCCAATTTTTAAAAAAATAAATAAAATTAAAAAAAAAAATAAAAAAATTTTTAACTGTGTTTTTGAAAACATGCAATCACCAAATTTTTACAGAAAATTACTGTTATACTCCTTCATATTCAGCAGTTTTTTCAGATTTTTCAATTTGGTGCAACACTGTGAAAAAAATTAAAAACCGTGTTTTTTTTTAGTCTGCCCATAGATTATCTCCAGATCTACCGAACCGATTTGAATTTGGTGCATTTTGTTTTTTTAGGTTGCCTCTATTATAATTTACGACAATTTAGCCCAAAAATTAAAAAAGAAAAACTTTGACAAGAGAAAAAGATGAAAAAAAGGCACATTTTTCTACTAAATGTGGTAAATTACAAGGTAACCTTCCTTTTTAAAATCCCGTTTGAATTTTTTTTTTTCAGACATCTCAATCCTGAGATGATCTCTGGGCAATGGAACTAGCATATTTTCGAGCTGCAGGCTTCAGCACCCTCTATACAAATTTCTAAACACAAAAATTAAATTAAATATTCTTTTTTCAATCTACAAGGATCAAACTTATTGCAAAAAAAATTTGGTTGTAATATCTAATAAAGGGGCTGAGAAAAAAAATCATGAAAAAGTGTAATTTTTTGGCTCTCTAGACGGTAGTAGTACGTTATGTTTATTATTGTGAAAAAATTAAAAGTTGATTTTTTTATAACATCTTATTTAAAAAATTTTATTAGTAGGAAATTATATAAATAATATAATTTTTTCAACAGAAAATGAATATTATACTATAGAGATACTAACAATATTAAGAAATATGTTACAGAAATAAAACAGAACTAACTATCCTCATTAATAACTATACATTGTCCTGCATTATTATAAATGCAACTCAAAATTTCTGCTGGTTTTACGTATACAATTTTTGATAAATATCTAGCATGAGGCAGATAATAAATTATTGCCGCGACATGAGAACAGCAACCAACCGTACGTCTGCCATTTGCACAATCACAGCAATATCAAGAAATCTCATTTATTCTATTCTTGTTAGGAAGATACTCAATAAAACAATGATATGTCTTTGCACTGATATGCCGAGATTTAACACGAAAGATAATGTTTTCAACTGTTTTTACATACGTAATGCTTATATCTTGATCTTCATTCATTATTTCAGTTAAAAATGATCGTTTTGATATTTCGTAGAGTAAGTGGTAGGATAGGTCAGGGTGAATGCTTAAACCTTTTTTCAACAATTTGTGAATCCCAAATACTTAGATGAAAGAATTAAAAATTTATGAGAAGGCAAAAAAAAGTATTAAGAAAAAATAATAAGTTAAATAATATTATTCAATTAATAAATCTTTAATATGAACAATAATTCAGATATACGTAGAATGATATAAATCACGATATTTTATTTTGCTTTCTCTCTTTTGCTGAGTTGAAAACCAAGTTTTTAGATAACAATTTTCCTTTCAACTCCTAATACATAGATGGCGTTTGTCGTCAAAACTGCGTTTAAATGTTGTTGCCGGCCGCTAACGGATAGTTTAAACTTTACGTTAGAAAGTAATTATGTTTTTGTCGGTACAACTAGAACTTAATTCCATAGATTGGAAATTAATTATTGATCAATCTCTTTTGATTGATTTTATTAATTCGCAGTGTATAAGTGAAGCACCTATGCACTAAGCTTAAGACGGCGTACAAGCGAATCACCTGTGCGCACGAATCGGTCTTGTTAAAACACCAATTGCTATTACAAGAGTGATTTATTAATTCTAAATTGGCAATATATATAATAAATGATTAACAATAAAATTGCTTACTCAATAACATTGTCAAACTAAAATTGTGCTTAATTATAAAACAAGAAATTGAACGCATTGCTCAGGCGGTCAGTGCACCTTGAGCGATACATTAATGCTGCGTCAGGTAATTTCCTCAGGTGCACCGTCTGAGGTGTTTGAACTGCTTATTTTGATGATCTGGTTGAAATATTTTGGGGAAATTAAACAATTATAAAAAAATCGGTTTTTAATTTTTTTCACAGTGTTGCACCAAATCGAAAAATCTGAAAAAACTGCTGAGTATGAAGGAGTATGACAGTAATTTTCTGTAAAAATTTGGTGATTGCATGTTTTCAAAAACACAGTTAAAAATTTTTTTATTTTTTTTTTAATTTTATTTATTTTTTTAAAAATTGGGTTAAAATTTGGGAATAATAAAAAAAATGTTTTTTAATGTCTTATACTCTCAAGTATTCAAGAAAAAATCACCATGTGTCAATTTTCATTTTTACTATTAAAAAAAAAATAAAAACCCAAAAAGAGATTTTTTTTTAAATAACTCGATAACGGTTTAATATTATGATCTAAAATTTGGGGTGAATTATTTTTATTTTATATCAAAATGATCCCCAAAGTTTCGTAGAAAACGCCTCGGGGGCAGATTCGGCATGCTTATCCGGCTATACCCTTTCGAATATTATCAAAATTTGTAAATCCAAGATGGCGGGTCCAATTTGAGACCAAATTTCTTGATTTCAACGGATTTTACTGAAAATTATTCCAAAAAAAAAATTCCAAACTCAAGATGGCGGATCTAATATGGCGACCAACATTTCTCGATTTCAACGAATTTGAATGAAAAATGGAACAATGATTATTTTAAGGCCACTAATTTTGAATATTATTATGATTTGGAATTTCAAGATAGCGGATCCATAAAGGGGTTTTCGGGTTGAAACAATTTCTAGGATATAACAAACTAGAACATTTGAGAAGTGTTTAATTAGTAAGTATTTACCCAACGCCGGGTGAAACCGGGTAACCCAGCTAGTAGTAAATAAGAACACAAAAGAATGAAAGATGGATATTAATTTTTAAATAAATTAAATTATATAAGCTATCTAATTTATTATTTGCTATTATCAATTCAAAAATTTAGGCGTTCAAAGATAAGTATGCTACACTGAAAGAAAAACATTGGTAAAAATAACCAAAAGCGTAGGTTAAAAATGTGCCAAACAATAAAGTGGGTTTTTGAACAACGAAAAATATTTAATCTTCTGATATAAACTTTTAAACAAGAAAATTGTTTACTAGCCATTTCTTGATGATTTTACGAATTGAATGTTAACTAATATTTTTGTTAGTAAAAACCTAGTTTTAACTTGATTTACGTCGAAATTCACTTTCTAAAATCTTTACTAGAAAATCTAGATTTGTAATTGTTGTTGCTCGAATTGCAGTATATTTGTATCTAGATAAGTAATTTATATCCTAAAATGTGTTTGAATTCGACGCGAAAACAAAACTGATTTTCTATAATTTCTTATTTATTATATCACTTATTTTATCGTAGTAAAATCTTGAATTTATTTTATACTTTTGAGGGATTCTGAAGTTTTGAAGGCTGTTCGACTTATTTTTTAAAAAGGTTTTATTTAATTCGTATATCTGTGATGTATTCAATAAATTTAGAATACGGAGGCTTCCATTTTCAATGCTGAGTAAGGTACAGTCGCCAAATTTCGTCCCCAAACCAAATTTCGTCCCCTTCAATATCTATTCTTTTAAAAACCGCCATCTATTATCAGTGACCCGAACCGACAGCTAGTTGCATCAGTCGGCCATTGTGTAGAAGTGAGTGCGTCACGACGTTCGTATCGACAGATATTCGAAAATCAAAAAAAATGTTCAAGGTGAGTTTTTCATTGAAATATTCTCGGATTCCATAAAATATTGAGATACCTGACTTATTGATAAAATTTTTTTGTCAAACTAACTATTAATATCTCAGATGTTAATCGATTAAGTAAACTTTTCAAGTTTATTACACGTTTTTTGCTTAAATGGATGCGACAAAATAAATAGAAATTTCCTAATATCGTCCCCTTACGTGAACCTTATATCGTAACATGTTACTTTAGAATGTTTTTATTTTTTATTTTTTAGATGCCGAAAAAATGATTAAAATAATTAAGAAAGGGCTGTTTAGATATTAATATGATAGTTAGGTTCAATTTTATATAATAGAAAAGGAGTAAGTACAACTCCAGTTCACGTGATCTCAATATCGTCCCCGGGACGAAATTAGGAGCCCAAAAATATTTTTTCATAATTTGAGTATTTTTGTTAAAGCTATTTTATAACTTTTTCTAACAATGTTAACGCGTTTTTAATTATTTTTAAGAATAAAGGAATATTTAACCTAATGTTTGACGTTTCATTTATTACTGTAGTATTTTTTTTTTTTTTTTTAGATTTGTTTTACAAAAAAGGAACTATATTTGGCGACTCTGCCTTACTTATATGTAAGATTTTAATAAATAATTAATATTGACGCTATTTTGGAACCACAATATTGAAAACTTTAGATTTAGAATGAGATTGAAATCATTGATCTCCAAATCTTCTCATACCAATTTTTGCCAGATTACAGTAAAATATAAGGCAGAGTGGATCATGTATTCATCCTTTCTTCTGGCTTATAATGTGTTTCAGAATCAAATAACTAGAATTTTAGTGAATGCAATAGAAAAGCAGTTAAGTCTACTGGAATTTCAGTGTTTTCAATAGATTTCGAGCCTTTTTCGCTAGATCAATTAATAGCTAGTGAGCATTTTGTTTTTTGTAGATCTTAACTTAAACTTAACTTAAACCTAGACACTACACACCCAACACTAAAAACTTTCTAATAAAATTTCACCAGAAAAAAAGATTCAGAAACTGAAGTACTATATTAATTATTTTAACTCTTCATGACCCAAACCCCATATTTATTTTTTCGTAGGTCAGGATCATTCAGAATTATGCGGACAATTACAATTTATAACACTAACAATATTTTTTCATAATCTTAAATTGGATGGCTTTAGACCGTCTTAACATGTTTAATTCCATTCGATCCACTTAGCTTTAAAACACGTGCTGTGATACCCCGAAATTTCTTGGAAAATAATTTTTTTTCTTTTAATTTGTTTGCGTTCGTCTTAAAACACATTTTGAAAACCGGTGCAATTCAATTAATTTAAATTTTATATACTTTTTACCACGTAGCTAAATAAAAAACTTGAATCATTTAAAATTTATTAGTTAGGAAAAAGTGTCTAGTTGACTTTAAGTAGAATAAAGTATAATAATTTATAGTGTGTTGATAAACAAAAATATTATTCATAATAATAACTTAACAAATATTCATCTTACTAAAACGTATATTTCTTGCTTTTTCCTGAAGTTCAGTAGAATTTTGTCGGCTTCTATTGATAAAGATTTATAAATTATAGTCATCATTAGCATTTTCGTAATATATGCTCGTAGGCTATTTGCATTGAAAGATATATTGAACGCTAATAGTCTTGAGTGTTATCATTATTAAATAGTTCACTTTAATGCTAATTATAAATTAAAACTGTATTATTATTTGTCGTTAACATTTCAATTCCTTTAGCTTAATTGGCAAGCACTAAAGAATGTTCGCTTATACACCTGGAAAATGAAGGGATTTCGACCCAGTAAAAGTTTTAACCGGCTGTTAGCTTGAAAACCCGCAGGCCAACCATCTCAATCGTTCATAAGAACTGGTTCAGCAGAAGGTAGAGGTTAGAAAATGCAAATCCCACAAAAATAAAATAATCTGCTGAAAGATAACGAAGAAGGAGTACTGCAACTTTTCATTATTGGCCGCTCCACATACCGAGGAACGCTGTTAAATCTGCTAGAGACCACAAGCGGCGAATGTTACGCGCCACAGCGTGACACACGCTGAGCTCACTGCTGTCAGCGTAAGCGATCTAATGCAGCCGCTTAATGGAAATTCCTTGATTCGCGCTTATGTTAATAACCCATCAAACGCTATCTGCGAAATTAGACTAAAACCTCTAAGCAAATTACCAGCTCCCTGCCACTAGCCTCGGGGAGGATAAACTATTGATGAAAAACGCCCGGCATTAGCATGAGCTGGCTGAACCAGTTCTGCATATCAAAATTATTTTTTACACTTTGCGGCTCAGTTCGGATATCGGTTTTCATCTCAGTTGTCGCTTAATCTTTTGAGGTCAATAAGATTTAATTTAATTCGCTAGGTGTTTAGCTGATTGCGAAATCCCAATTAGGTTTGCGCTGGCAAATCGCGGTGCGTATACGTATTACTTTGCCGCTGAGGAGAGATATCACCCTTCTTTTTTAGCCAGTTGGCAACTTTTTTCCTAGAAAGCAAAGCAAGTTAAAACCGTTTATTAAACACCGGCAGCAGTTTAATAAACGCACTAATAAATTTTTTACGAGCCAGTCATTATTTACAGTCGTCGAATAAAATCCGGTGGAGGTATTCAACTATGTTATTAGACAGAAGCAGCAATTTTACTGCCATCAGTAAGCGGCTAAATCCATTGACACCTTTTTAAAAATTCATGTGCATATAGAGAGGGTTTATACCCCTGGATGTGTCATTAAATTTTAATGAAAGGAAGCATGTTGCATTCCGTACACTTCGTCGGAATAATAAAACATCTTTTGAATCACTTATGAAAGATAAACTTTTTTTCAACTGATCATTTTAATTACTTTCCCTTTAAGAGTTATTGTTAAATTGTACTAGGGGTTACTTATCAAATATTATTAATATTTTAACTCCTCACTTACATAATTACATATATAATTTATAATGTACGATAACTGTGGAAGCATACGATATAGACATAAACAACTTAAATATTCTTTTTCCTTACGAAGGCTAAACACCTTTATTTAAAAGTGGGTATTTGAAATTAATCAAACCAAAATAACAAAGTTTCAAAATTTCAAAATGTTTTCGCTTGAAACTGTTATGATTTCGTTAATCTTCAATTTTCAATTTGATGCATTAACACTTTTATGGAACATTTTATGATAAACTCTAATCCTTGAATTTTAAATGGTAAGTTTATTTTAGCAATTTTTCCTGAAAATTTATATATATAAAAATGAACCCCTATTTCCGTTGGTCACGCAATAACTTGAGAACGACTTTACCGATTTCATTCACTTTTCTTTTAAAAGTTTTCTAATACTTTGTAGAAGGTTCTTACGGAAAGAAAAGTTAAGAAAATTGTGCAGAAAATTGGATAATTTCAGAAAACTTAACGATTATTTTAACTTCGCGAGTTTGACCGTTCGCGCGTTCTCGATTTCAACAGATTTTAATAAAAATTAGTAGGTACAATTATTGTTTTGAGGTCACTGATTTTGAATATTATCAAAATTTACAAATCCAAGATGGCGGACCCAATATGGCGACCAAGATTTCTAGATTTCAATGAGTTTTAATGAAAATAAGTACAGTGATAATTTTGAGGGCACCAATTCTGAATATTATCAAAATTTACAAATCCAAGATGACGACCAAGATTTCTCGATTTCAACGGATTTAAATGAAAATTACTACAATGATTGTTTTGAGGTGACTGATTTTGAATATTACCAAAATTTACAAAACCAAGATGGCGGACCCAATATGGCGACCAAGATTTGATATTTTTAATTTATTATTTTTTTGTTATGACTTCTTAATTTTATATAATATACATGAACAATGATCGACTATATTAATAATTATTTTTGGCCATTCAAAACTAATGTTAAAACTGTATTCTTTAAAGTGCTATGCAGATATTTGAATTAATGCTTTTTGGTTATATAGGGTAGACCATCGGCTGATTTCTTTTTAAAAATGCTATAAAATAAACACTGTTCAGTATTTTTCAAATTTTTCTATTTATTGAAAAGAGTAAACCTTCCTATTAGTTATAGAATATGGCTTCATTTAAATGACTGTCCGGGATCGCTTGGCAGTAGCCCATCCTGTCAAATCAATTTTGCAGTACAATAATTCGATCAATATTATGCTTAAGGGGGCACTCTACTGTTAAAATGCAAAATAAAATCGTAATTTCGAAATGATGTACAAAAAAACTACAAAAGCAATCTAGTTCATTTCTTGTATGCTTATTTATTGAGCTTGAAAATTAATGTTTATATATATGAAATGTGGAAAAATACAAAATGGCTGCCACCATAGCTAGATGACCAAGCGTGTGCCTTTTTTTGGGGTTGACAGTGCAGCGGTCGTGGTGGTGATCTGCCCTTAAGTATCTACAATTAGCGTGCATTATTTCGTTCGTTTCTTTTCACAGCTCACACTATTTGGTATTATGATGCAAATCACCTTTTTCGTATGTCACACACTTTATCCCTATCATTAACATGAATTTTATGACTGACTCATACAGGTGCCCTACGACTGTCTGATCGGTGTGGCATAAACCGCATCCTACACACACACAATGTTAAATTCAAAATAGGAAAGTTACAATATTTGGGAAATACAGTACTCACTTTGGAAACAAGTTTTCAATATTTTCTTACGTTGTTCAAGCGTAAATCTATTTATTTCGTACCGCGGAGATATGATACTTTATTTCTATCAATTTGTTGAGCACGAAAGAACTGTTTGTGTTCAAATAATATGTAATTTGAAAAGAAACCAACAGATGGTCCATCTATTATTAATTTTAAAAAATCTTCAAAATCGATAGAATTCTGGAAATTGTTGCCAAAGATTTCTTAAAATAAGGTAGAGTTGTTTTAGGCACTTGTGTCAGATTTTTAATTCTTTCATGAAAGTATAAAATTACTCGTTTAAAGTTACATAAATGATAGTAAAGTTGGTAAAGTGAGAAAATGTCACGGGGTAAGAATAGTCTTTCTGTAATAATTTTTATACTTGATATATATACATATAATACTACATTTATTCATTCATAATACGCTAATGAGTGTTTTTTAAGTCTAAAAGAACACTCGACTCTCATTATTTTCAACTGTACATTTCATATTGTGTGTTTTAAAAACATAAATTTGACAGAAACAAAACAGAATCAAGTTTGTACGATTACTTCATTAATCAAAAAATATACAAAACTATGAAAACGTTAATAGTTCTTCGTACCGAAGCCGAATGGAAATATCTCCCCTGGCCAGTTCCACCAAGCCTGAACTAGTGTTCTTGTCCTACATGTTTTTGCAAAGATACGATCTTAGAAGTAATGCTCGGAGCCACAAGTCTCAGTCTATAGGTCACAGCTGAGTGTCTGCTGTCAAGCTCGGTGTCTGAATGAATCAATACTGGATCTAGATCGGGTAGCATGTGGGGCAATAAAGCTGCCATGTTATTTGCATGAATGTATAACGTCGTCCAAGGATCATAAATAATTCCAGGCTCGAAGTAGGTATAAGCTACAGAAATTTATGGGATATGTCTTTAAAACCTTCAAACGACTCTTAATTGCTCATGTGGCTCAAAACTTGTTACATTCAGGTACTGATCGCGGCTAAGTTAGCACTTAGAGAGATCTTTAAGATCTTGTAAATTTTTACTGCGTTGGTAATAATTATAAGTTAGCCAATAAATTAAATTGAATTTCCGTCTAACAGCATTTATCCATTCCCGATGGATTTTCAGTTGACATTAATCATCACTTACAATCAATGGATAAAAGCAAATTACGATTTTTATTTAAAGCTACAAATCAGCTGGGCGCTCTCACAACTTCCAAGAGTAATTGCGCTTAATTGCCGACAAAGAAATAAACAAACTTCGCCTTGAAATTCTCCTGTCGGAGGCGGTTGTTGATGATATATGTTTCCCTCCGGTCACTTTGGATAATCGTACTGACCCTAAGCCGTGTATCTGTCTATCCACATATCTACGTTGCAAAATGCAAATTACAATTTGAAATACCACAATACTCATGGTATTGAACGGATGCCTGTGTAAAAACTGATTTTAACTATGCTTTCAAGTAATTCAAAGCAAAAATTCATTGGACGTTACGCAAATGGATGAGATTTGATCGCAAACAAGAAGATAAACTCTCAGAAATACTTACGTTCTCACATGATGTTCGACACGAGCCAAACACCTCCGAGCAGCATGTAAATATATCTGAAACGAGATGAAGAAGTAAAATGTTTAGACGATTCCCGGAGTAATAAATTTATTGGTAAAATGTTCTAGAGTCTACACAATGCAGGCTTTAACAGTCGGAATTGGGGCCGCATACAGGTGCTTTCGTAAATATGAGAATGAGTTCGATGGCTGACTCTATTTTGTCGAGTTATTTTGACCGCAAAAGATATCTAAATTTATAAATTGAATTAGAAAGCTCAGGTGGGTTTTGCAAAGATTTTTAAAAATATACAGGTCAATGACATTTTTTTTGCCGCGTAAGTGACATATTATTTTTATAAGAATTTATTTCGAAGATTAAGAATCTGAAAACGAAAATCTTCCATCATATCATCTTTTCAAGAAAAATGGGGTTAAAAAGTGAAAGAACCCATATTATAATCATTTTTAAAAATTTGTTAAAAAATAACAATGTTTCGCAGAATACCAAAACGATGCTCGAATGATCTAAGCCATGTGTAATATATAAAGTATAATTTAATTGTAACTCTTACTGAAGTGATTTAGGAAAACATTTTTTTACGAAAATTCTTCAATTTTAGTCTCAATCCAATATCTGTTATAAGAGGTTTTAGAGATAAGTTTTTTAAAAATTTTAAAAAATGCCTAAAATATTGCTTACTTAACATTTTAAGCGTATATTTCTCAATAGCACCATAAATAACATCAAAATCAGTTATTATAATTTAAAAAAAAAAAACTTTTAATCACCTGAATTTCTAGACTTTAATTAAAACAGTCTATGGTAGCAGTCTGAAAATCTTTGGAAATAAGATGTAATTTTGTTTTGAATAGGTTAAAAAACAATGTAAAATTCTTGTGTTAAATTTTAATTTGAATTGCATTGTTATCATTTTTAGTACGACGTTTCAACATTAATTAAAGTAATTTCAATAATATTTAATAAAATTAATTAATAGAAAGATTTATGTAGCAAAACGATGAAAAAGAATCATTGTATTTAAAGTTTCAGAGACATGTAAACTACCTATATATATAATAAAATTATGGCTAGGGTTCTGTATGTGACAGCACCACTCAAAAGCTACTGGACAAATTTTAATGAAACTTTGCCGTTTTATACCATACAGGGTTCGTTGTTATTTCCGATTAAAATTATCACGATATTCCTCATAGGAGTTAAAATATTAAAGATATTCTTTTATCCCAGTATGGCTATCAACAATTTTAAATTTCATGGGATTACCAAAAATTCGAAAATTCCAAATCAATACCGAATATACTCTCAAAATTTTGCATTCCATGTTGGTGAATCCAATACGGCGACCATAACCTCTTAACTTCAAGGGAATTTTATGAAAATTAGTATTTAAAGCTCATTCCGGGGCTTCTGAAATTCGAAATGACAGATCAAATTCTGTTTGTCGTAGTTGTAGCTTATGCCCTGGGTTAACATGTATGATCAATTTTATCTCCAACCATTTATATTTTTAGCTATATTCAAGAAAATCTTCAGGTGAACATTGTTGCGCGCACAGCTACTATATTCAATATATAAAATAAAGTTCAACCAACCACTATAAGTTTTATATTTATTGTACTTACATTATTCATTCTCATACTAATAGATAATCATATTTCCGGTTTTTTACAATTATTATATCGGATTTCTATATTTTGTGTCTGGTAATAAATATAATTTTAATAGCCATAAAATACCAAAATTCCCAATACTTCAACTTTAAAGACAGATAATATAAGTATTGAGCCGATCGTACTGAAATTTTAGCTCACAATTTTGAAGACTATTCCTAGTTGCTACTGTCCGGAACTGCGGATGGTATTCAAAAATCTTTATAAATTTTTGGTAAAAAGATGTTAAAAAAAAGTTCTGAAATTATTGATAGTTTGTTTTTGCCCAAAAATTCAATTCTGCATATAAAAAATCCAAAAAAAAAAAAAAAAAAAAAAAACCACGTGGACTACCAGAATGATCGTTTACCACGTTTCATGCTGAACTGTATTGAAAATGGTCAGAAATGAAAGCCCTTTCTTCGAATGCACTTTTACATGTACTCGATATTGTTTCACAAAAGTTTTCTTGAAAACCTCGGTACATGTTAAATCAGTTTTCATTATCCAGTACGCTAGTTTTTTTTTTTTTTTTTTTTTTTTTTTTTTAACAGACCATCAGCTTAGTCAAAGCTTTGTAAAATAACAGAATTAATCTGTAGCTTATGACTGATTATTCATCATTTGGTCCGATGTTAGTAGACATGCGACCACAACCACCAAACAGACTATTCTTTAGTGCATGCTTACTGACACGAACATCAAACAAATCAGCATTCTTATTCACATTTAACCTCATCCGGTTAATAGGCTGGAAAAAGCTATAGTTATTCTTACATAAACTAGTTTGCAGAAGTGAAACCACCCTAAGATTACGCTCGTTCAATCTGAAAGTGAATTCGCTTTTAAGGGAGGCTGAATCAATATTACCAATTAATAATTGGTGAACAAAAACAATGTCTGCGATCTCCCGACGCTTGAGCAGAGAGTGCATATCGAGGAGCCTCAAACGATCATTATAAGGAGGGAGAAGAACTGGATTGCTCCAAGGTAAATCCTTAAGAGCAAATCTGACAAATTTTCTTTGCACAGATTCGACGCAGTCAATATGGACTTGATAATAGGGCGACCAAACTTGACTTGCGTATTCGAGAATTGGCCTAACAAAAGAAAAGTAAAGCTGTTTTAAGACAGTTCTATTTGAAAATTCACGGGACCATCTTTTGATGAATCCCAGCATAGAGCTGGCTTTAGCCACCGTACAGTTGATATGCTCAACGAAGTCTAATTTGCAATCCAGAATAACGCCCAAGTCACGGACAGATTGAACACGTCGTAGAGCATGATTCGATAAGGTATAATCAAAACGCAGGGGATTACGACCTCTACAAAAAGTCATGATTTCGCACTTACCAATATTTAATTCTAAATTATTGTGTGTACACCACAAATGGAATATATTTAGGTCATTTTGAACCGCGTGCCAGTCGCTAATATTTCTTGTTCGAAAGAATATTTTCATGTCGTCTGCGTAGATTAAGATTTTACAGGTTTGAAGGAGTTGTGAGATGTCATCAATAGATAAAATAAAAAGAAGTGGACCTAAATGACTACCCTGTGGGACTCCTGACGTAGCTGATATCTTGTTCGAGGTGGAGCGACGAAAAGAAACTTGATATGTCCTGTCGAGTAAATATGAACGGATCCAGTTAATAAGCAGTGGCGGAAAGCCTAGACTTACTAATTTGAGGATTATTACAGAATGAGAAAGCTTATCGAAAGCCTTGCTGAAGTCAGTATATATGCAATCTGTCTGCAAACCATCTCGAAAGCCTTCAGTAACAAAGGTAACAAGTTCAAGGAGATTCGTAGAAGTAGAGCGCGCCGACAGAAAACCGTGCTGGTTTGTTGAAATGAGGCGCTTGCAGACAGTTGAAAATTGAGAGTGAACAATTGATTCAAAAAGTTTTGGGATACACGAGAGTTTCGCAATAGGCCTGTAATTACATACCTCATTTTTGTTACCCTTTTTATGAATAGGAATGATGAAGGAGTTCTTCCAGAGCACAGGAAATTGTCCAGTCTCGAGAGACTTTTGAAAAATTAATGTTAAAGGCATAACTAGTTCGTTAGAACAAGCCTTAAGAATAGCTGGTGGAATACCATCGGGTCCTGATGTAAAATCAAGAGGGAGCTCATTGATATGCTTGAGGACATCATCAGGAGTAATGCAGATGGATAAATTAATAGGAATAGGGTTTTTGTTTAAGTGATTAAAATTGTTAAGATCAGGTATAAATTCAGGGGAGAATGATTTTTCGAAAAAGGATGCAAACATATCGCATATTGCAGATGGAGTGTCACTTGAAACTCCTTCATATTGCATATTAGCAGGGTAGTCGTCCACTTTTCTTTTAGAGTTAATAAATTTATAAAATGCGCGCGGATTGTTGTAGAATTCAGTTGTCATTCGTTTCACGTAATCATTATATAACTGTGTGGAATAATTCTGAAATGTATTATAACATTCAACAAATTCATCGTACGAAAAGTTATTCCTCTCCAAAAGATATGCCTTCCACAGCTTATTTTTCCTATTTCTAAGCCTCCGAAGATCGCTATTGAACCAGGGAGGTGATGAAGTAAGGGAACGCTGCCGTTCGTAAGGGACGCAAGATTCAAAAATGTTGAAGAGTAAGGCGTAGAACGTGGACAAGGCATTGTCAATGTTATCGTTGGATAAAAGTGTAGTGAAGTCAATGGAAGATATTCTTCTGGAAAGTTCGTCCATATCCGCCTTCCTGAAACTATAAGCGTAGTCGCTAACGTTAATATGTTTAGTATTTTCAGGACTATGAAAATAATCGATTTGGAGAGGCGGATGATATTTGTCAAGAGTAGAAAGAAGAATTGGACTGTGATCAACAATTGTATTGTTGCAGTCAGTGGAAAATACAAGATCAAGCTGCCGACCCATATCATTCTGTATGGAACTAATCTGATTGAGACCGAAAGAGAAAACCGATCCCAAAAAGGAAGACTCTTTAGAACTTAATTTATTAAAGGGATGGCAGCCATCGTCAGCAGAATTGGCTACCCATTGAACGTTGGGTATGTTGAAATCACCCAATAAAAGGAGATCGTCGTCTGGATTCATTAAATTATTAATGAATTCCAATCTTGAAATTAATATATCATACATACTATATCCGTCCCTGTCAATGGTATTGATTAGATCAGGGGGAATATAACAACACATAATAAATAAAGAAGTTCTGGCTAATTTTACTTTGAGAGTAATTAGCTCAATGTCAGAAGAAGCAGATAGGTCGGGTGGTGAAATCAAGCTGCAATTGAGGTGAGTTTTGCAAGCTATGAGAACTCCTCCTCCTCGCGCCTCCGAATCAGTAAATCTATCCCTACGAAATACTTGATAGGTTGAATCAAAAATCTCAGCATCCCGAAAACCGTGATGTAACCATGTTTCGGTTAACGCGATAATGTCGAAATTACTAGTAGTGGATGATTGGTAAAGAGTCCTAGTCTTGGTCCTGATACCCCTTACATTTTGATAATATAAGGAGATCGTCTGCGGATTCAGTTTTTTGAAACAATATTAGATGGTTTGGCACTGGAGTTTCTAGGCTTGAAAGTTGGCCCACGAGGGACAAAATTCTTTATTAAAGCACCCGGGGGCCAAAAAGTAGAATTTAGCAAAGTCGGAGCCAGTTCATCAGGCACATGTAAAATAAAAGATGCAATAGGACTTACAGCTTTATTAATTTTTCGACAAGATATATTTTGTATGCAAGTATTTCGAGCCTGAATGTGGGAAAGGATTGCCTTAGAGGAAGTTTCTGAGGCAAGTCGAGAAATAAATAACGTTCGTCGATGGGGGACCACTTTTAGTGCTACCGCAACATCACCCATAACAGGAGGGTTAATCTCTGCTTGAGAAGATGTGTCGGAATGGCACTCAAGAGGCGGGGGAATAGAGTTTTGAGACACAGAAACTAATGGGGAAGGGGTATTAGAAGAATTGATATCTTCAGTAGCATCAATAGCAGAATTCTTTTTGTTTTTAATTGAGCGATTATTTGGTCGCTTTTGTCGTATACCAGATATCTTCACGGTAGACGCTACAGTATGTGTAGAGGGAGGAGGAGGAACTTCCGTGACCGGGATAATATCAACTGAAAAATCGGGTCTCTGATTTTCGTCAGTTTTAAGAGTTTTAAGATTTTCAATCTCACTTTTAATTGAAAGGAGTAACTCAGTACTCTTTGAAAACTCAGAAGACCATGAGTTAATATTATTAAAAACTTTACGAACGTGATATTTAATATCATCAATGACAGGACCGACTACTGCACTATCAGCAACACAAGAGGTGGGCATTGAATTGGTAAACACCGCATGTAACTCTTCGAGAGTGCTCGAAACGTTTGTGATCTTTGAAAATATGTCACGGGTTTTACATAGTATCGCTTCTGAAGTACTCGTGAATGATTCGACCGCACTGAATAGTTTATCAATTTTCGTATTGAGGACGCCGAGATCTTCGGATATTATGTTAACATTCGAATGCAGAGCATTGTTCACTTTTTCCGCTAACAGAGATTGGTCACTAGAAATAGCATTTGTCATGTTCGTAATCAATCGCAAAACATGACAAGGCTTTATAGCCGAACATTCATCGCAGGTGAAAGCAGAGGATTTAGCCCGTCTGGTGGAGGGCTGTTTTAGACATGTGGCGTGAAAGACGTTGTTACAAACGCCGTCACACGAAACCTCATTGTCGGTGATCAGGTTGTCGCAAATTTTACAATGAGACATACTGAGCACAAATGAATCAGTGGGTGGGTGGCGGAGAAAAAAGCGAGAAAATGAGAAATTGATTGTTAATGATTTACTTGATTGACTGTACAGCCAAGTCTTGTTAGCCTACTTTATGGCTGATTAGGACTGGCAGTCAGGAGGGGAAAAAACCGAAGCTGCGTCTATAGCGGGAAGTTTCTCACAGAATTAAAGAGCGATATCGTCGAGAGGTCAAGAGAACACCGTGACACCAAGCTCACCTTGCACCATTTACCGCCAAAAAAACTCAACAGATAAATGCAAAAATCCCAAACTACAGTGACATTCGGGAACAAGCAATACGGAAAAATTAAATAGGCAAACGAGAGCACTTCACTTGATACACTCGGGGAAAAAAATACAAAGCACAATAGAACACGGAAAACAAAAATCACTCGATCACAGAAGCGACGACCACCCACAGAGTTAGTTGCGACGGAACTGCATAAGAGTTGTAACCATGCATAAGAGTTGTAACCATGATAACGTTTTGTGATTAATGAAATGATTTTGATTTAAATAAGAAATTACATATGTATATTTATATCTGTATATCCGTTTCAATAATAATTAGATTCTAAAGTTAATTGATTTTAAATTGTTTTTCTATTTATTAAAACGAATCAGTCAGCTAATAATTACAAAGCAATCATGACTAAGAATTTAAATGGCCAACCAATCATTGTTCAACAGTTCGACTTGCATGAAATAATTTAAATCCCTGCTCGGAAAATATTTTCTGTGTTCTAAGCCGATTCAAATGCGCTCGATTAAGCGATCTTTTATTAACCCTATTTGTTCATTCCACTCATGAATATAATTGCACTGGTTACAGCGATAATCCGTCACTCTGAGGCCAAGTGCGAGCAATTTCGCAGATAATCATCAAAAGTCTGAACTTGTACAGAGAACCAATAAATCAAAGTTTTCTGCGCAACTATCCGCGCCGAGAGAGGGAATCTGTCCTTCGAGCAAACGTGCGCCGCAGATCTCTGGCGCAACTATCAGTACAAAAATTTCATGTAATTAAAGGAAGTGCATAGCACCAGACTATGCTAGATGTCATGTATATGCTCACCATTAGTCAAGTGATGATTAATTTGCCTGCGGTCCGAGGTCTATTTCGGTCCCACAGGCGAAAATATACCCGACGTACCGCAAATGACGCATCTTAAGGGAGCCTCAGATAAAACCCGAAGAAATCGCAAAGTAAATGTAGTGAGATAAAACTCGGATTCACCGCGATATTCCTCTCAAACAGCTTCCACGGAGTATTTTTGGCGGCGCGGATCGGTTTCGTGGACACGTTGCGCGCGCAAAGTGTCTTCTTCGTCGTCCTCTAATTTTTTCGCGTCGAACCACGAAGGAGGAAAGTACTTGCGCAAGGCACTGCAAACTGAATCTTTCGGAAAATTTCAGTTGCGGCATCCGATTGAGTTGAGAAAGTTCTTCATGGCATATACCAAGAAACGTTGGGGGGGGGGGGGGGGGGGGGGGGGAGGGGGGGGGGGATTAACTTTTCCGATGTTTTTTGAAAAGAAGTCTACTGAAGAAATTCCGACAAACGAAACAGTTGGCATTCGTTTAAAGAGTTCTCCTTCCTGACAGTGACACACGCTTTGCTGTCGGAAAATCGCTTGTACGCTTTTATGTCACCTACATACACAGGCTGGACTGGAAGAAGAAACCTTATCCGACAGCAAGTGTTTTTCATGAAAAATCTTGGGAAAATGTGTGGAAATGATGGTAATTAATTAATTCATACGGCTGTGAAAACTCATCTGGGCATACGATGACAACGACCAGCTTCGTTTGATCCAAGATTAATTTTCTTACCAAAGCCGCATGTAATTTTGATCTATTTTTATGACTTATGAACTAAGCAATATTTTGATTAAATTTGATATCTTGCATGTATTTGTATTTGAATAAACAATTTTGGTTTAAACATTCATAAGTTGATAAGTTGGATGCAGATGGTAATGAATAAATTATATCATATTTCCACTTTGTACATATTTATTGTTATGCATAATCATATGTTACTATTTTTTCCAAAATGCAAAACCATAAAGTTCAGTACATTGAAAAAAATAGTTCTAGTTTATTCAGCAAAAAGGATTGTTAATTTATCTGGAACGCTGTTTTAAACAACTAGATCCCAGTTCATCTATTTTAATGTCAGTTTTACTAGAGAATGAGAAAGAGTTGAAATAAAGGAAACCATGTCAATTTTACTAGAATGTTATTATTCGTCATAACTTAACATGGTCAACGTTTTTGATTCAACAAGCATGAATAGTGATTGCTATTTTCCCCTTAAAGTCAAAATCTTACTTTCAAAATCGAAAAAAAATTAAAATTTTTTTTTTTCATAAAAATGCTTCTTAACATCACACAAACCGTTTTAAGAAATTCGTAAAAGAAAAAAAGTTATACCTATATTTGTAACGCTACCTCTACGCATTTTATATGTAAAAATTATATTGCAAAAACTTTGAACGCGTTTTTCTCGAAATCACATTTTTGAAAATGGCCGCATCTGTATCTCAAAAACTATTCAACCGATTTTAACAAACCAAACGCCTTTCGATTCGTTATCAAATATACTAGTAACTTAACCTTTAAAAATATTATTTTACCCCCCCCCCCCCCCAATAAGTATGAGATCCGTCAATTTGACGGGTTGGTTGTAACAATGTTACTCGTTGTCCGAACTAATATTGTCATATCCTTTCAACTAGATATATGGCTTAAATAAAAAGATTGTTTGATAATTTTCAAATAGATTTCTCTTGTCATACTTACCAGCAATCTTGTTAGGTGCAAATCATAAGCAAACTAGTTAAATGACCTGCAAAATTAGTTGTTGAAACTAGGTATTTTTTTGAGTGTATGATGAATCCAAGATAGCAACTAAATGTTTTGATATAGTACCTAATACAAGTATCGATTTGACAGTGAAAGCATTACTTGGTTATCTGTAGTCGATTAAATATCGACAGTCTTAATAGAGATTTATAAGAACATACTGTCCGAAAAAAGCATGCGATCGCTTTTTTGCACGATCCATAAAAGTTTAAAGTATGAATAAATTTCCTAAATCACACAATATTTTTGTTCATTAATAACACAAGTCTACAAATTTAAAATTTTGTTTTGATTCTGACTTATGATTGTTATTTTGTTGTTGTTTGTGTCCAAAAGACAGGAACAAATGCCATTATTTCGTTTAAACTTTGCTTTTGTGGAGGAAAAGTGGGCATTCGTTTAGATAGTTTGATCCTCAATTACAACTATATGTATGTTGCGATATTTCTGATTTTTTGCTAAAACATAGGTACATCATACACCAAATTACAGTATATAATCTTTTTTGTGTTGGCTTCCAAAATGGTGAATCCAATATGGAGTCATGTATTTCATGGAATTTTTTTATTAAAATGAACCAAAGAGCTTTTAGGGTCGCTGATATTAGGGCTATTATCAAAATATATAAATTCAAGATGACGGATCTAATAAAGCTGTTGAGCATTTAAAAAATGTCGAACCTAAAAAGGTTTACAAGGATTAGAGCAATGAGAAATGTTTTGATGTAAACTTAGGCTTAAATGCCCATTAGCGTAATATATTGTCATTAAATTCTATTGTAAATATCCACCCATATTATACATAAATTATTTGCTATATACATATAATATTATATTAAAAAATTTCTTTCGATATCTACAAAATAGAACTGCTTAAGGATCTGCTAGATGGCAAATGACTAAGATATTAAAGAATTTAACACAAACTGCAAATTCCCGGAAAATATTATTATTATTTTATGAATTTATGCAAAAAGTGAGAAGAAATCTTTACGCTTAAGACCGAGACAAGAATGGTCCGTTTGTCATAAAAGCTTTAATGACTAAATCTGCATTTTATGTAAAAATTATTCGTCTTCTGTCCGCGTCTAAACCTGAATTCCTAGTTAAGTAGCTATGAAAACCCTTATTCGAAAAATAGTCTAAATTCCTTTTGAAATTTGATACCTAAGAAATCAAATATAATATAATTAACGTCACTTAGG
This sequence comes from Dysmachus trigonus, assembly GCA_949715965.1. NCBI lineage: Eukaryota > Metazoa > Arthropoda > Insecta > Diptera > Asilidae > Dysmachus > Dysmachus trigonus. Next base: position 65,200,737 of record OX454322.1, on the reverse strand, counting down.
TGAATATTAACTAAGATAAAATCTTAAAAAAGAGTGTGAATGAGCAAGAAGCAGCTGCGGCGGATTTTATAAATTCGACCTTTCTGCTCACATATCTGACAAACGATTGCCAATCAAATTATGCAAATGGCTGAATCTGTCCAAATATCCCATATTCATTCATCGTTTGTCACACCTGATGGTATGGGATTGTGGTCTAGATTTACCGATCTCGGCTTAATCAATCATTTGCTCTGAAATGACTTAAGCCGACCAGGTGTCACAGAATTCATTTATCTTTTTCAAACATGAAAAATAAAAAAATAAAAAAAAATATTTTCCGAGCCGGTAATAGAAAGTAGGCGAGATAACTAAATTTATTTCTCATTTTGTTTTCATCAACAAGAGAAATTTACATTTCAACTGAGGCGTCTCAGAGATTCTTTCGCGACTGTTAGGTAAATTAGTTCATCTCTATGCTCTTCTGATGGGGGTTTTTGCGCGTCCCGCAAATAGACGTCGCCATAAATTATGATTAACAAAATCGATATTTTGGATATAATCTCTTTGTGACTTTCAGCTAAGTTTTATATTTAATGTAAAAAATGATCGTTTTCTCCAGAAAATTATTATAATATAAGATCAAATTAAAACACTAACTCTAAAAAAAGGTAGAGTAGGTGTTTTTATCGGTTATTTAATCTAAACGCGCATTTCTATTCTGATGCTTTTTTGGAGTTTTTACTTTTTGAAGGTGGTCGTGTTTGAATTAAGTTATTTTGATTCTATTTCAAAATTGCAGATATTATATTTGCTGTAAATGTATGTAAATGTATATATTGTCAAGCATGCAAAGTAATAAAATATGTTTGTAAAATTGAACTACATACTACTATTAACCCATTAATGCCTGAATAACAAAAAATTGTACGGCAACTTCGAGGCGCTAACTTTTATCGAAGGGGTGGTCAATTCTCATCGAGACCAACTTTTCTAGACGTATTTTGAGTCGCCCGACACGATCCAACCAAAAAGAAAAGTGAAAAAAAAATTATTATTATTGTTTTTTTGCAATATTACGTAAATAAATACCTTTTTCAAGTCATTTTTTTCGAAAAAACGACAGATTTAGTGGGGAAAAAGCAACTTTTTACTGCAATAAAGTGCATAAAACGTGTTATTAGTACTTAAACTTCAAAAATATGCAGGTATTTTTTTCGTTAAAAATATTAGGCTGCATAAAAATTGCAGCAATGTAACGCATATTTGCATTACTTTCGATCACTTTTTTTTTATCTCACTATGTTCGACTATTCCCAAAAATGTATATAAACTGTTTTTAAAAGTCACTGATTACGAATTTGCTATCAGATTTCCGTAATTCAATAATTTTTGGCAAAATTCTCAATTTTTTCGAAAAAAAATTGGGTATTCGGAGTTTTTGGGGTCACTGATTACTGATTAAATGTCTGAATATTTTTGAAGTTTAAGTCCTAATAACACGTTTTATGCACTTTATTGCAGTAAAAAGTTGCTTTTTCCCGACTAAATCAGTCGTTTTTCGAAAAAAAATTACGTGAAAAAGGTATTTATTTGCATAATATTGCCCAAAAACAATAATAATAATTTTTTTCACTTTTTTTTTTGGTTGGATCGTGTCGGGCGACTCAAAATACGTCTAGAAAAGTTGGTCTCGATGAGAATTGACCACCCCTTCGATAAAAGTTAGCGCCTCGAAGTTGCCGTACAATTTTTTGTTATTCAGGCATTAATGGGTTAAGAAGAATTTCAATATTAAAATAATATTAATTGAAACACTTAAACCCTATAAAGACTAAATACATATAGGGTGTGTATGCGATGATATGTAGATGAATAAGAAATAAAAAATTGTTTGATGATAAAATCTACTTTATAAAATAACATCTGTAAACATAAAAATAATATTATACGAGTCATTATGTTTTGCCAGACCAAACAACCATTAAACGCAAAAATCAAAGAACCATAATATTATATTAAAATGAGCTTTTATGAAATATTACTGAATATTATTTCGAAAATTAAAGCAAATACATCAAGCATAAAATAAAAAGTTTCAGTGAACCCGAGTAAAAATGAACGGTGGCTGCACCTTCGCCGCACCACGGCCGCACAGTTTCTAGACGGCGTTACGACGGCTGCATGAGGTCCATAGTGTTTTTGAAAAATAGGAAACGGTGGCGAATGGTGTAGCCGTGATAGCCTTTAAGTGTTGGAACTACGGCCTTACATGTATTGGTCCTTTTTTTAATATCTTTTACAGTGCAGCCGTGGTCCTTTCGAATTTGTCCGATAAACGGAATTCGTGCGGCCGAATAAAACATTTAAACTGCGGCCGTGTTGCAACTTTCTTAAACAAATTAGATATTATTAGTCGGGTAGGACTTTCCACAATTTAAAAATTTTATTATTAACTGTGTATTCTATAATAGGTATCCTTGATCTCTTGGTTCTTCAACTAATTTACAAGGAATTAATTTAAAGTACGAAGGTTCTATATTTTACGATGGTAAAGGGTATAACTCATAGGTAATTACTTTTAAATCTGTTTCTGTGATCATTTCGGTTTGTTTTGCTTTGGTCTGAGTCGTTTAAAGACTTGGTTTATATCTACAGAACAAATGAATTCGGTAAAAGTTAATAACTTTCGAATTCCAAAAGTAATGTAGCATATGTAGGATATTTATACTAAGATTGTTAACCAATATCTCCCAAAAATGGTGATACAAAATTTTCAAAATCACGATCGTGGTAGTAATTTTTATTGAACGCACTTTTAGTATATAAGTTTTATTAGAAATTTCTTAGTACAGCTATTTTTTTTTATATTCAGAACTTAAGGAAATTATACCTTCGTTCAAGAAAAAAAGTTTTATTGGTCTGGGAAGAACATTATTGCTTAAAAAACACGCTCGTATGAGTAAAAAGTTATAAAGAGTTCAAACTCAATGGGCTTATTGTTAGCCAATGAGGAGTCCCTATAACCACCTCCCACCCCCATTATCATATAAGCCGGATGGTACCATATTATTGTATTGTCACAAGAATTGTTTAAGTTTGTAAAGTTTCAAATCGATCCGACAATTAGAAGTGGGTGAAAAGTGAGTTGTAAAATTTGTTTACAATGTTAAGAAATTACACGTCGTAATAAAAGCGTATTAAAAAAACGTGTTAAAAAAACGTAGCTTACAAAAGAGAAATTACAATTTTCGGTTGAAGTCTAAGGGGTGAATGCTACGATTATGGATTTCGATTTGAATAACTAATACTCCGGAAGAATACATGGAAAAAATACATTGTTTTTATGGAAAAATAGAAAATTGGTTCAGGAAATTAAATAATCAATACAAACAATACAAATAAACCATATGGGGACTTTTTCAGATCCTTATAATTTTTATAAAGATTGTACATAAAATAAAAATAGAATCAGGTAATTGTGGAGTTGTTCGTGATGTAATATAAACAAAAGATTTCAAAACAAGTAGTGTAAAAAGAGAATAAAATTTGTTTTATAATTCGTGTTGAATCAAAATCGTTTAAAAAAAGTTCATGTATTGGTATAAAGAGATAAATTCTAAGCGGCTTATTTCTTTGCGTCATAAATTTTTGCACTATTTACTTATTACTGTTTTAAAGCGGATGCATGTTAGAAGCTATCAAAAATCCGATAACCTTCTCTTTACGAAAGCCCGCTTCGCATCACCCTCGCTGAAATATAAAAACACTACACTCACCATATGTATTATTTTTGTTTTTTGAATTTCCATACGATAAGCATTCACTGTGTCTGACCAGCAGCGATAGCATAATCGTTAAGAAAATTTCAAAAAATTTCATTTTATCAGTGACGACGACGAGAGCATCAACCAACAAGTCGAACTATGCTGGCGGTCTTATTTAGATAAATTGTTTTAATTATCTGTCCGAAAAGTGAATTTGCATTTGCGGCTTAAATTATCCACTTGACGCCACTTTAATTCATTAACCCCTCATTACGCATTTGTCACAATAACGGCCTCAATTTAACGAACGAATTCATATTTCCCGTATTTCATGTTGTAAATTGGCGCGACCTCTCTCACTCGCACACGAAAAATAAAAATATAGGCTGGAACGCACAAAAAAGGGAAACAAAATGCATACTACTTCAATTGATTTTTATTGCACTTAATTACTCACTTAAATCTGCGCGCGCATCTTAACGAAGAGAAGGCGATCGAAAACGACGACCTCGCCACCGATCGCGCAAACTTGAGGAAGGAAAGGAAAGGAATCGTCAATGGGACGACAAATGTAAAAGAAAGGTCTCAAGAGGGCGCTGATGTCGTCGCGTCGCGGTGCACAGAAAGTGGCGGCATCCCGCGATCAACAAACTGCAGCGAAAGATGCGCGAAAACTGTTTTTCGAATTTCACGAAACGCGATCGGCGATTTTGACGAATATTATACGAGTACTCTGCTGCGCCGCCGAGCAGCTCATGACCACTTCTCAAGATTGCGTCTTAACACAAGCCAAACAGCTCGAGAACTGGCACGGCGAGGCGTTGCTGCAAAGATTGAATTGAACGTTTTCTTGAACGTCCTCTTGAGAGGCTCAGTTCAGTTCAGTTCTCGAATTGTTAGACGCCGCGCCGACCGCCACCGCCGCCGCCTGCCACACAGCCGGGCGGAACTACGGAGACACGTCCACGCGGTCGTTCGGTGACACTGGTTTTTCTTGTCGCACTGATTGGGTCGCCGCTCTTGGCGTCTCCGCGGATTTCCCGAGAAGTTCACTGCATGCCGGACCTCTCCACCTACAACTTGACCACATGACTCCACTCCACTCGGCTCGGACCAACTCGCCTAGAGTGGCCACGCTGAGGCCGGGGCATTTTAATAGTCCTTAAGTGGGAGTTGTCGACAGGGCCTAAATTTGAATGCCTCGATACCCATTCCTCGATTGTTTACTCTGTCCTGGCGACTTCTTGAGGGCCTGTTGAACGAAATATGTTTGTAATCACATTACATATACTATGTAGTACAGACGTACACATGACGTGCACGAGACTTGAAGTAAATTTGCCGAAATTCCAACACGCGGGCGGAAGTGGATATTAGTCGAAGGCATTCAAATCAGAGTCAAGTTGATTTGGCTTGTTCGAGATAAAAGTAATTCTTTTGTTTCAAATACGATTAGGAGCAAGCTAACAATATCTTATGTATTAGAGATTTTGAATGAATTTAATGTTTGATTCATAAGTAACGCCATACGCGTAGCCAATTGGAGCAAGGGGTGGACATCCTCCCACAGAAAGTCCGGTGTTCTTCCAATCTAATATCGTAAAATTAAAAATTAAATTCAAATATTTTTAGATACCCTGTAATTATGCCACTGGGACGAAATCTTATATCATGGTGTCTGTATAGTATCTTCCCCCCCGCGGGAGTTTAAGGAGTTGAGTTGAGTTGGTTTTTTTACCACTGCGATTGAAATATCGTTGTGTTTGCTATTTTTTGTTCCAAAAATGCAACATTGATCGAGCAATGATTTTCTATGACTTCAAAAAGGGCGTAAAGCCGAATGACCCGACCTACTCTATTTTCGCGACCTAGCTCCCTGCGACTTTCTTTTGTTTCCGAAGGTTAAAGAAAAGTTAAGAAACCGCCAGTTTTCAGACGATAGAGAAACTACAGCGGTATGAAGACGAAATTCGGGGACTTTCAAAGGAACACTGGTCAAATGAATTTGATAAGTGATTTCATCAAATGCGCAAGTTTATAGAGTTTAGGAGGGAGTATATTGAAAAACTATAATAAAATAATTGAAACATATCTTGTAGTTTTTTAATATCTAGAAATTTTCAGCATGACCTTTGTATATGTATATAGTATACGCCCCTCAATTTACGCGAGTTCTTTACGCAGAAAACTATATCTCTATTTACGCAACACTTTTTATAGGCGGTATTGATTTACATGGTCTAATTTTACGCGATCAGATAGGTTTAATTTTCAATAATTGTTCACTGAATTTATTAAATATCAGGGTGACGTGAAATTCTTATTTGAACGTATCAATTGCATAAGTCTGATATTTTTGGCTTTTTTTGTCATGATAATGTTTAAAATTGATCGTATAAGTGGTACACATTTTTGCTTTTCCTTTTTCTCCTTTTAAATTTGACCAGTGCCAGGTTTAGCAATTTGTAGTGATAGTGACACCGAATTAATATTATTTTTGTTTTCAGAAATCACACAATTCTTTGGGAAAAACAAATAAAATTCTCCTTATTTATTAGCGAAAACTAAGTGGTAATTTATTATTTATTATTATTCTCGAAAGTTTCATGAATTAGTAAATACTCGTCTAAACAGCTGATTCATTTTCAGTTCTTCTTCCATGTTTTCAATAATGTGAACTTATTCTTTTTCTTGTAGAAATTGTACAAAGAAATCGAAAAGTAGTCAAGATCAAAATATATAATAATCAAAATATTTTCAAGTCCAATTGCTTTTAAGTCTTGAAGTATTTTTTCCTTTTTAGTTAACCGATTGACAAATTATATGAAAATGGAAAAAATCTTGTTTTTGTTTTTACAGCGAGTGACCACAAATATGGTTTCACCTTCAAAAAACCACCTTGACTTTGATGTGACCTTCGAGGTCATGGTCAAGATCATGTCCAAGATCAAGGTTGTGGTCAAGGTCACATTCGGACGTAAAACTTCCACTCTTTCCAAATCCGCAGTTACAATGCAGGTTCTCTTTTAAAGAGCCATCTTGACCTTGATATGACATTCGAGGTCATGATTGAGATCATAGTTGGACGTAAAATTTTCCGCTCTTTCCATTTTCGTGGTCAAAAATGTGGGTTCCAATTTAAAAAAGTCAACTTGACCTTGAAATGACCTTCAAGGTCATGCTCAAGGTCAAATCTACGGCCACCATTGAATAGCCAGGGAAAATTTCTAAAACTTTTGTCTAAAACCTTTTTCTCGAAAATGTATTCCTCGAAAGTTATTTAGCCGTTTCCATACTTTTGGATCACTCTGTATAATCTTAATTTTTTATTTAAACCGTGTTCACGTATACTGGTTGGTTTACTTTGTCGACAATATAGTACTTATATGAAAATACATACTCAGTGGTTATATGATAACTAGGGTGCTTTTTTTTCGCGACTATTTTTTTTTTCAGGCCCACCTCGAAATTTTGTGGCAAATACCTAAACAAAAATTCCCTGAAAATTGGAGCCTTTAATATTAATATTAAGTACTAGACCAAGGCGTATAAAGATTTCCCATATAAAATACACGTAAACTTTGATTATTTTTCTTCAAAACTCTACAGCTCAGAGGCATTTTATGGTATAATCTTGGTCAATGGTAGGATTTCTTCAGAATTGAATGCTCTACAAAAGAGTCCATTGCGGTGTAACCCTAACTCCCACCAGCGAGGTAGTACGGGTCATTGACCCCAATTTTTCCACGAAATTCTCGCTTTTTGCCCCTATCTCGTATACAACAAGAGGTACAGAAAAAGTGAATATTACAAACTTGTAGCAAATTCAATTTCCTCCAAAAAGTTCTTGAGCACCAAATCTCTAACATCGATATTTCTTGAGATATTGGGCTTTGAAGTTGAGGTAGTGTGGAAGTTTCATGGATTATTGAGCTAAATTGTAGAAACACTACCTCAACTTCAAAGCCCTATATCTCAAGAAATATCGATGTTAGCGATTTGGTGTTCAGAACTATTTTGTAGGAAATTGAATTTGCTACAAGTTTGTTATATTCACTTTTTCTGTACCTCTTGTTGTATACGAGATAGGGGCAAAAAGCGAGAATTTCGTGGAAAAATTGGGGTCAATGACCCGTACTACCTCGCTGGTGGGAGTTAGGGTTACACCGCAATGGACACTTTTGTAGAGCATTCAATTTTTAAGAAACCCTACCATTGACCAAGATTGTATCATATAACGCCTCTGAGCTGTAGAGTTTTGAAGAAAAATAATCAAAGTTTACGTGTATTTTATATGGGAAATCTTTATACGCCTTGGTCGAGCACTTAATATTAATATTAAGGGCTCCAATTTTCAGGGAATTTTTGTTTAGGTATTTGCCACAAAATTTCGAGGTGGGCCTGAAAAAAAAACAATAGTCACGAAAAAAAGCACCCTAATGATAACGTATTTACATGTTTCTAAGGTATATTACAAGATATTAAAATGAAGAAGTTTAAAAAGTGGTTCACAATGATAAAGAAAAGTTAAAAAGATTTTAGGAAAGAGAAAACAAAAGAAAAAAACACAATTTCATCAATAAATAAATTTATTCTTTTTTAATATATATCTTACACACTCTCTAGGATAGAATGTATTAAATATATCTTTTGTTTGTGAAATACTCAATATTTTTACACTCATTTTCAATACATATTTTACAACAATAAATTTAATTAAATCGTATAGTCTCACACTAAGCTTGTTGTTCATAAGTATGTATTTTAGTGGAATATAATTAAAATTATCGCCAATAGAATTCCCTTGGTAGTAGATATTTTAGCATTTGCGTTGATTAACGATTAGTGCAATCTCTTAAAGGTGAAATTGTTCCTCCCTAAATTCAATTGCTCCTCATGTTTACAATAAGTTTTTCAGATGGTAGATATTATCTATTTAATATTTAATTTAGTTAGTCAGTTTATGCATAATGTAAAAGCTTCCTTGTGTAAGCTATAGGAATAAAGTTGTAGTAAATGCTATTTTTTGGTTGTATAAAGAGGTTATCTTACAATAAGTACTTACTAAAACATCATCGTTTTGCTCTAATATTGTACAGACCTTTTTTTGTTTAAACTAAAACTAAATTTTTTTATTTTTGTATTTTAGTCTGGTAATAAGATCTTTCTAAATATTTTACACAGTTTACAATAGCTATATTGTAAAAATAGTCAGAATTCTTTTTGAAATATTTATATCTTTTTGTGTTTTTTTTTGTTTTTTGCTTTCCTTGAAACCATTAGTCAATGCAAAAGTTATTAGATTTCCCATATAAGTCTGTCATTTGTCATTTATTCCCAGAAACAAATTTCATAAATATTCTAGCAAATGTGATTCAGATAAAGCTTAAGACTGGATTTATTTTTAAAAATATTTATATACTTAGTTTTATAGGTTAAGTTGAACGTAACATGTAGGTAAATGCTAAAGTAGATGCTAATTTTATTTTAACAATACACACAGTTTACAAATTTACGCATCGTATTTTGATTTTAGACCAACTTTCGCTTTTTTATTTATTTATTTTAAAAAATTGGTTTATGAAGTTATAGATATGTATATTTATTTCTTTTCTCTTAATTATTTTCTATGGCAAAAAATTATACCCATACCGAGAAAATTATGTAGGTAAATAGAATAATTATACTGTGTCAAATTTTTCAAAAACTTACTGATTTAATGCACAGTGTTGTGCTAGAAACATTTAAATTCGTTGAATTTGGAAACTCCTCGTTTTGCCAATTTGGTTTAAATTTAAGAAAGATAACTTACTTTTTAGAAAAGTATGTATTCAAAAATTGGTATCATAACAAACAACATTTTAAATTTACGTACGAGAATGTGTAATAAACAGCAAGAAAATTATTTCTAAAGTTTTACAAAAAATATTCTTTTTATTGAACAAATTTTAGAACTTGAGACTCAAATATGATCAACTTCACGTGTCTTCTAGAAGGTTTATATTTCAATAAAAGAAATCGCTGTATAAAGAAGCCAAGTTCTCATGTTCAAAAGGAAACATGTTTCAAAATAAGAATGATATTTTACTAAAAAAAATAATATTAATATGCTTCCATTTATCGGAAAGAAATAAAGTTTAGCCCAGTCCAACATGTTAAATTTTCCAACTTTTTCAATAAATTTGAAATCAGCGACCCTGATAAACAGCTTACATATGTATTACACTTTTATGAAAATCGGAAAACTTTTAGAGTGTGAGAATCATCTATTTTGAATTCGTAAATTATGAAAGCCGATTCGAAATCAGCAACTATGAAAATATCCCTATCTACTTATTTTCACGAAAATTTTAACTTATACGATTTTCGTGAAAAGGAGTAGATAGGGATATTTTCATGGTTGCTGATTTTACCTGTTATACGCACTTCTTCTGTTTCATTTCAACACTTTTCTTAGAATAGTATTTTTTTTTTTTCTAAACATACTCTTAATTTTCCATATTTTCCAATCATTTTGGGTAACAAGTTTTTTTTGAAATTTCCACTTTGGTTTGATATTTTGCCAGTAAAAAGTTTTATTTTTTAATGTGGACGAATGGATATAGTTGAAAAGAATTAGCAAACTTCTGGTTATTTTTGGCGGATCACTTAGAACAAAGTTAAACAATTAATATTTTCTCATACTATCATAAAATATTATGTACTCAGGGAAAAGACAAATTGTTTTCCAATTATTAAACAATTTTATCATTCTTGCAATACTTAGAATGCTTGTGGGCAGAAAATGTTGCATAAATAATTTAAACGCTGGCTAAAAGAATAATAAAAATTCTTAAAATTGAAAATTGTAGAAATTAGCAGATGTCTCAACATAACTTAAACCAGGACATTTATATATGTAATATTTAAAGATATAATATTAGCATAATTTTAAATATTAAATATGATAATTTACTAATTTTATTCCGTAGAAGTTCAGGCCTGAGTGACGAAAATAACCTAACAATTTTCATGCGAAGAGGAAATTAATATATTAAAATAATTAAAATGCAGTACTCTCAGTAATTAAAATAACTTAAAAAATTTAGGGATCATGTAAAAAAAGTCTCATACTATTATAAAAATAAGAAGAAAGACATTTTCCAATATTCTCTATATTTCTGAATTAAAAAAGATTTTAACTTTTAGATCAGCTTAAAATAGTCGGTCAAATACGACTCAATATAGTAATCTGTAAACTGAACTATTTGGAAGAACACAAAAGTTCATTTCAATAAGGGGTAGTAGCGCAACTAATATAGAGCAAAAACTTCTATAATGACTATAATTTCTTAATGATTTTTATAGTAAGAAGTTATGTTTAAACTATTTGTTGCACAGATGCAAAAGAAGGATTCTATGGAAAATCGTTGACCCAAACAGAATAAAAGATAGAATATAATATAAATATGTTTAACGTCCATGAAATATTTCAAAAATCCAACATTATGTTCAATATACGATTGTGAAGATAAAAGAGAGAATAGAGTTGATGATTCCTTAGAAAATGTAAAGATATGTAATTACATCCCACAGGAATTCTCTAATTACAATACAATAATTAATTGAATTGAATTAAATATATTTTTTAGTTAGCCTTACTAAATTTGATCTAAATGGTGCAATTCGATTTAAAGATTTAACATTTTATTATTAAAAAATTTGCGATTTTAGAAAAATATTTTAGATTTTATTGGAAGAAATTATATTTTAACTTATAAGTGGCTATTATTATAAGTTATATTAAAACGCCATGTAGTAAGTAATCAGGTATGATTTACGAAAAGTTTGAAATCAATCGAATGAATGATGGAATTAACGATCGAGAAAGAACTGAGAATGGCGCTTTTCAACTTTCATAACTTTGTTACTTGCTTCAAGATTTAATAAAATATCTGACAAAAATTAACAACAAATCCATTATTGATTTATAAATGGACTTATATTTCATTAATGCTGGTATATCGATGATCCAATTCTATAGGCAACAAGTCAAATCGAACTATTTTAGGAGTTTCGAGAACTGAAAGAGTAATAATCAGAATTTCGTGAACGTTATTACATGTAAAAGGTAACAACGTTCACTAAATTTTAGCCTTTTGTCATACAGAACTTAAGGGGGGGGTATAGTCAAACATGCATTTTTTGGACCCATTTTTAAGATTTTTTTTATCGATCTGGTAAAAGTAAGGTAAATGGGCGAAGGCCTACACTAAAGAACAACTTTTTAAGAGTATTCAAAAAAAATTGTTATTAAAAAATATTGAAAATTGAGTTTTTGACATTAATTGTAAGTTGACGCTCCGAAAAAAAAAATAGATTTGCGGTGAGACACATAACTAATAGCTGGATCATCTAAAACAAAAAAACCAAAAAGATTTTGTTAGTTAATAAGTTTCTTGAGGTAACGCTGTCGAGTTTTTTTTATTTATTTCGATTATTGAATTTTTGGTGTGAGTTTAAAGTAAAAAAAACGAAAAAAAGGAAATTTTTTGTTTGGAATTTCTGTTTTCAATCGGGAAAAATTCTATTAAAAAAAAAAGACATTGAAAAAAAAAATATCTCGACAGGGTTACCTTGTAAATTGTCTACAGAAAAAGTGTGCACAATTTCAAAAGGATCGGTCAAGTAATTTTCGAGTTACGTGTCTCACCGCAAATCGACTTTTTTTTTTCGGAGCGTCAATTTGCAATTAATGTCAAAAACTCAATTTTCAATATTTTTTAATAAAAATTTTTTTGAATACTCTTAAAAAGTTGTTCTTTAGTGTAGGCCTTCGCCCATTTACCTTACTTTTACCAGATCGATAAAAAAAATAATCTTAAAAATGGGTCCAAAAAATGCATGTTTGACTATACCCCCCCCTTAAGGGGGTAGTCCAGTGAAAACGACTGTTTTTTCAACGATTTTTTTTTCAGATTAGAAGTCAATTTTTATTAAAAAACTTTTTGACATATGATAGTACAACTATTAAAATACATAAAAAAAAATTTTGTTTTTGTTTTCGATGAGTCATCCCGACAAAATGCCCGCTCCAAAAAAAAATTTTTTTTGTTGGCGGACGTCGAATCTCTGCAACGGTTCATTTGAAACAAAACATTCAAACGAGGTTTTGATCTGTAGAACATTGGCTATCGTCGGAACTAGAATTATTAATTTTCAATAAAAAATAACAAAATGGCGGCATTTCGAATTTTTCGGGTGTTTTTCGGGTGCTTAATTTGTTTATAACTTTGTAAATAAACAATGGATTTTAATAATTCTAGTTCCGACGATAGATACACATTCAAGAAATATACAGCTAAATTTTTAGATCAATCGGAGCAAAAGAATCTGAGATCCGACGTCCGCCGAGTCAAAACATGCTGTTTTCAGAAAAACGCGTTTAAAGTTTTTTATGCGGAAAAAAGCTAAAAAAAATTAATTTTACCTTAGTCAGCGATGCCTGGTCCATACATAACGCGATGCCTCCTAAATACATAACTAACCTTAAATACAAAGCAGAAGGACCTAGACCGTTATAAACCGAAAAAAAATGGGCGAAGCAAACAGAAATACAAGAGTCCTCCTTGCTCCGAAACACGCCAGGGGACCTTCGAGCGCTCGGATTACACGTCTCTCGAAAACTCTCTGTATCTTTAAAACTATTCAATATTTTGCTTAGATATTTTAAGGCAGTATTTTCTAGGTGTAGTAGAGTAGATTTAAGCAAAAAAAAAAAAAAAGGAAAATTTTTTTTTTTTCACTGGACTACCCCCTTAATAATTACTTTTATAATTCTCGAAACGTGGGTGGTCCAACTAAAGCATTCACAATTTCAATTCCCTCGATGTAGTATATACATACTTATATAGGAATTAATAATGAACATTCTAAAAAAATTATATAAAAATTAAAATAAATTTATAAGATATATTACTTATATAACCTTGTACGCTATAATCCTTAATTTATATAAAACAAATCTAAGTGCTGAGTTAAGTAATGTGGAGCTAGTGCATTAGCAAAGAAGTAAAAAAAAATATTATTAAGAATGGTTAATTTAACTTTAATATGGAAAAAAAAGTAATTGCTTTAAATAAAGGAGATTTTTCACTTTTAACTAAATAACTAAACTAAAAAACTACTTTGTTATTGGTAATATATAAAAATATTACAGTAACCGATATCTACAGAAGTTAGTTACGGATGAAATGTAAAATTTTAAATTATATATATATGTAAGTTCTAATCAAAGAAGGGGATATGTCACATTTTTCAAGCCTAGAAAAGTAACTTTGGTTATTAAGTTAGTTGATGCAATATATAAAGATGGTTACTCTTGTTGTAAAGCAAGTAAGTTTTCAAATTAATCGTAATGAATTATTTTCTTTGAAATCATTGGTTTCTCTAATTTAAAAATTTAAATCTACACCATATTCTAATAAGTTCTATATTACCTATCCCTAAATTTATAGAGTAATTCGATAGCATGGTATGTTAAAAACTTACTTTCTGCTAATCGTGTGGATTTTTTTTAACTTAAAATATGCTATCAGACTTAATAAATTCAATATAACTACTTAACGTTGGAATTTCTTTATCTAACAAATAGGCAAAAAACAGTTGATAATAATTTAATTTTTTTTCTTGAAAGAAACGATAAATAATTAAATGAATTTTAAAAAGTTATTAATGGACTTTTATGTTAATATTGAAAAAATTCTATATTAAATTATATAATGCATTTAGAGATTCCAACATATTGTGGCGACGACACTATTCCGGCACTACTGTCCTAAATGTTTAACCTAATTACGTGGACTCAACTTAAAAATACTTTGAAATAGTGTACTCAGTAGGAATTCGTAAAATTAGCGCAGACATTTTTAATATTGTTTTCGAGAGACAAAAATGTAAAATAAGTTAAAAGTAGCCTTGAATTTGAATTCTTCTGCTTGCCTATTAAAAAGAGTTGTGTTGTCTTTTTAAAATAAAAAAATATATATTATAACAACTGCTGGATTTGGAAAAAATAAATTTTTAAGAAATTAATTAAAGGATTTTTCGTCGAAGCAACATATTAAAATTAAATTTGAAAGAAACGAAAGTTGGATTCATTATCATCTTCGTCTTCTAATATAAAATAAAAGATTTTCTACTGTGGTGTAATCAGTAGCAAAATCATATAATTTAACTGTTTAATATAATCTACGTTCTAATTTCTACTCCCACTATTCACACAGTGTGTTTTAAGATTAATGGTTTTAGTTTTTCTATCTGTATTGTAGTGGTTTTAATATTCTAAGTAAAATTATTTTATTTAGTAACTGTGCTTCCTAATTATGATTTTCTGCTATAATATATTATTCTAAGTTTGGGATTATTATTTCTCAAAATCAAAAACTTGTAACTTTAAGTATTGTACTTGTATGCTAATATAACAGAAATAATAAAAAAAACTTTGATATTATACTTGTTTAAAGAAATGAATGTAAATTTTAGTTATATTTGTAATTTTTTTAGTTGATTTGATCTCGGAATTTGAATAGAACGCAAATTATAAAAACCATAATTATTTTTTTAAGTTCAAACTACAATTTTTGAATTGAATCTTATAATCATTTGTATCCAAGAAAGACCATAATTTGTATATGTACTTTTTGCAAATTAATCAAAATTTTTTTGACAAAATTTAAATTATTCCTTTGACTAATTTTTCAGATGATATTTCCTTAATATTTGAAACTAGAATACAATATTAGACATAAATATTATAGATATACCTATAATGTACATTGTAAGCTATTATGCACTTGGAATTATTATGGTATTTTTATCCATGCCAAGGAACGTTTATAACTATTTCGAGCTTTTTCCGTCGAGTCTTTATTCTACATCAATTACTTAACTCCTGAAGACTTTAAGACTCCTTCTTTTTACAGGGTTGGAGCCCATAGGCTTTGCAATTATTAGACCTTTGCTCATATTCTAAAAACTGAGAAATAGCTGTCTTTACTTTTATATAGTAAAACCGAGTTTCAAATTAAGATCGAGATTTATTTTTCTATTTAATAACTGAAACTGAGTTTTCGTTCAGTTTTTTAGAATATGAGTCCTTATGTGACTTTTGGATATAAACATTTAATTTTTTGTATAGCACTACTATTGTCCTTATGAAATTATTATTAGGTATTAACCAAATAAAATAAAGAATAAGAGAGAAATGGGGAAGCCAAGAGATAACATTACACACGTATGATATGTTAATATATTTCAAGTTATCCTAAAAAATTGTGCGATATTAGAAAATGTTTATTTTTTAAAGTTTTGTTTTTATATAAACTTGAAATTTCGTAATAATTATTGTCCTATTAATTACTTAAAAATGTTATTAAGCATATCGTAATAAATAAATAATTCATTTACAAAGAGTTATTTGAAACCCTAAAGATGTGTTGAAATGCAGTGAAACTGGTATATAATACAAAAATTATTTTAAGACACAATATAGACCCATGCATTTTTTAGTATTATAGAGTTTTATTTAAAAATAAAACAAAACAAAACAAAAGACAACATTAATCGTTGTGCGTATCCATTGTGCGTTAATGTTGTTTTAAACGACAAAATATATTAGGCATTTTGTCGAGGTTACGCTTAATTCAATTAATTCGTTTTAGAATTTTCAAATTTACTATAAATGTATTTAAATTCATATAATATCTAAAAAAATTATGTTTATTTGGCAAAAAATTAGGGATGTATTTTCGAATTATACGCTCACATTTAATTGTACATGATATACACATGTCGTGTTATTTTCTTTTGCAAAATTGTTTACATTTAAGCTTAGAAATGGGAATAGAAAACTCAACGAAAAAATGCTCTCAATGGATCAAACTCCATAGTACCCAAAAGATAAAAAATTGTGGGAGTTTTGTTATTTTGTGTAAATGCTGTAACATATTAAAAGCAGAAAGTTGCGACAGATTTAGACCAATAAACAACAAAATTTCCGCAAAAGCAGAGAAATTGTAAACAGGTTTTGTATTATTGTTCATCTTTTGCTGCTAACTTCTTCTAATGTGTCACGGCCATACCGATGCAAAAGCTTTGTAATTTCACAAAAACTTGATATAATATTCGTATGCTAGAGATTTAAAAATTTATTTATTTAAGGACGAAAAAAAAACGAGAATGATGGTAATTATGAGCCCTTAAGAAATTATAAACATTTTGGATATGAAGTTTTAAATAAATTATTTAAAATATAAATTCTTACTTAGTAAGCAACTATTAAAACTTTATTTGTTAAAAAGAAAAGTAAATGGTGAGTTTGTTTTTCAAATGTTCTGTTTTATTCTTATAAAAGACAACCAAAGAAAGCAACAAAATCTGGTGAATAATTTCAAACGTGAAAAAAATTAGGAATATAAAAAATATAAAAAAATTGAACAAAACAGCTTTGAATTATATAATCGTGTAATTATAATTTTTAATTGAAATCGGTATTAAAGACTTAAAAAAGTTTAAATTAATTAAGACAGAATCCTATAAATTATTGCGATTTTTCGAAAGGACAATATGTTTGTGCTACATAAAAAATAAAATAAGGGTCGTGAGCTGAGATTTTGAGAATTTTCTGATGTATTTTTGCAGCAATTTTGTTGTTCTTCATTTTCAATCTCTGCTTTATAAAATTTATGTGTTACAACCTTAAGTTTAGAATTCCTTAAGATGCTTTTAAAATTTAAATCATATATAAACCGTAAAGCTTATTAAGAAGCGTGTCAAAATTTTTTAAAGGTGTTGCGATTTTTAGGTATCCAAAGGAAGACCAATATTTTTTGTATACCTGAAATACTCGACAAAATGTAACAATATAATTTAATGAGCATATTTTGTAGATGATTTTCTAAGAATTCAAAAATAAGAAGTGTTTGGTGAATGCATGATAAATCTAACTTAGAAAAGTTGATAGGTAACTACTGAAATACATTATATGTTCCTCTTGAAAATTTAACGTGTCTCCCATTTTGGAGGAAAAAGGGTCTTGAATTAAATGCTCAATATTAAAAGTTAATTTTTCAATATTCATTCAATTAAAAATTGGATTTTCAGAAGAGTCAGTTATGCAAAAAAAGAAGAAAGATAAGGAAAGGACGAAAGAATCAATTTCATCCAGTAAATAAACTAAAAAATTCATTGGTTTGTGACATTTAGATCGAAATATAATACCTATTCTACGGAGGCTAAACTATTATTATTTTAAAAATTAATTTAACGTGATATTGCAATCGTTTAATTACTTGCCTGTATTACAAAGTGGTGGTTAATATTTTTCGCCAAGTTTGTACAATAATTATAAGAATATTTAAGAGCTTACTCGCACTTAGGTATCTAAATTTATTTAATAATTCACTATCAGCCTATTTAAACTTTATGATACCTAACTTTTTGATTGGAACTATTCGTGGTCATTAGACATAATAGTATTAAATGATAATTATATGTATGTACATGATATTAAATACTTATTATGGTTCACATGTAAAAATATGATGTGATCAAATAAATCGAGAATTGTTTGCGAAATGTGTGCTTTACGTACATAGTTACATGTCTATGGATAATAGAAGAAATCAAGGAAGAATCTAACTGAAGAGTTTTAAAATATAGGCAGTCCTCAAATTTACGACTTGAATTAATACTTCATTACTCTTTAAATTGTTAACGCTGTAACTCAGTCGAGCTGTGTTAACTACACACCACATCTCTTTTAGAATAAGATTTTAGCAAAGCAATATACCATGATTGGTAGAAATGTATTTTACAGAGTTCGTGCGATCAGACCAAATTACTCAACTGGCTATTTTGTAAGCTTCAGTTGAATATCTTTGTCAATATGTATCCTACACAATTCGTGTACAGATACATCTCTGCATTTGTTTGCTTTCTTGTGTCTGAATTTACTTATTTAATTATTTTTTAACATTTAACGTATAAAGTTATGTAAAGGAAAAGTTAAAAAGCGTTACGTAATGAAAATAATATTAAATGACAATTTTATAGTTGACAAGTCTTCGAAATTCCCATAATCAAAAGTTTCTTAGTTTTTGTTTATTTTATTTTGGATGCTAAATACGAATCTGAAAACCATTATTATTCACCACGGAGGGATTTTGAGAAAACTAGTTCTAAAATGTGAAATAAGCGATATTTTAGCCATTTTTGGAAATGTTTTCGTATTTTGTTCTTGGATTAAACTATTAAATAAAAATACAAAAACCTTAAAAACTTCTTCAAAAAATTCCACGAAATTTACTTTTTTCGTAAACTCACTATCTCATACAACAGATATTGGATTAAAATAATAAAATTGGGGCGTTTTCGTGAAAAACCCGCTTTAAATTACATTTTATATATTATACATAACTTAGATCTCAAGGTTTCATTATAGGGAATCAAATCGTGTAAAAATGATATATTACTTATGCAGTAACAAAAATGTTGTTGACTTGTGTAATTGATGCGATGATTTAAGCTATAGTCTGAAGCATATTTTTTGAATTATAAATTTTTTATTTTTTATTTTTTATAATTTATAATTTAAATGCCTAATCAAAATAATTGATACGATCTTCCTCTTGCATTTTCAGTCTCTTTTTAAAAATGGGATATAAATTTGTTGCTTGATGCTTTTATGAAGAATTTGAAAGGTATAAAGTCTATATCAGTAATTTGAAAATTGGACAAAAATTATACCTATTTTCAATGCTTAAAACATTAAAATATTATTTTCTTTCCTAAATCATTTGGCATAGAAAAATTACTATTGTGTTATTACTTGATGACTGAATCTTATTAAAGAATATAATACCTATACTTATATATATAAATATGTGTCGTTCTTTTTTTTCGAACTTTTCGCATTTCTATGTGGCAATACCTATTTTTGATGTTACACATTAGGGCTTAGATCTTAAGTATGTGTTGTTTTAACTGTAAATTTTTAAAATTGCACAAGTGACGTTATTATCATAATTTCTTAATAATATGATTATATTTTGAAATTACGTGTGACATATTTAATTTATACGAAACAAAATTGATCAGTTTGTGTCGTCCAGAAATGATTAAGATTTCATTGTATGTAAGGAAAGACTAAAATTTCAAAAACTTTTGCAACTATCGTTACTTGAAATATATTTGAGGTCTTTAGTAATTTAGGACGGTTGACATTAATTGAAAAAGGTCGGATATATGAACATTATTGACACAATTGATTTTAATTTTGTAATTTTATATATCGTAACTCGAAGATTGCCTGTACTGAAAATGATCTAACCACTAATGAACGTAGTTATCTTATTGCCGACGATGTAGTTATACTTTTATGAAGTATGGAATAAAACCTATTCTACTTTTTGAAGTTCATTATTCTTACGTATGTCTTAGCCTATGCATATATTTTTGCAGACCACCTTTTAAACAATAATATAATTTAAATTTGGAAAAAAAGAAAAAAGAAAATTAAAACAAAATGTTACCCTTTGATTTACTGATTTACAAAAACATTTAAGATGAATTGTGCTTATTATGCATGTATGTATATAAAGATTTTAAAATCCCAAGAAACTCACCATTATATACATATATGTGTGCATCTACTCCTTAGTATTACTAATTGGTTTCTGTACTGATTTTTACACACTATACCAAAATTTTCAAAGAATGCGAATATTAGTTTGTGTTTTAGAAATGCATATAATGGGGACAAATTCGTTGATTAGCCAACATCAAGCGTAAACAAGTAAATTGAAATGGCAGGATTACCAACGTAAAACCTTTAAAGTTTATACTTAGATCTACATTTGTGAGCGTCGAAATTATTACTACAAACGATGCTATTTAAGTTTAAAAAAAAAAATTGGGTGGGTTAGGTTGTAGCACAATATTTTTGAAAGTTTTAAATGTACCTATTCAAATGGGCTGTTTTATAAGTTATCTGTAATACTTATACATATTTATTATTACACCGGTATGTCTCTGTTATAGTGCGGTTACGCCTAGTAAAATTTACATGTCATGTCATGAATCAAATTTTTAAAAGACCTGTAGAGCTCTACTCTATCTGTATTTTTTGTAAATTGCTTTAATCAAAAAAAATTTCAATTAAGTAGTCTTTTGAAATAAATGTTACAACATGACTTATGTATGACATATGGCTTTTTTGTAAATTGTATTTTAATGTTCAAGTTCCTCGTATTAATAAAATGTACAGATTCCCTACATTCTAAATTGAATCGATGAATTTACTAAGAAAACAATGAATAAGAAATTTATTTAGCATTTCTTAAAATGAATTATATATGTTCTTGTCATACAAAGCAATTTCTCAATAATTTGGAATTCTTCTTCGGATTTTTGATAAGTAATCTAACATCTTTGGACTCTTGCTATCATATATATGTATACAAAATGTGTTCATTAGACTGCTGAATATATCAGAGAAAAAAAAAATTAGTTTTGAGAACTTTAAATTAAGTAATACATAATTTAGAATTAAATAAAATAAAGTGCTCCACAATAACTTATCTAGGCAAGATTTTGTAAAAATTCAAAATTTTAAAGTATGTGTATCACCTAAATAGATTCTTTTTCGCATGACAAAAATAATGTTTTGATATTTTTTAATCATGAATTTCTAATCTAATCAGACACGATGATAATGATACCTATCTTAATTAAACACAAAACATAACAAATTATTATGAAGAGTTATAGGGCATATATATTACAAATTCAAAAATTACCACTGAATTTATTGGCGTTACTGGACGCTCAATCAAGATGGTCAGTTATGTAAAATGAAAGTAGTGAATACATGATAATTATCTAACTACTATAACTATACTATGAATATGGCTTATCGCTTCAGTGTTTTTTATTTCATGTTCCAAAAAATATATATATATACAATGGTTTGTAGTTCTTATCCTAAGAACTTATTAAAAAATATGTTTCATTTCTATACAGTTTTTCAAATTTGGAGCGCATATGTTAATTATATGTTGTAATGTAGTAGATGATTATTAAATATAGAATTTCTGTTAGTATAACTTTCAAATGAATATAGTCAAG
Source organism: Dysmachus trigonus (assembly GCA_949715965.1). Classification (NCBI taxonomy): domain Eukaryota; kingdom Metazoa; phylum Arthropoda; class Insecta; order Diptera; family Asilidae; genus Dysmachus; species Dysmachus trigonus. Next base: position 65,178,826 of record OX454322.1, on the reverse strand, counting down.
TCCTAACCGTTATTATATTTACATATAATATCTCTTATCTCCATAATCCAAATAGTTAGTTATAGAAAAAGATGAAGGAAAAGTTTTATGAATCGAAGACAATTTTTGGATTTCCCCCTTATAATGTCAAACCCTGTAATAATTTAGGATAATTAAAATTTATAGAAATAGTGAAAAATGTGACATATTTCAGATAATTATTAAAGAATTATTATTTGATGCATAACTGATTAAAATATGTGCGATTAATAATTGACATATTTGAAAAATCAGCAACTCAGACTTTAGGGCATCAAATTTTAAATAATTTAATACTTACACAAAATCGTACAATAGGTAGATAAGCAATAAATACTAAATATATCATATATAAATATTCCATAAGTATACAGTAAGAATTGAACTTGGGCAGTTACCAGAGCTGTTAAAATTATTAGTTAAATTTCAGTTTAAAACATGATGAAGGAAATATTAAAAAATTAAATAAATTATGTGAAATGCAGTTTTAAAGTACTTTTGGTTGAAATTCTATAATGATTATGGCATTTTATTAATATTTCGTTTTACTTATTGCTGTATGGAAAAGGACCATCAATGTCAAAATTTGTACAGATTTTGTATTTAAATAATTCATGCAATATATTCAACTATGAAACTTTTACGGTTTTCGTGAAAAGGGCTATAGAAAAAAAAAAAAAACATTTATAACAGAATAACTATTGTTATGTGAATAATAATAAAAAAAAAAAAACACGATATATTCAAAATCATGAACTTTATAAATCAAATTATCTGTCAAACCTATTAAAAAAGAGTTCAATAATATTTTATAATTTTAGAGGGTGATTTTATACTAAATTATTATGGACTATGCCCATCTTTAATTTTAAAGTGGATTTTATGAATAAAGGTTATTTAAAAGCACTGCAAGACACATATAATTCTATCTTAAGTTTGGTATTCTAGATTTTTAAAATTCAAGAACTATTATCATGTATCGTATGGCTAATGCAAATTTAGTATTGAAATAACTGAAAAATGTAAGTATACTTTCCACATAGTAGTGAACAAGGAAATGAATGAAATATCTTTTAACTACTCCAAAAAATAAAACTAAAATAAAAATAAAAATAAAAATAAAAATAAAAATAAAATAAAATAAAAATAAATAATCATATATATAATCTAATATATTGAATACTTTACAATTGTTAAGCGTAAGTAATAGTTGAGACTATTATCATGTATCGTATGGCTAATGCAAATTTAGTATTGAAATAACTGAAAAATGTAAGTATACTTTCCACATAGTAGTGAACAAGGAAATGAATGAAATATCTTTTAACTACTCCAAAAAATAAAATAAAATAAAAATAAAAATAAAAATAAAAATAAAAATAAAAATAAAATAAAATAAAAATAAATAATCATATATATAATCTAATATATTGAATACTTTACAATTGTTAAGCGTAAGTAATAGTTGAGACTAACTAATATTTCAAAATTACAATAATAATCTCCTCCTCTCGTTTTAAATGATTATTAGAAGTCTAGGATATTTCGAATAATTGTTATTATAATTTGCTTTTGAAAAACAAATTCAACTACAATTATTTTTATTTCGAAAGTTGTGACTGATATTTGCAGTAACACAAAAATCAGAAATTATCATAAATACTAACTCAGCAAGGTTATTAAGATAAATAAAAGCCCCAATCGAATAAAATGTGGTTTTGCTATGAATCATTAATCAATTAAAATGTCTATAATAATTTGTTTAACCCCTGTTATGTTTAAGTTTCTTCAAAAAATGTACGTACTTTATGATTTCATAAATGTATATTTATTTATTTATTTATTTAATGGGAAAATATCACATGTAAAAAAGTCCTAATGCTAGTCTAATTATCCTAGTTATAAATGCCGTTTACTACATATACATATGTCTTAACACTGTTATCTGACACTGGAAATGTAAAGCCTAAATATTTTGGGGAAATTATTGTATAATTGTGATTTGAATATTGTATAACCACTTAATATATTTATGCAAAAAGTGCACACTCTAAACTATTTCACTTAACCTACGAGTATGTCTCATACAGCGAACTATAATCTATAAAATTTAGGTTCAATGAAGATAAACTAATTATGTATTGTAATTAGAAGCAATAAAAATTTGAAAAAAAAGAACTAAAAAAATGTTGAAAATAAAGCAAAAGGAAGAATATTTTTAATCAATCAAATTATACATACAATTCATTATTTTAAGGTAGATTTCTTATTAATTGGATATCGAAAAATTATATTTTTAATACTATTAATAAATTAAAACTTATCTGCCTGCAGTGCTTTTAAGTAATATTTTGAATCAAAAAATGAGAACCAATTAGGGAGATATGAGTGGATCAAATGGCTCTGTGAGTCTTCCATCAATTGATGAATGTAGATGATTTTTCAGAAGTGTTCTCTGATGTGAACAATGCAAGTGGTCTGGTGTTGAAAATAACCTTTCTTGCAAAGTTAAGACTCACAATTGGACAAGCAGTCGATCTCTAATACATTTATTAGGGATATCCTGCTTGCATCCCCTCTCGTTGGCGCTATCCGGGGGTCACGACGAGGACGTGAGAGTAGGGTTTGCTGGATTTTTTCTTTTTTTTCTTTTCTTTATCATTTGTGTCCAGCCTTTGACCCCCTGAGTGATGTTTAAATTATCGCATTGGGGAAAATCCGTTTGTTGATGAAATATTACTCATTCATTCATTTTGTATTTATTAGCTACATTTTTTTTTCTGCCTATCCAGAAAAGAAGGAAATTTTTCTCATGAGTGACAAAACCCTGAATAAAATCAAATTGCCATGAGTTACACATACCTTTTGAGTCAAAAATAACTGAAATATGTTCAGTTCAAGATTTTAAGTTTAGCATGGATGAAAATCATGGCAATTTGTTCTACATCTCCAAAAATATTAAATCTTTATTCTGGGTAGCTTTTAGCAAGCCTCCGTTCCATATAAAATCTTTTATTATTTTGGATAGACGAAAAAAAAAACAGATATTGTATATTTTCTGAAAAAATAAGAGAAATATGTTAACTATGATATCAAAAAAAATGTTTTTTTTCTCATTTTATGGAATAAATTTCAACCCTAAAACTTATCGAGTATTACAGTATCCTGTCATTCAATTATGACAGATTGCATTTCTGCAAAATTTTATATTCTGGCACCAACTTTATTATTTTTCCTGGAAAAATAATTATGAATCTTTTGGGTATTACCTGTACCCTTTACTCACAAAATAGAAAATCCATATTTCCGGTTGTTGATATAAGAGAAAATTAATAGATAAGTCTTAATCATCATGATAAATATCACTTTGCTTTTTCGGGATAGTTGTTTGAGTGAGTTAAAAATATTAGAAACTGTCAATGAATTAACTAAGATTTAGATATTAGAGAATGTTGTTGAAGATTTTGAAGTGAATTTTAATAATATTAATATGGTAATATGTATAATTTAGACAAAAAATGCAACAATTCATCTGAAAGGAAAGCGCAAATTGTTGTTTTATTAAGGAAAGAGAATTCAAGCTATGCAAAAATTGCCGAAAATGTGGGAATATGAAAGTCAGTGAACATTGCCAAAGCAGTGCTAGCTAGAAACACTTTAAGGTATCTGAACTTAGAATATCACTGAGAGGTTTGGAATAACGATTCAAAGATAAGAACCTTTCTTGTAGACAACTAGAAAAAAAATTCGAATTTAACAACAGTCAACGCCAGAAAATATTATACTGGACGCACATGCACAGAAGCAATGGAAGTGACTATTGGAATAAGGCAATACCATATTTTGTTTCCTTTGTTATGCTAAAAAACAGCCTTAAGTTTTTGTAAAATAAATTGTTCTACAGGGTGATCTTTAGTGATGAATGCCAATTGAAAACGGTGATTGAGAGCTCAAGATTTTTTCGAAGAAGGCCGTACGAAATTTCAGTGGATTGAATTGTTCCAACGGTCAAACATTTGCCCTCAGTGATACAATGCACTCCAGTCAGTACACCGATATTCTGAGGAAGGTCTTTCTGCTATATTTGGAAATTTTCGAACAACCCAATGAGGAATACATCTTCATGCAAGATGGCACTGCATGCCACACATCCAGGGCTAACATTGGATTGCCCAAACTCCCTGAAATTGGAAATTTTACCTTGACCTGGCAATTTTTCTGAGTGCAATTCAATTGAGAAATGTTGGACTTACTTAAAGTCAAAGATCAATCGGGAAAATAACACCATCATTGAATTGAAGAAGTCTGGAAAAAATGATGAAGGAATGGAAGAAATGATGGAAAAATATATTCAGAGAACTCCTTATAGAATTCGGATAGTAATAAAGGCTAAAGGAGGAAGTCCTGAATATAAGAATTTCAAATTTTTGTTTTTATCTAAGATTACAATAACAGTGTAAGAATAAAAAATTACTATGAAAATATACAAAATGTCCAATTAAATTGCTTTAATGAGAGAAGAAATGCAAATTTATTTATAGTGGGTCATAATTTAATGGCGGGATACTGTATATATAATTATAATAGAATAAATATTTTTGCTGAACCAATCAATCAAATTAAGATATCAAGCATAAATTCAGTCTTCATTTATTTGTTATAAAAGTAGGAAAATTATTATTGGAAAAATTTTTGTTTTTAATTGAGTTTATTTAGTCTCTAACTCTCTTTGTAAATGCATACCCATATAAAAAAAAAATAATATAAAGAAAATATAAAAGATTAATATGAGTTGATTCTCAAACTAAATCAAAATATTTTCGAGCTATAAGAAGTATCTGAGTACATTTTATTAAGTGTTGCACGATTGAGGGTTTATCTTCGAAAAGTAGTGGAAAGTGTTATATATCTGTATAATTAAATTATTTTTATCGGCTTTTATAAGATGTGACTGCGAGTTTTCCGTTGAAGTATAATACAGTGCTGCTTTCAAGAATTCAGTCGACTGCACTATTCAGAAACGAAATTGTTCAGCAAAAGTAGATTTAAGTTTGAAATTGTCCAATAGCCCACGCATTCTCAAGAAACCATTAGATTTTCATATATTGCGTACCGTGGCACCATATGGTGCCACAGAGCCTGCTTTAGATCACGCATCGTGGCACCATACTGTGCCATCGTAACAGTGCAATAATTGGTAGACTGGAATGTTCTGGACGGTGCTTTAGATTACATTTACGTTGACAAATTTTTGATATAATATGAGCATGACTCGAATTGGACTGTGAAGTATTTTATTAACATAGTAAAATTCCTAAATGTTCGATATATCAGTGGAGGCCATTATTCCGTGAGAAACTATATAACATAGATACAAATTATAGTTTAAAAAAACTAAAAAGGCGTATTACTTTAGAACACTTTAAATTTTATCAATTATTAATTTTTCTAAAAAAATTAACTTTTAATTTATGTTTACTACTTTAAAAAAAAAAAATGTTGAATCCTTCTGCGCCTATATGAATTAAATATAGATTTAATTATAAATACAAAATTTGTAATATGTGTGTATTGTAACATCCCAAATAGTATTCACCTATTTTCTAACAATTATAACTTTTCTTGAGGCCATTAAGGAAATATTCTTTGTTTGATTTACATTGTCAGTAAGAAAGCAGTTATAAAAGATATATAACTTATACTCTATTATTTATGTATAGGTGGCATTAGTCCTTGGCATAATTAGCCATAGGATAATATTTACAAAGAGTGCCAATATTATGAGAAAATTATTCATACATCGTTAAAATTATGAAAATGTCCTTAGGTGGGTTTGGCGGAGAGTTAGTTTTCTTAAAAGTTCAATTTTCTGATGTTTAAGAGATAATAAGTTGTTTATAATACATACATTTCATAATTGATTTTAACATGATAATCACCAGTTTCAAGTCGTCTATATATATACATAAGTTCGTGACTGTTATATGGTTTTCATTTCTGTTTTTAATGTGATTTTATAAAAAGATTTGTTAGAAAAATAGAAAGAAAAAAATCAGTATCAGGTTAAATACTTAATACAAACACAAATATTCTTAGGAAAATAACTGTAGATTTTAAATTATATTTGCTTATCTAATATTTGCTGTTATATATGGATTTATAATCTGTTATTCATTTGAATTCATATGTGTAAATGAATTACAAACGATGGACATTTTGTCTACAAATTCTACTAGCTAATAAAAAAAAACCCATGACTCAACATGGACTTTTTATAAACAAATAAATAGGGCATTTTTCGTAAATATAAATTTTCATAAGATTTTCGTTTTTTATTTTTATTTAATTTTTTTTTCTTTTGTAGGTATATATTTTTTTCTAAACATCATTTCTAAATGCTCTCTTTTTTGGTAAAAACGTTAAAACTCTTTTCGTTATATATTTTTCTCTGGATTCTAAATAATAATATATTTTACCGACTTTATATTGTTCTATTGTTAACTTTTTCATTTCCTGAAAATTTCAGCTCTTCACTTCGTTTAATTTGTTTTGCATTTTGATATTAATATAAAGCAGAAATATCGAAAATTTACTGATTAAGACATACAGATAAACATTTTTTTTTTTTTTAATGAGTTATTCATTGAAACAATTTGGTCATCCAAAGCCTTTCATGCTAATATTCACTGTCTTTTACTACGCAATAAAATGAACTTTCTGAATGATGATGAACATGACATCAATTAACACAAATATAAACTTTTTGATTCAGATAATCTTTACTATTTTTTACACATTTTAGGCAATTTTAGAAGTTCAATGAGAATTCTGCAATGGTGATCATTTTTAATGCGTAACTTTGCTGTTTAATGTAAATGTGATAGTGCAGTCATTTTATTGTATGTACCTATATATAATTAATTAAAATGTTCAACTAATTTTCAGTTTTCAGAAAAATCGAAGAAACTGATAAAAATTAATGATCCTGCAAGATTATACAAGAAAATTATTATAATCACCATTGCACAAAATATATAAGCTATAAAGTATTTTGAAAACCAGTTAATTAATTATATTAAAAATCGGAAGTATTCGCTCAACACTCAATGTTTGTAATTTTCTCCAAAAACTATTGAAAAATTCCCAACCCCTGAAGTTAACTAGAAGAAAAGGGAATTGTTCCCGATCCAATTTAAATTCTTATAGGATCAAATTCACGGATTCTCATAAGAGGAAAGTTCTCTTTCTATCACCTAACATTTACCTTAATTCTCATAGATGCCTCTGAAAGAAAGTTACCCTAGGCATTTTGGCAAAACTAGTTTTTTTCTTCTTTTTACAATCTGATAAGTAAATAACAGCTAAATTATTCCAAGTCTTTGCTAATTATCGCAAAAAGTATGCAAAATCTTATAAAATGTTCCAGTTTTTGTGTAAAAATGTGCACAAAAGTTTTGAAGTGCTTCGTAAATAATTTTACTCTCTCTCTGGCAAAAATTTACATTAGGCTCAAAATAAATTCGTTTTTGTTTAGTACATTTTAGAGATACGTTGCTACTTAAATTTAAAATTCTTCCGAAATAGGCCAGTGCAGGAAGTATAGTTTCAAATGAAAATTGCTGTTTAAAATAGCTCAACCACAGCAAAGATTATAGGTAGTCAATTGTCTCTGAAGGTACTTTACATAACATTATACTACCTAAGGTGGGATAAACGAGTATATTGCAAGCAAAGACCAAATAATTTATTATCTCACTTGGGATATTTTAATTAATTTTAACATTTTTACGGGGCTCAGGATAAGATAAAAATGTTAGATAATGTAAAAGTGACCGCACGTTTCTTGAATGACTAGTCGAATTTTAATTTTTAAACATTAAATTTGATTTAACCTTATGTGTTTCTTTTAATTACGGTCGCAATTTTAATTTTTCGAATTTTCATAACGTAAAAAGGGTACTTCTAGGGAGTAACGAATTTGTATGAGTTTGGATTTGTGTATCTTCGCCCAGAAATTTAGGATTTCGAATTTAAATTATACCTCATATTAGACTATTAGATCAACTACATTTAATTTGGTAATTTTTAAATATTTTGTTGTGAATGCTATGGAACATGGTTATCAAAATTTATACAGATTTCACCAATGCGTTTGATAGAGTAAATTTTTTTTGTACTCAAAGCAAAATTGCAATCAGTCGGTTTTCACTCCTCTTTTCTAAATTCGATTATATTCTATCTCACCGACCGTTCTCGATGTGTTCAGATTGGACTCCTTGAATCCAGATCTGGTGTTCCTCAAGGAAGTCATCTTGGGCAGGTTCTTTTTATTCCTTTAATGCAAGATATCGCAGATTTTCTTTTATACTTTGCCATTATTTTATGCTGATAGCCTTAAGCTTTATTGTGTTATTAAAAACGTTATCTGAATATTCGTAAAAATGTCCATACAGGGTTCTGTTCTAATTTTCGTACGAAATTCGATGCGAATTTTGCCAGCGCAGGAAATTTAAGTGGAAACAATATAATTTTAAGCTATGTTTCTAAAATAACGAAAAACCAAAAAAATGTCAACGAAATATATTTGAATTAAAATGACACACTCACAATATATTTCATTTTTCATCGTATAGATATCATATCCCTGTTTTTAATACTTTATCAATCGGGCACGCCAATTATTTATTGGTTTTAAAGTAAATCCCTTAGAGGAGCAAAAGTAAGGTACTAATTTTAGGTTTATCTATTATATAGGAGAAAACGAAATTCCCGTCTTTAATTCTCTTTCCACCTCATTGAAAATATATGTATATTATATGACGATGTAAATTAAACGTAAGTGTTAGGATATAAATTATCATTATTATTATAATTACTCATAGCAAATGACAAGTATACTAAAGATGGAAGATCCAAGGGAGTACATTTATCTCGCAGGAATATCAGATGCCTTCTTAATCATATTAATAGATCGCGGGCTACTTTTCTATTTCAAATAAAAAAATTAAAATTGGGAAATCCATCTAAGACTTTTTTAAATCACTTGACACATGAATAACGTAAATCAGCTAATTTCGAATAATGTTTATATAGCACATCTTCAAGTTGGCCTGACTCGGCCTGTATAAAGTACTTGGACATGAATGGTGCCATAGAAAAATGAAAACAAGAAATTTCATATAAAACAACAGAAGTGAAAGCATTTTTGAAAGCTCATTTCCTTGCGATGTCTCCAAACTTAAACCATAGTGGAAGAAAAATAATACGAATACTAAACGCCTTTCTTATAAAGAGCACAAAGCAGCGACAGAAGCCTCGGAACATTAAGTAAATATAATCAATGTATATAATCATGCCTTTATCAGCTAAGCTGTTGCGCGATTTGCTCCAAACTGCCCTATGGTATGCAATTTCAAAACATTTTTAGGTTTGGAGACATCGCATGGAAATGAGCTTTCAAAAATGCATTTCACTTTTGTTGTTCTAGGTGAGACTTCTTGTCTTTTTTTTCTATGACGATGGTGAACATTTTGTTCTCTCTTTATTATAAGAAAAAAAAATGTTTCTGTAGGAACATTTCTGAGAAGTGGGAATATTTTTAAAATTTTCCTTAATCTTGATAGAGATGTATGCTTTATAAAAAGTTGGATTTTCACTTGGTATGGATAGATCTATATTAGAGCACGACCCAAAGTATACTATTTACATTTGGTAACACCTATTGTTTAAAGCGATTTAACTGATTACCGGAAAAAATTTCTATATATTAAAATTTAGTTCAAATATAAAATAAGACCTATTGTTTTAAATTACCATGATATTACCTTACCTCAGACAGAGCGTGTTTAAAAAGGGAAAAAAGCTTATAAAATAATTCAATGTAATTCCCCTGAGATATTGGTAATTTCTATGTGTTCCCATGTTGTTGTTCACTTCCATTAAGTAACAATGCAGCGGAAAATGTGGTGCTTATTTAACTGCAACAAAGAAATCAACAATGTGCCCTCGAGGGCGATTATTAAATCCCATAATTGCTCAAATGCCTCGTCATCGGCTTTCAATTGCAAAGGACAACTGTCAGCAGGAAATCATCGACGTGACTTGAGGACATATCAGTTACATGCTTATGTGCAAACAAGCATGCATCTAGGGCCTATGAAGGCTCAAGAACCCTGGGGACGGAGTCATTTCAGAAACCGCCACTCGAGCCCATCAAGTACCTTTGACGAAGGGTGGTAGCCGTTTAATGAAAGGGTTCGGAATTCGAGACCAGAGGCTCTGATACACTCGTGATGGATGGAAATTGGGTTAAAACATAAAATTGGATCTGTGGCTAAAATGAATGCATTTTGTTAGTAAGCCTGCTATATACTCGTCCATCGGATCCTAGATAGGCTATACTGGTCTGTTTATCTGAAAGGTTCCTTTTATCTAACCCACAAATTCCCTGTTTGCTCGCAGACCCGTTTCATTTGCTTTTGCACGAGGAGTGCTTCCTTATCTGAGGTAGTGCCACATTGCAGTGGGCTTCCTCGCATTATGGACCATGTCCTGCCAGTGCTGACGTCCAGGTCCGCTCTCCTGAGGTCCAATGCCACAGCTTCCGATTGCATTCGCCTCGCCACCTGTTGATACCACATAAATCTGTAAGGTATGAAAATTGTGATATTGAGCAGGATTTATCAATGTCACTAATCAATGCATTCAGGACAGAAAGTAACGTGTCTTTTGGGTAAAACACTGAGTGCTAAAAGAAACCTACCTCAAGAGCCGCAGACTGCATGCACGATGCAGGCAGACTGAAGGTGAATGCCTCGTTCCAAATCGGATTTGAAGGATCATTCGATTTTCCACTGCCTGTTTTCTTCTTTTTCACACGTTTTCCATTTTGAATTAGATAAAGCTTAAATGGGTTGCAAAAGGTTTACACATTTTTTCAATTATATAAGCATGTCACATTTAAATGATATGGATTTAAATCCTTACCTTTACATAAGGCTCTTGTACAGTGTCCAGATTTTTCGCTTTCATTATTACAACCGTGAGCCTTTCGGCCTGCGGCAGGTAATTTAAGGAACACAAGAGTTCAGGCCGGTCCTCAGGGGGTTTCTTGACGCGCAAGACATCACCCCAAATCTGAAAAGAAAAAAAGTGTAATTAAGGTGGAGGTTTTGATTGGGCTCGTTTCTTTTCTACAACAAGGGATATTTTTGGAATTTTTTTAAAAAATATCAATAAAAAGGTTCTCTTTAATTAATTCTCACTAATAATCTCGGTTAATTTAATGAGCATTCCTTCTAAATTCACTAGAGAATTATAGCATTACATACTTTCCTTAAAATCTGAAAACGGGTTTTGTATCTTCTTTGTATAAAATTTATTGTTTCACTTGGGACAAACAATTTTAAAATCGACTTCGATTTTGTTTGTTTTGGATGAAAACACACGATTAAGTACAGTGGTATATAATATCATAAAGATGGTATTTTTTAATAAAAATTCAAAATTAAATTAATTTTAATACTGAAGTAAACAAATAATTTTTTTTTTTCACTGAAAGAGTAGACAATTTTGGGTACATATTCTTTACTATACTATCAAGTTTGCATTGTTTCAAAGTGGAATCGGTAATTTTCTTAATCTATGTATAGTATATCAAGTAACATATCCTGACTGATTCTTCATCGCCGCTGAAGCTATAAATATTAAATTTGGTCAATAGTTTTATTTAAGAATTTAGAGAAAGTGAGGGTTAAACTTGGTAAAAGTACTCCAATACATAAATAATTAAACACGTATTTCTTATTTTTTGGATATCAACTTCAAAGGGGTATTTGAAAGTATTGCTGTTGGTCGGATTTTGTTGAAACTTACCATAAATATTCTACAACAGAATTAATGAATTACCCTCATTTAAAAGATTAATTAAAATCTAGTAAATAGTATATTTACTAACAATAAAAACACATAAATAAAGGATATGTAAAAAAAAAAACCCTTAAGGTATGTCAGTGGATACCATCATAGTAAAATCATTTGTACCTTTTGCTGAATTATATAAAAGGTAACTTAGGTAAGGAGGTACCGGGAAAAAAAGGATAAAGTTTTGAATCACATATTTTTACGAATAGTTTTCAATTTTACGGGGGTATATTTTGGATGAAAGAGTTCTCATTTTATGTTTATTTATTATTTAGTAACGTCCCAATTCCCTCTTAACTTGGATTGGTTATAACAATTACTAGGATATACGAGACTAGAGTATTTGAGAAGTATTTAATTAATAGGTATTTACGCTACGCCAGATGAAACGGGGTAACGCAGCTAGTATCTGATACTGTAAAAGAGTCATCTCTATACTTATCGGCTAACTGAGATTCAATAAGGCATATTTTATCGTTACCCAATAAATACCACTCTTTTGCGCTTTGATATTATGCGTACAGACTGAGTATAGATCTTCGTTGTACGTTAAAAATTATACTGTACTGTATGACAAAAATTTAATACACATCATCCTTTTTCTAGCTTGGTAAAGTGTTAGTAAAGTGATAAATTTAATGTTTAATTACCTCAACAGATTTCGACAAATCGAGGTCATCAATCATGACCCGTACTTCTCCGATGATATCATTGTGAGAGTATCGATCGTAGTCTAATACCTGGAGAATTAATTCTTTCCCAGACAGTTGATCTCTAGATACTGGGAATTTAAAATGTTGATCAAAATATGGATTTGTTTCGCCATGATGAATTGTTGTCTGTCGTTTTCGCTGGTCAACTGTAGGTACAAGCATAAGGCGTACGTAGGGATCACGAAAACCTCCGTCTTCGATTGGACACAAGTTATGAGCTAGAAATATGCTTTATTTTATTTTATATTCTTAAAATTTTCGAATATCCTAAGAATAACCTTCAATTAAATGTACAGTCAGATCGAATAAATGGTAGTCGTATTTAATTCTAAGATGCAATCTGCCAAGAGCAGGGCTAGATTCCGGAGCTGTAAGATAGAGTGGACCTTCTTGGCGTGTGTATAAATCGGGCTGTAGAGCGCCTAGTGGCGAAGCTGGTCCACAACCTGGTTCAATTCCGGCTGGTGTTCGTGGCGGTATTAAGAGCGGTGATAAGCATCGTCCTCCTCCCAGTTTGGGGCTCTGGAGACAGATACTACTAGCACTGCCTCCTGCTAGCGATGCTAGACTACTTTGGGAAGGACTCGGCGTTCGCATGTCACTGACGTCCGTTGAGGCTGGGGAACAACATCGCGCATCCAAGCTGATTGCCCTCATCGGACTAGGCGAGCGCGACGGCTGCGAGTTTTCAATTTTACAATCAATTACATTTTAAAGTTTACAATTTTTTAGTAGGAATGAGTCTTGAAAAAGTTTCTAAACAAACTTGAAAATATAAGTTATTTTTTGCTTAACAATTGCTTCTCATGTGACAACTTTGAAAAATCGATTTTTTTTTCATATTTCGATAGTAAAACCTATCGAAAATATGCTGTGAAAAATTCAGACCGAAATTCCTAGTATTACATAAGTTACAACTCATAGTCGCCCACGCGCCGTAAGCGACTTGTTCTGCTCTTGAAACTTTAAACGCATTTTTCTCGAAACATCATTTTTTAAAACGGTCAGTGTCCTAACAAAAAAAAATATTCACCCGATTGCTTTGAAATTTATATATGTTCTTCTACACAGTAATAGTTATCGTCCGTACCACAATTGTTTATTTTCGAAAATATTTTCTTATTTTTTTTAAACGATTTTTAACAAAAAAAAGATTTTCATAATTTTTTTTTCTACAGTCCGCCATTTTTTTTTTTTTTTCAATGAAATTGATTAATTCTGGTAGGGACGATAGCGACAGACCTACTGAATAATAATCCATTCGATTTTTTTATTTCGGACAACATGAACAGCCGCTATCATACTGACCATTGACCTGCTTTTTTTTTTTGTGTCTAATTTAATTTTAAAAAAAATATATAAAAAATGTAAAATAAGAAAAAAAAATGTTTTTATACAGTTTAAGATATAAATAAAAACATATAAAAAAATTAAAGTGATTGTCTTATAAAAAAAATTCCCTAAAAAGAGGTAAAATTTATGCGTTTACATGAGAATAACTCCTTAACAAACAGGATGGCACAAAAGAAACGAAGGAGTTTGAATGGTATATAGTTTCTTTATGTTAATTTATTTATTAATTGTTTTCCAGATTCGTGTAAAGAATACTTGGGAAATTTAAAATTGAAAGTTACATGATTTTACAGCTAACGAAATTTATTGAACTTTATTTTGATAATCGAAGTTCAATTGTTTTGACGTGCATATCAGTTTTTTTTTTAAATGTAAGAAACAGCAGTTTTAAATGGCTGGATATAATCGCACCCGATTTTTTTCTTTGGGGAAGAACATGTCTTTGTGAATAAGCCAGAGTCCCACTAAAAAATCATATTCGAGAAGAAATTCGAGCCATAACTCAAGAAATCTGACGAAAAATCATGAAAAATATCTTAAAAAGAGTGTGGGTGGGTAATGCGAAGCTGAGATTGAGCACTACTTACGCGTCGTTATTTTTCTCGTGTAAATTAAACAAATTCCCCTTTAATGTAGTGTATTTAACAGAAAAGAAAAAATTGAATTGACTCTGAAATAAGGAAATTACAGACTTTTCAAATGCCTTCATTTTTTATTTTTTTCTGCCATCTTGTACTTTAAAGTGACCAAATCTTACAAGTTTTATCAATTAGGTCTACTACAGATAAACCGAATTCCATGTAATAATTTTTAATTCTATCCAAGAGCTCGGAGAAATTATTTTTTCGTCTTATACGATTCAACTCGATGAAAAATTCAGTTGGTCAATGTAAATAAAATAAAATTGATCAATTTAAACAAAATAAATTCTTAAAAGACCACACCATACATATTACTTATATTAAAACTCTGTAAATTTTAATTCTTAAGTAGTGTGTTGTTATGCAGACAATCACCGATGAACTTAAATATGTTTAATCAGTTATAAGCGATTTTAACTTCTTATATTATTGCCTAACCAATATTTTGTTTAAATAGATTAATTTAGAATTTAGTAAAATGTGATCAAAACATTAAAAAGTTAACTAACAAAAAAGTTAATGATCAATAAACAACAGATTAACTATTATATTTTTCGTTGTTAAAAAAAAAAAAAAAACTTTATTGATTGGCGTGTTTCTAACCCATTATTTTACCAATTTTTTCTTTTAGTGTAATTTAAGTAATTCGGAAAAGAACTACTACAAATTATGAAAATTGTGCTTTTTCGCCTTTCTCATCTAACGTAGAGAAAACAATGATATCTACATTTCTTTAAATTAAATATATATATGTAAGTAGAAACTTTCCGAACAGTTTAAAAAAATTGCTGAATTGTGCAAAAATTAGCTTCTGTAACTAAATGTTTTAAAAAGAACTTTGAAATATGTATATTTTAAATTTCAGATACATATAAATATATTTTAAATTTTGTAAAATGAAATGAAATGATTTTATTTAAAATACTGTTTGTATAAAGGCTTGTATGACAAGACTTCAACTTCAAATAGGTAACTTCCTCAGAAAAAATGTTTATTACTTAGTCCTTTTCGAATGGACATCACGTAAATAAAAGACATTTTTTCTGAAGAATTTTCACTATTGGACTTTCTTTTCGGAGAAATTGCTGTTGACCTTTTTTCAAAGATTTCGAGAATGAGTTTCTCAGTTGTTTTCCGCTTGCAAATATTTTTTCTGAGATTTTTCCTTTACAAATTTTATTGACTTTATCATTGGACTTTGTTATGTACTTTTCAAATAAAGAAAATAACTTTTCTGGGAACTTAAATTAAAAGTTAACCACAGCAATTTGACGGAAGCATTCTCTGATTTTACATTTCTGACGTGAATAAAAAATTTATTAATTTAAAATCTGTTAAGGATGCTATTAGTTAGAAATATTATTCATAAATTTCTTCATGTTTGAAAGTCTTTTTAATCGTTTTGATATTTGGTTACTTCGAAAAGTAAGAATAAGTGAATTTGTTTAGTTTGTAAATTTTAAGTCACTTAGGGTCGTATGCACCAAGTCGGATTTGGCTTATCTCAATGCATCAATCATACTTAAGTTTATCATTTAAAACTTAAGACTGTTTCAGAAATGTCTGAAGTTTGAAAGTGAAAATCAGCTGATTTAAGAGAAATGTCGAAGTAAAGTAAATTGGCGATAAGCTAAATTTGAGTGAGAGCCGTTCTCTATTTTTTATTATTCTTTTTCATAAGACCTGTGGAAAGTTACAATAAAAGTATAGCTTATTAAAACCCAACTACAATGCCACAGAATTGTCACAGCCGATTCAATTATAGTTCGAAAATGCTTCATGACGTTTGTGCGGCTTTATTTAGGACCGAATGATGCATACGATTATTCGAACATAAACCAGACTTTGATGTTAAACCAGTTTGCTGCATATAGCCCTGAATGGCTTAAAGAACTTAGTTTATGACGTATAAGTATCATCATGGTATAATTTATAAGTACAACAACGTTTTTCAATATTGAAAATCAACTCTACACTTAATATTATAATAAAAATATGAGTAATAACTATAATAAATTGCTTACATGTAAAACAGCATGATCAGTTGGGAGTGGTGTTCTTCCATCGGGACCAAAAGTCCTTATCTGCGGGGAGGAGCCACGATGGCCCTTAAAATGCATTCCATACAAAAATAAAATTTATTACTCCCACCGATACTTACCGATTGTCTTGAAGGTGCACTATCTACACTACTCTGACTAGAGATGGAGGGGGTTCTTTGTAGCCGGGGCGGGAACGATTTGCTCTGATGCTGTAGGTGAGTATGCAACGGGCTTGGCGACACCTCCAAAGGACCGCGCAAGTTGTCCATATTAACACCATGTGGTAGCACCGAAGTTGGCGGTTGAACAGTGTGTGGCTCTCGTGTTACGCTACATTCCTGGAATATAATAAAATATTATTTTTATATGTTAAAAAAAAAAATTTATATCAATCTCAGAGGGTACCAAAGTTCACTATGTATAATATATCTTAAAAATTCACCTCTACAGAAGAAGAAGGATCTGTTGGAAAATCGCAGCTTTCACTTTGACTACCACTGCCCGTTCCACTATGCGATGATGAAATTGATGATGGTGTTAAAGGCGGGGGTGTTGATGGCTTTTCTTCTGAATTTCTTTCGGCAGCAGCTCTGCGTACTGCCCCCACCCTTTCTTTGGCCATTCGTGACCAAGATTCTAAGCGTTTGTGTGCTAACCAGCATGCAGCCGGTCCTAAGCCACTCATGGCAGTGGACCAATTTTGGTGTCGTCACAATTTTGATTATTTCGGTTCCCTTGGTGCTTTTATTTAAATTTACATTTTTTAAATTATTTTACAGTCTTGTAGTTAGTTCTCAGTTAGTCATACCAACATTTTTTGTTGCCATCTCAAACAACTGTAGTTAACTCATGCCACTGTTAATTATAATACTATTTAGCATGTTGTTTTTAAAAATTCGGAACATTTTAGGACACTTGCACTAGGAATACTCTAAGAATTATTGCAAAATTGATGATTTCCGTATATTTAGATGATATTATCAGCTCTTCCATTTATTTAATTATTTATATAAAACTCGTCATCAACTAACTATTCCAAAATCAATTCTACCTCAGGCTTTATAAAAAGATAGTCCAACGAATTGGAATTGTTTATGACTGCATTAATATGGTTCTAAAACAAAAGTACAAAGTTTAGGATAAGGCGTAAGTCTTTGGTCTTCTCAAGTTTAGTTAATGAGCTATCATCAAAACAGTAATTGAAATTAAGGGGTTAGGTGGGTTTCAGCGGTTCAAAAAAAGGATATTTTTACAATTTTTTTTTTAATATATAGAATCATATAAATTATTTAATAAATTCAGCATATGAAAGATACATGTTTAAACAGTATTTTGTGAAATTTTTATTTAAAAATTCTGAAAACTCAGCCGTTGGTACCTCATTTCCCTTGACGCTTAAAAAAAAAATGCTTTTGCCGTGGACAGCATAACTCATTATTGGTTCATCTAAAATCAAAAAACCAAAAATATTTCGTTAGTACATGGATAAATCTCGTTAATGAACGAAGCAAAAAAAAAAAAAAAATTAGTTATAATAAAAAAAAAAAAAAAATCCTTCGTTCATTAACTAGATAATGTTATTTCAAAGATGTGTGCAAAATTTGAACAAAATCGCTTGATAACTTTTCGAGAAATCATGTCCACCGACTTAAAAAATTGAGTTTTGAGATAAACGCGTTTAAAGTTTAAAGCGCTGCACTGACGTGGCCTGATGGGCGGAACTTCCGAAGGGTGTATCTCTTAGAATTTTACTCGGATCGATTTGAAATTTTAGGAGAATATTTTAAACATATTGTACTATGTAATAAGACAAAAAAAAAAATTTTGATTTTTTGAAATTCTCAAACCCACCTAACCCCTTAAGGAAAGACTTTTTTTCTTCTAGAAAATGACATAAATTTACATTTATCCACGTTCAACGGACTGGTTGATGAAAAAAGCAGAGAGACGTCGTTAACATACATGGTAAAAAGGAGTGGACCGAGAATACTACTCAGGGGCACACCGGAATCGGTAAATATTTCAGATGAGAGAGCTGCGCGAAAAAAGCAATGTGAATTTCGGCGTCACGAAACTTTAAATTTGACTTTATAAATCACTATTCAAAATAAACAAATCGTTGTAAAAGGTGTAAAATAATATTTTGCTATAGGATAGAATGAACTGTGAATATTTCTAATTTTACACTCGGTAGTGTTGTGAGTTCCCATAATAATTAATTAGCTTTTCTTTCAAATCTTAAAAACCAAATACAAATACCAAATACATATCAGTTTTGAGATTAAGCTAATATTCTTTAATTATTATATATTAATCAAGTTTTATCTGGAAATGGAAATTCAGAGAATAGAACTATTGTCGAACTGTCCCCTAAATAAGTTTTAAGAACAAATTCTTCCTCAGATATAATTATTGATTTCATAAAAAAAAATTGTAAAAGTTTAGAAAAGAAGTTTTGAATCGATGTCAAACGCAAATGTTCGCTCAAACATCTGTCCATATCTTTATGTTTTCTTGACACGACCTTTTGTATATTTCAATATTCTGCATCATGATATGTATATTACATCCTACCTAAATCTTTTGTGGACGAAAAACTTCTTATAACTTGAAGAATTTTATAAGAACATGCTCAGAAGAAATTTGAAAAATTAAAGAGACTTATTCTTCTTTTGCATAGGATACGAGTATATGATGTATAGGAACACTTTTGGCTATTTATTGACGTATCTTTGGGAAAGTTTTAACAGAAATAGTGATGTATGTGGAAAAATTGTTTTCAATATTTTATCATTTATCCAAAGTTGAGTGGTTCAATTGTTATCCTAAAGGGATCATCATTTTATCTGACCTTGTAAGACTAAACAACATTTTAGATGATTGGCCGTCAAGTGGTGCCTTGAGGTACATTACGCAACTTTCTTGTGTTCTGAATAAATGTTACAAACAATTTCTCTTTGAAATTTGGTCCCAACAGGCAAAAGGATGAAAGTTTTATGCGAAAAATGAAAATATCTCAGACGATAAAGAGCGAATGCATTACGATAAAACTTCTTCAACTCTCATCCCTCGATCAATATTTTCCTTTTTGCTTTTGACACCGATTACTTCACGACAGGAGAGTTCTTAATTAATTATACCATAAATCAGAAATATATATTCGGTGTTTCACCTTATAAGTGAAATGATTTGCATGTTCTAAGTAAAGTAAAATTCATTCACCTCTTCAATGTTTCTCAAGGTGATTGCCACTATGTACAACATGAATTTCATGAGAAGATTTAATTAAAACACTTATAATGCTTATAACCTTTTAATGCAAATATCACTCCTTGAAGTGGGGGTGGACGCAAAGGATCAAACCTAAATAAGTTAAAAACTACTTTCATCCACGAAGCCTTAAGTATCGTTCATTCACTACTGTGGGGGGTGGAATTTCAGGTGAATTTCTTATTTAAGAAAATACAATACACCCGAGGAGAAGTGACTAAGATTCTTGAGTGGCGCTTGGTAGTGTGGGCATTTTAGTCGAATTAATGATGAATTCCACTCCAGGAAGCGAACAAATAAATTTATTTAATAAAATTCTACGAATTCCTGTTGGATTTCGGGAATACTTCTCGATCAACTTTGCTCCATATTACCAAGTGCTACTGTTCCGAATTTCAATGCCGAAGTTATTTTTATTAAATCAAATGATTAACTTAGAATATATATTTCTACAATACTTTTACAACTTACTCAGATGAAGTAAAAAAAAATTGCAATATTCACTTTATCATACCCAACAATTTTTTGTGTTGGTTTTCGTAAAAGGTTTATTTCTTAACATTTGCCTATTGTGCCAATTTTTGTGCTATTTGCAGTTAAGATCACTGCAAGGTAAACACTTTGAGTAAGTGAAACATCCTTTGATGTTTGCGAAATTGTAAAATTGCTCTCAACCCTTTGAATAGAATCCAAACAATTTGTGCGCTCTCTTTTTTATATAGGAAATATATATCTATAAAACTTTGCCTCAAGCGGCTATGTTTCCTTTGTACCAATAATTTAAAGGATCCCTTCAAAGGCAATCAAATTGTTCTGCAGCGTTCAGCTGACTTGATCCTTTTTCGAAGATCACTGATCAGAAATAGGATTAAACCCTTTTGTGTTGTGTTTTGTGTGCTTATAGGATACACAATTGTTATAGTTTTGTTTAGGTTCAAAGAAATAATAGATCAGTAGTAGAATGTTTTTTTTTTTTTTTGATTTAATATTTATGTGCGGTAACTTTTATGAAGATCACGAATTTTTAACACTGACAAAATTTTACCACAGATTTGAGAGCCAATGTATTTAAATATTAAGAGGTTTACGTACAGGATCTTTGTAAGTTATAAGTAATTGAATTTGAGTTGTTATATTTTGGCATTTTTATTGTGGCGATGAGCTCTCGAGGACTCTGATTTCAAAGAATATTTTATATTATATGAAATTAAAGAATAGGTATGATTCGATTTTGAATAATAAATATATTCGAATGAAATTGAGAAACTTCAATTCTTTATAACACAAACGTTTAAAACTTGAGTGTTGCATTTATAGTATGTTGAATTATAATGTCGAATCAGAAATGTAACTTGATCAATTTGAGATAAGAAATGACAGCCTTGACTAAATTTTCCACCAATTAACAACACTTTGATAAAGAAAATTGATGTTTTTTTTTTAAAACAGAGGAATTAATTTCCAAACTCAATACATATTGAAAACATATGACGGAAGACATAGAATGTATATTATTCTACCCTTGACTCGGTGCGCTTGTGTGTCACGAAAGAACAATTAAAATCTGGGCTTGTATTTTTAATTCTGTTATATAAATTTCTTTCTTGTTCAAGAAACGTCTAGGGTATATAAATATTGTTCATCTCAGTCATAATTTTGGCATCGAAGTGTAAACATCACATAAAAATGGACGATATCAAAACTCACGTTAGACATTGATTGCTCTACGAATACCAGTCTGGCCATTCAGTGGCTGAAGCTGTGCGGAACATATGCCAACGTGTAGCTCCCCATGCCGTATTAGAGGCTACAACAAAAAGATGGTTCCAGCGATTTCGTAGTGGCGACTACACGCTGAGTGATCAACCCAGGTCTGGCCGACCAGTGGAAATGGACATCGATAGATTAAAGTCGTTAATTGAGGAAGATCCCAGGCTTTCATCGCGCACTTTGGCTATACGTCTCGAATGTTCTCACACCACAATAGAAAGAAATTTGCACGAATTGGGAAAAAGGTACATATATGGTGTTTGGAAAGCGCATCAGTTAAGTCTGTGTCAACTTAAATATCGCATAGACGTCTGTACACAACTTCTGTCTTTTCGCCGCACTTTCAACTGGTTGGATCACCTTATTACTGGGGATGAAAAGTGGGTTCTGTATATTAACCATACTCGCAAGCGCCAATGGTTAGGTCCAAATGAACCCGGCAAACCAACCCTGAAAGAAGACCTTCACCCTAAAAAAGTTATGTTGTGCGTCTGGTTGGATATTCAAGGAATCATATATTGGGACCTCCTTCCTAATAATACTACCATGACTGTCAGTGTCTAGTCTACTGTTACCATCTTGACAATTTGAAAACTGACATCGAACTTAAACGTCCACAACACGATAAAATTTTCTTTTTACATGACAACGCTCGACCACATATCGCAAAAACAGTACAACAAAAATTATTGGAGTTTGCTTGGAACATAATTGTTCATCCATCGTACTCGCCAGACAGATTATTGTTTATTCAGGGCCCTGAGTAATGCACTTTCTGAAAAAAAATTCGATGATGAGGTCCACCTACGGCAATTCTTAGACAAATTCTTTACGTCAAAACCAAAACAGTTCTACACAGATGCTATTCATTCTTTGCCAGATAGGTGGAGACGTGTTGTTGATTCCGACGGTGCTTATGTTATTGACAAATAAATACATAAGTTATAAATATGCGGTCTTTTTCATTTTGTCATAATCGCTCATTATTTATGTGCCAACCCAATACATATATAAAATGTACCTTATATACCTCTTCAATTTCAATTTAGAGTTTGTAAGTGTTAGATCTGTCTTTAAGGATTAATTACCCCAATAACCCATTAAACCTTTTCGACCCTAGGTAACTTACATACCTCTGAGATAGATTTCTTCTACTTTTAATTACAAATAAAGTGAGTTTGCTACAGACCTCATGCAGCCTTGTTAGAAGGCGTTTTAGATATGTTTATTAGGTGACTTAATAATTTTAAAGCATCGTAGGATAAAAATACATTATATATTATCAAATTCATACACCGGATCCTTTCATCTATTAAGTTATTAGCTTAAAATGAATTATGATTGGCCTTCGCTGATAAATTAGGATAATCTCGGCATTCACATATACCATATAATTAAAAGGAATACAGCTTTACCGCACCTTACACTTGTAGCCTATTCATTGAATTTCCTCAACCGCTGTAATCTCTTTTTTATGAGCTGCGAACTGCCACCTTTCGCTATTAAGACCTCTATGAATGCCATAAAACTAACACAGGTAAGAGCCCGACGAGCTCGACGACACACAGCTCCGACACCTGTTTGTTGTTATATTCATATATACCTTAATAGGATTAAAGTTAAATTTATTTCGTTGTCATCCCAGGACCTGCCGTCGCGTCGTTCCCTTTTAAAGTCAGCGCCCGTACCGAGGGCGGATGGATGATACTCTTTCTCTGGACTGTCGTCTATAAAGGAAGTGAAGGCCTTGGGTGGACTCATTTCGATACAAAAAAGAATCTCCGGAAATTACTTCCGGATGAGGATGAAGGTGACTTTGTGACGCTTCTTCTGCCCATCTCATTTAACAATAAGGAATGACACGACAACGAAACCATGTACTGATCGTTTTTACGAAATGGGATTAACTTGTAAGGCCACTGGATTGAGTTGCATAAGTTCATTTCAAACATAGAGCTCTTAAGGTTTTAAAGGATTAACGAAAAATAAATAAGTGATCAGAAAAAATGAACATCCGAAGGAAAATTGATTTATTGTTAAGGCACGAGAGTTACGAATGTGTCTTGGTGAGCAAAAATTAGTTTTTCTGATGTTGTTTTATTTCATCAACTAGGTTTTGGTCTTAGAATTATTAAATTAAATTAATAGTTTTAATACTAGGTTTACGGAACACGAAATTTACGGAAGTCGTATTTACCAATTTTTAGTGAAATATGTTTATTCATTTTATAATACGACGATATGTTCTTGTAAATTTCTTACTTCTTGAGCCGTTTATTTCGAACGGAAATATATTTTAAACTTATTTTTTTGGAATCTTTACAAATTATGCAATAAATGTCCGTAAACCTAGTGTTAATATCAATTGCATTATACATTACTCGATAATTTAAAGTAGTTTATTAACTAATTTTAAGTTTTGTTGGCAAAATCGATATTTCCTTTTGCATTAGTTTTGTTATTGGACTATTTTGGACACATATAATTGGTGATAGTCTGTGCGTTTTTCTTTCATAATGATGAAATTTTAGAAACTCCACATCATTTATACTCTAAAAATTGTATGAAAATTGGATCAGTGTAAATTTACATAAAATTTTTCGAGTATTATTTGTGTGGAGTTTCTAAAGTTTCACCATTATGAAAGAAAAACTCACAGACTATCACCAATTTAAGAGCAATTTAACATTTTTTTCTATGTAAAAATTTATCACGATCGTAAAAGTACACATTATTGGTGTAATTAAGCAAAAAAGTGTGAAATTATACAATTTTAAATCGTTGAGTTTGATATTCACTCAATTTTGTAAATGTTGTGTGATTTTACACCAAACTGGTGTTTTATTATTCAAAGGAGTATTTAATTCCAAAAATTTACATCTGCTATGTGCAGAGCTGTAAAATATTGCATTACTTTGGAATGCATTAACGTAGGCATTACCCTCACAAGTAATACAATATAAAGATGATTACTAGTACCATTACTAATAATGGTAATGCGAGAAAATCGAATTACCATTACAGTAACTGATAGTGGTACTTCACCATTACTGTAATCACATGAGCATTACTTAGCATTACTCGCCATTACTAGCATTACTCGGAATTACGCAGCATTACATGGCAGTACTTTGAATTATGAAATGCCAATTTGAAAGTATTTTTTTTGACATTTTGGTAATAAAATCTTAGATTTATTTATTTTAATATTCATTTACGCATGTTTATTGTAATAATTTTGAGTAAGGCTGAGTGCTACTGCTATACTGAGTAGTAAGTAGTGCTGGTAATTGTAAGTAATGCTAAATAATGCTCATGTGAGTAAGTAATGCTAGTAATGGCGAGTAATGCTAAGTAATTCTCATGTGATTACAGTAATGGTGAAGTACCAGTAACTGTAATGGTAATTCGATTTTCTTGCATTACCATTACTAGTAATGATAATGGTAATCATTTTTAAATTGCATTACCTGTAATGGTAATGCATGTTACTGGTAATGCCATTTTTTACAGCTCTGGTTATGTGTAGATTTACCTACTTGAAAGAAGTAAAAAATAAAATTTTATTATGCAGACCGCATATCTTTTATGTGTAATTTTCCGCATATGTGTGTAATATATAATTTTACACAGGAAAAATGTATTTTTACACAAACATGTGAGTAATTTTTTCAAGTATAATTTTATTACCATTATGGAAGATATTCAATTTCCTTAAAAAAAGGGAGTAAAAGGACACCAACATTTTTTAGTATGCCATTCTATTTATTATAATATTTGCAATTGGAGTCCATTTTAAAAATAAACCAGAATGAAACAACTGTAATTAGTCGATGTGTATTATTCACTTTTCCGCAAAATTCCACGTACAATTGTGGAGAAATCTTTATCCAGGCTGAGTATCTCATTCGGTAACGTATGATAAACATAAAGCCAAAAAGTGTCAATAAAAAGGGAAAAACCAACAACAAAAAAAAACAAGCCATCAATATCAATTGGGATAAAAAAAAAATGCTGTCAAAGCCTGTCTTTATTTGGCATACAGACCAAGCAATCGAGAAGAAATACGATTCTATAAGAAAAATAAGAAAGCAGAAACAGTCCCTTTAGTAGTTTTCTTTCACAAAAATCGATATCAATGGCCTTAATAGTTTTCCCAGAAGTATACATATTAAATGTTTTTATATCAACAGCATCAATTAATGTCTAAACTGTTATGATATATATGTATGTCTGCTATTTAAAAAAGTTTTTGTTTTAATTTATCTCTTTTTCAAAAGTTATAAATTTTCCGATTCATTAGATGCAACATTTCTGAAAGGTATACATGATTCAATGGTAGGATATACTGTTAAAGTATATCAATTTATCACCAATTAAGAAAGAATTTTGTTTCTTTTTAATTAAATTTCAAACTATAACGTAAAATGAATTAAACTTTTATATAATATAACTAAAAAAAAAGGCAATGTACTATATTTGCATTTTACAATAGAATATAAGTTTTTGTGTTGCTCTATTTTACTCTGCATGCCTATTAGGAATTTAATTAAAACCACTTGGAAATTAATAGAAAATATTGTTTTACCCAAAATCCCAAACCAAAGCTATTTGCTTTAATTTATTTAAGTTTATTACTCAAGATTTCCATTTAAATATTGCAGTATTTTCTATTTTATGTATAAACTTATTATATAATATTATTAGTGTGTGTATTGATACCACTCTTAATAATGCATTTAATATTTACGAAAATAAAAAGATTGGAATTAGCAAAATTTAAATCGATTTAGAAATTTAATTAAAAACAAAAGTATAAAATGAATAACCAAAAAATTAAAAGGGCATTTATAAATGTGTGAGAACTTGAAAATCGAGTAAAAAAGGAAGTTGTTTCAATTCTGAAACTTTGCCTTTCTCTGAATTTAACAAATCTTTGTAAATGTTTACCCTCCAATAATAATTTTCAAGTAACAAGGCAGATCTATTGTTTGTTCAAATATAAATTCACAGCATGAGTTTAAATTAAATAAATCAATTAGTACTTCTAAAATACACATTAAAAGAAAAAATTAGCATTATAATCATAAATTTTTAATTAGGTGTATTTTCTGTTAAAAGTTTTCAATTTAATTAACATTAAAGACATCTCTCTTGCAAGCGATGATTTGTAGAACTTAAAAGTTTTGCTACAACTTTGAGTAGTAGGAACCAGATAACAACTGAGGAAAAACAGAATCTTATGTGGATCTAGGAAATTATAGAAAAACATGGCAGAGTGCGTACTCAGTGCAAGTTCCTTAAGATTTACATATAATGGTTTTGGTAAAATCAGTGGCATTTTCTGTGAAAACTTGAGACGTGGGTCGTCTTCTTCTTATTCCTTGTTATTATATAAGAATACGTTTGAATTGCTCTGCTCTTGCTCCTAAATTATTATTTTCATCCGCCTTGAAATGCAGTGATATCGATTTCTTGTTTTTGTAAATTTTGTTTGAGTTTATTGCAGTTGGAAATTTAGAGTGAAATTTAAAGTGCGATTACTACTTATCAAAGTTTTATTTGAGATTTCTGTAAAATAAAATATTTAGTTGAAGGTATAAATTATTTTTTAAATAAATTTCATAAGCCATAACTCCATCGCACCACGGCTGCACGGTTTATAGACA
Organism: Dysmachus trigonus; assembly: GCA_949715965.1. NCBI lineage: Eukaryota > Metazoa > Arthropoda > Insecta > Diptera > Asilidae > Dysmachus > Dysmachus trigonus. The sequence continues at coordinate 65,151,428 of OX454322.1, read as the reverse complement.
GCCGTAGGGCGGCTGTACGCAGTCCGTTGTGTTTTAGATAAATATAAAACGGCCGCAAGGAGTAGAAATAATTTGTGAACAATTTTAACACTTGGTTGCACCACGGCCGAACCAATTTATATATATAGATAAACTATAGATTTACTAATTGGTTCAGCCCATAGAGCAGCCGTGGTGCAGACAAGGGTGCGGCCATGGTAGCCTTGAAGGGGCAGAGTTACGGCATTACATTACAGTGCGGCCTTAGTGTAGTTGTCTTTCGGCCTAAGTGCGGCCGTCGTGCGAGCTTGGTGCTTGGTGAATTTGTCCGAAAAATAGATCTCGTGCAGTATTCTTAAAAATTTTAGATATTTTGGAGGGGAAATTTCCATCTAAAATACTTAAACAAATATTGCAGCTTGGAAAGTACTTTTTTGTGTTCCAGTAAGTGTTACATTTGTGTTCCTTTTTTTCTTAGTTGAAGGAGAAAATACAGTGCTGTCGGAAATTTTAGGACCAAACGTTAATTTTGGGCATATATTCTATTCCGTAGCCCGTCATTTGTTGATAAGAGAAAGAGGGATGGTGACAAGGGGTGTACATGAAATTCTTGTATGTTCCTAATTATTTTATAAAATTTTATTTTAATTCGTGTACTAATTTTAACAAAAATGAGCAAAAACTTAAGGCACTTCTGTTCAGAATTATAGGACCAATTCTCGTTTATCTCTCTTTAAGTTGGAAATAACGTTTTTCTAACGAAAAAAATCAGAAGGTTTTCGCAGAATAGTTTGTAACTGCAGGGTTTGGCACTGTGAGATTCAAACCGTTGTTATTACATGATGAATTTTTAGTAAATAAAGAACAAATTCAAAGTCCTCCCTAAAATAATAAAAACATTGTTGAATTGTTCAAAAAATGGTGAAAAAGTCAGTGGAGTTGTCCAAATTATGGCAGGTAGGGTAACTAATATTGAATTTCGATGCTTTTAACTTACATTTGGGCCATATTTCTATAGATCATAGCACTACGTGGCAAATATACAGAGCGTGAAATTTCACAACAGCTGAGAATAAGCAAGACTTGTGTTCATAACACCATTCAACGGTATCGAGAGACAGGCAATGTGCAACACAGGAAAGGAACAGGAAGGCCACAAAAGCTTACTGACCGGGTCACAAGACGTCTTGTTAATTTATGCAAGCAAAATCGCAAAGCTTCAAGTGCAGAACTTGCACAGCAACTCACGACGGCTGCTGGAACATCAATTAGCTCCTCCAGAATCAGAGAAAAGTTGTGCTTCCTTGGCTACCGATCAAGAGCTGCTGCAAAAAAAATTGCACTAACTCAGCGCAACATTTCAAAACGAATACGTTGGTGTCGCTCCTATCGTCCTTGGTCTACTTCAGACTGGAAAAAAGTGGTCTTCACCGACGAGAGCACCTTCCAGCTTCGTCCAAATCGCAGAGTGTGCGTTCGACGACTCTCTAAGGAAATTTATCTTCCAGAATGCGTAAATCCCCAGATGCACAGTGGTGGAGGAAAGGTAACGGGGTGGGGTGGGGTATCTTGGTATGGGTTCACTAACCTCCACTTATGCACTCGGACCGTTGATCAAAATTATTATATGCTTATCTTGGAAGAAAACCTCATTCCATTCATGGAAGATGAAATGCCCTTACGAGGGTCCTTTTTGCAGCAGGACAATGCGAGGCCACACACTGCCACGTCCACCCAGCGCTGGTTGAGGAATAAAAATATCAATTGCCTGGAGTGGTCCCCTCAAAGTCCGGACCTGAACATCATAGAGAATGTGTGGAAGGTCCTTAAAGATAGAGTTGCGAAGAGAAGACCGGAAATCCTCTAGGAATTAAAAGATATTTTAATTGTCGAATGGCAAGGACTGTCGGAACTTTTCGCAAAGAAATTAATATAGTCCTTACCGCGACGAATGATCGACGTTATAAAGGCCAAAGGGCAACACATTAAAGGCTGAGAGAATTGGTCCTACAATTTTGAACACAATTGTATTAAGTTTTTGCTCATTTTTGTTAATATTAGTATACGAATTAAAATAAAATTTTATAAAATAATTAAGAACATACAAAGATTTCATGTACACCCATTGTCACCATCCCTCTTTCTCTTATCAACAAATGACGCGCTAGGGAATAGAATATATGCCCAAAATTAACGTTTGGTCCTAAAATTTCCGACAGCACTGTATTTATTAGATGCAAGGCCACCAATTGAGAAAATTGAATGAATGAGACTTTAAAGAACAATTTATTCTGGATTGATTTAATTTGAACTGAGTTTGAAAAAATACATATATTTTCCCAATTTATGTTCACTATTTTGAATTAACAACAAAAAACACTTATGTGCGTTTTACCGTTTAGATGCTTTATAAAGTGCTTCCCTTTATTTACTCATTTTCACTTCACAAATAAGTGAATAGAAATAAGTTAGTTGTTTTAAGTATTCCTTATTTAATTGAAAACGTGACAAAATTTCTGTTGGCATAATAAAGTATGAAACCATAATTACGTTATGAAATTAATTTTTTGAAGGTTATGAATCATTTCCGCTAGAGTCACTGATTGCTTATTCACTCGAATTACAAATTAAGTATTCAAGTTCACTAGCTGAACGTGAACTCATCGCCACACAGTCATATTTAATATTTAGCTTATGAAAGATAATAAAATATGCAATTTACCCTAGGGCAATATTAATACAGAAATACCTAATTAAATTACACAATGAATATTCAATTCATCTATTCGGGGAACTTTAAATAAAACCCTACGAAAAAATATAATCCGTGCGGCTCCCCTAAGCAGTAAATCCGGGCAAATATTGATCGAATTGTTAGTTTCTTCAGAAATATGTATTTACATTTTGTGAAGATTCAGAGAAACATTTTTTTTGTTATAAGATTAAAGAAATGTTTTCTATACCCTCTAAATGGCCCCCACAAAGCAATGAATTCTGCAGTAATTTTTTTGACATTTACCGAAGAAACAAGAGCTTTTGTGAGCCTATATGTTGGTAAATAAAATTTAAGAATTTCATGGTATATATATATTATATCTATATGCTAAAACCCACAAATCTTAGGATCAGCTTCAAATGTTTGAATTGTGATTCTCGAAAAAATATCTATGTTTTGCTTGCCAATCAAGAAAAGGTACAATCCGAGGATATTCAAATAAGTTTAAAGTTCAAATGGATTCAAATAGCTTTAACGGAATTCAAATGGATCGGATGAAAGATTATAATTTTAGATAACCTACATTTAAAAAGAGGAATCGTCCTCTTAAATATTTAAGAATATATGTACCGGAATATTCCTCTCATTAACTACGCAACAGGAAATGCGCACACATGTTTGTTATGATTTTTCTGAATCCCACGAGATTTCTGATTATGACTAAACCATCGCTTTGGGAGCCAGCTGAAATGAGGAATTATTGTGGAGCAATGGACGAGCGAAAAAATATTTTTGTTATGATCTGCCGCTTGAGCTCCTCTAAGTCGCATTTGGGAAGAATAACAAAAGTTCGGATTTTGTTCAGTACAATTCGGAAAACATAAAATCTTGAATTGCGTTGTTTTCACGACGCACGTGGTTATTGGTTAAAACTCACGTGTGTGTAGTATGTTATTTGATATGATGTATTATATTTCATATTATGTGTTCAGTAAATTAAAGTAAGTGTAAAAATTGTCCTGCAAGGATTTCCTAAATTTGGGCAGAATAAGATTATAAATTATTGAACAAACGGAACATTTTTTCACGTTTTTTTTTTTTTTCAAAACAAGCTATCATCGCCAGGTTTATCCTCATTTCGCTATATCTCTAAATGTTAATTTTTTGGAGCAACCCTAAAAACTCTTATACCTTTTCTCATGCTAATATAATACTTGGACATCTTTAATTTCCAAATGTCTATTGTAAATTCGAAATCAATGACCTTTGATGTTCAATTTCTTGGAAATCCTTTGAATTAGAAGTGTTTGAATATCTAAACTTTGATATCGCATTGTAATATGAAATATGCACGTTTTAGGTTATCACGTTTTTAAAATTGATTACGGGTCGTATGTACATTTCATAATATTTATTTGAAACAACTTTGGAACGCATTAAGTAAGACATAAATAACATTTATTACTACAACAATAATTATTAATTCAACAATGTTTTTTTTTATACAATTTTGTTAAACAACATGCTATTTTAAATACTTTCCTCCACGTAGTTGCAAGTATGCATGTAGATATAAATTTCAGGCACAAACGCAAACAACAATAGTCTTTGTTGTAGTTACAACGTACATTTTGAGCATAAAATGAAAGTGTCTAAGGTAGCAATTTAGTATAACTTTTTCATTGGTTATATTTAGATCTGGAATTTTATATTGAATTGAAATCTTTGAATAGTTACTTATCGCAAAACTTCTTAATTTTTTAAAGAAAACATCAGATTGCAGTGACTCATGACCATTATGCGTTAGCAAATTAATATTATAATTTTATTAATAAAAGCATTTTAAGTTTGACTGGGTAAAAATCATGAAAAATTGATGCGTTTATTGCAAACTTAAAAACTTTGCTATAGGTCACGGTCTAAAAAATTCAAAATCAACGTGAAATTTTTGATCTAGATAAGATTAATAAAAGAACGCAGATATAGTTAACAACTTTATCGAATTCAGTTGCATTTTGTACTCAAAAATTTGTCGAATTTTTTACTTTACTCTTTACAATTTTGAAATCTCTCCAGCTTCTAGAATTGTGAACGGTTTAAGGCATACGAGGTAACGCCCGAAAGGTAAAAGGATGTATACATCCTACCGAGCCTTTTACTATTATTTTGCGATGACAGGACTTACATTTAGGAAGTGGATCTCTTGTCAAAGACAAAAAATTTTAATTTAAATAGAGTGAAAGAGTTTTTTTAGATACTGTTCAGAACACTCCATAGAATGGATTGGGATATGTTGCAACACATCTTTCAGGGATATCCTGTAAAAAGCGATTACCAAAAGGGCTAGCAACTAAAAACTGAAGAAACTACTAAATTTCTTGTTGTACAAATAGTAGTATAGTTCCTCCAAAATACCAATAGTTTTTATTAAAAAACAAATGTAATTAATAATAAAAATAAAGCACTTTATATTGAATACTTTATAATGTTAGTTCAAAATTGTTTTTTGTTAAATTAACGATGCAAATTGTCAACTTGAAAGTTTAATGCGAAAGGTAGTTAAATTAATAATTTTTGACATTGGGGCTAAATCTTATTTAAAGTCTACATAAGTAAAGAAGCAAGAAAAAATATATATTGTAAAAACTACGCCAGGAAGTCACAAACAATTTTTGACGATTTTGCCGTACAATCATAACCTTCCCTCTCCAGGCGCAGGCAAGTGGCAGGCGTCACGTTTATGCATGACATTGTTACTGGCCATATAGACTCCCCTAACTTGCTGAGTCTCCTTAATTTTAATTCCCGACCGCGTGCTACTAGAGGACAGAATTTTCTTTATGTTGCTAGTCATCGAACCAATTACGGCTCAAATGAACCAATCTCAGCCATGTCTAAACTTTACAATTCTTCCTCTTCCTCTGTAATTGATTTTAACTGTGATAGAAAGACTTTGAGAAACCGTTTAATTACTCTTAATTAATAATAATTTAATTACTCTTTGTATTTTTCACTTAAGTTTTGTTATGCTACTTTATTTATAAGTTTTGTTTTGCTAATTTATTTTATTCAGTTTTTATAGACGATTGTTATTATGTCAGATGGTTTATGTAACCTGTTGATACGAAATAAATAAATAAATAAATTACAAGAACATATATAAATCCACATATTATTTTGCCACGCCGGTGGAAGAAAAATCTGGAAAAAATATATGTTAGGAAGCCATAAAAAATTTTTTTTGATTGTACCAAAATTTAAAATGGCTGAAAAAGAGTTTAGAAAAAAAAAAAAAATTTTTTTTTAGGTTATATTCAATTTTCAGTTCCACTTTCTTTCTGTGATGCGCCTCAATGATATCTATATGTCAAAATCCCATTCCAATCAGTCAAAAGATATTAATTTTTCAAAAGATATTTATTTTGTTTTCGTAATTTTTAAAATTAATTCTCACCCCTTGTGGGTTAATTCTTAAGGGATTAAACTTGGCCAAATTGTTACTTATGTTAGTCCTGACTATAAAAAAATATAACGGTCATAATCGGTATGGGGGCACTTTAGCCTTTTTTATCCCCCTATGGCCTTTAGAAGTTAAGGGGGTGTCCTGAATTAGAATGTTCTAAAACAGAGTTTTTTTGTGTTTTTTTTTTAGAAGGGAAAGAAATAAATGAACTTATTGAATCTTGAGGTATGGTTTTATACATATTTAACAACTACAAAAATTTTTTTTTTAAGCAAAACAAATTATTATAAATGATTTCTGAGCCAATTTCAAGGGCTTTCGGCGGGAAAGATCCACCTCGTAATTCTTGAGTAAAACAAAAAAACCAACTGGGTCAACTAAAAAAATTGCAGAAAAAAATGTGAAATAAAAAATTTTGGCGGGTTTTAAAAAAAATGCGTTTTTTAGAAAATAAAAATTAACTTTAAGGTGTTATAACAATTATTTAAATAAACTTTTTAGCGAACTTTTTTAGTTTACTTAGAGAATTTAATACTGAAGAAAAAAAACTTTGTTTCAAATTATATAAGTCGTTTAGTTCTTTAGCTATCACGCCCGCCAATTTAGAAAAATTGTGAAAATAAAATCTAGAGAAAACGCGTCTCAAAGTTCTCAATACGAAAACAAATATTACGTACACCTGCTCGACGCTGGTCTGCTTTCGGCTTTATATTCTTGGAAATATTTAGAATTGCCCTCTGTCACTTTGCAAACATATTCTTAGATAGTTTATCTATCGATTTAAGCAATAAAAAAAATATCGATTTTTTTGACATTTTAATTCAGGACACCCCCTTAAGAGCTTTTAAGTTTAATGTAGAAGTTTAATGTAGAATCTGGGGGTAAGTTAAAGTGCAATTACTTATTATTTTCCATCCAGAAGATATCTTGAAATTCACTTATTTGTTGGCCCTCTAGAGGCGAATACCGCAAGAGATATTTGTGAATGGTCCAAAATCGATATTCTCAGTCTGTAGTGAGCCATCAAGATAATCTAACTCAACTCAAGTATGCAAATTACACTTTCAGCTAATCAGGTACAATTCGGACCAATTCCTTGATGATCAGCCTCTTCATTGTATAATAAAAAATTCATTCACGCTATGAAAATCTGCGCCTATAACCACTCCCCTTGAGCGATACAAAAAATAATTTGGAATTATTTACATCGATATGAGAGAGATTGGTTGCGCGGTAATGTGACATGAATTGATGGAAAATCTCCGGAGATTGCTATTATAAGTGTTTAAAAATCGCATTTGGGGTTCATATCCGCGACGGGGCCTCTGTTAAACCAATTGCGATCAACATGCAGGAGCGACAGCGCAAACAAAGGAGGGTGAGTACAAATTACAATTTTCGGCTGTGCAATGTATCACATATAAAAGTTATCATGACACGGTTTGTTCGGCCCATCAAGCTGCAGGACAAAAGACGAGAGGAGCATCTGCCAGATGCATCTCGTTTTGTATTCATTGCGGCCGAGTGTGCGCGCAGCTTAACGCTAAGGGGCTAAATTAATCCTTATGCTCGGGCCGCAACAGTAGCAGTAGCAAAAAGCGGAACATAAGAATCATTGATTAGCTACGGCAATAAAAGTTTCAAGTATTTCTCACTTTGTCTTCGTTGTTGGCACTCCAGAGGTGTGTGCTGCTGCCCCTGTGCGTTACATTACGTTACGTTACGCAGGGGATGAGCCAAAAAGTATCACTTTTATTGATTCCCATTTTCACTTTATATGTGATAATTTGGTGTTAAATTTCTATTTAAAAAGGTTCCTTCATCGGTTTGCGTGATAAACGACTTAACCAGGAAGAACAGGAGGCCGACAACAGAGCTCGTTGAGGTGAGTGAGCGCTGTAAGGGAACTGGGATGAAAGTCCGCACAGGACTTATACATGTTAAACTCCTGGAGGAAGGATAAATACAAATTTTCCACTTCATTCGCCATGATTTGATTGATGAGTTTTGAATTTTACAGAAGAATACACTTAAGTGTTTGTAGTAGATTGGGCTTGTTTAGGGCCAATGTACAAAGGAAGCCCACCGTTTTGTTTTATTCACCTAAATGCGTTTTATTTGGCTATACATTACTTTGATTATACATATGTTTAACTATTTATTTTATTACCAGACTAGCTGAGATACCCGGCGGCGTTGCTTGGCCGCAATTATTCTTTTGATGAAACCAAAATTTAAACGTAATAGAGTGCTCGATAACTCATATGAAAGGAAAGTCTTGTACTAAAAAACGCTTCAAACCTAGGATTAAAATTCGAGTCCAATTTTTCTATTCTATATTTAATATGTATTACTGGTAACGTGTAACAAGTCTCATCTTCTTCCGTGACTTTTGTCATGTCATGTACCATGTGTGATGTCTTGTGTCACATCATATCATGTCATATGTCATATTATGCAGTGATGCAATGTGTAATTTATATCATGTCACATGTTATATGTCATATCACGTCGTGTTGTGTCATATTGCGTTATATCGTGTCATGTTGTTCCGCGAAGACAGTATGAGTAAAGATGGATCCAAGTACACTTCGAGCGATCGCATATTACGAGTTCTTGCAGGGGCATTCTGCTAGAGCCGCAGCCGCATACATACATCTTTTGAAGACGAACCTAGTTCCGGCAGGAAATCAACTATCGACGATGAAGAAGTGCGAGAACTTATAAAGGCAAAGCCTTATACGTCGTCATGAGAACAACAACAAAATCAACAAAATCGGATGTAGCCATATCACGATTCTTCTTTCTCAAAGTTATATCGTCATGGATACCGCACGATCTCAACGAATCGTACAAAGCGACACGCATGTCTATTTATCTTTCACTCCTCCATCGTCCACACAGAAGGGATTTCCTTCAAGAAATAGTCACTGGAGATGAAAGCTAGGTACTCTATGTTAACCACACACGAAAGCGATAGTGGCTACCGAAAAGTGAAAACCTGAACCGACCCCTAGGCTGCCCCGTGAAATGAAGAAAGTTTTACTCTGTTGTTGGTGGGATTCTGAGGGCATACTCTATTACGAACTTCTGCAACCCAACGCCAAAATATAGGCAGAGACTTACTCTGCACAATTGCAAAAGCTTGCTCAAATTATTAAACAAAAAAGGCGCAAACGTTTCCAAGTTCGGCTTCTCCACGACAATGCTCGACCCCACGTAGCTAAGATGACACAAGAATCTATTTCGCAGCTAAGGTGGGAAGTTCTACCATACCCACCGAATTCACCAGAGTTATGTTTACAGCAATTATGTTAGGTGAAAATCATAAGCAAAAATAAATAAATAAACCAAAAACACATTTTTTTTTTGAACAAGATATTTTCTGGAGATATGTACTATAATTATGAATAGAAAAATAATTTCACTTAGAACTTAAACTTATTTGTTGTAAACATTTAAATATTTTCATTTAATGACCACCGCTTACAATACCATTTCAACATTTAAGTTTAATTTATATAATAGTATATATTTTATTATTTGTTTAATAGGTATCGAACAAATAAACATTGTGCGGTGCATTATATATTGTTCTTACAAATTTCTATAGATTATAGAGCTGGTTTTGCGCTTTTTTTTTTTTAACGCAGTCAGGTTTTTTGTTTTATTTTAATAATTTATTTTATTTCACACTTTTTCGCGGACGTCATATATAAATTTTAAAACCTATGCCACTCCCACAATTAAGACGAATCTAATAACACTTCATATGTTAAAATCTATCAAACCGTTTAGACTAGACGTTTATAAAATACTATATAATAATAATTTAAACACACACATAACCTGTACAGAGACGGTCATTGATTTTTGATGTTGTAGAATTTAAAATGAAATATCTCCCAAATGGTATAATTGTTTTTCATTACTCAAACCATCTGTCACAAGAAGGAAAATTCCTCAATCGAATAAAACTAATGAAAACCAATTTGAAAGCAAACGGCTGTAAGAATGGAAATGATCTGCTTTTTTAGGAGCAATTAAGATTGTGTCATTACGTCATTTTCGTGAATCTTGAAAACAAGAAAAGCGCACCGGGTGAAACATGGGTTTAGGAGTGTTTGCAAGTAGTGAAGTTCACCCCTCAAAGCATCTAATTAAATCCACAAAGGAAATACATTCAACAAGTTGTATGCCCGTATTTTTTCCATGCCAGCCGCTAGAGAGGAGCCAAAAACACATTTTTTCCCTCTTCACTATTCACGGGCGAACTTTTTATATTATTCATTGTTGTTGTTCCTACGCCTGTGTTGGTCAATGGACCCAGCCGCCCCACGCCCCGCCTGTTTTCATGGTTTGTTGCATAGAACCTGAAGCTTGCTTGGCCCTTTATTTTTCTTCCGCCGTGAACTTTCTATAGCTTTTTTTCCCATTCGCTGCTATAAGTGTTTACAAATGAAAATTTTCCCTGTCAAGAAAAGTGGTTTTGCGAGCAGAGAGTTGGGCGCAATAAAGAAGTGCGAAGTGAAGCTCGACATCTCTAATGGCAACGACAATGGCAAGGACAAAGGCGCAATAATTGAGGGGGGTATCGTCGGATTTTTCCAGATTGGCGGCTGTCTTATATTATATTTTAAATCAAATGAAAAGAAATTGGGGAGAAGTGAAACCATCTAGGAAACATTTCCGTTGCCGTTAACAATTGGTAAGATGAAGTGACCCCGAAGTTGGATCTCGTTTGATAGAAGCTATGTTCAGTCTGACGGAACGCGACTAAAAGGGGCTGTCTAAATAAATTACAAAACCCGACGATTTATGATTTCAAAACCAGAAGAACAAAATCACAATACGCTCCGAGGGGAGTGTTTTTGTAAACTAATTGGCTTCACCATCAATAATACTAAACGCTAAACATTATTCCTTCAATTTAAATTTTCTGACAAATTTTCTATGGTTTTACACTAAGAAGTAGGATTGCGTTATTTAAGTCTGCGTTTGAGAATTATATTTATATGTTTTCATCTCTTTATTTGACTCTTAACAGAAACAAATCAAATCAAACGTCGAATTTATGAAATTTTGCGATATTTATTTATATCAGTCAATTAGTTTCAATTATAATTATTTCAATCGTATGTCGTTATATAAATAACACATAAGACAAGTACTATTATCTTGAGAAGCTATTCAATTAGCTAAATATAGCTAAAGAAGTACAAAAATAGATAGATCTAATTAATCCATTCACTAATTACAGTGAAATCTCTTTAAGACGGAGTGGAAAACGTTAAATATTTTCAGGATTATCCTTATAAAGTTGCCAAACAAATATTACTAATTTATAAAATATAAATATTGTAGAAGTTAAATCGGCTACATACAGAAACCACCACACAGACCAGTTTAAATATTTAGGTACATTTTACGGAGAATAAATCTATTATACATATATTCAGCCATCGTGATAGAAAAAAATATATTCGGTTTCTGAATTAAATATTTAGCGGGGAAATACATTCGCAACCTTCGAAATTGTTGTTTTTTTTTCTTTTAAATGTTTGTATAACATCTCAAGCATGTACCATCACAGTTTTAAAACTAAATTCAATGTACTTCTGATGTTAAAGGCTATAAATGTGACTCATCCAAACTTTAAACGCGTTTTTCTCAAAACTATATTTTTCAAATTATTGATTGATGCCGCAGAAATTTTACACACACTTCTGTTACCAACTTAGGACGACACAAGGGGTAGAATCCACCCCAGTAGTTTAGATTTGAAATAAATTCGAAACTACTGATTTTTCCGAGAAAAGTGTAGGGATATTTTTTGTAAAAAAATTCATTCTCTTTAATACAGTGGCAATAGTTTTTTTTAAATAAGTAATACTAGAGCTAGAAAATGTCATTTGAAAGGCATAATTTACAGAAAAATGGGTGATTTCATTAAAACTGAAATTCAGATCTTTTATGTAATAAATAAAATTTATATTTATTTTGCAATCTGAAGTGCGAAGATTTGCAATATTAGAAATAAAGATAAATGTTTCATAAAAATCACTTGGCTTGTATTATATCTCTTATGCTGTCTAACAGTTAATTATATAATTATTTAATAATAATAACTAATACTTAAGGTTTTATAAATATTGAACAAATCGTTCTTTAAAAAAGAATCATGAAAATTGACTTATTTTCACGAGTCTAAAGGTATTTCCCGCTAAAAATACGATTTTTATTAAGTTTTAATTCTGTTTTAAAGAGTTTTCCACTAAATACGATAATTTTACTTTAAACTGAATATTATAAATACTCATCTATCGTATGTTACATACATGATATGATTTTAAAAATGCCAAAAGTAATTAAAACATAATTTTTCTTGAAAAGTTTTGTCTAAAATTTGGGCACTTTATTTTAAAAAAATGAGGAGGGAATGGTGCTTACTTTAGATCTTTCTTTAAAAAAATATACTAAGTGTGATATATTTTAGAAATCTTTTCATCAAGGGTTTTCATATGATTCTCGATATAATAAATTGTAAGGAATGTAGTATTACTACGACTTTACCTCACTGATTTTACATAAATATTGATCCAATCATGTTTCCAAGATATTAAGTTGTAGAAGTTTTAGGTAGTTGAGTAGGCATGATAGATATGATAATGATATGTCTTCCGTTTTTTTTTTCAATTTCCGGCAATAAAAACTGATTGGTATAACGTTCCTAAGAGAATTCAATATAAATTGCTTATTTAAGTTTCAGAAATACACGACTGAAAAAAAAAAAAAAAAATTAAATTCTATTGCTATACCATTTCATAAAAAAAATCTATTGAGGTAATAATTCCATGAAAATGGCCACAAAAATCACGCAAATATTCCTCGCAATAAATAAAGTGTATCGATCTGCCACCTTTCGAAGCTCATAACTATCAGGTTCTGTAAAATCCTTGGCTTGTAAATTCCTCATTCTACAATCCCCCCGGGTAGTAACTCTTATATTTGTGGCTGAAACTCATCAGTTTCAGGTTGCGTGCCGATGGCAATTAAGATATTCATCCAAAACAGATTGGCTTGCACCTGAAACTATGTTAATTAAAGGTGCTTATTGCGGATATTCCCTAAAATCATAATTAACAATTTCATATCTATAGACCGTTTTTGTGTTATTAATACTCGGTCCTTTGAAAGCATGTTTCAATTATCTGAGGTAATGATATCGAAATTGACGAGGACGCTTTAAATGTCTGGCACATCTGAATATTTAATTTTTTTTTTTAATATCATTAACTTATATTTAATCTTTTCTTCAAATGTTTGGAAATATTTTCTCTCTCTGTAAAATACAACTTATAATTAATTAAAAATTGCTGTTAATCAATGCTTCAATATGGATTTATAAAAGGAAAATCTACCATTATTGATTTTTTAGATTTTTTTAATTATTGCGTATCAGCAATTTAATCTGGCAAACAAGTCGATTGTATATTCACAGACTTCAGTAAAGCGTTTGATAGAATAAATCATCCTGTTCCACTTTTGTTAAGTGGGTTACCTCTTATCTTTCTGGTCGTACAAAATATGTTAGTATCCGTGCAGTCCTCTCTAATCTTTTTTGTGTTACATCTGGTGTACTACAGGGTAGTCATCTTGGTCCACTGTTGTTTATTTTCTACATCAATGGCCATGTAAAAATCGTTCACACAATATTTGACAATCGTGATTGTGAGGAACCTATATCGTTAATGTTGTCTGTATTTTTTTTATATTATTGTATTGGATTTCCTAAGTAATCAGTGTTTTTGATGAAACTTTCAGTAATAAATAAATAAATAAAATATCTGTCACTTGACATGAACATTCATAAATATTCATCAGAAAAATGGAAAATCGCTATATTTCACGATTATCGCTCTCAAGATTCAAATTAAAATTTTCTCAATTTTCATTATTAAATTATTTATTTTTTTTCTTCTGTATTCAAACAATTTCCAAATCCCTTATGATCGACCCTATTCACAAAAACTGCCTGAGATGAAACTTTGGTGAAAACTTTTGAAAAACAACATCATCTATCATGGTTTTGCCATCAGCTTGCAAATTGTATGTCAGTCGCAAGTCTCAAACTGAGGATAATGCCTCCATCTGAGATATGTAATGATGCGTATCTTGAAAGCTTCGAGGCATACAAAACAAAAATTATTGCCCTAGGCTACACGAGTCTGCCATAACTCGACACTAATAATCTCGTTTTCCAAGCCAACAAACACGATTTAATTCCCCAAGTAGGATTTGGAATTCCGCGAGTCCTGCTAAAACCGAATTCATTCCATCTTTATAGCGTTCAAATGCCTTTAGTATTATAGAGAATAATTTTCAATTCCCCAGTTTTAAGGCAAATGGTAAAAATTGTTTTGTAATTGTATTATACATATTTGCTTATTCATCTCATATTATCTGTTTAATAAATTGTTTTTTGAAAAGATCAAGGAAAAGTCCTGTAAATTGGTATTTATTCAATTTTCGGAATAGGGAAAAAGTTAAAATGATAAATCAAGCAATTTCTTGGAATGGAATTACAGCTGCTTTTATTGCTCGAGATCCACCCTGAGGGCATTAAAGGAAACGATTAAAAATCTCAAGAGTTATAAATCCCAAGAGGAAGAAATTCGGGAGTTATTCCCACGAGTACGAGTATGAATCACCTGCCTGTGCAAATAGATGTACTGAATGACCCCACTTGTTCTTTCCAATTTAAAATCCTTCCAATTTCATTTCATTGAACTCAGAATGAAACCGTGACCCATCTCAACCCTTGACAAATAAAAAGTCTTAAGTGCAGGAAACGAGTTTACATTTAAGAGAGACATTTTCAACATGAATCTGTTACAGAAATTCTTATGGATGGCCAATGTGATAATCATAGACAAATGATTTCTCATTATTGGAACTCGATGACAATTAAAAGTTGTTTAATTAAAAGTGTTCTGGAGAGATAATTGGTTCCAAAAAGTAATTAAAATGTTTTTTGCATCCGTTGAAAGTTATTTATCCTACAGTTTCTTGACTTTGTTACTACAATAGACTTTTACATTGGCAGTCCGAAAGCGAGAGCTAGAGAACTACTTTATTGGCCTAACATGGCAAACGAGATTGAGTCTTTCATTCAACATTGTTGGATTTGTCAGAAACAAAGAAACAATAACCGAAATGAGCCCATGATATCTCACGAAATACCAAAATTCCTCACACTGTAATTGCAGACAATGTTCCTTTTAATTCCGCAAAATGTAGGTCTTTTGCAAACAAGTGGAATTTTGAAATAACTACTAGCAGTCCACACTACCCAAAGTCAAATGGACTTGCCGAACGCGCTGTTCAAATAATTAAACAATTACTAAAAAAGACAGATAGCCCTGAACAATTTTACTATGGCTTACTGGAGTATAGAAATACACCAGTAAAAGATCTAATCTACTCGCCCGCTCAAATGTTATACAATAAACGCTTAAGAACTAAACTACCTATTCATGAAAAATTACTAGAACCGAAAACTGTTAAAGATTCATCACTACATCAGAAAAAAATAAATCGGGTTAGAAACGACTATAACAAAACCAAAAAAAGAAAAGAAACAAATTTTGAAGTAGAAGATACGGTTAGCATATTATTAGGAAGAAATAGAGAAAAAGCCACTGTTATTAAAAAATTAAGAGAACCGCGATCGTATTTAGTACAAACACAAAATGGGAAAATATATAGAAGAAACAGTAAATTCTTAACACTAATCCCAAAGGATATAAAAGCTCCTGACCAAAACCTGCACTATGACTATACTTATAATAAAGAAAATACATCAAACACTTCACAGCAGTCTCATGACAATGGACTCATCCATACCAGTCCTTCAAGACTCAGAAGTGGTCGAATCTACAAATTATAATAAAGCCTATGTGATTGCATATTTTGAACCGAGCTATTAGGCTATTGTATAAACATCTACTTACCTTAGGATAGAAGAAGAACCCATACCCATTGTAATTTGAACTGTATCAAAGTGTAATAATGAATTTGAACTGTATCAAAGTGTAATAATGAATTTGAACTGTATCAAAGTGTCATAATGAGTTTGAACTGTATCAAAGTGTAATAATGAATTTGAACTGTATAAAAGTGTAATGATGAATTTGAACTGTATCAAAGTGTAATGATGAATTTGAAAAAAAAAAAAAAAAAAAAAAAATTTACATTAATCAGTATCAGAAATTTAGAATTTATTAAGAGATATGTTATAATTGTAGGAGGAGATGTAGCATATGTGGCAGTCCCACATTTTAGATTATAATGGTGTTTTAGTACACTTTTGTATAGGTACTCTAGGACACTTTTATCTTCTGTACAATTTCCGGTCAATAAAGTTCTTACACTAGAAGACGTCAGACTCACTCACTCAAGCTGCCACATCCTTTGTTTAAAATATAACCCAACTACTGCTCTTTAAGGTACAGAAAATAGAATCAAATAACAAAAGATTGATTTAAATCGAATAGATAGCTACTTATATATAATAAATAACTACAGAGAACATACAAATAAAAAGTATGACAATGACTTTTTCTTCGTCTTATGCAAAATATGTATTTCATAAGTCTATATACTTCCTTTCCCTTCTGACGCCTGCATGACTTAGACTTGGAATAAAATCAATTTATGAATGAATTTATTTTTAGTTTAGAATGCTTAAATTTTAAAATGATTTACTTCCTTTTTATACTTATGCAATTGTCGTCTTGTCTGAAAAATGTTTTTTGCCATAAACGATACCATTTTTAGAATGCAATTTTTTCCGCCCGGCCCATACCACAAAAGATATAAATAAAGTTTTTAGCATTTTTCAAACTCCATTTTCGAATTACAAAGAAGTTACTGTATATGCATGAGTGGGATTTATTGACCTTCAAAATTACTCTATTCTCAAAGAGAAATTTCAAAAAGTCTAAGATCCAAAAATATGCATTGATTTAAGCTAAAAATATCAGCAAATACAACAGCTTGCATCAAATGTTTTCCCTGTGTTATTTTAAAAGCATTTATTTATCTTGCGTATGAAATGTAACAAAAAGACCCACAGACCAAGAATTTTCGATAATGTATTTTTGTCATAATGAAGATGGAATCTTCAATTGCACAAGTTGAAATTTAAGGAGACGAGTTTATTATAAAGGTTACTAAGTTTCAGGAAAATACATCACAATTAAATTATAGTACAGGGTGTCCAATAGGAAATTGCGAAAACTAATGGGTCACAATTTTTTAACAAATGGAGAGATCGGTAAAATGTAAATACTTTTTAATAAAGGACAGTCGTCATTTTTATTTCATGTCCATTTTATTATAAAAAAATTAAATCTATTTAATACAAACCATTAATTTAAGAATATAGTGAAAAACGTGAATTATTAATAATATATATTTGTGAAATGTGAACCATCTACATAAAAGGTATCTACCTGCATTTCTTTGAATCTTCTGTCGCCGGAGAGAAGTACAAAGGGATGTTAGAGACCAAATCCTTTCTCATGCGAAAAAGAGGAGCCGCGTTAAATCGTTTTTTTTTATTCAAGACGGAGCAGCACCTGATTGCACACAAGAAGTATCATCAATAAATTTTATGGCGATCGAGTTATTGGCCTAGGTACCCACGCTTTACTAGGGGAAAAGGAATAGAATAGCCACCTTACTCGTCAGATCTCATTCGATTTGATTTCTTTTTATGGGGCTACATTAAAGATCTCTGCTATGAAAATAACCAAAAAAACAGTTGAGGATTTTATTAAAGACATTGGGAAGATAGTCAATGGCATTTCAAATGAAACGTTAGAACATGTTTTTAATAGTTTTAGAAAGCATATGGATATTTGTGGCAAATTAGATGGTTAAAATATCGAAAATATATATCATTAGTAACTAACGTACTTCACTACTTTTTTAAATTAATTGTTTTGTATTAAATAGATTTAATTTTTTTACAATAAAATGGACATGAAATAAAAATGACGACTTTCCTTTATTAAAAAGTATTTACAATTTACCGATCTCTCCATTTGTTAAAAAATTGTGACCCATTAGTTTTCGCAATTTCTTATTGGACACCCTGTAGAATACTTAAAATGTTCGTAATTATATTAATTTGTCATTTTATGTAAGACTTTATAAAAATAAATCATAACTAGTAATGCTCTTTGCCTTCTAAGTTATAATGATCACCAATCAATTACTTCATACATTTCATTAAATTTTTATTATTAATTTTGCACTTTAACTTTTTTTCGATTCTAATAAGTGCAACATTTTCATTCCAACAATATACTGTCGCCTGTGGAGGTACACTTTAGGTCTAGATCAAAGGGAATTTTTAGATTTAATACCACTTAATGTAAGTAATTTAAAATTTGAGGAAAGATGAATAAAAATTGTTGTGATTTTTTCTGTATGATACTTCAAATTTTTAATACAAAATTGTTCAGATATATTTATTTTAACTTGTATGCTATGTATAGTTATTTTTTCAGAATTTAAAGTTATTCTCTTCATTTCACAATAATATAATATTATCAGATAATATTTACCAATAGATTAAATAGCCAGTTACCTCTTTAGCAAGAAAATTTCTAGGAATGTTTGGTTTCTTAACTAAATTACCGACAACATTTATAATAAAGACATGTATCTAAATTTTCTTTTATATGTAATTATCTCTCGTATACTTGCTTTGGGTAAAAATTCCATTTCTTGTTTATTATCTCACAGTGCTCTGTCACTAAAAGGCGATGAACGTCTTGAAGGAAATTCCTAAATAATTGTGTGGCATAAATGTATATAGTACACACTTAGGATTGTTAATTAAAATAGCAAAGCAAAGTATAGCACTCACGGTGAGAATGCCCGGAAGGCTTATGGGAGCTATGAATTTTATATATGGTATATTTTGTGACAGACTTCTTAGTAACAATATGTAATGCCATCAACCTTATTATAGTCGACATTCCTCTATGTTTTCCTCAATTTAACGTCAATTTCGTATGCTAGAGTCTTAGGGGAAATTGTTCAGACGAAAATCATGGTCTTGATAAATATTTAAGCCCAAACTTTAGCATTTGGTAAAGTTACGAGGTCCTTTTCTGATTATATTATATGCTTATAAGATGAGACTTATTATGAAAGTAAGATGGAGATCATATGCAGTTGTCTGTGGCTTAGATAATTTCTGAAATATAACTTGCAGTTGGAAAACTTTTTTTCATCATAATTAATTTTTGTTACTAGAGTTTTTGTGTAGTGCATTCATATTTCGACATAGAAAACTTTTAAAAGAAGTTTATTTCATTAGTTTCATTGTCTCAGTATATTTTGAAGTTGACCGTCGAATATCCACGTATATAAACGGTGCGCCATATATTCTTTTTGGGCATGAAACTAAAACTTTATCATGAATCATAATGATAAATGGACAGTGAACGTTTTAAAAAATGGTTTTGTTTAAAAAAAATAGTCATACCAGCAGGTAAACTTTGAAGCAGTCGCCAATTTTGCAGATTTGAGCAAAATAAATGGAGCTAAAGAATTGTAGATAAATTTAGATTGATGTGGCTGTCCGAAGACACACTTAGGCCATTATAGGTCCATTGTGATACCACTTTTTGTGACCAGGGTTTCTGGTGGGAATTGAACCCACAATTTTTAGAGCTCTGCTGCTCACAGCTAACGCGTCGCATTACCAACTGAGCTATGGAGGCCCCCCGCTAAACAAATACTATGTCTAATAAATCTGATAAATGGAATTCCTAGTAATTTAATTAAAGACACCACTTTACAATTTATAGAAACATTATTCCTAGTCACTTATATCAATTTACTGAATTTGAAATTCTAGGAAACTATTCAGGACACTAATTTGCGCGATCTCTGCCTTAGTCCTTAAATCTGATGTAAACGCTCGATCATTATTTTATATTTTATGAATACGTAATTTTTTTATGATTTCGGTAATCAAAGCGATTTTTACATTTGCAATAAAAAAGGGAAATGTTCTTTATCAATAACTTTTCTTTAGGAATACATATGCTATATTCGAATTTTAGCCATCTCTGTGACGCTTTAGCAGAATATACTATATAATGTACTTGTGTACGTTTTGAGTTATTGATACCTATTTTATCTAACTTAATTACAATCAGACCGTATTTAATTATTCTGTAGGATGGGCCATCTGTTGGTTTCTTTTTAAATTGCATGTTACTTTGACACAGATAGTCCTTTCGCGCTCAAAAAATTGACAGAAAGACAGTTTCTTATCTCCGTGGTACGAAATGAATAGATTTACACTTGAACAACTTTGAGAAATATTTAAAACTTATTTCCGAAGTGAGTGTTGTGTTGCCGAAACACAATTTTGAGAAGAAAATTCGTTCGAAATTAAGCACCAGCATTTACATAAATTTGTACAGAGCTTCGATTTGATACCGTTGAAATTTTTTTTTTGTGAGCTGCGGATGAGATTGATTTTATGCTGACAATCCAGTGATCACTCAGGCACTTATGTATGTACAATATTAAACTTCTCTTGAAATAACGGTCTAAACCGGTGAAAATGTTCTGCACAATTGGGTTGCCAGAATGAGCTACTCTCGAGTCAGCCAAGGCGGCCATTCCAATAAAATTATATTCCATAGCTAATCGGAAGATTTCTTCTTTTCAATAAATCAACAAACTTTGAAAAATATTGAAGAATGTTTATTATATAAAATTTATAAAAAGAAACCACTCGATAGCCCATCCTATATATGCAGCATTATAAGTAGGCTTTTATCAATTAGTTAATAAAAGTGTTCTTAATGGCTTTTTAGAAAAAAGGAACATCAAATTCTTAAGTCTCAAATTAATATAAAAGACAAAATTTCAAAATATATTTACAATTTAACCAAGTTGTTATTTATTTTTTTGATACGAAAAAGTGGAAGTATATTAATTGTATTTAGAATCCACTTCCTTCCTTATTTACCAAAAATAGGAAAAAAAACTAAAAGATGGACGTCTTCGGGCAATTCATAAATTTGCTGAATTATACTCATATCCTAAGCACAGGAAACAGGTCGAACTAGTGTCCGAGTATCTGTAATAAGGACTTTTAAAGCCTAAAAAGGAAAGGAGGTGGTATCCCTGCGCGTGCTGAAAACACTTGTATTGACCCGAAATAGACTCAATACATCGGTCATTGTGCACCACTATAAACGATAAATGTTCTAGTCTTCTTCTCTAATGTCACATTTCATCGCTCCACATGTACCTAAGAAGCTACGATTTGTTATCAGAAATATTTCTTTTGATTGCTGAGAGTAAAGCCATTATAAATAAAAATTTATATATAGTAAATAAGGTGATTGCTTCTTCCTAGTTATATAACATTTAATAAAATATATCTCTGTGTTATCTCCATAGAAACCAATTCTGTGTGGTTGCACACTTATGTAAATACAAGCTTATGAAGCTAGTATACTGTTTTTAAATATATATCTTTTCATTTCAAAGTTAATTATTGTAATTTATATGCAAAATATTCTCAAGGTCATCCGATTGTCGAGTGCAGCCAAAACCACAATATACAACTCTACAGGACTAAAGGTATTTATTACTCTTGGCTGGTCTGTCGAGGTATTCAAGCGTAGCGTTAACGAATGACCCTATGACGGGGGTGTTGATCTATATTAAATTAGGGCGTGATACGGCGTATCTTCCACAAGTGTAGTAAAAACTTGAGCCCTATAGGGCCGATGGGATCTCATTTATCATACTTCCTCTTATTATATGCTCATTTTGTATCTCTGGTAGCACATGTACCTTTTGCGTAGGATTATGATGACACATGTTGAGTACTTCTACCGCGTACTTAATTCTATAAATTTATACATACTTGTATAATTGTTGAAAACGTAATATTTTAACATATAATTATTTTGGGCACTCCATATATACGTGTTTTCATCAATTTTGCAATTAAAGAGAATTAACTCGAGCACACCAAGGGCAAATATCCAAATAAAGTGAGATACTTCGCAATTAATAAAAACTTACTCCGTAATCAACATGTTGCGAAACGATAATCTCAACGAATTGCGAACCACTCTTGCTAACATTGACTACCCTTACTTTTCGCTTGTTCACACTTTATTAATGCAAATAGATTTACAATCGTGAGGAGGCATCAACGTTGTAAAGATTTTCAAGAGAAAATCAATTTCAATAAATCTATAGAGAATATTAAATGGTCACAAACACATTCACGTTTAAACTTTCGTGGGCGGCTTTAAGTTTTTCCCTTTTTTGTTTTAAAGTTTTAAGTATCGTATTATTTGGAATTTTGAGGAGCCTTTTGGGCGGTCTGTTTAATTTCGTAGTATAATTCTTGTCAATTCGTATGTAAGATGTTTTCGAGTATAAATTTTGAATTTACTTATGCACATAAATTTTAGAAGGCAATTATTTTAGAAATTAAACAAATTTTTGGAGACAAAAGGGATTTATAAGCGTTCAGTAATTTTGTGATGTTAAAAGTTCAAAATTCCAAATGAAACTAGCTCCAGAATGTTTCCCCAAAAGCCCTTCTAAAGGACTCGAGCATTATTTCCGTGTGTGTGTGTGTTTAAAGTAAATTGGGGTAGTAGATATACATGAGAGCCCTATTAGGAGAAAAACAACTACACCGACGAATTAGACTTTCGCGGTATCCTTTTTAAAATTGCTAGGCGACAGCTCGAAGTGGTTGCTCGCAATCGAGGATTTTGTCTATAGGCTAATTTATGGGCCTGGATGGAGTTCCCGAAAATCTCTGTTTGTTATACTCTACCTCTTGTCCTGTAGTATTATATCCTGGCGGTGGTGGTAGGC
This sequence comes from Dysmachus trigonus, assembly GCA_949715965.1. Lineage (NCBI taxonomy): Eukaryota > Metazoa > Arthropoda > Insecta > Diptera > Asilidae > Dysmachus > Dysmachus trigonus. The sequence goes on along the minus strand of OX454322.1, from coordinate 65,128,320 downwards.
ATCGTAACATACAGGCACCAGAAATGTTTGCACCGCGAATACCTTGTCTTAGACATTGAATACATTTACAAATTTCGAGCATACTCCTGGCGAAAGCTCCTGGCGTACAAGTTAACACGCAAACGAGTCCTTTCAATTCATTTTTTCACTTCTTCTAAACGAATTGACAGAGAGCGGAAAGCTTCGCGCTGCCGTTGCACGGGTGCATGAAATCGCTCCAGAACGCCGCCCAAGTGTGCGTTAAATGAAATAAGGCACTTCGGCGAGCTGTCTGGAGACCAAACAAGTGGTTACTGCAACTGTGTGGGAAACACACCAGCCCGAGGACTGTTCATTCAACAAGTAGGAGACGGCGAATGTCTTTCGAGCTGGAGGAGACTTGCAAGCAACAGCACACATCGGCTGCTTTTGGACTTGTGCTGTACACTTCAACTTTCCGGTGACCTTGCTTCGGAACGTTTTCTGCTTTCACCTCAGAGGTTTGTTTATTTTTATTCAATTTACCAATTTTTCTGTTGGCTTAAAGTGGATTTTTTTTCCCTGCAGGGATAAAGAGTGAATTATTGAATAGAACAAATTTTTGTACAGAATACTCAACAAATCAATTGCTCTTCATTTAAGGGTTTTTTTGAAGATATAAATGTGCATACATTACAGGAACAAAACTGTAACAGAATAGTGTCTAAAAATCCTTGTCCCATTGTGTACAGTTAATTTAGGGATTGGTAAGTCGGAGACAAAAATTTCAAAAAGTTTCTTGCTGAGGAAGATTTCGGACAGGTTAATTTACCACCATTAAAGAGCACCACTAGTGTGAAAATTTGAATTTTTTTTTCATATTTCGATACTATACCTTTAAAAATAATATACTAAAATTTAAAGTGCATATTTCAAAAAGTTTTTGAGTTACAGCCATCTGAAGAGCAGCCGCTCATCGTATCGAGGTATTGAGAAATGTATGAATTAAACTTTAAACGCGTTTTTCTCGAAACTACTTTTTTCAAATTTGGTTCAGTTGTAACTCGAAGACAAATCATCCGATCGATTTGATTCTTATTGCAATTTTTTTTTATTTCTCCGTGCCATGAACCTCCAGTTTTTCGGATAGAATAATTGTAATGTAATTTTAGCAGGCCAAAAATCATCAAATTTTCGCGCGAAATTTTATTTTTTTTTAAAACTCCGCCATTTTTTAAAATTACAGTTACAGGTACCTTTTAGTTTAATAAACTTTTTGGTTTTTTTGATTTCACGCATTTTGAAGGTCGCTGTCATTGCAGCAGTGGGGGATTTTTTTTTGGAGCCTTGGGAAATTGCGAATAACTCGCTGAATTTTCAATTTTTTGGTCCACAAATTTTATCATGTGTTTACTATATATCAACAAATTTATCCTTAATAATATTAAAACATTTCATGCAGTAGTTGTCTTTAAAAACACTACTAAAAATCACCTTTTTTTTCAGGCGGTCACACTAGTGGTGACCCTTAATGAAAAATCGATAAAAAACAAAATATGGTGGGTGTTTGAAAAAAGTGTGAAAAACGAAATTTTTTTTCATAGTTTTTCCTTGCTAAATTTTTTTTGCCAAATTGTGGTAAATTACCCTGCAGGACATATTAATAAACAAAACGCGCTAAGATTTATTAAAATCGGTTCAGCCAATCCGGAGATTAACTGTCCGCAGTTTGAAAAAAGTCATTTCGAGGTATAATTTGCCAGCCGTTTTTTCATATAAGCCCAAAAATTTTCTGTCGGATTTACATATATCCGGGCTTTGATCTGGCACATTAGTGAACACTTTCTTTACTTTCTTTACTTTTTAAATAGTTTTTTATTACAATTGCGGCGTGTTTCGGATTTCAATTTTTACTAACAGTCCGACTAATTGTTATACAGTTCCATACCAAGATGTTACCATGTTTCATAGTTTCTTTAACTTTATTCAGGATTTTTAGTCCAAAACCAGATCTTTCCATTAAATCCATAGTTTTTTTTTCAAAGAAGCGATTTCCATTTAATTTGAATCACCCTGTTTCTTCGAATTTCCAACTTATGGAGATTTGGTGTAGTAATTTTTTTTTTCAGAGCTACATATGCTTTCATTTAACACTCGTTTGATGAGAGTTTGTAATAGGCCTAAACTCCCATACAAAACTTGTATTCTCTTGTACTTTTAAGATTCAAAAGGAAAACAAATGTTAAATTTAACCCATTAATGCGCAAAACGAGGATTTTGTGCACGCAAGTTCAATTGTACGATTCGAATAGCAAATTGAGCCGAATTTTCTCCAAATTCGTATATAAGGTGTTTTTGGGGGTACTCTTTCAGAATCGGGCATTTGTTTTGCATAAAAACTTCAAAAGCCCTATTATTTTTTGGGTTTTTTCAAAAAAGTGCCGATTTTGTTGGTCATTTTTCGTCTCAAAGTCGATTATCTTGTCGTTGCTGCTATTGAATGATCATATAACCACCAGAAATCGCGGTCCGAATGTTTACACTTTCTCAAACCATGATTTTGAATTTTTTTTTTTTGCTTTAGTTTTTGCAAAATGGCCATTTTGTACAGCAATGTAATAAAAAACTTAGCGATTTTTTTACACGAAAAGGATCAATTTTACAAATTTTATATGACAAAAAGTGTTTATAATTAGCTAAGGAAAACATGTAAATTTTTTCAGAATTTGTTGGACTATTTTTGGATTTTTGGAATTGGCCAATTTTTGAAAAATCCAAAAATGTCCCGAAAAATTCTGAAAAAATTCACACGTGGTTTTTGGCTAATTATAAACATTTTTTGTCATATAAAATATATTTGTATAATTCGTCCTTTTTGAGTAAAATTATCATCAAATTTCATCATAAAAAAACTTGGTGATATTTTTACTCAAAACGACAGTCGAGTGCCTAAGTTTCCTTCTCTATATTTCCTATTAAAATATTTGGGGTTAATAAGATGTATTACTATGCCAAATTTAATGTTTCTGCACCGCATGGTATCTGAGGAAATTGGTTGTGAAAGACGAACAGACAAACAGACGGTCAGACATGCGAGTGATTTTATAATGGTCTCGTTTTTTGAAAGATTTTCCAAATTAATGAATAAATCTGATCCAAAGAATATCGAACAACAAGAGCGGACAATATAGGTATATTTTTTAGAATAATGGTACACAATTGTATTTTGAAATTTTGTGGTCTGTTTATCATTTTTTCCTTCCTTTTTGAATATTTTTTGTTTTTGTTTTTATTACATTATTAAATAAAATTGATTGTCTTTATTCATAAAATTATACTGTAATATTAGAGATCTCCTATTAAAATGATCGGCAATTCTTTAGCTGGTATGTGAATAGAAAATCAAACCACACAGGAATATATTTGCAAAATAAATAATTATTCACTTTCAGTTGACCTATTAATAAATTATAAAAATTTAATATTTAGGCATGTTTTTGTGTAATTGGGGTAATGCGTTGAGTTTCATTCAGCTTATAGTTATTCACATGTCGTTGTCTATTCGATGTTATGGTATTAAGGCGTTCTTTCGGCTTTATATTAACTGCCTGGGCTATTTTTCGACGTATTATCAGTTTTTTCTAACATTTAACTTATAAGCCTAGCATATGCCGAAATTTTCTTACTTTTCAGCCTCTGATTTTCACCTGGGAATTATTCAGTTTTATTTCTTAATATTATGTAATTAAAAGGCCTTTTGATAATAGTCAACAGTGAAGAAAAACTGTGTGCTTCTCTGTCAAAACTCTGCTTTTGTACCTAGGGTAAAAAACTTTAAAGCCATTGACCTCAACAATCTTTATGTTTCCATTTCCTTGCAAAACCTTTAGGATGGACATTCTTCTAATTTTTTTAATCTCTTGCCTGTAAGACCCTGAAGCTAACGAAAGTTAATCCCTATATATATATAAAAATGTAAGTTCGTTTGTTTGTTTGTTGCTCAATCACGCCTAAACGCTTGCATCGATATCTTTAATTTTTTGTCCGAAGGTAGTACATATTCAAACTTAACATATAGGCTAACTTTTACTTTTGATAATACATAGGGTTTCAAAATGGCGGATTAAAGATGGCAGCTGAAAATATTAAACTTGAAGCGATTTTCATGAAAATTGGTACGTAGGGGTTTTGCGCAATGCTGATTTCAAATCCGCTGTCCAAATTTAGAAATTAAAAATGGCGGATACAATATGGCGACCTATATTTCTCGATTTCAACGGATTTTAATGGAAATTAGTACAAAGTTTAATCGATGACTCCTAGCAACAACGACACATCGTATCTGCAGAGACATTTTCCAGAAACATCGTATCTGCACAGACGCGTTTCAACAACATCGCATCTGCACAGGCGCATTAAATAAACGTCGTATCTGCAAATCCTCCGTTCCGAGCTAGCTGAAGCTGAAACTTTGCAGCCTCTAGACAATTGGAGGTTGCATCCTTGATCAAATATAATGCGCTAGGATGTTAGCCTGGCTTGTTACGAGCACGCTGATATACTTTTTATGCGTCTTTTGAGCCGGGTTCTTAGTATAGAGATCTTTTTATTATAGCTTCAGTTAGCTCGGAACGGAGGATTTGCAGATACGACGTTTATGTAATGCGCCTGTGCAGATGCGATGTTGTTGAAACGCGTCTGTGCAGATACGATGTTTCTGGAAAATGTCTCTGCAGATACGACGTTGTTGTAACGCGTCTGTGCAGATGCGGCGTTGTTGCTAGGAGTCATCGATTAAACTTTGTACTAATTTCCATTAATTTTAGTCACCTTAAAATAAATTCAAGATGGCGGATCCGTAAAGGGGTTTTCGGGTTGAAACAATTTCTGGGATATAACAAACTAGAACAGTTGAGAAGTGTTTAATTAGTAAATATTTACCCAACGCCGGATGAAACCGGGTAACCCATCTAGTCTACTATAAGTTCTTATCTGTGCCACAATGAAAGACTTATCAGCATACTGCGAAAAATAACTTATTAATTGTAATTTAGTTAGATAATAATAAATTGATAATTATTTTTAGGAAAATTTATTTAGTTATTATCATCAGCTTATTTCTTAAAATTGTAGGCGAAAAAAAAGAAGAAATGCAATTTAATGTGCTTTTATGGTATACCCATTTCTCAATTTACAGAGCAGATATGTTTCAAGAAAAGTCATGTTAATCAAAACCGTGTAAAACGAGACATGTAAAAAAAGGACGATAGATGTATAAAGAATAATCATAGCTACGTTCATAATCGTGTATCTTTAATTCTCAAAAAATCAAGGCAAACGTATATTAATAGATATAAGAAATTTGGGAGAACAATAAAAATAGTTTTTAATATATAAAAGTAATGCATTTAATTTATTGTGTAACAGTTTTTAGTAACTTATCATGTATATTACTTAATTTAATTAAAGCCCAGTTGATTTGTGTTATGAACTGACACGGATGTTAGAACTGATTGGAGTATTCCTTAAAAATATCCCTCCCAAAAGATGTAACAATTTAAATTTCAATTTTAATTTGCTTCTTTTATTTTCATATGATGGGTGAAGATTACCAAAGGTTAAAAGAAAATTTTCCCGATATTAAAAGTTTAGGAGAAAGCCATGTATATCCTTCAATGAAATCAATAATTAAAATTTATTTGATGGTAACCGAACTTGAAACCAAATCCGCAACTTGAAAAGGTCTAAAGGTGAAGCTCATTGCGAAGACAAGACAAAGAAGGAAGAAATATAACACGGATCTGATTTGGTATATTATACGGACAGAGGAGTTGGAAATGAATTTTTTAATCAAGGTACTCTATAATTCGATTATTCTATGTTTTCATAACCTGCCATTAAAAGGGAGGAGTAAATGAAAAACAACCTATGCAGCATCTAATAAGTATAAAGTTTATTCGACTTAGGTACATAATTAAATCCTTTACAATCCCGAAAGGGATCATCCAACATCTCTGCAAGCATTTATAACCTATAAAGTTTAAAGCCACTAAAATTTTCATATAATTATAAACTGCTGCTCAACAGGACATGGGCTCATATGTAAGTATTATGTCCTTCAACCTTTTGCTCTTAAAACTGATAAAGGTTTTAGCGCCATTCATGTTAAATCTTTATGGGGGCTTTAAAAGCGGTCAGGCTCAAACTCTGCCATATGGTCTTTTTGCGAAAAATCCAGTTCTTTATTGATCTGAGCAAGCCGATGAATAGGATACTGTACTCAAGGCATTGAGGGGGATATCCTTTACAATCACAACAAAAATTCAATAGCAATATTATCAACTGCGTCATCAATGACAGGGAAACGAACGACTGTAGCAACGGAACCGAAAAAGCTGGTTTCGGTTTCGAGTCGATCTAAATTTTAGCAACACCGATGCCTTGCCATTACGAATAAAAGATACATCTATCGGAAGGAAGCTTTCGCATTCCGTCAGGTTGTCCTATAATGTTCGTCCTGTGCGATTGTGTTTGCATTAGCGCAGACGCATCTCATCACATCGTATTTCCTCAGAGTATTCTTCTTATGGACTCCGGAATATGCTTGATGAATTTTTATGCTCGGCGGGTCCAAAACCATTCCAATGTCCAAAGTTGTCTTGCATTTGGGCACGCATTGAATAAGAAATCGTGTCACCTCATTTTTCAAATCTTACGTCAGTGTTATCTGGTAGTAACAGCGCCAGCAGTTACGTCGTCGTCACGCCTCGAAGGCATCCTTCCCCAAGAAAAATCATAACTATTTTCGAGTCCATTAGTCGTTATTAACCACCCCGGCGGCCTGAAGGACTATGAAGGATGATTGAATTTATCGGGAGCTGTTTATATGCGCAAAAAGGGCTCACACTTCTTTTGCAACAGGTTCCTCATAGTCCTGACGTGCGCAATTTTATATTTGTATACTATATATGAACCCAGCCAGAGCTTTAGAGTGTATTAGCAGTTCCACCTGAGCTTATTTAAGGCACTGAAGAGAGGACATATTTTAAGGGATTGGGCTTACCTGATGCAAGCACGTGAGGTCTCATAGAAAAATTCATGTTCAGCTTTTTGCTGCTATTCGATATTCATTAGGTACAAGGACACAGTTAAATTTGAGCTCTAATTTCACATTGAAATGAAGAGTATTGGACCTAAACAAAAAGTTTCTAGGAACTTGAGTATTTGTGTAACTATTCTAAAAAAGCGTTTTTCTGTCAGTCAGTATGTCTCTGTGTCAATCTGTCTCTCCTATGTCTAGATGTTTGAAACTTCATACCTCGATAACGAAAACATTTTATAAGTAAATTTTCTATAAATGTATACAGTGTGTCATTTCGTTCGTTCTAAACATAATAATTCAGTGACTGATCAACACATGGCCATCAGTTGGTTTCTTTTTAAAAATTCTATAAAATAAATATTGTTCAATATTTTTCGAAGTTTGTTGATTTATTGAAAAGAGTAAACTTTCCGATTCGTTATGTAATATGATTTAATTTAAATGTCTGTCAGTGCACCTTCCTGTCAACCCAATTTTACAGAACATTTTCGATGGGTTGGGGCACTATTTCATGAATAGTTCGATCTATATTGTGCTTTATGAATCGTTTCATCCTTGACGGCACCCAATAAAAAAAAAGTCCAACGGAGTCAAAAACCACTTGAGTACAAACTTATGTACAGCGGCCGCGGTCGGTGCATTATTTCTACCGAAATTTCTTGCCAAAATTCGTACTGTTTCGCAACACAGCACTTCCTTTGAAAATAAGTTTTCAATATTTCCCAATGTTGTTCAAGTGTATTTATTTATTTGGTATCGCGGAGATATGATACTGTGTTTCTGTCAATTTTTTCAGCACAAAAGAGCTATCTGTGTTAAAATAACACGTAATTTAAAGAGAAACCAACAGATGGCCCACTGTTAATAATAACTGAACAAAATATGTGTCCCTTTTTTCTAAGTTCTCGAGTTCACATTTTTTTTAAATAATTCTATTACATACCACTTTATAGTATGAATATGAATGACAAATTATTTAATAGGAGAACCTCCTTGAGAATGCTCAAACATTTATATAACTTTATTGTTAAAATATGAAAAACCTAACTCTTGAAAGTTCTAAATTGACGTGTTTTTTTTAAAAACAAAATTATCTATTTAGTTATCCTGAAAGATTATCCTTGAAGGATGAGAACTGAGGAAATTAATGCGCATATTTTAATTTTAGGTGAACTCTCGCTCAGGGCCGTAGCCAGGATTTTTTTTCGGGGGGGGTTTTCAAAATAAAAAGTTGAAGACGGGGAGGGGGGGGGGAGGGGGGGAGGGGGGGGGGTGGTAATTTACATTTTTGAACTAAATTGAAATTTTTTTTAAATAATGTTAAAATATTAATTTAAAATAAAGTTTAATTTTAATTTTTACATCTTCAATATATATTTAATTAAATATTTTTAAAAATATCTATACTATTAGGTTATTCGGGTCAAACCCGCCCACAAAATTAAAATTTTTGTATATAGTTTTTTAGACGGCTCTGTTGCTGATTATATGCACATAAATTTACTTTTGCATACTCCACTCGCACATTTTTTGGATCTTTATCACGTTGACTAGTCTTCGGTGGACTTCAGGATACATAAACTTGATTATTTGACGCTGTAAAGAAACATCGATAGAGTTACGAACTTCTAAATTTGTATTATATATGTATATATATAGTGATCGCAGTGAAGGAGGAAAAACAACTGAGTGCTCCTCTAAATAGTGCCAAAATAAGATTACGCAATAATAATTAAATATTGAGCAATGAATTTTCAAAACCGGGCGGGTTTGATCCGAAAGACGTAATATGTTACTCTTATTAAGGTGTTACACCACCCTGACGCTCGAAAAAATAGGCATAAAAATAAACTTTTTTTTTGGCTCGGCCATTAAAAATATGAATTATTCTTTATTTTACGTATACATATAATAGATTTATAAACAATTTCCAATACTGAAATACTAAAAACATTAAAAATGGGTGAGATATGAGTCGCTCAGTGGGACCCTCTTTTTAAAATCCTTTCTGACGGTGTACATGATTTCTCCGTTCAGCATTTTCCGAAAAAAAAAAAATTCCTTCTTCAGAAGTATTAGCTAAGGCGTGATGGAGGGAAAAAATTAAAATTTTTTTTTTTTTGAGAAATGACAGATGTTCTAAAAAAAACTCGTATTTCCGTCAAAATTTTGAGTTATATATATATATATAACTTTTGAATACGGAACTCAATCGAAAAATTCACGTCAAGCTTTAGGTAATATTATAAAAAATAAGTGGTGCAAATTTCAGTCAAATAGGTTCAGTCGATTTTGAAATATCGTGTACGCCAGTTTGAAAAAAGTAATTTCGAAAAAAACGTTAAAGGGAAAAAGGGCGAAGTTAACGCCTTAAAAGTAAAATTTTTTTTAATTACTTTTAATCTGCGATTCCTGGCCCATACATAAGGTTTTGCGATGTCCTCCGTTACCTGAGTTACTGTTAGTCTAATCTTTCCAAAGGAATTATATTATTGTTAAAAATAGATAGATACGTAACGGTCCGAACGCTACCTGAGTTTTGGGTCGGCTCCCTGACGCGCTCACTTATAATTGCTATAACTTTGTAATAATTTGAATTTTGGAATGTTTCAACGCTTAAAATATTGTTAAAAGTATAAACAATTTATTTAGCCAAAAAATACTGTTTTTTGAAAATTTCATGGTTGTGTAACCCTTTAAAAAAATTCAAAATAAAATTTCTAATTTTTTAAAACATTTAACTTTTCGAAAAAGATATCTTAGAAACGTAAAAAAGAAGGATTTCACAAAAGAAAATCTAGTTTTCGACTTTTCGCAGCGAAAGAAAGAGTAAGAACTATTTTAAAAAATATGTCTGCACTTCTTCAGTTATCAGTTACAACCTGAGTAATCAATAAGTGCTAAAGATGTTTTGATCGCATCTAAAATGTACTACTTATAATATTCCACTACTTTCAAATTGAGTAAAGGCGTATTTATTGCCTAGTGGAGAGGACCTATTATCTTGTTACCTTTATTAATGAATTTTGCAATGAGGCATCTGAACTAATCTATTTTTTCATTCCGAGGGCATTTTTTTCATATATAAATTTTTTTGATGGAAATACCGTTTTTTTTTTAAAAGGCCCTTGAAAAGGTAAATGCTACCTACCTTTGTGCTATGATAAAAACATCACTGATTATTTTTAAAAAGTTACATGTCTTTAAGATATTTTATCATTGTTAAAGAAAAAAGAAAAGCGGAAGTTTTACTCATCTGACTGTTCAACCCTTTAAAAATCATGTAAATTTTTAGTTAAGTTTCAAAATTTCGGGGGGGGTTCTAACCCCCTGACCCCCCCCGCTGGCTACGGCCCTGCTCGCTTATTGATGCTTATTAGACAGCTCAATATTTTAATATAATAACGCCTGTAATCTGCGTCACTGAAAACTCCTAATTACAAATCTTCATGAAAATTTGATGAAGCCTCGAATTCGTGATAAAAATGTCTAAAATTCGATTATTTTAATCAATTTTGTTTTCCTTAATTGTTAATTCGGACTTTTTCACTGTCTATGTGGTCTTTGTTATCATGATGTAAAATGATACTGAATAATTTTTTGATTCTATGAATTTTGTTTTATTCTTGGTCGGTAATATTACTGCAGTGGTAATTTCGCAGAACAGTATTTATGCGTATTCCCAGAAATCTTGTTTACATGCGCGTCGATCGCTATGTAGCCGGGTACTACACATTGCAGATTTATGCAAAATTGATTTTATAGCAAATGAAAAATTCCAAGGAAATGTGTCCATTGTTACTGAGTGATTGTAGCATTTTATTCCTGAAAAATCTAGAAAATTGATATACACACTGGCTGCAGAAACGAAAGTAGATTGGTATGACACAGTCCTTTGTGTTAAGTTTTAAATATGATGAATTCAATGCAAATATTGAAAGTTCTATGAATTACGAATGCTATTGGCGCTTTTTAAGAAAAATAAACCAATAAAATGTTTTGGTCGCAACTGCAACGTATGCATAGTACATATATCGATTTCCTACTACAACATTTATATATGTATGTTATTCCAAGTTTTATGTTTATGGTTTCCAGTTATTTCTGAATTTTACATATATGTTAAAGGAATAATACATATAGTATGTGTATGTAATATATAGAGTTTTTTGCATAGTACATCTTTTAAAAAACTCTTGTAGAGTAAAATTAGCAAAAATAATTCCTAAGTTTTGTGTTATTTCTCACCAGAAAGTAGGTTAATGGAAGTAACATAAATGGTTTAGACAGATTTAGTAAAAAATCAATTTTCTACTTTTTCTGCACTGGACAAACAAGTTTCTTTATCCAGTTGGAAGGTTTTTTTCCACTACTTTTACAAGCAAGCAGGCATTTATCGGATGCTTGCTGAACAATTAAAAACAAAATATTAAAATGAAAACACATTTAATTTAAGGTTTCCAGACATGTTCAACGAAATCTTATTTGAACATACAGAAAATAGTGACTGTAAGTAGACAATTGTGCGATACTTTCAATTAACTTGAATCTTTAAGTTAATTTTTCTTTTTTGATTACTGTCCGTTTTTATTTTTGAATTAAGGCTTAAAGAAATCACAACGTTTAAAAAAAAATACAAATACACTCAAAGAAAGATCAAATACTTGAATTTACTGTTTTTTTACTATTTTTCAGATTTAAAAAAGGAATCAAATCAAAAAATTAGTAGAATTTAATAGTTGACTGAACTAGCTATGTGTAAATACCGAAATTCTAACTAGTATCTTATAATAAATTCATTTACTATTTATAAATAGTATGATTTCTACTATACAATTATAATACAGCGAAATATTTAGATGCTACTTTTGTGTTGAATAGTCACCACCATTTATCAACTGTCAAATCGTAGTAATTTCCTTGTTTTTTATAAATATGGCATGATATTATTGCATTAAAAGCCAAAATTGACTGAATCTCCAAAATACTGAAAAAAATTAAATTATAACAATATTTTTATAAAAATAGTAAATAGATTTAATTCTTTCATAATTTTAAAAGTTTATTACATAATTTTATAGATTATAGTGTATGCGATTTGCATCTTATATAGTTCTGTAGTTTCTTTGTTGAATGTCGTAACTTGAACTATAATAAATTCACGAATTATTTCTATATTATTGTTAAATTAGCTTTTGCAGATGACACATTAACCCATTAATGCCTGAATAACAAAAAATTTTACGGCAACTTCGAGGCCCCAACTTTTATCAAAGGGGTGGTTAATTCTCATCGAGACCAACTTTTCTAGACGTATTTTGAGTCGCCTAACACGATCCAACCAACAAAAAAAGTGAAAAAAAATTATTATTATTGTTTTTTTGCAATATTATGTAAATAAATACCTTTTTCACGTAATTTTTTTCGAAAAACGACAGATTTAGTGGGGGAAAAGCAACTTTTTACTGCAATAAAGTGTGTAAAACGTGTTATAAGTACTTAAACTTCAAAAATATGCAGGCATTTAATATATAATCAGTGACCCCAAAAACTCCGAATACCCACTTTTTTTCGAAGAAATTGAGAATTTTGCCAAAAATTGTTCGCCATGTTGGATCCGTCATTTTGTATTACAAAAATCTGATAGCAAATTCGTAATCAGTGACCCTTAAAACTAGTGTATATACATTTTTGGGAATAGTCGAACATAGTGAGATAAAAAAGTGATCGAAAGTAATGCAAATATGCGTTACATTGTTGCAGTTTTTATGCAGCCTAATATTTTTAACGAAAAATTGCCTGCATATTTTTGAAGTTTAAGTACTAATAACACGTTTTATGCACTTTATTGCAGTAAAAAGTTGCTTTTTCCCCACTAGATCGGTCGTTTTTTCGAAAAAAATGAAAAAGGCATTTATTTACATAATATTGCAAAAAAACAATAATAATAACTTTTTTTCACTTTTTTTGTTGGTTGGATCATGTCAGGCGACTCAAAATACGTCTAGAAAAGTTGGGCTCGATGAGAATTGACCACCCCTTCGATAAAAGTTAGGGCCTCGAAGTTGCAGTAAAATTTTTTGTTATTCAGGCATTAATGGGTTAACATAGTTAGAGGTATAATTAAGAACGTTAGTATTATATACTACTTTTTATTTTACTTGTGTCTATAGTAAAACCAGCTATTCTAACATATTTCAACAAACTATTTTATTATTTATATCAAATAGATATATGGTAACATTACATTTTTTCCCGTATTTACTTAAATGTTTTAAAGAACATTCTAAGGACGTTAAAACAACAAGAAATGCAATTTTAAAACTGGGAGTGCACTGCGTAGTACATGTTTACTATAGGTTTTCTGGTCTATGTTAAAAATTACCTTATTTTTGACCTTTTAGAAAGAAATTTGTGTTATTCTTATTATGATATTTTAATTTTTACGTTTTTCGTAAAATTACAAATCAAAGACCTAGTCATTTTACATATGTCATTATATAAGACAAATTCTCTCATTTTGAATAATAGAATAAATAGAAATATGTCATCAAAATATAAAATGTGTCAATTGAAGCTATTTCACATTCCTCAAAACAGTCAAACCTTTTTGATTTCGCATCTATGTACACTTGCCTTAAGTTTCGTTCATAGTCCAGGAGTTCTCGACATGCATCGAACCACTTCAGGCGAACGATTGATCTTTTGCGAAATGTTTTGAAAAATTGCCGTGTTATAAGAGTTCATGTGCACTTCAGAAAGGTAGAGGCAGCGAAGGAATCTCATTCACAAGTGCCCTGCCTAATTCAGTGAATGGAACTTCTCCAGCTCATTGTTCGCTCGCAGGGTGAAGAAGAGCGATCTTCTTCGAGGGTTCATTCATGAATTTGAGTATATCACCCGCTGGGCAATTGTTGCAATTCGCTGCAATTCACGGCAAAATAATCGCAGAGGTGCACAGATGTTCCGAAAGTCAGTGATGACCCGCTGGCCACGTCATTCTGTGCTGGTGCATTTTCTAGAGTTTGTACTTGATCTTGAATGGACACCTAATGGCCGTGCTTCCCTGAAGGTCAAGTGCTTGAATGCGATTCTAATAGGGCGAATGGTGCCCAAGGGAACAACTGAAAAAACCCTGGTACAGTTCACTTGTTAAAAGATCATTTAATATTGGTTAAAGGTGAAATTCTTAGAATTTTGGGAATGCAACAATGTGAAGTGGGCAGGTAAGGTATACGTAAAGTGTGGGAAAGAAAAATAACTAGACAACTTGTCGCCAAAATATATGAATGGATTTCTATCTAGTCAGCTTTGAGAAAATTCAAATTTCTATTAAGTTCTTTGAAATTTTTCACTTTCTGCACATCAGGTCTATTCGAACTGTAACCAAAATGTTGCCCCTAGCTTCTTTCTTTCGTCTTTCCAAACCTCTAAAACTACTTTCAAATGATTACATTTTAAACGAATGTTATATAAATTTATTTTTTATATAAAGTCTGATCGCCAACACTTTCGAATAGTCTGTCAAAGTTCAAATTTTTGTCACAATTCGCATAGGACCATAGAATGAAGATCTAATTCTAACTATTTCTACTGAAAGTGTCAAAAGACACCTTTTAAAATTCTAACTTAAAATTATTATCATTAGTTTAATCATTTTCCCCCAATTAGAGTTTTGTTTTTCCTATAATGGTTGTTAAATTAATTATTAGATATCTTTTGCCACCACTCTCCTTCGTATACGTATTTGGTATGGTTATTTTTATGTGTGTGTGTTATTTCTACCATAAGGTGTCTTTTGACACCTTAATAATTTTATAACATTGTTTAAATGATCATAAATGATTTACACATAAATATCAACATCATTTGAGTTCTAAGGAGTTCTCATTTCTGTAACAAACCAAGAGAGGAATTTTCTTTATAGCATACTATGTTCGAATGTTTACAATTTTGCATTTTACTATAGATCATTGCAGTGATAAGTTCTAGGTCGAGTTCTGATATTTGCTTCGCAATGACTTAAACTCATTTACACAATCTTAAATATCTAAAATATCTTTTACAGGTAAGTAGTTAAAATATTATAAACACTTTTATTTTTTAGTGTATTTATTCTAATTTATTTGTAATAATAAGGATGTCAATTATTCCCAAGATACCTATTTGCATTTAAACAAAAAGGTGTCAAAAGACACTTTTTGGTTGTAATAGGTATATACAAAACCGTGGTAGAAATAGTGTTAATGGAATACTTGCGATTCTCGATTGCGATGTATTCACAATTTATCATACTTTTTCGCTTAGATAATCGCTCTCGGTGGTTAAAAATTTAATATTTTCTTTATAAACTCTTTCAGTAGAATGCAAGGCAGCTGTCGATTAACCTTTTCGGCGCCGCCGGTTCCTGAAATATTTTCCTCCTATATTATGTACCTCACAACCTGAATCAAGGAGTCCATGAAATTTAAAAACTGTTTCATGTGGTTTCTTTGCCACCTTTAAAACCGCATGGTATGTTTTAATCTCGGCTACTAACAAGTTGAACTAGCTGGTGGTATGGAAGTTCAGTTAAAAAATTCATTAAAATAAGGAAGTAGGAAAATAAGGGGAAAAAAAACTTACAAGGCAAAGTGAACCAACATCATTACGTCAGTCATGTGGTCAGCTTCTTACAGTCTTCTTCCCACTAGGATCATTTATAAATTTTTTAATTTGCATTCCATTTCAGCAATAACATAACATAAGAATTTAGTTTAAAAAGGAGCTTACAAGGAAGGTACCCGAGGTGTACCTCACCGATTTTCTTTATTTTTTGATATGTGGTAGAGCATCGAAAAATATTGGACACGTATTTTTTTTTACGTGCTAACTCCTCCATTTAAGGGGTGAAAACCACCCTTAAAGTTAACCCCCAAAAACCATTTTTTTTAAATATCTTGAAAACTAATTAAAATTTTGCAACAATACCAAGTGTGTGTTGTAGGTTGTATTATAACAATATTGTGAACTGTATTTTGGCCCAAGGGGTTGCAACCCCTAAGTAATTTTGAGGGTAAATACCACTTTTTTGTCTGTAAAAATTCCTAAATTATTAGAATTTGAGCCCAAATATTTGGATAAAGTAGATAATTGAAAAATCTAGTTGACCTGTTTTAGGAGATTTGGAAATAATCAATCGTACGGGGGTGAGCGGGGGTGAGTCACCCCCGACTTGCACCAGAGCTAGATTTTGTTAATTTTCCTGATTTCGTGATATGTGATAGGGCATCGAAAAATATTGGACACGTATTTTTTTTTACGTGGTAACTCCTCCATTTAAGGGGTGAAAACCACCCTTAAAGTTAACCCCCAAAACCATTTTTTTTAAATATCTTGAAAACTAATTAAAATTTTGCAACAATACCAAATGCGCTTTTTAGGTTGTATTATAACAATATTGTGAACTGTATTTTGGACCCAA
Organism: Dysmachus trigonus; assembly: GCA_949715965.1. Taxonomy (NCBI): domain Eukaryota; kingdom Metazoa; phylum Arthropoda; class Insecta; order Diptera; family Asilidae; genus Dysmachus; species Dysmachus trigonus. The sequence continues at coordinate 65,111,797 of OX454322.1, read as the reverse complement.
AGGGCTGCAACCCCTAAGTAATTTTGAGGGTAAATACTATTTTTCAGCGTATTTTTTATCTGTAAAAATTCCTAAATGATTAGAATTTGAGCCAAAATAATTGGGTAAAGCAGAGAATTGAAAAATATAGTTGACGTGTTTTAGGAGATTTGAAAATAATCAATCTTAAGAGGGTGAGCGGGGGTAAGTCACCCCCGATTTGCACCAGAGCTAGATTTTGTCAATTTTCCTGATTCCGTGGTATGTTGTAGAGTATTAAAAAGTATTAGACATTTTTTGTATACACCATCTCCTCCATTCAAGGGGTGAAAACTACCCTTAAAATTTACCACCAAACACAAATTTTTTTTAAATATTTTGAAAACTAATTTTTTGCGATAAAAGTAAGTGCACTTATTTTATTAAAATTATAAATTATTTATTTTTGTATCTATATTATTTATATACATTCTTTAAGTTGGATTTGTAAAAATATTAAATTTAGTTAAATTATAATGTTTTTATTATTGTCATAATTAAACTTATGTATAATTACATTTATGTGACTAATTTTTACAAAGTATCAGATTACGCCATATAATTGGAGCAAAAGGGGTAATCTTCAAAAAAATGTTTAAGACACAGTGACTTTTTACACCATGCACATCTTAAAATTGCTACATTTTTACACCCTGGTATTTCGCAGCGAATACTAGATTGTGCTTTAAAGGCGAATTCAACTGGATTTTCGAACTTTGCAGGTTTTGCATCTGTATAGCCACTCTTGTACCATGAATATTTGAATAAATTCATGTATCTTGGGGAAGAAAGTTGATTATGAACTAATGATTGTAGTTTTATGATATTATTCCGCAAATGTAGATTTAAATCTTCATCCATTAGCATTACGTTATCCAAAAAATGTCTTACTTAATTATTCCAAATCCGAAAACCGAAAACATCTAAGGGTTGTATCTTACTTGTGGTTCCTCCCGGAATTAATTTAATAGTAACTTGTTTATTATATTTTTTGCACGCATTATGAGGAGACGTCGAGTACCCATTATACGAAATTCGATGAATAATTGTTCGATGCGCTTCGCGTATGCTTATCCGACGACTTTCGTATAAATTTTATACGACCATCGGACCTTGAAGAACTTTTTTGGGTAAGAGAATAAGCCGCGCCCATTTCTAAACTCTAATTAGGTGCGTTAACTTACTCATCCGATATACATATACGTATAATTTAAACTAATGTATATTATTACAACGAAAAATTATAAATTGTTATTGTTTATTTTTTATTAAAATTGTTAATTGTTAATTGTTAAAGATAATTAAAAAATTTTCCGATAGATTAATTTAGTAATTGAAATGTATAATATAGAAACTTATACGCGTTGCGTATATACCAAAAAAACTTCTCAAGGTCGGATGGTCGGATAAAATTTATACGAATCTCGTTGAATACTTTGTATACAAAAATCGTATTCATGGCATTTATTATATCGAGCAATAGTTGTATGAAATAAAATCGCATAACCAGGATTCGAATTTCTTTTCTTTGTAGTCTAAATCCAAATAAATAAAGATATTTGATTGAACTACTTTACTCTTCACTTTTATAGATTCAACTAGAAAGTGGAGTTGAATTAACCTTCGAAAACATAATATAATAGATGCAGTTGGCTTTGTCGCGAAATTCAATAATTTATTAAATACCAAAAAAGCAAAAAGATATTTGTTGCAAGTGAACTATAAGGTAGAATTCAACCTTTCAATAAATTCTTAAAATTAAAGAATTTTTAAAGATAAAAATACGTTGAAAGATGCATTTACCCACAAAATTACTTAAGGGTTGCAGCCAATATGCTCCAAAGTACAGTTCACAACATTGCTTTAATATAACATAATAAGTGCAATTGATATTTTTGTAAACATTAAGTAATTAGTTTTCAAAATATAATAAAAAAAATGTTGTTTCGGGGTATACTTTAAGGGTAGTTTTCATCCCTTAAAAGGGGAAGATGGTATTTTATGATATTTTAAAAAAATACATGTCTACTATTTTTTGATACTCTACAAGATACCACGAAATCAGGAAAATTGACAAAATCTAGCTCTGGTGCAAGTCGGGGGTGACTTACCCCCGCTCACCCTCTTAAGATTGATTATTTTCAAATCTCCTAAAACACGTCAACTATATTTTTCAATTCTCTACTTTATCTAATTATTTTGGCTCAAATTCTAATAATTTAGGAATTTTTTCAGATAAAAAATACGCTGAAAAACAGTATTTACCCTCAAAATTACTTAGGGGTTGCAACCCTTTGGGTCCAAAATACAGTTCACAATATTGTTATAATACAACCTAAAAAGCGCACTTGGTATTGTTGCAAAATTTTAATTAGTTTTCAAGATATTTAAAAAAAATGGTTTTGGGGGTTAACTTTAAGGGTGGTTTTCACCCCTTAAATGGAGGAGTTAGCACGTAAAAAAAAATACGTGTCCAATATTTTTCGATGCTCTATAACATATCACGAAATCAGGAAAATTAACAAAATCTAGCTCTGGTGCAAGTCGGGGGTGACTCACCCCCGCTCACCCCCGTACGATTGATTATTTCCAAATCTTCTAAAACAGGTCAACTAGATTTTTCAATTCTCTACTTTATCCAAATATTTTGGCTCAAATTCTAATAATTTAGGAATTTTTACAGATAAAAAAATAGTATTTACCCTAAAAATTACTTAGGGGTTGCAACCTTTTGGGTCCAAAATACAGTTCACATTATTGTTATAATACAACCTACAACGCACACTTGGTATTGTTGCAAAATTTTAATTAGTTTTCAAGATATTTAAAAAAAATGGTTTTTGGGGGTTAACTTTAAGGGTGGTTTTCACCCCTTAAATGGAGGAGTTAGCACGTAAAAAAAAATACGTGTCCAATATTTTTCGATGCTCTACCACATATCAAAAAATAAAGAAAATCGGTGAGGTACACAATTATGAACTCCGTGTCCCGCGGAATTAAAAAAATAAAACAAAAGGATTGATAGGGAAAACCGAATTTATTTTCACTTGTTCACAAAACAACCTTCTTATCTTCAAGACAAGAGAACCGAATTACTCGAGTGCGGAAAATTGACTGGCTTACTTCTTTTTAGTACAAGACCGAGTTTTCTTTTTGAAAAATGAATTTTTAGCGAACTAAGCGGCGGGCGCAATTCCCGTGTGACCCAAAAAACGCTGACGTAGTGTCGCGACGTCTTCACTTGAATTCGCGGTGTCTGGGTTATGTTGCAACGAGTCAATGAATTGTCACGTTGCAACATCTTATGACTTTTTGGGGAATATTAATTATAATAGGTTATATTAATAATAAGTTATATTATCGATTTTCTTAAGGGTTCGTTACTCGGAACTCCCCCCCCGTTAGCTTGAAGCTCCGCCGAAATTATGTTTATGTCGGTTCTGTTCTCTTTTACATTTGTTTTAAATTTTACAATAATTATTGAGATAACTATTACACATATTACAAATACAAATATATTTAGGCTTAAATTTATATTTCGAAATTTTTCGTTTTCGTAGGAAACAGTATCTATCATTTCTCTATTTTTTATATGGTTCAAATACAGTTCTTCTAATTTTATACTCTCTATTTCTTCTTCCTCTTGAGTTTTCGTAATAAAGTTAGGCAGAACTATTTTATCATAAATTTTTGTTTCAAAATTTGTGTAGGTTACATTTGATATTACTATTTTACAGTTTTTAAATTTTATTAAATAGTTTCCATTCAGAGTTACATTTAATTTATTACAGTTATGTATTACAGTTGTGTTGTTAAGATTTTTTGTTATTAGTATACCATCACTTACTTCTTTGATTTCTTGCTCCTCGCATAATTTTTTCTTACAAAAGGCTTCTTTTGAATTGACTATGTCTCTTATACAATTATTTTTTAAGGAGATTAAGTTTTTCTTAAGGTTTTCTTTAACTGGAAATTCGAAAATTGCGTTGTATTGGTCTACAAGTATTTCATAGTGGTCTAGGAGTAGGGACTTTTTTGAAGTATCAGGAATTGGTTCTATGATTACTTTTGAATAGGTTTGGTCGGAAAATTGGGGTATAAGAAGGATTATTATAATTTGTTCTTCGTACAATGCGACTGTAATTTTAATATTATTGTAGTTTTCGATATCTGGAATTAATTGTAATTCTTTCGGTGTAAGTATGTTTTTGGAAAGTAGCCCGAGTCTACTGGAAAACAGAATTTGTTCGATGTCATCGACATGGTTCCTCAGGAGAAGAATGTCGTGATGGATATAGTACACATACTGCATGAGCTTGACTTCATCTTTTAGACTTGTAACTTGTTCGCTAATATTGAAGTGAACTTTATTTAGGTAGAGTTCTATGGATTTCTGTTGGTTTCTTATATGAGAGGTGATATTTTGGAGTTGGTCGGAAATTTCTTTGTTTATCGAAATTTGTTTGTTGTTTTCTTCAATTAATTTGCCATTTGTTGCGAAAAGTTTATCTAGTTTACCTTTTATTTCCTCCTCGTCTGAATGGTCCATAGTTCCTGCTATATATTTAAGACCTGTTCCTAAAATGTTCATGAGTCCTCGTTTCTGCTTAAAATGGGGTATCAAATTTTTTATCTTTGCTTCCAAAAGAATGAGACTATGATTGACGGTGCTGTACATTGGGCCTATTAAATCTGATCTGGGTTTTAGTCCTAAGATGTTTTCTTTTATATGTTCTTTAGTTATCTCGATTTCGGTTACGTTAATTATGTGCAATATTTTATTGTAGTTTTTAATTATGTTTACTTTATCCATATGAAGTGTTACATATCCATTATTGTTGTTTAAATCTTGAAGAATTAGTTCCTGAGTTTGTGCAGATGGTAATGATGAGATCGCTACTGCGATTAGTGCTATTAGGAGTGAATTGGCGTCCATATGGGATTCTAAAAACGGAATTATAGTCGTTATTGTTCTATTAGTTGGCTGTTACGTAAAAATATTGTTTATTATTTGTTATATTTATAATTATTAGTTGGTTAGTTATTATTTATTACTATTATGAATCGTATTTATTTACTTATTCAAATTTATTTGTATTATATTTATTTGTATTATTACGATAGTTTAACGTTTAGATTTGGCTTTTATTTTGGGATTGTTTCTATCCTGGTATTTCTTCGATTTTCGGATATGGGTTTTATAATACTTAAGGTTATTCTTTATGTCTGTTATATGCTCGTCGTCTAATTTTTCGGCTTGAATTTTGGAATATTTAGAATGATTTTTACCGCCTCTGACTTCTTTTATAAATTGGGGACCCGGTTCTATGTCTACATTACTTCTATTTGCATTTAACTTGTTTATAATTCTCTCTTTTTTCTGAATGATCCGTTCTCGTATACTATCGTATTCGCTTTCGTTTATTTTTCCATTTATAAAATCTACAGGTTTTTTATTTGTCACACTATGTATGGTATTGTTATAAAATCCTATAATTTTTAGTATTTTTTCCTCAACTGTTTCTAGATCGTTACTTTCAGCGTGTTTCAGGAGACGGAGGTGTTCGTTTATGGTGTTGTGTAAACGTTCGACATCAGAGTTTGATGTGTGGCTTCTATTGGACGTATAATGTATTTCGATATTTCGTTCGCTGAGAAATTCATGGATAGGCAAAGCTTTGAAGCCTAATTCGTTGTCGACGATAATCTTACTAACATTCCCGTGAGTACTAAAATATTGCAGAAGAGCGCGACGAAATTCTGTCCAACTACGGCTGTTAATTTTGATAGCTTGTCCGAATTTACTAAATTTATCGATTATTGTTAAAAATATCTGGCCTTTCAAACTATAGAATACGTCGATATGGATGATTTCACATGGTTTAAATGGTGTTTCTGTGATTTTATACTTTACTTTAACTGGATTTCTTTCGTATTTTTCAAGTGAGCACACATCACAGTTATTTATGAATTGTGTTACCCTAAGTTTTAATTTTGGGTTGTAAATAGTTAGTTTAAGTTCTTTAAATACCTCTTCTATTCCCCTGTGATTATTGCGTAAATGTTCTTTCTTTATGAGTTCGAATAATTTTGTTTCGTCTGCTACGTCTTCTAAACAAATTTTGCAGCGGATTATCCTAAAGTCTTTATTGTTGGAAAAGTTATCAATATATGCTTTTTCTAAAGTTTTAAAGAAGGTTTCCTTTTCGACGAGGATAGCGTTTAAATTTTTTGGGTTAAAATGATTCTTTAATAAAGTTATTGCTGTAGTTTCATCGAGTGATTTAGTATGTACAATGGTTCGATTTTTGTCAAAGACCGTTTGTTTTTTCATTCTCATTGATCCCGTTTGTGATTCATGGATTAAAATTTGGGTTTTGAATACGTTTATGGGTGAAGTGGTGCTAGGTATGCTAGAGTCTCTAGATTCTATTAAAACATTTAGTTCTGGGTTTAATTCTGGTTTTGGTATCCTAGAAAGTGTGTCGGCGTTACTGTTTTTGGTCCCTTTTTTATATTTAATTTGGTAGTCAAATTCAGATAATTTTAATCGCCATCGTATTAATTTCGAATTTGGTTCTTTTATTGAAAATAGCCAAGTTAACGGTTTGTGGTCGGTTTCGATTATGAACTTACGGCCAAAGAGGTATGGGCGGAAGTATTTCGTAGCCCATACTATTGCTAAGCATTCTTTTTCTATGGTGCTATAATTTATCTCGTGCTCGTTAAGTGTGCGGCTAGCATAGCACACTGGGTGATCTTCCTGAGAGAGCACAGCACCGAGTGCATACTGACTGGCGTCAGTAGTTAAGGTGAAGGGTTTTTGAAAGTCAGGGTAGCGAAGAATGGGGTCATTTATTAGTAATCTTTTAAGTGTTTCGAAACTCGTGTTATATTCGGGATCGTTAATGTTTAATTTAACTCCTTTCTTTAGGAATTTTGTCATTGGCTTCGCGATTTTAGAGTAGTCTCGGATGAATTTCCGATAGTATCCGGTGAGACCTAAAAATTGTTTTATTTCCTTGGCTGTTTTGGGAATAGGGAAGTCTTTAACGCAGGCTATCTTTTTAGGGTTAGGTTTAATACCATTCTGCGTTACGATATGTCCCAGAAACTCAGTTTCCTTCTTCAAAAATTCGGACTTATCGAGCTGGACTTTGAGATTGACATCTCGTAGTCTTTTGAATATTTTTTCGAGGGAATCTAGATGCTCTTGCAGCGACGTGGAAAATATAATAATATCGTCGAGATATACTAAACATATCTTGTTGATATATTCAGCTAGCACATCATTCATTAAGCGTTGGAAAGTTGCTGGGGCTGTTTTAAGCCCGAATGGCATACGGAGAAATTCGTAGTGGCCATTCTCAATACTAAACGCTGTTTTGTGGACATCTGACTCTTGGATTTCAATCTGATGAAATCCTTTGGCCAGATCCAAAGTTGTAAAGTACTGGCACTTTCCTAGCTTATCAAGTATTTCGTCGATATTCGGTATCGGATACTTGTCGTCGATCGTAACTTCATTAAGTTTACGATAATCGATGACAAGTCTCCATTTTGATTTGCCACTGGCATCGACCTTCTTAGGCACGATCCATATGGGTGCGGAATACGGCGAGTTACTCGGTCTGATGATATTACTAGCTAGCATATCTTGAATCTGCTTTTGCACTTCATTTTTATGTATGTAGGGATATCTGTAAGACTTAACATGTATCGGGGTATCCGTTGTTGTACGGATCCGATGTTTTATGGCGTTAGTGAAACTTAAATTACAATTTTCGTTGTAAAAAGTGTTTCGATATTTATTGACAAGCTTGAATAGTCCCTTTCTTTCTTCTGTATTTAAATGTTCTACTCGAATTTGTTCTAAAAGGGGTTTTTGGGAATCAGGTAACTCTAGAACATTGAAATTCTTCTCATCTACCATTTCTACTTTTAAAGGTTTTGAGGAAGTTAATTTTAAATTCTTATTTGCTAAATATACTTCTGCTTCAATTTTAAAGTCGTTCACGTTATAGACACCTTCTTTAACTATATATGAATTATTTTCGGCTCGTAATTCGTTGATGTATGCGAGCCCTTCTTTAAATTGCACAGGGAAATTGATGTTAACAGTTTCTTGGTCGTCGATTGCTACATCCAACTCGAAGTTTAGTTTTAACTTATTATCTCCACACATGAACACGTTATTCTTATAATCTATTGTTGCATCTAATTTTCTTAATATATTATTACCAATCAATCCGTGGTAATTCGTGTGGAATTGACATATTAATAGTTCAATTTTTTGAGAGGGGTCGCCTAGTTCCTCGAACATTGGTATCACCGCTTTTTCGTTTATTTCTGAAATGTGATTAAGGGTTTTTAATTTTATAGGATCTTTGAGTTTCTCTACCCACTTGGGGTGACAGAGGTCTGGGTTAATTATGGAGTGCGTGGCTCCAGTATCTATTATAAATTTAAGTGGAATAGTTTTCGATTTGAAAATCAAATAGGGTAGGTTGCAACTGAGGCTCCTGAATGAAAATTTTGTACTACCTCGTCTGGTGTTTCTTCCCTTTTTGCAGGATTACCTGAGTTACCTATTGCAAGGTCGACTTCCATAGGCTCTGGCCTATTGCTATTACTATTGTTAATGTTGTTGTTGTTATTATGATTATTGTTATTAAATCTATAGTTATTGTTATAGTTGTTAGGATTTTGGTTATATCGATTGTTATAAGTTTGATTTGGTCTATAAGGATTTGAGTTAAATCTGTTATTATTGTTTGAATTATTCGAATTATTGTTATTATTAGAATAATTATTGTGGTTGTTATTTTGTGGGGCAGGTCTTGGGGTGGAATTATTATCTGATGGGTTCCAGGCCCGATTTGCTCTAATTTCCGCTTGGTTCGTGTTGGATGGTCCTCTAAAATTTCGATTGAAATTAGAATTGTTAGAGTTTTGTCTTTCGTTATTATTCCTATTAGGCTTATGCCTTTGGTCGCTTCTATTGTCTCTTGATGGGTTTCTGTTAAAATTATCGTTTGCATTTCTCGAAAATGGGTTGTAAAAAGCGTGACCAGACTCGTATAATATATTTATCGCGCTTTCTAGGTCTGTTGGTGCCCTACAATAAAGGATCGATTTCATGGGCTCAGGGATTTTATTTTTGAATACGCTCAACGCTGAATCTATGTTTGCTTTGAGAGTAAGTTCGAGATTTTGTGAGCCTAGTGTATTTTCTTGTGTAGTTTTAATATTAAGCCTCCGGAGAACTGATCTTATCTTATTATAAAAGTCTTGGCTGTTTGTTTTAAAAGTTACACCTCTAAGTTCATCGAATAGTTGAGTCGCGGATTTTCTGTCACCGAAATTGTTACATAATAAGGATTTAATTTGGAACCATGATTTCATATGGTAATTGATTTCAACTATTTCTCTTGCCCTTCCTTTTAGTTTCGATTTAATTGTGTCTGAGAACACTAACTGTGACAGCTCATCGTATCTTTGAAGTATGGGGTGTACCCTGTCGACGAGATCGACAAAATTCTGTAAGTAATTCGGGTTGCCATCGAACTCTGGCAATTTTGTCAAATATTTCATTGGGTCTATTGTAATCGTTGGAGTTGAAGTTATTGGTATGGGATTTGGAGTAGGTTCTGTATTAATGGCATTTATTCTGCTTCGCATGTTTTCTATGGATCTTCTCAAATCGTCTCCTAGCAAGTGAATTTCACCACTTTCTTCGGCCATTTTACGCGAATTTTAACGGTAAAACAAATTTATCACTGATTATTGAAAAGAAAAAAAAAGAAAAATTTTATCCCCTTATTACAATCACAATTTCACTTTATATTGCTAGACCTGGCTTAATATAGGATACAACACAATCTATATCTAATATTGTTATAATAAAATTAAATGAAAATAGGGTAAAGATTAAAATTTACTTGCAAAAAGAAATCTTTTTCTTTGATGTTCCGTTGTCGTATGCAGCGACGTCGATGATGGTCCCTTCTGTGGACGTTATAAGGCAGTACTCTCCAAGGGCAGCTTCGGATGCAGGATCTCGGCACCAATGGGTTTCACAGCACTAGAACAGTGGCACAACGCTCGATTCCCGGTTGTTTTCACAGCACTGGAACTTCGGCTCGCACAACGATGTTTCCGGTCGCAAAAGTGATGTAGTACGCCCACAATTATTCGGCTCGGTACTTGTTAAAATTTTTGTGAACTCTGCGCGAAATTTCTTTTTCCCTATCACAGTCCTTGCGTTCGATTGCGCGTTAAGTATTAACATACACGTATGTCTCGGCTTCTTCCCGAATCGATTATGCGTCTTCGCAAATGATCGATATTAGTAACATACGCACGCAATCCTACCGACTGCGCCAATTATGAACTCCGTGTCCCGCGGAATTAAAAAAATAAAACAAAAGGATTGATAGGGAAAACCGAATTTATTTTCACTTGTTCACAAAACAACCTTCTTATCTTCAAGACAAGAGAACCGAATTACTCGAGTGCGGAAAATTGACTGGCTTACTTCTTTTTAGTACAAGACCGAGTTTTCTTTTTGAAAAATGAATTTTTAGCGAACTAAGCGGCGGGCGCAATTCCCGTGTGACCCAAAAAACGCTGACGTAGTGTCGCGACGTCTTCACTTGAATTCGCGGCGTCTGGGTTATGTTGCAACGAGTCAATGAATTGTCACGTTGCAACATCTTATGACTTTTTGGGGAATATTAATTATAATAGGTTATATTAATAATAAGTTATATTATCGATTTTCTTAAGGGTTCGTTACTCGGAACTGTACACCTCGGGTACCTTCCTTGTTAGACAAAGACTTGGTCGTCTAAGTCCTAAGGTCCTAATACGCACTGCACTGTATAAAAATGATAATGATTCCTTTATAAGCAAATCTGTAGTAATGCTGCCTGATTAAAAAATAAAACTATTTTTACTATTGTTAAAACTAAAACAATTTGATTTTCTTTCTTGTATATTTTCTTTCAATTTTCCTAAAAATATGAAAATGCCGGCCTAGTATAATAAACAATATTTTTACTTATATCGGTTCAGTATAGTTTTTTAAGTTAAAATGACATAAAAAGAAGCAATAAAATTCTTCAACTTTTTCATTTGAAGCACAAAATAGGCCAAAAACAATATATAAGTTTAGACAGCCAAAGTAAAAATTGAAGACCTAATTCCTCATTGTACTACACTGAGAGAAAATTCTAATAATTTTTACGATTTTTTCAAAGAAAAATTACGGTGCTCTCCCGTAAACAGGACTTAAGTGACAGGCATAGGTAAAAGTACTATGTGCACAAGATAAAATTACGCTGTGGCCCCGTAAAATTTCCGTCTACGAAACAAAAAACACCGTTGGGTAAATTTTGATGTAGATTTTTTAATGCATTAGAAAGTAGGATAAGATATTAACTACAAATATTTATATTGTACAGAAATTCCAATCGAAAATATAATAAAGCATATAAACCGCTCTGTGAAAGACTTTTGCGGTGAAAAAAAATGCATATGATCTAACTCTTTCGAAGACTTTCGCAATGCATTTCTTCGTATTTAACAAACAGAAAACAAATTGTAGTAATTGATAACGTGCGTTCTAGAGTTATTGCTGCTAATTCGGGTGTGCCACAAGGAAGTCATTGTGGTCCTATTTTATTTATCAATGATATCGTCAATTGTTTTTCGTATGCGAATTGCCTTATATATGCAGATGACTTAAAATTGTTTTCTGTCACAAGTGATTTTAATGATTGCCTAAGGTTACAAGAGGACTTAAATAAGTTAACCGCATGGTGTGTTAGTAATAGGCTTCAACTGAACATATCTAAATGTCGGGCAATTTCATTTTATCGTTCGGCAACTTACTTTGCATTTAATTACTCCATAAGTGGTCAGCTGTTAGAACATTTTCATGAGGTTACTGACTTAGAAATAATTTTAGATAGGAAACTCTCTTTTTCTAAACATATTAACCATGTGATATTTAAGGCGAATAAATCGCTTGGATTTATTAGGAGTACCAGCAAAGAATTTAATAACATTTTTAGTTTAAAAGCTTTATACATATTTGTCTTTTGTGAGACCACTTATTGAATATGGTGCTATTATATGGAGTCCTACGTATGCTGTACATAGTAACAGAATTGAAGCGGTGCAGAAGTCCTTTACCAGATTTTTATGCTTTAAATTAAACTGGTGGAAATCGACTATGCCTGGTTATGATTCACGACGTTTGTTATTTGGTTTATCAACTCTTCAATATCGACGTGACTGTAGCTGCGCTTTGTTTATTAAAGATATGATATACAGTATCCTGAGTTATTGAATTTAATTTAATAAATTTTTATGCTTTGGAAAGACCTCTTCGTTCAAGAAACTTGTTAATTAATCCGTCACATCGTACAAATTATGGTTTTTGTGAAATAATGACTAGATGTATAAATAAGTTAAATTTTTTTCAATATTCACCTGGATTTCACGATGTCTAGATTAGAATACAAACGTAAACTAGCATATTTAGAAAATGTAAAGAATTAGAACAGTTGTGTTTATTCTAGTCTGTAAAATTAGTATGTAATTGATAGACTGAAATAAATAAATAAATAAAAAAGATGAATGAATTTTCGAACTTTTGATAGTTTAATATTGAAATATGAAATGGCATTCCGTCAAGGGATACTGTACTGAAAATACCTACTTTAAAACATTTCACTTGGATTTACTCGCACATTTTTTTTCTAGCCCATAAAAGCCACTGACAAAAAAATTAAGGGATAATTTCTTTCTTCCATTTTTTTTACTTTAACTGAATGGTAGAGGATAATATTCGAAAGTCAAAGTAGAAAGTACAAACTTCAAAGATAAAGCGGTATAAAATTAGGAAATTTCTCCGATTTTTTGGGTGATATATTTAGTGAACATATAAAAATCCCGACGGCAAATTAAAGCTTAGAGATACGTGAATTTATAAAAATAGGATATTTAATTTCGAGACCTTTTAATATTGGGATTTTTAAAAAGTTCAAGGGCCTGGAACTAAAGTAAATGTAGTATTTAATTATTTTTATTGTTATGAATTAGGCTTTATCGTCATGATTTCGAGTATGTATCTAAAAAATTTCGGGATTATCTACATAGATACCAAAATTGTATTGCGTCCAACTTCATTATATATGAATGTATCAAAACTAACCATTTGGATTAATACTTTATTGGATCAGCGGCTTTGTGGATTTAAGTTTGCGCTCTCAAATAGTCTTTTTAACTAAAATGAATTAATTTTGAATTTGAAATAAAGAATTATCGTAGTAAGAAAATAATTTATAGAATTTATATTTTCTCTTGAACATATTTTATTTTTTATAAACAATTTCTAAATACAATCGCAACATATAAAGCAGTGCAAAATTTGGTTTTTTATAATACATATCTAATTTAAAAAATTATTAACAATATTTATATGCTTTCTCAAATTTTCAGATCAACTACTAGCTACAAGTCTGCTGAACACAACTTTTCCACTGAATGACTTAGACTCTTACGACTGCAACAGCAGCGATTTTTGGAAGATGGAGATGTGTCGTCATTTAAAGATGCTGTTTGGCTTGTGCTACTAGGGCTTTCGCCAGTTCCCTTCTTTTGTTTCACTCTTCGATTCTGGAACCAAATCTTCACCTGTTTCTCAGATAATTTCAATCTATTCGCAATTTCGATTCGACGAAGGCGGGAAAGATACATGTTGAGTGAAAACTCTCTTTCCAACTCCAGCAGTTGGGTACTAGTAAAAGCGGTCCTTATCCTTTTGCTAGAATCTGCATAATCTTGAGGCACTGGTGATGTTTTTGATGGTGATGTTAGAGGTTCTTCCTTAAACTTTTTTGCAGTTGGAGACAGAAGATCATCGATTGAGAACTCTTGGCTAGATTGTGATGTTGGTGACACGCACTGGTCCACATATCCATTGTTTTCCCAACGTGGTAAGATCGAATGATCAAATGATAGTTTGCGTTTTCCTACCGAGTGATAAGTGTTGAGGATTTGATTCTGTTCCCGTTGCTGCTGTTGTTGAATTCCCAGTGAAAAAAGATAGCTTCCAACATAGCATGCTGGATATGGAAGGAGCGGGAACTGAGCACTACGAATTGTATCCAAATTATCAACTTTTGCAGGGACATCACTTAGTAACGAATCCATTAGAAATGATCGCGACATTTTGAAAATTTAAAATTTCACAAAGTCAATTTCTCTCGAGGGAGAACGAAAGTAAACTGTTGCAGGACCAGATGGGCCGATCGGTTATATACCAGGGATCCTGAATCATCCCTACCTCAAAAGTCATTCAAGCGTAAGAAATTGGTAACATCGTGGACCAACGGCAGCTCGGTCTCAACCTTCTTTTATTGGCAAACAACTGAATGGATTCCAACCCCTAATGAATAGTAATTGTATCCAGGCAGAACTCCGCCCCTTGAGCGGCTCCTGCCGAACATGACGATGACTATTCCAAACCTATTGTTAGGGCACGGACCCTTGTTTGCTTATTTCAGCAACCCCTGCTACCTGAGCACCGGTGCTCGTTTTAATTTTATTAATTTCGATACCGTGACCGGCCGCGGTGCGGATCTTGTTAGAGTTCTCCAATGCATTGAGCACTAATTCATTGTTCTTGAATGGTTCTGTAAATATACGACCAGGGCTGCAACCCCGAGAAACATATTGTCGCCAGAAAGTCTGGCGATTTCCCTAGGGTGTGATTCGCAGAGGTTTTAACAGGGGCTTTAAAATGTATAAGTGGGTAATGTATGTATATGTAGACGAAGAAGGGTTTGTATCGGATATTTGTCTGTTTTGCATAATTTTTGCGTTTTATAAACACTAAACACAGACCTTTCAATATTCTGGAGATGCGGTATTATTATTCTTTAATTGACTATGGAAGAGGGCTTTACTACATTCAAATTCGTTGCGTTTTTTCTTATCTCCCTAACCTTTATGTATCATTCATTCAATATTACATATTAGATTTCTTTTATTTAATAAAAAAACATTTTCCTAGTTTGGAACACCGATTGGAATTATAAATAATTTTAAATACATCATACTCTAAGTTTTTGTTGCGTTTGAGAAAAATTCAAAATATTGTCCCATTTTCTTAAAAAACAAATATTCATTCATAATCATCTACATTCCTAAAAATATTTTTCTGAAATCTCGAAAATTAATTAACTCTATAACTTGAGTATAATAACCAGGGACCGTAAATAACTGTTATTTTTATATTTTTGATGTAAAAAATCAAGTAGTAAGAGTTGTTTGATTTGCATAAAACTTATACATGATACCCAACATGACGAGTACTTTACGATGACATGGTCACTTTTAAATTTTATACTTTTATTATAAAATTCAAACTTAATAATTATCATAGATTTCAATTTCTTTCAATCAAAAATACTAGTTAAAATTAATTGAAAAAGTTTTAGGTCATTAAAGACACTTATTCTTGTTCTTTATTTTCTCAAGCTGTTCAAAACTGTTATGGAAAGACTTTTATTTTTTAAATCAAAAATAACTATTAAAGAAGACTTTTATTTTTTTCTGTCTTGTATAAAAGTCTTTTTAAGATTTTTATTTTTTCAGTTTTTTATAAAAGTCTTTGAAGAATTTTATTTATAAAATATAAAAATAAAAGTCTTTGAAGACTTTTATTTTTAAAATATGAAAATAAAAGTCTTTTGCAGAAGATAAGTATAATAATCATCACGATTAGAAAATAACACTATCAAAAAAATCATAACATTGTACTTAATTGTTCAAATTAAGTACAATATTATGATTGCTTTTATAGTGTGACTCCCTAATCGCGATGATTATTATACTTATCTTCTGCAAAAGACTTTTATTTTCATATTTTAAAAATAAAAGTCTTCAAAGACTTTTATTTTTATATTTTATAAATAAAATTCTTCAAAGACTTTTATAAAAAACTGAAAAAATAAAAATCTTCAAAAGACTTTTATATGAGCCGTTTATTTTGAAAGTGGCTTAAGTCCAAATGATCATAAAGACTATTTTTCTATATTCTTGTAAAGTAAAATAGTCTTTATGATCATTTGGACTTAAGCCACTTTCAAAATAAACGGCTCATATAAAACAGAAAAAAATAAAAGTTTTTTTTAACAGTTATTTTTAATTTAAAAAATAAAAGTCCATTGTAAATCATAATTTTTAACAAAAAAAAAAAAAAATAAAAATCGTTCATAACAATTTTAAAAGATTTAAACTAATAGTAGGCGAAGATTATAGTTAAAAATAACTTAAAATATTTTTGTTGAAATATAATTGGTTCATTTTGTCTTAAATAATATAAGTTTCAAAGTAATAATTAATTTTAGATTTTTTAAATATAACTTATAACAGTTACGATCCCTGATAATAACTATACCTAATCTTCCTCAGTATAATTTTCTCTTACTAATTTAAAGAAGTTCTATCATTTCGGCATTCCATTTCAATTTAGTTATTTCAAGATTGGAATTTTTACGAGGTAAGGAAGATCTACGTTACTACATAGTACTACAATTTGTAATTTATTAATCTGTATTATTATAGTTTATCTAAGTGTGACTTAGCTAGAGAGTTGAGTAATATTAGAATGAAAATTAATAATTAATGACCAAGAAATGTACAAATTCGCCGTTTGAACGGCGAATTTATAATAGTAGCAAATATAATATTAATAAGAAAAATGCCCAGTCGATACCCGGAGCAATACTGATTACTTGAGATCGAGTTAATAAGTGATTTACTTAATTGCTACTGCTTTATTTAGAGCAAACAATTATATTTACCACTAGCTGGGTTACGCGGTTTCACCCGGCGTTGGGTAAATACTTTCTAATTAAACACTTCTCAAATGTTCTAGTTTGTTATATCCTAGAAATTGCTTCAACACGAAAACTTCTTTATGGATCATCCATCTTGAATATCCAAATATTAATAATATCCAAATATTAATAATATTCAAAACTAGTGGGCACAGAATAATTATAGTACTAATTTTCATAAAAATCCGTTGAAATTGAGACATTTTGGTCGCCATGTTGGATTTGGAAATTTCGATAACATTTGAAATTAGTTGCCTCAGAATAATCATTGTACTAATTTTCATTAAAATCCGTTATAATCAAGACATTTTAGTCGCCATGTTGGATCCGCCATCTTGGATTTGGAAATTCTTATAACATTCAAAATCAATGACCTCAAAACAATAACTGTACTAATTTTCATTAAAATCCATTGGAATTGAGAAATTTTGGTCGCCATATTGGATCCGCCATCTTTGATTTGTAAATTTCGATAATATTCAAAATCAGTGACAACAAAACGAACATTGTACTACTTTTCATTAAAATCCGTTGAAATCAAGAAATCTTGGTCACCATATTGAATCTGCCATCTTGATTTTCTAAATTTAGACAGCGGATTTGAAATCAGCATTCCGGAAAACCCCTAAGTACCGATTTTCATGAAAATCGCTTCAAATTTATAATTTTGAGCCGCCATATTGGATCCGCCATTTTGAAACCCTTTTTCAAATGCTTTATAAATGTTTAATATGATAAAAATGTTTGATATATATATATATTCAAAGTAAAAATTAGGACATAAAAAGGTTGATTATATACAATATTTAATGTTGAAAAGGTAAGCTTGATTTGAAAGCCTGTAAAGAAAGGGTTTTAATTATTTTTTAGTTTCTCTACCAGAATCGAAACAATTCGTATAATGTGCCTATAATAGTTAAGGGACTTATCTAATGTGACTCCTAAGTACATAAAATTCTCATTTCATATTGTGACATATATTTATAATAAATGTAAGATATACGAGGTCAGCACGAGTCAGTCTTTAGTGGCATAGCAGTACTGAATTATGTTTTTAATCCCTTTGGATCGAATATACCAATTAAAATCAATCACAGTTTGCAATGCCTCAAGTTGCGATATAGACGCGCTAACCATTGCATCTATCAGAGGATCGTTAAGAATACTACTTAGATGAAAGGCAAATGCAGTGTCAATTCTTCATCAAAGGCCATCATCTGAAATTAGCTCTTGAAGTGTTATAAAAGCACTTGAAAATCACAAAAGCCTCGAGTTTAAAGTGGGTTTCAAGAATGGCGAAAATTCATAATTGCTACGTAATTTATATGGGCATAAAGTAGGCAAGAACTAATTTTTACAACACTTTGATATTAAACGAAAAACGAATGGTAAACTTTTTCTCTACTTTTCTCCAATTCGAGAAATACTAAATATTATTTATATAAATATTTAATTTTATTTTAGATTTCGGTGTGAAACAATGATATAACTTGAAAAATGTACAAACTGGGGACCTATTTTCTGTTATGGAAATATCCGCTCGAATTCGAATCATATGGCTGAATCACACTATAAAATTCGAATAAGATTGCCTTGAAATTTTAACCCTGATTCAGCTATATGATTCGAATTCGAGTTTACAAATATTGTAAATAGGGAATAGGGCCCCTGAAATTTCACAGTTTAAATGAAAATATTTCTTCATACGTGCATGAATCGATACGATGAAACGAATTAATATAGAAATAGTCCGACTTCTATACGTTATAAAAGAAAATTTTTAAAGCAATTTTTGCCGGTTGAGCAGCAAAATGAAAATCTAATTTTCCGCCAAATTACAATTACAATTATTTGCAATATTGGAAATGACAAGACTTGATGAGGAACCAATTTCCAAGTCCCCAGCTGGGCAAATGGTGCAGCAGCTTTTCTTCGCAGCGGTGCCCAAGCCGTTGGGGGTGGATTCTATTTCCTGTTTATCTATTCACGAGATAATCGTCCTGGCGGCGGTGATGACTTTATGAAAATTTTCGATAAAAGGGCTTACACAGTTTTTTTCTTCCCCTTTTTTTTCTTTTTTTTTTTTTGTGAGGAAACTCCACTTCATCCAGTTTATCCAGAGAAATTAAAGAGGCATGGAATCGACCATTTGCAGGTCTAAATTTCCAAAGAGACCAATTTGTACGCACGTCAGATTAATTCCTAAAAGCATAAGCGAGTCTTAAGGGGGATGTAATGAAATGACACTTCTGCAGAAGATTCAGCAATTTTGGTGTAACTGAATTGAGGAAGTAAGCCAGCTTAGAGCGTGAGAAGTGCAAAGCATTCAAAAGGTTTGTTATTCTGATATCCTTTGCCTGGAGGGCTTGCATCAAGGTTCAACCCTAATACCGATTAATTTGTTGTTATAACGCGGGATGAATTAGGGTGCGATGAATGTTATACTCTTGTAAACAAGCAACTTACATAAATGATTTGTTTTTGAGTGTTTAAATTTTAATTAAATTTTTTAGCTATTTTGATAGAAGACACTACTCTTTATTAATAGTATGTCTATGCTATTGTGCTATTTGTTCGCATTCAAACATTTTATTTATTCAGATTTTATTTGAAAGGAGACCAATTTTAATTGAAAAAAAAACAGAATGGTTTTGTTATCTATACTAATGTAATAAAGAGGTAAAGTATGTGCTTGTTTGCTGAAAAGCTTTTGTTTTTCCGGTGAATGTATCATAAGCTATAGATTAACACGAATAAATATTTTTATACTAATTTACACACAACATGACACGTCATGACATGACATGGCGTAACATGTAACATAAGACATAACATAAGACATGAAATCGCACATGACACATTACATGATATATAACATGAGATATGACATGACATGATATGACATAAGACGTGAGACATGATACATGGTGTGATACAAGAGATGGAAGGAAATGAGATTTGTTAGACGGAACCAGTAATATTAAATTTAAGATAGAGAAATTGGACTTGAATTTTAGTCTTTGGTTTTGTTTTCTTTAAAATAATTATTGCTTCTATTAAATGCACTTCATTTATGTTCTGAATCTTAGAGAATCAACTTGTAATTATTACAGAATAAATCTTCATATTGGTTAAAAAGATCATTTCCAGTAATTAAGAATCTCTTAAATTTGTTATCATCTGAAAATTTCATCTGAAGAGTGTCAAATTCACCTTCGTTAGCACCTAATTTTATTTTTATAGGTGTCAGTAAATATTTTGATTAGGTCAGGCAAAATTACTATGAGCTTTAAATACGTTTAAATACGTTTTTAGTCTGTTATGGTTTTTTCTACTTTTCGACCTGACTTAAATCTATTAAAACGGTGGTCGAAAAGTGCCTTTGTTATGCAATTTGTATACTACTTTTTTGATAACCCTTAAAAATCCTTGCTACATGGCATGTTGGTTAAGATAATTGGTTTCCTAAAAGAGTAAAAAATTTTCTATAAAAAGGTTGAGGTATTTAAGGAAAATCTAGATTTAAAAAAAATAAGCGATGATTCATATAAAATATGCAAAGTATTAAAATTTTAAAGTCTATCAAAATCAATCTCGTTAAATTTACGGCGCAGAATTTGTGAATTATTCAATTCTACTAAAACTTATACTTGATTGGAAAGGCTTATTAAAGCAGAAAGTAATTTAAATAGTTACATAAAAAGAGAATTTTATATTCTAATACGCACATTGAAATTTTGTCTTTTATAAGAAAATTAACATCAGAAATTTCAATACAAAAACTTTATTATCCTCTGTATATCCCTGTATTTAGATAATGATGTCAGTTCTATACATTTTGTAAGCTAATACCCTGGGTGTAGACTGCGAACGAAATTTAAGATTTTACAGAATTCGATTATTAATATTACGACAAAGGATAAAAAATTTTCGGAATGCTCTAAAGAGGAGGTGGTGACAAAGTGGATTTTAATTAATTGATCGACTTCTAAGAGAAATTATATTATATACACACAGTTCTGTTTTTACACGAACTTTACTACAAAAATTTAAATAAGGAACTACTATATACAAAGCTGTGAAGAATGCTAATGGTACAATTAACGATTACAATACACGCAATTTGGCATTTATCAATAAAAATTTTTCAATTTGGCAAATTACTTTAAGTAATCTTGAAAGATGCTGCGACAAAAGTATTTCGAGGATATACCGATGAATGTGCTTGTTACGGATTCGGTAACTTCTGGTGACATAATACACCATTATTACAATTACGGTCGACAAAAGGCAAACACTCGTCCAGACTGCTTGTCACCCATTGTGGAGACAAAATCGAATTTTCAAGTTAAAAGTTTGTAAAGGAAGCAGCCAGTCGAAGAAGAAGGGAACGACTGGGTGTCATTTGTCATCATAGTTTATGGACTTCTTGCTTCCAAGTCCCAGGTAAGGATGGTAAAACGTGTGCGCAATTGACACCTCGCCAAATAGCCGGCACTCGGCTGATGAATAGAAGATCCCTCCCATCTCCAGCTCCCATTCAATAGTAGCATTCTTGGGTGTTTGTTCGAATTATGCCAAAATCCAATCCATAAAATCTGATGACCATCTAAAGATTCAGTCGATCGTCTTTTATCGACCGTTTTCTGGAAGAGGTCCCTTCTGCCCGTCTTCAACATCCCTCAATGAATGAGCTGCGCGCGCATCTATTGACCAGAAACGCTCGGCTGGATCTCATTCACAACTTTTCTCGATGCGCAAAGTACAGGATCCAAGAGATCTTTTGTCCTGTCCAAAGTAGTACAATTTTTAAGGGCTAATGGCCACAAAAGGCTGATGCCGACTGTGTTTTTACGCATCGATTGCTATTCGAATAGTTTCGAGAGTCATTCATGCCTCACAATGATCACTTACAGTGAACAAACAATTCTTGAAGATGCCCTGAAAATTGCTGGGCTGTTTACCTGTTAGTAGCAATCTCCTACCCTCGACTTTATTCAGCCCACGATTTATTCTATGTGATTTTATGGAGTTTCACTGTCATTAATCAAACGTTTTCTGGTCATTTTGCGGTTAATTTTAAAGGACATTACATTACATTGACGATGTTTCGCCTACTTTCAATGCGGTAGGTAAGCGCGAGTTGAAGCAGGTGGGAATTTAAAAGTACCATGTGGTATGTTTTTAATTTAAATTTGTGCGAAGAGAGAGAGAGTTCCGAGTACTACACATAATTTCTTTAATGACAATTATTTAGCAATAAACAAGATATAGGTAGTACTGTTTAACGAGCACTCTTGTTTATTTTTAAGTTAAGCCTAATTCGATCAAAAGCGATCACGGAGTTAACAAACATAATTTGAAACATTACCAATATTAAATTCTTAAACGGAGAACACTTAAATTGGATTTTCTTCGAGTGACATTGGTCCCACTCATACAAGACACTACATTTCTTTGGCCCATACATACATACGTCTTCTGATAAATTGTTGCAACATCAACTAAATACGCCTTTTGAATTTTTGCGTTTTACATAAAATTACATAAGTAACATATAATTCTGATTTGGTTTTAGACAGCCATCAAAATCGACGATATGAAGATATTGCATACTGACTAAAATTGCCAAAGTCCAAACATTTAATTTTTCAGAATGAGCATGGTTGCAGGGTTCAACCAGATAGAAAACTATCTCTTATAGTACCTATAATGTAACTTAGATTCATGAGAGAATTACGAAATAAAAATTTATATAATTAAAGGTAGAATAATTCGGTTATCTACATCAAGTAATCGAGATCTTCAATTATTTAGCTCTAAAGTTGGGATTAAATATGAATCAAATTTAATGTTTAAAAAATTGGAGCATTCATATAATCAATATCATTGTTTGCGCATTTGAACATTTATTGCCCAAACATCTCTTTACAATTAGAGATAGAATTTCTGATGTTGTTGGAATATATTTTGATAACACATTCATTTTTATTTTCTTATTTATACAGAACAGAAATTATTACAATTAAACATATTAGAAAAAAGTAATTAAAAGTATAGAGGAGAAGGTGGTAATATGGCCCCTGTAGGTAAAGTGGCCCCCCAGCCCAATTTATAATTGCGGAGGTTTTACCTGCGAGTTAGACATCGTATTAAATCAAACAGTTACCAAAAACGATTTCAAAAGTAACCAGACTGCTACTGTCGCTAAGTATTGACATTTATTTCATTTTTGTGAATGTGCTGCAATAAGAAATTTTTTTCCTGCCGAGAGGTCATGTTTTTAAAATATTGTAAAAGCGTGAGGCAAATAAACTGTGGCAATTATTCGATAGTGCATCAACTCCTCTTTCAATATTTTCAAGGTAAAAAGATCATACTTTAACTAATAACTTATTCCTGATTTGTTATTGAAACTAAGCTCATAGGTCTAATTTGGCCCCCTGTTGTTGTATGTATTATGGCCCCGGGGGCCATATTGAGTGTATGCACGAAAACAGTTATTAACTAGTGTATTTATTGATACTACCAGATGCCTCGAATGAATATTTCTCCCAACATACAAAAAAGAGGAAGACATTGGATTCAGATCTAATGAAAAGGCCAGTCGAAGCAGTACGAAGTAAAACTATGTGGTATAAGAAGGCTTTCAGACATTTGTTAGTACCAAGAGCGACACTAGACGAGGCTGGTCAAAGATGCAGAAGAATCAGTGGATTTATTAGTGCAGAAACCACTAGGTAGAAAATGTATAGTACAACCTCATTTAGAAGAGAATTTGGTTGATTACCTTTTGCTAGTGGGAAGTAAATACTATGGTCTGAAACGTATGGACGTAAGAAGAATGGCTTATCAGCTAGCCACGAAAAATAGCGTCCCAAACATATTCAGAAATGGTGTTGCTGGTTGATCATGGTTATGGTAAGATCATTTTCTAAACAGGCACAAAAATCGATTGGCTCTCAGAAAACCAATGGGAATTTTGTATGCTCGGTATATTTTTTGTCCTTTTATACATTTATTATGGGGGGCCATATTACCCACACAATTTTATATCGCTGCATTTTCACATTATTTTGAAAAATAAATTTGTTTTTGAAAGCTGTGGATTTATTTACATTTCTGACCTTAATTACTTTGACTAAATGTGTGCATGATATTTTGGCATAAAGTTATAGTTAAAGTGATGGTCTAATATTTTTTTATTACGTAAAAACAAAGTAGGGGGCCATATTACGACCTTTTCTTATACAAAAAAGTATGAATTCCCTATAATGTTATGAAATTCTGAGAAAATTCATTTTTCAAGCTTAGCAATCTAACGAAAATACGGAAGGTCACAAAAATCAATTTATATTTTTACGCGGAATTTTCTTCGTAAAAAGTCGTTTACAGTTTTTTATGGAAATTGATATAATATAATAATTGATATAATAAATAATTTTCATGGTCGGTACTTAATTTCAAAGATGATTTTTTAACTTTAGAAGTTAAAATGGCATTCCTAATATGTATAGCCAACTAAGTTGATATTTCAGTAAAAATAAAAATTGATCCTAGTGATATTTTAAACTGATTTAAATACACATTTTTCGGATATCCAACCTTCAAAGATTTATGCATATTAATTACTAAAAGCCATAGGGGGATAAGATTGGGTAAAGTGCCCCCGCCCCGATTATAGTCGCTATTTTTTTTTTTTTTTTGCGTGAGTACTAACACAAGTAACGATTTGGCCAAGTTTCATCCCTTAATAATTAACCCCCAAGGAATGTGACTTAATTTTAAAAATTTAGAAAAAAATTAATACATTTTAAAAGGGTTGATCGATTTTGATGGAATTTTGATATGTTATAGATGTCACTGAGGTGGATCAAAGAAAAGAATCAGTAGATCTGAAAACTGAATATAATTCCAAAAAAATTGTTTGTTTATATTTAATATAATTTATTTTTTCCGGATTTTCCCCCACCTGCGTGATGCTTACAAAAAAAAATTAAATGTCGATTATTACTTGTTTTTTGTAAGTTAGGTTAGCCGTACAGCCACCAACAGTCTGAGTAAAGAAAAAATATGTATTGCAAAAACTTTGCCAGAAAGTCACAAAAAAATGTTTAATGACTGTACGGCAAACATAACCAAAAAATAAATGATAAAAACCGATATTTTATATTTTTAAGGTGTCACGTAGGTGGACAAAATATCCGGGAAAAAATATATCTTATAAAAAAATATGTAAGAAAGCTATAAAAGTTCAGTTTTCAGGTCTACCGAATTTTTATGTAACATCAAAATCCAACCCAAATCGAATAACCTGTTCAAAAGATGTTATTTTTTTTCAAAATTTTTAAAATTAAGTTACATGCCTTGGGGGTTAGTTATTAAGGGATGAAACTTGGCCAAATAGTTACTTATTACCCGTCCTTATCCTCCTACGGTCTTTGTGATACTTTATTGTTTTGTATTTTATTCATATGGCACGTTATTCTTAAATAAATAAGTATTGGGTGAAATATACCAACCTTTAGATTAACTACACTTTTAGTGAGTACCATTAAGAAATAAAGTCGAAAAACTCAATTTGATCGTGCAATAACCCTGTAACATTAATTAGGCATATCTGAACCGGTTATTTTAATTTGTAAGATAGAAAATAGGGTAAAACTTCGTGCAATTTTTACGAGATAACTACTTTAGCATCAACGCTAATACATGCAACCCTTTATGTATCCACCATTTTCTTTCAAAACATATTGGGGTCTGTCTGTTCCCTGCTTCGACTGCAAAAGATAACATCGCTCGTATTAGCAACATCAAAAAGAAATTCGGGAAAACAAACTCAACCCCTTTTTCAGACACAACACTCACATAATGCAGGGAGGTACGAAAACCAAGTTCGTAAACATAATCATTTATTCATCTTTAAAATTAAAAGGAAGGGTGAGAGCAGGCAGCCCTTCGGGCCTAATCAGCAACATTTATTGGCGCAGGCTTGTGCATTCAAAACAGCCGAAACGCCATTGTGTCGTGGCCATGCACATCATTTGTAATGCTTCACTCCTCACTGGATTCGAACAGATATACAATAGTATCCATAGATATCCAGCCTAGGTTCCCACCCCATTGTTCGGGCCTTATTATTTCTTCATATTTATCCCGGACTCCTTTGATGCCATCGGGATTGTGCTCAAGAGCCGGGAGTGCGCGAGCGACTGTTTACATTTCGCTTGGTCATGCGCGCAATTCTATTTTAATTTCAAAAGGGTTCTAAAAGCCTATTTGATGGCTAATTAAGAATGACAGGAATAGAATACTTGTTGGCGCCAATATTTGTGTATTTTAAATATTTGTTGCCCAAATAAACAACAAAAACTTGTTTACAAATTCAAATAAGGACTAATATCAGACGAAGGAGTTTCTTTCCACCACTTCCTAAAACCTTTGTCTGGAAATCACACAAATCCGTCCCCAAAAAATGCTGATTGCATTAAATATTCCCTAAAATATCAAAATGTTCCTTTACAAAACCCACAATTACAGTAGGATTAAATGCTCCCTGCTGTTGAGGGCGCATATCAGTGTAATTTTCAGCAGCTATGTGCCCTTCTATTGCGGGCAGATTAAACTTAATTACTGCTTTTCTAGACATAAACCTAACTGATATTAACTAAGATTGGCAATTTTGACAGTTTACCTTTTCATGTGGGCTAACAGATGCTTCAGCCACTATATTTAGCTAGATACGTAGGGTATTGATGTCTATTATTTGGAATAACCAATACAGAACGTCTTCTTACCTTTAATTCAGTTTAATTATAAATGCAGTTATGATAAGCAGCTTATTTCGAGCTTCATTAAAAGGATTTGTAACACAATAGGAGAGATATATTCAAAAAGTTTTTGTAATTCGTTTTCATGAAGACATTTTCATAAGCAGGCAAATTGAGGCTTTATCGATTTACTTTCATTTAAGACGAGACGATTTTTTTAAAATACACTCAAATTCAAACAAATTGAAGGATCGCATTTGCTAAATCTTTCTTTAACTTTATCGTTTTTTTGTAAAAGAAATCTTCCAAATACCTTTGAAGCAGATATACGATAAAACTCCAATCTTAACATCTCTTTTAATTTTATTTTATGTCTGAGTGAATTATAAGCTTTAAGTGAAATTATTAATGCTTACTCATGAACAAAACAATCTTGTAATAATTCTTAGGCCAGTAAGTGTAGAGAATATCTTGTTAAAGATTATACCTTTTTTGGTCGCTCAATCAATTAAGAGGTCACCTCCGGTATTTGAGTTTTGGAGGACAAATAGTTGACTTTTTTTATTAAATTTTTTCATTAAATGCTACCTTTTATTTTATGAGAATTTTTATTGCTCACTATTAGGCCAAAACTTCGCAAGTACAAAATTTTTATGCTTATCAATTGTTATGAATGCCAAAAGGATATAGTATGTCCAAAACAGAAAAAAACATGAACAATTTCAATTTATTTCATTTATTATTATTGAACTCTATTCTGAGAGTCAATGTCATATTCTAAAAACTCAATCATAATTTTTATATTGAGAAATCAAGTTGAATCTCATCCAGACTGAGGTAAATTTCCTGTATAAAAATTGAGACTGAGTTGTTGCTGAATTAGCATATAAGCTAATATTATATGTATATATGAGGCATTCTTTGTGAACGGACCCCCCCTGCTGTCCAAAAATGGTGAGCTCCATTCAAGGTCTACCAAGGCTCAAAAGAAAGGTCTTGGTTTCTACTTTCGAATGCAGACTGGCTTTCGAAGAGTCCGCCTATACAGAGGTCAATATGGCGGCTAAAACCACGTGACCTCCATTACTTTTACTACTTATGAGGCTATAAAATGGGTCGCATCATTCCGATTGAGGTCTACAAAGGCCCAAATGAAAGCTTCTAGCCTCTGGAGTCTAGAGTAATTGCAAAGGAATTAGGCAAATTAGGCATCCACCAATCGACTGCTCAGGAACACATCAAACATCTTGAATTTGTCTTGAAGCAGAGTATTTGGGTTTCGCACAATTTTACTGAAAGAAATTTATCGGATCGTGTGAAAATTTGTTCATCTCTAATTTTTAGACACAATGTGGAGCTGGTTTTGGACAAGCTCATTACGGAAGATGAAAAGTGGCTTCTCTACGAGAATATAAAGAGAAAACAAAGTTTACTGCAAACCTGGAACATCCACCAAAATTATTGGAATATCAGATCTTCATCCACGGAAATTCATGCTCTGTTTGTGATGGGATAGAAGAGGTCCAGTGTACTACGAACTACATATAAAGGGGCAAACCATCAATGCGAATATCTATTGTAACCAACTTGATAAATTGAATGCAGCTATCAAGGAAAAGTGCTCAATATTAGCAAACAGAAAAGGAATTGTGTTCCATTCACAATTATGGAATTGTGTTCCATTCGCAAAATCAAATACTGCAATGGCGACGCAACAAAAGTTGAATGAGCTTGGATGGGAAGTTCTTAGTCACCCACCATATTCACCTGACATTGCTCCATCGGATTATTATCTATTCCGATCGCTTCAGAATTATCTGAGCGGGAAAAAATATAAGGTACAGTCGCCAAATTTCGTCCCCAAACCTAATCTCGTCCCCTTCAATATCTACTCTTTTAAAAACCGCCATCTATTATCAGTGACCCGAACCGACCGACGGCTAGTTGCATCAGTCAGCCATTGTGTAGAAGTGAGTGCGTCACGACGTTCGTATCGACAGAAATTCGAAAATCAAAAAAAATGTTTAAGGTGAGTTTTTCATTGAAATATTCTCGGGTTCCATAAAATATTGAGATACCTGACTTATTGATACAATTCTTTTGTCAAACTAACTATTAATATCTCAGATGTTAATCGATTAAGCAAAATTTTCAGGTTATGACATGTTTTTTGCTTAAATGGATGCGACAAAATAAATAGAAATTTCCTAATATCGTCCCCTTACGTGAACCTTATAACGTAACATGTAACTTTAGAAAGTTTTTTATTTTATTTTTTAGATGCCGTAAAAATGATTAAAATAATTAAGAAAGGGCTGATTAGATATTAATATGATAGTTAGGTTCAATTTTATATAATAGAAAAGGAGTAAGTAGAACTCCAGTTCACGTACTGATTATTGTGATCTCAATATCGTCCCCGGGACGTAATTAGGACCCCAAAAATATATTTTCATAATTTGAGTATTTTTGTTAAAGCTATTTTATAACTTTTTCTAACAATGTTAACGCGTTTTTGATTATTTTTAAGAATAAAGGAATATTGAACCTAATGTTTGACGTTTCATTTATTACTGTGGTATTTTTTTTTTATTTTTTTTTGATTTATTTGGCGACTCTACCTTACTTCTCTCGAAGCTGTCCCCAAGGCAGTTGCTGAATATGTTGGGTCCAAGGATGAGAAATTCTACGCTAGGGGGATCGACAAGTTGCCTGAAAGATGGCAACTAGTGGTTACAAATAATGGACATTATATTATTGATTAAAATGTACATAAATGTTATTAAAACTGATTCAACTATTTTCTTTAAAATACGACAGAACTTTCCCGCCAATCTGATACAAAGTGTCCAATAGGAATGTGTGATAGCTAATGAGTTACTTTTTTTACAAATTTATTTTTAAATTAATGGTTTGTATTAAATACATTTAAGGGGACATTCTCATTCGAAATGGACAAAAAACTGACTTTTTTTGGATTTTTTTTTTTAAACTCTATTGCATCTATTCAAAAAACTATTTTGATATATTGAATATCAGAGTTGTTAAAGAATGCATTTTTTTCGAGCTGCATTCCTATAAATGTTTTCCTTAAAATGAATTCACTCAAAGCTGCAACTAAATTTCTCTTGAGGAATGCGACTGGAATTAGATGAATTCCCATTCCTCAAAAAAATAATAAGGAATGCATTCTATATTCATTCTGCAAAAAGAATGCATTACTTCGAATTCAAGGCATTCGTTGAAGCCTTCGTGAATTCACTTGCATTCACTTGAATTCAATGAATTCTTTTGCATTATATTTACAATAATTATTTTTGGAAAAAAAAGATTAAAAGAGCTCTTATCAAAAATGTATGATTTTTTTTCTTTTTTTAAACCATAAGTCCATAAAAAAATGTATTTTCATAAGATAAATATGCGGTGCATAGCTGTATTAGGTTTTTAATTAATAATTATTATAATCAACCAACCTTTGGCCCTTGGTTTCCCAGTGAGCAATTTTGTTCACAATTCGCATTCGAAATTGAAAAAAATACTTTACTCATCTATCGAGTCGTACAATACGGAAACTGAAAATATGAAGGAAAGGGACGCAAAATTCAAAATTTTGTTTAAGGCTGCCGAATCATTACACAATCAAATGAAGTTTAAATCAATGCATTGTTATCTTAACAATTCATCCACTATCCACTAACCGGAAGAATCACTTCATCAACTAGTTTTGTGACTTACTTGAAGTAAGTCGCAGTGGAATAAAAAGTTCTGCATTAATTATACTGGAGTACAATTCGGTGTAATTTGTATTGCTCCTCAAGATTTCATTTTCATTGTAAGTAAACCAAAGTTAACCAAGTCTAAAAACTGAAATTATATATACAGTGCTAATCAAAATAATAGGTAATAAAGTTGAGAAGTAGTCTAAATATCAAATTCTCTTTTAAAATCTCGCTCCTCTGCAAAATAATTGGTATCATTATTTGAGTAAACAAGTGTTCGTTATTTGTCATATGGAAAATTAGTCATTCATGCAACGCTCTTCAGTGGAAAAATGTTTAGTTCGACCTATCTAAAATTATGTAATTAAAAAATCCAGTAGAATCATATTACAAAAAATAATTTAGTTTAACCTAAACGCTAAAAATCAATGTAAAAACCTTTTTATCCCATTAAGAAAAGAGTTTTTAACTAATCAAAAAAAATTCAATTTTTTGACCATTTTAAAAATGCATTGATTTTTTAACTTTTCAGTTTAACACCTAGAACTTGACTGCATGGTTAAGTTTCCATATAACAAATAACGAAGACTTTATTACTTAACTATATTTCAGAGGAAAGAGTTTTTAAAGGCGGAATTGCTCTTAGACTATTTGTCAACTCTATTACCTATTATTTTGATCAGCACTGTACATATATATGCGTAAACTTATCATTTAATTTTTAAATTTGATTATATTAGCATTTCAGTCTACCATATTGAAACCGTTGAGTTTTTCCATTTTTCTGTCAGAAATAAAATAAGAATATACCGGCTTCTGATTTAAAAACATAAGGAAATATGTGTGGGATATTTATATAAAGTGAACACTTTTGATTTTTTTTTTCATTGAAATAATTATTTTCTTAATTTATTAAATAGTTCTTTTAATTCAGGAATAATGTTCTGAAATTCGCTAAATTGGCTAACAAGAAAACATTCCGAGGTATCCCCCGCCGTTTCAGTAGCGGTTGTAACATGTTAATCTACATCAAAATGGCATTTTTGAACCTAATTTATTGTATATACAGTTAATTAATATGATTGCGATTTTATTTTCTTTGGAAAAATGCATCTCTTCATCTTGACGTAGAATTTTATTTCTCTTCTTTTTTATCCAAAATTTAAGGCACTAGAACCATTCGATTTTTTGACATTTTTTTTAGGAATTCGCCTTTTCGTTTTTTTTAGATATCTAAAATATCCTATGTCAAGACGCAAATGTAAATAAAATTCAGAACTGTCGATTGTAAAGTTACTTTTAAAAAAATCTTAAAAATCGTCACTTTACAGCCAGAAAAGAATGCAAAAGAATTCATTGAATTCAAGTGAATGCAAGTGAATTCAAGAATGCGAGTGAATTCACGAAGGCTTCAACGAATGCCTTGAATTCTAGAGGAATGCATTCGAAGTAATGCATTCTTTTTGCAGAATGAATATAGAATGCATTCCTTATTATTTTTTTGAGGAATGGGAATTCATGTGTTAATTCATAATTCTTCAGAGAAATAAAAGAATGGAAAATATGAATTCTTCATTCATTTAAATTAAAACTCAAAAACAACTCTGTTGAATATTGAATTGAAGTATACAACAAAAAATTTTTTTTTTTTTTTACATTTTGCGGCAATAGAGGGTGTTGTAAGAAAAGTCCCTTTTTAGCTGGTACCAGTTCCAGCGGTCTTCCTAGAGAAGATAAAGACAAAATTCAAAATGAGTTTTGTTCTTTAGACCTTTTTCTAGAACATAGACATATAAAAAAGGTACTTTTAATTTTTTAAATTATTTTTATGACTGTTTTTCTAAAAATTTTAAAAATTGGCCATGTTTTTGGGGGAAAGTACGTGTATAAAAAGAGGGTGGGGTACTTTTATGCATTTTTAAAGGTCTATGTCCTAGTATTTATGTTAATGAATCGAATGCTTTTTGATTTTTTTAAATCTATCGAGCAGAATTTGAGATATCACTGGTACCAGGTGAAAAAAAAGTAGTTTCGAGAAAAACGCGTTTAAGGTTTTTGTGCGACGCTCCAAATCTATAGAAACCGGTATATATCGTTACGTATATATAGCTATAACTTTCGTTTTGTTTCGAATTTCTCACAACGGTTTGAGGACAGCATTTCTATGATGTTAAGGAATACTTTTATGTAAAAAAAAAAAAAAAAAAAATCGATTTTTTTTTCACTTCGAATGAGAATGTCCCCTTAATTTGTTTATTATAAAATGGATATGCAATGAAAATGACGACTTTCTTTTATTAAAAAGTATTTACATTTTACTGATCTCTCCATTTGTTAAAAAATAGTGACTCATTAGTTTTCAACACATTCCTATTGGACACCCTGAAAATTCAGTGTTCTGTTTTATTTGCACCAAGTGTAAAATTTATATCCAAGACAATGCTATGGATTTAGGTTGAAGCTTTCCATTTGAATTAGCGAAGACACAACTTTTAGCTTCGAAAGCGTCAAAAGCTTTTTATGTTCGGATAATCCCCTCTTTGAGGAAATTCAAGCTTTAAACATCCTGCCGGTGTGAGGACAGACTAAATTGCCTAGGACTCCTTATAACAGATTCGTATGCCACTTACCTTGAGCTTCACCTTCCGCATGATTTTGGTCTCCTCCCAGCGGTCCAGCTCGTCCCATTCCTTGCCCCGGCGCCGCACCAGGTAGTAGCGGTAGACGACGATTGTGACGGCGACGAGGAGGGCGAGCCCCGTCCCTGTGGCAGCCCCCAGAACAGCGGAACTGACCATCACCATGGCACTACGGAAACTGCGTGGGTGTGACCTCGGGGGCGTTCTCACCTGCTCACCTGCTCGCCTAGATCCACCTGGAAGAAAGGACACATTCACAAGATTTCCTCAATTGAGTTCTGCCCGAGGACGGGAAGTGGGATTCGGGCGGACTGTAGTTGTGGATTGCGAACAAAAAGTATAACACTTTCTCCCCTGTAGGGAGCCACTCAGCCGGATGGGGGTAATTCTTGCACAGCAGAAATACGCGAACCTCAAAGACCGTTTCGCTCAAAATCACAGAAAAATTTGCATCTTATCTTCGCAGGAATTTCTTGGTCCCTTTGAACATTGAGTAATTGTTCTTCGAAATTAATAAGTTCGATGGCTTCCTCCTCCCCGAATTGTGGCAGAGCTGCGGATTTGGGGGCGGAAAGGCTCCAATTACTGGCCGGCGGCATAAAGCAATTACACAAATTAGATGCGTGCTCCGACGAATCGAGGTATGCTCGGATCGGAGGAGAACCTCCGTAGAAATGGAAAAATTACGTCAAACCGCCGAGATAAGTGAAATCTTAAATCTGATGACGTCTCGGGACTTTACTTCGGTTTCGGCTTATCACGTATTAAACTTGATTTATGTGCCCAACGTGAGCAGGGTGCAGAGAAATTTTTTTGGCACAGCAAAATACGAAATGGACGAGGGTAGTACAAATGCAGAGATCGCAGAAACAAAATTTTATCTGTAATTTAAAAACGTTCAAAAGTAGCCAACTTAATATTATAGTATCAGTAAAAAAGTCATTATCGTTATTATGAGTGATTAGATTTGAAATAAACGTATTTTTCACATCAATATTCGACTTTTTTTGTAAAGCATGCCTTTAGCTTGAGGGGCCACTAATAAATTACGTAATGCCAATTTTTAGGAATTTTAATCCCTCCTCCCCCTTCATAACTCTCCGTAAGACAGCCCTTAACCCCCTCCCCAGAAGTTACCTAACGAAAAATGTTATCACCACCTTTATTTTATAATTTACTATTTTCTGTAAAAAGTAAGAAATATTATTTCAAGTTTAATACATTTTATTATTTATTATGACACTAGCTGTTGCCCGCGAGTTCGTTCGCGTGGAATTCGGTTTTTGTTTCCCCTTTTTGGTTGAATATTGAAAAATCATTTTTTAGTGGGTGCCTACGCTATATGAGAAAACTACAAAATGCCAAGATTCTAATTATATTTAAATGACGATAACTTTATTCCCGAAATCCGATTTCGATGAAGGATGATTAGGAACGCCCCCAAACAAACAGACGTTACGTAATTTATGAATGTGGTTCCTGATTCACACAGAAAATTATTTTTACAGTGGAAAAAAAATAGAATTTCGTGTATACTGAGAATTCTCATATTGCGAATGCTGCTATGGAAACATTTAAAGAAATACTATCTTAAGGAGGGGAGTCTGGGTTTATTTTTTGAACAAATCGATTTTCCAACAACATAAATCACTTTCATGTACTATATACCTGTAAAAATAGTGTACAACATTTTATTTAGGTCGGAGAGTTCGAGAAATGTGTGAATCATGTGATATAATAGATATAATAACATAAAACGTTAAACGCGTTTTTATCGAAAAAACGTTTTTTGACCTGATTGACACTATTTTGAAAAATCTATATAACCAATTGGGCTGAAATTTTCAGGGAATATTCAGCATACTACTGTGATCAAAATGCAAAGCCAATTTGTTCATAACTTTGAAAATTTTTATTTATATAATCCTCGAAACATTGCGAAACCCCAAAGCGGTCTTTTGAGCTTAGAGAATAGCCAGAACATGGAGCTAAATCGGGCGAATACGGTGGTTGTGAAATGACATGCATCGATTTTTTGATGAAAAACTCTTGAAGAACGAATGCAGTACAGTGCAATTGTTTTTGGAACCAATCGAAATCTGACTCTTCTTAAGCACAAATGTTCTTTCAAAATGGTTTTGACCGATCCAAATGAAATTTTTACAGTATCAGCAAGATCTCTTATTTTCAACCGACGATTTTTGAGCACGAAATCTTTGATTTCATTGACATTTTGTTCATTGATGTTGATGGTCGTCCGGGACGCTCTTTGTCTTCAATGCTTTCTCTACCTTCTTTGAACTGTTTCTACCACTTGTAAACATTTCTTTCAGACAAAACCTGATCGCCGAAGGCTTTCTGCAATATTCTATACGTTTCTGAAGCAGAAATTCATTGAGCAAACAAAATTTAATACAACTTCTTTGCTCAATAAAATCATATATTGTAAAAATCGCTCAGAAAACAAAACGAAACTAACCAAACAAATGACGTACTGGCGTGAAATTTTACACAGATATGAGTGATAGTGCTGCCAACCTAAAAACAAAAAAGATGATTTGCTCCAATCGATGGACCCGCTCAATTCAAAATTGGCTTTACTTTTTGACCACAGTAGTATAGTAGTTGTAGTAGTTTGAGTCCTTACTAGAATCAGAATTTTATATGAATTGTTAACCCTTTTTTTAACTTTAGTTGCAAAAAAAGGTAAAAAAACTGAAAAGTCCGCCATTTTCTTTTTTCACACAAAATGTTTAATTCTAGTTTCGACCATAACCACTTACTTATATATCTAAATCTCGTTCGAATTTTTTGTTTCAGGCGTACTTGACCTGGGATATCATCCCAACCATTTTTTTTGAAGGGTTCACTTATGGCCCCAATTTTGTCGCTATAAATAAAACAAAACAAAAACCAAAATTTTTTTCGTAGAGTTCAATGTGTATATTTAATTGTACAAAAGTTATGAAATAAATACTTCTATAGTTTTTGAATAAATACTTTTATAAAAAAAACATTACTGAAATTTTGTGCAATCAATCCAAACTGCCCCCTTAAGAAGTTAAAAGTTTTTAAATAGAATTAGACCATATTGAAAAATAATTGGAAAGGAAGGCAAAATTATAATGGTACATATATTATCTCATCACAAAATAGACAAATAAAATTTAAACAAAATAGTAATAATAGTAATAATTTTGCAAGCAATAATCGACGAACTAAAGCATGTTTAAATAGCTATATTGTACATAGTTGTCTAGCCAATCTTTTGTTTAATATGTTATCGAATTGAGTAAAACGTTGTCGAAACATACTATTTTCATCATCATCATCAGCAACAATTGTGATGTTAATTTTACGAATTTAAGAACAATTCAGTCGACATTTTAGAACTGGTGTACGTGTACCCCAAGGTCACTTAGGGCCACTCCTATTTATTAATGACGTTTCTCGTGCAATGCTGCATTGTGATGTACTTATTTGTTTATTTATTTTATTATTATTCTTCAACTTTGATAAGTTTCCGATTATAGTGTGAATAATTTCATACTCTCAAAAACTGTCAAATTACACTGGTCACCACCAAATTTTTTTCCGCATAAGTGGCCAATAATTTATATACGGTTTTTTCCGTAGATTATGAATTCGTAAATGAAAATGTTCAATCAGCTTCCGTTTTCAAGGAATTTGATATTTGATATTTTTTAGAATAAGTTTCAGGCTTTGATTTGAGCCATGTTACAAGTTCTAGTAACCATCTATTATTTTTTGATAATTTTTCAAAAATGGTAAAAATACGATATTTTGAATTTTCCGCTCTATTTTTCTCTAAAACGAGACTTGACTGAGAATTTTCATTTAAGAATTCGTAATCTACGGAAAAAGTCCTATAGAAATGATCTGGTACTCGTTCGGAAACAGAAAGAAACATTGAATTTGTTGACCAGTGTTATTTGACTTGGGTATGGTATTTGACCCCAACCTTATCTTAAACATATTGTCAATAAGGCAAATGGAATGTTAGGGTGAATTAAATGATGGGCTAGAGAACTGTGTGACCCATTCATAATTTATTCCACTTGATAGACCAATCCTGGAGTATTCCAGTCCTGTTTGGTTACCAACTTAAGTTCGGCACTTTCATCGGATTTGGCAGGATCCTCTTCGCCTTCCAGCGTATGAAAGAAGAACAAATTTTAAATCAATTAACTACATTTTATAAACACAGGAAGATATCGAACACGGTTTTCATTTATCAGGTTATGAGGAACAATTACTATTAATTCTCGACCTATAAGTTTTAGATCTGCCCATTTCTTTTATTTGCCACACCTACGAGCTAATAAATATAATGTGCCACAATTTTAATACTAACAATAATTTGATTGACTTTAATTTATCCAAGCCATAACTAAAAATGTGCTTTGTAGTTCTAGTATTTTGTACATTATTATTATATATTATATACCTAAATATTATATCGTAGCTAGCATGTGAGCATGGTGAATAAATAAATAGTCATTTTTCAAGAGTTAACACTTTTTTGTACTTCCCAAAATAACTCAATTTAAATTCAAAACATATAATTAACAAATCCATGTTTCCAATTAGTTGCACTATATTTAAATTGTACGCAATGGACACGGTGGCTATCAACACAATTGCGAAGTGTATACAACTTTATACAGCGTTTATTACCTATTTACCATCGTCCACTACCAGTCACATTTATCATCCAACCTCCATCTACACTAATTTGAAAAGATCAACGATAAACAAAACTGCAAAGCTTCTTTCTAAGCAGTGGGTTTATCTCTCGTAGATATTCTAGACACATTGACGCACTTAGTACATAAATTTTATTACATCTTTCATAAAGTCATTTCATGAATATCTCTATGGCTTATATAAGTTGTTATCCCCTATGAATACCGTTTTCATAGAGGAAAGTTTTCTTTTTAGATCTCGTACGTGAATGAAATACAGAGAACAATTTATTCTTCAGTTGAAGTCCTTGGAAGGACATATAAAAGTATTTTCTATTTAAAATGATAAATATATATATACATACAAAAATTCTTTTATAAGAAAAAATTGAAACCTGTCTGTAATTTTCTGAGCCCATAAAATATTTTTATTTTACCATTCAAGTGTGAGAATATTAACTATTATATTTTCAAGCAAGTACAATTTTGTTTATATTTTTTTATTTTACAAATCGAATTAAAATTATAAAATATGTTTTTTAAAGAAAATTTTGAAAAAGACTCCTTAACTTTGTTACAATAGATAAATTTAAAATTCGTTTGACCGATTTTGCAAAAAAACCCATTCACTTGATTTAGTTCAATTCTCAATCATCTCCTTTCTGTTATTCTCTCATCTATAAAATCTCAAAATTTTAATAGTGAACAAATTAATAAATATCGTCATTTTCCAAAATTACTGTATTTTTGGCTAAAGTTAAACTTGACGTAATATGTATTATGATTTTTAATCAAAAACTTACATTTTAAAGCCGATGTACATATATGTATATCTTTTGTTTATGATGGTAAATGCGATTATTTAAAATTTCTTATGTTAAATACGAAATTACTAAAAAATTATTACTATTATCAGCCAAGATGTCCAGATGAGAAATTTATGTTTACATTTCGCAATAATTTAGTACCCAAACAAAAAAAAAATCTAAGTATAATGAATTATTTGGTACTTCTTCTTAAGGAGAAAAACAATTAAGAAAGTGGTCAACTATTCTCTATTTTGAATATTTCTAGACCATATATTTTGATTTTCTATTCATGAACATTTACTACCTAATTGTTACCAATGCATATATAATTTTCAGATTTTTTAATATCATTAGAAAAAAGTTACACATAAAAAACAATTTTTCAGTGCACTTGTACTTTTCAAACAATAAATATTACGTCTTACTATTTACAAAAGCACTAAGAGAAAATAAAAGTGGAATTTAAAAACATATTAAATTTTTAATGAATGTATACTACCATGATCAAAAAGAAAGGGGACTTTTGATCATACAGTGCAATCTTTTATCCAATTGTAATACTTTCGTTTTTGCTAGATTGGTAGAACATTCATTAGCATTTTACATATTTTGTCGCGTCATATACTTTTTGTTAACATCATATTTTTAAAAAAAATTTATATGGAAATTGATTAACGAATCTGCAAGAAATTTTGAGTTAAAAATAAAATTATTGGTCCGAAAACGTTGCATATATTGCAAAAGTGTTTTGGCGATGATTCTCTGAGCCGATCAAAGGTTTTCAAGTGGTATGAACGTTTCAGAAGTGTTCGTGAGTCCATCGATGATAGTTAAAATTTTTTGAATTTCAAAATGGTGACTTTAATATGGCGGATTAAATTTCTGAATTACGTTAGATTTCTATAAAACTGGGTACATATGGCTCTTGTAACCCAAAAGATTGTCGATGTTGAAATAAGAATACATTAAATAAAAGCAGGTATAAATTAGTCCTAATATCTGTCAGTTTCGAATTTAAATATCTAACAAATAGATGTATGTAGGTTATTGATCGGTACATACATAAAAATATTGAGACAACATTATTTCTTACTAGAATTATTCAAAATACAATACAGTCGTCTTGACGCCAGAATGGTTCTTTTCTTTTTACGAAGTGGTATCAAATAATCCATTATAGGTATCAAATAGATACTAAAATGATTGCGAAATATTAACATAAATTCCTCATCTAGTCCAGCCATCCTGACGGATACAATTATTAGGTCTTAAAAAAAAAAGATTTATTGCCACATCAAACTTTTCATTACTTTGTCTGCCAATTATGTTTTCAGATCTTACAGATGAAAAATGCCGAAATCTCCAAAATTGCTCTTAAAATATAATATTAAAAATCCCAAAATGCCTTAAGTATGCCTAGTGGGTGATATTGTAATCCCGAAATAAGATAACGTAAATCCTGCAGATACTTCTCATTCTTGCTCAGTTTCGTTTTAGCCGAATTAGGAAAGATGAATATCTGTTGCTTGTAAAATGATTCCATTTGATGTAATCTGATTTCCAGCTCGATTGCCAAAATTAATTTCCGAAGCAGGTAAAGTAATTATGTAGAGGATGAAGCAGAAAACTCATAAAAATGTAACCTACTTAAGAAGGTATATCGGTTTTGATCTGTAGTGATGTACATTCAGACAATCAAATGCATAATTTGCTTTGCCGTTTAATAAACTCCTGGCAATGAAATGTTTACATGTTTACACATCAGCTACCTTTCAATCTGATGCTCACCTTTTTTTCTCAAGGCCGGCCGGTGGAACTTTGGTTGCCAGTCACGTAGCTGGATTCAAGCAATTTTATCATTTCCTCTCACAACTCTTGGGCTGTATGCGAACTGTTCTGAATAAAAAGTTTATCCGGGGGATGTTTTCGTTCTGTCTTCGGTGAGGAGAAAATACCGGCTGCAATTTGCCCGCTGGGAATAAATCCAATTACAACGCCAAGCTCTTGTCAAATTAATGAGTAAATCTGTGTGAATTCGCGAACAAATCTACTTCTGGGGGCTGTGAGCCTAGAGCGAGAGAAGCGGTTTATTAAGGATTTGACTCTTCCATAAATAGCGTTTTACGTCAATTTGAAGCCCACTCTGAGGATTTCCCTTCTAAACATTTTATTGTGGATTTCAGTGCTGCTTCTTTTGGATTTAGTCACTCCCATGCCATGCAGGCATTTATCTTGTCTACGCTGAAACGGTTGGTGTCGACCTTTTTTTTTTTAAATCTATCTTCTTGGCTCTAGATAAAACGTATTAGCCGAATAAATTACCATAAAATATCTTTATACTATAAGCTGCAAGATACTGTTTTGAGACAGGTCAGTCGAATAAAAAATGTAAAAGGTCATTTTGTATATTGCGCAAATTAAAAATAACAGGACACTTTTAGGAGTTGAAAATTGAGGATTTTTAAAAAGGGATCGTCGTTCTAAATTACACTCTAAAGAAAAAATCAAAAAGTCGTCCCGAGATACAACCCTCTAGTTTAGCAATAGTACTCTCTAACTTCTCATCGTCAACCCCTACAGAAGATACGCCCATCTAAACGGGGACACATTTTTAATTTGCGAAAATTACGACGGGCATATTTTTCTGTGCAGGTAGCCAAACTTTCAATTTTCACAATTTTAAAAAAATGCGAAGCTTTTGGCGTATCTTTAATTAAAGGGTTTGCGGAAAAAATTACCAGAGTGCTATTCTTAAGAGGTTAGTCCACTGTTAAGGGGAGGTTCTCATCTAGAACGTCAAAAAGTAGGTAAAGTTCGTGATTTTTTTGAAGGCAAATGACAAGACATAGGGAAATGATATTTGGCATTATCTTTTATTGTATATTTATCTGTACGAAAAAATTTTTTTATTCAAAAAACAAACAAAATGGCGCCCGTTATTCAACTTCTCCGGAGGCATGTTTTTCGAAAATGGCCCAGCTGCGTACAATTTAGGGGTCGCAGATTGGTCTGAAATCAAATAATGATGACATTATTATAAACTAGAATAAATTTGTCTCAGAAAGAGCGGACGACTTTCAAAAAAAATTTAAAATTGACGGAATGGCGCGATTTTGAAATTTTAAGGCCGTTTTCGGCCGTTTTTTTTCATAGTTTATCACTTACAAAAAGGAGATAATGTTACAATTTTCAAAATGTGCTCCGCTCTTTCTATGAAGAAAATTGTTTACTTTAATATGCACGGAACTAGAAGTTGATCGGTTGAACCGTTTTTGAGTTATCTTGTACGCAAATTTGAAAAATCTTGAAAAACAAAGTTCCGAGATAATCGTGATTGAACGGCACGGCACAGGCTGAGCGCCCCACTACGATCATGACACCGCCACAATCAATGGGCTGTAGAATCCGTTCTAGTGCTCGGATCAACTAGATATTTTAAAGCAACATTCTAGACATATTAAACTTTAATAATATAAAATAAAAAAAAAATCGAAAATTTCAAGATTCTAGATGAGAACCTCCCCTTAAACTGCTCAAAATGAATTTTTTTTTAAACAGCTACAAAAAAAAAAACTATTCAAGAAATCGATTTGAAATTTTATATACATCTTTATTGAGGTTAAAAGTGAACATTTTCATTGGAAAAAATGATTAGAAAACAAAATGGCGACGACCCCAATGGATCGCCGCAGCACCGCCGAAAAAAAAAAACAAATTGCGCCTCGTAAATTCCTGGACAAAATAAGCATTTGTGAACAAATTACCAAAAATATTTGATTAGTTTTGAGTATAAAAGACTGCACGGGCCTAAATTTAGAGCCCTAAAGCGATTTAAAAAAAATTGGTACACTTTTGAACATTGGTTATCCAGTTTTTCGCGTTTTTTCAATCAAAAAAATGTTTCCCAAATCGTCAAAAAAATTTTTGTTTGTTCTAAATTTAGGCCCGTGCAGTAAAACGCGTTTAAAGTTTTTTTAGCTGAATTTTTGTGCATAATTCAAATAATTTTAAATACAATATCTGACCTTTATACGATGAAATTCAAATGTTTACTAACGAAATAGTATACAAATGATGAGAATTTACTTTTAGAAAGTATTGTATACATATAGCGTACACACCGCGGGTGTTGGAACCGGTAGATGCTCGAGCGGTTCAAGGCAACGATTGTTCCAAAAATTATACGAAAACGTGGGGAGACTCCGAGCGCTGTAATTCAAAAACGGCTTTAGATATCGATTTGAAATTTTGTACACGTATTCTTGAGACCAAAATCAATCAAATTGTAATGTAAAAATTTTTTTTTAACAATGGACTAACCCCTTAAGTAAAAGTTTAAGTTTTGCGAACGATGAACGCTAAGACCACTCGGATGTTTGTCGACAAAAGTGTTGATTAACTTGCTCTCAACACGTTTT
Source organism: Dysmachus trigonus (assembly GCA_949715965.1). Lineage (NCBI taxonomy): Eukaryota > Metazoa > Arthropoda > Insecta > Diptera > Asilidae > Dysmachus > Dysmachus trigonus. The sequence continues at coordinate 65,068,802 of OX454322.1, read as the reverse complement.
GGTATATGGTATATAATTTCAAAATATCCTCAATTTGGTAAAAGTGAAAACGAAGTTTAAGTCATTTTTTTATTAATTTGTGGCTTAAAAAACGTCATTGGAATTTTTAAGTTTAAAATTTAGTAAAATCAAAACGAAATTAGTTAGATACTTCGATAGTTGGAGATCTCGTAAAAATTTTTTTCCTAATATTCTATATTATCTAAAAGAAAGTTTTAACCAAAACATAAAAAAACTATATTTGAAAAGAATAGTATTTATACTGCAATAATATACTTTAGTACTTTGCCAAATGATTATAAGGACCTTAGATCCTATGAAAAAACTATAAAGAAACAAATTTTGCAATTTATAAAAAAAAATAATGGACTACACCAACTGTAGGTATATCACATAGTGTATGAGATAGTATAATGAAAAAATGTAAAATACTGTATATTATGCGGTCTATTATCAACAATGTACAGATTAACAAACTTAACATGTTCTATTTAATTTTAGTTTATTAGTTTGTAAGTTTAGCTCCTGATCACAGAGATGTCTCATCATATCTTTTTCAGGATATTTAGTATATCTCCATCATGGAGAATTATTATGTATTCATGCTAATAAATAAATAAATAAATAAATAAATAAATAAATAAATAAATAAGTATCCAACTAATTTCAATATTATTTTATAAAAAAACGTTTTAGAACATTTTCTTATGCGACATACAAACAATACACTGAAAAACCACGACGATCACTATACAACTTCACGTGACATGATCTTCTATGTAGACTTTAAGCTAAGGATTGTTAAGAACTTTGTCAAATTTTATATTTAAGCCTTCAATTTAATAAACTTTAATTCTAATCAATTAAGAAAACGTTAACATGTAATAAATGTACATGTACATAAATATTTTATATTTGGATTGTAATGGAAAATATATGCTATGTACACATGCGGGATCGAATCTAGTGGAATCGAGTCGATCCAAATGTGCTTAGATGACTGGATCAAGTAAAAATGGCAGCTACACACGCGGATCAAGTAATTAATTTGAAAATTTCCGCTGACCTTGTTGTGATAGCCTTCATTTCTTTGTCGGATTATTTCATTTTGCCTGTAAAAATTAAATACTACTTTAAAAATTTTTGAAAAGAAATGTGTGGGGATATGAAGAGACAATGGAAATGCTCAACATAATATTTGTTTCACTACTAACGTCACTTCAATCAGCAATAGGTTCACTTTTGATTCGATTCTTCAGTCTCAAGTAGTCAGATATGTACGTGGATTGAAAACTAAATCTAATCACGTATACGTTGTAATAAACGAATATTTTGTAGTAAATCTTTACGCTCTATGTGCACTTGTTTCTTTTATGTTCTTTCATACTTAAGTAGACCTATATTAACACTTTTTTATTCTTAAAAGCGCCTAAATAAGAACTTTTTACATTACATAGGCTCATTAACTACTAAAAATTCTATAGAAGTGAGAATTAACATCATTTTTGAACCTCGAAAAACTATCTATACTATTATGAGATTATTTGGCCTAGAAATTCTAGTTTAAATTTAAATATTTTGCATTTCAAGAATCATTAACACCCAATTTAGTACTTTTTATGCACTACAAACTCGAGAACTCCTAACGATTCTATCAAAGTAAAAAATTGAGTTATTATTTAAATTTACAAAAACTACTTCTACTATTAAACCTAAACTAAAACTAAATATTCCACATTCCTAAGTTGTATGAAGGATTATTTAGTAAGTACATCAATTTTTAATAACTCTAGTACAATTATAATATTTTCAGAATGTGTAAATGACATGTCTTTAACTGCTATCCAAGAAACAACTTTTATCACCTTTATTAACCCATTAATGCGCAAAACGAGAATTTTGTGCACGCAAGTTCAATTGTACAATTCAAATAGAAAATTGGGGAGATTTTCTTCCAAAATCGTATATAGGGAGTTTTTGGGGATGATCTTTCAGAATCTGGCAGGTGTTTTGCATAAAATCTTCAAAACCCTATTATTTTTTGGGGTTTTAAAATAAATGCTGATTTTTTTTTGGTTTTTTTTCTTTTCAAAGTCGATTATCTTTACGTTGCTGCTATTGAATGATCATATAACCACCAGAAATCGCGGTCCAAACCATGGTTTTGAAAAAAATTGTTTTGCTTTTGTTTTTGGAAAATGGCTATTTTATACAGGAATGTAATAAACAAATTCGTAAATTTTTTACACGAAAAGGATGAACTTTACAAAAAAATTTATAAAACAAAAAATGCTTAAAATTAGTGTGAATTTTTCCAGAATTTTTTCGACTATTTTTGAGATTTTGAATTTCGCCAATTTATGAAAAATTCATAAATGTCCTGGAAAAATTCAGACGTATTCTTTGGCTAATTATATGCACTTTTTGTAATATAAAATTTATTCGTAAAATTGATCCTTTTTGAGTAAAAATATCACCAAGTTTTTTATGATGAAATTTGGTTATAATTTTACTCAAAAAGGATCAATTTTACGAATAAATTTTATAGGACAAAAAGTTCTTATAATTATTCAGAAAATACGTGTGAATTTTTGGGACATTTTTGGATTTTTCATAAATTGGCCAAATCCAAAAATTCAAAAATAGTCGACAAAATTCTGAGAAAATTCACACGTGTTCTTTGGTTAATTTTAAGCATTTTTTGTTCTATAAATTTTTGTGTAAAGTTGATTCGTTCCGTGTAAAAAAATCCAGAATTGTTTATTACATTGCTGTACCAAAGCAAAAATTTTTTTTGCAAAAACCAAAGCAAAAATTTTTTTTGCAAAAACCAAAGCAAAAATTTTTTTGCAAAAACCATAGTCTGAGAAAGTTTAAACATTCGGACCGTGATTTCTGGTGGTTTTATGATCATTCAATAGCAGCAACGATAAGATAATCGACTTTGAAAAGAAAAAAAACCAAAAAAAAAATCAGCACTTTTTATAATAGGGGTACCGGTTAATTCGTGCGGTTTTTTTAACAGATGGCGTAACTTGTTTTATATTCCAGTGATTCACCTTTCCAAATATGTGTTGGAAAGCTACTGTCATATAGTTTCAGAATCAGTATGTGTCATTTAGCTGAAGCTTAAGGGGAGGTTCTCATCTAGAACGTCAAAAAAAAAGGTAAAGTTCGTGATTTTTTTGAAGGCAAATGACAAGACATAGGGAAATGATATTTGGCATTATCTTTTATTGTACATTTATCTGTACGAAAAATTTTTTTTATTAAAAAAAAAAATAAAATGGCGCCCGTTATTCAACTTCTCCGGAGGCATGTTTGTGTACAATTTGCGTACAAGATAACTCAAAAACGGTTCAACCGATCAACTTCTAGTTTCGTGCATATTAAAGTAAATCATTTTCTTCATAGAAAGAGTGGAGCACATTTTGAAAATTATAACATTATCTCCTTTTTGTAAGTGATAAACTATGAAAAAAAACGGCCGAAAACGGCCTTAAAATTTCAAAATCGCGTCATTCCGTCAATTTTAAATTTTTTTTGAAAGTCGTCCACTCTTTCTGAGACAAATTTATTCTAGTTTATAATAATGTCATCATTATTTGATTTCAGACCCATCTGCGACCCCTAAATTGTACGCAGTTGGGCAATTTTCGAAAAACATGCCTCCGGAGAAGTTGAATAACGGGCGCCATTTTGTTTTTTTTTTTTTAATAAAAAAATTTTTTCGTACAGATAAATGTACAATAAAAGATAATGCCAAATATCATTTCCCTATGTCTTGTCATTTGCCTTCAAAAAAATCACGAACTTTACCTACTTTTTGACGTTCTAGATGAGAACCTCCCCTTAAACAACAATACTTTTTTTTACTCTGAAAATGTCGAATTTTGTGCCGAATAAAGTGTTTTTGCGGGGAGTACTTCTTCATTATTTCAATATGAAGAAAAAGGCTGCCGAAAGTCATCGTATTTTCGTGGAAGTGTATGGTGTGTGCATGCTCTAGCTAAGCGTACGTGCCAGAAGTGGTTTGCACGGTTTAAAAGTGGCAATTTTGACTTGGAGGACGATGAACGGCCCGGACAGCCAAAAAAGTTTGAAGACCACGAATTGGAGACACTGCTCGACCAAGATCCATCCCAAACGCAAGAAGGACTTGCAAAATCACTTGGCGTCGCTCAACAAACCATTTCCGATCGTCTAAAAGCAATGGGAATGATCCGGAAGGTAGGCCATTGGGTGCCGCATGAATTGAAGCCAAGAGACGTCGAACGCCGATTTTTCGCGTGTGAACAACTGCTTCAACGGCACAAAAGAAACGGTTTTTTGCATCGAATTGTCACTGGCGATGAAAAGTGGGTCCATTACGATAATCCAAAACGTCGGGCAACGTATGGATACCCCGGCCATGCATCATCATCGACGGCCGTTCAGAATATTCATGGCCTTAAGGTTATGCTGTGTATTTGGTGGGACCAGCTGGGTGTGATCTATTATGAGCTGTTGCAACCGAATGAAACGATCACAGGGGAAGTCTACCGACGACAATTGATGCGTTTGAGCCGAGCACTGCGCGAAAAACGGCCGGAATATGAACAAAGGCACAGCAAGGTAATTTTGCAACAGAACAATGCTCGGCCACATGTTGCACAGGTCGTCAAAACCTACCTTGAAACGCTCAAATGGGATGTCCTACCCCACCCGCCGTATAGTCCAGACCTTGCACCATCCGATTACTATCTCTTCCGATCAATGCAACATGGCCTGGCTGACCAGCATTTCTCCAATTATGAAGAAGTCAAAAATTGGATCGATTCGTGGATAGCGGAGAAGCCGGCCGAATTTTTCAGAAAGGGTATTCGTGAATTGCCAGAAAAATGGGAAAAGGTTATAGCTAGCGATGGACAATACTTTGAATATTAAATTTGTAACCATTTTTTCACAATAAAGCTTCAATTTTCGAAAAAAAACGCACGAATTAACCGGTACCCCTATTAAAAACCCCAAAAAATAATAAGGTTTTTGAAGCTTTTATTCAAAACAAATACCAGATTCTGAAAGAGAATCCCAAAAACCCCTTATATACGATTTTGGACGAAAAACCGCCCCAATTTTCTATTCGAATCGTACAATTGAACTTGGGTGCACAAAATTCTCATTTTGCGCATTAATGGTTAATAAAGAAAGAAAGAAAGAAAGAAAGGTAATCGGCGAAAATCAAAGAAGAAGAAAAATCAAGATCAAGAAAGTATATAAGAGTTAATCTTTCTTTTTATTTATAAACTTTATAATTTCAAAAGTAGCAAAAGTTCGACTCGGGCAGGTTCAGGAAAAATATATGGGATGCTAAAATTGATCATATATATCATATTCTGTTCGCAGATAAAACAAATTAATTAAAACACATCGAAAAAACGTTTCAATTCAATTTCATTTGATTTCAAAAAACTTATTTCTACACGTATATTGAATGCAATAAATTTCAAAGTCATATAAAGTAATTAAAATTGTTCAATCTATATTCTATTAAACTTTATTCTACATCTTAATGGCAGTTTCCGAAATTAATCCACTAAAATCTCTGGAGAATCACCCAGTATAAAAATTTATTTGTTTCAATATTTCATATAAACAGTGTTTGACCTACAAATATTCGCTGTGGTATTTCAATAGCCACATTATTGTATCCATTCCCAGTCCCATATGCGCAATTACGTTTGATTAAGCATTCGTAAATGTAGGGAGTAATTTAAGTGAAATTAGCCCACAAGCTATGGAATCTAGCATACAAGTTTTTTCCCCAAATTTAGATATTCAATATGTTTGTATGAAAAGATTGTTATCAATCTCTTTAAATATCACGTAGCCTTAAGAAAAGACACATAAGGTAAACAAAAAATTCTAAGAATTTAAAGAGACATGATTTAAACAATTTAGCCTCGACAATGTTTCAAGAAAACAAAAACATCATTTGTAACAAGTCAGATTGATTTCAGAGATGGCTTATAAGAATGCCTTACAGCAAGATTGTATTCGTCGAAGTTTCTCAAGTTTCTAACATATTGCCATTCGTACAGTTTTGTCCTTTATCAAATCAACGTCTAGACTCCGACATTGTCCTTATGATAACAAGAGGTTGTCGGTATGTCTAGTTGGGATTGAAAGAGTTTTCGTAGAGCGAAAGTGTGAACGACTTGTTGCTTTTATTAGACGAAAATAGGTACCTCCTACATACAAAAATACATATGTAAAGCTGCATACATTATGTCGAGCATATATGTCAACATTACTCGACTGAAAGTGAGTTAACATATATAATAAGCCTGGGATAATACTGAGTAGATTAAAATTCTTCTTTTGTTACGTAATCAACATAATTTAAAAGAAATACATGACTGATGAGGTTCTTGAAGCCTAATCACAAGATTCGTACTTTAATAATTTATTTCAACCTTTAATAAAGGTGCATCCACTGAGCCGGAAACTGTCAAGACTTTCCCTGACGAGCTTTCAACTCCGCGATCGTCTGTGGCTTTGAGGTTGAAGACGATGAATAAATAATTTTTTTTTGATGCGTGGTAGCGGAAGGTATTTAAGCATTGATTTAAACATATGTACCTACGTGTGTTCCGCCGGCTTCACTCAATTAATTTTAACGAAAAATGTTTGTAAAATGGATTTAATTTGAAAAGGTTTATCGGCGCAATTCTCTTATTTCAATATTTACGCTTAAAATGCTTTCAAGTTGGATTTTCGTTCTTGACAAGGATATGAAATAATTATAAAAATTTAAACATGAAAACATCGGATTAGTAGGAATAAGTATATGTAGCTTCGGATTCGAGAATTATGCATATCTTTTAATGGCATACCAGATTATTCAATTTATTATGAGGCTTTCAAAAGACATAATATATATATATAGTCCTTAATAAGCAAGTTGATGTGCCATAATCATGTCCCATTAATACGGCCATTAAAGTGACTATAATGAACATAATCACGTTCTCATAGATATATCCCGCATGCAACTTATATAAAGTAATAAAGTCCAGATTACTTAGAATGATCTGTAATATAGTGCTTATTATTATTATGAGCTTGAGTTATAAAAAAAGATGTTGATATTATTATATTAGGTGTATTACTTAATTTTAAAGGAATTTTAATAATTTAGATGTGGTGACTAAATCTTAGTAATGTTTTGATGAATATAATCTATGTGAAGTTGAAGTGCTTGTTATTACCCACAAAGTGTGATTAGTCATGTTAAATATGGTAGAAGTAAAAATAAGCAAGTTTCTGATTATGTTATTTTTATATTTTAATCAAAAGAAAAGTACCACTGAAAGCCATCACTTGCTCGTGGAAACTTACGATGAACAAACCCTATCGATTTACACATGTGAAGAGTGACTTAGGAGAATTAGAAGTGGCGATTTTAGTAATGAAGATAAAGAAGTTGCAGATTTGCAAGGATTAATGGATGGAGATTCAAGTCAAACACAAGAACACCAACATTAAATGTCGGTCGAGAAGCTACAGATAAACGTCTACGAGCCATGGATGTGAGTCAGAAAGTAGTAAAATGGAGTAGTAGTAGTAGTGTATTTATTTATATTATTTACAATGTCTATACAAATAGGACCCTTATATGATATTTAGTGAGAAATATAAAAATTCATTCAACTATATTATTAATTCATTGATGTAGTTAGAGTTCGTTTTTCCTTTTTTAGTCAAATATGGATATCACATGATTTGACAGAGAGTAGTATTGAAAGACGTTTGCTGACTTGTGAAATCTTGACTCAGAGAAAAAAAAGGAAGTCATTTTTACATCGAATTATGAATGGCGATGAAAAGTGGATCTATTTTGACACTCCTAAATGTAAAAAAGTATATAGAAAAAGAGGCGAACCACTACCATCAGCGCAAACATCGATACTAAGACGAAACATTCGTACTGCAAAAGTTATATTGTGTATTTGGTGAAATAAGAAGGCTGTTAAAACCTGGTGACATTATTACAGCTGATCATTCCAAACAACAATTAAACGCATTAAACTGAGCCGATCTTAAAAGGCCAAAAGACCGACAAGGCGATTTGAAAGCGCTTGGGTGAGATGTTCTACCTCATCTTTTGCCAGAAAGGTGACAAAAAGTTATAGATATTGAATAAATAAAAATTAATTTTTTTATTTAAAAAGAATAGTTATTTAAAAAAAAAATAATTTATAATTAAGTACCACATCTAATATTACATCAAAGATAAAAAATTAAATAATATCTCTGTTATTAGAAAAACACCCATAGGGAAAATGAAAATAGTTCATTTAGAAAAAAATATTTAGCTGACAGAATATACAATTTTTGTAGAGCTATCCAATTTCAATAATAAATCTTTGTTTGTATTATTTATTCGAATATAAAAGCGGAAAAAAAATCTCATTGCAATTTGTTTTAACAACTAAGAGCCCTATTATGAAAGTCGATTTCTGTCGACTCGACTAGCGAAGACACTAATTTTCTTATCATTCCAGCTTTGAAAATGTGTCTTCGCTAGTCGAGTCGAGTTAAATCGACTTGCATAATAGGGTCATAAATAAGTTTTGGATTCAAAGCAATATATATGAAAAATATTTTTCAGTATGAATTAAACATTTTTTTTGTTATTATAAAAATTTGAACTCAAGGTAGCGATAATTTTTTACGGAATTTCCATGAAAATAGGTACATACCATACCATTTTAACATACCCATACTATTGTGATTTTTCATTCTTGATTTCCAATTTTCTATTAAAATTAACAAGACGGAGTAAGGAAGTTTTCAGAGTTGCTAATATGAAGTCATAGTACAATTTGAAAATTAATATACTTTCAGCCCTATGACAAATAATACGATTCGTATACGAATTAAAAAAAAAAAAGCAAAGTGAAATGAAATTTTACACAACCTAATCAAAGTTAGAAAATAATAAACTATCTTTGTACCTTATTCAAACAATTGAAAAGTATATGTATACTCTTATGTAAAAATAAAACTTAATATCTAAAACCTTGTATTTGCACCAGAGCTTAGATTTGTTAAAAACCAGCTTATTCTTCCACTGCATTCTCTTATATTACATACCTATAGGAGGGTAGATTAATAAGATAAGGGTAGATAAGATAAGATGCAAAGTTTTCACAAAACCTTTTTTTATTTTTCAACGTAATCTCCTTTTAGGACGATAAACTTTTGCCAACGGCCGCTATTTCCTTAACCCGACTAGAATTTATAGGGGGCATGCCTCATGAAGCGTGTGGGCCTCATGTGGCAGGTGAGGGGTATGCCGATAGAGGGATTTCCCCGTAGATTCCTCATGAGGACCTAACAAAATAAAATCAGCGATACTGAAGTGAGGTTTACCTTATGGGTTTCTCACGAGTGTCTTTGCATTTATAACCTTACAATGAAATAGGTAATCCCACCATTTGCCTTACGGGGGTTCGATTTGGCAAACATCAAATATACACCTAGGCTCATACTTCTCAAATGTGCTAGTTGCATTAACCCATTAATGCCTGAATAACAAAAAATTTTACAGCAACTTTGAGGCCCTAACTTTTATCGAAAGGGTGGTCAATTCTCATCGAGACCAACTTTTCTAGACGTATTTTGAGTCGCCCAACACGATCCAACCAAAAAAAAAAAGTGAAAATATACGTAATATCGTCGTTGCGCGTGCAATACCGCGAAAGAGCAGTTTGTAAATACCGCGTATCTGCATTTTCACGATTTTACAGGAGGAAGAAAAAACTTAATATCTTAGCCATTTAACTATATTTTATGGACTGAACTCTAAGGCTACTGCTTTGCGGCCTAATTTATAGGAAAATAACGTTAGCTTACTAATAACTTGCTTAGATTCCATATAAAATCACTTTAATAACTTGCTTAGATTCTGTTTAAAGTCACTTACGCGGTTTTGTTACAACGAATTACAGAAAAAGTAGTTTAGAATTAGCAGATACGCGGGTTTGAAATGAATTTTAATATAGAATTGAATTTTTTTATGTCAAAAATGAGTTTTTTTATAGGCTAATTTAAATTCTGTGAGATCTATAAGGAGCGAAACTATGTTAAGAATGCGTAGGCGCAATATTTCAATTTTGCGCCTTTTGCTGTTACGCGGTATTTACAAACTGCTCTTTCGCGGTATTGCACGCGCAACGACGATATAATATATAATATTACGTAAATAAATACCTTTTTCACGTCATTTTTTTCGAAAAAACGATAAATTTAGTGGGGAAAAAACAACTTTTTACTGCAATAAAGTGCATAAAACGTGTTATTAGTACTTAAAATTCAAAAATATGCAGGCATTTTTTTCGTTAAAAATATTAGGCTGCATAAAAATTGCAACATTGTAAACTATCTTCTACGCATATTTGCATTACTTTCGATCACTTTTTTTATCTCACTGTTCTACTATTCCCAAAAATGTATATACACTAGTTTTCAGGGTCACTGATTACGAATTTGCTATCAGATTTTCGCAATTCAAAATGGCGGATCCAAGATGGCGGACAATTTTTGGCAAAATTCTCAATTTCTTCGAAAAAAAAGTGGGTATTCGGAGTTTTTGGGGTCACTGATTACTGATTAAATGCCTGCATAATTTTGAAGTTTAAGTCCTAATAACACGTTTTATGCACTTTATTGCAGTAAAAAGTTGTTTTTTCCCGACTAAATCAGACTTTTTTCGAAAAAATTTACGTGAAAAAGGTATTTATTTATTTACATAATATTGCACAAAAACCATAATAATAATTATTTTTTTCACTTTTTGTTTTTGTTGGATCGTGTCGGGCGACTCAAAATACGTCTAGAAAAGTTGGTCTCGATAAGAATTGACCACCCCTTCGATAAAAGTTAGCCCCTCGAAGTTGCCGTACAATTTTTTGTTATTCAGGCATTAATGGGTTAATCTAATTCGAAATTAGTGGCCTCAGAATAATCATTGTACCAATTTTCATTAAAATCCATTGAAATCGAGAATTATTGGTCGCCATATTGGATCCGCCATCTTGGATTTGTAAATTTTGATAACATTCAAAATCAGTGACGTCAAGAGAATCATTGAACTAATTTTCATTAAAATCCGTTGAAATCGAGAAATCTTGGTAGCCATATTAAATCCGCCATCTTGAATTTCTAAATTTGGACAGCGGATTTGAAATCAGCATTCTCCACAACCCCTATGTACCTATTTTCACGAAAAATGTTTAAATCGGGTAGCAATTATTTTGCCTCAGGAGGACCACATGCGGCATTCATAATGATGCGAATGAGGCAAGGCGTTATTTGCCCTTCGTGCGCCTTATACGGCAGCCTCATGGGACCCACACGAGGCAATATGGCTAGCCTCATATTAGGACCCTAGCTGTACCCCACCAAAATTCTAGTCGGGGAGGGTTTCAAATTTTGAACATATCGAATTTTTTTTACATTTTTTATTGGTAAAAAAAAGTACTATTACATTCAAACTTTTAAGTATCAAAAAGAGTAGCATTTGAACTATAATCTATCAAAAATTGTTCACCTTTTTATTCTTACTTTAAACTTTAAACGCGTTTTTCTCAAAACGTCGGTGGACCCGATTACTCAAAAATGAATACATCGATCTTATTCAAATTTTGCACACTTCTTCTAAATATCATTGACTCGGGAGTGAACGAAGAATTTTGTTTTTCGTTCATCATAACTTACTGTACATGGCAATATGTATTGTCTTTTTGTACCGAAAAATGAATTTTTCGCAAAATTCACATTTCAATTTTTTGTACAAATCCTTCATTGACTCTTGAGCTGAACTCATATACTAGCATAAAAAATTTAGTTTTTTCGATTCAGATAAATTTAGCATAAGTTATGATGTCCACCGCAATCTTAAGAGATTTTCGAAAACCACTTTTCGGTATTTTTTAACAAACATTTCATAATGCTACTTTTTTTGATACTTAAAAGTTTGAATGTAATAGTACTTTTCTTTACCAATAAAAAAATCGATTTTTACTTAATTTGATACCCCGTAGTCCCTCCAAAAACAAACGATTTTTCAAACCCTTCTTTTGTCTCAATGATTTCTCGTTTGAACTGATTTTTTTTCCTGCGAACAAAGTTTTCATGTTGGGGAACAGAAAGAGGTCACAGGATACCAGATCAGGTGAGTACAGTGGATGCGGCAGCAATTCCTCGTAGCGAAATTCCTGCAATTTCACCTTTGCTATTTCGCGCACTTTCGTTCGGCGAAAAACGAGAATCATGGTTCTTTTCAATGATTTCATAAGTTAACCACGTCTACCGAGCGCTTCTCATCAAAAACAGAGAAACCAATATCTCACGATTTTCATAGATGGTCAAATGTCCACATAGACATCATCCAACTTCGCTTTTATTTCTTCGTACGTTTTTCCATCCAAAAATTAAAAGCGAATTACTGATCGATATTGCTGTTTTTCCATTTTATCGAAAACACCAAACACATTTAATACAAATGGTTGTCAAATCAAAATTAATCCATAAATCAGTCTGAAATTTTCTATGGCGTCGATTGAAAAATAGTAATTTACGATAATAATACCAACTTCCCTCAGCAACGCCAACTGTCTTCAAACACCCTCGTATTATTAAAAAAAAAAAAAAAATTTAAAGGGCGGCTTTATGTAATGAGCACAAAAATGTAACATTACTTAGTTGATGAACCGAAAAAGAGATTTCTTTTTTATTCGCATTTAACCCATAAAACGTGGAAGCTATTGAGTAAACATTTAATTTATTCTGCAAGCACTTACGTAAATATTCCCGAATTTCCATTTTTATTTGCTGAAGTGTTTTTAACGTAGCACACAAAAAAAACCTTGCTCCTCTTTTAAAAAAATTCACTTAATACCCCTTGTTATCTCAAGAGCTATCTATGTAGATTTCCGTTTATTTCTTTAAATGTGTTTGCACGAAGGCTGGCTAAAAATCAAATTTTTGGGCAGACAAATGAATTTTTCTGGTCGAAAAAGCCTTTTTGAAAGTGTTTAATCTCTAGAAATTTTCATTTTCGGAAATTATGGAGAAATTAATGCTTTCCAAACCGAAAGGATTCGAATATTTCAATTTAATTCAAATTGAGGAGAAGTCCATTTCTTTCATAATTTCGTTGAGGCTTTTACGGGTAGCACCAACTTCCCACTTTAGAAACAGACTCAGGGTATGAAAACCTTAAGGAGTTGCCACTTTATTTTAATTAAATTGCCCTCGAGTAAAGGACAGCAGTCATTTGCTTAATTGCATGCTTTCTAAAAGGCAGCAATTAGCAATGCAGACCAGTTCTAATGTTTCATTAGCATTTGATCATTTTATTATAAATCAGAGTACCTGACGTACTACATCCAATTATCACTTCAATCATCATAAAGCATGAATAGTGCACACACGTGTCTGGTTTTCTAACTCAAAAGTGACCACTGAGTTGTTGTTGAGTAAAGTACTTTAGCTTTAGTAAACAAATCAAGTCAAATTTGTATTGATTCTGTTTTCTGTAGAAGCCTTAAGGTTAAAGGTGAAAAGGTTACAAAAATTTCATTTTGAATTATCCTCAGAATGATCCTTTTTCTAGATTTTTAAATTAAGGATACTATTTGCTCAGTCTAATTTTACTTTCCGCCCACCTTACGGGCTATTGGCTATAATTTAATCTTTTATTCTTTACTTAGATCCGTCGGTTCTAGATTATTATGTAGTTTTCTGAAGCCTTTAATTTATTTATTTGATAAAAGTTGATGAGATGAGTATTTTCTGAGAAAAACTTCCATGAAATACAGAAAGCCAGACATACAGATATCAAAGTTTAACCATAAGGGTGCCGTATTTTCCCCATTTTGGTCCGGAGTTCCAAAAAGAACAATTAGTGAATACTTAATCTTAAACTTACCTATTTTAAAATATATCTCATTTATAAGGATCGAAACATCATCCCTATACGAATTCATTAAATAGGGTGATCCATCGGTTAGTTTCTTTTTAAAAATGCTATAAAATAAACATTCTGCTATAATTTTAAAAATTTGTTGATTTATTAAAAACAATAAAGCTCGATTTGTTACGGAATATGATTGTTATTATAATAATATTTATAATATTTATTATGTCTGTCTCTAACCTAACCTAACTTAACCAACCCAATTTTGCAGTACATTTTTGATGGGTTGAAGCCCTATTTCACAAACAGTTCAGTCAATATTGTGCTTTAGTTCCTGAATCGTTTTTGGATTTTCAGCATAACATCGATCTTTAACGACAACCCGCAAAAACCAGTCTTAAAATTCGCACTGTTTTGGCAACACATCACTCACTTTGGAAATAATTTTTCAATATTTCTGAACGTTGTTTATGCATTAATTTATTCAGTTTGTAACGTGGAGATATGATGGTGTATTTCTTTCAATATTTCGAGCAGAAAAGAGCTGTCTACATCAAAATAACATGTAATTTATAATGAAACCAACAAACGGCCCACCCTATATATAGTACTCTAACTTATAGAGATTCCTGGCAATACTTTTTATTAGTAATAACGTATTGTTTAATACAAAAATTGTCAACTTTGCGAAGTAAAAGCATAACTGCTTGTCAATTTTGAAGTTGAGGTTAGTCTATCGCAATGTGACTTAATGCATTGTAAAATTGTTTAAATTTCTCGTTACGCTCCTTTTGAATTTCTAAATTTGAATAGTAAATTCAAAATCAATGAACTAGAAAAACCCTAACGTTTCTAATGTCACGCCGATATTATAAAAGGTAACAAATTTGACCATTACAATTTTCATTACTTATATTTATCAAAGTTAACAATTTGACTTCTGGACTTTTGAAGAGTTTAAAAATACATTACCATGGTTTTTGTATGAGATTTAAAATGTCTTTTTAAATGGCACTTCTCTTAACATTCACAAGAGAAAATAGAGCTTCATTATAAAGATTAAAACTTCAATTTTCCTCACACTATTTCAAATTCGAAAACAAGTATCTAAGTAAAAATGAATGGAGGTTGCACCTCGGCCGCACCACGACTCCATGAAGCGGCAGCACAACGGCCGCACGGAGTGGAAATAATTTGTGAAACATTTTAACAACTGTACGCTTGGCCGTATGAGGGTTGAACTTGAATATAAACGACATCGGCCGCACCTCAGCTACACCATGGCCTATCGAATTTACATAGATATATATTTATATACTTATTTGTTCAACCGAAGTGCAGCCGAGGATCGTGCGACCTTGGTGAGGCCGTATTTGTTCGATAAACGAATCTTGTGCGGCCGAATAAAATATTCCAAGTGCAGAACTCATGCAACCGTGTTTTGCGACCTTCTTCAAAAATTTTAGATATTTTTACTCGGGTGAGAAGCGATCAATTCCTGAATAAATCATCTACTTAATTACAAATGTACCATACCAATGAATAATACACTTTGACTCGAAAACAACTGCTCCATTAAAATGAACTGAAAAGAAGAGTTGTTACTTCGCACAAAAAGAAATTAATGACTCCTTCAGCACAGCACGAGGCCTCTGGAATATCCATCGATTAACCATTGCCTCCCACCATGAGCTCTTTTTATTCAGACTAGGCAAGTCCCTTTTTATAGACATCCATCCTGTAGGTTGTAATTTGTCTGGACCGGAGGTTACTTAAAACACTCATCAACTCATGCCACGTTTTATGGAGAAAAGGTAAGATTAAGGGTTTCATGATGCAAATAATTAATCATTTTATCTTATGAATTTGTTTTTACTCTAAACTGTTCCAGACAAGAACCTATAAATCCATAAAAATAAAAAATGTTCTTTATAAATACCTGCATATAACAAAAGAGCAGTATCCTGCATTGAGAATTTTATTCAATTGCAAGAAAAATTTAATAAATTTCTAATTTCCAGGAAAACTATTGAAAGTTTACTTTTTCCTAAGATAAAAATAAAGATTTCCTTATGACGCCCTAGAAATTACCTTTCTGGGAGACTATAAAAGCAATGCGGCATTTCATTGCGGTGGGGTACGATACATACCTTAAACCATGTGCAATATCTTGTGAAAGGAAATGCTAAAATAACCTCGTAACAATAATAATGGGCTTGCTTAATGGCGTGGTATTAAATAACCTCTAAATTTTTTTTTGCATTTTGAGCGTTCATGGCAATAATTAAAGTATATTTATGTCTTATAAAGAGTGAAGTGAGGTCTTTGTTTTACTTAATTTAATATGTTGCTATTATGTTGAAAAAGATTTTACTCTATTATAAAAATTGATGATATAGTACTTATCTTTCCATAAAACTGCTATATGTATACTTATGTCAAAGAAATAAGAACGTTTACTCTATTAAGAGTAATTTTTATTACATAGATAAAGCATTTATAAGAACTGTTCTATATTACAAAAACTTGCTGACAGATTACCAGTAGTATACCGTCAAAATCGTAAAGTCCGTTTTCTGCAAGATAATGCAAGCCCACATACTGCAATTATAACAAGACAAAAATTATTAGAACAGGGCTGGGATATTTTGCCACACCTTGGTTATAGCCCAGATCTTTCATCGACCGATTTTCACCTTTTCCGGGGGCCGTAAGCAATGTTCTTCAGAGTAAAATTTTTAATAATCACGATGAGATAAAATACCTCTTGAATGACTACTTTAACTCACTGTCACAGATTTTCTACGCCGATGGTATTAAGAGTCTGCCAAATCGTTGGCAGAAGGTTGTTGATTGTGATGGAGATTTATTTTATTGAAAAAATTCTTTTGTGAAACATGAAATGACTCAATAATTTTTATCCTGAAAACGAAGAAAACTTTTCGATCTACCCAGGATATTGCGTATCTGTCTGAATATATTTTAATACACACAATAAAAAATAAAACATAATTTAAATAGGAGAGAAATATTCAAATCGATGGAAATATTTTGGACTATATGTAAATAAGCTATCAAATTTAAGCCTATTATTGAAATGTTTTTCATTAATAATTAATTGGCTGAGGAAATTCAATTGTCATTAATAAAAATAGCCGATTAAGTTTACAAGTTCGAATATTTTTCGAGTATTCGATGTAAATTTAATTTGGGCAATATTCCAAATTAATTAAAATCAAAGCAAATTGAGATAGATGAATGATGTCCAGCAATGATGAAGAGAATTTTTGTGATATATTTTTTTTATGTGTATTTCGATAAAATTTATACTTAAAAACGGTCGTCGGTTCGCGGTTCTTTTATCGGAACATTTTCTTCAATGTCGGGGCTCATTTTTAGGTTAATGGGCTTTTTAATAAGCAAAGTTGGCGCTTCTTGTTTGAGATCAATCCAAAACAGAGCCTAGTTACCCTATTAGATCCCGAAAAATGCATCATTGATCCTTATTTCTTTAAAAATGATGCAGGGGCTCACATTAAGGTCAATAGAGACCGTACTGGACCATAATCAATGAATATTCTGAAAATATAGACGAAATTGATCTTAGTAAAATGCGCTTTCAACAGGATGGCGCTACGTGCTATACAGCGACGCGACACCAAATCTTCTTTGCTTCCAAGATCGGGTGATCTGATTACCTTTCGACTATTTCCTCTGGGGTTATACGAAGTCACTGGTTTATGTTGATAAGCCAGCAATAATTAACAACTTGGAAGCCAACATTATTCGTGTTATTGATAACATATGGCCGACATAGCTCAAAAATTCGATCCGAAATTGTACTGACAGAATGCTCTTCTTCAAGAATAGTCACGGTGGACGCATGCCCGAATTCAATTTTAGATATTAATGTTATGAATTTGCCTTTTGAATAAAATAACATTTTTCAAAAGTTAACCCTTTGTGTTATATTTTAAATTTAAAGTTCTATCGGGCTTAAAAAAAACCCTTTAAAAAGAAAGCACTCATGTTAAACTAATTCGAATTTAAAGAATAACAAATTATTAACATATTTATGATCCTTCTTCTAAAGTACGCAATTTCGTAATCCCAAGAGAAATGTTATAAATCAATGAAAATTCTGATAAAGAATTATCAGGTTAATTTCAATTCCTCTTTGATGCAAATTTTCAGAAAATCGTTATGCAGATTGATGATTGTGCTTAAAATATAATTTGTACTTGAAGACTTTCAGAAAAGCGATTGTGTGTCTTCTTCGACAAGGTATTGATTATATTTTAACATCATTTCTTTTTTTTTTTTTTACGATGCGAATTTAAGTACTTATAAGATCCAAAGTTATACTTAAATCCCTTTTATTTCAAGATAAACCTCAAAGATGGCAGAGACAATTTTTATAATATATATAAGAAAATTTAAAAAAATCCTTTTCAATATTCATCTCATCGCTCGGCGCTCCTTGGCGAAAATAAAAATTTCACAAAAAATGGTCAGAACAACAAACTCAATTATAGGAAAATTCTTTCAACGCCTTCACCTTCTTAAACTAAAATAAAAAATAAAATAAAAAATTTGTCAAGTGTATCCTGTTACAAATTTACCAATCACCGAAGCTGTCATCTATAGAACATTTTTACCAGTGAAAATTTAAAGCGATCTTAAAACAAATTTATCGTACTTTTCGATACTTCAAGGTACCCAGCAGGGAGAAGAAAAGGCCATTAATTCTTGTTCCATCGCAGCAGGCAAATTGAGTTATAAAACTTCTTGACTTTGCGGCAGCGCTTTATTTTTAACCAGTTTTAAAATCTAATCACACAGATTAGATGTCAACAGCGCCTTTAGAGTGGTTACATAAAAAAATCTCAAAATATGGCACGGGGCTATATTTTTATAAACGAAAATCAATAAGTATGAAAGGACACGAGCTTTCCGTCGCATTAAAAGTAATTTCTATTGCATTAAAAATATGTCTGTATGTTAGTATTGTACATTAACTTTGTTATTGACATTGACAGCTTGAAGTTACGAAAAATTAGTCTTTTGTTAAAGTTTCCAGGTGAAATTATTTTGAGTTTGTGGGAGTCAAATTTCCCTATTACACTATATTTTTAATAAAACATCGTTGTGAGGGGCTACATGTTATAGAACTAGACGTTTAGGAGGTATTTAAAGCTTCCCAACGACCCTTGATATGTGATTAACACCCTTATTGTATGATTACCGAGTCAAACATTTTTCACACTCTATTTACACCCACATTTCTTAAAAACACAGTGCATACACACACACACAATCTATTCCCTTCCGTTGCCACTGAAAATATTTATTCGCCTGGATTTGACATAAATAATGAGATTTAACCGAATTCTTGCCAATCGTAAGTAGGATTAAGTTTATATACACCTAAAGTTAAAGCAAATGGAATTTGCTCAGTTCGCTAACCATAATAGGGCTGTAAATTAAAGCCTATGTTATCATACGCATACAGATATAACAGAATTTAACTTTAAGAGCATGTTTATGGAAATATATTTGATCAGAAACACCATATAAAAATGTGTACTAAAAACCACATATATTTAATTTCATCCATAACTGATAGCAATTTGAATTTGGACAGCTTTTCTACCAATATGCCTCGTATATATATGTACATACGCACATACCTGCTTCAGGAGCGAATGTGGATCTTTATATGCCATAGTTGAACATAGAATTTTATAAAAATAACAAAGAAATATCTGAAAAAGTAAGGAATCATGTTGGTACCAATATTAAAATTTTTTTATTAACACTGTGTGAATATTTTTAAGATGGTAACATTTGTTTTTTTAATATGTAACCAAATATTTCCCTTTTTAATACGAAATCAAGTATCTCCCTAAATCATTGAGTTACAAAATCCGACCAAAATTCAAGGAATGGTTACAAAACAAATGACAAATCACTTACTTATCCTTCGACCGTCTTAACACAAAAAGAAATACCCAAATCGAATAGAACCTATAATGATCTCGTAAATGCTACTTCCACATAAAAATAACGCATGGAAATCGATTGGGGCATTGAAGAATTATTTAGCTAGTTCTTAGGGGAAGCATGTAAACATAATTTATAAAGAAATATATTGATCAAAGGAATAACCCTTTTCTACTTTGGTCGTGGGTACGAAAAAAAAAAAAACAGCACGAATTCACAGATTTCAGAAATAAATGTGCGATATTATCCTATATTCGTATATTTTATTGTGATAGTTGTCTTGGGAACAAATCACATTGTGGTTTTGCAGATTATGTTTCTGCCTTTGAATTTCTATAACCGAACTAACTAATTAATCTATTTTAATTAGGAAATATCTCTATCTACGTAATTAATTGTAGGAACTTGCTAATTAGGTACGTAAACGTAATTAAGTCGAAAACTATTAGTGGTAATAATTTAAAGTTCATATGACTGAAAATCCCTGCATCCAATTAAATGGATGCAAAACAATTTGTTATTTATATTATTATTCGGTATCTCTCTATATTTTTATAATTTGCATTAAATATATATTTTCAAAATTCACAATATGAAAAGTTGGAGATAAATATTGAGTTAACGTGATTACAATGCATTGATAAGTACAAAATTCGCAATGTATATTTGGTTTTCATTTGTTAAAAATAAACTGATTGTTTTTAAGTTGAGTTTAGATTTTTTTTTTTTTTAATTTGTGAATGTGTGATTGTGAACTTCTCAACCAGGATTTGGTGCTAGTTATAAGCATCCTGTAAATGAATTTGAAAAATTAGATTTGTCTATCAACTATGAATGCAGTTGGATCGCTATAAATAGTTAATAATAATAAATTCATTTTCTATGATAAAGTATGTCCATATTTAATAAAATGTATCTACAGGGTGTTTGGCAGAAGGACCGAAAAAATTTGTTGGTGGGTTCATTTCTAATTTTTTACCGATAAATAAAATAGTTAAAATAAATAAATAGTTGCTTACGATCGTCGCTTTTTTTTTGGTTTCGTAATCAGCAATTGATAAAAAAAATTGTTAGGACCTTGGAGTGAATCCTTAATTTTTACCGGTTTAATGAATGGCTTTATTTTACATGTGGCATATCGTTGGGACGGGCGTAAACCAAGGAACTTTTTAAAAGAAAACGAAGCTCTCAGTCGCAGCTTGTTATTTTAAAATTAATTTTGAAAAAAGCTACTTCTTCACGCAATTACCTGTTTTTTGGATTTTGGAAGCTCACATGTCCTTTTTTTTTGTTAATAAACTACATCAAATTTTGTTGTTTAGATGGAAAACATAAATCAAACATGCAATAAAAAATAATTTCATGCTATTGTGACCACAAACAATACAGTTATGAGGGTTTGAAGGGGGAATTTAGGGCATTTTTTTAAATAAACTGGAACAAGTCGTATATCAGTAACCGGATCACATACGACTTAGGTCTCATCGGTAAAAAATTAGAAATTAACCCACCAACAAATTTTGCCAGTCCTTCTGCCAAACACCCTGTTTATAAATATGTCCAATAGTTTTTGATGCATAAACAGACAATCAGAGATCATATATAAGGAATTTATTTATGCTTATTGTGTCTTTTATCTGCAACATTGATACGTATACTAATATTAAAATAAATTAGGGGCGGGACCCCGCACAAAATGTATGGAAAAAAACTTTCAGCCAAAACTTTGTGAAAAGGTAGTTTTCAGCATACTGATTAAAAGTCTCAATGGGCTTGAAACTCAAAAATGGACAGTTTTTGATTTATTAAGGGTTGAAATACACTGAGAGCAGCATGTTGCCAATATATCGATGGTGTCAGTGAAGACTATTTCCTGACGTCATTTTACCATTTAAATAAAACATGGGTAACATAACGCCGGGTCTTCGCTGGCACCGTCGATATATGCAACTCACATATTAATATATATATATTTTTATATACAGGGTGATCCAAAAGTATGGAAACGGCTAAATAACTTTCGAGGAATGCATTTTGGAGAAAAAAGTTGTAGGCAAAAGTTTTAGGAATTTTTCCCAGCTATTCAATGGTGACCTTAGATTTGACCTTGACCATGACCTTGAAAGTCATTTCAAGGTCAAGTTGACTTTTTTAAATTGGAACCCTTATTTTTGACCACGGAAATGGAGAGAGCGGAAAAGTCTACGTCAAAATATGACCTTCACCATGACCTCGAAGGTCATATCAAGGTCAAAATGGCTCTTTAAAGAGGAACCTGCATTGTTACTGCGGATTTGCAGAGGGGAAGTTTTGCGTCCAAATGTGACCTTGACCACAACCTTGACCTTGAACATGACCTTGAAGGTTATATCAAGGTCAAGGTGGTTTTTTGAAGGGGAAACCATGTTTTTGACCACGGAAATGGAAGGAACGGAGGAGTTTACGTCCGACTATGACCTTGACCATGACCTTGAAGGTCATATCAAGGTCAAGATGGTTCTTTAAACGGGAACCTGCATTGTTACTGCGGATTTGGAAAGAGCAGAAGTTTTGTGTCCGGAGGTGACCTTGACCATAACCTTGAATCCGACCATGGTGAAGTGTGCAACCGGTCAATTAAGGCAAGGTCAAGTGTGCATCCGGTCAACTAAGGTAAGTGCTGTGTTAACCAAGCAGGTTAAGATGAATTTTGGACAAAAGCTATAAAGAGAGATATCTTTTTAAGTTTACGGTAATCACTTTGAACACAACCTTTAAAAAGGTCACATTTGGACGCAAAACTTCCACTCTTTGCAAATCCGCAGTAACAATGTAGGTTCCTCTTTAAAGATCCATTATGACCTTGATGTGACTTTCGAGGTCATGGTGAAGGTCATAGTTGGACGTAAAATTTTCCGCTCTTTCCATTTCCGTGGTCAAAAATAAGGGTTTCAATTTAAAAAAGTCAACTTGACCTTGAAATGACTTTCAAGGTCATGGTCAAGGTCAAATCTAAGGTCACCATTGAATAGCTGGGAAAAATTCCTAAAACTTTTGCCTACAACTTTTTTCTCCAAAATGCATTCCTCGAAAGTTATTTAGCCGTTTCCATACTTTTGGATCACCCTGTATATAAAAATATATATATATTAATATGTGAGTTGCATATATCGACGGTGCCAGCGAAGACCCGGCGTTATGTTACCCATGTTTTATTTAAATGGTAAAATGACGTCAGGAAATAGTCTTCACTGACACCATCGATATATTGGCAACATGCTGCTCTCAGTGTATTTCAACCCTTAATAAATCAAAAACTGTCCATTTTTGAGTTTCAAGCCCATTGAGACTTTTAATCAGTATGCTGAAAACTACCTTTTCACAAAGTTTCAGCAAATTTGGCTGAAAGTTTTTTTCCATACATTTTGTGCGGGGTCCTTTCTAAACCCATAAAAATATATAAACCAAATTTTAATTTTACGCCACTACTTTGTTAGATAAAAGGAATATCAGAAAAGCCTAAAGGTTATTATTTTAACTGACTCTCTAGTTTCTCCACAGAATGTTATCTGAGCAAATATTACTATAAGATATTATTTACAATATTTCCTTTCATAAAACAGCTTCGGTTTTCACTATAAATAACAACCTCTTTTGTGTGGCCTTACCAAAGAATGAACCCATCACGATTAATGTACATATATTTGCAGGTCTATTCCAAATACGGATGTATATCTATATGAAAATCTTTTCCCGCAAACCAAAACAGATGTCTACGTGAGTTAATAAATTGAGCCATACGAGTATCATGACCTCTGATATGTTTTTCTTCTGCTTTTACATTACTTATTCACGTAACTCATCCTTTTTTCTTTGTTGAAACGAAATATGTGTACACATAGGCTTTTGCCTATTTTATGAAAATTTCCTCTGAGATAAAATTGAATTGTTTTATTGAGTTGGTGTCTGAGAATTTCAGTCTTCTGAAAAATGTATTAACAAACATTCCCATCAAAGGAGTACAACCCACAAAATTACTTAATAAATTGTTGAATATGTATGAAATAACGCCAAGCTAAATGATGAAACTGTGAAATGTCTGAAAATTTAACAGCATCCATTTTTTCATTCTTTATTCCAAATTATTAAAGCAGACGTTTATGTGTAATGAATTGTTTTAAAACTCCATATTTAATTTTTTAATTACTATTTATTTGCAGTGTTGCAGTACCTCGTAACATTCTGAAACTTTTAAAACTTTGAAGAGCTTATAAATGTTAGTGCTGGAAGGGATTTTATTATGAGGTAATCGAGTAAATACATATTTAAACTCGCATGTCCTAAGAACCATTATTTTCTAACACTTTTACGCTAATATAAAGACGATTTTTATTTTTGAATTTTGTGGTATCAAATTAAAAAGACTAAAATAGCTAAGTCGAATATATAAACCTCGTTTTTTTAATTTAATCTTTTTTGCATTTTTTAAAAGTGTTTTTTTTTTTTTATAGAAAAATTTATTGAATCATTTGAAAATTTTACACATTAAAATATGTGTATAAAAAAAAACAAAAATATTTTTTTCGAAATTTCTGGCGTTTGTACGGCAGTAATATGGCTGCCTAAAAAAAATCCTTTTCAAACTGGTTAGTAAGAAATCTCAGCTCTGGAACGTCTGAAACAAAAAATTCAAAGCACATATTAAAATATAAGTCAGCTGCTATCGTGTGAACCATGATGAAGTATTTTGGCAAAGCAAAAACAAAATGGCGGGATTTTTAATTTTTTAACGTTAATTCTTAATTTTTTTACTAAAATATTTATAAAAAAAGGGTGCAATATTAACCTATATTAATAATAATGGTTCACACCATAAGCAAACATATATGGAATAAGTCCGCAAAATTTGAGCCCAATCGGACCAGTAGTTTTTTCAGAAAACTGCCAAACAGGTCAAAAAAACGTAGTTTCGAGAAAAAGGTGTTAAAGTTTCGCGTAAAGTTTTTCGCAGTTTAAGTCATGAAATGCCGGTCAGCAAAATACCTATAACTCCGAAAATAATTTGAATTTTGAAAAATCCTCTTGTAGACATATTCTTGAATAGTTAAACTTTGAAAATAGCAAAAAAAAATCGATTTTTTTTAATTTCTAGACTAGAATACCCCCTTAAAGTTTTTTTTATTCAATTCGCACGCGTTTGGACACCATCTATTGAATCGCGATATATATATATTTTTCGGCCTTTTCAATCGATTTAACACATTGTAAACTACTTTTGGAGGTATATAGTATACAAATTTGATGTTTTTGAAAAATCGATTTTTTCAAAAAATAGAAGTGCACTGCCCCCTTAATTTCTTTATAGTTTCGGCTTATTAGAGCAAAATTTAAAGTTAAAGTTAACGACGTATAGAAACCATACAC
Source organism: Dysmachus trigonus (assembly GCA_949715965.1). Classification (NCBI taxonomy): domain Eukaryota; kingdom Metazoa; phylum Arthropoda; class Insecta; order Diptera; family Asilidae; genus Dysmachus; species Dysmachus trigonus. Next base: position 65,043,430 of record OX454322.1, on the reverse strand, counting down.
ATAGTGGATACAAATATAAATATAAAGAGCAAGTACTTGTGTGTACAGATATAGTGTTTTTATATGTATATACTACATACATGACTATCTAATCAGCTGTTGTATCTACACACTGATAGTCTGTTACTTTGTTTAGTGCACACAGTTTTATAAAAAGAATGAATCGAGTACGCGAACAGACCTTGAGTAACTCAGAAAAGTATCAGGTCATATGCAGTTGTCAGCTAAATTTCATTCCAACAAAAATTTGCAATATTGAAAATTTATAATAAATGTATATAAAGGGTGTTTTTTAAAGCTCTTGCACTGCTTGAGGATTCTCATCACACCAAATGCGACAATTCTTCTTATTTACGTATTCATTAATACAATTTCAATACTGAAGTGGATAAAATGATTATAATTTATTTATTTATGTGATTTCCTAAATTTCCTTTAAGTCAGAAATGAGCATTATCGCTGAACAACATATTGCCATAAATTAAAGAGTCAACTTGCAATTGATTTTGAGCCCATTCAAATATTTCACTAATTGGATCTTATAAGTCTTAAGGCCAAGATCCTGTAGCAAATGGTTTTTGATTTATTAAAAAAAAAAATTTGTTCCTTTCACTATTTAAATTTTTATTTAATTTTAGTTTTTGTCTTCCACATGAGAGAGAGCATCTACTTCAAAAGACTGATTCTTTTAGACAAAGGAAAGATTCTAAAACACCTCTTTACTGTTAGAGCAGATGTTTTCCTTTTTATTTTTCAGGTGAGCAGAGTTGTGAAATCATAAAGTTGAGGAAAAAGGGAAAACCCCATAACCCTTCCTGTTTACGTAAATAGAACTGCACGTAGAATGAGTTATTGAGTTTTTTTTGGTAATTATTTGCCTGTATACAGTTTCACTTATTTACTAATTAAACTAGGTAATCAAATCAAATAGATCCATATTCAAATTTGTCTGCGATATTTTCTTCGGAATGCACTGGTCTCCTTCTTGTTTATGGCGTGTTGTCATGCAACTATTACTTGGAGTTGAAATTCTTATTAAAACGACGAATAGCACGCTTTCATAAAATTCATGAAGTGCTATAATTTTCTACGTTGATTTGTTAAACCTTCCCGAATAAAAATGACAATGACACTTATAACGAATGACAGCTCATTTGACAGTTATTCCTATCGGAAATCCGGCACCTCTTAAAAAAACACCCTTTATAAAGATATTTTTTAGTCTATAAAACACATCTTATAAAAAACAAATTCTTATGCATAGTTCAACTTAACACGTCATACTATATTCCAGTACGTTTGGTTTTTGGAGAATGCATATTATGAGATATGTCCGAATAATGCTGGAAAAGGGTCAAGTAGTTTTTAAATAAAACACCTTGACATGATTTGTCCTTTCACAAAGCTTTGCTAACAAATATAACCTCAAGGTGTTTACGAATCTATTCTGCTACGAGTGGCATTCTAGGTCGCAAAGCCCCATTGGGTCAAAGTCGATTCAAAGGGTTTGATTTGCAGACTCAGAAGTCAATTAAACAACGTGTTTATTGTGTTTCTTAATCTCAGTCCTTTTATTCCCAAGGACATCGTTGGAAAGCTGTAAGCAGTTGATAATGCAAACGTGCAGGATGCGCGTAATTGAGTTAAATGAATACTTTTCTCTTTCCTCGAAAGAAAAAATCCAAGGGCCTCGCCGCTTGAACATTAAAATAGGTTTAAATATAGAATATATATACATAAATAGCCCTTTCGCAAATTACTATTAATCGGACCACAATCAAAGTGATCAAATAAAATAATTAATAAATTCACGCAGTAATTGGAATGTGGATTTTCTTAGTTAATAGCATGAAGGAAAAATCCTTCTGGGAACATTTTCAAGTACTTTTGATTAATTCCATATCCCTCTGCTGTCGTAACTCTTCTCTGATAGGCGTCATAAAACTTTTATATTATGGTTTGAAACTGTTGCGAAACTCGCCGTTTCGTGTGAAGGCAACACGCAATTTATTGTATTATGGTTCTTTGAAAGGAGGCATAACATCCTTAAAAGTTCAAAAAAAGTTTAAACAGGTTAAAAGTCAGAAAGTTGCCATAGAAAAAAAAATCAATGCATTTCATAGACCCGAGAGAAGGGAAATCACCGCCATAAGAAATCCCAAGATATTTTCTCGCATTCAAGAAAAGCCATATAAAGTTGTGGGAAAAGAAATGGTAATTGAAAGCATTATATAACGTTTACACTTTTACCCATGGAGAATTTGTGATATGAAATGATTTTGGCTTCTGATTTTTATACTTTTCTTTATATCAGTCTCGTTAAGTTATGAATATATGTATTTCGAGTTAAAAATAATAATGTTTCTACCTATCATGTGTATTTCAAAGATTGATTAAATTAGAAAAGTACCTATTAAAAGAATCACAAAAAATAAAGCCAACACAATACAACAATAAATATATATGTATATTTTTATTTAAAGGTTAGGGCTTTTAATCTAGAGTTCAATGTAAATGAAATATTCTAAGACGAGAAACCAAGAAAAAAACAGTGACGAACATTAATGAATATTGACACATTTGTAATTTAAATTCTCCTTGTTGTGAATAATTTTTTAGTTGTCAGTTATAAGGAACTGTCAATCAAGCAAAGAAAATATCCGAACATTAGATTCTAATTGGTTGGTCGCGGACATAGAAGTCTTTGGCATAAAATTGAATGAAAATATGATACGCGTACATTCATAACTTCACGATATTGCGGTTGGACTTTTATGAATGCATAAAATTACCCTTGCAGCTATGTTAATTCTAACAAACAAATCAATGCAAATTTTTTTTATTATTGAAAAGTTACATTATGTTGTGTGTTTAAAAACGAAAACTCAATAAATAAAAAAGGTAAAAAACAAACTATACCTAATTTTCAAACATAGGTTTTCTTTTATAGGTCTAACAACCTGGCTTGTTGGACAAAGCTATAAAAAGCTAAATGCGCTTATTTCCTACAAAAGTTAAATGAGCTTATTTTTATTACACTGAGAAAACGGATTGAGAAAATTCACAAAAATCCACAAAAGTAAATGAATCATCTAATATGATTCGGCAAATTCACAACTGCCTTTAGTTAGACAACCTAATCCTATTTAGGTAAGCTAAAAATACTTTTTTTTAGCTAAAACAACAATAAGCAAACTGTTAAGAAAATTGTTTACATTAACAGCGATTCCGCCTATGTGTGTACGATTAGAATTTTTGATATTCTACCCACATTAATGTGATCGCTTTCATGAAAATAACCTAAAGGTACTATAAAATTACAATGAACCTTCGGGGCAGCAACATTTTTCGGAACCATTTGATTTTATGCCCCTTTTTTATTTTCCTACAAATTTCTACCTTCACTGAGCTATGTACATATATCTTCAGCTGTTTTATGTGCGATACAATAAAAACACAAGAAACGCCATGTGTAGAGCTATTTGTTACGATGTATGTAGATTTTCTAACTATTGTGATGTAAAATTTGGAGGCAATTTAGAAAATTTGTATAAAATTTGCAGTAAGGTTGTAGTTAAAATGACTATAGATTGTAAAAACTCACCTTAAATTCGTTGAATATATACCTTCAACCAATAACCAATAATAATAATAATAATAATATACTACTGTACTCTTCCAAATCTACATATATCATCCCCTTCAAAGTAGTCCCCGTCCGATACAATACACCTATGCCAGCGATTTTTCCAATCCTCGAAACACTTCTGAAACTCGATGATTGGAATGGCCTTCAGTTTCTTCTTCGATTTTTCTTTTATCTCTTCAGTCGATTCAAAACGGTGTGCTCGAAGCGGTCTTTTGAGAGAATAGCCAAAAGTCACATGGAGCTAAATCGGGCGAATATGAAAAATATGATTGTGGAACGACATGCATCGAATTTTGGATGAAAAAGTCTCGAAGAACCAATGCAGTGCAGTGCAAGAAATTGAATGTTTTTGGAACCAATGGAGATGTGACTTTTCTCAAGCACAAATGTTCTTTCAAAATGGTTTCAAGCGATCCAAATGAAATATTTACAGTACCAGCTAGGTCTCTAATTGTCAACCGACGATTTTTGAGCATCAAATCTTTGATTTCATTTACATGTTGTTCATTGATTGATACTGATGGTCGTCCGGGACGCTCTTTGTCTTCAACACTTTCTCTACCTTCTTTGAACTGTGTATACCACTTGTAAAAATTTCTTTCAGACAAAATCTGATCGCGGAAGGCCTTATGCAACGTTTCTGCAGCAGAAATTTCATTCCGCAAACAAAATTTAATGCAATTTCTTTGCTCAATAAAATCATACATTGTAAAAATCGCTCAGAAAACAAAACGAAACTAACCAAACAAATGACGTACTGGCGGGAAATTTTACATAGATATGAGTGACAGTGCTGCCAGCCAAAAAAAAAAAAAAACAAAAAGATGCTTGAATCGATGTACCCACGCAATTTAAATTCAGAATTGGCTTCACTTTTTGATCACAGTAGTAGACATTTTGTCCGCAATTTGTAGAAAATTTATCTATATTTTGTAGAAAAATTGTTTGAATTTTGTAAAAAATGTGTCTATATTCTACAGAAAATTTGTCTTCATTCTGTAGAATATTTACATGCAAAGTGTAGGAAAATTACTTTTAAATTGTAGAAAAGTTTTCTTTTCGTAAGCAGTCTCTAGAAAACTTGGCTTAAAATTATCTACTAATTGTAGGATATTTATCTAATTTCTATGGACAATTTATCTAAAGCCTGTGAAAAACTCTCAGTTAAGATCACTTAATTCAAAATAGAAAAATCAACGAAACGGTTTAGCTGACTGAAAATCATCTACAGAAAATGGGTGATTTGTCTATATTTTAGGTATTGTTCTAGTCTTTTCTTTCAGTTTGAAAGAATTTCACCAACCTTTTTTTTATCTTGATGTTTGAAATATTTGAATTACATATAATACAATCGACACTTCATTATGAAGAAAAATTGGTTCAGAATGAAGTAGCCAAAATGAATCCCGAAATATTAATACTTAATTTATTCGAAAATTCCGAAAACTTGTGTTTTTCTGAACCATCTATTTGCGAAAATCGTTAAATAAAGAGGTATTTGATATTCAAAATCAGAAAACAGAAATAATGTTAGCGCTGCACTTGCCAGTCAGGGAAGATTCGTCAAACGTCAGCTCTAATGAAGTAAAATGCTGTGTGTCAACACGTCATTAGAAAGTGTAGTGTGTCGATGGTATTGTATATAATAATATACTTTGTTTTCCATATTTTGTGATTACTAAATTGTGGCTTTGTTTTGTAATTAGATAATTATTATTTTATTTCGTATTTAATATTTTTGATTTTATATTAGTTAAGGAATAAAATATTGTTATTACAAATAATAAGAATGGAACAGAAACATAAAAGTAATGCTTTGTATAAAATTCGAATAGAGATACACAAAAGAAAACATTACTTTCAAAGTTTTCTGAGTTTTCTAATATTTAAAAAACAAAAGAGTGATCAAATAAAGGGTTTAATTTGATTTATATTAATTTGCTAATTTTCTATCCTCCGTTTTATAGTATAAACACTCTGTAATTCTTTTAATTTCTACAATAAATTTCTCAGTTTTACTCAGGACAGCCGAATCAGTCTCATTTGTAAAATTAAAGCACCGAAATTTTCAATAATCTCTCCTTAAATGGTTGATGAAGCTTCAATGGATCAATATTATTTTATACAGCCTAGTGACGACGTCATTGAATGGGACGTAAAAATCGTTCATAATATAAAATGAGTCTTATTATGATTGATTATAACAAAACTCATGCATAATTTTCTTTGAAATACCTATCATTCAGTAATAACAATTTCGTAACATAATTGGGTCACTGCGATTTTAGGGCAAACAAATCCATAGACGTAGTTTTATTTTCGGGAGGTATAGTACAAGAATTTTAACAATCTAAACATGAAGATTTAGTTTGACATTGCCATAAATGATGGCTATTCAGCTATAGCTGTTGTACATATATAAAAAATAAAAATTAAGAATGGAAATATATAGTAATTAAAATAGATAAATATCACAGGTAACGTAACTGCTGCAACTCAGTTCAACCACTTATTAATATGAAGAAGGAAATAAACAACATAATTTAAATGTATTGGACTTAGGTTTCTCGTGGTCAAATATTTACATATTCAAAAATAATTCTCATTAAAATTACATAATTGATATTGTTTCATAATTGCTTCTTGTCAGCGGAAAGATAATATTTCAAAAAAATAATGAGAAGAATTAAAGGACAAAAATATTAATATCTTTTTTTTTTTTTTTAGAACAAGATTGCTGTCATTTGTAATACTTTTTTTTTTTTTTAAGGAAAATAAAATCTATATCCACTTAAAAAAGTAAATTAGGAAAAACAAAAATAGATCCACGAGAAAACAACAGTCCTAAGGAAATATGATTGTTTAACGCAATTCTTTTCAAGAAAGTTCTAACCTTATTTCGTTTGAAAGATAAAATTGTATAAAATTAGATCAGAGGCATTTTTTAAGAGGGGAAAAATAAAAACATACGCTTTTCAAAGAGAAATTTTGTATCCCGGGGATACGCAACTGCGACCCGGATGAATTTTCCGATTTAATCACTTCAGCAGTTCGTGATGAAGTTTTTCCAGTATAGAAATGAAGGGAAAGAGCGAACCAAATTGGATCGATTGCTAGCAGCCATAAAATGACATTTATTTTGCTTTTTTCTACCGTCAAACTGATGGATCGTAACTAGCTGGTTTTAATCTTGTTAAATTTCTCCAAAGATTGAAAAACCAGTGAATCCAGGGACCAAGGTATATAATCCTATAATCCTTCCGGATTTAGTGGAAAAGCAATGGGGTGTTCAAAACTTTTAGGCAACCGTCACATCTCATTCCGATAAACAAAGATAGATCAAGGCTGACAAATGAGAGGATAATCAGAAAGTCACAAAAACTTTTCCGGAGGGGATAATTTTATTTGTTGAGATAGCGACTAATTGGGTCAGAACTTCTTCGAGTCCATTCAATTTAAAACACCCTGTCTCAGTATCTATTAGTGGATTTGCTCAGTTCTAATCTTTAGTCCAGCATGTCCTGACAATTTACAGCGTCTACACAATTGGTGTCCTTCAATTCAATTCTTCTCTGCTCTGAAATCGATATTTATTTACTTCAGTATTATCTTGTTCATGTGGATTACGCTTAGGGTAAGGAGAACTTCGAATCCAGTCAGAACCCTTCATGTCTCACCTTAACTGAATGATTCTAGCGCGGATGTTTTCTTGTGGGTGTGAAACCTTACCACTTAATTTGTTCTACCTCGTTTCCTTCCTTTAAATTGAAGTAAACAAGAAGACCCTTGAGGGCGACTGGCAGAATTCTGAGCGCATCTTAGGGGATGATAGGTGATCACGTAAACTTGTATCCAATGTGGACTCTTCGAAAAAAAACATCTTGCACGCTATGTGAACTCGTTTATTAGATCACAAAGCACGAAATTAGTACGACATGAAGGAGAAACACGTAGGAGAATTAAGTTAAGCATTAGATAAAGTAAGGATTCGACTATTAACAAAAGAAAAACTTCACCCTTGTTTACACGATGTAAGAAATAGCTTAGAAGAAGCGTTCATTTATGGGTGCATTGTCCTTTCTGTCGCCTCTAATGACTCAAGTAATAAGGCAAGGTTTATTGAGATGTTAAAAACTATATTAAGTTTTTATATTTATGAATAACCAAATTCGGTCGATTAATGTTGGAAATCGGTTACTATGTCTTGTTTCTAAATAATAATTAATTTTCCATACTTTTAGCTTGACCTTGGAGATCGTCGCATCGATTGGCAGTACATCTCATCAGATATACAGGGTAAGTTTTTTATCTTGAGATAATGAAATATCTTGATTGGATCTCATTATTTCGGAACATTTTTCAGACAAAAGTTTCAAGGTTTCGAGGTGGTCAAATAATGGTTACCTTGAACTTGACCTTGACATCGACCTTCAAGGTTGTTTCAAGGTAAGTTCAGCAATTTAAATGGGAACCCCCACCTTTGACCCCGGAAATGGAAAGAGAGGGCAATTTGACGACCAAATAAGACATTGACTTCAAGGTCATCAACTCCTTTGTCCAATGGTAACCCATATTTTAAACCGCGACAATGAAGAGGGAGGCAAATTCAACTTCACTTCGCGCTTTGACCTTGATCTTCGAGTCAATGTTAGTTCAAGATGAAAGACTTTTTCCAACTGGAACCCGCATTTTTAGGGTTCCGTAGCCAAATGGCAAAAAACCGAACCCTTATAGATTCGTCATGCCTGTCTGTCTGTCCGTCCGTATGTCACAGCCACTTTTTTCCGAAACTATAAGAACTATACTGTTGAAACTTGGTAAGTAGATGTATTCTGTGAACCGCATTAAGATTTTCACACAAAAATAGAAAAAAAAGCGGCCAAGTGCGAGTCCCCATACTTAGAACTGAAACTCAAAAATTTTTTTTCATCAAACCCATACGTGTGGGGTATCTATGGATAGGTCTTCAAAAATGATATTGAGGTTTCTAATATCATTTTTTTCTAAACTGAATAGTTTGCGCGTGAGACACTTCCAAAGTGGTAAAATGTGTGTCCCCCCCCACCCTGTAACTTCTAAAATAAGAGAATGATAAAACTAAAAAAAATATATGATGTACATTACCATGCAAACTTCCACCGAAAATTGGTTTGAACGAGATCTAGTGCGTAGTTTTTTTTTAATACGTCATAAATCGTAAACCGCAATTTACCTTTCATTCAATCAACTCAAATAAAAAAACAAACCTATATGGGCTCGCATATAGTTAGATCTAAATCCCATCATTTAGGTACCTAATTATAATGTTTACTCATCAATAACTTAATTTTAAAAAAATACACTATTATTAAAACATCGATCAAAGTTACAACGAACTACAAGAACTTTTATATTATGTTACTTGCTGCTACGGAACCCTTCATGGGCGAGTCCGACTCGCACTTGGCCGCTTTTTTACCACTAGAATGGATAAGGAGGCAAATTTTACTTTTTTAACCTTTAAAAGTACTTACTACCTTTAGCACTACCCAGGAGCAACGACGTAGACGCCAAAGATTCAAAATTAGTTTAGGAGTTTAGTTATTAGGACTAAACAATTTTATTTTATTTTTTGTTTTGCAGTTTCTTTTTTCGTCGGTTTATTTTTTTCTTAAAAAGTTTTTTTCACATAGAAAAATCGAGTTTCATCTTATTCAAATTGAGATAAAGTTAAGTTTTTCTATGTTTAAATTGAAACTGAACTTTTGCTCATGTTTTTTAGTGTACAAGCCATTGTCCTGTTTCTGCACGAAAAACAATGTGTCTTATTCTTAAATCCGCTTTCTTCAAAATACACTTTTCTCAAAACGCACTAGTGCAACTAGTTAATATCAATTTTACGTGCAATTATTTAGGTGGATCTAAATTAATATGTAATATATGTATTACATATAACTTGCCACCAATTTAACACAGTTTACTCACTAATCGCGTATTTAATGACGATCTAATAAATTGTTTTTCTTGATTTGATAGCATTTCCAATTAGCTATTATTTAAATTAAAACTTCTAGATTTCTTTCACCTTTTTGTTGAGCTTTATAATTTTTATTGATGATATCTGTTCTGCTATGGTTAATTCCAATATTTTGTGTTACTATGAAAATGATATTGTAATGTCATTCGTCCCACACAAATGTTTTGTCTAACGTAATATTAAGCGACCTTTTAACGAGCCTAGACAGGTGAAAAGACCTGGGTGTGATCTTTAAATCTCATTTGATAATTGTTTTGAAAAATCCCTTTAATTCAAGAGATGGACCTCTTTTTGTAGAAGAATTCACAAATTATAAGAAATCAATGTATTTCTAATATTTGTTCAATAATGTGGTAGCATATTAATGCCTTTAAAAGGATTTTTGATTTTTTAATTTTTATCCAGAATCGGGTGGGGGGGGGGGGGGGGGGGGGGGGGTAAGTTTATTTATTATAAGATTTTCTCCTTCAATCTGAAATGTTTTCAATAAATTACAGAAAAATTTGTTAAAGGAAACGTTAAAGTTGTACAAATTCCTTTTATAGAATACCTTCTGTAATCTTATTCACACCCACTGGTTCCCTTTTTGGAGTCTTATGGTTTGTTTTGATTTATTATTGATGCGAATATCTTTACGTATTTATGTTTTTGTGGGCGGATATTTGGGAGAAAACATACTTCAGCGAATATACGAAAATGTTTGGTCACAAGTGAGTTATCTCTAAAAGATTCATTTCTTTTATTTGGAAATATGTGTACGTATTGAATTTTTTATAATTACTACTATACTATACATTACTTATATCCTTCAGAATAATAAACCAAAGACGACGAGTAATGCTGAATTCTTAAGCAACGTTAATACTTTTCGAATGATTAATTTTATTTAATGTAATATGTACTTTAACTAATTTGTAATTTTCTAATTTGCATAAAATCCCTATAGTCCTGGTAGCAGTAAAGTTTAGAACAATAAAATATTTTATTGCAAGGAGCAAGCAAGGAATTTAAATAGGAGATTTAATATTCTGCCCAACGTGTCATTAAGGGGGTAGTCCAGTGAAAAAAAAATTTTTTTTCGTTTTTTGTTTTTTTGCTTAAATCTACTCTACTACACCTAGAAAATACTCCCTTAAAATATCTAAGCAAAATATTGAATAGTTTTAAAGATACAGAGAGTTTTCGAGAGACGTGTAATCCGAGCGCTCGAAGGTCCCCTGGCCTGTTTCGGAGCAAGGAGGACTCTTGTATTTCTGTTTGCTTCGCCCATTTTTTTTCGGTTTATAACGGTCTAGGTCCTTCTGCTTTGTATTTAAGGTTAGTTATGTATGGAGGAGGCATCGCGTTATGTATGGAGCAGGCATCGCTGACTAAGGTAAAATTAATTTTTTTAGCTTTTTTCCGCATAAAAATCTTTAAACGCGTTTTTCTGAAAACAGCATGTTTTGACTCGGCGGACGTCGGATCTCAGATTCTTTTGCTCCGATTGATCTAAAAATTTAGCTGTATATTTCTTGATTGTGTATTTATCGTCGGAACTAGAATTATTAAAATCCATTGTTTATTTACAAAGTTATAAACAAATTAAGCACCCGAAAAACACCCGAAAAATTCGAAATGCCGCCATTTTGTTATTTTTTATTGAAAATTAATAATTCTAGTTCCGACGATAGACAATGTTCTACAGATTAAAGCCTCGTTTGAATTTTTTGTTTCAAATGAACCGTTGCAGAGATTCGACGTCCGCCAACAAAAAATTTTTTTTTTTGGAGCGTCCATTTTGTCGGGATGACTCATCGAAAACAAAAAAAAAATTTTTTTTTGTGTATTTTAATAGTTGTACTATCATATGTCAAAAAGTTTTTTAATAAAAATTGACTTCTAATATGAAAAAAAAATCGTTGAAAAAACAGTCGTTTTCACTGGACTACCCCCTTAAAGCAAAGTCAGCCATTCTTATGGAATTATTTATTCATGAGAATGCACCAGTAGGACTGCTTTAACGATCTGCTCAGCATTTGAATTTTTTAAAAGCAATTTACACATCATCGCCGTATCGATTATTTTTCACTGGATAATTTTAAAAATGAACACACTTTTTCCATCAGTTGCAATAATTAGGGACCTGTTCCAAGTCTTCGTCTTCGTTTTGTTCTGACAGTTAATGACGTTCACTGACGTGACACAGTTTAACTATTATAACAATTAAAACGACGGCTAAGCTAGCCTGAACTCATTTCCTCAGCTTAACATTTCACATTTGAAGGTTACTTCAGTAGAGTACTAAATTATAATGCTAAATAATTAATTAATAATGGAGTGTGGAAAAAGAATAGAAAGAGATATGTTTGAATGCGAACATGTTTGTTATGCAAGTTGTGGGCCGATTCAACCAACAGCAATAATTTTGACTGACCTTGATCAGGATGAAGGGCGTGAAAATTCTGTAGGAAATCAAATTAAATTGAAATGATAATAACAATAAAAAAATTCATAAATTTCTGCAGGTCCCAAGACATTATTGTCCACCACTAAATTCTTTTAAATAATTTCAGAACGTTTTATAATTTTTATAAGATTTTATAGTTGACATTATTATTAAACCAACCAATTTCATGCAGCCTTTCTAATGAAGTCAACGCAAGTCTTGATTCGGTCATCAAGCTAAGAAAATGCTTTAACTGTTATACTACGTAACTAAGCTTGGATTCGGAAAGGACCTAAATTACTTTCCTTATTGTTTAGAGTTTAGATGAATGTAGTTACGCCACCCACTATACTTAAGCTAACCACGGGGGATATTTTTCTCAAGCGTCCACAAGTTCACGTAGGGGAGGGCGAGGTTGAAAGTGCCGGGGGTAGGTTGTGCCGATGAGAATATCTCAAGGAGGAAAAGAGATAGATACATTCTGTTGCTGCGTCGAGAAATCCTTTACCCACGCGCACAGTCGGCGTCCATTTTAGTTGCGTCAGCGCCACGTTCTGAGTAGATCGTAGCCACGTGCTGTGCCGGTGCCACGTAAGTAAATATTTTTGTGTTAATATTTTTTGGTCTATTTCTTACATTTTGTAAACTACTATTTTGAGTGTTTTACTAAAATGTTGACAATTTATTAGTGAATCGTAAGGACAGTGTAAAATAATGCAGAGTTAAACATGTTTTTAAAAATCGAAGTACAGGTTATCATGTCAAAAGTGCCCATGGCCGGGGGTTCATTGTGCCGCGGCGTTTAAGGCACAACTAAACCCATATACTTCTTATTACTATCTATATTGTTTTTAGGAGGAGCGTCTACAAAAGGAAGACGAAAAGGGGTACTACTTCCCAGGAATTACTTCAAAAAGCCGCTGAAGCTGTTATAAAAGACGGCCGAAAATTAAAAAAAGTAGCTCGTGAGCTAGAATTATGTCACACCACGTTACAAATATATGTAGTTATAAAATCTTATTTCAGACTGAGAAATCATTTAGGTATCTAGGTTTACCTACTACGACTGATTAATGTTAAGAAGATAATTATAATTTTGTTTTGTTTAACTAGTGTAAAATGTTTAATATTCTAACTTGTAAAGCTTTATTTCAAATAAGGTAAACAGGGTTATTGATATATTACAAATGACAACCTTATATAAGCAAATGTTTATTAAAAGAAGAACATGATGATTAGGTATTTGGTTAAATTAGTAGATAATGTTGAGTTTTATGTTCTTACTTGTAAATTATTGTTTCAAATCGAAAAGATTCTGTGTTGATCTAATTACAAAGTACAAATGCCGAACGTATATAAACTAATGTTAGATACAAATTGTTAACTTGTCAATAAATACACGTTATTTGCAAATTGAAAGTTTATTTGTTGTTTTAATTCCCATTTAATTGACTTCAACATACTTTAATTATAAGCGGTGCATCTTACCTCACCATCGGCACAAGCCGCCCCTTAAAGGGGGTAAATTGTGCCCCTCTGACTTTTTGTATAATATAGCCTATAAAGTAATTGATATTGAATATACTTAAAAATAGCGTATAGTTATAAAAACTACATTAAATTTCACATTAAATACTTCATATAGCATAAATATGACATGCATAGTGTAGGTGCTATTTTGCGTTTTAGTAAAATCGGCACTTTGAACCCCGCTCTCCCTTATGTAACAATAACCAATTATTTCTCACAAGAGGCAGGAAACATTATTTCTTAGATATGGCCATTAATTCATTTGTTTATTTATTGGCATATAATATTTTAGTCAAATTTTTATACGACGATACTAATTTTAAACCAACGAAGAATGTTGATATATGTGCATATGATAATAGTATAACTACTAATTAATCTTAATATGATTATAGTAACTAAAGATTTGTAAATACAGTAAAACCCGCTTAAATGCACATCCAATTTGTCAGAAAATTTCGTGCATTTAAACGGTTTGTGCATTTAAACGTTTTTAAGATAAATGCACATGTTGTGCATTTAAGAGAGCTCGGAATACTTTTTTTCAGTTTGGTTAATTACATAGCGTTCTGTTTTCGTCTTTACTTTATAAATTTTACCAAAATTAAACAATTACAATCCGCAATTTACAAGGTCCACCCGCCAACTCAAAAAGACTGAAATGCCAAAGCAAAGACTAACGAGAAAGTGTTCTTCTATTTCTTTGCCTTTAAATGGTAACCACCGAGGAGACAATGTAAAAGTACTACACTTCTACAGATCTGTTCATTTAAAATATGTATATTGCATTTATCCGGTTATTTTTTAATTCAAATAGAAAATTCGTGCCTGAAATTAATGTGCAAATAAGAGGTTTGTGTATTTAAGAGGTGTGCAATAATGCGGTCTTTGTTTCTACACATTAATAAGGCAAAAAATTCGGTGCATTCGCATCGTGTGCAATAAAAGGAATTGTGCAGTAAAGCGGGTTGCATTTAAACGGGGTTTACTGTATTTAAAAATATTAAAAAAAAAACATACGGTATAAACTACAAACACACAAATCGTACATATGTAGACACGCAAAAATAATTACTGGGTTAAAGGTATTGCTAAAAATACTTTCGAAATGACACATTTAGATAATCTATTGTGATATTTGGCGGTCGTTAAGAGAATCACTTTAGCTTCTGAATACAACAATAAGAAATGTAAGCTGATAATTTGAGGTATTTTAATGGGATTTCATTATTTATTCATGGCACAGTGTCCATTTTCCCAAGAATCCACGATTTGATTAATGAAGGAAATGGCTGAATATTCTGAAGGTTTTATATAAGCTCCTGTTGAAGATATTTCACGCTATTATGTGACAATCATTTGCCAAGAGTAATTGATTTGTAGTACAATTTTGACAGGTTGTATACACAAATAATTGGTGCGATGATGATAATCATTCATTGAAAAGACGCCTTACATTTTTTTTTAAAGATAAATGCTCACTTAAACTAATGAAAGAAAAATGTCTTAAGGGTTTTTATTAGAGATGCCACGAATAGTAATTTGGCCGAATACCGAATACCGAATGTTCGGCGAGATTCTTGGCCGAAGCGCCGAACATTCGGCAGCCGAATATTCGGCCACACTTAGTACTTTCCGCGGGCGACAAGTCACAACTCGTCACTTGTTAATTTGTTAGTTCTTTTTTTTGGTTAAATAAATATCTTTGTGAGTAATATTTTGAGTTCTTTTTTCATGATTTATTTGGTAATCCTTATTATATTTTATCATAAATACGAAAGTAAATCTATTTATCACGATTTCACGCCAAAACTGCTCAACCGATTTAAATGAAATTTGGTACACAGATACTCTAGAGCCTTAGAAAGGACATGGGCTATAATTTACGCGGACGAAGTCGCGGGAAAACAGCTAGTAATAAAAAATAAAATAAATAAATTGCTATTCGGTATTCGGCCGAATGGTTAACCATATTCGGCCGAATACCGAATAGCGAAAAAAGTGGCCGAATAGCCGAATACCGAATAGTTGCCGAATATTCGTGGCATCTCTAGTTTTTATTGAAGAAATTAGTTTATATTATAATGAAAACGACTTCTCTTGGCAGTATTCTGATGAGTAATAATTTTGTGTACATACAAATGCGAGACCTTCTTGTGTGTTGAAATAAATCAAATTTTTAGAAAAATTCCATTTATTTTTCGACATTTCTTTTACCTCAATAAAAAATTATATCATGCCGATGTGTCAGATATAAAATTTTTCATAACGTTTGCAAACGAATGAATTTGCGTTTACGATATGCTGATTGCTACACGTGTTCAGTTTTCATGGCCAAAATTATCGAATTTCGTAGCTATGTCATCTATCCTATTCAAATTATTTGGAGCCTTGATACGTTTCTTTTTTGTACCACACATAACGAATTGGTTTGGTGGGAGTTTGAAAAATCGTATTTTTGGGACCCGTTAAAGAATTTGAAAGTTCTGGTTAAATAAATTTCATTCATATTAAATAACCTATCAAAAGACTCTTATTTAAAAGTACCTATTAATTTCACACAACGCAGAAAGAGAAGGATATTTCCCCTTTTACACAAGGTTTATGTTGCTTTATTTCACATCATGTATGGTAAAGATAAGCAATTTGATTTTTAAATGAATGTTGACAAGTTTCTGTATCGTATCTTAAAATGTCGACTTTTATTTAAAAAAAAAACCATATCAAAATTAAAATGTATACTTTCATCATAATTTTTTGACAACTAAAATTTCAAATTCAAAACAATAGTTAAATAATAGGACCTCTATTGCACAAAGTTCATATGGCTAGAAAAGCAAGACATCAAAAGCGATAAATTAGCATTAAGAAAAGAGAGGAAAAATATCTATTTATCTGTATAAAAGTAAGAGTAAAATAAAAGTTAATTTGAGTCGAAATAAGGAAATAAATAACAAGTTAATTAAATCATTCAGTGCTTAAAGGTGTAATTACATATTAGAAAAGTTCAGAGGATTGAACCAATTTGTAGAAGGCTCAATTGGACGTCATTTGGTGAATATTGACAGGCTGGCAAAGTCCAATCTCGCACCCACTAGGCAAAGAATGATTGCTCACCGAAGTGAGACTGGCAATGAAATATCAATAACTTTAGATGTCGAGACGAGTTTAAAAATGTCAATCTGTCAGAAATATACGCCCGGTTGTTGAACGTATACTACCCTATGCAGGAATTCAATTCTGTGGTGTTTCAAGTAGGTAAAAAGAGGAAACCCAAGGAGTGAATAAATGAAATATATAGGATATAAAAGATATGTAGCATGCCTGGTCAGTTTGAATATAAATCACAACACGTCATTAAAGGTCACAGTTAGTCTTCTTTAGCATTTTGCGTCGAGTGATGGCAATACCAAATTACCATATGTGAAGTGAAGAATAACTAAAGTTTTAATACTAAACGCTTATGAAAGCTTACTGAAATGAATGCTGGACTTTAACCACAGGTGGTGTAAGCACAAATACACTTTACATATAATTGCACTCACCTAGTTGCAACATTTCATTGTGTTATTAATTACTGTTATTCGGCTTTTTACTGAATTAACGTAGTCAATGCCATGAGTGATAAATGATACAACATACCCAATCCTCAACTAAACCTATAGGACGACTTAAATAGAACTGCACACACTAGAAGGGTCGTCAATATACAAACAAAAAAAGTGCACCTAAGATCTAATGTTACTAAATTGATTTATATGTATAGTCGTCAATATGAAGAAATTTTAAAATATACTCAATCCTTCAATTCTATTATTAAATCATCAATAGCAATTTAATTTGAATATTTACTGAATAACGTGCTAACGTGAACGTTACAGAAAGGATATAAATATAAAAATGAAAGCTCTATCCAACAAGCAATTATATGATACCATTGTTAGGTGGCGCATATAAAATATTGTTAAGCTTTTGTTATGCCATCATATATCAAAACCAGTAAGGCAGTTATTTTTGTTATAAGGAAACCTTTATTAGAATTTTATGAAACCGTTTATACTAAAACTTTTTTGTTACGAATAAGCTTAGTCAGCTAAACAATTTTCTGTGGAGATGAGCATAATAAAATCTATTTATGCGCCTACTGAAAACGCTACACAACAGCAGCTGTCCTCTAAATGTGAACTTATGATTGCTTAATATACGGACGTGATAAATTTTTTATAGGAAGGCGATGAAATATTGATAGCAAGCCAACTCGCATGAAATTCATGAAAATACATATAATAGCACCTTATTTCTAAGCCATTTTATCTTATAACAAGTGTCACGCTGATAAAGTTATTAACGAAGATAATAATCTGGGTTTGTATGAGCTTTTTCTAAAAATTGTTTGAGATTTAGTCTAAACTTCTTCTGATAACTTTTTTAAAATATTTGTTTCGAAAACTGCGTTTAAATTCGCATACATTTTTGAAGACTATATATAAATATCGCATTATTGCCTTATCTACTTGTAAAATATTCACTGAAAAGCTATTTGAAGAAAATCATTAAATTATTTCTTTGTAATGTTGTATTTATAGGCTACTTGATTTTATATGTATTATAATTTTCATTCAATATAATGACAAATTATAAGAAGAAATTTCTCAATATTTTAAAGTAGGTACCTACTTATGTAAATTTGAAAAGTAAATCGCTTTTTACCGATCGCAATTCAATAAAGCCTTTAATCTCCATTTTCTGCATTATTTTCAATTGTAAGATGTCATTGAGAAATTATTAAATCACTCTTTAAGTGAAGTTAGACTTTCCTTCGCTCCTTAAGCACTTATGTCTTCACAAAATTTAATGATCTTCTCCTGTTGACATGTTGTAATTAATGTTACATACTTTTCTGTTACAATTATTATAATAATTGCTGTATTTGTTCTCCAAGAAATTTTTAAAACCAAACCTTTGGCATCTTTACGCAAATTGTAAGGATGCGTATAATTCATATTAACACTAGATTGCCGGTTGTTGGCTATATACCTATTTTGACTGAAATGAGTCAATTTGACTTAAACATCAAAATCGAAGTTTTTAAAAAATATTAAAATAGTATTTTAAAGAAACTTTATTCAAAACAATATTTACATATATATTCTGTTTTTAAAATACTTTTTCCGCAGAATTTTTTATTACATGTACGAAAGATGCCTTTACTTCTATGACAATTCAACTGCTTTTTAATAATCTGTATATTAGATTAATTATATTGTAGAGAGGCGTGAAAGTATTTTTAGCTTCATGACCATATATTCGATATCTAATTGGTTTTCTCTTATTTGGGTCAATGTTTGTCGTAATTCAAGATCTCTTAGATTTTTTACTATAATAGCAACTCTTATCTTAAACTAAAGTATTTATTTACATTTACGTAAATAAATCTAACAAGGAGAAGGCACCTACTCGTCATCACCGATTTCGCTCAAATTTATAGCACATGTAGGGCTTGGCTACAAATGAAAGTACCCGAAGTGGAAACTCCAGATCGCCAAGCGTTAATAGTATACAATAATTTTCACGCGGCTCTAAATCCTATTCATTGTAGCACTTTCCCAAAGCAGCGGCTAGTGTAGTGGTTAACACTTAGGCTTGTGATTCAGTGGTCACGGGTTCGAATCCCTGCGTGCGGATGCTTTTTTTTTCGGATCTTTCCCAATTTTTATAAGATTCAGGTCCGCAATTAAGCGAAGTGATAAATTTTTTATTTTTTTTATTTATTTACACGCAAAAGGCATAGATAAGGAAAAAAAATTGGGATTGGGAACTTTCAACAAAGGATTTTAATTAAAGCGCATACCAAAAGACTTTGTACATTAAAATTCAAACTTTTATTATTTTTCATAATGATGATTTACATTTGTCGGGGTGATATTCATTATAGGGGGAAACAGTAATTATTTCTGCATCTAGCACAGGTTATAAATGCCGGTGGTTCGCTGCTAAACTTTGCGATGAGAGAGAAGTTTTTATGAATGTGAATCAAGCCCTAAATGTGCTATAAAATTTCGGTGATGACGAGTAGGTGCCTTCTCCTTGTAAGAAATAAATGCTGAAATTACCTTGGAAAGCAAAAATTCTTCAAAAAAATAAATTTTATAAATTTTTTTTTGTGTTACTAAAAAAGCACTATTTTCTCCAAAGTTTTAATAAAAGTTTTCCACAAAAAAAAAAATTCAACAAATAATTGCATAATATTAAAAGTCCAACTTTGCAATACATTTTTAACTAATAAATTGACAAGTTGGAATGTGCTCAAGAAATAAATTACATGTGTGTAAAACGATCAACTTTAAAAGTATTTAGTGAGTCAATTTGACTCACATCAGGGAAGCAATTAATATTTATATACATTTCATAATTCTATTAAAAACCAACATTTGTTTTTAAAATAATTATTTAAATTTTTCTATATATACAGTAATAAAATTTTAAATGAGTCAAATTGACTCACTCCGGCGAAGGTAGTCTTTAATAATAATTATGGCTTAATAAAAAAATATCAATTCCTTCCAAAATTACTGCTGTGAAAATAAGGAGAAACAAACTTATGTAAATGTGTATACCACATTTGGATTTATGACCCTGACTACGACAATTACTATTGATTGATTTAAAGGTTCACTCGTAATAACAGAAGGAAAGGGAATTTTACCTTAAAATAAACAAAATTCATTGGATTAAACTTAAAGCTAACATGAAGGTCCAATAATAACAAGATGACTCTGCTTTTATTATCAGATTATTTTAAGCCTAGTATGCTGTTCTCAAGAAATTTCTTGGCCTATACAAAACACATGTAAAAAAAAGCTCAAGGAATACTCAAGGAATTTTTCTTCTGTTTCGATTACCAAAACGGTATGCTGTTCGGCAAGGAAAAAAATAGTTCAGATTTCACGAGCAGATGGCGTTATTACCACGGGATTCTAATTTCCTTCAAGAAATATGTATCCGAGCACATATTCCTTGAAGTAAAATTGACAGATTTGGATATTTGGATTTAAACACTGGTGATTGTTAGATTGAGATTATATGGCGATTGTTAGGATGGATTATATTGAAATCAAAGAGTTCGTGGAAAGCTCAGTATTACAAGAAGAGATTATTACTCCGCCTGAACTAAAAAAAGTGGATGCACAGCTGACTTTTTTGAGTTGTCAAAATTCCTTGACCGACTGTCAAAATTCCGTTTGGGAATAAGTACACATTTTCCTTGAGCTGTTTTCTTGGGAACAGCATACTAGGCTTTACCAGGTAACCAGTCAGCACAAAGTTGAAAAGTTTTATAATCTGTGAATTTACAATTCCCCTCAGATCCCTTCGCAACTCAACAGTTTCGTTGTTTTAAAATATTGAAACCTTTAATATTTTATTTGAAAAGTAATTAAACTGGTCATTTGGGCATCAATGCCCAACGTTCCGTATACGTCCCAAAAGAGTTGTCTTTTTCTTTTACCCTTATAATTGATCCCAGGAGAGATTAAGGTCTCTCGAGAAGTGAATGATACTGCTACGGTTGGCTTTTGATGCCTGTCGAGGGGATGTAATCGAAGCCCTTAAATATAGGACTCGTGGGGCGAACGAGAGAATCATGCCAACAGAACATGTGTTTATATTTCCTTCTTTTTGAAACATAATCGACAGGTGTCATCAGTTAGGAGAAATATCACCTACACGTGATATCTTGAGCACAGTGCCTTGTTCGAAGGTTTGTTATTATTTGTACCTAAGCTTGATTTAACAAAAAAAATTTAATGATTTCATGTTTTTCGTAAATTAGAGCACATCTACGAAAAATAAGGCACTTAGCTTAATACATCCTAAATATACAATTTGTGTGTATTTTCTGTGTCTTTTTATGTTTTTCATAATGAATGTTACAACAGTACCCTTTTCTCAAGTAGGTTATAAAGTATTTTATATTAAGTTCAATTTTCCAGTTGTTTGATTAATTGTATTTTTTCCGATTTTACACATTGATTAACAAAGAATTAGAAAAAGTCATAAATGTCAAATGCACTGATGTTGTAGGTATAAAGTAAACAGATAACATTTATATATATGCATTTAGTATAGTGTATTTAGTAATGGAGCTGTTAGTTTTGAAAGTGGTATTATCCACTTATGATGATATTAAAAAAATTGAATTATACCACTTTCAAAAATAAGGACTCAATATTTACTAGATATGTTCTGTTTTGTCGGAAGCGTAAGAAATGTTTGCTAAATTATTATAAGAAGTGCACAAACTGGCTCTTTCTAAGTAAGATTGAGCTAGATCTAGAGATCAATGCAGCATATTATATAGTTTATGCCAACGAGAATTCAATAGGTACTTATTTTCAAAGCATGGGTCGTTTTTTGTGAGGTAATCCAACTACTACTCGAAAAATGGCTGAACTTTGTAAATATTCAGAGAGAATATTTTGGCCAGTTATAAATGTATGTGCAGTTACTATATATATTTTTTAATACAAATTTTAATTAAAAATTCGCAAATATTCGCAGTTTAGCAATATTAACATCCCACAAATTATATTAAAATTCACATATTATCATTTATGCACATTTCATGTAAAAGGAAGTCAAATAATAAAAAAAATATTTTTAATACTTATACATACATTTTTTAGGCCCAAAATCCATTAAAAGAAACATAAAAGAAGTCTTTCCATTCTTTAAAAGTATCCCCCTTTTATGGAATACCAAACAATTCATGAATAAATATTGCTCAACTTTCCTAAAAACAAAACAAAGTTTACCGGAAACAAGAATAAGCAATTGTAGAAAAGTTTTAAATGTTTGGCAAATTTATTAACTACAAAAATTGTATTCACCTTTATTCTGTAATTTAAAATATACAAATTTTTAAATGGAATAGCTTTTGAATTAATTAAAAATGTTACTAAAATTTATATGCCATCATTGTTTTAAATTATAAATTAACGAAGGAGCCATTATTTTAATATTTAAGCAGAAATTTTACGAGAAAGTGAAGTCTTTGATAGAGATTTAAGTCAATTATGATTTTTTACTTAATTTTATGTAGGAAGAAAGCAAAATAGTATAGTAAATGGTACAGCTTCTGCTTTGATATTAGTTTGATGAATTTATTCCCCCTGGGTGTAAACTTGTGCAGGCTTCAGGTTATATAGTACATAAAAGTATGAACTTTAGGGTCATTAGAGCCCTGCTTTGGTCCGATCGTTTAATATTTCTTAAACGAGCACTTAATTTTGTTCATTGTTTTATAATAAGCGCTGTCTATTAAAAAACTCATAAAATAAAAAGTAGGTAGGTTAGGTAGGAATATTAAGGACAACATATATTTAAATATACATAAACCTGAGATGATTACGATTACATATCGTATGACATTTCGTATGTAAAGCAAATAAATGTTTGCATTTCCTAATATAATTTTAACTTTGAAGTTTGTTTAGAATAAACCAAATATTATTCTAATTATTATATCTATAATCTAGTATTATATTAATATAAAAAAACATTAAACAACAAATTATAATTAAATATAATATATAATAATATATATATAATTAAATAATATATAATATAATTAAATATTAATTAAATAATATAAAACATTCATTAAAGTAAGTAATTATTTTATAATAAAAATAAATATAATTAAAAGTCTCTTTTGTCTGCGCAATTTCTATAAACTCACTTTATATTATAGTCTTTATTTTAAAAGCTTAGTCAAAAGTAAATTTCTGTATATTTTCTAAATATTGTGTTTTACCTAATTTGTTAGTTATAACTTGAAAAAACCTGTTAGACATAGAATTTATTAACTTTTTAAACAAATGTTCATCAATATCATTCTAGCATTTCAAAATATCTGCTTTCAGTTGGGATAACGAAGAAAATTGTCCACCATTTGCGTAAACACTTCGTGCCATGATTCCCCAAATGTTCTCCATTCGATTTAAATTCGGACTACGTGATGGTCACTCCATTACGGGAATATTTCTTTCACTAAACCATCGTCTTGTTTTGGCAGAAGAACGTTAATCGGCGTTATCCTGTTGAAAAATCAAATCTTTTTCCATATTGTCTTCTAAATATGGAATAAGAGATTCCTCCAGCAGGTCTGTATATATGACAGAGTTCATTCGGGTGGGAACAAAGCGTAAAGATAACTTTCCTTGATAAGAAAAGGCACCCTATAACATTAAACTACCAACACCAAAATTACTACTAAGACGAGGTGAATCGGGCTTCCTTAAATCATGCTAATATGTACTCAATCCATCTGGGCTATCTAAATTAAATTGTTTTCCGTAAGAAAAAATAATGGTTTGCCACGTTTCGTCCCAGTTCATGTGGCTTCTAGCAAAATCTAGGCCCGCATTTTTATGATGCTGCTGCAGCTGGAGAGATTTGACCGGTTTCTTATATTTAATATAAGTAGTGTCCTTCAAAATTTGTTGGACTCTTCTTCCTTTAATTGGGAGTTGTAATTCCGCTATAATTTGAGCTGCACTTAACTTTTTTTTCATAACTTCTTATCTTATGTTTCCAATATTTTGATTGGAAACTTTGGTGTTCCCTCTTGGATGATCCCATAATCCATCGCGATTGCCCTTTTTAATCAAATTTCGCACCACACATTCTGAACGTCCAATTCACGCATTCACGCATTGTCTGATATTTGGAATTGTTTAATTGCTTTTATGAATAGTTATAAACTTTAACAATTGTGCCTGTAAAGAACCTTTGTTACTATATCGCTTTATTTCAATGAATTGTGCATTTCATTTGAAAATCAGACGTGCGCGCACTGTATATAACGATTTTCAGCCGCGATATCGGTATCAAAATTTGGGTAATTTAACAAAAATTCCTTGAAATATAATAGATTACAAAGTAAAGATTCGGCAAAAAAGTACAGAACACTGAAATTTTGGACTTTGTTAAAGGGATAAAGTTATTCAATTTTTAAATTTAAATGCACTCTAAACAGAATGTAAAATTATAATAAAATCTAAAATGAAGGGGTTATGTATCTCCAGAATTTTCAAAACATCCATTATTTTATACAGATTTCGATTCGGAATACGTTTGAAAATAAAATGAAACAAGAATCGTTGAAAAATTCGAAGATATAACAATAAATGTTTCTAATTGATCGAAAATAAAAATAACTAAAACTGAATTTTGGAAAACCATCAACAGAGAAAAAGTTATCGCGCCGACCAAGAGTACATATGCCTAATATTAAATAATGCAACTAAGTTCATAAAATATGATATTAGTAAGTTACAGTATGTTAACATGGAAACTTTAAAGACATTAATTTAAGCAGATGTTCTCAATTTAAGCAAAATGGTTTATAGTCTAAAAAACTAAGCAAAAGGTCAGTCTTGATTTTTATATAGAAAACAGAGTTTCAAATCGAGATCGATCTCGATTTTTCTTCGTGAAAATTAAGACTAAGCTTTTGCACAGTTTTTTTACACCCTGTGTGCTTAATTTAAGAAAAATTGCTCAAAAGTACAAAAAGAATTTCTGCCTTGAAATTCGGAGAAAAAAATCCCATAATTTTTCTTCATCCACAAATTATACCAAAGGTCCATTTCACTGGTCACATAACCAAACACATTGCGTGTGTTGCTTTGACAATGAATTACGCAAGTAAATTGATTCCTTTCTTTGTTACTGGCACTGAATTGATACGTCCTCATTTGCTACACACTTGAACTTACGTCTTGCATTCTGGGAAATTGCCCCACAGGGAAATAAGAATTTCTAGGGTATGTGAGGGTATTTTTCTCCAAAAAATATTTTTTTAAGCAAGTTAATTTTCAATGCCGAGGTAGAAACCGATTACAACCATACTGTAGACTAGGATAAATGGCTACCATTAAAAAATGAGCCCAACCAAATTTCCTGATCTGTAAAATTACTCACATTTTTCTGAAAATTATTCAAATTCCTTTTTAAAACCTTATGTGAAAATCAAAATTTCGTCAAAAATTCATTTGATCTAAAAATAGTAGACACGAACAAGATTTGATTCCATACAATTTTATTGTTTAAA
The DNA here is from genome assembly GCA_949715965.1 of Dysmachus trigonus. Classification (NCBI taxonomy): domain Eukaryota; kingdom Metazoa; phylum Arthropoda; class Insecta; order Diptera; family Asilidae; genus Dysmachus; species Dysmachus trigonus. Next base: position 65,017,692 of record OX454322.1, on the reverse strand, counting down.
CCGAAAATAGCTCCTATAAGTCCTAGAGAACCAAATGTATGATAATTTTATTTATCGAGTTCTCTTAATAACGACCGACCAATATGACGACATCCTTATTTGCCTGAGGATATGTCTCCATATGGAAGGTGATAAATTGATTTTTGCGCCAAGTGAAACATGCAAATTCAGTGCTTCCGGCTCCCTTGGGCGGTTGAATTTGGGTGCGCACTTTAAACTAAAGTGGCACTTTGCGTTGAATATGCAATATTTTATTAAACAATTTTTTCTTTGGAATAATGAAAATGTAATATTTTTATTCAAATACTCTTGGTGAAGAGTAAAAAAAAAAAACAAAAATAAGGAAAATAATATGAGATACTAGATAAAAACCACCAGTTCCTGTGACGCCTTTTGTCTTATCAGCGATGATAACCGATAATTCGTGGTTCAAATCGCTAATACACGTCTCTCTTATATTAGATAAGCTCATCGGTCTGCTTGCGTGCTAGAGGCAATTACGCAAAATATCCCAACTGGAGGCATAACGTATCCACGAGATGTGCGTTCCAAAACTACTTAATTCAAACTTGATCACGACTGTTTTCGCTTTCATTACCGCCAATTGTTGAGTGTTTACGCTCCATCATCGACTGAGTGACCACCGAAAGGGCAAGTTGAGGGGGAGGATAATCAAAACAAGTCGAATTATCCACCAGTTGGTGGCAATTAAGACATGAAACAGTGGCAGAGAATCGTAACATATTGTTGATAAAAGAAGCACTTTCCCCCCGCAAAAAATCGATGAAAGCTTTTTTCATTAGATGATTAGACCGGATAGAAATAAATTATTAACTTACCGCCTCCTTAACCAACTTATTAAATCTACCCGAAGAAAGACGTCGGCTTGTGTATCTTTTTGGTCGTTATAGGCCACAGAATGTTCCTTGCGCCTTAATACAAATTAGTACGTCAAAACTTCGCCGTTGCCGAAACTCATCACCTCGTACTATATACCCACCCGCACTTTGTCTAAGGAAGACTTCTCACTAAATTTTTCAAACACACTTCCTGGACACTTTTCGAACTCCTTCAGGAAGCGACGACATATATAAGTACACTTCTGCTTCTGGCAGCACAAGTCAATCCCGGTCGCTAGACGGCCTAGTCTGTACTAAAATTAATGAATGAATGAATGAAATGAATATCTCAGCTGTCGTTTAATACATTCAACAGATAATCCTGATCCCGCCAGATAAAGGAGACTAACGAAAGCCAAGGAACAACGATTTAGTCCGTTCGCGTTTAGATTTCGATATCATCTGCTGCGGAATGTTTTCAAACCGGCAAAGGAAACAACTCTGTAGATGCAGCCCAGTTTGCAGAGGAAAGCTCTCGTCGAGCAGAGCTTTCCTGCAAAAGTAGAAAACTTCTACCTCGGGTTTCTATGTTCCTTCTTCAAATACGCATTCATTTCGTTGGAGGGAAAATTTTATTCACACGTGTGCGGGGTATTTTAGCATAGAAAACAGATCTCCACTTCATTTGGATTCTGTTCAGACAACAGCTAACCAATTTAAAGCAATCTGATTTCAAACTCATTTATACAAGACCTGAAATCATTGAAGAAATCATTAAAACTGAACCTAACGACACAAATATGTATCTTTTTCATTTTTATTATGACATCAAAGTGTATTGTTTTCTTTGTAAGACACATTACTTGACAAGTTTTTATATTGTTGAACATTTAAAAAGGTTTTCGCAGAATAATTTGGAAAAATGCGTACACTTAACGTGGTAAGTAACTACTGTAATGGAATTAATTTATGACAAATGTCATCTTCAAAAAATTAGTTTTGCATTAGTTCATTTTCACAGCTCCTTTTATCAAGTATGTATATGGGAAAATATGTCCAAAAATCAAGAAATAATAAAAGGAAATTTTTTGCCATTACCTTACGATTTTATTCAAATGAAAATTCTTTTTTTTCAAGCGTATTGCAGATTAGTACAGATTTTTTTTTCTTTTTTAAATGATTTTATGAAATTTCTAAAATTTCCCCACAGGGGAAAGGCTGTTTCAAACGCAAAAAAATTAGAAATTTTTAAATAATTCTATGTTTGAATAAATAAATCTTCAATAAATAAATTTTTTTTTATTGCATCTATCTTCATTTGTAGATCGAAGATAGACTATTATAAATCTTTAAGTTGTAAACGATTTATATCTGTAAGAGGACTTTTGGTTTCATGTTGGAAAAAAATACACATTTTAATTTTGTTGTTGTGAAAAAGCTATTATATTTATTAAATTATTTCCTTTGAAATATTATAGTAGAATATATAAAAATAATTTTGTTGCATTTTTAGTATGTCTTGTTTACTATAGAGGGCGTCTTCCAAAAGTGACTTTTAAGACATCTGTATTTTTCTAAGGCTTCCTATAACACATAGAGTAAAAATTCCCACGGGATTCTAGTCATAAGACTAAATGCTAATAACTAAACCTAAAAAACAATTTATTGTTAAAATTTTTATCATTTTATAAACATTTTTCTGAAAAATCAAAATGCCAAAAAATATTTCGGGTAAATACCCCTGTATAAAAAATAGCGGTATGTAACACAATATTTTCAAAGCCTTAGTTACTAGTATCTTTCATAACGAATCGACAGTATTTTGAGTTATTGAAATTCATTGAGTATTTTTAAAGTTACAGAATGAAGTTTCGAGAAAAACGCGTTTAAAGAAAAACGAGAAAAACGCGTTTTAAGTTTTTGTTATATAATTTTTGCATACAATTATGGGTATACATATGGCGATTTCCTGTGCGAATTTCTTAAAACGGTTTTAGGAACACTTTTATGTTAAAAAAAAAATCGATATTCTTTCAAAAATGAAACGAAAAGTCCCTTAATAGTTGTTAACGATTTGTAACGTTGAACATCTATGATAAGGACGCGTTTTAATGTGTCTGTGTATGTGATACGCGAGGTGTGTTTCGAACACTTTATAAACGATAAGAATTTGTGTGATACCGCGGTTGTTTCAATGCCCAAAGAATGGTTGAATCGAATAATTTCGAAAAGTTGAACCAATTATTTGAAAATTATTGGAAGTCGATATTTTTTTAATGTAATAAAAATAAAATGTTTTATTTAAAAAAGCAATAATAAATTTAATTAGCGTGATGGTAGGAGGTTGTGGAATTATAGATTTTTAATAAATAATTTGAAAAACGAACAGTGAAATAATTTTCTGATTTACGCTCTGAAATCTTAGGCAATTCTTTGAAAATATGCCTTAGGATTATGCACGTGGCATTAGCGAGTATGTCCACGTGCCAAATTTCCATTATTGGAACAAATGGCGCACATAATTTTCTTGAATAATATTTATATTTTTGATGGTATAACAATATGATATATATACATATAGACACATTCATTATCCGGGAAGCTGATGAAATCGACAAATATCATAAAAATAAAGCACACATTATTCAATGCGTTTACTCCCCAAATATTGTTCTTGCTGAATTGATTTTCTCAGAATAAATCATCAAGATATAAGTATATATGTATGTAAATTTCTTTTATCGGCTTGCACGATTTGATCGGTGTGGAGCTGCCAGCTGAGGACTGAATTACCTCTTTGATTTAATGAAGTTAAATCTTTTTCGCATTTGTTGATAACACATAATACTGAAAGTATGTATCATCATTCTGAAAGGTGTTTGCATATTTTAAAATTTTTCAAACATCAAAAACTTAGTTAACTTTATTTCTTTATAATTGAATTATAGAGGCAAACATTTTATTTTCTTAAAATGGAATGTGTGTGAAGAAATATTTTTTTATTTTTTTTTATTTTCTGGAGTCCAGGCAAAATATATTGCATATTAGTTTTACTATATACTTACTTATTTATAATGTCTGTTAGTCTGTTAAAAAAGTAGTTCTGAACTCGAACTTGTTTTATTTTAATATTAAAAGAAAAAGTCACCATACAAATGCTGATTAACTTAGCCCCCAAAAACTAATTAACAGCGAAAGTTTATTCTTAGAAAATGGAATTTTACAATTTCTTTTATGTACATATTTCCACAATTTGTTTAAATCGGAAATTGTGCTAGTAAAAATTTCACTTGACCGAGTATTTCCTTTTAAGTCCGGAGATCGTCCGGAAGGGGTACTCAAAAAGTGTCCGGGTGAAACCCGGACACATTTTGTGTCAGGGGAATCGCGATTGATTGAAAGATAAACCTCAGAAAGAGAAGAGTGTATAATTTTGAGTACAGTAGAACCTCGATTATCCGAACTAACTGGGACCGAGACTAGTTCGTATAACCGAAATGTGGGTTTTTTGGGACAACATCAAACAAAAACAACACCTTTTTACATAAAAACAGTACAGTATATTAAAATTTGACATACATATTAACGTTGAAATATAAGACACCTGAAAAAAATCGAATGCTTTTTTTATATTATTTTTTTATAAAATCGTCACTTTTTAATTGACGAACGGTTGCAACTTGTTTTTGAGCGGCTAAGTCTTGCAGCCGTTTGGGAAGGATAAGTTGCGTTGGGCAGCATTCTTGTCTATCGAACCATTCGAGACCCTTCTCAAAAACGACAAATGCTTCCGCATGCGGAGGTATGTGCCGTGGCACAAATTAATTAACAAACGAAATTACATATACATATGTAATGAAAAAAAAAAAATTCGGCATTCACATTTTTATCTGCGCGATGTAAGAAATAGGTACATACATATGTACATTAAAATTGCGCGCGGAAACTCCGTAAGCGGACTAACAACGTTCGATGAAACAAAACGCGTTTCAACACGCTCGATACTTACCTATGCACAGCGGCAGCGAGCGACAAATTCGCGCTAACGTTCGGATAATTAAGCGTTCGGATAAACTAAGTCAGCGTTCGGATAATTGAGGGTTAGGATAATCGAGATTCTACTGTATTTTATTTGTTACGCTGTAGTTTATATCGCAAACAAGCTGTATAAATGAATAAAAAATGCAAATGTGTACGATGTTTTTATTTTAAACTATGAAAATTTTTTTTTGAGGCGTGTCCGGGAAAAAACTCAAATGTCACCCAAAAATCCGGGGTTTTTAAAGTTTTTGCCCGGCGTCGGCCATTTAGGTGATGGCAGCCCTAATTATAGGTAACATATCAGTTATCCATTTAATTTTCGTAAAACTTACTCGAAAGAATATAATCAATCAATAAAGCTTATTAACAGCAATGAATCCGGCAGAATACCTTTTTATTGGTGATAAAAACTGAACTTTGTTATTTGCATACCTACCTCAGAATTGTGCAAGATATTCCAAGTTAATTAAACTAATTGTCAAAAAATTATTTTATTATAAAGTAGTTTTTTTTGAGAACTTCTTTCATTAAATTCAATTATTTTTGTTTTCACGGGGTAGTCATAAATATACATATATTTTTTTTCAAGCTAACAGACGCCCACCTCTTTGCTTCGTAATCAGAATTCAAGGCGATCAATAAAAAGGGCACTTTCACAAGTCCTCGAAACAGGATACTATTTAATAGCTTCAGTGACGAGTTCTCCGAATTTTAAGCAATTTAATATGCGACAAAAATATTACGTAAATGTCAGTAAGTATGTAATGTAATTCTATTAAATTTCGACAGTGAGGTTAACTAAGTTTTGAGTGACTTAACAGAGATATTCTTTGCAGAATATTGTTGGTAAATAACAAAATAAAGAGAAACAGGTGAAGGGCGCACAACGAAAACATGTTTGTGTTCTAGTGCGTTTGTCGTAAGTTCTTGAACCCATAAATCTTTAAACTGAGTTTTATTGACCTTTTAGGAATTTGTTTTCAACTTTTCCACACTATAATTTAAGAGGCTTACATTAAAATTTTTTTTTTTTATTCAGCCTCTTTATTCGAGATTATAACCAAAATTTTTTTTTAAAAAAGTTTGATCCTTGTAGATTGAAAAAAAAATGTTTTTTATTTAATTTTTGTGTTTAGAAACTTGTATAGAGGCTCGAAAATATGCTAGTCCCATTGCCCACAGATAATATCAGGATTGAGATCTCTGAAACAAAATATTCAAAATGGATTTTGAAAAAGAAGATCCCTTACCTTGTAATTTACCACATTTAGTCGAAAAATGCAAAAAAAAAAAATTACGAAAGTTTGAAAAAAAAATGTGAAAAAATGACTCTTTTCATCTTTTTCTCTTGCCAAAATTTTTCTTTCTTAATTTTTGGGCTAAATTGTGGTAAATTACAATAGAGGCAACCTAAACAAACAAAACGCACCAAATTGGTTCGGTAGATTACACAGCCACACAAAAAAAGAAAAGTGGTCTGTACTTTACATGCGATATATGTTTTTCGATGTATTTTCGCACGCTGAGCACGAATCTGGAGTCAGAATTGAGCCATCACATCACAGTTAATTCCTAACCTCAAAAAACAGGTAAAAAATAGCAAAAATCCGGATAAATGTACAAGGAAAAATACATGAATTTCTTTTTTTCATATCCAGATGTGTATTTTTATGTAAAAGAACCCCGTGAATCCAAATCCACCGTCAGAGATGAGGTGGCACGTCGTGTTTTTTTTTCTAACCTCAAAAAACCGGTTCAGAAATATCGATTTCCAAAAGTCAACCGATTTACGCTAAATTCAGTGCGTGGGGGTTTTAGGGGTCGCTGATCACGAATCTGAAGTCAGAGTTGCAAAATTCAAGATGGCGGACCGAATATGGCGGACGAGATTTTCGAAAATCAACCGATCTACACCAAATTTGGTATGTGGGGGTTTTTGGAATCGCTGATCACGAATCTGAAGTTTAATTTGCAGAATTAAAGATGGCGGATCCAATATGGCGGACGAAATTTTCGAAACCAACCGACCTGCGCCAAATTTAGCATGTGGGGGTTTTTGGTTTCGCTGATCACGAATCTGAAGTCAAACTTGCGGAATTAAAGATCCAACATGGCGAACGAGATTTTCAACAGTCGACTGATCTACGCCAAATTTGGTGTGTGGGGGTTTTAGAGGTCGCAGATGACGAATATCTACCCTTTTTCTTCTAATAGGCGTTGCCACCATAAATAACTATCAAATTCATGATCAGCGACCCCAAAAACCTCCACATTCCAAATTTGGCGTAGATCGGTTGGTTTCGATTAGAGATGCCACGAATATTCGGCAACTATTCGGTATTCGGCTATTCGGCCACTTTTTTTCGCTATTCGGTATTCGGCCGAATATGGTTAACTATTCGGCCGAATACCGAATAGCAATTTATTTATTATTTTTTTATTACTAGCTGTTTTCCCGCGACTTCGTCCGCGTAAATTATAGCCCATGTCCTTTCTAAGGCTCTAGAGTATCTGTGTACCAAATTTCATTTAAATCGGTTCAGCAGTTTTGGCGTGAAATCGTGATAAACAGATTTACTTTCGTATTTATGATAAAATATAGTAAGAATTACCAAATAAATCATGAATAAAGAACTCAAAATATTACTCACAAAGATATATTTATTTAACCAAAAAAAAAAGAACTAACAAATTAATATTTAAAATCTACCAGTGGTAAGTTATGATGAATGAAAACAATTTTTTCAGCGTTTGTTGATAGCAGACGATTGCGTTTTTCCTCATAAATTATACCTGCTTCCGAAAACAGCCACTCACAATACACACTGCTACCGGGAGATGATAAATAAATCTTAGCAAATTCTGAAAGGGTTGGATATTGTTTCGCGTTTGCTGACCATTACTTGTAAGGGTCTGCTGTCCGATCTAAACGAACAGATACCATACCATGTAAAAATCAAGTTCATTTGCAACATAATTTTTCTGTTCCACACCTTCATCTGAACGAACATTTTCTACAGCGACAGTTGTGACTTATCGCCCGCGGAAAGTACTAAGTGTGGCCGAATATTCGGCTGCCGAATGTTCGGCGCTTCGGCCAAGAGCCTCGCCGAACATTCGGTATTCGGTATTCGGCCAAATAACTATTCGTGGCATCTCTAGTTTCGATAATTTCATAAGCGATATTGGATCCGTCATCTTTAATTATGCAAATTAAACTTCAGATTCATGATCAGCGATCCCAAAAACCCCCACATACCAAATTTGGTGTAGATCGGTTGATTTTCGAAAATCTCGTCCGCCATATTCGGTCCGTCATCTTGAATTGTGCAACTCTGACTTCAGATTCGTGATCAGCGACCCCTAAAACCCCCACGCACTGAATTTAGCGTAAATCGGTTGACTTTTGGAAATCGATATTTCTGAACCGGTTTTTTGAGGTTAGAAAAAAAAACACGACGTGCCACATCAACCCTGACGGTGGATTTGGATTCACGGGGTTCTTTTACATAAAAATACACATCTGGATATGAAAAAAAGAAATTCCTGTATTTTTCCTTGTACATTTATCCGGATTTTTGCTATTTTTTACCTGTTTTTTGAGGTTAGGAATTAACTGTGATGTGATGGCTCAATTCTGACTCCAGATTCGTGCTCAGCGTGCGAAAATACATCGAAAAAACATATATCGCATGTAAAGTACAGACCACTTTTCTTTTTTTGTGTGGCTGTGTTATCTAGGGGCAGATTCAAAAAACTTCATTTCGAGAAAAACGCTTTCAAAGTTTAGAGAGTCGCTCGGAGCCCATTCGCGCGCTTTCGCTGTATAACGCTATAACTTGTTTCCTATTACGAATTTCTCAACAAAAATTTAGGAGATGATTTCTGAGACTATGAGGAGTCAAATTTCGAAATTCTAGATGGTAGTAGTACCTTATAGAAGCAGTTCTTGACAAATTGAATAGCTCTAATCATATGTTTTTATATCTTTTTCCTTTTGCATTCCTTTTAACTTTCAGGTTTAATCATATACGTATATAGCAGGCAGCAGTAAGTATCTTATGAATATTTATTATAATGTTCTTGAACAGCTTTTGTGTAATATGAGATTGCGATTTTCTCTCTGAAGGTTAAATGTAAATAAATAAATTCATTTCATTAAGTCCTCATAATTACACATTAAAATTTGTCACAAACATTATTTTCTAGGCGTATTGGTTGATGGTTGACTTAGGGGGTGAAATACCTTTAAAACCTAGGAAAAAAATAATTGTTTTATTTTTTTTGCAAAATGTTGTATAACATCTCAAGAATTTGCCACCAAAATTATGAATCTGAATTCAAAATACTTCTGTTGCTATTCTATATTTGGTATATATACAGGGTGATTCTGATCAAGGTGCCGCGGGGTATACCACGTGATTCCTTGAGGTGAACTGATAAAGAAGTCGTTCCACATACCCCATAAGGTAATAAAGTGTATTTACGATGGACCAAAAAAATGAATTTTCTGGGTCACCGTTGAGAGGTAAGGTAGCGTATTATGCTTAATATTATGCAATTATACCCGTCCCGTTAATAACTGGTATTTAAGAAATGTTTTAGAACTATTTTACTCACTTGTGTTATGATTTCTCAGTTGACCCTAATTTGAAGCTGTATTATAGAGTAAAATTTTTTTAGTATTTTTGATATTTTACAATTACGAGCAAAGGTAATTAATCCAAATCTGAACACTTTCGCATCATTACATAATAATTCAGTAATTACTAAGAGATTTTTGTAATATTCACTGTCATTTGCAAATGAAGAATATGCGGATATGCATTTAATTTTTTGGGATGCTAGAAGAAATGGAGAATCTTTCCTGATTACAGCCTTCTGTCTGGAACGATTTTTTTATCAGCTCACCTCAAGGAATCACGTGGTATACCCCGTGGCACCTTGATCTGAATCACCCTGTAAATGTGGACAGGTCCAAACGTTAAACTCGTTTTTCTCAAAACTTAATTTATCAAATTTAACCCTACAAATTATATTGATTAATCCCGCACAAATTTTACATACATTTTGATAAAAATATTACATTCTATTTGTAGAAAAATATTGTGTAAAATTTAAATTATTTTCCATATAAATTAGTATTTAAAAGTAATGATAAAGAATACCTGAAGATTTGTAAATATTAAACAAATCGACCTTTAAAAAAACAAAAATCATTAAAATTGACACGAGTCTAAGGGTATTTCCCCCCATAAGCAAACTTTCATGACTGCAACTGAGTAAATTAATTCGCACTTTAGTTGATCTTTTGAAAATATTGCTTTATGTTAAGTAACTTTTTGTCAAGGCGGCTTTCGTTTAATTTTTTCGGTATCTGCTATCAGAATTCAGGGATTCAAATTTGGTTAATATTTTTCATCAATTATATTATACAAAGTGTTACTGTATTTCGTTATATTTATTATTGATGATATTTTATTTGCTTTTGATTCACCTAGTAGCTTTCCTGTAGATTACAACTCCGATAATCTCCTTTTTGGAAGTCGGTTAATAACGTAAGAAATTATAATTTAAAATGTTGTTTAACATGGGGTATTGGGAGTAGGTATGTATATTAGCAAAAATATTCATAAAGTAATAATTTATTTGACAAAATTATGGTATGATTTATGAAGACACTTTTATTAATAGAACATAGAATATCAGCTGTTTGTTTTCATTAACCGGAAACGATATGATATGATATGAGACACCTGTATGTAAATTAATAAATTCTCAGTATTTCTTACGCTTAGGTTTTGGAGAAGTGAACTTTCTACTCCTCGGTGGACCTGCTGCCTGATTTTCGCGGATCCAATCCACATACAGTGGAACGTATGTGTAGATATTAATCCAATCTCTTAAATCTCGTTTCTCATAAATAACATTACTGCAGATTCCATAAACTACCCCATTGATCACGAATGGACCTCCTGAATCTCCATCTCCTGAACGAGTGTTAGCTCTTACAGATTTAAGACAGATAACGCTGTTAATTACAATAGATTCCGGGTTATAAGCCTTACATTCCGCTTCGGTCATAACTTTCATATGTCCTCTTTGAAGCATAGAAATTTCTTGTTTTCCTCTAGTTGCTCCCCAGCCCAAGATCCATCCATCTTTTTTGAATGGCTTTGAAACAATCTCACCTAATTTTGCAATTTGGACCTTTGGTCCAAACTTCAAATCGAACTCCAGCCATAAAATTGCGATGTCGTGGACGTTAAAACAATATCGATTTTTTGATAATTTGCACTTTTTCTGGTACGATTCGTGTATGAGACGGTCCTTTACCAATATTTTCTGACCATCTTCTGCTTCCAATTTCTTATGAAGCATTCCAGCTTGGACGATTACGTGTGAGTTATATTTTTCGTAAATGCAATGCGCTGCTGTTAGAACTGTCCTCTTTCCAATAATTACCCCGCCGCAAATGGAAAATTCTTTGTTTGTAACGATCTTAACGTACACCATAAACGGATACAAGTTGTGACCAGAAACTACAGGTTTTCCATTTTTCTTCTGAACAAGGCCAACATCTTCACCTTCTTCTATTGGGATTCCAGAGAATAGCGCGAAAAGCTGCACAGCAACAATTAACCTCCACAAATACATTTTTTCGTAAAGTCTTCAACTAATGTAAGTAAACGTAAGAAAAGAGGCTTTTATATAAAAAATCTAACCTATATAACAATCAGAATATAATCAACTGATCAAACTCGCTCCAATCAGTGGCATTTTGCAGCTGTGTAATCGAATTACGTGAGTCTTTTGTAAGCTAGTTTTAATGCCTCATTGCAGATTAAATAGAAACAAATATTATATAATCAAAGCAAAGAAAAAAACATATTTCTTAAAAATGATTTTTATTTCAATTTTACAAACTAGAAACAAAGGTAAAACTCTTATAAAATGCCCATATACAATCGAATAATATCGAACACAATAAAAACCAACTTAGGGTAAGGTGGTACAAAATATTAGTTCTACACAAACTGCCGTCACTGGAAACATAGCAAAAACTGGTAAAACATAGTCTAAAGTCTAATGTATGTACTCCGAAAGTATATATAACTCGAAAAATCCCTTAATGCCGCTTGTGACTAATTTATATAATCATAAAATATTACTAAACTTAATAAATTCTTTGGAGGGCAAAACGTTCAGGTTTAAGGTGACCGTCACTCTTAACCTATTAAGGCACAACTTTTGTGGTTTAGACATTAACTTTTAGAGCAGTTCGTTGATAGATTAGAGATCAGTTTCAAAAGGTCCTTCGTGAAATCTGTTGTATTTTCTTAATATGTGACTAGTTTTGTGGTAACAATATTTCGTTGAGCCCTTACAAAATCAGAATATCAGTGTAAATCGCTTCATTGTTACAACTGAAACACTGAGTCTTTTAACAATTCTCCTTAAAACTACTTAATCCTAATAGAGAGGAAATACTGGGATACGCTAAAATCTAATCAAAGGCTATATAACATGCAAGTTATTTTTTTAGGCGACTCCAATCAAATTTCTGAGAGTACTCGGTAATCAGTCCTGGTGTTTGTAAGGGTCTTAGTGGTGGATCTACGAGAGAAAATCCTCGATGTTGTAGCTGCACTGTATCTCGACAAGGCGGAGAGAGGGACGGTGCTGTGACTTGAGCTGGTTTTCTGCAAAAGTACATGAGTGAAAAATAACATATTTTATTGGCTTTTAAAGAATAGATTAGCGACATTTATGATTTGCTGTAACGTGTGATTTTTTTACTTTTTGTGATGTTCTATTTTGTAAACGAGTAAATTTATAAAATAATGTAGCATAAGCTCCTTAAATCTTCACTGAATGCGCAGATTTTTTCCGGTCACATTAACGATATACGTGAGCTCATTTCACTGACTGTCGATAGTGGGGCAATTTACTTTGTGAAATTTACTTATGACTTCTATCATTAAGCCAATCTTTTATTTCTTCAATAATTTAAACAAAAACAAAAATGGGTTCTTTGCTAATATCGTTGTTCATTCGAATCTAAATTCAAATCACTGGTATACTTTGCTTTCTTTGACTCATAAATGTGTCTTAGTTTTTAATTCGACTAAAAAGCGATATTTGCAATAACCCCTAAAGTTTCTTTAATACATATGAATGAAGTATGTATGATGACAAACAGCAAAATTTATTTAAATGGACTACCTTAAATAACTCTCCTATTTGTAGCTAAAAAGAATAAAAATGGCAAATTTACTCCCCTTTCGCTGCATGTTATCGAAATAATCGATACCTCAGCAGAAGTACTCACCGTTGTAAAGGTATGTTAAATATCGATCTAGAAACAAGACGCTTTCCACTATGCCACCTCTTAACAATAAACTTCATCCTCTGAATGGCAATTATGACTAACGCCACAGTCCTGAAATATAAAAAATTAAATAAACTTGAAGACAGATACAAGAATAATGACTGAAACCTACTTGAATAAATTTCTCCTTGGTTGGGTTTGAATGGTCCCAGACTCGGACAGAACGGCTACTGCTTTCGCCTCACTTTCCGTATAACCTCTTAAAACAATCAAAAGATATCGTTTTTGATGTACAAGTGCCTTACGGTGGCTTTCTACCCGTAAATATTTTCCGAACAAGTGATTGGCTCGTTCTTCCAATTCAGCATAATTTTGGCCTCGTGTCTCATTCTCCAGATCCTCAACCTTTTTCTGCAATATTTTTCGTTCTTCAATAAGAATTTGAATAGTTTCAACCATTTGTCGATTTTCTTTAGTATTTTCCGCCAGCAGATTGTTCATTTCTTTCATTTTCTGCAGAAATTGTTGAGGTAGTGAAGAATCACCTCCTGAGTTCGATAAAGCCTCCGCCAATTTGGCCTCTCGTTGGGCTCCTCTATCTAAGTCGCTACGCAGCATAATAATTGTCTGGGTGAGACGATCCTTTTCTGCTTCAATGTTGGCAATTTTCGTCTTCAATTCTTGGACTTCTACAGCGTTTTGCACAGATTCAGTCTTTTCCCGACCCCTTCTATGCGCCCTTCTAGTTTCAGCCTCCTGCAGGGCAGAAATCCTCGCTTCTAAGCTTTCGATTTCTCTTGAAGCTAATGTTAATCGTTCCTGCAAATGATCGGTTTCTTGTTCGGCTGATTCTTTTTCTCGACTAAGCTTATCCATTTCTCTTTTGAGCTTCTCAGCATAATCAATCCTTTCATTAATTTCGGTATCAAATCTACTTTTTTCGCGTTCGAGAGCACGCTGCAGATCATTGACACGATCACGTTCTCGACCGTTTTGTGCTTGAAGAAGTTTGATTTCGCTCTTCAGTCTATCAGCCGCTTCAGATTCTGAATCGCTAGTTCTGGGTGATTTTCGTGGCGAATCTGGAGGTGATTTTAATAGCATACTTGTCTTTCTTGCCTCCACCCGCTGCAGCACAGATATTTGGGTATTTAATCTCTCGCATTTGTCACGCTCTTCATCTAAAAGTTTCTGCATTTCTTGTTCCTTTTGAAGAGCTTCTTCTAATCTAACTCGCATAGCTTGAACTATTTCAGCGTCTTGTTGCTGAATTTCTTGTGAGTGCTGTTTTTCCTCTTTAAGTAATTGCTCGAATTTCGCAGAATTGGTTTTCTCCTTTTCTAATTGAGTCTTGAGGCTTTGAAGTTGGTTCATCAAATCTCTTTCAATTAGTTTTTCATTGTCAGTCTTAAAATCAGCTTCTTCTTCGCTTTCAATGGCTTTTAATATATTTGTATCAAGTTGGACTGAATAATTCAGTTCCTTTTCGACTTGAGCAGCAATCTCGTCCAGTGAAAAGGGTTTTGAATTGTCGCTATTCTGTGACCTTAGTCTTTCAATTTCACTCTCAAGGGCTGCATTTCTCTCCTCAAGGGCAGTAATTCGTTCCTGCTCCTCTTTGAGTTTTCGCTTCAGGGAATTTAAACTGTCACCATTATTTGTCCGATTTTGAATTGTCGTTATTGCATTTTGAAGATTTTTACTATCTGTGGACAAATTTGCTATCACATTATCTTTCTCTTGAACGGTTTCTCTGAGCTTTTCTAATTCTTTTTCGTAAGCTTTAATATCAAGCAAACATTTCTCGTACTGAATAACTTTTGTCGACAATTCCGCTCTTACTGAGTCCAGTTCCTCTTTAATATCACCCACATTTTCAGTATTTATATTTGTTTGTATTCTTTCTTCTAGTTCGGCAATCTTACCTAGATGAATTTCTTCGTTTTGTTGACTATTAATTAAATTCTTTTCTTGTTTTGACAGCAATTCATCTTTTATCTTAATCGCTTGATTTAAATTGTGTACTTCTTCCCTTAAACCGTCTATTTCTTTTTGAAGGTCATCTTTTTTAGAATCAGCCCTGTGCTGTTTAAGTTCCTCATTCAATTTAACTAATTCTGCAGTTTTGTTATCTAATTCTAGACGAAGTTTTTCAGTCTCGGCTACAAGACGATTTAAGTGTTCGATTTTCTCCTCCAAAGCCTTTTTCTCAATCATTACTTCATCAAGCAATTTGCTTTTGGCTTCAATCGATTCTCGCAAATTATCGATTTCCGTCTTTTTCTCACTTTCCACATTTTCCAAAGTCGATTTTAAATTTGCTATTTTACCTTCAGCTTCCTTCAGGTTTTCTTTCAAAACCTTGATTTCTTCAAGGCCAGTAATATCTTGAACTCTCGGCGTTGATTCTTTGAACTTTGTGTCATCTGCAAAATCTGAAAAATTGATTTGACGAGGAAGAAGCGGTGGCGTTACTAAAGATGTTGTTGCTTCTCGTTGAATCTGTCCCATTTGGAAATAGTGAGGATGATCGAAAGTTTGCATAGCCATTGGTTGAATAGATGCAAACAACGGAGGCTCATTGGTACGCTTTTCTGTTCCATTTGTAGGAACTTGCTTCGGATCCTAGAAATAAAATAAGTTATTGAGAATAATCCTTAAAATCAAATCTACGTTTAAAACATTACAACCTTCTTAACAGCTAAAACGCACACATCCCCTATAAGCAGCTGATGCGTGTAACAAGAGAATATGACATACCTCTTAAAATCTACTTAGAAATATTAAAACAATTAAACTTACCAGAGTCTGCTCAGCATGATGAGTTTGTGGCAGAGCGAGCGGTGTCTCGGATTCTGCAACTGGAGCACGTCTTATTATGTCCGGCTCATCAAATTCCGGGATTGAAACGATATCGCTGAGGGTTCTTCCACTCAATTTACCATCTGTTTCTTCTTTCGATTTACTCTTTTCTTCTGAACTATTGTGGTTCAAATTTATGGCCAAAATCCCCTGCAATTCCTTGTTTTTCGCTTCCAATTGATCCTTAAGGTGGTCAATTTCTTCATTTTTATCAGCCAACATTGTTTCCATTAAATCTGGCAGAGCTAATTTATGTATCATTTCATTTTTAATTTTTTCCTTTAATTTCTTGTTTTCTTCGGACTTTTGCTTTAGTTCATTTTCCAATTTATCTAAAGCATTACGATCACCCTGTATGCCTAGGTTAAGTTCTGCTTCTTGTCTTTCAATAACAGCCTTACTTTGCTCTAGATGATTTTTAAGGTTGTTGATTTGCTTATCACGAGCTGATAGGGTTTCTTTCAGGTTCATTACTTCATTTTGAAGATCCTGAATGCGGATCTTTAGTTCTGAAGTTGCTGGACACTGGAGCTCTTCAGCTCGACGGCGCTGTTCCTCCAATTTTGATTGTAAGTTGGATATTCGCACCATTTGATCCGACATCATTTCTTGAAGAGCATCTCTTTCACTCTGCAATTCCTGGGGAGAATTGAAATAATGTTAAGCTTCAACGGATTTTAATGAAAATTAGTACATTGGCTGTTTTGAAGCCACGAATTTCGAATCTACTATCAATATTTTTAAATTCAAGATGGCGGATTCAATATGGCGAGGACTTTGAAAATTTGTTAAAAAAGGATAACGGGGCGGGCAAACAATATCTGCTATCGAAATTTGGAAATTCAAAATGGCAGAACAAAATTTCTATAATTCAAAGGAATTGGTATAAAAGATGTTTCGGAGCCTGTGATTTCGAATCTATTATGTTTACATTAATATTAGGAGATTTCTGGTAGATTATTTCGGTTCTGCTAAATATATTCCTAAATAATTCAAAGCCTTTCCATGAAAATTAGCATAAAGGGGTTTTCAGGATCGCTTAACTTGGATTTGGTTGAAACAATTTCGGGGATATACAAAATTATAGCATTTGAGAAGCGCCCGGATGAAATCGGGTTACTTAGTTAGTTTATTTTAAAATCAAAGAATTTCCACAAACTAATTAATGTAAGTCTTTTAATTAAATCATGAAGAAATGGAATGGAATGGAAAAAAAGTTAATTTCATGGAACATTTCGGAGAGTATTAAAGCCCTTTTTATTTATTTTAATATACTTTACAAGCTCCTGCGCCAATCCGTTATTTTTTAATTAATTTTCCAATGTGGTCAAAATAGCTCTTTCGTACTTTTCAAACCTCCTTTTTTTTCAAAAACGTGACGTGATAAGACATTTTCGTTTACGAATTCTTAATCTACGGAAAAAATCCTATAGAAATGACATAATACTTGTTCTATACAAAAGTGGTGTTATTATTGAATTAATGGTTGAATCAAGAGACAATTCAATTGGATGAATATCATTTCTTAAAATGCATTGGTTCAATTTCAAAGTTTTTCTTTATTTTAGAAATTTTTTTCTTTCAGTGTACTTACTTTCTTATTTTTCATGAAATTAACTACTGCTTGGGCTAAGGCTAAAATCACCAACATTTTAAGTAACTCTATTATGATAAGATTAAGCGACAAATTTATGTGGATAAAATTAAAGATTTTATGTTAATCAACTTCGTTACAGCTCTTTAAATACATTTTCCATCGCAAGTATAAGTACATCGTAAAATAAAACGAAAGTTTTACTATCAGCAGAAAAGAACAAAATTTTGCGAAAAATCTTCACGAAATGGTTTTATTGAACCAAGTTCTAAAATTAGCTAAGCGACAATTCAGACAATTTTTGTTGAACTCTGCTCCATAATATAGATAAGAGAAATGAAAAATGGAATGAACAGTCAAGTTTTTAATTTTGTGTAGTCCGCAGAAGAATTAAAAATAGGGTGCTCCCTTAATATCTATATCTAGTTCTGCACAGACCATATCATGCTAATTAGTTCGTTCAGACGCTGCTGTGCCGGCAGTGTCAATTGATATCAATTTATGAGACCTAAAAATTCTTTTGATAGAGCACTGCGGGACTAGATGCAATAACAAGTTCAACAAACTGAGATCCACTTCGCGACCTATGTAAAATTTAATTTTCCCAGGCGGTCTAAGCACAATGGATCTCATTGAGGCATCCGTTGCACAACATCCAGCTCTGAGTTTTGCAGAAAATAGGAAAAACAAAAGAACAAAAATTTATCACAAGAATATTCAAAAGATCTTCTTCCGATATCAAGTTTCCAATTTCCGCGATCAACGATATAAAGGGCACGTACTGAACCCACTTCCTTTTGATCGATCCCACATGTTACGCGGATGGTAAACAGAAAAGCGCAAACAATTCCTGAAATCCATGCGTCAATAACTTTCCTCAGCTATTTTTAGATCCTCAAAATTGAGCTGGAGCACAGACACATTCAGGGGTAATTCAACTCACCCTAATCGGGCTCACGTGAAATCGCAGGGACATTATCACTTGCCCTGATTTATGTTCAACTTGTTTATACTAATTCGGTGGTCCTGACAAAAAACAAAATTTGAAATCTTCACTTGATCACTTCTTTCACTTCCGCGTGTTCGCACCACTCGCGGGGTAGTTTTATAGCCAGAGACTGTTCGCGTGAATCTTCTGGGTTCTGGCGGCAAACTGATCAAAGTTCCAATTTAGCTGAGTTACACTCCGTGAGTTTGCTGAGTGTCTCGACGGATGTAAATAATTTTGTGTTATTTATGAATGATCAAGCGAACGTGATTTGAGCAATTTGCGCTTTCTGACAAATGTGTGCAAATTTTCAAATGTTTTGAAATTATGTAGAGATCATTTAGTGTTATTCCAACTGAATGGAAATATTTTTTTTTCCAAGATTTTCTATTTCACCCAGCTTTTGCTATTTTTAGTAGAATGAATGATGTATTATAAAACTGAGTTTATTAAAGATTTCAGTCATTAAATTTGAAAAATTGGCTTTTTTGTTTTTGTCATTTTCATAGGCTAAAATGTCTCAAAATATGTGTTTAAAATTCTATGTTGATCTCAACGAAATTGATGAAGTTACAAGAGTATCATGCATTAACTTTTTTTTTTAACACGATTTTGTTAGCTTGACCTGTAACTTCTATAACTCACTTTTCACCAAATTCTAATTGTCGTATCGATTTGAAACTTTGCAAACTTATGAAATGCGAGTCACAACATAACAATATGGTACCATCGAGCTTGTATGATGATGGAGGTGGGAAGTGATCATAGGGACTCCTCAATGGCTAACAATAAGTACCATCTAGTTTGGACTCTTCTTAGCTTTTTGGTGCGCTACTAAGCTAAAACCTTTCGAATTTTTTATTTCAAATGATCCATTTCCAAGTATTCCTGCTCAGTGTCAAGTGCCTTAGAAAAAATATGTCTCCGAAAAATAGGTACTACATTTCTCAATATTTTTTATTGAAAAAATTATGAAGACTTTGATAGATATATACAGTGCTGCGTAAAAGTTTAGGACCACCGAAGAATTTGTAGTAAACTCATATTTCCATAACCTTTTATTCAAATGTTCCTTAACATGGATCTAAAATTCATCATTATAATAAAATTAGGTACTCTTTAATTTATAAAAAAAACTTTATTTGGTTCTTAGTTGTAAACAATACCGGAAATGGAAAATTTCTCAATTTAATACCTTTAATACGGATATTATTTTAGGTAAAATTAATTTCTTGAAGAAAAAATTTGTTGTGGTCCTATGTTTTTACGCAGGTATTAAATTGAGAAATTTTCCATTTCTGGTATTGTTTACAACTGAGAACCAAATAAAGTTGTTTTTTATAAATTAAAGAGTACCTGATGTTGTTATAATGATAAATGTTAGATCCGTGTTAAGGAATATTTGAATAAAAGGTTTTGGAAATATGAGTTTACTACAAATTATTCAGTGGTCCTAAAATTTTACGCATCACTCTATTATAATAGGGAATCGATAAAATAAAAATATGTTCTTAAAATTCTAAACTGATTCGAAGAAAACTGATGAAATCGCAATATTATTTTTGTTCACATATATTTTTTGGAACTTTTATATCGAATATTTAATTTTAGTTTTGTAAATTCTTTATGATGAAACTAACACATAAAAAGAATACCAAAATAATTTCCACTTACCGAATATGTTGTCTTGAGTTTATCCATATTCATTTCGAGGTCTTGAATCCTTTTCACAGCCGCTTCTTCAACCCTCGTGTGTTTAGCCAATTTATCGAAAACCCTTTGCATTTCTTCCATTGGTAGAGAATGATGTTTTGGAGAGGGATGCATCGGGGAACCCTGAGGGGTAATATTTACTACTGAAGCCCTAACATGGCCCTGCACAGAGACATCTTCTGTAGGGCTTGTACTGCACGAAACCGAGGAAACCGACTGATGAAGTGCCTCAAGGGTCTTAATCTTCTGGTCTAAACTGGTTTCAATGTCGCGAAGCTAAGAATTAAAGAAATTTAAAATACAATTCAATTAGCACTTAAGGTCATTAATCATTACTTGAGTAATGAATTGTCCAAAGATAATGCTCTGCTCAGAACTTGGTCGAGCATTTCTCAATTGCTCCTCCAACTGAGCAATTTTCTCTTGATACCCTTGACCTATTTCTGATTTTAAACTGATCACCTCTTGCTGAAGCGCTTCATTGGAGTGATTCTGAGAGTCAATAAACGCTTCCAGTTCCTGTTGTATTTAAAAATAAATTTAAACAAACTATTTTAAGACACACAGACACACGTGACGAAACTTACCTTAACCTTCTCAATCATAACGCGCTCACTGAGCGCTTTTGACTGCACCTGAGTCTCTAAATCCGAAATAATATCGCGCAACACAAAAATCTTGTCAACAGACGCCTCAAGTTCGATCTCAAGTTTTTCTTTTTTCGCTTCAAGAGCGTTCACTTTTTCGGTAAAATCTTTGATTTGTTGCTCCATTTGTTCGGCCTATTAGCGAGAAATTTTTCTTTGAATATATGAAACAAACAAAAACATATTGTACACGTCCAAAATACACTTTACACTAATTTTTTTTTATTTTCAAATTCAATAAAATTCACTTACTTCTCTGTTCATTCTAACTACTTTAGTTATCTAGTGACGGTTAATTTAGTAGGTGCGATATATTTCCAGCCGAAGCAAATTGCGACAGTGTGATTTGCGTGATAATTTTTTTCATAATGATTTCAGAAAGCGGACAAGATGTGGGATAGATAAAATAAAAAAGAAAGAATGTTTGAGTTAGTAAACGGTTTTAATTTTAGAATTTTGTAAAGATTTAAAGCTTTCATTGCGCCAAATTTAACCCTTTGGCTTATCATTGCTTACATTACATGGTTTAAATATGACGAAATAAACAATAAAGTAAAAGAATACAGAAACATAAAACAATTAGTTTGACTACATTTAAAAGATAAGTTCGAAAAAGGGACTTATAGGAGGGGATTTCATCCACGATCTAGATTTAAATGCTTAACCGAGAGATTTGTATAAATAAAGTGACTAGAATCTACCCAGGTCTCATAAAATTTCGAAATTTCCTCGAAATTAATTTTATATGATATTCGAAAAAAATATCTAATAGCATTCTTTCACAAGACTGAATAGGTCATATTTTTAGGCAGACACATATGTATTTATTACTTAATATATTATTTTAAACTTTTTGGAGATTTCTGGGTTCCTAACATTTTTTTATTTTTAATGTGCTACATTAACTTCAATAAAAATTCAAGTATTTGTAGAATAACAGGGAACACAAATTTTTAAATGAAGGGATGATTGCAATTAACAATTATTTCAAATAATACTACAAAAGTACAAAACCATATCCAACAAAATAAAAAAAATATCTAATAAAATTCTACATAAATCCCATACAAACGATAAGCCCCAAAAAATGGCAAATTTTACTTTTACAAAAAAAAACTTACCTCTCTTGAGGCAATTTCGAACGCGCTCCGTTCTTTCTCCTTATCGCGAACTTGGCTTTTAAGATTTTCAATTTCTTTAATGAAATCTTCTCGTTCTAGTTCTCGTTCAGCAGCCTGCTCATCCAAAAATTGTCTTGTTGATTTAAGTTGTTTATCGGCAGCTTCAATCTGTTGATTTATTTATTTATTTGAAATGAAAGCCATTGTGGACTCTAATGGTTTCTTACTTTTCTTAATGAATTTTAATTTATCAAAAAAGTGAAAGAAGTTATAAAAAACTAAATTTTAAAAGCAATTCTTTTTGAATAGACTAATTTTAAGAATTACTTCATAAGCCAAGCAGCGACATTAAAATACGATCAAAATAGTCGCCCGTAATTGCTATTTTAAATCGCACTTAATCGCATGATCAACGACCTAATAGATAATATTCCACAATAATTAAAGGTCTTTAACTATAAAACTTAAGTTGAAATATAATATAAGAAATAAATTCTGACTAAGGGATACTTATTTAAACTGGTCTAAAAAATTGAAAATTTATTTATCATAACAGACAAGTTCTGAAGGTATTTTGTTAAATGAACATTTTACACAATTAAACAAGAATCGAATAGCATAAAATAAGGACTCTCATAGACAAAAAGCAAGACTGAGCCGAATACGTTGTTAAAGATAATTTGATAGTTTGATAATCTCAGCTCAGTAACGTTTTGTGTTTAATCTGAGTCCTTACAGTGTAGAATGCAGACATCAGCAGCAGTGGATAAATCATAATGCATTGAACGTTAAAAATGTAAATGTTTCTTAAGAATATTTGTATGCACCATGCAAAAGCATATTTAATAATGGAATTATTTTTATAACACTGCCCTGAAGAGATTTACTTACCTGCAATTGCAAATCATCTCGATCTTTTTTGCCCTGTTCAGCAACCTTATCTCCTTCCCTGCAGAAATCCTCAATTAATTGTAGTAATGCCGAAGTATTTTCACTCATTTTGGTAGGTGTACTAAGAATATTTCTAGCTTTCTCTTGCAGCTGCGAAAATGAATTTACTTTTTTAACAGATCGAAGCCTTGGAGGAGACTTAATTCCACCGAGCCCATATCCTTCACTGTAGTCTTCTTTCTGGGAATCAAGTTGCTCTAATTGCTCACGCAGGGCATTCAGCTCAACTCCTAATTCAATATTTTTCTTGATGGTCGTTTCAAGTTCGGTTTGCAATTTATGTCTATCACTTTCAGATTTCAATAAGCGATTTTTCAGTTCATGAACTTGAAAATTAAGTTCACTAGCTGGTCCTGATGTGGAGAATTCGTCGCTTTCTAATATCGATTCAGAACAAAACGGAATTTTATTTAGATCTGGCGGAAGACTTGATATCACACGCTTTTGAGTGTGGTTTTTATTTTTGGGAAGATCACCATTTAGAGAGCTTGCCCTCAAAATTTTTTGGGGCGATCTAGTAGCACCTAAAATAGAAGATGAAATATACTTTATCAAAATATTTTAAAAAACTATATCATACTTACCACTTTTTAATCCATCCTCTTCTTCGCAACTATCATTCTTTTCTCCAACATTTTCCGCTTCACGTCTTTTTTTAACTAAATCTTCGGAGATTTGCAGCAATTGATTAGCTTCTGCATTTAACTTTTCTAAACAAGTCTTCAAATTAAAGGAGGTATCTGTATTGCTTTGCGTTATAAAATCAACAAGTTCAGGAT
Organism: Dysmachus trigonus; assembly: GCA_949715965.1. Taxonomy (NCBI): domain Eukaryota; kingdom Metazoa; phylum Arthropoda; class Insecta; order Diptera; family Asilidae; genus Dysmachus; species Dysmachus trigonus. The sequence goes on along the minus strand of OX454322.1, from coordinate 64,993,825 downwards.
CTTCAATAATTGATAAGAGTCCTGATACATCCGGAGCAAATCTTAGCTTCTTAGATAACGTAGTTTGCATGAGCTGACTAGACTGATTTAAGTTGCTAGTGTTGTTGTCATACCCGTCGAAATCGACGGTACTAGAATCGATAACATTATCCGTGCTAACGCCTATTTTATGGAGCTCCTCAACCAGCGTATTGTTCAAGTCATCCTCGCACACAGATACGTACTTTGCCAGCTCACTAAGTAAATATCGAAAAGTGTTCGAGAGTTCCCTAAGATTTTCTCTTTCGCCCACAACTTGATCCAAATCTCGACTGAGATCGAACGTAGAATTTCGCTTAATTTTTCTATTAAGCTGTTTCTCGTACTCCGCTTTTAGTCGGGACATCTGTAAAAAATGAAATACTAAATTTTACTTAACTTTTATTTTATATTTAGGAAAACTGACCTCTTCCTCATGTTTAATTTGCAATTGTGTAATCTCCAGTTGGCTTTTTGCTGTAAACTTTTCGCGAAGCAAAATTATTTCTTGGGGCCAATGTTGATCGTCTGTTGTCGATTCCGATATTAGGGCCTAAGAGAGAGAGATAAATTATTAGATTTGTAGAATTAAATCTAGTGTATCTATTACAATATTGGTATCACTCAGAATGTTAAGAATTATTTCATCCAACCAAAACAAAAAGCTGTGCAATTCCACTCAGTATTACGAATCCGAAGTCTTTCTCAAATTTAATTTCAGAAAAAGTCACACGTTACCATGGAAAAGTTTTCTTAGAGCGATTTAAACATTTTAAGGATGTGTGCAAAAATAAAGTAGATATGTAAATAACGGTTTTAAAATGCACAAATTTTTAATGATCTGATCTGGGATATTTGCATTGAATAGAAATTTTTGAGTAGTTACTCATAGGAAAACCTTTTAATTTTGCTAACATCATATTGCATTGACTTATGTCTACTTTATGCCAAAAAATAAATCCAATAATTTTCTAGTTCAAGATTTCAAGTTTTGATGGGTAAAAATGAGTGTTTACTACAAATTATAAAATGGTTTTGCTATAGGTAAAGGTTTTAAAAAATTCAAGTCAATGTAAAATTTCAGATGCAGATCAGAACATTAAAAAACCCAGCTATAATAAAGTTATACTTTAATGTTAAAATATTTTAAAATGCGTGAGCTTGAAACAATTTGGTCGTATGGTTAATTGTTCTTAGAGTTTGTTTTCATTATGGTTTTTTTATCAATGGATTATTTCTATTATTTAAAAAAAAAAATCTGTTTTGATGAAAGAATATTTAAAATACTTAAAACTTTTATGTTTATAAACTAAATACGAAAAACTGCATGTGATAAACGAGATTAAAGGAGGTATTCTGTTTTCTCGGTAGAGATTATTTTTTCAAAAATCAGATCTTAAACTGAAATCGGTTAGAGAAGAGCATTGATATTTATCTATTAACTTGAAATCCCAAAAATGTTATTATAATGAGATGGATGCCTAACAAATGTTATTATAATGAGATGGATGCCTAACAAATGTTATTATAATGAGATGGATGCCTTAACAAATTTCGCTGAAAAATTGGAGAGCACCAATTTATTCTTTTTGCACTTCTGATCATTTTTGTATTGTATATATAGAAAGAGAGAGCAAGATGTATGTATATAAATTACCATAATTAACATTAACCAAGCAGTAATATTACAGAAGTGGGATTTGATTATACTATGGAAAGTTAAACTTGACGTTGACTGTATTTTAATATTAATTACTCCAAACTAAAAAAGAAATTAAATTTGTAATTATTATTGCAAGTAATACTTTAGGGAATAGAGTACTAATCAATGACTAGCAATTATCAAGAACTTATGCCTCTCAAGAATGTCTAAATTTCTGAGTTTGGTTACTGATTGTTCATATTGATAAGTAATATCCCTCTCAAACTAAGCTAATAATTAATATCCATCAACAAAGCTAAATTATTAAATATAATATAATGAAAAATGCCGACAGGCATCCTTATCTCCCAACTCATTAAGTCATGATCTATTTGAATTATTTTATTTTGTTGAACATGACAATCCGGTTGAATTCATTTTTGGACTGACTTCTTTAAGCAATTTTTTTTTTGTTATTTCCCAGTTGGAATAAAGTTTTCAATCCTCGAATTAACTAGAACTATGTCCGGCTACATTTATTTTAGTGCCCAAACATCTCTTTTACAGAAATGGGTTTATAAACACAAAGTGCCTTATCATTCTAATTTTAGAATAGTCTGTTCATTTTAAATTAGCTTCGTCTTGCCAAATACGCTCTTTTTCGTTTTTGATTTTGAATAATGCGGAAACCTATTTATACACAACGAAGAGTCAGCATAAAGGAAAGTAATAAAAACTATTCTTGGAATAATTTCAAGAGCACCGCATAACAAATCTCGTATTTATTATTATCGGGGCATTATTGATGTTTATGAAAAGAACTGTTTTCCAAAATGAATGGATGATCAATTCTCCTTTCTGTAACATCTTTTGTTTACATTTTTCAAAGAACGAATAATTCTTGTTATCTTCCTCGAAAAAGAAGAAATAATGTTTTTTAAGATTGATGCTCGCTTCAAAAAGTAAACTTCAGAAAACAATGACTCCGCTCACCTCTACTTCAGCTCTAGACGAAAAGAAAATAATTAAATCGTATCGTTAAAATGCTTTGCAACGGGATGTGATATTTCAAAATTGAGTAAAGTAATTATCTAACAATTCAGCATGTTTATTGCTTCGTAGCTTCAATTTTCTTAATTACACATTACATGGAAGACTAGAAGAATCGTCGTTAAATACACTTCCTGTGCATAAATGAAGCACTGCCAAAAGCCATTTCACACACTAGCACAAAAAGGCAATGCTTTATTTATTTCTGTAGGCTCTACTTTGAAAGAGAGTTTTCCCCCAAAGGCCATAATTAGTTCAAGATAAGATTTATACTCCTAATTAAATGCGAGATAACACACACTGTAATTACGAACTAAAGAATAAAAACGCCTCAGTACGTAGATGATTGAGATGTGATGTTTATTTGTCTTTTTCGCCTTATAGCAAAGGGGTAATTGAGATGGTAATTCCATGTGTATATATAATATTGAAAGAGGAAACTAGGAAGTTTTGTGCTTTTGTAAATATTTAGCACTATTTGCTTTTATAAAAACATTGTCTATGCTTCAATTATCTCGTCTAGAGATATTTTGCTAGGCACATGGCACTAATCAGGCCACAATTTATTAATATCTCTTGTATGTTATCAAAACGAAAATCTTTGACTCGAAATGATTTATATTCCAAGTTATTAAAGTGAAATGTGTCGAAAGTTTTGAGAAGCTAATGAATACAAAGAATTGATTACCACTTTATTTTAATTAATGTGTAACACATTTCTTGCCACGTCGAAGTACTACTTTTAGAACACATTGAACAACAGTGTTTTGTTATTCTTATGGCAACAACTTTTAAAATCCTACACTATGTATCGTTTTTGTTACACGAAATCTTAGATCATAGAAGAAAAGATAATGATACTATTATTATTTGGAATGGAAGTCTATTTTACAGAAAATAGCTTACTCTCAATAGTATCCGCCGATAGAATTTTCTACTTTCGAAATATTTTCATTTATGTAAGTTCAAGGTAGAATGGCTTTAACACATAAGATTTTTAAAATTAGAAGAGTTTCTCTGAAGTGCTATTCTAAAGCAAAATAGCCCATTTAATGGTATTCTTTTTATGGAACAAGATAAAACCAAAGATCTCGTCATAAAACTGTGTCGCGGACTATGTTAATGCCATCACCAAAACTAATTCTACACAAGCTTTAATTCAATGATTTATTTATATTTAGGATTTTTCTAAATGTAGGGTCATTTTTAGGCATTAGATATAAATTGAATGGAAACAATTCAGCAACGATTTTCAGCTTCTTTTCCTACGGCTTTTTAAAATCAGCTAAAACGTTTGATTAGAGTTAACCTTCCTAAGCACCTTTTGAGGATAATTATTATTATCTATCAGAATGCACTTTGAAATAAATTTAACAAGAATTTCAAAGAGAACACTCATTTCGAATCAATTTAACATCTCCAAAAATATTAGGATTGCTTTTGCAAGAGTTGAGTGACGAAGACATTGATTGGTCTTATTAAAGTATTAAATAATAACTTAAATATCATTTCTTAAGTACTTAGCGCAAAAGACTGTGTGTTAAAAATAAAAACACACGAAAATTGAGAAGTTGATGCTTTAAGATATAAAAGATGATTCTGGCTCACTAAAAACATAACTTTCCATTGTCTTTTGAATTATATTTTATATTATACTGTTGTTTGTGAAAATTTAGAGAATTTTTTGGACGGAAATGATCTGGTAAACAGATCTTTTAGAATAATTTCATACTTGATTTAAAAATTCATAAGATTACTTTACTTTGTCAAAACATACTGAAATAAATAAATAACATTTCGCCACAGCTCTATATTAGTTACGTTTTTTTCGTCTAACCATAACAATAAAACAATTTGTATTGAACGGGAGCTTAGTAGCAGCTACTCAGAATAAAGATTTTATATTTTTGGAAATGTGCATCAAATTGCTATGATAATGATGAAAGTAGTCAAGGTCAAAGAAAAACAACATCTCGAACTGACCGAAGAGTCATCCAGAAGGCTTGTGAAAATCGTTTCGCATTTGCATCAGGAGCTACAAATCGAAGGGATTAAAATATTTATAATGACCTTAAGAAGACGGTCATACGAAGCCAATCTCAAATCAAGGCGACCAGTAAAAAACCTAAACTTACATAAACAGTATCGTCGTCATACAGTAGCAGATTTAAGTAATTGACATCTTAACCATCCGATTCTTTCTTGTTCAAGCAATGCTTCTGCAATTTACTAAAATCTAAAGTTTATTCTTTCCCAAATCCGTCCTTAAACAAACTATGTATTACGAAAGTGTGGGAAACTAGTTGGGAAAGAAATGATTAAACGATGCTTTTAAAGCATGACAGATTGAATAAAGGCTATTTAAGTCTCTAATAAATACTACTAATGTTATTAATAATAAACAATTAAACTATCCCAAAAGCTCAGCTTTTCTTTTTATATTATGTGTCTTTTATATATTTTTCAATAAGGAAAAACAGAATATTATAAAAATTTGAGCTTTTCTAATACAAATTTATATTATCGAAGAAATTAATTAGAAAATATAAATATAAGAATTTATTACACTTGATTTTTTAGAAGAGATTAAGCAGTATTAAACACTGAAAAATGTCATTATTATTAATATCGAGGAGCTTTGCTTTAATAGTGATTATATTACAAATTTTTAAATTGATAAAGATTGTCTGGTCTTCAATAATAATCGGGAAACGACTTTTAAGAATAATAAAGCATCAGTGTTCAACATTAACTTAGACTCAAAATTGATTTAAAAATAAGTTTTATAAAGAATTAAGATAAATTTTACGTCTTACATGAAAATCCAATAGAAATAAAAACCACTTGTGAATTAAAACATGTTAAATTTACATACGCGACATGCTCAAAGTTCAACGATCTGTAAATTTCCGGGCACTTATAAAAATAATTTTACCTTGATAATTTAGAACACTAATTTAATAATATCACTTCTTTTAATAAACACAGTAATTTACAAGTAAATACAATAAATTTCATTGAATGTTTCTTCCAAAACACAAAACACTGAAGTAATCTACGTGGATTGGTGCACAAAAAACTAAATTTGAACTAAAAATATTCCACTTATCGAGTGAATTGAACGCGCGCGCAACTTATGCGGGACTATTCATAAATCGAATCAAGTGTAATGTTGGGGCGCGAAACAGACGGCGAAACTTTTACGATTGGGGTGTGCACGCTGCTCCCGGTCTTTTTGAAAACTAACGAGAAATGTTAAACGGACCAGGAAATATGCTAAACACGCTCAACAATAAATATGTTAAGATGAGACCACAAGCATTCAAAACATATCGCGGCTTATGCTTATGCGATCTGGTCAAGGATTGGATGACTGTAAGATGCCAGCTTCCTTCACTACACGCGAGGGCGATCTAGATCCACGAGAAATTCTAATTCTGAAGCACAAGCCCTACTTTGACCAGTACATTAAGATTTGGAGATTTTAATCTTATTAATGCAGGGCTGTTAACGATGCCGCTGATAATCCAATGAGTTATAGCTACGAAGGCGTATATCGCTCTGGTTCCTTAGAAAATAATTGACTCTGTTGCTGCTCGCATCGGAAACTTTCGATCAACTTGCCAAAGATGTTTTGGATTTTTGGATACTAAAAATAGATCTTGCTTCCTCTGATCTCTAAGTTTCAGGGTTTCAGGAGCAACTCTTGTTTTCTTCTTTTTATGGGATATGTCTTTCTTCTGGACGATTAAATTTAGAAAGTATCTAATTATACATAAATGACGGAAGAAATCAATTGTTAAGACACACTTACCGGCAGGGTACGGGAAATAAGTTATTTGTAGTATTCGATTTATAAAATATCTAATAAGTATTTAATACTTTAAAATATTTAATGAAATAAGAATTTACATAATGTTTCTTCATATTTACTTTTAGCTGCTCACTACAAAATATGTAAAATGCAAAATAATGCTATTTTGTCACCATTCGAAAACTACCTAAACTAATTATAGATCACTTGGAATTTGTGATATTTTCGGTTTGCAAATGAGCGCCTTCATTGCGTGCGTACTGATGATGTACATGATATGTATGGAAAATAGAGTCTCATATATTTTTATAAAGGGTGTTTTTTTAAGCCTGAAAGAACTTTAAATTTTTGAAAAAATAACACAAAGTTAACTTTGAATGAAAAAATATATTTATTTGAATGACCAATTCATGACATTAATATCTAAAAATGATTTTAAGCATATAGCCACCGTTGCATTTTTTCAGTCTAATTTTGGATCGTATTTTCAAGCAATGTCGGCCGTATGTCACGAATAACACAAACAATGTTAGCTTCCAGGTTGTCAATTGTTGCTGGCTTATCAGCACAAATGAGTGACTTCACGTAACCCCAGAGGAAATAATCGAAAGATGTCAGATCGCCCGAACTTGGAGGCAATTTCTCTAAATCACTTTATCGCCAAATCGTGATTTCAATAAATCAATTATTTGCGTCTCTGTATGGCACCTAGCGCCATCCTGTTGAAACCACATCTCGCTTGGATTAATGAAATCCATATCTTCGAAGAAATATTCATTGATCATGGTCCGTTAACGATCTCCATTGACCGAGACGCGAACCCCTGCCTCGTTTTAAAAAAAAGTAGAACCAATGATACCATAAGGGTTTAAACCGTACCAATCGGTGCATTTTTTCTTTTAAAATATGTTTCCCGAAACTACATTTAATACTAATGAAGAAATGCAGTCCCCAAAATGATTAGTGAAATTAAGATCCCAATACATATTTTACTTGGTATTTGCGGTTTTAAGGAACCAGAAATTTGAGAATTGTCTCTGTAGCTTGGTAAGAATGTTTTTCAACACCTCAAAAATGCACGCACATAATTGCTAGACAAAAATGAAAACATTTTGAGCTAAATATTTTTACAGAGATTCATAAAGCAGAAAGGAGAAATTTAGTTCAAATTTTATCGTGTGGACAGAAACCAAACAATCTCTTTATGAACCCAAATATTGAGTAATTCACATTAATTCTATTCAGAAGAGTAAATATTGAGTAATTCACATTGATTTTACTCAGTTCACAATACAACATTTTCAACAAATTTCGAGCACTTTGAGATAGAAGGGGAAAGGTCCTATGTTTTACCATAAAGTTTGTGCTGAATGAAAATAAATTAACGTCAAATATGAGCTAAAATATGAAGAAACTATTTTAGAAGCTTTCCTTTAATAGAAATATGGCATAATTATGTGGAATAATTAAAAAAGTTATAATCGCCAACGCAACAAATGCTTAATAAAAAATTACATATATAGAGGGTGAGATATCAGCTTAAAAATGCTATAAAATAAAAATGTTCAAGAGTTTCGAAAAAATTTTTATTTATTGCAAAGAATAAACCTTCCGATTAGTTATTGAATATGATTTCATTTAAATGGTTGTCTCGGTTGGCTTAGTAGTAGGCCATTCTGTCAACCCAATCTTGCAGCACATTTTTGATGGGTTGGGCACTATTTCATGAATAGCTCGATCAATATTGCACTTAAGTGCCAGTATCGTTTCTGGATTGTTAGTATTACATTGATCTTTAAAGACATTAAAAAAAAAAAGCGTCAAATCGCAGCTGCGCAGTAGCATGGCACATCTCGGCCGAAATTTTTTTTCAAATTCGCACTATTTCAGCAACACAGCACTTACTTTGGGAATAAGTTTTCAATATTTCTCAAAGTTGTTCAAGCATAAATCTATTCATTTCGTACAACGGAGGTATGATTCTGTGTTTCTCCCAATTTCTGAGCGCGAAAGAACTGGTTGTGTGAAAATAACATGTAAATTAAAAAAAAACCAACAGATTGTCCACCCTTTACAAGTTTAAAAATTGTACGTCATTCATTTTATGTATAAATAGTCGAGTGTAGTATCATCAGAATGTAAAGTTACACTAGAACTATCATATCAAGAACAACATTATCAGGTAAACCAAGTTGACATTTTCTATATTATAACTTAGCGGAATACGACTAAAAGATTCGCCAAAATAAAATAACATAAAATGTTTAAAAGATGATCGTATTACTGAGTGGTTTGTACGGAAATAACAGAAAGAACGTTAATGACAATAACAAATTTGAACGCAAAAAATGAAAATTATCCACCATCACCAAAACGATTAACCATATCCTTTTCAAATGTAACATGTGAACAGAAAGTAAAAACAGAACATACCTGAATTTGACGTCCCAACTCTTGAAGGGTATCTTCTTTAGCTAGTGCAACTTGTTCTTGAAGACGTCTCTTATATTCGGCAACGATATTTCGGAATTCTTGACTTGCATTAATATCCTCGTCCTCGTCAATGATGAGGTACGTTGAAGTACCTTCAGCTAAATTATCTTCTACGTCGGTTGTGTTGGATTCATTTTTCTTGTGTTTCGAAAAGAAGGAAATTTACAGGATAGCGTTGAAGTTATACAAATGTTGGAAAGAAAGTAGTTTTAACGAGGAATGACAACACAACCGAAAAGAGAAAGAATACATGCTGTTAACACAAAAAAAAAAACACGATTTTTTCGGACGAATGCATTGTTTTTCTACTTCCGACATCTTCACACTATTAATTTCACTATTTCATTGAATGTTGAGGACTTTTCGCCGCTTAGCTGAAGATTGTTAACAGCAAAACATAAATCAGAAATGGACTGAATGTATTGCAGTTTGCAGTTACTTAAACAAAACACAAAAGCAATGAATGAAAATGATTTACTTCTGAAAAAGTCACCAACACCCAATGAAATACATTTGCTGCTGTTTAGATCCGTGCAAACCAATTAGTATGTAAACAGACACGGTCTTTATTGCTCTTCCATTAAAGATGATTACTCACCATGAACTCATCTGCGGCATATTTAGCCTCGAACCTCTTCAGCTTCGATTTCAATATTCGAATTTCATCCTCATACTTCCGCGTAAGCTCTTCAATCTTTTCTTTATAGAATTCGTTGAGATTTTCTGCTGTGAGATGGGATTCCTAAAATATATATTTATTAGTATGGTGAAGTAGTTTAAACATTTTCTGATAATTTACAATTTTCTGGGTTTTGCAATCTCCAAATGGACCGACTAAATCTTCCTTTTGAGTTATTATCACTGGTGTAATTTGTCTGTGAGAAGGACTGGCATAGAGCTCTTCTCTTGTTCGCTTTCTTGGACTTCCTTCTTTAGATCGGACAATGCTTTCCTCAGGTAAGATTTCCTGATCAGATATATCTGAGTTTGTGTCGTTAGAGTTGCGTTGACTTTTCTGTGAAAACACTTCTTCGGAATACCTAATAAAAATTAGAGCATTTTTTTAATAATACAATATAATGCAGCTATATAAATAAAATGATAAATTGAATAAAAGTCAGGATCGCTGTACAAAAAAGTACAGCTTTAACTAGGTAAGAGTCTTCTGAATATAATCTGCCTAAATGAATGTGTATGTTTATGACGATAAGTTCGATTTTGAGATTTTTCATTTTCACAAAAATCCATACACAGAAGTTTATGATTATAATAAGGTTATTGTCAAAATTGTAAAATGCCACAAATAAAAAATAAGATTAAATCCAACATGAAACCATCCTACTGCAAAAAATATAAATAGAGCTGTGATTGAGAAATTTGATAATGATCCTGCATTGCCCATCTTGAAAGAAGGGCTCTTCGGAAATAAAGACAATTTCGAATAATGAATTAATTTAAAATAAACGACGTTTGATCAATCCAATTCTATTTGAGAATTGATTCAGCCCGCTAAAAGTTCTAAAGTACTTTAAAAGGTCATAGAAATGAAATTGTATGATCCGCCAATAGACGATTATGTTATCTGAATCATGTAACATTTAATTTAGGAAGCAACGAAGGCTAGCTGATTAACAAATACTCAATAGACTACTCTCCATGAAGTATTTGTATTCAGTAATAACCACAGGGGTTTTTACTAAAAAGTCATAAAGCAATTCTACCATCAAGTTAATTCTAGACGCTAAAGATATAAAATTTAATGGTTTCGCGATTGTCAATAAAATTGCCCTTAAAATGAATAGAAAGTACTAGTGAACAGAACTTACTGTTTTTCCAAATCGGCACATTTTTGTTGGAAATAACGACGCAATTCGTCCATCTCCTTTGCATGTATAGCTTCCAATTCCTGACGAAGCTGTATCAATTCTGTTGATCCATTTTTGACGCTTGTAAGAAGTTGTTGCAATCGATTTATCTTTATTGGAAAATGTTGAAAAGTAAAATAATATTTTTGAATTTTTTTTTTTTTAACTTACTTCAATTTCCCGTTCATGTTTTTCATTTTCCAATTGTTCAACAATTGCCTTCACCTCTCCATCATATTTCATCTTAGACTTTTCGATTTCCTCGCTCAAAAAATTATCAAATTTCTTTTGTACCATAAAAAATATTCTGAGTTCGTCTGCATTTAGATATTTTTGAAACTGTTCGATTTGCTTGCTGATGGGTGTAATTTCGGGATCGAAAGCATCGAGGATATTCCCCGTTGAGTCTCCGAGCTGCCTTTCTTTGGAATTTCTACTCGACGCTGTGACTTTTTCTTCATCAGTAAGTAGCTGTCCATTATAATCCTCGTCACTTTCGCTGACAAGATCTAATGAAATTTCCGAAAGCCTTTGTCCTGTACTTTCTTGATCACGTGGCCAATATGGTTTCTCATTGGTGTCGAAGTATTTTCTAAGTTGTTGAACTTCACCAGCAAGTTTCTCACTTTGTTGCTGCAGTTGCTCTCGCAGCTGAACTGATTGCTCTAAAGAAAGTCGAAGTTCTTCTATGATGTTGTCTCGTCGGGCGATTTCAGTGTGGAAATCATAGCCCTAAAACAATTATTTATAAAGATATTTATTAATTTGTTAATTTTTATGAGGATATGCAGTACTTAAATATCTAAACTCTTGGAGCAAGTATTTGATTAGTTCAAAGCAACATGGTTTCGTTAAAGAACGGGGCTACTATAACAAACTGCTAATATCTTTCGGATAGCCTAGAAATGAGAGCCTAGACTCACTGAATTTGCACTGACTTTTCTAAAGCTTTTGTCAAGCTTCCTCATAAGGTGCTACTTTTTAAACTTTCCAATCTCGGTTTTTCTTCCCTGTTAATTAAATTTTATCATATTTAAGTGAAGGGCATTTTAGAGTGCTTTTTAGAAATGCCTTGTCAGATGTAGTTAATAAACAGTCTCAGGTTCCTCAGGATAGTCATCTTGGTCCTTTACTATTTATTTTATTTATTAATGATCTTGAATATATGATCAAATATTCTGAACTTTTAATTTATGTTGACGATATTAAGATTTTTAGGTAGATTAACAATTACGACAATTGCTCCCTTTTACAGAATGACAATTATGTTTTCAGTGGTGTACGAATAATAACTTATGTATAATATAATATTAGTAAATGTAATATCGTAGTCTATACCCGAAAACTCCTTCCGTTCATAGTGCAATACACATAATACATATAAAATACACATATCTGGATTCTATTGATGATATTAAAGATCTGTAATCTTTGACACCAATTTAACATTTTCAAAGTATTTAGATTATATAATCAATAAAGCTCTCTCTATGATTGGTTATTTTCGATGTTGTGCTTCCTCCTTATACTGAACTTTTGAACGAAATGCTTTTATGTATATTAGTACACAAAGTTTTGGGTGGTTTAATGGATTCACCTGAACTCTTATCTTCTATTTCCTTTAATGCAGGTAACAAATCTTTGCGCTCGCGAACTTACCTTTACATTAAAAGTCATAGAATAAATTATGGAGTTTTTTAACCAATAACTGACATGTGCAAATGCTATAATAAATATTTCCAGTCAATAGATTTCGATCTTGATGTATATAAAATTAAACAAAAGCTTCTCTTCTATAGTTAACTTTCCTAGGCCACATTACTTATTATGATGTATGTTGGCTTGTAAATAAATAAATAAATACTTAAATTAAAGCCGCGCCCAGCAATTTTAGAAACCCATATTGCAATTAAGGGTAGAAGGACATTTTTTTAGACTAAAGTGGGCTAGGCTTATTTAAAATATGTTGCTATATTGATCTATACTATTGATATATAGTGAAATCTATCCAAAATTAACCCAAAAATTAAACTTCAAAGATATGATTAATGATTAGATAATGTGTATAAGCATTATAAAGATTTACACACCTTTGTGCCTAGTTCCTCCAAGATGGTCCGATACTCTGTTGAGGTTGTTGCTAAACTGCACGAATCTCTTCCGGACGGTGGCAATTCCCTTAAAGAATCCCTATTATCATTTGTAGCGTAGGACTCTCGTCGATTAGCCGAATCCAATGAATTGTCTTTGCTTTGTGCTGCTAATGCGTCTGAAATAGCTTTGCCCTCAGTTTCTATCATTTGGATCATATTAAGACTTATAATACTATCGAAATCATTTGCCGTTTTATCCTGCATTGCTGATATCTTTTCCGATTCTTCAGTTATATCTTCTAGGACTTCCTTGCTGAAATCGGCCTGAACTTTCTCCATTGGCTTCACACTTAGGGTTTGCTCGTCTGTTTGCTCAAATGTTAGATCTCTGACTAGGTGTGGACCGGCACTTTTAGGTTTAGGGGTCATGGCAAGAATCTTCTGTTTTAGACCAGCGATATCTTCTCCGCTTTCTGTAGCAGCCGACAAAGGTTCATCGACTACTATGCTAACATTTGCATCTTTTGGTGCTTCATTCAATTGTTTATTTTTAAGTTCATGCTTACTGATTTCAGGCTCTATATAGCTTATAGTTTTATCGTCAAATGTGGTTTCTATTGATCGGTTTGATTCGACAACCTCCTCCAGAGAACGATCTTTTTCAATGCTTGTATAGGATTGAGACTTGTCATGCTGTCCGGTTAATTTCCAACATTTTACAACTGTGTCTAGACTGTGACAATCTCTCTTTTCAAAGCTTATTTCACTAACATTACCCAGATCTAAACTGCGAGTATACAACTCTTCCTGGTTAAGACTGTTTTCTTCGCCCAATTCAGACACGTCGTTTGTTGTACTTTGGTTCGTTAAGCTTGGCTGATCTTCATGTTTTTGAGCGGTTAAGGACCTTTTTGATGATCTTTTACTTCTACTCTTCTTTCTTTTACTTGGACTTTTTTCTGAAGATATGTCGTCATCGATTTTAAAATGTTCTACCAATTTTCTTCCCGACAGTTGATCATCATCGAACGCAAAATTGTCATCGTCGTCGATATCGAAAATATGTCTCTTTTTAATAGCGTTACCTTCTAATTTTGCACCACTTGCGGCAATGCTGCTGCTTTCGGGGATAGAACCAACCGAGATCACTTCTTCAATATCTTCCTCGATGCTATTCTCCTCGCTCTTCTCACCACTCTTTTTGGCTTTATCCATTATTACGTGTTTTTCTAAATTATTTGATAATATTTCATTTTCTATTGTAGATTTGTTTTCGTTGTTATGTGTTTCAAGAAGGCCTGTGCTGGAATATAAAGGTGCATTGTAATTGCTGCTTACTATTGTGCTTATTGCGACATCTGGCTGGGTAGAAAATGTGCTATCTGGAAATTTTCGACGTCCTCTTCGCCGGATCAATGAGGTGATCTGAAAAATAAGAATCATTTAAATTTTATTTCTATTGGAATTGTAATTATTTCAAAAGTAGGATTGATTGCATTTTTTGGCAGCCCGCGAAAGGATAAGTTTGTGTTATAATAGTAAAAAGGGCAGTATTTTGTTGTTACAATTATCACTTTTTTATTATAATTTTTGTTTTTGGTTATCACTTTCTTCATTAATTTTCAGATTAATCGGCCTTTTCCCTAACCGCTGTATATGTATCTAGTGCCACCGTATGTATACAGAGTGTTACTAATTTTTTCTAATTATTATAGGGACATCAATCCAATAGTGGAAGTTTCCCCTTTGGAAACACTCCGTGGATCAGCTGCGACATTTTAACAACTAATAAATAGGATGTGCCATCTGCTGGTTTCCTTTTAAATTACATGTTGTTCTGACACAGGCAGCTCTTTCGTGCTCAAAAAATTAACAGATACACAGTATCGTATCTCCGTGGTACAAAATGAATAAATTTTCGCTTGAACAACGTTGAGAAATATTGAAAACTTATTTCCGAAGTAAGTGTTGTGTTGCTGAAACATTACGGATTTAGAAAAGAACTTTCGGTCGAAATTATGTACCAATCCAGAAATGATTCCGGCACTTAAGCACAATATTGATCGAACTATTTATGAAATAGTGCCCCAAACCATCACAAATGTGCTGCAAAAGCGGGTTGAGAGGATGGGATCCTGTCAAGTCAGCCGAGGCAACCATTTAAATAAAATAATATTCCATAACTAATCAAAAGGTTTGCTGTTTTCAATAAATCAACAAACTATGAAAAATATTGAATAGTGCTTATTTTATAATATTTAAAAAAAAAAAAATCAGCTGATGGCCCACCCTTTGTAAATAATATACAATTTTTTAGAATACCTGAAATTATCTGATTGGTAGCTTTTTCTCTAAAAATACTTTCTTACGTCTGTACTTTTAAAATTTTAGCTAATCTAAGTTAGAAATCGTAGTGTAAATTAAATAATTAATTTTATCCATTCAAGTTGGATAGTTATATAACATACCCAGCCGTACAAGCCTGTAGAGCTTAATATGTCCATCTCGATTTAAAATAGCAATAGTTAATTAACAGAACTGGAGCACCACATACTTAAAAAAAAATTTCAATCACATTCCGAGGGCAAATTCAAGAACGTCCAATTTGAGACTGTGTACCCTGATGTATGATTTTCTTTGAAAGAACTCAATCAAAGACCGGATCGGTTTATTTACATTACTAAAAGCGATGCAAAAGGCCAAACAGAGCACCCAGAAAAGATCGCACTTTCGTAGCTAAACACATTTTTGAAGTTGAAAGATCAAGTGCTGTGACGAAATGTAACTCACGAACAAATACAAAATCCGCCTTAAAACCGCACCACGAACTATTTTCAGAACACCGCAGAACATAACCCAGCCCTAAGACCCTATGATGCGCGACAAGTGCGTTCAAAATATCAAATTCATGCGGACGTGTGTTCTTCTGTAACAAACGAATTTTTTCCGTGCATCCTCTCCAGAGACTAGCCGAAGATTGCGCACTGATCCGTCTGAAACGAAGCTGTGGGATCGCAATAATTTGTTCCACCGCCAACCGATTTATTTTAAGCGAGACTCTGCAAAAAGGAAATGCTCGTCTGATGCTCTCAGGCGGTCGTAAACCCCCCTAAGAATTGCTAGAATAATATCCACTTTCTGCACGCTCGTTCATGAATCACTTGAGAAACCCGCATAGTTAGATTTTTTTGGAAATCAGATTTTTAATACATATTATTTTATAAACAATCCATTACTTTTATCACTTATATCCCTGGTCGTAAACAATCTAGCATGTAAAGATATAGGGTTTCTGCGCTCAATAATTGAGGAGTATCTTTCCAAAAAGTGATGTTTACATTTTCTCAGAAAATAAACAAACTGTCTGTAGCAATATCGACAGCTTTATAGAATAATACTATTAACAGATAGGAAATATTTTTATTACTTATTAATGGTATTGTATAAAATATTAAGAAAAATAGGACAGTAAAAAATGTTTTTTTTTCATGCAAATATCCAAATTTTGATCAGAACACGATTCTTTTTCCAATTTCCTCAGAAGAAAATATAATAAATGGTAAATGTGAATTTTATTATAATAAAGAATAAAACTTCACTATTCGAAAAAAAAAAAAATGAAAATTTTAAATATACCATTTACAAAGACCCTTCTCAATCGTTAGTAAAAATTTATTTTTCCCAATTTAATTTCTTCAAAATTCTATAAATAGTTTTGTATACCACTTTTCATTGTAATCTTTCATTAACGACAGATTTCATAATTACAACATCAATAAAATCAAATTGGATCCAGTCCGCGCTTTTAGAATAAAAATATTATTTCATTTGATGATTCACACCACTTTTCATAAAGAGCCTGTTAACTTTTTATTGCCACACAATCTGAAGAAAAACTAATAAAAGTCAGGAAAAATCTGTCAAATTTTATAACTAATGATTGTTTTCGAAATTAGTTTATTATTTTTCATTAAATTACTATACAAAACAGGAGACGTCTTCATCAAAATGCTTGGCAATGATATAAAATATACATATATTCTCATAGTTCACTCCTAAGATAATTGTAAGCCCAAAATTATACAAAAATCCTTAAAATTGCACTTGGAAGGATAATTTCCGATACTTAAGTATCTGGAGAATAAAAACTTTAAGCGCACTTTTTTCGAAACAACGTTTAAAACGATTTGAATAATTCAAAAAGCTTTGAAGTGATTGATTGATATGAAATTGTGCACAAGGATTTTCAATTCGATGTTAACTTTTTTTTTTCACACAACATATATGATTTATTATTCGTAACCAAAAATTGAATTTATTGAAATTCGTCATTTTTAAATTTTTTTTTTTTCAAAATTGCAAACAAATTTCTAAGAAAGATTACTTGCCTTTTACTTTGAGATGAAAATTTCAGTCCATACATAATTTCTAAAGTAATTTTTTTTGTAATTGAAACTTTGCATGGTTATTAAAATTTTTTTTTTCTAATTGAAGTTATAATTGAACAAACCTGTTTTATTTTTCATTTTATTATAAGTGATAAATATTGCAATTGACTATCAAAACATTCTCTTATAAGTGATCAGTTTATAATTTATAGTTTTAATGTTACTAATTGTTTTTTTTGGTAAATCTCGTTTCATAAATTCTAATTTCGAACTGCACATAACTTCGGTAATTAAAAAATTACACAAATTAAAGATCTCACGAATATAAAATAGCTATAACATAAAACATGAAACAAGCCGACAACTTCTCACAATTTGAAAATTGAATTTACACGACTTTGCAACGCGTACAGCATGACGGGGCTGAATTAAATGATGTCTGGAGAGCTGGCGTGTTTTAACACGTGTTCCGTTCTATTTTCCTGCATTTTAAAAATGTCATATGTGACCGATTGCACCGAAATACCTTCTCGATGTCTCGAATCAACACGGTCCAGAGTGAGTTCTTTGACTCTGACATATGGAAAACAGCAATTTGTCCTGAGATATCTTATCTGAGCCATACTTCATCTACTTTACATTCGCCTACATTGAGCCACTCATGCGAGTAATTAATGTTGTAAACTTTTCCCGTCCCTACACAATCAAAAATTTCTTTTATGCTTTAATGAAGATATTCTAATTGAGAGAATTGATTTATCATTGGGATTTAGATGGAGACCACCTTGAGGCACATGAGAAGAATCTAGCCACAGGTAATTATCCGCTTATGTGAGAAGTCGACTGGAACGCGTTTGGGAGAAAGAATCTTTCTAAAATATAAAGTTTTAATGGATTTATAATGACTCTGTTGACAAACCAAAAAATGAGGTTTTAATTTTAATAATTAGTTTAAAAATTTTACTTGAGAAAAAGCTATTGAGCGAGGAGTGGTATTGATCGTATTATTGACTAATATTCAAATTAGGTAGTGGAATTTGAATCAATTGATAATTCAAAACCCTACAAATTCATAAGAGCCATATACCATTTTATAGCTTATTCTTACAACGTTAATAAAGGCCATAGGAGGATAAGAAGGGGTAAAGTGCCCCGCGCCGATTTAGGCCGTTATATTTTTTTAATCGTCAGGACTAACACAAGTAATAATTTGGCCAAGCTCCACCCTTTAATAATTAAACCCCAAGGGGTGAGAATTAATTTTAAAAATTTCGAGCAAAATTAATATCTTTTGAACACGTTTACCGATGTGCATGGGATTTTGACATATTATAGATGCCACTGAGGCGCATCACAGAAGAAATTATTTTAAAGTAAAAAGAATCAAATTAAATATACCTACCTAAGGGTTAGTGAATAAGGTAGAGTCGCCAAATATTGTCCCCTACTTTAATTTCGTCCCTTTCAATATCTACTCTTTTAAAAACCGCCATCTATTATCAGTGACCCGAACCGACAGCTAGTTGCATCAGTCGGCCATTGTGTAGAAGTGAGTGCGTCACGACGTTCGTACCGACAGAAATTCGAAAATCAAAAAAAGTGTTCAAGGTGAGTTTTTCATTGAAATATTCTCGGATACCATAAAATATTGCGATACCTGACTTATTGATAAAACTTTTTTGTCAAACTAACTATTAATATCTCAGATGTTAATCGATTAAGTAAACTTTTCAGGTTTATGACACGTTTTTTGCTTAAATGGATGCGACAAAATAAATAGAAATTTCCTAATATCGTCCCCTTACGTGAACCTTATATCGTAACATGTAACTTTAAAATGTTTTTTATTTTATGTTTTAGATGCCGAAAAATGATTAAAATAATTAAGAAAGGGCTGTTTAGATATTAATATGATAGTTAGGTTCAATTTTATATAATAGAAAAGGACTAAGTACAACTCCAGTTCACGGACTGATTATTGTGATCTAAATATCGTCCCCGGGACGAAATTAGGAGCCCAAAAATATATTTTCATAATTTGAGTATTTTTGTTAAAGCTATTTTATAATGTTTTCTGACAATGTTAACGGGTTTTTGATTATTTTTATGAATAAAGGAGTATTGAACCTAGTGTTTGACATTTCATTTATTACTGTGGTATTTTGTGCTATTTTTTTAGATTTGTTTTACAAAAAGGGGACAATATTTGGCGACTCTACCTTACTTATGCAGGTTATTCCTAGAAAAACAAATACTACAAGTATAAGTATTGCTTAACTCAGCAACCACGAGAAGTATGGAATTCGCGTTCCAAAAATTTTGTAAAATTTAGAGGATCACGCTAATATCTCTTCGATTCGGCTTTTAATAAAAATTCTTTTTTTTTTTTTTAAATTTACGTTTCTCTTTTTAAAGTGGGTACACATTGAGCAAACACATGTGCTTGTGTTCATGTTTTTGATTAATATGTACGCGTTGCAAATGCAAACAAATGTTTGGTTCTCGTAAACGTAAGCAAATTAAAGTAGTCTGTACCCTACATTAATCTTTAGAAAATGTTATTAAAAAAATAAACAAATTTGCGAAATGTCTATTCAAGTGAAAGAAAATACATTTGTACATCATGTGCTTGTGCTTCAGCTCAATTGAGAAATGTTTGCGCCTCCATAATATGCATTCGTGCGATTACCAGGAGCCAGTTTTGCAAATGCGGGCTTTTTACTTGTATATGATTTAAAAAAACAACAAAAGAATGAAAAACAGTGTTGGACATCCAACATTTTTAAAAACCGAAAATAGTATATGGTATAGTAGTTGTTCGTTGCTGGTAGATTTAAATATGAAACAGTTTGATAAGCTTTGATTTTGAAAAACTACTTAAGCTAATCGACCCTCAAATAACTATGATACACATGTACGGAAATTTTCCAACTTGAATGGAACACACGTACACACTTACCAAATTTGCTTGTATTCGCTTGAAATTTCACAACCGCATGTGCAGCACAGGTGGCTATGCAAGCAAACAATAGCAAGCGCATTTGTTTGTTTTATTACCGTCTACATTAAGACAAATCGTTTCATTCACTTTTTTGATCGAACATAGACAGGCACTTGGATCTGCGTTCGTTCTGTTGTATTGAGACGTCCACAACTTCAAACGAATTCGCTTTTGTGCATTTTATTTTTTCAAAGTTTTTCAACGTACACACTAGAAAAATTGAATTGCAGTCTCAAGGACGGATAAAGTATTACGACGGATGCTCTAGAAGGATCGCTTTAAAAGCACTGTCCGTATAAGGGCAGAGCTGAGGGATTAACATCCAATTAGCGGCAAAACAATCCGTAAGAGGTTGCGAGATATAGGATTATATGGAAAACGACCACCGAAAAAGTCCATGTTAACAAAGAAACTGAATTTGGTCCGACAAAAGCAAATTCGACTTGTTGTGGACAGACAATTTAAAATACGTGTGAAGTTCAACAGGAGGAAAATTTAATGATGGGTATATGATCAAAACAATGAAGTTTCCTCAAAATCAAATGGTCTACGGATTCTTCTCTTTCTACACCCTGGGTCCTTTCCACTTTGTTGACGGAACAATGAATGTTCATAAGTATAAAAAAGTGATAAAGGATTTGTTGGTACCAGCCATGGAAAAGCATTTTTCGTTTACTGACGATATAATTTTCCAACATGATTCTGAAGCTTACCACCGTGCCAAATCGATACTTGCAGTATTGCCAAATGTCTATTTCATAAACAATAAATAAGAAACTAATTAATCCTCATCCATTTTTTTTCCAGTTTCAAAATATGTTTTCTGATCTCGGAATTAAGAGACTAAACTGGTCAGTGAATTTGCCCGATGTGAAACCGATCGAGTATCTATGGTACGCGATGAAACAGAAAGTAGCACAATATAAACCAGAGAGTAAAAGAAATCTAAATCAAGTTTGGATCTTGTGTGGAGGAATGAAGTAACAGATGACGTCATCGAAGTATTGGTAGATTTAATACCTTCTAGGATCGAAGCGATTATTGCGGTCCAAGGTTGAGCTAAGCAGTACTGAAGACTGTACATAAAAAGTAAATTATGTTTAAATAAATAAGTCATCATAATAAAATACACAAATCAATAGTTTAGCATTTTTTAATCATTTCTTCCAAACGAAAGGCAATACGTAGATGATATCCTGCCAAATTGTTTATCAGTAAAGAATCATTCCATTAAAAAGACATGCTATTTTTTTTCAATTTTATGGTTTGAATTTCAAGTGGTTCGGTCAAATATCTCGAAAATATACATCGGATCGTAAAATACAAAAATTTATTCAATATATAAAAAAAAAAAAAAAAAAACTATTCAATGATACCAAACTTTAAAATATTAAATGAGAACCCCCTTTTTTTATTGCAAATTCGAATTCTAAGCTAAAAAATAGGTCGTTTTGTCTGGAACTTTTTTTTTTGATTCGAAGATTCAAATTCTGCGGGAAAAATAAGTGAAAAAGAACTTGGAATATGGCCCACTAAAGTAGTTTGAGTTAAAAGTGGCACAAGAAAGCACTAAGCACCCTGTTACGCATTTCGACATGCACTTGACCAGTTTTTATAATTTCAGCCTTATATTTGAAACTTGAAACGTAGATCATACAAGAAATTTTAACTGTTAATCGTACAATAAACATAAGACATGGATATGTGTATACCGGCCATTCTATTTATAATCCATCCCACAAGGGGAGGCCACGGCTTTTGGGACACCAATTTGTGTCGTCTTCCATGTGGTATTAGTACTCCGTGTTCATGTCCCTCCTACAAAATAGTAGCGCGCAATACTCTGCCTTTTACCAGAAAAATCGCCTCAACCCTTCTCGTGTAAATAAGTAATACCAGGTGAACATTACGCTAAAAAATCTAGAAAATACCCAAAATTGGTCTCACAAGAAACGATGGCTGTTTAAAATGTTACAAAAACTTTTAACTGGACTCAGAATTTCAGGTTAATCGAACAATTTTTAATATGAAAAACAATCTAAAAAAATTTAATTTTCAAACGTTTTTAGTATATTCGCTCGAGAAGATTTAAGGCAATTTTTCTCGTAAAATACTAAATATTGCGGGCTATTTGCTGGCAGGATTATGTACACAAAGTTATTACCAAACGTAAGACGATCCAAATCCGAGTCCACAAAGCCTCGTCAATTCACACTAAATTTATTAAATTGACCAATTAACCTTTAATTTTGGTTTCATCTAAAAATTACATAAAAGTATCTCTCTATGAATATAATTTTTACTATGATATCTCACGCTATCTGGAATAAAAGCAAATTCATGTTTATTGATTTCTATCAATGAGAAACATAAAAAATTCAAAAGTAACCCAAATACATAAGTAATTTTTGGGATGCAACGGTGCGTTAGTGTACCTTGTTTCATAACAAAGTAAACAGTAATAATATCAATGAAGTTACTCCAGTAGAAATAGAAATATGTAAGGAATGGTTCAATAATTATTTTATTAAATGAAAGAAAATTTAAAATCGCACACAAGCCAGCTCACAGATGCTTTGTTATGCAAATATTTCTCGCAACGTTTCTGTCCCCATAATGCAAATAAACTTCTACGCGGAGTCGTCTCAAGGCTGTGCGATATTTTTGGCAATGAAACAAAGTCTGCAACGGACACTGCTGCAAGACGACCAATTTTTCTTCCAGATTTTTTAAATACTTTGTAAGCATTATCTGAAAAAAAGCAATGCAACTGCAATGATTATTTTTACAGATGGTCTGCAGTGTTCTTTCATATTGCACTTTGGGGCCGGACCTGTCGAGCCCCTTAGCGTTAATGTAAACAAAACGGGGCACAGATCACAGCGGGCCGACTCGCCCGTGTCGTCTTCATTCACAACTGGATTAATTAGGCTCTGAAAATGCACGTTGCCAGAAGGAATTAGCAATAAACAAAATATAAAGATCGATCGGTGCGCTACGGCCGCCTTGCATGAGGGCAACGGTCTATTTTTAGCCGCGGCGGACGGGCGCGGAGCTCGCACCGGAGAGTTAGAGAAGCCCGGCCAAAAGCAAGCAAAACCTCGCAATTTGGTACACGGAAGATTCGCCAAATTCTAATTAGGGCACCGTCGTTCCTTCGCTTCGATTTGCTCGTCTTCGTCCTGATTTGTGGGGATTTTTTCATAGATGAAAATAACTCCAAAGCGCTGCGCACTCACCTCGGGGACTCCTCTGGCATCTTTTGGGGGTCACACGCACGCACCGAGGTCAACTCAATCGCAGGCCGGACACGGGTGCCTTTTCTACTCGACGAATGCAAAAAATCGAAAATATTTCTGGTGGAAAACAGCAAAACACCGCTGCACTTGTTTAAACGACCGTTGGATTGTCAAGTTGACGTCCGTTTGACAAACAGTCGAGGCGTCGCGCTCACTTCGCCAGAAGTCGGAACTGCTACTGGATTTGGTGCTTCGGAGAACGACACAGAGATGGCATTCACACGAAGTTCAGTGGCGGCGCGTTCGAAGTTACTTTCGAAATTCATTTAAAAAATGTCGCTTTGCTCCAAGAGGTTGTGATTATAAGTTTTATCATTTTGTAATAAAACAGCCAATTATAAGATTTAAGATTAAAAAATTTTATGTAAAGCAGGACAAAATCTTGAAAATTATTTTCAAACTTCTATGGAAAAATGGCCAAATTTGGACAAAATTCCATTTCCGCAAACATTTGTGCATTTAATTTCTTTAACCCTTATTTTCCCATTCTATCCGTTTTTGTCCGTCAACTTTAAGCCCAAACAACTTTGCTATTTATTTTTAAAAAATTTCGAAATTTCATATGCGGGTATTTTCATTAGTCTTTCAGAATATCACCTGAAAAATTAAAAAAAAAAAAAACACCAATTTGACCAATTGACCCTCAAGATTTTATAAAAAAACTGATATTTTTGATATGAAAGAAGTTTTGGAAAAAGCCAAAATTACAAAAACTCCGGCTCAAAATATCCAATCAATGAAGTTATTAAACCCGGAGGTATGATTTGCATCAATAAGGGACACCACTAGTGTGAAATTTTGAGAAAATCGATTTTTTTTTGCACATATCGGTAATCCTTTATACCTTTTGAAATAAAATACTAAAATGTCAAGTGCATACCTCAAATAATTTTTGAGTTACAGCCATCTGAAGAGCAGTCGCTCATCGTATCGAGGTATTGGGAAATGTATGGATTAAACTTTAAACGCGTTTTTCTCGAAACTACATTTTTCTAATTTGCTGCAGTTAGACAAATCATCCGATCGATTTGATTCTTATTGCAGCTTCTTTTATGCATATTTCTCCATGCCATGAACCTCCAGTTTCCCGATCGAATAAAAAATGTAATTTTGGCCTAAAATTATCAAATTTTCGCGCGAAATTTAAAAATTTGTTTAAAAGCTCCCGCCATTTTGTTAATTTTAAATTTTTTTTTCGATTGAGGGTCATGATACGGGCGCTACCTTCTAGTTTAACAATTTTTTTGAGTAGGCACTGTGAAGGTCGCTACCACTGCAGCAAATACATATATCCTTAAAACATTCCATGCAGTAGTTTTCTTTTAACACTAGAACTACCGATGTTAAATATATACCTAGTTTTACCACACCCAGTGCCGGCCTTAGGCTTTTGCGTTTAGTCGGGCAAACTTTTCCTCGGCGCCCCTTTTAAAGACAAATATAAAAATTATAGCTTAAAGAACAAAAAAACACGCTTTTATAAGTAGCATAATAAAAAGTTAAACAATTATCGCAGGTTCAAAATTTCTTTTAACTTGTAGTGTCATCAAAAATTTAGCAGTGTGAACAATTTCAAGGTTTTGGCTTTATCCGAACATAGTTAAACTTCGATTTCTAATTTTGAATTACACAAAAAATGCACAGGCGGACGGACAACATGGTCAAGTTAAATAATAGCTTTAAAAATGTTTCCCCAAGTGGAAAAAAAAGTACGATTTTTTTTTGGTACGATGTACTGGCCATAAAGAACAATCCGAAAAATTTTTAGATAATTCTTCTATATTTTCACAAGTTCCGTCATCTACCGCATCTTGATTGTTGGGCTCGTCCTCATCTATGTTCAACTTATTTCCATCCGAAATTGGTTTAGGCGATTCAGATCTAACTTCATTTTGAATAGTTGGTTCTGATGCTTTTCTTTTTCTGTATGCATAACCAGAAGATTTATGTTTCTTAGTAGAGGTCTCGTTTTCCATCGTTAAAATAAAATATTATCAGCCTGCATAGAAAAAAATATAACAAATGTAGATAAGAAAAAATTAATTTTTTGCAGTCCCGACCGCAAAGTGTCAACTTTGTAACCACCACTCAAAACAAATTTCCACTTTACGTAGGCTTCGAACGGAAAAATCGTAAATGTTACTCGGGTGTTAAAAAAGAAGGCCTTAGATCAAATAGTTGGGCATTCTTTATTTTTAACCGACTTCAAAAAAAGGAGGAGGTTCTCAACTCGACTTTATGTTTTTCTTTTCTTGTGTATGTTACGCGATATCTTCGCCGATTGTGATCCGATTTTAATAATTCTTTTCTTATTAAATAGAATATTTCTCGAGGGTGGTCCCGTTTAAATTTTATGAAAATATCCCTCCTCTAAAGGTGGAAACTTAGGGGATGAATCCCTTTTATTGAATTTCAACCACTTTCCGTCAGCTAAAAATTGAAAAATAAAACAAAATTTACAAAAAAATAAAAAACGACTTCAAAACTTTGCCTGTATGTACAAATTTAAACTAGAAAGTTAAAAATAATATTTTTTATTACTTTAAAGAAAAGAGCATTCAAGCATAATATACAAAACTATTAATACTCGTACTTAAATATTTACAATATCTAATCAGTTACTTTTTGGAGTCGGTGCCAGCCAAGGCAAGTTTAAAAACCCAAATTCTCTAGGTTTAAAACTTGCCTTGTCTACACCAATTAAAAAACTGAGTGATTAGTTATTGTAAATATTTAATTATCAATAATTTTGTATATTATCCTTGAATGCTCTTTTCTTTAAAGTAATAAAAAATATTATTTTTAACTTTTTAGTTTAAATTTGTACATACAGGCAAAGTTTCGAAGTCGGTTTTTATTTTTTTTGTAAATTTTTTTTTATACTCCCAACGTTGCGTAATCTATTATTGAATTTCATATATAAACTGAAAACTACATTTAATAAGCGAAATTACATTGCTTCTTATGGTAGAAATTTGAACGCAAATATCTTTAAAATTTTGTTCTCGCCCCTATAATGGTTTTGGTACTGTAAGAACGGCATTCTTCCTCAGTTACAATTAGTAGAACATCACTTTTTCGTAAATTCAGCAGATTAGCCCTGTAGAGCAGAATAAATAGGTTATACCGCCATAAGAAGCAATCATCGGACCTAGACGGATTGTATTTATAATATTGTTCGTAGGGGTTTTGTTTTTTCGATACTTATACATAAAATTGCCACCTTCCTTGGGGGGAACACAAAAACACCTCGGGAAGTAAAAAAAAAAAATGCTTCAAAACGCATGTGTGTCTCCCCTGCCTTCGTCTTACATATATTTTTACTCAATTTTGCAGTTCTACAAACTTATTCTTGTGAGAAATTTTAATATGTTCCTGATTCATTTGGCGCCCCAAATCGACCGGCGCCCTCGGGCGCCGCCCGAGGTTGCCCCCCCCTAAGGCCGGTACTGACCACACCCGTCACATTGACGGGTTTTTGATCATGATTGCTTTCATTGTAACTTTTGGCTTAGTTTATGTAAATAGTAGAATATAATTTAACAAAAACAACATTTAAAATAATAATTAATTATTTATTAATAGAAAAAACTAAGAAAAACAGTTTGTATTTGCATTTATAGGATATCACATTGGATATTGAATGACCTAACTATGAGGTACATATTTTACAAGTACATGTTATCTTAGATAAACACCAGATAAAACATATTTGTTGCATTCATTACAGGTACAAATCCCACTGTTTTTGTTGCGCACTCGAATTTGGAAAGATTTGCATTCACAAACATTTTTTTTTACTTTTCTGGAGTACAATCCACTGCTTTGCGTTCTTGTTTTTGGGAAGAGGGTTCTTTTCTGCAGCAACTATATTCACTAGAGAGTTCTTTGGACAATTTAAACAAAAATTATTTCCTAGTTATATTTTCATTACAAGTCTCTTTATATAAAATCCACGCATAAAATACCTGTAAAGGTCATCTACGTGACCCTGCTTTTACGCTATATTTGCGGGCCATTTGGTCAACTACATCTACTCCAAACTTGCTCTCATTGTAAAAAGATATAGTCTCAGGAATTCGTTTTCGATTAGAAGCAATTTTTACGGATTTATGTTTAGAGCTAAGGAGTATTTGTTTAATAGCCTTACTTTTGTAAATTGTTTTAACAATATAATTTGATTTTTGAGCTTTGTGGAGAAAAGTGCCATGTTATCTTTTTAACTTTAGCTATTTTCAGCAATTCTCTTTTATTTCCTTCCATAGTTCCTACAAGACTTCTTTTTTTTTTTGCTAGTAGCTTCGTTGCGAGTTGTATACTTGTAAAAAAATTATCTGTTGTTATATTTCCCCCACAATTTACATAGGGATATTTTCAAAACTAAAAATTGATTCAAAGATACTCCCCTTATAATGGCTGCCGAACACTTTGGATCAGTCAATATAATTTCATATGAAAAATGTAATTCAAATTTGTCCAGGAAATGTCTGAAAGCGATGTATAAATGTATGTAAATACGCATTGATATCCATCATTGCATAGATGATCCATAAAATATTATAAACTTTGAAATTGCTAAAGCCGTCATTTTGACGGGTCTTGGTATAAATATATTAGGTATAGGTCATACTGATTATGGAAGTTAAAATGGCTGAGTGGAAATTGAATAGTAATATGTAATTGTTCTTATATTTCATTAAAAGTCGTCATAAAATTCTAAAACAATACATAAAATATATCAACATTTTTTAAGCACGATATTTGAAATCCGTCAAAATGACGGTCTTGGTAGTTCTAGTGTTAAATATTCCCAAAAATCACCTTTTTTCAGGCTGTCACACTAGTGGTGCCCCTTAAGGGGTTGTGAAACCAACCTTAAAATCATATATTCAAAATTTCGTAAAAATAAATAGCAGAATTGTCCGAGCGTAAAGTTGACGGACAAAAACGGACAGATTGAGACAATAAGAGTTAAAAAACGCCAGTACTACTTCAGCCGATTAATAAAAACTAATTTATTTTAATCAAGTAAGCTAAAAGTAGCATCAAACTACAGCAGCCTTTCCTTAACGTTTTCGACCGCGGCCCCGTACTTTTGGTAAAATTAGGTCATCTTTTATCTAAAAAACATACAATATCAAACTATTTAAAGTGATACATAATTTTAATTTGTTAGAAATGAGAGAAAAAATCAAGTTATCTATTTTAAATAAACTTTATTCAACTCAATAAATTGCACATTTCAATATAAATTTAAATAATTACTAATAATGATAATAATAATTTAAGTAGGGAATTTTGTTAAACATATTGCAGTGCGAGTGTGAAGATGATGTTGTTTGTCATCACAGACAAATTTTATTCTCAAATCTCGTTGGACATCCAATTTATTTCTAAATTAGTTTTTTAAGTAAACTAAAGTAGAGAATATGCACGTCTAAGTGGTTACGAATGACACTAAAAATTGAATTGATTTTTCGATTTCTGGATACTCCTTTTGATAACTTAACCAAAAATTAATTAAGGGTACAAATTTATATACATATTTTTTTGAGTAGTCTCGCATGAAAATTCGATTAAATTATCATCTTCTTGTTAATTAAGTTTTAATATTTCTTCATTTTCTGTTTCAGTGTAGAAAGGGATTCTAATACATATATTTTCGACAGGAATATACGGAAAATATTCCTTAAAATTTCTTCATTAGTGCTAAAAGATGTTCTTGAATGAAGTTTGAAAATTTTGCATGTTATAAATCTTTGGTTTTTCTATAAATGTATACCATATTTCAAATAATTTAAAATACGCTTATCTAAGCGGATAAACTGCCGGAGATGAGTTTCTGTTTTTGCAAGGCATTCTAAGATATTTACCAATGATTGGAAGTTTTCTCAGGGCATTCTGATGAAGTCTTCTTTTCTTTCAATATTTAGAACTGTTTCACTTTTAAAAAACACACTTGTTTTGAACTAAAATATATATCATGAGTTTTAATTATATTAATTAATATTGCAAATTATAAAACTTCTTATCAGGGACCAGATTAAATGATTACGTTAAATTTTAAAGTCCATTATAGAGAGCTTATAGCTTAAGCGCCGAGCTTTACATCTATATCGAGTAGCCCTTTTGCAGCATATGTTGCCAATACGCCTTGCTTAAAAAGGCATATTGGGTTGGCTGATCGTTTTCCAAAACACAAGACACTCTTTTAAAGTAATTAGTAATTATATTTTCTACCACCTTCGAGATGGTTGATATCAATTCTATTACTATCCGTTTTAGATTCCGATTACCTATAATCAAAAGAAATGGAAAAAAGACATGGTAGTTTTTGATTAATGTAATCCTTCAAGAATTCTAAATTTTCTTGTTATAAGTTCAAGGAATAAGATCGTATTAAAAAAGTCAAGTTTCTATGGTAGTAAAATTTAAAGGTTTTATTTGAATTTTTTAAGTGATTTTCATTAAATATTTTTGAATTTGCTAGTTATAATCTCAAACTATTTGCATTTAATTCATTAAGTTGATTAAACTTAAGATTTCGTACGTGCTTGGTTTGTGAATTTGTTTTGTTGAATACATTGCGATTTTATTCGATTTTATTGAGTATTGTGACGATTTTCAGATTTTGGGGGCTTAATTTTTCGTAAAATGTAGAAACCCTCAAAGCTATTCTAATATTATTTAATTATGAAACTCTTTTCATAGGATGTATATCTAATTCATACGATTACATTAATAATTTGCATTTGTTTTTCTTTTAAATTCACGAAAAATTCAAATTATGAACTTGCTGATAACTAGAAGAGCAAACATAGTTTGCAATGTTGTCTTCTAACGTTTTTCTCAATTTATTATATATTTATTATATATGTATGTACTTGCACTGCAGATTTCTGTTACTTTTATGATTGTCTTTATCTTTTTGCTGTTAATTAGAAAAATAAATCCTACTTTTCCAATGAGAATTAATTCAAATCGTAAAAATTAAAAATTGTTTATGATGTATATCTAAAATTACGAGAAAATATTTGAATAAATCGTGTTCGCATTCAAAAACATAATCTTCTATTGTGTTGTGAAAATTGTTCGATTGTTAAAAATGAGTCATATTATAATAACAATTATATTTCTCTCAGACTGTTACGTAAAATGAATCATATAATAACGACGTTACACAATTTACTTATTGTGTGAGAATTAATTTCATACTAATATAAAAAAATCGTAAAGGAGGAGGGCCAATTTCTATTCAAATGTGGCCCAATTTTATTTTTGTCAAAAAATTAAAAAAATATTTTTTCATCATCTATCATTAATTTTCAATCGATTTCAACCTAACCGGATTGAGTTTTAATGATAGATGATGGAAGAAAATTAAATTGGGCCACATTTGGATAGAATTTGGCCCTACTCCTTTGTTGTTTGTCCTGTTTGAGATGAATAAACATGAAAACGGTTGAGGCCTTATTCTTAATTTGGGTATAATAATATATAAAAGATAATGTTTTCCTTAGTGTAATCTTAGAACCTTTTTGAAATCTTCTAAGAAACAGCCTCCGAAATCCCAGAAATTGATGCAAATATTTATTTGGGTATCATAAATATATGTAATTTCGATCTTGGAAAGAATTTAATAAGGTCTGAATGAAATGGTGGGAACAAAATTTTATTTAATTAAAAATAATGGCATCTAATCCGAATTAGTTTATTTAAAAAAAAGCATAACACTATTTTTAAAAAAATTTATGATTTCAACATTTTAAGAGCGAAATGATTTAACAGGCTCAGGAAGCCTCTTTTAATTTTTATTGATTTGCTGAAGGTTTTATTTCCTTACAATTATATGTAAAAATTCAAGTTATACAAACTGTTCGTTTTAAATGTTAAATTTTCAAATCAAAAAACTTGATGTGAAGATCTCTGCAGAACTAAGTTACATTTTTCGCTGCATTTATTTCAACTTTTATGGACAACTTTGAAAACTCTCCTGAAGTAAAAGTATTTCTTCAAGAATCAAGTTCCTTAAGTTTCTTGTTGAGATCGCATAACACGACGTCTTACATATGCTTTTACTTTTACAATTTGCAACGCAGTCAAGCTGCGTATGTTGTAGAACTCTTGCAGACATCAATTTTCTCGGTTTCACCTTTCCTCTTGTTTTTACACAAAACATGTGAAACAATGGGGAATTACTCAGAGTGAATGGGTATTTCATTCAAATGAGCACAGAACGAAAGCAGCCCCCCAGTTGATGGATAAATTAATTCAAACAAATGCGGTCGACAAAAGTTTGTTCGTGTCGTGGCAAACATTTTCAAACATCCCGGGGCATAAAACTAGAAGTCTTTAATCTTTGTTTGCTCTGATAAATTTCCATTTCATTTGTAACTCGCTAAGGAGTGCCGGGCGGCCTTAGTCAACCGACTCGACCAAATTGAACCGAATGGAGAGGGTGTTGACCATATTAATCGACTTAATAAATCAGCCCTCCGTCTTGGGACTTAAAGGTCCTCATGTATGTGCTTGCTCATGCGAATTTTTCCCTCTTGAAAGTGATTCGCACCATCAATTTGAGCGCTTGAGAAAACTTTCGAATGTTCTAATCTTGTTTGGGCGTTCTACAGAGGGGATCCTTAAACCGGGCAATTATCAGCTCCAAAGGGAACTTCTTGCTTCCGTGGATTTGCTCAGGAAGCGAGTATTCGCCGTCCAATCAGGAAAATTATTTTCGAAATGGGTCCGTTCCTCCAGCTGAAGAAAGGTGTACAGATTATCGGGATTAATTGGATTGAGCTTTTCAGTGGAACTGTTCCAACTAACTTACAAGCCGGTCAAAACAACGCTACTTACATACAATGTCCGGATTAAGCCGTGAAAGTTTCTCTAATTTGCTAACTTACGAACTTCTCTTGGGGCGGTTAGGGTGGATGTGTTTTCTTCAACTTTTGCGCTTTTACTGTAAGAGAAAACAAATATCAGAAAATCAATAAGAAATATCTCTCTTGGAATTACATTCAATTTAGTTGTTTATTACTTAACTAGCTTGGCATACAGAATTTGAACTTTCAATGGTACGGCAACTTGAAATTTGGAATTAGTGGATGGAGATAAAATTTATCATAAATATTAGCACAGGGCATAAGCTATAACTAGGTTAAGTTTCCGAAAATTCCGCTCCGTAGATTTTGCACGATACGTGCACAAACAAACAAACAGAATTTGATCCGCCATTTAAAATTTCCAAATTATGATAATAGATTCCAAATCAGAAGACCCGAAATGTCTTTGGTACTAATTGTTGTTGTTTTTTGTCCTTATTAGTTCCGCCACTTTGAAATTCAAAATGTTGATGATTGATTCCAATTTAGTGCCCTCAAAAAACCTTAAGTACCAATTTTTATGGTAATCCCATATTAACCTAGGATATATGTAAACTGCAATTGTGCTAAGTTTCCTTAAAATTCGTCCAGTAGAATTTGCGTGCACAGATACAACCCTAGTTATTATTTTATTCTGTATATATTGGGCCATCTGTTGGTTTCTTTTTAAATTTCATGTAATTTTGACACAGACAGCTTTTTCTTACTCAAAAAATTGACAGAAACTTAGTATCATATCACCGCAATATGAAATAATGATTTACACTTGAAAGATGTTAGGATATTGAAAACTTATTTTTAAAGTGGGTGCTGTGTTGCAAAAATAGTGCGAATTTTGAAAATAACTTTCGATAGAAATAATGCACTAGCCGATCGATATTAAGCTGAATATTGATCGATCTATTCATGAAATTGGACTCAACCCATCGAAAATATGCTACAAAATTGGGTTCACAGAATGGTCTACTGCCAAGATAGCCGAAACAGCCATAATAACAAGAAACATATGTCATAATAAATCGGAAGGTTTGCTGTTTTCAATAAATCAAGAAACTTTAAAAAGTACTAAACAGTGTTTACTTTATAGCATTTTTAGAAAGATACCAGCGGATGATCCACCCTTTAGATTATATTTTGTTTACTTAGCTTAAAATAGATATTATATTAAATTAACAATGGAATTTATACTTTAATTCATTTTAGCCTTTCTTTACTTTAGTCATAGCTTAATTAGGTATTTATACAATACAAAAGATACTAACATGACTAGCTAAAAATAAAAATACAATTTAGTTAACTATTTTCATTTAACTGCTTTAAATTATATGGTACATATAGAGATACAATAACTTAGTAAAAATTTAGATAAAATCAGGCTACATCTATACAATAAATAAAATTTCTTGCGATTGATATTGTCAATATCAGCGAAGTACATATTTTAAAATAGAAAATTATTCTAAGTATATTTTAAAATAATTCGGATTTTCTAAAAGCAGTTAAATCGCTTCAAAATATCATAAATATGTGCGTAAACCAAACAATGTGCTCATTGCATAACATCCCTCTGTACTACAAAATTATTTAATATTATTGATGCATTTGCACTCAAGTGTAATAAATTTACACCACTCAGGTTTTGCCAATTTGGAAAATTGGACAGATGTATGGTGCAGTGTTGCAAATATCTGAAACACAATGCAGTACAAAATAAACAAAAACACTTGAGTTAAAATCTGTACGTATGTCTGAAAATTATTGCATCCAAATCCTTCCAGAGAAAAGTAAACACTATAAAGTACTTATGCAAATTGCCGACTATGAGTCCTGGAATTTAATAATAAAAGTACCAATTTATTTCCGGAACAAGCGGCATAAACAATAAACATTTTCACCGGATATGTAATAAGTAAAAACTTAAAAACGACCGTCCTTAAGCCAATAAGTACTCTCTATAATATTTTAAACTGTTGGCAAAAACAGGCGAGTGTCCTCACTGGATTTATATTTTCACCTATTGTGTTTGCTTACATGTATCGTGGTGAAACAGGGCTTCCACCAAGTGGAATTTTCGCCCTGAATATTTGCAACTGACAGTAATTTAAGCAAAAACAACTTTGAATTATTACACGTTCAGAATTTTCAGGGTTCCTACCTTCGAATATATCAAGTAGGTGTGTGAAGCCAAACAAACAAGCAAACTACACGAAATTGAAAACATGCGGTTGATTTGGGATCGCTTGTCCTATTTTTCGGTGGTAAATTTTCTATATCAGACATGCAAAAATTTAAGCTCACTACGATTTGCATGTCTTCACAAGCAAAAAATATTTTATTCGTAAATATTGGATATTTACAGATGAACAGGAAACTAAAATTTATAGTACATAGATATGCTTGTTTTTATAAACATCACAACACCTTGGAATGGTTGAAATACAATAAATTGTAATGTTTGTTGTGAAGATAATCTTGTACATTTGCCTTATATTGTAAAGTTAAGTAACACTAATTTATATACCAATCGATTTTTGGGACATTCGGTTAGTGTTTTATTTTTAGTTTACCATATTAAATAGTTCAATTAGATATAGCTATTACAATCAATAACAATCGACGTAACCGACGTATCATTTGCTTATTGCTCATAAATAATATTGACGAACAATGGTCAAAGTGCGATCGCACAATAGTATAATAAATGTTGATCATCGTATATGGTGGGGTTGACACATTCCTTAGAATTCTTCCTAGAAAGCTGATTTTTTTTTCACAATTTTTGCTTCCACGTTTTTGACGATCGATGAAATTTTTAATCTATTGTCGATCAGAAAACCCAGATATCTTCAACGTTTCTATATTCTGCCTTTCAATTAACAAGCTTATGTCCTCCTCTTCATTGATCAGCATCGCATTCGTTTTTTCCTCTATTAAGTTTTAGCTTATTTACTTTTAACCACTGACTCAGGCTATCCAAATCTTCCTGTATATACATAAGTATTTCACTTTTATCTCATTAAAATCATAGCATATATTACATTAGTGCAGCATCAGCAAAGAGTGCCAGCTTTGAATGCTTGCGTCGATATACAACAAGAACAGTAGGGTCCACAAGACCGAACCTTGTGGTACACTTAATATCATAACCACCTCTGATGGAACCGTCATGTCAGTCCAACATTCGTTAGATGTCTAATTTTTTTTATTTAATTTCTTTTCAAATTTTATATATCATCTTGTTATTTCTGAAACTACTGAACCTAAAATTTAAAAAATCGGGGAATATATAGCCTTAATTGACGTTTATAGGAAAGTGATAACGAAAGTCCTATAGGTCTTATAGATTTCTAGAAATTTTAGAAAATATGGTACAGCCGTAATTCCATAAACACACCACATATTTTTTTTAAATTATTTTTATCTTGAAAATTTTTTTTCTGTTCTCAGCCAACATTAAATTTTAATAGCCTCAGACTAGAAACTAGATAATATATACAATATTTAAAATACATAGTCTGTCACAAAATAGTTTTAAATCTTATTTCTTTTCTCACCTTCTATCACTATAGAATAGCATAATCCTTTCGTTTTAGTAAATAGAAAAATGTATACATTTTTCCTAACATGTATATTTTACTTGTAAATATTTTTGTTAAACGATAGACAGCTTAAAACTTCTGGTTTCCATATTTAAAAATAAAATGATTCTTACGTCTAATGTCTTACATAAACACGGCACCGGAATCCGCGAATATTTATTCTGATTTATCTTTTACGTGCAGCGATTGTAAATTTCTTCGGCCTTTAAGAATTCAGAAGCATGTCTGCGCGAGTGTAGAGCATTGCTTTCTCAGATTTAATATTTTACCCTTTTCTCTAGAACTTGTAGAGGGCACATTTTCTCTAAAGTCCTATTATTACTTCAGCGGGATAAAACGCTTCATGACTTTCAATTAAAATGATGCGAATCGCCGGATGGGGAGTTATTACTTTGACTGCTGACTGCCATTATGTTAAACACGAGAAATTGTGATTTTCGCTTAGCAGGTCGTGTACTTCGCTTACAGATTTTCTAAAGTCATCACCCAGTGATTGCGGTTCTCGAGGCTGGAGTAATGACGCCAAAAACTCCCGCGCACCTGAATGAGGCTTGGGTTCGCCTAATGTACGCTCATTCACTCCACACACAATACAACTGCAAGTTGTACTCGGTTTTGAATGAGCATGAAAATTAATGTTTTGTTACCTCTACAAAAGCCAGAGGAAGAGGCGCCAAATTATTCTCTCAACTCCATTAATCGTGATAAAAAGTAGACTCGTGCATAGCTACCCTGTATTTTGTCGATCTGTAGAAATTTCGATGCTTTATTCTTCAATAAAATAAGTGCGTGCTTGTCACTCTGTAAATGATAGGTGTAGTGTAATACCGATTATAAACACATTCTAAAAAAATTTGAAATAAAATTATAATTCCTTTACCAGATAATTTAATCACCAGTATTATAAAAACAAAATTATTCCGAAGAGTCAAGGGCAATATTAACCCATTTCGAGGTACTTCACACGCTGAAATCGAATGTTATTATAAATTAATGTTTTTGCGTGATTATTTTTATGTGCCGTAAATCAATAAGAATTCGTGTATAATTAACTATAAAAATAAAATACTAGTCAGACTGCTCACTTACCACAATATGATAACAACTTTTAATTATCAAAAAGACCCATTTATTATTTTAATGGAATATTCCATTACAAATACAAGTAAACATAGCGTAATTTCACCGTATTCCTCATATTAACCCATTAATGCGCAAAATGTTGTGCACGCAAGTTCAATTGTACGATTCGAATAGAACATTGGGGGTTTCTTCCAAAATTGTATATACAGGGTGTTCAGAGGTGGGAGGTCAATACTGCAGGGGGTGAAAGGTCAGACCGAAACAAGCAAAAAATCATATGGGTGGGGGGGGGGGGGGGGGGCATCTCGCACCGTTTGGCAGTTACAGGGTGATTCGTAAATCAGGATTTTGCCTTATATGGGAACCGCTCTTGTATTTTTATCTTTTTTTCTACGCATCGCAGCGGGCCCAAACTGATTTCAAAAAATCACTATTTGGAAGCCCTTTCCAAAAAAGTTTACACCACCCCCCTATCTCCAACCCCTTGGCCACAATCCCCCCTGGAAGTTGAAAAAATTAACTTTTATTTCACGATTTTTCACCTTTCGCCCCACTTTTCTCCGAAATTCATGTTATTAACATAGCTACTTTTTATTTTTTTTAAGTTGCCTATCTAATTACCTTTCCAAAAAGGTGCAACATGCCCAGGTAGGAAAAGGATACGAAAA
Organism: Dysmachus trigonus; assembly: GCA_949715965.1. Lineage (NCBI taxonomy): Eukaryota > Metazoa > Arthropoda > Insecta > Diptera > Asilidae > Dysmachus > Dysmachus trigonus. Next base: position 64,955,927 of record OX454322.1, on the reverse strand, counting down.
TTTATTTACAAAAATCCTTTTACAGAATATCATGATAATTCGAATTTTTAGGAAATTATACTTAAGTTTACTAAAAAATACATTTTGTTCGCGTAAAAACTAATTACAATTAAAACGTTTGTCCTTTAAAAGCTGTTCAAAATGTTCTCCGCTAGTTTCGATGCATGCAAGTAGCCTTCGTTTTATTTCACGTTTGAGGTGTCTATGGTAGCCAGTCTCTCCCGTATTTTCGTGGCTGCAGTCCCAATCCTGGTAACTAATTCTTCTCTGGTGTTGATTGGTCTTGAGTAAACTTCATCTTTCATCATTCCCTATAAGAAAAAGTCCAGTGGAGTCAGGTCCGGTGACCTAGCAGGCCAAGGAATCGGTCCACCTCGTCCAATCCAGCGCTCTGGGTAATGTTCATTCAACCTTGCCCTAACAATGTTCCCAGTATGCGCAGGTGCTCCGTCGAGCTGTAAATAAATTGCGCTTCTGGTGGCCAGGGGGATGTCCTCCAACAGATCCGGAAGGGTATTCTCCAAAAAGTCCGAGTATAGCTGACTATTCAGCACTTGGGGCAAGATGAAGGGTCCTATCAACTGGTTGTCGATGATGCCAGCCCAGACATTGACACTAAATCTTTGCTGGAAGGACCGACACCTGGTCCTATGTGGGTTCACATCTGACCAGGTGTGGAGGTTGTGGAAGTTTGTGATGCCATCCCGGGTGAATTGCGATTCATCCGTCCACAGAATTCGGTCTAGAAACCTTCTGTTTTCGATGTCAGACTCGAACAGCCAAGTGCAAATTGCAATCGTCTTTCGGAATCTCCTTCCCTAGTGCTTGGACCGGGATATGGTGGTATGGATGTAGTCCCTCTCGGTTCACAACGGTCCAAACTCTCCGTTAAGACAATCCTGACCTTCGTGCGACCTGCCTGATGCTTATTACAGGGCTGTTCCTGACGATGTTGAGGATTTGTTGGTGGGGGTCCGCTGAATCGGCCGATTTTCCTGCTCGCGTTTCTGCTCTGGGGGCGGTTACACTTCCGGTTTCTTTTAACCTTCTGAAAGTCCTTGAAAATACCCTTCTGTCGGGTACACGTCGATTCGGGAATCTCCTTTGGTATTGTCGTACGGCCTCACTATCATTTCCGTCTACTAAACCGTACAAGTAAATTATATCGGCAGACTCTTCAACACTGCATTCTGCCATTTTATCTTAATTTTTTCTATTAAACACCCGGTTTTATCGCTTGCTTTTTCAACTGTGGTCAATGTCCTTTCAAACTTACCCATTTTTATACCATAATTCATAGGAGGTATTAGAAACGGAGCGTCAGGATACTTAAGAGTCAATACTGGATATAATAATCTAATAACGCTATTTAACGAGATTACATTTATTATTTTATTACTGTTTTGCTGAAATAATAAAAATGTATTACTTCTGTTTCCTAAACAAACATTTCCGAACTTGCTGTCATAAAAATTTTTTACTTAACGACGTTTTCCATTATGGCGCAATAAAGTAATTAGGTACCTGTGAGGATGTTTTAATTTCAGGACTTTTGCAACCCTTTTCTACCTGGGCATGTTGCACCTTTTTGGAAAGGTAATTAGATAGGCAACTTAAAAAAAATAAAAAGTAGGTATGTTAATAACATGAATTTCGGAGAAAAGTGGGGCGAAAGGTGAAAAATCGTGAAATAAAAGTTAATTTTTTCAACTTCCAGGGGGGATTGTGGCCAAGGGGTTGGGGATAGGGGGATGGTGTAAACTTTTTTGGAAAGTGCTTCCAAATAGTGATTTTTTGAAATCAGTTTGGGGCCGCTGCGATGCGTAGAAAAAAAGATAAAAATACAAGAGCGGTTCCCATATAAGGCAAAATCCTGATTTACGAATCACCCTGTAACTGCCAAACGGTGCGAGATGCCCCCCCCCCCCCCCCCCCCCCACCCATACGATTTTTTGCTTGTCTCGGTCTGACCTTTCACCCCCTGCAGTATTGACCTCCCACCTCTGAACACCCTGTATATATAGGAGGTTTTTGGGGATGCTCTTTCAGAATCTGGCAGTTTTGTTGCATGAAAGCTTCAAAAACCCCATTATTTTTTGTTTTGTTTTAAAAAGTGCTGACTTGTTTTGGTCTTTTTTCTTTTCAAAGTCGATTATTTTGACGTTGTTGCTATTGAATGATCATATAACCAAAAGAAATCGCGGTCCGAATGGTTTTGAAAGTTTTTTTTTTTGTTATGGGTTTTGCAAAATGGCCATTTTGTACATCAATATAATAAAAAACTTTGTATTTTTTTACACGAAAAGGATCAACTTTACAAAAAATATTATACAACATTAAATGCTTGAAATTAGCCAAAAAAACACGTGTGAATGTTTTCGGGTATTTTTGGTTTTTTGGATTTGGCGAATTTTTGAAAAATTCAAAAATGTCCCGAAAAATTCTGGAAAAATTCAGACGTATTCTTTTTGCTAATTATAAGCACTTTTTATCCTATAAAATTTATACTTTTTGAGTAAAAATTTCACCAAGTGTTTTATGATGAAATTTGGTGATATTTTTACTCAAAAAAGATTTTATTGAGTCCGAAATACTGAATTGGTTTTTCTTGGCATTTTCTGAGTTGTTTGATAAATTCTTTAAACTATTTGAGTTGACTTTTGAACAAAGATTCTCACAAATGATAATTGATTAAAAAATTCTTAAAACAAATTTTTCTCGAAACCACGTTTCTCATGTTGGTTAAGCCTTTTACGAAGTCCAAAAGAATTTTAATTAGGGTTTAAAATATACAGAAGACTCGTCACTGTACCCTACTCTTATAGAATACTAAAATATTTAAATTTACGTTTCTTTTTATAAAGTCAAAACAGAAGAAAGTTTGAGATGTAGATGTAAAAGGAATTTTTTAAAATAGATAGGAAATGTGGTTTACACTCAGAAAATTATCAGAAAATTGATCAATTTAAATAACATATTGCTGAAACTCGGTAAATTTTTAAACATTTTCGTTCATTACATTCATTATATTATTAATTCGAAGTTTTATTCTAAAGCATACGTGACATCGCATTTATCGGGTTAGAATACACTTCTTATAACCAATCTAATTTCTAACTTCTCATAAGCAATCCCTTGTCTAACCAATCTTTTTAATCTGCTACCGTATTTAGTAAAACTTGATCAGAATTCATTATTTTCATAATTCACCATCAATTCAGTTGGCGTTTCAGAGCGAAACTTTGTGAAGCAAGATTATTTTTGTGTGCTAGTTTTTAAATGTAATACTAAAAAATAGTATTTTTAAATTTTTTTCTTAAGCGATAGTTTCGCTTTTGAAGTCTGCTATTTTATAACAAACAAGTTTTTGTCTAAATCCCTGGTTTCTTAAGTCCTAGTTTTTCATATTTATATATTAGATATTGACAAAATTCCGTGTTGATCGCTTGAGCAGTTTTTGAAAAGAACAATTAATATTTTTGAATGTAATGTTCACAAAACGTTCATTATATGTTGCTCAATTATTCATAAAAACAAATGAGAAAACCAAGACACTGCAATAAAGACAACACACTGCATTTCAGAAAATTCAAAACAAGTGTCTGTTTTAGTATCCCTAACCCCTTAATTGAAGGAAATAATAATTTTGTAATGAGAAATGTGGCTGTACCTTCTCTATAAAAACCTGACTAACAAAAAATTTGTTAACATTAAAATTCTAACAAGGAAACGTTGTCAGGTGTGTCTCACCGATTTTGTTGAAATTCAAGTATGTTATAGAGTATTAAAAAATAAGAGGCACGTATTTTTTTTTATCTGCGGATACGCACATTTAAAGGGTGAAACCACCCCTAAAGTTTACCCCCAAAAACAGTTTTTCTTAAGTATTTTAAGTTCTATTAAATTTTTTCGAATGAAACAAAATGGAAATGATGGTTCATAAATATACTAACCTTTTGTAAGTAATCCTGTTCTCGAGGGTGGCAACCCTTATTTTTTTATTGCAGAAAAACCATTTATTTTATATTTTTGCGTCACAAAAATAACAGTTTTAGTTAAAAATCATTGAACAATTTTTTTTACATACGATTTTGAAAAATAAAGTTGACCTGTTTTTGCGTTTTCGTAAAAAAAGGACCTCAAGAGGGTAAACAACCCCTAGTACTAATACGTAAATGATGTATATTCTTTCAGATATCAGTTTTTTCGTGAAAACTAGTATTAAGGGGTTTTTGGAGTCGCTGATTAAGAATCTAATGTTAAATTTAAAAAATTCAAAATGGCGGATTTAACATGGCGGACAAACTTTTGAAAAATACACCAAATTTTATTTTTAAAAAACAATAAATAAAAGTACCCCTAAATGTGCATATCCACAAATGAAAAAAAATACGTGTCTATTATTTTTCGATACTCTATAATATATTTCAATAATTTCATCAAAATTGGTGAGACACACCTGAGAACGTTTCCTTGTAAGTTAATTAAGAAATGTTAAGTAAACAATTTTCTGGTTCAAAAGTTTATATCAGCAAATCAAATATTTTTCATTGCTTGGCACCTTTTTAACCTAAGATTTCGGTTATTTTTACTAGAGATGCCACGAATAGTAATTTGGCCGAATACCGAATACCGAATATTCGGCGAGGTTCTTGGCCGAAGCGCCGAACATTCGGCAGCCGAATATTCGGCCACACTTAGTACTTTCCACGGGCGACAAGTCACAACTGTCGCTACAGAAAATGTTCGTTCAGATGAAGGTGTGGAACAGAAAAATTCTGTTGCAAATGAACTTGATTTTTACATGGTATCTGTTCGTTTAGATCGGACAGCAGACCCTTACAAGTGGTGGTCAGCAAACGCGAAACAATATCCAACCCTTTCACAATTTGCTAAGATTTATTTATCATCTCCCGGTAGCAGTGTGTATAGTGAGCGGCTGTTTTCCGAAGCAGGTATAATTTATGAGGAAAAACGCAATCGTCTGCTATCAACAAACGCTGAAAAAATTGTTTTCATTCATCATAACTTACCACTGGTAGATTTTAAATATTAATTTGTTAGTTCTTTTTTTTGGTTAAATAAATATATCTTTGTGAGTAATATTTTGAGTTCTTTTTTCATGATTTACTTGGTAATCCTTACTATATTTCATCATAAATACGAAAGTAAATCTGTTTATCACGATTTCACGCCAAAACTGCTGAACCGATTTAAATGCAATTTGGTACACAGATACTCTAGAGCCTTAGAAAGGACATGGGCTATAATTTACGCGGACGAAGTCGCGGGAAAACAGCTAGTAATAAAAAAATAATAAATAAATTGCTATTCGGTATTCGGCCGAATAGTTAACCGTATTCGGCCGAATACCGAATAGCGAAAAAAAGTGGCCGAATAGCCGAATACCGAATAGTTGCCGAATATTCGTGGCATCTCTAATTTTTACCAAAGTTTTTCTTCCAGTGTATTTGAAATCACGAAAAGCTGTTTTTACAACATAACAATAGATAACCAATAAAAGTTTATTTTTTAAAATATAACGAATAAACAACGAAACAGTTTTTTTTTTTTTTTTGAAATGTTTATGTTTTATTCCTAGTTGCTAAGAATTTTCTTGTTTTCTCTGTGTTTATCAATTTTTCGTTTAGTTTACCATTATATAAGCTGTCTGGTCAGACTGCCTACTGTGAAGTTTAAAAAGAGGTTCGTTACAATAAAGAAACTTCGTCGTCCTCATTTTATTCACGAAAGGTGCCCTAAGCCACAACTCTTTCAAACTATTTTACCCAACAATGAAAATGCGCCTGAAATAACCAAATTGCTTTTACATCTTGCATCTTTGAGGTAATTTTCAGTTTTTCCAACGAATTCAAACAAAATTCAGTTAACATGATAATCCACAGTCTTCTGGAACTTTGTGGAGGATTTCAGTATATAATTCCGTCATTTGCACAGAACTCGAAGATGATAGTTTTTTCTCCCTTTTTTTTTATAACAAAAGATCCTTTTCAGTTTCGTACACATGAAATGGAAGGGACATCTTCACAAAATGAATTCTAGCTTTGTCACTCAGAAACTTTGCTAGTTCCGCTTCCCTTTGACTCAGCATGACCGTGGGGCTGGAGGAGCCTTGTTTAAGAGGGAATTCTACCCGTCATCTGAGTCTCTGGACTGGATGAAAGGAATTAGGGTGATAAAGAAATTGCGGCTTAGTCCCTAGGAAACTTCTCCTCGGTAGAAACTAGGTGAAAAACTTTGAAGCTTTGTTAACATTCGCACTTAATTCGCTGAGTCCGATTTAAGGATTTATTTAAAGTGGCACAGTCAAAAAGCGTAGAAAAGTTTTCAAGGAAGGCACCAACAGCAAGAAAAGCAGAATAATTTTTTAATTTACAAAAATCAGCTTCAATTGCTTTCCTACAACTTAATTACAAATCTTTTTATTAAAGTTAAAAATAATTTTTATGTAGATGTACCTTGGGGCAAAGCTGGAAGACTTCATGTGCACGTTCCGCTCTTGGGATGATTTTAATTTTTACGAGTGAACTGGTTTCCAGGTCGACATGAAAATAATTTGCTGCGATTATTATTTAAATGGGGAGTTTCCCGAGGATTTTATACTTAGAATGTATAAATACAAGATAAAAGTTGAAAGTTCAATTACAGCGCTTCTCCTGTTCTAATTAATTGCGCTTTGAGCATCGAGAATTGTATTTAAGAGAATTTGATATTCAGCTTGCTTTATTTCTGTAGTTGGATAATTAGATGTGAGGGGATCATAATACAAATAAAAATAAAAAAATCATTAGTAAATTAAAGTTGTTCTGAGCATTGCTCAGAAGTTTGTCTGCCATGTTGGATCCGCCATTTTGAATTTTTTAAATTTAACATCAGTCTCGTAATCAGCGACTCCAAAAACCCCTTAATACTGGTTTTCACGAAAAAACTGATGTTTGAAAGAATATACATATTTACGTATTAGTGCTAGGGGTTGTTTACCCCCTTGAGGAGCTTTTCTTGCGAAAACCCAAAAACACGTCAACTTTATTTTTCAAAATCGTATGTAAAAAAAATTGTTCAATGATTTTTAACTAAAACTGTTATTTTTGTGCCGCAAAAATATAAAAAAAAATAGTTTTTCTGTAATAAAAAATAAGGGTTGCCACCCCCGGGAACCGGATTACTAACAAAAGGTTAATATATTTATCAGACATCATTTCCATTTTGTTTCATTCGAAAACATTCATTAGAACTTTAAATATTTAGGAAAAACTATTTTTGGTGGTAAACTTTGGAGTGGTTTTCACCCCCTAAATTTGCGTATCCGCAGATAAAACACACCTGAGAACGTTTCCTTGTTAGAGCGGAAGATGCATTTGGTGCAACTTTTCTTTTAAGCATAATTGCACATTTATTATTGCACTTATATGGTACAACATTTTCTTGTAAAAAAATTAATAAAAATTCACTTTGCGGTTCTTTGTTTACAAAAATATGTATGATAGTCAAGCCTTTGCCAAAATCATTAAATATTTAAAATGGTGAACATTTTTGGCTACGCTGTGATTCACATGCTTTCCTATAGAATGTTATGTCCTTTAGTTCCCCCAGTTAGTTTAGCATCCCCAAATATACCTCCTTGACTGTCTGTTTCACATGACTTTGGTTCGATTATCCAAACTCATGAGTGACCGTCTGAACGATAACGATTTATTGTCATTTCATCAGCCCAGATTACTTTTGTATAGTCATCAGAAGACCAAAACTTTCTGGCAAAGTTTAAGTGAGATTTTATATATTTTTTTAAATAAGGCTGGGTTTTTCTTCTTTTCAATTGCCTTAAAACTGAACTTTGAAAGTTCTATTGCTGTACCTGCATTATAACTTTGTAAGCAGCTGACCAATTTTGGTTTTCAAAAAACAATAATTAAAAGTGTGGGGTTATATATTACGAAACAAAACAAAATAGGGTTTCATTTATACAAATTACCCTTTATCATAGAATACAGACCAATCAGAAGTCTCATTTAGAACAAAAAATCATTCTATGAAAGCATCTAAAGCCCTATCTACTTTTCACCAAATAAGGTGCTGTCCATAAATCACGTGATCCTTTTGACCTCCTCATGACCGAATCACGGTTTGATCATTTGATAGGGTCATAAAAAAAATCACGTGATATTATTTCCGGAGACCACTGGAACGGGTTTAATTATAAACTTTGTGAAAAATGTTTTTCTCGGTTTCTGACCTGCGGCTGCGAGCACTGACTCTTACTCTTCTTTACTTTTATGTTTATATTCTTTATTTTTTTTTCATTTTTGATTAGTATTTTATTTTATTTTTTTTTAGTTTTAATTTTTTTTATTTTTGAATTATTATTATCATTAGTACTTTTTAACCTAAGTAAAGGAACTGTTAAAAGATTGTTATCTTGTAGTACCCTAAAACCAGTTATAATAAATGAATAAATGAATAAATGAATAAATGAAATGAATATTGTTAAATAATGTTGAATTAGTGTTTAGATTTTCCACGTTGTTTTAATAAATTAATATTTTATTTACCAATATGTTCATACTGAAAACGTATTAGAAAGTGATGAGCTTAGTGATAGTGACATTAATGAAAAAGATGCATCTGATGTAGAAAAAGAATCTACAACAGATATAAATCAGCATAGAGAAAAATTTACTAACTAGCTGGGTTAAAGATGCTTAGCATAATATTTTATAGTTTCATGTTATATTATTTTTGTGTTAAAATGTTTTCTCAAAACAACTTCTAAAAATCGACCACGAGATTGAAATTATGCGTCAAAATAAGAAAAACATTGTTTTTAAATTTCTTATCTCTGGCTAGTTATTGGGACTTGCTGACCAATTTGTGAACTATTAGATCTACTTTTCTTATGAAACTAATAAGATGAGTTCAGCCTCATGAAGCTTTGTTTTGTTCGGTGGCGTTGTGTTCATCAGCTCTGCAATTGGACTTGATTTACTAAAAAGAGACCAATATTTTATTCTAGGCCGAACTTCTGATTAGTCTTTATTCTGTGCCTTTATAATAAAGATTGACATTTCTAGTATACTATAAAATTCCCAAAAATGCAAACTTCACATTCAGATCGAGGATTATGAGTCAAATAAACTGCTTTCAGTTGGAAACTGGAAAAGCATAAAATGTGTAGATGCCTCCGACATACCTAAAGCTTAGTGTCACCCTTATACAAATTTAGCTGCCTGATCAATGGGGCGCATAAAAGGCTTTGTTTTGTACTTAGGCCAATCTGTTTTACTAATCTGGACTGCAATTGACGCAATCCGCCCGCATGTTAGCAACAGTCCTCGAACTTTGTCGAAACATCAATCAGTGTAAACAATCATAATCTATTAATGGTCCGAATCGATAACGGACCTCAAGCTTAATCCTTTGCTCACTTTGAATATTTCATTCAAAATAGTAAATCAAGTGAATCCAATCATTAAATATTCATGAATTTACTCAAAAGGCGACTGAATATCATCGAAATGGTTTGTTCGTTTGCGCTTCTTGCACGATTGAATGCTTGCGGCTACAAGGTCCGTTTTGTGCGAAACAAATTAAATCTACCACCAAGTGACCCTTTCCACACCAAGGCACATTAAGAACGCTCGGATGAAATAAATTAATCTGGTTCGATAGACTAATGGCTTCCATCCACTTGGCAAATTGAATGGAATGGTCTACGGTGAGTTAATGGTAGACTGTGGATTTACAGAGGCCTAGCTCTGACTTTTCAGCAGTCTCTAATAATTCTGTTCATTTCTGTTATAATCCTTGCTCCACAAATACTCGGGTCTGCCTGATTTAATTGCTTTCGGAGCTTCCCAGGCCGCCCCTCGCTGTCGAGCAGAAGAGCTGCTTTCTCGGATTTAATTAAATCGGCGGAAAAATTACTCTGTCGGCAGAATCGGGAAAATTGAATATAAAAGTACAAAGAGCAAGCAGTGGAAGGAAAACAAGTATCCGCCGAGTTCTGCAACAGGTGTCGAAAATCCTTCTGGAAATAAGCCGCAAGGGGACAAATCTCTGACGGTCGTCGGGGATAATATGGGAACAATTTAATTGGAGTTTTCAGTTACGAGCAAAGCCTCTGACGGAACTGTGATATATTCCTGTTTTATGGTTTAATCGCAATTGCCGGATAATTGCCAGAAAAACGAACCGTGCCAATTGTCCACGGTTTTTTGCGTGATTTGCGATAATTAATAATTTACGGTTTTGGTGACACAACAGACGTGAGGAATTTCTCCACGTCAGCTTATTTAAGCCTGTTCTAGTGCAAATTGCAGAATTTAACAAATTTCGGTTTCGTATAGGTCTGGGACATAATTGATTTTTACCGCTATTTCCAAATTATTTTATATTTTTGTTTCATTACCTATTATTTGAGTTAGATTGAGTAAAAAGTGTATTACTTACTATCATCAAATCATGAGCCTCATATCTACTTATTAATAATTTAATACATCTGAATTGGTTTTACAACATTGCTACTTTACTTTCAATCCTCATCTATACTTTCTTATAATTTGGTATTTTTATAGCGATTTTTCAGCGACAGCAAGTGAATCAAAATATAAATACTAATAAAAGGTGGGCCATCCGCTGGTTTCTTTTCGAATTACATGTTATTTTAAAACACAGCCGTTTCAGGCTCCAAAAATTAATTGAACCACAGTATCATATCTCTGTGGTACGAAATTAATGGATTTGTGATTGAACAACAATATTGAAAATTTATTTCCGAAGTGAGTACAGTGTTATCGAAACAGTATGGGAGTTGGTGAAGAGAGTTCGTGCGATTGACATTCTAATTGATAACATAAATTAAATTCGTATTCGTCCTGTGCACTCAGCCGAGAATATCACTGCTGTTGCCGAAGATATGCGCCTAAATTCGAGAAGTTGAACTCCTCACAGATGTCAGCAACTGAACATTATCTGCACTAGCCTAAGACCTCCCTTAGAAGGCCTAACTGATTCAGGAATTGAAGTAATACCCACCTGCTTCGTTTCACTTCTCTGTTTAGGCTTTAGAGTCGATAAAAATTGACGTCGATTTTGCTAAAAAAAATCTTCCCTATTTGGGGCTGGAAAACCCACATGTAGTCGTAGAGAAGCATCCTAAGCGTGCGACTATTTGATTTGGTTTTTAAAGTGTTGGGATTACTTCGCTTCGAAAATGAAGGTAATTATCGATTTCCTGTGTCAACAAATTGAGGAATTAGACTTAGGTAAACTCTAGCTACAGCAGGATGGCGCTACGTGCCACACAAACCGCGCAACAATCGATCGATCGCGCAAGTTCAATAATCGTGTAATCAGTTGTTTTGGAGATGTGTTCACTCTTTTCAATAGATCAATAAACTTTGAGAAATATTGAACAATGTTTATTTTATAGTATTTTTGAAAAGAAATTAGCCGATGGACCACCCTTTATTTACTCTGTAGAGAAGCTAATAATGTTGGAGTTAAAGAGATCGTATAGAAAATATTGAAGTAGATGTAAATGTCTACGGTAAATGCCCTAGTCTCCGGCCACATAACGATTTTGATAAAAAATTTTTGTTGTTGCGATTATACACAGATTGCCGATCTAATTTTGTTTTTGTATTTGGATTAATAAAATTGTCTCTCGGCGTTAAATAAAAACATAAATAATAATAGAAAATTCCTTCGTCTTAAAGATAAATTAAATATAATTGAAAAGCACAAGAATTTAGTTTCTGAATGTGTCTCATACTGGTCACCTAAAAATTTATTTTTTAAATAAAAATCTACTGAACCGAGCAAGCTCAAATTTATAATGTTTTACCAACTACTAGTATTTAATTAATGTATTTCCTACATAATTATATGAAGTACCTAAAAACTACCTCATTCAGTAGATTAAAAAAAAAAAACAATTAACATTAGTAGTTTAATTATGTCATTTAATTTTTTTGAAGTGGCATGAGAAAAATGTACGAAAATCAGAAATTTGTTTGTAAAAATGCTCTGATGTACCATATGAAAAGTAAAATTATTATATTTATAGAATATAATATATAACTGCTCAATTTTAATTTTTTCTTACGATTTTCTATATATAATTGTCAGTTACTTATAGTTAATACCTAAATCCTACAGTTTTACAGTCCTATTCTAGCAACCGTCAGTGACCAGTCATAAGTCACAAGAGAATCACAAGGGTGTGGTGAATCACTATTTCTGACTTTTTGGTATTCGGAGTTGGAAGTCACAGGACACTGAGGTAAATATATTGTGATTTTCCTAACTCAGAATACCGTACACATCACCTATCATAGTCAAACATCACAAGAGCTTGTGACTTGTGACCGGTCACAATGCCAGAATACGGCTATTAATATGATTCGAGCTCCAATCTTTCGTTGTATCCAAATATTTTACCCAACATTGTTTATGATACATACAGTGCCGGATTTGGATGTGTGGGGGCCTATGGGCACAAAATGGTGGGGGCCCTAAAAAATTCCGCGCCTAAGGCGCCAACCGCACTTAGTATAGTACCCCTTTTGCTGATTACCACTTAACTTTAATTTATTCAAAATATCTTTAACACCTTCAAAAAGTTACATACTTGAAATATATTTTATAAATTAAAAAAGTCATATTGCACACAGTTTTAAATATTCAGTATGAATGCATGGCTTCTTATTTTAGCACTTAGATGGTGGGGTCCTACTTAAGGAATTCAAAATTGGCAACATTTTTTTTTTATTTATTGATATAATATAACACATGATATTAAAATAAATTGTATATATAAATTCAAATACAAAATAATATAAAAGTAAATTAAATTGTCGAATATTTTACATTCACAAATACATCAATTATATTAGAATAAAAATTATAAATTTCTAAATTAAGCCTTTTCTTGCTTTTTTTGAAGCAAATTTTTCAATGATCTCGTCTATCCTTAAATCTTGTACTATGTCATTATTTGCATTTATAATAGTCAGGTTATTCAGACGTTCTTGAGTAGATGATGTTCTCAAACGGTTTTTAATAATTTTAAGTTTTGAGAAAGATTTTTCTCCTGTACAATTGCTCACCATTAATGTTAAATATGTTCTTAAAATTATTTCAACGTTTGGAAATGATTCTTTAACATGCTTCTGAATGATTAAGGAATACATTGCTTGTTCTCGGCTGGTAGATATTTGTTCATCCTCGGGATCGTAATCCAGCAAATCAGAACAAAATGCTTGAAATTGAAGTAGTTCTGTTTCAAGATTACAATCGAGATCTTCTTTGTAAAAATCAAGTAATCTTGCCGAACTATCGGAAATTTCTTGAGGGGTAATTTTATCGAATCGCGATAAAAACCCGAATTTTAAGGCAACATCATCATATGCAGAAATTCGCTGGTCTAAAGCACTTATAAAAGTGTCAATTATGGTGATATATTGAAATATACGAAATATTTCCGATGGAATGTCCTGGAGGATAGGTTCACAAGTGCGACGAGTGCGATCGTTAATATAATTTGAAGCTCTGTACCAAGGCGTTCATAATGGGAGAACATATATCTCTTACTTACTTATAATTATGAAGCTACAATGGTACTTTCATAACAGAGTATGATTTATAATAGTTTAAAAAATAAGTACATTGTCAATTATTTTAATTTACTTTGATTAAAATTTTTGATATACACTTAAAGTGCATAAACATTTCTAAGGCTTTATCGTTTATTATCGATTATTTTTTATAGGTAAACATGTTAAGTCAAGTTCAATAAAAATATCTTCAATCAAAATGTTGAAAAGTTTTTTAGCCGTTCAGCTTTCATACAATTATTTTTTTTTAAACTCTTCTAAAATATTTAAGATTACAGTTGGTGGGGGCCCCAAGTTGGTGGGGGCCCGTGGGCCAGTGCCCTAAGTGCCCATAGGTAAATCCGGCCCTGGATACATATCACGGCCAGGATAAGCCACCTAATTTGTGGTTATATGTAATCTACATAAATGCAGGTGGATTAGCATCAGTGCATCTACTACAACTACAGTTTCTACTAAATAATTCAGAACAATCCGCGGAAAACTCAAATTTGGATGAGTACCTAAAATTTAAGGATATTAATCGGGTATGAAATCTGTGTATAATCAAAGGTTATAGGTTATAAATTTAAATTCCAAGTAATGTATTTTATTTTGAAGAGTGGACTGCCTCAGACTGATATACTTATATTGCTTGCTTGGAGTGCCATGAACTTTAGTTTAATTACACTTTTAATTAAATACGTCGATAGTATTGAAATAAATATTGTGGAAAATACCCGATCATAATATCGGATATTTTTGCATACTTTTCGTGTAAATACTACGACTGCACCATCAATTATGGATTTTCAAATATTTGCGTAATAGATCTGTGCTAATACGTAAATATCTCGTTTAAGAATTTTCATAATTAGAATTTTGTTATGAACACTGAATATTAGTTCAGTTTATCCTAAACAGGCATGAATTAGATTAGTTTATCCGTAATTTAGTTCGAATAAGCTTATAGACTGATTGCATGTAAATAATTCGCAAGTATAATTAGAAATGATTCAAAAATTTCACGAAAATAAATTTAATCGGGAAACTTGTAGTTAGGCCATAATTTAAATTCAGTCAATTTAAGCCCTGGCACGTTTTGCACCTAATTTGCATATTCATTTGCGCCTCTGCAAATATTTGTCATTCAATTAGATCGCTGTAATTTCATCAAAGTTGATTTAAGCTCATAATTTATAGCTATTAAGTAGTCTGGAACCCATTGTGGGTAATCTTGTGCTGGCTGATATTTGAGCATCGAATGGTCTGGTGTCAGTTAATTACTCACCTCCGGGGACAGTTCTCGGTCAAACGCTGTTGACACTTGAGTGATATGTGAATATATGACCGAGATTTAATATTGTGTATGCTAATAAAATTCAAAGGAATGCGCATACCTAATAGAGGTGGGAAAGAACCTCAGTTGTCAGGAAACTCCTTTTCAATTCATAGGAGGACAGTAGGAATTTTACAGTGGGAGAAATTACCTTCAAAGATTTGAGGTGGAAAAAATATCTCATTGAATTTTCCTCAAAAAATGGCTACCACATTGGAATTTCGTCTGAATAATTTACAAAGGAGCGCTCCCAATAATAGAAAAATTTAAATATTTCATCAAGGAAACCGAAAGGGTTAAGGGATTATTTCGGCTGTATACTCCCAAGATGGCCTTTATGAGAATCAGCCTAATCTTAAAAACACATTCTCATGCAAATCTAAGGCAAAACCAGCGAAACCTCTCCATTGAATTGGATGGTGGGATAATAAAAGCAGAAGGTTCGGTTCTAATGGCCACATTACGTACATATTTGCGGACGTTCAGCTACCCGGGTCTGGTTTAATTTGGGTTAATGGAAAACAAAAGAACATACGAAATCGGTAAGCGGGCAAAGATTTTATTATTTTAATTTTTTTTTTTTTAAATATATTTGAGCAGACAATAAATGGTAACAAGGCGGAGTAAATAGTTTTTGATATACATTTAAAGTTTTTGAGAAATTGAGAGATTATCTCTAATTTAATTCGATGTCTATTCAATATATTTTCTTTTATTATGTAGAAATCTGATTTTGTCTTGGCCAGTCCATTTAATACAATATTGCAGTTTAACACGTCAATGATATTTCTGGAAAGTTAGAAATAAAAATTCTTTAAAAGTATAATGTTATAATAAGATGTTTATTTCGAAACATAATTTTCGAAGATGCTTTTTGATCTCAATTTTTCCACTTATGTGATGAAGGAATCTTTTTTTCATTTAATTATTTAATATATGATTTGATTAAATTGGCATGTTTTATATATTTTTTTAGTTTTGAGATGTATTGGCACCTTTTTAAGTGAAGAACAACTTTCAAATTCAAGAAACTGTCATTTCTTCAAAAGAATTCTTCACGTTTTTGATTTTACTTGTAGATGATACGGAGCATTTTAAGAGTGTTATTTAAGTGCGTCCGGATTTTAATTTTAAATAAAACGCATACAAATTCAACAAGTGACCACAAATTGATTTTATTCAATAATAAATCGATTGTATCGGTCACTGTACGGGACATAGCGCCATCCTGTTGAAACTGAAATAACTGGGATCTGAATTCTGAAATACATTTCACCGATTTGGAATCGTTGCTACGGTTTATACCTTTGCATGGTATTTTTTTAGACCTTACTGAATAAAAATGACATTGACATTTACAACGAATGACAACTCATTTGACAGTTATCCATCACTATTGGAAATCCACCTTAAAAAAGTATTCTTTATAAGAAAATATTTTGGAAAGCTTCTTGTGCTAGAGCCATTAATGGATAATATTTTTAAAGAAATCATTTCCTAAAAGTTTGTATGATTATATTTTAAAGTATGAAACTTAAAAATGAAATCATTGTTTCCTTCTAAAACACGCTAAAAAGGGTCTGTTCAGACGTATGATAAAACAAAACCGCACTTAAAGTTTTTAGCTTTCTACAGATCTCAAAATCATCTGAGTACCTAACTGAGAAATTTCAACATTCTCATAAAGATATTCAACAGCATGAATTGTCGTCTGAGTGGTATCTCTCGTGGGCCTTAAACAAGCATGCTAGAAACTTTCTAATTACACATTTGCTACAAATCTTCAAGATACATATGCTTACCGATCGTGGTTTCTTTGTGGTGTATAAGTAATCCTCTGCAATAAGGAAAACTAGCTCATTATAAAGAGCGCTCTGGGCCCCCGTCGCGTCGTTCCGTGTGTGGTGCATATTTTTAATTTTCATCACTTAGGACCTTTTCTTCCAGACGAATTTGCATGGCTGCACGAGTCTTCTCATTTCTGCAACGTTCCGTTGTGCAAGGTGTAAAACGAATAAAAAGAGTTTTACATGTCGCAGGTGTTTCGGTGCATTCGCGTAAATAAACACCCCACAGGCAAAAGCAGGCCAGTTGAAGAAATTTTTATAGAAGAAACAAATTGCTCCCTCGGGATTATAACACAAAAGCGCCGACTTCTACGCCACTCCACCCTTAACTTTATTGTTGTTATGAAACTTTGATGCAAATTATTTTTCTTGCCTTAATGGAATCGTGCTTAAGTCAACCTTCCATACCTCTGATCTAAATGAATTTTTGATTACATTCGCCTCGTGTTCTGCTCTGCTCCCGTCCTCTTGCTGTGAATGGTGGGAGAAATAATTACAACCGAAATGAAAAAATTATGACATTAAATGGGGAAATTTCAAGTTAATTTTAATTACGGGGAAAATACAGAAAAATAATTAATTCCATGAGAACTCTTGAGATTAATATCATGTCATTCCTCTTCATGATGGTTTCAATTTTGGACTCTGACAGAAGTTAATTTAAGTATCGGACGCTTTTTCAGAGACAAGGTATATTAAATTTTGTTCCAGCCAATTAAATTATGGACTTATTAATAACATTTGGTGGTTTATGTTGGTGACATTCAAGTGAGTTAAATTAAGTCTTTGGATATGTTGTTTCAGGTTGTGAGTTATTGAATATAAGATAATATGGGTTCACTCAAAGATTTGTAAAATAACAGAGTCAATCTTTAGCTTATGATTGATTATTAAGTATTTTGTTCGATGTTAGTAGACATGCGACTACAACCACCAAGCAGACTTTTCTTCAGTGCATGCTTACTGACACGAATATCAAATAAATCAGCATTTAATTTCATCTGATTAATAGGTTGAAAAAAGCTTAAATTATTTGTACATGAATTAGTTTGCAGAAACACTTGAGAGTGCTTATCAAAGAGCCTTAGTCGATCGAAGTACAAAGGGAGAAAAACTTGATTGCCCCAAGGTAAATCCTTAAGAACGAATCTGACAAATTTTCTTTGAACAGATTCGACACAGTCAATATGAATTTAAGGGGTTATATACAGTCAGGATATTTAGAAAATCGATTTTTATTTTATTTTATTTTCGTAATGTACATATATTAAAGTACACTCACATAAAATTTCATGTCAATCCGGTGAATATTCTCGACGTTACATGCATTTTTGTAATGACGTGTCCGAGTTTTTTCACTACATGTAAAGTCCTTTTGAAACTTTAAACGCGTTTTTCTCAAAACTGTGTTCTTAAAGTCGGTGGGCAAGATTTCTTCGAAATGGCTGAACTGATCAATTTAAAATTTTAAGACAAGCTTCTTAAGTATACTTTTTAGTAATTAATTGAAGGTTTTTTGTCACCTATAATTATTTTCCATTTTATAAAAAATTTAAGGCCAAAATTTTTGTAAAATATCGAGTTTTTTTTTTTTTTAGAAGCCGCCATTTTGTCAAAAGTTCTTATTTTGTTTATTCCTTCGATTAATTACAAGATAAAATAATATATTAACGAAATATTTTTGGCTTTTTCGTTTTGGATGATCCAGTCAAGAGATATCGTGCTCACCGCAAGACGCCTTTTTTTAGAGTTGCTCCCGGAGATCAGCTGTAGCAGCTTTTAAAATAATTATTTTTACAAATAAAAAACATTAAAATACACTCAAGAATTACCATAATATGTGTGGAAATTTTTTACATTAATAACTTAAAAGGTTATCTCAAGAAAAATTCTAGAAAAATCGACTCTTTTGGGCTTCCTGACTGTATATAACCCCTTAATAATAGGGCGACCAAACTTGACTCGCGTAGGGGAAGGTCGGGTAACCCCGGACATTTAAATTTCTTAGAAACTAACCACGTTGCATAGGTATAGTTTTATTATAAATATGTGCCCTCTGGAGTAAAAACAAATCCAACTTAATTGCGGCGTGGGCACAGAGTGAGTTACACCTGACTGTGTGTTTTGTTCCCGGCAAAACAATTTCGTTGCTCCTGTCAAACTTCATTGAAGGTTTTCAAGTACAATAAAGCAAGTGTGCGTACTTGTTTTTTGGTTAATGTTATAGGAAATTTTATATATTTAAAGGTTGAAATAGTATTTGTAACATTTCTTGTACAATTTAAAAGCTGTGTCTAAAAATTTTGCATGGTAGCGATCGGGTACCCCCGGACACGATAATGTCGGGTACCCCCGGACAATGTTTTAAGTTTTGAATTTTGCGATATTGTTTTAACAAACTACAATTGTTTTGCCAGTTTGCTTATTTATGGAAATTACTTTCAAATGTTGTTACTATTGTTGCAGAAAGACTTGAAATATGCCGAAATTTAAGGGGAGAATTAGTTAGTTAAAAGTTTTTTATATTAATAAATTTTAATAATTTTGAAAATGTACAATTGAAGTGTTTTTTCTTTTTATTGCCGAATAATAATCTGCTAGCTCAAATAAAAAGTCCGCCGTCAGTCCCGCTGTCCAAACAAAAATTCCACTATCGGTCCGCAGAGGCCGACGCCGGCCAAACGGAAAGTTCACTGTCGGTCATGGGGGATCGACGCACGCCGCGATCAACGTGATAAATATATAACATTTTCAAATAACATTTTCAAATAACATTTCACCTTTTCCCACGCAAAAATTCCCTTTTCCATTTGAAACGTATAAAAATCTATTTCAAAATATCTCTTGTTTATATTAAAAATACTAAATTCCAAAACATTAGTATCGATGTTTAATTTCAAAAAGAGCTTATTATTCTAAATGTAAAGTATCAGAATTCAATTCAAAAGTGCATTTTTGTTCAAAACAAAAGTAAAAAAGTTGTTTGTAAGGCCAAAAAACGATTGGGCCACCATTGATTACTATGTCCGGGGCTACCCGCCATATTTTGTGTCGGCTAAAAACAAAGGCCAAAGTATTTCTTAAATATTTCTTTGAAATAATTTGATATGATTATAATTTTTAATTAACATAAATGAAGAAGTTCCTAGTTTTATTTTAAGAGTAAAATAAAGACAGGAATTTTGTTTTTTGGCATTTTTATTTGCAATTTATTTAAGTGTCCGGGGCTATCCGACTTTCCCCTATTCAAGAAATGATCTAATAAAAGAAAACTAAGATTGAAGATATTTGAAGATACACCTATTGTAAAATTCAAGAGACTATCTTTTGACGAATCCCAACATAGAGCTCGCCTTAGTTACCATACAGTTGATATGCTCAATGAAGTCTAATTTGAAATCAGGATAACTCCCCAATCACAGAATGAACACGTCATAGATCATAATTTGATAAGGTACAATAGAAACAATTACGCATAATAAAGAGACCTAAGTGATTACACTGTGGGACTCTTGACATAGCTATACTTAATTATTTGTCGGTATTTGAATTCTTATATTCAATTCTTGGAAAAACATTTCTAAAGCACCTTTTGTCTTTTATTAAAATGTGAAATAATTTAAATCTGTTTAATTCCGCCGTACCAAGAAAAGCTTTGAGAGTTAACAAAGTTCATTACAATTTAAATTTCCTAAAAATGCTTAAGCCAGATAAAATGTGAATAAAATTGAACCTTTTTTCCTAAAATTTCTCTGATTTTTTAAAGGAGTCAAAAAGAAATTGAGATGGGTAAATGGATTTCCCTGAAAAAAAAAAATATATAAAGATTGGCATTTTTCTACTTACAAGCTGTCCACAACATAAGAGCAGTAAAAAGATTGACGCCTTACAATCAAACGTGGGTATTAAAAAAATTAATCTTAAGGAAAAAATTGGCAATTTCTTAAAAGGACTTTCCATTTCAAGAATTCCATTTGTTGAAAGGTAAAAAAAGCACGTTTGATTCTACAAATTGATTTTGCGTCAAGTTCCCTTCTGCAGGATCCTTCATAAAGGCTCCTATTCAGATGGCACACAGGTAGTGAGTGCGGAGCTGCGTGTCGAATGCGTATTTCTGAATAATACATAAAACATGACAATAAACGCTTGCCACTCTGCCGGAGTCTGCATGACGAAGTGTAGCAGCTCCCGTACGACTGCTTTGTATTCATTGAGCGCTACCAAATTACATTTTAAGGGTGCCCATAAGGCAAAGCGAATTAGGCCGGACATGCGGCCGGTGCTTTATGTTCGGTCGCATTGCTTTTAATATTCCCCATTTATTGGTCCAGGAAGGACGAAGCCCTTTCGTCCACCTGAATGATGATGATATCAGCCTCAATTAGCTTTTCTGGTAAAAAGAAGAAGAAGAAAATATTGCATAATTCTTTAACCAACTGCGGCGCAGTTCACCTTTAAATGCATAAAATCGCAAAAGGTGCATTTTAAGGGAAAGGAAAGAGTCTTAAATTTATATAAAGCCTCATGCAAATTACGTTCTAGTTTCGTTGGAGTTTTTGTTGCAATTAAAACGGGGACTGCTATAAATTTCCGGTGGAAATTATGCTTTAGAAAAGTGCTCAGAAGAAAAAAATTTATTTTCCACTGTGATTCGAGGTATATAAAGGACACCCCTTTTTTCACGGTTTTGTTTGAACCGAGTCATTTCCTCACACTGTCGCATTTTCTAGAGCTGGAGTTGCACTGTGTTTTAATTGGGGTGTACGGAAATTCCCGTGATTTATTCTCACAGCAGTTCCATTCTTTTGTCAGCCTTTTATTTATCCCCATGAAAGCTGATAGCCTGCGTACGATTCCATCCACACTTTTCAGTACACTCGATAAATTCCATGCACAACTCAAACAAGCAATAAAAATTGAAAGCTGAAAAAATCCGCTCCAGAACAGCTCCCTCGGCACTATACTCTACAGCTATTTCCACTAGGGGGCGAAGTGATGGTTCGAGGACTATACTCTAGTATTCTAGCCTGTAGATGGCGTTTTCTAGAAGTCTCTTGTCCACAAAAATTTTGCAGTGGAAGACAACAGGTACACCAAAGATCAAGGACTCTTTAAATATGTTTTTGGAGATGTCGCGTCCTCGCCATCGTCCTTCGGCTTCTTCCTACCAAAGATGGGAAGTGATGGGCCACGTTTGCATGCAAAGGAAGAAGAACATTTTCAAATCATTTATCATTCGCTTTTTAGACCATTTTTTCTTTTGTCAGAGCTCCATAGCAAGCCACATTTTCCCGAACAATTGAAAGGAAAAACGGAGCTCGAATGCGACCGAGGATGAGGTGTTTTTTTTTTTTTTTTTTATATACAAGATGCTTGTACCTATCGTGGATTAGCTTTTGTAGGTTTTTATTCAGAACGTCAGGTGGTGATGCGTTCAGATTTCCTTCTTTGGCATAATGATTTGTTACCCTGGCATTTTTGAAAAATGACCGAAGCTAACACATATCCTTCGGGAAGATGTGATGGGAATATATCTCTGAAATAATGG
Source organism: Dysmachus trigonus (assembly GCA_949715965.1). Lineage (NCBI taxonomy): Eukaryota > Metazoa > Arthropoda > Insecta > Diptera > Asilidae > Dysmachus > Dysmachus trigonus. Next base: position 64,933,580 of record OX454322.1, on the reverse strand, counting down.
CGAATCCAAGATTTCTTTATATGGATAAAAGACTACAAAAATTCTTTCAAATCATCTGATATGGAGAACAATGTGAGCTTCTCCTATACTCAGTCAGCAAAAAGAAAAACTCAAATTTTACTCCTTCTATAGAAAATTTTGCTGAATTGCATGGACTAAATTTCTTACAATAGCTAGATTTTATAAAAATTTCCGCCCGAGGTGGCTTTCTTCCTTTGCTTTCGATTTTATTTTTATTTTAGTACGATATTCTTCTTGAAAACCTCAAGACTTATATTCTTTTATAAAAAATAAAACCTAAGGAAGTGAGAAGAGAAAATTGAATTCAAATTTGAATTTATATAAGAGATAACATTTAATTAAAATTTAAAGATGTTCACTTATTGGTTTCACTAGATTGAAAAAGTGTTTTAAATCTCCAAATACGATTTAATAATACTTTAAACGATACTAGAACTGCAACTGAAATAAAGTAACATAAATTATAATATAATTCTAAGCAACTAAACGATAATAATAACAAATAAATAAAATTGGACACGTTTATAAAATTTATAAATTTTTAACGTTTTCGTAGTACGATTTTACTATTGAAATAATAGTTTAAAAATATGAAGAGCATTCATAAAAGTGTTTGTATAGAACTTACGCAAATATATTACATAGTTTATACATATTATATCCTATTATATTATTTATAACAATTTCAAATAGAAATAATAAATTATGGCATATCAACGAATTTAAAATTTAAAGCATCCTATTTATCTTTCTTCATATAAACTAGTTAATAAAAGACAGCACGAACACTCGACTTATGTTAATCCAATACTCATTAATGACGAGAATCAGTTTTTCTTGAATCCTTTGTATTGGATTAATATAATACAAAGGAGTCAATTAATATTAATTAAGTTTTCGCGCCGACTAACAAACATCTAGGCGAATTTCAGGATTCAATATTGAAAGTATGTAGCAGCTGAGGGAAGTTGGGACCTTTTTGGTACGAATCTATTTTTTAAAGTTAATTTCTTTATTATATATAATCAGACCAGACCAAAAAATATTAAATTGGACTACCTAAACCTTGAATATAAGAGACAAGGAAATAGTAAACGTAAGATAGTTTGTGCTAAGGCGGTTTGTGATTTAAAACTCTTAAACTTCTTCTTATGGGTCAATTTATGTGAGTTGCAGAACATTTGTTGTTTTTATTTCATGTTACCCCTCTATTATTATAAGAAATATGAAAGAAATCGTAATTTTAGTTTCCAATTTTTTTGCAGAAAAAAAAACCTTTTTATACATTATGATATTTTTATTTTTTCCAAATATTTTATATACAGTGGTGGCCAAAAAAATAAGAGTGAGTGCCTTCAATTTCAAAATTCATGAATCTTTTTCTTATAATGCATTCTTCTGTGGCATGAAGTGTACAACATTTATTTTTCTTTACTGTAAAACATTGTTTACTCCATTGGTAATTTCCCATGTGCATTGAGAAAACTACCGCTACTTTTGTCTGCGAAGCCGTTTTTCGTCGTGGACAAAATAATAAGAGTGCTTCGGTTATTTTCAGTTTTTCTTGTGTTTCACTTCCTTAACCCAAATTTGTTATAGGATCTTTGTATAACATAGTTTTTGAACATTTTCTCAATAAATTTGACATCAGTTATGGGGCGTGCAAAACATTGTCCGAAGAAGAAACGCGATTGATGCTTCAACTTCGAGATCGAGGCAACACGTTTAAATTTATCACAGAGGGTCTTCATCGTTCTTAATGTATTATAGCGCGGATATTGAAAGAGCGAAATTTACCCGAAAAACAAACAGAAACTAGAAATACAAAAAATTTACTTGACAAGCGAATCATTAGGGGGGTGTTTAAAGATCCGCTTTCGACATTTATGCCGATTAAAAACAATTCGCGTTAAGATATCAGCGCTCGAACGATACGCAGGCGTTTGCAGGACCACAATTTACATGGCACAATTGCCCGAAAGGTTCCACTATTAAACGCTAAAAACATAAAACAGCGAATTGAGTTTGCTACTTCAAACATAGCATTCGTCAATCCACGAAAATGGAAAAATTGTTTGTTCAGTGACGAAACAAAAATAAATTTGTTCGGATCAGAGTTTATGTTCGAAGAGGTAAAAATCAAAAATTGAATCCAGGGAACACAATAAAGACAGTAAAGCACGGTGGTGGAAATATAAAAATTTAGGGTTGTTCCTTATATGCTGGAGTTGGTCCTATATTTTGGATGAAAGACAACATGACCAAAGAATTTTACCTAAAAATATTAAGGACGGCAATGCTTCCTTATGCAGAGGACAATATGCCCTTATTATGGACCTTCCAGCAGGATAATGACCCCAAGCACACTGCGAAGGTTGTGACTAGATGATTCGAACGAATTTTTTGCCTTGGCCCTTTCAATCGCCAGATTTAAATCCAAATGAAAATCTGTGGAAATTTTTAAAAATAAGGTTTCTGTTAAAAAACAGCTAATGCGCAGGTTTTATGGAGGGAAATTGAGAGGGAATGGTATGCTATACTTGTCGAAATGTGTCAAAAGCTCATCGACTCTATGCCAAGAAGGTTTGAAGGTGTTTTAAGAAATAAAGGACATACAATCAAATACTTAAGCTGTCAGATAATTCCCGCTACCCTATTTTAAATATATACTTGACTTTTATTTTTCTGTGAGGTCATCTTATAGCGCACTCTTATTTTTTTGACCAGCAAAAAAAATGACTGATTACTTAATTATGTGAATTTTTTATTTGTCTAATTAACTTTATGGAAATTATTTATGCTACATAAAAGATATATTATTTATGTAAAGAAATAACAAAGATTTTAAAGATTATTTCTAAAAATATAGTTGCAATATTGGAATATTTCAGCAAAAGCGTTTTACTGTTATTTTTTTGGCCACCACTGTATATAAATTATATTATGGATTCTAAGATTTCTCTTGTATTATTTTCGAGATATTAAGAAGAATTTAAATATCAATAGACAGACATTTTGCATCAGTCATGGGAGAAAAAAAAATATATCAGTTATCGCGGTTTTCGATATTTTTAAGCTAAAAAACAATTCTCGTTGATTCAACAATTATACCTTGTTAATTAATTTGGTACGAATTTTATGTTTCAATCAACCAGATTCTGTAATAGTTAATCTAACTAACTTAAGTTAACTTCAGTTTTACTATAGAATTGTTGAAGTAAAGGGGGAATGCATGACAATTTTATTAGAATACTAATAATACATATGAGTATTAATTAATTTAAAACTTCACCTACTGAAAATTCTCAATCTCAATTTAATCTTAACGTTTCTTTATTTTAGTGTAGATTGGTTGCTTTAAAGATATTTAATACTAAAACTCTGATCGATTAGCCTTCTATCTTCCACAAAGTTGCACATTTATTAATTGATATTTTGAAAATGATGCGAGATGGGCTTTTTTAAAAATGATTTTCCCTTCTCTGCTACAGTTCTCGAAACAAGAGTTAATTCGAAATCTAGTGCAGCTTAAGTATAAAGCTACTGATCTTTGTACTAAAGGATGAAGTTGTTAATCGTTGTCGCAATTAGAACAAAATTAAACTAGTTAAGTTCACAATGGTCGTTTTACATTGGGGGTCCGGGGTTAAAGTTAGTTTAGATAAATACTAAAATTGCATAATAAAGTTTTTCTAATCAGTAAATTGTGACTTTTATCTTAAAACTTTATAACGTAAAAATATGTGACCAAGAGTGCTTGCAATTTTGCCTTTTGTAAGAAGTCTGTTTTACGGGAAAATGCATCACTATGTATATATAAAAATGAAAGTTCATTTGTTTGTTTGTTGCTCAATCACGCCTAAGCGCTTGCATTGATATTTTTCATTTTTTGTCCGAAGGTAGTACATATTCCAACTTAAAATATAGGCTAATTTTTTTTCGGATAATACATAGGGTTTCAAAATAGCGGCGGCTGAAAATTTTAAATTTGAAGTGATTTTCATGAAAATTGGTACATGGGGGTTTTGCGGCACCTAATTTCGAATATTATCAAAATTTCCAAATTCAAGCTGGCAGATACAACATGGCCACTGAAATGTCTCGATTTTAACGCATTTGAATGAAAATTAGTACAATGATTATTCTGAAGCCAGTATTCATATTCATATTCATATTTATTCATATTTTAAGTACGTAAGATTACAAATCTTATAAATGTACAAACCAGATGGAGAAAAAATTAAGACATACATAAATACACAAAATTCAAACAAATTTAACGAGAAGAAAAGAGAATAAGGGAATTAAATAAATGTAAATAATAATATTTAGAAATAAAAGAAAAAAAAAATAAGAAAAAGAGAAAAATAATTAATAAATAAAAGAAATACAAGAAAGGTGAGAATTATAGAAACATTGATGCTAATACTAAAACTAATATGCTAACTATATTAATAATAATAAGTAATTTCGAATATTATCAAAATTTCCAAATCCAAAATGGCGATCAAAATTTCTCGATTTTAACGAATTTGAATGGAAATTAGTACAGTGATTATTCTGTAGCCACTAATTTTGAATATTATCGAAATTTCCAAATCCAAGATGGCGGATCCAACATGGCGACCAAAATGTCTCGATTACAACGGATTTTAATGAAAATTGGTACAATGATTTTAAGACCACTAATTTGGAACATTATTGAGATTTGGAGATTTCATGGCGGATCCGTAAACTGGTTTTCGGGTTCAAACATTTTCTAGGATATAATAAACTAGAACATTTGAGAAGTGTTTAATTAGTAAGTATTTACACAACGCCGGGTAAAACCGTGTAACCCAGCTAGTTTAATATAAAAGTCAGATTAAGGCACTCAGTTTTTTTTTGTTCCTACCAAGAATTTTCATGTACTAAGGATAAGTATAAATAGAAGGGATAAGCTTAAGTCTCACATTTGTCCTCCTCCGTGTTCGTGTGGAATCTCAACGGATAAATGCCGTCAACACTGCTTAGTTAAGAAATATATTTCACTAGGTCACCGATGGGACGTTAGTAAAATATGGAGTGTAAATAGAGCCGGTACAAACCGCAACATCACATGTGGTGTGTCCACCCCCTTCCGTTTTTCTTAAAGATATAAAAGATCGCATTAAAGCAACCGAGGGTGCTCTCGATTCGAGGAAAAGGTGTCAAAGTTGTTCTCACATTTCCAAGGGAATAAAATTTCTGACGCATTTCAGCTAGAAGAGATTACGATGCTGTCTCGGTGAGTTTATGCACAGGATATCTAATGAGGTGGAAGGGAGCGACATAAATCTTCCCAGTCAAGTTTTGTAGCTGCTTAAGCTAAATGTGTTATAAATTATGAAAAATGATTTCTCAGAAGCATTTTCAGAGTTATCGTATCATGGAATGTTTGCAGGGGGCTTTCTTGAGCGAAAATCCGACAATGTTTTAAGCAGACTACAGCCGGAAGACCGCAAATTTGCAGGAAAAACGGATTTTTGGATTTTTTTTTTTTCGTCTTTTCTCCAACACTTCCGGAATGAATTTAGGTGAAATTGAATTAGCCCAAATCCCCTTTATCCTTCTGGTGAATTTCTGTAAACTCTAATTATATTAATTCGCCTTTCTTCGAGGCACAGAATGTGCTGATGATATAGACCATACCCTGAAAATTCTCGTTCGAAAACAGAGGGCATTAGAATATCCTGAACGGTCCTTAAGATAACTACCCTTCGGCATGGCTCTATTAGTGTTCATGCTTTTATCTATCTTCTCCTTTCGTCCTAATCACATTAGGATCCCGCCGAATAGCAGCTCTTAGATACTTCTTTCTTCTTCTTCGGAAAGGTTAATGGCTTTACAGCACCCTTGCAATCCTGTTTGGAGCATCTTCCGATTCACTCCGGTTATATTCCCAGATTTTTGTATTATTTCACTCTGAGCGGATCTTGAGAAAGTAGGCAACTTTATAAAGTAGGGACGGATTTCTTCAAATGGATGCCATTCAAAGCACATTGAAAGATAAAGTGGAACGACTTGTACTGGGTTCCACTCGTTTAATCCTATTTGGTACAAGTGCCAATCAAATGGACATTGTTGGACATAAAGGGCGTTAAAATGCAAATTAATTCAGTACCCCCGAGATTTCCTCTCATGAAATAGGCAGACAAGAACAACAAAAAAAAAAAAAAAAAACTTCTTTCCATCGATTCCTCGTTTCAAATCCCTGGAAGAATTCTTAAACGCATTTGCTACTGGCAAATCAAATTTTACGCTGAAAAAAGTAGGCTATGCGATTTTATTGTAGCTGAAAGCTTTTCTTGGTATCCTGTCGGGAAAAGTAGATAAAAATAGGACTAAAACACTTCTGCCGTGTCTTACACTTAAATGCATACTGTGAGATCTTAAAATAAGAAAAAATTTGAAAGTTAAAAAGCAATGGGAACTCCAGCAGTAGGCGAAAGCAATTGCTCACTTTCAGCAAAATCGAGAATTATTTTTAAGTTGAAAGACGAAACTCTTTTTTTGCCAGGAAATGTTTCCACTTTCATGAACTTTTACTGTCAGGAATTCAGATAATTTCTGCTACATTCTAGAAAAATCAAGAAATTACGTTTCTCTTTCACTTTCTGTTCGTTAACACTATATTTACTACATAACACACATCTCAGTGATTAGCAAACGAATTGAGTTTTGAAACATAATTGTCTGGAACGAAAGAAAAGACTCTTTAGTCTGGGTTGAGTTTTGCATATCGAAGGATCACTAAATATGATTAAATATTATAAATTTACATTATATAGGTTGCCTAAAATACAAAAACAGCAATTATAACTTGGAAAACCCATGAAAACCTTTTCAAAAGTAATTTAAAATATTTATGTGTTATAATTATATCTTGTCTACTCATTTATTTTCATTTTCAACCCCTGACCTGTAGAATGTTTATGATTGTAAAATTATATCTTCTGAAAAATAGTTCAAATATGTATAGGTTAAATTATTATAGTATTAAAATATTTTAATTCTATAATTTATAAAACTTATACTTTGTGAAAAATATAAATTAATATCACGATGCCCCAGTAGCAGAAGCATTATATCTTATTTCTTTTGCATAATATATGTATATAATATATAAAAATGCTTTAGTAAGGCAAAAAGTATTTAATGTATCTGTGTAGTGAGGAAAAGAAACCGTCTTTGGTTTTCTTCAAAAACGAGAACAAGACCAATACTACACCCGATGTAGACCTGAAGACCAACACCAAGACTCGACTTGCAAGACCGAAACCAAGACCGTGATTGTTTATTGTATTTATTTATTTGCAAAAATACACAAAAACATAATTCAACAGGACATGTCAAAAAAAAAAAAAAACCAACTTAACTAAATCAAGCTACATACATACTATAAGTGAAGAGAGTGAATGTTTATAATAAAAAGATTAAACACAACAAAAGCTACCATTACAGTAGCCAAAAACAATCAAAAGTGATTATATGAATTTGTAGAACGATCTAATACCCGACTGGAATTTAGAGTTCGGTACTCATGAGGTTGGTATTAGGCATGCCGAATTCCGAGTTAGAGCATGATAAGGAAATCGCATTAGACCCTTATCACAAAAGTAATACATGTCCTTTTTCGCTCCTAAATGGGAAGATTTCATTAAGTGGATATTAGGTTGTAATTAGGAAATGTGGCATACGAATATTGAATTATGCGGGCCTAATGTGATTTCTCTATCTCATTCATGGATAAATCAACTGAACCATAAATTTCATTAAAGAACCGAGAGCAACGTGCAATAGGCTCATTCAGACCATAGCTAGTGCTATGCGCAAGAATTTTAAGAAATAACACTCTAGTCCTAAGAAAGAAGCATATAATGTTTGTGAGACTTGACAAAGAACAAGATCGAACTGCGAAATGAGCCTATCTTTAAATCTCTATGAAACTTTAACAAAATATTTATTGGTTTGATATTAATTGAACTTACACTCCAAATTCAAAAGTGTTTTGTTTTACACTTTTCGAGACATTATAATTCAATATTTGTTTCTTATACATAAAAATATAAATTAATTGTTCTTCAAAGTTAATTGTTTAATTAATTCCCTTCTCATAACTGGCATTTACATCTACTTAGACATTAAAGTTAGATTCTCTATGGTTGATCCAAATCAAAAAAGGGTATTGTAATTTATTCGCTTTACTTAAAAAATCTACTAAACACAAGTCACCCAAAATATTTGAGTGTGGAAATACAAGACTGCAAAAGTCTTGTAAACGAGACCAAGACCTCACACACGAAACTAACAAGGAAACGTTCTCAGGTGTGTCTCACCGATTTTGATGAAATTGAAATATGTTATAGAGTATCGAAAAATAAGAGACACGTATTTTTTTTATCTGCAGATATGCACATTTAGTGGGTACTTTTATTTATTGTTTTTTTTATAAAAATTGGGGTATTTTTCAAAAGCTTGGCCGCCATGTTGGATCCGCCATTTTTTTTTTTTTTTTTTAAATCAGCGATTCCAAAAATCTCTTAATACTGGTTTTCACGAAAAAACTGATGTCTGAAAGGATATACATCATTTACGTATTAGTGCTAGGGGTTGTTTACTCCCTTGAGGAGCTTTTTTTAAGAAAACCCAAAAACACGACAACTTTATTTTTCAAAATCGGTAAACTTTAGGGGTGGTTTTCACCCCCTAAATGTCCGTATCCGCAGATAATACATATCTCTTTTTTTCGATACTCTATAACATATTTCAATTTCATCAAAATCGGTGAGACACACCTGAGAACGTTTCCTTGTAAGACCAAGACTAAGTCTATTGATGCAACACCAAGGCTTGGTATTGGTTTTTTTTTTTGTTCAAACCAGTGAGCGTTTCCCTGTATTTTCTATTATTATTATTATTCCTATATTTTATTAACTATATTATATTGAAATTGTAAAGTACCTTAATAAAACCTACACATTTTATGAAGCAAGTAGTAAGCTGAAGGAAAAATATTCGATGGTACCTAATAAGAACATGTACTTAACTTACCCGGAGGTCTTCTATCGCTCAAATTAAATTTATGATTCTGAAATATTCTCTATAGGAAAGCATTATGCAATAGAACATTCCCCTACAAAAAAAAATTGAAATTTTGATTAGCGACTTTACTTCCTAGCTTTATGTCGTCTTTTATGGTGCCCCTAACCCGAAGATATTTCAATTTAAAGTACCATTCATTGACGATGTAAATATAAAAAGCGAAATTATGGAGGACTGAACATTTTACGAAATTGCTCCGAAAACAGTTTAATATCTAAAATCGTTTTGAAAAATTTAATAGCCAAAAGCATTTTTAATTTCCTTCCAATTCAAAGGCTATGGAATGCAACAAGTCCGTGGGGACATTTATTTTATGAATAATTTATGAGACCTCTGCGAGGCCGCCTAAAAAATCCCGAATCTACTATGTACACTTTTGCCAGCGATTAATATCCCTGGCCTTCGCAATTTTTTATTCGCCTTTCATTTCGCTTGCCGGTTTTAGAAGACAGATTTTTCCGGATTTATAAAATCGAGCAATGAAATATTTTTCAGCATGAAAGAGTAAATAATTGCTTCCGTAATGTGAATCCGGTATTCGGAAACATATGCGACAAATCCATGCCCGCCGGAGCAAATCGAAAAGTTTTATTAACGAAATTGAAGTAATTTATACCTATGTTCACGCTTTGGCGGGGGAGGAAAGGAAATGAATTTCTCGCTTTAGTTAACGCATTAAAACTTTTCGAATGTTTTTTTTTTTCATTTTATTCAATTAATTCACTTTTTCCATCGCTGCTGATGAGTGTACTTTAGGTATAAAAGAGAACTCAACAGCAATTTAAACTGACTTGTACCTTGCTGTGCTAATTGCACGTTGTCGGCTTAAGGTTGCGGTTTGAAAATTTACATTTGCTGAAAAATATTTTATTTCAAATAAACTTCGAATTAAAAACTTTTGAAGAGAATTAAATCATTTTCCGGCAGTAAATATGGTAGGGCTTTTAAGGATATAGAGGAAATTTTTCTCATAAAAAGTTATTTAAAGACATATGTTAAGCTTTTTGACAGACACTTTAGACCCCCTCTACGTACACTGAAAAAAATACTTGTATTGTAGCTGATTCAACAATGAGGGCTTGTTAATTCATCTGATATGAAATTTCTGTTAACCAACTAGTAGTTCAAGTACTAGTTCATTTCCTAGTTAGTTTAACAATGGAACAACCTAATAAAATAGCTTAATTTAATTATTTTCTTTATGTTTTTCTGTTACTTCTAAAGAATTAAGTGTACAGATACTATAATTTATAATAATGTCACAAAGTTACAAAAAATAAGATATTACATATATAAGTTATACATTAATAATAGAATTAGATAACAAGATATTATTAAAACTTTGATAGGCAACAATAGATAACCACGCAATTATTTAGTTGTTGAAACCAGATAAATTTTTGAGTATATCGAAAATATAAAATATAGAACTACGATTAGACTTTATGACATTGAAAGTGCTTTTTGTGTCTAAATGTTCTTTTGAGTTTCGAAGCTATTTTTCTCAGAAACTTCATATTTCATAATGATTTAAAAATTGACATATTGTAATTATTGTGTATATATTTACCCACACCAGTTCAGAAGTCAGCATAGAAGAAATAATAGTTTCTCTTTTTTGGATAGTCAAATATAAGTGATAAAAAAATTGGGTTTTATTTCACTACATTACTTACAAATGTTTTTGTTTTAGATTGTAGTATACGTATTAGCAAATATGTACGCAAAAAATTAGTTTTCCTATTATAGCACATCTCAAGTTTCTGGCCCAAAAACTTTGAAATTATTTCAACTAATTAAATATTAAAAAGAAATCAAAACTATACTTTCGAACAAAATGAATGAATGAGGCTGAAAAAATGAATGAATGAGGATTGTAAACAGTGCCGGTTTTAGCACTACCAGCGCCCTGGGCGAGATTTCTACGGCGCCCCCTATCTGCCATTGAAACAGTAGGTAATGGGTCAGTTACCTACTTGAAACGCATACGAAAAAAAGGCAAGGGATATAATGAAATAACCATTTATTAAAAAAACTAATAAAATTTCTTTTCCTTTCTATCGGCAAACTCTTTTATTAAGACATCAAGGTCTATGTTTTCCGCAATTTCATTTTCGATTGACAAAATTGCTAAGTTTGTCAATCTAGATTGAGATATTGTGGATCGCAGATAGGTTTTTATCAGCTAAAGCTTAGAAAAACTCCTTTCCCCACTAGCCACAGTTACAAGTATAGTGATCAATATTCGCAATGATATCCATTCACGTCGATACAGACAGCTCTTGTAAGTTGCGATCTTTGATAAAATTTAAAATAAAGACAGGATTAACCACATTCTGATCAGGCAAAAATGATTTTAGACTTATGAGTTCATCGCACAACATACAACCATCTATACCTGATTTAGAGTCTACAGTTAATTTCAATTGGAGATCACTACAGAGTTTGAGAAGGTTTAGTTTTTCCGGAATCTTTTTTATATTGTACAAAAAAGACCAAGATTCCCAGTATTCATTTAACTGTTCAAATCTTTCATTGAGTGAATTTATGGTAGTGTCCAAAAGACAATTGAAAAATTCAACTTCAACTTTCTTTTCTGGAGAAGTTATAGGCTCATCGCGAGTAGTTTCACCAGCTTGGCGTTTAACACGTCGAATTCTTGTCGTCGTTCTAAACATAGGTTCAATTCCAACTCCTTCGCAGTTAACCCATTAATGGGCGATTTCCGTCCAAATTCGTATACAGGGGTTTTTTTGGGGTTTTTTTTTTTCAAAAACCAAAGCAAAAAAAATATTTCAAAACCATGGTTTGAGGAAGTTTAGACATTCGGACGGCGATTTCTGGTGGTTATATAATCATTTAATATCAGCAACTTCAAGATAATCGACTTTAAAAAGAAAAATGACCAAAAAAATCAGCACTTTTTTTTAAAAAACCCAAAAAATAATAGGGTTTTTGAAGCTTTTAGACAAAAAAAATGCCGGATTCTGAAAGAACATCCCCAAAAACCTCCTGTATACGAATTTGGAAGAAAATCGCCCAAATTTGCTATTCGAATCGTGCAATTGAACTTGCGTGCACAAAACCTCGTTTTCCTCATTAATGGGTTAAAATGGCGCTTTTGAAGCCTGTTTTTCTATATTCTTCCAAGAAAGCGCAGCATTTTTTCAACATTTCTGTGCATTTACCGAGATCCATGTCTATTGATTGTAGAGATTTACTAATGACATTTATTTGAAAAAGTATATCATACCAAACAACCAATGAAACCGAACACTGCATTCCATTCTAGTGTTGCCGTCATAACGATTTTGTAACTAGATTTAGGGAATTTACTAATAAGTAGGACTCGCTCAATGAACAAGCGGATATAAAGGGGGGCCTGCGGCGCCCCTTCAAATCTGGCGCCCTGGGCGGTCGCCCAACCGCGCCCTACCCTAACGCCGCTACTGATTGTAAAAATGTAGCGTTTATAACCTGAACTAGATGCAGAAATAATTACCGTTTCCCCTGCTTTTATAACGAAATCACCCCGACAAATGCAAATCATCATCATGAAAAATAATAAAAGTTTGAATTTGAATGTACAAAGTCTTTTGGTATTCGCTTTAATTACAAACCTTTGCTGAAAAGTCCGCAATCCCAATTTTTTTCCTTATCTGTGCCTTTTGCGTATAAATAAATAAAAAAAATAAAAAATTTATCACTTCACTTAATTGCGGACTCGAATCTTATAAAAATTGGGAAGAATCCGAAAAAAGCATCCCCACGCTAGGATTCGAACCCATGAGCTCTGAATCCCAAACCCAGGTATTCACCACTGCACCAGCCGCCGCCTTGGGAATGTTCTACAATGAATGGGATTTAGAGCCGCGTGGAAATTTTTGTATTGTAAACGCGTAGCCATCTGGAGTTCCCATTTCGGGTACTTTCATTTGTTGCCAAGCCCTATATGTGCTATAAATTTGAGCGAAATCGGTAATTACGACCAGGTGCCCTCTCCTTGTTAGTCTAATCAAGGATACATTTTGCATGCAGCTTCAGCGCATATGTCGCTATTATCCCAAAATTATGCTTAAATCACACCTTTTTAAATTATTTGCAGCAATTTAAAGCATTAAAAGTACTAAAAAATTGAATAACAAAGTTTGAATGTCCGCAGATTTTGCAATTTTTGAATTTTTAATTTGATTCTGGTTTCTGCGATAGACAAAAAGATAAGTTTTGATTTTTTCACTACTGATTATCGGAAGTCCCGAAATCGTATTGTACAAGCCGTTTAGGTAGGTTTTTCCAGTGAGGCAGAGTTAAAAAAAATGGAGTACCAATTTTTTATATTTATTTAATTCTTCAAAATATATTGACGTATTGTAAGAAATGTATTGTTATATAATTAATTGACTTAATTCTAACATCACGATTACAGAAAATCAACACCTTCAGCTTAGCCACATGTTAACGAACCAAACAAGCTATAGATACCTACTTCAAATTAAGCTAGTGCCGTGTATCGCATACTTAATCAATAGCCCTTCGTACTTTACGCTCATGTTTCCGCTTAAAATTCATCCGAAGCTTCCTGAAAACAAAGCGAAAATTAATGACAAGCGCGGGCGGCGCTGGAGCTCAATGAACAACCTTTCGAGTTGATGTTCTGCGGAAATGACTTTTTCTCATTTACCGGAAGTGTCGTGCCATCAGCGAAATAGTGTGACATCGATCAAATAAATGATGACATTGGGGCGCTTCTAGCGCACAATGGGCAGCACAGTGTTTGCAGGTGAAATCACGGAGCAAAATCAGGAATTAATCACCTTCCAAATGGGATGATGTCGCTATCCATGGCACCATCACATCATTGTCCTACGTCACTGGTGGTGTGCGGAAAAAAGGATATCTCATCAGTCTCCCAGCAGGTCTTATTTAAGTGAATTGTTGGCAGGATACGACCACACAATGACACATAATCACACCAACGACTAGACTAGAGTTGTTTCGAGTGGGTTTAAATTCAGCAAACTACAAATGAATTTACACGATATTGGTTAATACCATAGGTGTGTGTCACAAAGGTTTGTAATATTAATAAAACATATACAAATTGACCAAGTGACCATAAATTTGGTTTTATTGGAAAGATGTTTTTAACACTTAATATTTAAATTTAATTTCGGGCATATGAGAACTGCGACAAATAGCACATTCTGATGCGCCGTGATTTTGGAAATAAATTTCCATAATTTGGAAACTTTTTTTGCGGTGTATATTTTTCATGATGATTTTTTAGACCATAGAGAAACATGAATACTATCAATTCCTTCTATGCTATCATTTTAATAACACAGGCATGCAATTGTTTTCCTCTTACGAAACAAAGTGGTAATTTCGGTGGATTTTTTCTGAACATCATGAATTCGCAAATGAAGAAATTCTATCACTTCACGTTTTTGAAAAAAAATATGTTTGTAAAGTACAGAACACCGTATTTTGCTGATTTTTGCAAATTAATTAAAAAATAACGAATTGTCGCAGGATCTTGCATATTAGCTCAAATAATAGTATAAACAATACTTTTTATATTAAAATACGAGAGGCTTTAATACTTTCCTATTACTTCATAAAATAGATAGTGAATGAAAATGTCTGCGTAGGCATGCTCATGAAAATCGTATTCCCAAAGATGCTTCGTAAGAGCTATAGATTATTTATATTTCTTATATTATTTATAGATAAGGATTCAGGCTATCTTTTGAGTCATGTTACGAGGTTTTACTATGTTCCGTTATTTTTTATTGAATTTTTCAAAATGGCCGAAAATGCTATTATTTGAGTACTTAACCTCAAAATCCCAATGTAATAGGGCAATTTTGAGAACAAATCTGGATTCAGCAGGAAAAATTACCCTCAGCTAATCAACAACATTCTTGACCCTTTGATTTGCAGACCTGTGTAATATAAATAATGCATTATCAATATCTTTCAAATTAATATGTATATTAATATGTTGAACTTTACTTTTGAACTTATGTACCATTCATATTTTTATATCACTGATTTTTAAATTGAAATTTTGAAAAGGCCAAAAAACGAACTCCATAATACGAGGGGCATTTGAAACGTTCATAGCCCAACCAGGAAGATGAGAAGCTACAATTTCTTAATTAATTTAGTTTTCAACATATTCTCCCTCGAACTCAATACACTTTTTCCATCGGCCTGGCATCGCCTCTATACCAGCCTTAAGAAAATCTTTATCTAAATTTTCAAAAAATGCATGAACAGCAGCTTTGACCTTTTCATTTGTGGACAATTTTTGACCTCTTAAGTGATTTTTAAGCTTTTGGAATAGATAAAAATCTGATGGAGCTAGATCAGATCAATACGGGGCATGGGGTAACAATTCAAAGCCACACTGATGGATTTCTGCCATGCTTTCAACTGATGTGTGAACTCGCGCATTATCCTGGTGAAACAAAACTCTTCTTCTGAGCAAACCAGAGTGTTTTACTTTAATTTATTCTCTTAAACGTCGCAGCAGATTGTAATAGTAAGCAGGGTTTAAAGTTTAACATTTTTCTAAGTAATCCACCATAATGATACCCTTTGAATCCCAGAGGAGATCCTGGTCTCTTCTACTGTTTAGACTGTGCTTTTGTCTCTAGAGTATAGTGATGTACCCAGGTTTCATCCATGGTCGCAAATCTTCTAATAAATTCCTGTGGATGAGCCTCAAACATCTCTAAGCATTCACGGGAAATGTCACTCGAATGCGTTTTTGTTCAACTAAAGGCAGCCTAGGCACCCATCGCGTAGACACTTTGGAAAAGTGTAATTCATTGGTAATTAACTATGTGAGTTTTTTACGGTAGCATACGAAGGCGATGATTCACCTAAACTTTTTAATATGTCTTCATAAATCCTTTTGGTGTTAAACCTTTATTATTCAAGTACTTAATCACTGCACGATACTCGATTTTTTTCATTTTCAAAAATCGTCACTACTTGTTCGAGGGGATCGCGTGAGGAATCATAACGAATGCAAATAAACGAATGAAATTTTATACCATTACTAATGAATAATGTAGCTTTAAAATGAAGGTAGTTTGAAAAATATATGACATTCCGATCTACGTTATGCTACGAGCTTTTCAAATACTACTGTAGATTGGTAACAAGATTATTGAATCATGCACTAAAAACGTCAGATTGATATTAAACAATATCAAAAACTGAAAGTAAAAGTTATTAGAATTAATGTGATTTTTTAGAATTTTTTGATTTTAAATTTGTAATTATTCAAAAATTTCGGAAAAATAGTCGGGCGATATTAAATGTTGAGATGATTATTGTGTAATCAAATAAAAGTACTTTGAAAAAACAATGCATCAAATCTGCACGATGGTACTGTAATTTTCATTTTTCATTCAAACCATCGATTATCATTTTGAAAATCTTTGTTATACAAAAAGTCGTTTTTTACATACATGTATGTATCTACCAATTTGATAATATAATTTTAAACCGACAAAATCACTTTCATTAATATAATGTTAATATCAGTTGAACATTTTTTAGTTCAATTAGAATAATATCTTTTTTCAAATTAGCAGTTTAATAAGGGTCTATTTTCTCAGTGTAGCAAAGCATATATGTACATATATCGCGTAGTTTACAGTCGAAAATGTTTAAAACACGTGTTATACAGAAATAGCTGAGGAAACAAATTATGAAGACTATCCTGATTTTAGTGATGTGAATGACAGATGGAACTATTATTTTTCCTGTGATAAAATTGTGGCAGTAGCCTCTAATTTAATCGGGACACTAAAAATTATGAGTAAAACCCATAGAATTCCTAAAAATATTTCAGTGGATTGTTAAAATGTCAAACAATCGTTTAGAACAGTTTAATAAAATAAGCATCTACAATACGCCAGATCTCTTAAATTGATTAGAAATAATTAAATCTACAAATTTTGAAGGGGACTAAATAAATTACGCCCACTTTAGGTGAAAACCAGAAATATCTCACTTAATTAATCAGAGTTACGCAATTCTATCCTTTCTACTCATCTACCGAAAATTTCAACCACATTTCACATTTTGTAACTAAGCACCGAGCATATTGTGGGATTTCCGCACGTATGTATAAGGGCGACTTACATAATGTATATCATTTCAAGGAACCCTAACTCCAATGCCTTGTGATATTAATTTTCTGCGTTGAGGGATTTCCTTAAGGTAATTACATTTCTCAATACAAGCTGTGAAAATATTTTATTCTTGTCAGATTAATTACGTTCACACTTGATAAATGTTGTCGCAGGATCTAAATTTAAGATTGCCTAAAGAGATGTTGTTGTTAGTAATGAAAAAACAATTTAATTTGATAGGGTAAACACTTTTAATATGAAAGTGTTTGTAAATTTTTGCAACGAAGTCTACAATGTTATACAACGAGGAAAATTAAAAAACAATATAACTGGAAATAAAATTTCTGACCGTAAAAAATATTCACTTTGGAGGATACGAAATTTTTCAACCCTTGAGCTTTCATTAAAATTCCATTTTAATCTGAAGAGTTCTTCCTCTAAATTTAATTAAACCCAAAATGTCAGTCAGACCGATTTAATATCTTTTCTTTCTCTGCCCAATAAACTTGAAGGATATCACCTTTTTTGCAATCTGGGATAAAATAAGTATTTTTTCTCCATAGAAAAATGTTCGTGAAGAGTGCTTACAAACTTATGTTTAACTCATTCAGCTGCAATTGCACTTTTAAATAACAAGCTAAGATGGGAATGTATGATTAAATTTTAAAATCATGGTTGTCTAGCGAGAAGAAAACTCCAATTCTTTTCTTTTCTTACTGAATTGAGATTAATTTAAACTCTTAAATTATATCATCGCCAATTATAAATTTATGGGAGTACTCTTTTATTCTAGATAC
This sequence comes from Dysmachus trigonus, assembly GCA_949715965.1. Lineage (NCBI taxonomy): Eukaryota > Metazoa > Arthropoda > Insecta > Diptera > Asilidae > Dysmachus > Dysmachus trigonus. Next base: position 64,915,486 of record OX454322.1, on the reverse strand, counting down.
ATATCTAGAATGATAAGTTAGAAATATGTAAGCAATGATACCAAACTAAGAAGCATTATATATATACATACGATTCGAGATTTACTGAATGTTAAACAAAAATTCGATCTTCAGAGAAACGACAAATAACGATCATTTGAGCGCAACAAGAATTGATTTTTTAAAATAAACGTAATATACAACTTAATTTAGCTGCAAACCTGATATTAAATTAAACGTATTATACAGAAACAGCTGAAGAAGCTATATATTTACCACTATGAGACCGCTATCCTGATTTGAGTGATCTGAATGACGAATTAAGTTATTACTTTTTTTCCGTCGACAATTCTATAAAGTTCAGATTGGACAGTCTGTCATCTTTAATATACGTCCATAAAATCTGACAACATATTTAAAATCATATTTCCACAAAATTCTTCTGAATCAAAATTTTAGTTTCATTTTAAACCCATTGGTCCTACTAAATACTTCGAGGAGGGCTTTTTCTTCTATCCAGAAAATAAGGAAATTATACCTTCAATTGAAATTTCTTATGAGTAACATAGCCAAGATTTAATAAACGCAGTCATAGACTTTTGAGTCAAAAACTATAAATAAATAAATTATATATATTTTTGAATTAAGAAGTCTCGAATAAAATCTATTTTGAAAAATGTTGAGACTCGGATCGAATACAAAAGAAATCGTAATCTTTGGGCTCTAAACAGAACTTCAATTTCCAATCGGACTCAATTATTTATTTTTTGTAACATTCTTCGATGTAAACAGAAAACCCAATATCATGTTTTTATCCCTTTAATTCAATGTAAACCATTATTCCAAAAAGTTCAATAGTTCAGAATAAATGTCTGTTTCACTAATGAGGGTTATGCTTAAAATACAAAATTCAAACATTATTCCATTCGATTTATTACAGAAATTTCCATTTCTTATACAGATAAAAACACCTGGGGTATCCTTGGAACAAAGGTCGATCTGGTTCCTTAGTTTCCTTTAGTTCGGATATCTCTCAAGGACGTTGTCAACAATGTCTTACTTCAGCATCTCAGATTGAAACACATGGTCAATCCCATTAGCCCGTCCCGTGTTCTTAAAACCATGTGTATAATGTGTGTGTCCTTCGCAAAATCTCGTCCCATTTCACAAAGTAAATGCGAACGACGTAGAAAGGACACCCTCTTTTACATATGGGTATGCTAATAACTAAAACGGCAGCTTCAACTTGATGTCAATAACTAAATTCTCTCCACTTAAACTTTTATGGGAGTTTTAGAAGTTTGGAGAATGGCCTCAACCTTGGACATTCTTCATGTTATTAGAGTCAGGAATGGCAAAAGAGTACCTTATTGTCAGGAAGCTAGTGCACGCCCAGAACATTCTCCGTATCTACGAGGACAATCAGGTCAACAGGGATATTAGCTTTTGGATGATGTTCATGCTGACATATTGTGGCTGCCATCTATTCCTCCAGACTGTGGCCCCATAAATCCTTTTTTTGTTATTAACACAGCAGGTCGCCTGCAAAAATTAAGAATCAGTCGGAAAGTTCCTAGGGAGGCTTAAAGCGGGAGTAGTATATTATTCCCAGAGATGGTTTATGGACTTTCCAAAGTTCGAAAAAGGATATTCCTCCGCTGGCGTTGTTATGGAGTTGAGGCATATGGACATATAGTATATACATAAAAAGGGTCTTCGTACAACTTTTCAGAAGATGGTTCCCTTAAATACACCTTGACGATGATGAATTATACATTTTACCGCTCTGGTAATTTTAATATATCTCAGAAAATTTAATTAGTTAGTTTTGATAGTCAGCAGTTATCAAATAATAAGGTAAAGTGGAATAGGATTCGGGATAAGTATTGTCTACATATTTTTCTTTAAAGATTTGAAATAATAATAACATTTGAGTTTATCAGCTATCAGTAAAAATTTGTCAAACGATGCTATTTAATAAGACATAAAACTGAGCTTGAAAAATTTTTTATGGGCAACTTTTGATTTCCCTAAGGATGTAGATTGATGTGGCTGTCCGAAGACACACTTAGGCGCATTGTGACACCACTTTTTTGTGACCAGAGTTTCTCGTGAGAATTGAACCCACACCACAACCCCCTAGCGCCCTGCTGGCTCGGAGTCAACGCGTCTCGTTACCAACCGGGTTATTGATTTCCCTAATAAATACTTAATTGTTATGATCAATGAAAGTTTAATTTTAATCTTGGTTGTTTCGATAGTAAGATAATTAAATATAACTATAAACTATTGAAATTTAAAACATATTCGCTGCAAAACACATTGGTTCCTTTTCATTTATTTTCATTCAGTAAGTTTGTTCTCGTACATTTTTTGGCAACCTTTAATAAACAAAATTTGGCAAAAGTGGAAATATAATTTGCCAAAACCTGAAAAGTGAAAAAAATTGCTGAACTTCAGGAAGAAAATATCTGGTTTTGACACTTCTTTGATTTAATTTTTAGATTAAAATGTGTTTAGTAATGGAGGATGATTAGAATTGAAAACAGTCAATTATGAATAGAAATAAGAAAAGGAGATTAATAAATATCGCTATTTGCTTTGACTATTTCATTTGCAATAAATTTCTATAGACAAATTTGAATGGAAGAAATGGTAATGTATTAAGTGTGATATTTTATTTTAAAGAATTTATATGTGAAGCTAAAGATATTTTTATAACCTGTAAAGTGTGATTGGTAACATTGAATATATACTACTATCGTTCGACATTTGAAAGTGTTGGGTAAAGTGTACAGGCACTGCCACCCCACGAATTGAGGGTTGGTCAACGAATGATGCGAGTGGCGGTTTGTACGCAATTACTCACTTCACATCGTACTTTTGCTTGGCTTCGTAATTTGGTTACCTGGGATGAGAAGTGGATGCTTTATGTTAACCATAACAATAAGCGACAATGGCTTAGTGCGAGTCAAAGAGGAGTACCGACAGTTAAATGTACAATTACTATACACAAGGTTATGTTGAGTGTTTGGTGGAATGTGCACGGCATTATCTATTGGGAACTATTACCACAAGGAACGACTATAAATAGTGAACGCTACTGTGATATGCTGGATAAGGTAGTCGTGAATCTTAAAGAGAACAAGGCAATGTATACCTCCTCCACGACAATGCCCGCTCTCACAACACTTCGATGACATGTAAAAAAATTATGGAGCTAGGCTGGATTTCCTTATGTGTTCCTGCATACTCGCCGGATATGTCTCCTTCTTACTACCACTTGTTCCGATCGTTGCAGGCTCACATTAGCGGAAAATCTTTTGATGACCGAGATGCATTGGAACAGTGGTTGTAGGAATTTTTTAACTCTCGTGAGCCCAAGTTTTACGAGAATGGAATAATGTCGGTTCCCCAACGTTGGTAGGAGATCATTGATAATGATGGACTATATGTTCAATAAAATGTTAAGCTAAATTGTACAAAAATATCAAAATAAAGTTTTTCAAAAAATTATCAGATTATTATGTTAAAACCTAATATATTTTAATCAAAAGAACCTCTGTCAATTTAAACATATGAATACTGGTTTAGGAGATTTATAAGTGGCTATTTCAATGTGGAAGATAAAGAGCGTTTGGGTTAACCGAAAAAAATTTAAGATACAGAATGACAAGGATTATTCGATGAAGATCCGAGTTAAACACAATACGACAGTCGAAAAGCTACACATAAACGTCTACGAACCATGGGTGTGAATAAGAAAGAAGGAAAATGTATACAACATCATTTGACAGAAAGAAATATTGATAGACGTTTGAAATCTTGCTTCAAAGGCAAAACAATAAAGTCATTTTTATATCAAATTATGACTGGCTATGAAAAACAAACCTTTTTTTTGGATAATTATAAATGTAAAAAAGGATATCTACCAAGTGGCGAACTACTACCATCAACGTCAACATCGCAATCAAAACGAAGCATTTACACTGCAAAAGTTATTGCGTGTGTTTAGTGGGATCAGAAGGGTATATTGCTTTATGAGGTATTGAAACCATGCGAAATTATTACAGCCGATCATTATAAAAAAAAACAATTAATCGCATTAAACTGAGCATTGAAGCAAAAACGCCCTGAAGATGGCAAAAGACATGACAAGGTAATTTTTTACACGACAACGTCCGGCCACATATTGCTTAATCGGTTAAAGATACATCGGAAGTGCTTGGCTTTCACTCTTATGAAGGAGTTGAAAAATAGGTCGAAGATTGGATTGCTTCGAAAAATATTCAATTTTTTCATCGCAGAATTCATCTGTTGGTACAAAGATGGAAAAAAGTTATAGACAGCGATTGACGATACGTTGATAAAAATAAGATTTACTTTGTATTTAAAAACAATAGTTATTTTTCATAAAAAATCCACCTTTAGTCTAAGTTAAATTATGTTGCAATCCGAAAGTTTGTTTTACGATTATTGTGATAAACTTATGAAATTTGTTCGGTTTAAGCATTTCGAAGTTTAACTTTTAAATAAAATTCAGTCTAAAATTGTATGAACACTTTTTTATCTCTGCGTTTAAGATCTGTGGAAGCTTGACACTATAAGATGAAATTATTAGAAACAAATTCCAAGTAGATGGAAATAATTTACACGCTACAATGGCATATTTGCAACATATCTAAAAAGAAAAGGCTTCTTGTAAGCACAATAGTAATTAAGTATGCAGAGAAACATGTTTTTAAAACACAAACCAAATTTCAATCCTGCTGGCATAGGAACAGAACAGTCTATCTACTAAACTTAATCCATTAATCCGGAATTTGAGTGATTGTATCAAGAAAGTTTTAAACTTTCGCTGAATAGCATGGCACCAAAACAGTTTTGCAGGTGATACCCGCTTTAGTTGCTGGGTTAGATGCATTGGACAGTAAAGCCTGAGAGACCAAGACCTGGAAGGATCGAGACCTTAGAGATGGAAATCCGGAATTGGTGATGCTGCTTTTCAGCCGGGTCTGGTAACCGACAATCGCACCTCACCTTATCTATTTACCTGAGTCAGCAAATTTAAATTCTCAACTCACACACACACACACACAATGCCCCTGCGATGGGCCCTGGATCCCAGGTGGGCACTTCCTGTTAAAGTTTAATGAAATTTCCTCCAAGTTTTGCATAAAGTTTGCTGGCTGACAAGATTGGGTGAGGTCGGCAGATTGCAGGTGACGAACAAGTTTCTGCATTGAGGCAAGCGCCAATTTGGGCCCTACCTCAAATTCCCCACATAATTGCACTGGGGGTTTAGTTTCGGATTTATTCGTGTACAGTACAAAATGACATTGCAATGGCGCCGGCATAAATTTTTCTACCTTTATTTATTTTTATCAATGCACATAAAGGAACTCTTTGGTACCTTGGTCGCAAAAAAAAGGAAACCCGATCACCGTGGTTCAGACTATCGATTTCAGTTTCATGCTCCAATGGAGTTTTCTTTTATGCTTAACGACTTTGTGATTTATTCAAGACATCACCAATTCACGGGAATTCCTCCTCTTTCGAAACCGATTAATGTGTGAAGCTGACGTAAATTAATCGGAACGTTGTGAATGTGAATTCCTCTCTTATTTTGGCCCCAATGAATTGCCCAAATTAAAGGGTAGATTAAGTGGGAATTCAAAGTTTAGTTACATTTGGGAAAATCATTTGCGTGAGAGGCGTTAATTTGGTTTAAGTTTGTTTACTCAATTAAATGATTCGTACGGAAATAGCATAATCTGAAATTTGTTGTTATGAAAATATTTTTGTTTTATTTGAAGTATTAATTTCAACGAAAATTGCTAAAATAAATCCATTTTTAAAACATGTAAGACCTGCAGATGATCCAGATAGTTACTGGCTCATTAGTTTGGTGAACAATTTTGCTAAAATACTAAAAAAGGTAATCAAAATGAGAATAGCAGAATCTATTGAAATAAATAAACTGATACCAACGAGCAGTTTGGATTTCGAGCAGAGCATATTACTTCCTAAATAGTTCTAAGGATAACTAGATATATTAAGAAAAATTGTTTTATGAAAAAAATCTACCGGACCTGTTCTTTTCGATATTTAATCAGCCATCAGCTTTAATACATAAAATTATTGTTTTTGGTTTTCCTTCTAATATAATACGTTTAGTTCAGAGTTTTTTTTTTTATATAGCAAAGTACATATTGCCCCTGAATCTTCCGCTGCCATAAATTTTACATCTGAGGTTCCTCAAGGCTCTGTTTTAGGACCAATTTTATTTATAATATATACACACAGCAGATTTTCGAAGCCTTCCACATTGTCTCTCATCTTTCTTTACCGATGATACTGCTACATTCAGCTCACATCAGTTTTTAAACACTGACACAGTTTTTAAACTAAAGGATTCTCAGAAAAGGAACATTTTTCAAAGAAATTGTTTATGTTTGTTAACTTTCGCAGTTGTAAGTTCACCTTCCGCTAAGTCGTCAATATAAAATCATTTTTAATATTTTGTTTTGGATCATCATACAACATATTGGCTTGGAATATTACTTTGAATATGAAAAATTTATTTTCCAAGTTATTTTAGCTATTTATAATTTATTTATTTAATAGATAATGGATGTTATTAAAACAAAAATTAGGGTCTATCGTCTATCCAGAACAAGAAACCATTTTTTATTGAACGAAAACTTCACTAACAGCCACCCAGAATAAAGATTTGATATTTTTGGCAATATGCATCAAATTGCCATGATTTTCATCCATAAATACTTGAAATCTTGAACTGAAAATTCTTCAGAGTAATTTTTGACTCAAAATTGACTGTAAGCCATATCAATTTGATGTTATTTAAAACAATTTTAAATCTTGGTTGCTTACTTAAGAAATTTCAATTAAAGGTATAATTTTCTTATGTTATGGACAGACTATAAGATCTCAGCTGATTGTGCTCTTATATGATAATAACCTATAATTTGTTGTTACTACTATTTTTTTAAATTTATAATTGCTTATTTTTACATTTTTTTCCCAAGTTTTCAGATGAATATAGAATTTAATAACCTCGACATTTACATTTCCAGTATTAAATTCTTAATTCTTTTGAAAGCAATTTTTTCTATATTCACGAACGCTGACATTTCATAGTTGTCTTCGGCAAGCTTGGATGGTAAATTCTGGATCATTTCACAATTGAGCAACACATAGAAATTGTAAAAATTCACTACCGAAATGGTCAGGATTTTGCAGAGACGGTACGAAAATACTGAACATTTTGCAAGCATCAAAACGTAAATTAATACCAGTAGAATTTTTTTCTATGGGTATTTTTGGAAGGGTAAGTGCATGCAAATATTATAATCCACAAACGCAGCTGAAAACAGAAAAACTTGTTATTGACGAAATACAGCTGCAATTATGCCAAAATGTAATCGAAAATTTCGTAAAAAGAGTTAGGCGGGCATTTGTCGAACAAACTTCATATCGATATTCTATGTTCAAATAAAACAATTTCCACAGTTCAAATAAAACATGCGATTTTGAGATATATAATTACCGTAATTCCCAATATTTCAGGTATATTATATAGGTATGTATTTAAAAATTTTCTTAATGAAAATCTTACTTAACTTTTCTACCTCTACCTTTTTAAAACAATGGCTTTTAAATATCCACTCTCCTCTAAAGTGGAACATTTAAAGTAATTTTCGCGATTGTCTACCTTCCAGTTGCTTAAAAATTCAACGCTTTTTTACGTTATTAGAACTGCATGAAAGCATAATAAAACAAGGCCTTGACCTAAGTGCTAAAAAAAATTCCAAACTTATGTTTGGCTAAAAAAACTCACTCTGAATGCGAAAGTCACTCGAAAATTTAATTGCGAGTAAAATCAAAATCAGTGGATACAGCCAAACTTTTGTTGAAGATGTTGAAAGTGGCCACGGGCAATTTTGCTTTATTAAATCTAACAAAAAATAAAAGTAAAAAATAAGGGCGGAAAAAATTGCTCTCGGTTGAGCGCAGTGTTTGATGCAAACAATTTACAAAACACCGAAACTGAAATCGCAATGACTTGGCTCTGCTCACAGATGTTTTATTTAGTCGCAGGAGCAGTGAAGAAAAGACGGCTGTCGGATAAGCGTTTTTCAAGATGCATGTTGCCACTGTAAGTGGGTCGGACCGGGAATGTCAAGAGCGGAGAGGAAAGAAATTGCTAACATTCGATGCAATTTATCATCACTACAAAGAACAGTGTCTGAAAGAAGCTGCACCATGGACCATTGAGGCTAGCAGCGAAAGCGCACCGCAACAAAAACAATAAAAGGTGTACTACACTTCTGCAGACATCCCCGTGAAGGACTTCAATGTCCTGAAAACAGAGAAATCGGGCAGTTATCTGCGGCGAAAGGATTCTGAGTAAGTTACTCCTCTTCCGCTTAGTTGCGACTGCGAAAAAATTTAGATCAGAAAGAGAACCTTTTTCATTTCAAGGATTTAATATGTTGGCTTCAAGCAGCAAAATTAAATTGAAGGAGCCTCCAAGCTTTCGTCAGATAAAGTTTTTTTGCGCTGTTGGCCCAGCTTCATTTTATTCGGATTTTGTTATGCCACCCTGCAGTCAAAAATGCATAAAGTGGGGAACATGATAGGCAATATAAATTCTGGCGGTGGAGCAACGATCCCATAGAGTATATGAATTTTTTGTGGCGAAAAAGGGCCACTCTACATAAAATTTCTAGAAAATATGCCATGCTTCACGAAAAGCATACCGGATTCAAGAGGGTTGTGTTGCCTCACAGTCAGGGCTTCAACTTTCAACAGATTTTAGTGGACATTGACTACTCGGAGTAAAATAATTTTACCTTAGCCCACGGGTATTACGATTTCATTATGTGTAATGCCTCAATATTTACAATACCCGCAGAGTTCTAATGTAAACTCCAATTCCCAAAACCTGACGTACAAATGAGCGAAAGCTCCTCCTGTATGCACAAGGTGCTTCAGTGAATTTGCATAACTTGAGTGCAATAAAATTCGTATTGAGTTGAAAAAATTGTATTTACGTTTTTTTTTTTACTTTCGAATGCAATCACACCAGCACTAATTTCTTTCCGAAAGAGTCCAAATAGTAATTAAAATGTACTAAAAATTGCACTAGTACTTGTTTAATTAAGTATTGTGCAGACTACACAAAAATGGAATTTAGAACGCTGTCGCATTATTTACAAAAAAGAAAAATTTGACTTCATGCAGTCCCGAAACACAAATTCTTTCCGATCAAAAGTAAATTTTTACAAAAACAATTGACAAATAAAGTAATTTTTACAAAAATAAAAACCGACTACAAAACGTTATCTATACACACAAACTTAAACAAAAAATTAAAAATATTATTTTTTATTAATTTAAAGAAAAGAGCATTACAGGACAATTTACAAAATTATTGATACTTAAATATTTACAATATCTAATCAGTTGTTTTTGGAGTAGGTGCTAGCCAAAGCAAGTTTATAAACCTACAGTAATTTGAGTTTGAATAAGTGAAAAAACCATATGAACTTAGCAATGAAAACTATAAATATACGTATATGTATATGAGTAAAATATGAAACATCATAGCACTTCTTATAAGGATACCATATATTGGTACATATACTATACTCACTCAGTAAACAATAGTTTTACGTACGAAATAATTAGATAAAAGCTTTTACATATAATAATAATAAATTTTTCCTTTAGTTACAGCATATTGGTGAAAAGATTCGCCCAATTCTTCACAAGGTACAAGAATTTGGATTCTGTGGATACTATTGAACCTAAATTACCTCAGAAAAAAGAAAGGAATTACAATTTTTTTTCAAACTGCTCAAGTAGCTTAGTATAAGCATAGTTTAGCCGGTTTACACAAAATAATAATGTAATAACTCAAGTTACATACTAATATTTGCTTCTATTTGTTTCTAGTTTCATTCACTCAAAATTTTTAAGTTTTATTTTAGATAGTATTTCTTATTTTGTTTTTTATCTTTCATTCAATACTTTTCATTCATACCTTATTTACAATTAACATACATCGTTTTATTAGTTTCTATTAGCACCTGCTTTTACATATTCTTTTATTGCAATGGTGAACCTTTTTATATCACTAATTTTTTTGATTTCTCTGGGTAGTTTTGTTCCAAATCTCTATTGGTAATATATCCTCTATTCGATTCCATTTCTTGCTTTTCCAGACGTAATAAGTCTCACGAATCCGGGATTTTGTATTTTATTGACAAAATAATTAAGGGGGGGGGGGGGGGGGGGGGGGGGGGGGGGGGGTATGGTTTGAAAATGACTTTTTAAGCAAATTTTTGTGAATTTTTTTTGGAAGTATGGCTACATTATTTTATTTTTAAATTAAATAGGCTTTTTAAGTATAATTCAAAGAATAATTATATGAATTTTCAAGTAAAAATATTAAGAATTGTGACAACGGTAGCCATTTTTCGCAGACACGTCCAAAAAAAAAATGAATTTGCGGTGGACATCAGAACTCGTCACTGGATAATCTGAAAAAAAAAATTTAAAAAGATTATCTTAGTTTATGAGTTTCTCGATGGAGTGACGTCGAGCTTTTCAATTTTTATCGATTTTTGAGTTTTTGGCATCACTTAGAAGTCAAAAAAAACGAAATTTTTTGTAAAAAAAGTGCGAAAATCAACATATTTATTATTGTTTATAAAAAAATATGCATAAAAAAAAATTATCTCGACGTCACTCCATCGAGAAACTCATAAACTAAGATAATCTTTTTGAATTTTTTTTTTCAGATTATCCAGTGACGAGTTCTGATGTCCACCGCAAATTCACTTTTTTTGGATGAATGTGTCTGCGAAAAATGGCTACCGTTGCCACAATTCTTAATATTTTTACTTGAAAATTCATATAATCATTCTTTGAATTATACTTAAAAAGCCTATTTAATTTAAAAATAAAATAATGTAGCCATACTTCCAAAAAAAAAATTTCACAAAAATGTGCTTAAAAAGTAATTTTCAAACCATACCCCCCCCTTAAGTTTTCCTATTTTACCAATTGCTCCTATAATCGACTTCTAATTAAGGTTTTCATCCGAAGTAAGCCCCAGGTATTTTATGGCGGTTTATTTTCTTCCCATCTGTTTTGATCCTAGGCTCAACATCCGTTTGCTTTTTACTTTAAATATAATTAATTTAGTTTTTTCTATATTTAACGTGATCTTATTTCTTTGTAAGCACGCTTTGAGATTTACCTTTTCTTTTAATTTCTCTGTAATTATTTAGATATATAGTCTTTGGACATAATTTAAGTGCAGTAGTAGACCCTTCTTTCAAACACTTAATTTAGAGTCTCTACATTTCTCTGCATCTATTTGCTGTGGAATTATGTCTCCAAATGTGTAAAATTTGATTTTTTCAAAAAAGAATAATTTTTCTGTGGAAACTATCCAGGATACAAATACATTGAGAAAAACCCGAATGTTGTTAATTTTAAATGTTCTTCATATCAAAAGCAATTTCATATAATTTTCAATAAAATTTACTCTCAGGTATAATTCAAATTACCGGCTTCACTTTAAAGGTCAATTTAATATTGTTTAAGATTACGATGTTATATGATAATATCAAATTCTTCTTTACATTTAAGATGTTAAATTAACATTTTTTACTAATAATGTAATATTACTCCCAGATGTTAATACTACCAAATATTAAAAAGTCCAAGTTTTCTTTTCGACTGAAAATTATAGGTAAAAAATATCAATTTTACGAAGGAAAGATTGGAAATTGGTTTTTAGTGTTGCAATTTTCTGTTTATTTATGTTTTCAAAAACTAATGTTTCTGAATAACAACCATTACTTATATAGTTCTTTCATGAAAAATATCACACATATATCGTTAAATTCAATTCCGAATCACCGGTAGGTATATATAGTTTTCTAATTCAATTTTAATTCTTCTTATAATAATAAATTATCTCAAGTAAACGGTCAATCGCTCTTAAAAGGTGACATTGCTGAGAAATTATACATGAGTCTGATTGTAGTTTCTAATAGCTAAAAAGCTTATGTTTAATTGCATTATACGTTAAAGAAAAAAGGTAATAGATAATATTTCCTAAACGTAAAACAGCTAGTAGCAAATAAATCAATTTTTAAAGCAAATTGAGTTTTGAAGAGAAACATTCAACCTTATTGTACATATGTATATGTACGCTTAAATTGAAAACTCTGCAAGAACACGCTCCCCCTTGATAACGAAAAATTCAATTACGAGGAAGCTTCCCTATTGACACACTGTTAAGACGACTGCTTGGGTTAATTATATTTACACTTCCTCCACGAAATCTAATTTACCAGGAGAGAATAAAACCCTCCTGTTGGGGTTTGTGATTTACTCATTTGGAAAAAGACATGTAATGTAATGAATGTAATTTAATGAATCTCTTTTAAATTTTTCACGTCTGTATAATTTAGGAGAGATAAAAGTTATTTCTCGCAATATTAAATGTTTGTGTCGAAAATATTAAAATTTTAGTAGGTAATATTTTCATTTGTAGGTTTATTCTAATCTATTTTATCTAAAAGGCATCTAAAATATGGAGTTATAAATTTTTTCACAGAGAAAAATTAGCTTTAAATATATTATGTGTTTATGCTTCAAAATACAACTTTTGAACTTGTTTTTTAAAATATCCATTATTCAATTTGCACTATAGATACATTCAAAGAAAAATCATACTAATGGAAACCGTATAAACGAGATGCCGTTTACATATAAAAAAGCAGGATAGACTCAAATAAGCTTTATACCGTGTAAATCGAATCCAAGAATATAAAGAAAAGTCGTAAGATTTTATGATAAAATAAATTTTTGTTGTACTGCATATTACCCGACTAAAATTTTGGTGGGGTACAGCTAGGGTTCCTATGAGGCTAGCCATACTGCCTCGTGTGGGTCGCATGAGGCTGCCGTATAAGGCGCACGAAGGGCAAATAACGCCTTGCCTCATTTACGCATCATTATGAATGCCGCATGTGGTCCTCCTGAGGCAAAATAATTGCTACCCGATTTAAACATTTTTCATGAAAATTGGTATATAGGGGTTTTGGAGAATGCTGATCTCAAATCCGTTGTCCAAATTTAGAAATTCAAGATGGCGGATTCAATATGGCGACCAAGATTTCTCGATTTCAACTTATTTTAATGAAAATTGGTACAATGATTATTCTGAGGCCACTAATTTCGAATTATATTAAGATTTGGAAATTTAAGATGGCGGATCCATAAAGGGGTTTTCGGGTTGAAACAAATTCTAGAATATAACAAACTAGCACATTTAAGAAGTATGAGTCTAGGTGTATATTTGATCTTTGCCTAATCGAATCACCGTAAGGCAAATGGTGGGATTGCCTATTTCATTGTAAGGTTCTAAATGCATTAGGTTTGCCTCATAATACTCTTGTAAGAAACTCACTTCAGTATCGCTGATTTTATTTTGTGAGGTCAGTACGTTCAGTATGTAGTATGTATGTGTGTAAAATAATCGAATAAACTTACAATTAGACAAATTTCCTTCTTTTATATTGAACACAGTTCTCTTTGGAGGGTATACAAATAATAGAGTATATAGGCAGATTATTTGATTCGTACAAAAACATATGATAAGCATTCATTTCTTACGTCTTAATAATTTTTATATTTTAGTATTAACTTTACGTATATAAGTAATAAAAAGTGCCATCAGTGTTCCGGGTTGGATTTCATATCTTTTTCTTTATTACTTTGCATTTGAAGCAAAGACGTGCTAAAAAGCAAAAATGAGAATACATATATATTTATATAACAAAGTCTTTTTAAAGTACTTATAAATATTTAAGGTTTTTAACAGATATCTGATTTATTATAAGAAATTTAAATATATTCGAATCAACCAAACGAGTGTTTTAAATTTCTAATAAAACATACATTTTAAACAAAAAATATATCTCAATTAAATATAAAGATTTATAAGTAAACCTTTGTTTTAACCAAAATAAAATTATTTTGATATGCCAATTTATTGTAACTTTTCTGTATTTATTCTTTTGTTATTTTCAGGTTATTAAGTAATTTTTGTTAGTAAGATTCAATCAACAACATGTAAGTTGAATTACAAAGGGTTGAGGGTTGTTTTGATATATTTTCAGGAAACTTTCTAACTCATCGATGGGAATGGACCAGGAGCTACTAGAATTAAATTTCGTTACGACCTCTTTCCCCTTTCCAATTTCTTGTTTATTTCAGAAATTGAAGTATCCGGAAGTTGCTGTTCTATTTTAACTTAACTAACAAAATTACAAATGAATTGGTTTCGTCTGGAATAACCCGAGGGTGTTCTAAAGGTACATCATCAATATTGACATTTATGAATTCGTTCGACGACAACCCAAAGGTGACGAACTTGCAGAAACTTTGAGGTAAGAGATCACCTATTTCAATAATATTTCTCAGAGTGTTTACCTTTCAAAACTTTTCCATGAAAATTGATGTAAGTAAACACCCGTCAAAAGGGAAAATCATGGCAATTTATTGAAATTCCGCTCGAATGGAGTATCAAGGTGCTCCTTCGAAACTTAACGTTAGCGAAGAGCCCAAGAAGGAATTTCTCAAATATTTTCCAACGCCGAGTTTTCCTTTCAAGCCGCACATCCGTTGTTTACCTTTCTTATAAAGGTATATCCAAAAGGACCGGGTGTAGAGAGACTTAAGGGGTTATATACAGTCAGGAGGTCCAAAAAAGTCGATTTTTCAAGAATTTTTCTTGAGATGATCTTTTAAGTTATTAATGTAAAATTCTGTACACATATAACGGTAACTTTTGAGTGTATTTTAATGTTTTTTATTTGTAAAAATAATTATTTTAAAAGCTGCTACAGCTGATCTCCGGGAGCAACTGTAAAAAAAAGCGTTTTGCGGTGTGCACGATATCTCTCTACTGGATCATCCAAAATGAAAAAACTAAATATATTTCGTTAGTATATTGTTTTATCTTGTAATTAATCGAAGGAATAAGCAAAATAGGAATTTTTGAGAAAATGGCGGCTTCTTAAAAAAAAAAATCGATTTTTAACAACAATTTTCGCTCTAAATTGTTAATAAAATGGAAAATATTTATCGGTGAGCAAAAAGCTTCGATTAATTACTAAAAAATATACTTAAGAAGCTCATGTTAAAATTTGAAACTGATCCGTTCAGCCGCTTCCGAGAAATCTTGCTCACCGACTATGAGAACACAGTTTTGAGAAAAACGCGTTTAAAGTTTCAAAAGCATTTTACATTTAGTACAAAAACTCGAACACGTCATTACAAATATGCGTGTAACTTCGAGAATATTCACCCGATTGACATGAAATTTTCTGTGGCTGTACTTTAATATATGTACATTACAAAAATATAATAATAAAAAAATCGGTTTTCTAAAAATCCTGACTGTATATAACCCCTTAAGTACTATGACAAATTGTGCAATATATGAAAAATATCGTATATATAGTATTTACACTCCAAACTCTTAAGCTGCAGGTAGTCGACGCAGTGAAAGCCAGCTCAAAGTAGTTTTCTTTTTAGATGTCACCTAGAATTTCAGGATTGTATGGGTATCTACTTTAATCAAATTGCATGCTTTATTATTCCCTCCCTTGGAGGAATAAATTCATGTAAAATTGCAGTTTAGTTGAATTGCGTGGTTTATTTAATTGAGACACTTTCAATGTTTCCACTGATTACATGCTCTAAACAACCCTTTACGTTATTTATTAGATATTTCACATTGTTCTTTTATTAAAAACAATGGCATAATTCAATTCATCCACTAATGCTTTAAGTTATAGTTCATACTATTTTCCTGTTTAATGCATGTTTATTTATTACATTGATTATATTTTAACTGATCATGTAGAGTAAACAAATTCATAATGAACAAAATTTTAAAATGAGGGGAATATATTCGAATTGAAAGAAATGTTTCAGTTCAATGTAATTCTTAGAAATTAAATAAGAATTCAATGTAAGTATTTTTAAAATTTTATTACAAACTAGTTTCAATTATACATTTATCAGATTTACTATTTGATCACGATTCATTTTATTAGGTGTTTGCAATTAAAAGTCACTTTTTGTTCTGCTTTTTTGAACGTTTATTTCTATGATAAAAATTGTAATGATATTGATCAAAATATACGCCTTCGGCAGCTCCAACCTTCTCCCACTTTTCTGGCAACAACTGAATTCCGCGGCGAAAGAAAACTCTATCCTTTGAGGCATAATTTTTGAAATGCCTGTCTTCTAAATCATGCTGCATCGACCGAAACATCTGATGGAGGCAGGTCTGGAGAATACGCTGGGTGGGAGAGGGGTATCCATTCAAAATCCATCAGTTTTGGTTTGACCTTCAAAGAAACACGAGGCCGAGCGTTATCATGAAGAAGTATCATTTTTCGCCGATTCGATGCAATTGATGGTCTGTTTTTCATAAAATTTTTGTAAAAATTCTCCAACTGTTATTCATAACGCTCAGCGGTTATTGTTTCATTCGGCTTTAACAACTCATAATAGACAACTCCTTCCATATCCCACCATATGCAGAGCATTGTCTTATTATCGTGGATGTTCCGCTTTGGAGTCGATGTTGTCGGTTGGCCAGGATCAACCCATGATTTTTTTCGTTGTGGATTCTCAAAATAGATCCATTTTTCATCTCCGGTCACAATACGCCCTAAGAAACTCTTCTTTCTTTGCTTTGCAAGTAATGAAATGCAAATGTTTAGCCGATTCGCAATAGCACTGTCGATCAATCGATGTGGCAGCCATTTTCCTTCTTTTTGTATCTTCCCAGTGGCATGCAAACGTCACGATACAGTTGATTTATCGACTCCAAGTTGTTGAGCTACTTCTCTAAGCAATTAGGCAGGATTATCGTCCAATAACGCTTTTAATTCCTCATCTTCAAATTGTTTCGGTTGTCCTGGCCGTTCTTTGTCATAAACACAATCACCGCTTTTAAACCTTTTAAACCAATCTCTGCATACTGTTTCGGATGGAGCAGATTCCCCATAAGTTTCCGCGAGTAATCGGTAAGCTTCAGCCGCAATTTTTTTCAAATCGAAATAATGCAGAAGTACACATCGGAAAAACAACTTATCGCGATCCATTTTTCACTGTATATTAAATATCACTTAATGAATATAAAAATGCCGACTGTCAACTGGATTTTATTAACATTCAAGCTTCAAAAATGTACATGTCACAATAATTATAGTTCAGTGTAAAAATTGCTACCCACATCTATATGTGAACAGCGGAAATTAATGCAACCACCTAATATAAAACCATTTAACACAAAACGAGAAATGAAATTCAATTAAGATATAAATTAATTTCGTAAAATGCAGAGATCAATAAAATTCACAATCAACTTTTCACTCATCCTATAAATTCACATCGTTCACGATTAATGAGAGGTATAAATCTCTCTATAAATATGAATTAAAAAAGTTTTTAGTTAAAAAAAACACGAAATTCCTTGATGAACTTGTGATTAAATTCATTTGATTGATTGATTTGAAAATTTGTATTTTGTTAATAAGAATCTTTCATCCTTGTTTCACAAATTGATAATTATTTAAATAATTTTTTAGGTTATATGTGATGCTGAAATATTAAAACTTTTTATATTGTTAGTATTAAAATTGTTTTCGTAGAAGCATAACACACTAGATTTACATAATTTTTTTTTTGGGTTTTTTCAAAGTTGAAGATATTTAAGTTTACAAAGAAATACACATACATATTCTAATTATATTCATAATAGGATATTTTCTTCTATAAAAGATGTGTATGTATACGCTTAATCAATTTGAGGAAAGTCGAAACATTCAAAATTTAAAAAATTCTCTTCCAGACACACAAACATAAAGACATTCAGACCAATACTGAGATATGGATAGAAATTAGAAGTATGTAACGAAATGATAATAGCGAATTCAGCAAATTCGATTGAAAATAATTTATTATTAGTTCGTTTTGCATTTACATATTCCATTTTAATTAATAATTTTAATCAAGGGTATTGTAAGTCTAGTTTACCAAGAAATTTGGTTTAATTACCATAAATAAAACAATGAACCAATCAGATATTATGCAACATTTATGTTATTTCCCGGATATTTACATAAATTGGCAATTACCGATTTCACCCTCAAAAATATTCTAATTTGGATGGTAAATTTATGTAGCAATCAATTTCGTACATTTGCCATTAAATTCAGTAATATCTGATATTTATATGCTTTTGCTGCAGAGAATTTTTAATTTTCAATTTAGGTAACATTTGGATGGCAACGCAAAACGACTATCGATTTTCTAAAGGAATTAATAGTAAATTTTACTCATAGAACGTAAACTTTTTAAAATTCGTAAAATTTATAATATTTTACTCAACTTAGATTTAAAGTAACAATCATCATAATTTAAAAAAAATATGTTTAAGTTGAAATTCAAAATAGCTGCCAATAGCAAACGCGGCAAAATGCGGATTTCCATTGTGAAAGTCACGTTTACTGAAAATCAGAGGCGGAAAAAGTGTAACGATAAACTCTGCGCCCCATTAACAGCCAGTAGCATTATTGAGATATAATTGGACCCTTTGAGCGTAAAATGTAAATTAAAAATTTATAGCCGGTAAAGCCATTCGCTGATCCTTATTTGAATGGAAAATGGTGGTGAAATATTTGTAGTTAATATTTATCGACTTTATCCCACTGGCTGATGGCAGAAAGGCTAGTTAACGATTTAACTAGGCCTTTTAAATTATGTAATTATTATCACAATATTAATATACAAAAATTTCGCACTCCGCATTATATTCAGAAATTCTTTTATCCCCTTTAAATGGATTGTTCACAGATGAATAAAATATTTCGGAGTGAATGAATATAAATTTAAATGCAGATTTATTTATTTTGTTACAAATTGTTTTAACACTTAATTACAATATCATATGAATATGCTTTCTAATATTTAAAGGAAAATATTCATTCTGGAATTTCCCTAGACATCCACAACATAGACTACAGGAAGACAAAACCATATTCAATCTCATCTTAATGGCTTTTTATCCAAGATTACATTTTCCTTATTCAGCATTTCTGATTTGAATGTCATTATGATGAAAATACAGTCACGTAAGGCAATATTTCGATATAATATCCTCAGAATCCCTGGGCTGGGCATGCTTTTAATAATAAGTATTATGACAATAAAGGCCAACAAGCTGTCACTGACTGCTTGATAACCATGAGGCGATATAAATAATATTAAAAGGCTAGAGAAATGAATCGTCTGGAACGAAAGGTGTCTTTCCTTCACCCTCCAGATGGCAAAAGTGTCTTAGTAGAAAAATCATTCCACATACATTAAAACGGATAGTGGGTAGAAAATATAGAAGCCGGAGCTTACTATCATCAATCACTTCCCAGAAAAATATTGCATCCCATTATTTAAGAATACTCCTTAGAGATGATGTGCTGCACGTATCCCGGCGCCAGCGATGGAGAAACACATCGCTTAGGGCCCGCTCGTTATTTATTCATCAGACGATGGTTATTGAAGGTAGTAAAGGGCGTCTGCGGAGGCTTAGAACTTGAGAACGTTTTAGAGATAGAGATTTTACCCCGATGGAAGTTTTTGAAGAATTTTATATACCGAATGGTTCGATTCGATGGTGTCGAATTCTGGAAGGATACAAACAGCGATCATAAAATTCCCTTAATGCTGAACTCAATTGGAAGACAGATACACTTACATATATCACATGGGAAATGTAAACGATGTGAATATATTCGTTGCATTGATTTTAAAAAAGGCTCAAGGCACAATCAATGGTATAAAACGTTGTACCTACTGCTCTTAAAAATTATTCCATGGTGAGAAAACAAAGTTGAACTCAATTGCAATTAGGTTGGATTGGAATGAATGCCTCTACTTATTTAATTATGAAGATTTTTAGCCCAAAGTTGCCCTAAACTTGATAACTTTTACTGATTTTGATCAGTTTAGTGTCAGTTTGGACTCTATAAAGTCCGAAATAATTCTCAGCATTCTAATCTATATGTAAAATGTTAGTCCCAAATCAGCCTATATATTCTAAACTAAGATGTTAAATGCAATCATCATATGTAGTTATAATATGGTAAAGTAAGTCACTTTTGTATTCTGATCATTTATCAAAATTAAATTATAATTTTTTGTCTCGTAAACAACAAGAGGTGCAGAAAAAGTGAATATGACAAACTTGTAGGAAATTCAATTTCTTACAAAAAAGGTCTGAACACCAAATCGCTAACATCGATATTTCTTGAGATATTGGGCTTTAAAGTTGAGGTAGTGTTTCTACAATTTAGCTCAATAATCCATGAAAATTCCACTCTACCTCAACTTCAAAGTTAAATTGAGTTTTGGTTAAAAATCATTGAAACATTTTTTTTACATAAGTTTTTGAAAAATAAAGTTGACCTTTTTTTGGGTTTTCGTAAAAAACATCAGTTTTTTCGTGAAAACCAGTATTAAGTAGTTTTTGGAGTCGCTGATTACGAATCTGATATTAAATTTAAAATATTCGAAATAGCGGATTCAACATGGCGGACAAACTTTTGAAAAATACATCAATTTTTAGAAAAAAAAAAACAATAAATAAAAGCACCCCCCAAATGTGCGTATCCGCAGATAAAAGAACATACGTGTCTCTTATTTTTCGATACTCTATAACATATTTCAATTTCATCAAAATCGGTGAGACACACCTGAGAACGTTTCCTTCTTAGACTAATTTTGATTGACATGAATTAATTATTTACTTTAACAAGACGGAGCACTTGTACATTGAATGATATTTTACTAAAACCGATTTACCCTATATTTAAAAGAAATTGCACTTCAAGTTGTATTGCATCCACTCTTCTCTCTGAATATTTGTTACATATATAATTCAAGAATTCATTTCCTTGAATGCCAACTTGTCTGATCTAAAGGCAAAGAGAACCCTTAAGAAATTTTTCGATTTTATGAAAAAACTTTCTACAGTCTGCATAGCATTGAGCGAACCGAGAAAACTTGTTGAATTCTTTAAATGAAATTCAAAAGAATAGTTTTCCTCCCGAAGTAAATTCCGTCTTTTTCAACGTCGCCGCTTGCTTCAAAACGAGACAAGAAAACGTGGGCATGCACATTGTTAGCTTTTTATATTTAAGATTCTGCGAAGGAAACAATGTGAATTGCAAACAAGCAGTAAAACAAAAATATTAAATAAAAGAATGAAAGGAGAAAAATCGCATATATTTGATATTTCAAAGAAAACAGTTTGATTTGCTTCTTTCTCAGCTTATTTTTATACTGTTTTGAATATTACTTTTATTGGAGAAAAAGAAAATCCAATTTTGAAGTCGGTTTCCTAAAATTGAATCATAATTTTTCATATGGAGCAAACAAGTAGGTTATACCTACAGTATAATCAGTATATCTGAATTATTTTCTGTGGGAAACAATTTTATAAAAGATTTACAAAATTCTAAAGAAATTTAAGCAAAAATTGCCTCAAATATTCTTGCTTCGCTTACAGCAAATTGTAGAGGCACATATAAATCATTTATAAGGTTCGATATTCTTTTAGAAGCCACGTTCACCCCAAGTAATAATGTTTACCTACATAAGAGTGCTTAATAAAAGCAGCAAACGAGAAAAAATGACTTCCATTACGGGGATAAAACCTACAACAACTTCAGAACAGCGGAGGTAGGCTGAGCAAAATCTTTCCGAAAAGATGTAATTTATGGTGTCATCACTCAATCAAAGTGTTTGCTGCGTAGCCTGGAAACGATGTTAGCCAAATGGCTTCATTAAGGGTTATTCAGATTTTATGCCTTGTTCCATACCGCATTCAATTTCAAATAAATGCGCTGTTTGAACCACTAAATATCATCGTTTTTGTATATAAATGTATTTTAATGACCGATATTTTCATTAGGTACTTCTATTTAATTATCTTTAGAGCTTAGACCAAACAACCAACCATTAAGTTATATGAAATGGTATTCTAGTAAATTTAGTATTTTGATGCAGTCATTGACTGCATTATAATGCTCCCATATCCTTGTCCTATTACAGTGAAGTGCATAATCCACCATCCACAATGTCATTTAATTATCAGATAAATGTTACCACCTACCTGCATCTATGCATATCTAAACCTGTTGAGGACTGGGCTTTCAGCATTCAAGTATCAAGATTTCTGCTGCATGTTTGATGGATGGAATATTGTTATGACTTTACACAATACGTTTTATCGTCACCATTGAATGCAATCGATTTTTCTCGTTTTAGATGCGATGCACGTTGGCATTTCGTAATGAAACATAAGATATCATCTCAATGGCATTATGAATTCCATACAATGCGATATGAAGAATGAAATAGGAAATGTCAAATATATATACCTATAATATATACCACGGTTGTTTTGTCAAAAAAAAAACGAATGGGGACAAGATTGCTTTATAAATAAAATGTTTGATATATTTATACTTATTTAGTTTTTTTTAGTTATTGGTAAAACTAAATCCATTTGATTTGAATTTGTGAATTTGTTTTAAGAATTTAATGAAATACCATGAACAATTTCTACATAGCTTTGATAAAAACTTGAATTTTAACATAGGCATTTAAAATTATAAGCAGCTTTACGAAATATTTTGTGAAGTTGGTTTTATAGGTAAACTGGCTGTGATAAGAAAAATTTGTTGTAACGAGATTAAAGTTTTAATACCTACTTCATGAATTAAATTTAATTATTAAAACTGAGTGCATATACTTGTTTTGTATCAAAATTAGATAAGCAACACGGAAAAAAATTTTTGTGAATATTGCGTCTTTTCTGGCACTATCCCTGAATTTTCTGATATATTTTGGGATAATGCATAATGTTGGTATTACTACCAGCGAAAATTAGTGGCATTATCTTCTAAAACTTCTGTGTGACTTTTTCATCATATGTTGTTGTATTTTATGTTCATTTATGTGAATTGATTTTTAATTTTTGCTATCAATATTGTTTTCCGTGAAGTATTAATAACGTTCAGTTATTATATTAAATACAATAGCTTATACCCTGGACACACGACGCGGAAGAATAATCATTAATTCGACTACGTAATAGATTCAATGATCATGCCTACTTTGGGGTGACACACGGTAATTACGAATTTCTTGCAATTCGATTTGACAGTTGTCAAATTGGTGGTAGTTGTGTGACATTTAAAATAGAATCATCTTTTATTTTGGATAATTTAAATATATTTATGCAAATAAACCATCACAAAACGAAATCCAGAAAGGTTAAAGTACTTGCGCTTCAAAGAGTAAAACGTATCCGAAGAAATATGTGTAAAATGCAAAAGTTGAAGGTAGGCGCTCTGCTGCTTCGTGCAAAAAGGAAGTTGCGAGGACGTTTGTGGACTCTGCTTCCAAAATTACTAAAACTATTTCTCTCACAAAACATAAACAAATGAAGGTATTATGATGATATGAAGTGACAGCTGGAAAATTAGTCGATTTTCCAAAATTTTCCAATAAATTGCACTTTCTTGACACTGCACGCGCTCTGGTCGGAAAGTAGGAATGATCATTCGTATTGAATGAGCTTGGGTAGACGTAACTTGTGCAATGACGATTGAAATGATAATTACTTCTATGATGTGATGACACATGGCCTATTCAATGATCATTCCTGCTCAAATGATCATTGATATGTCCCTCTGTCTAGGGTATTATACTGTTCTATAATTTAGTTCTCGAAAAATTTATCCCAGTCCATTGCTACCTCGTTTGTTGAAATTCGTCTAATAGTTTAGGTTTTAAGAGAGAATAAAACAATTTGCATACTTACACTTCATTAGACTTCACTTAAACTTTACCGTAGTCGGATATAAATGTGATAAAAATTCTTTCAAAGTGATTTTGAATGTAATATAGTAAAAATAAACTCTCTCTCTTTGTAGGTTAATTTACAGAATAATTTTCTTGATTAAGTGAAGCCAAGCAATTACAATGGCACGAGTAGTTCTTATTTGACTTTGCGTTCTCCCTTGAGATAATATCCTTGAAACTTTCGCTTCCCATTTCGCTTTCAGGTAATTTTACGAACATCCACGAAGATGAACATAACTCAATTATACTTTCTGAAGGTTTAGGAAAGTTTTATCTGTATTGATTTTATTACAACTCATACAACTGCTGGAAATTTCGTTCCTAATCCATATTCTTAGGGAACTCGTAGTAGATTCATTAATTAATTAGAAATCGATACTGGCCTTAAATATTTATTAGATAAGTTGTAATTAACTCAGCATTTTTACTCACATATTTATTATTCAGCTCAATGAGAAAAAAAAAACTTATAAAAACAATAAAACAACATTAAATCGGAAATTTTCAAATTATTTAAAAAAATTGCAATTTTAATAACGTGATAATCTAAAGCGTGTATATTTGATGCGATATTTTTCTCAATGCTGCATCACATGATCTGAACTTCATAAACAAATTCACAGCAAATTCACAAAAATAATTCTTCACACGTCTGTTTGCTTTCATCGGTAGGTTTATATAAAATATACATAATACATGTATAAAATATATTGCAAATTGATTCTCAGATAGCTGAAAGAAGAATTAATTTTAATAATTGTTGTATATCAGGAAAGTGATAAATCACTCAATTCCGTACTTAATGGGAAAATCAATAAAAGGTCATTAGGATCTCCAAGGAATATACCTACTTATTCAGGCAGGATGTGTTAATCAGCAATTTTCTTCTATCTATTAAGCCAATTTATTTGCAAATAAAGATTTCATATCAACAATTTATAGTCAGAGGAAAAATTTTACAGACAAAGTTTGTATACGACAATGTTTTGGATTAAAATAGTTAGGAAATTAAATTTTATTAAATTAATAAAATTCTGAAGTTAATAAGTTATCATTACAAATTTTAGAAATTTATTACATTATAAGGCTAAGTGAAACATAAATTATAAATACGAAAATACGGGAGATATTTAATCCAAATAAGGTAAATTTGGGGATCGTCGTATATGAGCCTAATAAGCTCTCTATTCTCCCTTTTTAAGTCTTCTGAGAACTTGGTATACATTTTCCTAAATGAATTATTTCCAAATATATTAAATTTCAAACCCTAGAGCACTTTGAACCGATGGTACCCACAAGCTGCTCTTAGACTTATTCAGCGAAGCAGCAACGGAGCGTGGTATAAACGAATTACTTTTAATTATCCACGACATATATATTACTGGTTGCTGTCCGTTTAAAATTAATGAGCAATAAATTTTCAATTTTATTACTTTATTTAATTACAATCAGACTGGAAGTTCTCTGATGAAATTAAATATTAATGTGCCTTCGTGCACCATATGGATAAAACTTCAATGAATCAGCAAGTTTTCTGTGCGGTTATTTTTTGAACAAAAATAAAATAAAATTTGTTCTCGAACTTTTCGATATTTTGTGTTAAATAATATTTATAAAAGACAAATGCAAATTGTTGTGAGTTGAAAAACACTAAATGAAAGCTGAATATTGTAATTCGGTTTCTGAATTCTTATTCAATCTTTCAATGCTGATGTAAGCAATTGAGAAAATATTTCGCTTCTTTAATAGTACTCTCTAAAAAATATGTGTAATCTTCCACAACTTTCTTACAACATGTATGTAGTAAATTTACAATTTTTCATTAAAAATACATATTTTATCTAAAAAAGTTAGTAACTTACAAGAAATTGTAATTTTGCAATTTATTAGTAAATTTGCTTGATTTATCTTGCAATATTCAATACAATTTAAATATAGACATCAGTGGCGTGGGGTCCATATAACACGATTCCTACCGGCTTCCCTTTTGGGAACTCATCCTATTCCCGTAAATTTAAAACTTGTTCTATGCCTGTAAAATTCCTGGAAAGCGCTCCCAAAATTCATCTCGTAAAGAAAACATGGCAAAACAAGTGATACAACCAAAAACAACCATAATCTGTTGTTGCACTACGATGGAACCTTCCCTCGCACCGTAGCAGGTTCTATCAAGGGGTTACATCGGGTATGAAGCGCTCGCTCGCTGCTTCTGTAAGCCGGTCATTTTACGGCTTACTCAAGCCCACACTTTTCTCCACGAGTAACAAAGAAATCGTGTGTGATATCCTTTGCTCACTAAAAGCAAATCCTATAAGCAAATAACACGATAGAAACCGGCTTCTCGGTTGAAACTCGGGTCACTTCGGCGGGTGGTTGTTTATTTCTTAGAATGTCAGCTGATTCGTGTCTTCTCTATGAACGGGTGTGAGTGTAGTGGTGCTCTCTTATTATTCCTATAACACGGTAGAAAGCGGCTTCTCGGGTGAGTGGGGTTGGTTGGGGTGGGTTTGGTTATTAATTTTTTTTTCATAAACAATATTCAGCTGACTGTAAATTTCTTTGATACTGAAGGGGCTGTGAATTGTAGGAGTGAATGCTCCCTTATTTCACAAGAACACGGCAGAAGTCGTCTTCTCGGAAGAGAGGGGTGTTGTGGTTTTGTTTATTATATTTTAATAAAAAAATTGTTAACTTGTGTCTCTTTTTGCCTTGGCGCTCAACGGATTGTGACTTATGAGTGTGGTGTGGTGCTATGTACTTTATTACCTCTCGATAACACGATAGAATCCGGCTTCTCGGGTTTTTTCGTTAGGTTCGTCTATTCGGATGACGATTATTTATTTGTTTCAATTTGTCAGTTGAAGCATTTGTCGTGCATGTTTGATTTAAAGTGAAGTGTAATTGTACTTTAATATATAGAATTTAATTGTGAAAAGCTGGTGAGAATTTTGTAAGGTCTAGGTGGTCTGTTATAGGACATTTTAGTAGCTTTTTATTTATATCTTGTTCTAGATAATTATCTAGATCGTAGATTAGTTTTGGAGTATAAGTAAGATTAATTATATTTCATATCAACTTTTCACAGTTTTTGTTAACCGCTTTAGTTTGGTTGCACGATACACGCGACTATAACGGTTTTTTTCAAAGCCACTTATATTATTCTTGAAGTTCATTGTATATATGTCCATATTTATTCATAATATTCATATAGCACTTAACTTCCAATGACTTTAAGTATGATAGAAGTGGCCGACTAAATTCGACAAGAATACACGCAGTCACTGTTGAACATATTTTGTAATATCTGACTTCATTTGGTAAGTTTTTTTTCGCTATTAAGATTCTGATTTTTGCACCGGCTTACCTTCTCAAAAATTTCACCCCACGCCACTGATAGACATTGTGGAAAAATACATCAGAGTGGGAAAATTTAATGTATAATTCGTAGAGTACCGATGCCGGAGTAAAAAAGCGCACAAGTTAGGGTTTTGTTACGTTTTTTCGTCTTTCGAGAAGTAAATCTTGAAATTTTCAACTTCTTTTAAAATTACGACGTTTTTAAGTTAAATATAAAGAATTTTTTTATTTTCGCACTCACTTTCCTACTTATGTATTGTATATAGAGAAAAGTAACTTTAAAATAGCAGTGCCGAATCTTCTATTGTTATTGTGATGAATTTTGATTTCCTTAAGGGGTTACATGGGTCTTAAAGGTATAAAAAAACGACTTCTTTAAAAAATTTTGTTTCAAAAACGAAAAATCTTTTTTATTTAAAATTTAAACATATGAAAGTAAAGTACTTAAAGTACTTGTAAAAAAAATTTCAGCCAAAAATATTGAAAATTTTCCATTTTCCAGCCGTTTTTCGCCGTCAACCTTTTTTTTTGCGGTGGACATATTTCGGTGTGGATTCATCTGAAATCAAAAATTCAAAAATTTTCTTGTAGTTTATGCCCTTGGCTCGTGATTGAACGAAGGAATTGAAAAAAAAAATTAAATTTGACATTTTGACATGAGTTTGAATCAATTTTCGTCTCAAATTTTTATGCGTTTTTCCGATTCTCATCATTTTTAAAAGGTCTTTTTCGTATAAAACAAGAACGACTTGACCGAATGAAAATTCCTTCGTTCAATCACGAAACAGTACTATAAAGAATAACTGTGCAAAGTTTCAACCAAATCGGTCAATTTATTTTCGAGAAGTCGTGTCCACCGCAAAAAAAAAAGGTTGACAGCGAAAAACGGCTGGAAAATGGAAAATTTTCAATATTTCTGGCTGAAAATTTTTTTACAAGTACTTTAAGTACTTGACTTTCATATGTTTAAATTTTAAATAAAAAAGATTTTTCGTTTTTGAAATAAAAATTTTTAAAGAAGTCGTTTTTTTTTTCCTTTAAGACCCATGTAACCCCTTAATTAACTACAGCCTTACAGAAAATATTTTATTTCATTATTTTCCAACAAGTTATACAAGCTTAGCAATCTTAAAAATTCATAAAAATATAGTTCAATATTTATACAAACATATGGAGGGTGAATTAGAATCTTTTACAGAGTAAGTTATTCCTCCTTTATTTCCTCTTTTTTCTGTTTTAATATTGAACTATTTTCATTTATTTTTCAGAGCAGTAGTTCAATTTAAGAAAATTTAAATTAATCTCAATATCAATGAAATATTCCAAGTTACTCCTTTTTAATACACTTCCGTGTAAATGTACCCTGAAGAACTAGTAATTTTCCTCCATATAGGAGTAATACTAAAATACAAAAAATTAAATCTATATACCAATATATCAACATTACTATACATATGAGTATTTTTCTTTTACCCAATCTAGCAGTAGTTTTACAATTACTCAAATCCTCTGATGAATATTTACATCTACTAATTCCAATTTTACACATGGCTCGTCATCATCATTATTACACTTCATTGTAAATTTGAAATCCTCAATTATTTTTAGAGAGTGCAGCTATTTTACTTCGTACACAATTATAAATTTTCTAGGTAAAGAGTCTACAAATTAAAAATTTGAGATTTTTATTTTAAAACATTTAACAAATAAATTGAATATTATGGATATTCGATTTATTACAAAAATTATGTAGATTTTCTTAGGATCATTTTTCCTTTTTGATTTTTTTCATCATTATCGATTTCGTTAAAAATTCGAATTTTAAAAAATTCATCAGACATTTTTTAAACACAAGTGCATGCAATGCTCTTGAGATCGTACATGTGTGCATAGAATTTTTTCATCACCTGCCCGAAGCTGCCTTGTTTGATCGGTAATTGCACTTCATGCAGAAAACCCTATATACAGGTATGAGATAGATGAAAATGAATTGTGATTTGTGAAGAGTTTGTTCAGTTCCTGTATGCATCCTCTATGCTCAATTAATTTCTGGTCGAGTGTGTTGGAGCACTCATCACAGATAATTTTGGAATTTGGCAGCGAATCCATCCGCTTGAGGCCATTGAAAGTGCTCCGCACTTAATTTTCATCGTAGGGAGAAATCCTCTTCCATTTCCGTGTGAAGTGATGGGGAATTGTCGGAAGCACCATAAATATCAGAACTTGAAATTTTCAAGTAGCTCAAGGAAATGAAAGAGCTATTGAGCGTTCTAATTAATTTAACAATTTGAAAATTGTTTTGAGCAAAGTGGCAAAATGAATGGATTGGGATAAATGAATTAATTTAGAGATAGGGAGAAGTACATGAGTAGATGTGCTTAAGTTACTGTCATTTTTATTAAACCCTTGTTGTGTAATAGGTAGTTGATCAAATTACTCCACGAATCAAAAAAATTTCCAAGTCTCTAAAAATGTCCAAACTCAACTAGAATTTTATAATAAAGGAAAGGAAGAAATTAAAACAATAATTTTATCATATCTTGCTGTAAATAATTAATGTAAGCTTGTAAAACATTTAACAAAAAATGCACCTGTTTCTCGATTTGCGCGGTATGGTGTGAATTAACCATGTCGCTTTTACACGGTTTTTCTATTTAAAGGTGACGTTAAAGGAATGAGTAGAAGTCTAGGTAACTAACAAAAGGAATTGTTTTATGTTTTTAAGATTTTATGTGATAATATTACGTATTATTTACTAATTTATATTATTTCCATTTTAAAGGTTTTTTTTTTTTTATTGCGTACCTATATACCATGTAAATATTGAGGGATGGGTGTATATGAACTACCTACCTACTATGAATCACTTTTGTACTAACTTTTTGTCAGTGTGTTAAATATTATTGATCCAATTAATAGATTCTTCAATCTGTAAAATATTAATTTTGATGTTAGAATTGAAAGTTAACCATACAGAAACATCAAAATACTCAATTTTCAGCATTTCTCCAGATAGTACCTAAAATTGTAATTTTGTATTAGCGATTTGACACACAAAAATTTGGAGTACATAGTTTAAAAAATAAGTCAGTTGAAATTAGATATTCAATATTTTCAATGGCATCAGAACAAACAGAGAATCATTTTTATCAGAGGATATGATTAATTTAAAGTCTAAATAGTGTTATTGGAACTAAAGAGGCAGTTATTTAAAAATTGGCAGTTTTTTTTCGGTTATAAATATTTCTTTTATTATTGTGACGAGTGTTTAGCCCTTTTTTATTTTCTATGACATTTCTCTACGTCTTAGAGTTAGGTTAAAACTCCTAAAACTTTATTAAGTTCAATTAAACTATTTTAGAATTCTTGTAAAATCAACATAGTTTATAACTGAAAAATAAAAGTTTGGAAATAATGCAAACATGTCTAATTGTCATTATCTTATGTGCCAAATGTCTTTGACCTTTCCAATTGCAAACCGCTTTTCATCATCTTAATGTTGTTGTATAAAACGTGCCCAAAATTCTCAAATAGAAAGCCAGCAAATTACTTTAGAAAAAAAGGTAAATTCAATTATTTCCGCTCGTTTTAGGTTGTCAAGGGAATGCAAATGGTCTAATTTAATTTTTTGCGACAATTTTAAAACGATGCAATAAAATCATCAATAGCAATTGAGAGGTTTACTTTCTATGCGGAATCCGAATGATTGAGAACGAATTACAAATTAGTTGGTTGAGGGGATGTTTATATTTGCAAGGTATAATTTGCGTAATCGTATTATACCTTCATTTCCCATTAAATGCTCCTCTGATCATGAATAAAACTGCAAAATTCGAATAGGGCTGGTTGCGGTATGTGCCATCGAACGATATAATACAATTACATACATTTCGAGCTCGAAAAAAAATTGATAAAACAGAAACAGTGCAGCTGTCCACTTCCATTAAGGATATTGGATAAAATAATAAAATTCACTTTTATGGCCACCTTTGCGGAGTTGTGAAAATTCCATTTCTGCTAATATATTTAAAATCTCTGGGGAGTTCTTTTGCGACATTTCGGCCTCGAAATTAAACTTTTGCAATTTTGCATTATATTATGGTGTTGGAGATTTTTCATTGGGCCGACATAAAATAATTTAAAGTTTTTAACTTACTTAAAAAGTTGACGAACTTAAACTAGTGTACAGAGCAAAAAATATCTCCCTACAATTTGTGAAGACAAAATGTGCTGCCTTAAACGTGTAAATTTCAACAAGATTAGCTAACTGCAAAATTGTCTATGGTTTAGGTAAATTTATGAATTATAAAAATTGAGGAAAAATTGATTTCATAAAATGTACGTAAAGTTTATCAATTTAAGGTATATACGCATATAATGTATATATATTTATTCTTTGTGTAAATAATTCCACAATATTTATTTATTTATGTATACTTTCATATTTATAATATGTATATTTTTAAATAAATCGTGTTATATCATCTTTTTATGCCATGCCATAAGAATAGACTGTGTTTCAAATTAAATAATAAATTAACACAATACCTACAGCCATAGCAATCTTACAAAGAAACGCGATATATAGAAATCACATAAAATATTAAATGTCTTTGCACGCAAAAAATAAACAATTTGTACTAACTATATAATATAATAGGGGTACCGGTTAATTCGTGCGGTTTTCTAACAGATGGCGTAACTTGTTTTATATTCCAGTGATTCACCTTTCCAAATATGTGTTGGAAAGCTACTGTCATATAGTTTCAGAATCAGTATGTGTCATTTAGCTGAAGCGTAAACAACAATACTTTTTTTTACTCTGAAAATGTCGAATTTTGTGCTGAATAAAGTGTTTTTGCGGGGAGTACTTCTTCATTACTTCAATATGAAGAAAAAGGCTGCCGAAAGTCATCGTATTTTGGTGGAAGTGTATGGTGTGCATGCTCTAGCTGAGCGTACGTGCCAGAAGTGGTTTGCACGGTTTAAAAGTGGCAATTTTGACTTGGAGGACGATGAACGGCCCGGACAGCCAAAAAAGTTTGAAGTCCACGAATTGGAGACACTGCTCGACCAAGATCCATTCCAAACGCAAGAAGAACTTGCAAAATCACTTGGCGTCGCTCAACAAACCATTTCCGATCGTCTAAAAGCAATGGGAATGATCCGGAAGGTAGGCCATTGGGTGCCGTATGAATTGAAGCCAAGAGACGTCGAACGCCGATTTTTCGCGTGTGAACAACTGCTTCAACGGCACAAAAGAAAAAGTTTTTTGCATCGAATTGTCACTGGCGATGAAAAGTGGGTCCATTACGATAATCCAAAACGTCGGGCAACGTATGGATACGCCGGCCATGCATCATCATCGACGGCCGTTCAGAATATTCATGGCCTGAAGGTTATGCTGTGTATTTGGTGGGACCAGCTGGGTGTGATCTATTATGAGCTGTTGCAATCGAATGAAACGATCACAGGGGAAGTCTACCGACGACAATTGATGCGTTTGAGCCGAGCACTGCGCGAAAAACGGCCGGAATATGAACAAAGGCACAGCAAGGTAATTTTGCAACAGGACATTGCTCGGCCACATGTTGCACAGGTCGTCAAAACCTACCTTGAAACGCTCAAATGGGATGTCCTACCCCACCCGCCGTATAGTCCAGACCTTGCGCCATCCGATTACTATCTCTTCCAATCAATGCAACATGGCCTGGCTGACCAGCACTTCTCCAATTATGAAGAAGTCAAAAATTGGATCGATTCGTGGATAGCGGAGAAGCCGGCCGAATTTTTCAGAAAGGGTATTCGTGAATTGCCAGAAAAATGGGAAAAGGTTATAGCTAGCGATGGACAATACTTTGAATATTAAATTTGTAACCATTTTTTCACAATAAAGCTTCAATTTTCGAAAAAACCGCACGAATTAACCGGTACCCCTATTAAACATTTAACAAAATATAACATTTTTCGTTTGTTTCTTTGTAAGACTGTAGATGTATGTACATAGTATGTGTGGGCTGTGGAGCCGTCTTGCCGAATAAACTTTTACCGTCTGGTGTTTGTATTTGAGTGTTGTCAGTGTACACAAAATATGGAATAGTACGCAGATTGCGTAAGGTTATGCCTATAAATCGAAAATAATATTTTCTTAAGATTTACTAAAATGCAATATGGTACATTACCTAAAAAAAGAAAAATTTACTTATTTATTTATTTATTTATTTATTTATTTATTTATTTGAATACCACTCAGATCAACTTGTTAAGCTTTTCAGTTTGACTTTCGGGACTGCGTAGCAATAACGTTTAAAGCACCTTCTTATACTAGGGACATAATTTTTCTATATAGCTTCAAAACATAAAAATTTATGAATCTTTGAGAAAAATTCCTGCTCTTCAGTGTGGTTAAGGGTTCAGATTTTATGAATTTCGACAAGTGCTTCAAAGCATACTTGGGTGGTGAAACAAATTTCCGTTCTTAATAACGCCAAGACTTTCATTTCCCGACATCTGGTGGATTTCGATTATCAATATTCAACCAGACCCATAAGGTCTAATTTGACCTTTTTAAGTAGCGATATTGAAATGGAATTTCTGCTACATTGGAAATTTACCAATGATGTGACCGCTCCCGGAGCTGCGAAATTCTGCAATTTAGTGAGAGTGGATCGGTCTGGCTTGAACTCTGGAAGGGTATTAATATCAACGTTCGGACCATTAATTTTATTTCAATAGAAGCACTTACCCGGAGGAAGGCATCTGCATAGTCGGTGAAGGACTCGAGGAGAAGGATCCGATCCAGCGAAATCTACAGAGACTTAAGGGTAAAGGACCATAATCACTACTATACGAAACCTGAAATATACTGCGGCGTTCGAAACGAAAAAACTACACATGAGCATAAATGGATCTGGGATTTACGACTGAGCTACGCGAAAACTGAGAGCACTCCCATTGCGGTTGGGTGCATCTGAATGCTGTCATAAATAAATTCATGTAGCTTTAGAACAAACGCAAATCTCCTGGAGCGTTAAATTTCTTGTTGTTGGTCCAGCGATGCGACATATGTTCGCTCTCACAGGATATGTTCCGGGATACTTTGGCACTAAATCAAAAATGCTGTTAAAAGTTGTCGTCACCTTTAGTATCCTTTACTGTGCTAGTTTTAATTAAATTCAATCGGAAGTTCTCTATTTACCGTCAGATTCAAAATAGTCCTTTTTCCAAAAACCGCTTTTAAAACTGAGAACTTATAGCCTAAAATAGGTCAAGTCTGACTAAAAATTAATTTAAGGTCAACGATAATTAATAATAATGATACAAATTAAAAATAATTTATGCACTTTTAAAATCTTTAATGAAGTTTAAGGAAAATCTGGAACATTGTGTCCTTTTAGGCGTTTAATTCAATCTTTAGTTCAACTATGGCGGATAAGAAAGTTGCAACTTCAAGAAATGTAAATACACTACACGAAACTATTCAAATTTGCTTATTGTTTGCAATTGAAATATCATGGATCTATGACGCCCGACAATTTCCATTTTTATGAGATATCTAGGAAATTGATACGTATCGTAATTCATATAATTAATATCGATTTTGTAAGCCAAATTCAAAAAATCAAATTCCAAATAGTTTTTGATCAGAACACTCGATTTACACACTAGATTGGTTACTGAAAAGTTCCATATTTTAAATCGTCCAACTTACATCAAAGTGAGGAAATAAAAGCATATTTCTGATTGTTAGTAATTTCGAATAATTTGCAATTCTTTTGCAAAACACGTTCGAAAGAATCAAGTTTTACTAGTTACAAAAACGTGGTGAGGTTTAAACGTGATTTAAAAGAAATGAAGGAGATTCAAAATAAAGTATGTATCTGGGCTCATAATGACAATTAAGTTTTGAAGTTAAATTAAAATTTTATAGAATCAAAAAAAAATCAAACAAAGGTACTAATTATTTTGGATTTATATTAGTACTACTTTTAGAGAGAAGTTAAGTGAACAAGCCTTAACTTTGGGTTTGGAACACTAAAAAATAGTTTTTAGAATATCTATTTTACCACAAATAAATATAGAGCCAATTTTTATAAGACTAAATAAATAAATTGGTGTCTTAAAGGATAATTATTAAAAAAAAACTTATTTTTATAATATATAATAAGTTCACAATAGAGAGTGTTTTAATGCACCTTATCTCAAACATGTACATGTATACTGTTATACTATCCTTTCCGTAGAAAAGGCTATAGCTAAAAATTCCATTTTTATTGTAAAACGTTTTTATTAAATCACTTTTTCTATCCGGAACAAATTGTTGCTATCAAAATTTCGACTAGTTCTAAATAAGCTAGAGCTTTAAAATTTTGCACATGTGCATAAATCCGAAGACAATGCAATATAATATATCTAATATTGCTCTAGATCTAATATGGCAGCCAAGATGGCGGTTTACCTTTTTCTTCACAACCCCCTTGATACGGGTATCAAAAGTTGCTTTTTAAATTAAAATGAAAATTAAAATTGATAGCCACAATGTCGTCAAAACATTTCCGGAATGAAACAGAAACAATAATCGTTAAGACTTTAAAAGCTGGAGTTACAACATTTGAAGTTTTACCCAAAGTAGTAACGTGATGGGGCCACTTTTGACCCATCGAATGAAAAGTTAACGTGACAGTTGCATTAACGTTGTGCTCAATACCACAGTCTATAAGGACTCGTTAAATTTCACCTGCAAACAGGCACGCTGTGCTTTTAAGTGAGCTTTAAAATATTTACGTTTAATGAATATATAAAGCCCGAATGATACGCCCACCTGCTCGTCTATTTGTGGGCATGGCCATTACTTCGTGAGGAATAAAATAAAGTGGCAGGATGGGGAGCTTGCAAAATATTTTCCAGTGCTTTTCGCTGCCACAATTTTTAAAAACAGCGCGTGACGCTGCGAACAAGCTTGCTTTAAGTAATTACTGTCAGAGGAGAGTAAGATGAACGCCTTCAAACATCAGTGGCAGCTGTTACTCTCAAGATATACGGTTTCGCTGAATTTCGCTAATGGAGCTAATTATAAAAGTTACGCTGCCATTAAAGCGGGACGGCACAGCACGCGGCTGTTTATGCGAGCGTTTTAAGGGCGCCTTAAAACGCTGACATTTCCCATGAAATTTCAATATTTTCAGCGTGACACCCGATGCTGACTTCATTATGTAAAGCTGACGGATAATCCACAAGCTGGCCACTGTAGCGCAATGGGGAGGCGGGAATTGAAAGTACCCGCCTCAGCCGCAAACCTGGATGACCGCTGTTGACACGCTCACGGTGGGTCAGAATAAAATTGGCTGAGATCGATAAAATACGCCCGAAACAGGCATTGGCGGCTGCATTCGAAGCTTAAATCGGGCGAACTGGATTAGAAATCCGGGCACCGTCTGGCGCTCTGGCCAAGTCGCATGCGACCACAACAAGTACAGCAATCGAACTCTGGCGAAGTGGTTCTTTTGTTGGATCTTTCCCTTTTTCCCGGATTTTCACCACCCAATTCGCCATTGGTTGCAGCCGGGCGCTATAACTTAGTTAGGATGCAATGCAACCGATAACACGATTCAGCTCATATTGACACTGTCAGAGGAGCCACGATTCGGCCATAAATATTCCAATCGTCCTGGCAGTCGCTTCCGCAGCCAACAGGAGCCAGGAGGACGTGGCGCCTTTGGCAAGGGCACATCATAAGCCGAAAACTCATTTCTGTTATGGTAATTACCTCGGTAATATGCGTTTAGATGCCCTGAACAGGAACGTGGACGTCCAGACAGAAAATTGGTAGGTGCTGATTTGGACGGGAAATCCATTTGCATGCAGATCCAATTCCCAACGAAATGTATTGTTTTGACTAGATTGAGGTGAAGATGCGATGGTTTCGCAGATAGACTGATTATGCTTGTATTTGATTCATTCTTGATTCCCCCAAATATATGCAGTTAGGAAAGCCTGGAGCTAAGAATTCAAATTTTGACAAAAGCACTTAAAATTATAATTATACTTTGGATTACTCACTAAATGTTTGAATGTACTTGTAATTTTTTCTTTAATATTCGTAGTGGTATTAATATACGTTTTTGATACAAAGCCAATTCAACTTTCATACTAAAACATCATTAAGGGGGTATTCTCATGTGAAAACTTTGAAAAATCGATTTTTTTTTTCATATTTCGATAGTAAAATCTATCGAAAATATGCTGTGAAAAATTCAGACCGAAATTCCTAGTACATATTACATAAGTTACAACTCATAGTCGCCGACGCGCCGTAAGCAACTTGTTCTGCTCTTGAAAATTTAAACGCATTTTTCTCGAAACATCACTTTTTAAAACGATCAGTGTCCTAACAAAAAAACTATTCAACCGATTGCTTTGAAATTTATATATGTTCTTCTACACATTAATAGTTATCGTCGTACCAGAATTGTTTATTTTCGAATATATTTTCTTAATTTTTCTAAACGATTTTTAACAAAAAAAACCACGACTTTCGTAACTTTTTTTTCTACAGTCCGCCATTTTTTTTGTTTTTCAATGAAATTGATTAATTCGGACGACAGCGACAGACCTACTGAACAATAATCCACTTGACTTTTTTATTTCGGACAACATGAACAGCCGCTATCACACTGACCAGTGACCTGCTTTTTTTTTTTGGTGTCTAATTTAACTAAAAAAAAATATGTATAAAAAATGCAAAATAAGAAACAAAAAAAAATTTTTTATACAGTTTAAGATATAAATAAAAACATATAAAAAAATTAAAGTGATTGAATTTTATTGTCTTATAAAAAAAAATTCCCAAAAAGAGGTAAAATTTATGCGTTTACATGAGAATAACCCCTTAAACAACCAGAATCACTGAACAAGAATCCGAAAACACAGATTTATCGATTCTGATCCTTCACATCATACTTTGCATTATACTCTATAAGATTAATTATTAAAAATACTCATTGGTATCAGTACAGCACACGTTTTTCCATCCCATTGCAGGTTTTTAATAGTTTTTTCCAATTAATTTTGCTCAATTATAAAATATTATACATATATTTATAGTATATTAACGAGTTGGTTATCATATAAAAATCATGAAATTTCCACATTAACATAATATGTCATCTTATTAGTTTTTAATATGTACCTTTCTATGTTAAAATGATATAACATTAAATGTAAAAGATTACTTCAATTATATCCACCATTGAAATAATATGACATACTAAAGCTATTAATTCAATATTATGGATTATTACAATTCAATAGGTTCATTTAATATTTTTTAAATTAATTTCTTATTACTCCATTATTATTCCCATATTAGAAATGACAGATTAAAAATATTTATTCAAAGTTATATTAAAAATGTTAGGATCGTGTTGTAAACAGAGTTAATCTTTTAAAGAGTATCAATTTATATTTTTTTCTAGCATACTTAGAATAAAATGTAGAAATTAAATATATTAGGTTGTACCATAATAATCTGATAATTTTTTCGGAAACGTTCTGAACATTTTTTACAACTTCGAGGAAGTTCTTTGACTATGAGTATAAATACCCGTGAGCGCACTCAGTTCATCAGTGCAATAATCGACAGCGCAGCGAGTAGCATTATGGAAAAATTCGATTTGAAAAGACGAGACATCCACGTCCTTCTACTTTATGAATTCCGTTTGAAGCATACAGCTAAGCAGGCGGCACAAAATATATGTATGTCAAT
This sequence comes from Dysmachus trigonus, assembly GCA_949715965.1. Lineage (NCBI taxonomy): Eukaryota > Metazoa > Arthropoda > Insecta > Diptera > Asilidae > Dysmachus > Dysmachus trigonus. The sequence goes on along the minus strand of OX454322.1, from coordinate 64,876,329 downwards.
GTATGGGAAAAAATGTGGTCTCTTATCATACAGTAGTAGATTGGTTTCGACGTTTCTCGAATAGCGACTACACAACCTTGAAGATAAACCTCACGAAGGGCGGCCGGTTGAGGTTGATGTCGACCGACTAGCGCAGCTCATCGAGGAAGATCCAAGGAGGACTACTCGTCAACTTGAAGAACAACTCGGATGCTCCCATACTACTATCGCTCGACATTTGAAAGTGATGGGTAAAGTGTACAGGCACAGTCAATGGGTACCCCACGAATTGACGGATGGTCAACGGATGATGCGAGTGGCGGTTTGTACTCAATTACTCACTTAACATCGTACTTTTGCTTGGCTTCGTAATTTGGTTACTGGGAATGAGAAGTGGATGCTTTATGTTAAACATAACAATAAGCGACAATGGCTTAGCGAGGGTCAAAAAGGAGTACCGACAGTTAAATGTAAAATTACTACACACAAGGTTATGTTGAGTGTTTGGTGGAATGTGCACGGCATTATTTACTGGGATATGCTGGATAAGGTAGCCGTGAATCTTAAAGGAGAACAAGGCACCTCCTCCACGACAATGCCCGCCCTCACACCGCTTCGATGACATGTAAAAAAATTATGGAGCTAGGATGGATTTCCTTAGCCCATCCTGCATACTCGCCGGATATGTTTCCTTCTGACTACCATTTCTTCCGATTGTTGCAGGCTCACATTAGCGGAAAATCTTTTGATGACCGAGATGCATTGGAACAGTGGTTGTCGGAATTTTTTAACTCTCGTGAGCCCAAGTTTTACGAGAATGGAATAATGTCGCTTCCCCAACGTTAGCAGGAGATCATTGATAATGATGGACTATATGTTCAATAAAATGTTAAGCTAAATTGTACAAAAATATCAAAATAAAGTTCCTTAAAACATTATCAGATTATTATGTTACAACCTAATACATTGAACTAATGCGATAGTTTACATTTTTTAGAAGTTATCGCACTGAAACTATAGACATCACAATCTAATTTAAATTGTAAGTCATAAGTTTACTGAAGTCCCCATACTACAAAATCAACCTGTTTGAATAAGCAGTATTTTTTATTTTTAAAGTATATTTTTATTCATTGATACTAATAATAATTATACGTTAATTTAATAGGTTTCAATTCTTAATTTTCAAAGTGACGCTGTCTTATGTACACGATCAGATTTCTACTATGTATGCTTATATTTTTAATGAGATAGTTTATTAAAATTATAAATATAAATAAATCGGCAGCCCCGATTGGTAAAAAATATATCAATGGGAAAATTTATGTAAAAAATACGATATATTATACATAGGAAAATTAAACAATTCTTTAAACAGCAACAACATTTATCTATGTGGAAGAAGTCAACTAAATTTATGTGAAATTGCAGTCACAAGTAAATGACATGAGTGCACTCTTCGTAAAAAAATTATATTTTGTAAATTTTCATAGAATCAACTGAAAATATTAACAATAAATTCTTGAGATGTCTAACTACAAAAAAAAGTAAACAAAGATTTAATTCCAACTAGAAACAACTCTTTAAAAGACCAACGCAAAAAACTGGAATCTTATAAATAAATTTAAACCTTCGTGGGATGGGAAGGGAGGAGGGAAGGAACAGAGAAAATTTTAACATCAAACAAGTTAATCCGGGAAAGAAATTCTGATCTTTTCTGTCCGGGAAAGCATAAAAACATTTAATTCGTTATGAAGAATCAGAACGCAAAGAAATCTTTTATAGCACTTTATTACCCTGACAAAATTATATCAGTATTTTTGTTTTTTGAAAGCAAAAATTTAAAGCTACTATTTTTTCTTTTCAATTAAGATTAAAATTTGTTTTAAATCTTCAGGTTTAATAAACAGATGTTCTAAAATAAATTTATTTAAAGAAAAACGTAATATCTTATTAATATAATACATATATCCTATTTCCATTACGTGTAAGAAACCTTTAATTTATGCATGAACATATTATGAACTTAATCTTTGAAGGTGTATATTACTATCTTAATTTATCGTTCGTCGACCAACAACAAAATTCAAATGCCTTTTATTTGCTTTGTGTTCGTAAAATAACATGAAAATTGTTCCATGCTTTAATTTATGAAGGCACGCAAATCGTTTTATTCCATAATGAGGAAATATTTTCATTACCCGCCTACTTGGCAGGGAAGAATATCGCAATATACGTTCATTATAATCTACGAAATATTACGAGCAGGGCTGGGTTCCTCACGGATTTTCATGCCTTATGGGCATGCATACATAATGGATTCGAAATAATGCTGTTACTCATTGTTTATTGTACGTCTAAATACAATGCGTTCAATTCATTAAATTCACTACTGCATGCAAACAAAAGCTAAAACATGCTTTAGCATTCAACAAAGATTTACAATTAATTAAATGAATAACATTGGAAATGCATTATAAAACAGTAGTGGGTACGATATACGAGGAGAATAAATATCGCTTTGAACTGATTTCAAATAAACGTTGGCTTTTATTTCTTTATAAATTATCTAAATTCAATTAAATGGATTTGCAGTCGATTATATATTGTTCTAACGACTGTATTTTATTTTATTTTGTGAAATGATATAGATAGTAGTAACCTTTTGTAAATAAATATTGGAAAGTGTTCGGTTTTGTGTTTTTCTTGTAAGTCTAATAATTTTAATTATAGTTACTGCTTATCTTATTCAATTTTAATAAATTTAACTTCTTCTTTTTCTTCGTTTTATTTAATACAAAACAATTAATTTAAAAATATAGTGAAAATCGTTAGTTACTAATGATATATATTTTCGATATTTTAACCATCTAATTTGCCACAAATATCGATATGCTTTCTAAAACTATTAAAAACATGTTCTAACGTTTCATTTGAAATGCCATTGACGATCTTCCCAATGTCTTTAATAAAATCCTCAACTGTTTTTTGGTTATTTTCATAGCAGAGATCTTTAATGTAGCCCCATAAAAAGAAATCACATTAAGTGAGATCTGACGAGAAAGGTGGCTATTTTCCCCTAGCAAAGCGTGGGTACCCTAGGCCAATAACTCGAGCGCCATAAAATTTATTGATGATACTTCTTGTGTGCGATGAGGTGCTGCTCCGTCTTGAATAAAAAAAAAAAAGATTTAACGCGGCTCCTCTTTTTCGCATGAGAAAGGATTGGGTCTCTAACATCCCTTTGTACTTCTCTCCGGCGACAGAAGATTCAAAGAAATGCAGGTAGATACCTTTTATTTAGATGGTTCACATTTCAAAAATATATATTATTAATAATTCACGTTTTCCACTATATTTTTAAATTAATGGTTTGTATTAAATAGATTTAATTTTTTTTATAATAAAATGGACATGAAATAAAAATGACGACTGTCCTTTATTAAAAAGTATTTACATTTTACCGATTTCTCCATTTATTAAAAAATTGTGACCCATTAGTTTTCGCAATTTCCTATTGGACACCCTGTAATTTAATGTATGTTTTATTAAGCATACGGTCAAAAATCTTTGTTTAGATGTATAGCACGCATGCATGTTTGTTCTGCATGTTGTATGTTAATTTTGTACTAACATAACTAACTGATGATAAGTCCCTTATTTATGCAGCTCTGCAGCTTATAGTTTGGACTGATAGTAGATAGAAAAAAACAAAAAAAACAAAAATACCTCTTACTTGAAAGTTATATTTGACAATAGATTTGATTTCAATCTTCGTATAGATATCTATTTTTTGTTTCTAAAACTTATTTTGTTACTTTACGATAATAGACTTAAATTATTCAATCAACAATTATTTGATTATCGATGTGAGATTTCTATGAATTTTTCTATACATCAGTCAATGAAGCGGACAATATAGATTAGTCAGAATAAGTGCCAGTATTAAAAATGAATAAAACTTTAATTTCTTACAAAATGAAGCTAGTTCGCACCAATTATGGAATCAATGATCCTGTTCTTCTGCATCTTTAATTACCTGTAACATTTACTTGATTTTAATTATAGTATTTAACATATAATAAGCAGTATTTAAAAAACAATATCTCTCATCTCACGTCTACACACTAGCAACCTTTTCTGGTTAAACGTCATCGCCAATATTTGTTTACCTTGTCACTGACATAAGATGACATATTCTGGCAAGACATTTCATTTGAAAAATGACATTGCGAATGAAACAAGCTTTAGAGATTTTGATGAAATTACGTGGGATACATAATGATGACCATATCCAGACTATGATTGCCTTGGTGTGGTGCATTCGGTCTTGGTATTAGTGTTGCAGCAACCGACTTAGTATTGGTCTCATCTGCCAAGTTTTTGTCTTATTTGGAAGACTCTTGCAGTCTTGTATTTTTAAACTCAGATCCTTTGAATTCATATGAATACCCACCCAAGTAGATTGGTAATTTTTGCCATATTTAATAGGAATTTTTACTATAATTTTACTAGAAGTCCTATATAATTTTCTCAGTGAATTAATTATGCTTTTGCTCCAAATCTCAATAATTTTGGCTCTACTTATTTTAAGTTATATTTAATTTTATTTTTCAGTCAGCAAAAAGCTCCAAAAGTCGAGTCTTGGTCTTGGTCTTGGTCTTGGTTTTTGTCTTGGTACCGCAGGTATAGTATAAGTCTTGGTTTAGGTCTTAGATTTTTGGAAGACTGCAAGATCAAGATCGATTCTGCTCATCATTAGCGTTAGGAAAACTCGAGTTAAGGGGGGATATACATTTATAATGGCCAAAAAATTCAATTTTTTTTTTTGCATAAAAAGTTAGTAAATTTCCTGTAGAATACGCTCCTGAAACCCTTTTTTCGAAATTCGAACTCCAAGTGTTTTTTTTTTATCGTTCCCGGGATTGCTGATTAAAATGTAAGTACGATTTTTCGATAATTAAAACTTTCAACGCGTTTTTCTCAAAACAGCATTTTCGGAGTTTATGCCGGTAATAACTCGAAAACTAATGATCCGATTGAGCTGAAACTTATAGGATTTCTTTATTATAGTATTACCTTCTATATGAATTAAAAATTATTGTAATATTTTATTATGAAATATGGAAAAATGCGATAAAATGGCGGAAAAAATGTTGTTTTTTTCGAAAAAGTTACGCCAAAAGTGCAAATTTTTTTTTCACTTTTTTTTCAATTCATCTACTAACTGTGAATGTAATTAATGTAAATTTTTTTGATTTTTTGATTTCTGATCAAAATTGCGACCAGGAGAGCCGGCACAAGCAAAATACAACGACTTTTTCAACACCATCTAACGGCCGCCATTTTGTTGAAAAAAATTAAAAAAATTTTTTTTTGTGTACTACATGGATACACTTATAATTGTAAAAAAGTTTCGATTGATTTGAATAAAAACTTCCCCTTGAAAAAAAATTTTCAAAAATTAGTTTTTTTTCTCGTTCTAAATGTATATCCCCCCTTAATAGAATATATAGAAAAGTTAGCAAGATAATTTAAATTCAGCTATTTTGTACACTGTACATATGAAATTTATGGTACCTCTGATGACAACAAAACTACAGTCAGAAAAATGAGCATCTTATATTTAAAGAAATCATGAACTTAAACAATAATCAAGAAAAAGCCTAAATTTCCTATTTTTAAACAAAAATTTTCTTAAATCTTATAATATTTCTTCAAATTAAAGACTAGTATACTTAAATCTATTCCATCGACTTAAAATAAAGAAATTTTTAATTTTGACTAAGCTTTTACTTGATTTTGGTAAATTTGTTTCTGAGTTCCGCTTGCCATTTGTATCTTATAAGAAATTCTAGTATTCCAAAAGCGGTCTCCACTAGACATTTTATTGACAGAACATCTGGTAGTCCAGAAAATCTTGTTAGTGCAGAGGTGGGGTTGGATTATTGTACTCATTATTTAATAATACAGTCAAGTATATTTTTGTAGTGAAGGCAGTGATTTGGTAGTGCTATTGACCTAAATAAATAAATCGTGATAAGGCTACTGAAAGTTGTTCAATTATAGATTTCTGGAAACGGTAAAAGTACTCTAAAGAAATTAATTTCAGCATCAGAATCCACAAAACATCAAGCATCAAGGCAGGGTGACGCAACCTCAGTTCCCATGTGACCGCAAAAAAGTTGCAGCACAAATCCATCAGAGAGAGGGTCCGTGATTGAGGAGGTGATTCTGGAAATGCCACAAAAATAACGATTATCCGCAGAGAAATATATCAAGCCTATGTAGCAGCCGTACGCAGCACCTTTCTCATTTTCATGAAAAGATATGTCAGGCATGAAAATTTATATGACAGGTAGTAATTCTACCGGGAAATGGAACATTTGCAAGTTTATTCAACCGGAAGTAGAAAATTGCTTCGGGAGAAAAGGAAAGTTTATAGGCACGCTGTGCGCCTCCGAGGCAATCGATATGGGTTATACCTTCTTTTACCTTAACATGCGCCACAAAGCCGGGAGCCTTCATGTTAATGGGTCTACAAGGGCAATCCGAAGTTGTGGAAAATGAAAGGGAGCCTTGCAATGAATAGGTTTCATTTTCGGAACAGTATTTCGCATTACATGTAAAAAAGGGAAATTCTTTTTCAACAACAATACAAAAAGGGGGAAAAAAAACCAGCAATAGAAATGATTTTAACATCCACAGGCGGAACATTTTCCAGCTGACCGCGTCTTTTGATATACGCCCGTTCCGTAATTTTAAAATACAGTGGAACGCTTTAAAGGGGAGCAAGAATTTTTCTTCGGGTAGGAAAGACAATTTAGTCCTTCTGAACGAACCCTTAAATTCATTCAGGCAGCATGGAAAGCTCGGAGCATTTAGAAGAAATATTCAGCCATCCAAAATATTCTAGGCATGGTGCCGGACGAAATTTGTTAGAGTGGAGATAACCGACCGACGTGACTCTTTTTTCGAAAACAAAGGAGAATGCGAGTTTTTATTTAATATTTTTTGGGGTTTTTGAAACTTTAATTTCTTTTAAAACCCTTTCTTAAATTCATAATTCTTAAGCTTGTAACAAATTTATTGATTTTAGTGCAAATTTAATTGTAAAGAATTTAAAAAAAAAGAAAAAGTGGGAGTACTTTAGGTAACTCCGTCATCTTAATTAGATATGTATGTATAAATAAGTTACAATCTTGGTGGCCAACTGACGGGTACATTTTTTGAAGTAATATATTCGCCAAATTATCCTTTCAATAAATCGATTGTTAAAGTCACTGTATAGCAAGTAGCGCTGTCCTGTTGAATCCAAAATTTACCAAAATCAATGTCAGTAACACGACGAATAACACGTTCTGATGGGCGATTATTCGGTCAATAAAATTCACGAAGTGTTCTACAAGTTTGTCCCTGATTTTGCAAATAAATTTTCACGATTTGGAATCAGTCGTGGTATACAGTTATTTCTTTCAAAGATAAGCGAGACAATAAAACGATGCTTCCACAAATATTGCTCTTCATTCAAATGAAAGCTTCTCAAGATTTATCTTATTTTGTCAAAGGTTTGCGATTAACTAAATCTGAGATCTCTAAATTTTCCCAACAGTCGCGGACACGACCAGATGCTGGTTTTTCGCTTCGCAGAAGTAGATAAAATTCGTGGGAGTCTGTTTTGGTATAAATCTTTTATGGCTGATGAGAACATTTTAAGGGAATGGTAAAGATTGTTCTTGCGGGGATGTAATAATAATAAAAATAATATTATTTATTTGTATTCCACTTACGGAGTGTTTCGACAACGAAAGAACGCTCGCCATATTGTGGGAAGAAACGCGGAATAAGGAGTTTATTGTGCCTGGATGAATGCAATAATTGAAGATTCTCATAAAGGTAGGTTGGTTGCTACAGGGTGATAAGTTAATGCAGAATTATGAACTCACGCGAAGCAAGATATTCCGAAAATTGCTGTGGTTATGACAGAATTGCCCAGTATTATTGGCGGGAGACTAGATTTGTCAAGGACGCTTTTATATACTGTGAGGCAGCTTGATTTCGAGCGGTTTCTTATACATTTATTGTTCATAGCCCAGTATTGGATCCGTTCAAGATCTTCATTAATTCTACACACACAATCTCCTAGTAATAGGCCTGCAGAGATAAATGTGTATGTCATCAGCATATCAATGAATACAGTAATCTTGCATTACAAAGGTTACGTCGTGAATATATAAACTAAACAATGGAGGACCAAGAATTGAGCCTTGGAGAACACCCTTGCAATACCCGGTAAACTGCAAATGTCGTGGCAGTCTGAAGCTAAATGCAATCAGCTTCAGACTGTCACGACATTTGCAAAAAATCTTCCACGAATTTTGCACTACACCCCCGGTAAACTGCAAATGTCGTGGCAGTCTGAAATTGGCTGCATTTCAGAAAATCCGTATGAGATTGATTTTGGAGCTTGCTAAGAGGATTTTATAGTACAGGTATCCCTCGAGATACACGGTACTTGAGTTGCACGATTTTTGAGTTACACGGAAAAAAATTGCGACGTTCCCTCAAGTTACACGCTATTTGAGTTACACGGTTTTATACCAATTTTCATAAAAAGGGCAAAATAATAAGAATTTATCATATATTCGTCAATGTTAGCTATCTGCGGAATCCTTTCGCTTCCTGCTCTTGAAAAGTGGAATATACAGGTCAGTAGTACTAAATCTGAGTTTCCACTTACACGGTTTCGAGTTACACGGAACCAACTAATCGTGTAACTTGAGGGACACCTGTAATTCACATAGCCAAAGACCTTACTGCAGTCAAGGAGTACGAACATTGTTATATACTCTTTATTGAGATCCTCGTGAATATCGGTACTCACCCTCAGAATTGCACTTTCACAGCTATGCCCTTGTCAGAATCCAGATTGCCATCTTAACCCTTTGAGTACCGGAGATTTGCATATGCATGCATGGAGGAGCGTGATCGCGCTCCCCGGTACTCGAAGGGTTAATAGGAGTCCGTCTTGTTCGAAATATTCTGATATTTGCTTATATATGAGCTTTGCAAGGACCTTAGTAAGGAAGCATAAAAGGCTAACAGGGCGAAAATCAGAAGGTCGGACAGGAAAGCATTTTTTTCAACTGGTGTAACGTCAGTCAGTTCAAGCTACTTTTAAACTTTTCAGTGAACTGATGAAAAACGTCGATATATCGAATAGATCAAGGGTTTAAAAAACATCAGTTTATTTCGATGCATCGTTTCTTAAAAATCGATGTTTCCGATACATTGATGTATATCGTCCAACCCTACCGTGAGAAAAGAGGTGTGAGGCAGTATGAGTCGGGTCATTTGGAGCCTTTTAGTTGCGGACAGCATAATCTTTACCCTGTTCAGTCGGAAAACCTCTAAACTCCTAAGACTGACTAACCCAAAGCGTCTGCATTTGCATATTTCCTTTAGGGCGGCCAGTTAAATCTCGAACTATGTTTGCGATTAAACTGAATGACTAATGAGCTGTTGCGATGCAAACACTCCATAATTACATATTATAGCGTTGTCCTCATGGACGCCATCGGAGCAGCAGCGCCACCATGCGGGCTAGAACTCAATTTGCATAGTGCGATGCCTCTCCAAACATTCTCTTGGCTATTAAGTTGCCATAATTGTGTCGAAGCGGTAGGTAAGTGCTTAATTACGCCATAATTTATCCCCCCTCTCTCAGCATAGCATGTTTCGCTCCTCATTTGCTTTTCTGCGGCAGCTTCCAGGTGTGTGGAGTGGACAACGAGACTGGGACCTGGGAAGATCCCGGAGTCTATTACTCGGTTCGCTTCATCCCTGCCAACAGTCAGGAAGCCATCCATTTGTTAGATGGTGTGTGATCGGAATATCCCAACCAGTCCTGTTGACATTTAATTCGTGAACGATAAGAAAATGATGAGAGTCTGGACGACTCTCCACGGCTTAAGAAAATTCTGAAATTGCGGTTGTATCACGTACAAATATTTGCCAAAATCGGTGACTCAAATCAGAATAAACACGATGATGTAATTTCTATTGGTGCCACAATCTTCTCAGGTAATACTCCGAAACGACTCGCTTGGGAGTTCTGGATTAAATAATTCACGGAGGAAACCGGTGGAAATATATCCATTTGAATAAGTTATTAATGCGGGAAGAAGTGAACGACTCTAGCGGTGAATTATTTCACTAGCATATCTCAGGCGATTTTCTGGCAAATAGGTAAAAAATCAACCAGATCATAAACCTGTAAAGTAATCGAATATTCTATTGTCTTTGTCATATAATTTTAATTAATTTTTCGAGTATATCCTTCATGCATATACACATATCGTAGAAATGGTATGAAATCAATAAAGGTCTATTTGATAACGTCCATTCCCAAAATTTAAAGAAATTCACATTTAAATGTCATTTTATAAGATGCTTGGATAGGCTCTCAAGTAAATCTGCAACTTATAAAACCTCGCTGCCGAATTAGAACTGGCTTTCTTTTTTGTTGTGGGATTTGATGAAGATTAAAGTAATCCTGTTAAATCCAACGAAGAAGACTCGGAAATTCTTGCAAAAACATCAAACAGAATTAAGTAACAATTAGGGCGTGTGCCTGTGTTCAGATTTTCGAACACTTTTCCTTTTCCGAAAATTTTTCAAAATTTGAACTATGCACATGTTTTTGTTATAAGTTGCATCTAAACGAATTTTGGCAATTTGTGAAATACTTCTCGTTAAAATGTTGACAACTGCAATGATTTCCTCTTATGTTAATATTAATTGTAAAGCCAAAAGAAATAAATGTATATAGATTATAGGTAGTTCAAATAATTCTTGTTTGTTTAATTATTTATTTTGATTTAAAATATAGACATGTAACCTTTTGTTCCAACAGATCAGGACATTTATCTTTTTGCTTGAACACACCAGCACTTATATCTCTTTGCTCTAACGTAGCAGGGTGTTATTAAGTACATCATTTTCAAAGAATAGTTTTATTAGAAAATTGCAAACTCAATATTATAATCCAATGTACTTTACAAAAATTAATTTTGAATTAAATTTATTATATACGGATATGTATTTTCTTATTTCAAACCACGATTTTTGTTCCACTAAAACGACAGAAAAATATTTTCTGTGTTTGTTATTCCATGCAGATGCAGATGAGAACAAAAAGTCATATACAACTGAAATCTCGATTTTTGATTTTTGTGGACTTGTATTCTTTTACATGGTACCTCCTTATTTATTTATATAATTTAGCTTACCAGCTACATATTAATTTTACGGCTTAAAATTCATAAATTCAGAAATTCTAAATTACTCTATCTAAGTTATTTTTAAACTCAAATCTAGATAGTGTGTCATCTACGCCATCGCTGAACAAATTAAATTTATTAATACTACTATACTTCTTAAGAAACATACTCTGGAGGGAGCAATCAACAAGTTTCTCCATTTATGTATATTTATCGTAGAAAGCAATTCCATACTATTGTAATCATTACATAACAAATCTTTAATAACAAAGCAGAACTAACATCTAAATTTAACTACACTGACATCTAACATCGTCTATAATGAAGCGTTGGTAAGCCAAATAAAAGACGCGTATTTCATAAGAAGGCACATTTAATGTTTGTCCATTTAGTCTACAATATATAAAAATTTAGTGAAAGATCTTTGCACCACTTCTATTCTATCAATGTGTAGAGTATAGGACATATCCTTTTTATGAGCTTTAAACACTATATGATCAATACGTCTTGAAAGTGAAAATATCTTATCCAAGATTACACCTAAGCTAACAGTTGGCCATTTATAGAATAACTAAATAATGTTATATAGAATAGCTAAATAACGTATTCTTTAACACTAGAATTATCCTTCTTGAATTAATAATATTTTTGAAAGTTATCTTTTAAGATTTATACCAGAATTTATTAAGGTTCAAAATTATGACATATTTAAAAATCTTTTCCATTTATAATTACTAATTCAAAGTTGAAAGTATATTACATTAAAGGTGCAGAAAAATGTTAAGATTTAGTATTAAAGTTCAATTAAACGATTTTACGTGGTATTTAAACAGAGCATGGTATGTTTTGGACCATACACAAGCAAGCTACATTATTTAAATCTCTTTGTAGTTTTAAGTAACAATGAGGATCATGAATTTGAAGAAATATTCTTAAGTCATTTGCAGAGATTAAAAAACTTTGGAAAAATATGTGTTCATATATGGCATCTATTTGATAATCATTAATTAAAATAAAAATTTCCAGAATGGTAGTAGTGGATTTTCTCTTCATAAATGTGTGCTGTGTTGTGCACAAATAATTTTATATTATATAAATATTAAATAAAAGCCTATTCGCAACAATATAATCAAGTAATTTCGGGACTGTCTTCATTAAAGAAACAGCTGTATAATTTAGTCTTTACTCAAACCACTCTTATAAATTAGATTTATAAATCCGAATCTGTACTATAATTCAAATCGAAGTCGTTCACACCATCATCAAAAAGACTAAAAGGTAGACTGTGAAGAAGAATAATGTGGAATATCAGTACCACGTACTGAATCAAAAAACTTCACAAATAAATCACAAGTATCTTTAAAATTGTTAGATTTGAAATTATTGAATTCCATAATATTAGGAAAGCCTGATAATTAACGTTTGTCGTCAATGTAACTCCAATGAGCTTTACAATTATTTTTGATTGTGATCTCAATAGAAAAAATATATTGTTCGTGTAGAAAACGATGCCAATATATTAAAAATTGACTTACAGCTGCCTCAGTGAACGTACGTTATGCTCTTGCCAATATGAAGCAATATTTTCAATCCTATGTTTATTAAGACAACTTTTTCAACCTCATATATTTGAAAAGTCGAAGACTTATAATCCGATTTTATATATTATTTACGAAAAAAATCGTAATCACGATCGTTAAAGCGTAATCGTTTTTTAAATTATGAAAATTGCTAATTTTTAAAATCTCTTTGAATAGAAAAAAAAATATTTTTGTCGAACAAATTAAAATATTCTTTAAAAAATCCCCATTTTTTTAAAAAATCAATTTAAAAAAAAAAGCCCCTACGTACTGATTATTATTATTATATTATTATTATTAAAGATATGCTTTTTTCGAATGCACCGTTACAGAATGTCGAATGTCGAAGTATTTTAATGGCCCAGGATTCTATATTTTTTTAGAGTTTTTTGATATCTTTTAATAAAAATTTGTAAATGTAAATATCTTTTAATAAAAATTTGTAAAAACATAGTTCAAAGTTCACCAACATATTATTTCCCCAATTCTTAAATTCTTAGTTAACAAAAAACAAGGAAAAATTCGTAAAGTTTAGTTATTTTGGGACACCTTAAATATTAAACAAAAAAAAGAAAGAAAAACAAACAAACGAATAAAAATCATCGATCTTTTAAATCGCTAAGCACCGATTTTTTTCGATAATTCTTGCTAGTTGAGAATTTCTTCATATTGGATCCACAATATTACATTTTATTGTTATAATTTGAAGCAAAAAAAAATTTTGTAAACAGCTGTAATTGTGTAAACAAGATTGTGTTATATTGTACTACCAAAAAGTGGTTAGTTTCTTAACATTTTGAATTCAAATATTATCACAACTCAATTAACACCCATTTACTACAGCTTTTGAAATCATTAAGTAAACCGTCGCAGTTCACCATTCATTCTAAATCACAAAACTTTAATAAAAGTTCATTAGTATAACTACCAAATGGGAAAATTTCGCGGTACGTAATGATTTCTGGCGTTAATCCATCCGCTAATTGTCGTACTAATTGCCGATCTTATCACCTCAGTAGTGTGGACTAAGCTTAGCTAGCGTAAGTCTTATCGTACGTATGTCAAGGTCGATTCTGTTGTCAGAGCTCACTTAGATTGCTTATTTAATCGCTTTGTTATGGAGGTCTATAAATACACATCTGAGAAAGTCAGAAAAACCGATTTGTACATTTTTTTTTTTTTGTCATGAATTACTGATTAAGTTTCATTTGAAATTCCAAATATTAATAAAAAATATTACAACAAATTGAGATAAAGCAATCTTACGCATTAAAGCATGTGTTTTAAAATGCCCCCTCACCTTCAAATAAAATCTTATTATTCATGGAAGGCAATATGGGAAGTCAAGCACACATGATAATACTCACACTTGACTAATCGGAAATTTGTTAAGAAAATTAAAGCATGTTATTTATTATTTTCCATAACTAATATTTTAATATTATTATTTCCAAATAATTAAGCTTGAGCGAACATAATTAATAAGATTCCAAAACAAAATAAGAGAATAATTTCTTCGTATTTACTAGAGAATTTTTGACTTATTTTTGATAATTTGTTGATGTTTTCAACCTAAAAAATATTAGATGGATTTTCCGTTGGGGAAAATCTCTTATCAATAATGGGTTTTACGTTTTATATACGGATATTATTTTTAAAATATATCAAAACAAGTTGGAATATGACTGATAGTGATAAATTTTATCGTAAATGTTGACACAGGGCTTAAGCTAGAACTTACTTTAAGTTTCATTAATTTTTGTCCCATAGATATGTCGTGATGCATACAAAAACAGATAAACAGAATTTCATAATGGACTCCAAATCTGAAGCCCCAAAATATCTCTTGTACTTACTAATTTTCATTTAATCTCCTTGAATTTCAGATATTATGGAGGCTATATAAGATTCGCCGTCTTGAAATTCATAATTTTAATAGTAGATTCGAAATCAATGCCTCCAAAAACCCCCAAGTACAAATATACCAAGGTAATCCCATGAAGTTTAAAATTTTTGGCAGCGTGATATCATGATAATTCTAATTGGAGATATAATATAAGGTATAAGGTATAAAACGTGAAAAACTTTCATTAAAATCCGTGCAGTAGTTTTTGCATAATGCTGGAACACACATCAACCTTAGTTATCATTTTATTATAGATATAAATAGACGTAATCCTGATTGAGATATCTTTTTAAGCTAATATTTCGCGCATCTATTTTTATGAAGTAAGTTAAAAATATCTGCAATTTGCTTTAATCTAATAAAAATCTTTAAGTAATGAAGCACTTTTTCTTTTCTTCTCCTAAAAATTTCATTACGCTGAGCGATGCCTAAAATTTTGATGGTTGGCTCTTTCGCAATCCCATTGACCAACATTCATCCATCATCATTAATCACTGAGAAATTTCTGTGTTAATTGCGATACAAATTAATTACAGCTCAGGGACCCACCTCGGCATTTGGTGCTTCCATTTTCGATTATTACAGACCAGAAATCATTACGAGGGAGTTAGGTGGAAGGATTAATTTTTGATGATTTGCTGGGTTGCGCCTACGGGTCTGTAATAAGTTAATTTTGCGTGCAGATAAATTAAAATTCATTGCCAAACTAATCGTCGATATGAACTTGGTAATTGGCCCTCAGACGTTGTCTAAGAGCTTCAGAGTACAGATTACTCTGATTAAATTTCGCTGTTCCAAGAGGGCGGCTCTTCATCTCCTTAATTGTCCTGGCAATAAACAAGTCTTGAAACAAGCTGTGATTTATTCGGCCGAACAATAGTAGCAGATTCGAGAACGTAATATGATTTCATAATTCATCAAGTTTTCTTAAGACCTGAAGAGAACAAAACTTTTTCTTTCTTATTATTATCCATCTATTAAGATAAAGAAACTTTTCCTTCATCTTACAAAACAATGGCAAAAACGAGGATAATTTTAACGCCGGAAAGACACTTCCCAAATTTAATTTGTTGGAGTTTTAATGATTTTTCAAAGACAAGCAATCCTTCAAATAAATATTAAAAGTAATTTTTCTGCCTTTTGTTTCGCTCCCTTCTTGTGTAAAGATTTCAAAAAGAATTTATTGGCCCTTTCCGCCTTATGTTACACGCGTATGATGTTTTATGCTGAACTCAACATGGAATTTTAGCATACTTCGCTTATTCTTTTTTGTAACAGTTGTTGTGGAAATATTTCGGTTTATGATTTCCCGCAAAATGATTCACATGAAGAGGCTCATTTATTTAGGTAATTGTTGGGAACAATCTGATCTTAAATCGTTAAGAATATTTTTATTGGAAGATTTTTAGCCGTGGTTTTTTATCAGTGACTTTTACGGAATTTTTTTCTGTTTAGGGAAAAAGAATTGATGAAGTATGTCGAAAAAATCATTTATTTGGTCGCATTTTAATGAGCAATTAGTACAATCGATTTATTGAAAAGGAAAATTGACGAACATTTTATTTCATGAAATGTATATTTTGTAAAGCGTACATCGAGAATTCGTAACGTTTAATAGTTATTACAATCAAAGTTCTTTACAATTTGGACTTTAATTTGATGGTATAAGTCCCAATTTATTCGAGTTATAATTTGAGCCAATAAAATCTCTAAATCTTTCAAACAACTTTTAATTTATTTAAGAATTCTTGATATATGAGTATAAACGCTGAGAAATGTTAAACTTAATATAGTTTGCAATAAAGAGGTACCCAGGGTCCAAAACTTTCGAATTGAAGCTCTACTCAAAAGAATTATATATTATAAAATTAATATTCCAAACCAAAATGTTTTCTTAAATTGATTTAAGTGTTACTAATTTTTGTTTAGTGATTTTGCAAGGATTTTCACGTCATTCTCAATTTGGATTTCATTGGATTATTGTAATCCACATTAAATCCTACAACAAATTAGATAGCTGGTTTTATTTTAATTTCATTTAATTTTTAATTTAAGTTAGCAGGAAAATATAATTCGAAATTCTGAGAATGGAGGAACATCAAGCCGAAATTGGTTTCCTGCATTTTAAATTATTTGTACTTAAGTATGTCATGAGGAAATGAATCAGAATTATACGAGAAATCCAGTAAAACATCTGATTATTTTACCAGTTTGATTTAAATCCCCTGGTTGATTGAAATAATTCTCAGAAGGAGCATTTTACTTGTCCTCGCATTGATTATTCAAAACTTTAAGACTATATCTTGGCTAAGTTCGTGGAGAGGCAAAAAAAAAACATCGTTTTGAATTTCTAAAAAGATTATAATAATTGACAAATCGGCTTTCACACCGGCTCAGTGCTCGGTGCAATCGGTCCAGAAATATGATTTAAAAATGTTTTTTTTTTATAATATTAAATAAATATTGCTTATTTAAGAATCGCCGGATTTCCGATAGGGATAACTGCCAAATGAGCTGTCATTTGCTATGTGTCAATGTCATTGTTATTCGGAAAGGTCTAACAAATCATCATGGAGAAAAATGCACTGCAGCAAGGTTTTCAAATTGTGGTAATTTATTTTCGAAATCATGGTTCAGTTATAACCACCTCTACTCCTCCCAGATCCTACACCCTCTCTGGAGAACCCATCCCATCTGTTACCTCCCTCTGTGATCTTGGTGTCATATGCGATAGTGAACTCAACTTCCGTTCCCACATAGATCACGTTATTAGCAGGGCCAATTCTACTCTTGGCTTTGTCAAACGATGGTCTAAGGAGTTCTCCGATCCTTACGTTACCAAATCGCTCTTCATTTTCTTCGTCAGACCCCTCCTTGAGTACGCCTGTCAGGTTTGGTCTCCCTCGCAATCCTCTACCATTAACAGAATTGAATCAGTCCAGCGTAGATTCATTCGTTTTGCCCTGCGCAACCTCCCGTGGACTGATCACCTCAACCTCCCTCCGTATGAAGACCGCCTAAAACTAATTGACCTCCAACCTCTCTCCTTCCGTCGTGATATCGCTGATATCGTCTTCGTCCACCAAGTCCTAGCTGGTCTCATCGATTGCCCCGACCTCCTACATAGCATATCCCTCAACACTAACCCCCGCAATGTTAGATCTTTCCCCACCTTTCGTCTTGCGACCCACCGCACCAATTATGGCCACTTCGAACCCTTCACTAGAATGCTACGGAAGGTCAACAACTCTACTGCCTTCGATTTCCACCTCGAGAAATCCTCCCTTAAGCGCGCCCTATCCCAGCCTGTTCCACGCCCCCTTTGACTAATCAATTTAGGTTAATGTTATTCTAGTCGTAGTTTTAGTAAATTTCTGTAGCTTGTATTAAGCGAAACAATAAATAAATAAATAAATAAACTTATAGAACACTTCGCGAACCATCAGAGCGGTACAGAGCAATTATTCACGAGTGCAAGTCTGCAAAATTTCGAGATATTGAGGTTCACAACTTTTGGTTCCAACAGCAGAGCGCTGCGTGTCACACGGGGACTGAAAAAATCGATTTATTGAAAGGACAATTTGGCGAAAATCTTACTTCAAGAAACGTACCTGTCAATTGGCCACCAAGATAGTGTGATTTGACACTGCTGGACTATTTTTTATGGGAATATGTGAATTATCTTGTCTTAATGATAAACCAGCTTTAATTCACGCATTGGAAGTCAACATAAGGCGTGCCATTGCGGATACATGACCCCAAATGCTCGAAAAAGTGATCAACTGGCGGGGGCGGTGGTCATATTCCCGAAATTGAAATTGAAAAAAATATCTTTCGAATAAAATACAATGTATGATCATTGCTCAATTTTTATGTATTTTATTGAAATTCTAAATCCGGATCGCATCCATTGCCTTCTTAATTAATTTCATGGAATTGATTTTTTGCAACCAACATTTTGTAATTCAAAATATTGGGTGACTGAAAATTATCAAATTTGAGAGATTTTGAAAAAATTACAGAGAAATGATGATCTGATCTTATAATGACCTGAACTAATCTTATCCTCATCAAGTGACCTTTCAATTTCTACCGTAATCTCATTAATGGCAACCAATTTTTATAATTCTAATTTTTAGTATGAGTTATTTTCCGACATATTTTTTTTTAAATTATTTATTTTTATTATTTGTTGATAAAACTTATGCATAATTACACTCCCTGGTTAAAATTAATATATACGCGTTTTGTAGTCGCCTTAAATCTGCTACTGAGATTAAACAGTTCAACAATTTTGCTACAATTAAAAATATATTATAACAACTGAGTGCTGAAATTTTAGACGCCTGTAAAAACCTTGATATTAAGCTAGCCTGCCAAACCAATCTAAACCTAAACATCTTTCGTTTAACATCAAACAATGAACAAGGAAGAACGACTGAAGAAAGCATATTTGATATTGTCTAGGAACTTCAAAGAAGTTAAAGCTAAAGTAATAGCGTCTTAACATGACATTTAAGTAACTTCAAATAAATTATTCAGGGATAATTTAACTCGACGGCATATATTAACGAAGGCTTCTTGGGATAGCTCCTCCAGTTTTTTTTATGTAAGCGAAAAGGAAATAAATTTCTCATTTCGCTCAATAGCAGGACGTCCTTATTGAAAAGCCATTCATATCCCTCCTTCCATCATTGGCTGCGACCTGAATCCTGTAATACTGTTATGGCCCATCTGTTCGCTTAATCCATTACAGTGCCCCTCCTTGGGTTTATCTTAAACATAATCAAAGATTTATTCCGCCATTGGATCAGCCGGAGCTAAGGGTCGTCTGGGAAATGTTAGGGCTTATGATTGACTGATGGATCTGATTTCGAGCTAACTTTGTCACTCCCATTTCGTAAGGACAAAACAATGTCCAAGTGAACGACATAAACGTTTTTTAAAGCACAACTGCCACTGAGGACACCTTCCATGGCACACGCCGGAAGATTGAACAGGTCAAGTACAAGTTCGCTTGTTTGAGTACTGAGATATCCGATGTATTTATTATAATAAATTGAATGTGCCACACAAAGTAAATTCTACAAACGAAATAAACTGTTTAGAGAAGATTAAAGAGATCCAACATTTATGAATTTAATAAACATAAAATACAGTAGAACGCCGATTATCCGAACGCCAATTATCCGAATCGGTCCTAAGCGTAATATAAAAAATTAAAACCAAGTAATTTTTCAATAAAAACAAGTTTTGTGGGGACGCAAGAATACAAAAATGCGAGTGACAATTGCCGTGTTCAATATTGGTAAACTTAATGAAGTTTATTCTATGTGTGACAGTTCGTTTTTCTTTATTACCAGTTTATGTCCTGTGACGTTCAGGATGATAATCGATGCAGTATAAAACACGTTGCAATTAAACAAACTTTATTAACTACTTCGAGCAGATTACAGAGTGAGGAAAAGGCTAGAGATAGACTGGTGGTATATCCGGAAAACCTAGGTTGTTAATGACCAACTGTTATATTAATTGTTCTTCTACTTACATCTAGTACTTCATAATCTAGTTATTAATGTACAAGATAGAATATATTTAATAATTATAAATTGAGGTAACTTATTAAATTCTACTTATTCTACAGTCCGATTATCCGAATTTTCGATTATCCGAATCGACCCCGGTCCCAATTAATTCGGATAATCGGCGCTCTACTGTAATAGGATTGTGTATTATTATTACCTATATTATTATTATTTATTTAATAGAAAAACTCCAATACACTGGACTATATAAAAACCAAAATTGTAGGTTGAAAATGTGTCAAACAGTAGAGTTGTTTTTAGCGAAAAATATTTAATCTCCTGATATAAGTATTCGAACAAGAAAATTGTTTAATAAATATTTTTTGATTAACTTACAAATTGAATGGTAAATAACAATTTGTTACTACATACTTCTTAGTATGTGCAAAATACAACAAGATTATTTATTGTAAGATGACTATTGGGTAATTAGTAATTAGCAGAATCGAGCTTCGTCTCGGTCTTGCAGAAAGTCCAAGACCAAAGCCAAGACTCGACTTGCAAGACCGCGACCAAGACCAAGAATAAGTCCGAACTACAAGATTTCTTATTAATTGTTAGTATCTTTGGAGAATAAGTGCAATCAATTTGTCAACAAAGAAATAAGAAGATTACTTCAATAAGTAATAGTTCAGTAAAAAAAACTTTATAATTTACCTCTATTTTTAATTTTTCCATTGTTGACTACTTGAACGGTGTAAAAAGTTGAAAGTTATTTACTCGTTATCCAAAATATTTGAGTGTGGAAATAAAAGAGTCTTGCAAACAAGACCAAGACTTCAAAGACGAAACCAAGACCAAGACTAAGTATATTGATGCAAGTCCCATACCAAGACCGAGTGTGCAAGACCTATAGACCTAGCCTAGACTATTATAGTCTTGGTCTGAGTTTTGTTTTCCTCATCACTATTGTAAATTAACATTTTCTTCAATTAAGGGTTTAGGGGTACTTAGAAAGGTCACTTTGTCTGATTTTCTTGTAATGCAGTATGTCTTTTGTTTTGCTCTCTGTGAATAAGTAAGTAAAATTTAATAAACATTTTGTAATAATTTCGTTCAAAAATATTAATATTTTTTATCAAAAACTGCTCGAGCGAATAACATAGGATTTTATCAATATCTTCTAGATATGAAAAACTAACACTAAATTGAAGAATTTAAAGATTGCCTCAAAATTGACCTTAGAATTGTAAATGAACAATAAAAATAGTAAAACTTACTACGTTTTACTAAATTCGATAGCAGATTAAACCAAATATTAGGTTAGGCAACAATATGAGTAGATAAAATCGCTTATATTGTTTAAACATATTTAAATTCATCGGTCATTGCTTGCATAAAACCACATAATGTGAATTACTGCATTCCAACCCGAATAATGGGATATGTGGCCTACTTCAGAATAAAACTTGGAATTAATTATTTTTGGTATTGTAGTTACACCCCAAAATGTATCGTGTTCAAACAACTAATTTCGTGGTTCATTTAACTTATTTTTGCTTTTAATTTTCACCTAAGAAGACTGCTTGTAATCATGAAAGGAGAGAAGAAATAATAAAACAAACTTGTTATTTAAACTACATATCTAGTTTAAATGATATGACGGAATGTGTTCAGTACACGAGATCCACTGGACATCTAATAAGAAAGCTTGTTGATCGGAGTTTTAGTATTACATATCTTTAAAACAACCAATCTAGACTAAGAGAAAAATAAAGAATGGTTAAGATTGCTAAGTTGGAAACTAGAAAAAAACAATAGTAAAAGCCATAATGAAAAATTAATGAGTAATCAGTGTTTTTGTGAGTTAATTAGTGTTTTTCCATGAAAGATCAATTCTTTAAGACTAGGTTTACCGAGTGGTCATTTTGACCCATTGTAGGTTAATTTGAATTTATATTCTCCAGTACAATGCGTGCTGTATTTTCTAAAAATATCTTAATTAATCTTTATAAGTCATGTATAACTAATGATTAATCAAGAAATTTATAAACAATACGGTATAATTTGTCTTCGAAAGAATAATTTTAAAATAAACTGACACGGGTGAAAATGACCCCTCGGTAAACTTAGCGTTAAACAACTTCAAACATACATAGCTCAGAGATTATATCAAACTTATATTTGAGTTTTTTTTATAAAACGAGTTTACATTATTTCAACTCCTCTTCTTCTTCTTCTTCTTCTTCTTCTTCTTCTTCTTCTTCTTCTTCTTCTTCTTTTTTTTTTCCCCTCATTGTACTCACAAAAATAAAGTCTCAGTTCGACCGTATGTTTTTTTGTTGTTGTGTGCATGTTGCGCGATATGTTCACCGATTGTGAACCAGCTTTAATGATTCTTTTTTTACTGAATAGGCTATTTCTCGCGAATGGTCCCACCGAAATTTGAAAAATATATTCCAGGCGAGTTTATAAACCTACAGTAATTTGAGTTTGTAGGCATAGTCCTTGGCTGGCACCGACTCCAAAAATAGCTGATTAGGTATTGTTAATATTTAAGTATCAATGAGTTTTTATACTGTCCTTTAAAACTCTTTTCTTTAAAGTATATTAATATAAAATATTATTTTTAGTTTTTTAGTTTAAGTTTGTACATTTATATAGATAAGGTTTTGAAGTCGATTTTTATTTATTTTTTTTTTGTTAATATTTATTTTTACTGGAATATATTTCTTAATTTTTAACAGAATTTGTATAAATTAAACTTTTGATTCACGTTAAAATTATCAAGTATTCTTCATTATTTGACATGCTCAATGTGTTTTTAACAAGCATGTATAGTATTTGCTACTAACAATTTTAAAAATAACATATCTATTACATATATTGAACAAAAAATGAAAGGCATTTATAAAATTTTATTTTAAAAATCTTTTTCTGTAAAAATTTTTTAGCAAAGAGTGTTATTTTGAATCCTGTTTTATTTACCCAGTCCCAATTAAATTTGACATTTTCGTTTAAATTAAATACAGAATACCTTGAAACCATTAAAAGTTTTCTACATAAATTCTGTTCATTGAATAAAATATTATGACACTGTAGAAATAATTTTGACCTAGACCATCTTTTAGAATTGTGGACGACTA
The DNA here is from genome assembly GCA_949715965.1 of Dysmachus trigonus. Classification (NCBI taxonomy): domain Eukaryota; kingdom Metazoa; phylum Arthropoda; class Insecta; order Diptera; family Asilidae; genus Dysmachus; species Dysmachus trigonus. The sequence goes on along the minus strand of OX454322.1, from coordinate 64,852,911 downwards.
TACTTTAACTCTCGAGAGTCGCAAATATTCTGTTAATATTTTCAGCAACAATTTTCCAGGTAGCAATTATTAATTGAGACGATTAAAACTTTCCTAAGTTGTGCCGTAATCTCTCCTTAATACTTCTAATTAATATTTAAAGCGACGATACTTTTGCGAAGGCAAAGACGCAGTCTACGCGTTCCTCACAATCCTTTTGGGGTTAAAATTTAAAGTTGAATAGTCTCGGAGCACCCTTAAACTTTGTCTTTTCCATCGTGTACTTTTTGCTAAAGTCATGAAAACTTTCGCGATAAATTTCCATATACCATCATTTCGCCAGAGACGAACAGACTCTCCTCAGAGATGGGAGGAAGCTTCTTACACCGAAACGAGGCTGTTGATTTCCAACTGGTGAGCTGCGGAGCCCCGTGGTATTGTAATAATTTCGGGGGTTCCCCGATTTCTCTTCCACGTTCTTTTAAATTCCATTTTCCACACCAGCTTGTACTTACGAGCGCAACGGCTGCAGGAAAGTACTCGACTAGTACAAAGAATTGTATGAATGAATATTGCCCCCCAAGAGCTGCTTTGCACTGAATTTCAAGATCCTGCTCCAGGCCACGAATAAATTTTCAACTTCTTTAGCTTTGCCCACGGAGGCTTAAGTAACGCTTTTGATAGAGTCGCTTTCTTTTAAGCTTATCGCAACTTCTTTTCTCCCCCGAGAAACCTTAAATTCTCTGACAATCAATTGGGAGAAATTTGAATTACTGTCTTGAATGTTGTATGACTTGAGTTCATTAAAACGATGTTGACATTTTTTTCTTTGCTCAACAAAGTACGAGTGCATGTCTTCGAAGCTGGAAAATTAGAAGTTTTTGCTTAGCACTGGTGAGTGCAATACAATGAAGTATCTTACAAGATATCAGCTAGCTAGAAGAACCAGAGATCTTCGATTCAATTTAAATTCCAGGGTTAAGAAGCGGATAAGATTCCAGAAAGTTTTCTGCTATTTCCGGCGCTTGTATCAAGTTTACAGGTATGCCTTTCGATTCCAATCTTCTGAATCGATTTACTGTGCACTCAAGATAAATTGTTAAGTTGCACTCCATACATATTGTCGAAACTCTGGAAATTTTTAAACATTTTCGTTTTTCAACACCATTCAATACCAACTACCAAAAATAGTTAATTCGAAATTTTATTTTTAAGGGGTTATTTGCCAGCGGCGTGAACAAATTAATATTTTTAATACATTTTTTGAACAGTACTTTAATCCCTATATATAATATAAAAATGAAAGTTCGTTTGTTTGTTTGTTTGTTGCTTAATCACGCCTAAACGCTTGCATCGATATTTTTCATTTTTTGTCCGAAGGTAGTACATATTCCAACTTAACATATAGGCTATCTTGTTTTCGGATAATACTTAGGGTTCCAAAATGGCGGATCCAAGATGGCGGCTGAAAATTTTAAAATTTGAAGCAATTTTCATGAAAATTGGTACATAGGGGTTTTACGGTACGCTGATTTCAAATCCGCTCTCCAAATTTAGAAATTCAAGATGGCGGATCCAATATTGCGACCAAGATTTCTCGATTTCAATGGATTTTAATGAAAATTAGTACAGTGATTGTTTTGAGGTCACTGATTTTGAATGTTATCAAAATTTACAAATTCAAGATGGCGGACCCTATATGGCGACTAACATTTCTAGATTTCAACTGTTTTAATGAAAATTAGTACAATGATTATCTTGAGGTAACTGATTTTGAATGTTATCAAAATTTACAAATCCAAGATGGCGGACCCAATATGGCAACCAATATTTCTCGATCTCAACGGATTTTAATGAAAATTGGTACAATGATTATTCTGAGGCCACTAATTTTGAATATGAGCAAAATTTCCAAATCCAAAATGGCGGATCCAATATGAGACCAAATGTCTCGATTTCAATGGATTTTAAAGAAAATTAGTACAATGATTATTCTGAGGCCACTAATTTCGAATACTAGCAAAATTTCCAAATTCAAGATGGTGGATCCAAAATGGTAACCAAAATTTCTCGATTTCAACGAATTTTAATGAAAATTGGTACAATGATTATTTTAAGGCCACTATTTTTGAATATTATTAAAATTTGTCAATTCATGATGGCGGATCCATAAAAGGGTTTTCGGGTTGAAACAATCTCTAGGATATAAAAAACTAGAAAATTTTAGAAGTGTTTAATTAGTAAGTATTTACTCAACGCCGAGTGAAACGGGGTAACCCCGCTAGTCTAAAATCAATAAAAAAAAAAATCATTAGTTTAATAGTTAACCCTGTATCGGGCGTGCCCCGAGAACTCCCCTAAGTAGGCGCGCGGCGGTATTTGTACCGCCTCTATTTTTTGTTCATATTTTCGTTATAATTCCTCTTTTACCTCTTAAGTTATTCTGAAATGACTTCCTTACACATTTTAGCATATTGTTTGGTAGAAATTAAAAAAAAAATAATGAAGTTTATTTTTGAATTTAATTTTAACATCCCACCTTTTAGAGGAGTCAAGGCTTTGTGTCTCTGGCAGTCTAAATACCGCCGCGCGCCCGCTACAGGGTTAATCTAGTGCCTGATCGAACTTTTTTTTTTTTAATAAACCAAATCGCCACTGATAATTCGTGATAATTGTTTATAAAAAAAAGTAAGTTTTGTTATAATATATATAAGCTTTAATAAAAACAAAATCCTTCGATCAGGCACTAGTTTTTATGCTTTCTATAATCTATATAAATTTCATTCAAATCCGTTGAATGGTTTTTAAATTACAACTGTCACCGAATTTAAAGTTTTACATTCGATTTGCAGCTGCTGTCAGATACCTATTCTTATATTTTCGAAACATCACACTTTAAGAAAATGAAAAAAAAAACCAATTTGTTGATAATTATGACCCCTAACCTCTTGAGCAGACCTCACATTACATTTATCGGGTAAGAATTCACGCTATGTGTTTTTATTCAAACAATGCCCGTAACTTAAATATATAAAATCATTTATAGACTATTTTGTTGCCTAACAAATCTTCTGTTTAATTTGCATAAAATTATCGAATTTAGTAAAAAGTGGTCAAAATTTACTATTTTCATAATTCATCAATAATTGTGGAGCCAATTTTCATTTAATTCTTAGGTAAACCACAAACAATTTAGTCGACATTTCAGACCGAAACTTTATGTAAGAATATTGTTTTTGCCTGGTTTTTTTATATACTAGGAATTTGGAGTCTTAAATTTTTCATTTTTAGTAGACATCGACAAAATTTTGGTTTGTTAAACGATAAACATTTTTGAAAGTATTAATATTTTTTAATGAAACTTTAAAAAAAATTTCATGAAATGTTACTCAATTACACTGGTCAACACCAAATTTTTTCAAATCAGCTCCCATTTTCAAGTAAGTGAAAAAGTCAAAAGTCCTTATTTTGGCCATATTTAAAAAATCATTAAAATATAACACATTATTATAGAAGCTTGCAACGTTGCTAAAATCAAAGTTGGAACCTTAAACTATTATGTCAAAATGCGAAAGGTCTTAAAAATGTTTGAAATTTGTCTGAAATTTTAATTTTTTGAGTCAACCGATTATTTCATGCAATAGATGCTGAATGAAAATCATAATAAACAGACGATGATGAACATATTTGACATTTGATATTTTCTAGAATAAGGCTTTGAAGTGAGCCATATAACAAGCTCCAACGACCACCTGTTATTTTTTGCTGATTTTTCAAAAATGGGAAAAATACGATATTTTCAATTTTCCACTCTATTTTCTTCGAAAACGGGAACTGAGAATTTTCATTTACAAATTCGTAATATACGGAAAAAATCCTATAAAAATGATCTGGTACCCGTTCGGGAACAGAAAGGAACATTGAATTTTTTTTACCAGTGTTATTCATAGAAACAACGATTTCAAAAATATCCGAAGAAGTTTCATTTCTGGGTACTCCTAATCCCATACCTATTTGAAAAAAAAATGATAACATGTCAATCTACATTTAAATAGTCATCATGCGCATAGTAAGTTAACTAACAAAAAATTTAATTAGCATTGAAAATCTAAGATAATCAAGAAATGGTCAGTTTACTCGTTCAAATTTTTATATTAGCAGATTAACTACTTTTCGTTGTCAAAAAGAACAATATTTATTATTTGGCGCATTTTTAACCTAAGATTTTGGATATTTTAAACCACTTCAAAAAAGGAGTAGATTCTCAATTCGGGACATACGTATATTCGTTTGTAATGTATAAGTCTTTTTATTTAACTGAAAGAGGATACTCCCGAATGTTCCATTGTTATAGATTACTTTTATAGTAAAGATTAGCGCCGACTTTTATAGATATCTGTTTACAAAAAACCATAATAAATTAGAGGTATTGGTGATAATAATAATATAATATTGAACAAACAAAATCACTTAGTAGTTTAATTATTACAATCTATTGAAAGCTAGGAGGGTTTTAAAAAAATTATTTTAGAATTCTAGTAATTTAAAAATCTTAATTACATTTTTCTTGAAAATACTTTTTCTAAACTGTTAAAAGTCCTTAGTACCTTTCAGATTATCCGATCAGCCTCCGTCGTGGGTTTAAAATATTGAAACACATCCTCCGTGATAATAAAAAATTACACAGGCCTGCAAATTAAACACTTTTAAAAACTTTCTCAGTTTTTATAGTGGGAACACCTATTTACGAATCTGAACTCGGTTTTTTTCTATCACATTACGTTTATTAGCAAAATAGGGTTGAAATGCACAAAACAGCGTATTTCGGCCATTTTTAAAAACTCATTAAAAAATAATGGAACGTGGAAAAAGCTCTTAACATGGCTGAAAAGAGACCCTGAATCCTTATCTATATATGTATATAAAATACCACTTATCTATAGCACTTGCTAGGCATCTTTGGGAATTAGATTTTCATGAGCGTGCACAAGCAGAAATCTTAATTCACTATCTATTGTATTAAATAATTGGCTTGTGGAAAGAAGTGAATTTCACGTAATATTTCGGAAAGTATTAAAGCCTCTCGTATTTTAATATAACTAAAGGCTCTTACTTTTATTTGAGCTAATTTACAAGTTCCTGCCAAAATTTTTTATTTTTTAATTAATGTGAAAAAATGGCCAAAATACGGTCTTTTGTAGTTTTGAAACCTATTTTTTTCAAAAACGTTACGTGATAGAATTTTCTTGTTGGCGAATTCGTTATCTACGGACAAAAACCTATCAAAATTACCACTTTGTTTTGTAACAGCAAAACCATCGCTGGCTTGTGTTATTGAAAATGTTTGAGCACACCAAAATTTTGTTCTTTGAACATTACTCATAAGGAAACGTTCTCAGATGTGTCTCACCAATTTTGATGAAATTGAAATATGTTATAGAGTATCGAAAAATAAGAGACACGTATTTTATTTTTATCTGCGGATACGCACATTAAGGGGGTACTTTTATTTATTGTTTTTTTTTTATAAAAATTGGTGTATTTTTGAAAAGTTTGTCCGCCATGTTGGATCCTCCATTTTGAATTTTTTAAATTAAACATCAGATTCGTAATCAGCGAATCCAAACATCACATAATACTGGTTTTCCCGAAAAAACTGATGTCTGAAAGAATATACATCATTTTCGTATTAGTGCTAGGGGTTGTTTACCCCCTTGTGGAGCTTTTTTTACGAAAATCTAAAAAAAGGTCAACTTTCTTTTTCAAAATCGTATGAATGATTTTTAACTAAAACTGTTATTTTTGTGACGCAAAAATATAAAATAAAAATCGTTTGTCTCCAATAAAAAATAGGTTTTGCCACCCCTGGGAACCGGACTACTTGCAAAAGGTTAGTATATTTATGACACATCATTTCCAATTTGTTTCATTCGAAAAAATTCATTAGAACTTGAAATATTTAGGAAAAACTGTTTTTGGGAGGAAACTTTAGGTGTGGTTTTCACCACCTAAATGTGCGTATCCGCAGATAAAAAACAATAAGTGTCTCTTATTTGTCAATACTCTATAACATATTTCAATTTCATCAAAATCGGTGAGACACACCTGAGAACTTTTCCTTGTCAACCAAAAATTATTATTTTATTTTTATTCTGGTCTATTATAAAATTGATAAGTTTTTTATTTTCAAATAATTCCTTCAAAAGTTATTTCATCTGTCAATTCTCCATAGTTTTGTATTACTGTTGCTAGGGTCCCGCATTACATAATTGAAAGCATATGACCGCTTGCTTTAATTAGCATTATTACATTTCCTTTAAGAGAGGCTTACCTTTAGTTTGATTTACTAATTTGCTGAAGTGCTAAGGGAGCTGGCTTTCAATTTACTATGATGATGATAAGAAAACCTTTGATTCTTTTAAACTTGATGAGAAGCCCTCGACCTCATCAAAGTTCCTTTTAAAGAAGCGCCAGCTTTTGCACGTTTATACCGAGGAAATAACATTCTTCTATGAAAAGAGATGCGATCTAATTATCCTCCAAACATCTTTTTAATTTCCAGGGTTACCGGCCGTACTCTATTCAAATTTGCGGGGATTTGGGTGAGTTTTGCGTTGGTCATGTCTTGCAAAAAAAAAAATAATTGCGTCCTCTGTCAGAAGTCATTCAGGTCTTCTTCCTCAAGCTTGAGAGGGGAAGAAATGAAAACGAAATATCATCAGAAATTAATTTATTTCCAAAGTGAATACATTATTTTTAGGCAAATCTCATTAGGGAGGGTCTCAGCAGGTTGTCCATTAAAATTTCATTAAGGAGTAAAAAAGCAGCCTAAGAGGCTACCGCAAAGAATATCTTTTTTACGTCTGCTCAAAAAAAAAAGGAAAGGAAAGCAATCATATCTTGGTTAGAGTTTGTTGTCTTCCATCATTAATCCCACTTGCGTCTTCACGAGTTTCGCGGAAAAAGGAGTTGAAGCGTGAGGAATTTATTACTTAAGAGACCCTTCAAAAATATACTCCAAGGATCAACAGAATCCACGGAAGTACTTAAAATTTGAAGAGTTCCAGAAGTTCCATGTTGGCAAAATTGAATTTAAGACATCATAAGAGACACGTGAATGAAATAGCCCCAAAAAGGAAAAAAAAAAAAACCTTCCTGACCTCCAGAGATTTATGTTTTCATGCTCGATCCGTGAGCAATGTGTGCGAAGTTGGAATTCAGGGATTCTGAGAACAGGCGAACCCATTTCCGAAATTCCTTTAAGGGGTTATATACAGTCAGAAGGCCCAAAAAAGTCGATTTTTCAAGAATTTTTCTTGAGATGATCTTTTAAGTTATTAAGGTCAAATTCTGTACACATATAACGGTAACACTTGAGTGTATTTTAATGTTTTTTATTTGTAAAAATAATTATTTTAAAAGCTGCTACAGCTAATCTTCGAGAGCAACTCTAAAAAAAAGCGTTTTGCGGTGTGCACGATATCTCTAGACTGGATTATCCAAAATGGAAAAACCAAAAATATTTCGTTAGTATATTATTTTATCTCATAATTAATCGAAGGAATAAGCAAAATAAGAATTTTTGACAAAATGGCGGCTTCTTAAAAAAAAAAATCGATTTTTAACAACAATTTTCGGTCTAAATTGTTTATAAAATGGAAAATATTTATCGGTGAGCAAAAAGCTTCGATTAATGACTAAAAAATATACTTAAGAAGCTTATGTTAAAATTTGAAACTGATACGTTCAGCCGTTTCCGAGAAATCTTGCTCACCGACTATAAGAACACAGTTTTGAGAAAAACGCGTTTAAAGTTTCAAAAGCACTTTACATTTAGTACAAAAACTCGAACACGTCATTACAAATATGCGTGTAACTTCGAGAATATTCACCCGATTGACATGAAATTTTCTGTGGCTGTACTTTAATATATGTACATTACAAAAATAAAAAAATAAAAAAATCGATTTTCTAAAAATCCTGACTGTATATAACCCCTTAAAAAAGGGAATTCACAAACGATGTTATATAATATTTCTCATTTAAGGTGCAATATTTGGTCAACAGAGGCACAGAAGCTAGCGATAAAAGGATAATAGCTTTCAAGCAGAGCCGTATACAAAGAAAGTGGATTTTTCTACAACACAGAGAGAGTCCATAAATCTTGGACTGGGTTCGTGAAATCGAAATTCCCTTTAGGATTACCAGCCACAATTTTCTTTTCAGAAATCTTACACAGATGTGTGAAGTAGAACGGAGTGTAGAAGGAAACCTGATGAAAGAGAAAAGTAATAATAATAAATTCAATTGAGTTTAGTAAGTAATTTCTGAAAAGATGATATTTCGCTGACTCGCTTTTATCACAGCTTTTATTATATGTTCAAGTTTTATAATATAGGGGAGAGTCGCCAGTCATGGGCCACCTAAGGTTAAATGCATTTAAAATTATTGTAAACGTTTCGTTTACATAATTAATAGCGCAATATTAAAATTTGGATGATAATTTACCTTTGTGGAAAGTTTAAGGCAAGTTTGACTTTCTTTTATAATAGAAAATAACGTTTGAAAAAAACGTGCAAGTGGCCCAATTTAGGTGACGAGTCGCCTAATGTGGGCCACCTATTGAATAGCACGTAAAATATCTGAAAAACGCGAAAATGGTTCGACATATTGTTTAAAACACCGTTACTTATTATATTTGATGAAACAATGAATTGACGTTAATTAATTCGTTGATCAGAAATATATTTGAAATTTAAATTCTCAATAAAGAGTTAATCATCATAAATTAAGTATTTACTCAATGACATGTAACATTTTATAATCTAAAATAATAACAATAGGCTTAATATACTAAATTTGCTAAATATCTCATGTACACTTACCGTTTTAATTAAAAAAACATTTTTCCTTCAGATAGTGTTGCTTTGTTTACATCGCGTGAGTGGCCCGTATTAGGCGCCCTTTCGAATTGCACAGTGGCCCAAATTAGGGGAAATGACATTTTTCCAGATTGTTTAAATTAATTAGTATTGTTAGAGTTTTTAAATTGCAAATACGTTATATACTATATAAACATATTATACACTTCGCATCAGAACAAATTTTAGATTCATTAGATGTATCAATTTGTTTTTATCGACGAGCAAAAATGTCAGATTTTTAAGTCGGCAGATACCATTTTACGAGATTGTTGTAACATTATTAATTTTTTATTAAAATTAGTATTTCTTTCATTATTTTGTTCTACATTCATTTTCAATCAAATTTTGACATTAATTAATTTTCAAAAACTCGGTCAAATTGAAAAAAATGGGTGGCCCGAAATAGGAGCCGGCCCAAATTGGGCAACTCTCCCCTACTCTATGTTTTGCTAATGCATACAGATGCGCATCGATAAGATTGAAAATTAATTTTGTTCTCATGATTAGAAATACCCGAATGATTTGTTTTAATATATAGACATTTATGAATGTTAATTGTTTTAAGCTTGGGGAGATATCACTAAATATGTAACAAATCAATATTTTGAAAATGTATTACCTTATCGCACAAGTAATTATAAATTAAAAATAGGACAATAATTGAAATACAGAATGATCAAATGAATGATTGAAATGATTGTTGATGATACCAACATTAGGGCTGATAGTAAGGCATTTTGGAGCTATATTAATGACAAGCGCCAATTATCTGGTTTCCCAAATATAATGGAATACGATGACATTAAATCTAATAATATTGATGAAACATGTGAGTTATTTGCTAAATTCTTTGAATCGGTTTATTGCAATGATACATACATATTCCAATAATTATCCTTTGATGACTAACATTGATAGTTTTTTGGATATTGGTTTCTTTATTATAAATGATCAGGATATTATAGAGGCAGTGAATAATCTTGAATGTAATTATAGTATGGATTCGGACAATATCTCGCCTGCCTTTCTCCTGTCGTGCATACATTCAATTACTGAACCCTTAACGATAATCTTTATCACTCGGTGTAGGCTATATTCTCGATTCATGGAAAATATCAATAATTAAACCGATTTATAAAAATGGTGCTAAGCATTTAATAAAAAATTATAGAGCGGTTTCCTTAATGAAAACAATTCCGAAATTACTTGACAGTATTATTGCAAAAAAACTTTCTTTCCTATGCAGATCAATAATTTGTCCACAGCAGCACGGATTTGTAAAAGGTAAATCCACTGTTACCAATCTAGCACTTTTCACTAATTTTTGTACTAATGCCTTAGAAAAAGGCTATCAAGTTGATGCAGTTTACACAGATTTTTCTAAAGCTTTCGACAAAGTAAACATAAATATTTTAGTAAAGAAACTTTACCATATGGGCATTCACTCTAATTTTCTCCAATGGATTTCTTCGTACTTAACACACAGAAAACAAATTGTAGTAATTGATAACGTGAGCACTAGAGTTATTGCTGCTAATTCGGGTGTGCCACAAGGAAGTCATGGTGGTCCCATTTATATTTCTCAATGATATCGTCAATTGTTTTTCGTATGCGAACTGCCTTATATATGCAGATGACTTAAAATTGTTTTCTGTCACAAGTGATTTTAATGATTGCCTAAGGTTACAAGAGGACTTAAATAAGTTAACCGCATGGTGTGTTAGTAATAGGCTTCAACTGAACATATCTAAATATCGGGTAATTACATTTTATCGTTCAGCAACTTACTTTGCATTTAATTACTCCATAAGTGGCCTGCTGTTAGAGCATTTGCATGAGGTTACTGACTTAGGAATAATTTTAGATAGGAAACTCTCTTTTTCTAAACATATTAACCATGTGATATTTAAGGCAAATAAATCGCTTGGATTTATTAAGAGAAATACCAAAGAATTTAATAACATTTTTAGTTTAAAAGCTTTATATTTGTCTTTTGTGAGACCACTTATTGAATATGGTGCTATTATATGGAGTCCTACGTACACTGTACATATTAACAGAATTGAAGCGGTGCAGAAGTCCTTTACCAGATTTTTATGCTTCAAATTAAACTGGTGGAAATCGACTATGCCTGGTTATGATTCACGACGTTTGTTATTTGGTTTATCAACTCTTCAATATCGACGTGACTGTAGCTGCGCTTTGTTTATTAAAGATTTATTGTGTAATGATATGCAGTGTCCTGAGTTATTGAATTTAATAAATTTTTATGCTTTGGTAAGAGCTCTTCGTTCAAGAAACTTGTTAATTGCTCTCTCACATTGTACAAATTATGGTTTTTGTGAAGTAATGACTAGATGTATAAATAAGTTCAATTTTTTCAATATTCACCTGGATTTCACGATGTCTAGATTAGAATACAAAAGTAAACTAGCATATTTAGAAAATGTAAAGAATTAGAACTGTTGTGTTTATTCTAGTCTGTAAAATTAGTATGTAATTGATAGACTGAAATAAATAAATAAATTGAGCTGTTAGTTCGAAATTTAACCTTTTTTACTAGTAAAACTACTCTGATGACACTGTTGGAATGAGTACTTTTAAGATGACTGTATACTAATTATAATATGTACTTAAAATTAATTTTGTTTAAAATGTGAAGGTTTGGTAGTTAAATTAAATTCAAATAAAATGGTTCGTGGCAAAATTATCAAAGTTAATATATTAGGAAAGCTATTGTTAATATTTATCAAAAGCGAAAATCTGCATATAAGATCTACGGTTCGAGACGTAATTAAAGTATTTAAAAGAAGAGACGATATAAAAGCGAAGAAAAAATGGAGCGATAATCTATAGAACAGCATCATCTTTAAATCTTTGTTCATTAAAGAAAAGAACTTTGTGTCGATTACAAGCGTTGGTTAAACAAATTAGGATATGGTGTTTTAAAGATATGATTATACTAGACGTAAGTTAAAGGTAATGTTAAAACGAAATTCCTTTAGGCAAAGGAAAATCCTCTCCTATCTACCAAACAAAAGAAGAAGTGGATGGATTTCATAAAAAAGCACGAAAATTTGACAATAAGGCAAGGGCAGGTGGAGATGTTGGACGTCTTCACTTTGTTAATGGCACTATAAACTCTGCGAAGTACTAAAATATCTTTTATCTGCGATTCATTTCCTGTAATCTCTTGAAGGTGAATATAATTTCCAACAAGACAGCGCATTCTGTCATACTGCTAAAACAACAAAGACGTGATTAGCTGCAAAAAATATTCTTCTTATGCAATGGGTAGCTTAAAATTTAAACTTTGAGCAAAGCTGCCATCCAACATCAAGATAGCATAAAATCTCAATTAATAGCTCAATTGATAGCTCAATTGATAGCTAAAACCTCGCCTGAATAGGAAGGGGGTAAAAAAAAAAAAAAATACATTAAATCCATCTGGCTATAAATAAAAGAGTTATAACGAGTTAATCGTTTTTTTCAGCATTCAAAGATGAAAAATCAACAGAAATACTGATTTTTTCAAATTTTTTTTTTTTTTTTTTTTTTTTTTTTTTTTCATAAATCCAGCGCAAAAACGAGCAATTTGATAAAAAAAATGGTGAAAATGTTGATTCTTCGATTTTATATCCTCAAACAACCAGGTGACCGTGAAAGTAAACAATTACCTGAATTTTAAATGTTTTTTGCATTGTCAAAGTTAATTTCTTGTAATATTATTGCAACATACTGTATGAATAGTTTTTTGCGCATTTTTAGCTAAATTTGCATTTTTAATACTAAACAATTTAAAACGTTTCCTTATTTCATGTTGCAATATTCTAAAAAATTGTTTCTGTGCACGTTATTCCAACTTTAGTATACTGGAACTCTGATTTGGGATTTGGGTCTATTCTCCAAAACCAAAAGTAAGTATGGTTGCTTTCGATCCCAACACAACTGCTGGAAAGCGTGGAAAACTAGTGGATTCAATTATCCCAGACGAGGCTAATGCTCCCCGGCAAGTATACGTAATGAAGAAATATTCAGGGAATTGTATGGCGCTGGCAAACGTTCAGGGCACGCCTGAAACCCACTTCCCGGCAGTGACCCGGATCCCTATTGCCTGCTTGTGCTTTCATTAATTTTGCCAATTCTCCGACCTTGTGATAAGCACCCAAAGACAATAAAGTGAAATTATCGTTAATTACCGATTAATTTGCGCCAACGTGATATACGCCAGCAGTTAATCCGACAGGGTGGAAACACGAAAATTCCGGCGAGGGGTCGCACGAGGACTAGTCTCGAGAAAGAGAAAATTTAGGATGTTATGTGCCCTACCAAAATTTAGCACTCATGTGAGCACGGGGGAGCCGACGTTTTAATCAAAATTGATTGCTTCATAAAGGGTTCAGTTCAGTCTCTACGTCACGGGCGCTAAGGGAGTGAAATCAAGCACGAAGCAGATCGAAAGTATCCTCGTCTCTTTGATGAATCACTCCGAGCACGTGGCCCGGCTCCAAAACTGAAAAAGGGTTAAAAGAAATTCATTTGCGGAAGTCAAGCCAGTCGGTGCGGCATAACGAGGCACGTCCTTCAATTTGTTTCTATTATTTCAGAAAAAAAATAGCACATCCCAAAGTATTCACTTAATGAAATTCAAACAGAACTCTCTACACTTTTGTAACGTCTGTTAAAGTAAATGTTATTTTCAGCACTAATTAGCGCAAAATGGAAAGCGCACTGAGGGTAAGTGGCGCACAACTCAACTTTTCCAGGTGAAAAGATGTTTACCAAAAACGTTGACATGGGCCTCAACGTGCCAGCGACGTGCGCTGCAAAGGTTAATTCTACTGAAAAAATAAAAAATAAATCATCTGTCAACTCTGTGAAACGTGAAAAGTGACTGGCAAACGTGAAATCCGTCACATACACTCGAATCAGTCATGCAGCAGAGCCTTTGTTAAGTGTTGCGGGGAAATTTCATTAAATTTTGATGTTGATTCTGAATTCAGACCTGCTGATTGGCTACGAAAGCGGATAACAAGCGGGAACTAAATCAATTTAAACAGCAGATGCACTACAAAGCTAGGAATCTTAGTTTGTACATACAGAAGCTGTCTTAATTAGACTAATTGCTGAAAGTAATTATTCCGCTGTAATACATATTAGACTGCTATAAACGAATAGATACGAGGGGTGATCCAAAAATAATGATAATCAATATGAAATAAGAGAATTTTAATTAAAAAAAAATGTATTTCTCTATATAGTCTCCTAGCAAGTCAATAAATTTAGTCCATGTTTTTTCTAAACCCATAATTCCCTTTGAAAAAAATTCTTTGCCTTGACCCTCCAAAATCGCCTCTACAGCAGTCATCACCTCGCTATCGTCGTCAAATTTTTTGCCTCGGAGGTGTTCCTTGAGCCGAGGAAAGAGGTAAAAGTCACTGGGAACCAGGTCTGGCGAATAGGGTGGGTGTCGAACAACTCGAATCCCGTTTCTTGAATGGCAGCCATCGCGACGGCACAGTAGGCTGAAAAATTAAAGCGTGGACTTAGGGGATAAAAACCATGTTTTTGACTTCTACCAATGAAAACAAATTCTTTTTATACTTTGACTTTTTTTGATTAAGTTTTAAAATAAATAAAATGGTTTGAAGTTTGTATGAAACGCAAGAAAACTAAAAACAAAGCCGTTATTTTTTTAAAGCCCACCACTGTTAATAAGTCCAAACAACAAAGATGAAACGGTATTCAATATGTCCACACCACCCATGACATTTCATGATATTTCATCCTTTCTTGGAATTAAGTCTAAATCAGTCGTTATATAATTACGGTTACGAATTTTTGTCATTAACCAAGCCTGATTTGTACCAATACGGCTTATCATCATTGCACATTTGGATCCGTTTCATGGAGTACATTCTACACATTGCTTATAGATTAGATATCAAGACATGCACGGTTAAAAATTTTGGAGTAAAATTTAATCTTTTGCTTGTATTACAGCCATTTTTCAATCCACTTCGAATTAAAAGTAAATATTCATCGAATATTACTCAAAAATGTAATAATTTTTGTATTAAAAAGTAATCCAAAATACAGTGGTACCTCGATATACGAGTGCCCCAATATACGAGTGTTTTGAGATACGAGCCGCCGAGCGAGCGATATTTTGCTTTGAGATGAGAGCAAGATTTGAGATACGAGGAATCGCACACTACACAGTTTCTAACAGTTTCACCCACCTCAGACTATCCTGAAAGGGAGCAAGAAACAAACCTCCTTGGACAGTTTTTTTATACGATCTGCAAGTGAAAATGAGCAAAGCGTGATGAAAAAAGCGAAGACCAGTGACGAAAATTAAGCGCTTCCGTAAGCACTTCACTTGTTCTTTTATTATGTTTTTATAGAATATGTATTTGTTATTTATAAATAAATGTTTGTTCTTGTAAATACATTTTTCTTATTCAAAAACACTTAACAAAAACAACTGAGGTGGTGTTTTGGGAGCTGGAACGGATTAA
The DNA here is from genome assembly GCA_949715965.1 of Dysmachus trigonus. Taxonomy (NCBI): domain Eukaryota; kingdom Metazoa; phylum Arthropoda; class Insecta; order Diptera; family Asilidae; genus Dysmachus; species Dysmachus trigonus. The sequence continues at coordinate 64,837,487 of OX454322.1, read as the reverse complement.
TGGCATTTCAATTAATTTCAATGGGGAAACTTGCTTTGAGATACGAGCAATTTGACATACGAGCAAGGTTACGGAACGAATTAAACTCGTATGTCGAGGTACCACTGTATATGTTAAAATGCTCTGTAATCTTTTTGCGCTAATTTTCAATATTAATTGAATTAAAATTAGATTAAAAGTTATTACTTCAATCCAAGTAGATTGAATTTTAAGTTTTTTGTGCCACAATGTGTCACGTTGGTCATGCCGCGTTGGTAATGGCTTGAGTGAACCATTTCATTCACAGTTTTAGAAAAAGATGCAGTGCGAGTGGAAAGTGAAATTTATACGGGCAGAGTTCACTGATTTACATTTGGCCAAATTTCACTAATATATTTCAATTGTAAATGTTTATACTTCAGTTTAACAAAATACTTGACGCACGGTTTTACTCGGATTTTAAATAGTTTTAAAGTAAGTAAAACTTCAAATTCATTCCTTGTCAAATACAACTCCTTGACAAACAAACAGAGCTATGAGCTCTATTTTATGAAAGTAATTACGTGTAATATTATTTTGTGTACTGTATATATAATTTGAATAAAATGAATTAAATTATTTAAAATGTTTGAATATTTCCTTATTTAATCTATGAAAAAAAAAATTAATAAATGTTTAAAATTTAAATTTTAAATTTTTAAAAATAATGAACATCATAAAACCTAAATATTCCCTGAAATCCAAAAAAAAAAAAAACAAAATCCCTGTCACTGTATTAATGGATTAATGCAATACAATTTGTATTAACTTATTAAAACCATGGAAGGTTCGAGGTGAAGTATCGTTAATATTAATTTTTAACCTCAATAAAAGATTACAATTCAATATTTTTGTATTAAAACAATACATTAGTATTAACTTCTTAAAACCATAGTGGATTAGAAGTAAAGTCTAGGTAATATTACATTTTAATACAACAAGTATTGATTTTTAATGTTCTAGTATTAAAAGTAATTTAATACTGATTCATTTTAATCCTTTCAAAATATTAAAATCTAATACTTTTTTGGTGTGGACTTATATCCAATCCAGAAAATATTGGTTTTTAATCCAAAATTTTTTACCGTGTGGTCAGTAAAAGGGGAAAACAAAGCAATCATGGCGACAAAGAAGAAAAACATACAAGAAGCATTTAAAATTCAAACAGGACTATTAATAGATGTTGTGAAACAGGGCCATTGAACCACGAATGATGAAGGAGGTTTTTGGCGAACCCCAACCTTGCAGCTTCGATAACTCGTGTCAATGAAAGGCAATCAACGAGGACATTTTAAATAATTTGTTAATCAGTTCAGACCCATGCATTTCAATGAAACAAAAAAAATTAAAACGAAAACACAAAACTCTTTCAGAAGAAGCTAAAGGGTTACTGATTATTACTGAAACGTTTGAGGATGATACTGAGAGAGAAAACTTAGAGGTTATAGATGTGACTTGTGATAATGTGTAAAATTTTTAAATCTTTATTTTGTGATTTAGTGGTTATTTTCAAGGTTCAAAGTTATTAACAAGTGATATTTGTGTACATATTTATTTTTTATTTTTTTATTTTTAGAAATTTTGTTTTGTCACCAAATTATAATACATACCTACATAACATAATAACTTTGGTGCTTTCGTGATATCTTTCTTCTACATTTTCCAGAAATTCAGGAATGAGATCAAACTCTACAGCCTTTGCATTTGTTTTTATCTTATTTTTTGTTTGAATAAAGCTTTATTTATATTTCTTGGATTTTATTGATTACATTTTTGTTATCTCTCTTCATAATAATTTTATTACATACATATTTTGATGCCATAAATACCCTTCGTCAAGCATTTAAATGAAAATCAGGTAAATTCCTTTGCAAGACACTTTTGCGAATTCGGATATAAATCATTCATTCATATAAATCATAATTCAATAAGTTGATATTTTTGCAAATGCTGTGTTTTGTCCACTTATGATATATTCATCCTTACTTACTTATTTAAATAAATAAATTCGTTATCACATAATTTTGGAAAAAAGATTATTTTATTGGGTTTTTAATCTATTAATTTACATATCGAAAAAAAAAAGTAAATACCTAATTACCATTTAATTTGTACTTAATTATCATTTACTTGCTTCTAAAAAATGTCATATAAAGACTATCTTAATTTGTTAATAGATTTCTAAAAATTACACATATGTAGGTCAGTATCTATATTAAACTAAATACACACTAAACACACGGTTTATTATATTTACTATTGTATCATTATAAAAGGTGCAAAGAAATCAGTTTCTATAGAAAATAATATATTCCGAGATAATGAAGTCATAGAGCTGGGTTTTTGACTGCCAATGGGGTTAAAAAATAAATGTGTAATTAAAAACTGGAGCCCGCCCTTTAAATTAATAATTTTAAATAATTTAAAATAATTCTGTTGTTATCAACAATCTCTTCAAACCAGAAATTTGTGCGAAATTTATTATTTATGCTACGAATTCCAACCGGATACCAAATCATCGACATTTTCAAGCCGATTTCAAATAACTAATTGAAAAGATTTTTTAAATTATCATAATCATTATCATAAAAATAAAAAGGGCTCTATGTTTCAAAAAAAAAAATATATACCTGAGATCTGTCAGTGTCATTCTAGCTGTGGTAGAAAGCTGACAGCGTTGGTGAAAATGACTGAGCTAACATTTAGAAAAAGTGTAGAATCCTATGCAAAGTTGATTTAGGTGCCAGCAATGCTAATCAAACATATCTACCTACATATCTTTGAATCTTGCGTCATCATAGAGACATAATACAAAGGGATGTTAGAGACCAAATTCTTTCCTCATGCGAAGATGAGAGGTGAGAGAGATGAGTTAAATCGTTTTGTTTTATGCAAGACGGAGCAACACCTCATCGCACACAAGTATTCAAACTTTAAGTGCCTAGGGTACTCGGCTTTGCAAGGGGAACAGAAATTGAGTGGCCACCTTACTCGTCAGATGCCAATCAATGTGATTTGTTTTTATGGGGCTACATTAAAGATCAGTGCTATGAAAATAACCCAAAAACAATAGAGAATTTTATTAAAGATATCATATATTTTAATAGTTTTAGAAAGTGTTTGGATATTTGTACCAATTTAGATGGTTCACATATTGAAAATACGTATATGTTATATATGTATATCATTAATAACTCACATTCTTCACTATATTTTTAAATTAATGGTTTGTATTAAATAGATTTAATTTTTGTATAATACAATGGACATGAAATGAAAATGATGATTTTCCGATCCCTCCATTAAAAAAAAAAAAATAGTGACCCATTAGTTTTCACACATTCACCCTGTACCTTTAGTTCTTTAAAAATAAAAATAAGAGCAGGTTTCGTGCCCCTTTCTTTTGAATATGTTGTTTTGAGGTTGGATTTTGAAATCATATTTGAAATAAGTGACCGCTGTTGTAGAAGATAGTCGCATTTTCGAATATTTATATTTTGTACTCGACGCACATATGATTATTGTATAACTTTCTATTTAAATTATAACCAATTTATATGAATGCAATTCCGATTAAAATTATAGCTATAAGGAGCCATAAATAGTTGTTCTATTTATATATACATTATGTGACTATTAATTTCCCTATGGATAATTCAATTTTAAATTAATGCCAATGATATGAATGCCAGCGGAAATTGTTTGTGAGATCTATTTCCAGCGAACATCAGGTTTATTCCAAGAAGTTTTCAAGCTCCCGAAGCTATGTATATTTTATGACCTGATTGAATCATGATTGCTTTACTTCAGGGGAATCGAAACTCTGATTTATTGAATTGTGAAGTAGTCTTAAATCTGTACATTTCAAAATTGATTTATTGCCCCTAATGCTCTTGTGTGGTGGGATCAAAAATAGCAAATTGAAATATTCCAGGCCTTTTACAGTTTATGCAAAAAAAAAAAAAAAAAAAAATGGAAAGATGTGCTCCAGTTCTGTAATCGTGTGTAAGATGTTATGAGTATTTTCACTGCGTGAAATGAAACCCACGAAAACTTTTCTTCTTCAACTCTCATAAATACAAGAAGTCCTTGAAACTTCCAAGTTCAAAATGTTCCTACTGCGAAAATTTTTGAAGTGTAAAAGTTGCAAATTGCTGTAGAAGGGTGCGTTCAATGTCGCAGGAGGTTACAGGAAGTAGTTGTTGGGGTTCTTCAAAATTTTCTCTACAGTCGTTTTATTTATTTAATTTTGCTTTTGTATCGAATAATAGATGAACAATTTTTGTATAATTCATTCATAACTGCCGCGTTCATTATTCATTCCCGTCATAATGTAAATGCTTGGAATATCGCATCAAATCTCTAAATTAATCTTATAATCAGCAGGACGAGAAGGACGGTGGTAATCCGCACCAAATAGAAAAACTTTTTACATCTATTTCAGAACTTAATTTAGAATTCATAGCGACGACGGTACTGTGCTTAAATTTGCTAGCTGTCAGAAGCGATATTCTTGTGAATGGTAGAAAATTGCGCCGGAGCCCATGGGATGGATGGCATGTTGCCGAAATTGGAGAGGAGACTCCTGTGACGTATTCGGGAATTTGCAAGGACGTAAATCCAAACAAAAGCGTGAAATGGGATATCATTTGAATCTTTTAACTGGCTGTACGGAGCAGTTAGGCAGTTAGGCAGTTTTAGCGCTTTAAACATTTTAGGAAGGAATTTGCATGATTTCACTCTAATGAGTTTGTTTATTTGCTGGATTTTGCAATTTTATTACGCTTAGAACTTGCGAGGGAGAGCACACCGTCTGGTTTCAAATTTTGTGGATTTCCGGCAGGCTTTTCATTCATATTACATGAGACTCAGATGTTTGTTCAAATTGGAATTTTTGAATTGTCTTATGACTGAAACAAAGATACGGGAGTGGTGAATAGATTAAGATGATAAGACGCTGCGATTGTCGCACGCAAATTTGTCCTTTATTTGAATTAAGAATTATTTTTAAATTTTCATTTCATTTTATGCTTCTTAGCCTATTTTATTTCTTTTCTAAAAAAAAAGTAATATTGGCAGTATTTTATGACCGAATATATTCCTGAATACACAATGTATTAACTAATTTTTTACCAAAAGCTATTAGATACTAAATAATAAATCGGGGACAGATATTCTATTTTTGAATTAAATAAGGAATAAAAGATTATTATTAATCACAAATTAATTGATTGTACAAATTAGCTGATACATCTTTTTATCAACATGAATTCTTTCAATTTAAACTTTTCCCTCTCACCTTTTCTTTTCAGGAAAAGTCAAAGCTAGATTTATTAAAATTAAAAAAATTATATTTCCGCAGCCTATTGTCTAAAAAATTAATATCAAACTAATTACTTTTTCTTAATATTACGCAAGAGGAATAAAATCTTATTTGAATTAACATGATTTTGACGTCATTCTATTGATTTTATTATTTTATTGTTATATTTCATCAATTGATAATTCAAATAAATCGGCCTCGGATCCCAAAAGCTAACGACGGATAAATCGCCTCAGTTGCACTAGAAGCTCTTCGAAAAAATTATAAAACAGCATTTAACCAAAATAGCGCAAGAAAAAACTGTGTAATCATACTAATAGTATGGATTCAGGGATTTACATTCTACAAAACACCAACTGTTAATAATCAACAATATAGAGAAAAAATCCAGCGGCATGATTAACCAGCCTTCGACTCTGTTTGACATGATGGATTTATCCACAAGCTGTTGGCATTCGGTTTCCCAATATATATTATCAAAATTGTGCAGAGCTTCTTTCTAAACACATCCTTCTATGTTTGTATCAACAGAACAGCTTCTAACATCTACCCTATCGGGCTGGAGTGCCCCAAGGATCCGCCATCAGCCCCGTACTTTAGAACATATGGTAAAGCGGCGTATCCAAACCTAGAGATTACGAAATTGACCTTTGATGATGCCACAGCAGTTCTATAAATCTTAGCAACTCCGACTTTATTAATAAGTAATCTATAAGCAATTCCTCTCTAGCTGGAAAATTAAGGTCTACTCCGAGAAAATACAAGCCGTAGTATTCACAAGAAAATGCAAATGCACTGGACGGAAACCATGAGTGGATTGCATCAAATATCTAGGGCTTTATCTGCACCCGAAATTAAGTTATAGAACAAACACATCCATATCTCTGAAAAAGGCAGACAATCTAATTAATTCTCTGTATCCATTAATTCGCAGGAAGTGTCCATATTATTTAAATAATAATAATTACACAGGGCTGCAAATTTCAAATATTTTTCTGCTGCCGAATAAATATTACTTCATTTGTATAGGATTTTTTCCGTAGATTACGAATTCGTAAACGACAATGTTCAATTAACTCCCGTTTTCGAGAAAAATAGAGTTAAAAATTGAAAAAAAACCGTATTTCGGCCATTTTTGAATGATCATTAAAAAATAATAAAAGGAATGGAAGGTGACGGCGCAATATGGACTATCGGGAGAATTTTGTTTTCAATTTTTTATCTTCACGAGAAATTAAAATATCGTTGTATTTTTTTTTTTTTTTTTTTAATTGAAGGTCAGACGAAATACATTAATGAGAAAAATAAGGAAAATATAATAGCTAAAAAAAAGCATTCTATAACATAACCTCAAAATCACATTTTTTGTCAAAAATTAAGTAGGCACACACCAGCAAACCAATTTATTTTAAATCCCATATAAACCTGCTGATCACGAATCCGAGGTCAGGATTACCCGTCACTCTCCAGTCTTCAGCAAATCGCTGAAGAACCTTCAGAAAAATGAAGAATTTCTATAGTGGTACTTATTTCATGAGCATTTAAAATAAAGACCACTTTTTTTGTTGGTGTGTACCTATTTAATTTTTCACCAGGGACCGTAAATAACTGTTATTTTTATATTTTTGATGTAAAAAATCAAGTAGTAAGAGTTGTTTGATTTGCATAAAACTTATACATGATACCCAACATGACGAGTACTTTACGATGACATGGTCACTTTTAAATTTTAGACTTTTATTATAAAAGTCAAACTTAATAATTATTATAGATTTCAATTTCTTTCAATCAAAAATACTAGTTAAAATTAATTGAAAAGGTTTTAGGTCATTAAAGACACTTATTTTTGTTCTTTATTGTCTCAAGCTGTTCAAAACTGTTATGGAAAGACTTTTATTTTTTAAATTAAAAATAACTATTAAAAAAGACTTTTATTTTTTTCTGTCTTGAATAAAAGTCTTTTTAAGATTTTTATTTTTTCAGTTTTTTATAAAAGTCTTTGAAGAATTTTATTTATAAAATATAAAAATAAAAGTCTTTGAAGACTTTTATTTTTAAAATATGAAAATAAAAGTCTTTTGCAGAAGATAAGTATAATAATCATCACGATTAGAAAATAACACTATCAAAAAAATCATAACATTGTACTTAATTGTTCAAATTAAGTACAATATTATGATTGTTTTTATAGTGTGACTCCCTAATCGCGATGATTTTTTTGTTTATCTTCTGCAAAAGACTTTTATTTTCATATTTTAAAAATAAAAGTCTTCAAAGACTTTTATTTTCATATTTTATAAATAAAAGTCTTCAAAGACTTTTATAAAAAACTGAAAAAATAAAAATCCTCAAAAGACTTTTATATAAGACAGAAAAAAATAGAAGTTTTTTTTAACAGTTATTTTTAATTTAAAAAATAAAAGTCCATTGTACATCATAATTTTTAACAAAAAAAAAAATAAAAATCGTTCATAACAATTTTAAAAGATTTAAACTAATAGTAGGCGAAGATTATAGTTAAAAATAACTTAAAATATTTTTGGTGAAATATAATTGGTTCATTTTGTCTTAAATAATATAAGTTTCAAAGTAATAATTAATTTTAGATTTTTTATATATTAAACTTATAACAGTTACGATCCCTGTTTTTCACAAAAAATGCAATTTTGAGGTTATGTTCTAGAATGCGTATTTTGCTTTCAGCCATTTTCCTTATTTTTCCAGTGCCTAATCTACATCGTCTGAGCTTCAATTTAAATAAAAGTTAGAGTGATATTTTAATTCCTCGTGGAGATAAACACTTTGCCTATTCTCCTCCCGGTCCTATCTGGCACACGGGCGCGGCGGTCTCAATAGCTGCTCAGTTTTGGACTGACTTATTAATTCACGTGCCCAACAACTGGCTGGTTTAAGTCCCTCAGGAACAATCTGGGACTCGTTATAGAACTAAACGTCGGTACCTCACTGAAATGTCTAGTCCTTAGATCTATGAAACTACATGCGAACTCAATGCGGCGGAAGAGTTATTCCCTTCTGAGTTTCAGGTGTTTAAAATTGGCACCCTTCTTGTTAGCTTTGGAAAGGCACTACAGGGAGGTAAAAGGATTCGGTTCACAGGAGATTTTAATAATGAGCACTTCGACATTCTGATTCCATTGGCCAAATAAATAAATGGTGATAATGTTCCATTAACTAACCCTGATAATGTCCAAGAATGACCAACCACCAATGAGTCAACGGAATGTGAACCGAATTTGTCCTGAGTAGTGGTCCGGCCCCAAATTCTACTAACCTCGGTTCAGACGAATCTGTTCTTTCTACTGAAGCACCAGATAAAAAGAAAACAGGGAAAAGACACAGGAAAAGATTTACAAATACGATTAGGAGAAAACAACTCGGATCTCGGCTACCCTGCGCCTGATGTCATGTCTTAAAATTGCCAACTTGGGGTTTAGCCCCTAAATTTAGAAGATAAATATATAGATTGGGATTTTTTTAGAGACTCAACACATTTTGGAATTATTTATTTCATTTATCTCCCTTCAAAAGAAAACAACTGAACTGAATTAAATTGAATTTAGAATGGAGTTAAAATCTAGAGGACACTTCAAATTGATTTCCTTATTAATACAGCAAAGTTACTCTCTTTGTATTTATTTTTTTTTTTTTTAAATTTTTTCCTGTGATGAACTGCCACTGTAGACAAACGTAAATTTTCTCATGCCTGTATCTTTTGAGTACACTATGAAACTTCAAAGGAAACACAAACAGACAGCAATGCTTTGTTTCAAATTATGAAATTTTGTAAATAAGTTTTTTATAAATTTTTTGATTTTATATAAGGAATTTATTTAAATATAAGGAATTTTTAAAAGTTGGATTCCAATTTTTTTTAGAGAAATTTTTTTTAGAAGTTGGCGGGAAAGTCAATCTCCCTGCTCCTGATCATCTTCAAGCTTGATCATCTACAATTAATCGAGCTAACAAAGTTTAAATAGTTTCTCATAATTTCAAATTACCGGTATTTAAACTTCACAAATTAAATGTTTCCTCATTTAAGTTTTTTCCAGTTACCGGCGTTCCCCAAGGTTCTATTCTGGGTGCACTTCTTTTTCTATTATTTATTAATGACTTGGCCATGAATATTAAGTCTATTTCCCTTTTATATGCTGATGATGTCAAGATCAGGGCCGTAGCCAGGATTTTTTTTCGGGGGGGGGGGGTTTTCAAAATCAAAGTGGAAGAGGTGGGAGGGGGGGGGGGGGGTGGGGTTGGTAATTTACATTTTTGAACTAAATTGAAATTTTTTTAAATGGTGTTAAAATATTAATTTAAAATAAAGTTTAAATTTTACATTTTCAATATATACTTAAATATTTGAAAAAAAAACTATACTACTATGTAATTCTTATTAAGGTGTTATACCACCCTGACGCTCGAGAAAATAGGCATAAAAATAAATTTTTTGGCTCGGCCATTTAAAATATGAATTATTCTTTATTTAACGTATACCTACATGTAATAGATTTATAAACAATTTCCAATACTGAAAAAAAACATTAAAAATGGCAGAGATATGAGTTTAAAAAATATATAACTTTTGAATACGGAACCCAATCGAAAAAATCGTCACGCTTTAGGTAATTTTATAAAAAATAAGTGTTGCAAATTTCAGTGAAATCGGTTCAGTAGATTTAGAGTCGTGTACAACAGTTTGAAAAAGTAATTTCGAGAAAAACGTGAAAGAAAAAAATGTTGACGTTAACGCCTTAAAAGTAATTTTTTTCTTTTTAATTACTTTCAATCTGCGATTCCTGGACCATACATAAGGTTTTCTGCTGCTTTTGCGATGTCCTCCGTTACCTGAGTTACTGTCAGTTTAATCTTTCTAAAGGAATTATATTATTGTTAAAGATAGACAGATACGTAACGGTCCGAACTCCACATTGAGTTTTGGGTCGGTTCCCTGACGCGCTCACTTCTAGTTGCTATAACTTCGGTAATAATTTGAATTTTGGAATGTTTCAACGCTTAAAATATTGTCAAAGGTATAAACAATTTATTTAGCAAAAACAAAAAAAAACTATTTTTCGAAAATTTAATTGTGGTGTAACCCCTTAAAAAATACAAAATAAAAGCTCTACTTTTTTAAAACACTTAATTTTTCGAAAAAGATATCTTACAAACGTAAAAAAAAGGATTTCACAAAAGAAAATCTAGTTTTCGACTATTCGCAGCGAAAGAAAGAGTAAGAAATATTTTAAAAAATATGTTTGAACTTCTTCAGTTACAACCTGAGTAATCAATAAGTGCTAAAGATGTTTGTTGGTCGCATCTAAAATGTACTACTTATAATATTCCACTACTTTCAAATTGAGTAAAAGCGCCAATATTTATTGCCTAGTGGAGACTGGAGAGGACTTATTATGTTGTTACCTTTGTTAATGAATTTTGCGATGAGATATCTGAAGTATTCTATTTTTTCATTCCGAGAGTATTTTTTTTCATACATCAATTTTTTTGATGGACATAGCGTTTTTTTCAAAAGACCCTTGAAAAGGTAAATGCTACCCACCTTTGTGGTATGAGAAAAACATCACTGATTATTTTTTTAAAGTTACATCAATATGTATAGAAATTACTTATACTAATTTTTATATTGTATGTAAAAGAGAAGAAATTTACAATTATTACCTTTTGTATATTTAAGAATATACTTTTATAGAGTTAAATATTACAAAATTAAAAATGTAAATAAAACTCAACTCAACTGAATGCAACTGAATATATCGAACAGTTGCACATATTTTCATTAAAATAAAATTAATTAATTTTATTAAATTGAAAAAACTGGCATACTTGCCTAAGATACAAAACATGTCTTTAACATTTTTTATCATTGTCAAAGAAAAAAGAAGAGCGGAAGTTTTATTCATCTGACTGTTCAACCCTTGTTCTGTTCTTAAAAAATCATGCACATTTTTAGTTAAGTTTCAAAATTTCGGGGGGGTTCTAACCCCCTGACCCCCCCCCCCCCCCCCCCCCCCCCCCCCGCTGGCTACGGCCCTGGTCAAGATCATCATAGGGATGGTGTGTTCTGAATCGCTTTTCGTCAAATATCAATAAGTATTTTAAGATGACTTATACTTTTAAAAGGTCCCCCACGTTGAGTTTATATTATCTTGGTTCGGTGACATTACAGGAGGTTACTCAGTTTAAGGATCTCTGTATCACTTGCGATATCTCCAAGATATCCAATACACTTACTGGCTTTATTCTACGCACTTCTGCCTATCTTGAAAATTTGTCTACGGTGAGATTGCTATTCTTGACACTGGGGCGAAGAATTCTTTAGTATTGTTCGCCGGTTTGGTCTGCATATCATCAAAATAAAATTGATAAAATCGAAACTGTGCAGAGAAAATCCTCCTGCGGTCTCTTAAAAAAATTCTATAAGCCATATGTTCCTTATCTTGATAGACTGACTTAACATATCTCTTCTAGCTGCTTTTGTTCATAGGAGACTGAATGCGCCACAAATACCACAAATATTTAAATACTATCTTAGTGGATAATCTAAATTTGCTTGTCCCTGCATATAAAGACAGAAGTAGTAATGTCTTTTCACCACCTGGAGCTTTACTCTCTGTTAACTATAACTTTCCCCTAGTCAGGCTTCAATATAATCATGAAAAAATTCAGTCTTCTAAATTTTTTTTAGCATAACTGCCTTATTAAAATAAACTCGTAATAAAAATTTTCCTTAAGGAGACAAATTCTTAAACTTCGCAAATCATTGCCGAATGTTTATTACATAGCTGCAAAATAAAAAGCCCGTCATTTAAGTGTTAATATACTTGCATATGTCCAACCACAGAGAGATTCAATAAAACTAACTATCTGGTATATTAAATCTTACATTTGCATCAAACAATATTCATAGAAACGTTCTTAAGATTTATGATATCTTAAAGAAAAGTAGACAAACATGAGAATTTTATTCGTACCATGTAAGCATTTCAAGGAAGAAGTGTGTTAAGAATTTTTACGGCTGTCATAAAAGACATCCCCCAAAATAAAAGAAATTGTCAGCATTGTCATACCATTGACGTATTTATATGGTCCATAGATTGTCGTAAAATAAATCCAGACACCTGATTTTATACTTCTTCAAGTGCGAGTTTGAATACGAATATACTCCAAACTTAAGATAAAAGACGGTGCTTTTATCTGGCAAGGAGATAAATCTTGGAGGAAAAGTTGACGTTAACAATAAATCATTACGACTAGCATGTCACAAGTCGTTGGAGAGTGAACATTTCAAATGTTAATTACAGATTTCCTCCCAATCTCTTAGCGCGTATTTCCTTAATTCAACTCCATTAACTCGATGGCGGCGCGGCGTTAACAAAAGCGTTGATGTCAGCTACAAAACTTTTCAGCTTAATGCGCGTCTAAGTTCTAAGTTTCCCCAGTTTGTCTTTACTTGTAGTATAGCGGCTAATTAGCGTCTTTATCCGACTAAACCACTTGAGTGTATCTCGCTGGGATCAGGTGGTGCGGGTTGTTTGCTTAATGCTCCGCTTTAGACTGCAGACTTAATGAAATGAAAGTTCCACTCCTTGACATTTTAGGACCTCGTTAGAGTTGGGTTGGGGGCGACATTTTGAAAGGACGATTTTCAAGATAGATCTCTAATGCTCTCTTTTGTACTTAGGTGCGATTCATGCCGTTGCCAGCAGTCATTTAAAGACACCCTGAGCTATCAATTACAGTATTAACGCCTAGATTTCGGAAGGTAAATTTGCCCGGCTAGCACATCATTAATTACCGACATCTGCTCTATATTATTCACTTTCTGCAGCTTACCGCTTTTGTGTTCTAACACTTTCCTGCAGACGCAAATAAGACCATCGAATAAAGTTAGAATAGCCAAAGATTAACAATTAGCCTCTTCAGTCCATTTATCAATTATTGTGGGAGGGTTTATCCCTGACACTGGAGCAAATGTTTTGACCCTTCAAAAGGAATACTCCTGCTCTGTCTGTGGGCAGGTAAGGAATTATTAAGAATAGAAAGGATCTCGAACGTAATAACTGTCATTGAGTCGTTGGGGTCCACCATTTACTCCCCTGGTCTCAATTCTGATGACTATTCATATTGTCGTCCATCCGGCCTTTGTTCGCTGTCCTGCCCTAGACTATGCAATTCCAATAATTAATTATCCTCCTGCTCCTGAGCAAGCGGCTTTATCCTCGTCTTCGTTCCTGGAATTCCTCCACTTTTCTTTCAGTGCACAAGAGGAATTATTCATGGATGGTCAGGTTAAGTCGGCCAAGAAGAAGCATTAAATGACTACAAAGAATGCCATAATAATAATAATGATGACGGGGATGACTGCAAGGACCTTCGACTTTCTGGAAGGAAATTCACTAGACCAGAGCTTTTCATTTTCATTAAACTCCGTGAAATTATTAAAGGTCTTAAAAGGACGTTGAGGGTGTCCTTAAACTTCTTAGAAACCTCATATCCAAAAGAAATTACTTCAGGATAAACTTAAAAGACTTTTTGTTATTTTCATTTCTTTCTTTTCTTACTCATTTTCTGTAGGGCCAAACAAACGGACAATTTGCCATTTCCCATTAGTAAAATTGTGTTCTTTATTATTTGTTTATTTGAACAAAAAAAAAAAATTTTATTTGTTAATTTGGAAGTTTTTCACTTCAAATTACTTATATTTGTCATCTTTATTTGGCAAGAGAAAATTATTTGTACATTTATGAGATATTCCGCTGAAGTTTGAAATTCTAAATATTTTATATTGCATGCCTTAATTTTCCTAACACATATTTATAAATAAAACTCATATTTAAAATAAGGATTATTTTAAAACGTCTAGTTATATTTACAAACTATATGAAATCCAGCTTTTATATACATATACGTATAATTTATAATAGGTTGAGGCGTTGAGGTTGTTAATGACATGCTATACCTACAATATCTGCGAGATGAAAAGAAATGTCTGACTTACTTTTTTTTATGTACTTTATACTTTTTATTCTGGATTTGTTTCATAGTTAATCGTGTTTTACTCATCAAACCCTTTGATTTGATACCCATGTGAAAAGGATTGTGAAGAAATAAGTAATCCACTACCTAGCGACGTCCGCCATATTGGATTTAGAACGACATTAAATATTCTATATTGTATTGTCACAAGATTTACGTAAATAAGTCAATTTTCATCAAAAACGGATGATAGAAAGTTACTCAAAATTCGTGTGCAAATTTTGAACCAGAAAGATATACGAACGACTCAAGTTAAATAAAAGGTTATAAGAATACAAAAGAATGGAGAGTAAAAATTTCGTTTGAGATTGGTTACTACGGATTGCAAAAAAAAAAGAAAAAAAAAAAAATTTAAGGTCTCATAAAATCACTCGCATGTCTGTCCGTCTCTTCATCTCTCCATCTGTCCGCCTGTCACAGCTGATTTTCTAAAAAACCATGCGACGTAAGAACTTACATCTTATTAACCCACATATTTTGCAGTAATTAACACTTTAAAATATTCATATAAGAATTAAAGCGGCCGAAAATTAGGTACTCGAAAAAAATTCGAATTTTTCAAATTTTATATGTATACCATGTAGCATATCATTTAAAAGGGTTCTTGTTATATGGAATACAAAATATTTTTTTCATAATTTTAAACAGCATATTTAAGAATATATTCTGGGAAATATGTAAAAATAGAGCACCTCAGAATAGCCTAACTTCTTAATTGGATTTTATATCCGATCCATAAAGTTTTTTCACCAAATAACATTTTCCTTATTTCACGTTTCATTTTTAAAGTTTTGCATAGTTATTTACAAACATATATAAATACACCACATAACAAAGGATAACCTTCGCTGGGCTCGTTTTAGTCAGGAGAAAACGCTGAAAATATTTAATAATCGACTTAATTCCTCAGGCATAGCTCGAGGAGCGTAAAAAGTTTGAAATCAAAATTGGATAACTTTGTAGTAGCTTGATTCGACTTTAGCTATAAACCTTTAAAAACAATGCCTATAATCATCAAATTCCCTAATAAGAAACTACAGGCTTATGTATTATTAAATTCGTGTATTTTTTTTTTTTTTTTTATCTTTCTTCTTACCTGCGACCTTCAGGCCCCAAGGTCATTGCTGATACTCCGCCTTAATTAGCGAACACAATCTTTAATCTTGGATGAAACTCATGAACTTTCCCCCGACATTGTTTCCTTTATCTTACTCCTAAGTCAATTTTTGTTTGGCTTATCTCTTTCAGGCCGGGAATTGGCCCCGAGGACTTCGGTAGGGGTCGGAGGTAAGAGAATTTCCGATGTGACACAGGGAAAGTTAATTTGCCGTTCCACGGCAGCCTCCCACATCCTGATCTCGATGCCGGCGCTTTCCCCCGAAGCGTACAATATTTAGCCTTCATTGAAAAAGTTTAGCTATTTATCCTCCCCCAGGGGCAACCAATCATCGCTGAAGTTATTACATTTTGGAGGAAGGCTAAATAAATTCCGCTCACGAACTGCTTTCCCAATTTGTCACAAAACTTTACACTGCCGAAAAAAAGAAAACAATTATCCTTTGTATCAGAAGAGGAAAATGAACTTGTGGTAGATTCGCGCAAAAAAAGTCAGCTGCGTGCCTTTGCTAAATTACTTCTTTTAGTGAAGTTTGCCATTTTCATTTCACTGCTGGAAAACAGTTCGTAGTACACTTAATTCATTGCTTTAGAGGGAAAATGATTAACTCCACATTATTTCTTACCTACGTTTAAAGATTTAAAAAAAATTGTATTAGGGGACTGAAACGATATTCAGAAGACATATAAAATCAAAAATCACCTCCAAACAATCCCCAGCCCCAAAAAAGTATTTAATAATATTACTAAAAAATCCGCTGCTATTACTTCCAATATTTAGCCTTACAATTTTACAATTTCAGTGTCATACTATCAGAATCATTACTAAATAAAGTTAAATTATTTATGTACAATTTTTATAAGTATTAATTAGAATTAGAAAATCTATAAAAAATATCATTTTAGTCCCCTGATCCGATTTTGTACCTTTACCTTTTGGTAAAAAATAATGGAGGGGTTAATCATATTTTCTCTTATAAAATGAAGCAAATGTTCGAACTTTTTTCCTTGAAAGAGATAACCCCAACAAATATTAACTTAGGGGTAAGATAACGAAAACAATGTTGGGGAAAAGTTCATGAGTTTCATTTAAGATTAAAGATTGTGTTCGCTAATTAAGAACGACTATCAGTAATGACTTTGGCGGCTGAGGATTGTTCGGAGGTAACGGAACATCCAAAAAGATTCACAAATTTAACATCACACAACCGCTGTTGTAATTTTTTATTATGGAATTTGATGAATATGTATTGTTTTAAAAGGTTTAAAGCTTCAGTCAAGCCTAGCTGCTATAAAGTTATCCAATTTGAATTTCAAACTTTAACTTGCTACCCTGAGAGAAAAACTTATGTAAAATTGTTAAACAACACGTCTGAAATGGTGCTATTGTTAATGTAATTTTTCAGTGTTTAGGTAAGACATAAAAAAATAAATAAACTGATTAAACAACGCTAAAGAAATAACTAAAACTTTCGGTAAATTATAAAAAACAATTCTTATACAGGAAGCTAAGAAAACTAATTAAAAACTTCAGTAAACTATCGAAAATCTTTCGATTTTTATAAGCATCTTGTATCTGTATTAGAGATGCCACGAATATTCGGCAACTATTCGGTATTCGGCTATTCGGCCACTTTTTTTCGCTATTCGGTATTCGGCCGAATATGGTTAACTATTCGGCCGAATACCGAATAGCAATTTATTTATTATTTTTTTATTGCTAGCTGTTTTCCCGCGACTTCGTCCGCGTAAATTATAGCCCATGTCCTTTTTAAGGCTCTAGAGTATGTATCTGTGTACCAAATTTCATTTAAATCTGTTCAGCAGTTTTGGCGTGAAATCGTGATAAACAGATTTAATTTCGTATTTATGATAAAATATAGTAAGGATTACCAAATAAATCATGAAAAAAGAACTCAAAATATTACTCACAAAGATATATTTATTTAACCAAAAAAAATAGCTAACAAATTAATATTTAAAATCTACCAGTGGTAAGTTATGATGAATGAAAACAATTTTTTCAGCGTTTGTTGATAGCAGACGATTGCGTTTTTCCTCATAAATTATACCTGCTTCCGAAAACAGCCGCTAACTATACACATTGCTACCGGGAGATGATAAATAAATCTTAGCAAATTGTGAAAGGGTTGGATATTGTTTCGCGTTTGCTGACCACCACTTGTAAGGGTCTGCTGTCCGATCTAAACGAACAGATACCATGTAAAAATCAAGTTCATTTGCAACAGAATTTGTCTGTTCCACACCTTCATCTGAACGAACATTTTCTGTAGCGACAGTTGTGACTTGTCGCCCGCGGAAAGTACTAAGTGTGGCCGAATATTCGGCTGCCGAATGTTCGGCGCTTCGGCCAAGAGGCTCGCCGAACATTCGGTATTCGGTATTCGGCCAAATTACTATTCGTGGCATCTCTAATCTGTATCTTTGTTATTTTTAAATTAGATGTAGATTTCCTATTATATATAGCAATATTCAGTTGGCTGTTTACTATATTTTGCTTATTGCCGGGAAAACATCAAGAATTTAAATTCTGAATGGGATGGCAGGCAATGGAATTTCATGATAATAGGCAGTGTTTTTAAAGGTTCATGCTCCAGTCGAACCTTTATTATTACAAAGTTTTCCAATTTTAATTTGAAACTTCAACTTGCTACGCTCCTCCGAGTTATGCCTGAGGAATTAAATTGATTATTAAATATTTATATTTATAATTAATAAGTATCTATAAGAAACTTTAAAAATGAAACGTGGAATAAAAAAAAAATTGATTTGGTGAAAAGATTTGATGGATCAAGTGTGAGTCCGACTCACGCACAGCGACTTCCGTACCACATTTTCTGGAATTTCTAGAAATTTGTAAGACCTAGGTCCTTCGTTATAAATTTTCCATGAACTTCAAGTAAGACGGATTTGTTTTAAATTTTAGGTCCAGTAGTTTCAAGCAAACTGGAGTGTGGACCATCTTTTACAAATAAATTGCTATAGTATATAGTAAATAAAATAATGTTATATTAGTTCAAATATTATATAGAGATAACATTATAAAAGATTTAGACACAAAATGACAATACCTTAATATTACATGTATAAAGCATACTTATTTTAATTAGCTTGTTACTATAACCATAATCTCAAAACGCCAAGTTGAAATTTTGAAAATTTTATAGTAAATTTTGAAAATTTAGAAGATTTATTTGTTTTCAGTAAAACATTACATTATTTTTAATTGATTCATTTGTAATAGATAGATTTTTAACCAGCTTAATCACACACTCGCGCACATCTGGGATTGATAACAAGTGTTAAGGCTTTAACCTTTGCCATAAAATACACTGAGATAGTCATGTCTGATTGTTTCTCTTAAATAAAATTATCGTAGGAATGCACAAAAAAAACTAAGCGAGGAGTGTGTTGTTTTGCTAAGAAAAGGCAGTGTCGCAAAGATACATATTAGCGTGAAGGTGAACTATAATACATCACTATTAAAGGATGTACAAACATTGTTCCCGATTGGTATCTCATTTATGCTGAAAAAGAGGCTAGTGAATTGCTGCAAATTTATGATAAAAAACGTTTCATGGAGACAGAAGAAAAAATGTTTTTAATATCATTACTGGTGACGAAACGTGGTTATATCACTACGAAGCCAAAACTAAGAAGCACAGTCTACAGTTTGGTGCTTTGAAGATGAGGTCCCACCAACCAAAGTACGAAAATCAAGAAGTGTCAGCCAAAAAAATGATCGCCTCTTTTTTCTCGAAAAGTAGCTATATTGTAACATTTTTCTCAAAAAGTAGCTATATACGTATTTTAACTATGCCTGTTGAAGATCGACGACACCGTTCGATAGTATGTCACGAAATGTGTTCCATAAGTCATCACAGTTTTGAGACAATGCTCCAGCACATGCGGCTGCTAGAACTGTCAATTTCGTTTGCAGAAAACAGTGTAAAATTGCAGCCACATCCACCGTACTCGCCAGATTTAGCCCCATGTTATTTCTTTTTGTTTCCATCCACGAAAGAAAAACTCAGGGGAAGACGTTTCGAGTCCGATCAAGTTACAGTAGCTGCGTACGAAAAGATAGTAGAGGCGATATCGAAAGAGGAGTGGTCTGGCGTTTTTGACAAATGGTTCGAGCGAATGAATAAGTGCATTGATAGTAATGGAGAGTACTTTGAAAAACTATAAACGCTTTATTTCCATATGATTTTTAATATTGATTTATTTTAGAAATTTCAACATGACTTACGTACTTTTTCTCTCAGTGTAGAACGATCAAATTATTTTCACATATTTTTTTAGATATTAATAGAATTCGTAGGGCCTCCACACTAGGAAATCGTCGTAATGATAAGGTTTTAGGATTAATTCAAAAGTACATTTTGAAAATTCAGAAGATTTAGTTGTTTTCAGTAAAACATAGTATTCATTTTAATTGATTCATTTCCGTTAAGTAATAGATACACCATTCCAGTAATAAGTTTGTTAACCAGCTTAATCACACTCCCGCTTTCCAGTCTTCACGAAATCTAAAAGTTTAAATATTTTAATTAATTAATTTAATTTATAATTAACCGAAGAAATTACAAAAAATTATTTCTTACTTTCATTATTTTGGCAATTATGTACTCTCAAGGCGCAATCATTGTCAAATTGACGAGTTTCCTTCCCGTTTGAAGCGCAAAAGGGTGCGTATTCCAGAGTGCATGCTTGCGGGCAATCGTTACTTACAACAGCTGAAACTATAATAAAAATTAAGAAACTTTCCCGTAATATTTCACCCTAATTAACCTACCAACAGCAGCGAGCAGTAAGAGAAAAAGTACAGAACGCATTTTGGTGCAGGGTAGCTAAACACACGGCGGCGGAATATTTTAAGCTCGAAGATCGCTAAGAACTGACGATGCGGGTGGCGATGCACCTTTTATATTCAACATCTCCAGAGATAATTATTTGTTGCACTTTATAGTTTCTCGCTCACAATTAATCTGGTGTGAATTCTGGGATTGATAACAAGTGTTAAGGCTTTAACCTTTAGCTCAACCTCGCCATAAATAACACTGAGATTTATTGTTTCTCTTAAATGAAGTTATCGTAGGAATCTCCAATAAAATTAAACGAGGAGTGTTTTGTTTTGCTGAGAAGAGACAGTGTCGCAGAGATATAGTGTATTAGCGTGAAGGTGAACCATTATTATGCAACGTTTTCTATAAATTACGAACATGGGTGATCATTACAATAACCGATGACACAAGCTTATGCACATTTTTAAAAGAAATTTCGTTCTTACATATTATCTGGGCGTTTTCTTGGTGTTATGCGTTTGAAATGAATTAATTTTTTTAATATAAATACGCAATGATAATGTGTTAATAACAATTAAATAATAAAGAGTGATGGATTGAAGGGAAAAATAATAATATGATATTTTACTAAAGGCTTTTGTCATCTAGAACCCTTCGTTTCCCCATCAGATCTAAAGGGGGTATCCTGAATTAAAACGTCAACAATTATTTTTTTGTTTATTGCTTAAATCGATAGATAGACTATCTAAGAACACGTTTATAAAGTGAAAGAAGCCAATTCTAAATATTTCCAAGAATATAAAGCCGAATGCAGACGAGCATCGAGCAGCTGTGCGAGCCTATTGATTCAAAAGTTTATTTAAATAATTGTTATGGCACCTTAACGTTTATTTTTTTTTAACACATTTTTTTTTAAACATTGACAACATTTTTAATTTCACATTGTTTTCTGCCATTTTTTAATTCACCTAGAAGAAAATTATATAATATTTTAATATTTTTTTTGTTTTTTGCCAAGAATTATGAGGTGGTTCTTTCCCGCCGATTGAAGACTGCAGCGATAAGACCCCATGAAATTGGCTAAGAAATCAATTATAAAAATGTTTTTTACTTTAAAACAAAATTTTGTTGTAGCCATTAAATATATATAAAACCATACCTCAATATTCAATACCTTTCAAGCAAACAACGAAATCAGTCCGTACTTTGGCTTATTAGCAGTTATTTTCTTTGTGTTTGAATAATCACAATCTCTGTATTTTCAGCTTACCCTTGCATCAGTTGACTTGAATTAACCCTTCAATTCTCATGACCAGATTAATAGAAAAAATAATATTATTTTTCTGTTATGTATTCCTTAGACATCCCCAAGAAGAATAGTAAAATTATTCTAAAAAAATCTTTTAGAGTTTTTATAAAAAACGTGTCACCTACGGATGACACTTGAAAATTGAACACATATTTTGGAATTTGCTTTTCACACAAAATGCACTGATTATATTAGTATATTTATTAAAAAATGACATGCAGTAAGAAAAACTACTATAATACTCAGGCTTTTGACATTTTTTAGCAAGTCACCGTCACGCCAAAAAATTAGAAATATAATAATAATACCGTTAGAAATAATTTAATTTATTTTACAGCTGACATGACATCAGTGTGAAAAAAAAAATCCAAATATTAATATTCACTAATATCCTAATAGTTATGTTATCATTTAATAGGGAAAAAAAAAATTATAAACTGCTGTCACCTACAGGTGACACTGGGAACTGACGGGTTAAGTAAAATTAAAATTTTGGAAGCCATTTTGAAGTCTTCAACAAAATTGTTAAATGAAGTGATCCGGTTAACATCTTTTTTATTTAAATCATACTTGTATATATCCTATTAGTAATACTAATTCTATAAATCTGGTTCGAATTTTCTATTTCAATTAACTAGATCCCAGTCTAATTATTTTAATCCCATTTACTTTAAGATTTGTTGAAATAGATGTTAAATTTACTAAAAATTCTTCATAAATTAGCGTCTGCGTTACTATTACTCTTAGAAATAAAGAAAACCTTCTTATAATAAGAACTTTCAAATCTCTGAAGATATGTTTGAAGAACAAATAGAGTTAAACCTTTATAGAAAAATACTAATTAACTAACAAATGCACAGCTTACCTAATTTTCCTAATTTGCTTTAGTTGTGATTTGGTTTCAAAATTTCTTTCCCATAACGCAATTTACAATTACCGATAATTTTCAATCTCAATTTAATTGATTTAAATCAGATATGAAGTGTAAATAAGAATTTGGTTTTATAATTTAAAAAAAAAACTTCTCTAGTCATGCTTATGTGCAATGTTTTTAGGTGAAAATAAAAAGAAAAAGAAATTAAATGAACCACGAAATTACATATTTGAACAAGTTATTTTTTCGGATAACATTTGATAACAATTTGTTTGAATAAATGTTTATGTATAAATAACTTTTTATATGTACTATATAATGTTATAATAATATATGTATTATATATTATGTACTTATATACTGCATGATATCATTTTCTCTATACAAATATGGATTCTACATGATCGAGTAGAATGTGTCCACAAGCCATGCCACATATTTCTATTAATTATGTTAGAGCATTACGATTTTCAAATTAATTAATTCTCATAATTCATAGAAATATGTGGTATGTGCGTATACCCCACTAAATCATAATTAAAGTTATCATTATCATATATTACTATCATGAGAAACATAAGCTGTGTTTGCTACAACAATGATCAAGAAATAAATACAACTTTGTCAATGGTTGGTTCCACCATAAAATTGGTTGTGAGTGTCAAACCTAAGTTTGCTGCGACATAACTATAATTCCAGTCAATTTATTTTATTTCTTACATTAAGAATTTTTTGTTATGCTACCCAAAATCATTTTCTCCTGAACTTTATTATTGTGGCTCTAAAAAAGTTCCATATATAACATATTTGCTGAAACCACCAAATTCAAACTAGAGTTCTTTGAAATTATAGTTGGAAAAACCTTTATACTTTTTCTCTTAGTATAGAAAGATCAAATTATTTAAACATATGATTTTAGATAATTATTAAATTGGTCGGACACCCACACTAGTGAATCATAATGATTTAGGATTAATTTAAAAGTACATTTTGAAAATTCAGAAGATTTATTTTTTCTTTCAATAAAACATAGAATTATTTTTAATTCATTTGCGTTAAGTAATAGAAAGATTTTAACACAGAAACTTTCCAGTGCTCACGAAATCTAAAAGTTTATTAGTAAATTTAAAAATACCAAAAAAATTACAAAAAATTGTTTCTTACTTTCATTATGTTCGCAATTATATAGTAACATCATGCACGGATTGTCAAATTGACGAAGCTCCTCTCCGTTCGTACCGCAAACGAGATCGTATTCACGAGTGCATGCTATATTGCATTCAGGTCTTACTGTGACATTAGCTGAAACTGTAATAAAAATTAAGACACTTTCTTGCAACATTTCACCCTAATTTTCTTACCAACAGCAACGAGTAGTAAGAGCAAAAGTACAGAACGCATTTTGGTGCAGGGTAGCTCAACACGGCGGCGCAATATTTTCAGCTCAAAGATCACTGAGAACTGACGAAGCGGGTGGCAATGCACCTTTTATATTCAAAATCGCCACAGTTGATTGATTTTTCCACTTTATAGTTTTTCGCTCACAATTACTCTAGTGTAAATTCTGGGATTGATAACAAGTGTTAAGGCTTATTGGCAGTCAGTAATTTTTAGTTTACCCTTTTATGATTTGAATTGAATTAAGTAAAATCAAAATTTTGGAAGTGATTTTGAATTTTGCAGAAGAACTCTTAAATGAAATTATCCGATAAACATCTATTTTGTTTAAATCACCCTTGTATATATCCTATTAGTAATACTAACTTTATAAATCTGGTTCGAATTTTATATTTCAATCAGATCCCAGTCTAATTATTTTAATCTCAATTTTACTATGGAATTGTTGAAATAGAGAGAATGCATGTCAATTTTACCAGAATTCATTTGTTAATTTTTAAAAAGAGATCGTATCAACTTTTAATGGACGTTAAATTGACTAGATATTTTTCTTAAATTAGCCTCGTCGTTGCTATTACTCTTAGAAATAAACAGAGTGAAAATAATATAAAACCTTCTAATAATAATAACTTTCAAATCTCTGAAGATATGTTTGAGGTTATTTTAACAACAAATAGAGTTACCCCTACATAAAAAGCTACTAATTAACTCACGAAAGCATAGTTTAGTTAATTTTCCTAATTTGCTTTAGTTGTGATTTGGTTTCAAAAGTTATTTTCCATAACGGAATTTACAATTACCGATAATTTTCAATCTCAATTTAATTGATTTGAATCAGATACGAAGTTTAAATAAGAATTTGGTTTTATAATTTTTAAAAAAAAACTTCTCTGGTCATGCTTATGTGCAACGTTTTTAGGTGAAAATCAAAAGAAAAAGAAATTATGAACCACGAAATTAGATATTTGAACAAATTATTTTTTCTGGTACGGAATTATATATTTTTAAACTTATCTCTCCACCTCACCTAATTTGGCGAGAGAGAGATAATTTTTTTTCCTCATTTTAATTCTTTGATTGAGTAGAATGTGTCCACAAGCCATGCCACATATGTATTTCTATTCATTATGTTAGAGCATTACGATTTTCCAAATTAACCTATTAATGCCTGAATAACAAAAAAATTTACGGTAACTTTGAGGCACTAACTTTTATCGAAGGGGTAGTCAATTCTCATCGAGACCAACTTTTCTAGACATATTTTGAGTCGCGCGACACGATCCAACCAAAAAAAGGTGAACAAAACATTTATTATTATTGTTTTTTTGCAATATTATGTAAATAAAAGGTATTTTACACGTCATTTTAGAAGATAATTCATCTAACGATGTGAACAATACTCCACATCTTACTTCCAGCGAGGAACTTTCTCGATGTCAGCTACTTGCTGATGCACCTTTTGAGGCGCCTTCCGCATCGGCTTCAACCTCGTCGTCTCCGCATAAAAAACGTCGAACTCACCGACGGTCTTCTGGGCCTAACCGGAGAAGCGGTTCTTCAAAGTTATGCGCAACTATCTCCAATAACTCAACTGAAGCAGCGACGCCGAGAGACCAGCCTGCTTCTTCAACTTTGAGACCAGCTAGACGTCCGAACTGCATTTTTATATCTCGGGTTCATCCGGAAACTACGGAAGAGGAAATTGTACGGCATATATACGGGTGCTTCGCGTGACCTCATCGGTTGTAGAAAGCTTAGCAACTCTCGTAGTGGCGGCAGCCGTTCATTTACTTCATCCTTTAAGGTGCTCGTACCTGAGGAAATATTTCGAGCGACACTTTCACCCGACATCTGGCCTTCTAATGCCATTGCGCGTGAGTTCACTCCCAGGGGACGTCCCAGGACTGCGCCGGCAAAAAACGAATTAGCGAAATCTCCGTCTATTACGCAAACGTAACTGGGTTACGCTCCAAGACGTCTCGACTTTTTATTAACTCGACGAATTCTTGCTTTGACGTGGTTTGCTTGACCGAAACTTGGCTTTGCGGAAAGTTCGCTGATGCTGAGCTCTTTGGCTCCGAATTCTTAGTTTTTCGCCGGGACCGTCATCTCTCGGCTCTGGATGCTCCTGTGGGCGGAGGTGTCCTCTGCGCCGTTCGACGTGATTTGCCGTGTACGTTGGTCGACTTTATCGATTTTGGAGATCTGGAACTTATTTGTGTGGTCCTCAAGCTCCCTAATAGGTGCATATACATTGCCACGGTTTATATACCTCCCGGCTCGTCACCGGAGACCTTCACTAAGCTCGCATCCTGCGTTGATGAACTTACTTCGGTTCTGTCACCGGCTGATGAGTTGGTTCTTCTGGGTGATTTCAACATGTCCTCCGTGGCTTGGGTGCAGTCTTCAGATGACGACGTTTTGCTGCCGTCCTTCTTTACGTCACCACATCATTTTGCTACGTTCATCGATGAATTGGTTTCTTCTGGACTTTCTCAGTCGAATGGTATTTCCAATGAATCAGGTAGATTTCTGGATTTGGTGTTCTCCTCGGATCCGAGTGGGACTCATGTGAGACAATGTACGACACCTTTGGTCCCCGAAACTGCCTTTCATCCGGCTCTTCATCTCGTTCTCTTTTTCGACACCTTGGTTTCACCATCTTCTACATCGTATTTTTCTAACAACTTATGTTATAACTTTAAAAAGGCTGATTTTTGTAAAATGAATGATTGGCTCTCTGCTTGTGACTGGTCGAGGGTTGTGGGTGAGCGTGACATTGATGAAGCAGTTGAATGTTTTTATGACATGCTTTTTCTCTGCTTCGCACACTGTGTTCCTGTTCCTGTTACTAAATGTTCCGCGGCGTGTCAGCCGTGGGTTAATAGCTCACTTAAGCACCTTAAAAATCTAAAAAATAAGGCGTGGAGGCGATTTTGCTCCTCAAGGAGTGATGCCGATTATAATGAATACTGTAATTTGCGCACTCACTACATTTCGGAATTAAATGACTCGTATAACGATTATCTTTCGAGTATGAAGGCAACCTTGCGCAGCGATCCTAAGCGGTTCTGGAGTTTTGTCAATTCAAAACGCAATTCTGATGGTTACCCCTCATGTCTGAAATTTGACGATATATTCAGCTCTGATCCAAAGAAAACCGCCAATCTCTTTGGTAACTTTTTTAAAACCGCGTTCTGTGATATTAGCTGTAACATTAATGTTGACGATTTTTCCCACTTGACGAGGCTTCCATTAACTTCCCTTCAGACCAAAGACCTCATACTTGACGAAGAATCTGTTTCTAATCATATTATGAAAATGGCTGATACTTTTTCGTGCGGTCCTGATGGCATCCCTGCGACTGTGGTCAAACACTGTAGTTCGTCCCTTGTATCCGTTTTATGTTATTTATTTAATTTATCATTATCTTGTGGTGTCTTTCCTAAACAGTGGAAGCTATCTTTGATTATTCCTTTACATAAAAAAGGCAACAAGTGTGATATTTCCAATTATCGCCCTGTTGCTAATCTATGCTGCATTGCTAAAGTCTTTGAGGCATTAATTTGTGATGTCTTGTATTTTCATAGTAAACCTTTCTTGCGTTCCTTTCAACATGGATTTATGAAAGGCAAATCTACTACTACAAATTTAGTTCAGTTTACTAATTTTTGTATATCTACACTTGAAGCGGGAAGGCAAGTGGACTGTATCTTCACTGACTTTAGTAAAGCTTTTGACAAGATCAACCACAATATTCTTATTTATAAAATATCTGTACTTGGTTTTCCCACTGTTTTTGTGAATTGGCTCCGTTCTTACTTGACTGATCGTACGCAACGAGTTAAATTTCGTGAAGCTCTTTCTGACGAAATAAATAACAGTTCAGGCGTTCCTCAGGGTAGCCATCTCGGCCCGCTGCTTTTTATTATTTACATCAATGATGTATCTTTGATCCTCAAAAACTCGCATATTCTCTGCTATGCGGACGATGCCAAAATTTTCCGATTAGTTTCCTCTGAACGAGATTGTGAAATTTTAAACTCGGACTTGGACCTCTTTAATAATTGGTGTTCTGTCAACTGTCTCCCTCTCAACATTAGTAAGTGCACTGTAATGTCTTTTTCCCGTAAAAGGTCTCCTTTGTACTATAGTTATACTTTAAATGATTGTTCTTTGCTGCGTGTTGATAAAACCAGGGATCTGGGGGTTGTTCTTAATTCCCGTATGTCGTTCGACGACCATATTGATGCTATTGTATCAAAGGCCAATGCTACATTAGGGTTCGTTAAAAGATGGGCTAAAGAATTTAATGATCCGCACATTACAAAGGTTCTTTACTGCACCTTTGTTCGCCCCATCTTAGAGTATGCTAGCCCTGTTTGGTCTCCTTTCTACGCGGTCCATATTAATCGTATTGAGGCGGTACAGAGGAGATTCATCCGCTTCGCATTCCGTGGTCTTCCCTGGAATGATCCGTTTTTCCTTCCCCCATATGCGGACAGGCTCAGACTGTTCCCTCTGCTCTCTCTTGAGACAAGGCGCAACAACTCCAGAATCCTTTTTGCATTCGACTGTATGCGGGGAACGATTAATTCTCCCGAATTGCTGGACTCATTTACATTTTCTGTCCCTGCTCGCTCCTTGAGAGGCTATAGCTTCTTCCACATTCCCCATCATAGAACCAACTATGGTATGTTTGGTCCGACTTCGTCAATGTCACGCCTTTTTAACCGACACTTTGACGTAATTGATTTTCACCTCACCAGAGACCAGTTAAAGAATCAGCTTGGTTAAGGTTACTTTGGCTTTTGTTTTTATTGTAGTAGTCAGATCTTTGGCGAAGTTGTTTATAATAAATAAATAAATAATAAATAAGATAATTTACAACTTTGCAATATTTATGCAGCTTAAAAAAATGCCTGCATATTTTTGAAGTTTAAGTCCTAATAACACGTTTGATGCACTTTATTGCATTAAAAAGTTGCTTTTCCCCACTAAATCAGTCGTTTCTCGAAAAAAAAATGACGTGACTTTATTTACAAACTCGACATACAATGTCTGTACAAAGAAGAAACATTTCAAAGTTGATGGCAGTTCCTAAGCCGACTTCTCAGACTGGATGGCGAGATGTTGAAATCAATAAGATCACAATGTTTATTCACTAGAGACGCTATTAAAGTAATAGGCTCGTGCAGACCATAATTAGTCCGATGCTGAGGGACACGCAACAAAGAGTGAAACCTGAGGCCACGTATAGGCGCACAAAGGTTAAGCATTGACAATAATTCAGGGCAGTCACATTCACCTATTAAAATCTTAAAGCCAAGGACAACTATAGAAACAGTACGTCTGTCCACCAGTGGCTCCAATGAGATCAATTGTAAACGATCGTTATACGAAGGTAAGGATAATGGATCCTTCCACGGGAGACCACGAAGAGCAAAAAGCAGAAAGCGTTTTTGGACGGACTAAACTCTCTCACATTTAGTTTTATAGAAGGGTGACCACACTGGACTAGCATACTCCAAGATAGGACGAATAAAAGTAATAAATAAAAGTTTAGTAATGTGAGGATCGTCAAACTCCTTCGACCAACGCTTTACAAAACCCAGAAGCGAGTTAGCTTTGTTAACGGTGGCATTGATGTGTTCATCAAAGTTAAGTTTGGAATTAAATATAACTCCAAGATCCTTAACCGAGTCAAGTCTGGACAATTCATTTCCACCCATTACATAACGGAACCTGATCGGCGATCTACATCTACAATACGTCATAACTGTGCATTTGTTCACATTTAAAGGCATAAGGTTCGAGGAACACCACGCCATGAAATTATTTAGGTCGGAATTAAGCAACGAGCAGTCATTCGTGTTGTTAATAGTGCGGAATATCTTCGCATCGTCAGCATAAATTAAAATTCTCGAGTTGGATAAAACCGAAACCGCGTCATTTATGAATAAAATGAACAGGAGAGGGCCAAGATGGCTTCCCTGTGGGACACCCGAGGTATTATTGATAGGGGATGAAAGAGTCTCGCGAAAAAGGACAACTTGACGTCGTTTAGTTAAGTAGGACGAAAGCCATTTAATAAAAAGTGGCGGAAACCCAAATCGTATAAGCTTATGAATCAAAGCTTGATGGTTGATTCTGTCGAAAGCTTTACTGAAGTCAGTATATACGCAGTCAACCTGTCCACCATTTTCAATAGAATTTGAGCAGAAGGATGAGAAGGCAAGGAGGTTAGTAACTTTCACGAAGCCATGCTGATGAACACTTATAATAGACCTGCAATGAAAATACATTACATCACAGACAATGGCCTCGAAAAGTTTTCCGATCGCTGAGAGTTTAGCGATAGGTCTATAATTGGAAATCTCATCCTTCCGCCCTTTTTTATGTATAGGAATAATGTAAGAGAGTTTCCAGCAGTCAGGAAATACACCGGAGGACATACACAAATTGAATAAATAACATATAACCTTAACTAAGGACGCACTACAAGATCTAAGAACAACAGCAGGAAGCCCATCAGGACCGCTGGAGTAGTTAGGGCTAAGATCACTCAGATATCGTAATGTTGTCTCAATATCGAAATGGAGATCTTTGGCTTCGAGAGTAGTGGATGGAAATTTCGTCAAGTTATAAAAACAGCAAGAAATATCACAGGAACCAGAGGTGAATGCAGAACTGAAGAAGTCATGGAGAAAACCACAGATTACAAAAGGATCGCTACTGCTTTCCCCTTTATAGCTGAAGGACGAAGGGTAGCCATCGGAGTTCTTCTTAAGATTTATGAAGCTCCAAAACCGTTTTGGGTTATCCGAGATTGTGTTTCTCATGTCTATCAAGTACGACATATACGCAGCCTCAGATCTCGCGGCGTAAAGCCAGTGGAGATTGCAAAAAGCGACATAATCTGAATCGCTTTTTGATAAGGAATATCTTTTCCAGGCTTTACATTTCGAGTTCTTTAATCGAACAAGCTCGGCATCGAACCAAGGAAGTCTTGAATTCAAATTTTTGTTTATAGAAACAGGTACATAAGAGGCAAAACCCGCGGATAAGATCTTATAGAACTCTGAGGTAGCAACGTCAACATTAGATTCGTTTAAGACCGGAGACCAGTCACACTCACGAAAAAATGAGTCCAGTCTAGAGAAATCGGCCTTCCTAAAATTGAATGACATCTTAGAAATACTTCTAATGTTTGTTTGATTTTGCGGTATACAGAAATCAATTAAAAGTGCAGGATGATGAGATGATTCATTGACCAGAGGCGTGGCACATCTTGTCGTCGCAGTATCCTCCACACTCGTTGAGAACACCAGATCTAGCAAGCTGCCCGATGAAGATCGCACAGCATTTGTCTGATGTAGATTAAGGCTGTGAATTCTGTCAAGGAACATGAAGTCACGTTGTCGAGTCGATGTTGTCGAACTTGGTAGTAGAAAATTCGTCGATTCATGAGTCCGCCAATCGATGGATGGGAGGTTGAAGTCACCAACCACAATTAGATCGTCAAGTGGTAGCAAAAGGACAGAAACGTGTTCCAAAGCATCACAGAGAGATTCGTAGATTCCAGTGGATGAGTTAGGGGGAACATATACATTGAAGATATACAGCTTCTTCGTCGGGAGTTTGACTACCACACAGATGTGCTCCAGTCCCACAGCAACAGGAATGTCGACCAATGCAGAAGCGAAGCAGCTACGTACCGCACACAGAACTCCCCCTCCAACAGGGGCATCGTTTTGAAGATGGCGATCGCGCCGATAAACTTGGAACTGAGGTGAAAAGAGTTCGGCGTTAAATATATTGGTGCAGAGCCAAGTCTCGGTGAGGCAAATAATGTCATGGCATGCATTAGACGTGGCCAAGAAAAATTGTCTTAGTTTCGACCGTAGACCCGTTACATTGGCGTAATGGATGGAGAGTGGCGTGATCCGTTTTTTTGGGAATTAGGACCAGGCATACGATGTCTTTGGTATGGTATAAATTCCTTCACGAGGAGACCATTGGGCCAGAAACTACATTCAGCCACTTGAGCGAAGTATTGCTCCGGAACAAGAATTCTAAATGAGGAAATAAGTGAGGCGGAGTCAATGCGTGCCCTTGATGAGAGCCTCTTGCATGAAATTGAATCTTGTGGAATCGAGGAATTACTAGTGATGTATTAAATCACCTCTGACTCTTGCGTTTCAGGGTCCAGGCGCGAAACAAAGAGAGGTTTAGGAACTCTGGCTGCTTTGAGTATAGTCGTAGAGGTTCTCGGTGTGCATTGCCTCGCTGCTCCGTCGGTAGGGCTGTGAACGGGTGGAGACATAGAAGCAGTCTTAGAAGAATCGCTGGAAGCTCGCGAGCCTTTTTTATTGCGTTTCCTTGAAGAGATAGTCTTAGCAGGACGAGATGACATTGTTTCTGATAAAGATCCCCGCTTCTCCGATACAGGCGGTATGGGGGCTTTAGCATCATTCGGTTGCTGATCCTCACACGTTATGATCGGCTGGGCGGAGGTATTCTGTGTAGCAGTTGGTAATAAGGGACCTTTTGTCAGCTGTTCATCCGCACAGATCCCAGCAGACAATCCCACATTTACTGATGACACACTCCTCATGTCCGCCACTAGGTTGGTAATCCTTTTAGAGTTCTCGGAAACAACTGAAGACCAGGAACCAATATCACCCTCAACTCGCCTCAAGCAGCTACGGACGTCATCGATGAGGGGCAGAAGAGATGTGTCATTATTAGGTGCGGTAATCTGTCCATTATCAGTCGAGAGAAAAGCGAAAACATCTTCCATGGAGTTTGCCATATTCTGAATCTTCAAGCAAAGACTGTGCGTTTTTTCAAGCACATTGTTAGTGTTTGAGCAGAGTCCTTCAATTTGGTTAGTCATGTTATCGCATTTCGAGTTGAGAAAGGTGACATCCTCAGAGATAACATCGAGACAATTCCAGTTAGTCGGAAGATTCAAAACTTTGTCGGCAATAAAGGACTGAACGGTTTCAAAACTGTCTAGACGATTGGTTATATTTTTCAAGAGTCGAAGCGAATGGCAAGGCTTTATCTCAGAGCAGTCCGTGCATATCAGTGAACTTGGGACAGGGGTCCTGGAGCTGCGTCGCAGGCAAGACATATGGTAGAAATGACCACAGATCCCTTCACAAGGTAGTATTTCCTCAGATTTTTTAGATGAGCAGATCTTGCAAGCAGCCATTTTATGTTAGGACTGTAGATGAAGATGGGACAAAAATCTTTAGCCAAAGTGTACTTGCAGGCGGGTGTGAATCCCCACTGTCGTGGTCAATGTTAGCAGATGGCAGTTCAGTCGGCAACAGGACGTTGAAAAGGCGGGGAGATGACTTAACCTCGTTCCCGACGCAATCCTCAGGAATCCAAACTAAGAGGAAAACCATGCAAATGATAAACTTACGACACAGTTGAGGACAAGGCCACCCGACCGGACCAAAGATCTCGATGGATTGATAGTCCGACAATCGACAAGTTGCAGCAGTTTGTCCGCAGATATCAGAGCAATCACCCAATGGTAGTAGATGGGTAGGCGCGAGATCCTCGAAAAAACCTCGAAAAAAAAGTTCAAATAAACTTAAGACAATTCAAAAGTGACCTCAACTTTGACAACTCTTGCTGAATTGACAAATGTATTTATATTCATAATATTGCAAAAAAACAAAAATAATTTTTTTTTTTTTTTTTTTGGATCGTGTCGGGCGACTCAAAATACGTCTAGAAAAGTTTGTCTCGATGAGAATTGACCATCCTTTCGATAAAAGTTAGCGCCTCGAAGTTACCATAAGATTTTTTGTTATTCAAGCATTAATGGAGTAATTAATTCTCATAATTCATAGAAATATGTGGCATGTGAGTATCCCACTAAATCATAATTAAAGTTATCATATATTACTTTTGTGAGAAACATAAGCTGTGTTTGCTACGACAATGATCAAGAAATAAATACAACTTTGTCAATGGTTGCTTCCACCATAAAATTGGTTGTGAGTGTCAAACCTAAGTTTGCTGCGACATAACTATTTATAATTAAAATTAAAGTCAATTTATTTTATTCCTTCCATTAAGAATTTTCGTTGTTCTAACCAAAATCATTTTCTCCTGAACTTTATTATTGTGGCTCTAAAAAAGTTCCATATATAACATATTTGCTGAAACCACCAAATTCAACCTAGAGTTCTTTGAAATTATAGTTGGAAAAACCTTTATACTTTTTCTCTCAGTGTAGAAAGATCAAATTATTTTCACATATTTTTTTATATTAGATAGTTATA
The DNA here is from genome assembly GCA_949715965.1 of Dysmachus trigonus. NCBI lineage: Eukaryota > Metazoa > Arthropoda > Insecta > Diptera > Asilidae > Dysmachus > Dysmachus trigonus. The sequence continues at coordinate 64,803,241 of OX454322.1, read as the reverse complement.
AAATTCGTCGGATACCCAAACTAGTGAATCATAATGATAAGGATTTAGGATTAATTTAAAAGTATATTTTGAAAATTCAGAAGATTTATTTTTTTTCAATAAAACATAGAATTATTTTTAATTCATTTCCGTTAAGTAATAGAAAGGTTTTTAACCAGCTTAATCACACAGACGCTTTCCAGTGCTCACGAAATCTAAAAGTTTATTAGTAAATTTAAAAATACCGAAAAAATTACAAAAAATTGTTTCTTACTTTCATAATGTTCGCAATTATATAGTGACATCAAGCACGGATTGTCAAATTGACGAAGTTCCTTTCCGTTCGTACCGCAAACGGGATCGTAGATGAGAGGGCAACCTTTCGGGCAGTCAGGTCTTTCTGTGACAGTAGCTGAAACTATAATAAAAATTAAGACACTTTCTTGCAACATTTCACCCTAATTATCTTACCAACAGCAACGAGTAGTAAGAGCAAAAGTACAGAACGCATTTTGGTGCAGGGTAGCTCAACACGGCGGCGCAATATTTTCAGCTCAAAGATCACTGAGAACTGACGAAGCGGGTGGCAATGCACCTTTTATATTCAAAATCGTCACAGTTGATTGATTTTCCACTTTATAGTTTTTCGCTAACAATTACTCTAGTGTAAATTCTGGGATTGATAACAAGTGTTAAGGCTTATTGGCAGTCAGTAATTTTTAGTTTACCCTTTTATGATTTGAATTGAATTAAGTAAAATCAAAATTTTGGAAGTGATTTTGAATTTTGCAGAAGAACTCTTCAATGAAATTATCCGATTAACATATATTTTAATTAAATCATCCTATTAGTAATACTAACACTATAAATCTGGTTCGAATTTTCTATTTCAATCAATTAGATCCCAGTCTAATTATTTTAATCTCAATTTTACTATGGAATTGTTGAAATAGAGAGAATGCATGTCAATTTAACCAGAATTCATTTGTTAATTTTTAAAAAGAGATCGTATCAACTTTTAATGGACGTTAGATTGGCTAGATATTTTCATAAATTAGCGTTGTCTTGGTATTACTCTTAGAAATAAACAGAGTGAAAATAATATAAAACCTTCTAATAATAATAACTTTGAAATCTCTGAAGATATGTTTGAGGTTATTTTAAGAACAAATAGATTTACCCCTACATAAAAAAAATACTAATTGACTCACGAAATCATAGTTTAGCTAATTTTCCTAATTTGCTTTAGGTGTGATTTGGTTTCAAAAGTTATTTTCCATAACGCAATTTACAATTACCGATAATTTTCAATCTTAATTTAATTGATTTGAATCAGATACGAAGTTTAAATAAGAATTTGGTTTTATAATTTTTAAAAAAAAACTTCTGTGGTCATGCTTATCAGCAACATTTTTAGGTGAAAATCAAAAGAAAAAGAAATTAAATGAACCACGAAATTAGATATTTGAACAAGTTATGTTTTCTGGTGCGGAATTATATATTTTTAAACTTATCTCTCCACCTCACCTAATTTGGCGAGAGAGAGATAATTTTTTTCCCTCATTTTAATTCCTCATTTTTCCTCTTAGCCGCGGCACTAAAAATATTGAATTTGGTTTAGTACACCCTTAAATTGATATTTTTCACTTATAATTTTCAGCCGATAAAAAAATGTGACTTTCTATATCCACTAATGATATGCGGATGATTAATATATGTAAATGTTCATAACAATTTGACTGAATAATTGTTTATGTATAAATAGCTTTTTATATGTACTATATAATATTATAACAATATATGTATTATATATTATGTACCTATATACTGAATGATATAATTTTCTCTGTCAAAATATGGATTCTACATGATTGAGTAGAATGTGTCCACAAGCCATGCCACATATTTCTATTAATTATGTTAGAGGATTACGATTTTCCAAATTAACCTATTAATGCCTGAATAACAAAAAATTTTACGGTAACTTCGAGGCGCTAACTTTTATCGAAGGGGTAGTCAATTCTCATCGACACCAATTTTTCTAGACATATTTTGAGTCGCGCGACACGATCCAACCAAAAAAAAGTGAACAAAAAATTTATTATTATTGTTTTTTTGCAATATTATGTAAATAAAAGGTATTTTTCACGTCATTTTTTTCTCTAAAAACGACAGACTTAGTGGGGAAAAAGCAACTTTTTACTGCAATAAAGTGCATAAAACGTGTTATTAGGACTTAAACTTCAATAATATGCAGGCATTTAATCGGTAATCACTGACCCCAAAAACTCCGGATACCCACATTTTTTTTTTTGAAGAAATTGAAAATTTTACAAAAAATTGTCCGCCATCTTGCATCCGCCATTTTAAATTACGAAAACCTGATAGCAAATTTGTAATCAGTGACCCTCAAAACTAGTGTATATACATTTTTGGGAATCTATGTTCGACTATTCGATAGTGAGATAAAAAAAGTCATCTAAGTTAACTCAAATATAATAAGAAGATAATTTACAATGTTGCAATATTTATGCAGTTTTGCTTTTGCTTTTTACCCACTAAATCAGTCTTTTCTCGAAAAAAAATGACAAATGAAAAAATGAATGATAATATTGCAAAAAAACAAAAATAATATTTTTTTTTTCACTTTTTTTTTTTTTTTTTTTTGGATTGTGTCGGGCGACTCAAAATAATTCTAGAAAAGTTGTTCTCGATGAGAATTGACCATCCCTTCGATAAAAGTTAGTGCCTCGAAGTCACCATAACATTTTTTTTTTATTCAGGCATTAATGGGTTAATTAATTCTCATAATTCATAGAAATATGTGGCATTTGGGTATATCCCACTAAATCATAATTAAAATCATAATTATTATATATTACTTTCGTGAGAAACATAAGCTGTGTTTGCTACAACAATGATCAAGAAATAAATACAACTTTGTCAATGGCTGCTTCCACCATTAAATTGGTTGTGAGTGACAAACCTAAGTTTGCAGCGACATAACTATAATTCCAGTCAATTTATTTTATTCCTTACATTAAGAATATTTTGTTATGCTACCCAAAATCATTTTCTCCTGAACTTTATTATTGTGGCTCTAAAAAAGTTACATATATAACATATTTGCTGAAACCACCAAATTCAACCTAGAGTTCTTTGAAATTATAGTTGGAAAAAACTTTATATTTTTTCTCTTAGGGTGTGTGCCAACTTATCATTTCAAAATCAGATTTGTATGAAAAAACCATTTCGACTAGTCATTTCGTTTTCGAAGGTTTGCGTCTTTGGAAAAGCAAATTTTTTCCCTTGCTTTTCGGTTGGCAGGTATCTCCTTTTCATTTGACAACGCATCAACGGAATCCTGTTCCAAATCGTCGTCTTCTCCTGCAGGAAGTATATTTGGTTTCTAGTCGCGTCTTCTGTTAGCTGGAAAAGGTTTTCAGCAAGATTTGTTAACCCTCTTAAGCGGCAATATGGAACAGAGTCCTAGAAAGTACTTGTTAATGAATTGATTATGGACAGAGGCAAGTTGTACTTTCTCTGACATATCCGAGTTGTAGACACGTTCGGCCTATTTCTATTAATCCCTCTCGATACTTTAAATGCAGTCTTTCTAACTTAATAAACAATAAAATAAGATACAAGAAATCCAAATCATTCATGTTTTCAGTCTGTCAAAAAGAACTGTTAGTGAAAAGAAATTTCGGTAATTGGCACAGTTTAAATGTTCGAAGTGCTTGAGGAAAAGTAAAAAATTCGAAAAGTCAAGTTGGCACACGGCCTTAGTATAGAAAGATCAAATCATTTTCACATTTTTTTTTAGATAGTTATAAAATTGGTCGGACACCCACACTAGTGAATCATAATGATAAGGATTTAGGATTAATTTGAAAGTACATTTTGAAAATTCAGAAGTTTTATTTTTTTTCAATAAAACATAGAATTATTTTTAATTCATTTGCGTTAAGTAATAGATTTAACCAGCTTAATCACACAGACGCATTCCAGTGCTCACGAAATCTAAAAGTTTATTAGTAAATTTAAAAATACCGAAAAAATTACAAAAAATTGTTTCTTACTTTCATTATGTTCGCAATTATATAGTGACATCATGCACGGATTGCCAAATTGACGAAGTTCCTTTCCGTTCGTACCGCAAACGGGATCGTATTCACGAGTGCATGCTATATTGCATTCAGGTCTTACTGTGACAGTAGCTGAAACTATAATAAAAATTAAGACACTTTCTCGCAACATTTCACCCTAATTATCTTACCAACAGCAACGAGCAGTAAGAGCAAAAGTACAGAACGCATTTTGGTGCAGGGTAGCTCAACACGGCGGCGCAATATTTTCAGCTCAAAGATAACTGAGAACTGATGGAGCGGGTGGCAATGCACCTTTTATATTCAAAATCGCCACAGTTGATTGATTTTCCACTTTATAGTTTTTCGCTCACAATTACTCTAGTGTAAATTCTGGGATTGATAACAAGTGTTAAGGCTTATTAGCAGTCAGTAATCAAAAACTATATATTTTCAGTTTACCCTTTTATGATTTGAATTGAATTAAGTAAAATCAAAATTTTGGAAGTAATTTGAATTTTACAGAAAAATTATTAAATGAAATGATCCGATTAACATCTCTTACTACTACCTGTAATAATTACTTAATACTACCTGTATAAATCTGGATCGAATTTTCGATTTCAATCAATTAGATCCCAGTCTAATTATTTTAATCTCAATTTTACTATAGAACTGTTGAAATAGAGAGAATGCATGTCAATTTTACCAGAATTAATTTGTTAATTTTTAAAAAGAGATCGTATCAACTTTTAATTGACGTTAAATTGACTAGATATTTTTCATAAATTAGCGTCGTCGTTGCTATTACTCTTAGCAATAAACAGAGTAAAAATAATATAAAACCTTCTAATAATAATAAATTAAAATTTCAAATCTCTGAAGATATGTTCGAGGTTATTTTAAGAACAAATAGAGTTACCCCTACATAAAAAAATACTAATTGACTCACGAAAGCATAGTTTAGCTAATTTTCCTAATTTGCTTTAGTTGTGATTTGGTTTCAAAGTTATTTTTCATAATGCAATTTACAATTTCCGATAATTTTCGGTCTCAATTTAATTTGATTTGAACCAGATATGAGTTTAAATAAGAATTTGGTATTATAATTTTAAAAAAAACTTCTCTAGTCATGCCTATGTGCAATGTTTTTAGGTGAAAATCAAAAGAAAAAGAAATTAAATGAACCACGAAATTAGATATTTGGACAAGTTATTTTTTCTGGTGCGGAATTATATATTTTTAAACTTGTCTCTCCACCTCACCTAATTTGGCGAGAGAGAGATAATTATTTTTCCTCATTTTAATTCTTTGATTGAGTACAATGTGTCCACAAGCCATGCCACATATTTCTGTTAATTATGTTAGAGCATTACGATTTTCCAAATTAATCTATTAATGCCTGAATAACAAAAAATTTTACGGTAACTTCGAGGCGCTTACCCTTATATAAGGCATGGTCAATTCTCATCGAGACCAACTTTTCTAGACATATTTTGAGTTGCGAAGTGAACAAAAAATTTATTATTATTGTTGTTTTTCAATATTATGTAAATAAAAGGTATTTTTCACGTCATTTTTTTCTCGAAAAACGACAGACTTAGTGGGGAAAAAGCAACTTTACTCTTTTAGAAGTGATGCTTTCGTTTCAACAACAGTTAAAATTATTTGTTCAAGGCATGGAGAATGAACACTTACAGAAAGTTTACAGAAACAATTCAAGTTGTAATATTAACAGTGCATTTTTTGCCACAGCTATTGTACAAATTCAAGAGTCTTTTTACACTCGTTTTAAAAATTTTAGATCTGAAAAACCGACTCTATCATTTTTAACAAAGCCACTTGTGGCGAAGGAGTGCGAGTTGGATTTTACACCGTTCCCAACCATTGATAGAGCTCAATTTGAGTTACAGTTGTTAGATTTGAAAAACAAATATCAATGGACAGAAAAGTTAATAAATTTACAGTCAGAACTAGAAAACTTAGCTAGAGAGAAAGGAAAATTGGCTGTCAGACACCAGTGGAGGGATCTTTCAAAATGAAGGTAGGAGGAAGAAATTATATTTGAAATATGGAACTGTCTGCCTGATTTTTATGATCAAGTGAAAAGATATGCATTTGGTATCTTGACATTCTTCGAATTTTTTTAAATTTCCTCATATCAATGTACAATATCTCAAGATTATTGTATTAAAATATGAAGTCGATTAAAGTAAAACTAACGTTGTAAGTCCCAGCCCCTCCGATCCGACTTCCAGCTATTCCTGTGCCTTCCTTTTAAATTCAGAGTTTAGACTTTCAACGCGTTTTTCTCCCACTTAGCATGTTTAAAGTCGGCAGACACTGTAACTCAAAATCTACTTGACCGATCCTCTTCAAATTTGACACACTCTTTAAGTACATAAAATATGACATAGTCACGTCGAGATAATTTTTTTGTGTGCATTATAATTAGTTTTACTATGAACAATAAGCTGATTTTTATCGGTTTTTTTCTTTAAATACGTTTTTTTTTACTTCAAAATTATGCCAAAAATTGAGAAATCTAAATCTTCAAACAAAAAAAAAAAACCTCATTACCTCGACAAATTCATAAACTAACCAAATATTTTCGATTTTTTTATTTAAGATAATCCAGTAATGAGTTCTGATGTCCACCGCAAACTGGATTTTTTTTAAGAGTATCCGAAGATTTGCTCTCAATGGCTTATTTCTTAATATTTTAGCCTAAAAATTTAATTGAATGATGCTTTATTCTGTGTACAATTTTGAAATAAATTCAATTTACCATATGCTCAGGAAAAATTATCAAATATATGCTTAAAATGAAGGGAATTAACCCTAGAATCTGCCCCCTCCCTACCATAATACGTTGAATTATATGTTCTGCTACTACGTAAAATAACATGTTTTTGTTTCATAATAAATACATGTTTCACAGCAGATAACCGTTATATTATTATTTCTAATATTACTGATGTATATACTTATATTTGGCTCTTTAAAAAAAATAATTCACACATTGGGGAAAAAATGGCTCTTCACTCCAGAAAGGTTGCCGACCCCTGGTATAGCCGGATAAGCATGCCGAATCTGCCCCAGCGGCGTTTTCTACAAAACTTTGGGGATCATTCTGATATTAAATAAAAATAATTCACCCCAAATTTTAGATCTTAATGTTGAACAGTTATCGAGTTTTTTAAAAAAACCTCTTTATTGGTTTTTTTTTTTTCAATAACAAAAATAAAATTTAACAAATGGTGATTTTTTTCATAGACAGTTATAAAATTCGTCGGACATCCACACTAGTGAATCATAATGATAAGGATTTAGGATTAATTTAAAAGTATGTACATTTTGAAAATTCAGAAGTTTTATTTTTTTTCAATAAAACATAGAATTATTTTTAATTCATTTGCGTTAAGTAATAGATAGATTTTTAACCAGCTTAATCACACAGACGCTGTCCAGTGTTGATGAAATCTGAAAGTTTATTAGTCAATTTGAAAATACCGAAAAAATTACAAAAAATGTTTTCTTACTCTCATTATTGTCGCAATTATATTTTAACAATTCACACGGATTGTCAAATTGACGAAATTCCACCCTGTTCCAACCGCAAACGGGATCGTAGATAAGAGGGCAAACTTTCGGGCATTCTTCAGGTCTTACTGTGATAGTAGCTGAAACTATAATAAAAATTAAGACACTTTCTCGCAACATTTCACCCTAATTATCTTACCAACAGCAACGAGCAGTAAGAGCAAAAGTACAGAACGCATTTTGGTGCAGGGTAGCTCAACACGGCGGCGCAATATTTTCAGCTCAAAGATAACTGAGAACTGATGGAGCGGGTGGCAATGCACCTTTTATATTCAAAATCGCCACAGTTGATTGATTTTTCCACTTTATAATTTTTCGCTCACAATTACTCTAGTGTAAATTCTGGGATTGATAAGAAGTGTTAAGGCTTATTAGCAGTCAGCGTCTATGCGTTTGAGTAATCAAAAACTATATATTTTCAGTTCATCCTTTTATAATTTGAATTGAATTAAGTAAAATCAAAATTTGGAAGTCATTTTGAATTGTACAGAACAATTGTTAAATGAAATTATCCAATTAACATCTCTTTTACTTAAACCAGCTTGTATATGTCCTATTAGAGTAATACTAGCTGTATAAGTCTGGATCGAATTTTCTTTTTCAATCAATTAGATCCCAGTCTAATTATTTTAATCCCAATTTTACTATAGAATTGTTGAAATAGAGAGAATGCATGTCAATTTTACCAGAATTCATTTGTTAATTTTTAGAAAGAGATCGTATCATTTGAAGTTAAATTAACTAGATATTTTTCATAAATTAGCGTAAACAGAGTGAAAATAATATAAAATGTTCTTATAATAAGAACTTTCAAATCTCTGAAGATATGTTTGAGGTTATTAAAACAAATAGAGTTGAACCTTCATTGAAAAACATGAATTATCTCATAGTTTACCTACTTTTCCTAGTTTAGGTTCAAGCGTATTTTTCCATAATGTAATTTACAACTACCGATAATTTTCAGTTGAATTCGTTTCAACCATATATGAAGTGTAAATAACAATATGGTTTTTTAGACTGTCTCTTTCTCTCCACCTCGACCAATTTGATATGATTATGAAAAATAATCTTTTCAATTTTTTACCGTCATTGTTATTCCTCATTTTTTCTGTTAGCCACATAGGCATGTGAACATTGAAGCGAATCGATCGGAAGTAATTGTAATTACCGGAAAAAAAATTTCCAATGTTTCCGTCGTCAAATTGATATCTTCCACTTAGAATTTTCAGCTGATAAAAAAATATGACTTTATAATATTTCGTAATATTAACAATTTGGAATAATAGAGTTTTATATTTTTTAACAAAATTTTTATTTTACCTTTAAATTGTAGCCAATAATTTTATTGTATAATGTTGCATATTATCTTCATCTTCTTCATATCAACTTATCATTTAAAACTTTTAAAATCTGATATCATGCAATGTAGTAAGTAATGTAGAAATCATAAGTAATTCCGTAAATCATTTCAATTTTACTTAGAAAACATAGAGGTGAGAATTAACAGTTATAGGGGTTCTAAGATAAGATTTTTTAATAATCTAGCTCATCTGTCCCTATTAGATTCGCTTTACACACAAAATGGAATTATTTTTTAAATTAAGTGCATTAGCTATATTTTTCCTAACATCTAAGACACTCACTCTTCAATGTTCTAACATTATAAATGTTGTTCTAAAACTTTTTTTTATTATAATAATTGACAAATAATGTAAAATTCAATTGAAATTATTAAACAGGTTTGCAAAATGTAGAAATTTTTCTTTCTTGTAATTTTGAATTGATATTACAAGTTACAAAAATATCGTGATTTCAATGTTAATCTGACATAAAAAATTTTAATATAACATTTCATGTTCAGTAGACATATGTTATATGAAGCCATGTTGTCCGAGTCACTTAGATTATACAAATAAAAGGGGTACGTTTAGTGCTATCAGCCAAAAGTTATATTAATTATTGAAACTAAAACGTAGTACAATCGGAATATCTGTTCCATTCTTTCACCGTGTTACACGAGCCTCTTTTAGCGTGTTATACGAATTCGATCACAATTTTTCCACCGTCTTATACGAACTCGTCTTATATAAACCCGTATTATAGGGGCTCTACTGTATAAAAGACAGTTTTCACCTACAATGTTATTGAAAATGTTATGATTTGAAAAACAATTCAAATTAACATTGGTTTTTAACCTCAGTGTTGTTTGGGCAGTGTAAGATTTCTAAAATCTCAATATCTCAAGTTTTTGAATATCTGTGATATTTACATACGAGACTTTTTACCACAATGTTGCAAAAATCTTAAATTAAGGTCTTCCACGTGCCTATGGATAGAGTTCATAAATTATTCACTTTGAACAATTTATCAACACTTTTTTTGACGGTGCATGCTTATAAAAACAACTAGTCCGAAAAAGCTTGGCAAAAACGTTTCCTTTGCAAAATTATGGCATTTTGAATAATAAGAATGCATTGTATGAGCGCAAAATTCGTTTTATTTTAATTAAGCAGCGAACAGAAAGAAGACTTGGCTTTGAAATCAATTAACAAGCTCTCTTATCAAAATTAGAACCTTCATTCATCGTTCACACAAGTACATAATTCAATAACTTTAAATTCCAAAATACGCCTCAAGTAATTTACAGAAACTATTAGTTTTAGAAGATGTATCTTGTATAGGAAGTACATATATTTATTAAAAAAGAAAAGGATAGAATTTCAAAGTAAAGGCCTACTTTTTTAATGAAAAGATTTCTTCAAACTTTCATATTTATACCTTTCATTTTGTCTTAGCAAAATATCAACCCTTCATAATTTGCTTCTTCAGTGCAATAGTTGCCTGATACTGATGGCATGGACTCGTTAGACTTCTTTGATGTTGTTCGCATTCACCCTGTAGTTATGGTTGGATGAAATTCATCTTCCCATTTAATAAAAGCATGAAAACATGAAAAGCAAAACGAAGAAAATAAAATTAAAGAAACATTTAATTTAATTTTCTATATTGAAGAAGAAAACCTCTATTTTTCACAATTTCATTCACAACGAGTCTCTTTGAATAACTTCAATTTTTTCCGAGATAAAGTATTGTTCTATGATCTCTTAGACATAACCGAAACTGGAAACTTTCTGGAATATAATACTGATTAAAAGTATGTAGGTATGTTAGTCTTTAATGTATGCTCTGTTTTTATGTTTAGATATTCATAAGCGATTCGTAAAACTATTGGAATTAGGTACACTAAAGCTAAAGGGCACAGTATTGCGACTTACGTAGGTTGCGTGAAAAGATTTTAAACTCATTTTTCTCAAAGGTATATTATTCGAAAATGTGCATAATACTTAAGCAAAATTGTAACTATTGCCATTTGCACGATAATAGAAATATATTTGTTTTGCAATTTTTAGAGAAAGTAATTTTTAGTTAACCTTTAACGCTCACGGGACGCAATTTCGGCATATGTGTTTGAATGTTCACCACTGTTTCCTATGTTTTTTAGGATGCTTTTTCCAATGGTGATAGTTAAAATTTCTACAGAAAAAATTTAACCATGAAAAAATCAAAACACGCAAAGAATATGTTATTTTTTTAAAACATTTTATTGTTTAATATTATTTTTCCTTCCCTTTCGATTTTTTTCATACCTAAAACCACTAAAAATCGCGACCTCGATGTATGAACTAAAAATATATGTCGTTATTTTATATAAAAAAAGTTTTAGTAAAACAAACTGGCGGCCAGAATGAAAAATGTTTTTCGAAACTTGATGAATTTTTTTTTTTTCGAATACTATAGACTTTAGCAAACATTTATTAAGAACAAAAATATTTATTATTAGTCAAATAACACTCTCCAAATTCTCGGTAGGATCTGATGCAATTTTTGATTTTTCGAAAAATCACGATCTCGAAATTTCCGACAAACCTCGTCAAAAAGTCTGAGAAAAGTCGATAATATTCTTTGAGTAACCCTTACAATAAAACATTTTTATTATTAACTTTTCATTCAAGTTTATAGTTTTCGAGGACAACATTTTTAAGCTTTACTACAATAAACTACGATAATTTTTTTCTCGAATGCCCTAAACTTGAAACAATAATGAAATAACTGATGCTATTTAGAAATAGATTTTTTATTTATTATTATTTATTATAATTACATAACAAAATAAAAATATCTATAGCTAGTCTTTGTCACCTCATCAAGAGATTTTTTTTAAATGAACCCAGTTTTTTTTATCTATAGATCTTTTAACAAATAACTATAAGTACAGTGTGTCCAATATGCGAAAACTAATGGGTCACAATTTTTTAACAAATGGAGACATCGGTAAAATGTAAATACTTTTTAATAAAGGAAAGTCATCATTTTTATTTCATGTCCATTATATTATAAAAACATTAAATCTATTTAATACAAAACAATTAATTTAAAAAAGTAGTGAAGAACGTTAGTTACTATTTACTAATGATATATATTTTCGATATTTTAACCATCTAATTTGCCACAAATATCCATATGCTTTCTAAAACTATTAAAAACATGTTCTAACGTTTCATTTGAAATGTCACTGACGATCTTCCCAATGTCTTTAATAAAATCTTCAACTGTTTTTTGGTTATTTTCATACCAGAGATCTTTAATGTAGCCCCATAAAAAGAAATCACATTGAGTGACGAGTAAGGTGGCTATTCTATTCCTTTTCCCCTAGCAAAGCGTGGGTACCCAAGGCCAATAACTCGATCGCCATAAAATTTATTGATGATACTTCTTGTGTGCGATGAAGTGTTGCTCCGTCTTGAATAAAAACAAAAGATTTAATGCGGCTCCTCTTTTTCGCATGAGAAAGGATTTGGTCTCCAACATCCCTTTGTACTTCTCTTCGGCGACAGAAGATTCAAAGAAATGCAGGTAGATACCTTTTATGTAGATTGTTCACATTTCACAAATATATATTATTAATAATTCACGTTTTTCACTATATTTTTAAATGAATGGTTTGTATTAAATAGGTTTAAGTTTTTTATAATAAAATGGACATGAAATGAAAATGACGACTTTCCTTTATTAAAAAATATTTACCTTTTACCGATCTCTCCATTTGTTAACAAATAGTGACTGATTAGTTTTCGCGCATTCCTATTGGACACCCTGTATTTCTTACTCTTAATATTTTAGATACACCATATATTTTAGAATGCCTATAAAGTCAATAGATTAGTCTCTCGCTCTCGAAATCGGGGAATTTTTTCTCATGTTACAAATAAGTACCAACATTTTAATTTATTTTTAACCTTATGAGAATGAATTTCTTTTTAAACTTCAATTCAATTTCAAGCAAGTCCAAATGGTTTCAATACAAGACCCAAATAATAAGCTTTCATTCAGTATACGATTCATTTCAAGTTAAAAAATTGGGATTTAATTGAATTTAAAAGTAGGACTTGTTTGAATAGAAAAATTAAAACGTTTGATATATTAATTTATTTTGAGCACGGTAAAACTAATTTATGTCGTTGTTGGTTTGGAAAAAAAACCACCTTTAACGTTTTACCAAATTTTTATTTTTTCACCATATCGCGGTTTCGGAAACTACAGCGTTTCCATCGTTAAAGGTGGTTTTATTTCCAAACCAACAACGACATAAAACGTTTGAGTTAAATAATTCGAATTATTTGAAATAAAAACAGACCTTTTGATTTTTAAAACGAAATCGAACGAAACTCAAATTGTGCCGTGTTAAATAGAGGGTTTTACATTTTTTACACAAATCACAAGAAAAAACTTCAAAATCTCAATAAATTGAATCTTATATATTTTCTTTAAACTTTTGAATGTTCATTTTATTAATAACTACTGTGTATTATCGCAAACTTATAAATAGATGAAAAGATATTGAAGTATTCGCCTTGCTCGTTATTTCCATCGATTTCTTCTGATTTATGTGTTATTCAGGTATACTCTGGGAAAGTTCTGGAGTTATATAGCTGTTTGATATTTTTAATGAGTTCATAATTACAACGCAGTGTCAGATTCAAACTTAAGTGGATACTCCACTTATCGTGCGACAAGTTTGATCACAGCTTTAATTTACCCACTGGGACAGATATCGAATCAGTTTGGATAAATGGGGCATGTTGTCTGCACAGATTTATTCCAAATTCCCTTAGGAAATGTCACCAAACCTCTTTGAAACTTAACAGCTCTAGGCCAGTTAATTAGGATGTTACCATTTTCCTCGCCCTATTCTGAACCCTATAAATGGATATAATTCCAAGGAGTAATTTTGCCAGCCTGTAGTAAGAGCGTTTATATAGGGCCCGCCCCTCATTCTTCTGGGGGCATTCAGTGCATATTACTACTCCCAGTCGAATCAATTTTAGTGCTTTGCTCTGACAGAGAACTATTCATCTTGAAAGTAATATAAGTTCCACGAGGCCAGACCACTAGGATGAAATATACAGGAGTCAGATCCTACATGGGCTTTGCACAATAGAGAACAAATTGAAGTACCGACAACGACAGGGTGGGGGTGAAATCAAATGGACCACCGAACAATGCTATTAATGTTGGAGGTATTTCTAGAAACTCCCAATACAATCAACGCCATTCGTGGAAGCTATTCTGATAATGGGGTGCCTATTTTCCCCATTATCTGGGATTGAAGGTTTAAGTTCGTTCCAGTAAAATCGATAAAACTATGCGATAGAAGGGCTTTCTACGTAAGAATATAGTACTACAACCTTCTATCATGGTGGAATTTAAATTATGAATACTTGAGGTATTATCCTTAAAATAAATCCCATTAGATAAAAACTTAATCGATTAATCAAAAAACAATTTAACCCCTTAATTTGGACAGACCCTTTGAAGACTGGCTGATGAGCTGCTCTGCAGCTGACTGATCAGGATGTCAAAACGGAATTTAACAATTGTAATAAAAAAGAGAAGAAGATTTATTGCAAGATGTTGACAATTCCAACTATTAATTTATAAATCATTCAATGGAAATATGATAAAATTAATGTTTTACATTCTTTGAATGACAAGAGGAAAATCGGCCGACAAATGCCAAAAATTTATTTTTATTAATAAAACCGTGTACTATATATTGTATTATCATATATATGTATAATTTTGAATTGAATATCTGTATTTATAGAGGTTTAGCATATTTTTAATCGAAATGACATCGTATACAAATTTATCGAATGAAAGGCTATTTAGTTATTTTATTAAAAATTTGAGAAAAATGTTAAGACTTATCGAAATATTGTAGTAATAATAATTCGCGTGTGTTAAGAAAGAATTTTGAAGTTCTGAAGTATGAAGTAATTGGTAGTTATGGAGATTAAACTTCTTGCCACCCCCAAATTTCGAATATTTCTTTTGTTTGGAAAATCAAATATTTTTAAAGAAAACAAAGAAATAGTTTGGATTTTTCAGGGTTGTTTTTTGTCTGTTAAAAGTTTTTGAAAAAACATCGAAAATTGAAGTTGTGCATGGTATTGACTCACTGAAACGCCTGATAAAAAGTTGGTTTTAATCGGTATGAAAAATGCTAATATACAAATTGAATTAGAATATATAATTTTCGCCGAAAAATAAAAAACTGGTGGCATTTTTTTTTAAATTGGCCCTAAAATCTGATATATATCAAAATATTGTTTAGCGATCGTTCCATCTGTAACTCATGTTGCCAAAAAAAAAAAAAAACGCTGAATCCGAATCCAAGGTCAAAAAAATTAGTATACTCCCAAAATAATTTGCTAGAGCCAAAAAAAAGCCCTGAATAGGGTGAAAATGAGGTTAAGCTCCGAGAATAGTTATTTGATTTTAGTGAATCGCATTGTATACATTTCCAGTTATAGGTATCGCGATTAAATTAATGGCAAACATTAGCGTCCATCCAATAGATTTGAAACACTAAAAAACTGAAAAACAACCCCCATATTTTACCCAACTTATCAAAAATAACAATAGCCGCTGAAAAAGCTCGAAACTTCGAAGTTTATCAAGGTGACAAGAGAGTGCAGTAGGTTTTACGTACTACTCGAAAAACACCCCCAAAGGATTGCGAGAAACCATACCTTAAAATTAAATATTAAAAAGTGATAAATACACGATAATTAAACTTTAATTATATTAAATAATTTCCATACAAACCAAGTTTAACCTTAAATACGAGGTATCTATGAATTCTTATCACGAGGATACATTTGTAATACAAATGAATTATTAAAATTTATTTCACCTAACTAAAGATTAAAAAGTAAATCACATTAAGTTATTTTCTCTATATTAACTATAAGGATAGTAAGACGGAATTTAACAAATATTGTACTTCGTTCATGGAAATGTTATGCTTTTTCGCACAATCCATAATATATGTAATTTATATACACTGTGTCAATTAAATACCAGGACGGCTGAGTAACTTGAATAGTAGGCATCACAGAGAAAAATGACTTGGATAAAAGTTGTAGGTTTTTTCCCTAGTAATTAAACGGTGACCTTAGATTTGACCTTGACCTCGGTCTGCAGGGGCATTTCAAGGTCAAGTTGATTTTTTTTTAATTTACATCCCCTACTTTTGACCCCGGAAACTAAAAGAGCTGGAAATTATACGTTCAACTATGACCCTGACTACCTTAAAAATTTAACTTCTGAAGGTCGTATCAGAGAAAGATCAAAGTACGGCAACTGCATAATAACTCGTCAGGAGTGGGTTTTCGGCAAAAATGTTCCAAACAGAAGTTGTAGGATTATTCCCTGGCTATCTGACGGTGCCCTTAGGTTTGACCTTGGCCTTGACCTACAACTTCTGTTTGGAACATTTTTGTCGAATTATTCTGCAGTTACCGTACTTTGATCTTTCTCTGATATGACCTTCAACAATCAAATTTTTAAGGTGGTCAAGGTCATACTTGAACTTAAAATTTCCTGCTCTTTTAGTTTCCGGGGTCAAAACTAGGGGTTGCATTTTAAAAAAATCGACTTGACCTTGAAATTACCCTGAAGACCAAGATCAAGGTCAAATCTAAGATCACCGTTCAATTGTCAAGGCAAAATCCTAAAACTTTTCTTGAAGTTACTTTTCTCTGCGATGCCTACTTTTCAAGTTATTATAGTATATTTGAAATAAATTCAAATTACATAAGAAAGGATGAACATAATAGCGGATTCTTATAAATTTATTTTCTATGAGGAGAATACATATAACTTTAATTCCAAAAACATATAAATTTGATAAGAATATGATAAAATGTTTACAAAATATGAAATTAAGTTGTGAATATATATTATCTATTAAATTTATACGAGAATCATATTAGAGTAACAATCATATGTACCTATAAGACTTGATCTATAAAATTTATACTGGGCTCGATTTCTATCGAACCGGAAAGCCTGTTGATTCTGCGCAACTAAATGATAATTTTATATGGTGACATAACATAAATAACTCTATACGATTCCTTGTAAAAGTTTTAATGTTTTGAGTGTTTATAGTTCCCCTCATTAGTTTTCTCGTAGAATAAGTGGAATAAAAATATTTCTTACATTCCATTTATTAAACGAAAAAACTATTTTCATTATTGAAAATATCATAATGTATAACGATGATTTTATTTTCATATTCCTTATAATAGTAGAGGGGTAACGTGAAATGAAAATGATAAATATTCTGCAGCATTTTTTGATCACAAACGTGTCTTTACCCTAGTTTTGTCTATTCTGTTTTAGGTTAAGGTATGTCAATTTAATGGTATGGTCTGATTATATACAATATAGAAAAAAATTACCAAAAAATTGATCCGCATTCCAAAATTTCTCTCGTCCTGGATGTTAGTCGGAGCAAAACCCCTTATTAATATTAATCCAATATTGTATTCATTACTGACTATTAGATTAGCATCAGTTCGTTTTTCATGCTGACTCTTATTAATATATTTATACAAAGAAAGATAAAGTGGATACCTTTAATTATTATTTAATTTATATGTCATTCTTTGTGAAATTCTTATACACCTGTGTTCAAAAAAATAGTAGTGCACCAATGCGGCAAGTTTGCTGTTTTACAAATTCTCATGTACAAAACAAAGACAACTTTTGCACAAAATACAACATCAGGTGTTTAAGAATCTGATGAACAATTAAAAACATTTTAGTTCATAAGCAATGAATAGCAGGGTCTTCAGACAAGAGCACTTGCACTACTATTTTTTTGAACACAGGTGTAAATAATGTAATATTATCGTGATATAAACTATATTCTATATTTGCATACATTTTATACAACCACTTTTATAAATCCTCTTCATATTTTGAGAATATTATTTCAATAGTGAAGTCGTATATTAATCTGTATATATATACGAAAAAGTTTAAAATGTACATATACTAAATTTCTCAACTATGTAGGGGTATAACTATCAGATTTTGTTGTCTTGAAGTCCCCATTTAAGAAATTTTAATAAAACTGAATCTTTCAATTTAAAATTTATTAAATTTTATTTAAACCCAATAACGTAAGTTGACTTGAACTTTTCACATGTGAAATGTAAACTTTGAAAGTTATCAAGAAATAAACAGCCAAATAAAATATTAATCGGCGTAAAATAAATGATTTAATTTAAATATCTAACTAACCGATATTTTTCTCCTGGGAACATGAAAGTAAAAACTAAAGTAATCCTCGACTGACTGTAACTTCTTCGTTTTCAGTATCTAACCTTGAAAAAGTGAAATGCATGTAACTAAATCACTTAAATCACTTCTCTGCAACTCACGGGAGATGTATTCGATTACTTACGAAAAGTTTTTTTTGCAGAATGGAAGTTTTATAGACTAATCTTACAAATTTGAAGTGAATGTGAATTTACGTTTAAAGAGCACTTTACCAACTTGTTGGGAGCTGCTGCTGGTACATACCCTAGAAACCTGAACTTCGAGGAACCCACCGCTCGAAATAAATTGGGTACGTGGCGCTAACATTGGCAAGCTGCTTGCACCCATTGTCGCTGTAGCACCTTAATTACATTTGTGCGCTCCTTCAAGGAAGTGCCAATCCCGGCGCACCTTGAGCTGGAGTTTATACCGGTCCTTTCCCAGCATCCAGGAGGAGTCTTTTTTTTTTAATAAAATTGGTGGCAGTCGTAAATAGGTTTTCACGTGCTTCTCAACGAGCTCACATTTATACTTGTAGCCATCAGAAAGTTCTGCACTCGTTCGCAGCGCGCAATTGACAGATTGCCAAAGTGATCCCGAGTTTCATTATTATCCTGCCGGAAGGACTTTTACCATCTCGGGAACTTAATTAACCAGTTTTATCTGGCACAGAGTACCCTCGGCCGCAAGATTTCAAGTGCCCGCGGCTGATGTATGGTTTTAAGTTTTGTTGACACTAGGCCAGGGATTGGGTCTTTTCCACCCGTGGAATGCACGTGCTGGCCTCCAGATTGTTTTATGGCACGCGGTTCACTCAATTTGGTCCCGAGGGTACGTTTTGATGATGCTCACGGAGGAAACTACATCATAAAATGAAATTGGACGGGGCAGAGCGGCACGGGGTAATGCCTCGTAATGGAGCTGTTCGGCAAGCACAAAGGCCCATCGAAGCCGCCGTTTCGAATCATTTAGGAGATTGAGTCATGGCAACATAAATTTCTTTCACTCGTCGCCTGAACTGAAATTGTTAAGCTATCGACACTTTCACCGCAGATTGCTGTTATTATCTTTCGAATGGGGCCAATTCCTCCTCATTTATATCGTTTATTTGGCACTTAACCACCCGATGTTAATGATCCCCAAACCCCCCGTCCCCACGCAGACTGCTGCGGTTTGGCAGTTAGGTGTACAATCCATCACACGCGTCATAAATTATATCGGCGATTGTTAAATTTTGATATTCGGAACGAACAAACTCACTGACGTGTTCGGTGGAACACGAAAAACCGCTTATATTGTGCTAAATACAAGCATATGTAAGCACTAGGGTGCTTTTTTTCGCGACTATTATTTTTTTTCAGTCCCACCTCGAAATTTTGTGGGAAATACCTATACAAAAATTTCTTTGAAATTGGAGCCCTTAATATTAATATTAAGTGCTCGACCAAGGCGTATAAAGATTTCCCGTATAAAATACACGTAAACTTTGATTTTTTTTTTCTTCCAAACTCTACAGCTCAGAGGCATTTTATGGTATAATCTTGGTCAATGGTAGGAATCATTAATTTTTATTAAAAAACAAACAAAATCCCGGACTTATGAATTTTTCGACCTACCCTTTTTTAAACTTTAATTGTTTATAACTTTCATAAACAACAATAATTTTCATAAATAATAATAATTGTAGTACGGGCGATAGCGACACATCTGAAGAGTAAGCAGTTAAAATTTGAAGCTAATTGGTGTAATCGATTTTTCCGAATCACCTGCGCCAAATCGAGAAATGCAGTTTCAAGGAAAACGCGTTTGAAATTTTGATTACCGCCAGGTGTGTTTTGGGCGTTACAGCTGGAACTGTTCACCTTATTTTAAACCTGTTCTCGACCTTGAAATAATTTTATTCGTATTTCTAGAGATATTTTTTAACAAAGAATGAAAACAATTTTTTTTTACATTTTTCCGGAAAACAAAGTTTTTCATTTTTCCTGAAAAAAAAACATCAGAAACACCCCTAAACGTGTATTTCCTTATTTAAAAAATGGATCATCTATTTAGCATTAGTTGAATGTTACCAAAATAATGTGAAATAAACATTAATTTGACGGGATTTCTATTACAAATTTCTCGATACTCCATTTTTATTCCAGGTATGTTAGAAAAAAATATTTAATTTAATTAATTTAAAATTATTTAGTTTGCTCAAATCATTCCTAACATTTTTATAATAGAATATATGATTTCGCCAAAAACTACACATGTTAAAAGGTATTATATTCGTCAGATATATAATTAATTTTAAGGGGACGTGACACACCCAATTTTTTATTTTTTAGGTTTGGAAAAATTGGAAAATTGAAGGGAAAAACAGTAGATACATTAATCAAACTTTGCATATTTATTAAACAGCTTTTAAATAATACAAAAAAATTTTTTTTTAATTTTTTGAATTCGTTTTTTTCTTTGTACATTTTTTTGTAAAAAACCACAAAAACCGACTGCGGGCACGATTGGGAGCGAATGGAACGTCTGAAAAAAAAGAAAAAAATATGGAGTTAATTGTTATCAAAATCCCCAGGGATTGAACCTAAATGGAACATTTTTCACGAAAAAATTACAAAATGGCGGCATTTTTTCAAAAATTCACTTTTTCTTGTCCCGGAAAAATGCCGCCATTTTGTAATTTTTTCGTGAAAAATGTTCCATTTAGGTTCAATCCCTGGGGATTTTCATAACAATTATCTCCATATTTTTTCCTTTTTTTTCAGACGTTCCATTCGCTCCCAATCGTGCCCGCAGTCAGTTTTTGTGATTTTTTTTACAAAAAAATGTACAAAGAAAGAAACGAATTCAAAAAATTAAAAAACATTTTTTTTGTATTATTTAAAAGCAGTTTAATAAATATGCAAAGTTTGATTAATGTATCTACTGTTTTTCCCTTCAATTTTCACAATTTTTCCAAATATAAAAAATTAAAAATTGGGTGTGTCACGTCCCCTTAAACATCTTTTAATAAATTTGATGAAATACATCGAAAAAGGATGCATATTATTCTGAAAAACTCTATTCAAAAATACTTAATTCTCAAGAGTATTAAATAATTGAAATAAAATAGCGCGCGCTTGTTTGCAATGGAAGAAATGAAGCAAAAAAAAAAGAAAAGTCTGAGAGAGGAATAAATAATATTCTCAAAGAAATGAGTAGTACCTTGAAGAAGTTGGGTTTTATGTTCAGCTACGGAATATAAAAGTTAAGACTTTTTCCTTTCCTACAACCGCAATTTCGAAAAGCGATATTTTTCGTAACAACTTTAAACTTTTTTCCACAATAGAAAGATCGATAGATCAAAAATATGGAATTTTTCTTATGATTTAATTATTTTTTAGGATTTTTCCACAGCAATGACGGAATCATATTCAACTTAAGATTTTCTGCAATTATCACCAAAACTTTAAAAAAAAATAATATGTTTGGATAGAAAACGTGGCAGTGAATTTTTTAATAACTTTTTGAACTTCCAAATGATGCACTTTTTTCGTCTATCCAAATCAATAAATAAGTAATAAGCAGAAGCTTAGAAACAGCTATCCGTAATAAAAATTAATCAAATCAAATTGTTAAGATTTTTATCCATACAAGACTTCAAATCTTGATTTGAACATTTTTCGAACTCATTTTTGACTTAAATCATTTCAATTTGGTGTAGTTTTTAGAAAATTGGTCAACAGCTGGGTTACTACTCGTGGTGAATTTTAATTCAAAAAATTATTTGCTTTTGATTGATCACATCGACAGGTTATGAGACTGCAATCGGTTTTATTTAATTATAAAATAATTACTCGTCAAAGGATGAGTTTACACCACCAGATGGCGTCTGTGTAAAAGATTGACCTACTTTTTCAATGACGCTGTGATCCAATTTACTTACTTTATATGTATATAGAGGTTTTCGCCAAGGTCGGGATTCATCCATATTCTAAAGCACCCTCCGACCGACGTAATAACGAAGGTAGTGTGACGTCCTCAAGCCTTTTAAAGGAGAGAACGTCTGGGCAAGAATGATGCCACTTGAAACCGTCTTAGGGCCTGAAATTTGATCGTTACAGCAATCACGTTCAGTGTGATGAAATAATTCCATTTTCTGCACATGAGTCGCCCTATTGGTATTCCCTGGCCGAAACTAGGCGCGGTAAAATACCACTTAGGGTAAGAGCGCACTTTTAATTGTTTTTCGAGGAGAACTTCTTAAGACGTGGTACGCCCTGTCTTCTTAAGGTTACCCCATCCACCAGGTGCAATCTCTTCCTCCACTAAAGAGAAGAAAGCCCTTCCCATCTTTTTCTAAGGAGCCTTCATCTAACGCTGTTGTGTACCGGCCAAAAAATTCCCAATGTTGGAAGTTGTTGCTTCCGTGACTGGAATACGAACAACACCATTTACATTTTTTCACCAGAAAGTATATAGAACAACGTAGAAAAGGGCTGAGGAATGGGAGTGACAACTGCCAGTGTACATGGTGGAAAAACTAAGGGTTGAAGGAGTGAGACTGTGAGAGTCCTGCACAGGTGAGGTATATGATTAACATCCTCTTGTCCTGGAAAATAGGGTGGAAATCCCTTGTACTGGCGGATGATTCTCCAGAGCCATTTCTGTCACTTGATTACTTACATTTGGGACATTTTGTGTAGCTCGTAATCTGATTAGGTCTTCCTGCATGGACATTTCGGCCGACGTACAGAGAGTTAAGTACTTTCCGGAATCCTGCAGGGTGGCGTTTCCCGTTCCTGTTGGAACGAGAAGGACATCTATATAAAGACGTGTACAACTGGTCCTTAAAGCGTCTATCCCGGGGAGCTACAAGCGCTTTCTGGACGAGTACTATTAAATTTATACATATATATACTCGTATGTTGATGTGCACTGGACCATCCAGTATCTTGGACAGTACGAAGAAAATCCATATAGATATAAAAGTACAAGGGACCAATTTGGTCCTGTGAGGGTAGTGTATAGTCATTACTTGCTAATCTGGTCCTGATTTCGGATTTATTCCAAATTGGAGTAATTGATAGGATTGTGAGCGGTAAAAGGGCACGCTAAGATTTTATGCGAATAATTAATGTTTAGCTATTTTACTGCAGTAAAAAGCTATTAATTAAATTGCTTCGGTTCTTAACAGAGGTACTTGCTTATATAAGGACTAGGGTTATATTTAAAAATCTGGCTATAGGAGGGAACCACTACTTCATTCAGGGAAAATGCTCGGTTCGGATATCCGTCACTCAGCATGACGGAATAAATAGAAATGTTTTCCAACAGAGAGTACAATTTAATTCTGTGGAAATGTTTTGAATGCCTCTACCACTGCTAATTTTCTCGATTTGGTTAGCCACTTTTACCAGCTTTGTATACTGTTCTATTCAGAAAGAAAAATCGAAAATGAAAAAAAATGGAAAACTCCTGAAAAATTTGAGGAATAACGTAAAGGGCATTAATTTAAAGCTATTTCACAGTTTCAGTCACTGATAAAGAAATTTATATTATACTTGAATCTTTTTTGTATAAATATAAAATATATTAGAAAAACAACTTCTAAAACCAATGCTTTTATAAATGTACAAAGAAGAAAACAATATCCTTCCTTGGTTTCTGATCTTATAAGGAATTTTTTTAAATTTATATTATATTATTTTCAGTTTTATTGAATTTCAAGACTTCTGAAATTGTTGACTCGGGCGTTAGAATAAGTGCATGATGATCCTTTAATTTTTTATTAAACTATTAATAATCGCAGAGAGTTTGCATTTAGCAAATATTTTAAGTTAAAATTTAATTAAAACAAAACAGTTTAAAAAATTAGTTCAAGGATTAAAGGAAAAAAATCAAAATGGCTGTCTTTCCACTTTTTTTTAAACACTAAGGTAGGGTCGCCAAATATCGTCCCCTTTTTGTAAAACAAATCTAAAAAAATAAAAATAAATACCACAGTAATAAATGAAACGTCAAACACTAGGTTCAATACTCCTTTATTCATAAAAATAATCAAAAGCCCGTTAACATTGTCAGAAAAAGTTATAAAATAGTTTTAACAAAAATACTCAAATTATGAAAATATATTTTTGGGCTCCTAATTTCGTCCCGGGGACGATATTAGGATCACGTGAACTGGAGTTGTACTTACTCCTTTTCTATTATATAAAATTGAACCTAACTATCATATTAATATCTAAACAGCCCTTTCTTAATTATTTTAATCATTTTTTCGGCATCTAAAAAATAAAAAATAAAACATTCTAAAGTTACATGTTACGATATAAGGTTCACGTAAGGGGACGATATTAGGAAATTTCTATTTATTTTGTCGCATCCATTTAAGCAAAAAACGTGTCATAAACCTGACAATTTTACTTAATCGATTAACATCTGAGATATTAATAGTTAGTTTGACAAAAAAATTTTATCAATAAGTCAGGTATCTCAATATTTTATGGTATTCGAGAATATTTCAATGAAAAACTCACATTGAAAACTTTTTTTGATTTTCGAATTTCTGTCGGTACGAACGTCGTAGCGTACTCACTTCTACACAATGGCCGACTGATGCAACTAGCTGTCGGTTCGGGTCACTGATAATAGATGGCGGTTTTTAAAAGAGTAGATATTGAAGGGGACGATATTAGGGTAGGGGACGATATTTGGCGACTCTACCTTATTAAAAATTATTAAAGTGAATTAGAAATTTTTTTTCCAACAAGAATTTTTTAAGGGAGTTAATAATAAGCAAAAGAAAGTTTAAAAAAAAAAAAAATTATTCGAAATAGTCCAAATCTTCAATTTTTATCATCGTTTGTCTCAAAGAAAATCAACTTACCCCGTAGAACTTCAAAAAGACAACAATAAAAATTAAGGAGTCATTTTCTTCTTTCTTTAAATGAATTTTTAAGGAGTAAGTCTTGTTAATTTTAGTAAAGGATTTTTAAAGAATTTGCGCCTAGACTTATCCTTCTTCAACCAATCATCACTGAGATAGAGTTCTTTATGAATTTGAAAATTATTATTAATAGAATATTAAGGCGTTGTGAGGAAACAATTAATCCACCATATTCGATTTAGAAAAATATTAATTATACTATATTGCATTGTCACCGGATTTATACACGTATGCAGAATATCAAAACTCTAGCTTAATTAAACCTATTCGAAATTTTGATTTGAAGAATTTGTTCCGGACAGAGAAAATGAGTTAATAAGCTGCAAAAATAAAAATGTGCTGGTTAAACCAGATGTAAAAATATAACGATTTGGGCTTTTAATTAGATTCTGCAAAAAAAAAAAAAAATTATTTATAAACCCGCATAAAGGTTATTACGGTCATGAATAATAAAAACCAGCATTTAGAGTAGCAGAAAAATAAAATAAAGCATAATGTTTGCGTTGAATCGGTACATAGCACAAAGGAATTTATTTTTATTATATGGTATATTATGATGTTTTTTTTTCGCGACTATTTTTTTTTTTCAGTCCCACCTCAAAATTTTGTGGGAAATATCTAAACAAAAATTCCCTTAATATTAATATTAAGTGCTCGACCAAGGCGTATGAAGATTTCCCTTATAAAATAGACGTAAACTTTGATTTTTTTTCTTCAAAACTCTACAGCTCAGAGGCATTTGATGATATAATCTTATTCAATGATAGGATTTCTTCAGAATTGAATGCTCTACAAAAGTGTCCATTGCGGCATAACGCTAACTCCCATCAGCGAGGTAGTACGTGTCACTAAACCCAATTTTTCCATGAAATTCTCGTTTTTTTGCCTCTGTCTTGTAAATACAAGAGCTACAATAAAAAGTGAATGTGACAAACTTGTAGGAAATTCAATTTCCTAAAAAAAAGTTCTGAACACCAAATTGCTAACATCGATATTTCTTGAGATATTGGGCTTTGAAGCATATGTATATTTAAGCCCCAAAATGAACAATAAAAATAAAATATAAATATACAATGTTGCTATAAATGTTAAATGTCTTTAAACAAAACACCTTTTAAAATAAATGTATAATAAGAGTTATTAGTTAGTATATGTTTATACAAACTGCATAAAATTCATTCAATTGTTTCGATTGTGCAAAATGTTTTCAATTTTAATTATATTTTCAAGCACTTAATTTTTTTTCTTAGAATCATTAAAAACATTTAATTTTTCTCAAGATTCGCTTGAAGTACTCACGTTTAAGCAAGTTTTACGCTCTAGAGATTGATTTACTTAACCTTTCGTGACATGCTTTATGGCATCAAGTTAATAAAAACCACTTACGTTTATCCAAGGTGTTTGGAAAATCATTTATTATTTGCAAAAATCATTGGCGCACCATTAACAAGCAAATATTACCTCGTACCTGCTCAGATAATAAAAATAATAGGAAAAAATTCTGCTGATATCATTGTCTAAATATTGTCATTTATGATTAGTCACAATTCTCAAATTCGTCTATTTAATCTTGAAATGGAAGTACATATGGTTTGTTAGTTGAATAGGACTAAACGTTTTGAGGGTAATATTGGAATGATAATACAGAAATAGATATTGGCGAAATTACAAAGTAACAATATTAAAGAATTCGTTAAACTTTTCTAAATTCTAAGAACATGGACATATCTTTAATAAATGAATGAATTGCGAATACAATTTGTTTCGTTTTTCTAACCAGTAACTTATTGTTGTGCAAATTCCATGCACTTACAATTTTGTTCTTAAGATTAAATAATTAAATTAAACACTTGAAAGTTTGCAATCCTTTAAAAACCCCAACTATCCCCATTTCACGGTATCCTACACAACAATCCCTTTTTCAGTATTTCTAAATTTTCAGAAATATTTCATGAATTCGTTTCGTCGTTGTGCACGTTCTCTTCTTTAATTAGGACCAAGCTACCAAGCTAAACCAGGCTTGACAGGCGGGACTACGACTAACATTTTCAAAAGGACAAAAACAGGAGCGACTGAAAACGTTGGAAGAATATTAGGAGGAAAATATCGCCCTCAAGGAAAAAACACTTTGGGTAATGGTGGATAAACGCAGATCTCACTCTTGCAATCTTTCGGGGTTGCAAATAAAAAACTCCTTTCCCTCAAACTTACACGGCTCACAATTTTATATTTTTGCCTTTTTTTCACTGTCAACCCTAATTTGTGCGCAACCATTTTTGATGAGAAATGTAAGAGGTTCAAAAGCAAAAAAAAAAATATAAATAAAAATTGAGGAAAAATAAAATGTCGTGCGCACAGAGAACGTGAGAATTGGATTTCGAGCCTGTAAAAAAGTATACATTTCAGTCACTACGCCCCTGGAAGAAGAAAATCAACCCTTGACTGCTGTTCGCTGTTCAGGCTTGTGCCCATCGCGAAAACTACTTGTCCCTACAGGCAATAAAATTTGATTTAAAATGGTAAATGCATTTCAAGGGTACAGCGCCATTGAGGAATGTTAAATCGATAAAATAAAGCAATTCGCTTCCGACTTTATTGCTTTGGCTCTCGACAAATGTAAAATATTATTATTAAATGTTTTTTTTTTTTTTCAATTGGAGTTCGTGCTTTGACTGTCGTTCCAGGCACATTTCACTGATGAAAGTGACGATACAACTTTTGAAAGTATTTTTCCCTGCAAAGATCTTTGCCTGCCAGGAAAGTCGGACAAATTTGCTTTTACATCAGACAAATGATAAAAGTTCTCTTGGAATAACTTTAAAAATTTGTTTATTCATTTACATAAACATACACATAAAAGGTATCGGTCTTGCTCAAGGTCTCACTTCAAGTTCAACTTTTATGGAAAAGAAAACCGAACCTAAATATGCAAAGTTTGTTTTGAATTTATTAATAAATCAATATTTCAGTAATACCTTTGACTTAACGTATTTGTCTTAATAAATTTATTTGTAAATTTTTATAAAAATAAAAAATTACATTAAATTTCTAATATTTTCACAACATATTCGAAAATTTTGAAATATGTATATTTAACTCTTTTTTAAATTTTATGCTGTATATAATCACGCCAAAAACATTAGATTGTAATATTTTACACGTATTACATTTTGCTTGTGATATTTGTGTTTATTAAAACTTAGTTATCAGTAGAGTTTTGAGTCCTAATTTCTTAGGATTAAAAACTAAAACCTAAACTTTATATACGCGAATAATGTACTACCTAATCACCAGTTTGGGTTCAGATCGGGACATAATACTTCCCAACCAATACCAAGGATTTCTCAGCATGTTAAATTGAATCTCTCTTTAAAAAGATCGGCAGGACTCGTCCTCCTAGATTTCAAGCGGCTTTTGACTCTGTCTGGCACAATGGCCTAGTTTATAAAATGATCACCTTTAGATTTCCAACTGCACTAACTTCTATGATCCACAGCTTCTTACAGAATCGTTCCTTTACGGTATACCTCGGATCAGTGTATTCCTCGGAAAAAACTATTGCGGCTAGAGTTCCACAAGGTTCTGTCCTTGTGCCAATTCTCTATAATATATACACTGCAGACTTCCCTTGTATACCCAATTGTCTCTCGTCAATATTCGCTGATGACACAGCCATATTTAGTTCTCACGAGGATCCTGCATCTATTTGTGAAAATTTACAAAACGGTTTAGTTATCATCCAAGATTATTTCCATAAATGAAAAATAAAAATTAACCCCAACAAATCTCAAGCCATGTTCTTCACGCGTAGACGAAATCTACGATTCTGGCTTAGCAATAATCTTAAACTTAACGGCTGTGACATCCCTTAGACCGAGGATGCAAAATATCTCGGGATCACCTTTAGATAAAACCCTGACTTTCTCGAAGCATATAATTTCAGTACTTAACAAAATAAGCCTTCTAATTAAAATTATGTACCCATTTATCAATAGAAAATCAACACTAAGCCTGGAAAATAAGCTCATTATTTCTAAAGTAGTATTTCGTGCTCTTATGCTCTATGGAGGAGCCATTTGGTTTCAATGTGCGCGCACCCACATAAATAAATTACAAATCGCCCAAAATAAAATCCTCAAAATGATCATGAACTTGCCATGGCACTTCTCCACAGTAGAACTGCATAGAAGGGCCAACATAGAACTCGTATGTGAGAAGCTAAGTAATATACTTTGGTAGCAAATTTCTTTGAAAAATGCTCGTATCCGAAAATCCTCTGATCAGGCAACTCAGTTGCCATCAATAGTAGGCTAATATATAGTAGTTATAGTAGTATAAGTTAAGTTAATTAGATTGTAATGTAGATTGTAAGTTTTATCTTCAGAAAATTGTCTGGGTTTTTTTATCAAGAAAATTTTTTTTCTTCCAACTTAAATATTATTTAAAACACAACTTGCTATGGCTACGTAGAAATATCCAAGATGTATGAGTTAATTTAATTCTAGCACTTAAAATTCCAGTCCTATTGTGTATATACCATTGTTAATCATGAATTCTAAATAAATTGAAATTGAAAATTGAAAAACGAAGCCCAGCTGAGTAAAGAATTAAGGAAAACTTTTGCAACGCTAGGATATATACATATATTAGTTTAAAAAATAACAAATAAGTTCTTTTTAATTTTGAATCATGGATATTCTTCTATAAAAAAGAAAATACAATGTAGTTCATACTAAAATATAAGCTATATAGTTTTATACTGGACATATCTTTTCCTCTACATAAAAGCTTTCATAAGATTTTATATTGTAAATTAATAAAACTAATTAAGGTATCAATTTTGCTGTCTGGGATAATTTCAATATATTCATTATATATGGCTTTGTATTAATAGAGGAAATGCGTTCGAGCAAGCAGAGAATCAAATCAATTTGTATTAAAGTTAAGATTGAAATGACTCATTTTTAATCGTTTTTCATTACACTAACATACGTTTAAAAATGAAACCAATTAGATTCGAAGCTGTTGTATTCTTAATAGATTGGATTTGTGTGCTTTATAAAATATTAAATTAGACTTATCAAATGACGTACAAAATTCAATAAATGCGGGATTCAATAGAATTTTTAAGTTAAATGTATTGAAATTAAATCTTACTGTGTTTAATACATTCATTTTATTATTGGAAACCTAATTTATTTTTAAATTAAAATTTAATTAATTTTATTTTATTTTTAAATTAAAATATAATTAATTTAAAATGTATTTAATTTTTTAGTAATATTTATAAAAAATTGCTTTAATCTTTAAAAAAAAATAAAAAGTATCCCAAAATTTTCGACTGTGCATACAAATAACTTCAGACGATATGATCTACATTGAAAAAGCAAGATTCATTTCTAAATTAAACACGACAAACTAAGAAAAACATAAAACCGCAAAGAAATCCTGAAATTCATAAATATAACATTAAAACTATTTTCACTGACTATTTTCAGTTGATTTGTTAAAATTTCGTCGATTTCCGCATTATTATTAATACAAATTATTGAATATATTTAAGAGAAAGATAAAAGGAAGTCCAGAAAAATAAATACTGATTAAATCCATTTGTGTCAAAAACAGCTGAATTTGATATGGAATTTAATCTGCTTCACACAACAACAATAAAAAACACACTAAATTTTTGAGAGTCCCTTACAAAAAATTTGTGAACTACATGTTAATTTAATTAATAAACATTATTTAAAATGTGAAAACCTGAAAATTGAATTTTCTGAAATTTTTAGGCATATTATTTAACAGGTTATATCCCATAAATAAGTATTTTCGGACATACATATCTATTGATCCCAATAAATCTACACGACTTAATATCTTTTCTATCAATTTTTCCTAGAATAAAAAAATATTGTAATTTTTTTAATTACCTTTATTAAAGACATACCATTTTGCATGCGTGAGCCGCCATTTTAAATAACCAAGTTGAGATTTGCTGACTAATCAGTAAAAAAGACGCGTCAAAGGATATTTACACGAGTCATCAGTGTCAGTTGAATGTCAGTATCAGTAGAACTGACCAATGAAAAGTCCAGGTAAAGGAGATATGTATTGTGTTGTTATAAACTGTTTTAAATTGAATAAATAAATAAATCACATTATATCATATTTTATAAAAAAAAAAAATTATTTAAACTTAAAATAAATATTAATATTTAATTAACATATGTAGGTATATAATATCCACTCTGTTTTTAAACAAATTATCGAAAATTTGCGAAAAAAAAGTTTTTTTAACCTTTAATCCTATTTTCTCGAAAACAGGAGCTAGTTTACAGATTATTAATATCCCAGAAAATTTCTACAAAGATGAGTTTTCATTTACCTCATACTAGATATTCGATATACATATATAAAAGTATATAAATTCAATAGTATAATTTTTATCCGAAGAAAAATATCTCTATTCGAATGTAATGTAATGTTCTCCAAATAATTTTAAATATTCTAAAACATACTTAGCCATTAGTTAGTTCAGAACTTGGGTAAGGAAGGAAAGATGAGAATTAATTAAATTACAAGCGTTTCTTATTCAATTTTATTCTTATCAAAGAGGCTTTATTGACCGGGTAATCATTATTATATTAAGACATTTTATTCAAAAAAAAAAAAAAAAAATTCACCACGTTTTGATTGAAAGTGAAAACCATTAAGTGTAGGAAATCGCTTTGAAATGAAAACAATGAACTTCGAAGATTTAATAAATAATTCATAGGGTAAATTGAGGAAACTTGTTGCATTCTCCAGCCAGTGGACCACATTTTGAAAGGATAATGGAATGAAAAGGAGAGCCCTTGGGCTACTCAATTTCCTTTCTGTTTTGTCTTGACAGTTTTGGGAACTGTGGGACCATTTGCAGAGCATAATCTGGGTCCATTTAAGGTGAGAGTATAGACACTGTTGCCACCAGATATAATCTAAAATTACCTATTTAAATTCAATTGAGAATTAATTGATATATCGCATTACATAATTTTATTATATTTAAAAACAAGGGTTAATTGCCGCAAATTGCTGTTGATCCAAAACGGATGGGTCTTTTTTTTGTATGTGTGTTATGACATTTTCCATAGAATGCCATATTTTATTATTACCTGGAAAAATAAAGACAACGGCAATAACTATAATTACGAATCCAATAGCAATTTCTGTAGTTCGGGGAATCTTAGTAACACTTTAAACATTATTGCTTGTAAACCTTTTTATAAGTAGGTATATCTTTTGTAATCTATGACAGAATTATGAATGAATTTATTTTTCCTTGACACACAATTCTGTCTATTCATTTCGAAATAAATAGTTCTATTTACCAGAGCAATACACATTAAAGTTCAGTTCGTTTCTAAGGTATAATGTAGAAAATAAAATTTGTCCAAAAATGCACATTACCCACAATTTCCTTGCCTAGGTTTAAGGTGTACCGAACTAAAAGAAAACTGAAGTGCATTTGCATATAGTAAAATATGGATACATGATTTTGATGAATGCTAATTAAATGAAAAAATGGAGAGACCGCAAAATCACAAGTACCCTTACATTTTTCATATGAACCGAATCTGAGTGGTGTCAGCTGCAATTACTTTCAGTAATTAACTCCTCAACGAATGCAGGAAATCCTGTGCCTTTTACGAGTGGAGATTTCGCGCGGCAGAGAGTGTTAATTAAAAGTGATTTATATGCGGACAGTGCATTAATATCACTTAAATTAATAAATTTAATTAATCATGCCTGACACGGTCCTCGTTATTCAGTTTTATCGTAGTGGGCTTGATGTGCGGGGATAAAGTTGGAGCTTAAAAATAAATGTAACATCAGTTTTCAACGACACGCGCAGAGCTGTTTCATCTTACGAACTCAACCTAGTTACATACATAAAAAATATTGTTCTACTTATATATATCGTTTTAATACTGAGACACCTGAGATACCTAGTAAAATCACTCTTTTTTTTTTTTTTTGACAAATCTATGCTTTAACAATTACAAAATGGATCAGGAAACAACTAAGCTCGCGAATATTTTAAAAAAACAATAAGAAAATTGCTTAATTGATACAAAATCGTCCCCTGTAGGTAAAATTAAAAATATACTATAGCATAATGTTTTTAACTAAATAAACAAAAGTCTTACTAAAGACTAATTTGCATATAAATCAATATATCATGTTTGGCTTTCTTTAAAAATGGAATTTGTTTGCAAACTTAATTAAATCAGTGAAATAAATTATTTAGGTATTAATTTCTCTTGTGTTTGAAAAAAATATATATACCACTTTAAAATAGTTCCTACAAATGCATCGGTCAGCACCAGTTCTTAGAAATATAAAATTTAAAACATATCTACCCAAAAAAAAAAGAATTATAATGGGTTCTTTTTAAAATGAGGATGGTTTTCTGTAGATCTATCATAGAATCGTATAATCATACTTTGTTTGGTGTTGAGAATGAACTGAAAATCTATTCCTTTATCTATTCAGCCTAAATTCCCTACATTTATATTATACAAATGGAAAATCGCCGTTTTTTTTTTTTTTTTAATTTCAGGCTTTATTGTGGAAAAACGATGTGAAATGGCTTCTTGAGTGACATCCAATAAATCTGCAAGTTCTTGTTGCATTTCATATAGAACTTCATCCAGTAATGCCTCCAATTCTGCATCTTCGAACTTCTTCACCGATCCAGGACGCTTCTTGTCTTCCACGCTGAAATCACCACTTTTTTAGTATTGAAAACAAAATGACACGCTTTTCATAAGTTTCGAAAATCATTCTACGCACCTCAGCCACAGATTTTTTTCGAATTGAAGACAAAAATCAAAACTTCACGCAAATGACACTTATTTGGCTTATTTTAAGGTTAAGAAATGAAAACAAGCAAATATCATTCTCATTGATATATAGAACATATCAGAAGACTTACAAGTACTTGCGAGTACTTTGCCAGGTCCAATCGAACGCAGTAATTATATTAAAATACGAAATAATGAATATTTTCCGGAAAATTTGGTGAAATTCTCTTTTTTGTACAAAACTCATTACATCATACAATGAACGAA
Source organism: Dysmachus trigonus (assembly GCA_949715965.1). Taxonomy (NCBI): domain Eukaryota; kingdom Metazoa; phylum Arthropoda; class Insecta; order Diptera; family Asilidae; genus Dysmachus; species Dysmachus trigonus. Next base: position 64,768,856 of record OX454322.1, on the reverse strand, counting down.
GACCACAACTGATGCATTTTCATGAAGATCTTATTCCCAAAAATTCTTACAAATGGTTTAGAATAGTGGCGTTTCATATTTCTAGATAAGAATTCAGACTCTCTTTTGAGATTTCTTAGGAGCTCTTTTCATGATTCATTATACTTTCATAAATTTTCAAAAATGTCCAAAATACGATCTATTGTAGTTTCTTATCGTATTTTGCTCAAAAACGTAAAGTTGTAGGACCCCCGAATAAAAATATTCAACATTTTTAAGAAGTCCGCAACACGCACGAGGTTCTGCACTTTGAATGTTTTATTTAGTTGTACGAAGCCTACACAAAGGCCGCACTGTAAAATACTATATATCAGACATGGTACTAGTACATGTAAGACCCCTTAAAGGTTACCACGGCCGCACCATCAGCTGAACCAATTTATAAATATATCTTGGATCCTCATGCAGTCAAGCTTGTGGCTGTTAAAATGTTTAACAAATTATTTCTACTCTGTGCGGCCGTTTCATATTTTTCAAAAACACTATAAATCGCGTGCAGCCGTAGTACCGCCGTCCTGATACTGTGGTGCCAAGGAGCAGTAAACGTTCATTTTTACTCGGGCAGTATTCTTTGGGAATTTTTTATCTACGATAAAAATTACACATATGCGTATTCCATATTTTTTTAAATTTTGTAAAACAGTGTTGTTTTTTATCATTTCACATAAATCAGGAAACTGCAGAGTTCTCAAAGCTACTGCGAAATTCTTAATTTTTTGTGCAACAAGAATATTTGTATCAAATTAACGTTCTGAAATGCTATAATTAATTATAGTTCTTTCAAGTAAAGAAACACATCTTATAACTGCTACGGTGCAAACTAATCAGAATTTCCCCTTTTATTAAAAAAACATTTCTAACTCCGTAGTTTGTGGGTTAAATCAGTTTTCTTTACGAGGGAAAACTGAAGATAACTATTCCAAAAAAGTAATTCCAAATTCCATCTGGGAAGACGAAAAGACTCCATCTATGTCTTTTAAGGTGGCAGCGATTCGAGACCTATTCAAACATATTTTCCACTAAGCCGGTCCCGGATTCAGTGTTGGGGTAAGTGGCAATAAAGCAAATTGTGGGTATCATTTTCACGGTTTTATGTGTAATACCTGACTCCCTTCTAGATTACCCACGAAAAGCGATTTCCATGGAAGCTAATGCGTTCCACCCATATAAATCCCTGGAAGATATATAAAGCATTCAGGGTAGATTTCCTGTCTTTGCTCTCTACATTTCTCCGGCGATGGCCTAGAATCCGCTTAGGGCGTAATAAAGTCGAAAAAGGCTTCCTAACCCTTTGCCTGCTGCTAAATAATCATGCCAAAATATACCTATAAAGCGGAGTCGTCAGATATCTCCGACTTCCCGGGAGGATTGCTCGGGGCTCGACCCGTAAATTGCCGGCCGGGGGTGGGGGGTATGGTTCTCAAGTACCCGAAAATCTCGTTGAAATATTTTTCAATAAACCGAAGTTGGCGCCGAATGGAAAGATATATGCTCGTTTATGCGGGCTTGAATTCAGTAGGAGATATGCTGTGCTGTGCTATGCTGTGCGCCTTGCACAAAACCTCTACTTCGTCGGCGGCAACTTTTGCCATTTCCCCATATTCATACATTCCGTCGGAAATTCGAAAAGAGCACAGCATACACACCCTACCTGTCGCCATAAAAATTCTCGCCATTTTAAGGCCCTCCCCGCGCCAGGGGAGCAGGGGTGGCTAGCATATGGTTGCGATGGTATCAGGGAAAACTTTTGCATCGGAGCCATGCCGAGCGTCGCCTTATCAAAATGGCTGAGTAAATCGCTTACATTTGTTGCAATATGTCAGGGTAAAGTGGCGAGCCAAAGGGAGGTCGATGGTGGAGCAGTGCCGCCACTGGAACAGGACCACGGCCTCCAACAGGCGCAAAGAAAACAAGGGCTTTGAGGTAGCCAAGCTCCAGCAGCTCCACAGCGCGCTCTGGTGCATATGTTTAAAATCAGGAAAACCTTTGTTTTCCTCCCCGTATCTGAAGCGAAGAAGAATTGAGACAAATGTTCCAGACCAACCCCCACCCCAGTCCTCGTGCTACACCCCCACCACCCTGCAAATATAGGACTTTCGTTGGCAAACTAAAAAATGAGTTACATAAAAAGTTTTCGCTCGAGCGCTGTTTAGAAGAGTCCCAAGGATTATCGGCTGTTTCATTTTTCATAAGGGTCGGGCATGGATTCAATAAACCTAGTCGTCCGGCTTGTCTAACAAGACCCTTATAATGTTTTGGGTGTTTTGCCCAATCATGATCTATTCGTGTTTTGGTTGCTCTTCCTGCTGCCGGAATTTCATTTACTGAAGCGTCATTTACACTACTTTTGGTGTTTTACTAGTTTCTATTAAGTTCCACATATGCGGCTTGACTAATGTAAGACTCATCATTCAAAAGTACGTGTTGTATAGTGAACACAAACGAAAGATACAAATTGAAAAGCATTCTTTAAAATGTAAATACAGCTTGTTTTTTTTTTAAACAAAGTCTTTTGGCATAGGCTGAAGTAGACTTAAGGAGCTACACAGTGGTGGATTTACCAGCAGGCTGTGTAGGCTAGAGCCTAGGGCGGCAGATTTTAGGGGCGGCAAATTTGGGGTCAAAATTTGTTTTTATGGCTTACAAAAATTAAAAAGATTCATATTTATATACCTAAACTAATAGTCCACTGTTTTCGTGTGTCGACATTCTGCCAGTAGATATATATAAATATAAGATATAATAAATCGAAAACTATATTAGACTGCATAATTTGTATTAAATAACAACAAAAAATGAAAATCAAAAGAAATAAAGAAGTGTATAAAGAATAAATAGAAAAATATTTGAAATTAAAATTGTAGCACACCTCACTATTCCCAAAGAAAGTCAGTTAATTTGCAGCAAGTAAACATACAGATTCAATGAAAAGTTTTCATTTCTGACTAAAATGAGTGAATTGTCACATGGAAGAAATGTATCCTAATGATCCAGTGACTGACTTAGTTCAAGAATGCATACATTTTTAATGCCACCTTTCTTCTGAAAGAATTTTGGTGAAACCAGATTCTGGATCACTGAAAAGTCTATCTTCGTTCCTGCGAAAACAGAATTTGCAAAAAGTTTTATTTATACTTGGATTTAGCAGTTCGCATGGCTCTATGTACACCAGCGACAAATTCAAACGGGTGAAAAATTATCTAAGATCTACCTTAAGCCAAGAGAAGCTAAACGCCTGCGCTTTTTTGTGCATAGAGTCAGAACTATATATATATATAGACAAGATTTCATACGACGATATAATTGATGATTTTGCGAATAGAAAATCGTGCAAAAAGGTATTGTAACATAAAACGTTCATAACTTAATTAATTCAATTTCATCGTCATCATCAGCCGGATTGTTACCAGATAATTGAATATGTTGTTTTTAAATTGTAAGTAAGCGCAACAAAAATTATTTAATTACTTTTACCCCACCTTATTAGTAGTACGTGATTAAGCTTTTATTAGCGGTAGGTAGGGGCGGCAAAATTTGAATAGCCTACTGGCGGTAAATGTGTAAATCCGCCACTGGAGCTACACCAAGTCATGGAATTCGAGAAATCATAGACTTAAATGTAAAATTTAACTCTGAAAAGGTAGCATAATCACTAGTTTCTTAATTAGAAGCTTAAACGAATGGTTGGAAGAGCTATTTTACATTGAATGTTATAATAGAATTTTATTTTTTGGTAAAAACAGAGACAGATTACATTGGTCGACAATATTTAATATTTAATTTGTTACAGAACAAGACATATATCATTTCTGTTGTATTTTTCCGTAGATTACGAATTTGCAAACAAAAATATCCTATCACATTTTTGACTTAACACTTACGAAGCATCTTTGGGAATAAGATTTTCATGAGCGTGCGCAAGAAGTGATCTTCATTAAATATCTATTGTAATTATGTAATCGGTATATAGAGAAAAGTTAATTCCACATAATATTTCGAAAAGTATTAGAACCTCTCGTATCGAATATAATATACATCATTTTCATACTTTTATTTGAGCTCTTTACAAGCTCATACATCAATTCGTTTTTATTTAATTAATTTACAAAAATGGCCTTTTGTACTTTTCAAACCTAGTTTTTTTTTCAAAAACTTGACGTGATAGGCCATTTTCATTTGCGAATTTGTAATCTGTAGAAAGAATCCTACAGAAATGATATAACGCTCATGCTGCAGCAACATTGGTGTCGACCAGTGTTATCAGCTTTACTGATGGTACACCAACGATATTTTGCCGCCCCAAAAACTCCGAATTTGGACCAAATAGAATACCTAGCTTCCTAGAAAATATTAATTTTCACATCATAGGTCGAAAATAAAGCTATGGTTTGGGTCGAAAATCGATTTTCGAGCAAAAGGCATGGTAGACTCCTTTATCATGAGCAATATGCTTAGACCAAAAAGCCAAGGGCTAAGGTTTTACACTTCAAGAGATTTTACACTTAAATCGCTAAGCTTAATATGTAAATGCCAGGAAATGAGTTTTTATCTTTAACTAGCTGACCCAGCAGACGTTGTACTGCCCTTTCCGGTACATTTTCATTATGCCCTGTGCGTCGACCAATATTTGATCATGTTCTTTCATTTCGCATGTTTCTACAAGTAATACCATTAATATAAAAAAGCAGTGTTTCCGTTTCATACCCCTAATTAATTTATTGAACAAACTTACACGTTGTTTAATATTAAGTAAACCGTTTGACACTTCACAAATATTGGAAAATTACTCGGTTTCATCCGACGTTGGGTAAATACTTACTAATTAAAGACTTCTCAAATGTCCTAGTTAGTTATATTATATCCTAGAAATTGATTCAACCCGAAAACTCCTTTATGGATCCATCATCTTGAAGATTCAAATCTTGATAATATTTAAAATTAGTGGCATTAAATAAATCGAGACATTTTGGTCGCCGTGTTGGATCCGACATCTTGAATTTGAAAATTTTGATAACATTCAAATTAGTGGCCTCAGAATAATTATAGTACTAATTTCCATTAAAATCCGTTAAAATCGAAAAATTGTTGAATTGAATCTCGATAATATTCTAAATGAGTTGCCTCAGAATAACCATTGTACTAATTTTCATTAAAATCCTTTGTAATTAAGACATTTTAATCGCCATGTTGGATCCGCCATCTTGGATTTGGAAATTTTGGTAATGTTCTAAATTAGTTCAATAAGAATAATCATTGCTATAATGTTCATTAAAATCCGTTGTAATCAAGACATTTTAGTCACCATGTTGGATCCGCAATCTTGGATTTGTAAATTGTGATAATATTCAAAATCAGTGACCTCAATACAATAATTGTACTAATTTTCATTAAAATCCGTTGAAATCGAGAACGCGCGAACGATCAAACTCGCGAAGTTAAAATAATCGTTAAGTTTTCTGAAATTATCCAATTTTCTGCGCAATTTTCTTAACTTTTCTTTCCGTAAGAACCATCTACAAAGTATTAGAAAACTTTTAAAAAAAAAATTAATGAAATCGGTAAAGTCGTTCTCAAGTTATTGCGTGACCAACAGAAATAGGGGTTCATTTTTATATATATAGATAAAGATACAAGTGCAGGTTTTTTCCTGGTTATAAGGTCAGTGAATTAAAAATAATAGAATTAAATTTTCTTGTCTCAGGTTTAAGGAGCCAAGTGTCACTTCTTTTTATCTATGTTATTTAATTTATATTTTCCAGATAAGGTTTAAGGAGTGTAGTATTCGCTTTCCTCCCGGCTATTGGGTTTGTCAATTTTTTCTCATTGATTTTAGATACACCCGAAAAATATTTTATTACTTGATAAATATTTTTTGTAATTTTTCTTTCCGAAATTTTTTTTCAATTTTTGTAAGTATTTGTAAAACGTTTCCTGAAAATTTTCCACTTTTTGCAAACACCAAATCGCTAGCATCGATATTTCTTGAGATATTGGGCTTTGAAGTTGAGGTAGAGTGGAATTTTCATGGATTATTGAGCTAACTTGTAGAAACACTACCTCAACTTCAAAACCCAATATCTCAAGAAATATAGATGTTAGCGATTTGGGGTTCACAACTTTTTTGTAGGAAATTGAATTTCCTACAAGTATGTCATATTCACTTTTTCTGTAGCTCTTGTTGTTTACGAGATAGGGGTAAAAAGCGAGAATTTCATGGAAAAATTGGGGTTAGTGACCCATACTATCTCGCTGGTGGGAGTTAGGGTTACACTGCAATGGACACTTTTGTAGAGCATTCAATTCTGAAGAGACCCTACCATTGACCAAGATTATACCATAAAATGCCTCTGAGCTGTAGAGTTTTAAAGAAAAATAATCCAAGTTTACTTGTATTTTATATGGGAAATCTTTATACGCTTTGGTCTAATACTTAATATTAATATTAAGGGCTCCAATTTTCAGGGAAATTTTGTTTAGGTATTAGCCACAAAATTTCGAGGTGGGACTGAAAAAAAAAAATAGTCGTGAAAAAAAGCACCCTAATGTACATACACTCCGAATTAGGAATTTCCTTCTTTTTTTAAAATGGATTGAAAAACATCAAACTTTTTGAAGTTTAAAACTAATGAAGTTCACCATTGCATTACTTCTGCAAAACTTATTACCCTCAAATAATCGAAGTATTGACTAGAAGTTACTCACATTTTCTATTGTAGCTTAGGTGTAAAGCTAGGGGCCTCAATAGCCCGGTTGGTAACGCGACGTGTTTACTGCGAGCCAGCAGGACGCTAGAGGTTGTGGGTTCGATTCCCACCAGAAACCCTGGTCACAAAAAAGTGGTATCACAATGGGCCTGTAATGGCCTAAGTGTGTCTTCGGACAGCCACAACAATCTACATCTACATCTAGGTGTAAAGCTATCTCTTGAATCGCGCTAAACTAAACTATCCTCAGACCTAAACTCCCTACAGGCCATATATACATCTCTTTCCTTATTTAGTCCTTATTAATTTATACCAGTATATTCAAAATCGTAAATGGGAAGGCCAATCGTCTTTCCATAAGTTAAGATATTGCGTTTTAATGTTAGTTTGACAAACTCCATTAGATCACCGTATACGCGAAATCTTTCTTCAGAAGCTCAATTTTACATCTACATCAAGTAAATTCAAAGTTCTCTTAATGCCGACTAATGTGCGAAAGAAGGAAAGTAACCGCTTCCGAAGAGCAACATTTATTGACATACTGACATTATTGAAATGGGTCCATAAGTTTCCTTTTATAATGGCAGTTCCAAACTCTCCTGTAACAGCGGAAAGAAATCCCTGTAATGATATCAATTATAGACCCTTCGCCCCGACCTTCTCACTGTTCCGTGACAGCTTCCAGATCTCTGCTGGTTAATCCTAATGCTCGGAAGCTTAAGGAACTTTAATGTCGTGTTCGGAAACTTTTGCATGTCATCACTACGGGGAAAGTTTATTATCCATCCACAGGAGATTTATTCACAAGATAGCCCTAAGGTTTATCCTGCTCCCGACATCGATAATTCCTGAGCATCGTTTCCTCCATAGGTTGTTGGCCCGGCCAGGGGTCCGGGGCCAGCAACAGCGCCGCTGTATTCCCGAAGAAGACATTAAACCAGTCCCGATTCGTAATTAGATCTTTGTCAGGCCGACTGTAATTAATTTATAACATGCGGCAGAGGGACCCTCTAAATAATGAACATGCAATTAATTTTCCATTCTCCTACACTTCTTTCGTCACCTTGAGGCCTGGGATTGTCCATAGCAAATTGTCTTTTGGGTGTGAAACATTGAAATCCTTTGAGACTGAATGAGTTAAATATCCGAGGAACAATTTGAACGTATTGTTCCTATTTATTTCACAATTAGAATAACAAATTCTCTTACCTGCCTATTAAAATATTGGAATTTTAATTAAGGGGGTAGTCCAGTGAAAACGACTGTTTTTTCAACGATTTTTTTTTCATATTAGAAGTCAATTTTTATTAAAAAACTTTTTGACGTATAATAGTACAACTATTAAAATACACAAAAAAAAATTTTTTTTTTGTTTTCGATGAGTCATCCCGACAAAATGGCCGCTCCAAAAAAAATTTTTTTTTGTTGGCGGACGTCGAATCTCTGCAACGGTTCATTTGAAACAAAAAATTCAAATGAGGTTTTAATCTGTAGAACATTGGCTATCGTCGGAACTAGAATTTTTAATTTTCAATAAAAAATAACAAAATGGCGGCATTTCGAATTTTTCGGGTGTTTTTCGGGTGCTTAATTTATTTATAACTTTGTAAATAAACAATGGATTTTAATAATTCTAGTTCCGACGATAGATACACAATCAAGAAATATACAGCTAAATTTTTAGATCAATCGGAGCAAAAGACTCTGAGATCTGACGTCCGCCGAGTCAAAAAATGCTGTTTTGAGAAAAACGCGGTTAAAGTTTTTGTTGCGGAAAAAAGCTAAAAAAATTAATTTTACCTTAGTCAGCGATGCCTGCTCCATACATAACGCGATGCCTCCTAAATACATAACTAACCTTAAATACAAAGCAGAAGGACCTAGACCGTTATAAACCGAAAAAAATGGGCGGAGCAAACAGAAATACAAGAGTCCTCCTTGCTCCGAAACACGCCAGGGGACCTTCGAGCGCTCGGATTACACGTCTCTCGAAAACTCTCTGTATCTTTAAAACTATTCAATATTTTGCTTAGATATTTTAAGGGAGTATTTTCTAGGTGTAGTAGAGTAGATTTAAGCAAAAAAACAAAAAACGAAAAAAATTTTTTTTTTCACTGGACTACCCCCTTAATTATTTACTTTATACTAAAACTTACGTACGGATTTGTTTCGGAAAAAGAATCAATTACAAATAGTTACTTTTCCAAAATTCAGGAATAGTGCGATAGTTAATCTATGTGTATTTTGTACAATTTTCCTTTTTCTAAATATCCTGAAACACTATGGTCGAATGTTGAAAGGAAATCATATTTAATTTTACGTAACCAATTAAAAGATTGATTTTTCATTTCCCATTATTTTCAGACGTCTCAATGAGGAAATTATGAATTGGAAATAAATTATAAATTATTGGATAATTTTTCTGCACAACTTCGTAAATCTTGTAACGATTTCAATAATACTACTTATATACAATTAACTTCAACTCGATTTTTTTAAAAAATGTAAAATAAAAAGAGGTATTTTAGAATTGATACCTTATTAATCCAGTAATGGGTATACTTTTAAAAAAATTCCCATGAAGCTGGAATTTAATGTAAGACTCTTTTTTGGCATTGCAAAAAATATCTCCATCGATTTGACATTAATTTTTGACGCCTATAGTCTAAAAAACTGAGCAGAAGCTCGGTCTCGGTTCTTATATAGAAAAAAAGGAGTTTCAAATTAAGATTGTGCTCGATTTTACTATATAAAAGTTGGGACTGAACTTGTGGTGAATTTTTTAGGATATGAGCGAATACTTGTGATGTCAAAAATAAACCTCATGCCAAAATCCAATTACATATTTTAATAATATTTAAATTCATTGCTTAATATTTAAAAAACGTATACGCTTTTTGCGATTTCATTGTATTTCCCTCTTAAGGGTTAAAACTTTTATTTGACATATGTTATAAGGTTTTTTCGTATTCCAATGTTTTCATAGCAATTTCCAAAAATATCGAATATCATTTTTTTAATATTTTAAAATCATTGTGTGGAAGTCGAGAAAACGTAACTTTACAATTTTTCGAGTTTTGAGAACTGTCAGAATCGGAAAACGTCAAATTTTCAAAAGGATTATTTTTTGTTTTCCGAATAAGCTCTAATTAAATAACCTATTAATCTAAATAAACCAACATTTTCTTTGGGAAAATAAATCAGTTTATTGTGATTTTAGTTAATAATGCTAGATATTATGTTGATTTATATAAACTCTAAAGCATACTGTCAAAATATTTCGAAAGCTGCTTTAAAAGATGTGAAAAATAAGACACAAATTATGCGTTTTTATAAATAACTGAGCATCTTGAAGGCTACTGAAGATGAAAACAAAAGGTCACATACTTTTTTGTAGAGATCTAAATTAAAAATTGCTTTATCGATTTTCATATCAAATCGTTAATTCCCAAGTTATTTCTCCACTATGGTGCAATCATTTGATTGATTTGAAAAAATATATCTTGTGAAAAAACATCATAGAATACTGAAAAAATTGTCCTTTCTGAGTCAAAATTCTATCATATTAGTAAAGTAAAGTAAATTATAAAATAAAAATATATATTTTTTTAAATAATTCTTTTCTAGAAAACTAAATGAGGAACGTAGCTAAAAATTTGACAGAATATGTATTTTATACGTCCGAACATATATCAATTTCACTGATCACTTACGCCATGATTACTTTACTTACTTACTTACTTATCTTATACACTTTAAGGAATTGTATTAGCCTTAGAACTTGTATGAAATGTTTGCGACTTGAATTGCTTTTAATTAGCCTAAATGTATTTTTCCCCAATAAGGTTAATTTCAGAATAGATTAACAAATTAAATTCTGAGTTACAAAGACATTAGCTGTATTGAAATTCAAGGAGGGATCATACATGTGGGAACCAATGAAATTCAAATAGAAGTATAATTCACTCATTCGTACCTATATGAATTGCAAATGCTAAAATACCTCCTTTTTGAACATTCCTTCAGGTGCGGTGTGGAAAACCTGCTCATTTCGTGTGCCATTATTAGATTACATATGATGTATCGTTAACCTCGAAATGCCTCAAATTTCCAAAAATATATCCATGGGCCGCAAACATTATTCATTTCAGGCATGCTGTGAGGGTTCAGAAAATGTCACGTTGTGTTACACATTCACCGAAACATGTGTAGACTGCTATAAAATGCAAGCTAACATAGTCAAGCAGCCTGTAACGAGAGGGCTTATTCCTGATTCAATAGAATCCCCCCCACTTGCAGTTTAAGGGAATGGACGGTATATTACGCCCCTTTGCCCGCCCCTCCTTAGGAGCCCTGTTCAACACCCTTAGCGTCATGTAAGATTCCTGGATCTGGATCGTCTAACTCTAACCCCTTGCGCTATCGTCATCGTCGTCGTCGTCGTGTAGCTCGCTCTCCATAAATTTCACTTTCATACGTGAAAGTTTAGAGAAATTGCCACGTACGAGTCCCTACACACGCTGCTGCGTAAGAAGAAGAATCACGATGACATCCATTTGCTGCTCCCGCGAGACTTCGGAATTTTCGAACTCAAGACCTTCGCAGCCAGATGCTGCGGCCCCAGCCAGCAATAGACGCTGCTATTAAGCTGATGAATTCCCACAGCTTCGGCTTTCGCAAATGTTGGAGCAATGCTGGAACATAATTGTGGTTGTCGCTACGTAAATCCAGGCATTTACCTTTCGGTACAACTGCTTGCGGAATTCCAGCAGCATTCCAGAGGGCGCCCCCGCAGTATTTTTCATCTGGGTCTTCAGTCGTCCAAGGACCTATTTTGGGGAGTTCACCCCCGAACTCAAATTTTCGTTCCCTATTTTTGGGTTCACTTCAAGTGTCTGTTAAAATGGAGAAAGGACCATTAGGAGCATAAAATGCGAACTGCGGAAAAAGTCCACTACTACTCTCGCGTCGTGAAATAACAGGGTCATTTTGGCTTTTTTACAATGTTTCTCATTTGATTTAACGATTTTAATAAAACACACACTTTTTTGCAGATTTTTTCTTTTTAGGATAAATTCACAATTACGAAAAGTAACAACCGTAGAAGTGGACAATTAATTATGTGTAGGCTACAATTATGACGCATTTGTTTTAAAAACAAACTCTCTGCAAAATATTTGTCGTAATTTTATTTAGCCCTCAATTAATGAGATGTCGTAAAAAATTATTCCAGAGTGCTTTTATTTTGATACAAGTAATGGCCTATTAAAATCCAATTTATCAAATATGTTGATCTGAACTTAAATAACATTGTTTAAAATATAAAAAGTTACTTTATTATATATTATATGGAATAAATGCACAATCCAGAAACTAAACTAAACCTGAAACTTGCTTATTAGATTTTTATTTAAAACTATACTCAAAAAGCACTCTGTTAAATCTTTCTCGATTCAAAAGCCGTCAATCTTCATCGCATATATATTTTTTAAATCAGATTTTTATGTTGGACAGAGACCAGAAATTTAAAATGCTCATAATGCCAATGCAACACACAGTTCTAAATAACAAAAAATCCGAAATAAAACATTTTCTTCATATTTTAATTTCCATAGGTCTTAATTATTAAAATTTAATTTTATAATCAAATCTCAAAAATCAATATTTCCTAAAAAAACACAACTTAATGGTTTCAATCTTTATTAAATTGTTATCCATATAAATGAATGATATACTATATTTATTATATATCTGAAAGCTTAAAGTGGTGGTCTGTCAAATAAGGATTATATTTAGTGTTAAGATCGATTTGGCTTTAAAAAAAAAAATAAACCTAAACGATATTTGGCATTCGTAAAAAAAAAATTCCTGGAAATATTATAGAAAGATTTGTACATATAATACACTATATTTATTTGTGTGCTCGGTTTCATATCAGTACACTAATCAAAAAGTTTCAGGAATTTATTCAGAAAATTAAAAAAAAAAGTTTATTCATTAAAATAGATATTGTCTCCTTCAAAGTACTCTCCATCAACTGCAACGCACTTATGCCAGCTCTTGATCCAATCCTCGAAACATTTTTGATACTAAATTTTTCGGTATGGCCATCAGAAGCGTCTTCGATTTCTCCAGTATCTCCTCTTGGGTGCTAAAACCTTCCTGAAACTTTTTGATGAAGGTGGTATGTTCTCATATTTGCATATACATTAACTGTATTGTATCTTTAATCTAAATAAATGTTTTTGATAGCATTTAATTAATTAAAATAGGAAACTAATCATTATTATTCTCCGAAAATGCTACTCTACAACTTCTTCTTTCTTATTCTTTATTCCGACGGAATCCGTTCGAAATGTAAGAAATTTCAAAAGTGCCTGGATATATCAGAAAACTCGACGATTACTGAAAATTTGAATCCACTTTTAAATTTCCTACATTTCGAATAGGTTTGAATTAATTCAGAATCAAAAATAAGGGTCATTTTTAACTAATAAAAATGTCGTAAACGAAAGAATCTTCAGACTTGAAATTTTCACCAAGTCTACAAAGTTTTAACAGCTATATTTATTTATATAAACTAAAGAATTAAAAAACAAATGTTGTTAATTAAAATCTCAAATTATATTACACATTTAATGCCTACACTTATGAATGTCATTTGACGTTTACAAGATATAAACTTAACATGTATACTTTAAAAATATAGAAAACAATCATCACAGTTACAGTTTATTGAAACAATTAGATATACCCTTCATTTTATTTATAATCTAAACCTCTAAAGTATTTCCAATTCAAAAATAAATATTTTGAATATTGAAAATACCCGGGTATGAATTTTCAGAACTTTTTAAAAATAAATAACAAAATGGTCCGAGCTTAGAGTTGACAGTCAAAAATGGACAGATTGGGACAATAAAAGCTAATCTCTTTATACCAGTTATCTTGTTTTGAAGTTGCTTTGGGATGGTTGAAAAATTTCTTTAAATGAAACGACCATGAATTCAGTATGAGCTAAAATATACAATTTGTAAGATTGTAAGGTTTAAGTAACTTTTATACTGCAAATTCTTTGGCCTATGAGTTCTGCTTGACCGCATCTTCTTTTCTAATTTAATTTCCCTTTAAGTAACACGACTACCGTACAGGTGAAAAACATGAAAAGTTTTCAGTCAAAGCAAATTTTTATTTCATTTCGTAAAAAATCCAGTACTTTGCCCTAAAAAGTTCTGCCGTCTTTCTCAATCAGACGTTTCGCAATACACACATACTGACACACGCACACACTCGCCGCCACGTGTTTTACTCACTTCAAGACTTTCCGCTCCCTTTAAGAAGTTTTTGTAAACCAGACCCGAATTGTTTATTAGGTTATGGGCTCCTACCGCACCCCTCAGAGGGGCATTTTTCCTGGTGGAAAGCTCATGTCAACTGAGTGTACCGCGTCCCGATCCCGATCCCGTAAAATGTACCTAAGTATCAAGAAAACATTCTTATGGTGAAAAGTCAAGTCGATTCCCAGCTCGAGATCCAGGTCCAACTCAAACTCCAGTCGATCCCTTGACTTTTAGTGTTTCAAAAACAAAGTGAAGAGGGAAAAACGGAAGGACGTGGACTTGGACAAGGAACTGTGTGCGATAAAAATGGGACAACTCAAATTTGCATATTGCAAAGTTGTGCTAGAAAAAGATTTTATTCAGCCGGGGGATTCGCACGTGGCCTAATGTGGCCAGTAGCTCCCGTGGGGAAATCCAGCCTGAGCTGTTTTCTTAAAGAAACGTGGATGCAGAATGATATCTTTGCGCAAACAACATCCAACCGATGAAAGTGGAGCAACGTTTCCAGGGCTGGGAGCTCTTTCCTGGAGCCCGCACGTTTCTGGACCACCTGCCCATTAAGTCCTGCTCCTGCTCCTCCCGTTCTGGTCAGGGGTCTTCGAAGCTGAACGGGGTCTTATATGAAGAACCACATAAACTGAGCACTTATGCTGTTCCTGGTCAATTTAACATATCCGACCAGGTTCCCCGGGGAGAAGAGCACTCATAAGCAGGCCGGTGTGTCAGGCTAATGCAAATAGATGGCGCTTTTCTGAGTCTACCTGGACGACAACGATGCCAACGAATGCAAAGTGGGACGTATTTTGCTTTGTCAGCCGGGATTAAACTTCCGCAGTAATTCTAGAAATCACAGAGATTATCTTAGCAGTAATGCGACACTCGAAAGTTAATCCCAAAAAAAATTGGATTATTCTGCAAAGTTGTACCCTTTTAGGTCTAGACGTATGTAGATCTGCGATTTATGATTCATTCGAAGTCAAAAAGATAAGTTCTTCTAACCACTAAAAGTTAGATAAAATGCTCCACAAAAATTTTGTAATTTAATATTATACCATTATTTTATAACAGAATTCCACTAAAATGGTTTCTGGAAATTAAATTTCTAATTAAATTGAATTAGAACTCAATTTTGAGGAAAACTCGTTTAAATAAGTTTTAAATTCGGTTTTCTGAGAAACAGAAACAAAAGTGGTCTAACATTTTTTTTTTTTTGCGATTTATTAATAGAAACTAATTCTTAATGAAGTTCAAGGAAAACAAATTTTTAATATTTATACTTAAAAGTTAATAGCATATTATTAAGCATTTCATATTCACTTTTATTTTACGTAGTATGATTTTATTGTTGCCTCACATTCCAACAGAATTTGGTTTTAGAAAATTAAGAATTTATTTACTTTAATTGTAAAATAGTAAAGATATGAAAATCTATGCATATTTAATTCTCAAATATATAGTTTTGTATACAAAAATAAATTTGTTTCTCAAATATTATACCGCTTCTGGATTGTAAGCATAACGTCGGTATTTAAAAGCAGCCACAATAAAAAGTCCAACAGTATAAAATCACAGCTGCGTACAAACTTGCACTCACTTTGGTGATGATGGAGATTGTTATGTATGGTGGCGCTGAAATGCAATGATACAGCAACCAATCTGAATAAATTCAATTCGCCAGACATATTGCAAAGAGGCCTTACAAAATTGCTAGGTTGTAAAATTCTATCAGCTGTCAAAGAAATATGAAATAAAATTTTGTGGTACGAAATTCATTAAATGTTGACTGAATTTCGTGGCATTTTTATATAACTTTATTCTGTATAAATTTTCAAACAACTTCAATTTTTTGAAATTTTAATAAAACAACTGGTTTATTGACATATATATATACTTTATTCTACAATGCATGAAGATTAAGAAAACTATATGTAGCACAAAGCTCCACCAAAAGATGAATACCCAAAGTATTTTCCAACTCTGTACAAATTCATTTTGTGCTGCGGAGGTATGATACTATGTTTCTATCAATTTTTTAAGCGCGAAGGTGTTGTCTGTGACAAAATAACATACAATTTAAAAAAAAGTAACAGATGGGCCAATATTTATTTGAAATATTTATCCATTTCTATAGTAATTACTTGAAAAGTAAAATATTCTCCATATTTGAATCAATATTTTAGAACCATATATAAGATAAAAATAAAATAGTAGTCAATTTCGAAATTTCGCTTGACGAAATACAAAAGGTGTTTAGTAACCATCGACAGTTTAATTTAGCATATTTTGTATTACTAAAATATTAAAATTAGAATAAGAATAGCCGCTTTCACAAATATTTACAACTTAGTTTTGTCAACGGCGATTCAAATTTTTTCTCAATACTTAGGCATATATTTTTTCAGCAACATGAAAAGGCCAATACAAGGGCAATAATTATTCATAATAATATAATTACTATTATATATACTTCACTGCTGAACAATTGTGTACAATTATAGATATAGTGAATAGAGAAGTAGGGAAGTGTTTGCACGAAGCTCATTAATAAATTGCTTATTCTCGAATAATTGATTTATCTGCTCGCACCGCTAAAGTGTGCTTGCCGCCGAAGAATCAATGGTCACTTGTTGCTTTCCACTTAATGGCACTTGTGCGCGACACCCCGAAAGCCGACGCAGGATAGTGGCAGAAAGAACCATTAATAACAATTTACGTGAAAAGCTTCACACCCACTTCTCTATTAAATGTCTTTGCTTTTCTTCGTACTGGAGTGAGGATAACCGCGCTTGCGAAAACATTGCCATTGTCATGATCTATTGGATAATTAGAGAGATATTACGACTGCGACTTTTTGAATTAATTACATCTTTGTATTATTCTAGGTATATTTTTTCTATGTTGACTTTGACGTAAATGAAAATCATTTATTATCTTTTCTTTATGGTAATTTTAAACGGCACTAGCTCAGCTTGCCCGAGTGCAATCATTCATCTTAAGGCAAACTTAATTAAAGTATGACCTCTGAAAGTAGATATAAAACGTGCAATAAAAATATAACTAAGCGGGAGGCTACAAGAAAGTCTTTTCCTGAAAAATGTTTTTAAACTAAGGCCCATAATTCAAGTCCAATTTCCATACCTTACATTTGAATAGTTATTTTTAAAAGTGGCTTAAGACACTTTTTTAATATATCATTTTAACGACTTCTCATGTTAAATCTTAATGTATAGATAGTCCTATTGCGATTTTTTAAAAACACTTACATATAACACTTCCATAAATAATGACTTACTTAATATTACTGGTCATGTGTAACAAATGTGATTGGATAAAATAGAATGATACTTTATTTTAATAATGTAATAATACATTTTTGTATCACTCTTATTTTCTTTCAATTGTGTCATGTCCTATGTCATGTTATTCATCGTGTCGTGTCATGTATATGACATTTCATGCCTTATCATTATCATTGTATAACTCAAGTAATCCAAACTAAATACTAATTATAATCCAATATGGATTTCTAATATGTAGTAGGTATTTCACTTATTTTTTAAAGAATTGTTTATAACCAGCTGTTTCCAAAAGTCAATGTTGATTCTTCGGGCCAACAACACGGTTTCTTTTCTGGACGTTCTACTACTACTAACCTCGTCTTTTCGACAAAATAAACTATGAAAGATCTTTAGTTAAAAGGTTTCAACTTGATTACATAATAGAGCAATTTCTCGCTTTTCTTCCTTTCTAACTAACAGATGTAGTACTGGGGTATTAATAGCTTTCGTTCTTACTCTTATATAGAGTCTTCTAGTGTACCTCAACGTACAATACTTGGTTCTCTTATATTTCCACAGGTGTTCCGTCCGGTTTTTTCGAATTAGTCCCACATAAATTCAAATGTACGTATATTAATTTATATGTATGTTTGTACGTACAGGAATTCTCCTTAAAATTTTAGGTCGATTGGAGCAAAATTACCGGAGATGCAGTGCTTCAAATCTCCCGCCATTCGAACAACTCAATGCGCTATTAAAACTCGTTTTTCTACCACTTCGAATGGTTGAAGTCGGTGGACACTGTAACTCAAAATCTACTTGACCGATCTTCTTCAAATTTGACACACTCTTTAAGTATATAAAATATGAGGTAGTGGCGTTGAGATAATTTTTTTTTCGCATTATAATTAGTTTTACTATAACAAATAGGCTGACATTGACCGGTTTTTTCTCTTAAAATTCGTTTTTTTTTACTTTAAAATTATGCCAAATATAGAAAAGTCGTCAAAAAAAAAATCATTAATGTCATTACGACGAAAAACTCATAAAATAACGAAATATATTCGATTTTTTTATTTGAGATAATCCAGTAATGAGTTCTGATGTCTACCGCCAACTGCTTTTTTTTTTAAAGAGTTTCCGTAGATTTGCTATCAATGGCTTATTTCTTAATATTTTAGGCTAAAAATTTAACTAAATATGCTTTAAATTAAATTATGTGTACAATTTACAAATAAATACACTTTACCATATGCTAGTTATCAAAGATATGCTTAAAATGAAGCGAATTAACAACCCCCCCTGAGGAATTTAAATGACTCATAGGTGGCAATGGTTTGACACATTTAAACATAGTTTGAAATTTTTAATTTTTAATGTTTAATTTGTATTCATAGTTAGGTTTTATTAATATCGGATTTTTGCATATGGTCTACTTATTTTTATCTAATCTGCTCGTATTTAAGCTTTTCTTTTTATTTTAATAATTTGTTCTCTTCATCTTTTCTTACAATACAAATGACTATATACTTATATCGTGTTGTATTTTATATTATTATTAAATACTTTACAAGTAATCCATTAGATTGTTTAATTTTAACTTGGGACCGAATAAATATAAGACGAAGTAACATACATAACCTCGAGGAACTGAGGACTCGAGGTAAATAATGGAAAACTCATAATTTCTTAATTAATTTTCTGTGAATTTTTTGTTATTTATTTTATTTGGTTCCAAAAACACAAAAAATAATATTTCTGCGTTTCATCTTTAAAAATGAAGACAATAACAATTTTATTCTGTAGATTCGTCCAAAAATAATTTAATTAATTTATATAGCTTTATGGGAATTGGACTTAATTGTACAGAACTCACGAAGGTCGAATCCCTTTCAACACACCACTGAACTTCGTAAAGCACCCTATTTCAAAGGGACGATGACAACAATTTGCCTGAATGACCCTATTCTGTGTACGCTTTTATTCGAGTAATTTTTGTATAGTGTGTGCCCTGAATAGCCCCGAAGAAGAAGAAAAGCAGCTCGACTTTATACAAAAGAGCAACACTACCTTAATATATAGTATATAGGGCTGCGGCCCCACACCTAGACAACGTCTTTAAAAAGGGGGCATCAGGCTTGAGGAAGCGCCAAGACAAAATCAATGCCGGCCTAACCTCTTGACTCATATTACAAAACTCTCAGTCATGCATAGCATACATTTTGCAATGCTTAAAGATGTCCTGATTCCCTTTGTGACCGAGATCCGTCCTATTTTCTCATTTTTTTTCTTCCAGCGAGATTCAACAGTGTTCTTTTGTTTACTTTTGTTCAATTGAGCCCTTTGAGCTGGAGGAGGGAGTGTCAACCCTTAAGGGAGGAAATTAGGGTAAACTAGAAGCGGGTATGCAATCAAAAATCCCGGATCTGAGACCAGCCAAAGCTTTCGGGGACTTTGGCCCCATTTTCGAACTGACCTTTCGCCGAACTAACCCGATGCTTTCAATTTTCTATTGACTTTTTCCAAAGACTTCACTCCTTTTAATTACTCCTACAAAATAAACCCTCATCTCTGGCGCCTGACGCAACCTCAGGGTGCAGTGAATTAAAGTCCAGGACCAGTGTTACCGTTTCAAATTTAACAAAGCCAGAAAGGCTATAGCGGGATAAGGTGGTGAAAATTGCCCCCAGCGGAATCGCTACGACGGGTGGCGCTTTCGATAGGTTGTGTCAAAAGATGCCTCCAGTCCAGTTTTTAGCCATCTAAGTCTACAGTTACTGGTAAAATCGGTATCGTCCCATTTTTTCGAAAATAAATTCGTACGGCCGCAGTTTTTATCCCAAAATTCTGAAAATTTCCACAAACCTTTATTTTGATGTTACCAATAATCGTGGATTTTTATAGATTTTAACCTTTAAAATTGGGGTCAAGAGAGCCATTTTAATTTTTCAAATTATTTTTAGGTTAGGAACCCTATTTTTCGCCAAGTTTTAAACCACTGTTTTTTAAGTCTTTTTTTCCGTTCTTTCGAAGGGCGGAATCAAAATATCGAATTTCAGGGTGCGTCATTCCGAAAAATCGAAAAAACCGTTATTTTTTTTTCATTTTGTCCACTTATTTAAGGCATAACCTCAAAATTCAAGGGCGCAATACTTACCCATACAACCCAAAATAGTTCATGATTCATTTTCAGTTGAAAACATGATTGCAGGATCGATTTTTATGTTTTAAAAATCGAAAAACTATTTTTTTTCCGGTATTTTAACCATTTACTTGATATATAACCTTGAAATTAAAGAGCGCAATGCTCACCCATATGACCACACACACTCTAAGACTTATTTTTAGGTGAAAACATTCTTTTAGTATCGATTATTACGTCTCAAAACTCAAAAAAACAAAAAAGTTTTTTGTCATTTTTACCACATATTTAAAGCATAACCACAAAAAGGCCTTTCTTTTCATTTTATTTTAATTTTTAATTTGAAACCCACGTAACCCCAGCTTGTACTCAAAGTGCAGATAATAAAAGTTGACCGAAACTTTTAATACTGTTTAAAATAATAAATAATAATAGATAATAGTTCTACATAAATTTGAAAATGTGTATATAATAAAATTCAATCCTAGGATACTCTAAAGATTCAAAAATGAACGGTGGCTGAACCTCACCCGCACTATGGCCGCATTGTTTCAGTTCGACGACTACACATGATCGGTAGTTTTTTTAACAAATATGAAACGCCCGCACGGAATAGAATTAACTTTAAGTTTAACGGCTACAAGGTCTATTATGTAAGCCGGACTTGCGTACAAACAACAACGGCCACACCACGGCTGCACCACGGCCGAACCAATTTATTATCGAGGGTACGACCGCGATAACCTCGAAGTCGCATTTTTCATATATTTTACAGTGCGGCAGAGGTGCAGCCGATTGTACGGTCTTCGTACGGCCGAATTTCTCTCACAAACTGACCCTGTGCGGCTGAATAAAACATTCAAAGTGCAGGCCTCGAGGAGCCGTGTTACGGCCTTCCTTCAAATGGTAACATTCAAAATTTTTTAAATAATAACTAAAAATCGGAAATGTGATAATAATCATTTAGAATAGTAAACCTGCATATAGTTAATAGTTAAGTTTAGATAACTAATATATTTAGTTAACTGAACTTTTAAAAAGCTTTGTAGTTTATTTTTCAGTTTGCTAACAAAAAAACATTTCGAGATGTCCGCCGCAGATTGTAGTGCAGTAGAGGATGAAATATGTTAATCTACATTGAAAATTATGCTATAGGTATTTTTTTTTTGCGGATAAACATTTTTAAGAGGTAAAAATCACTCTCGAAATTGATACCTCATAAAACTGGTTTTTAGATTTCACATGTTGCTAGTTGGTATTTTCAAAAACGACGACCATGGGTTGAAAAAAAATATGATAAACAATATAAAATATCTTTATTTATAGAATTAAAAAAACTAAAGGAGATGAAATTTTCACAGGTTGAAAATGAAAAAAAAAAACCAATAATGCAATAATAATAATAATAAATAATAAAAAATAATTATTTTTCAATGGTAATAAAAACCTAAGAACAACTGATTAAAAAGAAGGCTACAGCTAACTGACCAATTCAAAGTTCTAGGCACATTATTTTAGAGTTGCATAAATTGGTACATGTGCAAACACGAGTTAACTCGTGACGGGTCAACAATGTGTTAAGAGAGCTCTTAACTTTTATGTAGAAACTTTATCTAAATTGTATGGATATGGAACTAAATTTTGATTTATATACGAATTTTGGTAAGACTGTCAACGGCAACACTGTGATGCATTTAGATAGTTTTGCGGGCTCCACACTTTGTACTTTAGGTCCGGGAAGTCCCGACGTTCTAAGGATCGGATCCTACTCCATGTCTAATGCCCTTATGGGACACGGCTGCCGGGACGGGGACCGAGCTTGTGGAACGCAAGCGAAGCTCCTTTGGGCCGTAAGCTGGCGTAGGGCTGGAGGTTCGTTGTTTGTACATGCGGACGAGGGCCCCAAAAGCTGCTCCGTAGGGCGATATAACTGCCATAGAAATTCTGCCAGCTCCAGTATCCAGTGATACGGGCCGGAGTTAAGCTGGAGCCAGGACAATGAGCTGAACAGCCCCAGTGCAGCTGTGGGCCTAGTCTCGATAGAAGAAGTTGTTGGCGCGCCAAAGTGAAAGTGGAGATGAACTGTTTTGCGCGTGTTCCCCTCATTGGATAATTCGCGGAATTAAATTTGCGAATGCTCTTCGGTTTCTCAGTGCTTTGTGTGTCGTGAAAATTTTCTTCCTACTGAAGTTAATGACATCCGGGGAATGGGATTTACGTGCTTTAAAGGCACTCGAAGAAGAAGAGTTAAAACAGTTTCAGCTGATCAGTGAACCTGATAAAATAAAAATCCCCCCACCCCCGACCCCCAAGAAGCTATTGCCGACGATAAACGAATTTTGTGGAGAAATTGGAGGCAGCGGAGGCTCCGAGGCCGATTCACCGCCCCAATCGCCAGTTATCCCTCTGCCGGCGGTCCTAACCACTAAATCGGCGAGCTCCCCGACCCCGGCCAACAGGCCAACACCCTGTTGCTCCACCCTGTCGCGGAGCACCAGCTCCAGGCGAAAGTACCTCAAAGGGCAACAGCAGCGTCACCAATTCGCCTGCAAGGGCCTCTTGGGCTGCACTGGCGGGGGCTCAGCAGTAGGGAACACGAGCCCAGGTGCTGTCGAGGGCCGTGACGCTGCCGGCACTGGTCCGATCCCAACGATCGAATCGAAGGACATGATGACGATGATGATGTTCCTGTCATCCACAGCTCCACCTGAAGTTGCATCGCCGTCGGTGACGGTCGTCGGCGGCGGCTCGACGTCATCGTTCATGTGCACGTCGAGCGTTAAGTCAGCATCGGACGGGAGCGATGACGGCTGCACCAACACCTACAGGATAAGCAAGAAGTCGGCGGGCAGTGGCGCCTCCTGCAAGGGGGCCCACGAGAAGGCAGCGGGAACAGCCAAGTCGGACGTCATCGACTACGAGCTAGAGGATCATATCAAGCACTGTTCCTGCTCCTGCAATCACATGGGATACGGGAATTCAATGGACTACCAGGTGAGACCCACTTTTGAACCGCTTTTCCTCGGGGCGGGAGCAAAAGTGTTCAGATATTTTCTTATAATCCCTTAAATGATAATTTCGGTACACGAATGTTTGAATTAGATGATTAAATTGGGTTATCAAGAAATGTCGAAACACGGGCTTTCGTAATAGTTGTTTTCTATATCGTTTTTTAGATAGACTTCTAATTATTATTATTATTGTTTCATTTCATTCCTCTACTTTATTTATTAGGGATGACTTTTTGTGCCAAGCCCCTTTAACTTTACCTACGGTTAAGATACTGAACATACTTAAATAGACCTATATTAATACTTTTTATTCTTAAAAGCACCTAATTAAACACTTTTTACGCTCTATAACTACTAAGAATTCTATAGAAGTGAGAATTAACATCCTTTTGTAACCTCAAAAAACTATCTACACTATTATGAGATTATTAGGCCTAGAAATTCTTAATTAAATCTAAATTAAAGCAAAAGCATTTAAAGAATTCTTAACGCCTAATTTTATACACTAAAAACTCGAGAACTCCTAACAATTCTATCAAAGTAAAATATCGGGATTGTATTTAAATATACAGAAACTACTTTTACTATTAAACCTAAATATTCCACATTTAAAAAATTGTGAACTCTAATTTCGTACTTTTTTATTCTTCACAAACTTGGTAACCTCTAGTGATTCTATACAAGTGAAAACAAGTGAAGTGAAGTGAAACATATGCTAATTAACTTCTACATATTCTACATATTAAAAGAAGGGCGAATAAATAGGACTTAATGAGTTTTTGTAATATATTTAAATTTAGAGAAGACGTTCATTATAAATTTTGAAAGCCTCAACAACTACTGAAGTGTCTATTTTTTCCGGTAACCGACTATTCGAGCTCTTATGGAGTGGTTGTTGTCATAAAGAAAATAAATGATATTTATGTCCTTTAAATTCTAAAAAGTAGAATCTTTAGATTTTAAAAAGTAACAAAAGTTCGAGTCGGGCTACTACCCTAAAGAACGCCAGACAATTTTTAACAAAAAAGAAACGAGTGTTAGCCGATTTCAAAATCTCCCGACTAAAGAACTTTCTTCTTAACCGTTCTAAAGCAGGATAAGCACGCAAGGTGTGTAATATAGTTTTATCATCTTCAAGACACATACAACATTCATTGTCTCATTAGACAGATGTTTTTTATGTAGGTGGTACCTTAGCCCATGATGTAGATAGTCGAGCAAATCTCAAAGCATTGATTTCAGTGCAGGCATATGGTCCGACAAGCTATTTACCTCCCAGTATATAGAATGTTGAATTCTAGTCCATTCTTCAATCACAGCCATTACTGCAAAAGGGTTCAGGACTCTGTCTAGTTCATCAGCAACCTTATTTTCCTTCAACACCGCAGTACAGAGGTGGCTAAAGTGTAGCAAAGCACTTTCTAACAAGTCTTGAATAAAAACGCGACGACGACGAGAGTGCCTGAGAAGATAGTAATATTGACACCATTCAGTCCCTTGTTGTGGTTTAAAAGGGTGCAAAGTTTAAATGGCATGGATTTACACATTTTCCTCCCAATTATCAACCACCTGTATTACTAATTGCCCATTTAGAAAAAAAACATCAATTTAAAGAGTAAAGAGTCCTTCACAATATTATCTCTACCCTTTTTTTACACAGTTTTAAAATAAAACCGCCTCTCTTTTTACACATGTTTCAATTCTCCTAACATAACTTTTAAAATCATATTCTTTGCATTCGTTCGTAATTGCTAGCTTTCATAAACAACTTGTAAGTAAAAATGTAATTGACGAACTTAAAAAGCAGACAGCAGTCTATCTATTCAAAATGTTATTACCAAAGGAAAATCTTCATTACATTCAAACAAATCTTATCTATTTTAATTTATAAGATTTCTTGTTTTTGCAATTTGGTTCTTTATAGGTTTTTTAAACTTTTTTTGTTTTTTAGGTACTTATCTATCGTGTAAAAAAAGAGTTGGGTGTATTTCTTCTTATAATACTATTTTGTTCCATTACAATAATTGATTAAAATAAAAAATAAAATAAGATAACTATAATACTTAATAAATATTAGTGTGGTATTATAAAAAAAAATAATGAAACTCATGATGACCACTTACTTTTTTAAATACGTAGACTTTTTATTTTTTTATGATCCGGACAAAAATAATAAAAGTTTTAGTTTGAGTATTAATTAAATTACATTACCGATGCTCTAAAAAAAGTGTTTAAAAACAAAAGTCACTAATTTTATTCTTACCTTTTTCCATAATTTTTACTACGTTTAATGTTCTTCAAGTTCGGTATGTTTTTCAATGGTAGTAGTTTTAATTAATTTTAGAAACCGAAAAAATGAATGAGTTTTCTTAGCCTTTTTAAATGTGAATATCGTAAGTGCTGGTAGATAATTACACATCTACATCTTAAAAATTTATTGGAGTATACGATCGCTAACCAAGTACTAGAATTTTTTTTTAAATCCAATACCAATATAATAGCATGCCTTAAACCATTTATTATTCATTTTTATAGTAATGCAAAATATATCTCCCTGAAAACAAATTTTATAATAGGAAATATTTTATTACATTTCTTACCACAGATAAAACGTGTAGTGTTTGTTAGAATAATCCTTTTATTATTTCATTTTTCGCATACTAAATGATAACTGATATGTGGAAAAAACACACAGCTTGCGTGCAGCAAAGTGTAGAAGTGGTGCAGTGCGAGTTACTTAATTATAAGTTAAAATATATTTCTTAACACTTGGGATGTTTTTAATTAGTTTCGTGTACGAGTAGCAATAAACACGCAAACTACGAGTAATATTAATCAAATTGAATTATTTATGTTTTGAATATCACATTGCGTGAATGGCAAATATCTTACTTTATTAATGAAAAGGACTTCATTTACGTATTCAACTTCTTCTTGTTACATCTTATTGGAGAGCTTTAGTGAGATTTATGGAGTTAATCACATTAGCTTCTGAAAGAAACAATAAACGTAATTTAGTGTTTCTTACCCTTGATATTAAGGACATTTATTCTATGTATACTGCATATAAAAAATTACGCATACACTATTTGTTTGGAGCTAAAATTTATTGGAAGTTATTTAATGAAATCTGGTTTTAAAAAATATTAAAAATAAAATAATTAAATAAAAAAATACATATTTTCACAATCAGACAACAAAAAATTACTTTAATTGCAATTCAAATCAGAAGTTCGAAATTTCGTGAGACTGAGGAATAAAAAAAAACCTTCCCTCTGACCTTTCAACAAAAACATTATGAACTTGTAATTTGAAATCAATGATCCGCTTAACTTTCTTAAACCTTAAGGACCGGCTAGCTCAGGTTTATAAATAGTCGAATTCAATGTTACCTCTTGGGTAAATTAAAACATTCGTTCACTCGGAAATACATTAATTCCACTCAAATAGATTTGCTTTAATGCTAACAATCGATTCCAACATCTTAATCCCACTTCTAAGTTTTTATTACTTTAATTTTAGACTCAATCTCGACATTCTTATGTCATTACTTTAGAATCGGATTTTTCAGACGGATTTTGAGTTATTTTGTGAATTTGGACATAATATCGCGTCAATTCAACATATCCATCATTTTTTGTGGCAATCCCTATATATACAGGGTGTTCAGAGGTGGGTGGTCAATACTGAAGGGGGTGAAAGGTCAGACCGAGACAAGCAAAAAATCGTATGGGTGGGGGGGGGGGGGCATCTCGCACCGTTTGGCAGTTACAGGGTGATTCGTAAATCAGGATTTTGCCTTATATGGGAACCGCTCTTGTATTTTTATCTTTTTTTCTACGCATCGCTGATATCAAAAAATCACTATTTGGAAGCCCTTTCCAAAAAAGTTTACACCACCCCCCTATCCCCAACCCCTTGGCCGCAATCCCCCCTGGAAGTTGAAAAAATTAACTTTTATTTCACGATTTTTCACCTTTCGCCCCACTTTTCTCTGAAATTCATGTTATTAACATACCTACTTTTTATTTTTTTTAAGTTGCCTATCTAATTACCTTTCCAAAAAGGTGCAACATGCCCAGGTAGGAAAAGGATACGAAAATTTATTTACAAAAATCCTTTTACAGAATATCATGATAATTCGAATTTTTAAGAAATTGTACTTAAGTTAACTAAAAAATACATTTTGTTCGCTTAAAAACTAATTACAATTAAAACGTATGTCCTTCAAAAGCTGTTCAAAATGTTCTCCGCCAGTTTCGATGCATGCAAGTAGCCTTCGTTTTATTTCACGTTTGAGGTCTATGGTAGCCAGTCTCTCCCGTATTTTCGTGGCTGCAGTCACAATCCTGGTAACTAATTCTTCTCTGGTGTTGATTGGTCTTGAGTAAACTTCATCTTTCATCATTCCCTATAAGAAAAAGTCCAGTGGAGTAAGGTCCGGTGACCTAGCAGGCCAAGGAATCGGTACACCTCGTCCAATCCAGCGCTCTGGGTAATTTTCATTTAACCTTGCCCTAACAATGTTCCCAGTATGCGCAGGTGCTCCGTCTAGCTGTAAATAAATTGCGGTTCTGGTGGCCAGGGGGATGTTCTCCAACAGATCCGGAAGGGTATTCTCCAAAAAGTCCGAGTATAGCTGACTATTCAGCACTTGGGGTAAGATGAAGGGTTCTATCAACTGGTTGCCGATGATGCCAGCCCAGACATTGACACTAAATCTTTGCTGGAAGGACCGACACCTGGTCCTATGTGGGTTCACATCTGACCAGGTGTGGAGGTTGTGGAAGTTTGTGATGCCATCCCGGGTGAATTGCGATTCATCCGTCCACAGAATTCGGTCTAGAAACCTTCTGTTTTCGATGTCAGACTCGAACAGCCAAGTGCAGAATTGCAATCGTCCTTCGGAATCTCCTTCCCTAGTGCTTGGACTGGGATATGGTGGTATGGATGTAGTCCCTCTCGGTTCACAACGGTCCAAACTCTCCCTGAAGACAATCCTGACCTTCGTGCGACCTGCCTGATGCTTATTACAGGGCTGTTCCTGACGATGTTGAGGATTTGTTGGTCGGGGTCCGCTGAATCGGCCGATTTTCCTGCTCGCGTTTCTGCTCTGGGGGCGGTTACACTTCCGGTTTCTTTTAACCTTCTGAAAGTCCTTGAAAATACCCTTCTGTTGTGTACCCGCCGATTCGGGAATCTCTTTTGGTATTCTCGTACGGCCTCACTATCACTTCCTTCTACTAAACCGTGCACGTAAATTATATCGGCATACTCGTCAACACTGAATTCTGCCATTTTATCTTAATTTTTTCTATTAAACACCCGTTCTTTTCGCTTGCTTCTTCAACTGTGGTCAATGTCCTTTCAAACTCACCCATTTTTATACCATAATTCATAGGAGGTATTAGAAACGGAGCGTCAGGATACTTAGGAGTCAATACTGGATATAATAATCTAATAACGCTATTTAACGAGATTACATTTATTATTTTATTACTGTTTTGCTGAAAAAATAAAAATGTATTACCTCTGTTTTCTAAACAAACATTTCCGAACTTGCTGTCATAAAAATTGTTTACTTAAAGAAATTTTCCATTATGGTGCAATAAAGTAATTAGGTACCTGTGAGGATGTTTTAATTTCAGGACTTTTGCAACCCTTTTCTACCTGGGCATGTTGCACCTTTTTGGAGAGGTAATTAGATAGGCAACTTAAAAAAAATAAAAAGTAGGTATGTTAATAACATGAGTTTCGGAGAAAAGTGGGGCGAAATGTGAAAAATCGTGAAATAAAAGTTAATTTTTTCAACTTCCAGGGGGGATTGTGGCCAAGGGGTTGGGGATAGGGGGGTGGTGTAAAGGGCTTCCAAATAGTGATTTTTTGAAATCAGTTTGGGGCCGCTGCGATGCGTAGAAAAAAAGATAAAAATACAAGAGCGGTTCCCATATAAGGCAAAATCCTGATTTACGAATCACCCTGTAACTGCCAAACGGTGCAAGATGCCCCCCCCCACCCATACGATTTTTTGCTTGTCTCGGTCTGACCTTTCACCCCCTTCAGTATTGACCTCCCACCTCTGAACACCCTGTATATAAAAAATGAAAGTTCGTTTGTTTGTTTGTTTGTTTGTTTGTTTATTTGTTTGTTTGTTTGTTGCTCAATCACGCCTAAACGCTTGCATCGATATTTTTCATTTTTTGTCCGAAGGTAGTACATATTCCAACTTAACATATAGGCTATTTTGTTTTCGGATAATACTTAGGGTTCCAAAATGGCGGATCCAAAATGGCGGCTGAAAATTTTAAATTTGAAGCAATTTTCATGAAAATTGGTACATAGGGGTTTTACGGTACACTGATTTCAAATCCGCTCTCCAAATTTAGAAATTCAAGATGGCGGATCCAATATGGCGACCACTATTTCTCAATTTCAACGGTTTCTAACGAAAATTGATACATTGATTATCTTGAAGTCACTGATTTTGAATGTTATCAAAATTTACAAATTCAAGATGGCGGACCCTATATGGCGACCAACATTTCTAGATTTCAACTGTTTTAATGAAAATTAGTACAATGATCATCTTGAGGTAACTGATTTTGAATGTTATCAAAATTTACAAATTCAAGATGGCGGCCCCTATATGGCGACCAACATTTCTAGATTTCAACTGTTTTAATGAAAATTAGTACAATGATTATCTTGAGGTAACTGATTTTGAATGTTATCAAAATTTACAAATTCAAGATGGCGGACCCAATATTTCTCGATTTCAACGGATTTTAATGAAAATTGGTACAATGATTATTCTGAGGCCACTAATTTTGAATATGAGCAAAATTTCCAAATCCAAAATCGCGGATCCAATATGAGACCAAATTTCTCGATTTCAACGGATTTTAATGAAAATTGGTACAATGATTATTTTAAGGCCACTATTTTTGAATATTATTAAGATTTGTCAATTCATGATGGCGGATCCATAAAAGGGTTTTCGGGTTGAAACAATCTCTAGGATATAAAAAACTAGAAAATTTGAGAATTGTTTAATTAGTAAGTATTTACTCAACGCCGAGTGAAACCGGGTAACCCAGCTAGTTCAATAATAAAAATAATTACGTGATGTCAAAATATATTTTTTGAATATAATACAATATACATAAAAAACCTTACTTTTTTTTCGATAGAGATGTATCCTATTTTACAATTTGTGTGAAAGTTTCATAAAAATCGATAAATAAAAAAGTTATGATTTGATTTTAGTCAATTTTGAGAAAACATGCAATTTTGCGCAAAAATGGGCTGCTCTAAGAATAGATATCTCATAGAATTTATGAGCGTTCTTTAAAGTGTTAATGCAGTTGTTAATAGTTTGTTAATTAATCTGTTTTTTGTCTATAGTCTGCTTCATTAGATGACTACAGTGTGATGCGAAGCTGACAGGGGCGTACACAGCCTTCTGTGTGGGGGTACATTTTTCTATAACCTATATATAGGGCGATAACTAAATATATAGTAATCAAATCACGTTTTTCGGTTAAATACGAGAATGCTTTACCTTTTTTGAACTTGGCTTTATAACAATGTTTAAAATTCCGTGCTTTAAACAAACACAATGCTTTCTTATTAAAATTAAAATTAAAAAAAAATATTTCCTTGCTTTAAATTTAGAAGAATCATGCGGTACAACACATGTCCTTTGAAAGTATTATGAATAATAAGGGGCACACAGCATGTGAATGCTCTTGCTACCCATTGTAACTACTCGTTCACGTTGGAGCCTCCTTTCTGTGCACTTTCTTTTGAAAACTGCAGCGCTCCATTGTTTAGCTAGTTCCGCCGGAAGCCACCAGGTCACTTCTGCCTGACCCGAGGTCGCTGCATTTGTTGATTGTGCAATTATCATGTGCAGCAGGAACGAACCAAACCCAAACTCCGGCATGCACTTTCTTTACGTTCAAATTACTCCGACCGGGCCAGCGGCGCTCGACTACCTGCCAGGAACCAGCCAGGTGCATTCGCCGGCCAGCGCAGCGGTCGTCTGCCGCTGATAACCAGTCTAGCTCGCCTTTGATTGGATCTGACCCTAACCCCGTCATTATCCTTCCTGGCAAACAAAAGTTTTGCGGCCCTTGCAGCGCTTTTCCACTACCACCACCACCACCACACTGCTGCGGTCTGACCTCGAACAAATGGAAATCATCTCCCCATAACTCTTCTACGTTACGAGCTCCCTTTATTCCTTACAGCGCTGAATGCTGAGGACATCTTTTCTTTTTTATATGCACTCGTATATATTTTGTGTGTGCACTTTCCTTCTGGGAGTGCTTTTTATGCGCCTCGTCTGCATCTTGATTACCCAGCTGTCCGTGTTGCATTCGTATAAGAGGCTACCTCCTCCTCGGCGGGGCTCCGCTGGTGTTTTGTCTCCTAGGGGTCTAATAACCTGCGCTGCCAACAACATTTTACAGGAAAAAGCCAAATATTTATTTAAGAGAAACTACATAAGATATACGATTTCGAAAAAAAACAAAACCTCGCTTTGTGGTCGTTGTTAATTTATTTATATAAAAGCAAAGTGCAGCTACATGTTATCATCATATATAAAAGTGAATAATATACACCTATCCTCTGATTTACACGGTAGTGTAAATCAAAATCAGGATTTCGTATACGTAAAACAGTGTAAATCGAAAACAGACTAAAACGTGCATAATCCAGTCATTTATTTCAACGTAAAATAAAAGTAAATATATTTTGAAAAACATAAATATACCATTCTATATATAGAATGACTAATTTATAAGGTATAAGTATGTAATTCATTTTACATTTTTTATTATGTTAAAAAAGTTTCAATTTCTGCCTCCCGTGTGTACAAATTTTAAATTTTCAATAAATCCAACAAATTGCTATGCTTTTTATCTATCTTAACTTCTGAAATATTTTAAATGAAATAATTATTGAATTCATTTTTTGACACAAAATGGGAATTAGTCATTGCAATGTTCTTTTAAAACAATTCAAATTTTTATCTACGACTGCTACGGGTAGCTATTCAGAAATTTCCAATCAATCCAAAATTCCAAATTCAAATCAGTCATTAGAGAAGCTCAGTCTATATAACAAGCCGTGAATTAGACTTGAAAATTTATAGGGTGTAGCTTCATTGTATCTATTACCGACACATTATATAAATGTAGCCAATTCTTTCTATTTCTATCTAACGAATAGTCTTTAGTTCAGGATTATAGACGGGCTTTTTATTGTACCCGAAATAACTGCTTCTTATGGTGGTATAGCCCATTCATTCCACTCCACAGAGCGAATCTGCTAAACTATCGCTTTTACCAAAAATGTGTTGTACTAATCCTAACTGAGGAGGAAAATCTTTCTTATGGTACCAAAATCATTATAGGGACGAAAACAAAATATTAAAGATGTTTATGTGCAGAAGTAACTCTTACAGTCCATTGGTTTAATCTAATCGCCCCGGAAAGTGTCAACTCGAACTGCCACTGCTGTTTTGTGCGAAGAAGTGGTAGAAGTAGAGATTTTTTAAATGTAAAACACTAACATTTTGTTATTATCACTACAACGTTTTACAAATTATAAAAAAAGATATTTCTTCTTAGTTATTATATATTTAATAGAATAACATTTTCCCGTAAAAGTTATAGTTTAGCAGTTCAGACGTACAAAGTGTCATGCTTATGGTCTATTTTCATAAGAATCAATGTTACTTATATGTTACTGCATATCGCACTACGTCACTACATGCGCAATTTCTACCTCATGGCTTGTGGATATATGTATTCCTGGGGTTTTGATGGGGTCCATCCAAATTAGGCTGAGTTGAGCCCTATTTCAAGAATATCCTGAATCCACAAAAAAATAGTCCAATGGCGTCAAAATAGCAGCTATGTAAAGGGCGAATAATTCCGACCGAAATTTCATTTAAAAATTCTCACAGTTTCAGGAACACAACCCTCACTATAGAAATATATCAAGCATTGTTTTTGTTATGGTATAAGTCTATTTATTCATATATTGATATAATTAAGGATTAACGTTTGACATCAACATAAAAATATTGGCAAACTTTAATTAATTCGGATAATGTTTTCAAAACTAAAAACTTGGGGATTTTTATTATACAATGCATTAAACGAAACGGTTTTTTAGCTACAAATGGACTTATACCACTCCCTTTAAAAAAAAATTATGAAAAATATAAATAATAGCAATTTTAAATTTATATTTTAATTAGAGCTGGCTTTTCTCAAATGTATTTTTTAATGTAAAAAGTAGTAATTATAATAAAATAAACACATACAGGTAAAAATAAAAGAATAACCGAGTTTTTTAAGAAATAATTTCAATTATATTATAATGAATTCATAAATATGCAATTATGAAAGGTAAATTAATTTCTTAATTTAATCAGTAATAATGAACTTATTCATATTTCAATTTATTTATGGTTCACACTTAGCATAATTAAGTGTTTACTATAAATAGGAGGTATGTAAGGCAGTAGACTTATCACATATATTTTCAGGATACCTATTTATAGAAATATTTGGTATTAAAAATATATTTTGGTAATGCAAATATTCTCCAATCATACAATCATGGGAATACAAGTCCATAAAAAGAGTAATTTAACTCCAAACGCAACTTTTAGAGAAGCTTTTTAGTCATTTTTGCCATTTATTTCTTTTGTGACCTTTTTTTTTTGCTTCTTAGCTTTTAAAATAATTATTTATAGGATCGAAGTCACTAAAAACAATATTCAGCTTTATAGCCGAACTTAAATAGTGTCAAAAACCTATTTTTTTATTGATTAGGTTATTCTCTCTGTCATTTTTGCCGTTTTCAACACATTATTGTACTTTTCCTGAGCGCTAGTATCAAAGTAACAACATGGGCATGAAAAAATTGAAGTAAATAATTTTTGAAATGAAGTGTATGAAAAATGGCAATTTTTCAAATGTTGTATTTTAAAATAAAGCGAAAAAATCATTTTTTGTCTGTGAATTCTTAAAATTGCGAGAAATGTAAAATGATGACATGTTTGTGAAACAAAATTGAGTCATGCGCCTCGTATGAGAATTGTATAAAATGTTAACACATTTTAGGTTAAGGTTCCTGCATGAAAAAGTTAGATTAGAATCCGAGATAAAAAATAAAATTTAAAAAATCACGAATTTGAGATGAATAATTTTTTTTAACCCTTTAAAGAAAATAGTCATGGAGAAAAAGGTTTTGTGGATGAGGACATTTCAACTACCTTAACGGGTGGTAACCTTTATTGTATAATTCACGTTAAATCAGAATCTAGTACAAAAAACAAGGCATCGAAAAACAGAACTGGGCATATTTATAGCATATCTGCTAAAACTACCATTAATTCATATTTCCCAATAATGGACTTATATACCAATTTCAAAAACAATGATTCATATAATACTGTGTTTCTGCCAGTTTTTTGAACGTGAAAAAGAGTCTTTATGAAAATAACATATAATTTAAAAAGAAACCATCTGATAGCCCACCTTTTATTAAAAAAAGAAAAAATTATAGCACTAGCCAAATGTACTTATATATGATTCTCGTTGAAATGATTACTATTTTTTAGACTTAGGGGAAGGTTCAATCATTACATGTTACAATTTTAACAGCAATGAGATCTAACTTTATATCCATTTGTGAACTTGTATTCATCTTTGCGAGGTACATACCAAACAGAGTTAATTTACTCCTTAAGGATATGCCTAAAATTAAACACCAGACCTGAAAAGTTTTTTGGACTTTCATTTACTCCGAACGGATGATAAAAATATAGCGATATCCTCGTAGCGGTGTTACCTTGAAATTTCTATGTTTTAATAAATCAGTACATTTTGTATTAATTAAATATACAGGGTTTCCGGGACGTAGAGCGCCAAAATTAAGGGGATGGTAGCTTGGATCATGACCTACCAGAATATCAAAATATGAAAAATAATTGCTAAATTATTCTAGATAAGTTGTATGCGTTAATGCCAAGCATGGGAAATAATTTAAACAGTGTTAAAATAAAATAAAACTTTATCAAATTGTAAACTCATTAACTAGCAATTTGATCAAAATCTGCCCCTTGCGCAATGAACATAGCAATATCTCGTCATTCCTGAATAAAATGAGTTATGTTATACCTTTCTGAAATCTGCATTAATTAAGCAATTTTTTGAATTGCTTTCCCCATCACTGCCTAGTACATTTTTTTTCACCAGTGAAGGTCAAAGTAGAGTCAAATAATTTTGAGCAAAAAAAAAACAAAAAAATTTAATTATTTTTTTCACGACGGTCATGTGTCAGTAATAAAAAATGACATGCTTACCAGGTAGAGCAACTTATCTAGAATATTTTAGCAAAAAACAAAGTGATAACATGTCTTTTTGTGTGCACCTACTAGTCAATAATCTGACAAAAGGTAGTGAAAATTTAATTTTTCATAAAAACCCAAATATCTAGAAAACGATGAGGTTTTCACTAAGGACATATTTTGATATTCTATAAAAGTGAACAGAAAAATTTACTTAAAATCCTAAACGATTAACAAGAGAGCTAAACCTTGTAAACACTTCAAAAAACGATCTATTTCACGATTTAATACCTAAGATAGAATAATTGGGCTCTACTGAATACATAAATACAATTGCTTGTGAAAAATAGTCACAGATGCTGAATAAAATATCTACAAAGTAAAAACATTACACTTAGACACATCAGACACTATACCAGGTATGGTGCAACACTTAAAATGTTAAAGCAGAGTGTGAATTAAGTGCGCACCTGAGACCTTTTATCTCATCTCACGTCTCCCAAAGCATAATGTTCACTTGATACCCTTTTAGCCTTCTGTGCGCAGTGCGTGGTTTTGTAGCTCAGCTCTCATGACTGGAAGTGCTTAAGTCTGCATAAGGCTGAAATGGCTAAGTAAAAGGAAACTTAAATGGCTAAGTAAAAGGAAACTTAAATGCTTAAGAGTGCGGTAAAAAGTTACAATCCTCTAGGCCTCACAGCTGAGTCTGTTTAAAATATTGTGCAGCGCATTTAATGCATATATCCATACTCCGGCAATAGACGATTTGTTTTATTTCAATTAAATGCAACCCAATTCCTTCAGCAAATACCATTCCTTTTGGAACGTATCAGCCGTGCCGAGCCGACAGTCTTCCAGCGACACATTACTTCCGGTGCATTCTGCTGCACACTGCAAATGCTAATTTATTCGCTCCAGTTCTATGCCCTGTGCGACTCGAATGGGAGATCGCATTGCAAATAAGGCGAATGTGCATGCTGATAAAGTTCAATGCTTTGTATTTTATGACACTGAAGGATGCTGTGCAGGAAACTTCATGCAGGATCTTCTTCGGCAGCAGCACTGTGCGGGCAAATCAATTAATCTGCAACACGAATCCTTGCCAAACACTGCTGATGTTGGTGATGTTGCAAAAAAAAATTTGAAAAATGTAAAAAAATTGCATTTTTCATTCACTCTGCCAGGCTTTTTTTTACAAACCCGGCCTCGAATTTTTTGCCTGCCAGTCATTATACATAATGAGAAAATGGGTTGAGAGGCGCTTCCAATTCGAGCAGACACATCTTCTTTGGTGCCAACCATTGACGCCTTTCAGAGGGAATGAATTTACAGAGTAATTTTCGCCAAGGCTGCCGGGAAGAAAATTTAAAAAATGCTCCCTCATAGTAGCTGCAAATGCCTCCTTTGGTGTTTGCCCATATCATCCAACAAAGCATTAGATCCATCCCTAAGCCCTGTGCACATTTGCCGCAAGAGGCTCAAATCTGCCAAGCGGGTGTGCATTGAAGATTTTTTTACATTTTTAAAAATATGCATTGTTGCAGAGCATGCATACGACTCCAGGGAACTGCAGGGCTGAAAACTGTGATAGCATTTTCAAAGCAAATGAAACCCCGAGAGAGGGTTGCTCGATTAAAACGAGCCTCATCTCCTACTTCCCAACCCATCCCCGGGGAAATGTGTTGAATCATAAATATCAAAAGGCACTATGCTGAAACATATCTAAGCGAAGCTATGCTGTGCGTTTCAAAACTTACATCACGGACCTCCCATTCCAGCAGCTTCGAGCGCGTTATCCCGGCAACCGAAAGACACCCGGGCGACAATGCTTAGACCGCCTCTGGATCTGGAGCTAAATCTGTAGCTAGATCTGGAACTCTGGAGCTCTCTACCCCAAATAGCACAGCACTCACCATAAACAACTTATTAAAATGTGCCGGAAGAAAGAACACTTTCGAAAAGTTTTCACTGATGGATCAGACAAAGGGACACCGTCTGACTTTTAAGAGCAATTCCGACTAAGTGGGTTAGAAAATTTAACCCATTTCGAGCTGCAGGAGCGAATAGAAAATCTTCCTGGGTTCGAATTAGTGGCGCCTTTTCGGTAACATCCACAAATTTCATAAGTTTATTTTATGACAGCATCATCTTAGATATAATCGCCGAGAGTCAAAGATATCTAACTTTAGAGGAGGAAATTTAGAAGTTGTGGTTTCAATCGCTCGGGTAGTTTTCTTGTTTATTATTATATAAGCGCAGAATTTAGATTTGATTTGATTTTAGAATGTAAAATTTATGCATCTGCATAGCATGTCTACTCTTTTTGTAATAATTTACAGTTTCAAGCGAAAAAATGTTTAATGGGTTATCCTTCATCCTTGATTGAAAATTTATTAATATTCGAATTTTTTATATGTACAACTGTTTTATAAGGGTATTCACTTAACGTATAATAAACAATAACAAAGTAAACTGAATATATTTACACAAAAACAGATTTTTCATAAAAAATTTATGCGCGAGTGTGCTCTAAATAAAAATAAACCATTAGCATGGCTTTAGTCTGTTGAGTCAATATCCATTTTATTTATTTAAAATAATTTAAAGTATTATAAAATGACACAGTTGTCCTCCGTGCCGCAAAACTTCTCCGTATATGCAAAATTGAAATAAACCTTTTAATGCTACATCGAGGTTGCTGTCCTCTTTTAACCCTTTAACTGTTTAATTTTGTTTTTAAGAACTTTTTCTATCCGCAAACTAACGAATATTCTAAAATGTAAATTTTTTTAAATTTCTTTATTTACCCTTTTTCAGAAATAAAAAGATTGTCGTTTCGTTGATTGATAATACAAATGCTATCTTTTTATCATTGTGGCGAATACAATCGACATTATGCGAAAAATCGTGGTTTGTTCATGACGAGTATACTCGACATAAACAGTTAAAGGGTTAATGTATCGGTTCCCTCTCGCTCTTTGAGAACCAGGCATTTTTTAAACATCCCCCAACACCGCACTAATTATGGATACAATGAGCCTATCACATCGATGTCTCGTTGTTTCAATAGTAAGTTTGATAGCTTTGATTTTAACTTATCGAAAATTAGTATTAAGAAAAGACTTTTTTAATTCCATACACGATTTTGTCTTTTTTTTCAATTTAATTGTTCTTTTTTCTTGTAAGTAATCAGTCATTGATGAAATTGAATAAATAAATAAATAAATAGCACATTGAAAATAATTTAGTAAAAAAAAAAATGATTTGCTACATTGAAGATAATAGTTGCGTATTTTTCATAATCTGATCCGGATCAGATTCCACAAATTTTTTTATTGATTTGAAATTTATGAATTATAAAGCTAATATAATTAATAATATGTAAGCAAACTAAAAAAAAAGTCTGAAAAAAATTATTTTGAGAAAAACGCAAAGATAAATTAAAAATACAAAAATTTAGTCTTATATGGTATATTGTATATCTTAAGATGGTGTAAATCCTTTCATAAGTGATGTAGTCTAAAACACAAACTTGCAACAAAACATAAAAACTTCGGAAGCATAGATGTTGTTTTCATCAAATTTTCATTTTTGTTTGCTTATGGCATGATACTGTAGCAGTCAAATGGCTCAAACGATTTTAATAATCGTAGTGTTATTAAATACCACGAATGGTACCTATACAGGGTGATCCAAAAGTATGGAAACGGCTAAATAACTTTCGAGGAATGCATTTTGGAGCAAAAAGTTGTAGACAAAAGTTTTAGGAATTTTCCCCAGCTATTCAATGGTGCCCTTAGATTTGACCTTGACCATGGCCTTGAAGGTCATTTCAAAGTCAAGTTGACTTTTTTAAATTGGAACCCTTATTTTTGACCAAGGAAATGGAAAGAGCGGACAATGCTACGTCCAACTATGACCTTTACCATGACCTCGAGGGTCATATCAAGGTCAAAATGGCTCTTTAAAGAGGAACCTGCATTGTTACTGCGGATTTGCAAAGAGTGGAAGTTTTTCGTCCAAATGTGACCTTGACCACAACCTTGACCTTGACCATGACCTTGGCAATGACCTTGAAGGTTATATCAAGGTCAAGGTGGTTTTTTGAAGGGAAAACCATGTTTTTGACCACGGAAATGGAAAGAGCGGAAAAGTGAACGTCCGACTATGACCTTGACCATGACCTTGAAGGTCATATCAAGGTCAAGATGGTTCTTTAACGGGGAACCTACATTGTTACTGCGGATTTGGAAAGAGCAGAAGTTTTACGCCCGGATGTGACCTTGGCCATGACACACTTGGCCTTGCCTTAATCGACTTCACCATGGTCGGTCGTTAACTTTTCCGCTCTTTTCATTATCGTGGTCGTTAACTTTTCCGCTCCTTCCATTTTCGTGGTCAAAAACATGGTTTCCCCTTCAAAAAACCACCTTGACCTTGATATAACCTTCAAGGTCATTGCCAATGTCATGTTCAAGGTC
The DNA here is from genome assembly GCA_949715965.1 of Dysmachus trigonus. Taxonomy (NCBI): domain Eukaryota; kingdom Metazoa; phylum Arthropoda; class Insecta; order Diptera; family Asilidae; genus Dysmachus; species Dysmachus trigonus. Next base: position 64,728,488 of record OX454322.1, on the reverse strand, counting down.
AAGGTTGTGGTCAAGGTCACGTTTGGACGAAAAACTTCCACTCTTTGCAAATCCGCAGTAACAATGCAGGTTCCTCTTTAAAGAGCCATTTTGACCTTGATATGACCTTCGAGGTCATGGTAAAGGTCATAGTTGGACGTAAAATTTTCCGCTCTTTCCATTTCCGTGGTCAAAATAAAGGGTTCCAATTTAAAAAAGTCAACTTGACCTTGAAATGACCTTCAAGGCCATGGTCAAGGTCAAATCCAAGGTCACCATTGAATAGCTGGGGAAAATTCCTAAAACTTTTGTCTGCAACTTTTTTCTCCAAAATGTATTCCTCGAAAGTTACTTAGCCGTTTCCATACTTTTGGATCACACTGTATGATTTCAACTTTAAAAAAATTAATTTGTTTTAAAGTTATCAAAGGTACTCAGAAAATACAATCTTACTTTTTCAAAAAAATAAGCTAAATTTTCGAAATGGCTTAAAATTTGGAATATTTTGATAAATATTACGATTCTTTACATGCAATGCAACCTAATAGCTATTATTTCATATACAAAAAATATTTTATAGCCTAAATCACTCTCATAATTGAAAGAAATCGACAAACAAACAATTTAATTTCGCTGTAGTTAAGTAAAAATACATTATTTTAATTTTTTAATAAATGCTTCCATTTGTTTTTGTAATAAAATGTATATGGTATATCATTACATGTTGTTGTCTGACGTAAATTTTTTAAATAAATGGAGTGATAGGAAAATCCAAAACTTTGTTTAACGAAACGCAATTTTTATCCTTTTACCTTTAACCAAAATAACCACGCTTAAAATCTACCAACAGAGTTTATTTGATTAATTACAAAGATTTCGGATTCATCCTTATCCGAAAATTAGATTAGAAGGCAACATATCGACTACATGATTAATAGAACCAATTCTATCTTCTATCTAAGGAGCTTAAATATCCTTACGTTCTGAGGTCTTTGTATGTGGAACTTATTAGACTAATTTTTAAATTTTTATGTGTCCCCATTTTATTTTGTCATTCTTCTGGAACCAGAACTCATTCAAGACCAATTCTAAAGTCAGTTATGCAGAATTCACCTCAGGCTAGTGCGGCTAATCTTCAGGTACAGGGATCTGTTGTGAGTTGAGGTTATCGAATTTAGGCGTACACTTTCAATATTTTTGACTACAAAGCGAATATGAGAATAAATTGTGCTATCAATTAGCATGCCAATCTGACAAGCTTTCTTCGCAAGCGCGGTTTGGTGCATTATTTCAATCGAAATTTTTTTTTAAAATTCGCACTGTTTCGGCAACACAACACTCGCTTTGGAAATAAGTTTTCAATATTTCGCAACATTCTTCAAGCGTAAATCTATTCATTTAATACTGCGAAGATATGAGACTGTTTTCTTTCCACTTTTCGATCACGAAAGAGCTGTTTGTGTCAAAATAACATGTAATTTAAAACGAAACAAACAGATGGTTCACTCTTTAAATCTTTTCATATTGTAAAGCTTTCGGCTTTCTTCTTTAAGCATGTACTGATTTTAAATCTGCTATAAATACTGAGAATTTCAAGATAGGAGATTCAACGACGGAGGGAAATTCGAAATATTCATATTTTCATAAGATTTTGTAAAAAACATATTTCAATTGGACCTCAAGAAGCGCTGGGAAAAAGAAAGAGAAAACCCAGTCGCCTATTTAAATTATCAACTTATGCACATTATAAAGCTGAATCTTATTCATATATTGCAACGTGAGAAATTTTTTAAATTTATTTAATAAGTATAAGTATAAGTATGATTATAGGTATAAGTATATGTAAGTATAGATGTAGATGACTCAGGAGATCATGCTAAATACGCCTGTAAAATTTCATCCGAATCGGAGAAGTACTTTTTGCGTGAAAGCGCGATAACTAAACACGCAACCTTTTTCCTCTTTATATTGTATAATAGTATAGAAGAATAGATAAAGGTACTTGGGCAGAGGTCTGTTAGCTAAATAAATAAATAAACACGCGTCCTTTCATACTTTCAATGTTCATGCATGAGCCGTGCCGCGCCGTAGGTCACATCACACAAACTGAATGAACGAAGTTTTTCCTAAATTTTCCTCTCTCTGAAAACCCAACAAAGTGTAGGATTTAATTTTTTCGGCTTTTAATTAAGCAAAAGAATTTTAAAGTACTGAACGCTTTAAATTCATAAGGACGCAATTTATTGGCAACACTGAAATTACTTTTGCCAACATGATTACAAGTGTCTTGGGAACGGATGGTCCTAAATAAAATATAACTTTCGAAGTCACGGGGACAATAATGGAAAGCTTCATGGCTGAACTTGCTCAAAAGTGTATTAACGCTGGAAGTTAACAAGTTCTCCCCAAACTCCAGATATCGTTTACTTAAGGTCGAACAAAAATGGGTTTCGTGGAACACAAAGTGCTCCTTTAAGTTTCTTCAATAGACGAGAACGAAGAAATTTGCTCAGGGGGACGGAATAAAAAATTATTAACGTGCAAAGGGAAATTTTCTTCGGTCCTCGTTGCAGAGTTTTACACCAACTTCCCATAATTTTGCTGTTGCAACCGTGTGCAGCAATTGGGGTTTTGTCATTTAAAGGCAAGTTCCAACTGCACAACCACGCGGCTGCTTATTGCAAACAGATGTGCTTTTAAGAGCTCCGCTTTCGTGCCCTTATTTCGCAGGCGTCGCACTAATGTTTATTTATTTGGTTCGCTTTTATACCTTTAAGTAATGTTAAGCTCTGAATATTTTATACCGCAGTGAACGGAATTATCCACGTAATTGCATGGAGAATAATGAGGCCACAAAAGAAAATATTCACTATTATCACATTACTTCATTTTATCGTTAACCTTGAGTAATTTTATGAAAGCTTCATTGTGTTTAAGCATTTGGTTTGTAGGAATTTAATTTCCTCGCCCCCATCAATTCCACTTCTGAAATATAGAAGAAAAGTTTCCAATCGCATTGTCTATCCATTTTAATTCAATGAAAGTAAATTTTTATTGTGATTGATTTTAGCTTCTTCAATATTAATTGGAAACACAATATTCCGGTTAATGTATGTATATAATACGCCGACATTATTTTTAAGATCTTGAACTATTGCAAATGATCGACTTTTAAGCGGGTTATTCACGCTACGACTTATGAGGGAAAAGTACAAATAAAAAAAGTCTAGGACAACCCTGAAATCGACAAGTGCATAGCCACATTCAAACTGTCCCTACAAATCAGTACATACTATACATACTGTCGCATTTTTCCGACTGAAACGAACACAATTCACCTACAACCTACAAATCACTAACAAGCCTTAAATCTGAAGTCTGCATGTCATCTACACACGTTCCGATATGGTGCGTGATGCATAGATTTCAGTCAAACCAGACTTCAAACTTTTGAGGTTGATCAACTTGCGTAACACATGTTCCAACTTTATTCAGTGCATACTAAGGCCGTATTTAGGGTCTGTAAACTCCTAGGTTGAACCTGTGGTGCGGGCCGGAGGGATATTTTTTTAAATTAACCTGCAAAAATCGCATTTTAGAGCAATTAAAAAACCAAAACCCAAAAAGAAACATTTAAAGTTTACTATTAAATTGTAGACAATTTTATCTATACAGTATTTAGAAGTTAATGAATTCAAGAGATAACAAACATGAAAAGGATTTAAGCTCATTAAGGTATTCAACATGATTTATTAACACCGGCCGGTAGAGTATTGAGAAATTGCGAAAACTAATGGGTCACAATTTTTTAACAAATGGAGAGATCGGTAAAATGTAAATACTTTTTAATAAAAGAAAGTCGTCATTTTTATTTCATGTCCATTTTATTATAAAAAAAATTAAATCTATTTAATACAAACCATTAATTTAAAAATAAAGTGGAAAACGTGAATTATTAATAATATATATTTTTGAAATGTGAACCATCTACATAAAAGGTATCTACCTGCATTTCTTTGAATCTTCTGTCGCCGGAGAGAAGTACAAAGGGATGTTAGAGACCAAATCCTTTCTCATGCGAAAAAGAGGAGCCGCGTTAAAACTTTTTTTTTTATTCAAGACGGAGCAGCACCTTATCGCACACAAGAAGTATGATTAATAAATTGTATGGCGATCGAGTTATTGGCCTAGGGTACCCACGCTTTGCTAGGGGCAGAGGAATAGAATAGCCACATTACTCGTCAGATCTCATTCGATTTGATTTCTTTTTATGGGGCTACATTAAAGATCTCTGCTATGAAAATGACCAAAAAACAGTTGAGGATTTTATTAAAGACATTGGGAAGATCGTCAATGGCATTTCAAATGAAACGTTAGAACATGTTTTTAATAGTTTTAGAAAGTATATGGATATTTGTGGCAAATTAGATGGTTAAAATATCGAAAATATATATCATTAGTAACTAAAGTTTTTCACTATATTTTTAAATTAATTGTTTTGTATTAAATAGATTTAATTTTTTTATAATAAAATGGACATGAAATAAAAATGACGACGGTCCTTTATTAACAAGTATTTACATTTTACCGATCTCTCCATTTGTTAAAAAATTGTGACTCATTAGTTTTCGCAATTTCCTATTGGACACCCTGTACATTTTATTTTATCTTGATTGTTATTTTCCTAGGAAAGTTATTGTTAAATCGTTGACGACGAATATTTTTAGAATTAATTTACTTCGTGCCATTTTAAATAGTGTAAACATACACAAATCCTTGAATTAAGTAAAATATTTTCAATCATGGGCTCATATAAAATTTGATAAAACCAACGATTATAACAGAATTCATAGTTCATATCTTTTTTCTGCAAATTTACAAAATATTGTCGGCTATCAACGGCAATTCTGTCACTTAAGCACCGACTGGTGTTAATTCAATTTCTAAAATAACATATTGTAATTTTAAATAAAAAAATAAATGTAACAAACAAGAAAATTTTAGTTATACTTATTTGATTCAAACATGAAATGTGACACTTTCATTCTTATTGGCTAATTGTTTTGCGCCTACACTTCATACTAATGAAGCTATTTATAATATCTTCATAGATATTCATAACTCATTAAATATCACTTTCAATGCTGAGCAAAACCAAAACATGTAGGTTCGAAGCCTGTTTTTAATCAACTTCGATTTTGAAAATGATCTTTGTCCACTGTTGTTTCTGACCATAAGTGAACTGGTGGTACATTCTTAGAGGGCCTCAACATTAGGAATACAATCTTTGAAGTTTTTTTTTTCATAATTAAAATGTTTAAACAGCTTTTCTTTTTTGTAGTGCGGCTCCATAGGCTGCAGCCTACATATGTAGCTTGCACGTTAATGCGTTTCCGATAAAAAGAAGTACATTTGACCTTTTAGCTTGAAATCTGCAGTATTACGTTTATAGCCATTAAACTATGCTTATTAAAAATAACTCATTGCATTCTACTTTAAGTTCACAGAGAAAACGGAAAGGAAAGCTTGTAGGAACCATTTAATATATTTCATTTTGAGGTTATGTTTGCAGATTAAACAACTTGAAATGGTTTGGCAGCAGTAATTTAAAATTCTGAAAATATAACCAAATTACAAGGTTTTCAGTGAAATGAAAACTCATAAAGATACCACGTTTGAATATTAATGAAAAGAAAAGTATTTCTTAGCAGTTGCCGGGGCGAACCTGTGGATTTAAATATTACAGAAACATTATTTTGAAACACCTCAAATTCAAATGAAAGCTAGTAACGTAATGAATTCAAATATATTAACATAATACTTTTTTTTTGTAAAAAAAATCTTGTTCAACCAAATAACTATGCACAATAAGCATAATTAAATACACGGATAATTTACAAGAAGTATTTTTATTTTGCTATAATTAATTCCTAACAGCCCTTTAAAAATTTAAAAATTAATTTCCAATCATAATTTATATATATCACTTCCCTTTTTTAAGGAAAACAAATAAACGACGATTTGCGCAATCAACAATTAATTTTCATCCTAGAAAAGCCAATAACTTTAAACCGAACCATTGAATTATTCCCCTTCTTTGGTTAATAATGAAAAACCCACAACCCTAAAAGCAAACATCCGAAATTAACTTTCCTTCGAAAATTAATCAAAGCACATAATTCAAATTGCACTTAATTTACGGAATGCATCTCCTGCCACTGCAATTCTATGCAATAAATTTAAATTAAGTTCAACTATGGCTCGACATAAATTCGCAAGTTTTCAGAAACTGTTTTTAAATGTGAGTCTTCTAAATGTTGCAACAAAAGTTGGAGCGGTTTATTGTTGAAAATATGCTGCCAAATCCTTAACCAGATAATTTGTGAAAATGTTATTTGGAAGCCTGCCAAATTGAGGGTGGGACACACAATTCGAAATTCTGGAGGAATTTTAGGTGTGAAGCACTTTGAGCCGCATCCTTTTGCATGTTTTAAATAAAACCGCACACGTTGGCATGCCCCATTGAGGATGAGCCAAATAAGTCTTCACACGAATTGTGTTTGAATAATTCAATTTCATCGAAATGTGAATACTTTCGTGTTCTGAAAATAGGGTTTTGGTTTTAATCGAACTATTGGAGAATAGAGGTATTAGATGTATTTTTAACCAGCCAACTGCATTCTATACCACATTGTCGTTATATATATTGTCAGTTGACATTTCGAAATTTATTTATTTTTCCTGGTATACATTTTCACATCGTTATATCAGTATTACAATATTTTTACATAACTTGGTTCCATAGGCCTCAGTATAGTTCAGTATACACATTTGTTTTACATTTAAAATTCATTTATATGACCTTGTCGTGTTTTGATATTACAATATGTTCACAGACCGCGATATGTTTCGGTTTTAGTACCATACTTATCTGTGAGATATAAGAAGAAAAAATTAAATGAAACTTGCTTGGACCCCACTAATTTCGGCGTCAGATAACTACCCATAGAATGACTTTATAACGTTATCAAAATCAAACCATAAGCACTTTTTTGATGTATCTACAAAAAAACGCATTTTTTGATATAATATGCATGATATCAACTTTTCCATATACTTATCTTTTTAAAAAGTCGGTTTACGCACATTGTATATCAAAACTAGTATTCAATACATTGTTTCTTTTGTATAATTCACTACACAATCATTGGAAAAATTCAAAAGCCTCCAAAGTTATAGTCTGTTATTTATGAAAGAATGTGAATATTTTAAATGTATTAATTTATAAATAATTGATTATACCTTTACAGGTTTTTATCATTTTCCAATAAATATGTATGAAATCAAAACGTTACTGAAAAAGAAACCATATAAAACATTAAAGTTACAATCGTATAAAATATAAAGCATCCTATCTATGGTTGAAAATGATTTTTTTACAACTTTTTAGGTGGTTACAATGTTCGTGTGAATTATTAGAATTTTGTTGGTCAATGTTTTATCATTGATAAGAGTACCTCTCTTCCATCTTATAATATTCCATTATTATGGCATAAATAAGTTATTTCATATTTTATTATGGCATAAATAAGTTATTTCAAATGAGAATTTTTAAAAAACATTATGAATGCACCTTTACTTGGAGGTTGCTCACTTACGCTGAACTGAGCATTATAGAAAAATTGAAGACTTCACAAAAATAATCATAAATAATTTCTTTAAGAAATGAATCATTAATGTAATAAATAATTTCTTTGTTTCGAAAACAGAAAAAAAATTCTTGAATATTTTACTTCACAGCGACGTTTTTTAATCTCAATGTAACATTCATTTATTAATACATTTTTACTTTAATGTCTTATTTCGTTCCTTTTTCGGTTACGTTTCGATTGCATACATATTTATTGGAAAATTTTAAAAATCTGCAAATTTATAGTCAATTATTTATAGATTAATACATATAAAATATGCACATTCCTTCATAAATAACAGAATGTAATTTTGCAGGCTTTTAAAATCCTTTTGGCCCGTATGACAATGTTTTTACTTGTAAATTTTGTAAACAATTTTCCAAGTGCAGAAAGATGGCATAAGGTATTCAAGCAAAATGGTCAATATACAGGGTGTTCAGAGGTGGGTGGTCAATACTGAAGGGGGTGAAAGGTCAGACCGAGACAAGCAAAAAATCGTATGGGTGGGGGGGGGGGGCATCTCGCACCGTTTGGCAGTTACAGGGTGATTCGTAAATCAGGATTTTTCCTTATATGGGAACCGCTCTTGTATTTTTATCTTTTTTTCTACGCATCGCTGATATCAAAAAATCACTATTTGGAAGCCCTTTCCAAAAAAGTTTACACCACCCCCCTATCCCCAACCCCTTGGCCGCAATCCCCCCTGGAAGTTGAAAAAATTAACTTTTATTTCACGATTTTTCACCTTTCGCCCCACTTTTCTCTGAAATTCATGTTATTAACATACCTACTTTTTATTTTTTTTAAGTTGCCTATCTAATTACCTTTCCAAAAAGGTGCAACATGCCCAGGTAGGAAAAGGATACGAAAATTTATTTACAAAAATCCTTTTACAGAATATCATGATAATTCGAATTTTTAAGAAATTATACTTAAGTTAACTAAAAAATACATTTTGTTCGCTTAAAAACTAATTACAATTAAAACGTTTGTCCTTTAAAAGCTGTTCAAAATGTTCTCCGCTAGTTTCGATGCATGCAAGAAGCCTTCGTTTTATTTCACGTTTGAGGTCTATGGTAGCCAGCCTCTCCCGTATTTTCGTGGCTGCAGTCCCAATCCTGGTAACTAATTCTTGTCTGGTGTTGATTTTTCTTGAGTAAACATCATCTTTCATCATTCCCTATAAGAAAAAGTCCAGTGGAGTAAGGTCCGGTGACCTAGCAGGCCAAGGAATCGGTCCACCTCGTCCAATCCAGCGCTCTGGGTAATTTTCATTTAACCTTGCCCTAACAATGTTCCCAGTATGCGCAGGTGCTCCGTCGAGCTGTAAATAAATTGCGCTTCTGGTGGCCAGGCGGATGTCCTCCAACAGATCCGGAAGGGTATTCTCCAAAAAGTCCGAGTATAGCTGACTATTCAGCACTTGGGGCAAGATGAAGGGTCCTATCAACTGGTTGCCGATGATGCCAGCCCAGACATTGACACTAAATCTTTGCTGGAAGGACCGACACCTGGTCCTATGTGGGTTCACATCTGACAAGGTGTGGAGGTTGTGGAAGTTTGTGATGCCATCCCGGGTGAATTGCGATTCATCCGTCCACAGAATTCGGTCTAGAAACCTTCTGTTTTCGATGTCAGACTCAAACAGCCAAGTGCAAATTGCAATCGTCTTTCGGAACCTCCTTCCTGTAGTGCTTGGACCGGGATATGGTGGTATGGATGTAGTCCCTCTCGGTTCACAACGGTCCAAACTCTCCCTGAAGACAATCCTGACCTTCGTGCGACCTGTCTGATGCTTATTTCAGGGTTGTTCCTGACGATGTTGAGGATTCGTTGGTCGGTGTCCGCTGAATCGGCCGATGTCCCTGATCGCGTTTCTGCTCTGGAGGCGGTTACACTTCCGGTTTCTTTTAACCTTCTGAAAGTCCTTGAAAATACCCTTCTGTTGGGTACACGTCGATTCGGGAATCTCCTTTGGTATTGTCGTACGGCCTCACTATCATTTCCTTCTACTGAACCGTACACGTAAATTATATCGGCAGACTCTTCAACACTGTTTTCTGCCATTTTATCTTAATTTTTTCTATTAAACACCCGGTTTTATCGCTTGCTTCTTCAACTGTGGTCAATGTCCTTTCAAACTTACCCATTTTTATACCATAATTCATAGGAGGTATTAGAAACGGAGCGTCAGGATACTTAAGAGTCAATACTGGATATAATAAACTAATAACGCTATTTAACGAGATTACATTTATTATTTTATTACTGTTTTGCTGAAATAATAAAAATGTACTACCTCTGTTTCCTAAACAAACATTTCCGAACTTGCTGTCATAAAAATTGTTTACTTAACGACTTTTTTCATTATGGTGCAATTAAGTAACCTCACACCTGTGAGGATGTTTTAATTTCAGGACTTTGGCAACCCTTTTCTACCTGGGCATGTTGCACCTTTTTGGAAAGGTAATTAGATAGGCAACTTAAAAAAAATAAAAAGTAGGTATGTTAATAACATGAATTTCGGAGAAAAGTGGGGCGAGAGGTGAAAAATCGTGAAATAAAAGTTAATTTTTTCAACTTCCAGGGGGGATTGTGGCCAAGGGGTTGGGGTTAGGGGGGTGGTGTAAACTTTTTTGGAAAGGGCTTCCAAATAGTGATTTTTTGCAATCAGTTTGGGGCCGCTGCGATGCTTAGAAAAAAAGATAAAAATACAAGAGCGGTTCCCATATAAGGCAAAATCCTGATTTACGAATCACCCTGTAACTGCCAAACGGTGCGAGATGCCCCCCCCCCCCACCCATACGATTTTTTGCTTGTCTCGGTCTGACCTTTCACCCCCTTCAGTATTGACCTCCCACCTCTGAACACCCTGTATAAGAAAATTGTATTTTCTTTTAACGCCAAAAAAAACGAAATTACTTTCCGAACAACCGAACATTTTTGGTAACAGCTCGTTATCATAAATACGTGTACAACAAGTTCTGGCTGCACATGTTCATCTAAACTTTTAGATATTCATGTCCAGCCTGCCGGAAAGCTGAGGAAAGTACGAATAATCACGTGCCTGCACCAAAGTAACCTATGCATGCATGGGGAGCATAGTTATTCCGGTCATTTGATGACCTGCACAGACATAGATTGCACGTTTTTTCTCGAACGTGTGTACCATGCTCAAACTAAAAGGTTTGCTCCTTCTTACAGACATTTTTATTGACATTTTTACATTAATTTGTTTTACACAACCAAACAATCATCAGATCAGTAGTTCTAGAGGAATAAAGGGATTTCTTTATAGATTTGATTTGTATATCGTTTTCAATAATTTTTCTTGGCAATATCTTAATGTTTCTTGGCTAATTTTGTCTAATGCAAAATCATACTTAAAATGAGGCCGAAAGTTATTACTACAAGTTTATAATTAATACATCTAACAAATTTCCTGGCCATTATTGTAGTAGAACAAAACCTTTAAAGTTCAAAAATTTAAATGTTTGTCATTAGTTCCTTTTCGTATATACAGGGTGTTCAGAGGTGGGAGGGAAATATTGCAGGAGGTGAAAGGTCAGACCAAGACAAGCAAAAAATCGAAGGGGGGGGGGGGGGGGGGTTATCTCGCACCGTTCGGCAGTTACAGGGTAATTCGTAAATCAAGATATTGCTTTATATGGGAACCGCTCTTGTATTTTTATCTTTTTTTCTACGCATCGCAGCGGCCCCAAACTGATCTCCAAAAATTACTATTTCGAAGCCCTTTCCAAAACGGTCAACACTGCCCCCCTATCCCCAACCCCTTGGCCACAATCACCCCTGGAAGTTGAAAAAATTAACTTTTATTTCACGATTTTTCAACTTTTTCAACCAAATATTTATATTTCCATACTTAAAACAAAATAAATCAACTTAATCAATAAATTACACTGTCTCAAAGTTTTATGAGAAATTAAATTAATTAATTATAATTTAGACTATACACTAGACAATTTCTTAAAAATATAAAATTTAAAATAGCCTTTGAACAATCAAAAATCAATCAAATCATTTACGTTTATATCGATTGGAAATGACCTCGTACACCACCCCACTTCGTAAAGATTAAAGTCTTGCGCTGTTTGTTTGTTTGTTTCCTTATCTAAAAAATAAAATTCGATCAACGATTATAAATTGAAGAAGATCTAATATCTCCGTTCTGTCGTTATTGTAAAGGCTGGATAAATAATGAATTTCAAATGATTCCGTACCGGTATCCGGTATCAAACATTGAAAAGCATTCAACTCTGATAGGGAGAAAAACGAAAAAAGAAGTAAATAAAAGAGTTCTTTATAGAAGCAGATCGACCCCACTTGAAGAAAAAAAGAAGTGCCTCTTAATATCGGCACGCGAATTTCTTTCTATCCTGCAAAAAATATTTTCCTCTATTTCTTAAAATAAGGAAATTTACGTGAATATTTTGAGTTCATGGATAGTCATTATATTAGAAGACAACTGAATGTTTTTAAGATGTACAATTGACTTAACTATTGTATGTAATTTAATAGTTATTACAAAGCAAACACCTTCAATAAATTTTACATAGTTCATATAACATGCTTGCATTAATTCGATATACTGTCTGCTGTCAGGAACAGAAGGTGTTTTGGTAACCACAATTTTATGAAATGGTTGAGCAAGCAGTAATACAATTATGTGGATACAGATATATTTGCAACAACAACAACAACACATCAAAAGGTATATGTCAAGAACATAAGTTTCCACTTTAAAATTAACCGGCATTCCGAAATTTCTGCTTATATTTTAACTGGCGATTTATCTACACCTAAAGTATACAAACAACAGTATGTTCGTTCAAAGAATTTCTAAAGTCCTAATAAAATGGGCTAAAAGTAGAAAGAGAGAATGTCTACCACAGCCTGCTGAAAATTCCAATTTTCTTAGAATTTCTGCTAAAGGTTTAACAAAAAGTTTTCAAGGCTCTTTCATCATGAATTCATCCGGGCTAAGCACGAAACCCCCATTCCAAAAGACATTCGCCTAGTAAATTTAAGCCCCAAAAATTAAATGAAAGCATTCATGGTACACGCTTGGAACGATCATACATATTCTGTGAGGGTAACTTTTTCAGGGTTTATATCATTCCGATAAATGAAATATTTTTGTGGAATGTTGTTATAAGCAATTGAAGTATGTTTTTTTTTTTTTTTAGATTTTAAATTAAACTTCTTTGATAATCAATTTTTGGCGTTGGGAATTTGTTAAGCTTTTTATTTTTCAGTATTTATTACGATTTATTCTCATATTGATGCTTATTTTTTGTAAATTAGAATGGATTAACAATATACGTTTTAAATAATGAAATAAACCCCACTTCTGATTTAATGTCGCACTTTAAAAAAATTAAATTCCTTTCGTAAAAGTGCAACGTACTTGTATTCATGTGATCATTTGTTGCCAAAATTTTAACATCTTAAAAAAGTGGATATATATTTCACCCGAAAAAAATTCTTAAATATTAACAAATCATCAAAATTTTAAAAAAAAAAAACATCGTACAACAAAGTATGTAAAAGATTTCCAAAAGAATGAATACCCAGTCACCAAAATGGGTCACACAAAACTTGGCTTTGCCTTGGGTGGGTAAACCCCACGCCACCAGAAACCTTAAAAACTTTAATTCGTTTCATTTCACTTCCAGATATGGAACACTCTTGGCACAGGTTACTGGGTCACTGATACTTCTTTGAAAGTTTCTCTCTCTTATACTATATATTTTTTTATATTCATTGTGCTATTTCGCTGAAATAAAAAATTCGCGTTCATGGTAAGTTTTGAAATACTTGCAGAAGACTTTAATAATTGCGCATGAACCTTAATATTTCCAAGTGGTGTTGATTCCAAGGAGGAAATCCTGAGGAAAGCACATGAAAATTGTTTCTGCCAGCATATCAAGAGAAAATTGAATTAAGCGATGCAACGTTACGGCCTCATGATGCATGTACCCTACAGGGGAAACTTTTCGTATCGCAACCAGTTTGTGAAGTTTACTGGAAATTGTTCAGCTGACTTTTTTATCGTAATTAAGATAACGTGCAAGTTAAAACGATTTATCAGTTAACCGGAACTACATAGTGTCATGAGGGAAATGAAACAAAGCTTCATTGTTATATAAATTATCTTAAAGCGATGAGAACGAGGAATTTTGCATTTTAATATATTTAGCTTAGAAAAGAAGAAATTAAGAGGAGAATAGATATTATCTATCAGTATGTATGCTAATAACCTGCTTGATTATGCCATACAAATAGGATTAGGTAATGACCTAAACTAATATATTGTTTTCTCTTTATTTATGCAGTAGAATTTTTGCCAACAATCATTGTGACAAAATTACACACTAATCGAAAAAACACTTTAAAGAGCTACTTAATTAACTATTTGATGTAAAATTACAACTTTGTGTGGAACTCATTTAACTCGTTAATTGTAAAATTACATCGGTGTGTAAAAGAATTCTCCTTAAATATGCAAAAAAATTCTTTTGAGAGCGTAAAATTAAATTAATCATTTGTAACTTCGGACATTTTGAATGACAGTTTGAAATTAAAAAATCAACGTAATTTTACATCTGAAATTTTTAATTTGGAACTTTAACATTTAAAATTAAATTAGAATTTATATTGCAAAACTAAAGCAACATAAGAAATCTTTAACACTTAAAGGAAAACGAAAAGAAAAGGAAAAGGGACTAGCCGTTTAAGAAAGTAAAAAGTGCCTTCAGCTCTTTTGAAAAACAAAAAATATCCTTATATAGTACATAAAAAAGTACATCTTTGCTGAAATTTGCAGACACACAGACCCTCACGTAACCGCAAAAAAAAATTAAAACGTGATTTTCAGTGTTTTGAAAATATCTCGGCTTCTTGTGGACGTCAAAAGTTCTTTTTTTTCAAATTGTAGGGTTTTTTATCAGCTACAACATGATATATTTTTTCCAAATTTTTTGGCAGGAAATGCAGATTTTTATACGCATTCGAAATTTTTAAAATTCAATTAAAAAAAAAATAAACTGTGGTGCAACAGGGTCTATGGGTCTGAAAACAGCAAAGATGTACTTTTTCATGTGCTATATAAGGATATTTTTGTTTTTCAAAAAAGATGGAAGCACTTTTCACCTTCTTAACCGGCTAAACCCTTTATAAACCATTATATTAGAATTAATATAATATTAAACACAATGTTATTTATCATAAATTTGTTATTTATCAATAAACAATACAAACATATTTTTAATTTTTCTTTGTAAGAAACAAATTCAATTTGAGGTTTCGTCACAGTTTCGATGAAATTTTGTAATTTAGAAACATTTTCCTAAGATTAGAAGTGAAAAATACCACAAAAAGAAATATTTAACTTTTAAACATGCCTGTCAACAACGAAATTTTCGAAATTTTATCGAAATTCGTAAATGGAAGTAGTATATTTTTGGTTTTTCTCATTGTGCAGCAGTGGCGTGGGGTCCATATAACACGATTCCTACCGGCTTCCCTTTTGGGAACTCATCCTATTCCCGTAAATTTAAAACTTGTTCTATGCCTGTAAAATTCCTGGAAAGCGCTCCCAAAATTCACCTCTTAAAGAAAACACGGCAAAACAAGTGTTACAACCAAAAACAACCATAATCTGTTGTTGCACTACGATGGAACCTTCCCTCGCACCGTAGCAGGTTCTATCAAGGGGTTGCATCGGGTATGAAGCGCTCGCTCGCTGCTTCTGTAAGCCGGTCATTTTACGGCTTACTCAAGCCCACACTTTTCTCCACGAGTAACAAAGAAATCGTGTGTGATATCCTTTGCTCACTAAAGGCAAATCCTATAAGAAAATAACACGATAGAAACCGGCTTCTCGGCTGTTTTTGTTTTGCACAAGTTGAAACTCGGGTCACTTCGGCGGGTGGTTGTTTATTTCTTAGAATGTCAGCTGATTCGTGTCTTCTCTATGAACGGGTGTGAGTGTAGTGGTGCTCTCTTATAACACGGTAGAAAGCGGCTTCTCGGGTGAGTGGGGTTGGTTGGGGTGGGTTTGGTTTTCATAAACAATATTCAGCTGACTGTAAATCTCTTTGATACTGAAGGGGCTGTGAATTGTAGGAGTGAATGCTCCCTTATTTCACAAGAACACGGCAGAAGTCGTCTTCTCGGAAGGGAGGGGTGTTGTGGTTTTGTTTATTATATTTTAATAAAAAAATTTTTAACTTGTGTCTCTTTTTGCCTTGGTGCTCAACGGATTGTGACTTATGAGTGTGGTGTGGTGCTATTTTATTACCTCTCGATAACACGATAGAATCCGGCTACTAGGGTTTTTTCGTTAGATTCGGCTATTCGGATGACTATTATTTATTTGTTTCAATTTGTCAGTTGAAGGATTTGTCGTGCATGTTTGATTTAAAGTGAAGTGTAATTGTACTTGAATATATAGAATTTAATTGTGAAAAACTGGTGAGAATTTTGTAAGGTCTAGGTGGTCTGTTATAGGACATTTTAGTAGCTTTTTATTTATATCTTGTTCTCAGTCTTTAATTTTTGTTGGAAATGGCGTTACTTAGTGTTGAATGCTGCTTAACGGATTTTTTATTAGAACAGGCAAATGAATTTAATAGATTATCTTTTCAGCAAAAAAGCAGAGTTATCGAATTAGGTCGCGCTAAACCGTCGATGAAAATAGATTACAAGCGTAAGGACGGGTTTTTCAAACATTTTAATAAGTCGATTTATGAAAAATCATACTTATTTAAGAAATTCTCAAACCGAAGAAAGGCTCTCAAATTTAGCACTCTTATCGATAGAAAAAAACCTTCTTTAACAAATTAGAAATCAGTCTAATTTTTACAATGATGTTTTGGCCGAATTTATAAAAAAAAATCGTAGATTAGTTTTGGAGTATAAGTAAGATTAATTATATTTCATATCAACTTTTCACAGTTTTTGTTAACTGCTTTAGTTTGATTGCACGATACACGCGACTATAACGGTTTTTTTCAAAGCCACTTATATTATTCTTGAAGTTCATTGTATGTGCATATTTATTCATAATATTCATATAGCACTTAACTTCCAATGACTTTAAGTATGATAGAAGTGGCCGACTAAATTCGACAAGAATACACGCAGTCACTGTTGAACACATTTTGTAATATCTGACTTCATTTGGTTTTTTTTCGCTATTAAGTTTCTGATTTTTGCACCGGCTTACCTTCTCAAAAATTTCACCCCACGCCACTGTTGTGCAGTATATAAAAGTTAAATGATTTATTTTATATACATATATGTATTAACCTTAAAAAAAAAAAACGCTACGTTTTATTTTTCAAATCATAATAATTCATTCATATTTAAAATAATAGCCTTTCATTTTATGCTTCTGAAATTAATTAACAATTTAATGTTTAAGTGTTATTGTAACCCTTTTAAAAAGCTTTCAATATGAGGAATTTTCCATGATGTACATACTTTTTAATCCCGAAGATGCTTCTCTAAGCTCCTTAATAGAAGAAGGTTTATCCATCATTATCTTAATCACTTTCCTTGTACCTTTAAACCCTCATATAGCAAATACCCTTTTAGAGCTCCCTATTACGATTATAACCCGACCGACCCTGAAACGTTCGGTAGGAATAATAGAATATAAAAACCCTCGTAACTAGTAGATCTTAATTTAAATGTAATTCGTTTTCTTCTTCTGTCTATAAAATTGTTTATTTGGGAAAATGTACTTAAAGAAGAACTCAGTTAGCTGAATACATAAATATTGGGTTTCTTTAATTACACGCCTGTTTAATTACCAGCGAGCGGAATGCTTACAAGATTTCTATGCGAAGAAATTAAATATGAATTCTAGGGTCGATTCCCGGTTTCATTCCCCTAGCAATCAAAATAACAATTCGCAGGATTGTATTGAATTAGTGGAGGATGAGTTTAAAAACCGCAAAGACCCAAAGAGCTTGTATTGTTGATGAATGGGTATAGCAATCTTTGCCATAACAACGTCCTTCGTTATAACAACTCCTTATCAAGCTTTAGGTTATGAAAATTCGTATTCCATTCCCATTTAAACTGGAACATATAAAGCACATTTTGTGCTCGTCCCCGCGGGATTGATGAAAAACAAATGTAAATAAATTAAAGAAACTCGAGATATGGAATACTTCCCATTCAATGAAAAACGCCTCTGGAATGTTTACTCGGCGAAATATATTCAATACCTTTTTCTTTTCAAATGTATATCTCATTGAGGGTTCAATGACGGAATTAACATCGTTATTATTTCGAGACGGGATATTTTAGAACGATAATCCGAAAGATATATTTGGTGAAAGTACGCAGCAGAGCTCTAATATAATCACGGAGTTCTATACATACCTATAAAAGGGTACTTACCTTAAAGTACACCTCCCCATTCATCTAGGACTTGTACCCTTAAACCGTGGTTCAGCTTTCTGGAAAAAATTTGATTGAAGTTATATGGTATCCAGCTTTGGCATTTCGAACAATATGGTAATCAAGAAGGTCGACGAGCTCAATCGATGGGTTCTTCGGTGTTGAAATATTTTACGGCTGAACGAAGCGGCACAAAATTTTTGGACAGCATTTCATCTTCTGGCCTCTCGCAATGCAATGACATCTTGAATGACCATAACAAAGCTCTGGATCTTGTTTTTTCAACTGACCCTAGCAGTACTACTGTTAGACGCTGCTTGGCCCCCATTTTGCCGGAAACCAGTCACCACCCTGCATTGCACGTTACTTTTTCGTCTGACCTCGCTGTGCCGGATTCTCCATTAATGCACGATTTTTGTTTTAATTTCAAAAAAGCTGACTTTTCTTTAATGAATGAGTGGCTCTCAGACTGTTGTTGGAAAGATGTTTTTACTGCTCCTGACATTGATGAAGCGGTTTCTTGTTTTTACAATCGCATATCTGCGTGCTTTTCACATTTTGTCCCTATACGGAAAGCCAAGGCATCGCTCGGTAATCAACCCTGGCTAAACGGGTCGCTTAAACACTTGAAGAACATAAAGAATAAAGCTTGGAAAAGATTTTGTTCCTCAAAGAGCGATGATGATTTTCGCGCCTATTACCACTTGCGCGAGGAGTTTTTGTTGAAGTTAGATATCTCTTACAAGAATTATATTTCCCGCATGACATCTGCCCTGCATCACGAGCCGAGGCAGTTCTGGAAGTTCGTGAATTCTAAACGTAACTCAGACGGCTACCCTTCAACCTTTACCTTTGGGGACAGTGAAGGCTCTGATTCTCTGACCATTGCTAATTTTTTTAGTGAACTCTTCAAGACTGCGTTCTTGGATAATAACTGTGATATTAGTTTTAATGATTTTATTCACTTGACGAAGCTTCCGCCGACTACTCTTGATACCAAAGATCTTGTAATTGAC
This sequence comes from Dysmachus trigonus, assembly GCA_949715965.1. NCBI lineage: Eukaryota > Metazoa > Arthropoda > Insecta > Diptera > Asilidae > Dysmachus > Dysmachus trigonus. Next base: position 64,709,368 of record OX454322.1, on the reverse strand, counting down.
GAAGCTATGGTCCTAGAGAGAATATCAAAGCTCACTAACGGTTTTTCTTGTGGTCCTGATGGTATTCCTTCTTGTTTTGTGAAGAACTGTGGCATGTCCTTTGTTTCTGTTCTTTGTTATTTATTTAACTCTTCTATTGCCTCTGGGGTTTTTCCCAACGCGTGGAAAATTTCGAATATTGTTCCTCTTTACAAGAGTGGCGACAAATGTGACATTAAGAATTACAGGCCTATTGCTAATTTATGTTGTATCGCTAAAATCTTTGAAGCCTTGATCTGTGATGTTCTTAGTTTTCACTGTAAGCCCTTCTTGAGATCTTTCCAGCATGGTTTTCTGAAGGGTAAGTCTACAACTACCAATCTTGTAGAATTCTCCTCGTACTGCATTCCTGCCATTGAAGCTGGTAAGCAAGTCGACTGTATCTTCACCGACTTTAGCAAAGCCTTCGATAGAATCAACCACAAGATTCTAATTTATAAACTACACCTTCTTGGATTTCCACCTTTATTTGTTGCTTGGCTTGAATCTTACTTGACTAATCGCACACAGCGTGTTATTTTTCGCGGTGTTTTATCTGAAAGCATTCACAATACTTCTGGAGTACCTCAGGGTAGCCATCTGGGACCTTTGCTATTCATCATTTACATAAATGATGTTGGCTTGCTTCTGAATCATTCGAAGATTCTTTGTTATGCAGACGATGCGAAGATTTTTCGCTTAACCTCCAATGAGTCTGATTGTCTTCTTCTCAATTATGACTTAGACACTTTTTCTAATTGGTGTTCTATCAATCGCCTACCTCTTAACATTAGTAAGTGCACCGTGATGTCCTTCTCCCGAAAAAAATCACCTATTTCCTTCAACTATACTATAAGTGATTGTTCTCTATCTAGACTTGACAAAACCAAAGACTTAGGGGTGTGGCTCAACACCAGGTTTTCTTTCGATGACCATGTGGAGGCCATAGTTAGCAAAGCCAATTCTACCCTCGGCTTCGTTAAACGTTGGTCTAAAGAGTTTGACGACCCTTACATCACGAAACTCCTCTTTTGTACGTTCGTTAGGCCTATACTTGAATATGCCAGTCCAGTGTGGTCTCCGTATTACGCTGTACACATTAATCGTATTGAGTCGGTTCAGCGCAGGTTCATTCATTTTGCGCTTCGCGGCTTACCTTGGGTCAATAGACTTTTTCTTCCCCCCTACATGAATCGTCTTAATCTCCTCTCATTAAAGACTCTTGAGCAGCGTAGAACTGACTCCAGAATTGCTTTTGCTCGTGATTGTTTGCGTGGTAGGATTAACTCGCCTGAGATTTTGTCTTCATTTTATATTTCTATCCCAACTCGCTCTTTGAGGGACTTCCGTTTCCTCCATGTTCCGTCTCACCGTACTAACTACGGATTTTTTGAACCCATTTCATCGATGTCGCGCGCAGTTAATGAGAACTATTCTAATTTTGACTTTATATAATTTCTTGTTAACCTGTTAATTTTATTTTGTAGTAGTCAGCTTTTGACAAACTTTTTTGTATAAATAAATAATAAATAAATAAATAAAATGTTTTGAAAGTTTTGCATTAATTGAATTTAAATATTTTTCAATTTCTCTACTGAATTTTTTGATAAATTTAAACACATATTCATATTATCAAGCAATTTTTGCGGCATTCATAGAAATAATCACCGTTCTTCATCTATGTGATAATCGAGAAAATTATTATTATATTATAAATTTTTTTTTTTTTGGTTGTATGGAATCTGAAATAAATTTGGGGTCTATATAATTTGCTATCAAGATTATTTATTTGTACAATTTCATCAAAAATTTGACCATTTAAAACAACAACAAAATATGCCTCTTTATAACTCTAACGAAGCCGACGAGTGTCGGACTATCGTAAATTAAAAGAGCGCAACATAGAAGAAATGGGCTCTTTTAATCCATAATTATGATGGTGAAAGGTTGTTTGGAAGAAATCATGATTCCTCAGGGAGCGTGCAAATACCGATATATCAATTAATAACTCCCTGAAGGCAGTAAAATTCGAAGAAAGTTTGGAGTTGTTTCGCCTGATCTCCAAAGAGTTAAATGACATAATCTGGAGTCTGTCCAAATATCAGTATAATATTGTATTATTCTCCCAAGGAAGGCAGCGAAGAGAAAACCGTGAAAACCTTCAATGGACAATTGCGATAAGATGAATGTAGCAGTCCTGAGCAGACAAGACATAGAGGGGTCATTAAACTCCTTGTACCATCTTCTCACGAACCTCAGCTTTTTTGACGATACAATGAAAAAGAGAAACTCGAATTAAAAACAACCCTTAGATCTCTCACTTATTCTAAACATTTTCGCATCGTCAGCATAACAAAGAATTTTCAAGTGAGAAGGAATAAAAGATAAATCGTTGATGTAGATAATGAATAACAAAGGACCAGGGTGACTGCCCTGCGGTACACCCGACATATTTCTAATATATTTGGGAGAGTCGTTGAGTATGCTCAGTTAAATAAGACGAAATCTTATCAACAAAACATAAAAGAAAACTCAAGAACAGATAACTTATAGATACCGATGCTGTGGTTAATTTTGTCTTGCTAAAATCTGTAAAAATGTTATCAACTTACTAACTGTAGAAGATTAGTGATAGTTGATTTGCCTTTCATTCCTCGTGTTGAAAGGGCATCAGGAATGACTTACAATGGAAATAAAGTATATCATACATATGTAAGCATCTCAAAAAGTTTAGCAATGCAACATAAATTAGCCACAGGTTTATAATTACACTGCAAATTTCAAGTGTCTTAAAGTGAGACACTTATGTGCATTTTCTCATTGTCGCCATAACGACACTTATACGAGCGCGAACGTTTTAGTCTTTAATTTGATTGAAGTGTTTTAATTTAAAACATCTTAGGCGCTTTGAATATATTATGTATAATACTGTGGTAATTTTTTCTCACCGAGCGGCTAGCCGGCAAAGCCACACAATCCTCCTTTGTTACAATTCGGCGAATTTCTTGAGAAATATCTCGTTCACCGAAATAGAGGAGCTCGAAAAGATCGACGAATATTTGACTTCTCTGCCATAGAAACTCGCAAAGCAAGGATCGAAAACACATCCCTATATCTGCCCGATTAAAATACCAGATGTGAATTAAGTAAATGAATAAATGTGAAAATAAGTAAAAAAATGCTTATGCTGTTTTTATTTAAAACAGTTCATCAGATTTACAGTGTAATTAGCGCTTAATTGGAAAAAAAATAATTCGTTTGAAAACTTAAGGTTTTCCGATACGAACAATTTTCAAAATTCGAAAAATTTTAAAACTACGTTTTCTCGATTTCAAAACTAAAAATGTTAACAAAAAAAAATTATTATCGATATTTTTGGAATATGGAAAAATGTTCATAACATATCTCAGATAAAAGTCTTAACCCTTAAGAGGGTTTTGATTTTGTTATCAATATTAAGAAATTCATGAGAATTTCTTGAAAATGAATACTTAGGACTTGATAACGAAGATGATTTCAAAAAGAAATGCTACAAAGAATTTTTTGCTCTATCCTTATTCCCGTCGAAAATAAGTTCCAGCTTTAACGTGTTTTCGAAACTCTTTTTTAAACATTTAAAGTCAGGATAAAAATCTGAAAAAATTCTTGAAATACAAGGGGCATCAGATAAATATTGCAGAAGAAGTATACAGCAGTAGCCATATGTGTTTGCTAAGTTAAAACATTTTCTTTTAAATAGAATTCAGTCACACTTTATGACAAATTCTTTTAGTTTAAGTTAAGTATGACTTTTCAAAATTTCGTTTCGTACAAAAACGTCTGATTTGAATGGATTCACCGTCACCGGCGATAAAAATTTTCTGAATTATTGCTGCTTTTTTGCATAGACTTTGCAGCATTTGGACTCATAAATTCAAGAAGTATGAGAAAAAGATCAGGCCACGGGTGTAAAAAGTTCATGAAATCATATAAGCGTTTTGTTACAGCAGATGCAAAACTTTAAAACTACTGGAGTTGAAGAAGTTCCTAAGAGCTGGGTGTTGGGGTAGAGGAAATATGCCAGCTGAGCTCCCCAAGATCCCAAAGAGCCCACGGGTTGCCTTCTTTTTAACGAACGACTTGAGCTTTATACTTTTTACCTATTTGGATCTTTCCACGAACACATGTGTCCAAGTGGTTGAAGAGGGGTCCCATTCGGGCTTGCATATGAATAAGGAAAGCCACTTTAACCCTACTTCCCTTATAAATGTATATGTATTTTATATCATATCGCTCCTCGGAAAAATTCTAACCTTTGGCAGGATTTTGGTACTTATGCAATGTGCTTTACGTCTCCTCAAGAAAAGTGGCGGAATTACTTCGGTATTCATTTGGGTGAAAAATTTCACCGTGTGGGTGCTGTTTTCCGTGGTATTTAATATGTGACAGGGAGATTGCTTTCCTGCGATACGCCCCAGGGATCGAGGACGAAATTGGCGCTGTAGACCTATTTCCAGTTTTTTTATGAGATTTTACTGGAGTTGAAAGGCTTTTCATGGATTCACATCGATCGTTTCGACATCGGGCATTCACCCTTGATAACGAACAAAATCAAAAATAATAATAATTTGAAAACAAATTATAATAATAAAATTGTAAAACCCCCGAAGGGAGGACAACAAATCCACCCTATGCTACTCCTTGTTTTTATTTAATTAAGTTAATGTTTCCCCTAAAGAGGACAGATATTTTCGTCCTTTATGGTGAATTGTTCGGAAATAAATTCACCATGAGATGATAAAATATTCAGTCTACCTTTTTGGGCCCCTCGGAGATAAATTACCCTCATTCCATACCTCAGTCCGATATAATCTAGAAGCAGAGCTATTCAAATCATAAGAAACAGGTAAATATAAAAAAAAATTTTTAATGCGGTTAACACACCAGAAAAAAAAATTTTTATGAAAATGTAAAATCGCCGCATTATCCGACCCTTTTTGTACAATGAAAAACCTCAGCCATGCTAACAAAAAAAAACCTTCGTGACCAAGCAGTCGTGTCCCTCGTCCTTTTTTTCACGTCATTACATCAAATATTTCAAGAATATTCTCTATTTTGTGGAGAAGACAAAAGGGGATTCGAGCTGATGGATGTCCAGTCTCTCCGCATACATAAAACATGGCTATAAAACTATATCCCTTCGATGCTGTTATCCGTCTCGGCTGAATGGCAACCTCCATATAGCGATTTTGTATTCATTGAACACTGCGAAATCACCTCCTTCGGGCGTTCTGAACTGCATAAACAGATCGTGAAACAAATTTCGTTTGACCCATATAAAACCCGTTTTGCTGTGGATATATTATGAGATGTTTTGGACTTGTATCGGTCATTTCAGATTTTAGTTATGACCTAGAATATTTTGAGCTGAACTTTAATTATATATGGGTCTCCTTAAGGGGGGGGTATGGTTTGAAAATGACTTTTTAAGCAAATTTTTGTGAATTTTTTTTGGAAGTATGGCTACATTATTTTATTTTTAAATTAAACAGGCTTTTTAAGTATAATTCAAAGAATAATTATATGAATTTTCAAGTAAAAATATTAAGAATTGTGACAGCGGTAGCCATTTTTCGCAGACACGTCCAAAAAAAAAATGAATTTGCGGTCAGTCATCGAACAGACTTTCGTCTGAACAGATCGCTTCTACATACTGGTATCGAGTTTGAAGTTAATTGCTGCATCAGTCGGGTTTTGTTTTGAATCTTGCTGAAGTGTAACACGTTGGCCGCTATCTCAAGTAAACGCACGTTTTCGAGTTTGCAAGAAAACAGTGATTCACTGGGCGAGATGCCATCTCGTCCCAGTGAAAAACTGCATTCAGATGCGGGACCTACCGACAAAACTGGTGACCTGACCCTCTACTCAGGAAAGGGAAGTAAACGAGTCGTTCGAAGCTCATCTAAGCAAGGTACTAGCAAACCATCTACCAGCGCTAGCAACTATTTTGCCCCGCTACAAACTGTTATGCAAAACGAAGAAACCGATGGTGAATCGTCCTCAGCTGCTAATCCGACTAATAAGGTTAAACTCCCACCTATTAATGTCATTCAGTGCACTACCGAAAAAATGCAAAATATACTCGAGAAAGCGGGTATTAAAGATTACGCTCTGAAACGAATATCTATTGGCATTAAAATTGTGCCAGGCACTACGGAGGCACTAACTTCCATTTGCAAAACTCTAACTGACTCTAAATGCCAGTACTACACTCATAGTGAAAAACATGAACTGCCGTTTAAAGCTACATTATCAGGTCTGGACCAAATGCCGCCTGATGAAGTACTAAATGCACTGCGTGCATCAGGTCTGAAATGCCTAGATGTGAAACCTATCACAATAAAGACTAACAACTACAACAGAGTGCTGCACTTATTTGTAGTCTACTTCGAGCGCAACTCCATAACGATGAAGGAACTCAGAGAGCGTTACAATGTTTGTAACAAGATTATAGTACGATGGGACTATAAGAAGAAAAAAGCGAATAACCTTACGCAGTGCCACAATTGCCAAATGTACGGACATGGAGAAAAACACTGCCATGTTAAAACATTCTGTGCGCACTGTTCAGGAAACCACCACACAAAAACTTGTTCGAACCAAGATACTATAAAATGTGCAAATTGTAATGGTAACCATAAGTCGACGGACGAAGGATGCCCCAGCAGAGCGAGCTACATCAGCTTGAGACAAAATTTCCAACGTAAAGGTACGCAAAACTATAAATCTGTTAAAGAACCACCGGTACTGGATCAAAACAATTACCCTAGTTTACCAGCCCAACGAACACCTGTTCACAACAACATTTCTACAGGAAACAAGAACTTAATAGGCTATAATGTAGTTGCGTCCAGCAGTAACGGTAATAGGTTCTCTCAAACAAATAACACTAATCTATTTAGCTATGAGGAAATTCTAACATTAACTAACGAAATTATATTTAGTCTCAAAGATTGTACAAGTAAAACTGATCAATTCAATGTCATTACTAGACTGGCACTTAAATACCTGTATGACAACAAATAATATTGCCAAAATAATTACTTGGAATGCGCGAGGCATTCGCAATAAAAGACTAGAATTTTTTAAGTTTATGATTAATCATGACATTGATGTTGCCTTATTAACGGAAACAGGTCTTAACGAAAATATTGCCTTCAATAATATAAATTATAAATGCTATCGGCTGGACAGAACTGGTGCTAGAGGGGGTGGCGTAGCATTGATTGTTCGCAAAAATCTTAAATGCTCACTAATGCCTTTCTTCAAACTATCTGTAATAGAAGCAATAGGGGCTGAAATATCTTTTGAAAATAACGCGAAGGTTAAAATAATCTCCGCTTATTTCCCTGGAGGAAATGCTAATGCAGATAAAAAACGTAAATTTAAGTCGGACTTACTAAAATTATCAAGAATAGACGGTAATGTAATCCTCGGTGGAGACTTTAATTGTAGGCATCCCTCATGGAACTGTATTCGACGAAACACATGGGGATCCATACTATATGAGTTGCTTAACACCACTTCCCTTACAGTACTCTATCCTTCCGATTCTACATTTATACCAACGGCCTCGAAAGCAAATCCATCAACCTTAGACCTGTTTTTAGCCAACTGTCCAAATATTGCAACACAACCCCTGGTAATCAATGATCTATCATCGGACCATCTTCCTGTTCTACTTAAAATTAAGAGGACTATAGTTCATGAAGATCTAATTACACATGACTTTAGCAGAGCGAACTGGTTACGATTTCGATGCCGTATCCAGCACGAACTCCGTCCATTGATGAGTAAACTGTCCCTAGCTAGTATAGATCGTGTATCACAAATTGATGACATGATAACTCACCTATATAGCATTATTAATTTAGCTATAAATCTCTCCGTGCCATACCGAAAGGTACATACTGCACATAGGAACTTTATTCCTTTGCATATCAAGAATATGATCCGACGGCGTAACACAGCTCGTAGAAGATGGCAACGATATCGACTTAAACAATATAAAACGGAAGTACATAAACTTAACGGCCTAATTGAGTTAGAATTAAATGGTTTGAAAAATATAAGCTTCTCAAAGAAATTATCTAAACTAGATAAAGCTTCCAAACCTTTTTGGAATCTTACTAAAATAGTTAAAAATAAAAACCGAACATTACCGGTCCTGAACACAGCTAACCTTCGGTGCATAACTGCCAAAGAAAAAGCTGACCTGCTCGCAGACCAGTTCGCAGAAAACAACAAAATTTCCGTTGGATTAAGCAACGCTAGTACTTGCGCTGAGGTTATACGTTGTGTCCAAGATCTTGTTGGGATAGACATTTTTGTGGACACTAAGATTTATATAAAACCCTCCCAAACAAGAGCATTAATTTCCATGCTTAAAACACGCAAATCTCCTGGGTTGGATATGATACCCAACCTCTGCATTAAATATCTTCCTAGACTTGCCGTTATATACCTAACATTCATTTTTAACGCCTGCTTAAAACTGCAATATTTTCCAGAATCGTGGAAGGTAGCCAAAGTTGTGCCAATATGCAAGCCAACTAAACCAAAGGACAATCCAACCAGTTATCGCCCTATAAGTTTATTACCATCCTTAGCCAAACTATTAGAAAAAATCATAAAAACTAAACTGAATGACTTTATTCATGAAAATAGTCTGCTTCCACACCAACAATTTGGCTTCAGAAGTGGTCACTCCACAATGCATGCAGTGGCCGGATTAGCGCAACATATAAAAACAAATTTAGAAGCGAAAAAATCAACCGGACTAGTTTTACTGGATATCCAGGCAGCATTTGACACTGTATGGCATGACGCCCTTATATTTAAAATGATTAAATTTGGCTTCCCTCCGCTTCTCACAGCTATTACATATAATTTCCTTAAGAACAGAAAATTCTACGTATATGTGGGATCAATAAAATCAAATTGTCAAGAGATAGTGGCCGGTGTTCCTCAAGGGTCAGTCCTTGGACCCATTCTTTACAGCATATTTACAGCAGATTTTCCAAGAATAGATAACTGTTCCTCGTCAATTTTCGCGGATGACACCGCTCTGTATTCTTCAGCAGAAAATCCTAGCGAAATCTTGCAATCTCTGCAGTCTGGACTGAATACATTAGAAACTTATTTCCACAAGTGGAAAATTAAATTAAATGCGGGAAAAACCCAAGCCATGTTTTTCACGAGACGAAGAAAACCTACTTATCTTCCATCTTACAATCTAGCATTATGTGGGCAAGAAATAATTTGGTGTGAGAGTGTAAAATACCTTGGAATTACTCTCGATAAAACCTTAACGTATAAGCTACACATCGAAAATATGGTTAATAAAACAAACCTCCTGACCAAGATTCTATATCCGTTCATAAATCGTAGATCCAAACTTAGTCTAGACAATAAACTTTTAATCTTTAAAGTGATTTTCCAAGCAATCATGCTTTACGGTGCACCCTTGTGGTACAAAGCTGCACGATGCCATATTAACAAGCTACAGATAGCACAGAACAAACTCTTAAAGATGATCAACAACCTGCCATGGTGTTTCTCGACGCACCATCTACACGATATATCGCAGATACAGCTAATAGCAGAAAAAAGCGTATCGTTGGCAGAAAAATTTTATGAGAGCTGCTCATTTTCGGACAATCCTTTGATAAGGCAACTCAATGTATAATGTTAAGTTAGGTACTAGGTAGGTTAGGTAGTTAGTTAGTATAGTAGGTAAGAGTAGGTAAGAATAGGTAGGTTCTATTTGGAGGTTTTTGAATAGTACACTAAATGAACAAAAATTTAATTAGTCAATATTATATTATAGTTGAAATATGTATTATTTACATAAAACTCTTTAAAATGAATATCATACTGCTGTAAATATTGTGAATTGTAATTATAAAGCAAAATAAAATAATAATAATGAATTTGCGGTGGACATCAGAACTCGTCACTGGATAATCTGAAAAAAAAAATTCAAAAAGATTATCTTAGTTTATGAGTTTCTCGATGGAGTGACGTCGAGCTTTTCAATTTTTATCGATTTTTGAGTTTTTGGCATCACTTAGAAGTAAAAAAAACGAAATTTTTTGTAAAAAAAGTGCGAAAATCAACATATTTATTATTGTTTATAAAAAAATATGCATAAAAAAAAAATTATCTCGATGTCACTCCATCGAGAAACTCATAAACTAAGATAATCTTTTTGAATTTTTTTTTCAGATTATCCAGTGACGAGTTCTGATGTCCACCGCAAATTCACTTTTTTTTGTTGAATATGTCTGCGAAAAATGGCTACCGTTGCCACAATTCTTAATATTTTTACTTGAAAATTCATATAATCATTCTTTGAATTATACTTAAAAAGCCTATTTAATTTAAAAATAAAATAATGTAGCCATGCTTCCAAAAAAAAAATTTCACAAAAATTTGCTTAAAAAGTCATTTTCAAACCATACCCCCCCCTTAAGCTAAAATCGACTGCTATTGTATAATCTTGAAGCTCAAAGAGCAACTTAACCAGGGTGGAAAAATCAATTGTTTATTACAAAATCTTGTCCTTTAATATCTTAAGAACATTAAAACAAGACTATTGAACCAATAAATATACAATTTTATCAGATTGTTGACTACATATCTCTTTATGGTTCGAATTAAAGGAAAAACGATATTTATAATCTACTATCTATATTGAAATAAAAGCAGCCTTTTTTGTTTTTTTAAGTGATCTGAATCACCAACAAAGAATATTTTTTCGGTCCCTCAATCAAGGGTGTCTGAAGGCCACATTATCATAATAATTTTAGTAGGTAAAATAACAATATAAACAAATAGTTTGCAATTCGACCATATACCCGGTTTCACTTGGCATAGCAAAAATACGTACCATCAATAACATTTCATGTACAAATTATAGCCAAGCCTTGCGTCGTGACTCGTTTTATTTGTACATAAACTTGTTAGTAATATTAGCTGATCTTGCCTTAAATTGAGATTCACATTCAGAGTGGATGAACGAAACCTTAGGAAATCCGCTTCTACAAACTAGCTACAGCTTCTTTCAGCCTATTAACTGCATGAAGTTGAACATCAATAAGAATGCTGATTTGTTTGATGTCCGGGCTTACTGTCTGTCAAAAAAAAAATTGATTACTCCTACAAACTCTAACACTTTCATCTAAGATTATTTCAAGTGTCTACATCTTAACTTAAAAAAATTTCGTATTTAAACTTAAGAGTTTAGTCTTCTGTTTAAACGCGAAAAATTAACTTTTTTTTTAAATTGGTGTATAAAAAAATTACAAAAAAGAGCGACTTGAAATTTTACACACTTTTTTATTAAGATTTAGAGCTTGCATGCAGGCTCTGTAGCACTACGTGATGAAAATACAATAGCGCGGAGTAAAATTTGAAGAAAATATCCATCTGTTAGCATAACACAAAAAAATATTATATTAGTTTTGAGTACAATCTATGCCCCTGACCTCAATTTAGAGCAAAAAATAAATTTTTGACGATTTTTTCAATTAAAAAAATTACCAAAATTTACACACCTATGTTCAAATGTGTGCCAAATCGCAAAAAACGTATATTTTCACCTAAAATTAGGTCAGGGGCATAAACTGCACTCAAAACTAATAGAATATTTTTTATATTATGCTTAAAGGTGGATATTTTCTCCAAGATTTTACCCCATGCTATTGTATTTTCATCACGCTGGCCGCCATTTTTTTTTTTTTAATTTTTTTTTTTTTTAATACAAATGTAAACTTGAAAGCTTAGTAAAAAGTATGTAAAATTTCAAATCGCTATCTTCTTTCGTTACAATGGAAAAAGAGCATAAACTACAAACTACTACTCTAAACAATTTTGGGGTAATTTTACTCCCTTTTTGGAAGGAAATTGAAAACCTTCCATAATGGTAGTGAAATTACACGTAAAAAATTACGCAAATGTCTGTGTAAAAGTACATTTTTCTTGTGTAAAATGATTACATATAATATATATACTGAAAATCACACAGAAAAGATTTGTAGTTTGCATAATAAATTTTTTTACTTCTTTAAAGTAGGCAAATTTACACATAGCAGATGTATTTTTTTTGGAATTAAATACTCCTTTGAATACAGTATTTTTACAATACATTATCTCCAATGAATGGGATAAAATGAAGGAAGTAGTAGAAACAAAGTTATTTTAATAATAAATTCGCAATAGCTTATTGTTTGTTAAGTACTTAATAAACTCATAAAAATAAAACATATGAACTTATGATACATAAAAATAATATAAAGAAACCTTTTTCTCGGCGTTTTGTATATTATAGATATATTAAAATTAGTATAAATGAATACATATCATATTTAATTTTTTGAAATCCCTTAATCTAGTTATTTTACCTTTTTGTTTTATTTTACACCCTTCAAACAAAATATTTTCCACAGCATGTCAAAACTTTAAGGAATACCTTCACAAAGTTATTGAGCCTTCATTTTATTTGACTGAGAGAGTTTAGGTCGTAGATTTACATCAGTTTGACGTAATTTTACATATTCATTGCACGTTTACTAGTATATACTAGGGTGCTTTTTTTTTCGTGACTATTTTTTTTTTGTCAGTCCCACCTCGAAATTTTGTGACAAATACCTAAACAAAAATTCCCTGAAAATTGGAGCCCTTAACATTAATATTAAGTACTAGACGAAGGCGTATAAAGATTTCCCATATAAAATACACGTAAATTTTGATTATTTTTCTTCAAAACTCTACAGCTCAGAGGCATTTTATGGTATAATCTTGGTCAATGGTAGGATTTCTTCAGAATAGAAGTCTCTACAAAAATCTCCATTGCGGCGTAACCCTAACTCCCACCAGCGAGGTAGTACGGGTCATTAACCCCAATTTTTCCACGAAATTCTCGCTTTTTGCCCCTATCTCGTAAACAACAAGAGGTACAGAAAAAGTGAATATGACAAACTTGTAGAACATTCAATTGCCTACAAAAAAGTTCCGAACACCAAATCGCTAACATTGATATTTCTTGAGATATTGGGCTTTGAAGTTGAGCTAGTGTTTCTACAATTTAGCTCAATAATACATGAAACTTCCACACTATCTCAACTGGGTAGAAAAAAATAAGGGATGATTTATTTTGCATTCACCTGTGAACCGTTTCTGTTGAAACTTGGCACATATTTGTAGTTCTGATGAAACTATAACATAATGAAGACCTGGAGTTAATCTGCGGATGAAGACGGAAGACAGTTGAAGGAACTCCTCGTGTTTGGGCTTATTCCATTCATTTTGATAAGAACTAAGACCTAGGTTATGACTGTAATCGAGGGTCTGATGATGGGGACGGAAGACTGTCGAGGGAAGTCCTTATTTGGAAAAAAAAAACTTTTTAACAACAAATTAAACCAACGAAAAAAGAAACTGAAAAGCGAAAAATCAAATAAACCTCTTTAGTCTTAATAACTAAGCTTCTAAACTAATGTAAGTAACTAATTTTAAGTCGGCGCCAAACAAACAATCAACGAAGATCATTAAATTATTTTAAAGAAATAATCAAAACAAAATAATATCAAAAGCAACTTGAAATCTCTAGCGATAAACAATAACATTTCACGATTTGTTTGGCGCTGACTCAAAATTAGTTACTTTCATTAGGTTAGGAGCTTAGTTATTAACACTTAAAAGGTTTATATTATATTTCGCTTTTCAGTTTCTTTTTTGGTTGGTTTATAAATGATAAGTTGAGAATGAGAAAGTGTCAGCCTGATGGGTGTCACGATTGCTCACGGTGGACAAAAAGCGAATCCGGAATCGTCGGGACCACTGCGACTTCTTTCTGTTCCCCAACATGAAAGCGTGGCTCGCGTGCAAAAGACTCAACTCAAACAAAAAGGTCATCGTTAAGACAAAACCTTATTTGGAACAGTTTGAGAAATCGTATTTTTTGGAAGGGTTAAAGAAGTTCTGAAAAGTGTGTCGTCCTAAAAGAAGATTACGTTGAAAAATAAAAATAAAAATTGCAACTTCATTCCTAACACGAATTGATCCACCCTCTTACGTCGAAATTTAAAAACCAACTATTTCAGTTTTTAAAGATCAATCGTTTTGATTATGTTTAATATATGGACATGATGTGACACAAAAAGTTAATTTTTTTAATTTACTAGGAAAGGTTCTACAGCCATTTGAAAATCATAAAAAAATCGTATTTTCAATCATTTAAAAAAAACAACGTATTTTCAGGGTGCTAGAATACTTCGAATAAAAATATTTTTTTATTTTCGTATTTTTTTCCTAAAACGACTGTATTTTAGCTTTTAAATGCGACCACAAATGTTCAAATAACTCTAATAGAACAATTTTGACAGCGCATGGTAGTAGAGCGTAAAAATCACACTTTTTGAGTGCTCTAGTGGTTGTGCACCGAAGCTGAGACATCAAAAAAATTAAATGATGGTGAATTTTCTCTTCTGACATCTAAACAAAGATACCCACCAAGTTTCATCGAAATAAAAAATAGTGCGGCTTCAATTTTTTTTTATTTTGATGATTTTGTGTGGAATGACTCTTTTTGATTTTATTTTGAGGGAATATGGTAATCTGCTTTTATTGCTGTCTGCGAAACGTACTCGAAAGCTATGAAATCCAAATCTCTGTTGGTTAATTAAATGCATACAATCAAAGTAGTAAATAGCATTTATATTATACATAACAATTAATCTATATGGCCTACGTTTTACTATCACACAATTTACTTTAAAAAAACGTAACAACTGCATGATTCGAATGAATTAAGAAAAATATCAAACTTTCCTCTCTGATAATTTCAATTTACGACGCCGCCGTTGTTGATTGTCTCCGGCTCATTTGCTTTTGCTAGCAGCTATCAATAATAATTTTTCCCCAGGGATATTTTCAATGTTTCCGATATTTTGTCGTCCTCAGCAATATTCCATTAATGACAATCGAAAATATCGTATTTCCAGCCTCCGATTTACCCTTAGTAAAAAAAACTCGCCATCGTTATGGTAATAATTGTTTTCTAAAATCCAGATAACTTTTCCAACAGGCATAGATTTCATCGGAAAAAATACATATCGCAAAGTCAGTCTGTCATAAAAAAAATAAATTTAAATATCGGGAAATTGCGATGGCACGGGATTAAAATTGAATATTAATTGCTTTCGCTGTTTTGAGTTCTTTGCGCCCAGCGTTGACCGCATTTTTATATTTTTCCTATAATTTTGCCGAATTGCAGGCAACGAGCCCCAAACCGAATCGCGGCGCGGTGAAATTTATGAATTAAGGTACGGACACACCAAAAGCGAAGCGAGCGAAGCGGCGCGAATAATTTAAAATTTGGGAACATTCTGTCGCAGTAGACGCTTCGCTCATGTCGCGTTCTATTCGGACACTTCAATTGATTTGTACGGCACCCAAATTTTTAAATTGTTCGCTTCGCTCGCGTCGCTTTTGGTGTGTCCGTACCTTTATTATTTGAGCTTTCAGCTCCACGGGATATAAATAAAGCCCACAAAGCGATTCCTTGTCGCCCCTACGAAATAAATCAACCTTTGACACTATTATCTCAGGATAAATGGTGAGTTAAAGAAGGGCGTCAAAAACCCTCAAGTACCCAAGATCACGTTTCGTCAGATGTCTGTGCATAAGCAAAAACCACCCTCACATCAGTGGGGAACTGATACACCCAAAGAGATGAAAAATCCCAGGTTTTGAGGTCTGTTTGACTCCGAAATACACATGGGGTGTAATTGAGGTGAGGCGTGGGACGGATCCATCATATCTCGGGAACCGGGAATTTATCCTGACTTCTTAATCATAAGAGAACCCGCTCGAATTCACAGCTCAGCAGCCACTTGTGTGACGCTGTGGTGTGGGTGACATTTGAGGGATAAAAAGCTTAGATAAAACAGATATAGGATACATGGCACACCTGTGCGAAACAAGACAGGACCAAGCTCGACTCTTCAATATCTTTTTATTTAACATTTTGAAATAAAAGGCTATTATTATATGACTTACAAGATAAAATAATTTCGTAGGTATTGAAAATATTTGGACGATAGTTTTGGATAAATAGAAATACTTATAATATGTTTAGAAAAATTAACTCCCTTTTGACACAGTCGAAACGTTCTTCAAAAACCTGTTCAAAAAAAGATACGATTGCTACAGTAAAATGGAAGATACGTTTTATGTTATCCAAAAAACCTTGGAAAAACCATGTAAACAAAGTCTGTCTGACAAGAAGAACTTCCGGTTGGGAAATGAAGTTTAGATCGAGGCTTCGTGCCGTGATAGATTTCAGACAGTGTGTTGGAATATGAACATAATAAGAAACGATGCTCAGCGGTTTTTGAGAAAATAGAGGTTTCGATTAATTTATCAAATAAAATAAAAAAGCCTTTCATTTCAACTTATAATTTATTGCGTAAAAGAAGAGAGAAAAGCGATCCCACTGCAGCCGTCTACTATATCTACAAATTTGCATTCGAAAATTGCACACGAATAGTAAAAGTTATATAATGTAAATTATTTTGAAAGGTTAAGAAAAATTTAAAATTAGCATAATTTACCCAATTTTCAATATTTTAGCTGTTGTTATATTATTTTATTTGATAAATTTAAAGATACTTCTATATACAGCAAAATTCAAAAATGTGTTTAAATACCAAATCAATTAAGTTAAAATTAGTAACATATTGTAGTGTATTGTTCTTACTAGAAAGATCTAGCACATTCCTCGACCCTGAATATAATGAAGATTTCTATCCGGTAATAACATTTTGAATAGATGGACTACATTCATAGAGTTTTTCTGATTTTAATTTTTTTGTATCATAAAAATCTACAAATGCATTTCTACTTGTAAGTTTTTGATAAAAGCTGCCAACCATGAACAAATCCGAAAAACATTATTATAAAATCGTGTTACAATAAATAAACCATAAAGAGAAACGATCTTTCTCTTGGACCGTGTTATTTTAAAATTGTATACAAAATTATTGGGGTGTATTATTATACTATTACCCTATGAACAAAATTTTGAATATCATGAGTAGAAAAATTTTAAAAATATCATATCATCTTTGGATTTCTTATGATAATTCAGAATAAAATTCCATCAAATAAGGATTTTGACACAAATTTCACTTGAATTTCAATCCAATATGATAATTTTGAAATGGATTACGTTCGAAATTCTATATTTCGTTCAAAGTCTGTCCAGAATCAAATATAACGACCAGGTCCTTAACATCAAAAACACATATTTAACTAATTTTATATTCAAAATACATATTAACCCTTATCACTCCAACCGGCAATCATATTGCCACTTCATTTTCAAGTAGATTTTTCAAACACCAATATTCTAGCATCTCAATATCTTTTTGAAGGCAGAGGCACTCAGTTCCGTATGGTATTTGTGACTCGAATGTCTACTTTGTTGTATATTAAAAAAATAAGTGGACAAAGTATTGTTCCTTGAGGAACACCAGAAGGCACATGTCCCATATGAGTTAGAGCCATTAAAACTACAGTACTACACCTATTAGTGAGAAAATTACAGTATACTATAAAAACGTAGTAGAGCAATTTTTGTTAAAACCCTTCCGCGATTAATTTTGTCGGACTCTTTTGAAAAGTGAGTAAAAACAACATCTACTTGGAAACCACCAGTAAAAAGAACTAAGTTAGTAGTAGGGGAACATCCTGGAAAGATACCATATTGTTGTTCAGAAATGAGTCCCTTAACTAGTGGGAATAGAATACCAAGACTATCATCGTTTTGGTCTTGCTCATATGTGCTTTTATTTGAATTAAAAATGAATCTGTTTAATATTTTTCTCATTATAAATATATCATGATGTTAATTTCGTTTTAATCTGGCTAATTTTACTTTATAATGTACAGAAATAAGCAAACTTTAAACAGAATCGCCTTGTTTTCCCCCTTTGAGCAGCATTGGGTACATACACAGCCAAGAGAAAAATCCCCTCATTTTTGGGTTGTTTAACTCCGGTCTGAAATCCACACGGGATATAATTTAAAGCGTGGTACGTGAGAGATCCATCATATCTCGGGAATCGTGAACTAATCCCGACTTTCTTAATGATGAGAGGCCCCGCTGGAAGCTCGCAGCTCGCAACTCGGGAGCCAGCCACTTGTATGACGCCGCGGTGCGGGCAGACGACCCTTGATGGATAAGGCTAAAAGATAAGATAGGGCCTGTGTAAAAACAAGTAAAGGTCCTGTCCTGTCTCCGGCTCAGCAGTACAAGATTCTCTTTATCATGGCATCTTGAGATAACTGAATTTATTGTCAGTGGCTGGAGATTTTTTGTTGTGGTTCTTGTTGTTGTTGTTGCTTGTGTTGCTTGTTGTTGTTGTTGTTGTCCCGAACCCTTCCTCCACTTCGATAAGAGTTCCTGGCTCTGAATTGTATAGTAGACGGACGGCACACGATGCTATATACGGGCGCAACATTTTTCGGGGAGCTTCAGCCATAATCGACACGGGACAAGAGGGCGCATGATTCCAGAGAGCTCCGTTCCCGTCGGGAGAAGTCTTCATTATGTCGGGATGTGCCTGTGCCCGACTATGTACATTGGTTACATGAAACAAACAGTTCGAGTTCCGCTCTTATACAGTTAACAAGTACTATCGGGAGTGCCGTGCGATTTTGTGTAAATCCTTTCATTTTTAACCCATTGTGCAGAAGTATCTTAAAGATAAAATCCTCCCTTCCTCCAAAAGGGCTGTGAGTGCGACGAAAAAAATTCAGTCGAAATGGACGTGACCCCGCTGGACTACTTTGATCCGGATGATATTTGCAAATTTGAGTTATTCGGACTATCGAATGCCACAATGGTGCCGGTTATGATTACAATGACGCCGACGATGGGTATACAAACACAACATCCCCCCAATCAGGGGCTACCACCGCCCGGTGGGGTGATACAGAACCCCATACAGACAGCATCAGCTACCCTACTCCCACCGCCGCAACTGACTCCGGGCATTCCTCTTCTCCCAGCGAAAATTTCACAGGAACAACTCCAAGCATCAGCGGCGGCAGCGGCAGCCGGGATTATGGGGTCGGGTGGCTCCGTGGCGATTGGAAGCTGTGGCGGGCTCATCTATCAAAAGCTCCTGCCACCCACTCACCATGCTTGTGGCCATCATTACCAACAGCAACAGCAGCCCCATTTCCAGTCGAAAGCTCAAGCTTTAAAGTTTATGGAAGCATCATGTGAGGGACCGGGACCGGTACCGGGACGCCCAGGATCCGCGACAACAGCGACATCAACGACGACGACAGGGAGTAGCGCGCCAGGAATGGGATCCCTATCCTGCATTCCGGGAGCGAGCACAATTGCCACAGAGGGCGGAAGTCTTGTGGGCGGGGGGTGTGGGGCAGGGTGCAACGCTCTGATGATGATTGGCATCGGGGGCGGAGGCGGCGGAGGGGGCAGCATCAGCGAGGATCCCGTGGGAAGTCTGGACCATGACAAAAAACATCTGAAACAGCAGTGTAATTGCACCTACATGAGCTTTGATAACTTCACGGATTACCAAGTAATTCAAGTTTTTTTTTTTTTTTTCTTTTATCCCATTTTTTTTTCCCATCTTAATAAAAGAGAGTGAAAATAGAGACGTATCCCCCCATTTTTGCCTTCCTCCACTTTCCCCCCAGTCAATCAAATATATTCTCAAGGATTCATGCCTCCTTTGAAGCGAAAAGTGAAAACGTTGTATCCTATTACAGAGACACACTGCGCCTCCTTCAGGCGTTGACTTCAACTAACGTACTCCGCCACTTTTTGGCTCCTTGTTTCCCTTTGATCCCGCAGGATTAGATGGTCCTGATTTATCGGTTTGTTTGTTTCCCTTTCCGTCTAGCATCATTTTATTTTATGTGTATGTGTCTTCTCCGTTTTCGTGTGAGGGCTCGTCGTCTCTCCAATTCCAATTCCAAAAATCGTATCCAGAATTGTCTTACGTTGCCGAAATGTCTTCGGGATTTTTGGGCTAATGAAAACTTTTGTTCCAGCGATTTAAGCAGAAACGGCACGTGGTTAACTTCGGATCTTATTTTTGGGGTTGTTAACAACAACACTTAGTAGGGGGGACTCTGTAGGGAGGAGGTAAATTTATTTTAGAAGAAAAAAAAAATAAATGGTAATTTCTATGTTTGTAATATCTTTATCTTCGATCGCTTTTCGTAATAGCTGTCGTTTGGTAAAACTGATAACAAACAATTGTAGCGAAAGGATATCTTAAATAATTCACATGACCATTTTCAAAAACAAAGGAATTAAATTCTACTTTTTGGTTCCGTGCTGTCTGCCACCGACCTCTAACTTTTAAACGGTTAAAAGTATCATGTTGAAATTTGGGCATAAGAAAAGAGAATTCAAAATTCATCAAGAATTTAAATATCTATGGGCCCAAAAATTAAATTTTATCGTAGACAATTTTGATATGTAGGAAATGATACACCGTTGGGCAGGTCTCGTGATGGAGATTTCAAATATGTACCATATTTTATGAATAAATAGCGGGCCATCTGTTAGTTTCGTTTTAAATTACATGTTATTTTGCCATAGATAGTTCTTCCGCGCTAGAAAAATTGATAAAAACAATGTATAATATCTCCGTCGTACGAAATGAATAGATTTTCGCTTGAACAACGTTGAAAAATATTGAAAACTTATTTCCAAAGTGAGTACTGTGTTTTCGAAACAATGCGAATTTTGAAAACAAATTTCAATCGAAGTAATGCACCAACTGCGTCTACTGCACGCAAGTTTATGAATAAAATTCGTGGGATTAGTATAGTCCTATGTGCTCAGCCGAGAACCTCAACTCGCCACAGATCTCAGCAATTCGATATTAGCCGAACTAACCTTCTTATTCCCTTACAAGGTCCAAGTAACTCAGGAATTGAACTTTGACGAGGTTTCTCCAGCACAATGGCACTACGTGCCACACAAACCGTGCCACAATTGATCTTTTGCGCACCAAGTTCAATAATCGTGAATTCAACCATTTTAGAGATGCGCCACCGTACAGCTGCGATGTTATAATGACAATTCAGAAACGATTCAGGCACTTCAACATAATATTGATCGATTTGTGAAAGAGAGCCCGAAACCACCCAAGGCAATGAGTTATTAAATTTATTCTAATTTTATTCGACTAAACTCTTCGTATAATTTTCTATAAAATGTACACCTTTGTATGGAAAAAATTTTGCCTTGTAGTTAAGCCGGCATATGATATTTTGGAGCGGAATTTTTAGCTACAATATTTACTTTACCTATTATTGTTTCTCTGGTTGGCTTTAGTTAGTTGAAGATGCTAGGGGAAATTTGATTGGTGTTTCTTTAAATGATTAAAATTCAAAGTCGAGCCCTTAAAGTGAGAACCAAAAACTAACTCTTATTTTTTTCAATCTGATGCAACTTGATGCAACACAAAAAAAAGCAATCCAACAATATTATGCCAACTCAACCAACTTTAAATTTTTAATTTTTTCTTGTCTAAATCTAAATTATCTCATTATTAAATATTCTCAAGAATTTTACCTTAGTCAAAAACGCTATATTTAAAATAACGAAAGTTCTATTTTCTTGTTTAATCTTTTTAATCATATAAAAACAATTAATGAAATATTTCAGTTCTTAATTTCAAAAAATTTATTTCATGCACACCTCTTTCTATAAAAATGAAAAATGTTCTGAAATTGTGAGTAAGTCGTCAAATCATCGTGAATAATTTTAACCCAACGTGGATCCCTATATAACAATTTCCTACCAATCGAATTAAAATCGTTTTAATTGTAATTCTGCGATCCCTGTGTAAGAAATTTGAACAAAATTATAAAAATAGCACTCATTTAATTATTTCAATAGAAAGCTTGTGATAAATAGGCGAATCAAGTTAATTTACACTTAGGTTCTCTATTAGTAGCTCTATGGAGCCCTAACTTTTGCGTGTTCGACTCGTATTTCACCCGAACTTCTACATTCATTCGCAAAGAGGGAATTGAGCTTATACATACGTACACAAAAGGTACCTGACTTTGTCGTTTATTTTTTCGGATACCTACCCAAAAACAAAACTATTGTTTTCACTAAAATATATGTCAGCCCTCTAAACAAAATAAACTGCTGACTGTAAAGTTTTCCAAATATGTCAAGTTGTTACCACTAGACACACATTGTGAGCAAAATAAGGAAAACCGCACTAGTAGTTTAGTGTCGAGTATTAAGGTGGAAGGTGATTAATTAATTTAATTTGTGTTCCTTCCGGTATTTGCTGATGAGTTTTCAAGAATAATGTGTTCCATACCGTCAAAGGCAAAAATGAACCACTAATTGGATCACTTCACTTTGAAAAATATTATATAATAATATATATAGCTAGCAATTTTCCCTTATTACAATAAATAAAGTTTTAAAGCATCCAGGACGAATGGCATGGGTTCAATATTAAAGAAAAAGTACACTAATCTGCAGAAATTTTGCCCCGAAACAGTTGATAGTATAGTTTTATGGGATTTTTTCCGTAGATTAACAATCCGAAAACGAAAATGTTCCATCACATCACGTTTTCAAGGACAATAGTATTTTAAAACTTTTTGAAAATATCTTTAAAAAAAAACAAAATATCGTATTAGCTTCAAATAAGGTTCAAATGAAGTATATATAAAATCCCTATCTAAAGCTATATAATATTAGTTATTTATTAACATTATTAAAATTTGTTAGGGAAGAAGTTTTTCATAAGCCTTTCCCTATGACTTGTGGAATAAATGAAGTGGAACTCATAAAAACTAGTCTTTTGAATAAAACTTAATAAAAAGGTTACAAATAATACAAATAACTGATATTTTATGTATATAGTTAAGTATTTAAGCTTTTTTTTGTTGAATCATGTCTCAAACTCCTACAACTTCCCTATATGTTTGTAAGGAACTAACAAAAATGGCCAAAATACGGCTTTTAACCTTTTCAACCCTACTTTTCTCGAAAATTTGATGTCATAGAACAAATTCATTTTCGGATTTATCTTTTAAAAAAAAATCCTATCAAAAATATCTATCACTCTATCTGGAAGAGCGATAAGCTATTTACTCACACTTTAAGAGTACAGAAAAATTTTGCTTTTTTGAATTTTTACATTGGTTTTTTGGTCACACACATTTTTTCAAAAAAACATCCAAAAATGACAAATTACACAGCCACACAAAAAAAGAAAAGTGGTCTGTACTTTACATGCGATATATGGTTTTCGATGTATCGCGCGCTGAGCACGAATCTGGAGTCAGAATTGAGCCATCACATCACAGTTAATTCCTAACCTAAAAAAACAGGTAAAAAATAGCAAAAATCCGGATAAATGTACAAGGAAAAATACAGGAATTTCTTTTTTCATATACATTTGTAAATTTTTATGTAAAAGAACCCCGTGAACCCAAATCCACCGTCAGAGTTGAGGCGGCACGTCACTTTTTTTTTCCTAACCTCAAAAAACCGGATTCGTGCTCAGCGCGCAAAAATACATTGAAAACCATATATCGCATGTAAAGTACAGACCACTTTTCTTTTTTTGTGTGACTGTGTTATTATATTCAAAAATTCAAAAATCCAAATCCAAAAAAAATATATATCTTTGTACTCTTAAAGTGTGAGTAAAATATACCTGCAAAATTTCAAAACAATATCTTGATTCCTTCTGTTAAAAAAAAAACTTACTTTTTCATTTCCCAGCAAAAAAGACCCCTTAAGGAAAATGGCGGTAAAATAAAAAATCAGTGAAAAGATCCAACTTATAACTCGGTCATTTTCGTAAAAGTAGAAATTCTCTTTTGTTCAATTTTAATGTATTAAATATGGGAAGTTGTTGACATATTCTAACAATATAAAATTAATTAAATATTTATTACAAATACATTTTTTTACATTATTTCACTATTACTCACTTGTAGGCGACTTACGAAGTACAGAGTAGGCGCTCTAAAGAAAATTTCAATTCTTAATATTATTTGCTTTATATTTCCCAATAAATTTCAGATACACAATAACAAAAAATTTATTTTGTTAATCATTAATCATTTAATAATTATTCTACATATCCTATGGCTGCAATTCACCTTTGCTTTAAATCCCCCATCGATAACTTGAATAGTTAAATGAAAGTCACAGAACAGCAAAAGCAAAACAAGTTCTTCTACAAAACTTTAATGAACGTGTCAGTTACAGGACAAATCCTTGATTGCCCATAGATTCTTGATCCTCCTCAAACTAGGATTACAGCATAGCTAGATAGGCCAAGATACGCTATTGAATTTTCTTCATAAACTCATTGAAATATTCACGAAATAACCCTGCAAACGGAATACTAGCGAGCGTTTTGGGAAGCCTTGCTGACACTACTTGACAGCATAACGAATTTATTAACCCCTGGGTTATACATCGTATTTTGCTAGCTTTAGGCGCAATCACCAGTCGGGAAGAGTTTCAATTTACTTCCTGCACAGCAGCCAGAGAAGAATAATTTTCTGGTAGGAAACAAAATGGACATTGATGTGTGAGCAAAGGGCCCAATTTATTCTGCTTTATACACAAAATATCTACGCATTTCAGCTTTTACTTTGTATACAAAAGTGAATTACATAATTTACTCACAATTCTGCCTCTGAAGCTTTTATGAGAAATTATTATTTAGCTTCTGGCAAATAAGTTAGGAATATTCATTACTTTCAGTACAAATTCTAACCTTAAGGCCTCTCACAGAATACCGGAGCAGAAACTTGAGTAGAGATGAAAATGTTAGAAATGGTTTAATTTAAGCTAAAAAAATGTTTTGCTCGGCAGAGCCTACTTCCTGCAAATAACATAGATTAAAAAAGTTTTGCAATCAAGAATATACAACGAAAATACATACTTAAATACTTAAATACTGAAAACTTTTATTTCTACTACTAGCAATTTTTAAACGAACACGAAAAACAGGCGCGAACGCAATGACAAAATAAATAAAAAATATTTTAAATAAATATCCAATTCCAATCTCTCGGATATCTGAATATCTGAAATAATTTCGAATTCAGGATTCAAAATCCGGCCTATCTGGGTATCTATCGGTGTAACCCTAACTCCCACCAGCGAGGTAGTACGGATCACTAACCCCAATTTTTCCACGAAATTTTCGCTTTTTGCCACTATCTCGAAACCAACAAGATGTACAGAAAAAGTGAATATGACAAACTTGTAGCAAATTCAATTTCCTACAAAAAAGTTCTGAACACCAAATCGCTAACATTGATATTTCTTAAGATATTGGGCTTTGAAGTTGAGGTAGTGTTTCTACTATTTAGCTCAATAATCCATGAAAATTCCACACTACCTCAAATTCAAAGCCCAATATCTCAAGAAATATCGATGTTAGCGATTTGGTGTTTAAGAACTTTTTGGAGGAAATTGAATTTCCTAAAAGTTCGTCATATTTAGTTTTTCTGTACCTCTTGTTGTTTACGAGATAGCGGCAAAAAGCGAGAATTTCGTCGAAAAATTGGGGTTAGTGACCCGTACTACCTCACTGGTGGGATTTAGGGTTACACCGCAATGGATACTTTGTAGAGCATTCAATTCTGAAGAAATCCTACCATTGACCAAGATTATACCATAAAATGCCTCTGAGCTGTAGAGTTTTGAAGAAAAATAATCAAATTTTACGAGTATTTTATATGAGAAATATATATAAGCCTTGGTCTAGTACTTAATATTAATATTAAGGGCTCCAATTTTGAGGGAATTTTTGTTTAGGTATTTGCTACAAAATTTCGAGGTGGGACTGAAAAAAAAAATAGTCGCGAAAAAAAAGCACCCTAATGTATATGCATCAGTATTAAGGGGTTTTTGGAGTCGCTGATTACGAATCTGATGTTAAATTTTAAAAGTTCAAAATGGTGGATCCAACATGGCGGACAATCTTTTGAAAAATACACCAGTTTTTATTTTAAAAAAACAATAAATAAAAGTACCCACTAAATGTGCGTGTCCGCAGATAAAAAAAAATACGTGTCTCTTATTTTTCGATACTCTATAACATATTTCAATTTCATCAAAATCGGTGAGACACACCTAAGAACGTTTCCTTGAGAGTGCTTTTACGATCGGATTAATACGACCACGCACTTGTGTCCATTTATACGATCTCATTTGTATCCGTAAATTCTGTGCAATCTGCGGGAAAAGCTGATTAAACAGATCTAATCTAAAAATGACCATATTTGTCATTCTTTGTTAAACTATAATAGCTGTCAAGCTCCAAATGGGCATAATAATCAACTTCAATAGGAAAAATTAATGCAGAATAAGATAAAATTTTAAACTAAGAGACAGAATAAACATTTATATAAATTTAATCGTCTTTTCACTCAACACTTGAGCGTAATCTGTTAAATCTGCTCATTCAAACAATTGTAATTGGGAATTCGGCTTAAATAAGAACTTTTCGATTATCTTTTGAAATATCTATTTTTGTTCTTTCAAAAGTAAGTTCTAAGTTACTTTTACTGGGATAACAAGCGCCTCAACGATTTAGTAAAGAGCGCCAATTAAATATCATTCAGACTTTTGTTAATAAGCTTTCAACTTTATTACGCTCCTCTTCCAAGTATCTCTTATAAATTTTAAATTTCACTATTGAAATTTTTGTAATTCTACGAGATTAACAAAGAAAAGGAGTCTCGTACTTGTTCCTTCTTTTTTCAATGTATAAGTGGCTCTTGAAATGTAAAAATAAACATTTAAAGATCTGAGAAAATTTATTAAAAGCGAATGAGTAATTCATGGTTTATTTAAAGAGCTCTGCGGATATCCTAACATTTAAATTGAAGCTTAAAAGTCATTTGTTATTTTACATGTTTACGGAAAAAAAAACCGTGAATATGTTGATTTCCACTGGGGATATTTACCTCAGGATTTCTCATAAAATTAAAATTAAAAAAGGTGCCGAAAAGCCGAATCTCTTTTCCCAGGACTCCTTTCAACCGGGGCGCAATCGTAAAAATAAGAGGATCCAAGCTAACTCTTATTATGCAGGGAAAATTGGCTTTCGCAGGACCCAGGCGCGATTATTTGAATTGTTTGAAGTACAGCGGAAATAAAGGGCCGGAAGGGTCATTTATTTGAATGGAGGGAAAGCAAATTCATTAGGAGTATTTCATGCAAATTTTTGCGGCAAATCGCTTACAGTCTTCACACTTAGCCGGATCCCTTCCGTTCAGCAGCTGAATGAAGTGCTAAGTGCTACTCTTGTTTGCGTTTACTTTTATCTCATTTCCAGACGGAGATTCTGCATTTTTACAAATCTGGCTCTATCTATAAATTTGTCGCCAACAAGCTTTTCTCTGGCATAAGTATTGTCAAGACGACGATTCTTTGAACATTTTATTTGAGCAGGGACAGTCACTTGCCACCACATCTTTAGGGCTCTGCGGCGGGCACGAAGGGATATCTAGGATGGCGTCAGGGTTATGAATCCAAAATGAACTTTTAAAGTGGATCTAAAAAGTTTCTGGTTCTTGATATGACTTTATTATCCCTATGTCTCATGGTCATAACTTCTTATCCAACTTAAAGTTGGTATTGTGCTTGAATGCAAATGAGATTGAACGGAAGCCCGGATCAGGCGAATTTTGGAGAGAATCCACAATGACCCATCTCCTCAGTTCGATGGTCTTAGCCAAATTGGAAAATCATGATACTTTGCCAGAGCTGAATTATGACAAATGCAAATTTTTGCCACGCAATTTTATCTGGGTATTAATTAGAGGGGACTAATTGGAATGGAAGATATCGAAGAGAAATATATTCTTCGAATATCATCGAGTTCAGGATTAGGGGCCGAGTTCTATCCACAAAATTACCATCATATTAGATTAATTATCTTAACGAGAGGAAATCAGGAATAAAAGGGAAGATTACAAAGATTGCATAATTTTATGATTTATTCCCTGCACCGCATAACTTGACCCGGTGGCGTTGGCCATTATAAATAGAATTTTTATTGAATTAATTGACCTTTTCCTATTTCACAAGCGTTAGAATCTCAGTTACGTAATTATTGCCGGAGGCGTCATTAAGGGGTTATATAAAGTCAGGATATTCAGAAAATTGATTTTTTCTAATTTCGTAATGTGCATATATTTAAGTATAACCACAGGAAATTTCATGTCAATCCGGTGAATATTCTCGAAATTACACGCATATTTGTAATGATTTTTTTACTATATGCAAAGTGCTTTTGAAACTTTAAACGCGTTTTTCTCAAAACTGTGTTTTTAAAGTTGGTGAGCAAGATTTCTCGCAAACGGCTGAATCGATCAGTTTCAAATTTTAACACAAGCTTTCTAAGTATATTTTTTAGTAATTATCGAACGTTTTTTCTCACCGTTAAATATTTTCCATTTTATAAACAATTTAAGGCCGAAATTTTTGTTAACAATCTATTTTTTTTTTTAATAAGCCGCCGTTTTGTCAAAAATTCTCATTTTGCTTATTCCTTCGATTAATTACAAGATAAAAGAATAAAAGATATTAACAAAATATATTTGGTTTTTCATTTTGGATGATCCAGTCGAGATATATCACAGCAAGACGCCTTTTTTTAGAGATGCTCCCGGAGATCAGCTGTAGCAGCTTTTAAAATAATTCTTTTTACAAATCGACGTTTTTTGGGCCTCCTGACTGTAAATAACGCCTTAAGGTACGAGTGCTTTTTAGGGTTCCGTACCTCCAAAAGAAAAAAAACGGAAACCTTATAATATCTACTTGCGTGTCTGTATGTCTGGCTGTCTGTCACATTCCACCATTTTCTCAGTAAACAAGCGACGCAGAAAATTGAATTTTGGCATAGTACAACATCTTATTAACCCACATATTTTACACTAGTTAAGACTTTAAAATATTTGTATTAGAATTAAAGAAGGGGGACCAATTAGTTAATCGAATTTTGGGCAATACCAAAATATTTATTTACATAATTTTAAACAACAAATTTAAAATTGTATTCTGAAAAATATTCAAAATGTATTGTCTCAAATGATTAATTTAACTATAATTCCAGAATTATTTCGTCTACAGACGTCTAAATACCTGAAAACGTAGAATTTGTTGTAAGACATCCAAAAAGAAAATTTTTGGGGTAAAAAATACAATTCCAACGTTTTCAAACTTGAACCACCAGCTTTAAAGTGCGTAAGCTGAAAGCACCTTTTTTATTTTCTCCTATTTTTAAATTTCAATACAAATTTCATAGGATAAATTAAAATATTTTCATAACCTCCACTTAATTTCATTTATTGAATTGGCCTGAAATAATATTATTCGATAATACTTTCTCTTAATTCGTGCTAATGAATATTATGTACAAAATAAATTCTAAGTGTTTGCGAATAATTTCTCACTCCAATTTGACTATATACTAAATTTACTGCATATGGTCCTTAAAGGCCTCCATACATCTAGAACGCTTGAAAATTAATACATTTTAAAAAATACACATACATATTTTTTACCGTATTAAAAATTCGTAATTTTTACTAGGTTATTGGATTATTATTATGATACTTAACCGATTGAATTAAAATTATGGTGACCCGCAGAAAACAGAAAGGTCTTAGTCTTTATCAAAGTTTAATACCACTATTAAAGTCCGAAGATTTTCATCAAGATAGGCTTTAGATAATGCTCATATAAAAAACTAAAACATTTTTTGGAATAATTCTGAATACCTCGTTTTCATGCGAGTTAAACCAGCATTAAACTCGAGTTTTCGTTAAGTTGGCTAAAACTCAACGAAACTAGTCGGATTACGTTGGGTTTCACTGACACATGACATTTGCTTTCATATGTTTCTTAGGCTCCGTTCTGCAATAAACAACTTTTTTGTTTTTGGTATTAGATTCAGAAACAAATAAACACGATCTTTTAATTCACATTTATTTCTGTCAGATCAACCCGACAAATGCTCATGGAAACAGGTTGGGTTGAATCCTGTCATTGTTAACTTAACTAAAACTCAACCCGAACTCAATCCAGTGCATAGAAACATGGTATGATATATATGATGCTGTATCCACATATTATATGTATTCAAATTGCATGCATATACATATACTATACATGTCCATATATATAATATACATATGCGTGTCCTAAAACTGTAGTTCGCATAAAAGCGATCACAATACCACATTTCGTGTGATATCCATTTAGCTGTCATGTTTCGCTTTGACTTCTAAAGTATAAGATTCTTTTTTCTATGGACCCAAGTCACATAGCTAGTACTAAAATTCACTAGCGTTTTGTTGAATGAAGCGATTATATTGCATTATTTTATATGTTAAAATTTCACATTCAAGGGTTTTAAGGAAATATTTTGAAAGTTCAATTCTGCAGATATCATTTTCAATAAATTTCTAGCAACCCTTCTCATATCTTAAGTAGAATCCCAAAACTATCTGTCGTAGAATCACGTCTTTATTCCGGCTTCTGGTGATATTCGAACGAAAATAGATCCCTCTACGACATCATACAGATTTGCTAGGGCAAGATAGTGTCACCTCGGAAGGATTGAATGGGATAAAAAATTATGGCCATATTCTTCTTGTTATTACGCAAACACATGATTCCCGTGTTTGTTGCATCCCACTCATGTTCAAAAGCGAATACAGCGTCTTGTCCCGATATAGAAAAATATCTTTCCATTCTTTTTTGGTAGCTCAAGTCGGGTCGGGATCAAGAAATCGCTTCACAAATCCGCATGACGCGCTTTGTCTATCCCTTTTTAGATAAAGAAGAGCCCTTGTCTCA
Organism: Dysmachus trigonus; assembly: GCA_949715965.1. Taxonomy (NCBI): domain Eukaryota; kingdom Metazoa; phylum Arthropoda; class Insecta; order Diptera; family Asilidae; genus Dysmachus; species Dysmachus trigonus. The sequence goes on along the minus strand of OX454322.1, from coordinate 64,678,380 downwards.
TGACGTCGTTCGATGATGTTGCAAACAAACACAGCAATCCTAAAAATTCCGACGAACTGAAGCTGCGTTCACATAAGCAGCCGAGGATGAAAAGGACACTGAACCAGTTATGGGGCCGCTTAAAAGCTTATCCCCTGTTGTTGTTCTCATCCTTGGGGTCTGGGGAGTGAGGCGCATAGATGCAAAATTGTTTTCCGTGTATATATCTGTCAGAGCACACAACACCCTTACCACCAGTGATGGCGTGCACTTAAAAATTTGCTCAAATATTTGTCCAAAAAGCAGAGCATTATTCTACACCGTCCGAATGAGGTCTCAACTAGAACGGCGACGGAAGTAAGGGCCCCGAAGGGAACAAAGGATGACTTCATTTAAGGTGAATCGTCCTGCAGGGATCCTGTTACCCATTTGCTCTTTATGCCACCTAAAAGGGTTAAGGCGACTATGAACGATGCCTAAAAGGAGGGATTACCTCTCGAGTTTAATGTGCTCTGTGTAAGAGGGGTCCTCATAGCTACTGTACTATATTTCTACACCCCGCTATCTTTTATGGTTTTGATCCTAATTATGGGGTCATTGGATTTACAGAGCAACATGGAAGGGTACATTAAGACAGATTTATTATCCACAGCGCCGACACTAAGGTACAATGGAGAAATTCGACAGAATAATAATGGCTCTTTCACACTTAAGACATTTTATGGAACATTTTTTATATTTAAGGAGATAAACTGTCCAACATTTGAGCACATTTTATTGCAGTTGGTTAAAATGATCCTCCTTGTGTTCGTATTAGCTCAATCGAATATATCTTTTCTAATGCTGGATGGAGGCATTAAACTAGAGAGGTCATTCCTTTTATATTCTCAAAATAAGATATATTTAACTTTCTAACCCTCTATATCTCCTCGAAAAGGTTTCAGTATCTCATATATAAGTATCTGCAGTTAAGAATATACTTCGGCAAATGTCATTATTTTGCTCAGAGCTTATCTAAGGACCATACGGGCGAAATAAGTGTGTAAGTTATGACGGTTGGAAGTATTGTGGTACAATTTTATATTAGAAAAAGGTATGTGATATCTAAGTTTCTAAGGTGCTGTCGTATGTTAATATCTATTTCCGATCAATTTATTTCATCCCCCTCAAAGTAATTCCCTCCGGATATAATACAGTTATGCCAACGTTTTTTATTCCAGTCTTCGAAACAATTGTTGAAGTCGATTTCCGAAATGGCCTTCAAAACCTTCTTCAATTAGACTTTTATCTCTTTAATTGAATCAAAACGATATACTCGAAGCGGTTTTTTGAGCTTCAAGAATAGCCAGATGTCAGACAAGCAAGATCTCTAATTGTCCATCAACAAATCTTTCACTTCCTTGATGTGACGTTCATCGTTAGACGTTGAAGGACGGCCAGAACGTTCATCGTCTTCAACGCGTTCTCTGCTATCTTTGAACAACTTATACCAATCAAAGACACTTGCTCTGTACAGTGCATTGTCACCAAACACCTTTTTCAACATTTCCAACGTTTCGAAAACCGAAAAACCATTTTTGAAGAAACATTTAATGCAACTTCTTTGCTGAACTTTTTCATTCATTTTAAAAATCGAAAAATTGCACTTTTATATATGGAAGTAAACAAGCATATCTCATTAACTACTGAAGATATTGACATGAAACTTGACGCAGATGTCAGTTAGAGTACTACCAACCCTAAGAAAAAAGTACTTGCGGTTTAAATGCGAAATAGCCTACTATTTAATTTTTTTTATCACGGTAGTATTCGTTATATTGTAGATTTTAAACTCATTAGCTGCACCATCTCCCTTTCCCCTTACTCCGTTCTTTTATTGTATGTAACTTTTCTATATACATTTATAACAAAATCCGTAATTGCTGCATTTAAATATTTTATTGCTATATTCAGTTTTAAATATGAAAAAGATTAGAAATCCTCCGAGACGTCTTTAAAATGAATTGTAATTAGCGAACCTGTACCATATAACCAAGTGACCTAGTTATCTACCTCTTTATGTACTAGGCGCAAATCGTAAAAATGTTTAAAAAAAATTATTCGTCTTGTATATTTAAACTAGAGAGATTTTTTTACCAAAAATACATTATTGTAAGTTTTTTTTTAGCTTCAGTCCAAGACAATGTAATGTATTATTTTCGGAATGATAAACTGGGTTATTTTTCATCCGATTCCCGGTCTGGATCAGGACTTTAACATAAAAACAAAACAACACCACCTTAACCCAAATATTTATCTCGGTCTAATCTAGAACAAAAAGCCAGAATGAATAGATAGTTCGAAAATATTCTATCAGAGGCGTTACTGTGGTATTAACATCGTTTTTTAAATTTTAGAGCAATGACAAGTTTGAAGCTTATTAGCGTATGGGTTGTGAAAAATAATTGAAATGGACTATAAAATGTAATTTAAACTAACAAAATAAACTACCTTTTTTCTGATTACGAAATTAAATACGAAACAAAGGATCTTTACAAATTTTCTTTGACGTAAGATTTCTTATTAGATTAGCAATAAAAGGATTTCCATCTTCTCAGACCCAAAATCGCTGACCCTGTGATTAACCTGGATCGCTTTTTTCTTTTGATCAAAATCAGCTAGTATATAAAAAGATATTAGTTAAAGTTCATTAATTAACCACGTGTAACAAACGAACATGCTGCGGGGCCCCACTATAAGAGCGCACTATTTTTGCATTTATGATACCATTCTTTCATATTCTGTCGAAAATTCACTGAACTCTACATAAAGTAAAACTATTTGCATTACAATAAATTAAAAAGTGGAAATTCATATATTTTTCCTATTTTTCCAATTTCAGTCTTTAACCGATCTTATCTTTTATTTCATTATAAATACCTCTTTCAATTTTTTTACAGACAACTGGTTTTGGTGGCCTTCCCGATGTAACAGAACATTCAAATGTACGTCGTACAGCATCACGACAGGACTCAATGTCAAATTCTGAATCAGCAGATGTCTCAAGTTTGTCAAAATCAAAGAAACAAATCAAAACAAAAACAACAAAGCGAAAATACTGTATATTCAGCTTTAGTGTTGTAACAACACTCCTTATATGCGCAATTGCAGCAATTATAGTATATCAGTTTTACCTGACAGCCCCAAGTAGAGACTCCCATGATGAAAGACTGAAGATTGTTCACAGAATTCTCAAAGAAGTCCCCTTAATTGATGGCCACAATGACTTAGCGTGGAATGTTCGCAAGTATGCACACAGCAGTTTGGAACTTCTCGACTTGGGGCACGAACTTGACCATAAGAGCGTTTGGCATAGACCCGCCTGGTCACAGACAGACATTCCAAGACTGAAACAAGGACTTGTTGGAGCACAAATTTGGTAAGTAGAATCTTTATAATATTGAATTGCTTTACGCAAACTTTCCATAAAGGGAAGTCATGAAATTATTGGGTGTAAAGGCCAATCAATAATATTGACACAAATCGGTTCAGTATTATTTTTCAATATTTTAGGATTGACTCTCGTTCAAGGTAGTCGAGTGTTAAATATTGTCAATACTTAATCTTGGTTTATACAAATACAAAAAATTTTTAATTGATATATAAAAGTGTTAGTTGAGATTTTACAATGTGTAATTAAAATTATTTTAGGTTAAATTAACATTTTGTATTTTAAATAACTAATATGAGCTTTCACAATATTTAAATAACCACTTTTCTTGTTGAATTAACAAATCCTTTTGTACATAATTCCATAAATAATTGCTTACCTCAATGCATTTCAACAGAAATTGGCTTTCCTTTTTTCTTATTAATATATATTTTCTTTATTAACATTTCATGATATTGCACAACATGTCAATATATGCCCTCAAACTACTCACACTGCTCAACTGCTGTCAGTAATGTAATGACTCGTCATTAAATTTTAAATAAAATTAATTTTATTAAACAGCTTTATTGAACAATTAAAACGTTCAATATTATTGATAAATGGAATGAAGCAGAATGGGCACTGTAATACTAAAAGCTTTGTTCTTGTCCAAGTTCTTGTTATGCTCTGGGTAAAGAAGTTAGTTAGTAATTTAACTAAAGTAACTAGTTGTTAGCTAAACTTTTATTAAATATTCTGTTACTAACTATACATGCGCCCAATTGAGAGTTAAACCGTTTTTATACCCCCTTTTTTGTAGGCAAATAAACCTTCAAATCTTAAAAATCTGATTTAGAGTTCTATTTCTATTTACACGCGTCAACTTTGAAATCGCGCGGCTTTCGTGACTTATTGAGGCTTCCAGAAAAAATGTAAACACTCGGTTTTTCGTTTTTATTTCTTAATCCTCTTAATTCTTTTCATATATGGCGAAATTCTAAGAAATGTACGTTATAATGAAACAGAGACCATCACGTGATGGAATTGTTGTGCAAATTTTGTGCGTTCTCGTCTTCATTTATCAGTATGAAATAATCTGTCACAGTATCACCAGTGCTATACCTGAAATATGTAAATTTTCATCCCCACCCCCTGCGCCACCACTTTGTCGCCACCAACTTTTATTATTTTTTTTAGGTAGTTCAAGGTCACCCCTACCCCCTCCACCCCCTACCAACCCCCTCTGAGCGACGGTCCCATCATGTAGACATTTACCATCTTATCAAATTTATAGTTGCATTTTCATTTCAAAAAATACTATCAATGAATTATATTAGAATGAAAGTACACTTTTACGATTTGCCTACATCAAATATCGATTCTATATAAAAGAACTTACGATATACCATAAAAAAATCTTCAAAATGACAATGGAATTTAAAATGAAATGTGCAAGTTTTTATATAAATGAAAATTTATCAAAATGCTTACATTCTACATAAACAGTGATATGCTGGTCTATTATACTAACGAATAAAAATATTCAATCTGTAATAAAAAATATAATGTCGCAGGTCTATTTTTCAGAAGTTGTTGAATACTACAGATATATATAGGATCAAAAGATTATTTTTAAACATAGTCACATAGAAAATGATAGATCACAACAAATTCTAAGAAATCACATAAATCTAATAACTTTTAGTTTCAAATTATGATATTATTCAATATCAATCTGACAGTTTTAGTTCATTCTTATTATAGATTATTATGGACTTAATTTTTAAATTTAATTTTAACCGTAAAAAGTATCAAAATTAATTAAAATAAAAATCTGCATGCATATTGATTCAAAAGTTATATTCATAATATCTTATTTCAGTTTTACGTTAACTATTATTAATTATTGATAGTATTCATATTATCAAAATAACGTATTTGAAAGTTGTAAAGGAAAAATGTGAATTTTACGAGGGTTATTAATTATTAACATCCCATGTTATCATTGTTGAAACCTTTTGAACAACACTTTAGACGGCTTGGAACGAAAATGCCTATTATCCCTTACATACAAAATGCTAAGGCATTCTTTTGTTCGTTTCATTCAAAGTTTTGAATGGCATTCTATATTATAAATGTCAAGATAATTGACATGTTGAGTTTTTTATTGTATTTAAAATTCTTTGATATTCAATTTGTAGCAAATTCTCCCCCTCTCCTGTCTTAAGTTCTTATGAAATATTCTGAAATATGCCCCCAAATGTATGTCTTGTTTTACAGACAAATAATTTTAAAGAAAATTATGTTGATACATCCCTTTAAAATATTTATGGGTAATTATGCTGCAGACGGCGACAGTGATTTTAAAGCAAAATAATTGATTATCAGTCCTCTCTCTCTAATGAATAAGGTCGTTTATCCAGTTGATTAAACATAAACGGCTTTGGCGTTTCCTTCTGCCTTCTGGACAAGAGCCTATTTAATTTTCTGTAAATTGTGTTCAACGGCAATCGTTTGGCTCAATTCCAGGAGAGCATGACCTGATTCCTGTAATTGCGAATCAAAAACATTTTCGGCATGTGTATCGTTGGCTCTTATGAAAATTAGGGATGAGAATGGTTCGTTTCAGCACAGGTATTCAACACCTATCTTCAACAGCTTGCCAACTTGCTCAGGCTATTGATTATTCTCCTGGATATCGTCTTAGTTTTCTTTAGAAGGTTTACAGAAATTTTCGATTTAAGCCAACATTCTCAGTTCCTTAAAGCGTACTATGAAAACTGCTTCGGGACAAATAATGTACCCCCAAAGTGCTTCATTGTTTCTCTCCTACTTTACGATAATGGGATTATACTATAATATAGTATATTAAAAAACTGTTTGCGAATACCACATTAAAATTTGCCGAAGTTAAACCCGTGAACTTCGAAATAATTAATGGAGTTGGTCTATCTGTAGTTTGATTTTAACTAGCTTGACCTACATTATCAAACATTATTTCCTTTAAAATCAAGTAAAATTGCCAACAAAAATTGATTAATTGAAAAACATTACCGAGGATAATTTGTTTACCTGTTTGCATTTATCGAATAACTGCAATCGGGAAAATTTGCTTTTACTATTCAAGTTGGAAACTTTTATCTCGTATTCGTTATTTTCAATAAATTTTGTTTGATCAAATAAGTGCCTTCCATTATCGCACTTTTTAATTTGTATTGTCTGCTATAATGAATATTACTCTACCAAGTTTTAGTATTACATATATTCGATGAAATCTTGTTCAGTCTTTGCGCCACATTTTTGTTGTTCGTTTTATTTTTAATGTATTTACTTAAAACCCTTTTGTAAGCTTTTTAATTAAAATTTTATATTACTCAGCGATCCGTGTTCGATATGAATTTACAAATAGTGGCTTACTTTTTCATGGAAATATTTTGTTATTCTTTTGTAAAAAATTCTATAACATTATTATTATTATTTGAATTTGATTCTAATTGATTTAAAATTTGCTATCGTTAAGCATTTAACAAAAGGAACTTCTCTAATTTTTTTATTATTTTGTTGGCAAGTTAATGAATGAGATATGAATTTATGAACTCTCAAACTATCAAAATTTTATTAAGAAATTTCAAAAAGGAAAATAGTTACAGCAATTTAAGCGTGCGCACCTTTTTCGCTCTCCGGTGGTAATTTCGGCTATATAATAAATTGAAAAAAAAACTTTAAACGCGTTTTTCTCAAAATTACGATTTTTCAAATGGCGGACAGTTAATCTCCGGATTGGCTGAACCGATTTAGGTCAAATTTGGTGTGATTATTTATTCAAGTGTCCTGTGTGGTAATCCACCACAATATAGGCCAAAAGCCAATACAAAAAAAAATGTTGCAAGCGAAACAAAGTGACAAAATAGACGATTTTTCGAAAAAATTTTTCAAACAGCCGCCATTTTTTTTTTTAATAATTTATTCAAATATTGTGGTGAATTACCAAGTAAGAAGCATTCCTCTTTAAAATGCTGTTTGGTTTTTCTTTTTTAGATTCCTCATTCCTGAGATTAACTGTCCGCCATGCAAAGAGGTATTTTTTGCGGTGACAACTTCAGCGACCCCTATAAATAATTTAAAAAATTGCAAAAAAAAGAAACGTGATGTAATGTAATAAAAGTGTAAGAGAATTTTGAAAATATTATATAATAAAGGAACCGAGAAAAAAAATATTGAAAATTAGACTGTTTTTTACCTTTATAACCGGTACTACCCCCTTAAAATAAGAATAATTGAGAATTGACCTCACAATTGGTTATGAACTATAAAAATAGTATGTTTTGACCAGGTTTTACAATATGTTTAAGTTCGTCGGATATTGTTTGCAAACGAACACACAACGTGAGTTCCTGCATTCTAATCCCAGTATTGTGGATAAAATTTGGAATTGTATAAAAAATTTTTAAAAATGTACAGATTTTCACTAATAGGTGATTAAAAATTGATTTTTTTTAATAGACCAACTTTATTTTTCTGAATGTGCTAACACTTCGGACTGCACTTGCTCTAAGCACTTTGCTTCGCGCTTTTATTCCATTCAAAATAGATTATTTATCTTATATTTAATTTATCCTATAAAGGCATTTTTATTGTAATATCTCATCACAATAATAATTGTAAAGAATATTTGCAAATAACGCGAACACATTCCAAAAATTCCAATTTAGTGTAGTCTGTGCAACACTTAATTTTTGATAGATAAACAAGTTTTATTGCAGTTTTTAGTACGTTTCTTCTAACGATCCCTGCACTATTCGGACTGTTTAGTGTGGTTGAATTCGAAAGCAGCCTTAGTACCAATGGTTTTTTCTTAGTGTAGATACCTAATTATATTAAACATTTTATTGTTTCCATGAGTCAGTGTAATAAAAGTTTATATATAGTTTATCGGATATTTTATGTTCATTTTCTAGTATCTTCCATAAAAATTCTGTCTCGCAGTGGGAAGAAATTACCCATAAAAGTTAAAGAGGCATCTTTAACTGTCCTCTAAACTTTTCCTGTTCGACATATCCCCAATGCATCTAAAAGATACCCATGACAGTGATTTCCCAAAAAGCCGAAAAGGGACTTCTGTCCCATTAAAATCAAAGATGTCCATCTATTTGTAAATGGTGGAATATCCCCATAAATCGCTTTCAATTTACTGGCCGGCAGCCTTTATTTTTTTTTTTTTAACGAAATTCAGTAAATTCATAGCCGCTTTTAACTTCGTTTCAGGTCAGCATATGTACCCTGTGAGGCCCAGGGGCTGGACGCGGTCCAACTCGCATTAGAGCAAATCGACATCATTCATCGGTTCACAGAACTTCACCCTAAGGAGACGGCCTTAGTTGTGTCATCGCAGGAAATCCTGACAACCCAGCGGAAGGGCATGCTGGCGTCCTTGATTGGTATCGAGGGCGGTCATGCCCTGGGCTCGTCCTTAGGCGTGCTGAGGTCAATGCATTCCCTTGGCGCTCGGTATCTGACGTTGACCCATCAGTGTGACACATCGTGGGCCGGGTCTAGCTCGATGTCGATGGACAAGGGTCTCAGCTCGTTCGGGAAAGCCGTCATAAAGGAAATGAACCGACTAGGCATGCTGATTGACCTGTCACACTCCTCAGATGCAACGGCTAAGGATGTGCTTGCAGTCACCCGAGCCCCCGTCATATTTTCACATTCTGTTGCGAGAAGTTTGTGTAATTCATCACGTAATGTCCCCGACGATATCCTTCGAGCAGTTGCTGATAATGGCGGTCTTATTATGATAAGTTTCGACTCTGAATACGTGTCCTGCGGCGATACTTCAACCCTTTTGGATGTCGTCGCCCACATTAAGTACATCCGATCGATAGCTGGCATTCAGCACATCGGTATTGGCGCTGGATACGATGGCATCGAAACACCTCCGACCGGCCTCGAGGATGTATCCAAGTATCCGAATCTTTTTGCCAGCCTCCTCGAAGATCCCAACTGGAGTGAGGAGGATATCGCAATGTTGGCCGGCAAAAACTTTCTACGGGTACTGAAATCGGTCGAAAATGTCCGTGACTATTGGAAACGTGCCGCCATACCACCCGTAGAGACTGCTGAACCCATGAAAAAGTCACAGTGCACCTACATGTCGTCATGACCTCAAATGCAGACCGTCGTGGCGAGAAATCAAACGAAGATAGATTTATAAGGGACGAATTGTCTAGAGAGTAAGCCGTAGGCGATAAGACTTATGTAATATATAGTTTTTATGCGTTTATTTTATTAAAGTGTTTTTTGGTGCTCAATAAAGTTTTTGTATATCGATCAAAGCTGTTTACCTTGACCTCTCTTCTACAACTCATTCCCAGAACTCCCCAAGGAGCAGTGGTCTTCTCCAGGAAATTGAAATAAAGCGTTTTTCGAATCACATCGACCCAAACTACAGCAGTCCGCCAGGAAATAGAAGCTTGACCCACTCTTGTAGTTCCCTGCTCGAATTGGAGACAGCTCCAGTCCTGGTGGCGTTGAGGACTCCCCTTTATTTGTATTGCAATTCACCTCCACCTCTGCCGAATGCTCCGTGCTTTGCGAACTCCAACAGGTTTTCACTCAAACCGGGCTGTTTCTTTGTATTGGCTTTGGGGAGTCACTCAGGTGAATGCACAATCCCTGAGAAAATTAGGTAATGATGAAACACGGGTGATTGTACCTAATTCAATGTACTCTAGTCATAAAAGGTAAATTGGGAAAGCATTTACCTTAAAATCATCAAAGATTTTAACACTTGAACTGCACAAGGTAATTTACGAACACAACCACAGTATAAGTCTTGTTCGCTAATTGTGGTGGTGGGTGAATTGTGGTCGAAAAATACGCTTTCTAGAGGAATTCTAGGAAATATATTATATAAGAAGCCAATCAAAAGACTTTTAGACGATTATAGGTATTTATTTTGTTATCGCTTGTACGTGACTAATCATCCAGTCTATGGGCCTTATTATAGACTACGAAAACGAAGGGAATTTTAAGCTCAGACTACGTATAAGGGGAATGAAGTGAGGTAGTGAGGTAAAATAAAGTACCCTCATTTTGTCAGAGTCCAAGTATAATAGATATGATTTAGAAATTTCCTCGGATTCCCTTTGGACGTAAGTCACTTATCGGACCAACAAGCCTGTGAAAAGGAAATATAATTAGGACAAATCCGACTAAATTTGGCGCAATCATGGACGCGTACAGAGTACGGACATTCTAGAATCTTTAGTATGAATGCTACGAGATTAAACTAGATTATTCCAGGGCTTTCTTCGATAATAAATTCAACTTTCTTATTTCGACGAGGAAGTGGGGGTAGAGCTTCTTTATACAAACGAACTCAGATCTTCACTGATGACTCAAAAATGGCAGACAGAAATGGTAGCGGAGTATAGTCTGAACACCCGGGCCTTGAAATTTTATTTCGTTTACCAAACTAGTGTTATTTCATATCCAATCTCGATCTTCACTGCCGTCTTCTACTAAATCAGCTAGCTATAGTATATAATCCAGTATATAGGGCACCTATCACCTTTTGTAAGCTGGAGATCAAGCTATCATATGTAGAGATCGCCGATAGCAGATGAAAACACGAGAGAACCTTCACCATAATAAGTCAAGTAGTAGACACTAAACTTAAAAGGCAAATATAATAGTAATAAAAATAATAGTTGCTTTATTTATATGTACAATTGAGAAAAAAGCTCATTAATTTGTTCATATAATCCAACATACAATAATTCAATGGCAGCATTTATTCGGAAGCGTCTCGGAAAAAAGTACAATTGCGGTGTCCCTCATAACTCGGTGCTGGATCATCGGAAATCAAAAAATCAAAGTTCTTTTGTTAGATAATCGCTTTCCCCAGGTAACGCTGGGAGGGTTTTTCGAAATTTCAATTTATCACTTTTTGGGAACACTTTGAAGTGAAAAACGCGGTTTTTGAGAAAAAAAAAATCGGCTAATTTGTTACTGTAAAGTAAAAAATATTAACAAATTTGAAAAAAGTTTTGAAGTTATGAGGGACACCGACTTTGAAAATGTGAGTTGTGGGAAAAATGCTTTAAAGTATTAAAAACTAAAACATTTGGAATTAAACGTTCATAAGAGAGTTTTATCGGCTTACCTCACACTGAATCATCGGTGCAACGTCCATAAAGGATGTCTCTATCATCGATGTACACGTATAAGCATATTGTACTTGTGTTGAAATTTCTATAAAGAAAGGTAGGGGGTGAGCTTAGGGATTATATAGAGAGCGAAGCAGCTGCCAGGTAACAATAGCGCGCTCGAGCGCAGAGTCATGTATGAGGCGCGGTTGCTTAAACCGCTGTATCTTCGTTAGTTTTGCTCCGATTTATCTTAAATTTTCACACAATATTCTTGAAAGGTTATCCATTCAGAAAAAAAGTTTAAAAACGTTACCCCACCCTTAACTTACTGCAAGAAAAAATACTCAAATACGCCAGTAGGTTCGTCGTATCTTTAAATTACTTTTGTAGAAGTTTCCAAAACAAAGAGGAGGGAAGTATTACTGGCCTTATCACGACCAGATCGTACCATGTTCTGAGTTGCGAAAAAAATATAGAGATTGAACGTTCAAGTCAAGAACGAACGTTTTATTGCCTTGAAGGGTAATGCTGACCTTTTCCTTAACTTTTTCTACGAATTTTATTCCTGTTGTGCGAGCTAAAAGGATCCCTAAATATGCTAAATATAAACCTTGAACTTTAAAAAACCATAGAGGAAAAAATCGAATGGCGTCAAATCGCAAGAAATCGCACGACTAGGGAAATTTTGTCTTAACAAATTTATGGTAACTGTTGCTATACGACATGTGGCACCATCCTGTTATAAACCACATTTTTTCAAGGTCCTTAGAGAGCATCAGCAAATGATGTTATGTATTTGGCCGGAGGGAGGAGGGAGTCTAGTAAAATTATGAAAAGAAATGGCAGAACTGAGGGGAGGCGGTTTAGTTTGTATGATGTCAAATAATTTTGCATATTAAGCGGGGAAGTTCATGTAAACGCCTCAAAATCAGTCATATTTTAAAACCGTTTTAGAAGGTGATAAAATAATTTTATTGTTTTAAATTTTTAACATAACTTTATTTAACTTTTTTAAAGTATAAAAAAAAAACTTTTTTTTTTCCTTCCAAAATGGCGGCGATGTCCAAAAGTACTCTACTTGTCACACATTGATTGGAAACAGAAAAATTAAATTGTTTTCTCTTTATAATATATTAACGGGAAGGATAAATCTATAACACTAAAAAAAAGCATAAAATTCAATATAAAATAAGCCTTTGAAAAATAAGTCAGAATTTTGGGGTACTTTTTCGACATATTTGACCCCCAAAAAGTACTTTATTAACGCGAAATATCTGAAATTTAATAATGATAATAATGTAGAGAAAAACCTCTCAAAATTTCAGGCAAATCGGTTAATAACATTTTGAGTTGCGACACAACCAGTTTTTAGACATATTTATAAAATTTTAATCATCCTGATCCGCCATTTTGGAAGGAAAAAAAATGTTTTGTTTATACTTTAGAAAAGTTAAATAAAGTTATGTTAAAAATTTGAAACAATTTATTTTATCACCTTCTAAAACATTTTTAAAATATGACTCTCAAAATCGGTCGTTTACTTAGAGTTCCCTCCTTAAATGAAGGATGGGTGTATTAAATTATGACGTTAAAATTTACCATGACATCATTTGTAGATGCTCCCATTGTAAAATCCGAGTTCTATGCTAATAAGCTACAAACAAGTCCTGAACTGAAACTAGAAATCCAAAGCGTTATTGCTGAAATTGAGTCAACTCACTTGAAAAAAATCTTAAAAAATTGTATCAAAAAGGCCGGAGTATACCTGTACAGCCGTGGTGATCATTTGGTCCATAAGTAATCTCAAGATATCTACTTTATAAATCAATAAAATTGCTCAATTAAATATTACTTTAGCGTGTTTCATTTTAAAATTAAATCCAGCGCACCCGATAGGTTTCTAGAAACTCTAGAAAATATGGTACGAAATCCTCCGCACGCGAGTCGAACTCGCAATTGATCGTGTTTTCTTAAGATACTACTATCGTCTAGAGGGCCAAAAAAACGCACTTTTTTAAGAATTTTCTTCTCAGCCTCTTTACTGGATTATTGGATATTGCCATAAAACTTTTTACAACATTATAGGACTCATATGGAATACAAAAAAAGAAATTCCATTCAATTTTAATTTTTGTCTTATTTGCAGGGCGCGTCAGAGTGAAATGCTCGAAAAAAAGGTTGTCCATGGCCGCTAGTTAATCTCAGGTTTGGCAGGTCTGAAGCAAAAAAATCAAACGGCATCTTAAAAAAAATGTAAGAAATGGCGTATGTTTGAAAAAAGGTTTTAAAAAAATTTACTTGCCAAGTTTTTTTTTTTCAATACTAAAATGTGATAGATTACAACACAGGACAGCTTAATAAACAAAACGCACTAAGATTTATTCAAATCGGTTCAGTAGATCCGGAGATTAGCTAGCGGCCGACTGGAAAAAAGTTATTTCGGGAAAAACTCGTTTAAAGTTTTGGTGCGTTTTATTTATACAGTGTACAGTGCTATAACTTTGTTTCTCTTATAAATTTCTTTACAAAATTTTAGGAGGTGATTCTTGAGAGTATAAGGAGTCAAAAAATGATTATAATTTCGATTATAAAATCGATTTTTTAAAAATTTTAGGTAGTAGTACCTTAAGGGGTTATATACAGTCAGGAGGCCCAAAAAAGTCGATTTTTCAAGATTTTTCTTTAGATGACCTTTTAAGTTATTAATGTAACAATTTGTACACATATTATGGTAACTCTTGCGTGTATTTTAATTTTTTTTATTTGTAAAAGTAATTATTTTAAAAGGTGCTACAGCTGATCTCCGGGAGCAACTCTAAAAGGCGTCTTGCGGTGAGCACGATATCTCTGGACTGGATCATCCAAAATGAAATAACAAAAAATATTTCGTTAATATATTATTTTATCTTGTAATTAATCGAAGGAATAAGCATAATAAGAATTTTTGGCAAAATGGCGGTTTCTTAAAAAAAAATCGATTTTTAACAAAAATTTTGGCTTTAATTTTTTTATAAAATGGAAAATATTTATCGGTGAGAAAAAACCTTCGATTAATTACTAAAAAATAAACTTAAAAAGCGTGTGTTAAAATTTGAAACTGATCGGTTCAACCGTTTCCGAGAAATCTTGCTCACCGACTTTAAAAACAAAGTTTTGAGAAAAACGCGTTTAAACTTTCAAAAGCACCTTACATAGGTATAGTACAAAAATCATTACAAATATGCGTGTAACTTCGAGAATATTCACCGGATTGACATGAAATTTTCTGTGTGTGTGGTGTACTTAAATATAAGTACATTACGAAAATAAAATAAAATAAAAATCAATTTTCTGAAAATCCTGACAGTATATAACCCCTTAAGGGGACATTCTCATTTGAAATGAAAAAAAAATCGATTTTTTTTTTACATAAAAGTGTTCCTTAACATCATAGTAATGCTGTCCTCAAACCGTTGTGAGAAATTCGAAACAAAACGAAAGTTATAGCTATATATACATAACGATATATACCGGTTTCTATAGATTTGGAGCGTCACACAAAAACTTTAAACGCATTTTTCTCGAAACTACTTTTTTCACCTGGTACCAGTGATATCTCAAATTGTGCTCGATAGATTTAAAAAAAACGAAAAGCATTCGACTCATTAACATAAATACTAGGACATAGACCTTTAGAAATGCATAAAAGTACCCCACCCTCTTTTTTATACACGTACTTTCCCCCAAAAAATGGCAAATTTTTGAAATTTTTAGAAAAACAGTCCTAAAAATAATTTAAAAATTAAAAGTACCATTTTTAAAGGTCTATGTCCTAGAAAAAAGTCTAAAGAACAAAACCCATTTTGAATTTTGTCTTTATCTTCTCCAGGAAGACCGCAGGAACTGGTACCAGCTAAAAAGGGGGAAAAAAAATTTTTTGTTGTATACTTCGATATATATATATATATGTGAAAAAAGTTTTTTAAATAAATGCAATAGAGTTTAAAAAAAATTCCAAAAAAGTCGGTTTTTTGTCCATTTTAAATGAGAATGTCTCATTAAGTGACTTCTAATTTTTCTTTTTTCAAAAGCTCGGGAAGTAGTTATTTTAATTAAAATCTTTATTTTTTCCCGTAATAAGCAGACAATTATAACATATTGTTATAAAATTTGCTTTCTTTATTATAATTCACGATTCATTAATAAGGCGGATATAGTGATTGACTGTTTATTATAGAGAAGCCAAGTGCCATACTGATGAAATAAGCTTGCCTTTTCGGATCGAAATACCAATTAATTTCTGAACTCGTCTACTTCGGTCGGCAACAATATCAAATTTCAGACCAATCGGTTCAATAGGTTTTCGTTTTATAAATAAACTCTTAGATAATCAATAGCCAGAAACTAGATCCTTGTGGGCGAGAACTAGTCCATGTTATGATTTTCAATTATATTTCGTTTATCTCGAAAAGCCATGGGATTTTCTATGAATTGTTTTACTTAACACCCAGATTCTATTCATCCCAAAACAAGCAACAAATAATTTAAATCTTATCTTTGTCAAAAGCATTATGTGGCCTGAAATTTGTACATTTACCCTATTTATATAAATCAAATAAATATACATTTTTCAAGCCATTTAATTTTGTACGATTTAATGTTTACAGAATATTATTATTGCTAGCTTGCCACTTTATTAAAAATACATGCAAATTCGGTACAAACAGCTAATATTTTCGCATCGACATTATCAAAACTGCTGAAACAATCAACAATCACTTTTTCAAATTTGCGCAGAATAACACAATTGCGGATTGAATATCATCGCCCGTTCTCGCGTGGAGGCAAACAATTTTTTCGGTGTCGTCGCCGAATATCGAGCGCGGTGGCACTTGGGGCCGCTCACAAATCAACCGAAATCCCCCAGAAAGATGCTCGCGCGTATTTCCATTAGAGCGAACTAGATATATTCGCAATATAAAGTGTGCAAATACTTTGCGGGAAAAAAACGATGTCAGCCAGCCGGGGGAGTAATTTTTTGCTGAAACAATTTTTGCGAGGCTCAACTTCGGGGTTTAGACGTGGGCTTTCGGCACTCCATCGAAATTGGATTTTGTCCTTTCGCAACGAGCCCATTTTCGCTCCATCCAGCTGGCAGGGCTTAACAAAGAACTCGATGGCGATTGTTTTGCCTTTACACTTTCAGTTGCAACCGATGCAGGCCTACCCTTATAAAAACTCGGTTTAATTACTTTCGGTAAGCTCGTTAATTCATCATGACGGCGATACTATAATTTTTGGAGAGAACCTACATAAAAATGTTAGGGCTCGAGGCAACGTTAAAAAAAATTTTATATAAAAAAAAGTGCATTTTTCACATGCATTTTTCGCCTTTGTGTGCATTAGAGATTTTATTTCGAAAGTGGATTTTAAATCCTAAAAGCTTTTTTTGTCAGTGAAGAGATTACGTTCTATTAAACGATACTTCAGCTCTAAAGCTGCTAATGCTTGTGAGGGATTTGGATTGTAATCCGAGAAAGTAGGCTTTGTTCTAGTACGAAATGTACAAAGATTTAAATACCTACTAGTATGAGCCTAAAAGTGTCCCATTAAAAATTTTAAGCTGTCTTCTTTTCTTTAACATTTTATACTCCCATGTACACTACGAATTTATACTCAAAATATTCAACTAATACATATGAATATGAATTTTAGTTTTAATTTTTAATTAAAAATACGTTTTTCTCCTTTTATGAAATATTGTTCCCTAACTTCCACCTTAATTATAAACTTTCTTGCATTTTACTAAAAGTATTAAGAAGAGATAGACGCCGAAGAATCTTTGCTGTCAGATGCAATGAAAAGTTTTTTTAATTCCTAAAGTAAATCGAATACACTTTGGAAATGCAAGTCATTAAAAAAGCAAAAACTTTATAGACATCTTTTCAATCTAGTTCGTTATCTTGAAAGTTTGTTTAATTTAAGTCGTCTACTTCTATCCATTCGGAAATCCAGGAAAAGAATTCGATTAAGCTTGAAACAATATCGAAAAGAAGGTTCTTTGTTCATTTCGTTTTAAGGCAATAAACCATTTGCTAGTAAAATAACATGGTATATTGGAAAAGCTTTATCGCTTCCGAAATTGAATTATCTCCATTAAACTGTATTTATAAATTCAATTTACAAAAGACGATGCGTTCTACAAAATAATATTTATTTCGATTTCCAAACTCTTAAATTTAAATTTAAAATTTTTTTTTTGTCCTTTCACAATTTTCTTTTAATATTTTGAATACTAAGTTTCAAATATCTTTGATTCAATAAGAGGCCCTAATTGATTAAGCATCGATTTAACTAAATTTTAACAAACTTTGTAAGGCTTCATTCAACTGGTTGATATTACGAAATATTATAATTCAAAGAATTAAAAAATTTAAACAACTACCTAAAGGAAATATGGAGTTATTTGTTATTTTCTATGTTTTTTCCTTATACGTATGACGTATGTATTGGAAATATGAAGTTTATTGAATGTATCTTAAAATCGTATAAAGTGGCAAGAAATATTATTCCTATTGTATAATTATTTCACTATATCTTTATGTTTTTTACTTTATTACTTATTACCTTTGTCCTACTATCATTTGAGCCACTGAATGTCTAAATGTATTATATCTTTTTGGTCGATTCTGATGAAAGGCCGGCAGTTTTATTAATTAATAAGGTTACATACATATATTTTTATATTAAAAAAAAAAAAAAAAAAATTAATGTGACAGATATGAACACATACATATAGGTATTTTTATCTAAATTACAATATCTTGTATTTAGCTATGCTAGCATTCTCTATCATTAGCTTTAATAATTTGTTAGCCATTACTCATTAACTACTTTTCCATATTAATTTAGTAACCCATAATATTATAAAGGTAATATGAATGTGCAATTGCCTGCTTTATAACTGACACCTGCACAATTTGTGAAAAGCTACATAAGTTTTTCGTTAAAATACAAAATCTTGCATCCAATGCTTTCTCCGCACCCATTTCGGGTATAAATCACTTGACAAAAATATGATTAATTGTTCAATATTACATTTATAATTGCATTTCTCTTGCGCTCGCCTGGTTACAGGAATACAATTTATCCAACGCATTCATTTCAGCACGGTAATAAATTATTCAGTGATATATGTAAGTACGCTGGCCAAATTAACGCCATCTACTTTATGCTGGCAATCCGCTCGCAGTTATCAACATTATTATGACTTTTATTGCTCAAACGTGATAAACGGATGAAACGCAATGTGAAAAATTAAATACGAAGTACATAGCAAGTACTAAGGGCCAATTACAACTTATATGCATTAAGATTTAATCATTGCGGCGACCGTTACATCAGCAGAATGTATTCGGAGTTTCGGGTGATAGTTTATTATAAAACAAAATCTTGGTATGAATGAAGTTTATGTTGGGGTAGAATTGATATCATAAAAGTTGGCTTTATGTTTGCAAGTTAACCGAAAAACTTGACAAATTCACCAAATTGTATTGTTTTAGCTATGACTACAGACGATATCTAAATGTTCAATATTTAGTGAAATGCCTTATTTTACTTTTGATTTGCTGTGACTATGCACTGGAAGGTTTATTTTATTGTTTCTTAATACATATAGGCTTTCTATGAATAGAGCTAAATATAGTTTGAATCCAGTGCGATATTGTTTTTCAATGTTTCTAGCAATTTAGAGTAAAATGAAAGCAAAAACATATTTTTAATTTTAAACAGTCAAACCTCTTGACCTTGATTCCGATTGAACCAGAACCGTGCAATAAATACAAGGGCATCATTGGTGAGATAAAATTGAATTCTGAAATAATTTTTTTTAATTCTTACCTTCTAAGAGTGTTTTAGCTAGCTACACTTTTATTTCGAAACTTGGTATGAAGGCCTCTATAATGCTTCAGTATAATTTTTACCTCTAGAATAAAAGCACTCGATTTTTCTTCGTTTGTAGGGTTACTCACTTTAAAGTGCACGTATTTCTCTTTATGGCATCTCAACAGAAACTGACAAAACTCTAGTATTTAACTACCGGAGTCAAACCTTCTACGACATTTTAGAAAAATATATAGGTATACTTTAGGCAACTTCCTATTTGTAGCCCTGTATGTCTATCATTTCAAAGAAATTTATTTATGTATTTCAAAATAATTTTTCTCATATTTTCAAGTTTTCAGAAGTACCCAGCACTCCCATTTATGATATTATCAAAAAACCAAGGTGAAATTAAAAAAAATTAAAAAAAAATAGTAGTTTTAGAAATACAGACAAAATAAAGCTGTTCTAATTTTCTGAAAAAGTCGTGAAAACTATTCTTTTATTGAATTTAAAGTGTGGAATCCTGTGCGGAAGTTTATTCAAACTAGACCAATTTAAATTCTTTTCCATTTTATTTCAAACGAGCTGACGAGTTTTTCAAATCTTTACCTATAGTAAGGATTTTGAAATTACTCATTAAAATTCTTCAAATGTTGAACTGAAAAATTATTGGAATCATTTTTTTAATGCAAAGTAAATTAAGTTAAGACAATTTTAGATTCTTTTAGCAACTTTAGAATTTTTTCCATGGGTACAATTAATAAATTTCAGTTTAATACAACATTAACCTTATCCGAATCAAATTATGAAAGAAATGCAACTAATATTTTTATACCTTCTCCACATATAACCAAGTACAAAAAGTGAAAAAAGCATCTTTGAACTTTATTAAACTGTTTATCTAGTTCAGTTAAGCTAAAATATTGACTATGCAAGAATCAAGCAAGGGAAAAAGGTTTTTTAAAATTGTTTTTTTCAAAAATTCTAAAATTTCTTAAAGAAATTGGACCAGTACCCAATGATGACGAATGAAGCTTATAGCATCATGAAACCCACTCGTCTTTTAAATATGTCCTTAATTCAAGGGACAGACTTGAGTCGAACTTACTCATTTTATGTATGTACTTGTTTATTACATTTCTAATATATGTGCATTAAGGTGCTTTTTTTTCGCGACTATTTATTTTTTTTCAGTCCCACCTCGAAATTTTGGGGCAAATACCTAAAAAAAAATTCCCTGAAAATTGGAGCTCTTAATATTAATATTAAGTACCTACTAAACCAAGGCGTATAAAGATTTCCCGTATAAAATACACGTAAACTTTGATTTTTTTTTCTTCAAAACTCTACAGCTCAGAGGCATTTTATGGTATAATTTTGGTCAATGATAGGGTTTCTTCAGAATTGAATGCTCCACAAAAGTGTCCATTGCGGCGTAACCCTAATTCCCACCAGCGAAGTAGTACGGGTCACTAACCCTATTTTTTCATGAAATTCTCGTTTTTTGCACCTATCTTTTAAATAACAAGAGCTACAGAAAAAATATAACTGACAAACTTGTAGGAAATTCAATTTCCTCCAAAAAGTTCTAGAACACCAAATCGCTAACATCGATATTTCTTGAGATATTGGGCTTTGAAGTTGAGGTAGTGTGGAATTTTCATGGATTATTGAGCTAAATTGTAGAAACACTACCTCAACTTCAAAGCCCAATATCTCAAGAAATATCAATGTTAGCGATTTGGTGTTCTAGAACTTTTTGGAGGAAATTGAATTTCCTACAAGTTTGTCATATTCACTTTTTCTATACCTCTTGTTGTTTACGAGATAGGGGTAAAAAGCGAGAATTTCATGAAAAAATTGGGGTTAGTGACCCGTACTACCTCGCTGGTGGGAGTTAGGGTTACACTGCAGTAGACACTTTTGTAGAGAATTCAATTCTGAAGAAACCCGACCATTGACCGAGATTATACCATAAATTGCCTCTGAGCTGTAGAGTTTTGAAGAAAAAAAATCAAAGTTTACATGTATTTTATACGGGAAATCTTTATACGCCTTGGTTTAGTAGGTACTTAATATTAATATTAAGAGCTCCAATTTTCAGAGAATTTTTTTTTAGGTATTTGCCCCAAAATTTCGAGGTGGGACTGAAAAAAAAGAAAATAGTCACGAAAAAAAAGCACCCTAATATGCATATCGCTATATTACAACTATACCATATCTTTCATGCAAAGAATTTTATTAGGGTTCGTAAATATCTAATAAAAGGGAACATTTTTAAAGACGGATAGCAACATCATTATACGGAAAAAAAATATGGATCGAAGAATTGTTCACTTTTTACAAAATATGGAGTGCAGAGCTCTTAACGAATATTGTATGTAAAAATAAAAATGAATATATCGAATGTAAAAAATTTAACATATCTTAATTTCACTATTTCATATCAAATGCTTAAATTCACATCATTAAAAGCATTGGAAAAGAGTCGAAAATGAATGAGCTGTCGGACTATTTGGATGTTTTAAGCGATTCTTTACTAAACTGAAACTTTCGAGGAATACCAATGTAATTCTTCTTGTGTACTCGCGAAAACTAAATCTCAAATGGGCTAAAATTTCATCGATAAGTAATTCATTTACGATTTAGTTTACGCATGTAAATAAGGAAAATTTTATTTTTTCCGAGAGTTTCACGATTTATTAAAGAATCTTTAAACCTATTCACTAAATAAAAATAAAAATATGTTAGTCCATTCGTTTTCGATTGGTTTTCGGTATTATATATTTGCTTAAAATAATTCTTTTCCGATTAATTTACGAATCATTTGATTTGCTGGGTTGCTTAATACCAAATGAAAATCTCTACCTATAATTCTTTCCTAGACTGCAGAAGTTTTGTCCCCGAAACTCCAATCAGACTTGAAGTCTTTGGTTAATTTTTAAGAATTGAAATAATACTCCGAAATCGGCTTAATGAAAGGCAGCTTCCTCTGTCGTCCGTGAACTTGATCGTAATAGGCGGGGAGCCGGTGACAGTAAAACTGCACTTATACGGATTCTAAAATTTAGCATATGAATGAAAAGTATTTAATCATAGCTACAACATAGGCCCGGTGTGCCAGGGTTTAACCTGGGCGAAATATTTTTTTAAAATTTTTATTTTTTTAATAATTATGAATAATTTGCACTTATACGGAAATTAATGTTTCTAATACCATTTTATTGCAAATTTTATCTAAGTTCAAAAAAATTTGGTGTGCCAGGGTTTATCCTGACCTAAAAGTCTGTCACACCACTTTATACAGCGTGATCCAAAAGTATGGAAACGGCTAAATAACTTTCGAGGAATGCATTTTGGAGAAAAAAGTTGTAGACAAAAGTTTTAGGAATTTTCCCCAGCTATTCAATGGTGACCTTAGGTTTGACCTTGACCATGGCCTTGAAGGTCATTTCAAGGTCAAGTTGACTTTTTTAAATTGGAACCCTTATTTTCGACCACGGAAATGGAAAGAGCGGAAAATTCTACGTCCAACTATGACCTTTACCATGACCTCGAAGGTCATATCAAGGTCAAAATGGCTCTTTAAAGAGGAACCTGCATTGTTACTGCGGATTTGCAAAGAGTGGAAGTTTTGCGTCCAAATGTGATCTTGACCACAACCTTGACCTTGAACATGACCTTGGAAATGACCTTGAAGGTTATATCAAGGTCAAGGTGGTTTTTTGAAGGGCAAACCATGTTTTTGACCACGGAAATGGAAAGAGCTGACAATTTTACGTCCGACTATGATCTTGACCATGACCTTGAAGGTCATATCAAGGTCAAGATGGTTCTTTAAAGGGGAACCTGCATTGCTACTGCGGATTTGGAAAGAGCAGAAGTTTTGCGCCCGGATGTGACCTTGACCATGACACACTTGACCTTGCCTTAATCGACTTCACCATGGTCGGTCGTTAACTTTTCCGCTCTTTTCATTTCCGTGGTCGTTAACTTTTCCGCTCTTTCCCTTTTCGTTGGAAAAAAACATGGTATCCCCTTCAAAAAACCACCTTGACCTTGATATAACCTTCAAGGTCATTTCCAAGGTCATGTTCAAGGTCAAGGTTGTGGTCAAGATCACATTTGGACGCAAAACTTCCACTCTTTGCAAATCCGCAGTAACAATGCAGGTTCCTCTTTAAAGAGCCATTTTGACCTTGATATGACCTTCGAGGTCATGGTAAAGGTCATAGTTGGACGTAGAATTTTCCGCTCTTTCCATTTCCGTGGTCGAAAATAAGGGTTCCAATTTAAAAAAGTCAACTTGACCTTGAAATGACCTTCAAGGCCATGGTCAAGGTCAAACCTAAGGTCACCATTGAATAGCTGGGGAAAATTCCTAAAACTTTTGTCTACAACTTTTTTCTCCAAAATGCATTCCTCGAAAGTTATTTAGCCGTTTCCATACTTTTGGATCACGCTGTATAAAGTGGTGTGACAGACTTTTAGGTCAGGATAAACCCTGGCACACCAAATTTTTTTGAACTTAGATAAAATTTGCAATAAAATGGTATTAGAAACATTAATTTCCGTATAAGTGCAAATTATTCATAATTATTAAAAAAATAAAAATTTTAAAAAAATATTTCGCCCAGGTTAAACCCTGGCACACCGGGCCTATGTTGTAGCTATGATTAAATACTTTTCATTCATATGCTAAATTTTAGAATCCGTATAAGTGCAGTTTTACTGTCACCGGCTCCCGGACTATAATAGATTTGTCCCACAAATTACATTACTTAATAATTCCTGTCATGCCTCCAACAAAATTAATTGTGATTGTGTGCAATAAATTCAGCTGCAGAAAGGCGCTTCCTGAGCTTCCCGGAAAACCCGATAACATCCCGTCGCCTCCCACTCGAAATTGCCCGCTTTGTCTAACAAATTGGCACATATTCCTCGTGACAATTGGCAGAAACAAAGTCCTTCTTATTTACGGCCAGCTCCGAACGGATAAAAAGTTATTCTTATGAGGGGCCAGAGCAAAGTTTACAGCATCCCGCTTTCGTCCCGTGGACCAGTTTCGGCTGCGGGAGCTCCACCCATCATCCGGGAAGCGGAGGGGGCCGGCTGTGTAACGCCTTCCGGATATGTTGCCATTATCATTCTCGTTATATTGGGGGCTATCTTGAGGATAACTTTTTTTCTGGGATTCGAACGAATTTGCGGGTAGCCCCCAATTGCCAGTCAGGAGCGCAATTAACGTCATATTATGACAAATTATGGTACGAAAATTATTTATTACGAAACAACTCGGGGTGAATCTCCTCTTCCACAAAGCTCAGACGTCAAGGAGCCTTTTTAAACCTTTCCAGTGGTGCCGACCATCACTGGGACATGGAGATAATTCGGGGGAATATAAAAAAATATGGTCGTAAATCAAAACCCAGTTTGACTACCAAAACAGGGAGAATTGCTTGTGGCGATTCCCAGGCGAATCGAATCCATTTCAAATGAAAAATTAACGATTTGACGAGTTTATTAACTTTCGGGTTGGCTTGCCAAAAATGCGGGAACACACTGGCAACGCGGAACGGTTTTCAATCGATTAATTGATCTGCTCTGATATTACGTCGAATTTTAATTAACTGATTCTGCTAATTGAAATTTATTTTTCATTAATGTGAAAAATTGCCATGGGAAACTGGGAATTATTTGCAACATGATCTGAATTATGCAAAATCATATACGGAAGATTGCAGTTTGTTGTAACGGTGAACACCACTCTTGTAAATCACATGGAAAATACAATATACTATCATTAAAATATTCAATTTATTAATCAAACAATTATTTTTTGTATTATAGTAAAATTTCGATAAATTTAAACATTGTTACTCAATTTACTCTTATAAATAACTAATGAATTTTGAGTAAATTTAATTTAACTTACATACACAATTGATTACATGCAATGATAAACATTGGAAACCGCTGCAATTTTTAATCAACTTGTTAAAGTACGTTAGAATTTTTTTTCCGTAAATTTTATTTTCATAAAATACCTACAATACATAATACAAAAATTACTGAAAATAATAATTTTATATAAGACACTAATTTCCCTGACAAACCACTAAATTAAGTGTCCAAAAATGGAAAAATATAAAACCTTAATAGATTTATCCCATACATGGTCTTAAATTTATCTTTAATTTATATGTACTTACCTTTCCAAAATCATTATGTTTTTAAACGAATTTCTAATCATCAACCTCATTTATTTTATTTACATATTCTTATTACACTAATAAAACATCAATAATTTCAACAATTGATTAACAGGGGCTCGTGTTTTTCGTTGACTTAGATTGAAACTCAAAACTTTTACATACAGTATTTTGTCGAATAAGGCAGTCAAAATTCTAATGGATTAAAAAGACAACTTCTCAAGGTAATCGGTAAAATAATCTTTAGATAGATGCTTTAATTTTGAAGCTGCGCGATCCAATGTATTTTGTTTGACAAATCAAACTTCTTCGCCTTATCACTGTGTGTGTGCGCCAGATCGCTTCACAATTTCTAATTAAAATTAAAAATTTTTATAAATAAAAATATAATTTAAGAGTTAGTACTTAAGACGTTAAAATTTAAAATACTTTGTCTTTAAAATTAAGAGTTCTGAGTTATACAGTGAAAAAACATAGTTGATTTTAATTATTCAAGTATAAAACTTGAACTGTCCGCATCAAGATCAATATCTGTAATATTTTCTTTTTAACCAAATGTCAATTCAATTTTCAATTTTGCTCTGCAATAATTCTTATATTATGCCGCTCCATTTTTTAAACACATCACTGCTAAATTGTATTAATGAAATGACAAGTTTTCAATATTGTCTTTTGAATAATCCGAAATTTCTATTGTATTCACGCATTACCATTTTAGTTTAACTATCGAAAGAAATATGAATAACATCGAAAATCACTTGTTTTCTTATATAAAAAAAAAATGTAATCACTTTGGATTATTTAAATAAGGAACATAAAGAACATGCCATCGCATGAAAACACAATGTATCTCACAAGTAATACATATTATATTAAATTATATTAAATTAGATTGTTTAGTGCGATTGCCAAGTCAATCAATTTATTTAAAACATAAAAGATTTTTAATATTGATATGGTCACTATAAGATGTTGTTAGGTTAGCTAATTACGTAATAACTTAGACAGAAGGTCCCTTAAGTAGGGACTGAATAAATTAATCGACTTGGTATTACATGGATCTCACAATTTTTTACGGTAGAAGAACTGAGTTGCGAGACTTGGTTTTTTTACAAGTTATGTTTTTGATGGCATCTCATTTCTTTTTGTAGATAGTTTTTTTTTTTGCAATAGTTAGTAATATTTAGGGCCGCACTCGTCAAACGTCAGTTAAAGTTAATCCTTATGTAAAATTGTTATCTCTCATTCACTATAAATACTGTCAATGTACCTAACAGAAAATTACAATCAAGCTTAAGAGAGGTTTAACTTGAACTAATGTACGGCACTTACTGCCGCACTCAAAGTTTTTTTAAATTAATAAATTACTTAACCCATTATTTTCTATAGAATTAGATTTATATAAAGATTATTTAAATGTGTATACCCATACTGACTGATACTTTTTGCGTAAGTTAAATAAAACGTGGTTTGTGTGTATACCTGCGATATCGCAGTAAGACCCAAAGGTTGCCTGGAAGAAATTGGCCGCCTTTTTGTGACGGACGGGAAGCGAGGAAGCCGCGGCGCGGGCAAGCCACCTCCGCCGTCCGCGGTTATGATTATTAGTGTTCTTTCTTTCATGGCAATTTAGGGCAATTTAGGGCAATTTAGTCTACTTAATACTTTGCGGGATTTTGGTACAACTTTATAAGACATGTCCCATCCTTGCTTTTTCATTCCGTTGATTGACCATTGTACAAGTTACCTTTGAACATAATTATATCTAGGTACCCATCTACACCTATTATTCCATTATATTATATTAATTATGCATATGCATTACATATATTAATTTGCGATATTGCAAAATATTTTAGTTTTTCCTTGATTTATACACTAAACACTAATTGTATTCTAAATTTGAAGTTTCTATGTCTGCTAGAAGTGCCTTAGAGTTTTGATGATCGGTCAGTCAGTGAGTGAGTGACAAAATTAAGAAACTTTGACTAGTTATAATTCTTAAACTACTGGTTCAAATTGAATGAAATTTGAAATATACCGTGTTTATACAATGCCTGCTTGGTTACTGAAAATTTAGGCTTCTAGTTTTATCCACAACGAAGTTATAGGGGGGTCGAAAATGGCCTGAACTGTTTCGAGAAAAGGATGGTACGGCCGTGCCGCTTTGGTGGGGGCACTGCCATGCCCCAAGATTTTTAATTTAAAATTTTTTTATGCACGTTTCTAAATTGTTCAATTGTAATTATGATTTAATATTATTGTAATTCATTTTTATGAACAATAATTTCCCTGCCAATCATTTAAAAAAATATATTTCTCGATTAATAAATTCTTTTTATGTTATTAAATAGCAAAACAGCGTGCTATAATTATATGTGTGGAAATTATGGCAATTTGAAGGACTTGTTTTGAAATCTAAAGTCCTAGCTATAAATAGTCTCTTTTAAATTCCATATTTATGCAACATTTTCCTGATTCAAATCCTAAGACGGATAGGTCGAAAAAAAACCCAGCTATTAGTATTTATAAGGTAATTTTTCTCTAAGGATATATACCACAGAGAGTATATAATAGTATTAAGTACAGATTTCAAATTCGGTTGGTATTTTACCGAATTCTCGCGGAACAATGTTATCGTGGTTTGCCCAAAATGTACCGTAACTAGTTAATTTCGTTTTTTATTACTCCATATTCTCACGTGCTTACGCATACTCTACTCACATACTATAATTTATTATCTCCTAATGCGCTACGGCTCATCGAGTAAGTGGAGTTCGGTTCATTTGGTTATTCATTTCATGGTGTGCTGCAGCCACGTAAAGCAATTACATGCTCCATTAAGGCGCGCAAGTGTTGAAGTTCCCTGGGAGTTGCTGGCAGATTTCCCTATTCCCGTCGCACCGAAGTAAACTATTTCGACAGCCCCAAATAAATAGTTGCTCAGATAAAACAGGGGCGTACAGGGCGGCGTCTGAACTTTTTACCTACCTGCCAAGATGTGCACTTGAATGTGTTTAAAGCGGAAAAGCAGTAAGCACCTCGGAGTAAATACCATTAGTAGTTGGAATACTTAGAACTCTGAGAAAACTTTTTATTTTGTTCAAAGTTCTCCACCCTCTTGTCTTATTTAAATTCGCGGGTTAGGGAAAATCCAATCGTGTCTGGGCCAGGCATCTAGAAAGGTTTATTCCATCTCCAGCTTAAAAGTTTTGCAGAAAACTTAAAGGGCACTCATACATAACTCCAAAAACACGGAATTCAAGTTACAAGCAGACCTAATTGCTGAATATTAAAAGCAAAAACATAGGGGAGGAAAAAAAAGTAGTTCAAAATAAATCCACAACTCGAGTCGAGTTCGCTAGAGAACAAGAAAGTCATTGGTGGGTTATCGACTTTTTTTTTTTTTTTTTTTGCAAAGCCCACAACTCTTAATTACGCTGAACAGGGTTGATTAACGGCCAGAAAAGAGATGCTGAATGCTGTGGCGAAGAGCTCGGAGAACGAGCACAATTTGTCGAGTTATCGAAGTTTTTATGCTATATTGACAATTGCCACAGAAGAGTCGATTGAGGAGAGTTGGTGTTTTAGTTTCTCGTCGACCAGAACTTCCACTTTAATTGGGCCCCAGGAACTCTGTTTGCAGTAACCACCGTCAGTGGAAATTGATCTTTATGTCAAATGTAATTACAGCCAGTCTGTAAAATTAAACCCATTAAAAATTGACGTGACAGAGAAGCCAAGCCTGCTTTATTAGTCAATGTTATACTTCAGCATTCCTCTGTATTATATAGCGAGGAACTTGCCTCCGGAGGCGATCTGAATTTTCGTAATTTTCCAAAATAGCCTGGAACATTTTCAGGGATAAAGCTCAATTCTGCCAATATCTGAATAATGTAACGAAATTGGTACCCTGTTTAATTGCATTCTGAGGAAATGAATTCGTTACGAATACCACCCCGTCTCCTTGCTGGGGAGTATAAAATAATTAAGCCCGTTGTAACATGATTGGATTTCATTTTTAACCGGCATATTAACCCGGATGTGCTCTTTTCAGTTCATTTATACGCGCTAGCATCCCGAAAAACCCCCCTTCATGCCTCTGGGATGGGAATTTTAATACTTTTGAAATGCGCCTGAGATGCACAAAGATTTTGGAAATCGCTTTCCGCTTAATATAACTTCCACCCTTTTAAGTGAACCTATCGCACCATTCGCCATTTCTGGCTGTAATGGGTTAGTTCTCCGGATAAAAGCATTTTTGGGGAGTCTGGCAGATGGGGTAAAAATAGATTTGGTTTGTTAGTGGGTTACTGTTGCATTAATAACATCCCATTCAGTTTTTTGGGGCATAAATCGATAGATAGACTTAAAGCTTGCTATTAACGAGAAACACAGAATTTTAGTGGTGGAAACCATTCCCCATATAAACTTAAACATAATGTATATTTGGCAAAGTATCAAATCTCTGTGCATTTTTATCGAGTTTGGTACCTACTCCTAGACATTCTACAGAATGACTTAGATATTAAAGTAGATTGCCAAAAAAGATCTAGGTAAACTAAATAAACTTAATTTAAATCTTCAAAACGTTTATTTTTGTACGTAAAAATATGTGCATAACTACAGGCTACTTTTTGCAGCAGGAATGACTTCTGCAACATCTGATTGTCTTTCTGAAGAAGAGATAGATTTGATTGCATGAAATCTAATAGTTAAAATCCACAAAATAGTCTTTTGCTTATTTCTCATCTACTTCTTTGGAGATTTTTGGTATCAGATACCTTTTCAAGAGCTAATTTAGCTTTTTATAATATTTCTGGGTAAAGTTAAAAATACTTCCAGCTTTATCCAAAAAGACTAATTATTCCATAGAATACCAAAATTGATACATTTCCGAGACATACAATATATAAAATTATTGAACAAAAACGCGTCTGAAATTTCGAATACAAAATTCTTGTCGAGAAAAATGTTTATTTAAAATGTTAAATTAATTTTTTTAAAACAAAAAGTGAAAAAATAACCATCTAGATCTTTTTCCTTTAATCGGGCGCCATTTTGGAAAAATGGCAGAAAAAAATATTTATAACTATCTTTTTTACTTTAATTCTTCTTTCTTTCTTTCAAACCAAAAATAATTTGTTCGTTGCAAAGAATAAAATAAAATGTAGGTTTTTATTCTAAATTTTGAAAATATCGGATTCATAGATAGTGTGTGTTCTATGTGTTTGCGCGTGTGCGTATATATGTGTATTTACGTGTGTGTTCGTGTGTTTTTTCCGTGTGTGTTTGGGTGAGTGTGCGTGTGTGCGTGTTCCAAACATTTGTGACGCATTTTTGATAATTAATTCTCAAGTTATTCAGGTTATAAATTAAAAAAGGCTTTTTTTTCATCAGCTTATAACTCGGTTAAAATAATCGCAAGAGACTTTTAGAAAAACTAATAATTCGGAAAAGTCCAACTTTTACTATTTTTACCATTTTTTATATTAAAGAAAAATCAACTCATCCAGTAGACCGGAGAAAAGATTTTATAAAAAATTAAAGTAATCAATTTATTTTTCTTTTGAATGAATTTTGAAGGCTTAATTTGAGGTTAGAGACGATTTTTAATGAAGGATTCTTAAAGAGGAAAGTATAAGCTTTAATTTGCGCCTAAACTCATGCTTCTAGAACCATCTGAGATACAACTCTTTGAAAATTTAAAAAAAAATTAATTTTTGAGATTTTTAATATAATAAAAATATATTATAAATTCTGTCCCATAGCCGAGGGCATATAACATAATTTAAAGTGGGAGTTTATAATGTGAACTTACAAAAAAAAATGTACTTTGTTTTATATAGCATATGTATGTAGTAAACAGTAAAATGCCGATTGCGACTAAATTCTCTAAAAGTGTTTTTCTTAGTACCATACTTTATGAGTTGCTGGGCAAATTATTTAGGCATCTACCACAAAAGTCATAAACAAATGAAGCAAAATTACTGCCGTAAAAGAATTATGAAAGCCATTATATGAGACAGAAACATACTACCCTATTATTTGCCAATAAACACTACAAGTAAATCAATCTAAAGTAATTGTATTCATCACGTTGCGTATTTCTGTAAAACAGATAATTTTAGAACTCATAATGATTGATTTGTCTTAAAAATATCACAAAAAACCTAAGATTACAAACCATTTACTACTAATATGGCAAATCAAAAAACGTGAAGTTATATAAGAATATGCATCAATGCGTTATCGATTTATTGAACGTTTAAAAACGACACACTTGGTTTTATTCATAATATCAAAAAATTTAAAGAAAATTTGTTTTGTTATTTTCAAATTATTATAATTTTCCAACTCTAGAAAGTTTAAATAATTGCTACAAAGTCAGTAGATAAGTATAAATGAATAGCATTCGTATATATTTTTTTTCTAGTAATTTTAAAATCTTAAAACCAAAACTGCTCTTTACTTGCTTAAATTTTATCCAGTAGGTATGTCCTACCTTAAGTCAAGCCGTCGCATATCTTAATAATATGTAATATGTTGCAAAGAAAATCAGATGCAACAATGTTAGGGCTACTCACTACTTTGAAATGAAAAGCTCATTTTCTAAATGGAATTTCCTGCTACTTTTTATTTTAACGGCTAAGTCTTCCTCGTCCCAAATATTTCAGCAGATTATAGAGGACATATGCAGAGTAGGGGAAAACTCTGAGGCGCACACAAGTCATGCCGAGAATACTTGTCATAAAATATCCAAAGCAGTAATAACTTGTCATCCTTCGTGAAAAGCACTATATATTTGAAAATGTCCCAGAAGCTACTTGAAAGCCATTCAAACTGACTGTGTATCCTTTTAATGTCAGTATCAGATAGAACCTGTTGGGAATTTGATTTGAAAACTTTTATGGAAATCAAAAATAAACTATTACTTTATGTATTTAGACTTAAAATGAATGAAATGAGGAAAAAGCGTAGTAATGTAAATAATTACTATAGAGATAATATTTTTTCCGCCTAGTAGAGCTTAGTATTTTACAACCATTGCAGTCACAACTTTGTAAAAGATTCGTTTAGATAAGTTGGATGCCTTATTTTATATCCTTCTGGTATAAATAACACTCCAATAATATATAGAACTGTGTAACATATAATAGTAGTTAATCAAATACAAGATACAACATTTTATGTAAATACTTTTTGAATTTTTATTTCTGTCTCTTCACAATTTATTAAGCAGTATACGTATCAATGCCACAACCAACAGGACTTTCATATTTCTTTCCTCGTTGCAGTCTTTAAAGCATTGTATTCTGTTTTTGAAGAGATTTGCAATCGATAAATCAGTGAAAATCACTTGGTAAGAACCATAACTTTATAAATGAAATTCCTTAGGATTAATAAAATTAATTGATGGAAATTAATATTATCTTATATCTGCAAATACGCAGAAGATATATGCAACGTTATAATTCAGCCCTTCCCGGAAGGAAAGGAATTATTCTTGATTACTTATCGCCAGAGAAATAAATTTCTCAATTTCAATAACTGATTCTTTGTATAATTTGTATAAGGTATTAATGATTATTAATTAATATTTGTTTCTTCCGCAATAAATTTTCGTTATAAGAGCTTTCGGAAAAAAAATGTCGTAACAATTAGTAGACTCCGTCCCTTTTGCTGTCCCCCAGCCGAATTATATCGATTAAAATGGATCCATTCGCTTTCATTGGCCTTATTATAGGCTGGCAGTGCGATAATTCGAATTTTCCCCCCAAGTTGGCCCTTAATTTTCGGTGACAAATTGCACAGCACAGTTTGCGATATCGGAAAATTGTGAAATTTCAACGCCCATTGTACAATTTATGATAATGGCAGGAAAAAAGTAATTGTGACTTCCAGTGCGGCCGGAATTTAGGATCACGCCGGAATTCTGCTGATAATTGTACGATTTGAGTGGGAATTTGAATTGAAATGTATTGTGGTGAAATGGCAACATCTGCTAAAATTACTGCACAATTATGTGTGCTCATCCTCATGGGAAATTCAAATTTTCGGAAAATCCATGATAGTTTTGTTGAACATTCTAGTCTGATCCACACAGCAACTTCAATTGTACTTTTTTAACAAAGTAAAGAATAGATGTCAGTTAATCCGTGAGTACAATATCTTAAAATTCAAATTTTCCTGTTGGCGAAAAAATATAAATCAATGTTTTTCAAAGAGAAAACAACCGATAGCAGCAGCAGCAGCAGCCGTGTCGTCCTATCCTCGGCAATTTATGCAAATCCCTACTTCATAAGAATATCGCGCACATCAGCAGCTATTTGTGTATTGATTGGCTCCAGAGAAAATTCCTTTTAAACTGGATCCTGACAAAATTCCCGCTGCATTGAATACTACACATATCTCACTCACTATGCGCCCTCTGTAGACGACTTTGAGGGCTCCATCAATGTAGCCGTGGGAGCTGCCGTCTCCAAATTGCCATGGAAATTTTTCATCTGAATCAATTGTATGCAAATGCAGAAGGTTATTGGTCCTTGATGACGCAGGGGTCCTGGTAAAATGAGGCCGTTGATTCTCATCTTTTCCTGTTCTTTTTTTTTTCTTTTTTTTTGTGTGTGGAACTTCACACAAATATGATACATGAGACTTTTTCGGTATTTGGGTCATGGGAACTAAGATATGTAAATGTTTTCTTACTATTGTGACACATGCTGTAAATTATGTCTACACTATCCTTAGTATCCTTCATTTTATGTGACTGCAAAGAACTAATATTTTACTTGACGGTGGAAAACAATATATCATCCTATGCAGAAAAAATTAGTGATGAGCAGAATCAGTCTTGGTCTTGCAGTCTAGGTCTCGGTCTTACATAAAGTCCAACACCGAATAAGAAAGCCAGCAGTACGCTAGAGGTTGTGGGTTCAATTCCAACCAGAAACCCCGGTCATAAAATGTGGTAAAGTTTCCTAATTATAATTATTTATGAAATGTTAAAATAATTATTGTTAGTAGTAAATAAATAACAAAAAATATAAATTTTTATCGAATAAATTCATGGCAAAATCAAATATTAGCTTTATTATCCAAAAACTTGTATATAAAGGTATTCGGGGTCGCTGATTACGAATCCATTGTCAGATTTACTTAATTCAGTATCATGTGTGTACCCATATTGGATTCGCCATTTGAATTTCAAAAATCTGAAATTAAGATTTTAGAGGTCTCGAAATACCCTATACAGGTGTCCCTCAAGTTACACGATTAATTGGTTCCGTGTAACTCGAAACCGTATAAGTGGAAACTCAGATTTAGTACTACTGTTAGTGACCTGTATATTCCACTTTTCAAGAGCAGGAAACGAAAGGATTCCGCAGATAGCTAACATTGACGAATATATGATAAATCCTTATTATTTTGCCCTTTTTATGAAAATTGGTATAAAACCGTGTAACTCAAATAGCGTGTAACTCGAGGGAACGTCGCAATTTTTTTCTGCGTAACTCGAAAATCGTGCAACTCAAGTACCGTGTATCTCGAGGGATACCTGTATACTATTTTTCAAAGAAATTAAAAATTTTTCACAATTTTTTTCCACCATATTGGACCCAAAAATTTTAATTTTAAAAATTTAATTGTAAATTCGTAATCAGTGACCCCAAAAACTCCTGTATAACAATATTCATAAACAACCGTTGGCTAGAAATAGTGCTTCAATAGGAAGGTCGGTAGTTTTAAAAAAGTAGTTATATCTTTAACACAAGATTTAATGAAAATATAATTAAGTCCTATAATGAAATTCTAACAAAATAGTTATTGGTTTGGTATTAATTGAAGTTATACTCCAAACTTGAAAGAGTTTTATTCTACAGTAGACATTGTAATTTCAAATTTGATTCTTATGAAAGGGCTTTTTTCCGATCATTATTATAATTGCAACTTTGGTTAAATGCACTCAGAGAAAAATAGAATAGTGGCAGTGAACGTCCTTTGCTAATCAACATTTTTACTAAGAAAAATATGAACCGCCTCTAAAATATCTCAAGCTCAAAAGATATTAAATAATTTTACGTAAAAACCCTCTGCTAATCCAGAAATTCAATGATAAGAACTAGAATATATCAGAACCTAGAGATATAAGCTTTGCACATCTGTTGGTATTCATGATAGTTACCTTGAATTTTTATTTATTTATATATTTTCATTTTTTTCCGACACGTCGTTCAGATACTTTTCCTTCAGATCTTCCGTATTGTAAGAAATTTCTTGAACTTGAAGTCAATAAAATATGAGAAATTGAATTCGTGCAACGAATTTCGATTAAACAGAAGCTATTTCTAACTTCCCTCAATATTGAATCAGTCAATGATGAGGAAATAGAACTGGAAGGACAGGCTCACCGCTTATGTAATATGTAGGTGTAGTACTTTACTTGTGGACCGCCTTTTTATCACGTTTTTAATAAGTAACGTGCTCAGATTTATGAAGGGATTTAAATTAAATATTATTTGAAAAACGTTCTTTACGTGATTTTTCATATTCATCATTCTTTTGGCATTTTACTTGTGAAAAGTTAAAGTTCAATACATACCTTTCCAAAAATATGCACGTACATACCTTGTCTTTATTTTATCAGTATTAAAAAAAAAGCACAGACATTATTATCTCAGAAATAATAATGCAAAATTTTCCCATAATATAGCGAAGGTATCAGTCGTTATCTCAAAACTACGATAAAAATGGTCTTACGTATCTTACAGAATGCTTATGGAAATTTTGCGTAGAAAGGTTTTCGAGTTCGTCGAATAACAATTTTTTATCAATAGAATATTATTCTTTTAAATTTAGTTTTTTTTTGACGATCCTTTATCCATTCACCAGACAAAGGCGAATACATATAAGAATTAATAATAATTACAAATATTTTTCGCTAATAAATGTGTTTTTTCCTGTTATTTTATTTTTATTTTTTATTTTAAAGAGTCAATTTTTAATTATACATAAATTGATAATCATAATTTATTGATGAAA
This sequence comes from Dysmachus trigonus, assembly GCA_949715965.1. Classification (NCBI taxonomy): domain Eukaryota; kingdom Metazoa; phylum Arthropoda; class Insecta; order Diptera; family Asilidae; genus Dysmachus; species Dysmachus trigonus. The sequence goes on along the minus strand of OX454322.1, from coordinate 64,641,718 downwards.
CGATATATCGAAAAAATCTATCTTTTTTTCGATACATCATCAAATATCGATCCCATAGCGTGATGCATTATATCAAGAAAGAAAAACCGATACTTTTAGCCAATCCCTACCAGATTAATTTTCTTAAATTAATAAAATCCTCTAAAACAAAATTTTCCACTATTCAAAATTAGCCAAAAATCAAGCAAATTGAAGAATATCAGGGAAAAACTTAATCAAATCATTTTCATTGTCTTCAGAATTTTCAAAATTATTTTACAAACAATTATGGATGATTCCTTCTAAATTTTTAATAAAGAGTTCTCTGATTTGCAACGAAAATTCGGATTTTGCAGAGAGTAAATATATATTTAGAAAGCGTTATTATAAAATGCTTTATTTTTTACGATAATTAATAAACAGAACTTATGTTTTATAACTAGATTTATTTTATTTTTTCAAGATAATTCTAAGTTTGAAATTGATACCTTTGCAACAGAATTTTGATATAAAGGTATTTATATGGTACATGCACATGTAATCTACACTGCGCTAAAACATTGATGGGTATTTTTGGAGTTTGATTTTCTATCCACAAAATTTTTATTTCAAAATTTTTTTGTATGTTCCAAGATAGATATATATAATGCACCTAAAAAGTTTCAATATCGTTGTTCATTATTTTGACCTTTAACAAAATCCTAAAAATACCTCAAATTTTCAGGCGCTAGGCCACCGGGTTCCCTTAAGTATTCCCAGACAATGACAAGCTTTTGTTCAGTACAAACTATTTTACAAATACTATTTTTTTTTTTTTTTTTTGCAGAGTGGAAATACTAAAAGATAGCATTTTATATAAGTAATACCAGATTATTACATTATGTCTTAACTTTATTTTACAAACATTTTGGAACAAAATATTTATTGTACATTTTCGCCATATTTGTGGTACCCCGTACCACAAGTTGTGCTTGCGGTGACCATCATACGATTTTACTTGTACGTCTAAAATCACTCAAACCAACAAAAATCACTAGTTTAATAGTTAATCTAGCTTTTTTTTTTAAAATAAACAAAATGGCGGCCTCTAATAATTTACTCTACTTAAAGTTAAAGTTTTACACTCGATTTGCAGCTTTGGTCAGCTACCTTCAGTAATTGTAGGATATCTCGAAAACTATTCATTGGATTTACTTAAAATTAATAACAATTTCTTCTAAACATCATACTTTGAGCAAATCCAAAAAAATCTAGTTTTTGAAAATCCTGACTACCCCTAACAACTTAAATTGCAAGATCTTAGCAGGCAGCGACATGATCTCTTTTTAAAATAACACAGCCATATTTAAAGGAAAATTTGTATTCCGGGTAATCAAAAAAAATTATTTTAATTGATCCCCTTAACAAGACCTCAAGATTTTTTTCTATCTTTATTGCTTCATTTTGTTCATAAAATCAAGCATTATATCAATTGCAAAACACTTTTTAATCAAAAAATATTATAAATACAATATAAGCGTTACCCGAAAAATTAATACTATTGCAGTTTCTTCGTTCTAATTTTATTTGCTTCGAAATGCTTTCTTCCATTTTTTATACACACATTAAAGAAAACACACATACAAATGTATGCGCATTTTAAATTTTCAATTAATCGCTTATCTTAGCAATATGACCCAGACTAAGTAGGGAGCTTTTAAATTATAAAATCGAATTCAACTGATGTGATTAGTTAGTTTTGATCAAGCAGTGCCGCCGTGCTTGCCAAAAATTAAGATGTCCGCGACATCATGGAAAGTATTTTCAATAATTGTGTTGAGCTTCTTCGATTACTCCCATTCAATCGAGGATTATAGAATAACGCATGCGAAAAGAATAGCTTCGTACATCGACAATACTGTGAGCCCGTGTAAAGACTTTTACCAGTACGCCTGTGGGAATTACATTACAGCTCTAAGGAAAGGAAAATACTTTGTTTTTAAGCCGGAGGACCAGATTATGAATTTTATGCACGACGTCCTCATGGAGCCTTTCAACAGCACGGGGGATAACTTTTCCGCCGAAGATAAAGCAAAGATGTTCTATCAGTCATGCATGAAGGTGGACCATTTTAAGTATCCGAAGAGTGACGCTTTTCTGAGATTACTTGACTCAGTCGGAGGTTGGCCAGCAATCAATCCTACATGGAGTCCTGACAACTTTGATTGGTTTCAGTTCGAGCTAGTTGCCGCACCGTATGATATCGATATTTTCATTTATCATTTCCTTGACGCTGATCAAGGTTTAATGGAACTTACTTCACATCAATTCAATCTAGAAACATACGGATTCAACCTTTTTCAACCCTATTCGCGTGACTTTCAATTGGCAAAGGGTGCTGCTATGCAAATTATGAAAATGTACGGTGTTCCGAAGTCGGCTTCCAAAAGAATTTGGAATGAAATTGTCGAATTCGGCAAATTATGGAAAAGTTTTAAAACGTATTACGATTGGAATGAAGAGACTAAAATTGATAATCTTATGGAAGAAGTACCTAACGTTGATTGGGAGGCGTATCTTAAAGTGAAATTTGAGAACTACACAACGCTCGAACCGGACATGCTATACATTTATGACATCCATAGTTTGAACGACATTGGAAAACTATTCAAAGGAAACGAAAGGGCAGCAGCTAACTACGCCTCAATACGCCTTCTTCTAGGGCTTCACACTGAGCTTCATGCTGAACGCTACAATCAAAAATTTTGCTACGATCAGCTTCCCTACGATTTAGCATCCATTGAAGGTGCACTTTTTCTCGCTAGATATTCTGAGGAGGAAAAGATTGAGAAAGATATTCGCAATATATTCGAATATGTAAAAGATTCTTATAGGAGAAGCATAGAAGACGTTGACTGGTTGAGCAGCGAAGTTAAGCAAAGACTGATAACCAAAGTGAACACGGTTCAATTAAAACTTCCTACGGAATTGCATCCAATCAATTTCGAAGCTCTGAATGAAGAATACAGAAACTTAGAAGTGTTTCCTCAAAATGACTACTTCCAAAATTTTCTAGCCGTAAAGAAATTTAGTCAAAAGCGGAAATATCTAAAATTTTTCGGCTACACAAACTTTGAAGAGATCAGTACAACCGCAGATTATGCTTTCTATGAAGCAGAGGCTAATAGCATCACTTTTGAAGCTCTGGGTATACACAAACCATATTACTTCAGAGGTTTTCCTTTTTCCTATAACTTTGGAACAATAGCAACAGCGCTAGGACACGAGTTCGGACATGCCTTTGATCCAACATTTCGATTGTACGATGAACTTGGTGAAATAGTTGCTTGGGATGATTTTTCGGAGCAAGAATACTCCCAGCGAGAAAATTGTTTTCTTAACTACTATAATGCCATTCAGCTTGATGAATTACATGAGGCACATAACGCGTCGATATCTCTTGATGAAAATATCGCAACTTCTCTTGCAATTAGACACGCATATTTTGCATACAAAAATTTACTTCAAACGTCCCGAAAATCTTTGGATATGCCCGCACTCCCTAGACTGAACTTCAGTAGCGATCAGGTTTTCTTTTTGGCCTTTGGGCAAAAGTTTTGTACTAAACTAACCCGAGAGGAGATGATGGAGTCCCAAAACGAAGTACATGGTCCAAACAGAATTGCTCTCATTGGCAGCGTTTCGAATTTTGATGAATTTAGCAAGGCTTTTAACTGCGATTTGGGGACACCAATGAACCCAGAGGAAAAGTGTACATTATTTTAATCTCTTAGTGTATTTGTTCTTTGTTAGCAGTTTTAATGGAAATAAACACTTCTTTTTCGCACTTTGAAACTAGTTTAAAAAAAGGGAAAAGAATCAATCTTTTACATATATTCTTATACATACAACACCCATAATAAAACTCTTTTATTTATATATATATAATATTCCGTCGAGCGTAAGGTTTTTCATTTTTATTTATTGCTATAAAATGCAAAAGATTAAAAATATATAATATTTGGCATTTCTTACAAAAAAGGAGAGTATTTTTCCTAAGTATATATGATGTTACGCAACTCTCAAATTTTCTAGGGCTCCCACTAATTTTTTTCAAAGTAAAATAAAGAGAAAGTTAAAGTCAAAATTGAGAGGCAAAAAAAATTGTAAAACAGAAATATATTTCTTCGAATCCATTATATAAATAATGCTTAGTTGCAAAATTTTTTAATTTTGTTTTGGTTTTTTCAATATATATAAAATATACAGTGTATAATTAAAAACGATAAAATTAACATGAAGGGTCTTTTTTCGTGATTTATAAATTTTAACGCCATGTGAATTTATTATTCTACTTTTATGCTTAAAACTAGTTTTTATACAATTTTTTGTAGGAATTTTGTATTTGATTCCAAAAGAGGTTTAACAATTTCTTACGGTGGGGATGTGATTACAACCGAGATTTCAAATTTATTCTTTTTGAATTCCGCTGAAATGATTCTGTAATTAAAATGTTCTTGCTGTACTCTCAACACAAAAATTAAAGTTGACTACATCAACCATAAAAAAATGGGTAATGGAAATTAACATTATTTCAATATTATATGGTTTACCCAAAAAATAAACACGATCACACTCTCTTAGCGTCAATCTATGCTGATAAGACTAATTGGTTCCGGACGATTTGCACTTTTAATATATTGTCCATAATCTACCAAAAACAATTTCGCACTTTAAATTTTCAATTAATCACTACTTATCTCAAAATTTTGACCTGGGATCAAGAAGGATGCAAAATTTGGCTTAAAATTGAAAATTTTCTTCAAACGCTAAATGCGATTAGTTAGTTTTGGTCAAGCAGTGCCGCCGTGCTTGCCAAAAATTAAGATGTCCGAGACATCATGGATAGTGTTTTCAATAATTGTGTTCAGCTTCTTCGATTACTCCCATTCAATCGAGGATTATAAAATAACGTACGCGAAAAGAATGGCTTCGTACATCGACAATACTGTGAGCCCGTGCGAAAACTTTTACCAGTACGCCTGTGGGAACTACATCACGGCTCTAAGGAAAGGCAAATACGACTTTGTTCTTAAGGCGGACCACCAGATTATGAATTTTATGCACAACGTTCTCATGGAGCCTTTGAACAACACGGGGGATAATTTTTCTGCCGAAGATAAAGCAAAGATGTTCTACCAGTCATGCATGAAGGTGGACCATTTTAAGTATCCGAAGAGTGACGCTTTTCTGAGATTACTTGACTCAGTCGGAGGTTGGCCAGCAATCAGTCCTACATGGAGTCCTGACAACTTTGATTGGTTTCAGTTCGAGCTAGTTGCTGCATCATATGATATCAATATTTTTATTTATGAGTGGCTTAACGCTGATAAAGGTATAATGAAGCTTACTGCATCTGAATTCTATATACAAAGATACCTCAAATTTTCCAAGCCCTATTCGCGCAACTTTCAATTAGCAAAGGGTGCTGCTATGCAAATTATGAAAATGTACGGTGTTCCGAAGTTGGCTTCCAAAAGAATTTGGAAAGAAATTGTCAAATTCGGCAAATCATGGAAAAGATTTGATAAACTCTACCATTGGGAAAAAGTAACTAAACTTGATTCAATTGAGACTCTTATGGAAATTGTTCCCAACGTTGATTGGGAGGCGTATCTTAAAGTGAAATTTGGGAACTATACAGTGCTCGAACCGGAATTACTAAACATTTACAATATCCACTGTTTGAGCGACGTTGAAATATTCTTCAAAGGAAACGAAAGGGCAGCAGCTAACTACGCCTCAATAGTGCTTCTTCTAGGACTTCATACTGAGCTTGATGCTGAACGCTACAATCAAAAATTTTGCTACAATTCCTTTGCCAGCTATCTAAAACCCATTGAAGTTGCACTTTTCCTTGCTAAAAATCCTGAAGAAGAAAAGATTGAAGAGGAGATTCGTACTATGGTTGATTATATTAGAAACTCTTACAGGGGAAAAATAAGAGAAGCTGACTGGTTGAGCAGAGAAGTTAAGCAGAAGCTAATTACTAAATTGAATAAAATTCACGTAAAGTTTCCTGAGGACTTGCACTCGATCGATTTCAAAACACTCAATGAAGAATTCGAAAATTTGGAAGTTTACCTCCAAAACGATTACTACGAGAACTATTTGGCCGTCAAAAAATTTAGTCAACAGCGGGCACATCAAAAGTTTCTTCGCAACGAAATACTAGAAGAGGAGAATATAGTAGAAGTGAATGCTTACTATTATCAGACGTCAAACACCATTGAACTGCTAGCTGGAATAATTCAAAAACCATATTACTTCACAGGATTTCCTTCTTCCTTTAACTTTGGAGGAGTGGGTACAGTGTTAGCGCATGAGTTTGGACATGCGTTTGATCCAAAAGGTCGAAAGTATGATGAACTTGGTGAAATATTTACATGGGACGATTTTTCAGAAGATGGTTATTCCCAAAGAGAAACTTGTTTTCTTAACCACTTTAACTCTATACCGCTAATGGACTTACATGAAAAGCACAACGCGACGGTTTCCCTTAATGAAAATATATCAAATGTTCTTTCACTTAAACAAGCATACCTTGCTTATCAAAATTGGCTTAAAATGTTTCGAAGCTCTTTGGATATGACCAAACAAACTTTGCCAGGACTCAACTTAACGAGGGATCAAATTTTCTTTTTGAGTTTTGGACAACAATTCTGTAGTAAATTAACCCGAAAAGAAATCATCGAAAGTCAAACTGAACAACATGGTCCGAATAGAATTTCTGTAGTTGGTAGCATTTCGAGTTTTGATGAATTCGGTAAAGCCTTTAACTGCGATTTAGGATCAAAAATGAATCCAAAAGAAAAGTGTACATTATTTTGATTTTTATATTCAGAAAATAGACCTCTTGAATAACTTGCTCACAACCAGAAGTTTGTAAAAAATATTTAGTAATTTTAATGAAAATAAATAGTTCTATAGCTTTGAAGCTATTTGAAGAGACAAACTTTTGAGGGTATTATTATATTTTTAGCATGACAAACATGGTTTAAAAAATAGATATTTAAATATGAATAATAAGCCAAAAAGCAAATAAAAACGAGACTAAACACAGACATGAAGATACAATGGGAGAAAATCATACAGGCTAAAAGCCCAATTGAAATGTCAAATTGATTTTCTCACGATACGTTTTCTACCTCAGCGATTACATTAAACGGATATCAATCAATTTTCTTTGTTTAGAAATCGCTGGATTGAAGTGTCAAACTTAAAGTAAATAAAACCTGCCTTTTATCAGCATTGTTAAGTGTTTTTGATTATTTATTTATTTCTCATAATGGGTTGTGTTGAAAGAACATCCATTTCTACTTATGGCACTTTTAAGATTTAACACGTTGAGTGCCATGTTTTACTCAGCTTGTCAATCAGCTATTGGGTGTCAGTCACGGGTAACTAACGAGGCAGTCAAAGTGTTAAACAAACTAATTTGACGTTTTAATCCGAACAGATACGTCATTGTAATCGGTGTTTTTTTCCTATCCTTTTCACTGTGTACCTTGACATTTCTATCCGTTCAGATCCGTTTATTTCAGTTGGGCCTTAAAAAAGTAATGGACACTACGCTTTGCACTTACATATAGCTGAATTACGAACAAAATTTCTTCTTCATCATAAACTGACAGATCACAGAAAATGAGGTGACAACCAAAATCTGCCGGATAAATTGAGTCTTGTAGCATTTTATCTTTCGTCGCAAATAATACTCGTAATAGAAAATTTTCTTAAATTGATTTTGATGTAATGATAAAAAAAGTTTTAAACATGGAATTGGGGTCTTTGACGTCCCATCAAATTCCTCCAAAGTAAAATAAAAATAAAAATATTACGCAAAATTTGATTGGGTCCTGTTAGTTTTAACGACTTGTGAATTTATTACTTTATATCTATACCTAAAGATAATACATATTTACAAAATATTTTTGCAGAAATTTTGTATTTGATCAATTAGCAAAAGACGATAATTTCTCACGACGACTACGCGATTAAAACAATTCTTGTAACTAAAAAAATTTGCAGATATTGTACAATTTGTAAGCTTTTACTTTGCTTATCTTAACATTTAAACTAAAGTTTCATTACATCAACAACGAAAAAATTTTACTGGAAAAGGAACATTATTCCAACAATATATAACTTACAAGTACAATCTGTCACTCTCTCTTAGCGTATAATGCTGTGCTGATAATACTAATTACTTCTGATCTCCTTTTTAATATAATCTAGCAAAAACCCATAAAAATACATATGTTAATATATGAAGTTTTCAATTAAATACCGCTTATCTCAACACTTTGACCTGGGATCAAGTAGGTTGCAAAATTTGGCTAAAAACTGAATTATTTCTTTCAGACGCTAAATGCGATTAGTTAGTTTTGATCGAGCAGTGCCGCCGTGCTTGCCAAAAATTAAGATGTCCGCGACATCATGGATAGTGTTTTCAATAATTGTGTTGAGCTTCTTCGATTACTCCCATTCAATCGAGGATTATAGAATAACGTATGCAAAAAGGATGGCTTCGTACATCGATAATACTGTGAGCCCGTGCAAAGACTTCTTCCAGTACGCCTGTGGGAATTACATCACGGCTCTTAGGAAAGGCAAATACGACTTCGTTCTTACGGCGGACCACCAGATTATGGATTTTATGCACAACGTTCTCATGGAGCCTTTAAACAGCACGGGAGATAATTTTTCTGCCGAAGATAAAGCAAAGATCTTCTATCAGTCATGCATGAAGGTGGACCATTTTAAGTATCCGAAGAGTGACGCTTTTCTGAGATTACTTGACTCAGTGGGAGGTTGGCCAGCAATCGATCCTACATGGAGTCCTGACAACTTTGATTGGTTCCAGTTCGAGCTAGTTGCTGCATCATATGATATCGTTATTTTTATTTATGAGAGGCTTGACACTGAAAAAGGTATAATGGATCTTAGTGCATCTGAATTCTATATACAAAGACACCTCCAATTTTCCAAACCCTATTCGCGCAACTTTCAATTGGCAAAGGGTGCTGCTATGCAAATTATGAAAATGTACGGTGTTCCGAAGTCGACCTCCAAACAAATTTGGAATGAAATTGTCGAATTCGGCAAATTATGGGAAAGTTTTGATACAGTCAACCATTGGGAACAAGAGACTAAAATTGGTTCTATTGAGAGTCTTATGGAAGAAGTACCCAACGTTGATTGGGAGGCGTATCTTAAAGTGAAATTTGGGAACTACACAACGCTTGAACCGGACATGCTAAACATTTACCGTATCCATTGTTTGAGCGACGTTGGATTATTCTTCAAGGGAAACGAAAGGGCAGCAGCTAACTACGCCTCAATAGTGCTTCTTCTAGGGCTTCATACTGAGCTTGATGCTGAACGCTACAGGCAAAAATTTTGCTACAATACGTTTACTAGTTATCTAAAACCCATTGAAGTTGCACTTTTCCTTGCTAAAAATTCTGAAGAAGGAGAGATTGAAGAGGAGATTCGCACTATGGTTGATTATATTAGAAACTCTTACAGGGGAAAAATAAGAGAAGCTGACTGGTTGAGCAGAGAAGTTAAGCAGAAGCTAATTACTAAATTGAATAAAATTCACGTAAAGTTTCCTGAGGACTTGCACTCTATCGATTTCAAAACACTCAATGAAGAATACGAAAATTTGGAAGTTTACCTCCAAAACGATTACTACGAGAACTATTTGGCCGTGAAGAAATTCAGTCAACAGCGGGCACATCAAAATTTTCTTCGCAACGAAATACTAGAAGAGGAGAATATAGTAGAAGTGAATGCTTACTATTATCAGACGTCAAACACCATTGAACTGCTAGCTGGAATAATTCAAAAACCATATTACTTCACAGGATTTCCTTCTTCCTTTAACTTTGGAGGAGTGGGTACAGTGTTAGCGCATGAGTTTGGACATGCGTTTGATCCAGAGGGTCGAAATTATGATGAATTTGGTGAAATATTTACATGGGACGATTTTTCAGAAGATGGTTATTCCCAAAGAGAAACTTGTTTTCTTAACCACTTTAACTCTATACCGCTAATGGACTTACATGAAAAGCACAACGCGACGGTTTCCCTTAATGAAAATATATCAAATGTTCTTTCACTTAAACAAGCATACCTTGCTTATCAAAATTGGCTTAAAATGTTTCGAAGCTCTTTGGATATGACCAAACAAACTTTGCCAGGACTCAACTTAACGAGGGATCAAATTTTCTTTTTGAGCTTTGGACAACGATTCTGTAGTAAATTAACCCGAAAAGAAATCATCGCTAGTCAAATTGAAGAACATGGTCCGAATAGAATTTCTGTAGTTGGTAGCATTTCGAGTTTTGATGAATTCGGTAAGGCTTTTAACTGCGATTTAGGATCACCAATGAATCAAAAAGAAAAGTGTACATTATTTTAAATTTTATATTCAGAAAATATACCTCTTAAATAACTTGCTCACATCAATAAATTTGTAAAAATATAGACAATTTTTCAAAGAGGCAAACAATAAATGGTTTTATTATTATATAGCATGGCAAAACTAGTTCACACAACAGACTTTGTAATCTACATATATAGAAGGTAATGTCCCCAACAATAAATAATTATTATATAATAACTTATCAAAATAGGTATTTGAACTGAAAAGGAAATATAAACGAAACTATTGTAAAAAGGATTTTGATAAAACTTTGTAAGGATGTTAATTTGGTGTTGAAAGTGGCGAATATGCAAGCAAATTTCGGTTGCTTGAACCACCCAAGACTAAAATTTCGAAAAATCACATTTTGTCGACATGATTTGCTTCATATTCCCAAACCACTTCGTGAAAATTGTGTGAACGTTTTTACAACATTTCAGCAAAATCCGTAAATTCAATCTGTTCTGAAGATTTTTAAAATACCAAAATGCTATATTTATATTCCAATATAATTGGGATTTTTCAAAATACATAATTAGTGATTAATCATTAGTTATTGGGTCGTCAACTTTGAGGAGGAAACTAATGGAGTTGGCATTGTAAGGATTCAGCGTAGCCACTTTTAAGTTTTGCCTTGAAAACCAGTGAAGGCGTTAAAATTTTTCGGTATATCTGATTACCAGTTAACTTATGGGCGGTTACATTTGGAAATTACATGAATTAAAATATTTTAGCAAAATTTAATGTAAAAAATTAAAAATAATAAGACGGAATAAATTATATATGGTTTAGCATTGATTTGGGAAATTCCACTTTTTTCCTAAATTTGACGACGTCTATGCGCCAGTGTACTCCCGCTCGAAAATTTGACAGCGAGTGACCACAATGGCTGCCCTAAAAGCAAAGTGCACACACATAGAAGAAAGTTTTCTGGCTACGACTGCTGTACACATTCTCTCCATACAATGCCAACTCCATTAGTTTCCTCCTCAAAGGTCGTCAAGGATGGAACTTGTAGTTTACAATTTTGACAACTTTGACAGCTTGTTTTTTGACAGTGACTTAATATTTTACCTTTTTTTTTTTTTGTTAAGAAGTTACACATGTTGCCCATAGAAGTAAATTATTCCAAACCCTAAAAAATATTACTAACTTTTTTTTTAAATAATTTTTTTTTTGATAATGGATTGGTCGGAAATTCATACTGTCATGAATTATGACTTCTGACGTGGAACTACGGCATTGCAGACCGCGCGAAACATTAATAATGTATTTGGCTCTAGTGTTACTACGCAGCTAACAATTTCAAATTGGTTCGCCAAATTTCGTACAGGTAACCTCACAAATGAGCAACGCGGTCATCCAGAGTCAAAGGCCAATAATGACGAACTAAAGGTCACCGTTGAGTCTGACCCATCTCAGAGTGTCTATAAATGGCAAAAGTGTATAAACACTATGGGTGCATACTTTGATGAATAAAATAATTCCTTATATTTGTAAGTGATCAACCCACTTTGCCTTTTTTTCTACAAGTTTCATACTTGACGACCCAATATCTCAGTAATATTATCTTGGATCTAGTGAGATGCTAAATGTGACTAAAAATTATAATATAAAATTTTCTTCTCCTGCTGAATGGTGTTACTTAGTTCTTTAATTGATAAGTGTCGCTGTGTTCAATAATCGTGTTTAGTTTCTTCAGTTTGTCCCATTAAACTGAGAATCATGGAATAATGTACTCAAAAAATATTACATCAAACATCAAGGGGAACATTTGTCTTTTTTCCTTGCAGCACGGAATCAGATTAAGGATTTTATGTATCAAGTCTACTCATAGAGACCTTTTACCAGTCAGGCATGAATGTGGACCATTTTAAATTACCTCGGCGAGAGGCCGAGGAAGAACATTGCAGTCAGAAAAATTAAGTTGGTCAATTCAAACGAAATAAATTGTTAAATATACCACGCCTGCATATTGGTGAAATTCTGTAAATTTTTAAAAATGTTCGTAAAATGGTTAATTTTGAATTTTATTATTATATAAAGCATTATTTTTGGGTTAGTATGCAGCAACTCATTGAGTGTTCTTATGCAAACAAAGTCTGACAGACATTACACAATTATAAACGATTTTAACTGCTAATATTGCTGTCTGAGCAATCTGTGTCCAAACCAGCTATCATATTTAATAAAGCACGGTCAAAACTTGCTATTTCCATGATTCATCAACAATTGTTTGAGGTCGATTATTACGCAATTTGTAATTTAAGAACAATTCTATTAGCAAGGTTGTTTTTACAAGTGTCTTTTAAATGATTTCAATACTTTTCCAACTCGTACATTTTTATATACGAAAAATGAGGATTTTTAAATTTTGTTTAATTTTTCATTTCACTTTTAGAGTCTGCCAAGTTGTAAAAATACAAAAACAAATTCTAAACCTTCGATTAAGCACTAGTTTTTCATATAAAGAACATATTAACAAAATTACATGTTGATCACTTGACCAATTTTTGAGCTGCATTACAAAAAAATCAGAAAAAAATGCATTTTTTCTATATGTACCCTTAAAATGAGAAAATGTTAATTTACATTTAAATAATATCCTATAAGGAGAAATGTTGTTTATATATATGTAATAGAAATCATACAATTTATTACTAAAATTCCAAATTCATTCAACTACTCTTATATTATTATTAGTTATGCACAATATTACTAAATGTTCAAATAATATATTGATTTTTGTAAAAACTCCGGTTATAAAAACTGAGGCTATACAAAAAAGTTATTCTGTGCCAATTCAGGTTTTATTGGAATCTATATAATTCCTTAATTAAATATGTTTTCGGACCAAGGACATCTTGAGGATAATTTGCTGCACAGAATAAATTAACTAACAAAAATTATAGTTAACATTTAAATTATAAGTTAATCAAGAAATGGTTAGTAAACAAATTTCTTGTTCAAAAGCTTATAAACATCAGCCGATTAATTCAACAAGGATAAGTTAAAGAAAATCAACTTTATTATTTGACGTATTTTTAACCTGGGATTTTGGTTATTTTTACCAAGGTTTTTCTTTAAGTGTCAAAATCATGCAAGAATGAGTAAAGAAACCATAGCAAAATTCAATTTTCCTAGCAAAACAATAACGAAATTGTCATTAATTTATTGGATACACTTTTAAATTAAATTTAAACAAAACTGAATTAAAATATCAAGTTTTTGATAGCTAAATTATGTTTTTTCAAAATCTAAAGATTATACAATTTTTTATTATTATTGTTTATTTATATCTCTTTGACTGGCGGCTGCTGGTTACGGGATAATACCATTTTTATTTGTAATTGTGATTTTACATAAAGACTACTAAAGCGGCTTTGATCAAATTTTTACTGATATTACAAAAAAAGCCCTAACCGATTTTGTTATGAACATCAAAAACAATATTATGGTAACTTACCTTTGCGCTAAATCGTTTATTCACTGAACTTGTATTTTACGAGACATCATTAAACGACTAATGAACTGAATTCATATATCATCCAGATATACACTATCCTACCCAAGGAGCGGGACAATCATTATGTTGCAAATACTTCCCACAGCATGCTGGCTTGAATGGGCGACTCATAAATATAAAGCGATACATTCCACAGCGAACAAACACCCAATATCAGTACAACTTGAAATTTATCTCTGGAAGTACAGAACCTATTTGTATGATACATTACATAAAGACTGCCGGTACTAACATGTAATAAACCGGAAAATTAACATAACTTCGCTATTTGCTGGCTATGGACATTAATTTTAATAACTTGTGCGAGGAAAATCCTTTTATGCAAACTCATGGCTGTTATTCATTTTCCAGGCAGCAGGCTTTTGGTATATTTTGCACCGATCTCACCTAAATAAACATTCTCAAATTACAGAATAACGCTGTAATGCATTTTAACATCAAAATTTTTGAGGGAAAATATGCTAACAATTCCCCTCTGCCTACTGGCAAAGACCCCAGACAATACGAACAGTTTCACGGACCAGTTTGGACCATAAATTGAATTATGAATCTCATTAGCCGGAAATACTGCGGACTGTCTGCATTTATATCGTTACAAATTAACACCTTTTGCCCGGCCAGTCATTAACTAACATTCCGTGTACCGCTGGCTATATAGCTCCATTTTCTGGAAATCACAAGTTCGCATCCTACCACTTTCTCTTATTTAGTCCGGTAAAAAGTTTGACGACCACCATAAAATCCTTCGTTTATATATTCGCGCCTAATTTTGCTACTTTAGGGATTTCGTTTCCTTTCCGTGTCGTCCTTAATTAGCGACTTTTATCCATTCAGGTCCACCACTTCAAAACTGCCGGATTCTAAATCCCACGGTGTGCGGGAGGAGTTCTGCTGGCATCAAGCATAATAAAATGAAACTCTCATTTCCGAGATTTTACGATGTCATTTTCAGATAACTAAGACTGATTCAGAAGGAGGAAGCTGTCATGGTCTGGCTGGAATGGTCTTTACGCAGCAGGACATAAAGCCCTGCAGCACTGAGGCCATGAAATCTAAATGGAGACCAGCAATCTTGACACTTATCCTCTGATTTCATGGTCTCGCGGTTATTGGCAGCTAACAATATCGGGACAATGAATAGGAAGCAGAAGTTTCGTGTTGAATCCAAGTAAAATTCAAAGATCAAACATAATTACGACTAGATGAGGAATAGGATTGGTCGAAAATTCCAATTCTATCACGTTGATCTAATCCATAGCCTATTTACTTCCTCGCTTTCAATGTAATATATAGTATAATAAATGGGTTCTTTTCACTTTTACTGGAAGTTACTAGAAGTTAGGCAATATAAGGAACTTACGTTTTTTTCCCTTCTACTCGAGAAGAGACAGAGAAACTTGTAATTTTCAGAGGGTTTGTGTGCCATCTGGCACCACAACACAAACGCACCTTTTCAAACTATAAAAGTTCGACAATAAGGCAACAAGTGCGGTTGGCATGATTTTTATTGGCAACTAAAAGAACCATAAAATTAGAGACTTTATTTTTATTTCGAAAGAGAATTGAGTTTCATATAAGAAAAAAAATTCATAAAATGCGAGTTTCACTATACCATATAACTACATATATGTGATTCTGTACAAAATAAAAGAAGATATGTTAACTATTTTGAGAAATAATAACTACACATTAACGTTTTATTATTTATTATTGTAATAAAGTTTGTATTCGACATATCAAGAACTATTTCAAAAACATAGTTCACTCAGACACACATGTTTTAAGAAAAAAACCTGAATTTACTTATTTAGATTCAAATTCAACAACATATGATTATTATATCTACTCAACGCCGAATGTTTATAAATAATCATAGATAACGTAAAGCTCATTAAAAAATAATCTGACGACATTAAATTTGTAGCATTTTCGTTTCTATCATCATTATCGTAATATTACATATTGTGATCAGTTCAAAAACACAATTAAGAAGCACATTATAATCGGACGAGAGCTTATCTAGGATAATTAAAATTAAGATAATGCACAAAAACCCTTTTAATGTTTGTTTTCTGACTAAATTTGAAGTACTCTTACAGAAGCATAGGGTTTTAACTAATCCTAGCTCAAAAGAATGTGGAAATCCTCTAAATTGGTTAATTAGCTTTTGAAATATCCTGTAAAGTAGTTAAAAAAATATCGTGCCGAGAGAAATTCGTTTAAGGTTTTATGTTGTTATTTTATATAGAAAATAATTTAATCCCTTTTTTCCAAGAGTATAAAACACTTTGTTGTTCATCCTTCTAAAAACAAAATATCCGATTTTGTCCTCCTTTGATGAACATAATAACACGTCGCAAAAATTGATCCTATTAGAGATATCAGAAAAAGGTATACGTAATGAGCTTCTGACTTCAAGGACGAGTCTTTTTCCTACTGACTAATTTATTTCTATATCATTAACCCATTAATGCGCAAAACGAGGATTTTGTGCACGCAAGTTCAATTGTACGATTCGAATAGAAAATTGGGGCCAATTTCCTCCAAATTCGTATATAAGGTGTTTTTGGGGGTGCTCTTTCAGAATCTGGTATTTGTTTTGCATAAAAACTTCAAAAACCCTATTATTTTTTGGGTTTCTTCAAAAAGTGCCGATTTTTGTTGGTCATTTTTCGTCTCAAAGTCGATTATCTGGTCGTTGCTGCTATTGAATGATCATATTACTACTAGAAATCGCGGTCCGAATGTCTAAACTTTCTCAAACCATAGTTTTGAATTTTTTTTTCGCTTTGGTTTTTGCAAAGTGGCCATTTTGTACAGCAATATAATAAAAAACTTCGCGATTTTTTTAAACGAAAAGGATCAACCTTACAAAAAAAATTTATATGACAAAAAGTGCTTATAGTTAGCCAAGGAAAACATGTAATTTTTTCAGAATTTTTTGGACTATTTTTGGTTTTTTGGATTTGACCAGTTTTTGAAAAATCCAAAAATGTATCGAACAATTTTTTTATGATGAAATTTGGTGATATTTTTACTCAACAAGGACGAATTATACGAATAAATTTTATATGACAAAAAGTGATTATAATTAGCCAAGAAACACGTGTGAATTTTTTCAGAATTTTTCGGGACATTTTTGGATTTTTCAAAAATTAGCCAAATCCAAAAAACCAAAAATAGTCCAAACAATTCTGAAAAAATGTACATATTTTCTTTGGCTAATTTTAGCACTTTTTGTCATATAAATTTTTTTTGTAAAGTTGATCCTTTTCGTGTAAAAAAATCGCGAAGGTTTTTATTACATTGCTGTACAAAATGGGCATTTTGCAAAAACGAAAGCGAAAAAGAAAATTAATTCAAAACCATGATTTGAGAAAGTGTAGACATTCGGACCGCAATTTCTGGTGGTTATATGATCATTCAATAGCAGCAACGACAAGATAATCGACTTTGAGACGAAAAATGACGCAAAAAAATCGGCACTTTTTTGAAAAAACCCAAAAATAATAGGGTTTTTGAAGTTTTTATGCAAAACAAATACCAGATTCTGAAAAAGCACCCCCAAAAACCCCTTATATACGAATTTGGAGGAAATTCGCCCCAATTTTCTATTAGAATCGTACAATTGAACTTACGTACACAAAATCCTCGTTTTGCGCATTAATGGGTTAAGATGCTAAGATGTTTGTAATAATAATATAAGTTATATTGGAAATTAAACATTATACAAAATTTTTAATTTGTTTCATTTCATCTTATAGAATTTGCCGGCATTGTTAATACAAATTAATTTCAACTTCAACTAAGCTGAACTTCAGTTTTCCGGATATGATTTTCTTGGTCATGGCTTTTTCAGTCATTATAGGTATAAAGGATTAAGAATTAAAATTGAAAAGGATTAAGAATTAAAATTGAATGATATTGAAGTTGAGGTAAAAAATCCATTGTACACGTAATTGCCGCTGTTGTACACTGAAAACACATTTCTAGTTGATTCAATACTGAGAGCTTCTTAATAAATCAGTACGAATTTTCTACTTCAATCAAATAGATCTTATTTCATCTAACTAGTTTAATGTGAATTTTGCTAGAGAATAGTTAAATCAGAAATCATTTAACTTTAACTTTCAGTTCATGATAAATTTCTCAGGTATTGTACATAACTAAGCATTGTCAATGTTTGTTTCAACGAGCATATATGCACGAAAGTTAGTTTAACACTAAAACAACAATAATTTTATTTTATTTATTTTGTATATATTTTCTTATTACTTATAACAAATTAAGTGTACAGGTATCAAAATCAATATAGTTTTACAAATTCGGAAAAAATTCAGGTTTCATATAATTTAGAATAAATTTTTTTATAAGTATGACACCCATCAATTTGACAGGTTGGTCGTTCTAGTGTTAACAATGGGTCTCATTGTCTGAAATAATTCCGTCATATCGTTTCAACTACGATAGACATTTAGTTTAAATAACAAGATTTTTAAATAGATTTCTTTGTTCATCCTTAGCAGTCATCTTGTTAGGTGAAAATCGTAAGCACAAATAGTTAAATAAACCCTGAAATCAGCTGTCGAAACCATAAAAATTCGAAAATATCAACCGATGTTAAAACTTGTAGTTCCAAACATAGAGAGGTTATATGAAGAGAATAAGCACATTCAAATCGGTAAAATAAAAACAGGAGAAACGTTTAAAGTTTTGGATATAATAAGTATTTTAAGTATACGCCTATCTATAAATCATTATTACTCTTCTAATTTTCAAAGTTTTTAGAATGCTTTTGCAGGAAATTATTTAAAAACGATTATAAAATAAAAAATTTTTTTTAAATATATCGATTTCTTCAAACAAACACTGAAAAAACGTACACCACTTACAAGGAA
This sequence comes from Dysmachus trigonus, assembly GCA_949715965.1. Lineage (NCBI taxonomy): Eukaryota > Metazoa > Arthropoda > Insecta > Diptera > Asilidae > Dysmachus > Dysmachus trigonus. The sequence continues at coordinate 64,622,847 of OX454322.1, read as the reverse complement.
ACGTTTTCAGGTGTGTCTCACCAATTTTGATGAAATTGAAATATGTTATAGAGTATCGAAAAATAAGAGACACGTATTTTTTTTAACCTGCAGATACGCTCATTTAGGGGGTTCTTTTATTTATTGTTTTTTTTTAAATAAAAATTGGTGTATTTGTCAATAGTTTGTCCGCCATGTAGGATCCGCCATTTTGAATTTTTAAATTTAACATCAGATTCGTAATCTTCCCTTAAAATTCACTTAATACTGGTTTTCACGAAAAAACTGATGTCTGAAAGAATATACATCATTTACTAGGGGTTGTTTACCCCCTTGAGGAGCTTTTTTTACGAAAACGCAAAAACAAGTCAACTTTATTTTTCAAAATCGTATGTAAAAAAAATATCTTTCAATGATTTTTAACTAAAACTGTTATTTTTGTCACACAAAAATATATAAAAAAAATCTTTTTCTGCAATAAAAAATAAGGGTTGCCACCCTCGGGAACCGGATTACTTACAAAAGATTAGTATATTTATGAGACATTATTTCCAATTTGTTTCATTCGAAAAAATTCATCAGAACTTGAAATATTTAGGAAAAACTGTTTTTGGGGGTCAACTTTAGGGGTGGTTTTCAAATGTTAAATGTGCGTTTCCGCAGATAAAAAAAATACGTGTCTCTTGTTTTTTGATACTCTATAACATATTTCAATTTCATAAAAATCGGTGAGACACACCTGAGAACGTTTCCTTGTTAGTATAGGTACCTAAACTAAAACATAATTTCGTGAAAATATTTCGAAATATGTTAACCTCTGCTATGAAACCTTGAAAGAAATTGTAATCACTTAACTATACTTCTTTCTGTTTTTTATAATAATGATCAAGTTTAACCCTTTAACTGTTTAATTTTGTTTTTAAGAACTTTTTCTGTCCGCAAACTAACGAATATACTAAAATGTAAATTTTTTCAAATTTCTTTATTTGTCCTTTTTCAGAAATAAAAATTATTGTCGTTTCGTTGATTGATAATACAAATGCTATCTTTTTATCATTGTGGCGAATACAATCGATATTATGCGAAAAATCGTGGTTTGTTCATGACGAGTATACTCGACATAAACAGTTAAAGGGTTAAGAGAGCTTTATTTATAGAGACAATAAAGACTCATAAAATCTCCCTGGATGTCATTGTAAATATAATTTATATAAACAATAGTAAAATATAATTTACATAAAAGTAGCAGTTTAAAGTAACACAAGTGAAATAATTACGTAAAATTGTAATGAGTTTAAGGGGACCCGGTGGTCTACTATAGAATTTTAAACAAATGGTTTTTTTTTAATATTTCGACAGTATAATCCTTCAAGAAGGATAAGCAAGGATATTTACAGTATTTTAGGTTTTACAGCCTTATTAATGCAGTTTGTTGGCCTTTAAAAATATCCATACAAAATTCAAACGCATTTATTTCGAAACTACTTTTTTTGCATGGTGTTGCGAAAAAAGAAAGAGCTATTTAGCTAAATCATCTGAAATTTTGATGTTATTCAGAACTCCGGCTATGCCTGGAACTAGAATCAAAATTTTATTTCAAAAACTTTTTTTTTACATTTAAGAAAGCCCTGTTTTCAGAGTTTCGATTTCAAAAGCGCGTCATTCCGTCAATTTCCAAATCATTTTTTTTATTCTATTTCCGGCAATAACTGCACCTATACTGATTAATAATTTTCTTGGTTTTTATTTTTCAGATAAATAGAAAAGTCAAAAACTACCATATCACCCAGTTACATTTTTGCAAGAGGGGCTTATTTAGCGCCACTTTTAACATTATCAAAAAAAATTTGCATTTGTATGCATGATGAGTACTGTAATAAACCTAAAAAGTTTCAATATCGTTGTTCATTATCTTAACCTTTAAAAAAATCCTAAAACTACCTCAAATTTTCGAGTTTTCTTAAACAGAAAATATTCGTAGGTATTAATTTATATGATATCTTTTACAATAACTTTTCTCTCCCAAAAGCTTTTATGATTATTCCTCTCCATAATTTTTAAAAGCACAAATATCTAATACCTTTTAGAATTCTCCACAATAGACAGAATATTCGGCAGAAGCAGCTGCCACGTTAAATTGTTTGGGTTCTTTTATCACAACATTTCTCATGGGGCTATCTCGCAGTTCGTATGATAAATTACTGTCCGACGGGGAAGTCAGCAGAACAGTGTCGATAAATGGCGCATTTTTCATGAAAGATCCACAGACCCAAGATAGCGCTAATCTAATCTGATAAATAAACATTTCACTTACTGGCAGAATCAAGAATTCTTTCGCACAATTGATTTGATTCGTGCCATCCGTTCCCCTTAAATCAATGGCCCCCAATAAATCTCCAGAGGTTTTTACCTTGAGCCAGGAAACGATGAAAGGAAAAGCTATATCCTAAGTCACATTTCACGGAAGTTTGGTTTTACCATAGCGCACTTTTCCCGATATGTGTTCTACGCTCTCGGCCTATTCCGACGTATGACTTTCTGTTTTTATTGAAAAACTTTTTGCCCTTAATCCCATGTTAAAACCTACCGATCATTGAGCATTTTGTATACGGCGCACGAAATGCCCTGGCCTTATTCTATAGTATGTATTATAAAGAATCAGTTGACCCTTTTCTATATGCCTCCAAACAATAGAGACCTTTCAGGGAGCGGGAATTAAAACCATCCCCACAAATTGTCCAAACAAAGACGAGATAGTTATGTAACTACTTTCCCTTCGGATTCGGCTTTGCTCCGATTGGTAAATAAACATAAGACCTATTACGGAAGACAAATGGAAGCTGTGAGAGAAGGTCAGATGCTTCCAAGGCACAAAATATATGCAGATAGCACTGCCCGTTTATCGTTCCTCCTGACAGATTGAGACACTTGAGGAATTTGTGGCCAAGTGGGATCCAGGGTGCCATTTGTTTGGTCTTCTTGCAGCTTTTGTTAGACTGGTTAAATTTAAATGTCGATTGGATTTAACCATCGGAGAACTTTGTATTGGAAATACCTAAATTAAAAACTTTCGGTAAGACTTAGTGTTGTTAACTTGGGGATTTCGGTTAACCATTTATTTAGAATGGATATGATGAAAACAAAATACTCTATCTATAGGTGTACTCATAAAGAAATGTTAAAGACGAAAAATTCAGAAAAAAAACACTCAATATCTTTTGCAGAAAATCAATCCCGGAGCTAAGTTAATTGATTCATAACTAAATGCTCCAACATATACCGATCGATTCTATAAAGTATCCTATTGAACATTCGTGAGTGAAATTTTTATATTCTTCAGGGAGGTGCACTCACATAAGTCATAATAACTTTTTTCAAAGATAATGCAGGATAATAAGAAAGGGTACGATAGAAAGTAAGCATTTTCCACTTTCCAATAACACTTACATACAATCATCCGTCGATAAATGACAGAGATAATTTTGCTTACATTTGAAATTAAAGAAAATTGTGGGTAAAAGTTCTCCTCGAAGGATTGAACTTTTCGCTAATTTGGGGAACGCAATCGTCATCCTTAAGTAAGCGAAAAGCGAAAGCTGGCAGTCGTCGAAATTGGAGTTACTTTGAATACCTTCTACATTAGAGAAATAAATTTTTCTCACTTTGGTATTCTTGTGATAATACAAAATTATTAATATCTTTTCAAGGACTAGAGTAATTGTCATGATTCTGTTTTTGTTTAAATCGGTATATGTTTAAACATTTAGTTACGAGACATGATGCATAATATAATCTACAGAACAAAACACAGTGACTTTTTGGACGTCCTTTTGACGTTTTTGTCTATCCTTTTGAAAGTGCAACATTTCAAATTCTCCAGTAGAGGCAACAAATCCAATTTTTAATTGTTTTCTTATAGCGGATATAATAAATTTTTAACTTTCAAATTTGTTCAAAAAAAGAGTGTAGCTAGGATATCTCCAATAGAAGTTTCTAGGATCACTATTGCTCAATTTATGAATAACAAAGTAATGTTTCCGTAAACAAGGTCTGTTAATATGTTGTTTTCTTTCAAAATCTATGAAACACATATTTTTAACAACATATGACCGAGAGAAAGAAATGATCTTCAACAGGTTGATCGAAAGTTTTTTATGTCTCCGATTTTCAGTATCCAGATGAAGGCAAGCTCAACTGGTGAGAGACATCATTCATCGGAGAAATAAGTTGTTGCTGAATATTCTGTCTTCGGTCTATCCAGAATCCACCTGGTGTATCAGAACGCTGAGACACATCGGTCGTTCCAATCGAGCTACATTTTATTCTAAATTGCATTAGAATGTAATATAAATTGCTCACATCTGGTGACATTGCTCGGAAAATTTCTCTTATGATTCGGGCGATTAATCTCAATTTATCAGACGTGCAAACTTTGGCGCGCTAAATGAGCTGATGCCGTCGGAAAAACCAGGACGACATATGAGGCCCAAAAGATAAAAGACAATTCAGGAACTTATGCCATCTCAGATCCTGACATCTTCATGCCAGCTTAACTGCCTCTGGCTGGGGTCCAGCGCAGTTTCTTACAAGATATTAAACTATCTTCTGACATCCTACCAAAAATTCGGCAGACAACCATGAAAAATGATGGAAAAGTTGCACTGTGGCACTGTGGGAGTTAGTACTGATTTATCTTTATACGCCAGTTCGTCCCGTCTCAAGGAGTTTCGAAGAGAAAGTTTTGTTTCAATAGCTTCGGGTATCCTTTCCTTGAGCATCTAGCGAGTGTACGAGTGTTTTGCCTCAGTTATTGGCACAGTAGGAGGCAAAAATTGGGATGCTGCAGGAATAAGCCTAAGTAGGGATGGCCGTAAGACGGCACAGTGAACATTATTTGTTTTCAGGGAAGACATAAATTCTCAGTAAGTGTCAAAGTTGCGCCGTACAACAATTCTTTTCGAATGAGTTGACGTTCAACTTGGCATCTTTCCCCAACTTTTTACCCATTCCTAATTTTGGTACGTCAGCCGACTTCATTAAATAAGTCCATTTTACTTCGTTAAAATTTAAACAGTTCCCGGATTGAACAAGTTGAATGTATAAATTTCTATAGTAGAGGTGCGCCAACCTTCAGAGCAGAACTGGTCTGAATGAAATCAAATTTAATACACTCCCACCACCACGATTTTCGTGACAAGTCCCTAGCTGGAGAAGTTTTCCCTCAAACGGAAATTTCGGAACATGGTCGATAATTCAAAATCGAGCAAAGTTATTGTAGTTCATCCGTTCAGTGTGACTTTCATGGAAAGTTTATGATTTTAATAGAAAACTTTTGCCAGGGAAATGACAGTTTGATGTTTAGAGCAGACAAACAGAGAGCGAAATTTACCATTGTAAGAGAATTCATAATTTTTAATATCAAAAGTTTTACTTCACAATCTCATTGCTGAATATTGTGATACTTCGTTTAAAATACATACAAAAGTTTACAGGAATTTAGAATAAGACTTCGGGTAAAATCATCTGCAATTATATCTACACAGAAAAGTTGGTTTTTATTTGTACATATATACAATACAATAAAATAATATTTATGATGCTGACGCTTATAAGAAATTGTTAGAAATATTGAAAATAATCCACTTTTCCTAGAAACCTGCTACTGCTATGAAAAAGCAAGGTTTTTAAAATTAAAGTTTAAACGATTTGACATACATGTATGTACTACATATATAACAAATAAGAAACTTCGAAATTTTCTCGATATTTCTTAAAGCAGCTGTTGCCACCATTGAGTCGTTCCCCAGGGTTCCTAAACGGTCGTCTTTGTTGCCTTTTCTAGTGAAAAATTATAAATTATTTACACATTTTGAGAATTGTGCAACTAATTTTCTCAAAAAGTCTGTCTGTTCGTGTTTTCGTTTACGCATTTTACTATCGTTCGAGATTATTTCGTGTTAATGAAAAATAGTACTAAATAAAATTCTTGCAGTACTATGTTATAAAATCCCGAAAGTACAATTACGGAATCTATTCCAATTTTTAAAAAAGCAATATACCCATTTTCATACAATTTTATATGAAGTATTTTAATAGGTTACACCTACCACGGTTGAAAAAAACTATTTTTTTACATTTTTTACTTATAATCGAACAAAATATAAATATGATTCATGTAATTCATAATGATTTAAATTAAGTGAACTTGTAGTTGTATAGTCTGTTGAACCACATTTTTTAATTTCAAATTATACGAAATTTTACATCATATTATTTTTTTAAAAAAAAAAATTGTTTATAAAAAATTGATATAAACAAATTATCGAACAAATTTCACTAGTATATTGTTATTTTGTATCAAACTAAGACATCCAAATTTTGATCACAGCACCTAAGATAATTTTGTAAATTTGCCCCAAAATTCTGGAAAGTTTGTAAAATACTTTATAAAAAAAAATATGAGGCTGGAATATTTGATATTTTTTTTTATATTTTGAAATAACTTTATTTTTTGTTTACTTGTTAAGTTTATTGTTATACTTTAAAGAGTTTGGAATAAAATCATTTTTTGATTGACTACATCTTTGAACTGGCACCTTTTTCTTTTAGAAAAGAATTGATACCTCAAGGTTGTATTAGTAGAGTCGTTTTTTTTCCGTTCATATTCTTTAATTTGCCTATAAAATTTATAATTTTTCTATTATCTCTGAGCGTATATTTGTAGGTAGAAAATATGATTTCGAAGATTTAAAAAACATAACTACGGAGAAATATTGAAAACCTTGTTTCAAGGAAAATACGTGTAAAATTTGATGAGGAAATATTTCTTTCTTTCTTACTTTTGGCTATATATATGTCCCTAACAATATTGAATTTCTAGGTTTTTCATTTTATTTTCAAATGTATTTAGAATCCATACAAAAAATCAATTTTTGTGAAATTCTAGAGGTGTTAAACATTTATATCTCCGGGCTTATTTTGAAAACGAAAATATTGGACAACGTTCACTGTTCCTAATAGAATAAGGAGTCATTCTGCTTTTTTCAATATTGTCTTTGTAATTGATAAGTAAATTTAGAGAAGCAGTACCCTTCAAGCAATAATTCCTAAGAAAAGAGAAATTTGATATGTGATTTTATTTATCGAAAATTTTCATGCTCAAATTGGTTTTTCGCTTCAACGAACACAAAAAACGAACTCAGCATAGCACGCGATTCTCAGATGAAGCTTATATCTAACAATACAACCGGCCCTCAGGTAGTGTATTTTTCACGAATTTTATGAAGCGTACACTTATCCTTGCTTAACTGCATATTTGCACGCAAATATTTTCCAGTGTAGCAGTGTATAGCTCGTTTATTTGTCTAGCTCCAAGCTTCTAGCTTTGCGTATGCGTTTAGTGAAGCTTCACATTGGACATTTTGGCGATGAAAAATTCACGTCACATTTCTGACTAAAAATTCCGGACCAGCACTACTTAACCTTAATATTCAATTGAAGCATACGAATGGTACTGAAAGTTTGCAACAAGTCGTAGGAATCGAGAATTCGGGAAGGATGATATCACAGCCCAGTTGGGCTCGTTCGGTGTGTGCAACTTATCCCCCGGGGCGCATCTGCTTGCGTTTTAATGCATAGCACTCAATGTCCTTAATGGAAACTTTAAAGAAAACTTTCCGGGCGCCTCTTTGGATTCAGAACGTCTTCTTGTCATAAATTTTGAGACTTCCACCCCCCCTCCGTTCGCCGCCCTTTTTCGTACACACAAGAATACACAAGGAGCACACCCACCAAGCAAAAGTTTCGGCGAAGTACATGGGATTGGGAGCCTTAAATAGACTCAATTTCGTGAACTTAATGAGGACGAAGTAAACGACAGCAGGGAGCTTCCTTGGTCTTATCCACAGATTTCAGGCGTTCTGTGGAATACGAACAAGGAATTATGGATTCTTGTGGATCCAATTACGATTTGATTAGGACAATTAATTTAAGTCGGACTACCATCCGTTCTTTTTTCTCTGGTGCTAACCAATCTTTTGAATATTTGTTTTGGTACTTGCCTCCGTCAGAATCCGAAACATGAGATAAATTCTGAAGAGTAATGGACCACGCAACGAATTTTCCGTGCGTGTTTTTATTTCGGTACCAAAAATAACTTTTCAAGGTATATTTTCATGGAAAATAGGATAATTTTTTCAACAAGATTATACACGAAATTTACTTAATACGTCTTAACATTATAATCATACATTTTTATCATAGTCATGCTTTTGGATTATGGAGCTTTCCATTTTTATTATAATTATATTACAAAAAACATATTTTACTAAAAATAGCAAAAATCTTTAGTCTAAAAACTCTAGACTGTATTCAAGGAGCATTTGGAAAAAGCTAAAGTTTCCTGAAACAAATTAAATTTTACATTCCGAGGCACTTATCAAACTACTATAACTTTGAAACTATGTTAGGAAAACATTTGGGATCATAATGAACCCATCTGTACTCAAAATGATCTGTCTTATAAAACCTTAAAAATTCCAACTAAGAATAGCTATATTTTACATGCATTACTAATGATCAAAACAAGACCAAGATCAAGACTATGACACTCTTGGTATTGATATCGTTCTTGCGCACTTAGTTTCAGTCTTAGTCTTACATCATTAGACTTAGTCTTGATCTTGGTTTTAGTCTCGTCAGTCAAGTCTTGGTCGCGTTTGCAAGATTCTTGCAGTTTTGTATTTCCACACTTAAATATTTTGGATAATTTATTTACTCGCATTTAGTAAATCTTATAACTAACTAAAATGACTTTCAGCTATTTATAATGTTTAAATAGTCAAAATGATAAAGTTTTTTATACTGAACTAGTTATTCAAGTAATCTCACTATTTTCTTGTTTTCTTGAAGATTGATCGATGTGAAATTCATTTTGTCAAAACTGATTATCAGTTGTACCTAGTATCAGTAAAAAGCCCTATATAATTTTCTCAGTGTATTAATTACATACATACATTGTAATGATTTGCGTTCTGCTTTTTGAGTTGTGTTATTATGTGTTTTATGTAATTAGAAATTCTCAACTCTATTGCGATTGTCGATTGGATGACCATTCGACTGCTGTCGTTCGAAACGATATAATTTTGTTTGGTATTGTGTAAGCGTTTGTGACCGTCAGTCGTCATGTAAAACACCATCGATAACAAGCGTCTGTCAAATCGACACTTGGCAATCACAATCGACATTCACAATACCAAACTTCACATACGACGAACGATAATCGATAAGCATCGTTTATCGACTGTTTTTCGACAATCACAATAGGTCCGTCTAACTTCTGTTCAAAATCACTTGTAAATAATTAAAGTAAATAAATACCCCTAATTCTGTTTTTACACGAAAAAACCGTGCAAAAGAACGTCATCATGACTGGCCTAAATCGACCCCTGTAGGGTTTTACAAAGAAACGTTCGTGTCTTACCGATTTTGATGAAATTGAAATATGTTATAGAGTATCGAAAAATAAGAAACACATATTTTTTTTTTATCTGTGAATACGCACATTTAGTAGGTACTTTTATTTATTGTTTTTAAAAATAATATAATTGTTGTATTTTTCAAAAGTTTGTTCTCCATGTTGGATCCGCCACTTTGAATTTTTGAAATTTAACATCAGATTCGTAATCAGCGACTCCAAAAACCCCTTAATACTGGTTTTCACGAAAAAATTGATGTCTGAAAGAATATACATCATTTAAGTATTAGTGCTTGGGGTTGTTTACCCCCTTTTTAAGAAAACCCAAAAACACGACAACTTTATTTTTCAAAATTGTATGTACAAAAATATTTTTGAATGATTTTTAACTAAAACTGTTATTTTTGTGACGCAATAATATAAAAAAATCGTTTTTCTGCAATAATAAATAACGGTTGCCACCCCGGGAACCGGATTACTTACAAAAGGTTAATATATTTATGAGACATCATTTCCATTTTGTTTCATTCGAAAAAATTCATTAGAGCAAGATCGGTTCTGCTCATCACTAACACGCATAAAAATTTTTTTCTACCGTTATCAAGAAAAAATTGTTTGTTTTATTATCTATTTCTTAATTAAATACATACCATATTAAGGAATTAATAGGAAATTTAAAAATTATAAATAAGTAACGATGAATTATTTATTCCTAATTCTCCAGATTTATATTTTCACTTTATTTATTTATTTATTTACAATGAAATCTTCGTACAGAAATGAGTTTCTAATTACACGCAAGCTGTCAAAAAAATAGTATAAAATAAAAAAAAATATCCAAGCATAAAATAACAAACTGAAAGATAATAAATAGTATATTAGTTAGAATCTGATTTATAAAGGACAGCTTACTTGAATCTTCTAAATGGCCAGTTCAGAGGACCAAGCTTATCATAGATTCTTTGAAATCGTATTATAGGTTAATTCTAAAATAAGATTGAGCTCTCGGCAGGCACCCACAAAACTAATTCATCAATCAAGATAAAGCAGCATAGGGTTTGTTGAATTTACTAAGAAGATTTCTTTGGAACAACACTCAAATATACTTCGATCAAATCTTATGAACAAATCGCCAAGTGAATATTATGTGTAAATCAGCTGAGATTCGCAAAATAAAACCGGCTATTCTATAGGTCCTTTTAGAAATTTTTATCAAAAGTTATACCCATTATTATTAAAAGCTATACCCAGATCCTTAAACTGGAATACTTCCAATAATGATTCCGAGACACGTCGATAGGATAAGGGACTTTTTGAAGGAGTAAGTCATTTTGAAACACTTATCTCTTCCGCTGTTTTCCTAACCGAACTAACTCTATTAATTGAGAAAGTTTTCATAATACATTATTATCGCATGATTGAACTAATATTGTGACCCCAAATAAGAGAGACAGATGTGTCCTTTCGTTTCATCGTTTTGGAGCTTTTCCACAATGTCAAGAGCCATTTACATTTTATTGTTTACTGATAAAATTTCCTATCCAATAGTCTAATAAAAGAAAAAAGGTCCCTTCTGGAATGTGTACGATGCTGTAAAGTTAGGCAAAAGCGATAGTAAAACCACTGTCAGTATGAAGACTTTAAACGTGATACATTTCAATAAAATAAAATCGAGCTTTTACGAATATCGGAATTTTTTCTTGTCCGCATAAACCACCAAATCAAAACTTTTCAAGTTTAACATCTTTGGGGTAAATGTTAATAAATCATCTCATATCATTTTCTATTATAGGACATAACCACTCTTTTACTCTAGAGTAGAAATAAATAAAATATAGCAAAGCTTATTAATCGTGCTTCAGCAGACACACCAAAATAAACAGATGTTTAATTTTTTTGTTAAAAATTTTTACCAAAGAGTCTTCTTACTTAATCTTCTTAGTATGTAGATACACTGAAAAAATCCATACCGCATTTTTAAGCTGATTAAAAAAAACCTTTCTTCATATTCGCTCATTTCATAAGAAACTTAATGCTTTTGATATAATAAGATAAAATTCATTGAAATTTTTTCTCAAAACTTTACAAGCCGCCGGGAATTCCAGAGCAAAGGAAAGGTCCTCCGTAATGAATACGAGTCCATAGGAAGCGGAACTTTGATCCTTTATAAAAAAATTTCAAATTCAAAAGAAAAGTTTCCATAAAGAACATGGTCGACCGCTGCTTAGCACTTCCTTTGACGGGAGAGACACCTTAACGTAGTGGTATTAAATTACATTCAGGTTAATAGCCTCTAATTTAAATAGAACTGTGTGTTTTCTAAAAGCAGATCATGTCATATCACTGCTTTCTAATTAATTTCAAAAGTGTTTCCTCTCATTCGGGAAGAATATGCTGAACTGGCGGATTGTTTGGTGCATGAAATGAAACGAGCCTCGTAAAATTGCTATTTAAGGTATTTATGTATAATATAGTATACAAAAATAATAATAACATATTTAATAAGTGTTCTTATGGTAGGTAAATAAATTTTAACGAATTGTTTGAACTGATAAAATTATTTATAAAAGTAATCGTTTTAAAATAAACGCCCATGTAATACATTTCGATCAAAATAAAATTGAAATCGATATTCACATTCACTCGCTATTCGATACTATTCAAATTTTTCAATTTCTGTCATATGTAGCAATTTTAAGACAAGACCGATTTTTTGAATTCAAATTCCATATATCGTACGAAAACACCTAATTTCATTTTAATCATTGAAATTCATAAAAAGAGATCTGCTGTATACATTGATCCAAACTGCAAAAAAATTTGGTATATTTTCAAGAAACTATGAGGTACTATATCATGATGTAATTTATATATTAAAGTATATTTGACGCAAACTTTGTAGAATAAAATTAAACAAGAAATTAGAAACTGCAATTACGATTCATTTCACACCTTCTTATAATAGTAGAGTAGCTACATGCAAAGAAAATGATAAATGCTTTGCAACTCATATCAATTGGCCCATAGGAAGAAGTTCAGGAGTTTTAAATAACAAACCGTCTTACCATCTAACCATCTCACGATTATCATTTTTCTTTTTTTCAGAGCTCCAATTTAATATATTTTTAGCGTGATCTACCTAAACCTAAATAATATTAAAAGGTTAACCTACTGTTCAAACCCGAAAAAAAGTTACTTTTTTTTTAAAACTGTTATAAAGAAGATAAACAAAATATCGACTTGATTTTTCTCCATACTTCTTTCTTAGACTTTAAACTTTAAGTGACAGCCATCCCAGCGAGGCGTTGCAGCGCAATCTGATAACAAAAAGCCAAGAATATAGTATTCCTTTAATTTAAACTTTAAATTTAAGGCATTTTTTTTTATATATATGAACTAGGCAATTTTAAAGTTTAAAGTCGAAGAAAGAAGTTTAAAAAAAATTAAGACGATATCTTGTTTATCAGTTTGAAGTTTTTAGCAAGATAAATTGGATATCATTAATTATAAATTCATTTATATGCCCTTCATTATTTCAATCTGAAATTCTTATAAATATTGTAATATTATCGTGATATTAGCTATGTACTATATTTGTATTCAAGTTATACACTTTTATAAATATTCTTCATTTTTGAGAATATTATTTCAATAGTAAAATCCCTTACTAATCTGCATAAATACGAAAAAGTTATACAAATTTGAAAGGTAAGCTAAAACTTTCACTTTTGTTCTAATAAAATTACTCTTTTTATCTAAAATATACAATAAATAAATCCCTTTTATGAAAAGTGAAATTTAAAGCAAGTTTTCACTTTCGTAAACATATACACAACCTAAGCAAAACTTGATAATCCTTTTCGTCCCTTAAGGGGTTTTCATGTGATTTGGCTGACTCACTAATGTCCTAGATTTCACTTTAAACCCTCTTCCTTCACGGACTTTCAGCAGTTTCACTGACTCATCCGAGAAATCTTGTATAATGAGATGTTAAGCTGAGTTACCTCAGCGTTGTTATTCTCATACCTAAGTCCAATTCTTTAACATTTACTGATTACTGCGAAATTGTCAAATTACTTTGCTCAAAAAGTGGAACCTTCAACAAATTTTGTGACATTTAACTACCCAAATCTTGGTAAGTCGTTAAATATTCATTGCCTAAATTGCGACTCTCTAGTGGAACATCCTCGATGGATTTGGGTATATGTTGAATTAATGACAATGTGGGGATGGAGTTTCAGCAAGTCTATAAAAAGTTAGCGAATTTAAGAGTATCCTTTAACCAACTCTAGATATTTCCATAAGTTCACATTTAAGAAGGGTGACTTTAGCAAACGACAAAATAATTACAACTTGCCCCAGCTTTGATCCATAGAAATTTTGTCAGCTTCGCAGATATTTAAGGATGGCAAGAACTGAACAAAGGTACGAACTATAAGTTAACTTAATTAACTTTCCAGCTCATTATATTTCTTCTTATCCTGATATAAGTATAGTATTCCCCAGCATATGTCGCTAGCATGACACGCCGATTCCGCTGCGGTAGTGTCGTACCGCCTTCGTTATTTCTCCGTCTGCTCGAGGTCGCTTAATGAGTTAGAGCTTGTATTTTCGTAATTAGACGTACCTACGATGGCATGCCTGGGGATTCTCATAAATTTGTTAACTTTGTCCTTAAAAGTTTGCAAGTGAAAACAACGGAGCTACTTATAAGGTTGAAATAAACCGAAAGCTATGCCGGCAGCAACGGTGCAGTATTCTATGCTTCATAGCGGTGGAATGGTAACATAGTGCTACCTACGCGGAAACGACCGCTTTTCGGCTCTTATCATTTTTGTAGTTCACAACATTTTCAGGAAATTCCAAGTTATGACTTGTTCACATTGTTTTAATTCGGAAAGTTTATAGCCACTACAACACAAATTGAGTGTACTCAATGAACTGGAGAATATACACCCGTATGTATACTATATTCATATAGTTTTTACATTGTCTATAGCAAAATTTTCAAATTCTTTCAAAGAGTGAAAATTAATTCAATTTACCAATTTTTTCTGTGTTGAGGGGTTACGTGGGTTTCAAAGTTTGAAAAAAACAATTTTTTCTTTACATTTTTTAATGGTGAAAAAAGTACTACTACATTCAATCTTATAAGTATTAAAAAAAGTAGCATTTGAGCTATATTCTATGAAAATGTTGTTTACTTTTTATGTTCTTACTTTAAACTTTAAACGCGTTTTTTTCTCACAAAACTCAAAAACGAATGCACCGATCTTATTCAAATTTTGCGCACTTCTTCTAAATAGCATTGACTAGGAAATGAACGAAGGATTTTGCTTTTCGTTCATAAGAGCTTACTTTAAATGGCAATATGTATTGTTTTTCCGTACCGAAAAATGATTTTTTCGAACGAAACACGCCAAAAATTCAGATTTCATTTTTTTTTTTTACAAATCTTTCGTTCGCTCCCAAGCTGAACTCAGATACTAACATAAAAAGATTATTTTTTTGTTTCAGAAAAATCTAGCACAAGTTATGATGTCCACCGCATTTTTAAGAGGATTTCGGAAACCAGCTCTCAGCGGGCCATTTTTCGATATATTTCAACAAAAATTTCATAGAATATAGTTCAAATGCTACTCTTTTTGATATTGGAAAGTTTTAATGTAATAGTACTTTTTTTACCATTAAAACATGTCCAAAATATCGATTTTTTCATAATTTGAAACTCACGTAACCCCTTAAAGAGCTGTCGGAAAACGAACTGAAATTCAACTGAAAAACAGACTGAAATATATTTTATGCTAGATTTCTAAGTACTGTGAAAAGAATTCCAAAAGTCTAAATGTTGATAAATCTCAGTCCCTTTTCAGTTTGTTGCTGATAGTCATAATTTAAGCTAATGTAAAATTTTCAGTCTCTTTTCTGACTAAAAAAATATTTCGTCCTCATTTCAGTCTAAATTCCGTCTTAAGTTCCTCGATGTAATATGTTTCCAATCTATTTTCCAGTCAGTTTTCAGTGAAAATAATAAATTCTGCCTTATTTCAGATTCAAATAGATTCATAAAATTCAAATTTAGTCTCTTTTCAGTCCTTCTGCAGTCTTATTTTTTGACCCGGGAAATTATTAACTCCAGAGTTTTTGATGGATATATCCAGCTTTCTAATCCCAATTGCTGGTTGATATAGATTGAATATTATTTCTAGATAATATATATAGACAAATGACACTTGTTTCATATGGAAGACATAATAGTTTTAATTTACTGAATAATTACTCGCATATAATTATTATCTTGTCTATTAACATCTTTCTTTTACACTGGTTCGGCAGCACAACACTGACTGTGAAAATAATTCATTTCAGTCATTTCGTACTGCGGAGATATGATACTGTGTTCTGTCCATTTTTTGAATGCGAAAAACTCTCTGTCTCAAAATAACATGTCATTTAAAAAGAAACCATCAGATGACACATCGTTTATGCAATTTTGGTATTTAAATATAGTGCTCGTCAACACGAATTTTTCATAGAATAAATATATAATTTCTATAATAGAAGTTTGAAAAGTACAAAAGTCTTATGTTGGCTATTTTTCAAAATATATAGATAGAGTGAATGAAGATCACAACTTTCGTACGTTCATGAAAATCTTATACCCCAAGATGATTAGTGAGTGCTATAGAACAGCGATGCGTGTTTCATACTTCAAGATAAAAATTGAAGCTTTCATTTGAGTGCTTTATTCTTAATGACTTTTAAAAAATAACCAAAATACCGTCTTATGTACCCTCCAAATCTATATTTCTCAAAAACGTAACGAATTCATAATCTACTGAATCCTTTGAAGTATTCATTTGAATTAAAATTTATACACTGAGAGAAAATTCTAAAAAAATTACGGTGCTATCCCCTGTAATTCGGATATAAGTGACAAGTTCCTAGAAAATTTACGAGGCAATAACAGATAAAATACGGTTGACATAGTATTTTTAACTATTCATCCAAGAATTTTTCCGAAACGTCATAGGAACTTTTACTGTACAGCACAGTAAATTTTTATGCTAAGAAAAATGTCCTGTTGATTCAAGGAAAATTTACTTAGTCTTCATGAAATTGTACTAGTTCATAAAGGAAGTTTTACGGTGCCACAACGTAATTTTCTACTGAATTTAGAAGCCGAAGTACATCGGGTGTACAATCGGATTTTTTCGGAAATTGGTACGGCTTACGGGTGTTGTTCATAGTAAATTTGCTCGCTGCGTGGTCGCTTACGGAAAGTCTGTAAGTATGACATTTTTATTATTACTGCTAAACATGTGTTTCATGGAATCTTCAAATCGGAGTGCAGTCGGACAGGTCAGTTATCCGAAAGTCTTCGAAAGAGTAGGATCATATAAATTTGTTTTCCCCGCAAAAGTCTTTCACAGAGAGGGTTTATATGCTTTATTATATTTTCGATTGGAATTTCTTTACAATATAAATATTTCTAGTTAATATCTTATCCTACTTTCTAATGCATTAAAATATCTACATCAAAATTTACCCAACGGTGCTTTTTTTTCGTAGACGGAAATTTTACGGTGCCACAGCGTAATTTTATCTTGTGCACATAGTACTTTTACCTATGCCTGTCACTTAAGTCCTGTTTACGGGAGAGCATTTTTTTTTTTTTGAAAAAATCGTAAAAATTATTAGAATTTTCTCTCAGTGTATAATTTTTTTATAAATACAAATTTTTGAAACAAAAATTAAAATTATATCATATTCAACATTTTACGAAAAACCCTGTACGTAATAATAAAAAAGTTTCAACGATCCAGTGAATTGAATCCATCTTTAAGAGGATCAATTTGTGAATAGTATTGTAAGTGGCTTCGACCTGAATGTTCGATTAGAAGAAATAAAAGTCTTTACATATAAAAAGCAGAACAGAAAAATTTTACATAGAGAAGAGGCGATTTTTACACGCTTCTTCACCCGGTCGATTTGCATTAGGACTTAAAAAGGAATTTGGTCCCTTTCAGAAGCACTAGAGCATCCTTGCTGTAATTCTAATTCCGGAGCAATTTCCAACCGGGTTCAATATGAAATGATTCCTTTGTCCAGTCGGAACTATTAGGACAGAAAAAGGAAAATATCTCTGAAGCCGATTTTGCCTTGAAATCCAGAAGGTAGCAGAAGGTATTCCCTTCCAATTTATTATGTATGAGTTCGATCGGCCTTGCTTTTATTAGAGACTCCGTGTTTTGTGTAGATACTTCGACTGGGAGTTTTCTGGAACACTCCCAGGGACTTCAAGACAGATTACGGAGGGAGAGAATCTTGTTCCTTTAGGAGCTCCTTTACGACACCAGATCGCAACTCGGCTAAGGTATAAACAAGCAGGAGCCAATATCTTGAAACGCATTTGAAGCGTAACCCAACACAACACTACCTAAGTCATGCTAAAGCCTATCACGGAACTATATTACCATTCATGACAACTCGGCCTTAATTAAAATGCGTTACAAGGAGTATTTTCTCCCAACTTAGATTCGGTTATTGCTTTCTTCTCTGCTGGGAAGCCGGATTCGACATGATTTTATCGAATCGGGCTCTGATTCCTACCCCGGCCCGCTTATCAGACATAATCTCTTCATTAGGTTTCCCAGCACGTACCTTTATGCATATTTGATGTTATTAAAGCTGATTCAATTTGCCTTTATTGGGCTTTTTTCCCCTCACCCCCTCCTGCAGGATATTAAACAAAGCGCTCGTTCTCTAAATGTTGTGCTATCTGCGCAAAACAAGCTCTTATCCTCAAATGTTTTTGCATACCAGTTAAAATCGAGCATTTTTGTTGCGTTTTCCCGGGTTTCGAGGTCTCATCTTGCCACCTGAAACATTCCTCCGTGGTATGAAGACAAATGGCCTTGATAATTTCTGACGGCACAAGATGAAGATTTAACGAGATCATTTTATATCCAACTGCCTCAACCCGTTCCATTACCGCCCCACAAGATAAAATTCACATTATTCGAGAAAAATTTACAACCATAGCGGACGTGTATTTCATTCGCACGGCAGAACACATTAATCTCAAATTCCTTGCCACAACCCAACCGTAGTGCATTAGCATATGGTTGCGAAGTTAGAAACTTTTGAGATGTGATGTGACCTTATTACTGCGCTACACATAATGCGCGGTTTATCTGAAATACAACGTCGGATTTAATTAAAAATTCAAATTCAAAGCAATATTTGAATTAAGCTAACTTTTGATGATAAGGGTTTTTTATATCTTAAATCACCTTCAAAAAATTTAAAATGATTGTAATTTAGTATTGTATAGTATAATAATGTTTGGCATTTTCGGTCTTATTATAACCTTAATCCTAGCGTTAGCCGGTAGATGAAATTGCTCCTACATAATGTACCCAGAACATTTAGATACTAATATTAAAATTTCTTCTAGTAATGCAAATAGTAAATGTAAAACCGTTGAAGAAGAAATAATCTTAGTTATAAGCTTTTATTTAACTTGAATCGTTCGTAAGCATGTCTTTCCTGCTTAAACTTTTTACTCAATATTTTGCCGTGTACCTTTCAAATGTTCAAAGTAAATTGTAAGCATTAAGCATACAAAAAAGATGGTAAATAATGTTTTAATACTTTATTCATCATACATATGTAACTTCATTGCCAGAGCCGGATTAAGATCCTAAGCAATGCAAGTCTCGGGGTCCCTCTATATATAATAACTATTATAACTTCCTAAAACAAATATATTTATTACTTTAACTTAATTTTATTAATGGTGTTTTTTTTTACTACATGACCTACTAACATTATGTTTATGATACAATGAATAAAGTATAGGGTGTTAATAAATAAAACTATAATAAATACTTGAACACTTTAAACTTTAGTAAATTATTGAGTCCATCGTCACCCTGTTGAATATACACATTTTCCAATAATACAAATGTATTATTCAGACAAATTCTTTATATATATGTTATTTATTAAATTTTCAAAACTACATAATGTAATGCAATACTTGCAAAATAGTTATTATAATGAATGATACTAGTCGAAAAAGCCCATTTAAGGGGGTATCCCACTCTAGAACGTTCAAAAAATGTATTTTTTTTTTTTAGTTTTGAAAAATTCTGTGTTCTTTCCTGAATCGTTTAAGCTATCTCTTGGCGCGAAATTTGAAAAGCTCGCGCCGCTACAGGCGATTCCGTGCACAGCTGCGCGTTCCCTAGCACTCCTCGTTGAATTTAACTTTAACTTAAAAGACGTTTTTCTCAAAACAGCGGTTTGGTGAATGGTGTGCAGCATTCTGAGAAAATCATTCATCCGAAAAATTCCAGATTTTGGTACAAGCTGTGTTAGCTTTGCCTCTATAACCTAAGTGGAGCAAATCAGGCATTTTTACATTTACATAGCTTGTATCCTATGTTTTAACAGTAAAAAATCAACTAAAAAATATAACGAATAGTAGAAAAAATTTTAGAAATGAATAAAATTTTTTTTTCAAAATGTGATGCACTCATGCCATACCCACATATATAAAGAGTACTAATGTTCAATATCATAATTTTCAGATTATTTGTTTTCCTAAGTTATGAGTCCCAGTAGCAGGCCTGCCCTGACCCAACTACTTAAAAAAAAAATAAAAAATTTTTTTTTCTCAAAATATTCATTAAAAATCATATAATAAGAGGATTATTATGTTTAACTCTAAATGTTTTGTATTTTCGTGTTCAACTCCCTGAAAAAAAAAACGTTCAATTCAAGGGCCTCTAGAGTGGGATACCCCCTTAAATAATCAACTTTTCGAACATCAACTTTTCTAAGTTTTATTGATGCGAATGCTTTCAATATATGTTTTAAGGTTTAGTTTTGTTCATTGTTGTTTTTTACCCAAAAAAAACTAAAATGTACCTACTTTGAAATGGTTAATACATACCTATAATAAAAATAAAATAAAATATATTAATTTATTTATTTATTTAGATTCGTATGATTAGTGAAGACGAAAGAAACTTCGAACCGAAGTTTTTAATGAAATAACATCGAATTTTGAAACTTAAACTTTGTATAACGAAAGCATTAAATTAATTAATCTAAGGAATATTGCACAAAAACATTTATTTTTCGCCAGTCTCGATGACTGTGCCATAGGCAGTTACCTACTTTAACTTTAAGTTAATCCGTCTCTATTCACTGTATCTCTTATATTTAATTATTAAAATTTATAATTTTGATTTTAATAAACGTTGTGTTACTTTTTGCCTTCTGATCTCGCATACAAAATTGCACTTATTTACATCTAAATATTATAACAAATTTTACTGTTGAAGACTTTCCGTATGAGCCATGTTTTATTTTTATTCTTATAGGTGTCAAACAAACATTTTCTAAGGTCCAATAATATTATTCAATTTATAATTTCTCTGTAACGTATAAGTGCTTAAAATTGTTGTCTCGTCATGAACTTCTGCAAAAAGCAAAATTTATTGTTCTAGAAGCTAAACATCCCCTTAAGGGGTTACGTACGTACAGAATTTAGAGAAAATCGATTTTTTTTTACAGATTATTATTCTCTATAGTTTTAGGCGTATTTCTGTGAAAGTCGATTGTAAAAATTCCACATAGAGCAAAAGTTATTATAGAAAACGTGACTGCCCGACGAGAGTCTGATGCGCGAAGGTAACTGTCCCTTGTTTGAGGCAGCTGGCCGTTACTGTCGGAGCCTTTCAGCCTGTCGGAAAAAAATAAACAACAAAAATTGTTTACTGACAAGGAAGGCATACAATATGAAGCTGGAATGGGAAATTAGACGTAAGTTAACAATATAAATTAAAAAATTCATAAAGTTCTTGCTTTAGCTGCGCGCGACCTCGAGCGAAACGCATTTGAAACTTTAAATGCGTTTTTCTCAAAACTACTTTTTCCGGCATGGTTTACATGATAACTCATACAGATTTTAATATTTTTTTTATGCTTTTTTTTTCAATATTCGAAATTGTTTTCTCTATAGTCTGTTGAGCCGGATTTTTGATATTGTGATTTAAAAAATTTTATAAACTTAATTAAAGTGTGAAATTTATGACACAAAATGCACATTTTTTTTTAAACTGCCGTAAATTGCCAAATTTTTCGAATTTCAAAAACCCGGCTCGACAGACTATAACTACAACTTTATTTTACAAGAATTTTTTTTACGTTTTGCAAATCCATCACCATTTCAAGGAGAAATGATGCATACCGTGGATCAACTTTTTTTTATAGTGCTTCGGAAATCATGATTTTTTATTTAGTAATTTTTGAAAAAAAAAGAAAGAAATTTTTTTATAAAGTTTAAATACTAGTAAACAATGTGTAATAGTTATTTTTATTAATTTATATTGCTATCCCTTCTCAATACAGTTTTTCTTTTAGCGCATTTTTGGTGCTGCTGTACGTATGTAACCCCTTAAACAAAGGGTTAACTACCCATTAATCATGTTTACGGTCATTTTGTTATATCGAAAAAATTTGATAGATAGTTTTATCAATGTGAAAAAAAAATATCATATGAGTCGTTGTTTTTGAACGTGTTTTATAGTAAATCAATATTTTCATGAACTGAAATATTTAAGGGGTGGAATTAATTTAAAAATAATAGCAAACATTAATGAGTTCAAGTAAGGTTGTTAAGACTAAACGTGTTAAATTTTATTATGCAAAATAAACAATTTTTTTAGCTACCAATGGACTTATACTACTTTCAATAATAACAAATTATGAAAAATATTGAGCCGTTGTTTTTGAAAGTTGTATAAGTCCATTTCATGGGCGTACCCACAGTGGGGAAGGGTGGGGTACTTGCCCCACCCTCCACCCTGACTCGATTTTAGACATTTACGGATAGTGTACCTGCTTATGATGATTTGTAAGGAGATCTGGAGATCAATTTTTGAATGTCACTTACAAAATTTCGAATGTGGAAGAAAGATGGATTCTCGCATTGGAAAACTCAAAAAATCTATGGTATGACTGTTCAAAGATGCGAATTTTTGAGATTTCGAATGCAAAAATACATCTTTCACATTCGAAATTTTGTAAGCGACATTAAAAAATAACATTTAACTCCTGGGCAATGTGAACTGCCTACTCTGAATTAAGTAGGTATCTTTTTACTGTGTTGTGGGTGGCGGGTATAATTAGGAAAAGCAACAATATTTGTTGTCACTCAAGTTGTAATACCTATTTGTGATCAAATGTTATTCTCTAATACATTTTATTTCAGCACTGTTAGATAACATATTATATTTTTAAGTAATTGTTTTCGAATACTTTGATCACTTAGTTTTTAACGCAAGCCTAACTTATATTACCTACTAACCACATCATTTGATCATTCATTAAACCTAAAAATTTTATAGTTATTAGGGTTCCGTGGCCATATGGCAAAAACGGAATCTTTATAATTTCATCCTGTCCGTCTGTCTGTCTGTATATCACAACCGTTTTACTCGGAGACTATTGAAACTATAGAAATGGAAATTGGAAGTTAGGTGTAGCCTATGGCCTATAAACCGCAATAGTGCAGAAAAATTACGAAACAAATAAGGGTGGCATTCCATATATGTTACTGAGTGAGGGATAACAAAATTCAATGGACATAGATATGTGGAGTATCATTGTATAGCTCTTCAAAAGTGAAATAGAGATTTCTGAATGACTTTTGTAGGCAGATTTTTTTGATATATGCGTTGTAAAGCCGTAAAAAGTTTATCCCCTCTAACTAATCTAAAGGGTTGAAAATTTTGAAAAAAATTGAAGATAAATTCAATTAAATCAAAATTAAAATTAGAATTAAAATTAAAATAAAAGTTAAACAAATACAAAATGAGATTAGAGTAAAGTAGAGAAGAGAAGAAGAGAAGAAATAGAAAGAAAGAAAAGAATAGAAAACGATATATGCCATCTATAATTTTAAATTCAATACAGATTCACTAAAAGCCTTGTTGGACCCAGCAGTCTGCACATTCCCAGGTAGAGAGTTCCAACTACGAACTGCCGGGGCAAAGAAAGAGCGCTCGCCATAGCGCGAACAACACCGCGGAACGAGGAGATTAAGTCCCCTACTTGATTAGAGAAAGGTCAATTTCTCGTAGAGATATATTGGGCTTTTGTCTTTTATTATTTTGTGCAAGAAGACAAGTTCACGCCTTAACAGGTATGTTTCGAGAGATGAACCAAGAATCGCTTCCACATACTCAGAAACATTATCGTTCCTAGAAAGCCTATATATATACCTTACAACATCATTAAACGCAACCTTGAGCTTTTTGGCACATCCTGAATCCAGTTTGGGAAAAATAGTGCTGGAGTAAGAGAAATGCGGCATTATTACTTAGCCAACTTCATACGTAGTTCAATTTGTATGTCAGCAGAACTTAACCACAATTTACGCAGTGATCCGTAAATTCTGCCTAAGGTTGAGCTTATGTGGCTGCAGCAACTATGTTTGGAGTTTAGGTGAATTCCCAAATTTTTTACAATTTCCACATACTGTATTATTGAGCCATTTAATAACACTGGAGGCAGATCGATATTATTCATACTACGTCTGTAGATGGGGAGACAGTTTGATTTTCCTGGGTTTAACGAGAGACGATTTGTCCGGGACCATTCATTTATGTACTTCAGGTCTTCGTTGATTCGGGCTACACAATCTTCAATCAGACCAACTG
This sequence comes from Dysmachus trigonus, assembly GCA_949715965.1. NCBI lineage: Eukaryota > Metazoa > Arthropoda > Insecta > Diptera > Asilidae > Dysmachus > Dysmachus trigonus. Next base: position 64,598,655 of record OX454322.1, on the reverse strand, counting down.
GTCGACTCAAATACAACTGAACGTCGTCAGCATACAAATGAATCCGGCTGTTTTTTACCACCAAGGGTAAGTCGTTTATGAACAGACTGAATAGTAACGGACCTAAAATTGAACCCTGAGGGACACCAGATAGGAGTAATGCAGGATGCAAAAGTGAGTCCCCAACTTTAACCACCTGAGAGCGTGCAGTAAGAAAATTACTGATTAATTTGACTGCTGAGGATGAAAAATTAAAGTTTTTGGAGTGTTTATTGAGCAGTATGGAGTGATGCACAGAATTGAATGCCTTACTGAAATCAAGTAAGACGAGTACAGTAATGTGCTTCACAGAAGTCTGAAGTAATTTGTAAAAGAGCCATCTCGCAGCTTTAACCAGGACGAAAGCTAGACTGCTACTTGGAGAGAAAATTGTTCGAGGCTACAAAATCCATTAGCTGGTTGTGCATAATTTTTTCCAAGACTTTCGCCAAGTAGCATATTAAACCAGGGACCGTAACCGTTATGATATTTTCGGTAAAAATCAGATCTAAAAAATTATTTCCTGACTGTTATTTTTCTGGACAACAATAAAAATTATGTTTTGATTTTTATTTTTAAAATCAGAAATAAAAATCAGAAAATGATTTTTATTATCAAAATCAGAAATAAAAATCAGACTATGATTTTTATTTTTAAAATCAAAAATAAAAATCAGAAAATGATTTTTATTATAAAAATCAGAATATGATTTTTATTTTAAAAAATCAGAAATAAAAATCAGAAATTGATTTTTATTTTTATAATCAGAAATAAAAATCGGAAAGTGATTTTTATTTTTTAAAACAAAAATAAAAATCAGAAAGTGATTTTTATTTTTAAAATCAAGAATAAAAATCAGAATATGATTTTTACTTTTAAAATCAAAAATAAGAATCAGGAAATAATTTTTATTTTTAAAATCAAAACTAACAATCAGAATATGATTTTTATTTTTAAAATCAGAAAATAATTTTTATTTTGAAAATCAGGAATAAAAATCACAAAATGATTTTTATTTAAAAAAAAAAAAACGCGCTAAGCTAAATATTTTACGGCAATGGGAGCGCTATCTGTTGAATGTGATAGCAATGCACCCAATACTAAACATTGATCATGCCGGACACCTCTGGAAAACATTTTTCTGATTTTTATTTTAGATTTTAAAAATAAAAATCATATTCTGATTTTTATTTTTGATTTTTATAATAAAAATCATTTTTTAATTTTTATTTTTGATTTTAGAAATAAAAATCATAATCTGATTTTTATTCTTGATTTTAAAAATAAAAATCACTTTCTGATTTTTATTTTTGATTTTAAAAATAAAAATCACTATCCGATTTTTATTTCTGATTTTTTAAAATAAAAATCAATTTCTGATTTTTATTTCTGATTTTTTAAAATAAAAATCATATTCTGATTTTTATTTCTGATTTTTATAATAGAAATCATTTTCTGATTTTTATTTCTGATTTTAAAAATAAAAATCATAGTCTGATTTTTATTTCTGATTTTTAATATAAAAATCATTTTCTGATTTTTATTTCTGATTTTAAAAATAAAAATCATTTTCTGATTTTTATTTTTGATTTTAAAAATAAAAATGCGAAAATAATTTTTTTCTGTTGATCTTTTTCGAAAAAATCACAAATTTAAAAAGCACATAAAATTCTTAAAGCTCAGGCCATAAGAATCATAATGCTACATTTAAACCAATTTTCCCACAAATTTGTCTACATGATTTTTTGGTTGGAAAAATTGAAAATAATTGTTATTTTCGGTCCCTGTATTAAACTGATCGGACGATAGTCGCTAGGTTCCGATGAAACTGATTTTTTTGGTATAGGAACAACTAACGCCTTTTTCCACTGTGTCGGAAATTCCGAGGTTGTTAAGCAGCGATTGTAAATATGCATGAGTGGACTGATTATGTAAGGGGCTATTAGTTTTAGAAAAGAAGGTGGCAATGAGTCAAGTCCACTGGCATTAGATTTAAGATAGAAAATAGAACATAACATACACTTTCAAGAAAATTGATTTGAACGACTTACGCTTACTTACCTACTACTTACGCTTTTGTACTTTTTGAGATATGGGATTTTAACAGTGAAATACTATGCGTGGTCCAACACGCACTTGGCCGCCTCTTGAAAATCCTTTTGGTATTGGTTGATGACTCTATTTTGATGACAGATATATAGTTTTGAGTAGAAACTAGATACATTAACTACGTAATCTTAAACCTATTTATTTGGTGATTCGAAAATATCAAAAGGTTAGAAGCATTATTCAGCCTGGCCTAGATTTTAATTAACTATACCTACTCATTTTTTTAGCGAGACAGAATCAAAAGAGGAAAAAACCGGATAAAAGTAGTATCAAAAGTCAAAGCAGAAAAACATAGAAGCCACTGGCACCAGTATAAGTACAACTGTACCACCTACATCGATTCATGTTTCTGCTACATCTGTGTCAAGTGAACTTTTGCTACCAGCTGGGTCAATGGCTAGGAAAAAAGAATTTTTAAATTCCTACTACTTATCGAGTTTCCTTACGTTTGCCCCACCCCTACGCAAATGCTGGGTACGCCCATGGTCCATTTATTCATACAGTGAGATATTTATATTAGTTATTTCAGTAAATATAATAAGAAAAGATATGTAACTTATGAAATCTGCTTTTCCTAAAACTGTTTCTTTGCTTTGATTTATTTATTTATTATACCTATTATCCGCTGTAAAGTCTTTAAGGGCAGTGAGCACTGAAGACGCATCAATTAATACAATTAGAAAGTTGTTTCAATTACCATTATTACAAAGGGACTTATTTCATTTAAAAAAAAAAACATTCCTGCTATGTAGATAGATCTACGTATATCCGCCTAAAACTACAATCAACTCATTTTTTTGCAAAAATTCATTTATACTAATTTAAAAAAAAAACGGCTCATACATTTGTATAAAATAAAATTTATTTTTCTTTAATAAATAGGAAGCACCCTTAATAATCAACATCGCCAAGTAACGCATCTCATCGCACTGCGTGGTTTCGTAAACGAACTTCATGAAGCTGCGTCAGCTGATTTTGACAATTCTTGCAGTTCAGAGTTGTTTCTGATTGGTGCTGGCTGTGATAAACGAATCTACGTTCGGGTCTCACGCAAACCAAATTCACATCACTATTTAAAGATGCCGGTAGACATAAATATTAAATACCAACTTAACTAGAAGACGTATTCACAAAATCCCTTTCAGGTGCACGAATTTAACGTGGAGATGACCTGCGAAGGATGCTCTGGAGCGGTTGAGCGTGTTCTCGGGAAGCTGGGTGGTAAGTTTTCACTTTAGCCTAGTTAAAAGTGAATCCACGTCATAAGAGTGTACACAGATGTTTAAAAGAAATTTAAAATATTCCACGGGATCTGGAATTTGCTATCTCAAAAGCGATTTCAAATGATTTTCGGAAGAGATCTTTCCAATTGAGCCTCCTTTCTTATCAAATTAACTGTTACAATGACTGTCACAAGTGCAGCATTCATGCGAGTCAAGAGCAAGTCGTTTATTTGGGCTGTAAAGATAAAATATAAATTTCAACCATTGGCTAAGCAAAGCACTTCGGCGAATCAAAGATTGATAAGAAGTCTACTCTGCATGGATTAATTCCCAATAAGAATTGCGTTTTAAAATTCATAGACGTAAAGTTACATGCAATTCAGCTATAACAAACGAAACTATACAATTATTTTTGTTTCCATTTCGCCGGTATAAAACCCAAAGTATCACAAACTCTCAAAATTCTAATTTTAACTTCTTATAGCTGAATTACATGCATAGTTTCTTATTTGACCTAGTGGTCAATTATGAAGTTGTCGAATTAAAAAGGGAGATTATCATATTAAATCATATGAAGATAATTTGCCCGTTTTGTACTAATAAGGATCAAAATAAAACAACTTTCTGTCTTATTTAATCTTGTTATTGAAAAATCAGCTTATTCGATTCGATTTCATAAATCTGTCAAAGTACACAATTCAGCTATAAGCACATTGTAGAGAGTCAAATGACGCGTTTTCAGTAATGAGAGAATTTGTTGGTATTTTACTTGTATTTAATAGCTACAGTTAGTAAATAAGTTATTCAACACATATTTTACAAGTTTATATTATAAAGTGCATACCTCTAATTTTAATAAAGTATAAATTCATTATTCGGTCCCAGCAAACTAAATGTAATTTATTGAGCCAACTATTCCTAAGAAAACTTCATTGGCACAAATTTGGAAGATTGAAATTAATATTAGAAAAATACAGTGAGATACAATGAAAAGCAAAATTGCATCAACAAGCGAAAAGTTTAAATGTTGTGTAAATTTTTTGTTTGAGTTGAGGTAAAATAATGATTTAGTTTCAAAAGTTACTACATAATACAAAGCTTTATTTATAAAACAAAACAAAAAATACGGAACTTTGTATATAGTTGATACGTGATACCAGATACAAATTTGGGCACTTTTCAAGGTCTATGTTAGCTCTCAAATCCCGGCCGTCTAAAGGTTAATTAGTCCAAAGATGAAGTGGATGCCCATAAGTTTTTTTTTTTTTGTTTTTTTTTTTATGTATATCGGGGCTTCATGCCGGCCAATCAAATAGACAAAATTTTTGCCTCTATATCCAATTTTGCACGACTTTCGGGATATGTTTAGAATCTCGGTCTAAATGAAACACTACCTTCATTTTCCGGAAATGGCATATTTCCAACAGCATCTTGAATTTTTGTATGTAATATAATGAAATAAACTTCCTTTGTCATAATTCCAATGATATAATGGAGATTACCAACACCGAAAACTGTAAAACATCCCCAAAACATGCATGAACCACCTCCATGCTTGAGGACATCTTTGGTTTAATCATTCACTCTTAGAATTTTTGGGCAGCCCATTGCTATTGTTTTTCTTTCTTTGCAAGACTTCTGGGAAATTCTTTACACCGAAGACTAGCTTACTTGACATTTCAGTACCACTTGACCAGAAGATTGTCTTTGTTTTCAAAATTCCGTAACAATTTTGAGATTTCCTTGTGATAAGCTGTATAGAAAATGCTCCTACAATATTCACAAAAATTGTTGGCTCGAAATTTCACATTTTATTTGTCTCGTAATGGAAAAAAGGCTTTTTAAAATTATTGGTTAAGTTTTGCTCCTGACTATATACGTATGATAAACATTAGTATTTAAAAAATCACCATTCTATAAGCTTATAATAATAATATATGATTTATGATTTACCTACCCACATAATTATAAATATTTTATTTTATTTTTTTTTCTAGATAAAATTAACAACGTGTCAATTGATCTAGAGAATAAGATTGTGCTCGTAACATCCGAATTGTCCAGTGACGAACTACTCGAAGTTATTAAAAAAACAGGAAAAGCAACCACATATGTTGGAGTCAAGAATTAAATTTTTGGATTCCATACTTCGATATTTGTTAATTCATAATTAATTATATATCAGCTATCTTAAAATTTTCAATGTCCTTTATATTTACAGTAGCGTTATTCAAGATTCCAATAAAGATTGCTTTACAACCTTAAAGCAAATTAAATTGTATTTAATTGCATGTGTATTTTTTATGTTTTAAAATAATAATAAATTCTTTTGTGAGCTTACAGATGTTTATGATTTTAGTCACCCTAAAATAGTTTGATTAAAGTTAAGTCGAAATGTTCATTGTAAAATATTTTATAAACTACTATCAACAGCCATTCATACATCTTAAACGCAAATTAATGCCTTCATTCAATTGACTACAACAAAAGATACTGTTCAAAGGGAATTAGTGCTTCATTTTTGGATAATGCTTACAATTTGGCAATTTTTGCTTTACCCTTAGAAACTATACAAGTAATAGGTTTATCGCGGTTCTACTATCACTGGGCAAATAGTGAAGGCTGACCACAAAATTTCTAAAGTGGATATTTTCCTTAAGATAACGCAATGCACACAAAAGAAAATTATATATATAATGTGCCCTCAAAACAGAAACTGCTCAATTCACTTTTTTCGAAGAAACGCGAAAGTAGTGTTTTTGGAATCAATTTAATTTTCGCAAATAATTGCTGTTTGAAAAGAAAGGAAAACAGTAACTGAAGTTTAAGACTTTAAAGTATAACGTTATTTTTCGTAGTGTGATTTGCAGTTTAAAGTTAGCAAATAAAATATTTTAAAATGCCTAAAATCGCGTTGCAAAGTGATAGTGATGCTTTTGAATCCCTGGCCAGGGACATAGCTACGATGTATATGAATCGCTGTGGTAATAATTTTGTACAGAGTGTAGGCAATGATTTTATCAACACCGTGGGATTTGCTATGCATTTGCGTCCCGACGAAGAAAAGATCAAGGAAGGAAATTCTAGTGATAGTGTATTTTTTTCACAAAAAGTTCTCGATGGCATTCAGGTAAAAAAAGATTTCTTCAAATATTTAAAACATCACGAGTATTTTCTCTGAAACTTTTAAGAGGATTTGATAAATATTCAATGAGTTACAGGTCATCAAAGTATATTGAATAAATAATTCTGCTCTTGAAACTTTTTTTTTTAAATAACAAACTCGGAATCACAAATCGACATAAAAGTTTTGTAATGCTTATTTCTAGTACCAAGGGCTCTTAAATTACTGATTTTCTTTTATGAATAAAAGAAATATTTGTTAATAATAACATCTAAAGAGCTACAATTCGAAAAATTCAGTCAATCAATCAGAATCGATTTTGTATAATCAGCCAATAAAAGTTTTTTGTTTATTTATTACTAGCTGGGTTACCCGGTTTCAAATGTTCTAGTTTGTTATATCCTAGAAATTGTTTCAACCCGAAAACCCCTTTATGGATCCGCTATCTTGAAATTCCAAATCTTAATAATATTCAAAATTAGTGGCCTTAAAATAATCATTCGAGAAATGTTGGTCGCCATATTGGATCCGCCATCTTGAGTTTGGAAATTTGGCTAATATTCGAAATTAGTGGCTCCGGTATAATCATTGTACTAATTTTCAGTAAAATCCGTTGAAATCAAGAAATTTGGTCTCATATTGGACCCGCCATCTTGGATTTACAAATTTTGATAATATTCGAAATTTGTAGCTTCAGAATAATCATTGTACCAATTTTCATTAAAATCCGTTGAAATCGACACATTCTGGTCGCCATGTTGGATTTGGAAATTTTGCTAATATTCAAAATTAGTGGCCTCAGAATAATCATTGTACCAATTTTCATTAAAATCCGTTGAAATCGAGAAATCTTGGTCACCATATTGGGTCCGCCATTTTGGATTTGTAAATTTTGATAATATTCAAAATCAGTAACCTCAAGATAATCATTGTACTAATTTTCATTAAAATCCGTTGAAATCAGGAAATCTTGGTCGCCATATTGGATCCGCCATTTTGAATTTCTAAATTTGGACAGCGGATTTGAAATCCCTATCCCGCAAAACCCCTATATACCAATTTTTTCATGAAAATCGCTTCAAATTTAAAATTGTCAGCCTCCATCTTGGATCCGCCATTTTGAAACCCTACAAAGTATCCTATAGCCGTTTCCTGGTTCTAAGCTACCTCCCCACCAATTTTCAGCCAAATCGGTTCAGCCGCTCTTGAGTTATAAATAGTGTAACTAACACGACTTTCTTTTATATATATAGAAGATAAAGTCATTGTAAATTGTTCAAAGACAAGAGCTCTAAATTCTTTTTATTGGCAACTCTTATCAAATAATTTAGCACTACTTATTGACATTTTTCTGTATTATTTTACGTCTTGTAGTCTATACAAGCGTTTAAATAAACATACTTCATTACCTGGAATTATAAATACATCACGGATTGTCATTACAATAAATTTAAATTTCATTCCTGCGTAATAAGATCGGAACTTGTTACAAGAGAAACAAATTTTAATCACGAAAAATGGTCTGTGTATTGTTATTAAATTTATTTAACAAATATTCCTGTATTACTTCTTTTGCAGCACGTAATTGATTCCATAAAAAATTACGGTGGTGATAATCCGCACATGATCATTTATCCAGTTGTTATAAAACTGGAAAAACCCAACGAATTATTCGACAACATTTTATCCCTTCCACTATTCCGAGTTCGTAATAAAAACAGCGAAAAGGAATCTAAATACGTGGACACCTGCGGTCGTACTTATTCAGGTAAAATTTAAATTATATCGTGAGAAAACAATATAGATTGCCTTTCTTTTATATTTTTAGATTCGAATGATTTCATACGTAACGCACAGTTTCCTAAATGTGAAATGTGGTATCCGACGAATTTAGTATTTTCTCACGACAGTAACCAAAAAGCTCAGATTTCTTATACGACTATTACTCCGAGCAATATGCAATACGTTGATATTGCCGTTTCAGTTCTATGTCTTGGAGCTGGTGCTCTAGCAATGTTTACTGGAATTGGGATACCACTTGGCGTTGGTATATATATAAATAAAAAGTTTAAATTGACTCATATTTAACACTATCTTCCAAAAAAAACAGCAATAACAGCAGGTTGTGCAGGATACGGTATTGGCAGATCGGTACAAACCCTGGTCGATCGATCTACACATGGGCAAACAATCAATCCCTTTGCAGACTGGGACGCCTTCAACGCTTGGGCTGGAATTGCTGCAAATGCCATAGGTTTTGGACTCGCTGGAAATGCTATACGGGTGCGTAATTTAACACTTTCTATGTTGTGTGGACCGAAAACGGTACACAAATTAAAGCTTTCTCTTCTGTATGTACATGTAATTCTCTCGCGAAAGCTTTTTTGAAATTTCTCGCATGAAACGAATAAGGGCAGAAACAGAGCTTTTTACAATTTTTATGCTTTACTAAACAAATAGAACTAGAAATATGTAAATAGAAATCTTTACAATTCTATTGTTATTGCTCTGCTTCTACCGTTTCTACCGCTTTCTGCTTATAACGTTTAGAAGAATATCCAAATTAAAATACTTACATACTTATATTTAATTTTGTTTGCATTAGTTATCAGCAACTATGGCCGAAATGGCTACAGAAGGTCTAAGAATTGCTGAAACCACTGAGTTGGCTCTTCGTGCCAGCATTTATATTCCCCAAGCAATTAATGGAGGTTTAATGGCAGTTCAATTTTACCAGCTGGTTAAATATTGGAATCAGGTTTCACTATTTAAGCTATATATATATATAGCTAAGTTTACTGAATTAAAATGGACCATTCCTTTTCAGATACCTGTTGAGCAAAAAATCATCATTGGACTGCAATTTATATTTTTTGCCGCAGCTAGTTATAAAATCGGAATTATATCGTCAAAAAATATCGAGGAAAGAGTAGCACAAGTATCTTACAAAGAATTAACCGAAGAATTAGTAAGACAGGCTGACAATGGTCCACATGCTTTTGTACTACGTTACAATTTAGAGGCCGCAACCAATCGCGTTGGAGGCGTTTCTGTTCGAGCAATTAATTTCTTTAAAAAGGTAAGTTATAAAATCAAAAGAAGCTTTTGTGGAGGCTGGATCTATAAATTAGCAATTTTTAGGTATGTACTGAAGTAAATTAGTGGAACTCTCTAAATAGTGGAGGTCTTGCTTTTATTTTTTATTTTTTTATAAATTGGTTTTATAATCGGAACTAGTCTAAATAAGCTAATTTGTAAGATACATATCATACGTATATTATAGTTTGATCAGGGTCATATTGAGGAAATTTGGCGATTTTGTTCGGATAATTTTTTAACACAACTCCCTAGGGTACAAATTTCGAAAAATTGGTAAAGAAAGTACATCTTTAAAAATGAAATTTTCTAAAAATTACCAGACCAATCTAATGAAGCACTTAACATATTGACAATACAGTTTGCAAGTAGTACAGGGAGAACAATTTATGAATTCTAATACGCCATATTTGAACCGTCTTCTTGAATTTCCAATGTAGCCCTATACTACAGATTGGTCTTGATAAACTCTTAATCTCCTTTTCAAAAAATAATATAGTATTCAATTAAATATATCTAAGTGCAAACTGCAAAGTAATGTTATTTCACCGGAATTCTATCCCGATAAACTTTGATTACTCGATTGATAACGACCCCATTACCAGAGTAACCAATTTACGGACTTTAACAAAATTTGTTTACACTGTCAGATGTCAAGACAAAATTTCAAATATACCATCTTTGAAAATGGTAACTTACAAGGATAAAATTTACTAGTATTGGTTCACAGCACTAAACATAATTTTCTAGTCTGTAAGGTTATTTTTATCGGTAGATATAATATATATACAAATAAACAGAGAAATAATAATAACAAATTGGATATATTGATGATAATAATAATATGATATTGAACATACGAAATAACTTAGTAGTCTAATTATTACAATCTACTGGTAGATACGAGGGTTCCAAAAAAATTATTTTTCACTTCGTAGTGGCTTTCTCAATAGATTTTTGTGTGGTATTTCTTTGAAGAGGGTTTTTTTTTTTAATTTTAGGAATATCGATTGAGTAACTTTGATGCACTTTCAGACCTTTTTCAGAACAGTTTAAAATTTTGAATTCTACGACTATTATAGGACTTCTATTAAAGACAATTTTACAACAAAATGTATAAATGAACTATATCCTCTGTTATCAGCTCGTGAATTATAACCGCGGAGAACTAATAATGGCCGGTATTAATGAAAATAATGCAAATTACTTAACTTTAACTGAAGAAGCGGACGAGATTGGCTTCCAACTACGCCACAAATATTTCACTTGCGCTGAAGCTGCGATGGATATTAATGACAGCATAAATAGGTCACCGAATGACCCTAGTAGCAGTAGATCCCTTGACGCAGATTTTAGACTCCCAGAAGGTGATGGCAATTATGTACTAGATGCTGGTTTGTATATTATTAAAAATAAAAGTCGAAGAAATTATTATAATTTTAAATTAATTTACAGCCAGCAGATTCGCCGAGGTAAAAAGATTTGTACCTAGGGAGAGCATCGAAACTGCCAAAGATTGGTTGAAAAATGTCCTTCTTGTCGACGATCTCGAAAACTATCGGGTTAATGATGTAGAAATTTTCAAAAACATGAAGTATCATGATCAAATCCGGATACGAGTTTTTGAAGATATCGGAAAAGGCTTGAATGAGGTTAGTATACCTCTGTTTATCCTATAAAATTAACTAATCAAATCGATTTTTCTGTTGTATAGGGTTTAATAAAAACATGCATACGGTTTGCAAAAGAAGGTAATGCGAAAACTGTTGGGCAATTTGCAAGCGATTACGAAATCGCTTCTCTCCAAATACACAAGCAAGCAAATGAACTTGTAAAATTATTTGAGAATTTAAGCCCAGAAGAGATACGAAATCAATATCAGATAGATATACAAAACAAAATCGAAACTCGTATGACTTACGCAGATTTAGCAAAAGAAAGGGGGAGTACTCTACTTGCAGACGAGCTTAAGGGTAAAAAATTGTCCGAAACTGAGGCCAGGTCCATCAGTAATATTGGAACTCATAATGCTACTGAAATCTATAACAATTGGAAGGCAGAAAGTCAAAGAGCTTTTATGAGGAAGACTGTAAGGAACGCAGACGCCGATGTTCATAACCTCGCTAATGAAATCATCAATGCAGGCGAAATTTCTTATCCAAATCCCAGTAACCACGCAATTAACGCTTCAAAGCTCGCTGCCCAGTATCCAAATGCAAATCTGAATACCTTTGCAACAGTAAGAATTATTATATGTATATCTATATTTTGGGGGGTAGATTTTCCTTTTACTATAAGCAACTTTATAATTTTAATCCAAGAATTCTTCTATACAGACATTTAAAAATCAAAAAATATTATTTTCAAATTGAAAAGGTCACTTTTTAAATCAATAATGTCGTTTTTAAAACCACATGGTCTATTTTCATTCAAAACAAATTGAAATATTTAACTTAAATATGTCAAATTCTTAAATTGTAACGAATTGTATTTTTAATTTCAGAAATGAGTTTATTAAATTGAAATTTGACCTCAATGATTTGAAAATGGTGTCCTTTAAAGTTAAAGAAGTATAAAAATATAGTCGTTTTGAACTTAAGTTTAACTGGAAATTCTGCCAATAATTATAATGAGCAACGAATTATTACAAATTTATTAACTCACAAAATAACTTATACTACTTATAAAATGTTTCCTAATTATTTATTTTGGTACTAATGAAACTTCCATATAACTCTCGTAATGTCTTATACATTTAATTATTTTTTACAAATTTTTAAAAATTTTCACAATGCGGTTATTTATACTTTATCGGTCTAGAAATTTAAAACATCGATTTCTTTTGCGTGCTATAGTTCCAAGTCTTAATAAATCAAAAAGATGTAATGCATTTTTTGAAACGCTCTTATCTCTTACGGTGAAAAGTAAACTTGTTTGAACATTTTATGAAATAATTAAAAGTAAAAACACATAAGTGGAGGAAAGAAGTAAATCCCAACTAGAAATAAACTAGGTCAAGCCGGAGTACAGCCAGGGCCGAATCAGGCTACAAAAGTATGTACATGCACTACTAGAGAAAGTCGCATATTTTCCTGATTCGATCTGAATATGAATAACCTATTAGAGCATTCCTGATCAGGCTCGGATTTAATATCCTTATCCTTTCCCTTAATACCATATTTTGTCTTATCAGCCCCTGATATGATCATCCGATTCCTCCCTTCTTTCAGCTTAGCCCTTTTAGGGCTAACCCTAATTTATCTTATTCAGACCAGATTTGACAGTCTGATTCCAACCCTTTTAAGATTAACTCCACTTTATCTTATCAGACCCTAATTTAAACTCCTGGTTTGCACCCAATTAGGTTCAAACCCTCGTTTATTTCATCCGGCCAGGATGTGATCTACTGAGGGTTTTAATTTTATCTAGTCCTTATCCATCTATGTCTTAAGATATTCATTTTATTAATTTTTATTTTCAATATTTAGGACATGGCTAATGAAGCAAATAATACTATTCAGTCCTGTCGTGGTAATGTAGAGACCAGAGTATTTGAGGTCACTAGACAAAAGGAGAAACTTCCCATTCGTCGTCTAATTTTTTGGAATTTGGACGATAAAGATTATGGAAAGAGTACAATAGTGACTGTAAATAAAGCGACCGGTGAAGTTAACATACAAAATTTCTTACTCAAAAAAATAACAACGACTGCTACTGTTAATCGAAACCCTAAAACTGCTGTAATGGACCATTGGAATAACAATTTTAATTATGAAGGCTTCAAGACGAATCTCACCCAAATGATAAACACTATTAAGGGACAATGTGAAGGTTCGAAGAGTTACACCGTGAATTTCTCAGTTAATTAATATTATCTTTCCAGAGTATGTGGGTCATTCAATAATACGATCTGGATTAGACCACGATAGTACAGTTAGTGATATTCAGAGTTTAAAATCAGTCCGTTTTGCGAGCATTGAGCAAGCAATTTGCCATGTTCTAAAACACGGTTCAAATTTAACCGATGAAAATCTATTAGCTGCGGTGAAGGATTATTTCAATGTACGGTTTAGCAAAAGAGTTAAAATTAAATACATTTATCTATTTCACCCTTAGAAAGCCCAAGAAATTATCCAGTATACGAAAAATCATCCAGAGAATATATCTTCATCTTGGACACAGACAGGATCTGCCAGGGATTTTTTCTTTTACAGAAAATCTGCAGATCAAGTGGGCGTAGAAAAAGTCGTGGTTCTAGTCCGGGAAGGCGGAGAAGTTATTTTAAAAACCTACTTCTATGAAGACAGAATAACCTCAGTTCCAGCACAACAAAAGCATCCATTTAGGCCAGTTGTAGACATAAAGCATGCAAGTCTTCTCACTTTTTACTTCCAATTGATGCTTTTGGCACCGGTAAGGTTATTTTTAATAATCAGTAAGAATTTAAACTCACATAGTCATTCAATTTTAATTTGCTTATTTAAATCATTACTGCTTTTCGCATATTAGTTATTGATTTATTTATTAATCTCATCCTGTTTCTAACTGGTATCTGGTATAATATTTTTCTTTTTATAAAAAAGCGTTACGGTGTACTGCTTCCCAAGGACTATGAACTTTATGACACTGAAATGGATGCCAAGAAAGCACATACTATAATTATAATGGCCGGACATTATTTCGAGGATTCTAACATTCCAAATACACTTGACTTTTCAAAGGCGCTTGCACATGCGTTTCCTGTGAATAACTTTAAGTGGAATGTAAGATGCAAACTTAAATTAACCAGATTAAATGCGATTAAAAACTAAAATTCTTTTCCTCAAGGTCGTGGCTATGGAAATAGGAAAATATTACTCGTTTGATGTCTTTAATTACAAAAATAATTACCTATATTGTCGAATCAAAAATTTTCGATTTTTAATTTTTGTGCCGGGTAAGTATTGCACTCTTTCAAAACTCTCAAAGTAATTTAATATCTTTACAGAAATTTCAGCAGATAAAACTGTTACAATTATTGGAAATAAGCAAGTTAGTATATTTAATAATAATACATGTTTCCGAAAAGCTTCACATATTCTACTTTATAAACAGAAATACGTTGGTTATGCTAAACAAGGAACGGTCAAGACAAATTATGGCTTTAATGATGAGGCTTTGGATCTTGCAAACCGAATCTGCTCCTACACTGACAAAGCAACAGAAATAACGAAGGCATTGAGGGAAGTTTTCGGAGGAACCTGGAGCTGCATTAGACTAAGCGATTATTATTATGACCTATATTTTAACGATGTATACTTGAAATTAAACTTCAATGGAGATGCAATAACATGTTGCATTTTCCCAGGTTAATTTTAACCAGGATTACTGAGTAACACGACTTTTTGAAGATCAAGATTATGTTTATATTAAGAAAATGAAATATTAAAAATAATAGCATCAAACAGACAAGTTATTCTTTCTGAAAATAGGAGGTATGATGCGTAGCAGAACTGCAAAAAAATTACTAATTACCAGTACAAGCATGCGCGTAGCTAATCTAATTCAAACAAATAAAGAAACCTCTAAATGAGGCGAGGCGATTGATTCAATTTGATGTCAACATCTTAGTTTACTAAATCCTTACTAAACACAAAAACATAAGATACCTTACGTCTTTTCGATTAACTTGTATTAATTAGCTTTCAACGACCTTGATGAAAATTACCTACCTACTAAGTACCTACACGTGTACATTAATTATCCGACTTATCCTACCTACTAAGTACCTACACGTGTACATTAATTATCCGACTTCAAAAAAAGAGGAAGTTCTCAATTAGAATTGTTTCTATTATTCTTGTTTTGTTCGATAGGTATTTTTTATGGTTAGTCCCATACAAATTATATGAAAATCGGTGTAGTACTTTTTTGGAAAATTAATAAAAACAAAAACAAGATTGCAAAATTTATGATTGTTGTGACCGAATTCGGTTATTTTTAAAGTTTTTAAAGTAGTGAATTATTGATCATTTCTTAGTTTTATTTTAAATACCAAACAGAAAATGAAATTGATTTTCTTTAAATTGCTACTACAAATCAGTAAAACCCGCTTAAATGCACATCCAATTTGTCAGAAAATTTCGTGCATTTAAACGGTTTGTGCATTTAAACGTTTTTAAGATAAATGCACATGTTGTGCATTTAAGAGAGCTCGGAATATTTTTTTTTGGATTACATGTACAAATTATTCAAATGTCCAAAAATAAAGAAAACTAAAAATGTGCGTATATTATCCACATTTATTCAACCGAAATAAGAAAATTAAATCAACAAAAAAATAAAATTCTTTCTTTAGTAAAATAAAAATAAATCCAGTCTTTGTGTACGTATTAAATAAAGTATGTATGTATGCACACATATAGGAACAAGTTCAAATTTTTGGTTTAAAAAAGTCTGATATAAATTTTTGACATTAACTACATATCTGTTCATTTAAAATATGTACATTGCATTTATCCGGTTATTTTTTAATTCAAATAGAAAATTCGTGCCTGAAATTAATGTGCAAATAAGAGGTTTGTGTATTTAAGAGGTGTGCAATAATGCGATCTTTATTTCTACACATTAATAAGGCAAACAATTCGGTACATTCGCATCGTGTGCAATAAAAGGGTTTGTGCAGTAAAGCGGGTTGCATTTAAGCGGGTTTTACTGTACCAAAAAAATTACCTTTAAACTTTATCAACAAGTACATCTGAAGAAAATCTCAAAAAAACTGAGGTAGACCATGCGTAAGTTTTTATAAATATCAACTAGGTATTCTAATTAAAAAACAACGTATTCGATTTTGGGAATGAGATATTTTGCCGCGGTAGAAAGTAGCCTATGTTCTTCCCGATACTATTATATCTTCTCGCCAAATTTTATCGAAATTCTTTCAACCGTTTAAGCGTGAAAAAGCAACAGCCAGACAGAGTTACTTTCGCATTTCTAATATTAGTATAGAGATATGAATTTAGCTGTGCCATTTTCAACTTTACTAGAGAGTGAATGAACTGCATTATCACTAGGCGTCATTTACATTTACGTATATCAGAAGGATTAATTAGCATTATCTGAAATTATTCCGTCCCATAAACCTCCAGTTTTCCAGATTTATATTAATAAAAAATGTAATTTTGGCAGACCAAAAATCATCAAATTTTCGAGCGAAATTTTTTTTTTTTAAAAACCACCATTTTTTTAAATTTAACAAATTTTTTTTTCCCGATCGAGGTTTATGGCACGGGAAATACCTTCTAGTTTGGTTTTGTTGATTTCACGTACTGTAAAGGTCGCTATAACAGCAACAGTTGGGGCACTTTTTTTTTTTGTGCCTTGGGAAATTGCGAATAACTCCTGAATTTTAGTCCAAAAATGTTATCATGTATTTACTATATATCCACAAATATATCCTTAAAATATTAAAACTATTATTATTATTATTATTATTTATTGTAAGTTTGATATATAAATGTATACAATACAATTTATTGACTTAGTGCTAGAATTAACAATTCATTCATCTATAATATTTTTAATTTGGCCTAACCATTAAAGTAAATAGAAGATATTGATATTTAATTCTGGGAGAAAAACTAATTACAATAAACCCAGTGAGAGTAAATTAAAAAAAAAATAAATAAGAAAATAAAAAAAATAAAAAAAACTACTCTTACATACTAATTAAAGCTTATACTAACCTATCATATACTTAATTCCCTGATTAAGGGATTTTCAGACCATGCACATTTCTCGAAAAATTTATCAACAATGCGTTTTATTTTGTCTGCTATTAATTCTACATTGGCCCTAACATGTAGCTCAGTGGTAGAAAAGTGCCACGGTAGGTTTAATACCATCTTTAACATTTTATTTTGTAATATATTTAAGTGTGTTTTTGCGCATTGAGACCAAATAGGAGCAGCATAGAGCATAAGAGCTTGAAAAATTACCTTATAAATGATGAGCTTATTTTCCTGGTTTAACGTAGATCTTCTGTTGATAAATGGATACATTGTTCTTATCAACAAGTTAGTTTGATGGGTCACGGTAGTTATATGTTTATTAAAGGTAAGTGTTTTGTCGAGGGTGATACCAAGGTATTTAACATGATCACACCACTCAATTTCTGACCCGTTTAGTTTTAGTTTGGTATTTGGCAGGTATCGCTCGTTTCGTCTGCGCGTAAAAAACATAGCTTGGGTTTTGCTCGGATTGAGTTTAATTTTCCATTGGTGAAAGTACTCATGCACTCTGTTAAGCCCTAGTTGCAATTTCGAGCAAATATAAGGACCATTCTCATGTGAACAATAGATAGCAGTGTCATCTGCAAAGATTAATGATGCACAATTTTCTATTTGCGGAAAATCTGCCGTGTAAATGTTGTACAGTACCGAACCAAGAACCGAACCTTGGGGAACTCCCGCAGTAATTAGGAGTTGATTGGAAGACCCAGTTCCAAGTTGTACTTTGAAGGATCGCTCAAACAGAAAATCTTTAACAAGCTTGGTTAGTTCAATGGGGAAACCAAAGCACATCATTTTATGAATTAAGGCATCATGCCAAACGGAATCGAAAGTAGACTGCACATCAAGGATTTGGGAAGTAACTTTAGGCAAATATTTGATATACCATCAAAGCCAAGAATTTTCAATACGGGGACATGTCGAATCAAGGACTGACATGGAAGCTGCAACTTGCTGAATTGTAGCAGTGTTGCTGAGATTGGCAGAAACAGTAAAGTTTTTGGAAAAATGTTGGGATAGTAGCTTCGCTTTCTCGTTACTAGTAAAGTACAAGGCACCCTGATGCTTCAGTACAGGACAGGTTTTGCGCTTGTTTTTCACTATTTTTGTAACCTTCCAAAAGGGCTTTGAGCACTTTTCTAGACCCTGCAGAAGAGTGCTCCATTTTTTATTTCCGTAATTCATAACCGCGTTTTTTATGAGGAGATTGAGCTTAGAAAGCTCGGTTTTGTACCACGGTAGTCTGTAAAAAATCCACAGTCTTCGTATTCTATTTCTTTGCACTATCATATCCGTTATGTTTTTAGGTAATTTATTTTGCGTTAAATAAGTAGGCACATGGGGACTGAGGATTTAATACTTTCGTTTAAGGCATTATAAAAAGAATTTATCATATTATCAATGTCATCGGTATGGTGTATAGCATTCAGCGAGAGATTGGTCAGTTTTGGTAACTCCTGTTTAAGTACATAACGATATTTGAGCCAATTAGCACGTTTAAAAAGTGGTTGGAGTGTGCTATGTTCAGTAGGCTGAATATGGAGTTCAGTGACGACAGGCAAGTGATCAGACGATAGATCATTTATTGTAATTGGTTGAGAAAACAATTGCGGACAATTTGTTATAAACATATCAAGAATAGACGGGGTTACTCTTGCCTGACTAGGAATGTATGTGGGATCAGATGGATAAAGCAAAGTGAAGGGATAATTGGAGTTTAATTCATATAGAATATTCCCCCAACAGTTTGCCCGACTACAACCCCAAGCTCGATGCCTACAATTAAAGTCTCCCACTATTTCTCAAGCACCATTAGATGCATCTTTTTGGTCTGTCCAAAACATAAGGAAATTATCCCTTCAATTAAAATTTCTCATGACTACCACAGCCAAGATTTTAAATTCTTTTTAAAATAACATCAAATAGTCAGAGACTTACTACACATTTACTTTTGGGTAAAAAATTACTCTGAAAAGATGTTCAGTTCAAGATTTTAAATTTTGCATGGATGAAAATCATGGCAACTTGATGCACATTTCCAAAAATATCAAATCTTTATTCTGGATAGCTGTTAGTAAGTTTCCGTTCAATATAAAATATTTTATGGTTCTGGATAGACGAGAAATTAGATTTAGGTATTCAAACTCATTTGTTTTCTTGTTTGAAAAAAAAAGAAAAATGCAACCAATCTACGCTTTAAGGGGCACCACTAGTGTGACATTTTGAAAAAAATGTTGATAGTTTATACCTTTAAAAATAACATACTAAAATTTCAAGTGCATATCTCAAATAGTTTTTGAGTTACAGCCATCTGAAGAGCAGTCGCTCATCGTATCGAGGTACTGAGAAATGTATGGATTAAACTTTAAACGCGTTTTTCTCGAAACTACTTTTTCAAATTTGCTGCTCTAGTTTAAAAAACTTTTTGGTTTTTTTGATTTCATGCCCTGTGAAGGTCGCTGTAACAGCAGCAGTTGGGGCACTTTTTTTTTGAGCCTTGGGAAGTTGCGAATAACTCGCTGAATTTTGGTCCAAAAATGTTATCATGTATTTACTATATATCCACAAATATATCCTTAAAATATTAAAACATTCCATACAGTTGTTGTCTTTTAAAAAATTTCACAAAATCACCTTTTTTCAGGCGGTCACACTAGTGGTGCCCCTTAACAGATTAACTTTGTGAACAAAACTTTCGCCAAAAATCCAATTCACAAAATATGATATTTGAAATTAGTACCCCGAAAACGCCTAGGAACCTATTAGCCCTATTTAATGAAAATCCCATTATTTTTAAATACTCCTGAAATGTTAAAAGTACATCTTAAATACAAGAATTTGTCGTTTATTAACAGACACAAATATCTGCAAATTCTTTATAATGTAAAAAAAAAATGAAGAAATTTTAAATCCATTAATACCAAGCTTGGACGTCATAATAATAATTCTAAGTCTATTTTGCAATTTGTTGAAAATTTCACAAAACTATTAAAACAAAATATTTTTTACAGCCAATGTATATATTTTATTAAAACATCAAATTCAATTTATACAATAACACGAAAAAAAAAAAAGATTTAGTCGTTTGGCAAAATTAGAAGCAAAATCAATAATAACTAGAATTTTCACCATTCGGTCGGATGTCGGAACCACCAATGCGTAGGAGAAATGCCATTTGGGATGTACACTTTATGCAGCAATGGAAATTCTTTCAACTGGGCCCTTAATTTTTTATCAAATTGAGGCAGGTTCAAACTTTCATTGTACAAATTATCGTAGTCTGTGCGGTATCTTTCTATTAGGCGAGCTTCGAACGTCTCGATGAAAGTTTCCAACCCTGAACGAACACAGCACACCTTATAAAGTTGAGATTCTTTATCGTCATTATCCTCAAAAGAATAGTGAAGATTAGAAGTTAAAATTGGAAAGTATGTTGGTAACTGCAATAAATTAGCCTCCGCCACATTTTGATTTTGTTTAGTAAACTGCAAAATCGTTCTCTGGGGAAGATTATCCAGATTATTCAAATATATCCCAAATTTGAAAAAAGTATCGAAGAAATCGCGGGCTGATTGCTCGTTCCGAACTTCGTATAACTTAATCATACTTTTTTTCACGTCGTCAAACATTGTTGATTTTAGGCAATAGTTAAGACAAAAGTGACTACTCGAATCGATGTACTCGGTAAAACTAACAATCAAAGAATGCACGGTTCGTTATATTCTCTCCCAGACCTGGTTATCTAGAAAGTTTTCTTGCATTTTGTAAATTTAAAGATAATACTATCCACAGAACTTCGATAATTTCTGCGGTTCGAACGCATTCTTGATAACTGCTTCGTTTAAGTATGGCATTTGAGGTCACTTCGTTGCTTGAAATGTTTTTTTTGAATGCCCAGAATTGTAAAAATTATACCTCGAATAATCTTATCACAAGTAAAGCACACTAAAAAATTTACTAAAATAAACTATAATAGCTGCTTTTGTTCGCTTAGATCTGTATCTGAATTAGGGAAATTATGTGGTGAATTAATATTTCAGAGCTTCGAATAAATATCGCAATGCAATTTATGAACACTAATCTTCTAAACAACAACAAGTAACAGATTTATTAAGGTACTATTACCGTCTAGAATTTTCAAAAATTGAATTTTTTTTTTTTTACATTTTTAGATTCTTTGTACCTTCAATAATAACTGTCTAAAATATTAAATCGAAATTCGAAGCCAGTGCCGAGATATAACGACTCAATTGAAGCGCGCTCTCGGCTGTTCCCATGTTCTAAATAAACTTTAAATGCGTTTTTCTCGAGTTTAGGTTTTTTTAACTGGCGGACAGTTAATCTCCGGATCTACTGGGCCGATTTTAATAAACTTTGAAGCATTCTGTTCGTTGTTATATCCTGCGTGATAGTTTACCACAATTTGACCACAAAAAAAATATATAAAATTTTTGAGCCTGAAAAAAGGTCAAAAAAAAGGGCGATTTTTGAAAAAAATTTTGAAATGTCCGCCATTTTTTTATTTTTAATGATTTTTCAATTTTTCTGGTAAACTATCACGTAAGAGCACTTCCTTTTTGTAACTCTTTTTGAATTTTATGTTTCAGACTTACCGTTCCAGAGATTATCTGTCCGCCATGCAGCAATGTTTTTTTGAGAAGAAAATTTGAGCGCCCTGTATTAAATTTACAGTTAATAGAAAATAAAAATAAAAGTTTTTTTCGTAATCTTCAAGAACTGTTTAATACTGTAAAAAAAGTTTGATAACAATATATAATATAGAAAGTGAAAAAAAAATTGTTGAATATATGTCATTTTTTAGCATTCTAGACGGTAATAGTACCTTAACCTAAGAGACTCATATTACTTGCTATAAAAATATAGAACCAATTTTAGTTTTGCAATCTTAATTTTCATGGACCTTATGGTGATAAGTACTCTAGTCTAGATGTTTGAAAAAATGGAAAATATTTTTCGCATTGTATTCAAAAAAGGGGATTTAAATGTGTGGTCTGAGTTTTATCCAAAATATCTAAAAGCTACAGAGGTGTGATGGATATATGCCACAAATTGACAAAACGATACAAGCAATTTTAAAAGCACTTGTCTTGTAAAAAAATCGTTTATTTTCTATTTATAGTATTAGCCATTTTTGCATGCTTTTATTCAACTCACGTGTTTTAGTTTGTGTATACGTATTTATATCTTTCCATTTCAAAATTTCTAATCAATTTGTTGAGTTGTAGGTGCAGAAAAATAGGTCTTCGCTGTTCTTCAGCAAGCGGCCAATGGCAATCATGTTTTAAACGCCGAGACTGAAGAAAGAGAAAGTAATGCAGATATCGATGAATATACAGATCCCATAACTTTCTTAGTTCAAGAAATGATAGGATCAAATCTATAATACTTATTGAAAAACTTTCCTTTGCATGGACGGCGCTAGGATTTTCACCATGGTTGGGCGGGAGGTGGGCGGAACATTAATCTAGTGGGGCGGGTGGTATATACACGTCTTTTTTTCAAACATATAACTCAATGTGTGGTGTGAATATGTAATTACAAGGAGAATAATCAGTTCGTATTTAAAGAATCCGTTCAGTAATAGTCACTCCATTTGAACACTAATTTTATAATATTAAGTAGTAATTAAAATTGCACTTGAGTAGCCTATATGCAAAACCTGCTATATGCAAGAAAAGTTAATTCAGTTAAGTTCAGTTAATGGTGGAAATATTAACCTTATATCTTTTGCCATCTGAAAAACAATATTTTGTGCTGCAAAAAGAACTGAAATTCTTTTGAAATAAGACGATAAAAATCAGCACTCTAACATATCTGTGAGAACTTTTACACGTTTTCTTTGAATAACTCAAAACTTTTTAAAAAGCATATAGCGCGTTTTGCATATGGGATACTCACTTGTAATTTCATGCATACGAACTTTTCAAACATTAATAACAAAAGCCCGTTTAATTGTACAAAGAATAAATTATTAGGAGGCCTACCTTATTAACCCATTAATGCCTGAATAACAAAAAATTGTACGGCAACTTCGAGGCGCTAACTTTTATCGAAGGGGTGTCAATTCTCATCGAGATCAACTTTTCTAGACTTATTTTGAGTCGCCCGACACGATCCAACCAAAAAAAAAAGTGAAAAAAAAAATTATTATTATTGTTTTTTTGCAATATTACGTAAATAAATACCTTTTTCACGTAATTTTTTTTGAAAATACGACCGATTTAGTGAGGAAAAAGCAACTTTTTACTGCAATAAAATGCATAAAACGTGTTATTAGGACTTAAACTTCGAAAATATGCAGGCACTTAATCAGTAATCAGTGACCCCAAAAACTCCGAATACCCAATTTTTTTTCGAAAAAATTGAAAATTTTGCCAAAAAACGAAAATCTGATAGCAAATTCGTAATCAGTGACCCTTAAAATTAGTGTATATACATTTTTGGGAATAGTCGAACATAGTGAGATAAAAAAAGTGATCGAAAGTAATGCAAATATGCGTTACATTGTTGAATTTTTATGCAGCCTAATATTTTAAACGAATAAAAATGCCTGCATATTTTTGAAGTTTAAGTACTAATAACACGTTTTATGCATTTTATTGCAGTAAAAAGTTGCTTTTTCCCCACTCAATCGGTCGTTTTTTCGAAAAAAAAATTACGTGAAAAAGGTTTTTATTTACGTAATATTGCAAAAAAACAATAATAATAATTTGTTTTCACTTTTTTATTTGTTGGATCGTGTCGGGCGACTCAAAAAAAGCTAGAAAAGTTGGTTCGATGAGAATTGACCACCCCTTCGATAAAAGTTAGCGCCTCGAAGTTGCCGTACAATTTTTGATTATTCAGGCATTAATGGGTTAATGAAGATTGATGCAAATTTTACATTGCTTCTTAAACTTTACAAAAATTCCTTTGCTCTCTTTACTGAGATTGCAGGCTTGTTCGATTTACTACAGAAGTTGTAAGTAAAGTACAAATATCTGAATCGACAGTTTTAGGGTGGGCGGCTGGGTGGGCATAAAAATTTTAGGGTGGGCTGGCGCCCACCCTCGCCCCACTCTAACGCCGCCGTCCCTGCCTTTGAGTATTATAATATTTGTATTGAAGAACATAAAAAAAATTTTGTTGATGACTTTTTATTCTTCATATCAGCGGTAAAGGGCGCATTCCAAAAGTCACGCTTCAACGTTGAGACATATTTTGAGTTTCCTAAAAAAACTCAAGTCAAAATTCAAAATGGTTATGTTCCTTAGGCATTTCCCCAGGATATCTAAAAATTTATTTTAAAAAAATCTATTTTAAAAAAACTTATTTTCGTCACTTTATTCAAGATTTCCAAATCTACATTTTGTTGAGGTGAACTACCTCTGTAAAAAGGGTGAATTTGTATATATGTATATAAGTTTTTAGAGGTATATCCGCTAGAGTTCAAAAATTGTTGTTTCGAGAAAAACGAGTTTAATGTACTACTACCGTCTAGAGAGCAAAAAAATCACACTTTTTCATGATTTTTTTTTTCTTAGCACCTTTATTCGATATTACAACCAAATTTTGTTTACAATAAGTTTGATCCTTGTATCATATAACATACAAAATATGTATTATCTATATATATAAAAATGAACCCCTGTTTCCGTTGGTCACACCATAACTTGAGAACGACTTTACCGATTTCATTCATTTTTTTTTTATTAAAGTTTTCTAATACTTTGTAGAAGGTTCTTACGGAAAGAAAAGTTAAGAAAATTGTGCAGAAAATTGGATAATTTCAGAAAACTTAACGACTATTTTAACTTCGCGAGTTTGACAGTTCTCGATTTCAACGGATTTGAATGAAAATTAGTACAATGATTGTTTTGAGGTCGCTGATTTTGAATATTACCAAAATGTACAAATCCAAAATGGCGGACCCAATATGGAAACCAAGAATTCTCAATTCCAACGGCTTTTAATGAAAATTAGTGCAATGGTTACTCTGAGGCAACTAATTTAGAATATTTCGAGATTTCCAATTCCAAGATGGTGACCAACAATTTCTCAATTTCAACGAATTTTAATGGAAATTAGTACTATAATTATTCTGAGGCCACTAATTTGAATGTTATCAAAATTTCCAAATTCAAGATGGCGGATCCATCACGGCGACCAAAATGTCTCGATTTGGACGGATTTTAATGAAAATTGGTATAATGATTATTCTGCGGCCACTAATTTCGAATATTATTAAAATTTGTAAATCCAAGATGGAGGGTCCAATAGGGAGACCATAATGTCTCGATTTCAACAGATTTTAATGAAAATTAATACAATGATTATTCTGATACCACTAATTTTAAATATTATCAAAATTCCCAAATCCAAGATGGCGTATCCAATATGGTGATGCAAATTTCTCGACTTCAACGGATTTTCATGAAAATTAGTACGATTTTTTTGGTGCCACTAATTTGGATCATTATCGAATTATCAAAGTTTCTAGATTCAAAATGGCGGACCCAATATATATAACAAAATTTCTCGATTTCAACGGGTTTTAATGAAATTTGGTACAATAATTGTGTTAATGCTACTAATTTTAAATATTATAAAGATTTGGATATTCAAGATGGCGGATCCATAAAGGGGTTTTCGGGTTGAACAACTAGGACATTTGAAAAGTCTTTAATTAGTAAGTATTTACCCAACGCCGGGTGAAACCGGGTAATTTTCCAATATTTGTAAGGTGTAAAACGGTTTACTTAATATTAAACAAAGTGTAAGTTTGTTCAATAAATTAATTCGGGATATGAAACGGAAACACTGTTTTCTTATATTAATCGTATTATTTGTAGAAGCATACGAAAAGAAAGAACACGATCAAATGAGCCGTTTATTTGAAAGTGGCTTAAGTCCAAATGATCATAAAGACTATTTTTCTATATTCTTGTAAAGTAAAATAGTCGTTATGATCATTTGGACTTAAGCCACTTTCAAAATAAACGGCTCAAATATTAGTCGACGCACATGGCATAATGAAAATGTACCGGAAAGGGCAGTACAACGTCTGCTGGGCCAGCTAGTAATGAAATAAACTTCCTTTGTCATAATTCCAGTGATATAATAGAGATTACCAACGCCGAAGACCGTAAAACATCCCCAAAACATGCATAAACCACCTGCATGCTTGAGGACATCTTTGGTTTAATCGTTCACTCTCAGAATTTTTGGGCGGCCCATTACTATTGTTTTTCTTTCTTTACAAGACTTCTGGGATATTCTTTACACCGAAGACTAGCTTACTTGACATTTCAGTAACACTTGACCGGAAGATTGTGTTTGTTTTCAAAATTCAGTAACAATTTTGAGATTTCCTTGTGATAAGCTGTACAGAAAATGCTCCTACAATAATCACTTACACACATATATAAAATAAAACGTGTGCACTTTATTTTTTTATGTGAGGTGAATTACCAAATTGAGGAGATTTGAATTATGCTTGTTCGTATACATGGAACAAAACTTAATCTATTCTTATTGCGTAATTGTATATTTCTTGCCATTGCCGGTAGTTGCCACTTGTTATAACAACTAAAAACTAAAGGTTGTTGGTTCGAAATTTCACATTTTATTTGTCTCGTGATGGAAAAAAGGAAATTATTGGTTAAGTTTTGCTCCTCACATATGATAAACATTAGTATTTAAAAAATTACCATTCTATAAGCTCTAATTTATGATTTACCTACCCACATAATTATAAATATTTTATTTTATTTTTTTTTCAGATAAAATTAACAACGTGTCAATTGATCTAGAGAATAAGATTGTGCTCGTAACATCCGAATTGTCCAGTGACGAAATACTCGAAGTTATTAAAAAAACAGGAAAAGCAACCACATATGTTGGAGTCAAGAATTAAATTTTTGGATTCCATACTTCGATATTTGTTAATTCATAATTAATTATATATCAGCTATATTAAAATTTTCAATGTCCTTTATATTTACAGTAGCGTTATTCAAGATTCCAATAAAGATTGTTTTACAACATTAAAGCAAATTAAATTGTATTTTATTGCATGTGTATTTTTTATGTTTTAAAATAATAATAAATTCTTTTTTGATCTTACAGATGTTTATGATTTTAGTCACCTTAAAATAGTTTGATTAAAGTTAAGTCGAAATATTCATTGTAAAATATTTTATAAACTACTATCACCATACCATCATACTATCAGCCATTCATACATCTTAAACGCTGCAAATTAACGGCTTCATTCAGTTGACTAGAAAAAAAAATACCATTCAAAGAGAATTAGGCTTCCTTTTTGGATAATGCATAAATTTGGCAATCATTTTTGTTTTACCCATAGAAAATATACAAGTAGTAGGTTTATCGCGGTTCTACTATCACTAGGCAAATAGTGAAGGCTGACCACAAAATTTCTAAAGAAGATATTTTCCTGAAGATAAGAACGCATTGCATACAAAAGAAAATTATATATATAATGTGCCCTAAAACCAGAAACTGCTCAATTCACTTTTTTCGAAGAAACGCGAAAGTAGTGATTTTTGGAATAAATTTAATTATCGCAAATAATTGCTGTTTGAAAAGAAAGGAAAACAGTAACTGAAGTTGAAGACTTTAAAAGATTACGTTATTTTTCGTAGTGTGATTTGCAGTTTAAAGTTAACAAATAAAATATTTTAAAATGCCTAAAATCGCGTTGCAAAGTGATAGTGATGCTTTTGAATCCCTGGCCAGGAACATAGCTACGATGTATATGAATCGCTGTGGTAATAATTTTGTACAGAGTGTAGGCAATGATTTTATCAACACCGTGGGATTTGCTATGCATTTGCGTCCCGACGAAGAAAAAATCAAGGAAGGAAATTCTAGTGATAGTGTATTTTTTTCACAAAAAATTCTCGATGGCATTCAGGTAAAAAAAATGTCTTCAAATATTTAAAACATCACGAGTATTTTCTCTGAAACTTTTAAGAGGATTTGATAAATATTAAATGAGTTACAGGTCATCAAAATATATTGAATAAATAATTCTGCTCTTGAAACTTTTTTTTTTTTAAATAACACTCGGAATCACAAATCGACATAAAAGTTTGTTATGCTTATTTCTAGTACCAAGGGCTCTTAAATTACTGATTTTCTTTTATGAAAAAAATAAATATTTGTTAATAATAATATCTAAAGAGCTATAATTCGAAAAATTCAGTCAATCAATCAGAATCGATTTTGTATAATCAGCCAATAAAAGTTTTTTGTTTATTTATTATAAAGTCATTGTAAATTGTTCAAAGACAAGAGCTCTAAATTCTTTTTATTGGCAACCTTCTCAAATAGTTTAGCACTACTTATTGACATTTTTCTGTATTATTTTACGTCTTGTAGTCTATACAAGCGTTTAAATAAACATACTTCATTACCTGGAATTATAAATACATCACGGATTGTCATTACAATAAATCTAAATTTCATTCCTGCGTAATAAGATCGGAACTTGTTACAAGAGAAACAAATTTTAATCACGAAAAATGGTCTGTGTATTGTTATTAAATTTATTTAACAAATATTCCTGTATTACTTCTTTTGCAGCACGTAATTGATTCCATAAAAAATTACGGTGGTGATAATCCGTACATGATCATTTATCCAGTTGTTGTAAAACTGGAAAAACCCAACGAATTATTCGACAACATTTTATCCCTTCCACTATTCCGAGTTCGTAATAAAAACAGCGAAAAGGAATCTAAATACGTGGACACCTGCGGTCGTACTTATTCAGGTAAAATTGAAATTATATCGTGAGAAAACAATATAGATTGCCTTTCTTTTATATTTTTAGATTCGAATGATTTCATACGTAACGCACAGTTTCCTAAATGTGAAATGTGGTATCCGACGAATTTAGTATTTTCTCACGACAGTAACCAAAAAGCTCAGATTTCTTATACGACTATTACTCCGAGCAATATGCAATACGTTGATATTGCCGTTTCAGTTCTATGTCTTGGAGCTGGTGCTCTAGCAATGTTTACTGGAATTGGGATACCACTTGGCGTTGGTATATATTAATAAAAAGTTTAAAATGATTCATGTTTAACACTATCTTCCAAAAAAAAAAACAGCAATAACAGCAGGTTGTGCAGGATACGGTATTGGCAGATCGGTACAAACCCTGGTCGATCGATCTACACATGGGCAAACAATCAACCCCTTTGCAGACTGGGACGCCTTCAACGCTTGGGCTGGAATTGCTGCAAATGCCATAGGTTTTGGACTCGCTGGAAATGCTATACGGGTGCGTAATTTAACACATTCTATGTCATGTGTACCGAAAACGGTACACAAATTAAAGCTTTCTCTTCTCAAATGTAGTTCTCTCACGAAAGCTTTTTTGAAATTTCTCGCATGAAACGAATAAGGGCAGCAACAGAGCTTTTTACAATTCTTATGCTTTACTAAGTAAATAGAACTAGAAATATGTAAATAGAAATCTTTACAATTCTATTGTTATTGCTCTGCTTCTACCATCACTTTCTGCTTATAATGTTTAGAAGAATATCCAAATTAAAATACTTACTAATATTTACTTTTGTTTGCATTAGTTATCAGCAACTATGGCCGAAATGGCTACAGAAGGTCTAAGAATTGCCGAAACCACTGAGTTGGCTCTTCGTGCCAGTATTTATATTCCCCAAGCAATTAATGGAGGTTTAATGGCAGTTCAATTTTACCAATTGGTTAAATATTGGAATCAGGTTTCACTATTTAAACATTCATAGCTAAGTTTACTGAGTTCAACTGGACCATTCCTTTTCAGATACCTGTTGAGCAAAAAATCATCATTGGACTACAATTTATATTTTTTGCCGCAGCTAGTTATAAAATCGGAATTATATCTTCAAAAAATATCGAAGAAAGAGTAGCACAAGTATCTTACAAAGAATTAACCGAAGAATTAGTAAGACAGGCTGACAATGGTCCACATGCTTTCGTACTACGTTACAATTTAGAGGCTGCAACCAATCGCGTTGGAGGCGTTTCTGTTCGAGCAATTAATTTCTTTAAAAAGGTAAGTTATAAAATCAAAAGAAGCTTTTGTGGAGGCTTGTATTTTGCTGGATCTATAAATTAGCAATTTTTAGGTATGTACTGAAGTAAATTAGTGGAACCCTCTAAATAGTGGAGGTCTTACTTTTATTTTTTCTTTTTTTATAAATTGGTTTTATAATCGGAACTAGTCTAAATAAGCTAATTTGTAAGACACATATCACACGTATATTATAGTTTGATCAGGGTCATATTGAGGAAATTTGGCGATTTCGGATAATTTTTTAACACAACCCCCTAGGGTACAAATTTCGAAAAATTGGTAAAGAAAGTACATCTTTAAAAATGAAATTTTCTAAAAATTACCAGACCAATCTAATGAAGCATTTACTGACAATACAGTTTGCAAGTAGTATAGGGAGAAAAATATATGAATTTTAATACGCCATATTTGAATCGTCTTCTTGAAATTCCAATGCCCTACACTACAGATTTATCTTGGTAATATATATACATGTAGTTAACTAGGTATACAAATAAACAAAGAAATAATAAAAAAAAAAAATAATAATAAATTGGAGATATTGATGATAATAATAATATGATATTGAACATACGAAATAGCTTAGTAGTCTAATTATTACAATCTACTAATAGCTACGAGGGTTCCAAAAAAAATAATTTTCATTTTGTAGTGGTTTCTCAATAGATTTTTGTGTTGTATTTCTTTGAAGAGTGTTTTTTTTTTAATTTTAGGAATATTGATTGAATAACTTTGATGCACTTTCAGACCTTTTTCAAAACAGTTTAAAATTTTGAATTCTACGACTATTATAGGACTTCTATTAAAGACAATTTTACAACAAAATGTATAAATGAACTATATCTTTTGTTATCAGCTCGTGAATTATTACCGCGGAGAATTAATCATGGCCGGTATTAATGAAAATAATGCAAATTACTTAACTTTAACTGAAGAAGCGGACGAGATTGGCTTCCAACTACGCCAAAAATATTTTACTTGCGCTGAAGCTGCGATGGATATTAATGACAGCATAAATAGGTCACCGAATGACCCTAGTAGCAGTAGATCCCTTGACGCAGATTTTAGACTCCCAGAAGGTGATGGCAATTATGTACTAGATGCTGGTTTGTATATTATTAAAAATAAAAGTCGAAGAAATTATTATAATTTTAAATTAATTTACAGCCAGCAGATTCGCCGAGGTAAAAAGATTTGTACCTAGGGAGAGCATCGAAACTGCCAAAGATTGGTTGAAAAATGTCCTTCTTGTCGACGATCTCGAAAACTATCGGGTTAATGATGTAGAAATTTTCAAAAACATGAAGTATCATGATCAAATCCGGATACGAGTTTTTGAAGATATCGGAAAAGGCTTGAATGAGGTTAGTATACCTCTGTTTATCCTATAAAATTAACTAATCAAATCGATTTGTCTGTTTATATAGGGTTTAATAAAAACATGCATACGATTTGCAAAAGAAGGTAATGCGAAAACTGTTGGGCAATTTGCTAGCGATTACGAAATCGCTTCTCTCCAAATACACAAACAAGCAAATGAACTTGTAAAATTATTTGAGAATTTAAGCCCAGAAGAGATACGAAATCAATATCAGATAGATATACAAAACAAAATCGAAACGCGTATGACTTACGCAGATTTAGCGAAAGAAAGGGGGAGTAATCTACTTGCAGACGAGCTTACGGGTAAAAGATTGACCGAAACTGAAGTCAGGTCAATCAGTAATATTGGAACTGATAATGCTACTGAAATCTATAACAATTGGAAGGCACAAAGTCAAAGAGCTTTTATGAGAAAGACTGTAAGCAACGCAGACGCCGATGTTCATACCCTCGCTAATGAAATCATCAATGCAGGGGAAATTTCTTATCCAAATCCTAGTAACCAGTCAATTAACGCTTCAACGGTCCTTGCCCGGTATCCAAATGCAAATCTGAATACCTTTGCAACAGTAAGAATTATTATATATCTATTTGTTGGGGGTAGATTTTCCTTTTACTATAAGCAACTTTAAAATTTTAAACGAAGAATTCTTCTATATATAGACTTTTTTAAATTAAAAAAAATATCATTTTCAAATTGCAGAGGTAACTTTTTAAGTCAATAATGTCGTCTTTAAAACCACATGGTCTATTTTCATTTCAAACAAATTGAAACGTATTGTATTTTCAATTTCAGAAATGAGTTTATTAAATTGCAATTTGACCTCAATGAATTGAAAATAATCTGCTTTAAAGTTTAAAAAGTAAAAAAATATAGTCGATTTGAACTTAAGCGACTGAAAATTCTACCAATCATTATAATGAGCAACGAATTATTACACATTTGTCAACTCACAAATTAACTTGTACTACCTAAAAAAATTTTCCTTAAATTATTTATTTTGGTACTAATCAAACTTCTACATAACTCGCGTAACGAGTCTTATACATTTAATTATTTTTTACAAATACTTAAAAAATTTTAAAAATCAGGTATTTATACTTTATCGATCTTGAAATTTTAAAACATCGATTTCTTTACTACGTACTATATTTCCAAGTCATAATAAATCAAAAAGATATTCCCTTCATCTTGCAAAGGTCATGGCTAGTATAGCAGTTATGGGCCTAAATAAGATAATTAGAATCAAAATAGTTACATTCATTTTTATTGAGTTTTATTTAATATATCACTATTACAGTGTTATTAAACGATGATATATTTTATTATGGTATATACATATATTTTTACAGCGAATTCACATTATACGTCAGAACTTATGCATGCTGGGTTTAAATGGGGACTTTCTCGTCTCCACCTCCTACAGGAAGTGGGTTTCCACGCCGGAAGTAGACTTTCAACCGCACATATTTATGACGCAGAATGTGAACTTGCCGCAATTCCGCTATTGAGAGGTCTACTTCCGGTCTGAATATTCCACTTCCGGTAGGAAGCGGAGGCGATAAAGTCCACATTTAAAACCAACATGTACAACTTATGACGTAGAATGTGAATCCGCTGTAAAATATTGCAATTCCGTAGTTAAAAGTCTACTTTCAGCTTGAACAACTTCAAAGGTCATTTAGAGGGCGAAAACGTTATTTTTCTGAAAAATGTTCCGAATGAAAATTGGGTATTTTTAATCGTGGAATCCAAATTCGAGTTCAAAATGTACCCATCCAATTTTAACAAAATTAACTTCGGTCTAAATAACGCACTTCCGGTCGAGATCGGAAGCTGAAAATAGCACCAGTCGATAGAGCGTACCCATTTTACTTAAATGGAGTAATCGCCTTGGCGAAAAAAATGTTTTTGCCTGATTTAGAAGGGGTGGACGGGTGGTTTTGGATACCCTGTAGTGTACTATATATATATATATTAGGGTGCTTTTTTTTCGCGACTATTTTTTTTTTTTTCAGTCCCACCTCGAAATTTTGTGGCAAATACATAAACAAAAATTCTCTGAAAATTGGAGCCATTAATATTAAGTACTAGACCAAGGCGTATAAAGTTTTCCCATATAAAATACACGTAAACTTTGATTATTTTTCTTCAAAACTCTACAGCTCAGAGGCATTTTATGGTATAATCTTGGTCAATGGTAGGATTTCTTTAGAATTGAATGGTCTACAAAAATGTCCATTGCGGTGTAACCCTAACATATTAGTATTAAAAATAATATTAACTCCTCTTGTGCATATTTAGCCATTAATTGTCCCAGAAAGGTAAACTTGTTTGAGCATTTTATGAAATAATTAAAAGTAAAACACATAAATGGAGGAAAGAAATAAATCCCAACTAAACATAAACTAAGGCAAGCCGGAGTACAGCAAGGGCTGAATCAGGCTACAAAAGTACATGCACTACTAGAGAAAGTCGCATATGGTCCTGATTCGATCTGAATATGAGTAACCTATTAGAGCGTTCCTGATCAGGCTCGGATTTAATATCCTTATCCTCTCCCTTAATACGGCATACCATTTTTTTCTTATCAGGTCCTGATATAATCATCTGATTTTTCCCGAATTTATCTTATTCAGACCAGATTTTACCGTCTGATTCCAACCCTTTTAAGATTAACTCCAGTTTATCTTATCAGACCCTGATTTGATCTCCTGTTTTGCACCCAATTAGGTTCAAACCCTAGTTTATTTCATCCGGCCAGGATGTGATCTACTGAGGGTTTTAATTTTATCTAGTCCTTATCCATCTATGTCTTAAGATTCGATCTAGTCCAAAGATATTCGTTTTATTATTTCTTATTTTCAATATTTTCCATATTTAGGACATGGCTAACGAAGCAAATACTACTATTCAGTCCTGTCGTGGTAATGTAGAGACCAGAGTATTTGAGGTCACTAGACAAAAAGAGAAACTTCCTATTCGTCGTCTAATTTTTTGGAATTTGGACGATGAAGATTATGGAAAGAGTACAATAGTGACTGTAAATAAAACGACCGGTGAAGTTAACATACAAAATTTCTTACTCAAAAAAATAACAACGACTGCTACTGTTAATCGAAACCCTAAAACTGCTGTAATGGACCATTGGAATAACAATTTTAATTATGAAGGCTTCAAGACGAATCTCACCCAAATGATAAACACCATTAAGGGACAATGTGAAGGTTTGAAAAGTTACACCGTGAATTTCTCAGTAAATTAATATTATCTTTCCAGAGTATGTGGGTCATTCAATAATACGATCTGGATTAGACCACGATAGTACAGTTAGTGATATTCAGAGTTTAAAATCAGTCCGTTTTGCGAGCATTGAGCAAGCAATTTGCCATGTTCTAAAACACGGTTCAAATTTAACCGATGAAAATCTATTAGCTGCGGTTAAGGATTATTTCAATGTACGGCTTAGCAAAAGAGTTAAAATTAAATACATTTATCTATTTCACCCTTAGAAAGCCCAAGAAATTATTCAGTATACGAAAAATCATCCAGAGAATATATCTTCATCTTGGACACAGACAGGATCTGCCAGGGATTTTTTCTTTTACAGAAAATCTGCAGATCAAGTGGGAGTAGAAAAAGTCGTGGTTCTAGTCCGGGAAGGCGGAGAAGTTATTTTAAAAACCTACTTCTATGAAGACAGAATAACCTCAGTTCCAGCACAACAAAAGCATGCATTTAGGCCAGTTGCAGACATAAAGCATGCAAGTCTTCTCACTTTTTACTTCCAATTGATGCTTTTGGTACCGGTAAGGTTATTTTTAATAATCAGTAAGAATTTAAACTCACATAGTCATTCAATTTTAATTTGCTGATTTAAATCATTACTGCTTTTCGCATATTACTTATTGATTTATTTATTAATCTCATCCTTTTTTTAACTGGTATCTGGTATAATATTTTTCTTTTTATAAAAAAGCGTTACGGTGTACTGCTTCCCAAGGACTATGAACTTTATGACACTGTAATGGATGCCAAAAAAGCACATACTATAATTATAATGGCCGGACATTATTTCGAGGGTTCTAACATTCCAAATACACTTGACTTTTCAAAGGCGCTCGGACATGCATTTCCTGTGAATAAATTTAAGTGGAATGTAAGATACAAATTAAATTAATCAGATTAAATGCGATTATAAATTAAAATTATTTTCCTCAAGGTCGTGGCTATGGAAATAGGAAAATATAACTCATTTAATGTCTTTAATTACAAAACTAATTACCTATTTTGTCGAATCAAAAATTTTCAATTTTTAATTTTTGTGCCGGGTAAGTATTGCACTCTTTCCAAACTCTCAAAGTAATATAATATCTTTACAGAAATTTCAACAGATAAAACTGTTAAAATTATTGGGAATAAGCAAGTTAGTATCTATATTTAATAATAATACATGTTTCCGAAAAGCTTCACATATTCTACTTTATAAACAGAAATACATTGGTTATGCTAAACAAGGGACGGTCAAGACAAATTATGGCTTTAATGATGAGGCTTTGGATCTTGCAAACCGAATCTGCTCCTACTCTGACAAAGCAACAGAAATAACGAACGCATTGAGGGAAGTTTTCGGAGGAAGATGGAGCTGCATTAAACTAAGCGACTATTATTACGACCTAAATTTTAACGATGTATTTTTGAAATTAAACTTCAATGGAGATGCAATAACATGTTGCATTTTCCCAGGTTAATTTTAACCAGGATAACTGAGTAACACGACTTTTTGAAGATCAAAATTATGTTTATATTAAGAAAATGAAATATTAAAAATAACAGCATCAAACAGACGAGTTATTCTTTCCGAAAATAAATCAACTCCTTTCCTACGAAGGCCCAGAGTATCCAATTCATCAATTACTGGATTTTTGATTATTTATCTTCCCTTTAATATATGTAATTTGGAAATTATTCGCATAATAGTAATACTAGTTAACAAAAGGTTTTTTTTTTTTTTTTAATTAAACCCACGAAAATGAGGAGGTATGATGCGTAGCAGAGCTGTAAAAAAACTATTACCATTGCCATTACAATTACCTGTACAAGTAATACAAGCAAGACAAATTACCAGTGCCATTACTAGTATTTTTGCTTCAAAAAATTATTATTACCAAGTCATCGTAACAATCACCATTACCATACACCAGAAGAATTAATTAGCATTACCTGAAATTATTCAGCATAATCTGGCATTTCTTAGAACTACTCAGCATTACCACACATTTCTATCCACAATTTATCGTTATGTTTGTATATCATAAGGATCAAGGATCTTTTCGTTTTTATTATGAACTTGGGCGATCTATTCTTACTTCAGCCATCTGTAAATTTTTTATATACATAAATTAATTACTGAATAAAAACCCGTGAATAAGTAAATTAATGAAAGATATAGGACTTTTGGTACTTAACATAATGTTATCTAAAGTACCTTGAAAAATGTTAGGCCTTGTGCCCACTATTTCTCAAGCACCATTAGCTGCATCTTTTTGGTCTGTCCGAAACATAAGGAAATTATCCCTTCAATTGAAATTTCTCATGAGTACCACATCCAAAATTTAAAATTCTTTTTAAAATAACATCAAATAGTCAGAGACTCACTACACATTCACTTTTGGGTAAAAAATTACATACTCTGGAAAGATGTTCAGTTCAAGATTTGAAATTTTGCATGGATAAAAATCATGGCAATTTGATGCACATTTCCAAAAATATCAAATCTTTATTCCGGATAGCTGTAAGTAAGTTTCCGTTCAATACAAATTATTTTATTGTTCTGGATAGACGAGAAATTAGATTTAGTTATTCAGCTTAATCAAAACTTATTTGTTTTCTTGTTTGAAAGGTTAAAACTTGTTATAGAATTCCTTTTTATGAATTCATGTATTCCAAACTTATGAAAGAATTTAAAAACAGGTTTTTCCCATGAAAAGATTAATAACCTGAACTATTAATATCAAAAATACTATAGAACAAGGTGCAGAGCAACACTTCAAAATTAAAATTAATCGGCTAAATCGACGATAAGACTGGTTTCGAGAAACCCTGGCCGTAAGGTCCACAATTTCGAGATATACGGGTTTATAGTTCCAAAAGTCCCACAAATTCGCTGACTATATAGTTTTTCGAATTTCACTATTACACAATTCCATATTCAGTACCAAAAATTAAAAATGCAACCGATCTACACTTTAAGGCGCACCACTAGTGTGACATTTAAATTTTTTTTTGTTTTTTTAAAATTACAAGTTCATATCTCAAATAGTTGTTGAGTTACAGCCATCTGAAGAGCAGTCGCTCATCGTATCGAGGTACTCAGAAATGTATGAATTAAACTTTAAACGCGTTTTTCTCGAAACTACTTTTTCAAATTTGCTGCAGTTGTAACTTGGAGACAAATCATCCGATCGATTTGATTCTTATTGCAGCTTCTTTTATACATGTTTCTCCGTGTCATAAACCTCCAGTTTTCCAGATCGAATAAAAAATGTAATTTTGGCAGGCCAAAAATCATCAAATTTTCGCACGAAATTTGATTTTTTTTTTCAAAACTTCACCATTTTTTTAATTTAAAAAAAAAAATTGTCGATCGAAGTTTATGGCACGGGACAGCTGTTGGGGCACTTTTTTTTTTTAGCCTTGGGAAATTGCGAATAACTCGCTGAATTTTGGTCCAAAAATGTTATCATGTATTTACTATACCTATCTCCACAAATATAGCCTTAAAATATTAAAACATTCCATACAGTTGTTGTCTTTTAAAAAATTTTCAAAAACTCTAGTCACACACTAGTGGTGCCCCTTAACAGATTAACTTTGTGAACAAAACTTTCGCCAAAGATCCAATTCACAAAATATGATATTTGAAATTAGTAAAATCCCATTATTTTTAAATACTTCTGAAATTTTAAAAGTACATCTTTAATTCCACAATTTGTCGTTTATTAACAGACAGAAATATCTGCAAATTCTTTATAATGTATATAAGATTAACCAGTTGCTCTTGATATGAAATCGCAACAGCAGCTATGAAGATATCAAGCAATCCGAAGAAATTTTAAATCCATTAATACCCAGCTTAGAGGTCGTAATAATAATTCTCAGCCCATTTTGCAACAGGAATGTTGAAAATTTCAAAAAACTATTAAAACAAAATATTTTTTACAGCCACTGTATACATTTTATTAAAACACCAAATTCAATTTGCACAATAACATGAAAAACTCTAAGATTTAATCGTTTGGCAAAATTAGAAGCAAAATCAATAATAACTAGAATTTTCACCATTCGGTCGGATGTCGGAACCACCAATGCGTAGGAGAAATGCCATTTGGGATGTACACTTTATGCAGCAATGGAAATTCTTTCAACTGGGCCCTTAATTTTTTATCAAATTGAGGCAGGTTCAAACTTTCATTGTACAAATTATCGTAGTCTGTGCGGTATCTTTCTATTAGGCGAGCTTCGAACGTCTCGATGAAAGTTTCCAACCCTGAACGAACACAGCACACCTTATAAAGTTGAGATTCTTTATCGTCATTATCCTCAAAAGAATAGTGAAGATTAGAAGTTAAAATTGGAAAGTATGTTGGTAACTGCAATAAATTAGCCTCCGCCACATTTTGATTTTGTTTAGTAAACTGCAAAATCGTTCTCTGGGGAAGATTATCCAGATTATTCAAATATATCCCAAATTTGAAAAAAGTATCGAAGAAATCGCGGGCTGATTGCTCGTTCCGAACTTCGTATAACTTAATCATACTTTTTTTCACGTCGTCAAACATTGTTGATTTTAGGCAATAGTTAAGACAAAAGTGACTACTCGAATCGATGTACTCGGTAAAACTAACAATCAAAGAATGCACGGTTCGTTATATTCTCTCCCAGACCTGGTTATCTAGAAAGTTTTCTTGCATTTTGTAAATTTAAAGATAATACTATCCACAGAACTTCAATAATTTCTGCGGTTCGAACGCATTCTTGATAACTGCTTCGTTTAAGTATGGCATTTGAGGTCACTTCGTTGCTTGAAATGTTTTTTTTGAATGCCCAGAATTGTAAAAATTATACCTCGAATAATCTTATCACAAGTAAAGCACACTAAAAAATTTACTAAAATAAACTATAATAGCTGCTTTTGTTCGCTTAGATCTGTATCTGAATTAGGGAAATTATGTGGTGAATTAATATTTCAGAGCTTCGAATAAATATCGCAATGCAATTTATGAACACTAATCTTCTAAACAACAACAAGTAACAGATTTATTAAGGTACTATTACCGTCTAGAATTTTCAAAAATTGAATTTTTTTTTTTTTACATTTTTAGATTCTTTGTACCTTCAATAATAACTGTCTAAAATATTAAATCGAAATTCGAAGCCAGTGCCGAGATATAACGACTCAATTGAAGCGCGCTCTCGGCTGTTCCCATGTTCTAAATAAACTTTAAATGCGTTTTTCTCGAGTTTAGGTTTTTTTAACTGGCGGACAGTTAATCTCCGGATCTACTGGGCCGATTTTAATAAACTTTGAAGCATTCTGTTCGTTGTTATATCCTGCGTGATAGTTTACCACAATTTGACCACAAAAAAAATATATAAAATTTTTGAGCCTGAAAAAAGGTCAAAAAAAAGGGCGATTTTTGAAAAAAATTTTGAAATGTCCGCCATTTTTTTATTTTTAATGATTTTTCAATTTTTCTGGTAAACTATCACGTAAGAGCACTTCCTTTTTGTAACTCTTTTTGAATTTTATGTTTCAGACTTACCGTTCCAGAGATTATCTGTCCGCCATGCAGCAATGTTTTTTTGAGAAGAAAATTTGAGCGCCCTGTATTAAATTTACAGTTAATAGAAAATAAAAATAAAAGTTTTTTTCGTAATCTTCAAGAACTGTTTAATACTGTAAAAAAAGTTTGATAACAATATATAATATAGAAAGTGAAAAAAAAATTGTTGAATATATGTCATTTTTTAGCATTCTAGACGGTAATAGTACCTTAACCTAAGAGACTCATATTACTTGCTATAAAAATATAGAACCAATTTTAGTTTTGCAATCTTAATTTTCATGGACCTTATGGTGATAAGTACTCTAGTCTAGATGTTTGAAAAAATGGAAAATATTTTTCGCATTGTATTCAAAAAAGGGGATTTAAATGTGTGGTCTGAGTTTTATCCAAAATATCTAAAAGCTACAGAGGTGTGATGGATATATGCCACAAATTGACAAAACGATACAAGCAATTTTAAAAGCACTTGTCTTGTAAAAAAATCGTTTATTTTCTATTTATAGTATTAGCCATTTTTGCATGCTTTTATTCAACTCACGTGTTTTAGTTTGTGTATACGTATTTATATCTTTCCATTTCAAAATTTCTAATCAATTTGTTGAGTTGTAGGTGCAGAAAAATAGGTCTTCGCTGTTCTTCAGCAAGCGGCCAATGGCAATCATGTTTTAAACGCCGAGACTGAAGAAAGAGAAAGTAATGCAGATATCGATGAATATACAGATCCCATAACTTTCTTAGTTCAAGAAATGATAGGATCAAATCTATAATACTTATTGAAAAACTTTCCTTTGCATGGACGGCGCTAGGATTTTCACCATGGTTGGGCGGGAGGTGGGCGGAACATTAATCTAGTGGGGCGGGTGGTATATACACGTCTTTTTTTCAAACATATAACTCAATGTGTGGTGTGAATATGTAATTACAAGGAGAATAATCAGTTCGTATTTAAAGAATCCGTTCAGTAATAGTCACTCCATTTGAACACTAATTTTATAATATTAAGTAGTAATTAAAATTGCACTTGAGTAGCCTATATGCAAAACCTGCTATATGCAAGAAAAGTTAATTCAGTTAAGTTCAGTTAATGGTGGAAATATTAACCTTATATCTTTTGCCATCTGAAAAACAATATTTTGTGCTGCAAAAAGAACTGAAATTCTTTTGAAATAAGACGATAAAAATCAGCACTCTAACATATCTGTGAGAACTTTTACACGTTTTCTTTGAATAACTCAAAACTTTTTAAAAAGCATATAGCGCGTTTTGCATATGGGATACTCACTTGTAATTTCATGCATACGAACTTTTCAAACATTAATAACAAAAGCCCGTTTAATTGTACAAAGAATAAATTATTAGGAGGCCTACCTTATTAACCCATTAATGCCTGAATAACAAAAAATTGTACGGCAACTTCGAGGCGCTAACTTTTATCGAAGGGGTGTCAATTCTCATCGAGATCAACTTTTCTAGACTTATTTTGAGTCGCCCGACACGATCCAACCAAAAAAAAAAGTGAAAAAAAAAATTATTATTATTGTTTTTTTGCAATATTACGTAAATAAATACCTTTTTCACGTAATTTTTTTTGAAAATACGACCGATTTAGTGAGGAAAAAGCAACTTTTTACTGCAATAAAATGCATAAAACGTGTTATTAGGACTTAAACTTCGAAAATATGCAGGCACTTAATCAGTAATCAGTGACCC
Organism: Dysmachus trigonus; assembly: GCA_949715965.1. NCBI lineage: Eukaryota > Metazoa > Arthropoda > Insecta > Diptera > Asilidae > Dysmachus > Dysmachus trigonus. The sequence goes on along the minus strand of OX454322.1, from coordinate 64,556,262 downwards.
CAAAAACTCCGAATACCCAATTTTTTTTCGAAAAAATTGAAAATTTTGCCAAAAAACGAAAATCTGATAGCAAATTCGTAATCAGTGACCCTTAAAATTAGTGTATATACATTTTTGGGAATAGTCGAACATAGTGAGATAAAAAAAGTGATCGAAAGTAATGCAAATATGCGTTACATTGTTGAATTTTTATGCAGCCTAATATTTTAAACGAATAAAAATGCCTGCATATTTTTGAAGTTTAAGTACTAATAACACGTTTTATGCATTTTATTGCAGTAAAAAGTTGCTTTTTCCCCACTCAATCGGTCGTTTTTTCGAAAAAAAAATTACGTGAAAAAGGTTTTTATTTACGTAATATTGCAAAAAAACAATAATAATAATTTGTTTTCACTTTTTTATTTGTTGGATCGTGTCGGGCGACTCAAAAAAAGCTAGAAAAGTTGGTTCGATGAGAATTGACCACCCCTTCGATAAAAGTTAGCGCCTCGAAGTTGCCGTACAATTTTTGATTATTCAGGCATTAATGGGTTAATGAAGATTGATGCAAATTTTACATTGCTTCTTAAACTTTACAAAAATTCCTTTGCTCTCTTTACTGAGATTGCAGGCTTGTTCGATTTACTACAGAAGTTGTAAGTAAAGTACAAATATCTGAATCGACAGTTTTAGGGTGGGCGGCTGGGTGGGCATAAAAATTTTAGGGTGGGCTGGCGCCCACCCTCGCCCCACTCTAACGCCGCCGTCCCTGCCTTTGAGTATTATAATATTTGTATTGAAGAACATAAAAAAAATTTTGTTGATGACTTTTTATTCTTCATATCAGCGGTAAAGGGCGCATTCCAAAAGTCACGCTTCAACGTTGAGACATATTTTGAGTTTCCTAAAAAAACTCAAGTCAAAATTCAAAATGGTTATGTTCCTTAGGCATTTCCCCAGGATATCTAAAAATTTATTTTAAAAAAATCTATTTTAAAAAAACTTATTTTCGTCACTTTATTCAAGATTTCCAAATCTACATTTTGTTGAGGTGAACTACCTCTGTAAAAAGGGTGAATTTGTATATATGTATATAAGTTTTTAGAGGTATATCCGCTAGAGTTCAAAAATTGTTGTTTCGAGAAAAACGAGTTTAATGTACTACTACCGTCTAGAGAGCAAAAAAATCACACTTTTTCATGATTTTTTTTTTCTTAGCACCTTTATTCGATATTACAACCAAATTTTGTTTACAATAAGTTTGATCCTTGTATCATATAACATACAAAATATGTATTATCTATATATATAAAAATGAACCCCTGTTTCCGTTGGTCACACCATAACTTGAGAACGACTTTACCGATTTCATTCATTTTTTTTTTATTAAAGTTTTCTAATACTTTGTAGAAGGTTCTTACGGAAAGAAAAGTTAAGAAAATTGTGCAGAAAATTGGATAATTTCAGAAAACTTAACGACTATTTTAACTTCGCGAGTTTGACAGTTCTCGATTTCAACGGATTTGAATGAAAATTAGTACAATGATTGTTTTGAGGTCGCTGATTTTGAATATTACCAAAATGTACAAATCCAAAATGGCGGACCCAATATGGAAACCAAGAATTCTCAATTCCAACGGCTTTTAATGAAAATTAGTGCAATGGTTACTCTGAGGCAACTAATTTAGAATATTTCGAGATTTCCAATTCCAAGATGGTGACCAACAATTTCTCAATTTCAACGAATTTTAATGGAAATTAGTACTATAATTATTCTGAGGCCACTAATTTGAATGTTATCAAAATTTCCAAATTCAAGATGGCGGATCCATCACGGCGACCAAAATGTCTCGATTTGGACGGATTTTAATGAAAATTGGTATAATGATTATTCTGCGGCCACTAATTTCGAATATTATTAAAATTTGTAAATCCAAGATGGAGGGTCCAATAGGGAGACCATAATGTCTCGATTTCAACAGATTTTAATGAAAATTAATACAATGATTATTCTGATACCACTAATTTTAAATATTATCAAAATTCCCAAATCCAAGATGGCGTATCCAATATGGTGATGCAAATTTCTCGACTTCAACGGATTTTCATGAAAATTAGTACGATTTTTTTGGTGCCACTAATTTGGATCATTATCGAATTATCAAAGTTTCTAGATTCAAAATGGCGGACCCAATATATATAACAAAATTTCTCGATTTCAACGGGTTTTAATGAAATTTGGTACAATAATTGTGTTAATGCTACTAATTTTAAATATTATAAAGATTTGGATATTCAAGATGGCGGATCCATAAAGGGGTTTTCGGGTTGAACAACTAGGACATTTGAAAAGTCTTTAATTAGTAAGTATTTACCCAACGCCGGGTGAAACCGGGTAATTTTCCAATATTTGTAAGGTGTAAAACGGTTTACTTAATATTAAACAAAGTGTAAGTTTGTTCAATAAATTAATTCGGGATATGAAACGGAAACACTGTTTTCTTATATTAATCGTATTATTTGTAGAAGCATACGAAAAGAAAGAACACGATCAAATGAGCCGTTTATTTGAAAGTGGCTTAAGTCCAAATGATCATAAAGACTATTTTTCTATATTCTTGTAAAGTAAAATAGTCGTTATGATCATTTGGACTTAAGCCACTTTCAAAATAAACGGCTCAAATATTAGTCGACGCACATGGCATAATGAAAATGTACCGGAAAGGGTAGTACAACGTCTGCTGGGCCAGCTAGTAATGAAATAAACTTCCTTTGTCATAATTCCAGTGATATAATAGAGATTACCAACGCCGAAGACCGTAAAACATCCCCAAAACATGCATAAACCACCTGCATGCTTGAGGACATCTTTGGTTTAATCGTTCACTCTCAGAATTTTTGGGCGGCCCATTACTATTGTTTTTCTTTCTTTACAAGACTTCTGGGATATTCTTTACACCGAAGACTAGCTTACTTGACATTTCAGTAACACTTGACCGGAAGATTGTGTTTGTTTTCAAAATTCAGTAACAATTTTGAGATTTCCTTGTGATAAGCTGTACAGAAAATGCTCCTACAATAATCACTTACACACATATATAAAATAAAACGTGTGCACTTTATTTTTTTATGTGAGGTGAATTACCAAATTGAGGAGATTTGAATTATGCTTGTTCGTATACATGGAACAAAACTTAATCTATTCTTATTGCGTAATTGTATATTTCTTGCCATTGCCGGTAGTTGCCACTTGTTATAACAACTAAAAACTAAAGGTTGTTGGTTCGAAATTTCACATTTTATTTGTCTCGTGATGGAAAAAAGGAAATTATTGGTTAAGTTTTGCTCCTCACATATGATAAACATTAGTATTTAAAAAATTACCATTCTATAAGCTCTAATTTATGATTTACCTACCCACATAATTATAAATATTTTATTTTATTTTTTTTTCAGATAAAATTAACAACGTGTCAATTGATCTAGAGAATAAGATTGTGCTCGTAACATCCGAATTGTCCAGTGACGAAATACTCGAAGTTATTAAAAAAACAGGAAAAGCAACCACATATGTTGGAGTCAAGAATTAAATTTTTGGATTCCATACTTCGATATTTGTTAATTCATAATTAATTATATATCAGCTATATTAAAATTTTCAATGTCCTTTATATTTACAGTAGCGTTATTCAAGATTCCAATAAAGATTGTTTTACAACATTAAAGCAAATTAAATTGTATTTTATTGCATGTGTATTTTTTATGTTTTAAAATAATAATAAATTCTTTTTTGATCTTACAGATGTTTATGATTTTAGTCACCTTAAAATAGTTTGATTAAAGTTAAGTCGAAATATTCATTGTAAAATATTTTATAAACTACTATCACCATACCATCATACTATCAGCCATTCATACATCTTAAACGCTGCAAATTAACGGCTTCATTCAGTTGACTAGAAAAAAAAATACCATTCAAAGAGAATTAGGCTTCCTTTTTGGATAATGCATAAATTTGGCAATCATTTTTGTTTTACCCATAGAAAATATACAAGTAGTAGGTTTATCGCGGTTCTACTATCACTAGGCAAATAGTGAAGGCTGACCACAAAATTTCTAAAGAAGATATTTTCCTGAAGATAAGAACGCATTGCATACAAAAGAAAATTATATATATAATGTGCCCTAAAACCAGAAACTGCTCAATTCACTTTTTTCGAAGAAACGCGAAAGTAGTGATTTTTGGAATAAATTTAATTATCGCAAATAATTGCTGTTTGAAAAGAAAGGAAAACAGTAACTGAAGTTGAAGACTTTAAAAGATTACGTTATTTTTCGTAGTGTGATTTGCAGTTTAAAGTTAACAAATAAAATATTTTAAAATGCCTAAAATCGCGTTGCAAAGTGATAGTGATGCTTTTGAATCCCTGGCCAGGAACATAGCTACGATGTATATGAATCGCTGTGGTAATAATTTTGTACAGAGTGTAGGCAATGATTTTATCAACACCGTGGGATTTGCTATGCATTTGCGTCCCGACGAAGAAAAAATCAAGGAAGGAAATTCTAGTGATAGTGTATTTTTTTCACAAAAAATTCTCGATGGCATTCAGGTAAAAAAAATGTCTTCAAATATTTAAAACATCACGAGTATTTTCTCTGAAACTTTTAAGAGGATTTGATAAATATTAAATGAGTTACAGGTCATCAAAATATATTGAATAAATAATTCTGCTCTTGAAACTTTTTTTTTTTTAAATAACACTCGGAATCACAAATCGACATAAAAGTTTGTTATGCTTATTTCTAGTACCAAGGGCTCTTAAATTACTGATTTTCTTTTATGAAAAAAATAAATATTTGTTAATAATAATATCTAAAGAGCTATAATTCGAAAAATTCAGTCAATCAATCAGAATCGATTTTGTATAATCAGCCAATAAAAGTTTTTTGTTTATTTATTATAAAGTCATTGTAAATTGTTCAAAGACAAGAGCTCTAAATTCTTTTTATTGGCAACCTTCTCAAATAGTTTAGCACTACTTATTGACATTTTTCTGTATTATTTTACGTCTTGTAGTCTATACAAGCGTTTAAATAAACATACTTCATTACCTGGAATTATAAATACATCACGGATTGTCATTACAATAAATCTAAATTTCATTCCTGCGTAATAAGATCGGAACTTGTTACAAGAGAAACAAATTTTAATCACGAAAAATGGTCTGTGTATTGTTATTAAATTTATTTAACAAATATTCCTGTATTACTTCTTTTGCAGCACGTAATTGATTCCATAAAAAATTACGGTGGTGATAATCCGTACATGATCATTTATCCAGTTGTTGTAAAACTGGAAAAACCCAACGAATTATTCGACAACATTTTATCCCTTCCACTATTCCGAGTTCGTAATAAAAACAGCGAAAAGGAATCTAAATACGTGGACACCTGCGGTCGTACTTATTCAGGTAAAATTGAAATTATATCGTGAGAAAACAATATAGATTGCCTTTCTTTTATATTTTTAGATTCGAATGATTTCATACGTAACGCACAGTTTCCTAAATGTGAAATGTGGTATCCGACGAATTTAGTATTTTCTCACGACAGTAACCAAAAAGCTCAGATTTCTTATACGACTATTACTCCGAGCAATATGCAATACGTTGATATTGCCGTTTCAGTTCTATGTCTTGGAGCTGGTGCTCTAGCAATGTTTACTGGAATTGGGATACCACTTGGCGTTGGTATATATTAATAAAAAGTTTAAAATGATTCATGTTTAACACTATCTTCCAAAAAAAAAAACAGCAATAACAGCAGGTTGTGCAGGATACGGTATTGGCAGATCGGTACAAACCCTGGTCGATCGATCTACACATGGGCAAACAATCAACCCCTTTGCAGACTGGGACGCCTTCAACGCTTGGGCTGGAATTGCTGCAAATGCCATAGGTTTTGGACTCGCTGGAAATGCTATACGGGTGCGTAATTTAACACATTCTATGTCATGTGTACCGAAAACGGTACACAAATTAAAGCTTTCTCTTCTCAAATGTAGTTCTCTCACGAAAGCTTTTTTGAAATTTCTCGCATGAAACGAATAAGGGCAGCAACAGAGCTTTTTACAATTCTTATGCTTTACTAAGTAAATAGAACTAGAAATATGTAAATAGAAATCTTTACAATTCTATTGTTATTGCTCTGCTTCTACCATCACTTTCTGCTTATAATGTTTAGAAGAATATCCAAATTAAAATACTTACTAATATTTACTTTTGTTTGCATTAGTTATCAGCAACTATGGCCGAAATGGCTACAGAAGGTCTAAGAATTGCCGAAACCACTGAGTTGGCTCTTCGTGCCAGTATTTATATTCCCCAAGCAATTAATGGAGGTTTAATGGCAGTTCAATTTTACCAATTGGTTAAATATTGGAATCAGGTTTCACTATTTAAACATTCATAGCTAAGTTTACTGAGTTCAACTGGACCATTCCTTTTCAGATACCTGTTGAGCAAAAAATCATCATTGGACTACAATTTATATTTTTTGCCGCAGCTAGTTATAAAATCGGAATTATATCTTCAAAAAATATCGAAGAAAGAGTAGCACAAGTATCTTACAAAGAATTAACCGAAGAATTAGTAAGACAGGCTGACAATGGTCCACATGCTTTCGTACTACGTTACAATTTAGAGGCTGCAACCAATCGCGTTGGAGGCGTTTCTGTTCGAGCAATTAATTTCTTTAAAAAGGTAAGTTATAAAATCAAAAGAAGCTTTTGTGGAGGCTTGTATTTTGCTGGATCTATAAATTAGCAATTTTTAGGTATGTACTGAAGTAAATTAGTGGAACCCTCTAAATAGTGGAGGTCTTACTTTTATTTTTTCTTTTTTTATAAATTGGTTTTATAATCGGAACTAGTCTAAATAAGCTAATTTGTAAGACACATATCACACGTATATTATAGTTTGATCAGGGTCATATTGAGGAAATTTGGCGATTTCGGATAATTTTTTAACACAACCCCCTAGGGTACAAATTTCGAAAAATTGGTAAAGAAAGTACATCTTTAAAAATGAAATTTTCTAAAAATTACCAGACCAATCTAATGAAGCATTTACTGACAATACAGTTTGCAAGTAGTATAGGGAGAAAAATATATGAATTTTAATACGCCATATTTGAATCGTCTTCTTGAAATTCCAATGCCCTACACTACAGATTTATCTTGGTAATATATATACATGTAGTTAACTAGGTATACAAATAAACAAAGAAATAATAAAAAAAAAAAATAATAATAAATTGGAGATATTGATGATAATAATAATATGATATTGAACATACGAAATAGCTTAGTAGTCTAATTATTACAATCTACTAATAGCTACGAGGGTTCCAAAAAAAATAATTTTCATTTTGTAGTGGTTTCTCAATAGATTTTTGTGTTGTATTTCTTTGAAGAGTGTTTTTTTTTTAATTTTAGGAATATTGATTGAATAACTTTGATGCACTTTCAGACCTTTTTCAAAACAGTTTAAAATTTTGAATTCTACGACTATTATAGGACTTCTATTAAAGACAATTTTACAACAAAATGTATAAATGAACTATATCTTTTGTTATCAGCTCGTGAATTATTACCGCGGAGAATTAATCATGGCCGGTATTAATGAAAATAATGCAAATTACTTAACTTTAACTGAAGAAGCGGACGAGATTGGCTTCCAACTACGCCAAAAATATTTTACTTGCGCTGAAGCTGCGATGGATATTAATGACAGCATAAATAGGTCACCGAATGACCCTAGTAGCAGTAGATCCCTTGACGCAGATTTTAGACTCCCAGAAGGTGATGGCAATTATGTACTAGATGCTGGTTTGTATATTATTAAAAATAAAAGTCGAAGAAATTATTATAATTTTAAATTAATTTACAGCCAGCAGATTCGCCGAGGTAAAAAGATTTGTACCTAGGGAGAGCATCGAAACTGCCAAAGATTGGTTGAAAAATGTCCTTCTTGTCGACGATCTCGAAAACTATCGGGTTAATGATGTAGAAATTTTCAAAAACATGAAGTATCATGATCAAATCCGGATACGAGTTTTTGAAGATATCGGAAAAGGCTTGAATGAGGTTAGTATACCTCTGTTTATCCTATAAAATTAACTAATCAAATCGATTTGTCTGTTTATATAGGGTTTAATAAAAACATGCATACGATTTGCAAAAGAAGGTAATGCGAAAACTGTTGGGCAATTTGCTAGCGATTACGAAATCGCTTCTCTCCAAATACACAAACAAGCAAATGAACTTGTAAAATTATTTGAGAATTTAAGCCCAGAAGAGATACGAAATCAATATCAGATAGATATACAAAACAAAATCGAAACGCGTATGACTTACGCAGATTTAGCGAAAGAAAGGGGGAGTAATCTACTTGCAGACGAGCTTAAGGGTAAAAGATTGACCGAAACTGAAGTCAGGTCAATCAGTAATATTGGAACTGATAATGCTACTGAAATCTATAACAATTGGAAGGCACAAAGTCAAAGAGCTTTTATGAGAAAGACTGTAAGCAACGCAGACGCCGATGTTCATACCCTCGCTAATGAAATCATCAATGCAGGGGAAATTTCTTATCCAAATCCTAGTAACCAGTCAATTAACGCTTCAACGGTCCTTGCCCGGTATCCAAATGCAAATCTGAATACCTTTGCAACAGTAAGAATTATTATATATCTATTTGTTGGGGGTAGATTTTCCTTTTACTATAAGCAACTTTAAAATTTTAAACGAAGAATTCTTCTATATATAGACTTTTTTAAATTCAAAAAAATATCATTTTCAAATTGCAGAGGTAACTTTTTAAGTCAATAATGTCGTCTTTAAAACCACATGGTCTATTTTCATTTCAAACAAATTGAAACGTATTGTATTTTCAATTTCAGAAATGAGTTTATTAAATTGCAATTTGACCTCAATGAATTGAAAATAATCTGCTTTAAAGTTTAAAAAGTAAAAAAATATAGTCGATTTGAACTTAAGCGACTGAAAATTCTACCAATCATTATAATGAGCAACGAATTATTACACATTTGTCAACTCACAAATTAACTTGTACTACCTAAAAAAATTTTCCTTAAATTATTTATTTTGGTACTAATCAAACTTCTACATAACTCGCGTAACGAGTCTTATACATTTAATTATTTTTTACAAATACTTAAAAAATTTTAAAAATCAGGTATTTATACTTTATCGATCTTGAAATTTTAAAACATCGATTTCTTTACTACGTACTATATTTCCAAGTCATAATAAATCAAAAAGATATTCCCTTCATCTTGCAAAGGTCATGGCTAGTATAGCAGTTATGGGCCTAAATAAGATAATTAGAATCAAAATAGTTACATTCATTTTTATTGAGTTTTATTTAATATATCACTATTACAGTGTTATTAAACGATGATATATTTTATTATGGTATATACATATATTTTTACAGCGAATTCACATTATACGTCAGAACTTATGCATGCTGGGTTTAAATGGGGACTTTCTCGTCTCCACCTCCTACAGGAAGTGGGTTTCCACGCCGGAAGTAGACTTTCAACCGCACATATTTATGACGCAGAATGTGAACTTGCCGCAATTCCGCTATTGAGAGGTCTACTTCCGGTCTGAATATTCCACTTCCGGTAGGAAGCGGAGGCGATAAAGTCCACATTTAAAACCAACATGTACAACTTATGACGTAGAATGTGAATCCGCTGTAAAATATTGCAATTCCGTAGTTAAAAGTCTACTTTCAGCTTGAACAACTTCAAAGGTCATTTAGAGGGCGAAAACGTTATTTTTCTGAAAAATGTTCCGAATGAAAATTGGGTATTTTTAATCGTGGAATCCAAATTCGAGTTCAAAATGTACCCATCCAATTTTAACAAAATTAACTTCGGTCTAAATAACGCACTTCCGGTCGAGATCGGAAGCTGAAAATAGCACCAGTCGATAGAGCGTACCCATTTTACTTAAATGGAGTAATCGCCTTGGCGAAAAAAATGTTTTTGCCTGATTTAGAAGGGGTGGACGGGTGGTTTTGGATACCCTGTAGTGTACTATATATATATATATTAGGGTGCTTTTTTTTCGCGACTATTTTTTTTTTTTTCAGTCCCACCTCGAAATTTTGTGGCAAATACATAAACAAAAATTCTCTGAAAATTGGAGCCATTAATATTAAGTACTAGACCAAGGCGTATAAAGTTTTCCCATATAAAATACACGTAAACTTTGATTATTTTTCTTCAAAACTCTACAGCTCAGAGGCATTTTATGGTATAATCTTGGTCAATGGTAGGATTTCTTTAGAATTGAATGGTCTACAAAAATGTCCATTGCGGTGTAACCCTAACATATTAGTATTAAAAATAATATTAACTCCTCTTGTGCATATTTAGCCATTAATTGTCCCAGAAAGGTAAACTTGTTTGAGCATTTTATGAAATAATTAAAAGTAAAACACATAAATGGAGGAAAGAAATAAATCCCAACTAAACATAAACTAAGGCAAGCCGGAGTACAGCAAGGGCTGAATCAGGCTACAAAAGTACATGCACTACTAGAGAAAGTCGCATATGGTCCTGATTCGATCTGAATATGAGTAACCTATTAGAGCGTTCCTGATCAGGCTCGGATTTAATATCCTTATCCTCTCCCTTAATACGGCATACCATTTTTTTCTTATCAGGTCCTGATATAATCATCTGATTTTTCCCGAATTTATCTTATTCAGACCAGATTTTACCGTCTGATTCCAACCCTTTTAAGATTAACTCCAGTTTATCTTATCAGACCCTGATTTGATCTCCTGTTTTGCACCCAATTAGGTTCAAACCCTAGTTTATTTCATCCGGCCAGGATGTGATCTACTGAGGGTTTTAATTTTATCTAGTCCTTATCCATCTATGTCTTAAGATTCGATCTAGTCCAAAGATATTCGTTTTATTATTTCTTATTTTCAATATTTTCCATATTTAGGACATGGCTAACGAAGCAAATACTACTATTCAGTCCTGTCGTGGTAATGTAGAGACCAGAGTATTTGAGGTCACTAGACAAAAAGAGAAACTTCCTATTCGTCGTCTAATTTTTTGGAATTTGGACGATGAAGATTATGGAAAGAGTACAATAGTGACTGTAAATAAAACGACCGGTGAAGTTAACATACAAAATTTCTTACTCAAAAAAATAACAACGACTGCTACTGTTAATCGAAACCCTAAAACTGCTGTAATGGACCATTGGAATAACAATTTTAATTATGAAGGCTTCAAGACGAATCTCACCCAAATGATAAACACCATTAAGGGACAATGTGAAGGTTTGAAAAGTTACACCGTGAATTTCTCAGTAAATTAATATTATCTTTCCAGAGTATGTGGGTCATTCAATAATACGATCTGGATTAGACCACGATAGTACAGTTAGTGATATTCAGAGTTTAAAATCAGTCCGTTTTGCGAGCATTGAGCAAGCAATTTGCCATGTTCTAAAACACGGTTCAAATTTAACCGATGAAAATCTATTAGCTGCGGTTAAGGATTATTTCAATGTACGGCTTAGCAAAAGAGTTAAAATTAAATACATTTATCTATTTCACCCTTAGAAAGCCCAAGAAATTATTCAGTATACGAAAAATCATCCAGAGAATATATCTTCATCTTGGACACAGACAGGATCTGCCAGGGATTTTTTCTTTTACAGAAAATCTGCAGATCAAGTGGGAGTAGAAAAAGTCGTGGTTCTAGTCCGGGAAGGCGGAGAAGTTATTTTAAAAACCTACTTCTATGAAGACAGAATAACCTCAGTTCCAGCACAACAAAAGCATGCATTTAGGCCAGTTGCAGACATAAAGCATGCAAGTCTTCTCACTTTTTACTTCCAATTGATGCTTTTGGTACCGGTAAGGTTATTTTTAATAATCAGTAAGAATTTAAACTCACATAGTCATTCAATTTTAATTTGCTGATTTAAATCATTACTGCTTTTCGCATATTACTTATTGATTTATTTATTAATCTCATCCTTTTTTTAACTGGTATCTGGTATAATATTTTTCTTTTTATAAAAAAGCGTTACGGTGTACTGCTTCCCAAGGACTATGAACTTTATGACACTGTAATGGATGCCAAAAAAGCACATACTATAATTATAATGGCCGGACATTATTTCGAGGGTTCTAACATTCCAAATACACTTGACTTTTCAAAGGCGCTCGGACATGCATTTCCTGTGAATAAATTTAAGTGGAATGTAAGATACAAATTAAATTAATCAGATTAAATGCGATTATAAATTAAAATTATTTTCCTCAAGGTCGTGGCTATGGAAATAGGAAAATATAACTCATTTAATGTCTTTAATTACAAAACTAATTACCTATTTTGTCGAATCAAAAATTTTCAATTTTTAATTTTTGTGCCGGGTAAGTATTGCACTCTTTCCAAACTCTCAAAGTAATATAATATCTTTACAGAAATTTCAACAGATAAAACTGTTAAAATTATTGGGAATAAGCAAGTTAGTATCTATATTTAATAATAATACATGTTTCCGAAAAGCTTCACATATTCTACTTTATAAACAGAAATACATTGGTTATGCTAAACAAGGGACGGTCAAGACAAATTATGGCTTTAATGATGAGGCTTTGGATCTTGCAAACCGAATCTGCTCCTACTCTGACAAAGCAACAGAAATAACGAACGCATTGAGGGAAGTTTTCGGAGGAAGATGGAGCTGCATTAAACTAAGCGACTATTATTACGACCTAAATTTTAACGATGTATTTTTGAAATTAAACTTCAATGGAGATGCAATAACATGTTGCATTTTCCCAGGTTAATTTTAACCAGGATAACTGAGTAACACGACTTTTTGAAGATCAAAATTATGTTTATATTAAGAAAATGAAATATTAAAAATAACAGCATCAAACAGACGAGTTATTCTTTCCGAAAATAAATCAACTCCTTTCCTACGAAGGCCCAGAGTATCCAATTCATCAATTACTGGATTTTTGATTATTTATCTTCCCTTTAATATATGTAATTTGGAAATTATTCGCATAATAGTAATACTAGTTAACAAAAGGTTTTTTTTTTTTTTTTAATTAAACCCACGAAAATGAGGAGGTATGATGCGTAGCAGAGCTGTAAAAAAACTATTACCATTGCCATTACAATTACCTGTACAAGTAATACAAGCAAGACAAATTACCAGTGCCATTACTAGTATTTTTGCTTCAAAAAATTATTATTACCAAGTCATCGTAACAATCACCATTACCATACACCAGAAGAATTAATTAGCATTACCTGAAATTATTCAGCATAATCTGGCATTTCTTAGAACTACTCAGCATTACCACACATTTCTATCCACAATTTATCGTTATGTTTGTATATCATAAGGATCAAGGATCTTTTCGTTTTTATTATGAACTTGGGCGATCTATTCTTACTTCAGCCATCTGTAAATTTTTTATATACATAAATTAATTACTGAATAAAAACCCGTGAATAAGTAAATTAATGAAAGATATAGGACTTTTGGTACTTAACATAATGTTATCTAAAGTACCTTGAAAAATGTTAGGCCTTGTGCCCACTATTTCTCAAGCACCATTAGCTGCATCTTTTTGGTCTGTCCGAAACATAAGGAAATTATCCCTTCAATTGAAATTTCTCATGAGTACCACATCCAAAATTTAAAATTCTTTTTAAAATAACATCAAATAGTCAGAGACTCACTACACATTCACTTTTGGGTAAAAAATTACATACTCTGGAAAGATGTTCAGTTCAAGATTTGAAATTTTGCATGGATAAAAATCATGGCAATTTGATGCACATTTCCAAAAATATCAAATCTTTATTCCGGATAGCTGTAAGTAAGTTTCCGTTCAATACAAATTATTTTATTGTTCTGGATAGACGAGAAATTAGATTTAGTTATTCAGCTTAATCAAAACTTATTTGTTTTCTTGTTTGAAAGGTTAAAACTTGTTATAGAATTCCTTTTTATGAATTCATGTATTCCAAACTTATGAAAGAATTTAAAAACAGGTTTTTCCCATGAAAAGATTAATAACCTGAACTATTAATATCAAAAATACTATAGAACAAGGTGCAGAGCAACACTTCAAAATTAAAATTAATCGGCTAAATCGACGATAAGACTGGTTTCGAGAAACCCTGGCCGTAAGGTCCACAATTTCGAGATATACGGGTTTATAGTTCCAAAAGTCCCACAAATTCGCTGACTATATAGTTTTTCGAATTTCACTATTACACAATTCCATATTCAGTACCAAAAATTAAAAATGCAACCGATCTACACTTTAAGGCGCACCACTAGTGTGACATTTAAATTTTTTTTTGTTTTTTTAAAATTACAAGTTCATATCTCAAATAGTTGTTGAGTTACAGCCATCTGAAGAGCAGTCGCTCATCGTATCGAGGTACTCAGAAATGTATGAATTAAACTTTAAACGCGTTTTTCTCGAAACTACTTTTTCAAATTTGCTGCAGTTGTAACTTGGAGACAAATCATCCGATCGATTTGATTCTTATTGCAGCTTCTTTTATACATGTTTCTCCGTGTCATAAACCTCCAGTTTTCCAGATCGAATAAAAAATGTAATTTTGGCAGGCCAAAAATCATCAAATTTTCGCACGAAATTTGATTTTTTTTTTCAAAACTTCACCATTTTTTTAATTTAAAAAAAAAAATTGTCGATCGAAGTTTATGGCACGGGACAGCTGTTGGGGCACTTTTTTTTTTTAGCCTTGGGAAATTGCGAATAACTCGCTGAATTTTGGTCCAAAAATGTTATCATGTATTTACTATACCTATCTCCACAAATATATCCTTAAAATATTAAAACATTCCATACAGTTGTTGTCTTTAAAAAAATTTCCAAAAATCATCTTTTTTTCAGGCGGTCATATGTATATAAGATTAACCAATTGCTCTTGATGAAATCTTGATGAAGATATCAAGCAATCCTAAGAAATTTTAAATCCACAACCAAGCTTGAAGGTCTTAATAATAATTCTCAGCCTATTTTGCAATAGGAATGTTGAAAATTTTAAAAAAACTATTAAAACAAAATATTTTTTACAGCCACTGTATATATTTTATTAAAACATCAAATTCAATTTATACAATAACACGAAAAAAAAAAAAGATTTAGTCGTTTGGCAAAATTAGAAGCAAAATCAATAATAACTAGAATTTTCACCATTCGGTCGGATGTCGGAACCACCAATGCGTAGGAGAAATGCCATTTGGGATGTACACTTTATGCAGCAATGGAAATTCTTTCAACTGGGCCCTTAATTTGTTATCGAATTGCGGCAGGTTCAAACTCTCATTGTACAAATTATCGTAGTCTTGGCGGTATCTTTCTCTTAGGCGAGCTTCGAACGTCTCGATGAAAGTTTCCATCCCCGAACGAAGACAGCACAGCTTATAAAGTTGAGACTCTTTATCGTCATTATCCTCAAAAAAGTAGTGAAGATCAGAAGTTAAAATTGGAAAGTATGTTAATAATTGCAATAAATTAGCCGCCGCCACATTTTGATTTTGTTTAGTAAACTGCAAAATCGCTCTCTGGGGAAGATTATCCAGATTATTCAAATATATCCCAAATTTGAAGAAAGTATCGAAGAAATCCCGGGCTGATTGCTCGCTCGGAGCTTCGTATAACTTAATCATACTTCTTTTCACGTCGTCAAACATTGTCGATTTTAGGCAATAGTTAAGACAAAAGTGACTACTCGAATCGATTTACTCGGTAAAACTAACAGTCAAAGAATGCACGGTTCGTTATATTCTCTCCCCGACCTGGTTATCTAGAAAGTATTCTAGCATTTTGTAAATTTAAAGATAATACTATCCACAGAACTTCGATAATTTCTGCGGTTCCAAAGCATTCCTGATAACTACTTCGTTTAAGTATGGCATTTGAGGTCACTTCGTTGCTTGAAATGTTTTTTTTTTAATGTCCAGAATTGCAAAAATTATACCTCGAATAATCTTATCACAAGTAAAGCACACTAAAATATTTATTAAAATAAAATATAATACCTGCTTTTCTTCGCTTAGATCTGTATCTGAATTAGTGAAATTATGTGGTGAATTAAAATTTCAGAACTTCGAATAAATATCGCAATGCAATTTATGAACACTAATCTTCTAAACAACAACAAGTAACAGATTTATTAACCTAAGAGACTCATATTAATTGCTATAAAAATATAGAACCAATTTTATTTCTGCAATCTTAATTTTCATGGACTTTATGGTGATAAGTACTCTAGTCTAGATGTTTGAAAAAACAAGGGGATTTAAATGTGTGGTCTGAGTTTTATCCAAAATATCTAAAAGCTACAGAGGTGTGATGGATATATGCCACAAATTGATAAAACGATACAAGCAATTTTAAAAGCACTTTTCTTGTAAAAAATTCGTTTATTTTCTATCTTTAGTATTAGCCATCTTTGCATGCTTTTATTCAACTCACGTGTTTTAGTTTGTGTACACGTATGTATATCTTCGCGCTTCAAAATTTCTAATCAATTTGTTGAGTTGTAGGTGCAGAAAAATAGGTCTTCGCTGTTCTTCAGCAAGTGGCCAATGGCAATCATGTTTTAAACGCCGAGACTGAAGAAAGAGAAAGTAATGCAGATATCGATGAATATACAGATCCCATAACTTTCTTAGTTCAAGAAATGATAGGATCAAATCTATAATATTTATTGAAAAACATTCTTTTGAGTATTATAATATTTGTATTGAAGAATATAAAACAAATTTTGTTGATGACTTTTTGTTCTTCATATCAGCGGTAAAGGGCGCATTGCAAAAGTCACGCTTTAAACGTTGATACATATTTTGAGTTTCCTAAAAAAAACTCAGGTTAAAATTCAAAATGCGTTATGTTCCTTAGGCATTTGCCCAGGGGATATACCTAAAAAATTATTTAAAAAACTTATTTTCGTCACTTTATTCAAGATTTCCAAATCGATCTTTTCTTAAAGTGAACTACCCCTGTAAAAAGGGTGAATTTGTATATATATAAGTTTTTAGAGGTATATCCCCTAGAGTTCAAAAATTGTTGTTTCGAGAAAAACGCGTTCAATATACTACTACCGTCTAGAGAGCAAAAAAATTACACGTTTTCATGATTTTTTTTCTTAGCCCCTATTCGATATTACAATCAATTTTTTTTTTACAATAACTTTGATCCTTGTAGATTGAAAAAAAAATTATTTAATTTTTGTATTTAGAAATTTGTATAGAGGGCGCAGAAGCCGGCAGCTGAGGAATATGCTAGTCGCATTGCCGAAACATAATCTCAGGATTGAGATGTCTGAAATAAGAAATTCACACGGGATATTAAAAAGGAAAGTCCCCTACGTTATAATTTACCACATTTAGTCGAAAAATGCAAAAACAAAAAATTGCAGAAGTTTGAAAAAAATGTGAAAATATTTACTTTTTTTTTCATCTTTTACTCTTGCCAAAGTTTTTTTTGTTTTTAATTTTTGGGCTAAATTGTGGTAAATTACAATAGAGGCAACCTAAATAAACAAAATGCACCAAGGTTTATTCAAATCGGTTCGGTAGATCCGGAGATAATCTAGGGGCAGACTGTCAAAACTGTCATTTCGAGAAAAACGCGAAGGATCTAATACCTGCTCCGGGCGAATATGATTTTCTGTATGGTTCAAAGATGCCAATGAAGCATCTGTGCATCGTTCGGACAATTTGTTCCTTTATAAAATCTCGCGTCATCGCTAACGGCAGCATTTACAATACTTAATTTGAGCTACCAAGTCATTAATAAAAATTTTGGACAGCAAAGGTTCAAGTTGGCAACCTTGTGGAACTCCTGATAAGGCTAAGTGTGTTTTATAAAGCGTTCCTCGAACGTTTACCACTTGGAAACGGTCCATAAGGTATAATCTGATTTGAACAATTTATTTTTATAATAAAATTTTAAGATTACCTCTCCAAGAAAGCGCACTTTTTTTTTGTTATTAGTTCGATGCGGTTCAAATTTAATATTGAGGGATTTTCGGGCTCGTGGAGTGTGAATTTTTAGTCAGTTTGAAATCGATTACCTAATTCATTACCAAAGTAAAAAATCCCAAAATACCTATTTCGATTTTGGATATTTTGACTTCGGGTATTTTAAAATAGGAACTTTGTGTTTGGGAATTTATAGTTGGTGTATTTTGAGTTTTGGGGTGTTTTAACACACGCCGGCTTTCCTTGACACAGAATATAACTTTAAAATGACGACAAATTTTATTCGTTGCTTTGCAGCATAAAGTTTAAATTCTCATTATTTTACCATTTTATTTAATATTTAGCAATAATTAATACATCTTCAACGAATGCTAGAATTGAAAAACTTTTCAGTATGAAGAGGGATGTTACAAGAGTTTCATACATAGTTAGTTCTACTTTTTCTTGTGAACTTTACAAACTTTATAATATTTTGTTATCTGTTTGGTAAAAATTTCATTTTAATTTATCTGGATTTAAAAAAAAATAAAAAAAAACAAGAATCAATCATTTACTGAAAAACTCAAATGATGACTTTTTAAATATGTAATTTAATTTAAAACTGAGCTTTTTCCATCAGAATTACGTAGGTAAATCAGAATAAAAAAAGCGAAAAAAAGAAGTCTGCTTGAAAATCTAATTTGCTGAATCAGAATTCAGCTATTGAAAATGAAAGAGGATCAAAATTATTTTGTTTCTGATGACAAAGAAATACCTCAAAAATAACAAGTCTTAATTTTATTACAAAATATGCAATACAAAGTAACAAATTGAAGGAGTTACATCCGAATTGCTGAGGCACTGATACAAAATGTTGTAAGTGATTTTAATTCCGGAATGAATTCAATGCTTGTCAATACCAGTCGCTGGGAAGCTGCCACCACCAGTGGGAGTCGGGAACATCGGCGGGAATACGAATCTTCCGCAAAATCGGATCCTTCTCGATTTTCTCCCGCAGATTCTTATCGAAGCTGGGAATGGCCACGTCCATGGTGTACCACTCGTCGAACTTCTTGCGGTCCAGCTCCGCGAGTCGGGACTGAAAGAACTCCACGAAGTACGCCAGTCCGGAGCGCGCCCTGCAGATCTCCGCCAGCTTGCACTCGGCCTCGTCGGCGTCCTCGTAGACGTAGAAAATTGCCGAGGACTTGGTCGTAAAGTAGTGCCCCAGTGCTGGGCAGACTTTCTGGGCGGCCTCCTTGTTTTTGGTCGTGAAGTCGAGCAGAACGGTGTCTGGGAGGTCCTCGCAGCACTCGTCGAAGCACGTCCCGTAGTCGAGGAGCGTCTTGAGCAGGTCCTCCGTATCCTTCATCTTCGAGTCTGGCTGCAGGCTGGCCATCTGCCGCTCCAGTTTCTGGGCCAGCTCGTAATACTTCTCCTTGGTTGCCCCACCCATCGTCAAAACTTGCAAGAACTCCGCGAAAAACCTAAAAATCTGATAACTTCACCACTGCCCAACACAACGCCTAGCAAAATGTCACTTTCTGTGAAGAGCCGACCGAGTGACGTCACGTTGCTGCTGTGAGAGCCGCGGAACAAAGAGAGTTTTCTAAGCGTACGAAATCCTTTGCAGATGGCAGCTCTGCCGAATATTTTCCCGTTCCACTTTCTTGTCGCTGTGCTGCGTTGTATTGCGCTGTAACCCGTTGTCGGTTACCCTAGGTTAAGAGAATAAACTAAGAGCGTTTTGTGTGAATTTTTCAATTCTATAAAAAGAGCACAGTTGCTGTCACAGGCTGAGTGTGGGGTGATAAATGTGAGCTATTTTTAGGCGAAACGTAAACAAAAGTTTTGCTTGGGGGGGTATGGTTTGAGAATGACTTTTTAAGCAAATTTTTGTGAATTTTTTTTTTGGAAGTATGGCTACATTATTTTATTTTTAAATTAAATAGGCTTTTAAGTATAATTCAAAGAATAATTATATGAATTTTCAAGTAAAAATATTAAGAATTGTGGCAACGGTAGCCATTTTTCGCAGACACGTCCAAAAAAAAATGAATTTGCGGTGGTCATCAGAACTCGTCACTGGATCATCTGAAACAAAAAATTCAAAAAGATTATGTTAGTTTATGAGTTTCTCGAGATAATTTTTTTTTATGCATATTTTTTATAAACAATAATAATATGTTGATTTTCGCACTGTTTTTACAAAAAATTTCGTTTTTTTTACTTCTAAGTGATGCCAAAAACTCAAAAATCGATAAAAATTGAAAACCTCGACGTCATTCCCTCGAGAAACAAATAAACTAAACTAATCTTTTTGAATTTTTTGTTTCAGATGATCCAGTAACGAAGTTCTGATGCCCACCGCAAATTCATTTTTTTTTTTTTGGACGTGTCTGCGAAAAATGGCTACCGTTGCCACAATTCTTAAAGAGGGCATTCTATATTTTGAAAAAATCGAAAAAACCTCCAAAAGTAGTTTACAATATGTTAAACCGATTGAAAAGACATTGCCGAATAAGCGTAATACCCCTGACAGACTGCAACGAAATTTAGAATTTCGCGCTTCCTTTTCAAAATAATCATATTGCTTTGAAATTAAAATGTCAACTGTTTTTCGATGGAATATTCGTTTGAATTTTCATTTTAATTGCAAGGATATTGGATCATTTTGAAATTGAGAACGCTCAAAATTCTAAATTTCATTGCAATGTGTCCAGGGTATAAGATACTTTTTTTTCAGAATTATCTGCGAATTCAATAAAAAAAACTAAACGCGTTTTTCTCGAAACTACGTTTTTTGACCTAGTTGGCAGTTTTTTGAAAAAACTACTGGTCCGATTCGGCTCAAATTTTGCGGACTTATTCCATATATGTTTGCTTATGGTGTGAACCATTATTATTAATATAGGTTAATATTGAACCCTTTTTTTATAAATATTTTAATAAAAAATTAACGTTAAAAAATTAAAAATCCCGCCATTTTGTTGTTTTCTTGCCAAAATACTTCATCGTGGATCACACGATAACAGCTGACTTATATTTTAATATGTGCTTTGAATTTTTTGTTTCAGACATTCCAGAGCTGAGATTTCTTACCAACCAGTTTGAAAAGGGTTTTTTTAGGCAGCCATATTACTGCCGTACAAACGCCAGAAATTTCGAAAAAATTATTTTTGTTTTCTTTGATACATATATTTTAATGTATAAAATTTTCAAATGATTCAATAAATTTTTTTATAAAAAAAAACACTTAAAAAATGTAAAATTTGAAATGAAAAAAAAAATCGATTTTGCGAGAGAGAAATTCGAAACAAAACGAAAGTTATAGCTATATGTATACCGGTTTCTATAGATTCGGAGCGTCGCACAAAAACTTTAAACGCGTTTTTCTCGAAACTACTTTTTTTCACCTGGTACCAGTGATATCTCAAATTCTGCTCGATAGATTTAAAAAAATCAAAAAGCATTCGACTCATTAACATAAATACTAGGACATAGACCTTTAAAAATGCATAAAAGTACTCCACCCTCTTTTTTATACACGTACTTTCCCCCCAAAAAATGACCAATTTTTAAAGTTTTTAGAAAAACAGTCCTAAAAATAATTTAAAAAATTAAAAGTACCATTTTTAAAGGTCTATGTCCTAGAAAAAAGTCTAAAGAACAAAACCCATTTTGAATTTTGTCTTTATCTTCTCCAGGAAGACCGCAGGAACTGGTACCAGCTAAAAAGGGACTTTTCGTACAACACCCTCTATTGCCGCAAAACATAACAAAAAAAAAAAACATTTTTTTTTGTATACTTCGATGCTTATATATGCATATGTGAAAAAAGTTTTTTGAACAAATGCAATAGGTTTTAAAAATAAAATTCCAAAAAAAGTCGCTTTTTTGTACTTTTCAAATGAGAAGGGGTTATATGTAACGTGACCATACGTCCCGCTTTGGGCGGGATTGTCCCGCTTTCAGGCTGTCCGTCCCGCTGTCCCCAACGAGAACAAAAATGTCCCGCTTTTACGAATAAACCTTTATACCTACTTAATTACTTGCCTACATTAATATATCGCGAAAGACGGCAGCGCAGCGTAGACGCGGGTTGACAGTCAGGAACAAGCGAGAGCGAGCGACTGACATGCGAGAACGGGATAGACTATAAATGAAGCGAACAAGTACATCGCCATTTTAATTACAAAAATAAACATTGACAAATCATGTACTGACCTTTATTCCTATCTAAAAACTAGACCAGATATTTTAAAAATGATTTGCCCCGCCAAAAAATACAAAACACATGTGCCTGTAACTGCAATTTAATACCTCAGTTTAATAAGAAAACGTTAAGATTGTCTTTATATTTGAATAAATACCTATTTAAAACAGCATCTTCTTTTTATTCAATAAATATTAATAGCTTATTTATCTATTGTGCATGTGTTTATTTAGAAACTTACCGAAAACTTACTTATCCCAACTCCTTATTGTATTACAAAATACATACTAAAGTAACTCTAATCTGGCTGTTATGTTTCATGCCTAAACCGTTGAACCGATTTTGCTGTAGCAAAGTAGTTTTTTGTTGCGAAATTATTTATAAATATTATTTTTAGGGTAAGTTGGTGTAAGAATTAAGATGCCAGTGAGGGTAAGATACCACAATAACTTATTTTAAGTCATTTTTTAAACCATAATTTTTATTTTGCACTTAAATATGACATCTTACACCAACGTACCCTATATATGTATTTATTTATATACAAAATTCCGTAGGCGTCCCGCTTTGACACGAAAAAAAAATGGTCACGTTAGTTATATGGATTTTTAGAAAATCGATTTTTTTATTATTTTATTTTCGTAATGTACATATATTAAAGTACACTCACAAAAAATGTCATATCAATCCAGTGAATATTCTCGAAGTTACACGCATATTTGTAATGACGTCTCCGAGTTTTTTCACTACAAAAATTCACTTCATAATGTCCTTTTCAAAAACAATTTCACACAATTGCTCATGACTTGCTCGTTATTTTTTTTGAAATGTTTTAAATGTTTATTTGTCAATCAATGTTAGTACTATTATCAGTCGTGAGACATGAGTTCCGAAATTAAACTGAATTTTTCACTTTTGGTACATAAAACTACTTTTTATTTACACTTGTAAAAATTATAAATAATATTTTATAAAATTCCGACTTCTTTTAAGATTATTCGCCGTAAAAAAATGCAATTCCGGGGTTAAAGGTTTACTTCCGGTTTGAACAACTTCAAAGGTTATTTAGGGGTCGAAAATGTAATTTTTTCAAAAATGTTCCTAACGCAAGTTGTGTATTTTTCATCGTGGTATTCGAATTCGAGGTCAAAATATATAATATATTCCATTTAAAAAAAGTTGCTTCCAATGTAAATATCGTACTTCTGATCGAGACCGGAAGCTGAACATAGCGCCAATCGATAGAGCGTGCCCACTTTACTTAAATTGAGCAATTGGCTCGGCGAAAACAGAGTTTTTGGTCGATTTAGAAGTGGTGGACGGGTCGTCTTGGACACCCTGTATACGCTTTTCGTAAATATTGATTGATTTGTGAAAGCATGTATATATGCCTTTCGCAGTGTTAAAGCTTCTCGTATTTTAATATAACGGTTATGGCTAGCTACTTTACAAATTCGTGCAACCATCCGTTATTTTTTAATTAATTTGCAAAACTGACGAAAATAAGGATGGATTTTTGTACTTTTCAATCAATTTTTTTTTTTTTTTTTTTTTTTTCATAAACGTTAGGATAGTTTTATCTGCGAATTCATAAACTACGAAAAATATTCTATAGAAATGATATAACTCTTGCTTTATGAAGAATTTTTGTCGACCAATAAAACAAATTATCATGGTAAATAAATTGGTAAAATAGAAATAAATGGAATTGAATTGAAAATAATCAAACATCAAAAGTTTTTCGCTATCTCCAAAAATGTTTCATTGTTATATTTGTAATCAAATTATTTATTTGAGCAATAATGAATTATAAAATAATTTATATAAAAAGTATATCTGCTGAATTTGAGCAACTTGCTTACA
Source organism: Dysmachus trigonus (assembly GCA_949715965.1). Classification (NCBI taxonomy): domain Eukaryota; kingdom Metazoa; phylum Arthropoda; class Insecta; order Diptera; family Asilidae; genus Dysmachus; species Dysmachus trigonus. The sequence continues at coordinate 64,532,110 of OX454322.1, read as the reverse complement.
TTTCGCCTAAAAATAGATTCGAACCGCTAACCGGCTCCCTGTTAATCTGCGAAAAACGTTCATTTAAGAGAAGTTAAGTTAAACGAGAATCCTCTCTCTCTGTGTTTTCCTACTCTCTTGCGTCTGTTTTATATCAGCTGAGTGGGTTTTCAGTGACATTTCGTTGAGGAGTCGCGTTGTGAGTTATCAATTTTTCGCGATAAATATTAGAAAATAGTTCGGGCAATGGCTACTAAGGAAAAATATCATGAGCTGGCTCAGAAACTTGAGAGGCAAATGGCTAATATCTCGGCCGATTCAGGAAATAAAGAAGTTGGCGATTTGCTGAAGACATTCCGCGACTTTGGGATGTGTTTCGATGCGTGCTGCGAATACTTGCCCGACACGGTTCTGCTCGATTTCACAACGAAAAATAAAAAGGCCGCCCAGGGAATTTGCCCGGCTGTGGGCCTCTACTTTATGACCCTCTCATCAGCGATTTTCTACGCCTACGAAGACGCCGACGAGGCCGAGTGCAAACTCGCAGAAATCTGTGGTTTTCGCTCCGGACTGGAGTACTTCATAGAGTTCTTCGAGGCCCGGCTGAGGGAGCTGGACTCCGACAAGTTCGACGAGTGGTACAACACGGTCGCGGCAATCCCCAGCTTCGACAAGAGCCTGAGGGAGAAGATCAAGAAGAATCCAATTATGCGAAAATTCCGCATCCCGGAAGATATTCCCGACTCCCACTGGTGGTGGCAGCACCCGAACGACTGGTAGCAAACAGTACGCATTCCAGAATTATTATAAAACAGAGTTTATATGTTAGATTTTAGTGCCTGATAAAATCTGATGAAATTCTATTCATTTATTACTTGTATTACATATTCTATGACAATAATATACTGTGCTTTGTTATTTTCTAAAGTTGCCGAAAAGAACTTATACCCAATAATACCTTTCTTTTGAACAGTCATAGACCCTTATTCATCCTATTTCATGCTATAAATCTCTAGTTAGGGTTGTAGGTGAACTTTTTATCTGTCCTTATTATTTAACTCTATTTAGAACTTAACTGCCTAGCGATGCCTCCAAATTTAAAAATGTTTCACGATTACATACCAAAGGGGCAGTTTAGGGCAAATCGCGCAACTGCTTAGCTGACAAAGGCATATTATTGTACATTGATTATATGTAATTAATGTTCCCAGACTTCTGCCGCTGCTTTGCGCTCTTCATAAAACAGGTGCGCTTTTGTAATGTTTTTCTTCAACTTCAACTTAAACTGCCCTATGGTATGCAATTTTTAAAAAATTTTATTTTTGAAGGCATTGCGAGGAAATTAGCTTTCAAAAATGCGTTTTACTTCTGTTGTTCTAGATCTAGATGAAATTTCTTGTCCTTATTTTACTACGGCACCATTCTTGTCTAAGCACGAGCCAATGGCTGGATGGCACTGACGACAGTGATGAAAGGTTTGATTCCACTTATAAATTCCCCTTATCGTTTCTTTTTAATAATCTGTATTCCGGATCTATATAGATTAATTAAAAAACGCAGCTATACATATCATAAATATTTGAAAATTACTTCACATCATAAAATAACAAATTAAAATTAAATATATTATTCACAAAAGCTGCGTTTTCTTCGCCTATCCAGAACATAAAGAAATTATCCCTTGAATTGAAATTCCTCATGAGTAACAGTCAAGATTATTTTAAAATAACATCAAATTGTTATGAGTTACAATACAACCAACCACTCTTGAGTCAAAAATTACTCTGAAGAATTGTCGTTTTCAGTCGAATCTTTCAATTTCCTATCGAATTCGTTTCGAACGAAAGCGGTGACATGAAATAAGCGAAATTTAAATAATTCCATTTCGTTAGAAAATTATAACAGGCCCCTTATATTAAATTTGAGGTCTCGTCACAGATTTTGGTGAAATCTTATAGAAACGTAAGATGACTGCGCTATTCAGCAATTGTTCTTATTGAGCTGAATTGAGAAGGCGGATGTAGGAATCTAATTTTTGAAAACAACTAGACTACCTCTTAGAACATTTCTTCAAAATATTTTGTACTTTCATTGAAAAGTATTACGATTATTATAAAATTAAAAGTTTTGGAGATATATAATACAATACAAACTATTGTTAGATTTAAAAATCTAACTGATAAATAAAAAAAGTGAAAGGAACGCTAATTTACACGTGATCGATAGACGCATAACCGATTCCATCTTGCTAGCCTAAAGTTAACAATTTGTACTTTATTTTGAATACTAAAATCAGCACCTAATACGTGATTCTTTGCTTAATACTCATCCAATGCAGAGTTTGTGGCATTTGGTTAACAGAAGTTAAAACTTTAAGATAATTCTCAATCCTTTGCAATATTTGCCATCTTGACTTCATTTCCGTCGAGCATGAAAAAATAAGCCTAGCACATAAGAGTAATTGACCTTAATAGACTATGTCTAATCTATCTCAAGAACCAAATTGAGATGATCATCAAATTTCTGTTTATTAGTAATAACACCAAGATATGTAACACTTGGTACAACTATCATTAAATTTACTGTTGAATTAAGTACCATACTATTCGCTTTTGTCACGTTTAATTTTAAAATGTCCCACTTTTTGAAAAAATAGTCATGGGGACTCGACACGTTAAAATTTAACTGGAGAAGCTTTTAAAATGTTACATAATTATTAAACTTATACCACTTTCAAAAGATAATGACTCTCCTATTTATTTACGATCCCTAGCCTGCATTGTTTGCAATCATTTTTAAAAATTATCGAGCATACAAAAATGAGAATTTTAAAATTTGTTAAACATGATTAACAATACATTAAATATAATTAACTTAAGTGCTTTCATCCTGTATAATATAGTTTTCCAAACGTGCTAACCGGTTGTCCAGATCTTCAAGTATTTTTGATATTTGTATAACTAGTTGTGCAATCTCATTAACTGTTTTATTCACATTCATTTCGCATTCATGTGCGACCTTTTCCTTAAAAGGTATCAGAGGCGGAAGCTGGGATATGAAATGTACAGGAATCACCTTAAAAAAAATCAAAATTATTGCAATTAGAAAAACATTGTTTTTATAAAGCTTTTGAAATATTAACACAAAACGTTATATTTAAAATATCGCAAATAGGAAATTTTAACTAGAAAAAAAATAAAGGCAATTATAATTTGTACTCATGGCTCGGGAAGAAAGGACGAGGAAGTGCCAACAGAATTAATTGATCGAAGGATATTAATTTAAAAACATTTGTAATTCACGCTTCACCACATTATATATTTTAAGTTGTATTGTCGTTGGATAGCACGTGCTCTCCATCAAATATAAGGCATTTAACAGAAATTATAATGTCCGTAGCATTCGTATAATGCGTAAGAAAAATGTCTGGTCTGGTTAATTAATTTAGATCTCTATTTAATTAAAAACATTTTCTGAAATTCGTTTTGAGGGTCCCTAGAGTCATAGATTATTATTACCTTAATAAAATCGACCTAACACTAATTTATATCTTCTAACAATTAAAATAAATATGTGTTAAAAAATATAGAATACTTCCCCAACGCTTAAATAAAAAGCAAAACCTACTTTAACAAAAAAGCATAAACAAATCAAAGCGAACGGAACATTTAATAAGAGCTATCTTCCACCTCACACTCAGGATGATTTTTATAGGACTCTGTGTTCGTAGGATCAATTATCACACTTTGGTCATCGACTAGAGCCTCACCAGAATTATTTCCCAAGTGGGCGGAATTGTGAAAACTGGGGGATAAAGGTGCAATTCCGCTCTCATCAGACTGAATCGACATTCTGGGGGACTCATCAGCACAAATATTCGTCATCCAGATCATTAGCTACGAATATATAAAATTTACTTAGAGAAATCTTTAAGCTAAAACTAAATAATTTACCTGTCTGTCGACGCCGCCTGTTGCAAAATAACCACCATCTTTAGAGAAAGTCACTGCAGTTACCTTGCCTACATGTCCGGTCAAGGTATAAATTGGTCGTCCTTCTAATAGATCTAAAATTTTCATGGTTCCATCATCACTACCCGTAAGAAGATAATTCCCAGAAGGATGGAATGCGATCGTGTTTACTGACTCCGAGTGCACGTGATAGAGCTGTATTAGCTTTTGAGCTTTTATGTCGTATAGTTTTACTCGGTTACTCGTCATGGCAGCGGCGACTATACAGCCTTCTGGATGCCAGGCCACTTGCCTCCCTAGCCCCTTGTCGTCTGAAAAGCTGTGAACACATTCTCCGCTAACAACATCAAACACTTTTACAGTCTTATCATCGCCACAAGAGGCAATTAAGTCTCCTGACAAATTGAATTTCGCGCTACGAACCCAATTTGTGTGACCTGTGAAGGAGGTCACGAACTGTTTACTTACTGTGCGCCAAAGTTTTAGCGATTTGTCGTCAGAGGCTGTGATGATCTGAAAAACATAGTTAAATAAAGGGTATGAAATTCAAACGGCGGATTGGAGTTACTAAAAGCTTTTTTTACAACAAAATCGCATCACACGGATCTCAAGATCTTCCTTATATTAACTACATTGGGTACGGGATAAACAAAATAAGTGCAAAAAAAAAACCAATAAAAGCTGAGAATTTTTGTTATACAAAATGTGTATTGGCTGAAGATTTTATTTTTAACTACGCGAGATAATATTATTTTCATTATTTTTCTCTCGTTCAATGCTACAAAATACTTTAAAAACCCTTCGCAATTCGAAGGATCATGGACATAGACTAGCCCATTATTTCGATCGAAATTTCTTTTCAAAATTTGCACTGTTTCGGCAACATAGCACTGACTTTGGAATTAAGTTTTCAATATTTCCCAACTTTGTTCAAACCTAAATCTATTCATTTCGTACCGTGGAGATATGATACTGTGTCTCGTGTCTTTTTGAGTGCGAAAAAGCTGCCTGTGCCAAATTAACATATAATTTAAAAAGAAACCAACGATGGTCCATCCTATACCACGAAACACTGTTTTTCCGTTGGAGATTTCTAACAGAATATTCTACCTATGGTTCAAAGACTGATCACTCTCGCAATTAGCGCCTTATATTTTTTTGATCTTGGTATCGTTATTCCTCCCAACCCAAAATTTTGCTAGAAGTCGATAACACGCTCCAGCATTTAGAAAAGAGATAAAGTGTGGAGGAAGCGCACGTATTTTAGGAAAACTGTAATTGAAACTGATCGCAGCGCGCCACACCACATACTCGCACGTGCTGCCTGTACAGAGGTGGAGCGCATTAGAAAACTCCACGATAAAAAAACGTAACAAAGCAATTGGTGTACCCCTTAAATGTGAGGCATTCTTCCAGTTTTCGGATATCCCTACGAAAAAGCACGATCAGGAGCGCGCCAACAGTGCCATAAAATACAATGGTGACCTGGAGCGCTTGATAATAGGTGAAATCGTGCTTTATGTATGCTTGTCGAAATGCTCACTATTTCCAGTGCTTCTCCTATTAAGCGGTTTGCATTGGAATTTCGATATGGAACAAAAGAGGCATTTCGGACCTTCCTTACTAATGGGGAAAATTTTTATTTTTTGAAAAATCAGTTAAGAAATAACTGCCCCTTAAAAATAGAGTGAACATACTTTGCTTCTAGTTCATAAACAAGATTGCTACTAAATTCATTGACCCCTAGCTTATAATTTTGGCGATACGAATTCACACCTAAATCCAAAATATTTATTAGCCTACAGTTAAATAAAATTCAATACCTTCTGGCCGTCGTGATTGAAGTCAATAGACCTCACAGGAGCCTGGTGCGCAATGAACTCCCCAACGGCCCCATTTATTTTTGGGACCCACATCCGAACTGTGCGATCGCTGGAGGCCGAGGCGATAAGATCGCCCTTCGGGGACCACACAACGGAATTCACAGAATCCATGTGTGCATTGAATCGAGCGCAACGAGCTGCCTGGTGGAAATTCCAAAGCATAACAGAATTATCCGCCGAACTGGAGGCGATCTGAGTTGAGGACGGGTTGAACGAGAAGTGGGTGATCCGCCCCTGGTGTCCCTTAAAGTGGCGTATCAGCGTCGGCTCCGATGTCACTTCCATGGCTGCAGCTTTATTAAAATTAATCCGATATGAAACTGATTAATGAACTCAAGAACTCAGCACCCAATCACTAAAATTCGCAGTATTTTATTCCGCAAACTATGATATCTGACAGCTGTTCAAATTGAAATGGCGTTGATTTGTTTCATTTTTCACAAGCAGGCGGCGTTCCGAAATTCCGAATTTTGGCCTCTTGTAGTACATGTTCGGAAGAAAATATTTTGCTCAGCTTTCTACTGGGATCAAAATTGTCAGATCAAATTTATTGAAATAAAAAGATGACTCTAATAGAATGTTTCTAAAAATAAAAGTTTTTAATAATTTACAGGAGAAAATAAAATTAAATGGCTAGTTCACTAATTAAAAAATTCAAACTCATATTAAAAAAATCATAAATTAAACATTTCATTGACAACGGCAAAGCTGGGAAGAAACAAATTTAAAAAATCGTTATTAAGGGGTTATTCTACTGTTAAACGGGTAAGAAGCAGTATCTTTTTAAAAGTGTTGTAAAAAGAAAACTATTAGAGATATCAATTTGAAATTTTGCATGCATCTTTATTAATGAAAAAAATATATAATGGCATAGTTGATTAAAAAAAAAATCGGTTAAAAAAACTTTAAACGCGATTTACTCAAAACGTGTTTTTTTGGTGCGCGGTACATCGTAGAGAAAAAACTAATGAAGCGATTTAGCTAAAAAAATTTTTGCATAGTTATGTATCAATTTTACACAAACTGAACCTAAATTGAGCCATAAAAATTGAAATTTGGTTATTTGGGAGCAGTTTTTTCATCGAAAAAACGTCCAAAATCGAGCATGCTATTTTCCAACGCTTGTCAAATCGCGAAAATTTAATATTTATGGCTCAATTTAGGTTCAGTCTGTGTGTTTTTAGCTAAACTAATAAAATTTCATCGTTAAATTGATTGCAGATCACCTGGACGACCTGGGCAATGTACCGCGCAAACGACTCTGGCCGTCAGCGCGCGCTACATCAATCATAAACCGAAGCCGCCATTTTTTTTTTTTTTTTTTAATCAACTATGCCATTATATATTTTTTTCATTAATAAAGATGCATGCAAAATTTCAAATTGATATCTCTAATAGTTTTTTTTTACAACACTTTTAAAAAGATACTGCTTTTTACCCGTTTAACAGTAGAATAACCCCTTAATAACAAATTTCGGTTTGAAAACTTTCAATATTATAAACCTTTTCCTTCCGAATCAAATTTCGAATATAAATTTTGAGCGGAAATCAAAAGGCAAAAATAAATTTGAAATTATAACTGCCATTTTTGAATGATCTAATTTGGATCTGAAATTTTAGGTTGAATTGGAATTTTTCAGTTGTTACTCATAGCAAAACTGTTTAATTTTGGTAAAAGAATATCAAATTGCATTGACTTGAACCAATTTTACAACAAAAAATTAATCCAAATATGTTTAGTTCAAGATTTGAAGTTTGGATAGGTGAAAAATTCCAGATCCAGATCATATCATTATAAAAACGCAGCATATGAGTCCTTTCATTGATAATAATTTTCAGGAACTATGGGATAAATATCGTCTCCAATCCACACACCAAATAGAAAAGACATTAGTAATATCATAGAAAAAATGATTTTGTTAAAAAAAACTGCAGTGGCAGATTAGCATAGAAGTTTTGTGAAGCCTCGACTCCTTAAATTAATAAATAATTGTATTTCTTTTAAATCTATTTAGGCAATTATTAATTATTATAGCAATTATTATAGCAATAGCAATGTTCATTTTAGGACCCAAAAGTAATTTTTTGAACAATTAACAGTTGGGGGATGGAAATCGACAATTTTTTTCAGATCCTCCTTTACTCTGGTATTGAATAATAACTACATATAATTAATTAAACATATTCAACGTATTAAAAAACACTTCATATAAAGTTAACAATCCCAATTTACAACGACTATTGTAAAATTGTTTTTATAATAATTATTTCAATTTTTGAGTACTCTTTTTATGTTTAATATCTACAAATTACTTTAAACATTTGAGCGTGTGCAGAAAAAAAAGTTTTTTTTTTCTACGTATCACCGCTTATACCCTTGACACATAACTATGCATGAATTTTTCGAAAATTTCGAGTATTCTCAATTTCAAAATTATCATACCAAAACCAATGCGTCACTATTTTTTAACAAATGGAGAGATCAAGAAAATGTAAATACTTTTTAATAAAACAAAATCATCTTTTTCATTTCATATCCATTTTACTATACAAAAATTAAATCTATTTAAACTATTATTTTAACAATATAGTAAAGAACATTAGTTACTAATAATATATATTTACGCTATTTTAACCATCTAAATTGGCACAAATATCCAAATGCTTTCTAAAACTATTAAAACATGCTCTAACGTTTCATTTTAAATGCTATTGACGATGCTCCTGATGTCTTTAATAAAATCCTCTATTATTTTTGGGTTATTTTCATAGCAATGATCTTTAATGTAGCCCCATAAAAAGAAATCACATTGAGTGACGAGTAAGGTGGCTATTCTATTCCTTTTCCCCTAGCAAAGCGTGGGTACCCTAGGCCAATAACTCAATCGCCACGCCATATACTTTATTGATGGCTTTCAAATACTTCTTGTGTGCGATGAGGTGCTGTTCCGTCTTGCATAAAATAAAAAGATTTAACGAGACCTCTCATTTTCGCATGAGGAAGGAAATTGGTCTCTAACATCCCTTTGTACTTCTCTCTGGCGACGGAAGATTCAAAGAAATGAATGTAGATGATACCTTTTATGTAGATGGTTCACATTTCAAAAATATATATCATTAATAATTCACATTCTTCACTATATTTTTAAATTAATGGTTTGTATTAAATAGGTTTAATTTTTTTATAATAAAATGGACATGAAATGAAAATGACGACTTTCCTGAATATCTGAATTACTTTACCCTCCCAATATTTTTAAGCTTGAACTCAATATCTTTATACTATTAATTATATACATATATTATTTTGTTGTGCTTCTCCGATAATCCGCCACTACCTAACAGATATAGAAAACTGAAAATTATAAAAAATGATTACGCAGAAAAAATAACGACAATTCATTTTCAGAATGCAACCTGCAATTTGAAAATGAAATGTTCAATATTTCTTTTCTATTTGAGTTTTGAATTTGTAGGGCTATTGGAAAAGAAAAAAAAACATTTTTGGGCCAATTTGCCTATTATAGCCCCTGTATATGTGCTGGCTACGTAAAATTGCCAATTTAGCACTGCCAAATTAGCTTTGGTTTTTCTGAATTCATAGCATTTCTATTAAACTGTATGATTGCACCTTCAGCTTGTTTGCACTTTATTCATTGCATTTAAATTGTAAGTTAAAATAGAACTAAAGTAGCCGGCTCTGCTCCTTTAGACAGAATTTATGTATACAAATTTAGCACAGCCTGTTACTTTAGCTCTTCCAAATTTTATCATTTTAATAACAAGGAAGAAAAGTTTTAGTAAAAAGATAAAGTTGAATTTATTTCGGAAATTGTTCAAGGTAAGAAATTGGACTTTCGATTAAATTTACACAGAAAATGAAGGGAAAATTTTACTGATTTTGGTTAACTCCAAAAAATTTTGAAATAATATCTTCTTGAAATTCGTATTCAAGGTAGCAATCATATCCTGTTCAAATATTCTTAAAAAACTATGTAACTAATGTATTCTGCGCTTTTCGTGGAAGACATTTACATTTTAGCTTATTTCAAAATAAATTTTAACAATTCCCACCTTATGCCAAATCCGTGATAGTTATAGGACTTTTGAAGATCCTCCTTAATTTTTAAGGTTGGTTTAAGTAATAGTCAAGCATATTTTCATAAATAATTTTATTACTTTATTTTTTCTTCCTTAATACTTTACCACAGAAGAGAATAAAATTTGTTTAGCTCTTAGTCAAATAATTCATTTAAGTTAAACATAACTATGAACTCTGATCTACTTATAGTACACATACATTTAGAATTATGTACGTTGTGGGAATATTGCTAGTTACTCAAATTGTAAACAGTTTTTTTGTTTCGTTTTTTTTTTTTTTTGCATTTTTTGCATTAAATCTATGCCTATGTAATAATGTTTTATTTTTCCTTTCTTCATGATCTCTGTTTGCGACTCTGGTGTACTTTTGTAAAATGTGTTTTATGAATCATAAAATAAAAAATGAAGTTGAGACCCAACGCAGCTTCTCTTACATATATGTTCACTTTATACAAATTTCAATTAGTTTTGATACACAAAAATGTTTTTAAAACTTACATTTTATAGAAAAAGCTTTTTAGTCGTAAAACTTATGTGTTAAAAATATATTAACCCCCTGCATAGAGACAGAATGAAAAGGATAAATGCAACTCCGACTAACTCACTAAAATGAAGTTCTCAAAAAAATCTTTTCTAGGCCCCTTCTTCGTCTTCATTTGTTACAATTTGAATATAATACAAAATCATAGTATACATAGGGAATTACCTAAAAATATTTAAAAATACATTTTCCGCATTTTTGTTGCAGAAATCTTTTCTGTTTTTGATGTTACTTTTTCTTTTAATTTATTTTAAATTACATCTATACTTAATTTACCGGACACATTAATACTAGTTTTTTTCTCCTCTTCTTGGTTTCTTTTATATACAAAATATATATAACTTCATACAAAATACTTTCATGAAAATATCATATTTTGACTACTTTTTTTTTTTAATTTTTCTGCTTCTTACGCTTACTTACAGGATATTTACAAAAAAACTTGGCTACTTATTTAAATCGTTTAAAATGCATTTTCTTCACAGTTGTTGTGGTAATTAACTAGTGAAGCATTTCAATGCTTTAATCGATGCTAATTTTGAGACGTTTATTTTTTGTGTTCGAAAATACTTTAATTTGATGTCTTCAAATAAATGGATCTTTAAATATTAAAATTTTCTCACCGGATCAAATTTATTGCATATAATAAATAATTCTTGTAATATAAATTAAATGAACTTTTAAACTAAATTTTGTGCCACATTTGAAATCCAAATTATAACATAAGATTTAGATTAAAGACAAATAATAAAAATTCATTATTTCCTGCAACCAATTAAAGCTTTGATAGCTTCGATTTAGTTATTATTCATCGCATGAATTAGCACATGTATGGACCATGCATTTCAGAATTACATGAAGAAACAGTGCATTTAGGCCAAATTGCAGAAATAAATATTTCACAACCATAAAAATCCAGTCAAATACCATTGTATGATGATAGTACAATGGTAAAAATATAAAAAGTATGCAAAATAAATAACAATAATATAAAAGCGCTGAAAAAATAGATTTACCAAAGTAAATGCTTTCTAGATATGCTTTGGTTTTATGGTGGACTGAGCAACGCCTTATTGTGGAAAATTATATGAATGTTCTTATTTTGCTGGTTATAGCTTAACTGCGTACTTAAATTATAATACAAATTATTACATACAGTTTTTCGGCATTACTTATTCTAGAGATATTTATATCGCAGTTGATTCAATTCAGAATGTTAATTAATCATGCCATTGTTTTTCATTAAAAGGCAACCTAAACTTTATTAGCCTTTATTCTGGTTGTTAAAAGGTCACAAAAGATGTGATTTCTTACAGCTGAATTACGAAGAAAAAAGCCTCAACTTTCAGAATAAGCGCTCTGGAGTCAGCTCAATTTCTTATAGCTGAATTACGAGAATATTATTTGAAGGATTTTTGAAATTTCTGCATTTTCGATAATAGTGACAAACTAAAGTAGCAATTTTCTAAGCACTATTTTGATTCTACGAGGAGCCCTTAGTTCTTTGCTGAGACATTATTTTAAAGAATTAGATAAATCAAGATTATTTACCTCTATGAATATAATAAGAAACAAATTGTTTAATTTTTTCTTTCAAAATAAAGACAATAGAAAATTGAAAAGTTTTCGGATACTCACTTGTCCATTTTTTGCAAAATCTCATATCTGTATTTTAATTATATGTTTTTGAATTAATCAATTATAAGAATAATATTCTATAATTGCAATTCAACTATTAATTATGAAATATCTTACAATTTCAGCCGAATACGCAATTCAGCAATTGTTTTACTTGCAATTAAATTCGAACCATTGATGATAAGCATCTTGTGCATCTGTCTATGAATTCCATTCCTAAAACGCTGTGTCGATCTTGTTCAAAATCCATATATCTTAAATCGAAATCGATAAAATATATACGAAAATATTCCCATTACTAAGAATAGGTCAAAACCAAGTCAGATATTTTCACCCATGATCACTCGACCTCTTTTTAACTGAAAACGAATTTTACGAACAGATCTCTGTGATCGTTTCCACAAGAATTTATTGACACCTTAGACCTCAATCTTAATGAGAGTTTCAACTTTCGAGTCCAAAAAATCTAATTTGTTAATTTTGAATTTTTAGATCCATCACAGTAGAAACTCATTATGATTCAACAGACATATTTCAAATTTAGCATTGCAGAATGCTTATGAAGTGCAATGCCTCTAAAAACACAACCAACCGCCACTTTCTCTAGAAAGCCGAAAAATACTCAAAGAAAAAAGGCACTAAAATAAAAATAAAAACTCAGAAAATATAAATTTTACACATTTCTATAATTTATTTGAAAATTTCACTTTGTTTCATTAAAATGAATGAATTAACTTGTATATCATTTGTTAAAATACAAAAGAAAAAATTATAGCTCCTTCAAAACAATTATTCCACCATTCAATCAATAAATCCCTTTTCTTCTGGTTTTCTGTTTTTAAATCATATTATGTATAATCCGTATCTGCAGTTTAAGAATAAATTCACTCCATTTTACACTTTACTCACTGGAATCGATACAACATGTCCTGCTGTAGAGAACAGAGAACTTCTTTTCCGTTAGGAATTTATATATTTACAACTTATATACTAGAAAGTAATCATACATATAAAAGAGAAAATATATCTTGTAAAAATTTAACATTTCTTTTAAATAGTACGTTGTTTTTTTTTTCTCAATTTTTATGTTTATATTTAACAGAAGAAAGTATTAACACTTACTTAAAATTTAAATTTAAAGGAAACATTAGAACTAATTTGCGATAAAAAGATTCCATAGAAACACATAGATATTATGGTGAAAGTTTTGCTTTGTTTTTTTTTGTTTTTTTTTTAAATTAAATAGCTTTTAGTGTCCCTTACTTACTTCATTTATAAATTAAATTTAGTCTAGACTAAGCTTTAGGCGTATAAATATAAACAAAGAGTTAATTTTATAAATATTCTGTATGTTCTCCCTTTTTACATAAAATCATATTTTTCAAGAATTTAAAACTTATTTTGTCATCATCCCCTAGATTTTTAACATCAATTTTACAAAAATTATTAAATTACTTAATATACATTTATGTATATGCTTAATGTTTTCTTTCAATTTATATTCAAGTTTGTTTACAGTATTGTGGTTTTCTATACTTTTCAACCTGTTTCAACGTTTTCTTGACAAATTGCCCACATCGTTCTTTTCACACGTTTTGTACTATTTTACATTATTTACACATTTTAATATATTTATAGAATATTAAGATATCTTTTATGCAGAAACGTTTTCATCTAGGTCCGGATACATAACAGATTTCTTTATCTTTCCTTATCCATTCCTGTTACTTTCTTTGCTATCTTTTTACATCTATTTTACCGACTTTAAGTCTAAGTAGTTACTTTTTTCACAGCCGACTTCACGATAAAATGATAAAGGACGCACTGAAACACTGGGATATAAAGACTTTGAAGGAATCAACTACCTTTACAAATGGCCATACCAAACAACATACCAAAATTCCGTACATGAAACATATAATCGCATTTAGCCAAAACCCATAATGAGTGAGGTAATTGTGTCCTCAAAATGCGTCATAGATCATAATAGTGTGAAGACGGGTATTTTTTGTTTTACAGATTCTACAATTCGTAAAAAATAACTGTTTCCCTGCAATTGTTTGCAGGTATAATATAAAAAATAATAAATATGAATTAAAATAATAGTTAAAATAAGAATAAGTGTTTAAATTTATTTGTTGCACGGTTTCTGCAAAATTCAAATACAAAAGTGGATTTCAAACAAGTTAATTTATTGTTTCGCAATTAAATATTCATCCATAATTTTTTTTCTTTTTGGTTAATTTTACGTTACGTATAAGACAATTTAAAATATATCACATTGATTTCCAAACTGAATGTTAAACAATTGGCATCCACTTCTTCACTTTTCGTTCGTTTTGATTTTTTAGCGACACTTATTTTCCCAAAAGTCTTTGTTTACCTTTAATAACAAAAAGGATAGTAATTTTACTACCTCTTTGTTAAGATTATTTGATTATTTACTTTCGGCCAAAAAACGTAAAATCCTTGGACGTATTCTTCCACAATCTTTACGCTAATTCATTCTGTTCAGTGCCAGCAGTGTGCACGCTCCTTTAACAGCTGACTTTCTCCGCCAAATCTGATCGCAAAATGCACCGAAAACATCAACGATCTGATCTGGCGAAGAAAATGGAACTGACAATAAATGGGGGATGTGATCTAGTAAACCATTTTGTCTTATATATTTTTTTACATTAATAATTTCAAAGTAAACTTTGCCCAATTCAAAAGTTTCTCTCCAGAAAAATAAATAGATCGATAATCGTTTTTTAGGGTAAAAATGGGGCGTGGTAATCGACAGCAAATATACAAAAAAATAAATATGGTGAGTTTTTATGAAATAACGATTTTAATTTAAGAATAATGCCTAAACCAGTGAATGGGTTATTTTATAGATCAATTACGATATATTTGATTATATTCTATTATATTGTTTTATTAAAAGGGAAATTTGTATTTCAAATGATAAACTTACTAAGCATATTTGCGCTGAAATAACAAAAAATAAGCAATTTCATGAAAATGTTGTCATTTAGGACAAATTATTGAGTAACTAAAATTAAAACACTGTGACTCATACAAATCTAAACTGTTTTTTATATTGAATAAAATGCACAATAAATAAATAAATGCAATTTGTTAATACCTCATCGATTACTACATTTAGCCACGTAAGAATATCGTTCCACAAATTTCTGAAACACGCTTAATCCTTTAAGTACGGCAGTTTGCCGCGGTGATACATTCTCTGTACGAGAAAGTTTCCCACAAGAGTTACTGTGTTTCCATGCAGGGTTTAACTCGAGTTGAACTCGAGCTAGTGGTCACGGTAAATCGGTTTGAGTTAACTCCACGAAACTAGTCGGGTTGAGTTGGAGTTAGCTTCAAATGTCATTCATGTTTGTTTTGTCAATTCAACTCCAAAGTTGCTCATGGAAACGGTTCAGGTTTAGCGGCCATTTTGTTAACTTGACGAAAACTCAACCCTGTGCATGGAAACGTAGTAAGTAGGTCACGAAAATAGTTTTTATTACAAACATAGCATTCCAAGCTGTACCGGTTATAACAGACATTCATGAAAAGCTCGGCGGCGTAGATGGAAGACTTTCACTGCCGCCTTCAATAACGACTAGAGCCGGCGATCGTACCTACACACAAAGCTTTCTGTGAATGCCGACTATAGGCGGCGAAAGGGTTGAACGGCACCCACAATCCTCGCATTCAAATCGCTGAAAGTTTTACATTTCATGTTTAAGTAAATTAACCTAAATTAAACCGACAATTTTATATTAACAGCAACAAGTTTAAAAAGTTCAAAGCAATTGCAATTTAAGACATTTCAATACATATATTTAAATATTTGAAAAGAGTATTAACTTTCACGAAATTTTAGGCTAGAATAAATCGTTAATTTTTATTGAATTATTTCATTTAAATGAAATTTTAAATGAATTATTTCATATTATCTGCCTGATATCGCTCGAAACTAAATAGTTCTTCAATACTATTTCCTTTTAGACCCATTCCATACATGGCAATTACTAAGAGAGCAGTTTTTTTTTTCACCAATCTATTTATATTGAATATTTATCAACACCAATTACTACAAATACAGAGTGGTTTATTATAAAGAGGAAAGATCCAAAGATTATCGCGCAAAGTTTAGATAGCCTTCTTACATACAATGTAAGGATAAATATGCCTTGTATGGAGCAAGTCTAAATCAAAACTAAATTAGGGAGCTTCATTATGAGAAACAAGACAAATCAGCTAGATTTATCTGTTAAAACTGGAATTAGTAATTTTTGCAATAATAGTATTGTAAGACACTATGTTTTTGTTATATTTGTCTTTAATTGTTTAGATATACTACATGTAATATTTTTCAAATAAAAGACGACCGAAACCAAGACAGCATTTTAACGGAAAAGATAAATGCGATTCATGCGGTGCTCAAATTTACTTACATCACAGAACCATTGGAACTAAGTCAACCCTGGGTAAATTTAAAAACTAAAAAAAATATCAATGTCTAATTCAAATTACTCTGAAGCTGAACTACGCATCCAGATAGTTTTAATGTGTTTTTGAATTAAATGTGGAAAAAAAGGCTCACACTCGATAAAACTTTCGCAATCGCAAAACCGTATCATTACATAACATACAAAAAATCATGTGAAACTAAAACATTTGCTTCCTTTTTTTTAAAACAAAATTCTGAAGAGATCTAAACCTATCACTGGTTCTTAAATTAAAATATGTCACGAAAATTACAATATGTTTTAACTTTATAGAATTAAATCAAAATTGTTAAATTTAAACTGAAACTCCGATTGGGAGAACTAAGTTTCTGCAGTCTTGAATGGACTGAAGGCGAATTAATTTTTAGAATTTAAATGAAAATAAATTATATAATTGTAAAGATAAAAACTCACCAATTCCCTTTCCTGCAAACCCCAGTAGTTAAAAAATGTAATGAAACCCAAATTTCAACAAAAATCACTTGAGAATGCAAATATTAGTCAAAATTGATGTTATTTTTCAAGTTTTTTGTTGTTCTCTAAATCTTATGGCTTACATAAAATTAACAGTAAGAATTAGCCAGTATCATTTCAGAAGAACTTATGTTACAAAATCAAATCAACTGAAATAGATTATAAGGAAGGGCTAACTTAAGCAGATTCAATCCGCTCACAATAAATACGTTCATGTATAGTAACTACTTTTGAAACATTCCTTTACCTTTCCTATATTTTTTTCTTTGTTATGTATTAAAGGAATCGAGAAGAAATTGTCGCTAAAAACTACAAACTGTTTTTATCGTGATACCTTGACCTCGTTTTGATGTTGCTGTTTTTCGTGTTTCTCATCATTTGGGTTTGATAAATCCCGACATGTCCTCGCTGAATATGTGTTCGATGATGTTGCCGATAGCGACGTTGATGCTGACGTTGTTGATGCCAACGATCCAATTGGTCGAAACTCATCACTGTTTCTTTTCGGTGTTTCGTCACTGAGTCGACGTCCTGGAGAAGGATTTGGTGTTGGGGTCATCATTCGCTCCGGAGTTGATTCTTTAGATGATATCGGTGATGGGGATGATGATATCGATTCGAGACTACTTGTGCTTAATGAGAGGCGCTTTGACACTTCAAAACTATCTGCAAAAGAAAAAGAGCAAAATTCCATTGTTTAAATGTTCATAATAGAATCTTTATAAATAAATATAAAAATAAATTATTTAAACAATTAACACTTAAACAACCCAAATATGTAACGACCACGCAAACGTCTTTATAACAAAAAAATAATAACTGACGTCGACACAATTCGCAAAGGCGAAATTTTTACACATTTTTCCCCTCAATATACTTGTTACAAAATAAGGAACTTACCTTTCAAAATTTTCACACTGTTCAAGCAATTTGACACACTATTTGACGACGATGAAGTTAAATTGGATGCGGATGAGGAGGATAAGGACGATAGTCCATCAGGTGATGAGAGAGAGCCAGATAATGGTGTTACACCTAGAGACGACATGACTGCCGATGAAGATTTACTCTTGAGTGATTTGAGCCGTTCACACAAAATTTCCTGCTGCTGTTCAAGCAATGTCGGAGCAGGACTGAATTGAACTGAACGAAGAGAATGAGGATTAAATTAAAAGGATTCAATTTAAATAAAAGTGAAATTGCCGCATAAATCAAAGAGGATTCAAACATAATAGGTAGTGATTTTAATTAAAATGACTCTCTAAGGCAAAACACAATGCTATATTTCTCACATATTTATGTGATTCTGACGAAGGTGGAAAATGTATAAAAGAAAACTCATACCTTTTGCTGCTTCTGCTCCGGCTTTATCAGTATCAGTTTCGTCGCTATGTTTTGTGCCACCCATTTCTCCGTTCTCAAGCGATGGTGAAGAATTTGTTGCATTTTGTGTATTTCCAGATGAACTCTTTGAGTCTAATTCTGATTGATTTGAAACTGTACCATTTCCACCATCCGTAGACTGTTGCTTTCGCTTACGATACTCATTAATAGATAGCTTGAGAAGTAAAAAATTTAAAATTAATAACAATATTTAATTGTAACTGTAAGAATTACCTTTCTTTTTGGAGCTGGTGGTGGTTCCGGTGCTGTTAGTATTGGATTAAGTCTGGGATCTGCACTAGCAGTCTTTGTTACTATTTTCGAACATGGTTTTGTTGATGATGTACTTGACGAGTCTAATGAGGTTGAAGAAGTTGATGTGCTAGTGGTTGAATTTGATAGGCTCCCAGTGATGCTCGTTTTAGAGCTATTGAGCCCAAATAGAGCTGAATGGGAAACGTATCCTCCAAGAGTACTGTAACTTTTTGCTTTGGTATCCAAATAGTCCGACATAAGAAGATTCGACGAAGTTAAAGAAGATGCAGAAGCGAGACCACCCACAGAAGTACTTATACCTTTATCCATTAATTTGCCATAAATTGTATTGTAGTATGGCAAGTGTAATGCTGGTGGTTGTACCGATGGATTTCCAACTCCAGTAACATTTAAAGTTGTAAGATGACTATTTACAGGGAGGATACTTTGCACTGTTGAAGGTGGTGGAGTCGGTGGAGGAGGCGGCGGTGGTGCCAAGAGGAGCGTAGATATGTCGTAAGATTGATTGGGTATCGTAGAAGTGTTCAATACATAACTGGATAACGGACTTTGAACACTATTTTGGGCAATCACGTTATGATTGAAATTTGGAATGGTTAAAGCAGCTTGAAGTTGTTTGTCGTCTATTTGAGGTGCATCTTCCTTGATCGGTTTAAATTCTGCCTTGCTTCTTACATCATTCTTAACTTTAGTATCCTTAGGAGTCTCATCAACAATCTTTCGTTCGTCCTGTTTTCCAGATTGTGTAGTGCTATCTTGGTTTCTCCTACGATTATCACTTTTGCCCTTATGCTCCTTTTCTTCTTTTTCACCAATGCTATCAAAGTTAAGGTGTCTCTTTTTTGAACTCCTGTGCCGTGTTGAATCTTTAACTTTAGTTTCCGTTTTTGGTTCTGATGCTTTTTGAGATGCTTTCTCGGACCTTGTAAGTTTAGAACCATCTATCGAGTCCGCAGATTCAGATTTCGTAAGGGCAAGTTTTAAAGATCGCGAAATTTTTGATTTTCTATTTCGGGATTGTAGAAACTCAATATTTTCCTTATGGAAAGAGTGCAATCGTTTTTGAATGTCTGCAATTTCATCAGAAACACTTTCAAAATTTTCTGTTTCCACTTTGACTAGTTTATCGTTTTCGACAGGAATTGACGTTGTTTGTATTGCGCTATTAGATTGTTTTTCATTCTTTTGTATCTCTTTCTCTTGTTTTAATTCCTCAGACTTGATTTCTTTAACATCAACCTTAAAATCTTCTGCTGAGGGCTCCTCCTCTTTTATTACTTCTTCCCCTATAGGTTCTATTTTTTTAATTATTTCACTCGAGCATGATTCTTCCTTCTCAACATCGACTTTAATTTCTCTACTTACATCTTCCGGCTCAATTTTGACCGGATTATCGTCGGCTACTATTTTTTCACCCGGTGGAGGTGATGTTATAATATCGACTTCATCCTCGATTTCGATAACTTCTTGCTTTATTTCCTCCTCCTTAATATTTTCCTGTATTTCTTGTTTATCGTCTTCGATAACAGATTCCATCTTAACAAGCGGTGGCGTTGGTTCTTCATTACTTAAACTGCTTTCGCTACCACTTTTTGATAAGCTCAGATCCTCAATATTGATGGAACCTGATTCCTCTTCGTTGCACTGGCGAATGACTCTCCTTTTCTTCAAAGGAGTTGTGAATCCATTTGGCATCTGACCACTTCCCTGAGTTGGCGATGATGCCAAAAGAGCAGCTGCAGCAATTTCATCAGTTTCTTCAGAAATCGCCTGCCTTAACCAACGCTTTTTTACCGAAGAACTCCCAGAAGTATTAAGAGACGAATGAAGTGGCAAAGTGAGGGTATTTGTAGGTTGCTCTGATGGCGATTCAACCTTCATTAATGCCGCATCCTCAGGAAAAATAAAATTTGTGTCTGTTTGATGAATAAACTCCTCCACCTTCTTTGCCACAATGCTGAGATTCTGTGGTTCATCATGAGATGATGTAACCATAAAAGCTGCCGGACTAGAAGTAGTCCGTCTGTAGTCACAAATAGATGCTGCAGCCTGAACCAAAGTGTCTAGTCCTTTCTGTTGGTAACCTGGAGACATTTCTGGAGGTGGAACGGAAATTGATTGTTGTTGAACCTGTGCTTCTATCTGTACTTCCTCTTCAACATGTTGTTGATGGTGCATTTCTTGTTGAAAATCATTTGACTGGTTCAACCAGTCATTCATTATAGATTTTTTCGTTTTTGTTTTTACAGGGAGTTTAAAATCACCGGAATTAAGATTTTCTAGATTTTCCAATGGACCAACAGCCGCTTCGACGAGTAGGCAAGCAGAACTTACAATTGGTGGAGTCTGCGGTGTTTGTGGCATCGACTGTTCATTGTTCTGTTGCTGGGATGGCACTGGAGATTTTAAAAGTTCTGCTTCCATAGGACTAACAGGAATCAATTCATCAGGCCCAGCAGGCTTTTCGTTATTAGATAACGCCACCAAGAGTCCTGCGGCTGACTGATTAACATTAGTTTCAACTGGCTTATCAATTTGACTTTGAATTAAATCGGTCATCAGAGTCATTTGATTCTCAGACATTTCAGTCTGTAAGGGCCCATTGGCGGGTGTACTATTCGGAACATTTGGTGGAATAGGTGGCGATAAAAGTGATGTTGACTCTTCAGATGTTACAACATCTGAATCATTGCTGTTCATTCGACTTCGTCGCCTTTTCCTCTGGGTGGTGTTTTGCATTTGGGAGGATTTGCTTGCTTTCCTCTTCTTCTTCCGACTAGAGGAGGAAGATACAGAACTCTTCCGTTGTATCGCATTTGAAGGGGCTGGTACGTTACTCCCTTCACCCCCGCTCTCACTTATGGACTGGGTTTTCACGCGTTTAGGTGACGGTGAGCTACTGTTCCGCCGTTTAGCCGTATTAGACCCCGACGAAGACGATCTAGCCTGCTTAAGTTCCTGCTTCCTTTGTTGATTCTTTTCCATTTTCTCAAAAGCCCTAACAATTGCTTCCATTTTCCTTTCTTCTCTTGTCAACTTTCTACTTTCCCGCTTTTCCTCAAGTTGATTTTGAGGTGCTGAAGTACTATTACTATCTTCAGAGACACTATGTCTAGCCGGCTTAGCCGGAGTTTTTCTATTATTAGCGGCCATTTTTTGAGGGGATTTGCTCGCGGTGTTTGCATTATTCGAAACTATTGATTGTGTGCTAGATGCAGTTGCAGGCGCTGCAGAAATCACAGTCTCCTGAGTTTGAAGAAGTGATAAATGTTGTCCTTGTTGCATCTGCGATTGTTGAGGAGATTGCTGCTGCGGTGGAGGTTGCTGTTGTGGTTGTGGAGATTGTTGTGGTAGCTGCTGTTGCAACGATTGTTGTTGTTGTTGTTGTTGTTGCAACGATTGTTGTTGTTGCTGTTGCAACGATTGTTTTTGTTGCTGTTGTCGCTGCTGTTGCTGCAGCGATTGTTGCTGTTGCTGCAGCGATTGTTGTTGTTGTTGCTGCTGCGCAAATTGTTGATGTTGCGCCGGCTGCTGTTGCACTGGTTGCTGTTGCACTGGTTGCTGTTGATTCACTGGCTGTTGCTGTTGTTGTTGTTGTTGCATTGATTGTTGCTGCGGTGGCGAGTTAATCGCTTGCGTATGTGTTGGGGATGGTATAGACACCGATGGTGATGACGAAGAAGTATAAACTCCCGAATCATGCATTAGACTGGATATCGATGCTGAACTATACAAATTCGGTGTAAAATTTGTATTAGGGCTTAAAAGTCCAGCATTACTTTCACCACTAGAAGAAGTTGATCGACCACGACCTACATTTTGTGAGTTTTTCTTACTACCAGAATTTTTAACTTCACTTAAACAACCATTCATAACAGTTTTACGAGTTGATTTAATATTTCCAGGCTGTGGCCCACCAAATGCACAATCTTTAGTTAATCCACAGGCGCACATTGTCGAAGTTGGAGCAATCGGAAAACTGAGCGTTTTATTTTCAAGAGCTTGAAGATCGTGGGGCTCATGCCTTATGGTGATCTCAGTACTTGCCATTATGTTTGTTAACGAAACAAGATACAAGTGAATCGTTCCCTTTTCGAAAGAATGTTGAATTTCGGCATTGGGACGACAGCTACGACGGACAAAACGTGCTTCATTACCATACGTTCGTGTGTCGACACATATTTCTGGCCCTACGCCACCATCTAAAGATAATTGATAGAAGAATATAAAAGGCCCAGGAATCTTTTGATTTTTCACAGATTGTTGTAGACAATTGGTAGGTGGTGCATTCATATTCACTGATGGGTTTTGAGTTTTGTACTGTGTGGTTAGCATGTATTTACCCCGTAATTCTACAATTGGGCTATTTGGCTGGATATCGAGATTGCTTATTAGGATCTTGCCACCCGCATGCGGTACTGTAGTGCACCTATTCTCGAGATTACCGCAAGTTTTTAACATTTTATTTTCTGTTGCTGTTATTTGTTGTAAAAGATTCTGTTGCTTGCTAATCGCATGTAATCGTGCTCGCAATTCAGGAGAGTAGTGATTTGTCATAGCCACTTCATAGTTCTCAATCCATTGTCTCAGATTTGATGCGTATCTATCCCCTTGATTTGAATCACTATTACTTAAAGTTTTTGTTTTTCTTTTCGTTGTTCTTTTACTTTCTCTCCTCTTACTATTTGTTCTTTCTTTTTTATTTTTCTTGAGCAAATCTTTCTTCTTTCCAGCAAGCACTTTACTTTTTTTCCCGGCTACAGAATTAGAATGACCGCTATTCGTATTAATCGAAAGCGGCTGAATACGATCCTGCTGTTGACCAGCAGGAATTAATTGACCATTCGCATCGGTCGTCATTAGAACACCGGCTGCATTAGCAGCATTTAATTGGGCATTCATAAGTAGTTGGCTCTGCTCCTTACGTTTCATCAACTGCAAATTTCTGGCACGCACCCTATCCACCTGCCTTGGCTGGCAAATTTCACAAAGATACTCATCGGGAATATTTTGTCGATCAATTCCCATACAATCGACATGTTGCCACGCACTAGTTAGAAATAATTTCATTTTTAAATACTTCATCGCTTAACAAACTTTTCATAAATGATAATGGAAAACAATATATATATATATATACTTACGAGCATTTATCGCAGCAAATCATATATCCATCATCATGGGTTAAATCACAGATGCAACGTGTTATTGAATCGTCTTCAGCCTCAGCTTCGGGGGCTGTTTCCGTTTCTTCACCTAAATCATTGTCTAATCCGTGACCTGTCCGGGATTCGTTACTTATTACAGAATTGGCATCATCGTCATGCTGTTGGTGCCGTTGGACTTTAAAATAATTATTTCTCAGTATCATTTGAACTTGGCTATTAATCAGGATATAATTATTGTAAAAATATTCTCATCTATCTTTCGAATAACGAATGTCAATTAATTTGTTCATGACAGAATTTTCAAAGTGCTTTATTATCTTGACGAGTTTCTAGAATATCACAGCCCACTACAAAAGCATTTTATCAAACGTTTTGGGTAATGTAAAAATTTGTATGTCTTAAAATTCGTACAGATTTTTAGATAAAAACAAGTCAAAAATCACTCAAAATAATGAATGCAGTCAATGATTAAAAAAGGAATTTGACGTAGCAAAGGCATAATAATTTAATTTTTTGAAAAACTTCAATAACATAATTTTCAATTCAATTTCTAGATTATCACGACAAAATTTTCTTAGAAATATTTTTTATCTTTTGGTTTATAATCTCGTACCATTATTTATTTGTTTAAAGAAATATAATCTTTTCATTTACCCTCAAGAAATTCCTAAAATTTACGATTGTACGAAGGTTTGAAATAGCTAATGAATAAACTGAACTAATTCCGATAAGAATCCAACAAGGTTATAAACTAGATATAGCATAACGGTCAATCCAAGCTGTCATTCTGACGAGATGTGGTTTCAACAGGATGGCGATACGAGCCACACAGCGACTCAAACCATCGAATTAATGGAATTGGCGATAAAGCGATTTCTGCTGATATACCAGCAACAATTGACAACTTCGAAGCCAACATTATTCGCTTTATTCGTGACGAACGGCCGACATTGCTCGAAAAAGTGACCCAAAATCTAACTGACGGAATGAGCTGCGTCAAGAACCATCGCCGTCATATTGAGAACTTGGAAGCCAACTTTGTTCGCTTTATTCGTGACAAATGGCGGACATTGCCCGAAGAAGTGAGTCCTATCGGGCCCGAAAAGCACCCTTTATATTTGTATAGTACTAATTGTAACATAACCAACTACTCCAAATATTTTTGATGGAAAACAAATCAAATATTATGTGCAAGGATTATGATAGATAAAAGTTTCAAAGCTCTTAACAGCATTTAAACCTTCACAAATGCTAAGTTAAACCAATAGCAAATAATAAAGAAGAACATACTGAGAAAACCGCTAGGTATCATTTTAATAAAGTAACTATTTATTATAATTTAAAAATTTAAAAAAAAAATAACTTACCGTGTTGTCCAAAATTAAATCCAACAGCTGACGAAATTGGGCCACAAGAGGTCATAACACTTCCACCAACCGATGTTGATATCTGCGACAGTCCACCTATTGAACTGCTAGAACTTCCTGCATTTTGTCCCATAATACAACCACCAGATGTATAAGCACCGCTTGCAGCAATAGTTGCAGCCCCACCTATACCACTGATACTACTAGTAGAGGAGCTGCTCGCTTGCAATTCCAGAGGGAGCCGGGTCGGCATCGGGGCACAATACGTATGATCCTGCAGGACAGCATGTAATGCCTGCAACCTGACATCGTTCGTATTAACTGGCACAGGTGGAACCTCTTCACCAATAATATCGTCTTCATGCTCGGCTTGTTGGGCAGCCGGTGCATTGTCGCCCCTTGCAAGTGGACAAGGTAAGGGGATATTGTCAATAAATGTAATTGATGGTGCTGTTGTTGATTCAATCAATTGGCTATCATTTAAACTGAACGAGACATGCGGTGTATTGCATTTACAACAAATGATAATCAGAATTAAGGGGCATAACAATGTGTAAGCAAATAGTTTGTGCATTAGGGGGGAGGATTTTGAACAGTGCCAATTTTGTATTTATTTATTTTTTGTTAGTTTTATAGAGACATATTTTGAATTTTGTGTTTTTTTTTGTTTTGTTATATGTTCAAATGCGGGAAATTCATATTTGTGGTGCAAGCATTTTTTGGTGGTCGCATTTGGTATGTATTCATGGGCAAATTCAAAAAGAGGAAAGTTGAAGAAAAGAAAAAAATAAAAGAAAATCATTATCAAATTAAAACTGTCGCTAATACAAGTATGAACTAGTTTTGATCTCTATCTAATAAAAGGTTGAGAAACAATATTTGAAGCATTTTTGAGGAACTGTATTTTAATTGGTTGTGCATTTATATTATTTATTATTTTTCTATGTTCCTCAAAATCGCCCGCCTTAACTAGCATATTAACCCGCCCAATTAAGCAAAATATTTTTTAAAAAATACTCACTTGACTCGGAACATCTCCGTAGAAATAGATCTTTTCGACAAATTCGACTGAGGTTCATAATGCTTTCGATCCAGGCTCTGGGATCTATTGATGGTATTACTAGGCGCCTGCCTGTGATGCTGAATATGCATGGAATTCATCGGATTGTATATCGGATACTCCCTGGCCATTGGTGACGACAAAATAATGTTTGCCTGCTGCTGTGGCGACACCACTGGTGGTGGAGGTGGTGCAATAATTTTATGCTGCTGAATTGACTGTTGATGGTGTGATTGCTGCTGCTGCTGTTGTTGTTGTTGCTGCTGTTGCTGCTGCTGTTGTTGTTGTTGTTGCTGTTGTTGCTGCTGCTGTTGCTGTTGTTGCTGCTGTTGTTGTTGATGATGGTGATGCTGCTGCTGCTGTCTCTGATTATTGTTGAACACCGATTTTTGCGACATACTTTGCAAAATTCGAGCTGAAAACTCATCGGTCATCTGAGTGCCATTTACGATCACTATATCATCACCCCCTGTAGCACTTTGGGAATTTCCTATTCCAATTCCAGAAGTACTAGTATTATTGTTGTTGTTCACAAAAGTCGATAAATACAAATTGTCCATCTTGGACGCATCAATGAACTGCGTAGAGTTCCCGGATTGCTGAATATGATGTTGTTGCTGCTGCTGCTGCGGCTGTTGATGATGTTGTTGTTGTGATGTAATATGGATCGTATTCTGCGGGTGATGATGGTGATGAATATTATTATTCCTCACCTTTTGATTATGATGCTGAATAGGCTGATGACTAGCCGGTGGCTGTTGGTGTTGTTGCGAGTGGACAACAGCTCCATGAGCGTTTACAAATTTAATTGTTCCACTCGGTGCACTATTACCAGCATTTATACCTCCGCACACTGGGTTATTAATCGTATTTATAATTTGTTGTTGAACAACTATATTATTGGTGATACCATTATTGCTACTTCCCATTTTGCTGTTTAAATTTTGATTTCCGGACGGTGAATTCGTTGCACCTGCAGGTAGGACGATGTGATTTTGCATCACATATTTAGTGTTGGCATTCAAAATACCAGAATTTTTCGTACTGTTTCCGCTTATGATTTTTGTAGTGTTCGAATTTTGCTGCTGAATTGGAATATTGTTCAATTTGGTACTATTAATGGTGTATGTACCCGCAGCATTAATAGTTTGTCTGGGTTGGTGTTGCATTGTAAGCGTTACAGCCGTATTATTATTATTGTTATTGGTGAATTGTCTAACAACCTTCTGTGATTTTACCTGTTTCACCGTTGGTGTTTGTGCTGCACCACTAATCGTTTGAAACTGATGTTGCTGGTGAAGCTGTTGTTGTTGCTGTTGTTGTTGTGCCACAAATGCTTTTACCGATTGATTTGTTGTCGTTGTCGTACATTGAGCATTCAATTTTTGTTGCTGCTGAGCAGCTTTCATCGATTGATTAATAGTCTGCTTTTTGAGACCGGCGCTTGTATTGATTTTTGTTGGAGCACTAACCATATTGTGAGTATCTTTATCCTGCATTATCATTTGATTGATAAGCACGTTAGCTTGTTGCTGAATCTGTTGCCGCTGCGGTTGTTGTTGGTGTTGCGGCGACGATGGTGGCAACGTCTGTACTCGGGTAAGAACCTGAACATTTCGAGGCATTGTTACCTTTTGCATAACAGACGTACCATTATTAGATAAATTCGAATTATTTGTTATGTGATGGTGATGTATCTGTGTCGGTGTCGTCGCTTGCTTGACCAAATTATTCGTAGCTGTTGGCTTTAAGGGTATATTCACAATCTTCTGCACAGCAGTAGTTTGTGCTTGATTTTTTGTTGTTGTAAGGTATGGTATATTTTTTGCATTCACGAAATTAATCGTTTGCTGCGGCTGTCCCGACACCGAAGTGGACTGTTTCGATAGGACGGTTAAGTTACCCACCAATAATTTTGAATTGCCAT
The DNA here is from genome assembly GCA_949715965.1 of Dysmachus trigonus. NCBI lineage: Eukaryota > Metazoa > Arthropoda > Insecta > Diptera > Asilidae > Dysmachus > Dysmachus trigonus. The sequence continues at coordinate 64,503,837 of OX454322.1, read as the reverse complement.
GATGGTGGGAATTACCGTTAGTTACATTACCAAGGGAATCAATAAGCATGTTACCTCCATTCCCATCGCTAACCAATTTAATTATTTGCGCCTGATTTATTAAATCATTTGCAGCCAAGTTGATCACGTTTGCTGTTGTTGCACCGGACACATTTGTTGCAGTCCCAAAGCCGGTATGTTCAATGAATTCTTCACTAACTATCACCTGATTTGGGTGATTTGAAGCAGTCGCCTGCAGAACCGCGTGATGATGCTGCTGCTGCTGTTGATGATGATGATGTGATTGCGTCTGCTGCTGATTTATTTGACTCATTTGATTAAAATTATGGTTGGCAAGGGTTAAAGCTTTTGTATTCTGGGATGACGAGGATGATGCTGTGCTTGATGATGATGGGATTGTGCGCTGTTGACGACGCATCAGATGGCTGTTACTATTACCTGTTGATGGTATAGTTTGTGGCAAGGATGATACTGTTGCATCATTTTCATTCCATTCATGAAATTGCTGTTGTTGCTGCGGTTGGTGGTGGTGGTGTAGTTGCTGTTGCTGGTGGTGTTGTTGTTGGTGTTTACTATATTGCGGATGTATTCCAATTACAGTTGTCCCTCCTCCGCCCAAACCTTGTGGGGGATTTGGCCTGCACGAAGAATTTGCTGTTGAACCTCCTGCAGATGATGATCCAGTTGCAAGTAAAGGTGTCTTATCAACAACAATTATGCCAGATGATTGCAAAGGCATTTCAAAAGCAGTTTGCTACGTCATTGATTTTTATATTTTTTTCTTCTTATCGTCTTTTTACTTTTGCCTTTCTGTTCTCAATCAAATACAAATATCTATGTGATTTCGTCGTAATCCGAAAATAATTGAGACATTTGGAGAAAATGTCCAAGCATTTACAACTGATGTAAAAGTTAACGTGTTCCGGTGTAAAACGATTCAAACACTCGCTTCGTATATTAAACTGAAAGTAATACAAACACGTATGTAATCAAAAGTCAAAATATAAATTTATCTTTAGATTAATCATCGCATTTTTATTGGGAAATGTAACAATATTGAAATATGCAGATATTTATTCATTTTACCGTGTATAATAAAACACTTCTAAAGATATGGAAAAATATAGTAAGTATATTTAAATTAAACGAAATAATCGATGGCGAAACTATAAGACGTATATGATTTTCATGTATGAAAGAAATATTAAATTTAGCATTATCTGCAAGGAAAGTCAGATGTAACAATAGTACAGTGGTACCTCAATATACGAGTGCCCTAAATAAAATACGAGTGTTTTGAGATACGAGCCGCCGAGCGAGCGATATTTTGCTTTGAGATGAGAGCAAGATTTGAGATACGAGGAATCGCACACTACGCCGCTGCACACGACCCCAACATGCGGGGCTCATGTTGGGGTCATGTGCAGCGTCTAACAGTTTCTTCCACCTAAGGCTATCCTGAAAGGGAGGAAGAAACAAACCTCCTTGGACAGTTTTTTTAAACGATCTGCAGGTGAAAATGAGCAAAGCGTGACGAAAAAAGCGAAGACCAGTGACGAAAATTAAGCGCTTCCGTAAGCACTTCACTTTTTCTTTTATTATGTTTTTACAGAATATGTATTTGTTATTTATAAATAAATGTTTCTTCTTGTAAATACATTTTTCTTATTCAAAAACACTTAACAAAAACAACTGAGGTGGTGTTTTGGGAGCTGGAACGGATTAATGGCATTTCAATTAATTTCAATGGTTTCAATGGTTGGTGACGTAATATTTCCCATAGTGGCGCTTCTTGTATTAAAAAATACCCATAATAAGACTGATAAATTTATATTTTAATTTGTCGCCTATTTAAGCATAGCATAACCGGATGAGTTGTTTGCTAAAGGAGTTCAGCTTAACTCTAAGTTGGAGATGTTATTTAAATAAGGATCTACAGGGTACTTCTTCATTTGTTGCACTTATTTCTGCTGAATAGTTTTCTTTAAATTAAGTACATGCGACTTTTACTTCGCATTCGATATGAGGTATTTTCATTTCTAAGGATTTCTTTTACCCCAAAACTTATTCGACGAGTCAAGGAGAGGGAAAGTTTACTTTAGACGAAACAGTGAGGAAGCCAGGAGCTTTTTTTATGTCATAATTTTGTCAATATTGAAACTTTTTATAACAATTATAATATAATAATTGGAATAGTGAATTCTTATCTGTATATAAGGTGTTTGTTTGTTATCTTAAACTTTACTTAAGAACAGTTAAACAGTTGTTAATACATTTAGTACCTAAAATGGTCTATGTGGGACCTTATATAATATATGTACAAATCAACTAATAGGTATCCCAAGGAACGCCGGCTTGGGCAAGCTAGCGTATCATATAAATACCCATAGAAATACAAAATCTTCTAAGGTTATTTGTCTCTTATAAAAAGAGCAGAAGTCCCAGTCCCACTGCACAAGCGTCCTTCAAGGATAATAATATCACAGGAAGCAAAATAAGTAATAAGTGAAATGTAATAGTGTAAATTCTGAACTCTCAATCTGCAAACAATTGTAGTGGCCTTGTAAGAGTATCACGTCCGCATATGTATTATGAATGCCTTACTACTTTAAGCAATTTATTTTTCCGCAGAAAAAAAGAAAAAAACAAAAACACTCAAAGCTAAAATAACATAACGTTCACCCTGTTGTATTCAATTGCGCATTACATTTATTTTATTGTTAAAACCCCTCACTAGAAAAATGTGTAAATTGCTCCCAATGTAGCCATCCTATGAATTGATTTAAGGCATACGTTTTGTCAATTTAAACAATGCTCGTCGTATCGTTTTCCCCCAATGCAATGCATGAAGTAGACTAACATCATCAAATAGCTTTGCTCGACCCGGCCCAGAGGTAGCGTGAATATCAGAAACTTAATAAAAATGCTTCCTCTCTTTTCGCCATTATTCGAAGAGTTTTTAGGACAATTTTTTTCAATTGTTGCGTAAACTCTTTATGTCGTTAAAAGTATAAAAATTTTAATGAGTCATTTTCAGTAGGAGTGGCTGACTTAATTTAAATCAACTAATGATTTTCTTGATATTTTTGTTGTGCTTTCTTCTACTTAATTATGAATTTTTAATTGCGTCTTACTTTCAATTTTCCTGACTCATGAGAATGCATTTTTAGAAATAAATAAGTATTGAATCTTTTAGGACCGGTAGTGATAATAAGATGCGATTTTGACACCATATAAGCTTCTAATAGTATGGGCCAGTGAAGTTACAAAATACATACATGAAGCTTAGAGTTGTTTGTTCATTGGCATTCATTACAGCACTTTCGCTGATTCTAATAAAAACAAAAAAGCACTTTAAATGCGCAGAATAAATTGCTTTGAATATATTTGAATGAAACACGTTTCATTGTATATTTTAAGTTAAGCAACACTAATTGAAATGCTTGAATCTGAATATATTCCTTAATTTTCAAGACTTCCTTCTGGTGTTACTGCAAATTTACAATTTTCATTATGACAAATGTTTGTCAAAAGGAGAGTATCTGATTTTGTTGTTAACTCGAATGTTTAAGCAACTTATTGGGACTTATAAATAAAAATTGTACTACATACTAGTATGCTAAAGAGTAAATGTACTAGAGAATACTTGAGTTAGTACGTGCTAGTAGTTTTCACATTTTTATTCATACAGACCACTGAATAGGACGAAATTCTACGGAATGTTAAATGTTTTATAACTTTCGTCGTTATACATTTATTCTTTCAAGTTTTTCGCTAATAAGATGTGGCATGAAATTATTAAGAATATTAAATATTACATACTTCCATCGTTTTATATTTCTCCTTTTGAATTATGGAGTGGATAGGACGATGTAGGATCAATTATACATAATGCATGAATAGTAGTAAATTGATACTGAAAGTAACTAACGAAACTGTTGCTAATGAATAAACTTGGGAAGCACAATCTCCTTCAAATAAGTGAACAAAATCTTGTAAGGTAAGTCGATTTCCCTTCATTTCTCTATCAAATGAAGAAACCGCGAGTTTCGAAGTCAACCTTGAAAAAATCGAAACCAACAAAAAGCTCGAGTCATAAAACTTAATATCCATCTAGTACAAAATCGTTTCGTCTATCAACAAAAAAATAAATAAACGCAGTAATACACCCAAAACAGTTTGGCATTTTTGTTGTTTGTGGGTGATGAAAAGCTTTGGATTTTGCTAGTGCGCAGTGCCCATTCCCATGTCGTGCCGAAATCGAGAGGACTACTATCAGCTAAGCAGAATCACGTCACATACCCCCCAAAGGGAAAGGCAGTGTAGTATGCCATACTCTGCTATAGTGCAAAAGCCCAGAAAACAGACGTGGACTTGTAAAGAGATACAAACTCAAGTCCACAAAGGAAAATATTTTTTTGTTCGAAAATTCCCAACAGAAAAAAAAAATAATTGCTCCCCAAATGATAGAAAGAGACGGGAGGAATTGAGACAAACAACAAATAGAAAAATGTACACTCTGGTCTGGCGATGCAGAGGGAACGAAAATACCTTTCTGTTTGGATTAAAACGCGTATGAAAATATCGCGAGTGAAGAAACAGACAAGAAGTAACTTGTAAATCGACCATATGTGCGCACAATATCAATAACAATAAACTGGACTTCTTTTGCTTTATTGTTCTCTTTCAATTTCCAGCTGGAGCGACGAAACGAATCATATCATTTGGACAGTGGTCTAAGAGACTGAATCCACGCTAAGATCGAATTCGTTGGCCAGTCATAATTATCTTAAATATAAAAGTATAATAAATAAACAAACATACTTTACTACGGCAGACGCATCAGGTTGCGCCCTGTTTACGGAGTAAAATTGTTATAAAAACAAAAATGCTGTAAACCGGAAGAGCGCTTCTAAACAAATAAAGCTCAATTTTCTCATGGTTATTTATACGGAAGAGATTAAGCAGACAAAAAAAGAAGAAACGTTACTTTACCAGCGTTTCTGTTTTCTTAATAAATTTTTGCAGTGCGCTGACCTATTGCATAAATATTTATTTCTTTTATTTTCAATGTTAATCGGCTAGTTTAGTTATTAGTTACCATAACTTTTACATAACATAACTTTGGTAACTCTGAGTAGAACATTAAAGTGATAAGACTGGATTAGCTTCAACATATTTTCATTATTATCCTAGTAGGGTCTAGGTCTTACTATGATTAAAGAAAGTAATTGCAATTCGTTTCGCCTAATCTAATCTAGCCGAATTGCATTCAAATCGTATAGCTAATATTATGGAGTTCAGATACAATCAATTTGTTAGGTATATTTTTCATAATAAAGTTACAAAGTTCTGATCATTACGTACCTTTAAAATTTCTTCGTATTCTGTCAGCGCTACAGCAAATTTAAGGGGGGATATACATTTAGAATGACCAAAAAATTCATTTTTTTTTTTTTTTCATAAAAAGTTAGTAAATTTCCCGTAGAATACGCTCCTGAAACCCTTTTTTCGAAATTCGAACTCCAAGTTTTTTTTTTCATCGTTCCCGGGATTGCTGATTAAAATGTAAGTACGATTTTTCGATAATTAAAACTTTCAACGCGTTTTTCTCAAAACAGCATTTTCGGAGTTTATGCCGGTAATAACTCGAAAACTAATTATCCGATTGAGCTGAAACTTATAGGATTTCTTTATTATAGTATTACCTTCTATATGAATTAAAAATTATTGTAATATTTTATTATTAAATATGGAAAAATGTGATAAAATGGCGGAGAAAATGTTGATTTTTTCGAAAAAGTTACGCCAAAAGTGCAAATTTTTTTTTTTCACTTTTTTTTCAATTCATCTACTAACTGTGAATGTAATTAATGTAAATTTTTTTGATTTTTTGATTTCTGATCAAAATTGCGACCAGGAGAGCCGGCACAAGCAAAATACAACGACTTTTTCAACACCATCTAACGGTCGCCATTTTGTTGAAAAAAATTAAAAAAAAATATTTTTGTATACTACATGGATACACTTATAATTGTAAAAAAGTTTCGATTGATTTGAATAAAAACTTCCCCTTGAAAAAAAATGTTCAAAAATGAGTTTTTTTTTCTTGTTCTAAATGTATATCCCCCCCCTTAAGTGAAAACATGAGAGGGGTTATTATTGAACACAAAACGAAATTTCGAATAAGAATTTTTGTATTTGTGGCAGTATTTAACACGAAAATGTCTACTTTTCAGATGGAATCATTCACATTATTCGTTGACATTTGAACAATACTTTGAAAGGACTGAAGGACACATCCTATAAGAAAGCATATGAATGACAGTTTAGTCAGAAGTTTTTGCCATCTTGAATCGTCAATGATTTTGGCATAGTTTGGCTATTATATTTTTGTAAGCAAAAAAGCCGCGAACTGAGGTTTTATTAATTTATCGACAAGAAAATGTTTTATAAGTGCAATAGTCAATCAAAATGTATGTATGCTTTTATTTTAAGCTTTTAATAGACAGTGTTATTTGTCCTGAGAGCAAGGAATGTAAAAGAAAATACAAAATGAAGTAACTAATGAGCTTATGCAAAAACGTACTCGACTGGCGCCAGTACTGTTGAAAGAAATTCATTTTTCATATTATTAATTTAAATTTCCAATTATTTTATTAAATTTCCAAAAAAGTTAGAAAAAGACTACATCTTAAAATCAATTTCATTAAATTATTTTCTGCATCTCTACGACTGTTGAAATGATAGAATTTAAATATGATAAGAAACGCTTCCCGCAAAAAGTGTAAGCTTGGTTTAAATAAGATTTTTCCTGCATTCAGCCGGTTCAAGGATTTTTTCACTGATCCAGGAAAATTATCAAGTGTAAATCGAGAAGTGAATTTCTTCAAAATCAAAAAATTGAGGTTTAACTGACCCCTTGGTGCACTTTAACTATCTGTGCATCGACATAGTACATAAAATCGCCCAAAGACGAAGTTGTATATAAGGAAAAAATTTAATCAAAATTGTTTATGTATTTCGGAATTTATAAGCGAATAAACTGAGTGGCAATAAGAAACAAACAAAATATTAGCTTCTTTTACTTGTTATAGATAATTTATTAAAAGAAAGACAGAAAAGCGTTATTGGAGAAAATAAGTAGAGTGAAACGTGCCATCCAAGTTCTATCTTGCTGAATTTTTCTTCAGAGAACAAATTTCGTAATAATCAGCCCAAGTTAAAAGCATGACAAAGTTTCCACAATTTTTATGAGTTAATATTCTTATGATCCTACAGTTGCAGTTAAATTTACTCATACAAAGCGATTTCGAATATTTTCTCCCTGTTGTAATATCCTCACATGTTGTTTGCTTTCATTTTCCCCATATATTGTGATAAGTCAAGCGAATTTTTCTTTCAATGGGGGTAATCAATAATTCGTGTTGCCTTTGAGTTGTATTTAGTTGCTCACCTCAGAAAAATAGCCAATTTCCAATTCGAAACGTATCGCTCGATTCTTCTAGCTGAATTTTCTGTTCAAATTCGTATAAGAAAAATTATATGCAAATCAGCTATAAAAGATGAAACGATGCAATATACACTGAATTGGGGGATACGGATCAAGTTTATACTGCGAACTTTTGGTAGAATGTGTCTCACACTAATATATAAAATTGATCACACCACCCAAACTATATTCGCTTATTCAGCGTTTTTCTCTAGTCTTTAAAAAAAATTCTAAAAATTCGTCATATACGTCACTTCGTATTATACACGAAAAATTCTATTTAATCACCAAAGAGATCAAATTAAGGTCATGACTTTTTGAGAAAAATCCATTGGGTTAAATAAAACTTGATTGCTAGATATGATTTTTGTGAACATAAGCTTACGAACTATTCTAGTGTATCCTTCATCGCTTAAGACATTTCTTCCCAAGGATGATTTAGCTCTAAGAAAATTAATGGTGTTAAGCAACTAGGAGGACAAACTGCAACCTCAAAAAATTTGGTTTTACATACCCAAGAATGGAACATTGAATTACTGAAATTACCTCTTAAAACCTTCTAGTCTGGAACTACTGGAACTACTTTCTAGTGAAACATAAATTTTAAACGTTTTTTTCGTGGCGTTAGAATTGTTGTTTCCTAACGTAATAATTTATTTCATTTTGGAATTCCAATAATAAGGCCCCTATGAAAAAGGTTACATTTCTTATGAGAACTTTTTATAAGAATTAAGAAAGAAAACTCAATTTTAGGCCTTTTACTCTATTGCATGTTCATTAATGACTTAATTGATTGGTTTTCACATTGTGACCTAGGCTCTATTAACAACTGGTCAATAGACTGATTATCTGCAGAAGTCAACATTCTTCTAATAAATTCAGACTTGATAAGCCCAGTTTTTCGACGATTATGGATTAATGGACACACCATCTTACCTGTCGATTCTGCTCGTAACATTCGAATTATATTTAATAATGCCTAGTCATATCAATGCGGCAATCAGTCGGATTTATGGAGCGCAATGTTTCCTCTGGGCCTCTAATCACTTTACTCATTTAAGCTTGACAATTCGAACAGTAAGAAACAAAGGTTGGCTATAATTCCATTATGTGACCACATTTCGAATCTATCACGTACCTTCTTTGGGTTACAGTCTGCTGTCATACTTACAAGGAGAAGGCACATACTCGTCATCACAGATTTCGCTCAAATTTATAGCACATGTAGGACTTGGTTAGAAGTGAAAGTACCCGAAGTGGGAACTCCAGATGTATATGTTTTTGCATCAGCTCGCTAGGATGCAATTCAGATATTATGTCCTAAGAATTTATTATTACTAGCTATGCTCGTTTTCTTTAACTTTGGAATTTCTGACTTTTGATTTTTCTTAATTGAAGTTATTTTTTCCTTCATTGATCTTCTACATCATAAAACGACATCAATCTGAATTGTACAATTACCGTATTTCCAATATATTCAAATTCGAAATTAAATTAAATGGTAAGACTACGAATCTAATGAGTCGTAACTTTTATAGGAACTCTTATAAATGCCTATATTTATTTTGTTGCCAAGAAAGAGCATTATTAGCTTTAAAACTTTAACAAAAAGACATATTTATAAGAATTTTTCCCTTGCCATTGTAACGATAAAATCGCTGATGAAAAATCGTTAATGTACAAATATTTATCAAGCATTACACCAGAACTTACAAAAAAAACATCTTACTTTCTTGAGCAAAGCAATTTTTTTTTTGTTGCCGACTTATTATCTCAAAAACAGAAAGTAATAAAGATAAGATTGTGGGCTTACAGTATACCTGTGGGATCCATTTCAAAATATATATAACCTAAGGGACTATGAAGGAAAAGTTAATCTAATTTTCCTACAATTTTTAAAATTTAACAATGTCCCTTTTGAACGTAAAGCCTGTTAAAATGAACCACTCAGGTTATAGTAATATGATATATGGACTTCTTATAAGATAGCTTCCTATTAGAGCAATTCTCCAAAGTGCATTCACCCCTAGTGGTAGCCTTGTCACAGCGCAATTCTTGCTCGTTACCCACTTCCAAATGTCATTCGTCGTTGATGTTGTTGGTCGCATCGCAGTATCACTAAAGTTGCCCCTAATAAAAATAGACTGCTGAAAGCGAAAAATTTTGAGTGACACCTGCAATTGCCAGCTTTCCCCACAGTGGTATTCTTCAAGCTTGTTCGATCAAGAATTTCATAGTGCGGAAAAACGAGGAAAATAACCAAAGTGTGGACAAAAAAGCGCAATCGCCTGAATGGCATCGCACTTGCAGTCGAATTGCATCTCGTTCAAAGTAGAAGTAGTAGTATTAGTAGAAGCTGTAACCTAGCCAGAGTGCAAGCAACAAAGGCAAGGCAGAGGCCCAGGCAATGCACCCGCCGAAGTCGCCAAAGGCGAGAAATGGCACAGCCATAGGAGGAATTGAGTGAGGCAGCATCGGCGTGGGGCGCCACCGCTGATAAAACATGTTAACTCTTTCGGTCCTAGAAGCTTCGGACGCAAAATATCACTTGGCTCCGTCTATTGTTCCTGTGCATTAAAAGCAGACAAATTTTCTCGAATTCCCTTCCTTCCAACGTCCCCCACACACTTCATGACTTCTCTTCGACCAATCTAGCTCGATTCGTTGTTCTGTTCGCTTCTATTGGCAGCACCGACGACGTCGGACATATCTATCAGATTAGGCTATTACTTGTTCCTATCCTAAATGCCATCAAATTCTCGCACAGAGTAAAAAAACTCAAAACAGGCGTTATCAGAATTACTAAAAAAAAAAAAAAAAATCACCCCGCAATTGCCTTTTGTTGTCATCATCGACAGAAGGTAGGGCGAAACGTGGAAATTGAAAATTGCCATTGACGAATTGCCCTCAGAATGTGGGAAGTGAAAATCCGATACTACCAACATACGAAAGAGAAAACGTGTTAAAGTAAAATTAGCACTAAATATTTACTAAAAAAGTTCTGCCTCTGCTTCTTGCATTGCCTTCATTTTGCCAGCCTTTTCTTGGTGTATGAAAATAAAAGATGGCGGACGATGCTCTTCGGTGGTGTGTGGGAAAATAGCTGACATGCGTACAACGAACACTTGCGCAAAAACTCACCTCAAATACTAATGCAAATAAGTTAAGATTGCTCGACACATAGAAAAGATGAGGAAAATAAAAATGGCAGCATGTAATTGATGGAAAAATCGCGCAAATAGCATATTTTTGTACGTTTTTCGTCGCTTTTAGCGATAGAATTGTAAAAATCACACAATCCTCAATTAGCCTGATAGAGTCCAGTTCTTTCTATGTTAATTTCATGACGCCGTCGTACCTACTCACAGAAATTTGAAGAAAATCGTCCTGTCAACAATAGTTTCAATCACTTTTCGCCGCTTTCTAGCCCATGTTTCCAGCATTCCTGACAATCTTATTAGTTATACTATCGTAGGAACATTATTTTCCACTCGGGAAGCATTCAGATCGCCATTTTCACATGAAAAATAGATGGAAAAACGTTCATTGACTTCCTTCTAAGGTTATCATAAAGAGCACGCATTTGTTACATTTCCCGTGTGAATTTTATGAAGTTCTCAAAACAAACAAGAATTATTTAGCCAATATTAGGCATAAATTCTTGCGGTACTTACATGAAATACCGAGCTATGACGGTTTTCAGAATTTCCACAGATGATGAGAAAACTCGGTAAAAAAACACAATTACCGAACGTTCAATTGTACGGACTACTAGAAGTAAGCAATTTTGCATAAAAATGACTGCACCTCGACCCAAAAAATCAACTATACACCGCACAAAAATCGCCTGGATAGAGCGAAAAAAAATGTCAACAAGATCTCCAGTCACTTTGCACTTTTCCTAGTTTGATTGTCTATTAAAATCCATTTATTCGGTATGCACATATCTTTTCACATTAAATAGGTTATTTTATGAAAATTTTCACTAATTTTTTTACGGTAAATCCGCACTTAAGTCCACTCTGCAAAATCCACACAAATTTAATAAATGGCCGCCATTTGTGTTATTTTCAACACAACTCACCAATACCCCCACAGAAGGGCTTTCGATTTACGAGAAAAAAGTATGCGTTAGAGTGATGTATGCGTTAAATGTCGCTCTATTCACGGTAGAGTAAAAGGGATAAAAGATGACTTCGATCAGCCATATTCCCTTGTTGGAATTTCCTTGGTTCCGGTAGCCACATTCAGGGGAGATTTTAATCTCAAATTGTAGATGGCACTGCAAAAATATTGTTTATAATCCTACTATTATTAACATGTTAATTGTTAGCTCATAAAAATTATTAAAACAATTACAGAACACTTAATTCTTTATCAAATATTTATTTATATTGACTTTTAAAATTGTATGTTTTATTTTTCTCAACTGAATATTAATGTTTTTAATTCTTAAAACATTCATAGCAATTTGTAGTTTTTAGAAGAAAAGAATTGAAAAAAACATTGAAAAGTAGGCAGTATTGAAATCGTCTTAACTAAAAACTAAAGGCCGTTTCACACTGGCGTGCTCGATTTTATGTTTGCGTTCTCATGATGCCGATCGCGATCAAACCGTTTCGATTCTTACAAGTCAGCTTGATAGTTTCCTGCAAGAGTTAAAAGCGTAAACCAAAAGTGAAAATGTGTTCTAGGTGCAAAAAAGAGGTTTTATTATAATTATCCGAATAAATATTTTGTAGTAATGACTATTAAGTACTGAAAATATAATGCTAGTCCTAAAAGAGTTTATTTTGTATTGAAAAAATAGAAAATTGGGGATATTATGTGTTCTGACCTCTATTTTTCCAATTGTACAGCTTCGTGTTTAAGCACTGAATTCTTAGAGTACAGTACTCGAAAAAACAGTATTAAAGTACAAAGGGCTTGCAAATTTTGAGGCTCTCTTAACAATAGAATTAGATTGTTTGAAGCTATATCTTAAGAATTATACCAAGCTTATTAAGGTTCAAAATTTCAACATATCGAAAACCATTTTCCATTTATAATTACTAATTTAAAATTGAAATATTTAAAAGTGGCAAGAAAATTGATCGCGGAATAAAACTACATGGAGGGATATTCGATATTTTGAACTTCTCCGTTTTGTATTGTTTTTCATTATCGTTTATTATTTAATTTTAGCTGTTTTGTGAACTCAGATTGTGATCAAGTTAATTCCCCGAATTTTTAAAATATTTTAAAAATCAACAAAAACAAATTGATCATAATATCATTTGAGAATTGTTTATACAATTCTTTAACTGCAATAGCTAAAAATTCCTTTCCTATTTTGGATCACCACCCCTCCCTTGTCATGCTATTTGCACCAAAACCCTTGTCAAATCAAAAAACAAAGTGTCTTTTGTGTTAATAGATGATGAGGGTTTTGCTTTAAAATTTCAGGCAGTCAAGATTAGATGCAGTGAACGAGAAATACAGGAGATGCCTATGCCTATTTTTGCTATTCGTTAGAGTTTCGTGAACTGTTTAAACAACACAGATATATAATTGCTATGCTATTGTTCCCATATGTATAACAGAGGAATATACTAAATACTAAAATATTGAAGTGTTTTTTACTCATGGTTCTTGCACAAAATCTTCTCTACTTTATTCCATATTTTTTCGCTAAACATTTTAGACATGCATTCTCAGTATGAAAGAGTGGAAATGTTTTGTTGCGAGTTGCAAACCCGAACGAGCCGGTGTAAAACCGACCTTAATTTCCTATTATTACTTACATTTTATTTAACAGCTGAGGCTGATATTGATTATATTTTCCTTTCTTTTTTAAATAATGTTTTGCTACAATTCTTTAAGTTCTTTAGTCGGTCATGCTCATCTGGAACATCTCATGGTTCAAACCTTGTACCATTGCTATATAATCCTCAAATCAATAATCAATCTATTCTTAATTATGCAAATGCTATCCAAATTTTTCTAAACAGATGCTAAAAGTACACAAAATTCAACTACAAGCCCCTTAACCCAAAAAACAGTGCCGAATATCATCATAAACTGTTTATTTTTATTTTGCCATAAATTATAAATGAGGAAACAGAAATGCTTTGAGAAGAGAATGAATTTAATCCAACCCAAAATTGGAGAAGTAAGTAAGTAATCTCTACTTCATAGCAACAGCAACTTGATACTGTTGCTGCAGTTTTTGCAGATTCTCCCTATGCTTATCTTGTTTCTTTTCTAAAGTCTCTAAAGTGTCGTTGCATCGCTTCAGCTCCTTCTTGATGTATTCGATTCTCTTCCCAACATTCTGCCGCGAATCTTCCAATTCCTGTTTAACTAACACAGGTCCGAATAACTTGTAAACTTTGTTTTCAGGTCCTAGTAAATTAAGCTCATCTAAAACGCATTTGTTCTCGTTCATTTGTCCTTCGAGGATTTGTCGTTGTTGCACCAATTTGTTGAAATCTATAATGAAAAAATAAGTTTTTGTGTTTAAGTGTTTTAATATTTATTCTATATCGTAATAGAAGAAATTCTTCTATATAGTGTAAGAATTTTAATGAAATTTATAGAATATGGGTTTTCGGACGCAAGAAGTCGATCTAACTTCTTTTAACCACTTGAATCAGACTTAAGCTAGGTTTAATTCAGGCTTCAGCCAAGCTTAAATAATATATATTTTATATAGATTTATGTCGCTACTTTCAGCATATTCCTTAAAAAAAGTCTCTGTGGATCTATTTTCTGTGTTTCTTATAAGTTAAATAATAAATTTTAAAAATAAAAGTTAATTCAGTTTTGTGTTGCCTATTTGTTGGTTTGTTGTTGGTTATAGTTGGTATATATATTATATATATTATTAATTTTCCTTAATTTATCCGATTTTACGTAAGTTTTAATAAGCCTTTAAAATTCCAGAATACTGCGAGAATTTCTTATTTTTCCTAGCAAACTACTATAGTAATTAACTGAAGAATAAATTCGATTATAATTTAGTCGGTTCGTTCTTGGTGCAAGTACATTATAACTTTCCATCATTGCTTTCCTTGTATTATATCCGTGAATCTCCATTCTTAAAACTAGGCTAATGGACGTTTTTCTATGTCTCTTTGTAATGTTATAAATGACCTTAACCTTTTCTATCTCTGTTAGTTTCTTCAGTTTTAATTCGTCTATACTTTCATATAAAATTGCAGTAGAAGCATCCAGAATGAAATTTAAACAGTGCTTTAATAATAATAATAAAATCCTTATTTCGAAAAAATAGGAACCTCTAAAAACTATATACAAGGTAAAATCTCCAAATGGAAAATCTCAAAGCTCAAAATAAAGGTTAAATAAAAATTTAATTCTCAAAATATTCGGTCAAAAATTCCACTTTAATATGAATGTACAAATGTGGGTTGCTGGTAGTCTCTTTAAGTACTAGACTAAAACTGTATTAGGAGTAAAATTCAAGGATCAAAACCTCCAAACTAAAATATCCTAGCAAAACCGTATACTTTTTTGTTTTTAATTCGGAGCTCTGGGTTTGGAATTCTGAGAAAGCAGGCGTTAGCTTGAGGAACAGTGCCTTCATAAGAGCTTCGAGAATTGTGATTTTTCGGACATTTGTTTTATTAAAAGAAAGAGCTCTTTTACGTTGATGTAAAATACTGCGATGAATCATTTTATCTTTCTGAGACCTACGAAAAGTTTCAGAAATGCGTCTGTTTTCTCTTATTAGTTTTCCTAAGGTGGAATTTGGGCATGCAACAGATGAAGGCTGATTTCAGACCCAGCTTTGTTAAATTAGAGGGCTATTGACAAAATGCATAATTGCAAGGTTGTTATGATAATTATGCCACCAAATTATTCCTGCTCGAATATTTCCCGAGGAAGAAGCTTTTGCTGTACCTAAATGCCCATAAAAAGTACTCCTTTCCTGGCAACTGATATTTTCAATTAATGCGTACCTTTCTGTCCCGACTGATATTGCTCTAGCTCATTTTGTAGTTTTTTCTGCAATGCGGCGCTATCTTTATCCATCTTTACAGCACTTTGAGACATTTTCTAGCGATTTCTTGCAGCAGATTGCAAAAATACCGCACGAGCTCTTTCCGTCACGCTTGACAACAATGACAGTTGTGTAGTACCAACTCAACATTCATAAAATACCAGTTTAATTGAGTGATGTAGGGCCACTGTAAGTAAACTGTATTATAGATCGATGACGGTATTTTTTGAAATGTAAAAGTGCAAAGTAGAAGTTGTTCTTACCTAAAAACGAGGAAGAAATAGCGAAAATAATCGAATCACTAAAAGCTGGCCTAAAAAATCTATTATTGTACCGACGTAGCGATAAAAAGGCAGTCGTAAAGTTATATACCTAAGTAAGTAAGAGAGCGTGAACTATTTCGTTGCGCGAACTTTTGTTGCTAGAACTTTCTTGCAACAGTGAACTTGCTCATGAAACAAGTGTTTGTGTGTTAGACGTTGGAAAAAACACTAGGCTCACTGTGATATATGTACTACTACTGACCAGGGTTTTGGGTGGAAATTGAACCCACAGCCAAAGAATATCGATAATAACTATAAGGGACACGCTTTCAAAGCCCAACTTGTACGTAATTCTCGAAAATACACCCAGTAAAAATACCCTATTAGATAAAGCAGGTCAGGACTACTGCCTCTGTAAATTCTTATAAGAAATGTAGAGAGAGAAATAGCATACAACAAATTCTCACAGACATCATTTACAGCGTAAATGAGTAAAAACTGAAGCGTTTTTTCCTAATGGATTTTTAAAGGCGGAACGAAAGGACTGCATTGGTGTCAGTCTCTAAATTCGAGTTCCCCTCGCAATGTTAAGTTATAGCAAAACCCCCGGGAATAATACATCACTACGTATGCATTTTCTACTTCACGGCTTGTGTTTATATGTATTCCCGGGGGTTTTGGTTAGCAAGTGATGTAGTCCGAGAATCGCCGTGAAATAACATTGCTTCTTATGGCGGATGATCCAAAGTATGTCACTCAACTCGCCTGAACTGCTAAACTATAACTTTTACGCGAAAATGATGTTCTACTAACTATAACTATGGAGGAATACCTTTCTAGTGATCTAAAAAACTTTATAGTGACAAGAACAAAATATTAGAGTTTTTTGCACTTAAACACATCTCTAACCATTTCCTCGAACAAAACAGCAGCGGCAGGTCGACTTGACAGCACGACTTTCCGTGGTAATTTGTTCGATGGGCAGTAAGAGTAACTTTTGAGCTCAAATATCTTTAATATTTTGTTCTTACCCCTATAATGATTTTGGTACCATAAGAACGGTATTCCTCCCCAGTTACAGTCAGTAGAACATCACTTTTTCGTAAAAGCGATAGTTTAGCAGATTCGCCCTCTGGAGCGGAATGAATGAGCTCTACCGCCATAAGAAGCAATGTTATTTCGGTGCAATCATCGGACTACATGACCCTATGCATGTGGTAGTGAACAGGTCTACTTCACGGCTTGTATCTGGGGGCACGGCAGTGCCCCCGCCAAGTCGAGCGCGAAGCAAACACTGCCGTACTATCCTTTACTGGAACCATTTCGCCGCATTTTCAGGCCCCTATTTGAGAACCTCTGGATAAGACCAGAACGCAGAAATTTTCGTCATCCAGTAAGCTATAATCACATACTTAAAATACAAAATTTCAAGTCTGTAGGTCATTTAGTTCCGAAGTTAAGCGAAAGCAAAGTTTCGCATTTATGACACTCACTCACTCACTCACTCATAATCATCAAAATAGAACTAGTACTTCCCATAAACTCAGAGAGGTGAAATTTGGTACAGAGTTAGGGTTTAATGGCCACATAAAGGGAAAACTATAAAAACTAGGATAATCGAAGATCTGGAGTACCTGGTGACCCTGATTAGAAAACACAAGAGCCCAACCAAACTATTAAAGATCGACATACCGCCTTTACAAAAAATATTCAACTTGGTGGGCCGCTTCATTTGATGTCAATAATCGAAGGTCTTAAGTATCTGATGAAGAACCCTCAGCTGGTCTCAGCTGTATTAGAGATATGGTAATGCCCCCTTCTACTATTGGTACATACAAAAATCGACTGTCATTGCAAAAATCCAGCGTAGTGGGACACATCTTCTAATTTAATCTAGCAATACGAAAAACTGTTGCTACTTTACAAGAATCAGACCCGGAAAAAAAGAAAAGAAAGATTTGTAATAATAAAAAAACTACTCCTAAAAAGAAAAAAACTGTGTCAAATAAGAAAATCTAATAAAATAAATCAATATGCCCACGTTTCTACAAAAAGAAGTGAAATCCCACCAAAAACATTCTGTAAAAAACTAGCCAAGTCTCGATGGAGCTGCTTGTTTATCTCTAAAAAGTAATGAAATCTAGACAAAGTCGTGCCAAATCTAAGGTTCCTTACTGCGATTTCTTTATTATTATAGTTAATGTTGTGTGACTTGGCCGTTGAAGGGTACACAAGGGTACAAAACCAGGTGCTCCATGACACCATTGCACCAATCTGTCGCCAGAACCGCTACCCATTGACGATGGAAAATTGCCACTTGGAAACCAATTTGACGCTCCAAAAAGAAGAGAGCAGAAGTCAGCATTGTCAATGATGAATGCATGTGTTGCACAATCAACAACAGCCTAAAATGAGACACTAGCGTCCAATTACCAATACCAGTATGGGCTATTATCTCGCTTAACAAACATAGGTAGTTACAACAGATATAACATTACGTGTAAACAAAATTGACTTGTACCCACTAACGTATAAAGAATGTTCAACGGCCAAGTCACACAACATTAACTATAATAATAAAGAAATCGCAGTAAGGAACCTTAGATTTGGCACGACTTTGTCTAGATTTCATTACTTTTTAGAGATAAACAAGCAGCTCCATCGAGACTTGGCTAGTTTTTTACAGAATGTTTTTGGTGGGATTTATTATTCCCGGGGGTTTTGGTTATAGGGAAATGCCGAAACGAAGTCTGGGGAAGAGCAAAACCTAAGCCGTGAGCTGGCTTTTTGCATGTGTGCATGAGTGGTCAGGAAGTTCGAGAAAATTGTATTGATGCATTGGGTCGGTGAAACTCCCTCGAAATTCGCATTTATCCCAGTTATATCATTATTAGGAAAACGAATGTGTTAGGAAATTCAACTGCAGGAATTTGAACTACAAATGAGCTAAAAATGTGGATTAACTCCTAACGATATTACAGTGATTTCTCGGTTCTTCGCAGCCCAGTCTTCCTCCAGCTGTTAAACAGCCGTTTCTTGCAAGTGGTCTGGGGCTCGTGAGTTTTGATGATTTGGATTCAGATTCAGAAATTTTACATATTTTGTTTAAAAACGTTATAAAACGACGGATGAATTGAAAAGAAAAGCTCTCAGAGTAAACGTAAGGAAAAATAATTTTTAGATAGAAGCTTTAGTTTGGAAGCTGCCGTGAAGTTTTTTCCATATTTACGTTGCCCACCATAAGATCCAATGTATTTTTGCCCTAACACTGTGTGTGTGCGCCGGACCACTTCATGGTCTGTAAATGTAGAAGGTTTTAGCCCTCCCACTTTTCGACTCAAATTTTTATCTTTCCCTCACTTATGCCTACCTTATTTCTATTTGTTTCTAGCAAAATTCCCCACTTTATCCCTCTAACTATACCGAGGTCGAAAAAAGAAAAAAAACGCCTCGAATGTCCTTTCTTGTTATTAAATATTCCTTGCTACAGTCTCCAGCGTACTAATGTACAACGTTACTTTAAGGAATTTATCAATTAATGAGATCTTTCTGGTTTTTTGATTTCAAATGTCATTAGTTATGCGGTTTATCACAATCCAGCTTTTTTTTGAGGCGTCTACGAAGATTTGCTGTCAATGGCTCATTTCTTTATAAATATCAATGAAAAATAAAAAAATATATTAACTGTATCGTCAAAAAAAACTATAGAAAATATGCTTTTTTTATAGCGAACTAATGGTTTTGTAATGCAATTGTAAACTCTGGAAAGGAATTACTTTGAAATATGAAAAAACAAACACTGAGGAAGCAATTTCTTTATCATTCATGAGTTGTGCAGTCAAAATGACATTTGTGTCTTATTTTGGTTAAAAAAGTGGTAACGAGCACTGTTGAGTTTTTATCTGTTTCTACCTTTATTTTGAGTGTGCTTTCAGGTCTTGTATACAGCTTTTGCTTTTTCTACCCTTATAACTCGATTTAGGTTCAAGTTGTTGGTCGTGCTACAAAGTAAGTCATACGTTATTAATAGTAATACATATATGCGCGTTATAGATTAAGTTCTTGATTTTCGGTAAGATATAAATGATTTCTTCTTATTGCTCCTCTAATTCCTGCCATTCTCCTCCTGATGGTGTCTTCATATTTTGCTAGTTGTCCAAGTACTTGTATTCGGCAATTCTATTGATTTCAGTTCCGTTAATATCATATTTATCCGAGAGGTAACCGTATTCTTAACTTGTTCCTTATTGGAATATTTTGTTTGCAGTACCATCATGATTTTCCTGAGTACATACATATATATAGATAAATGACAAAACCGAATTAAAATTAAACTTTTTGTCGGTCCGGTCGGTAGAGAATTGAAATGCGATATGTATCACACTTTTTGCAGGAAAAATACCGAATCACCCTGTACATTTATAAAATTTTCATAAGTCATAACAAATTTGACATTTGATTCAATTGTATGCCCATTAGCAATCTTATCTCGATTTTTGTTGTTTATTCTGATTAAGAACTTGTCGAACTCATTTATTCTCGGGCGGAGATTAACATGTGTTCGATCTCACGGAAATAGGCAGCGAGTTTAGTTTGATCGGCATGCCAGAGGACTCGACTGTAGCCAGTGGAAAATGGAAGTGAATCCGCTGAGTGTGATTTTAGTGAAGTCCGACAGCAAGGGGGATCGTCTGCTCTTCCGCTACCCGTACAAAGTAGAGGCCCAAAATGACACGGCCAAGGAAAGCAAGCGTCGAAATCCGTACTCGATGAATATCTCGGACGATGTCCTGCAGTCTCCGCAGCAGCAGACGACCAACATTCACAAGGGACAACTTTCAGGCTTCACAGACGAGGTACTGTCGACACTGTTCGCCGTAAAATTGGAGCTATGCAATCAGAAATTCGAGCTGAAGGTGAATGATGTCCGGTTCGTTGGACATCCGACCCCGATGCTAGCCAAAGAGGGAAAGGAGGACCAAAAGTCTTCGTACAGCCTTATAAATATTGTGTTTGCTTTGTACGCCCAGGCGAGTTATTCGATTGTTAAATGCTACTATGAATTGAGCAAGAAGCTCGGTTATGCTCTGGTCCACGAGGAGAATCGCGTTGGGTACCTTTCGGATGAAATGAACATCATGGTGAAGACCCACGACGAAGTCGCTGCTTTGCTCGAGCAGGAAAAGGGCAATCTAGTCGGCCAAGATTTGTGCTCTTTTGATCTCGTTCTCGAGAGATCTACGCTAGCTCAGTGCCTTAAATCGATTTATCATGACCTATGCACGACGGGACTTCTCAATACAACGATCAATCAATTTGTAACCCTCAGCTTTTGCCTCCCACAGAAAGCGCATCAGTTTCATAAGAAGGGTGTGGTCGTCGAGCCAGAAACAATCGATCGCTGTCTACAGTCTCTTAAGCCCTACCATGGTATGCTCCTTCTTGTGGAATTCGCTGAATTGCTCGATTGTGTGCCACCTTCCGGGGCTAGAATGCTTCTACAACTCATTGAAGTTTATAATCCCCTTAAAAGCCTACAGAATATGGCATCGGATGCTGACTTGCTAATAGATCATGTCTATCAGCTCGTGGGTCATTTAGTTTACTGGGCGAAGGCGACTATTATTTATCCACTCTGCGAAACGAACGTTTATGTGATAGCTCCTGATGCACCACTTCATACTCATTCGCCTCTAGTTGAAAAATTCTCAGCCCAATTTGCAATGATGTCACTGTTTGAGGTCATAAGTGACTTTTCTTTGCCAACCTCAATCGGGCACTTAACTACCCCGCTCCAACAGCCAGCGCGGCAGGGTATCTTGGCCCAGATGGTCTTGTGGATGCTGCAGCATCACCTCTTAATGCAGTTACACACCTATGTCCAGTTTATGCCCAACGACCACGGGGAGTGTGAAGAAGTGTCTGCCGAATTTGAAATTGGAACCAACAACGATTTAACTGACGACGACGATATGTAAGTACCTTTAAGATTGCTATAAATTACGCTTATATATCCAGCTTCCTATTGACTTGTATTTATAAGTTCTCTTGTAGTAATAATTATTATCTTTCATAAATTTTTAAAAGACCATTATATGAAATGTTCATTGAATTTAGTGCAATCGTTCTTTGAATCAACAAACAAAAACACTACTAATCAAGAATAAGTGAACACAGCAAATTATTTAATAAACTGGTGCAATCAGAGCAGTAAAATGTAATCAGACTTAAAATATTCTGACAAAAGGATATTTTTAAGTATTTCATAAAAAACAGCAACATATATTTACGAAAATGTTGCTTATATTTACTAATAAGAAATGTTTTCCCTTTTGGTTTTTATAAGTTTCTCTAACCTCCAATCAGTTTGTAATGCTACCTAAAGATCATTAATGTTGTTTATGGGATTTTTCGATCAATGTGATCACACACCACCACTCTTAATTTTCATGGAAAACCCTTGTATAACAAATTTTCCTGAAACTCTTTATTTAATTATTTTCATTATAAATCCCGTGAAATAGAAGCATTTGTGCCATGTTGAATCCTCTATTTTGAATTTAAAAATTCCCTTCATTCATTAAATTAATCACCGACTCTGATCTTAAATAAAAATTGTAATTACCAAATTCGACGCACCATCATAAATTTTAAAATTTCGACAGCAGACTCGTAAATCAGCGACCCTAAAACCCCTTATACCAATTTTAATAGCATAGAAATTGTTGGTAGCTTGGTCGGTTGAATCTGTCGTTTTGCTTCATAAGGAATAGTAAACAGCCTAAGAATATTTAGGTATTATCAAGAAGATGTATTTGATTGTCTAAATTTCTTTAATACGGGTTTACGGTTCGTGATTTATACGAGGAAAAACAATCAAGTAATGGTAAAATATACCTTGGGTTTTGGTAATCTAAATTAAGCCTTTATTGAATTTGTAGGAATGCTGGTTCCCTGCTCAGTTTGTCCAGCCAACCTCTACCAGTTCCGAATACCAGTCATAGGTCAATTACAGATGAACACTTCTCAGGAGCCGATTCAACCGTTTCGGACAATATCGTTGCTCAGCAGTCTTCTAGTCATAAGTCTAACTTTAGGTAAGAGTTATTAAAAATGTTGTTCTGAATACCTAAAACCCATTAACTACTATTCTGCAGTATAACACAATCAGCATCCTTAAGTACGGAGAACTGCGATAGCAACAGCATCGCCTCCATAGATGACGAGGACAAAATAAAAGAATTGTTGAATGCCTTCTCTGAACCGGACAGATCAGCGGTACGACGGGTTCCCGCTGCCTCGAACGTTGAAGATTTATCCCTAATGGTTAAACTATGGCAGGCTGGTTACTTTAAAGGTGAACACCACCTCGAAGAGATTATGTACTTTGAGAATTTAAGAAGGTCTCAGCTTCTTCAGCTTTTGGATAAATTCCGAGATGTGCTCATTATTTATGAGACCGAAGATCCGGCCATCGCTTCACTTTACTCGCAAAGCTAACATTTGAATAGAATACACTCGACAGAATTTTTAATTTTTTTTGTTAATTTGCTATTTGCTGCGTCTAGCATGACAAACCGAAAGACCTTGTTAAGTTTTTTTAATGCAAATAAAAGTTTAAATTGTTATCCGAATCAGGGAATATGCATTTTTCTTCAAAGATCCCACAAAAAAACGTGAGAGGTGTAAATGGGTTTCGGCTTAAAATTATGCAAAGGTATATAAAAACCGAATGAATTATTCTACAAAAAAATCTTCGTTTATTAAGCACCACACCCCAGAAAAGTAGTCGTTATTTACAAAATTATGTACAATTACTCTATTCATATAGAGGTTAAGAAAAACGGTGCGTAACAATAGTTCAAGCGGTGCGAGTCTATTAACATTTCAAAAAAAAAAAAAATTAAAAAGATTCAATCTAGTCTCTGAAATCTGCTTTCCCTTCAAAAGTGCAACCCGAACGTTGAATTATTTGCCTTGCAGCCCAAATCCCAGATCGGATGCAGATATCGAACGATTTTCGTTGAATAAATTGTGCCAAAAATCCGCCAACGAAAGCATCACCAGCCCCATTGGTGTCCACAATTTTTGAAGGTTCCAACAATTCGACCGGAAATTCTGATATTTTATCATCTTGAATGAGCAAAACTGGATCGTGTCCCTGAGTAATAATTGCAACGCGAGATCGCTTCTTGTTTAATTTTGGAAGACTGCAAATACGTCGACCAATTTCTTTTAAGTCAGTAGTGTCCCAACATTGCTCTTTGGCAAATGTCTCTGCTTCCTGGAATATAATTTTGACTTATTAATTTAGAAAAAGATATTTATTGAGCTTATTTAGCATTACCGATTCGTTGCCAAAAAGAATATCAACATAAGGCAGGGCTTCCATCAGCGGTTTCTTGAAGAACTGCGAAAGAAAGGGGGCGCTTAGGTTCATCATAAAGGGCTTATCTGCCTTTAACGCATGCTTAGCAACTTCCATAATACTTGGAGGGCTAACAGTAAGGAAAAATCCCTGAAAATATCGAAGATAAAAATATATATTATACGTTTAAAACAAAAACAAAGTATAATTTACGGAAATATAAAAGTAATCTGCAGCTTCGATTAATTTTCTATTCTCCTCGGTCTGAATATGCTCTATGCTAAAGAGATTCGCTGCAGCTAGATTGGCACAGAGTGACCTATGCGTTCCAGTTATTAAGACCCCACAAGTACCGGTCGGTTCTTTGGAAGTGATTTGATAGCGTACATTCACTCCATCTGACCTCGCCTTATCCTCGAGAATTTTGGAGTATTTATCTTCTCCGACACAACCAAAAAACACAGCCACATTTGGCTTCTGGAGAATCCATTGGGCGACTCGAAACGAATTCTGGACCGAGCCTCCAGCAATGTATTCAGCGTTGTACTTCTTTATGAGCTCATCGTAGAGAGTTTTGTGCTTTTCGTCTGCAAGTATAGCACCGTCCGGCTTGAGATCGTATTTTTCAAGGAATGCTGGTTCAACAATAGCTGAAATATCCAGAAGGGGATTGCCCAGGCCAAGAAGAAGTCCTTCTCTGAAAGAGAATTAACAAAATAAAATTGAATAGAATGAAGAAATAATTTGAAATAAATTGGATCATCACTTTTTAATGTATGATCACAAAACTGATATTGATGCCAATACGATTAACTTTTGCCAGACAAACAAATGGAATTAAATACTCCTGATGGGATGAAGTAGCATCAAAATAATCATTTTTACCATCTTTTTATTTCGCCATTTTTATTAAGTCAAGATATCTTTGCCGACTAATTAATTTTCTTAAGCGGATTGTAATGAAAAACTTTTATTTAACAAACTCAAACACAGACAGTCAAATTAATTCTTAGAGCTTAAGTGCACTCTCATAGTTGAAATAGTCATTTAATTTCCTAGTGCTAAAGAAAATCATGCATGTATAATATAATTAAAAATTAAACAAAAAATGGTCAATTTAATTGTATGATGCGGAAACATTAACACTCAACAGACAAGACATGGACAGAATTGAAGCATTCGAAATGTGGGTTA
This sequence comes from Dysmachus trigonus, assembly GCA_949715965.1. Taxonomy (NCBI): domain Eukaryota; kingdom Metazoa; phylum Arthropoda; class Insecta; order Diptera; family Asilidae; genus Dysmachus; species Dysmachus trigonus. Next base: position 64,478,518 of record OX454322.1, on the reverse strand, counting down.
ATAGACGCATATTGAAGGTCTCCTGGAAATACATAGTAAAGAATGAACAAGTTTTAAATAGAATGAATATCAGTAGGCAAATTCTAGACGTGATAACTGGGGCACATTATGCATCACAATAATATCGACAAATGAAACAAAGACGGTTCTATCAAAAGATGTGATCAACATTCTGATGTTTATTATTATTTTTCACTCAAGTGAGTAAGTTAAACTAGAAGTAGGTAGTGAAGTTATAGAGCTAGTTCACGAAATTAAATATCTTAGGTCTTTAGTTTAACTACTGACAACGCTTTAAAGTTTAAGCAACATGTAAAGAATATTTACTCCAAAACAGCAAAGCAAGTTGGTTTTCTACGTAGGATAAGCAATCAAATTAATTTGAAGAATACAAGGATGCTTTATAATGGGCTACTACTTTTTCATTTTTATTATTGTTTTGCGTAGGTCAGATTTCTATATCTAGACCACCGGTATTATAAAACAAAGGAATGCGTGTGATTCTTAAGTGGTTTTAGATTCAAAAAATACAATTTAGGTAGCTCTCAAAATTATAACGCGAACTAGCGGTTGGCCGTATTTTTAAAACTATTGGTTAAAGGGCTAAAAATAAAGGAGATGCTATTCAAAAATACGGAAAACATAAAACAAATATTACTTGGAACATTAAAACTATTATTAGTGTTACTTTTATTCTAGGATTCGAAGATATAAAAATAAAGAATGTTTCTGTTTTGTAATTTTTGTTTGACCCCGTTCTCTATTTGTAAGAGATTTTGAATCTATTATATTTCTGATCTCATTATTTCGTTTTTGTTGTACATGATTTTTTTAAGACTGGATTATGCTACAAAACCGGTTATATCAGAAATATAAATAGATTATTGTTAAACCAACTAGAACGGTGCATCAAGGTGAACAAAAAGTAACAAATCGGTCTAGTCTAGTTACATAAATGTCCACAACGCCTGATCATATCCCATACTTTAAAATTCCGGTCGCGTCGAGTTTCGCGGATGCTGTGAATTCAAAAATCATTTGCGCATAATAACGATAATCGACTCGAGCAATTAGCAGCAAGCGTACCATTTAGAATTGAGACTCCCCCAGGAAAAGCCAATTCAATCCACCTACCTGGCCGACGTCGTTGTCTTGTCCATTTTCGGAAGAATTGAATAAACTAGACAGAATCACAACCAGACAGAGGAAGCGTGCCCCACGTAACTGCAACTGACCAGTGTGATTTGTGATTTAACTACATCGTCGGCGCACGTTTTGTGGATTTCCGAGAGCGATGGGAAGATGACAAAAATAACTTTATCGTGATGAACCCAGCAATGAGGTCAGTGGCGATCTGATCGCTTTGTTGCTTAGACGGCGTTTGGCTTCCTGAAGCCTCTTGCGTCATATGAATTGATGGTAAACATGATAAAAACCGGATGAATTACCTCAAATCCATTTCTTTCTGTTGATGTTTTTACGGTGGATGATGCACAAGGTCGAAACGAAATTGGACACAACGACGGGAACTGCTCGATTTCGAGACTCTTTAGGAACTATCTGATGAAAAGTAGATTTCCCATTCAGTGGACTTTTGATACTATTGCTACATGCAAAATGCTCAAACGACTTCCTGTGGAAATACTCTGCCGGATAAAAGCATACTGCCAGCCAGATTTCCGTGATCGCGAGGTCCGTCAGTTACCAAATCACAACGTGCGTCAGTTGTCAGAATTTTATTTTCACGTTATGATTAAGGTGATGTTCCAATTTGGAATTCTACAGAAAAATAAAACATTTCCAATCCCAAGTTATCCGAAGCAATGTTCAGTTTTAGAAGATTAAATTTGTCTAAATTTTCAATACTACAATAATTTTAAAATATAACACAAAGCGAAAAATTACTTTTTAATTCGTAGTGAGTTATTCAATATCTATTAGTATTACAAAGAAAGTGTTTATCGTATATAATCAAAAGCAGGCTAACAAAGGAAATATACAGAACAAGAATCTTAATTAGAATTTAAGTTAAAACTGAAAAGTTTACTGATCCGATTCATCAATTGCAGGCGGTTAAAATTCAATTATGTTGCGGTGTAAATTAAATAATTTAGCAATAGATGTAACTGGCTCGTACGGTCTGTCCGTATAACCTGTTTAGGATTCTATTAATTCATTTAAACAATTTAGTTACTAAACAACGTTTGATAAGCTTTTTTACAAAGTGCGAATTGGTTTTCCCAATGATTTTGTTAATTGGATTAAGTCATACCTTACTAATCGTTCGTTTACGGTTAAGTTTTCTTCTGCTTTTTCAGTTCCTATCTCATTTCTCTCAGGCGTGCCTCAGGGTAGCCATCTCAGACCTTCACTCTTCACTCTTCACTCTTTTTTTAAACGACTTGTTTCCCTTAATTCACAATTCACATGTTTTAGTTTAGGCTGTTGATTTACACATTTTTTGACTGATCGAATCTCTTCAAGATACTCACCCCCTTCAAGACGACCTGATAATTTTTGAAAAATGGTGTTCGAACAATAGGTCTGTTCGTTGACAATCCTGTGGCACCCCAGTGCGCCCTAGCTGCACTGGTTTTTAAACGTCAAATGCCAGTTCTGTGTTTTTTGAGAAACCTGGAGCGCCCTGGTGCACCCTGGTTTTACCCCAGATAAACACTCAGGGTTAATGACGGTTATCAGTATAATTGTTAACAGATACGGATGACAGTTCTCCTTTTTAATAAGCTGTTCGCTGGAGTGAAAAGCACTGGGATGCCCCGTGTTTTTTGACAGTTCTCAGGGCGCACCAGTGCGCCCTGGGGTGCCACAGGTTTTCAAGCCAACGAACAAACCTAATAGTGCAATATTATTTCGTTTAGTAGGAAGTGCTCCACCTTAGATTATTCATAAAAAATCCTTGACACATCACTGTTCAGGCCGGAAAGCGTCATTGACTTAGGCTTAACTATTGATTCTAAATTTGGCTTCGAAAAACACATTGAAACACATAAACCGAACAAATGCTACTATTGGATTCGACAAGCGTTGGTCTAAGAATCTTCGAAACTTTTGGGTTTGACGACTCTTTCAAAGCGAAGAGAAATTGCAGGGGTTGTTGTCATGCACGATGTCGTTACTGGCGCTAGAAATTCACTCAATCTCCTTAGCCTTATTAATTTTAATTCGCGCCCGCGAGTTACCAGAGGATAAAACTTTCTTTATACTACAGGTCACAGAACAAATTCTGGCTCTTTTGAACCAGTGTCAGACATGTCCAAAAACTATAATACTTATTTTCCATCAATAGATTTTAATTACAACAGGGTTGAATTTAAAAAACATTTACTTGTTATAGGACTCAGAGTCCTTATAATTTTATTCTAGCTAATGACTTGCAAATCGAATTGAATTTAATATTAGTTGAGTATCTTATTTTGATGTTTGAACACTTAAGTTTATAAATAGAATGTTAAGTACAAATATTTTTTTTAGAATTTAGTGCTCATTTAGCACTGGAAATGCATCTTTGAGAAATAAAAATTTCTAGAAGAAAAGTTATTTAAATCGTTTATTTCCCTCGTCATTTTTTTAATGATCTGTGATCTGGAACTATCATCAAAAATCGCAGCTAATGGCTTTGAAAAGCTTAGCTTAGCTTAGAAACTGTTAATATGGATAAATTAAATAAATAATAGATAATATTTACCAAAGACAAACTAAAAGATTTTAAAACGAACGCAAGAACACCAGATCTACAAGAAAATTTGAAATGCAAATCGGCAAGGTTACAAATGCGAGCACTGCTCGGTTCGATACTCACTTCATACTAAGAAGAAGCTTCAGTAAATGTCAAAAAGTCAGCCGGTGCCTCCTGTATTTAAAAAAGCGAGATGAACGTTCCTATTCTCCAAAATTCGTTGGGAATAACTCGGGCGATTGCAAAAACAGCTTTGCCGAACCGGCTGTTAATAAGCTATCGTTACAATTCACAAGATGTGGCTGAGAGACCGGCGTCATTCGTTGATGAAGAAGGGATCACTGAAGAGGACCAGGTTAAGAAGCCACCATCCTTTTTCGATAAATCCCGGCTTGCTCCTTACCACAGGAATATTGTTCATGGGAAAATGCCCTACACAGAACCCAAGGCACCTCATCATTTGACCGAGAAGTACCATCGCAGAATGTTCGGTAAATTCGGGATGGCGAGCAATGTTGACCCGCGGATCTGTTTCCCAACTAAGAAGGACCTCGAGGAAAGGGCGGAGTACGAGCGAGTGGCTTATCCATATAAATTGCAGGACATGATGCAGAAGGTGAAACTGGAGAAGGAAGCCAGGCAACAGGAAATTATGAAGAGGGAAGAGGAAGTTGCCAAGAAAGTGGAAAAGCTCGAACAGTGGAAGCAAGAGCTCAAAGCGAAGATTGCGAAAAAGGAGGCTGACGCCATCGCAGCCAGGGAGAAGAAGGAACGTCTTGTGGAGGAGGTGAGGCGACACTTTGGCTTCAAAATCGATCCCAGGGACGAGAGGTTCAAGGAGCTGCTGGAACAGAAAGAAAAGGAAGACAAGAAGAAACAGAAGGAGGCCAAGAGGAAGATTAAGGAAGAGAAAATGATGGCAAAATTACTAGAGACGACCGGAGAAAAGGTGGAATCTGATGAAAAACCTGCTGTTTAGATTTGTTATTTTGAAAATTTTAGGAAATAATAAATAGCTTTTGTTTTGATGCTGTTAGTTTTTTTTAAATAATTTTCCCCACTTATTTTTCTTCTTTTATTAAGTTTGAATTTTGTCCAGTATAAATCTTTCCTAATGAACTTTATACGCTAAAGATTTGTCTTTGTATATTATTACCAAAAAATTATTATTATTATATTATATAACAGAGCTCCTACTTTTCAAAATTTAGTAGTTGCTTTTACTTTAAGGAATGAAGAACATTTGCGGGTAAAACTTCATTAGAAAAACTATTTAATCGATTCTTGTTCCTATAGTGAAAAAGGGAACCATCTGGCGCTTGGCTCTAAAACAAAAACAATTTTATTTTTTCATCTACCCTCTTAACCTTTATGAAATTTTACTTTAAATAAATTGCTTGATCGATATCTCAGCCGAGTCGTAGTAACCGATAAAAACAATTCTCCCAAGCGTAAAGCCAAAGTCGGATGGAAATGGCGACTTCTCAAACGGATATAGTTTTACCCGAAGAACTTGAATATTTTGTCCAAAGTCTTCGTCCTTTCTCAGTGGCTGAAGTCGGTAGCAATCGGTGGATCGATTGCCATGAAATTATCATTAAACTTTCGCAGCAAGCGACTCTCGAGGCAAGTACAAACCGGGAGGAGGCGGTCAAGGAATCTTTAATCCAACACGCAAAACTAAGGGATCTAGTGCATGAGGCCTTCTGCATCTTAGTGTGGAAAATAAAAGTGCTTCCGACTCTTTTGAGTATCGATGCGAATCCTCCAGCAAGCTTCCTAATTTACACTGTCCTCTTTCACGAAGGGGCAGTCATTTCCCTGCTAGAAACTTCCCTATTCCACCCAGATGGATGTGAATCTCTCCAAGAAACAGCTGTTGACTTGGTGGATTATTGTGCCCAAGCTGCAACGCAACTAATTGGATTAGTGAGGTAAGGATTTGTAGATTCAATTAGAAGTTAAGGATTACTGGTCTTCTTTTAAAACTGACAGTATGGGGTACCACGAAAACTTTACAAAGGTAGACGTGGATGAGTCTACTTTATCTGAACTTGAACGGCAAAAACGAGATTTGCTTTATAAAATCGGGATAAGATGTCTTTCCATTTTAAACTACATGGTTGATAGCATAGATAAAATTCCCTTAAGTGCTGTTAAGCGGATGGTAACTGTCCACGACATTCCGTGCCTTCTAAGCGAAATTCTACATTTCAAACCGTGGCTAAGGAAGACGCCCAGAGGATTTGAAAAATTAATTGGTAGGTCATTTTTACAAGAAGTGTATTACCAAGTCAATTTTTCTTTCGTAGATGAAAAATGGACAGTTATTAGCCCTGACCAATTGGCGAAAGTAACAAAGGTAGAAGCTCAGGTTTGGTTCTGTTTCAGACAATTGCTATTTAATCCAACAGTGATGGAATCTTACGAAATAACTGATTATAAGCAACAACAATTAACCAAGGTTAGCTGAAAAAAAAACAAAATGTTTGCAAAGGTTCTGCAAAGTAAAAAATCTTTTCAGTGTCAAGGTCTGCTGACCGAAGCCCTTCTTGATCAACTTCCTCCTTTGATAGAATTAAAGCACTTCCTCTGCACGCTTACAGCTAGCGCACCGTATTCCAAAACACAGAATCTTGTTTTAGAAATAGTTCCTGAAATCAAAGAGGGATTAATTCAACAAGCCGAAAAAATTGGCTTCTTTGAAATAGCTGCGGAACAGTCAAAAATCTTTCTTACTTCTAAAAGAGAAGAGATTTTTGATCTAGCCAAGCGCTTGAACGTTGCTTACAACACCGATTTCTTGGCAGATTTTGAAGAAAAAGTAGCTCAAGGAACAGAGGTAGAGGAAGAATCTGAAAAAGAGTTAGAGGAAGGATATGAATTGAGAAAGTGTGCGAATTGTAAACAAGAGGCTGCAAAAAGGTGCGCCAACTGTTTGAAGGTCTACTACTGTTGCAGGTATTAACCAGAGTTTTAACACTTTTGCCAGAAAAACATTTTAACCATTTAAATCGTTCACAGAAAATGCCAATTTGAAGATTGGCCCAGTCACAAGAAGAAGTGTAGTGTCCCTTCCGAAGATTAAATATTCACAGCTTTGAGTTGTTTAAGGAATTTTTAGTAAAAACACTTGAACTTTACCGATTTTTTGTTTTTAATTTAAAAAAAATGGATTTTTTTTTTTAACTTGACTGCCTGAGGTGGTCTTTGATGACATCGAGGGCTGGGGTTTCATCGCCAAAGTCCTTGATAACCACAACAGAGCACCCGCAAACCTTGCGCGGCTTGCCATCCTTGTCAATTTTGCACAGGCCAGACCACTCGCCGAGCTTCTTGTGTGAGTCGACACGGATCAGAGGAATCTGATGTTCGTGGCAGAGGGCTGTGACCAGTTTCTTGTAGAGCGGCTCCTCGAATGATTCAGCCAAAATGCAGAGCACTGCCTGACGCCTGCAAATCACAACTGAAATGTCAACTCTCTTCCCAGCCGGGTATTTTATGTATACAAACTTACTTGTCCAGAGCCTTACAGGCCTGGTGAATGCCGTGAACGAGGCCATCGGCGATAAGTGACTTTTTCAGGACTTCCTGAAGGGCTGTGTTTATGTCCATAGCCCCAGAGACGGGAGCTGCGGAGGGAACATCACTGAAACGGGGCAAAAAATACAAAACGTCAATTGCCGCTTTTAGATTTCGGCGCGAATTTCTGAGGAAAAACTAGACTTACACATCAACGTCGGCCATTTTATTGAACTTTTGTCGTCCTTAATCTGGAATTTAATAGAAAACTTTCGTTAGTTTATGTGATGGAAGGGAAAAAACTCAATTTTATCCCAGCTAACAAGAATCTCAATCCGACTCGTACCTTTTGACAACCGGAAAAGAGGTCGGTGTCAAATTTTGACAGCACAAGTGTACCAACTTCGGAAATATAATCTTAAAATTCAACATGTAAAAATTGATATTGAACGACCGAAGCCTAATTTTGGAATGGAGTTCGTACAAAATGTTAAATTTCGTAATTTCTGGAATTGAAGTATTTTTTTTATTAATAACACTAGTTTACAAGATTTTTGTTCCCTAAAAAAATTTGCTAAATATGTTATTATTAAGATTTGTTAATTTCGAAAAAAATAACACAAAAATTCTATCACGCATATTTTCAAGTAAAATCGGGTTAAAAATTTAAAAAAAAGTATTTTAGCCATTTTTAGAGTTCTTTTTTTAGAAATAAAGGGATATCGTAGCCGTCCCAAGCGTAGTTCAAATGAATGCTTAAATTCTATTGCTATATAGTTATAAAATATCAGTTAATTAAAACATTTTTCAAGGTTTGTTGGGGAGACAAAATTCTCATTAGAGTTCCACTCCTACATACCGTTGATTCATTTCATTTATATGACAGAGGGAAGATTCATGAAAAACTCGTTTCCTGAATAAATCTGAATAATATTTACTAATAATATATTATAAAGCTATAGTTTAGAATTCAAACTTTGATTACGAAATTCCGTTGTTTTTAAAAACTTTTCCAAAAATGGCTAAAATATGGTTATTTTCATTTTAATGAAAAGTAGGGTTATTCTCAAAGGCTTAACGTGATTTGTTTCCATTAACGGAAGGAAACAATTACATTTCATATAAAGGGCAAGAAAAAAGTTAAAAGTTGTAAACTAGTGCAATTTAAGGTTTCTATTATTAAGTACGACATTAATCATGTCTATAAGAATTATAGTTAGAATCTATGAAATTATTCTACCCATTGTCCGTTATTAAAAGTATAATTACTTCTGTACGTTCTACAAATATTCTCAGAATAAGCAAACTTATTTAAATCAAGACTTTTCGGTTCTTCGGTTCGGATCCTGTTGAACGTAAATTACTTTTGAAATAATGAAAAAAATATAATTTGCTTTAAAACTGCTCCATCAGCTCGATGCTGGCATAAGACACAGTTTAGCAGGTTTTCATAAAATAATAATATATTAACTTAAGGTAGGTGTCTAGTCTAGCGAGAGATAAATGAGCTCATTTTCAAACATTTATTTCTCGGCTTCTATGCTAGATAAAACAATAAATTTTTAACCAGGACATTATGTTAAGCATATAGAATAGGAACGTTTTTTTTTTAATTTTCTCCTGCATTTTATAAAAAATTTGTAGAAGGCGCCAAAGTCGAGGCTGCAGAAAAAAAATGTCTCCATGCCGGACAGTTAATCTCCAGATCTGCGAGTCTGAAACAAAAACAAAAAACGTCATTTTATAGAGGAAGGTTTGCCACGTGGTAATTCACCACCGTTTGACAAAAATCGATAATAAAAAAAAAAATGGCGACTTTGGAAAAATATTGTTCAAAAATTTACCTATTTTTGCACCGTTCATGTCCTGTAAATTTTGATATTGTGAATTTTTTTTTTATGTGGTGAATTACCACACAAAACACCTTAATAAAGGATCGTACAAAATTTTACCAAAATCGATCGAGCGGTTGGGGAGATTATCTGTCCGCCAGTTGAAAAAAAGTGATTTCGAGGAAAACGCTTTTAAAGTTTTTTTTTTTTCGATTTAGGTGTTAATATTTTCAGAATAATCGTGTTTTAATACTACAATAGCTTAATCAGCTATCCCTGGCCCATATAAGAGCACTCCACGGTGATTATTGACACTACAAGTCGTTGGAAAATGAAAAAAAAAAAAACCAATTTCTGAAAATTCTAGACTAGACACCTACCTTAAGTTACACACGTTACTAGCTTCTAATGTTATAAAACATATACACAAATTACATAATTTTTTATTTACTATGGGGGTCATTCTACAGAAAATCATCAAATGGTCAAAGCTGCACTATTTTTGATTTGGACGAAACTTGGTGGGTGTCTTTGTTTAGATGTCAGAAGAGAAAATTTAAAGTAAATCTGCATTATTAGCTGTATTGAAATGGCTGTAATTACTAGAGGGATGCAAAAAACAAAGCAAACTCAACGGGTCTTTAAAGTTCAAGGTTACACATAAATTTCCTGAGAATTTCAGTTCTCTATCTCCTGTCCCACATTTTCATTTTGAAGCTCGAAATATGCAATTTTAAGAAATTTTCAAATTTCAACCTTATTTTTTTAATATAAAACATTTGTCGAACGAGTCTATAATGGACTGTTGTTTTGTTTAATATATGGACATGATGTACACAAAAAGTAAATTTTTTTTATTTACCAGGAAAGATACTACAGCCATTTGAAAATCATATAAAAATATGAAAAAAATCGTATTTTCATGATGCTAGTATACTTCGAATAAAAATGTTTTTCTATTTCCATATTTTTTTCCTAAAACTACTATATTTTAGCTTTCAACTGCGACCACAAATGTTCAAATATCTCTAATAGAACAATTTTGACAGCGCATAGTAGTAGAGCGTAAAAATCACACTTTTTGAGTGCTCTAGCGGTCGCGCACCGAAGCTGAGACATCAGAAAAATTAAATGATGGTAAATTTTCTCTTCTGACATCTAAACAAAGACACCCACCAAGTTTCGTCCAAATCAAAAATAGTGCAGCTTTGACCATTTGATGATTTTCTGTAGAATGACCCCTATGCTTCATTGTTCATTTGAGACTATTTAGTACTCCTCAGGCAAATATAAATTTTCTATAAGGGTTGCACCAGTGCCGAACAGTTTAGGTATTTACATTTAAGGTATTAGTTCCCTGTAGAATAGGAAAAACTAGACATTTAAATTTTTTTTTCAGTTCCTTTTTTATAAATCTAACTACATCTTTTTTTATTTGAATATTTAAGTATTCAAGTTGACAAAAAAAAAAAAAAAATAGTTTTTCTTTTTTTATTATTTTATTATATATCTAGAGGGCTCTCAAAATGAGCAGTCCAAAAAAAGAGGGTTCCATAGCGGATGTTTGAAAAAAAAATTTGAAAAAATCGCATTATTTTTCGCTTTGTTCGGTTTGCAAATATGTTTTTATAAACTTTTTCGGAATTTTCTGGTAAATTTCCTTACAATAGACCTTAACAAACAAAACGCTACAAGGTTTATTCAAATCGGTTCACCAAATCTGGAGATTAAGTGTCCGCCGTTTTGAAAAATGTAGTTTCGAGAAAAACGCGTTTAAAATTTTTGTACAATATATTTTTTGGGTGTATATTCAAAAATGCGCGCGCACTAAAACTGCTGTAGTTTTACGATTTTTAAAAATTTAGCAGATGATTCCTAAAGGTATAAGGAATGATAAAATGCAAAAAAAAAAAAAAATCGATCTTTCGAAAAATTTTGAGGGAACTATGTAGTACCTTAAATGAATGTGGTAAATTCTTACATACATTTTAATAATACTTTTAAAATCTAACATATAGCGAGCATTTCTGATTTCTGTCGGTAGTTAGTATATTAAAGAAATCAATTGCTGAATGAATAGGATCTTGTTTTATTCGTTTCATCCTAGGTATTGGCAGAATGAAGTTTCCTTTCGTTCCGTTTCTTGTTTCGTATTGATGAGTATTGATATGAGCCTTATTGTTGATTTTGAGTTGTGCTTTGATATCTTGTACACAGCTTTAGTTTTTTCTACCTTTATAAGCTGATTTAGATTCAGGTTGTTGGTTGTTCGTGAGTCATATGTAATTAATGGTAGTATATGTGTATTATGTCTTCTTACTACTCCAGTAATTCCTGCTACTCTCATCCCGATGGTGTCTACATGTCTTGGCCAAGTTATTTCATCGTCTATAATCATTTTCGAGTATTCGGTAATTCTACGGATTTCAGTTGATTCGAATATTTATCCCATTCTTATTTTTTTGCCTTAAAATCTATTTAGTTTTTTATCTTTTATTTAAAACTTAATATTCATACTTTATTTTTGCAATTATGTCAGCATCTGTTCTTTTATTGTATTTGTAAATTTTCTTATATCGCCTATTTCTTTTATTACCTCGGGTAGTTTGTTATAAATCTCGATTGCGTTGGTAATGAGTTCTGTACGATTTCTTTACGTTTTTGCCTTTTCCCCACGCCTGTTAAAACCTTTTACAATTGCAAGCTGTGAAGGGATCCATCTTCTGCTTTATTTAACATATATATGACCGGTGTTAGTCTATGGCACATCAGAATTATTCTCATTGCCTTATTTTGAGCCTGTGTAGCCTTTCGATCGACCATGATTTGCGTAGAAAAGTACTTGATCGTTGAATATGTGGTTTTGTAATCACGTACTTACTTATCGAGATTTTTGCCCTCCACTTTTTTACTGAATTTTTTGCATATACTATATTTTCCATTATTTAAAGTTTAGTTCTCTGTTAATGTTTATACACAGGTAATTAAATTCTCCCACATTCTTAATTGATTGATTACGTATACTTATCAGTCTTTTTTACATGTAACTTTAATTTATTCATTTCAAAACACACACTTAATTTCTCAAAATCGTATTCCATTGATCTTTTACACGATCCATGATCCACGAAACGATTTATTTTAGAGAACGATATTGCACTGTCGATTCATTATTTCTCTCTCATTTCAAGATTTCTTAATAACATCCTTGGCTCAAAATTCGAGAATATCGCTGTTATGTATTTTTTCTTATCCATTTCTTCCGTCCATTGATTTGTTATCCATTGTTTATTTGTGTAGAGTATTTCAGTAAAAAGATTTTGTGAAATTTAAACACTTGACGAAATTAACACAGTCGTTTTATCACAAACAAATGAAAACTATAAAACATGTGATTATTTCGTTTTTCTCATTTTTCTAATTGGCAACTAAGTTATCTTGAATCATGAAAAAATCAATTAAAATATCTGTATAACATTCTCTACATTTAAGCGGGTGGATGTTTGATTTGCAATTTTGAAATGATACCCTGCCAGTCAGGACATTAAGATATCTATCTATATTTATTTCGGAATAAGCCGCAGACTTTATATAAAAGTTTTTTGAAGGTAATTCTAAAAAACTGATTTGTGTATCATTTTTTTTTTTTTTTCTTTTTCAAAATGACTCCAGTTCCGGAAATGTGTCAACGTCAGCAGGTTATATTTAGATTTTAGATTTATTGTTAGGACCCTTAGCAGTTTATTGGAACAAGAATTGGAAATAAATAAAACAACGACCATACTTCAACTACTATTTGTCTTACTATGATTAAAAAAATTCTTTACATAGATACGGCAACTTGTAACAATATTTTCTACGGCCTAATAAAATACATAAAAACTCTTTAAATATTTTTCTTCTTTTTTAAATATAAATGCAACGAGAGATTAAATAATAGAATGCGTCACAACAGTCGCTATTTCTTGACGGCAGACTGAGGGAGGCTCATGGCCGACGGTGGTGAGCTCATGTTGGGTCTTATGCTTGAGGTGCCCACCTTTCTCATTTTTATGCGGGTCTGCAGTGTTAACAGAAGACCACTCAAAACGTCGTGATTGGGAATCTTCTTGGCGAAAAGCAAACGTTTCACGGAATCATCGTAAGTGAGCAATGCGACCATGTTTTGCAGTAGAAATCCTTGGCAGTACTCCAGCAATTTGGGGGCATTATAGACCTGAAGAAATAATATTTCATTTTTGAAATTATATAAAAATGTATATAGATGGTATCCCACCTTTGCGTGTATGTACATGGCGACAACGTTGTCAATGTCGATCATTTCTGAGCACCGGGCTTCAGTATATCTGAGGAGACCTTCAAGTTGGAAGAAGCTGGCCGCGGCCATGAGTTCCAAAACATCTCCATGAGATACCTCGAGATTGCTGCAGCCACCGCTGTAGAGGTATTGCATTACCAGCTGAAAAATATGGTATCTGATGTCGTTGATTTGGACAGTCGGAGTGTTTCCATCACTCAATTTGGAGCTCAACATATTTTGAAATCTTGGCGAAGCTGTGACCAATACGATTTTGTGTCCATAGAAGATTTTGCCTTCAACTCTATGGGAGAAATTTATTTTAGTAAATAAACAAACATTTTTATAAAATATTGTTAAGACTAAATACATATATAAATAAACTATAGAATTTCTGCTTACCTGAAAGTTACATCACTCAACTCAGGATTGTTGACAAACTTGGGATCAATTCTGGACCCATTAACAGGTTGTAAAACAGGCTCTTTAATAGGTTTAATGGGTTCCCAACCGAAACACGTTGCAAAAATATCAGCTAATAAAAGTGTTGTTCCTTCATTTTTACTGTAGCGGAAAATGTTGAATAACAGCGGCAAACATTCTGTTACAAACTGTGAGCTGTAATCATCGGGGCAGACTTGAAGAAAGTCCTGGAGTAGCTGATCAATTACTGCATCCAGACGAAGTTCGTGAGCCGCAGCTAGCGCATGCATCCAACAGTGTAAAGTCCAGGGAACTCCAAGAGCTCGAAGTTCTACTGTTATGTCTGGAAGGATATCGACAAATTCTTAATTTCAAGGGATTTACATGAAAATTAAGAAACATGAGTTTTTGGGATAATTGATTTATTTAAGACGTAGCCTTGCATCATACAAATTTCTACGACATCGAAATGAATCGATCTGAATTAGTAATGATAGTTTATGTTTTCAGAGGCTTTTTACATATTTAATTTTCTACTTGCGATATTCTGTTCTTGATAATAATGCAAAATAATGAAAATAAAAGATATATTGAAAGAGATAAATATTTTTTAGCTCCAAGATGATTCGTTTCGAAAACCAATTTAGAAGGAGTAATAAGGCAAATAACCAGACAACCGAATAGTTTTTGGAAATAAATAGAAAAAGTATTTAATTGTGAAATGTTTTGGTTTAAGTGAATTAATATTGAGAAAGTAAATTTTCTGACTGAAGGATTATTATTTCTTTTAATTAGATTCTAGGTCCATAAACATTTCGGAGAACATTTTATTAACCATAAATTAATTAGTAGGAAAGGCACAGTGCCCTCGATGATCTGATAGATTAATAAAATGAGTTATAATTTTGAAATAAGAATCAATATGATGTATGATGGTAAAATCTTAATTAAAACCGCTTTTCTATTATAATTTTTAAAATAAGTTCGCAAAAAATTGTATTATGTGTATAATAAATAGTATGTTACCTAAGTGATTGTTCTCAGCGCTGTGATACATAGCCTCTTGTAAGCTTTTGATTTGTGTCTTATTTAGGGTGGGTGGTACTTCATTCTGCCTTTCCGTTCCTGGTCGAGTACTGCTATCTCCTTCAGCGAGCATTTCTTCCAACGACAATACTTCTCTGCTCCCAGGAGCTAAGGGATGAGATAGAAGCTTTCGGAGACAGGACCTCTGACCATGGGCAGCGGCGACGGATATTGCACTGTAACAGCCTCGTTGTGCTGAACCAGCAAAACACATGGAATCCTTTTGTTGCGTAGACAAAAAAGCATGTGCACCATGTGCTAAAAGTAGAGTTACAACTTCAACGCATCCAGATCCACTTGCCACTTGCAGCGGTGTCAACGTGCATTTATCTTCACTCAGACGAGCTCCGCCTTCGACGTTGGCACCACGTTCCAGGAGCATTCTTACAGCCAGATAATTGCCACGGCTGGCTGCAAAAGTAACAGCCGTCCAGTGTTGGGTATCGGGATGAATTGAAGGGCAACCAACGCATCCTACTGCAGGCACCTCTATATTTGGATCCGACCCAGCGTCGAGTAGGGCTTGTATAGCCACTTCGTCATTTCGGACAGAGGCTATCATCAGGGCGGTCATACCAGCCTGATTTAAGGTATCGTATCGAGTTGTAGGGAGTAGGGTTGAAGCCTGAGCCAACAGTTCTGCCCTACCTGTAAGCATTAAACGGAATGCTAAGGCTAAGGTCGCTCTGCGTCCTAACTCAGATGTATCTTCGCTGGGTGTTGCATTCATGGTGGTTGAATTATGATTCAAAGAAGTCTTCTTCGATGGAAGTTCCTCATCGTGGCCAATTGGTCGTGCAGGACAGTCTACTCCTGGTAAAAGAAGTCTTGCAGCTTGCATTATATCGTCTTTATCAATTAGTATAGCATGCCTATAGTCAGCATGGGCTGAAGCAACTCTGAGCCATTCAACGAGTGGTGGAAGAACTACATATGCTCTTTCATAGCATAACTCTTGAACATTTGAGTTATTGTTGCTAGAGCTCCCGGACTCGCTATGCTCCAGCTGGGAGCATCTCATGAAGTAGAATAGTGCTGTTATTGCGGCATGTGATAGTGCTGTATGCTGAAATTTTGATTGTGCTCTTGTGACTAAATCTTTTAATTCAGCTACACTCCCCACGCAAGTGGTTAGTAAACATGGCTCGAGTGTGCTCATGCTAATATTTTGTGACCCAGATCCAATTGAGGATTGGCTAGCCCATCTGGGCATTGTAAGAGCACCCGAAGCGATTCTTCCTGCATTCAAATGGGCATAAGGTTGCAGTAGTCCCCATAGATCACCAGAGCTGGCTATTGCATGTTCCAGGCCTGTGGCAGTTAGTGTTACTTTGGAATCCGAAGATAGACATTGTAAAAGTATTTCCTCCAAGAGATTCTCAAGACCTGCACAGAGGTAAACGGCTGCATACTCGTGAATAAATTTTCCTAGTCTCGCGTCTGCCATCCATCTATGAAATCTTCCAACTGGAAGTTGTAGTCCTGCTCGAGATGACTTACTTTGCTTCAGAGCACTATCCCCAGGGACTGCAAACATTGCGGCTGCACGTAAGCAGGCTTTAACACAAGAATCAGCTAGAGCCGGACATAGGACTACTTTAAACGCTCCAGCGACTTCATGCTTTGAGCACAGACCTAAGGCTGCTGATAGTCGTTGAACTTCTCTAGCGATCCGAACTAGGGCTCGCTGCAGTAGATACCCCAAACGTGGTACAGCTTCGACTGATACTCGTTCAGCGTGCTCCCTACACCGACCAGCCCTTATCACCCTAAGGATGCAGTGCTGGCTCCATGGTGGATGCTGGAGCTCCACAAGCCGGTTATGTGAGTCGACCCAGACAAATTCATCAGCACTGGTTACGTTTGTGTTCACTGTTTCTAAGGAGGAGTATCGACCTAGACGTCGAACAGGCTCTGAACTCTCTGAACCCGCACTTAAGCTGCTGTAGGTACTTGTGCTGGTTTGTGACCGCATTGTAAGCTGTTGTATCGCAAGTTTTATATCTTCTAGACCTCCACCGCCCCAAGGTACCTTCGCCGGTGTAGCTCTATGCCTAGAACGTGAATGATTCGTGCTAGCTCTGGATCGGGTACTCCGAGTTGTAACGCCTGCAGCAAGTCTATCCTCAGGCAGAGGACCTAGTGCTCCGCCTGGCGAACTACTACCATGACCTCCAGTATCCGACATGCTGGCATGACCTGAAGATCGATTTTCATCTGAGGAGCTGTGGCATTCTTGGACCCTTTGCAATGCCCTGAATTCATGGTGATGCGTTCTTATACTCATGTTAGGTTTCTGGGAGTGAACAGCATCTACCTTACTACCGGCGTCCGCCTTATTCTGCTGAGACAGGCTGGAGCTTATCATAGGAGGTTGCGACTTCACTGGAGTGCTCTGCACTGTTATTCTTGCTGGTCCAGCCATTGATCTGTGAGGAGTAGGTTTCGAAATTCCACTAGTGGCCTTAGATGTATGGTGGACGCTGGTCTCCCTTTCAGCAATCATGCTACAGCTCCCGGATTTCCCATGGGTATAAGGTTCTCCAACCTCGTGCTGTGGTAGATTCGATGATGAGCCTGTGATTGGACGCATTGCCACTTCTTTTGGTATCCGCGGAGCTGGAGTCGCCACCGCAGGACTTTGTATTCGTCCTGATGGGACCATTCCGCTTTGATTCGTCATTATATGATGATTACTTGGCGAGGGTACTCCTGCTGATACCAGATTATTGTTGGATAGATTAATTCCGATTGGACCATTTGTTGGGGATGAAAATGAAGGAATTTCCGTCCTTTGGTTGCCCGATGGCCTGGAAAGAACATTAAATTGTTTGTTTTAAATTTTCAAATCTTTCGTATAATCAGACATGCAGTACATAAAACCTTCAGAGACATATTGATGCATAACATAAAAATTTGTATAAGAAGTTTGGAACAATAGAAGCAAAAATTAGCGACAGAATCAGAAGAACAAAGAACTGCTAGAAAAGGCTGAAGGGCGCAATTTGCAATTTAAAACAAAAAAAAATAAATTTTGGTTTATATCCTAATATTTTACAGCATCTTATTCATTTCTAATAATTTTAAAATAGATATCTAAGCAATTATTATTCTACTCATTAAGACCTTTCGTATATTGTTGTTGCGCGTGCAATACCGCGTAACAGCAAAAACCGCAAAATTGAAATATCGCGCCTACGGATTCTTAACATGGTTTCCCTCCTTATAGATCTCACAGAATTTAAATTAGCCTAGAAGAAACCTCAGTTTTGACATAGAAACAATACCGCGTTACACTTGCTTGCTTGGAGTTGGAGGTAAGTTTTTTCTTTCTCCTGTAAAATCGTGAAAACGCAGATATTGCACGCGCAACGACGATATCACTAATGTAAAAAAAATATCTTCTTTTTGTCCAACAGCAATTTACAATTTACACAATTAGTTCTTTATCAGGACATTAAAAGCATCGTTTTTTAAAGGAACCGAATTTAATTTAATTTTATTTATTTATTTCTATTAAACTGGTATCATTAAAAGTTGGCCAATTTTAAATTAAAATTTGAAGATAGAACTAGATATGGCAACGACTAATTAAATGATATTTTTCCCTTTGATTAATCGGCGATTATTTGATTATTTCGAGAAATATCAAATCACTACTTCCTGTACTTTTAGCATATATCGCGATTATTATTACGATGTTTGACCTTTTTTTTGGTCCCACGATTTCATTGAACTTTTTTCAAAACTATGGCTGGAAAATAATTGTTTTTAAAAACAATTAGTGTCTGATTTTCTAAAATTCCTGCCATTAAGCGTTTATTGGCAGGATAATTTCATTAGTGCCGACATTTTTGGCCTAAAACAAATAAGGTAGGTGCGGGTAATAAGGCCTGTCGGCTAATAAAGCCTAAGTAACAAAAAATATAATTTAAAATGATCGATGTCGCTCAAGGTCATAATCGCAGGTAGCTAACACTCATCGATGGCACCTGAAACTTTTTACGACGCTTTTGTTGATTCGGATACATACTTTTTATTTTATTTCAAATCTCCCTTAGCTAGGCCTTATTACCCGCACCTACCTTACACGCGTGTTGCGATCAGAACTTTAAATTATATTTTAACTTTCTTACAAAAAAAAACATTAATTTACCCACTTACGAGTGCTGGTTTTATTGAACAAATCTAATTAAAATCTTTCGTATCGAGTTAAAAGAAGATTATGTCGAAAAAACCCTGAACTTTTCCAACAAAAATAAATATGTTGTATTCAATTAACATAATATTTTACATCTATTAGGAGGTATTTTTGTTCTAAAAGACGTATTCCACAAGATGTACTTGGAACTTAGCCCAGATTTGTACATATTGGACATATCGGGAGTCCTTTATACTCTGTATAGGGCAGAAAGATTTACCTCGATCTCCACTCTTGTACAAAACTCCAATCGAATGATTCATTCTGTGATTTAACATCCCAACTGCTTTCGGACTTGCTGGCAATAGTATTAACTAATTCTTTAGCTCTCTCATAAGTTCCCTCGATTCGGATGTTGATCACACCATTTGTTACACTTTCAATGAACGGAGGTAGTTGAATTGGGGAATCATATGTTACAGTCGTTGATTCGCTGGATATGTACTTTTGACCGTTTTCACTTGTATTTGCGCTTAAGACCTCTTCTTCTGGGTTATCAGGCTTGCTCAATCGGATTTCATCTAGAAGGCGACTGGCGTGCACTATATCTTTATCATCTGGACTTTTTGTAGGGTTTGATTTTATGAGTTTCTTCTGATCAATCGAATCACCGAAGTAGATAACTACTTTGTGATTCTTTTTATCCGGTAATTTTTGTTCACTAAACTGTTCCCGTGGCTTTAAAATAAAATTTTTATCTTTTACATCTTCACACTCGGACAGTGTGACCCCTCTCAGTTCCCGGCACAGGGAGCATGTACAGTCCTGTGTGCAATACATTTCACAACACAGATACCATTAACATAATTTTGATTAAACTAAAGTATACACAGTTGTTGCGATTTCGGTGGATTTCATGTATTACACAGACTTTAATTTTTCATCGTTAAATGTAACAAACTTGCATCCAGCCTCGTCCGTCTTATATAACTCGATATAAACCAATCTAACTGAGGTCACGTCTTAACTCCTTCGTTTGCTGAATGAAACTGAAACCATCCAGCAATCTAGAGAAATGCACTCATCCAATAAAACAATGGGTCGACAAAATGTTCCCACATTTCTCCGTCTTTTGATGAAAGAGAAATTATTTTTGTTGCTTAAAAAAATTAAGAAATTTTGAAGATGTTTTCCAGGAGATTTGAAGAAAATCAAGGTCCCACGTTTTGTGGTTAAGCTTGCTGCGACAATAGGTCGACGATGGGTGATGGGAACTCCCCCGCTATTTTACACTTGTTACCTTTGCTAAGCCTTTTGAAGGGTAAATGGTTTGCACTTTAGTTAAATAAAAAGCCACTTTCCTCGGAAGGTTCATCTTGATCCAGCCTATGCATTTTAATTAGACTTGACGTACTCTGTCTGCACATTTTGGTTTTTTTTCAACGTAATGATCTTTAGCTTGGGTAAGTGACTGTTTTCGTTTTAATTGCTCTCTTGATCTCTTCCAGGGTAAATCAGACCCACCGATTTACATGGGTTGAACCTTTCCCAGTGGGTTCGTTTCCGTCTCGACATAAGCGGATGTGAAACAATGCCTACAGATGGCCATTAACAGTCGACGGTATTGCCGGGCTGTGGGGGCGACGATCACTTCTTGGTTCGCTGAAGATACTTCCAAGGGAGACTTTTACGTTAGTGTACTCATCAAACAAGCTATCAAGCAAGGAGGAAGTGCTGAAGGTATTATCCGTGTGCACTGATTTGGAAATTCTTGTTTAGAAGAAAACAAACGATTGACGACTCGACTCTATGTGTTTCGTTAATTGCACTTTCCGTTGGGGTCTTTTTAAATTAAGCGTATACAATACATAATTTGGTTAACTTGTAACTAACTTCACATCTTTTAAACTAATTCATGCATTAATAGAATAATATATATAGAATTCTATAATTGAGCACTTCCACAACGTTCAAAGTTTTTGGTCTCTACAGGATGGAGCTAAAAGAAACGAACGGGTTTGAATAGTCTACGAGACTTTTTTAATTTAAAGTGGAAAGTAACCCGAGTGTACAGCGAACGAAAATCATTGAACTTGTAAGGTAAGAACTGCACCAATAGAGACAACGATAAATCGACTGGCTGTACGTTTTCGACATCGATCTTTTACTTTGGGGATATTTAAAAGGACGTGAATAAGCCAGAGACCATACACTAACTTAAAAAATAATATATGAGAAGAAATTAGAACGATTCTTCTCATTGAAATCCGTTGAAGTTAACAAATTTTAGTTTCCATATTGGATTCATCATTTAAAATATCGAAAGTGTTCACAGAAAATTTAAAATTAGCTACGCTGAATACCCTGAAGCACAAATTTTCATGGCAATTTCCTACAGACTTTTTATATATTATTTAATAATGCTAGCATAATTACGTGAGATTCAGTTGATAATGTTTGAATATTTAGGAATATTTGAGGCTAACACTTCTGTTGATGTATTGTAATACCAAAGGGTAATTATTGTTTTTGAAAATTGTCTTCTGTAAATAATTCCGATTACTATAAGTGTCCGCTTTCACTTCTTTACAAAGATATAAAATAAATAATTTCTATACATTCAATGTATATGCCGGACGACTATACTCTACTCCATTAGTGTCGATTAAAATTCCAATGCAATGAAACACAGATAAATTTTGCGGCCACAAAAGGTTAATAAAGCAAAAATCAACTCTCAAGCGCGCAATACAATGTCCGCCCATATCGAATGCAGAAATGGTGGACACGCGCGCAGAATGGCTCGTGAACCAAATGAAATTATTAAATCCAATTTCACACTAGGCAGAAAATAAAAGAGCGTGAAAAGCAATAATTCCTGAAACACTGACATGAAACTGTTGACTTATCTGTCCAGAAAAACTTCCTTTTCAGTCGTTTATACAAGATTTTAAAACGAAAGATTTAAGCGAAGAGCTCGGACGTTTCTCTTTATGTCAGCATTAAAAACGAAAGACTTAAGCGACGAACCCGGATTATCTCAAAAAAAAAATATATGTTTTCCAGTAGAGCGTTGGTTTTTAGAAGACGCTGAAGCATGCTGCGTTGGTCTGACAAGGCGATTTATCGGAAGAAAGTGAAGGAATCCCAAGACAGATGAATGATTCAATTGAAAGTAAGAAAACAGCGCAGATTCCGGCAAACTCCAGTAAATTGAGAGGGCTTTGTGCTAAGTGCGTGAAGTGATCTCGCTTTCAACAGTGGAAAAACACATTTCAACTCACAAATTGGCACAGGCTTGCTCGGGACGATGAAAGTGTGGGAGTCCTCGGGCTTATTACGTTGTCTTTTAAGCATTCCTTCTTCGGAGTTCTTCCCATTCGCTCCCCATGGAGGGTGGAGTCTTTTTTTTTTTTTTTTGCTGAGTCGATGAAGTTTCACTGCACCTTGCTGCATACAGGCAGATGCAAGCATAATTACCTTTTGTTGTTGGGTGATGCAAATGATTGCTTATAATATAGATTTCGCGGACCATCGACACTTGATTATACCCCTTGAGATAGTTGGAAGTCAAATTAGCTGAGGCAGAAGCAAAGGTATAGTAGAGGTATGTACATATAAAGTTACATCGTGGTGTATTCTCAAAATTATACACCACAAAAGGTGTAATAAAATACGTTTAAATTTTTGTAAATATCCACAAATCTACCTAACGATTAAAGACTGCAGAAAAATGGTTTAATATCACATAAATTTGATCAATTTATATACAGAAAAATAAGGAAAATTACACTAATTATTGTGTACCTAATTTTATAACCTACGAAGGCTTAAAATCTCTTTACAATGAACTTTTTCTTTTTAGTATGTAAAATTTCGTGAAAATGCAATAGATTACATCCAAAATTATTTTATCACATCGGTAAAAAAATACGGAAGTTAAAGTAAATAAGTAGTTATGATTGATATTAAAGAAAGTTTAATAATTTTTGAAATATTTGAATTGAAAGTACCTTTTTACAACTCAATTTAACTCAGTGTGCTTATTTTCAGGTTTTCCACCTTCAAAAATACATTAACACTAATAAAGTAAATCATATGAAGTGATGCGCAAAGTACTGCCTGAATTTACTAATTTTCGATTAATCTCCTTTTCTATTTTTAACTTTTTAAATCCTAGATAAAAAATGATAGTAGGGATGAATTCGACGACCCCCGAAAACTATATATATAGAATATTAAATTTACCTGCGCGGTTTAGGACGGACAATCTCGTGGTTGGCGTCTGTTATGCACAGTGGACTTAGGGCGCCAGCTAAATGCTCCACTCCGATTCGTCCTGGGTCCCAGCTGTGCCTTCCGGCCATGTTCCCATTGATGTAGGAGCCTTGGGTGCCCCCTGAACTATTGCTTGAACAGTTGCTGTAGCTAATGTTGCCGCAGCTGTGGATGGTGGTCGAGTTAGCAGTTTTGTTTCCGCCCGTGTTTGGTGTTGTCGTTGACATTGACCAATTGGTAGCACCATTTGCACTTGAACTAACTAATCCTAAAGGTATAGCACCACTATTGCTCAACACTTTGGCTGTTACTGATGTTGCTGTGGCGACTGCTGGAGTTAATGAAGATGATGATGATGATTTCAGTGGTGAGGTACCCTGAGCTTGTCCAGTGGATGCCACTGGACTGTTTACCATCCCATTGGTAACCACCATCGGTAGATCTACGCTTCATCCCCATTTTCCTTAGATTTTGATCGATTGTTATCCATTTTTGCTTCACTGACTTCTCTATCAATCACATAAGGGGAAATGTCTACTCTGTAACACCAATAAATGGAGTTCCATCAGTTCCGGTCAACAGCTTGTAGAATATCTTCGTATTACTAGAAAGAAAATTGAGAGAGTTACTAGTTATGTCAATGGTTTGAATATCTAATGAGACCGCAGAATGTATTCGCGGACAATTGAATGAATGAGATAAACCAGTTATGGAAATCGTTGGCAAAAGCAACGATTATGCCGGACGGCTGCAAGAATTCCACACGATTAACAAGAAATTAAAAGAAAAAAAAATGCACGAAGATCTCTAGCCTACTTAATGGGGTATGTATTAACGCTGATTGGACAGGCTTTCTTGACCGCCACCACAACCGGACGATGTAGTTATGATTCAATCTTATGCTGTCGACTTTCGTTTTTGGTCAATATTTTGTCCGATAATGACCGAATCTGATTGGGATCAAGCTGCCGGGTTTACTTTGGCACTATCGATCGCATCAAGCAATACAATAGATACTATTCGGATATTGGGGCCTCTGAAAAGCTTCTCCAATTTTTGGTTTTCTTTATTCTTAATTACAGTAGGCAAACGGAATTTATGCTTTGTGGAACTGTTTGATTCGGTCAACGTTTGTTTTGACATCTTCTGGAGAGCTTCTTTTCAACAGAAGTGCTTTATTTATAGTTTTTTTTTTTTTTTTATTAATCTTGACCCCAAACTCTCTTTTTGTAGCCTGTTAATAGCCTCATAAAATGAGGCATTAAATGATGGTTCTTTCGCTTGGTTTCATATTTAACATTATTATTAATTTTGTGTGTAGCCCCGAAATAAAGTGAATATTAACAATTAGTTTATGGGCATCAATTAGAGATTTTCGGTATATAAAGAAATAGTATTCATAAATTTGAAACTAATAATTTATGGTCTAATGTTTACAAGAAGATATTCATATTTCGTAAAAGGATTGGAGAACAGGACAGATTAGAAATGTATTGAATTGGATTAATGCAAGAAATGTTCGTACTGACAAACATACCGCTAAATTTGTAGGACAATGTTGTAATTTAATTCAAAATACATTCATTAAGCGATACCAAAAAATTCAGGTGGTTAGTAGTCAGTTTGGACTACTCTTCATTTCGACATGTTGAGGGTGGGGGACTCCCGCCGTCAAACCATCGGTTTTGTAGGACAAACGTTTTTTCGTGTTTGATATCACATTATCTCTAGATTCAATTATAAAAATAACTGTTAGTATTAAAATTTTTACATTCACCAGATCGACATGTTTGACGCCTCCGCAATTTGTTAGCTACCTGTTCCGAGAATTTTCGCAGATAGAAAAGTTGGGCGTCTCGGCGAAAGGAAGCTGCTCACGAAAATTTAGCCTGTTAGTAATCAACACAAAAAAAGGGCGATGGACTGCGGACTAATAGTACAATATGTTTAAAATATTCTCGTAAAATTTCAAATCGATCCGAGTAAAATTCTAAGAGATACACCCTTCGGAAGTTCCGCCCATCAGGCCACGTCAGTGCAGCGCTTTAAACTTTAAACGCGTTTATCTCAAAACTCAATTTTTTAAGTCGGTGGACATGATTTCTCGAAAAGTTATGAAGCGATTTTGTTCAAATTTTGCACACATCTTTGAAATAACATTATCTAGTTATTGAACGAAGGATTTTTTTTTTTTTTATTACAACTAATTTTTTCGAGCCAATACATGGCGAAAAATTGACCAAAAAATGTGTTTTTTTGTTCAAAGTCTGTCAACAATTCAAATTTTAATTTTTTTTTTTTGCTTCGTTCATTAACGAGATTTATCCATGTACTAACGAAATATTTTTGGTTTCTTGATTTAAGATGAACCAATAATGAGTTATGCTGTCCACGGCAAAAGCATTTTTTTTTTGAGAGGTCAAGGGAGATGAGGTACCAACGGCTGAGTTTTCGGAATTTTTAAATAAAAATTTCACAAAATACTGTTTAAATATGTATCTTTGATATGCTGAATCGTTTAAATAAAATATATGATTCTATATATTAAAAAAAAAATTGTAAAAATACCCTTTTTTTGCACCTCTGAAACCCACCTAACCCCTTAAATTCATACAATTATAGACATATTAGGTGTAGTATTTAATTTTAGCAGATTTCTAATAGAAGGCTTTACTAATGTTTAGTAATGTTTTGGTGAATACTTTATAAAGTGTGATTAGTCATGTTGAATAGAAGCAAAAATAAAAAAGTTACACGTTGAAAATGTCCAATTAACGTAAAGTGGCCTATTTCCGACCGCCTTTCCTAATTCCGACCACTTTATATTTCTGCTAATAACTTTTTGCGATGCATGTAAACAAGTCAATGATTGTTACAATATGTACCTGTACATATTGTAACAATCATTGACTTGTTTACATGCATCGGAAAAAAATTATTAGCAGAAATATAAAGTGGTCGGAATTAGGAAAGGCGGTCGGAAATAGGCCACTTTACGTTACATTCCAATAAAGCGACATTTGTGGGAAGCGTTACTTTTATATTTTAATCAAAAGAAAAGACCCCATTGAAAGTCATCTCTTGCTTGTGGAAACTGACAGTGAAAAAACTCTGTTGATTTTAACATGTGAATATTGGTTTAACAGATTTAGAAGTGGCGATTTTAATGTGGAAGATAAGGAGATAAGAATTGTAAGGGTTATTGTATGAATATCCAAGTCAAACGCAAGAACAACTTGCAACAGCATTAAACATCAGTCGAGCAGCTATTTCATAATTTTGTATATAAATAGTTTAAGGTTACTAAAGTCGAATCACTTGATAAGTATTAAAAACCCAATTCTATTTGTGCTACTTTAGGCTTGAGTTTTGCTGAGGATTTGCAAAAAATTCCCGATTTCTTAGCAAAGATAATAAGCCGTATCATTAGGGATCAGCGGAAATTAGTTAATTTATTCAAGCAAAAACTCTTAAAAATTTGAATTCTCCATTTCTTCTATCATTTCACACCGGACTTGCTGTCAGAAATTAGCAACAATTTTCTAGTCGCATGCCGGCTAATATATTTGACTACACGATAGAAATCTCTGTCATAATCAGTTAGCGCGAAAATGTGCTGCACAACATGAAATTATATTGAAATGCGAGCCGGCAAAATGTTAATCGATCCGCGAAAATTTACGGCGACCAATGTTTGCAAACAAAACGAGCATCGGCCTCAGGTATAGGCCTCTGGTCCAACGCCTTCTCAAGCGAAGCATTCGCGTCGCGGCATTCCGCTTTTCTGCGGCGAAATGTTTTCTGGTCAGTTTTAGATTTTCTCGGTCTCTAGAAAACGAGCACACCAGCACGAGCGTGAGCCGGGGCAGCCTGGACATAAATTTTATTCTAAAACTATTCGAATATGTTAACCATCTGAAATGATTAAAAGAAGGAAAAGCGCGCAGGTAAAAAAAAAAGGTGGTGAAAGAGTTAATTAAAACCACATGGACTTGCTCCGTGCTATCGATGGTATCGACTGTCTGGTTGTTATCTTGGCGATCACAATTAGCCAATCAGTGCAACTCAATTTGGTCCGCATCGAGCCTATTCTCGCATAACATACAACAGGTAGTCTGTGCAGAGTGTCGATTTTGTGTTTACTCATGCGCCCCTCATTAAGTTTCTTGCGTAGCGGCGAGGCGCATGCTTAGGTGCATTGTAAGACCGAGTTCGATCGAAACTAATTTGAATATCACGTTACATCGTTTCTTCACCTGACGCCGACTTGTGACATGTGACAGCACGACGACGACGAACAACACGACGGAATTGGGTGAATGAGCTCTGGCATCTCATCGTAAAAGGAGACCGTGGAGGATGACTGAAATTTATGTTGCGGATTTTTTTTCCCATCTTGTTTTTCTCATTTTTTAATAAAAAGAAAAAAAAACTCAAATGGGTGGCCAGACAAAGTTTTGGGTTGATTATAAGACAATAGATTCTCTTGGATGGTCGTGGGAGGAATTTTGAATTAAGATCATTTCTTTTTTCTTTCGAGCCGATTCTTTAACGATATCTTGGATGGATCGTGACTATGTTGCTAATCACCCAACCTTTCGAAAAATGTTCTTTCCAAAACTTAAAGGTGTATAATGAAGCACTGATTTATGAGAAATAGAATAGATTTAGGAAAAAATAAGAAATAACAACATTCCAGAAGACTCCACGTGTCTTGCTTCTGGAAAATACATATAAATTTTTTTAAGGACATGAACTCTACATAAAACAGATTACAGATTATTGTTATTAAGAAAGCTTATTAATCATCCAATATAGGGAATTCTTTTTGAAGATAGATTTCTTTTTATTTGACATTTGCCTAAAAAAGGCAATATTTTTGTCATGAAGTTAGCAACTTGTATTGCAATTGGAATTTTGCCAAGTCTTATATAGGGTATTGGCTTTTGGTCAGTCAATGCGGGTGTCTTTGGCAGAGAAACCCAGTGCCATAGTGATGAGACCAGCTTGGCTTCTCAGATCGAAGCACTCATCGACACTATCTTCAAAAAGAATTTCCTAAATTGGAAGATTGACAAGCGTTCTTTTCAAGTGTAATTATATCATATTTATCATATTATCCATTTAAAAAATGAAGGACGTTTGATCCTAAGTAACGCGTTTTTATTTTGCTGTTTTCTTTAGTGATTAGTTTAAAAAATTTAATATGGTGGGTCCAATACGAAAGAATATAATTATTAACTTGTTATGCCAATTGTAGAAATTTAATAAAAAGGATCCTATATGAGGAAGGTTAATATTCACAAAAAGTTGTGCGATTTTGAATAACTTATTGTCGCACTATTCCCGAAATATTATGTTCCTTAAGGCTGCATTCGAATTCGTACAGAGTTTCTTCCTGTTTGGAATATTTACACGTGCTCGAGTCTAAGATCTGGGTCTAGACCTTATTTTGGGTTGCATTCTAACGGATAACTGGACTGCTGATCGTTGTACATTTAATAATATTTTATTTGAAACAACTATGGAAAGCGTTAAATAAGATATTTAACAGAGTTAAATTTCTCAGGAAACTCCATAGAATTGATTGGAATTACGAAAAGGTTTTGTAACCGAAAACTAAGAAAACTACTCAATTTGGTATTATGGTCTACACATTTATACTTAAATACATACAGTGGCTTAAACTAATAATTAGATAAAGATAGAAATAAAGCAAAACACATACAGATTGAAATAATTGAACAATATTAGTGATATGTAGCTTATTTTTTTTTTGTAATTTCCTATGTTTTTGAAGTACATTCCATAAATTACTTATTTCGAATGCATAGAAGAAAAAAACAAAGAAAACAAAAAATAATAGCTCTTAATATTTTTAATACTAAGTTACAAATCCCTTTGATTTAATAGTAGTCCCTAATTGATTAGGAATCGATTTAACTAAATTTTGATAAACTGGAGGTTCAATATTAGTTTATTAATTTTGTTAGGCTTCTTTCGACTGGTGGCAACTCTTCTTTGGTAATCGTTTCTTCTTAAAACATTTCGCACAGTTTGAGCATAAATACTCTTTCCTATATTGTCTTATACAATTTTTTTAGTTCTCTGGCTGTTTTAAACTGGTTTTCTTGTACTTTTTTCATAATTCGTCTTTCATCACGATCATGTAATATTTTTTCGTTACTTCGACAAGACCTACCATCTGTTTTCAGTTGGTTAGATTATTTGTTTGGCTTGAAATATGTAGTTTATTTATTGCACATTCATCAATGATCTGATTACTACAATTTTCAATTAAATAAGGAATAGATAGATCAACCGCAACGAAGCTGAGTTAGTTATTTGTTGTTTTGTATGTTTTTTTTCTTATAAATATGTATTGGAAATATTTAGTTTTTAGAATATCTCTTACAATCGTAGAAAGTGGCCACCAATATCAGTATCATTGTGCAATTATTTCACCATATCTTCATGTTTTTTACTTTATTGCTTAATTTGTGCGATTATTTGTTTCAGCCACTGTATATACAAATATAAGCATTTATATATATTAGAGTGCTTTTTTTCGCGACTATTTTTTTTTCAATCCCACCTCGAAATTTTGTGGGAAATACCTAAACAAAAATTCCTTGAAAATTGGAGCCCTTAATATTAATATTAAGTGTTCGACCAAGGCGTATAAAGATTTCCCGTATAAAATACACGGAAACTGATTTTTTTTCTCCAAAACTCTACAGCTCACAGGCATTTTATGGTATAATCTTGGTCAATGATAGGGTTTCTTCAGAATTGAATGCTCTACAAAAGTGTCCAGTGCGGCGTAACCCTAACTCCCACCAGCGAGGTAGTACGGGTCACTAAACCCAATTTTTCCATGAAATTCTCGTTTTTTGTCCTTATCTCCTAAATAACAAGAGCTACAGAAAAAGTGAATATGAAAAACTTGTAGGAAATACAATTTCCTACAAAAAAGTTCAGAACACCAAATCGCTAACATCCATATTTCTTGAGATATTAGGCTTTGAAGATGAGGTAGTGTGGAATTTTCATGGATTATTGAGATAAATTGTAGAAAATTGAAATGTCAAAATTTCGAGGTGGGACTGAAAAAAAAAAATATTCGTGAAAAAAAGCACCCTAATATATACAGGGTGTTCAGAGGTGGGAGGTCAATATTGCAGGGGGTGAAAGGTCAGACCAAGACAAGTAAAAAATCGTATGGGTGGGGGGGGGGGGGGCATCTCGCACCGTTTGGCAGTTACAGGGTGATTCGTAAATCAGGATTTTGCCTTATATGTGAACCACTCTTGTATTTCTATCTTTTTTTCTACGCATCGCAGCGGCCCCAAACTGATTTCAAAAAATCACTATTTGGAAGCCCTTTCCAAAAAAGTTTACACCACCCCCCTATCCCCAACCCCTTAGCCACAATCCCCCCTGGAAGTTGAAAAAATTAACTTTTATTTCACGATTTTTCACCTTTCGCCCCACTTTTCTCCGAAATTCATGCTATTAACATACCTACTTTTTATTTTTTTTAAGTTGCCTATCTAATTACCTTTCCAAAAAGGTGCAACATGCCCAGGTAGAAAAGGGTTGCAAAAGTCCTGAAATTAAAACATCCTCACAGGTACCTAATTACTTTATTGCACCATAATGAAAAAAGTCGTTAAGTAAACAATTTTTATGACAAAGAGTTCGGAAATGTTTGTTTAGGAAACACAAGTAATACATTTTTATTTTTTCAGCAAAACAGTAATAAAATAATAAATGTAATCTCGTTAAATAGCGTTATTAGTTTATTATATCCAGTATTGACTCCTAAGTATCCTGACGCTCCGTTTCTAATACCTCCTATGAATTATGGTATAAAAATGGGTAAGTTTGAAAGGACATTGACCACAGTTGAAGAAGCAAGCGATAAGAACGGGTGTTTAATAGAAAAAATTAAGATAAAATTACAGAATTCAGTGTTGACGAGTATGCCGATATAATTTACGTGTACGGTTTAGTAGAAGGAAAAAATAGTGAGGCCGTACGAGAATACCAAAGGAGATTCCCGAATCGGCGGGTACCCAACAGAAGGGTATTTTCAAGGACTTTCAGAAGGTTAAAAGAAACCGGAAGTGTAACCGCCCCCAGAGCAGAAACGCGAGCAGGAAAATCGTCCGATTCAGCGGACCCCGACCAACAAATCCTCAACATCGTCAGGAACAGCCCTGTAATAAGCATCAGGCAGGTCGCACGAAGGTCAGGATTGTCTTCAGGGAGAGTTTGGACCGTTGTGAACCGAGAGGGACTACATCCATACCACCATATCCCGGTCCAAGCACTACAGGAAGGAGATTCCGAAAGACGATTGCAATTTGCACTTGGCTGTTCGAGTCTGACATCGAAAACAGAAGGTTTCTAGACCGAATTCTGTGGACGGATGAATCGCAATTCACCCGGGATGGCATCACAAACTTGCACAACCTCCACACCTGGTCAGATGTGAACCCCCATAGGACAAGGTGTCGGTCGTTCCAGCAAAGATTTAGTGTCAATGTCTGGGCTGGCATCATCGGCAACCAGTTGATAGGACCCTTCATCTTGCCCCAAGTGCTGAATAGTCAGCTATATTCGGACTTTTTGGAGAATACCCTTCCGGATCTGTTGGAGGACATCCCCCTGGTCACCAGAAGCACAATTTATTTACAGCTCGACGGAGCACCTGCGCATACTGGGAACATTGTTAGGGCAAGGTTGAATGAACATTACCCAGAGCGCTGGATTGGACGAGGTGGACCGATTCCTTGGCCTGCTAGGTCACCGGACCTTACTCCACTGGCCTTTTTCTTATAGGGAATGATGAAAGATGAAGTTTACTCAAGACCAATCAACACCAGAGAAGAATTAGTTACCAGGATTGTGACTGCAGCCACGAAAATACGGGAGAGACTGGCTACCATAGACCTCAAACGTGAAATAAAACGAAGGCTACTTGCATGCATCGAAACTAGCGGAGAACATTTTGAACAGCTTTTAAAGGACAAACGTTTTAATTGTAATTAGTTTTTAAGCGAACAAAATGTATTTTTTAGTAAACTTAAGTATAATTTCTTAAAAATTCGAATTATCATGATATTCTGTAAAAGAATTTTTGTAAATAAATTTTCGTATCCTTTTCCTACTTGGGCATGTTGCACCTTTTTGGAAAGGTAATTAGATAGGCAACTTAAAAAAAATAAAAAGTAGGTATGTTAATAACATAGATTTCGGAGAAAAGTGGGGCGAAAGGTGAAAAATCGTGAAATAAAAGTTAATTTTTTCAACTTCCAGGGGGGATTGTGGCCAAGGGGTTGTGGATAGGGGGGTGGTGTAAAGGGCTTCCAAATGGTGATTTTTTTAAATCAGTTTGGGGTCGCTGCGATGCGTAGAAAAAAAGATAAAAATACAAGAGCGGTTCCCATATAAGGCAAAATCCTGATTTACGAATCACCCTGTAACTGCCAAACGGTTCGAGATGCTCCCCCCCACCCATACGATTTTTTGCTTGTCTCGGTCTGACCTTTCACCCCCTGCAGTATTGACCTCCCACCTCTGAACACCCTGTATATATCTTTTGATTCAAAAACAAATACAGTTAATA
This sequence comes from Dysmachus trigonus, assembly GCA_949715965.1. Lineage (NCBI taxonomy): Eukaryota > Metazoa > Arthropoda > Insecta > Diptera > Asilidae > Dysmachus > Dysmachus trigonus. The sequence continues at coordinate 64,445,608 of OX454322.1, read as the reverse complement.
ACTAAAATAAAGTATTTTGTTTTGACTACGCTTACAATGCTGTTTCAAAATTGTGTTTTGTCAAGATGCGAAACGTAAGTGAATTAATAATTTTCGGTATTGGTGCTAAATAATTTTTGAAAATTATTGATTTAATGATGTTTCCATTGTTTTTACAACGTTTTATCTCTCAGGGCTTGTCTTTTCGCCAGTCCAGATTGCCTCTGGTTACACAGTAGCGGTAGCCAGTTTCGCAAATTGAAACATTTTCAGAGATTTCGTGCAGCCTTTGAAGGGCCCTTGCGTTGGAGAAAGATGCGCCGCGTCCAGCCGCAAATTATCGATGCCACTCAGCTTCACTTTCGACAATTACTCATTTGGCCGTGGCAGGATCACGGCAGCCCTAATTTATGCATGCGTCGAATAAAGCAGACATTCGGAATTATTTACGGGGCTCATATGTACATCGATTGAGTATCGCCAATGTATCATGTGGCCCAGATAGGATCAGGAAACGGTCAGTTGATTAATGAACCGATCATAAGGCACAATAAATCGAGGAATTCGCGGCAGCCCGCGACGCGCTGCTACTCGACTCACTGTCCAGCATTTTTCACCTTTCTCCGTGTAGTTCGTCTCATTGGGGCGGACCAGCCGGACTTAATGCTTCTTTAATGTTGGGCCTTCTTTCTTTTTATGACCTGCGGTGCAGAGTATTTGTTTTTTAATTTTCAGTTTCCTTCATATGCGTCAATTAAGGTCACATTTTTGTCCGATGATGAATCTGAGAGGAGTCTCTCTGCATTCATAAGACACTGTGGTCAGCAACTGGTCTTCTTTGAAATTCTTCGTAAAAAGATCGATGCCGGGATCGAATCTGATCAGCTAAAGGACGTGCTTATGACACTGTACCCGCGGGGCTGGGAAGAAGTTCGTGCTGATTAGTTTGTGTGCAATCAGCCTGCGCTGGGGAATCAGCAGCGCAACGACGCACGGCGGCGCAGTAGTGGACCAGCGCCCGTGATTAGTTTCCGCACTAGCAAACTGGCAGTGGTTTTCTTCATTAATTCTTGAGTTATGCTGCGTTCTTTGAATGTGGGTGAAGAGGCATTCTGAGACCCTTTCAGGTTTTACTGCGGCGGCGGCTGGTTGCTGGTTGCTGGTTGCTGCACGTACTTGCACCTCGGGCTCCGCGATCTCTCCAGGTATAAGGGGGCAAAATCCATCGGCATAACGGTCTCAATGTGGGGTACACTGCAGTGCTCTTAGTCAGTTCGAGGTGATATTTTTAAGCACGGTGTAAAAGTACGATAATAATAAGACCTGAGATGTGGCGATCAGTTAACGCTGGCGAGGCGCGCTCAGCTGCTGATCCAGCCCCGCGGATAGTTGAAGCATCAGCAGCAGCGAATGAGCGCGAATGGAAATTCCCTGTTTTAATGCCGCAACCATAAAACTGTTCTTGGTATTTATGGAGATTTTAATTACATAGTCTTAGCCTTTTGGTGATTGCTTTCCTACATGAGGCCACATTTCAGGCGGTATAGGGAACGTAGTTGTGCTTGCATGATGCCGATAATAAGCCTTCACGATGACAGCCCGTTGGAGGTGTTATGTAACTCTGTGAGCAGTTTCCGCAGCCGTGTTTGCCATTATCCTCGAATTGAGTGCCGCATTTGCCTTTAGCTATCCTTTGGGCACTTCCTACATTCCAATTAGTGGGAAATTTATTTCATTTTAATTATGTTCTTAAAGCGCAGTCGAAATCAAGTTCCTCACTTAAGTCTTTTGTTTCAGATATATATTTATGATTTGCTCCTACATTACATTTATACATATATGCCGCATTACAAATTGATTTATTGCCATAGTAAAGACTATTGAGGAAATTATTAAATATTCATCTTGTTATGACACAGAAATATATGAAACGTCTTAGCTTGAATTGGGATCACGTGAAACTTGCAGCTTCTCCTATTTAGATGAAAAGAAACTTTTGTTTAGAATTAACATTTATTAACAATTTCCCACAAGTTAACAGGAACATAACTGCAAATCTTGAAGTGAAAAATGTACAAAATAATTTTTGACATCAAATTTTTGTGTAAGCTTAGAGAATATATAGAGCAGGATAAGATACACTGTATAAAATACGTGTACATGAATGAAGCATTCCCCTCGAGAGGGCAGATGGTTTACTCGTAAAATGACAAGAGAAGGGACCAAAATAGCAGCTTACTTGTCATTTGGGTTATTACGTTGACGCGAGTTTGGTTTGTGATACTTTGCTATTTCAAATTGATTTGCAGTGTTTTTTTGTTAACTAAACAGAATAGTGCTTTATTGTGTGCTTATTGAACAACTACAGCAACAATTCCTCATATCAGGCAAGTAAATCGTTCGATTACTCGATATATTAACATTATAGTGTTTGATGAGGTTAATTTTTATACTAGACTAATATGGAGAATTTAAATGAACCATCTTTTAAAATTCTCCGCACTACATTATTAATTGAATTATCCGTATTTGTGAAAAATGTATGAAGATTTCTTTTTGGCAGCGATTGTAGATGTATGAGAAAAAAGATTATTATTTAATATTATTATTTATTATTACAGGTGGTAATCTTAAATTAGGCACCTGCACTATGGAATGACGCACTCGAACAACAGAGTTCCATATGGCGCACTCGGTTAAAAAAAAGCCTTCTTAAAAGAATATATTATAAGATCTATATTTTAAGATTTTTATGAGAAAATTTCATTTCTGTTTCAGTTATACAATTTTACTTTTGGGGAAGGAGTAAAACTATGATATGAATATGGTCTATCTAAATAATTTTTAATTAGTTTTACAATTGTTGGTACATATAGACAAAAAAGAGATACTATAGAATCAGTAGAGTAAATTACTCTAGTGTAAAAGAAATCTAGTTTATTTATTTCTATTTTGAGTAGTAGCTGTAATGGAGCTATTTTTGTAGAAAAAATTAGGTATTCAGTCTTTCTTATTTGTCAGAACAAAAAGTTTGAAAAGGAAATTTATGTAAGACAATAACAAAATAAATAAAGATTAATTTAAATTAAATAATAACACAAAAGATCCTGAGGAGTTAAGTTTTTAAGAATAAAAAGAAGACCACCAAAGAATTAAAAGTATTTTGGTTTTTGATTCTCATTTTGAGAAGTCTCAATTACGATTTACAATTTAAGTATGTCAAAATCTTTGTTTGATGGAATATTCCTCTGGATTTTCTTCAGAAATTCAAATATGATAAGTTATGTTTAAATTTTCATCAGCGATTTTTTATATGGTATAAATTCTCACAAAGAATCCGAAAGAATTGTGAAAAACCTTCTTTTACTTCTTCTACACTTGAATGTATTATTACACCTGACAACTTCATCAAATGCGTGCTTGTCAGGAAAGATTCCCATTCACTTAATAGCTGATTTCCAATCAAGCATTAATATGTACTTAATTTATTTTCCATATACATCGATTTGTTTAATCCAAGCTGTCGAGAATTATCTCTAGATTCAAAATATGTATCATTATTAATTTCATGAAGTTTTAAATTCTTTACTGAATCTTAAATAAAAAAGGATTTTGTCAAATTGTTTTCTATCTTTGGGATTTTGTTTTTGTAGTGGATTGAATCCTGCTATCCATAAGATTCAGAAAATACTAATTAAAATAAAAGAAAAAATGATATTGTTACATTATTTCATGTCTAGTTATTTTATAATTGATAATGTTCTAAATGTAATTAACTTAAGAAATACTGTTGCGATAAAGGTCTGATAAATGATGTACATTCATAAACCTAGACAATGCCCCACAAATATCTTTTTAAAGCACTAACTCTTAAGAGATCAGTGATAATATCTTACGTGACAGAAATAAAATGCTGCGGAATAAATGACAATACAAATTATGCAAATTAAGTGAATTAATTTTAAATCTGTCGAGGTATAATTTGTGCGTTTCAGCGTTTTTTTCTTACTTATACACAATAAGTTTGTCTGTTTTAAAAAAGTGTTGGGACCCTGAGGGCTATCATAATTGCTGTTTTCGAGAATTTTTTCCTGAAAGGCGATTTAGGCTATACTAATTAGAAATTTTTTTACAAATTTCCCACTCTCCGTTGAAATTATGAAGAAAAAAAAAATGTTCCATTTTCAACGGATCAAAATCGCGACCTATGCATACAAATTATATCTGATCTTCTCACCTGGCCTAGAACGAAACAGCAATTTAAGAATCTTTTGGGCGCTGTAACGACCTCTTCACCGCTGACATTTTCCGGCTTTTTTTTTTCATCGGCATTCGGGTTGAATAGATTCTGGGGATTTAGGCAAAAATAGAAATAAAAAAGACGTTAAACGCAGTGCTTCAGAGCATAACCAGTTTTGGGGAATTCTTTTTTACCGCCCGCTGAACGCACATAACAGCTGAAATTGGATGTTTGGGTTCGTAGGCCTGAGCGAGTTGATGATCGTGAGGTGCTTAGATTCCACTGATCCATAAAAAAAAACAAAAAAAAAATTTTGGGCAAATAGAAAAGGTAATATAAAAGATACAGGAGAAGGGAAAATGGGAAAATTGAAAATAAATCAAAAAAATCTCCTCGAGGAATTTCTTGAGGTCAGATCTAAGATCAGAGAGTGGTAAAGTGGATCCGATCCGCTCCGATCAGTTGAAAGCTGGAACCCGTTCCACAGTCCTCCAGGCCTGTAAATGATTTCTGTCAGGTAAAACTAATAACAGGGTGACACGGCGGCGACGACACGGGGATTACGTGTGCCAGAGAGCTGGAGCGATTGCATAAATTCGTCTTTTCATATCTCCCGCATGACAGCTAGCCAAATAGCATCGTGACATGCTATCGGAGCACGCGGGGAAATGCCCACTCGCGGAATGGATCGGAATGGCCATAAGATGGACAAATGGAATGAATCGGTGTGGAATGCAGGGAATTATTATTGGCACGTCAATAAAATCACTTAAGCCAGAGCTCAACGACTTCACGGTTGAACAATGTGTCCGACCACAGCCGCTTAAGATATAAGCGCGACGCGACGGTGGCGAACGTTTTTCTTCTCGTTTTTTAAATGTTTCGGCTCCACGGTTGGGGCGATTCCGATAAAGGAGACTTGTGGAATGTGACGAATAACGGATGGTATTATTGATCGGAATAAATTTCTCGATAATTGATGCATAATTGAGAAGTGGATAAATTAATCCAGCAGGAATTTCCAATTCTCGGATCAATACGGCGAGAAGCTTGACTTTAATAAGGCAATAACACCTTCAACGGATTATAGAAAGTTTGCTCAAAAGGTAACGCATAACTACAAAGCTTTTGAAATTGTCAGATAATAAAATACTATATATAGCGTAAAGCATTGTTTTTTTTAATAACTGGTAACACAGTGGTCTAAAATCCCGAAAAAATCAACTTTCGAAAGTAATCCTTTATTTAAATATACATTTTTTTTTATTCCTAAGAGTCTGTAACGATATTTTTTGGTTGAAATATTACCATTCGTTCATGTACAAGGTCTGCTACACTCTTAAAGTTGTACAATTTGCAGCAGAAAAACATATCATTATGATGCAGTTAATTTGGTTTTGCGTTTAAGGCGCTGTTTTCGAAATAAACTTACAGAAAAGTTACCAGTCAACATATAAATGAAAGTAAAAGCATTGACCTTTCCAATAATACAGTGTAAAGGTTAGACCGATTTACAAGGTGAAGCTCACAGGGTATCATCATTATCATTAAAAAATTTACAGCTGATTCTCCTTAGTCTATTTTAAATTAAGCTAAAAAAACGATATCAAACGACATGGGCGTCGTGCATACCATGTAATAGCTCAATAAGTGCACATAAAGGAGCAATCTTTTTGCCTTGACAATGACTTCTTGACACAAATTTAGGAAATATCCCATTTTAATGTTTTAGGGGTGCTGACTCCGTTTTAGGGGTTAATTCTTCCATCGGGGTTGAAGGGACTGGAGGGGTAGTTCTTCCTTTATTATCACAAATTACTCTAATCTTTAATAACAATATGGACAATATCGTTTAATATGTTTTCGAGACCATGGCATTAATTTTTGAGGTTACTGCTACCTAGGGGTTGAAGAGGTGAAGGTAGGAGGAGTAGTTTTTTCTAAACTAGTAGCTAGTAGCAAAATACATATTGTTTTCGGGAACATGAGAAGAACGTTCTCGAAAACATATGAAACGATGATATGCATCCTGTTATTTTCGATAATCTGGAAAAAACTACACCCTCTATCTTCACTCCTTAGTAAAAAATAACCCCACAAATGGATAAGGTATCCTCAAAAACTTAAAAATTGTTTGGTTGTGGACAGCAGCAGTTATTTTATATATTAGTTTAGGGTTTCAGTTACAATGCTTAAATAGTTCTAAATGTATGCTCTTTTTAGCGACTAATATAATAAAATAAAATATAGATTTTTTCCATTATAGTAGCTCTTAAATACTGCCTGTGTTATCAAAACTACTTTGTGGTCAATAACATTTCAAAAATCTCTACTAGGTTCAAACATTGTTCAGTTTCACAAAAATAGAAGTGTAGTTTTAGGATTATGATCCCATTTTTATAAGCTTAATATGAAAGGCCATCCACGGTCTCTGAATGTCAATAAAAGTAAAAACTCTCAAAAACATATTGAATTATTCTGAAATGAACCCTACTATCTATTGCTGGTTAGCATTATAAACATTACTTATATGACCACAATGCAGGCTAGGCAAACATAAAATTTATAGAACATTCGAGACACACAGCTGAACAAAAGAAAATCTAAATAATTCAAACCCTGAAGTTAATTGAAGCAAAGAGTGGGACTACCATCAATAAAAACACCCTTTTCTGAACATAAGGTAAGCAACTACGATTTGAAAATATTTCCAGATTTACTGATCTCACTGACGACGCCAGTATACGTAAACATGTGTGCATTAAAAAAGTTGTTGTTCAAAAATCTTTATAGTCCTAGTTACACATAGTATTTATTCTGACATGTTTGTCATTGAACTCAATAAGAAATATAATTTTTAGAAAACATTCTAGGGGATTGCTCAGTAGATCGTACCCATAAAAGGTATATTCTAGATGTCTAAAAACATATTTGTCATGAATAGTATTTCAAAAATGTCATCCTTGCACAAAGTCGAGTCGCATGTCATCCCAGACGAAATAAACATGTAACAACGGTGGGCAATTAGTCGTTACATGTTTCCTATTAGCAATTATGATCATGGTCCATAAAAACTGCAGCTGCATTTAGCGAATTGCTTTTCCAACTATAATGCGCCTCCGGGTATCCGTATTGTAACATGATACCATATAAAATTAAAACAAACAAAGACCTCAACCAGACAAGTTTTTCGGTTCAAATGTGAACAGCCAATGCCAATAGGTGCAATAGTTTCACAACCGATGAATTCCATAAAATCACCATCCATAAAATATCTGCCAGCCAACACGAGGGGAGTCCTCGATCGCGCTGAGATCGCGGCATAGTTTGCTGCCATGTCAAATGTCGGGGCATAGTCGCACCAACGATCGACGTCGAGAAAAGTTCCTTTTCATAAGGCAGGCAGTAGGCACACACCTTAAGACATATTGTCTGTCTGTCTGTCTATTTTCGCGCTCTGCCTTGCGCTATGGGTTTCCTCACGAGAGCCAGGGACAAAAAAATCGTGACCATCACCCGGGTATTATTGCTGTTTGCCTCTATGCATCGGAATTGCGATCGGGGCTATATTTTTGTCGATGATCGAGCCTTCGTTATGTTGGCCAAGATGCTCGACGTTGCCAAACATGTTCGATTCGATCGTGTCGTGCTGGCCCGTCGTAATTAGCATAAGTAGAAAGTTTACTTAGCACTTGCCCGATCGTATAAGAAAACGATAGTTGCGAAGGCAGACCAGGCCCTAAATGTAAGCAGAAGCAGACCCGCAATCCTGCATATTGATTGGAATATTTTATCGTCATGTAGAGATATAGGGTTGCCATCTTTTTGTACAGCATCCAATACAACAAATTATGTAAAAACAATTTATACCTATACTACAAAGTATTCAACAATAATAACAATAGAATAAAGCAAATTAGTATTATCACTTTCAACTCAAAATCGATTAATAATGCAAATTATAAATACAAAATTTGTAGTATTGGTTCGCTAAAAAACTGAACTACCAGCGCACCAATTTTCATGAAAATTCTCTTAGTTTTCTGTCACTAAAATATATGTATATAGCTAAAATTTTATAAATTTCAAGAGTAGACTTGAAATAAGTGTACCGAAAATTCCATACCTTCATCTTGCCAAAGTCATTTATAAAGAGCAGAACATAAAAAACTTCAACTTCAACTTCAAACTTGTCCAGCATTCGAAATACTTAAATTGATAATACTGTTCACTAGAAATGACACTCGAAATGTTGGAAACTTCACTTGAAAACACTAAAAATAATTTGAAAAATGTATAGTCTAAGCATTAAAACCTTCGATGGGGGGCTTCAATCGCTTGGTTGATAATACGATACGCTGGCGGCAAGGCGTTAGAGGTTGTGGGTTCAATTCCCACTAGAAACCCTGGACACAAAAGTGGTGTCGCAATATAATATATACCAATAATGGCCTAAGTACGTCTTCCGACAACTACATCAATCTAACATCTAAAACCACATTGCATCCAGATAATGATCCTTATTTTTTTTAAATGATACCGCGGCTTGTGTTACGGTCAATGGACATCATTACCGGATCATGATCAATAAATATTTATTTGAAAATATGGATGATCCTGGCGAGAAATGGTTTCAACAGGTTGGTGCTACATGCCATACAGCGACACAAACTATCGATTTATTGAAATCACGATTTGGCGATACAGTGATTTCGAGAAATGGCCCTGTTGTGTGCTCTGCCACCTCCCGACTCTTTCCTATGAGGTTACGTGAAGTCACTGTTTTATGCTGATAAGCCAGCAACAATTGACAACTTGGAAGCCAACATTGTCCGTGTTATTAGTGACTTTAAAGTATCGAATAAAAAATAAAAAATTGTCATCAAAAGTCAAATCTATGTCATTTTTGAAAATTTAAAGTTCTATCGTGCTTAAAAATAACCTGTATAATGGAGTACATGTTTTTAGAATAAAATATAGTAAATTATATATTATTTTTTCCTAGAATAGAATATATATATTATATATACTATGTATATTTCAGAATATGATATATAAACATTATATACAATATGAAACCTATCATTAGAGCTGGAATCTAAGTTCATTCTATATTGTTTTTTGTAGTCTAGCAGAAATAATTTTCGGTTTTTAATATTGAAAATTTGGGAAAATCAGTATGTTAAGAAAACCCAATGCATAATATAATAATTACTAAAGTAGTTTAGGAATTAAAACTTAATCTGTTTATTATTACTACTGTAATCTATTTTGACGCAGTTTTAAAACTATATGTAGTAAGTTATGTTCTGCCGAAAATTGGAGTAAAATACTATTGAAAAGATTACGGATGGTAACTCCACCGTCACGTCAATTTGAAACACGTTCAGTGCAGATCGATCTAAGACGACGATCTTACGACTTACACATAACTTGAGGCCTTCTTCGTGGACATGCGCTCGGGCCGAGCACGATCATACTTTGTGGCGGCGGCGGCGCGGGCTCCGTGTCCCGTGCCCCGTCCCGAGGGCTTCAGTGAGCCGCTGCAGAAGAGATCAACATAACCAGCAATGGCAGCGCAGTGCTACCATTTTACGTGATTTTTGCCTCTCATTTTCCTTTTATTTTGGCTTTTGTCGCTGCTCGTTTATTGCCATTGCATCCTTCGTGCACGGCGAGTGCCTCTGGACCGGCCCGCGCCCTCCCTCGAAGGTTCTTCTCGGCTGGGCGCGCGGCGCGCGGCGCGAACGATCACAATACCCCCAAATGGGCTCATGGAGCGCTGATGTTGCACGGCGGCGCGGCTACTGCCCGGGGGCAAATTCCTTGCAACATGAAAATTGTTTACTTCGGCTCGGCCGGCCTCCTTCTTGCTCGTTTTGTGCTTTTCTCCGCGCGCCGTCTTTTTGCTTCCTTTGGATTCGCATGTAATTCCTACCCTCGTCGTATATAATTTATTTATTTTTTTTTAACCTCTCCATCCACCAAGAACCAGGTTTGTTGTCGTTAATTTATAGGCTCCGGGTCGAAAATTCCTTGCAGGGGTGTGTGCTGGCCGTGTCCAGTTTTAATAGCACTTTGCCTCGGCTCGAATCGCTCCTCGATCACTGTGCTGGGCCAGGCCGACTTCTAGAGGTCCAAAAGACGTCGACGGGGCACCTCAGAAAAATTCCTCCAGCGTAAGAAGGCATTGAAGGGAAGGTCGTTGTTTTACTCCGGCTGTTCGTTGTTTTATTTTGTATTTTGATCTTTTTCTGGAGGTCCAGATACGCAGATATATTTATGTACGTATGAGAGGTGGACAATGAAATATATTGGAATTTGAGTGTTTACACAAGTAATTAATGATGGCTGGTCGAGGTGCTCGTCGATGGTATCTTTGGAATGTCCGGAAAGAATTTTAATGGTATATACATGCTGGAGGAGCGATTCACTCTTATCGGGCTCAATTGATCAGCGGATCATCAGATCCAGAGAAGAAAATTATCGGTAGCGAGAACAGCACGTGGAACCCGAGCGTTAAGCGGCCCAGATTCGAGCCAATCTGTTGGCCAAAACCGCCGTCAGCCGGCAAGATTGGATGTTCTGGCACTAACCCAACAACAGTTGGCAGAACATGTTGGATCAACTGCGATTTTCGTGTTTGTTTTGATCCTTTAACGCGTCGATTATAAGCACTTTTATATATAATACTGACATTTTCGTTTTGTACAGGGATAAAAGAAAGATATACAACATTTAAATCAGTCTTTTCTAAAACTCCACATGCTATATGTTTTCAGTTTTTGCAATAGACAATTTGAACAAGGAAAATTCTCAGTAAATATACATTTTCTATAAGGAAATAAATTGTGTTTTTTGCGGTTTTCGAGAATTTAATCAAATTTAATGCGTGAGCGAAGCGTAATTATGAAGTAAGTAATGCAATAAGTAGTTTAAATTGATTTTTCCCTGTGTTTTTCATTTTTAAAACTGCGGACTTTACTCTAAAAGGCATTTTTTATATGGGAAGGGCACATTATATTAATATCTCGAAAACGATGCGAGATAGATGGACAATTTACTCGCGGATTTTCAAGGAAAAAAGCACTGGTTTGTTTACAACAAATTTTTAGTAAAAAAAATCCTTCGATCATGCACTACAATAGATTAACTATTAAACTAATTATTATTATGTTTGATTGATTTTAGATGACCCAGTATAATGGTATGATTATCACCACAAAGCGCGACTTTTGGGACGGGGTCCAACAAATATGGCGATAACGTAGTCTACAATAAGTATTTTGTTTTAAAATTTTTGTAAAATAAAGTCAACACATAACATAATAACTTTGTATTATTTGTTTTATAAAATAAATTAAACTACTGCAAACAAAATTATTTAAAGAGCTCATATTTTCACCCCGTTAACTACCCCAACCCCTTAATATGTACTGGTATTTCAGTTTGTAATGACAATAGCATTGGAGGTGTCTCTTTCACAGTTGCTTCAGCTTCTTTTAATTTATTAACATGAATAAAGTGTAAAGCGATCGTTCTCTCTTTCTCTAACCTCCGAGATATATATGTATGTAACATACAGGCATTTCGCAACGAGACCGAGGGCAGTTGGCAATCTATTTCAATGATTTTTAATATATGTATATTGTATAGATTGCAACTTTCAAGCAAATTGTTTCTTTATATGAATATACATTATTACAACAACTTTTAAGATGACTAATTTCACTTTTTTCGTTAACAATTTTTCCAAGAGTTTATAATATGCAAAAATTTATGTCTAGCGCTTCAAGTGTAAATTCGTTTGGTTGGCTAAACAAAACCATGGATGTCACAAAACGCTGGCTGAACATGTAACTCCATCCTTATAAAAATTAAAGGAGTTTGATTTCGCCCAACGTGAAATTTTGGTTGGGTGACAGGCCCATACACCATGCAATACCGTGCAGAGAACAAGCAACAGATTGGCTCGTGTATGGATCCTCTTAAAGACCCATACGTTTGCTAAGATAAATTTCGAATTAATCTCTTCCCGTAAAATCTGGAAAAAAGACACAAATGTTGTCCCCAATTTCAGGACGAGTACATCTGCAGGGCAGTGCGAATGATCAGTAGCACTGAAAAGAAATATCTTAAGACCCTTGGTAATTTGTATGAAATTGGCTGGAAGGCATTCGGGTACGGTAAACCCGAATATAAATCCAGATAAGGTCCGAACATTTGTCCATGCGGCGGTCAGTGCCAGTGCCTCTCCTCCGGCCATACCATTTTTACTTTATACCTCCCTTCCATCAGCCTTCCTGCTGCCTTCTTGAAGAACAGGAGCGGTCCAACGGAAGCACACGACACGACGAAATGGAATTTTGAATCTGGCGCAAATACAAGAAATTCTTGTTTGGTATTTCTCTTAATTGCAAAGTGGGTAACGCATGCGCGCTGTCGCTACCATTGTTTGCGTTTAATTCGCTCCTTTTGGTTTCTTTTGTGATTTCCGCAAGGAGTTTTTTGGCACTCAAACTGAGACAGCAATAAGGGCAGCTGTGATTATTAATTGAAATCGCGTGTATACGAAAGTAGTAGAAAAAGATGTGACGTTACGAATTTTATCATGACAAGAGGAGATGATTTTTGTAAATTTTGGAATTTAGGAACATTTAATTCAAATTAGTTAAATTATAAAGGTATGGCAGAAACAGTATGTAGTACTTTCAATAAAGTTCACTTTTTGGAGCCTTTTAAGGTCACTAATTTTTTTGGTAAAATCATTCAACTGCCTATTTTATTTTACTATTTAATTAAGAACTTATGAATCAGATCCGTTGCTAATATTGTATGTATTTGCACATAATCTAAGAGTATCTACTTTCTAACTCAATTTTTCTTTTTTTCGGTTGAATGAAGAGAATATTCATTTCATTATTTTAATATAGCATTTAAAGCTCTGAAATAGCGAAAATATTCTTATTTTTTTCACCCTTTTATAAAATCTCAACCTTAAAGCTTACCTCAAATTAGATCGGTACTATAATCCTATGGATAAGTTTGTTAGAGAACTAAAAATATCTGTTTTAAATGGGTAAACAAATACCTAAGAGGGTAAGGTTTATTAACAGACAAAACAATTGATTCATGACAATCAAAATCCTAAGAAGAAAGTTAAGTCGCTTTTGTATTTTTATTTCTTTCCGTTTAAGTAATTTCGTGAATTGAACAATGAAGTAATGAATTAAACAATGAGGTTCCGACGATTTGGCTACAATTTAAGTATATATTATATATCCATATATAAAATATGAAAAGGGTGTTTTTTTTAAAGATAGGGATAACTGCCAAATGAGCTGTAATTTGTTGTCAATGTTATTTAGCGACGTTTTGTTTCCAAAACTTCGGAGCATTGATGTTGACGACTTGTGATTTCAACAAGACGGCGCCATATGCTACACAGCGACCGAAAGAATTGATTTATTGAAATGATAATTTGGCGAAAATCTTATTACAAGTAATATACCTATCTTTTGGCCACTAAGATCGCGTAATTCGACACCGCTGTACTACTTCTTTATGGTGGATGTGAAATCTTTGGTCTATGGTGATAAACCAGCTTCAATTGACCCATTGGAAGACGCGTCATTGCGGATATACGGACTCAAATGCTCGAAATAGAGTTTAAATATTAAGTGTTAAATAACTATCTTTTCGAATGAAACCAACTTTATGGTCACATACAAAATTTTTATGTGATTTAATTAAATTCAATATCCAGACGCGCTTAAAAAGCACGCTTTATTTGTGAAACATGGTTAAAATCTCCATTCAATAAAAGATTTCAACTAAATTTTAGATTCTGGACTAAGAACGGCAAAAGTTAACCTATATTAAGGTAGGTACTCAATTCAATAATTTGTGTGAGAACAAAAAGTTCATAGCGTTCCTTCAGTCTGATGGGTTAAAAGAATTCCGAACGAAGGCGGACTGGATTTCTGGAGCCATATATAAACTTTTACCGCCAAATAAAGTTTATCCCCTTCGTTATCAAACACGAAATACCTTTCTATATAATGGTTTTCTGAGGAAAATAAATTCCCCATGGGACAAAACATCCATCTTCGTAGCAGACACTAAAATTTCGCCATACTATACATCAGTCCACAGTGGAGTATACTTCGTCGGACATTAGCTGCGCATGATACTTCGTTGGAACTTGGGCCAATTTATCTAGCATTAACCGAATCATCTCAATAAAACCTAATTGCAGTGCTAAGTGAAGAAATCAAATGTGTTTCTGACACGGCTGGCGCGCATCCGTCTTAAGATTTCAGCATGGGCTGGAATGCGCTGCAGCAACCTGTTCGCTTCTGTCGTCGTCCCGTAATTATCCACTTCATGCGTCGTTTAGCGTTCTTTTGCCAGCTCGGTGTCATTTCTCAAGCGCAACTCTAAACTCAACTGCATTCCCATTAAAGTCGAGTGGTTTTCAAAGATTTTCCACTTTTTGTTCGACTTCTTTTTTCACTTTTCTTACCTTTTTCCTCGGTAGAAATTACTTGGCAAGACTTAACTCGGAGGCGCTTCAACTGTTATCCATACACCGCATAACTCGGTAGAGACCAACACCATTGCCAGCAATTATTCTGCGTGCATCTCATTAATTAATCTTTCTCTAATTGTGTTCAATTGTACCACAACATAATTGTATTATGTATGTGGTTGGGGAGATTCTTTAGTGAAATCGATGCTCTTCATCTATACTTTTTCCAATTAATTCTCTTTCTTTTCGCTGATCGTCCTATCAATCACTGAGTAATTTGCGGAATTTAACTTTGTTTTAGGAACCAGTTTTTTTTCTTTCTAATGTCTCTTGAGAGAATAGATATCGAACATGCAATTACATTTTCAAATTCAATGAGCTAAAACGAAAGTGAAAGTACAGCGGCTTTATATTAGTCCTCTAATTGCGTTGTAAAAGCAACCATAGAAGTCTAACGAAGCCGACAGGTGAACCCACATTTTGTAGATACGACGACGATATGACGATGTCAGTCATTCGTACCTGCACGCTAGCTACCGTTTTAGCTTAACATATATTTTAAATGGACAAGTGCTTAATGTTAGGAAAAACGAATTGATCTTTAGTTAATTTTATACATTCATTAGCACCTGAGGTGCTAGAAGGTTGCATTCAATTTTTGAATTTACGAACTTTTATGCTTTTATTGTAGTTAGACCACCAACGATCAATTTTAGATTTCTCATATAAAATTTTGAGAATATTCTTAAGTTTAAAATTACGCTTTGTTAAAGAAAAAATTTAGTAGTAACTCAAAATCCCGGATGAAAAAGTATGACTGAAAAAAGACTGAAAAGATATTGAAAAATGAATTTGAGACGGAATCTAATCATCTAATATGAAATAAGACTGAAATTATTATTTGCACTGAACACTGACTAAAAATATACTGAAAATATATTACATCGAGAAAGTTAAGATGGAATTTAGACTGAAATTGGGGCGGAAATGTTTTTTTTCAGTCGGAAAAGAGACTAAAACTAAGACTGAAAATTTTATATTAGCATATTATAATTCCAGAACTACATTAAATCTCGGATTAAACTATAAATACTTCAATAAATCTATTCTGAAATTTTGACATTTATATTTTTATAATACCTGACTATTCAATTTAAATTAATCAGGGTCCTTGAAATCCAAATGGCTCTAATTATAATTATTGATTCTTTATTACAAAAAAGAAAATTATTATAAACTATATGTATTTTTGTGCAGATATAAATGTTGTTAATGCGTAATTAATAAATTCATCGATATTTTATTTAGACTATTTTCAATGTAATTTAAATTTGCCCTTTGCTGCAGGACAAGTGGACTGATAATAAATAAACCAACTTAATTTGACCGCGAAATATATTTCAGTCTGTTTTCAGCTTGATTTCAATCTACATTTTTCAGTTGAATTTCAGTTCATTTTCTGTACATTTTCAGTTTGTTTTTCATTATCTTTTTCGTCTCTTGTTCATTATTTCAGTCTAGTTTCAGCTCATTTTTTCAGCCTATCTTCAGTTTTATTTTTTCACCCGGTTCTCATATGAATTTTCGGTTTAGTCAAAAACAACAATTACAGTTTTTAATGTCATATGGTGTTTCAAAAGGTTCAATCCTCGGTCCTTTGTTATTTCATCTTTTAATAAATGTTTTGCTCGATTTGTCCAAAAACTGTTGAAAACTTGAAACTTTACGCAAATATCGTGTAAATTTATTTAGGCTATCGATTAGACCTCTTGGGGAACTGTGTCTGCTTACGAAATGAAGACCCACGCAGTATTTTTCATTGATCTATTAAACTAAGATTAATAAGCTTTCGTAATTATAAATCGGAAAGTGGTTAATTGATCTTATTTTCTAGCTAGTCTACGTTATTAATGAGTTATCGTAATTGGACTAAGATCTAGTTTGTATAACATTTCCGTTTAAACGCTAAATTTCGAAATACTTTCTATATACTGTGATGTAGTCATAGCATAAAGCAGTATTGAGAGCCCTAATATTTTAAATCAAGCATTTTATTGCTAATTATTTTAACAATTTATATTTATGGTAATTCGCTCCGAATAATATCATAAATTCTAATTCTCTGTTGATTAAGCCTACACATTTTTGCACAGTGTGCATATATTACCATTAACTGTTTTCAACATATTAACAAACTAATAAGTATCCTAATACCACGTTATCAGACTGCTTGAGCTTGGAATTCTTAAGAAATTATTCTTAATTACAACTAGGCGGTAGAAGTTACCCACAAGAATTACCAGTTTGGCTAAATCATCAAGCCCCGATCTGGGGCGACTTCCGTAATAAGAACTCTAGCCAGTGGCTCTCTTCGAGTCTACTTTAAAACGTAAAGACTATACCGCGAGACTTAATGCTTCTGAATTAATTAATTTATTTTATTTACAGGCGTAGTCAGTGTTCGTTAATCTGTACAGGCATTTATTTTTTATTTTAGCGATCTATGTTTAGTATGCTCAAGGAATTTTCAGTTTTCGTGCTATTAACAGACTTTCTTGTTCACCATATTTAGCTGATTTCGAGATATTGAAAAAGGTTAGATTTACTTAAAATAGAATTGTGGTACTGATTCCATAATTAATTAATTGTCGAGTAATTGCTTTTTTGGTGACATGCTAAGGTGATTACATTTTATTTTGGCTTTAAGTCGTTTCTTATCTGGGAAATCTTGATGGTACCAAAAAAAACAATAATTAAAAATATATAGAAGGATTTTTATACTTCTTATATAAAGATACATTACTTTATCTATCTACATTATTTTAAACTTAATTTTACTCCTACGTTAAATATAATTTTATTTGTCACTTTCAAAAATCTAAACATTACGCTTAGGAAAATTTAAACTTTCTTTGCTTCAGGAGATTTGTTACATATGATTAAGACGATAAAAATGTCAACTTTCGAGCTTGAAGGAATAGTTTGTGTATTTTTTAAATATAATAGAAAGACGAACTAAGTTCAATTGTATTCTGATTTTGGCTTATTTTCTGATTAGAGAAGCCTCAAAAAGAAGGTCTAGTGATAATAAATCCATCAAAAATAAAGAATAAACTTTTTTTTAAAAGATTTTTATTTGGGGTTTTATTTTATCTTATAATACTTAATTATTTAAAATTTTGAACATGCATATTTCGACCCGTTTAACCGTTATTTCGGATTACTTTTTTGGCAATATACTAGATATTAGGCAATATACTAAAAAATTTTAGCAAAATTAAATTTATTTATACTTATTAGAAAACGTTTTCTTGCTTTTTTGTAAAACCTATATTAATACAAGTTGTTCACTGTGACAGAGTTGGTAGGGTTTAATAGCTTTAAAAAAGAGAAAACATTCGATATAACATGCAATTTTACATTTGCCAATATTTCCATAATGAACCGAAATAGGTGTATAACTTCTCCCTTTCATTTGCCAATCAGATTGCATAACCCTGGATCAGTAACCTTTAATTTTTCAAAGAATCCAATTGGCAGCATAGGTTGTAATTACAACAGCATGCCGTTTTATTACCTAATAGCCTGCCACATAACTTGCGTAACAAGTACAACGAACGTAATTAAGACTTGAAAGCCTTAAAAAAAAAAAAAATATCGATCAATATTAATTGTGAGACCCTGCAAAAATCAGGGTCACATCAATTGGATATATTCAGAGGCTGTCCAAAAGATAATTTCCGCCGAAATACCTGCCCCATGGTCATTCGTCAGGCAGTAAAAATTTTCAATTTATCCTATACTTTTAGGTGCGACCGACGCACGATGTCGTGTGGACTCCAATCGTTTTCCAGTTGACGATCTTTTTGGGTCAACCGCGAGCTAACTTGGAAAGTTAACCGGAGTTGTCTGCCCATGGAACTATGTATATATCGTCAAATCACATAGTATAAATGTAGATTGACATCCCAATCGTAAAAAGATGTAAAATGCCCAACCATAGTTAGGTCGTATACTTGTTTTAACTACGGGTACAACTTTCCGGATTAAGGCCGGAAATTGATCTAGTTTTGTGATCGGTCAATTTTAGCACTGGACATACAGATAGTCTGTTGGATTTTTTAATTTGGAATGTGGCACAATATAATTGTAGTTAAATCAAAACCAGGATGTTGTACTGAAATTGTCTTACCTGGTGATTTGTGGTTTCTTGTGGTAAATCCAAGTCCACGATTCAGTCGAATAGGTTCCAAGATCGTTTCTGTTTGTATATATTTCTTGTTTCTTTGAAAATTACTTTTCAAAAACTTTTTTAAAGCACAAAGTATAGGGTAGGTACACTACACAGATACACGAACAAAATGAATTGAATCACTTCTGGCACCAAGACCCACCACTCACCAGAGAAACCGAATTATTTTTATTTTATTTTTTCTTTCTCAAACACCTTCAAGTACTGAGTTGCAAGTTTTCCAGCTCAGGCACGCCAAGTACACCAATGAATCGGTCATTTACACCACAATGATCGCATTGTTATCAGAATTTTCCGTCTTAGCTCACTAGAAGGTAGGAAAGATACATATAATAAAATTCCTCTCATGCCGTTTGGGACACGTTTTCAGAAAAAGAAAAATAAAAATTAAAAAAATAATAACGAGGCACCAAAGAACCCGGTCTCAGCCTCGGATTTTATAGTCGTCGTCGTCGTCGTCTTCGACTCACAGCGCAGAACCTTCTTGCGGCCGAAAAGTCTGAATCACAACTAAAGCCAGTGAGCACCTTTCCTGGTGGAATTTTCGAAGCAGCCGGGGATCTTTTCAATTTCTTAAAACCAACTCGACTGCTTCGTTCGGTCCTCTGTGTATAATACCCGTTCAGCGGCAGATACAGGTTATACCCAGGTATAGAGATCACATACGTGATACCTGTGCGTCTCGACAGCGAGCGCTTGAGAGGGCCCCAGGTATGGTATGGATGTAAGCTAGGCCCTGTGTGGATTTTGCTAAATTAAAGAGTTACGCGCGCTCACCGACTCTCAATAAGTTCAGAAATAATAATAATAAAAAAAAGCTATTTTTTTTTTTAAATACGAGCTCCACGTTTAGAGCCTGGAAAAGGGGCACCATTTCACTAGCACCATTGGAGACGACTATTGCCAGGGTCTCTGTGTTCGTCAGGTAAATATCTACGTGAGATTTTCACCTTTACTCCACAGCAAAGAAATTCTAGTTGTAGCAGAAGACGAGATCTTTTTTACTCCTTTACTTTTCTTCTTTGTCTTTTTTATACCAATAGCTATAACGTTGGCATTTTTGTTGCAGAAGGGAACAGCGGGTCAGCGGGAACTATTATTAGAAGACAGTGAAATTCGTCTATTTTGGTGACGTACTATCCGAAGGGATCCGAAGAAGTTTGCCCTCACCTTCGCAGCTTCCTCTGTAGCATTTTCTTCAGCCACATCGCAACATCGGTTGGATGCTGTGCTGTATCTCTTTCTGTCCTTGGTGGGCCACGATCATTCAGATCAGGCGATCATCATCAATGGACTCCATATATAGAGAGATCAAGGAAAATCTCGTACACATCTAGATCTTGGCATATTCGCGAAGCGCGCCGTGCTCCTCTTGGATAAATATAAAATGCTTCCCACTTTAAGTCTCCTGTCCACAGTTTCGGTCAAGGAATTTTTACTCTGTTCCGGCGGTGCAGTGCAGCGCAGCACAGGTATAAGCGTAAAGTGATTGTCCATTTGTTGTGGGCTGATCTTGGAAGTCGCTAGAGACGCTCAAGCATCACACTGGACCTGGGATGCTGCGATTCCGACCGATTTTGTTGATGTGATCTTTTTTGGAGCCTCCTTAAATACCTTTTTGTGTCGTTACATTTCTTTCTGCATATTTCTGCTCTGGATGCTCTCGAGAGGATTTAAAGGAATTCGTAACCAAAAATTGTTCAAGATTTCATTTTCGTTCTTTTGCACTGTCGCTTTTGAGTCTTACCTTTTTCTTCTCCTTCTTCCTTTTTTTCTGAAGGTAGCAAGTCTTGGTACTGTTAGGATCTTTGGTGTCAATAGACTTGGATGGTTTTTGGTTACGGAAGAAGAGTTACGTAACATTTGGAGGAAGATATTTATTTTTGATTATGAAGAATGATTGATGTTGCTTTGAAGTTATAATTTTATTGTATAAGCGCAGCTTCGTTGTACGGAAAGGAATAATGTTGAAGTCCATTAAAGACACAGACATTAAAGTCCATTGAACTCATTACTTGTACATTATACATGCTTTCCACTTGAAATTTTCCACCGTCCTACAAGTCTACATTATGCCCGATGTATTATAAGTCATCGTGCTTATAATAATTTACACTAGCTGAACTATCCGGTGTTGCCCGGACGTAAACATTATCTTAAAGGAAGGAAACTTAATCAAAATATGACTTTTAAAACCGGGAGGGTAAAAGATTACTCGAAAACTCAAATCAAAGGAAAGTCTTGTCCTAAAAGATGCTTCATACCAAGTCTCAAAATTCAAATCCAATTTCCCTACCTTACATTTAATATTACAGGTCTTGTTACACATGAAATGGTTTGATGTAACAGAATGATATTTCTTATTTTAATAATATAATAATAGATTTTTGTGTCAAACTTCTCATCTTGTTTCATGTCTTGTCCCATGTCATATGTCATATCATGTGTTACGTCTCATGTCATATCAAATTTCTTGTTATGTAGCATCTCATAGCACATCGAAGCAAAAAAAGTAATCTTTCTATCATAAAAAATAGTGTAAATAAGTGTAATAGTGTTCAATCATTTTTTTTATAGCCTATATCCACCGGGAAAACATAGGCTTGCCAACGGTGAAAGAATTATTCAAATCGGTTTGGTTGTTTCTGAGATTACCTCCTACATATAAATAAACTCACTCTATATATTAACATCGACTAGCATCACAGATTGCTGAGATCTATTAAATGGAACGCAATGAGTACTTTACCTCCAAAAGTAGTAAGAGCTTAATGGCCATTTATGCAAGGTCAAAAGGTAATAACAGGTCATCTAATATTCGGTAAAAGAAAAAGGTCAGCAAAACTTACCTATTACATTTATACAATAGTTACCTAAATTGCAAAAATTTGAAATACATACAAGAGGCGCAAAAGGTAATTGAATTGTTGGAACGCAATTATTGAAATTGTTTCATAGGAATTATTTTTAAAATACTTCTTATGATTGGTAAGTGAAATATTTGATTCACAATTCTAAGTAAAACGTTTCACTATACATTTCAGCATCTTTAGACTATCTACTATCTATTTAGCTACCTCATGTGATTAATTACCTAGTTTTAATTTTATTCTACTTATACTATTTATTGATTAATGTAAACAAAAAAACTATGTAGCTATATATCGATCTATAATTAAATCCCATTTTTTTATAATGCCCACATAATTTTAAATTAAAATCTTTGGCTAAATGCCTTTCACGTCGCGCAAAAAAACTTGAACTGGTTTATGGATTAAAATAAAAAAATTAACACTAAAGCGCTAAATTAAAATGATTAAGAGTAGTTCAATATTTCATCAAGCATAATGTTGTTTTTACTCCATATTTTTTTGGGGCGCGGATAAAAATTAATTAATTAATTAAGAAGTAATTATTCAATAGTCAGATAAAATAATATATTGTCAGGATTTTACAATAAAAAATCACCTTGGCTCTAATGCAAAATTATTTTGAATATATTTGTGAAAAGTTTGTGTCTTTCACCTATTACCATCAGTATTTATGTTTGTTTTGCATATTAAAGATATGTGGTACTTATAATTATACATCATGAGTGTCGTAAAATTATCCGTTTTTTTTTTTTAAGAAACTCCAATGCATCTAATAAACTTTAACCAACAATCGGCAATGCTTTGTTTTTACCAAGTTGTTTAACTTTTACATTCTAAGGTAGGTAATGTAAACGTCGTTTTCAAAAGAAGATAAATTCATGCGATTTATGTGTTCTCGGTGCATTTATGTGTAAATATTTAGTTTTATTTCCTTTGGGAGCCGCATGAAAGTAATATTTAAACGTATTTGTTTGTCCTATAAAAGTTTTCACAAGTTTAAAATTTCCGACTAAGCAAGCCCTTTATCAGATTTATACTTTTTTTATGATCTCAGCCGGGCAAAGTTAACCTTTGTCGGTATGTTTCATTTTTAGTATAGTGGAATTTTTCTATATTTACCATCTCGTTGATTTCTCCCTTTGTCGGTTAGAATATAATACAATTTGAAACGTTTGAGCTTATTAACAATGAAAGTTATATCATACTCGTATCATTGTATATATGTATGTTGTAAAATGTATAACTGAAACAACTGAAAAAAGTATTTCTAGTCGATTCAAATATAACACGATTTTTCTGGTCTAGCTCATTATAGCTATTATATAATGTAAATTTTACGATAAAATTGTTGAAATAAAGGGATTGTATATCAATTCAATTTTACTAAAATACATTTTTAACATAAACAGAAATCGTGTCAATTTAATTTTTAATTAATTTTTAATTTAATATGTATTTTTCATAACTTAACATGGTCAATGTTTGTTTTAAAAAGCACATATGTAGTCATTGCTATTGTATTGAAAAGAAAAAAAATAGAGGTAGTAATATAAAATCTTGTTGTAATCAGAACTTTCAAATATGATTTTGAGATGATCTTTGAAGTAGTTTTAAAAACAATTTGACTTAAACATTAATTATTCTTGATTTTAGAATATCACTTTTCTCTTATAGTTTTGTTATTAGATACTTTTAAACCAACCAGGTGTCTAGTTTGCTTTAACGATATTTAATACTAAAACTCTGATCGACTAACCTTCTTGTTAGATATGCTTTAATTCGAACTAATTCCGTCATATCGTTTCAACTTACTATTTTTCAATACATTCACTCGGAGAACAACCACATTTCCAGATCAAACAGAAAATTACTAAATTAAGAATGCCTAAGAAATATCTGGGTTGATTTTGATAAATTTCTACTTAAATCAAGTAAAATAAGCCTTGTTTTGTTTGTTAACTCTGGCGCAAGCATGAATTAAGAATAAATTGCTTCGGCGAAGCTTAGAGCAAAAATTTATATATGTATATTTGTTCTTTGTATTATTATCATTATTAATTATTAGGGGTGTTTTGCGTAGGAACTTCCATAGTATTTTGTGCAGAAACCACTTTAAAGTATTAAATGCATAAATAGTTTATCACACTATATGCATAGGATTAATACATTTTTCTGTCTGAGGGACTAAATCTTGTAGTAATTTTAGAGATTCAAATGAACGTATAAAAATTACAACCACGAAAGTTTTATGTTTAGCATTAAATTCCAAATAAACCTTTTTTTCCAAATTTATTAAATTCTACTCTAGTTCAAAATATTCCTTATATTTCTTAATAAAGTTAATAGCTTTCCAGGTTAGAGATTAGTTTGACCAGTTATTATATTTATCAGAAAAAATATGAAATTTATCAGGAGAAAGGTTATTCCGAACCATAGAGGGGTTAAAGTAATTTGGGAAAGGATTTATTTGATCGAGATGCAGTATAAATATAAAAAAGCAGGATTCAAATAAGCTCTAGACCGTGTGAATTGATCAAAAAATATAAAGAAGAGTCCTTGATATATTCATAATAATCGTGTAAATACAAAGATCTTTTATTCATATAAAACATTCAAAGAGACACATTTTTTACGCTATGCTATCATTAAAAATTATTAAAAGAAAATAAATAGTTTTTTTTTACTTATTTATTTTTACGTACAATTTTGGGCTATAAGTAATATGTATGAAATGAAATTATATCATGTTTTAAAACCATAAAACTGCTCTTTTTGTCATTTATTTAAACATCTTCTCTTTAACGCATCCGATTAATTTCCACGATTAAGAAGGTGTTTTCAATAATAAATTCATTTTGTTGATGAATACGTTCAATATACATACAATATATGGATATGTAACATAATCGAATAAATTCCAACAAACTTCCTTTTTTCTTAAATTTAAAACCGTGTAAATCAAGGGATAGGTATACTTAAAATAAGATTGGAAATGAAACAGGTATTCAGAGTTGAATCAATATCATACGTACATATATTAAGTATGTGCGTACCTTTTAATTTTCAGAGTTGAATGAATCCTTCACATTCTTATAGATTCTCGTTCTTCATTTATTAATGCCATACTTAAAGTTAGTACGCACAAGATCACTTAAAAATCATATTTAGAAATTTCTTATACAGGGTGTCCGGTAAGTAGTGCGCCAAAATTAAGGGGATGGTAGCTTGGGTCATGACCTACCAGAATATCAAAATATGACCTTAGTGAAAACCTCACCGTTTTCGAGATATTTGGGTTTTTATGAAAAATTAAATTTGATTTAAAATGAACATGAACATCTTGTTATTCATGAATAAAATGGGTGATTCTGAAATCTGCATTAATTAAGCAATTTTTTTAATTGCTTTCCCATCACTGCCTAGTACATTTTTTTTCACCAATTAAGGTCAAAGTAGAGTCAAATAATTTTGAACAGCAAAAAAAAAATTTGATTATTTTTTTTTTGCGACGGTCTTGTGTTAGTAATAAAGAATGACATGCTTACCAGGTAGGGCAACTTATCTAGAATATTTTAGCAAAAAAAAAAAAAAATGAGAACATGTGTTTTTATGTGCACCAACTAGTCAATAATCTGAAATTTAATTTTTCATAAAATCCCAAATATCTCGAAACTGGTAGGTCATGACCCAAGCTACCATCCCCTTAATTTTGGCGCACTACTTGCCGGACACCCTGTATAGGTACGTTTTGTATTAATATTACTCTATTTTTCTCTGAGTGTATATTTCCCTAGTTATGCTCGACAGCAATCTTGTTAGCTGAAAATCAAAAGTAATTTAGTTAAATGAACTACGAAAAAGTTTGAATCAGATATTTGGTAATAAACAATAATTTTGTGGGTGGCGCAGCTATTAAATAAATAACTATCAATAATTCAGTAGATAGGAACATATATATATATATACATATATTTAAATTACACCACTATACGCTACAAAGTAAGAGATTTACTAAGCATAAATAACTCAATGTTTGAATATGCATAAGGTGACTCTCTAACCATAATTAATTGTGATTCGACTCGGGTACAGAATTAAATGGAAAAAAAGGTAAGAGGAAAAGAAAAATTCCGCGACCAGACAAACCTTTATATACCTTCTCTTTGTACCGAAACTCGGCATCTATGTATGAAACCTTTCCAGACGCACAACATCGATAGCTGCAAAATGCTTCGTAGTTAACATTTCTATCTTTTTAATCTGAAAGTATTTATCAAATTGCTGCGCTCGGCTTCAAATTACTACTTGCTGGGACGCAATTAAAATTGGCAGATTCTTCTCCTCCTTCGAATGGAAAAAATGCTGCCCAGCGTGCGCAGAAATAGAAGAAAGGTGAAGAAGTTGAGTGAAGGCAAGCGCTATGCGTTGCGTACGCCGCGCCGCCTTTATCATCTTGAAACTGTTGTTGGGCCTCTTTGGGCCTCTCTGGGCCCCTTTGGGCCTCGGCACGGCCGCACGTCGGGCCCCAGACAACGCGCTCGGCCACGCAGTTTAATTACAGCACACATGCGCGCCCCAAAGCAGCCAGCGGCCGGGTGAGCGCGAGCAACGGGGGGAATTCCGAACAAGCCTCAAAAATCTTATCAACACCAGCGAAGTAGCTCGAGGTGCCGTACCCTAAGGAATTTTTGTCCCTCAACATTGTTGTTGAGCAACATTCGATTTTGTGATGGATTGCTTACCAGAGACTGGAAACCTTTTTGGATAATGCTCAGAATTTTTCCTCTTAATTTTTTTTATGGTTTTAATGATAACATTTAAAGGGGTTTTAAGCGTAAAAAAAGTACTATTACATTCAAACTTTTAAGTATCATAATGAGTAGCATTTGAACTGTAGTCTATGAAATTTTTGTTGAAAATTATCGAAAAATGGCCTGCTGAGAGCTGGTTTTCGAAAAACTCTTAAAAATGCGGTGGACATCATGACTTGTGCTAGATTTATCAGAAACCAAAAAATCATATCATGTTAGTATACGAATTCAGCTCGGGAGTGACCGAAGGATTTGTACAAAAAATTAAATTTGAATTTTTGGCAGCGTTGCGTGCGAAAAATTGATTTTCTGGTACGGCAAAATAATAAATATTGCTATTTAATTTAATTATTTTTTGGATTGCACATAGCATATATGACCATACAAGAAATATATTATATTGTAATATTTGACATGTACAACGAACTAAACGTGTTTTATTTTCTATTTTATTTTTTATTTTGATATAAAAATTAAATAAAAGTAGCGTATTATTCAATAAAAAATAATATAAACGAAGTCTATGATTTCAAGTGGCCTCAGTAAACACTCTGGGTTTTTTTTCACACACTTTACAGCTTCGTGTTATATCGCACACCGAGTTAAAAGCTAAACCCAGCTGAGTTAAATAATTTAGAATGTAGTTTAAAAATAATAAAAATATTCTTTTTTTTTTAGGATTCCGTTCTGTTGCTTCTGGATGTTTGCAATTGTCTCAAATCAAATATCTGCTAAATATTAGGACATCTTATTTTTTTTACATTTAAGCGCAATATTTAAAATAGTTTGTCAGACTGACACATCAACATTTGTAGGGTACTTCTCGTTGACATGGAATCTTGAAATTTGGCACGAAGGATTTAATCCTTATTGAAAGTACTTCTACTTTGTGATTACAGTTGAAGGTGTTAAAATCGTTCAAATGACTTTGAAAAAATTAAATTAAAAAAAAGTTCTACCGCTAATTTAGATGGATTTTGTGTCTTTTCAATCCTTTATAGATGAGATGCTAAGTATAAAATGATTTAAAATGATCCATGTAAGAATAGAAAGCAAAATTAAATTTCAAAGGCGCTATGTAATTCAACTTTAGGTAATAGCAACAATAAAACAAGAATTTAATTCACTAAACATTTATTAGCAATAAATTTCCCCAAATATTTCCACAAGATGACTATAAATAAAAACTGTTGTCCGGCCAGTTTATTATATTTGTATATATATATGAGATGCATTGAATAATACTAAAAGTTTTAATAGTAGGTACATAAAGTCACTTCCTTAAGGCTATTATTCAATTGTGTGGGTGTCCATTAATGTTATACTCTTACTAGGAAATATATTCTATTTTACAGTACTTATATAGGAAGTAGTCGTGATATTTTTGATAGTACTCATATGTTTATATACTCTCAAGCGGCACAACTTCCGTCCAGCCGTGGAAATAATGAGGAGGCATAACATTTTCACGCAAAATCCGTTAATATATAATTAATTTATATTTTAATTTTTTTTATATTAAAAACTCTCCTTGCATTACTTTTACATTTATTCTTGCTCTTTAAAATATGGAAGACATTTTTAAGTTAATTTGCGTATATAAGTTAATAAATTTAGCATTGTCCCTGCGGGACTGACATTCAAAGTAAAAACTATTAAATTCAATAAATCCAAAAAATTCGATATGGGTAACCGCGGTTAAATGCATCTTTGTACAACACCTAAAACTAACGAAATAAATAATTATTCGTTTTTCTTATTAAAATCACAATGTTCCTTAATAAATTTCAACAACTTCTTAAATTCCATTACTACATTTAAAAATTATTATTTTTTTAATAAATACAGATATATTAATATTAAATATAAATTACCTATTTTGGGGGAAGGAGTGAAATTTATAAGAAATATGTATAAAGGATATGTGTGCTACTGCGAAGCTAATCTCATTACAATTGCAATTGGCTTCACACCTTTTGTTAATTAATTACAATTGAAAAGAGATGGTTGACACGACGTTAAAGATATGTTTACATTTTAGTACGATATGTTTATAAATTTATACATTTATAGGATATGCGATCTAATATGTAAAGGACGTTAAACAAGTGAGTAAAGACACACTGAAAGGAGAAATCTTTTGTCAGCCATCTCTTCGTATTTAATTAAAATAATAAGCCTAAAGGTCCTTATACCACTGTGGGTTATGGCACCTATTAAAGACCCCTTTTGACCATATTTTACACCGACACGTGAATAGTCACAAAGGACTAATTTCTCATATATTCAGAATTTTGGTCGCTCACTCACTTGGACCTCACTGTCAACAAAAGGAATATCACCCAACCAAAGTAAACTCGATTTAACCGATTTTTTAGTATTACTCCATGGTGCCATATTGTACTTTTTTCACCTTAAAGTACCTAAAGAAAATTTATTTAGTCTATTAATATTTCTTTTTGTTTTTTAATATGAAAATTACCTCCAAACTCCATATCCGGAAATAGTGACCAAAACGGCTACAGCCAATGTGGTACCGACTGCAAGAGGAGCTGTTTCGTCACGATATGTTCCAGTTGCACTGCATTGAAATGGTGGTCCCCATTTTCCAGATGCCTTATACATAAAACACTGCATTCGCAGATCTCTTAGATAAAGTTTGGCCATATGACCGGATTCATCTTTACTATCAGGTGAGTACAGCTTAACTTCTTCTTCTTGATCGCAGGTGTACGATTTGCCCACCGGTGTCGGGAACAACATTGGTATCCTCGGCTGAGTTGTTAATCTTACATTCAAATTTGGTACATCTATGTGCTCAAAGATAGGATTTGAAGTTGAATAAGTCAATTCTATGTTGCTGATGTACCATCGCTCACCACCAGGAGTCTAAAGTTTTTGAAAATAAATGTATTGATAATTTTAGTTTTTCTTCAAAGTTTTAAGCATGTCGTAAATACAAAGCAAGATGGTAATTAAGCAATCTGTATTATTAATTTATGCTGATGATATGAAGATCTTTAAACGATATATATCCCTTCAAGACGATTTAAACAACTTATTTACGTGGTGCCTGAAAAGCTTACTGGACCTGAACATCTCCATGTGTCAATCTATCACTTATTGCCGCATGTGTCAGCCCACCACTCAGCTTTAGGTTTTATTAAACGCTGGTTTAAGGAATTCTCCAATCCTTATGTTACTAAAGCTCTTTACATCTGTTTTGTCAGGCCCCTACTTGAATACGCCTGTCAAGTCTGTTTACCCTTCCAGTCAACAGATTTCAGCAGAATTCAATCAGTACAGCGTAGATTTCTAGTTTTTCTGTTGATTTTTGTAGCTTATATTAAGCGAAATAAATAAATGACCTATTTAATTTAATATATAATTAATATTTAATTATATTTTTTTATATCAGTTTTTAAGAGCGATGTATTGTATTTTTATTATATATATAGGTTAGCTGGCCCAGCAGACGTTGAACTGCCCTTTCCGGTACATTTTCATTATGCCCTGTGCGTCAACCAATATTTGATCGTGTTCTTTCTTTTCGCATGTTTCTACAAATAATACCATTAATATAAGAAAACAGTGTTTCCTTTTCATATCCCTAATTAATTTATTGAACAAACTTACACGTTGTTTAATATTAAGTAAACCGTTTTACACTTCAAAAATATTGGAAAATTACCCGGTTTC
Source organism: Dysmachus trigonus (assembly GCA_949715965.1). Taxonomy (NCBI): domain Eukaryota; kingdom Metazoa; phylum Arthropoda; class Insecta; order Diptera; family Asilidae; genus Dysmachus; species Dysmachus trigonus. Next base: position 64,415,223 of record OX454322.1, on the reverse strand, counting down.
ACCCGGCGTTGGGTAAATACTTACTAATTAAAGACTTCTCAAATATTCTAGTTTGTTATATCCTAGAAATTGATTCAACTCGAAAACCCCTTTATGGATCCGCCATCTTGAATATCCAAATCTTCATAATATTTAAAAATAGTGGCATTAAGACAATTATTGTACCAAATTTCATTAAAACCCGTTGAAATCGACAAATTTTTTTTTATATACCGGGTGAGTCATTTAACTTGAGACAACCTAATAACTTTTTAGGATCACATAATATTGAAAAAAGTTTAATATGAAAGTTGTAGGGTATCGAAAATGGCGTTTGGTGATGATCTTAAAAATGACCTTGACCTTGACATTCAAGGTCATATGAGGGCCAACTTTAAAATTTCAAATGGGATGACCCCCTATTGACCCCGGAATTGAAAAGAGCGGACAATTTTACGTTCAGATATGACCTTGACCCAACGGTCAAGGTCAAATTTCAAGGTCATTTCACGGTAATTTATCTTCATGTACAATAGCGAGAAGCGATGGCGTTTTTTGAAATTCATTTTAAACAAAAGTTTTTGATGTGAAGAGAGGTATCTAACCACGACCTTGGAAATTACCTTGACCTTCAAAGTTATTTGAAGGTTAAACTCAAAAATTCTATTGGTAACCCCTATTTTTGACGCCAGAACGAAAAAAGCTTTCGACCGAACATGCGATAAAGTATTTAACTACATTTTGCATTACCCAGGAACAACGACGTGGACGTAGTAGTTTTCTGTTCCCTTTGGGGTGCTTGATTTAGGTGAGTCCCCTCGCCTCTCACCGTCGGGATGCTTGATAAGGTGAAGTTTACAACGAAGTACCAACTACTCGTGAAAATATGATTGAAAGAATTATTGATGCTTGCAACAAAATAAGTCCTGACATGCTTCAAAGTTGTGTAAGATCGTTTGAGGTGCGCATTAATAAGTGTATTGAAGTTGATGGACATCACTTCGAGCATTTATTAAACTAAATTGGTGAGAATTGCGAGTACTCACATAAATCGATCACCCCGACGCGACAGTGAGAGGTGAGGGGACTCACCTATATCAAGCACCCCGACGCACAGTGGGCCCAGTGGGTTCAAAACCACCCACAAGTCGTAATTTTTAACAAAATTTGAAAATTCTTAGTTTGAGAATACTCGATGAGGAAACAAAGAGACTCACGAAGCCCTTTTTCCCAAAAATTGCTTCGGTGATTTTAAAAATTCTCACTTGACCTTCAAATGACCTTTAGGAGACCTTGTATGATCAAGTAAATGACTAATTTAGATTCAGCAACCTCGAAATCCTACTTGTAGTTTTTTTCCGGATTTTCATTTTTGCTTTAAGTTCTTGGATCATAAGATTGTACTTTCAATATGCTGAATTTTCGAGATCAAAGTGAAGTTTTTTGAATTTTTAAAATCACCGAAGCAATTTTTGGCAAAAAGGGTTCGTGAGTCTCTTTGTTTCCTCATCACGAGTATCCTTAAACAAGAATTTTCAAATTCCGTTAAAAATTACGACTTGTGGGTGGTTTTGAACCAATTTAGCAATATGGCCCCACTGTGCGACGGTGAGAGGCGAGGGGACTCGACTCACCTAAATCAAGCACCCCAAAGGGAACAGAAAACGACTACGTCCACGTCGTTGTTCCTGGGTAATGCAAAATGTACTTAAATACTTTATCGCATGTTCGGTCGAAAGCTTTTTTCGTTCTGGCGTCAAAAATAGGGGTTACCAATAGAATTTTTGGTTTTACCTTCAAATAACTTTGAAGGTCAAGGTAATTTTCAAGGTCGTGGTTAGATACCCCTCTTCACATCAAAAACTTTTGTTTAAAATGTATTTCAAAAAACGCCATCGCTTCTCGCTATTGTACATGAAGATAAATTACCGTGAAATGACCTTGAAATTTGACCTTGACCGTTGGGTCAAGGTCATATCTGAACGTAAAATTGTCCGCTCTTTTCAATTCCGGGGTCAATAGGGGGTCATCCCATTTGAAATTTTAAAGTTGGCCCTCATATGACCTTGAATGTCAAGGTCAAGGTCATTTTTAAGATCATCACCAAACGCCATTTTCGATACCCTACAACTTTCATATTAAACTTTTTTCAATATTATGTGATCCTAAAAATTTATTAGGTTGTCTCAAGTTAAATGACTCACCCGGTATATTGGGTCTTGGATCTAGAAACTTTGATAATTTGATAATGATCAAAATTAGTGGCACCAAAAAAATCGTACTAATTTTCATGAAAATCCGTTGAAGTCGAGAAATTTGCATATTGGATCCGCCATCTTGGATTTAGTGGTATCAGAATAATCATTGTATTAATTTTCATTAAAATCTGTTGAAATCGAGACATTATGGTCTCCCTATTGGACCCGCCATCTTGGATTTACAAATTTTAATAATATTCGAAATTAGTGGCCTCAGAATAATCATTATACCAATTTTCATTAAAATTCGTCCAAATCGAGACATTTTGGTCGCCGTGTTGGATCCACCATCTTGAATTTGGAAATTTTGATAACATTCAAATTAGTGGCCTCAGAATAATTATAGTACTAATTTCCATTAAAATCCGTTAAAATCGAGAAATTGTTGGTCACAATCTTGAATTTGGAAATCTCGATAATATTCTAAATTAGTTGCCTCAGAATAACCATTATACTAATTTTCATTAAAATCCGTTGTAATTGAGACATTTTAATCGCCATGTTGGATTCGCCATCTTGGATTTGGAAATTTTGATAATGTTCTAAATTAGTTCAATAAGAATAATCATTGAAATAATTTTAAATAAAATCCGTTGTAATCAAAACATTTTAGTCACCATGTTGGATCCGCCATCTTAGATTTGGAAATTTTGATAATATTCAGAATTGGTGCCCTCAAAATTATCACTGTACTTATTTTCATTAAAATCCATTGAAATCTAGAAATCTTGGTCGCTATATTGGGTCCGCCATCTTGGATTTGTAAAGTTTGATAATATTCAAAATCAGTGACCTCAATACAATAATTGTTCTAATTTTTATTAAAATCCGTTGAAATCGAGAACGCGCAAACGGTCAAACTCGCGAAGTTAAAATAATCGTTAAGTTTTCAGAAATTATCCAATTTTCTGAACAATTTTCTTAACTTTTCTTTCCGTAAGAACCTTCTACAAAGTATTAGAAAACTTATAAAAAAAAAATTAATTAAATCGGTAAAGTCGTTCTGAAGTTATTGCGTGACCAACGGAAATAGGGGTTCATTTTTATATATATAGATTTGGCGTATTGTTATAGTGAAAATATCGGCAATAGAACTTATCACAGTAATTTCGATACTATTATCCCTTTTAGAATAAACTTTTTCGTTGTGGTTATAAACTTTATTATTTAGTAATATATATAAGGTATATAAGGAGCAAATCTGGAAATATACGTCTTGGATAAATTAAATCTAATAGCAGTTTTCTTTGCCTCGTCTGAGATAATTAGGGTTAAATTGTGACATCCATTAAAAATATGGGCTCACTTTTAATTAAACTTTCCTTAACTATGAAAATTCTAGAGTTTAATCGAAAAAATAAAAAATAATTAGATTTATATTCTGGAAATTATTTCAGTTAAATCACGAATGTTAAAAAAAATTTAATTTTTACAGAAGCTTTTGGATTTCGTACAATTTTAACAAAAATCTCTATAAAATTCTAGTCCTCAACTGAAAGATTTTTTTTTTTTAATTACGGTTGTATTGAATGTAAGAGGAGTTGTTGCACTACATAGAAATGGTGGTCCAAATTTGTCTGATTCCTTTATAAAACTCTGTATTTGCAAATATCTGAAATAAAGTTTAGCGACAAAACCTGATTTATAATTTGTTAGCGGTTTCATCAAAATTTCCTGTTCCGAATCACAGGTGTACGATTTGCCCAAAGGTGTTGAAAACATCATTGATGACGGAGTTGTTAATTTTACATCAAAATATGGTGTAGGTATGTCCTCAAATAAATAATTTGAAGATGAAAAAGTCAATTCCATGTTGCTGAGGTACCATTGCTCACCACCAGGAGTCTAAAGTTTTTGAAAATAATATTTAATAATTTTTGTTTTTCCATAAATTTTAAGGAGTGTAAAGCAACAAGTCTTTCGCGGATATACAACGAATTTTTTTTTTAATTAATTGAAATATTTCCCTTCTAAACAATTCCCAATTATAATCAAAATTGCAAGTAACACGATGTCAAAAAAATATAGAACATATATATTCATGAATTAATCCCTGTATTAACCCTTTGCCTTACGATTTACTTTCGAAGAATCGTGCGTGTGCACACAATTAAATTTAGCGCAAATCTATGTGTGGAGTAATAAATTCATAGTAATAGTAAATATCGTAATAATGTTTTATTACAAGTTAGACAAAATTTATCTGGTTTTTAAATCTTTAAATATGCGGCGGGTGTGCCCCATCAAAGTCAGATTTGACACAGAAAATCTTTGCGGGCGAGACTCGTCATTTTCACTTAAGGGATTAATGAATAGCATATTATTAAGAACTATGATATACCATAAGAACGAAATTACAATAATAGTAAATAACATCATTCTAATTTATAATAAGTAAACTGAAGAAAAAAAAATCATCATCAATCTTTGAGCAATCTAAATAATGACAATTAAATTAAGCTCATTTATTAATTAGAGATTAAATAATTTGTAAGAGAAGAAGACTTTTTACGTTGTACAAACGTCGATTTGAAAGTCTTAAAAACAAATCAAACAAAAGCGTAAGAAATTTATTTGAAGCCGGCTAATCTATTTAAGCAATAAAAAAGAGAGTATAAGAAGGAATATGTGATTTATACGTAATGTGTGTGTAATATACGTATATAGCGGAGGCGATTTAATAATACAAATCGGAACAAAGCTGATCTATTTTATCAGTATATTTTTTGAACTGAAGATTTCTTAAAAGCGGCTTATTGCATTTCTTAAAATAAATTGTGTACATGAATATTATAGAACTTATAGAAAAAAGATATTTTTTGTGAAAGATAAGAATAATAAACGCATAATTGGCAATTAGGCGCATGATGTAATTTGTAATCAAAATACGTGTTGCGAAACGAATGTAATTTCTTGTTTAAATAACGCTCTCGCTGTTTCGGTTTTTTGTTTAATTTTTAACTTTTCTTAAGAAGAATCAATTTTAAGGTTAAGTTATGATTTAACAAACATACTTTTAAGATTTATATTTTGCAGTAAATTCAGAAAAGGAATATTTTTATACTTGATTTTCACTTATTAGATTTTCTGAAAGATTTGTTCTTTCAAAAATATGTATGTACATTTTTAAACCGAAACATGTAACATTTTATGAAGTTATAACTAGACAAAGTTGTCTCTCTCGCTATTGAGTTTTCATCACTTATTGTATAGACTAGGATAATGAAAAAAATTTGAAAACTTATATTATACAATAAAAAAATGTTGTAGCTGGCAACATCGATGAGTTATCGACCGATGTATGTGGAGCGATCGCCGACACTCGCTCGCTCTCTTGTGAATAAACGTCCTAAGCGAGCACACGTTTTTTTGCTGCACCCAGGAACCCCAAAAGGAAAAGTAGAATTTTTAATTTTCTAACAAAAAATCGAAAATTTTTTAGAAAAAAAGAATTGTTTTCTTTAATTAGTCATAGTATCATTATTTTAATTTCATTTTAGCCTATATCATGCGTTAATATTTGTTGATTATAAAAGGTAAGAGAATTATTTATTTTAAAAATGTGATATGTGCCGTATATTTGTCATGGAAACAAAAAATAATTATAAATTTTTTATTAGAGCTCTTTAAAATTTGTTCCACTGAATCCAAATGAATTCACAAAGGCATACATTATCTTTGCATTATCTACAGCCGCGCAATCTGTGTGATATGTTTGCGAATTATTTCAGTGGCACATTCATTAATCATGACGCTCATGTATACTTCGACCCTCCTTGTGTAATATCTATGCCTGATTTGTCCTGTAGTTTAAATAAAATCCTTAAATACACATACGGAAAACATACGGTATCACTAAGAATAAATCTTCTACCAGCAACCTTCTTAAGTTTCAAAACGTTATTGCTCAATCACTAGAGCAACATAAGCAGGTTGACAAAATTTTTATCGACTTAAGGGGGTAGTCCAGTGAAAAAAAAAATTTTTTTCGTTTTTTGTTTTTTTGCTTAAATCTACTCTACTACACCTCGAAAATACTCCCTTAAAATATCTAAGCAAAATATTGAATAGTTTTAAAGATACAGAGAGTTTTCGAGAGACGTGTAATCCGAGTGCTCGAAGGTCCCCTGGCGTGTTTCGGAGCAAGGAGGACTCTTGTATTTCTGTTTGCTTCGCCCATTTTTTTTCGGTTTATAACGGTCTAGGTCCTTCTGCTTTGTATTTAAGGTTAGTTATGTATGGAGGAGGCATCGCGTTATGTATGGAGCAGGCATCGCTGACTAAGGTAAAATTAATTTTTTTAGCTTTTTTCCGCATAAAAAACTTTAGACGCGTTTTTCTGAAAACAGCATGTTTTGACTCGGCGGACGTCAGATCTCAGAGTCTTTTGCTCCGATTGATCTAAAAATTTAACTGTATATTTCTTGATTGTGTATCTATCGTCGGAACTAGAATTATTAAAATCCATTGTTTATTTACAAAGTTATAAACAAATTAAGCACCCGAAAAACACCCGAAAAATTCGAAATGCCGCCATTTTGTTATTTTTTATTGAAAATTAATAATTCTAGTTCCGACGATAGCCAATGTTCTACAGATTAAAACCTCGTTTGAATTTTTTGTTTCAAATGAACCGTTGCAGAGATTCGACGCCCGCCAACAAAAAAAAATTTTTTTTGGAGCGGCCATTTTGTCGGGATGACTCATCGAAAACAAAAAAAAAATTTTTTTTTGTGTATTTTAATAGTTGTACTATCATATGTCAAAAAGTTTTTTAATAAAAATTGACTTCTAATATGAAAAAAAAATCGTTGAAAAAACAGTCGTTTTCACTGGACTACCCCCTTAAGTAAGGCTTTTGATCACGTATTCCATTTAATAGAGCCTTGCTTGAAGTTTATTTTAATTCTTTTATAATTCGTTGTCAGAGAAATCACGACAGACTTCAACTTGGTCCTCTGAGCTGCCCTTTTAGTACTTTCAAACTAGCTGTCCTTGATAAAATGATGTAGATAGCAATTTCTTTGTGTTTTTTTTTTTGATATTATTTTTGTATTACTCTTTGATATTGACAGCTATTGTGTAATTGGGAATTTTTCATTTCTGTACAAAGCTCTCTTAATAATAATAATAATAATAATAATAATAATAATTCTTCTGTATAAGATCGAAAAATATGACTAATTAACATCTCTTTTAAGTTGGTTCTCATCTTATTTGTTTGACCGTAAAATGCATGTTCTGTTTGTTTGCTGGCTGTTCGTCATTTGAATTTGTCCCATTTTGCGGTGTTCCCCAAGGTTCTATTCTTGGTCCACTTCTTTTTCTGTTATTTATTCATGACTTGACCATGAATATTATATCTTGTTTCTTCTTATGTGCTGATAACCGCAAGATATTGAGAGTGATTGAATGTTATGACAACTCGTTCTTGGGGACTGATGTGCTCGTTATTGGGGACTGATGTGCTCTGAATCGTTTGTTGTTAAATGTTAAATTAGGATTTCAAGATGATTTATACTTTAAAAATATCTCCCACGCTGATTGTATATTATCTTGAATTACTGAGATTAGGGGGTAATACTACCTTGTGTGCACGAAATCAAGATGTCATATTTGGAGTTCGTTTTTATGAAAATTGTTTAATATAATGTAATTGGGTTTTGTATACATATTAATATAAACCTTAAAGTATTTAAAAAAAATTATTAATAACTTTTTAGATGCGAATCCAGAGTGCGGTAGGTATCGCAATTGAATCTTTACCTTTTTCTTAGGATTTTTTTCGAAATATTGATTTAAAAAAATGACGTTAGTTTGAAGGTAAACTTTTCTTTTTTTACATAAAACCGGCTAAATCGTTAATAGAATTGATAAATTTTAATCAATCATAAAAATCCTGTGTATTTCGTAAAAAATTGTAAGCCCTAGAGGTACGCTAAGGAAGATCACAAAAATAATACTGCGACACATGCTGCACTCTGGGTTCGCACCTAAAAAATTGTTAAACCATTTTTATAAGTACTTTAAGACTTATATTAACATGTACACAAAACCGAATTACAATATATTATACATATTAAATAATTTTCATGAAAACAAATTTCAAAAATGACCTTTAATTTCGTGCACACAAGGTAGTAATCCTTAAGGGATCTCACATCTACGATATCTCCAAGAGATCATATACATTTGCAAGCCTCTACCTATCTTCAAAATCTATCTACGACGAAATTGTTAGTCTTGACTCTAGTACGAAGCATTGTTGAGTATTGTTCGACAGTTTGGTCTCCGAATCATCACAATAAAATTGATAAAATCGAATCTGTGTAGAGAAAATTTTCCCGCAGTCTCCTAAGGAAATTCGATAACCAATATGTTCCTTATTCTGATAGACTGTCCATACTTAACCTATTATATTATCAATTATATAATTTTTGTACTTGGCTACTTATTAAGGGTTAACAAAACGATCTTTTGAACTGTCTAATGTGGTTTCATTAGACAGTTAAAAAAATCGTTTTGATTTTAATTTCATAAATCGTCAGCAAAACATTTGAAGAATATGTTCTCAAATTGTTAGAACGAGATTCGTATTGTTGCCAAACCACTCAGAAATTTTTTATAATTTCTTGAAAACTAATTGATCGATCGTTTTTAAAATTATTTTAATGTTGTTACCTTATTAAATTGCGAAGAATATAAACTAATTGAGACGATATCATTCAATTTTCAACGGATATGATTTCCAAATTGAATTACATGTACATGAAAATATTAATAAAACATCCTCGAACTTTAAAAATACTCAACTGAACGGATATAAAGAAAAATCCCGAAAAACACTTATAATTTGTCCTCTTAATGTTGTTGCCCTTCATAACCCTTTGGAGTATACGATTTTAAAGAAAACCCCCAAGTTGCACAGATTTGTTTTAATTTAAAAAAGTAGACAACTCCAAATAAAACTTTAGCTATAGAGTGGGTTAAAAACTGTATCACCTTTTGCTGCACTCTACAGAGTTATATAAATAAATAAATAAACTATGAAAATTTCATGTTTTTATCAGTATAGTTAATAGTAGGCTAATTAATGGATGTTTCCTCATAGACTAATTAAAATAGAAGATTTTAAGGATGAGAAGTTCTTTTTGCTTTCTTTTAATTAATTCCCTGGGAAGAATAAAGCCGTACATTTTATGTAGTAATTTACCCCCACACAGTCCATAACTTCGTCTCTTTATGAATGAATGGCTAAAAACCATACGACGAGACAAGGAACATCACTGGGCCTTGTTGTGATGCGCATAATAAAACATAAATTATAGATCAGTCCACTGTCCCCAGTCCCAACTTAAACGTCGTAAAAGATAAGGACATAAGGTGTGCTGTCCGAAAGTCCCTTAATTTTCTTTTATTTTTATAAAACTTTGTCAAAACAAACAAACAAACATCATTCTGGGAAATCGCCAGTGTTTTTGTTGTTAAAATCAATAAAACTTGTCGGTATTTGCGCGATAAGAAATTATTCAAAGTATATTTGTTTAAAAAAAGGAAGTGATTATAGTGTCCGCCGTTTAAATAACTTTTTCTTTTCTACCATATAATTGAACAATGAAAAACGCCTAAGAATTTATTGAATGCAGTTCTTTGAAATTTTAATTAAGAAGCCCCCCATTCACTGAAGCTCATCCACTCGGGTGGAGTGGCCCCAACGACGGAGCTTGAAAAGGGGCCACTTGGCGCCTTGTTGGGGCACCTGACACGGCTGCAGCCGCTCGGCACTTACCTTCTTAAAATACATGTTAATAGTGAATCCCTTGAAGGACATCGTCAAGCTCTCCGAATCGGGATCGGAGCAATCGCCCGAGAGCTCTGGATAGTCGGGCAGGTAGAGGTCCGCCTCGACGTCCCCCTCCAGCTTGTGCCTGTAGGTGATGCTAAGGAGGGCATCGGTCCGGATCAGGATGCAGGTCGTGCCCGTCGTTGCGTTGATTCGGTACAAGGACGTGGTCGATGGCAGAGCTGTCGCCTGGAAGCAACAATTCGTTGTTACGCAACAGCCCCCGTATCAATTTTATTTTTTTACAAAATCTGCATACTCACCGAAACTGTGGGTTTTAGAGTGTACTTCGGCTTCACCATCCGCGGCCTGTTTGTTGATAAGCCCGGGAGCTCAATTCCTTGGACGACACTCAAACATACTGCTGCAGGACAGAAAATTGATCATTCATCCTTTGTATCAAGGAAATTTCGAAAAATCGTATCACTAGTGCAAAAAGAAAAACTTACAGCACAGCAGGGTTGCGAACAGCACCAAAATTCCTCCCATCGCGCGGGTGAAACCTAAACGAATCGAACTCAAACAGAAATAAAAACTGAAAAATTATATTCTTCGGTTCGCGAGGAGAAGTTAAACGTTTTTTAAGGGCAAGAGCCGTTCCGATGTCATCCACCCACACTTCACGAAAGAGGACAAAAGACTCCGAGTTGAGGTTGAACTCCGACGACGAAGATGACGACGACCAGTTCAGCGGGGGCCAGGCGCTCTGTTTGGACCGCTCTGCGCAGGGCCGCTGGTCAAGCCGAGAATCGATACGTTGAGATGGAAGTGGAGACCGCCGAAGCTTTTCAGGTTGCGGCTTAAGATAGAGCGGAGACTTGAGCGCTTCTCTGGAGGAGCCCGCGGTAGAAAGCTTCTTCGTCGGAAGTCTTTAAAAGTGCTTTCTTATGGAAGCGGATCGACCAGTTGAGGAAATCTGTAAGTAAAATAACTGCTAGTACGGTAAATGTACTAGGTGAAGTAGAAGGCCAGCGAAGAAACTCTGATCCGTAATTTATGGATTTGCAAAGCCTTGAAAGAATTTTAACGTTCATAAATACACTTGGGAGCAAAAAAAATCAACTCACACTGTAGGTTTGTATTTATTAGCGCATTATTCAAAGTTTGTTACCTATTTACGGAAAATTGGCTTGCTATTTGGAAATTCCAATAATTATATTTCTAATGACACCAAAATTACTAATGTATCATAAAAGTTTATTGAGATAACTACAAGGGTTTTATTGAGATCAAAGGGGGAAAACCCAGTTTTGCACTCATTATCTCAGATGAGAATTTTTTGGTTCCTTAGCAATATATGACTAATGTTGCATAGCTGAAACATCAAATTTTGGCGGAGGTTCCTGTATGGTATGAGCAGACATTTCACTAGAGGCGTAAAATGAGTTGGTTTTCATCGAAAGAGGAAGCACAGGGAGAGATTTAACAGCTGTACGATACGTTGAGGAGATTTTAGAAGGACACGTGGTCTCTTATGCAGGTTTTGTTGGCGAAACCTTCAAATTGATGCACGATAACGCTAAACCACACCCAGCGGCTATCGTCCAACAATACTTGCTTGAAACCGGCATACAAGTATTGAATTGGCCAGCTCGTAGCCCGGACCTAAATCCTATAGAGCACTTATGGGGTGAGCTGAAGAGAAGGGCCAGAAATCCTTCCCCCACGACCGCAACGGAGCTGAAAACAACAACAGTATTGACATCAATTTTTTTATTTTTTTCAATAACATTTCTTATAAATTTTCAATTTTTTTAATTAAAATTTTTTTTCCGATTTTACTATATTTTTGACTTTTTATTTATACATTGAATACCTTAATCAAAAATTTCTTTCATGCATGATTTGGTGTCATTGAAAGCTGGTTTTTCAAGGTTTAAAATGGTACTTAACACTTTATTCTCTTAGTTGGTTTTTTTTGCTCTCAAGTGTATATTGGGAGTGTGAAATATGTAGTTTAGAGATCATAACTATTATAGTACAATGGACCAACCAATCATACTAAGACTGTTCACTCAGAATAAATTGTTGGTGATGCTTTGCCTCGACTCAAGGACTAGCGATACCTCGACCGAAGTCACGAAAGCTTTTTACCCTGAGGAGGAGAGGCATAAATATTTCTATGCATCTTGTTTTTTTAGCTAAAGGTAAACTTGGTTGGAAATAAAGAAAAAGTATACTTCATTTAATTTTTATTCATTTATTTACGTTTGCAATTTGAAAGTCCTGTGTATCCAAAAGGTGCATTTTCTTAATCCGTATCAATGTTTTCTGCCCGAAATTTTACCATTCGCTCATTTCCAACGTCATGGTACACTAAATATTTTTTATTAGCAGATAGATCGCAATTAAATGGATTTTTGCTAAACAATCTCCTTGAATTTAAACAATCAAATGTTTCATTTACTTTTTCAATAAATTTTTGCAGAGCTACGTTATTAGCTTTAAATTGTTTACATTCTGCTAAGGACTACCAGTAGCTAAAACAGAACTAAATATTTAAGTAGCATAATTCTGCTTCAGTTTTTCAAAACTTATATAGACGCAATTTTTTATTGTGTTATTTTTCTCTAAACTGTAAAGCTGTTGTATTAATTTCCAACCAGTAGAAAATTAACAATTTTCGCAATCAATTTCCAATGTGTTGCGGGTTGGTGCCTCGAGGCCCGGCTAAACACCTCGTCCGGCGGTGTGCGGCAGCGAGAGCTGGCATGGCTAGCATTTGCGGTAGCGTGGGGGGGTTGGCCTAAAATGCCGCTTTGAGCCGCCGGAACGCACCACCAACAACACGAAAAATCTCTCGCAACGGAAAAACGTTCAATCAGAAGCGTACAGGGGCGGAATAGGGCAGAGCAGGCTGAACCCCTGCAACTGCCCGTGATTGACCCTCATGGGGGGACTACGGTGTCAATGACCCCCTATGGCCGATGCCCCAACCACCCTTTGACCTTACCCCTTGGCCCAAAAAAATTAATGGGGAGGTCCCTTTAACGAAACTTCAACCGCGGACCTTAGCTGAAATGTAGATGGGGAGAGGGAACCAAGAAAATAATTTTACAGTGACATACCTGGCTTTCTATTAAACTCTCAATTTCCAAAAAAAAGGATGACAATCGTAGGGGAAAATAGGAAAAAAAAAAAACGTTGGGTGCCTTGCTGCTGCTGGTGTATATGGATGTCCGTGCTGTGATGATACTGCTGACTCAGGATTGGTGATGACGATGAGAAGACTGCTGCTGTTGCTGACGTCACACCCTGCCTATTAACTGGCCCCGACGTGGTGTGCGTTGGTGAATATCAGGTGAAAAAACAACAGATTTTAGTTCTCCCAATTGTTTAAACTTTAGATCATGTTGGGATGTTTAGGATTCACTCTACAATGTCACATAACAGTAAGTATCGGCGATCGCAAAATTTTAAAAGGTCTTTATAAGTGGATGGTACAAAAATTATTTTTAATTAGCAGTTTATAGGACTCTCAGTCATCGTAAGTACGATAATGATTTTATTTAATTTTTTCACATTTTATAATTATTTTATTTTACTTTTAGGATTCACTCCACAATGTCAGATAACGGTAAGTATCGGGGATCGCACAATTTAAGAGGTTTTTATAATATAATTGTACAAAAATTATTTTTAACTAGCTGGGTTACCCGGTTTCACCCGGCGTTGGATTAATACTTACTAATTAAACACTTCTCAAATGTTCCAGTTTGTTATATCCTAGAAATTGTTTCAACCCAAAAGCCCGTTTATGGATCCGCTATCTTGAATTTCCAGATCTTAATAATATTAAAAATTAGTGGCCTTAAAATAATCATTGTACTATATTAATTTTCATTTAAATCGGTTGAAATCGAGAAATTTTGGTCGCCATATTGGATCCGCCATCTTGAGTTTGGAAATTTTGCTAATATTCGAAATTAGTGGCCTCAGAATAATCATTGTACTAATTTTCAGTAAAATCCGTTGAAATCAAGAAATTTGGTCTCATATTGGACCCACCATCTTGGATTTATAAATTTTGATAATATTCGAAATTTGTAGCTTCAGAATAATCTTTGTACCAATTTTCATTAAAATCCGTCGAAATCGAGACATTCTGGACGCCATCTTGAATAATCACTGTACTAATTTCCATTACAATCCGTTGAAATCGAGAAATTTTGGTCGCCATGTTGGATATGGAAATTTTGATAACATTCGAAATTAGTGGCTCCGGAATAATCATTGTACTAATTTTAATTAAAATCCGTTGAAATCGAGACATTCGGTTGCCATATTGGATCCGCCATCTTGGATTTACAACTTTCGATAATATTCGAAACTTGTATCCTCAGAATAATCATTGTACCAATTTTCGTTAAAATCTGTTGAAATCGAGAAATCTTGGTCGCCATGTTGGATCCGCCATGTTGGATTTGGAAATTTTGCTAATATTCAAAATTAGTGGCCTCAGAATAATCATTGTACCAAGTTTCATTAAAATCTGTTGAAATCGAGAAATATTGGTTGCCATATTGTGTCCGCCATCTTGCATTTGTAAATTTGGATAACATTCAAAATCAGTGACCTCAAGATAATCATTGTACTAATTTTCATTAAAATCCGCTGAAATCGAGAAATATTGGTCCCCATATTGGTTTCGCCATCTTGGATTTGTAAATTTTGACAACATTCAAAATCAGTGACCTCAAGATATTCATTGTACTAATTTTCATTAAAATCCGATGAAATCGAGAAATATGGTCGCCATTTTGGATCCGCCATCTTGGATTTCTAAATGTTGATAATATTCAAAATCAGTGGCTTCAAAACAATCATTGTACTAATTTTCATTAAAATCCTTTGAAATCAGGAAATCCTGGTAGGCATATGGGATCCGCCATCTTGAATTTCTAAATTTGGACAGCGGATTTGTAATCCCCATCCCGCAAAACCCCTATGTACCA
Organism: Dysmachus trigonus; assembly: GCA_949715965.1. NCBI lineage: Eukaryota > Metazoa > Arthropoda > Insecta > Diptera > Asilidae > Dysmachus > Dysmachus trigonus. The sequence goes on along the minus strand of OX454322.1, from coordinate 64,400,188 downwards.
ATTTTCATGAAAATCGCTTCAAATTTAAAATTTTTAGCCGCCATCTTGGATCCGCCATCTTGAAACCCTACGTATTATCCGAAAAAAAATTAGCCTATATGTTAAGTCGGAATATGTACTACCTTCGGACAAAAAATGAAAAATATCGATGCAAGCGTTTAGGCGTGATTGAGCAACAAACAAACAAACAAACAAACAAACAAACAAACAAACAAACAAACAAACAAACAAACAAACAAACAAACAAACAAACAAACGAACTTTCATTTTTATATATATATAGGGATTCACAGTTTATACGCATCTCAGTCAAAATAGGTACAAGAATGATTTTTTTAAGTTTTCACATTTCATAAATTAATTTTGGTGTCTTTTACTTTTAGGATTTACGCCACCATGTCACATAACGGTAAGTATTGGCCATCGGTAAAATTTAAAAAGGTTTTTACAATATAATTGTACAAAAATTATTTTTAATTCACAGTTTATACGCATCTCAGTCAAAATAGGTACAAGAATGATTTTTTTTTTTTAAGTTTTCACATTTCATAAATTAATTTTGGTGTCTTTTACTTTTAGGATTTACACCACCATGTCACATAACGGTAAGTATTGGCCAGCGGTAAAATTTAAAAAGGTTTTTACAATATAATTGTACAAAAATTATTTTTAATTCACAGTTTATACGCATCTCAGTCAAAATAGGTACAAGAATGATTTTTTTAAGTTTTCACATTTCATAAACTAATTTTGGTGTATTTTTTACTTTTAGGATTTACACCACCATGTCACATAACTGTAAGTATTAAGAATCGGAAGATTTAAAACCAGATAATTTAACCATTTATTTTCCTCTTTTCAAGGTTCACGGAGACGTACTCAACGGCGGGTAATGCACTCTGCGTTTTCGGTGTCACCTTCGGGAAAAATTGGTTCGTGATTGAAATGTTCTCGAGACACTTGTTCAAGAGAACCAATCAGCGATAATAGGTAAAAGTTCTCAAGACACTTGTTCAAGAGAACTGAGACGAGAATAAAAATTAACACGTTCACTTTATGATCGCTTTATTCCAAAAGCCTCGATACTTAACAATTCTCGATTTATATACCTAATTAACAATCAATACTTAATACTAATATTTAATTGTATTGACATATTTTCATTCATGTATAACGCTGGTGCATCAATTCTTGCAAAGTTCATTGCCGTACGTAGAAAAAGTGCTGATCGACAATTTACGCTCAGCTGAAAGAATTTACGCGCATTATTGCTGACACGCATTTATGCTTGAGGTGAATGAAATTATGTCAACATGTTGTGAAATATAAGAACATAAGAATATGAATTGTGAGAATTATTCTAAAATTTATATGTACTCCGTACATTCTCCCCCGTCTAGATTAAGTGATGGCAGGTCCAGAGTAGATTGCTGATCTGCTTTGCGGTTTAGACGTCTAGGAGCGGGTTGTGGCAGGTGATTTTTCTTCAGTCGGATCATCGCAGTTTTTCGGCATCGGCAGTATATGAATATGATTAGTAGCACAATGAGCATGATGTAGGTCATCGAATAGTGATGCAGATGATGGTTCCTTAGTTTGGAGATATCGTCAGCATTGTTGTGTAATTTTTTGACTGCCGCGTCGAGTTCGGCGAAATCGTCACTGTTTATCTCTGTCTTTAATTGTGGCACATGTAATAAGGACGAATTACTCGGCTTCGCTCCAATACTGGTGTTTAGGTGTTTTGAAACCAATTGACCTTCTGACACAAACGAGGTTTTCAACTGGTCTGTTATTTTTTGATTCCCATAAATAGTCATTGTTGGGTGATTGATCATGCATGACGACTGAAGCTTAATGATTCCATTGCCCTTTAATGATATCGAATGTACAGATGTCTCGCATATTATGTCGAAGGGTGTTTCTTCCTTTAGGATGTATATCCATGAACTTGATGCATGCAGTTGTATCCAAGAATTTTTGGCGGTCTCGCTTCTTAACTGACAAAGGGATGAGAGTGACCTTTGTTTGCTCAAGAGTTCCATCTCACATCGGCTTTGATTTGATCTTAATGTGAACAATGGTTGTTTCAGTTTACACATTAATTCATTGTCAGATGAATGGATACAAGCCTTCATATTTTGCTGTGTAAGAGGGCTAAATCGATCTCTGTGTCGATTTACTGCGATGTATTCGCTTGACGGTTGAATGTATATGTGATTGTTGGAATGCTGTACAGGAATCGGTATCAGTTTATATAGGCGGTATGATTCACTTCTTAATAAGGGAATCCGAGTGTCAAATAAGACCTTCGTTTGGGTGATCCTCATTTTTACATGCATTGCATTATATATAGCTAGTACTGAGGAAGAACTGTCAGTTCCTGGGAGTTTTAGGTTGTCTGGTAGGTGTTCTCTTATCATACTGAGCTGCTTGTTGAGTTGTGAGGGAGTTAAGAGTAGCGTATTTATTCGACCGTGTCTAGTATCCATTACGACTGATAAGATGCTTCGCTGTACATGTTGAAAATTGATAAGATTTAATGTCACCAATATTGCTGCCGAATTGAATGTTTGTGTTACTGTTAGCACTTGTTGTGATTGATTGATGCTGTTTTTGACTGCTTCAATTTGAGACTTTATTGCACTGATTTGATGTTGAATTGTCTGGTGGTTCTTTTTCATTACATTAACTGTGTGTTCGGCAAATGATGTCTGATCGTTAAGAAGTTTCTGCAACGTCATTTCGTTTTTGTTGATTTGAGCAATCTGATCTTCGTATCTATCTGCAAATTGTTGGTCAAGAATACCAAATAATTTGTTAGCAGCGGTTCCAATAATTTCCAATGGAGCTCTTTTGTTGCGTGTTGAAGTTTTTTCATTTTGTTGGTAGAGTACTTCATTTATGTGTTCTGACTCGAGCACTTGGTGGTTTAGCTGCAATATTGTAGCATTACATAATTCCTTTGATAGTCCTGTTTGTTCATTCTGCTCACAAAGTTCACTCAGCCTCCGTACAGATTGCTTAATTCCAAAGAATTCCGCCCAGTAAGCTGTTAAATCATAATAGATGAGCAGATTCCACTCGCTTCCATATAAGTGTACTTCTGCAATGTCATCAAAGTATATTCCTTCTTGATTTTCGAATGTTGTTAACTGATACGGTTGTGGTTTTTCCTGGCTAAAGGCAGGAAGGACGAATAATGTACCGAGCAGTAGATAGTGAAACAGACTCATGTTGCAGTTTCTAGTTGTAGTAGTTTTTCTTGATTTGCTCTCGATTTTGTCTCGTTTATCTTCATTTGAGGTTGACGGTTCATCAAGTGGCCGTTTGCGTGGAGTGATAGAGCCTTCTTCTCTTTGGGGGGGTATAGTGGGCGCAGCAGCCTTGTTATCAATTAATGGCAACAAGGACAGTTTCACTACTGGTCGTTTTAACTCTCCTCTTTGAGTTTTTAACGTAACGACCCTAGTAAGACCGTCTGGACCTGGATGTGTGTCAATAACTCGACCGAGAGCCCATCTGGATGGTGCTAAGTTTTCTTCCTTTATTATTACCAGGTTTCCTTTCTCTAGATTAGTTTGTCTTTGAGCCCATTTTGGCCGGTGTTGCAGTCTTCCTATGTATTCGATTGACCATTTTTTCCAAAACTCTTGATTCATCCGTTGCAAGCGTTCCCATCTGTCTAGTAAGTTAGGATTTGTTTCTAGCTGATTTCTTTCTGGTATAGTTAGTAGCGGTGAACCTATAAGAAAGTGTCCCGGTGTTAAGACTTCCAGACTTTCTGGGTCTTCTGAAAGCGGACATAATGGTCGGGAATTGAGGCAGGCTTCTATTTGTGCCATAAGTGTGCACATCTCTTCGTATGTAAGCTTGCTTTCTCCTATAACTCTGCGCATATGGTGCTTAATCGACTTTATTCCAGCTTCCCAGAGACCTCCAAAGTGAGGTGAGGCTGGAGGCATGAAATGCCATTCCGTATTACCTTTTCGTAATGCATCTTCGACTTCGGCTTTGTATGATTCTTGCTTGTGTATGTCGCTAATGATTTTGCTTGCTCCTACAAAATTTGTACCGTTGTCGCTATAGAGATGGGCAACCGGGCCTCTTCTTGCAGTGAATCGTCTAAAGGCGGCAATGAATGCCTTTGATGTCAGTTCCGTTACCACTTCTATATGAATCGCCTTAGTTGTTAAGCATATGAACATGGCAATATAGCCCTTGTGAGACTTGGTACCTCTTCCCCTTGCTAGTAGCATGTCAAAGGGTCCTGCATAATCAACACCCGTGTGGTTAAATGGGGTACTTGTTACTACTCTTGCCTTTGGTAACATGCCCATCATTTGTTGGGAAGTCTGGGCCTTGTAGCGATGGCATTTTACACAGTTGTGGATATGTCCTTTAACGGCTTTAAGTCCATTCAAAATCCAGTATTTTTGCCTTACGATTTCTAGAGTTAGTGAGTTTCCTCCATGACATGAAGATTGGTGAGCATCGTCAATTACTAGACTGGTCAGTTCGTGCTTATAAGGAAGAATTATTGGATGCTTCCTTTCATATCCCATATCTGAATTTTCTAGACGACCACCGACGCGCAGTATCCCATTTTTATCAAGAAAGGGAGATAAGTTTAGGAGCCGGCTTCCTTTCTGGAGGTCTTCTCCGCCCTTTAATTTTTTTATTTCCTCTTCAAAATGTGCAGTCTGCGTAGCTATAATCAGTGGTATCAGAGCTCCTTCAATTTCCGTTACTCTTAGTAGCCCAATGATTTTTTCTTTCCCTTGAGCATTGTTCACGAACCTTTTGCAGTATGCTATTATGCGTAATAGTTTTCCAAGAGAGGAATATCTTTTTAGCAAGTGCATTATCATATTTTCGTTGTCTTCTTTACTGGATATTGTATTACATTGCTGATGTTTTTTTCTTTCTTCTGAGATTCCTGTAGCTGGCCTTGGAGGAAGCATGATTATTCTTTCCTTTAGCCATTGTGGTCCTGTCCACCAAAGCACAGAATTTTCTATACTGGATGGATAAATACCCCTTGAGGCCATATCCGCTGGATTCTCACGTGATCGTACATGGAACCATTTGTTGTCATCAACTAGTGATTGTATCTCAGCAACTCGGTTTCCGACGAAAGTTTTCCATGTATGGGGATTTTCTTGTATCCATGACAGAACAATTGTGGAGTCGGTCCATGCGTACCACTCTAGATTCTCAATTTGAAGACTTTCTTTGCTTTCCTTTAGAAGATTTGCCAATAGTGTTGCTCCGCATAATTCCAGCCTGGGAAGGGTCAACTTTGACTTTAAAGGGGCTACCTTTGTTTTTGCGGCTAACAGATTCACAGATATGTTATCTTCTTGTATTGCCCGAAGATACACTACAGCACTGTAAGCTCGTTCTGAGGCATCGGAAAATCCATGCAATTCGTACCTGCAGTTATCTCCAGTGTACCCTACCCACCTGGGTATTGCAATTCGTTGTAGAGTTGGTAGTTCCCTTCTAATTCGATTCCATTCTTCCTGGATATTAGTGCTTACGTTTTCATCCCAGTGAGTTTCTTGTCTCCAGAGTTCTTGGAATAGCAGCTTTATTTTTACCGTAACAGGTGCTAGTAATCCAATCGGATCAAATATTTTAGCAGCTTCTGATAGTATTTCGCGTTTAGTGATTGGACCAGTGTCAGCCATTACCGTTACCTTTATTTTAAAATTGTCGGTAGAGGGATTCCAATGGACACCCAATGCCTTGATATCCTTTGTTTGATCAAGGTTCAGTTCATTTCCAATCTCTCTGAGTTCTGACGGTATGTGCCTTAATAGGTCTTTGCTGTTACTCGTCCACTTGCGCAGATTGAAACCTGCACTTCTAAGTAATTTAACCAGTTGATCACTTGACTGTTTAATTTCTTCTAGCGTGTTCCCTCCAGAAAGAATGTCATCAACATATGCATCGTTTAGCAAGATCTTTGCGGCTGTTGGATAGTTATGTTGTTCATCTTTGGCTAGTTGATGTAGTGTTCGTATAGCCAAGAATGGTGCTGATGCGGTCCCATAAGTCACTGTAGACAATTTGTATTCACGAATAGCTTCGTCTGGTGAATCCCGCCAAAGAATTTTTTGGAATTCTTGATCCCGGACGTCAACCTTGATCTGGCGATACATTTTTTCAATGTCCGCCGTGTAAACAAGCTTATGTTTCCGCCATCTTAATAGGATAGTTGTTAAGCTTTGTTGAATTTGTGGGCCAACCATCATTAGCTCATTAATGCTTCTCGAATTGTTACGTTTGGCTGATCCGTCAAACACTACCCTTAGTTTCGTAGTAGTGCTATCCTTCTTGAAGACAGCATGATGTGGAAAGTAGTAACCGCTCTCAATTTGATTAGTTACAGGAATCATGTGACCCAAGCGCAAATATTCATTCATGAATTCCTTGTACATATATGCGAAGGTTTTATCAATCTTGAATTTCCGTTCCATTTGAAAAAGTCTTGCTAGCGCCAAAGTTCTGCTTTCAGATAGATCTTCTGCACTTTCGGGGTTCTCCCGATATGGTATGCGTACGGTATAGCGACCATCTGCTCCTCTTTGAACATATTGTTTGTAATGATTTTCGCATGCAATATCCTCGCTTGTCATGGTTGCTTGCCCTTGTAGTTCTTCAATTTCCCAGAATTTGTGTAATTCTTTTGTGAGATCTACCTCTGATATTAGGCATTGTACTTCTTTGTTAGTACCAGCGTTTTGTACCTCGCCTGACAATATCCAGCCTAGTTCGGTTTCTTGCGCTATTGGCGATCCTGGGGCTCCACGAATGACACTATCTAGTAGGATTTTGCCGAGTACATCTGCACCAAGAATGATATCAATTCGTCCCGGTATTTGATATTGCGGGTCTGCCAAAATTATGTTTTTAGTATGAGACCACGTATCTGATGATATTCTCTCAGACGGTAATAATTTTGTTAATTTCTTCATTATCAGTGCAGTTGTAGTCAATGAAAATGTAGACAGAAATCTCGGTTTTATGTCGAGTTCTATCATTGCATGTATAGCGTCAACGTTAGTTTCTCCCACTCCAGTTATTACTGCATGCACTTTTCTCCTTGGCAATCGTAACCTTTGCGCTGCGTCTTCGGTTATAAATGATCCTTGTGCTCCTTGATCTATTAGAGCCCGTAGCATAATTGCATTTCCACCTTTGTCAAAGGCTTGAATAATAGCTGTAGCCAGCAGTACGGTCCGGGTTTTATTTTCCGTAACGTGCGTAGCTACACTTGCAGTTGTTGCTTGTTTGTTGCCTGATATATTTTCAGTACTTTGTTCAGGTTTCGTGAGATTCTGGTTGTTAGCCTTTTGTTGAATCATATTGTTCGAATGCAAAAGCGTGTGGTGTTTCTTATTGCAGTTCTTGCATGATTTCCAACTTTTGCAATTCATAGATGAGTGGCCTTTCATTAAGCAATTTGAGCATAGTGCTGCCTTGCGAATAGCTTCCCATTTTTGTTGGGTACTTAGTTTTGCGAATTTTTCGCAAATGTATATTTTATGCTTTTCTTTGCATATTGGACAAGGTTGCTGACCAACGATACTATGATGAATTTTCAAATTTTTCTCTGAACTTCTGATCACGGCTTGGTGTTTTGTGGGCTCTGTCGCTTCTAATCCTTGAAATCGATTTTCAAGAAACTCTAAGAAATCTTTGATATTTTGCAATTCTCTTGGATGTTCCAATGATTGCTCATAGAGGCGACGCGTTTCTTTATCTAGTTTCTGCTGTAATATGAATATTATGAGCGGGTCCCAGCTCTCTATGTCAAGTCCCAAATTTTTTATTGCCTGAAGGCATTCCATAGTTGTATCATGGAGTTTTTTTATACTGTCGGCTGACTCCTTTGTAGTTTCTGGTTGCTGTAGTAATGTGCGAAGATGCGCTGATACTAAAGTTCTTTTATTGCTGTATCGTTTGTTAAGGATATTCCATGCTGTATCATAGTTATCGTTGGTTATCGATAAATGTTGAATTAGTTCACTTGGCTCACCCCGTAAATTCGTTTTTAAGTAAAATAACTTCTCAGTTTTCGTAATATTTTCGTCTTTGTGAAGTAATTCAGTGAACAAGTCTTTGAAAGATTGCCACTTAACATAATCACCATTGAATGCCGGAATATCAATTCTAGGAAGTCTTACATGTTTATCTTGATGATTTGTATTGTTTATCGATTGTACTGTTGGCTTTACTGTAGAAAGTATTTGTAGCTTATCTTGCTGTTCTTCCAGCTCAATCAGTACGTCTTGGTACTTTCTTTCCGTTTCAACGAAAATATCTTTTTCGAAATAATCATCCTTGAATTTTCCAAGTGTTATTATTTCTTCGTGGTTAGTCATTATACGCTCCCAGTAGCCTTTTAAAAGACTCGCAGTTTGGGTGAAGTAAGCTTTTGAAGTTTTGGTCTTCATAATAGTTTTAGCTTGCGTTAATGATCTCTCAAGAGACTCGATTAAAGCAGTTTGCTTTTGAATTTTCTTCAATTGCTCTTCAATCCGTTCCGACATCTTTGATCTTTCAATGGTATCGCGTAATGCGGTTTCCATAGCTTCCTTCGCTTGTTCATAGATGCTTTCAGCTATGTTGAAAAAATCCTCCTTGAAATATTTATTTTCAGGAGCCTCATCTCTGTAAACTTCCAGTTCTGCATGTCGTTCCTCAAAAATAGACCATGCTTTATTAAGCGCTTGAAGGCGCGATTCCACATATTCCTTAGTTTTCCTGGATGCGGCGTCCTTCTTGAAGTTTTTGTAGTATCTCTGGATCAGTTGTCCGTCAGCTGCTTGTTTTTTAATCAATTCCTCCATGTTTTGTAGAATCGAAGACAATGCACTTAACAACACTTTAATTCTTTAAGTCGATCCGGTAGCAGTAGTTATTAGCTTTTTCGATTGCTTAAAGACACTTAGTTCTTTAAGTTTGATGCCGTAGCAGTAGTAATTAGCTTTATCGATTGCTTAAAGACACTTAGTTCTTTAAGTTTGATGCCGTAGCAGTAGTAATTAGTATATTTTCTTTTAACGTATTTATTTTTTGCTCGAAGGACCAATGTTCGTGATTGAAATGTTCTCGAGACACTTGTTCAAGAGAACCAATCAGCGATAATAGGTAAAAGTTCTCAAGACACTTGTTCAAGAGAACTGAGACGAGAATAAAAATTAACACGTTCACTTTATGATCGCTTTATTCCAAAAGCCTCGATACTTAACAATTCTCGATTTATATACCTAATTAACAATCAATACTTAATACTAATATTTAATTGTATTGACATATTTTCATTCATGTATAACGCTGGTGCATCAATTCTTGCAAAGTTCATTGCCGTACGTAGAAAAAGTGCTGATCGACAATTTACGCTCAGCTGAAAGAATTTACGCGCATTATTGCTGACACGCATTTATGCTTGAGGTGAATGAAATTATGTCAACATGTTGTGAAATATAAGAACATAAGAATATGAATTGTGAGAATTATTCTAAAATTTATATGTACTCCGTACACCGCGGAACGAAAGAAGAACAAAAAAAATTTTCTGCATTCGGACTAATTATTAATTTTTTATTCGTTTTCTTTTTTATTCAAAAAAAATCCCGAAGCCCGAAGCCCCGACTACTCCTTCGACTCGCAATGCCCAACCGTTCGCTCCTACTATCAATTCCAAACTGAACTCCGACTATCAAGGCTGAGATACAATGTACGCCACACGTTTTTGTGGCGCGTGGAATATCGTGAAATATCGCGCTGCAATATACAATGAGAGCGACGCTACAGCTGGAATGAAAGAATTGGACTGCTAACCGTCGTCTGAAAAATGAGACCATGTTTAGCACAGGCTCAAATTTCATGGAGCAAATCATGCACAGTTATGTTTAAACTGACGCAAATTAAAAATAATTAAACTTTCGCCAACCGATTTCTTTTATACCACGCTCAATTTTAAGTTTTTTCACAAAAATGATCCTCGCGGGGCACTCAGCTGGGAACTATATAAAAGTCAATGTTCCTGCCTTCGTTTTACCTTCATATTTCTCATATATACCAACCAAAACTAAAAGTTGTATCACAAAATGCCGTAGCCATCTGTTGGGCATCGTAAAACTACTCTAACAGCTGATTCCGTCCCTAGAACCAAACTGAAAAAGAAACATGGAAACGAATCATCGCGCTTCAAAAGTTAAAGTTCCACCAAACTTTGTGGCGCTACAAAGTATCAGCGCGTTCATTGTATCAAGCTGATTGCATTTTCCTGTATTCAAACTCATTTTGTAGCGCCACAAAAACGTGTGGCGTACATTGTATCTCGGCCTTCAATTCAAGAAAACTATCGTCATCGACCCGAGCTCACACAGTCCACGTTCTGGGAAACCGGTGCCGCTCACTCACACAGCTGCGCCGAAAGCCAATCGTGCTCTCCCCGCAGCTGTCCGAGCCAGCGGCAACGGCCTCGCCGCACGCCGACCGTGGCCCCCAAGGACTCAACCGATCGAGCTGATGTGTCGCGCCTTGCTCGGTTCGAGAATTTTTTTATATGCGACCGAAAAGTATAAGCATCAACCGCGTTCGGTCGCAGTTTTTTGCATCTTCATTTACCGTTCCCTGAGTTTCGGGCGACGAATTTTGGTGAATTTTCTGCCTGAGCAGCGACCAAAATTCGGCGCTCGAAACCCAAGGAGCGGTGTCCCGAACGGGGATCGCCAGCGCCGCGGTTTAAATTTGGATACGGCTGAGGGGCAACCCGACCATAGGCGTAGGAAAACAAGATTTTTATTTGATATGTGCAAATTTCAGGATTTGGAGTCCCTGACCACAACAAATGTCAGAACTGTTCCTTTTTCAAAGTTGAACGCCAAGCCTTTACTTGTGTCCTTTTGAAAAGCCCTACCTATACTCATTTTTTATCATATAAATTGGTACTGATTTGGGAAATAAAAATCTCTTTCCAAAACAATTATTCTCAAAATGTTTATTACAAATTAAAGATATTTTGCACATTCTCGAATAAGCCAATTATTTAAACATGAATTTAATTATTTACAAGCATGAATACAATTATTTAATGTTGCATCTGTTTTGGGAAAACTAAAAAAACCTTCTGGGTTCTTTCGCTTTGAGACGCTGCATATGTTGATGCAAGATTTTCTACAAGAGAGTCTCTTATTAAGATTCATTACAAAATTCTAATTACTATACTATATATACTATAAATAATAGAAATAGAAATATTTGCTATACGCAATCGCTCTTCAAAACAAATTGCAATCGTTTACCTTGCATTAAAACCCAGAAAAGTATAACAGAAATCCAAGAGCAACCGTTGCTATTGCAATCTGTAAAAATTGTGAAATTCGTCGCGTGCACAACAAAGGCATTTTATTTTCAGTTCTTTTGACCGAATTCTAACTATCTCGTTCTCGCATAATTTCTCCAGGCAGACAAATTTAAAAAACATCATTCCAATAGTCAAATGAAAGTGGCGCTATGTATGTGCACTTATTTTTTGTTTTTTAGTATCTTTGCGTGTGATACATCTTGTTGATACCCCCAATCGATAAATAAAAGTAAAGACATGCTTTTTGCACTCACGACAGCGATTATAAATTGTCCGCCAACTTCCACCACTCATCACCAGATGTCTTAAATTATTTTCCGTTGCAATCAGCTGTTAGAATAGTTCTTAGAACCAGAACGAAATGGATGTGAATGACGAATTGAACGAAATGGATGTGGATGACATGTTATTCCAACAAGACGGTGCATCCTGTCACACTGCGACCGAAACAATGCAGTTATTGCAGACCAAGTTTCCTGGACGTGTTATCTAGCGCTGCCGACCGGCACGCCGCCGCCCGGGGAGAAGTGAATTGGCAATTATGCCAAAATATGATCGTAAGTTTTATCAAAAGAGGTTCATAGATTAAAATAAAAATAAAGTAGTTTCTGGTAAAATGTATAAGAAATATTTACAAAGAATGTGTATGCTACTGCGAAACTAATTTCATTACAATTGATGTGAAACGTTAATAAATTAAAATTAAAAAGAGATGGTTGACAAGACGTTAAAGATATGTTTACATTTTAGTACGATATGTTAATAAATTTTTACATTTATAGTTTATGCGATCTAATATGTAAAGGACGTTAAACAAGTGAGTAAAGACACACTGAAAGGAGAGATCTTTTGTCAGCCATCTCTTCGTATATAATTAAAATAATAAGCCCAAAGGTCTAACACCATTTTAGGTTATGGCACCTATTAAAGACCCCTTCTGACCGTATTTTAGTCATAAAGGACTAGTTTCTCATATATTCAGAATTTTGGTCGCTCACTCACTTGGACCTCACTGTCACCCAACGAAAATAAACTCGATTTAACCGATTTTTTAATGTAACTCCATGGTGCCATATTGTAATTTTTTCACCTTAATGTACCTAAAGAAAATTTATTTAGTCTATTAACATTACTTTGTGTTTTAATAGGAAAATTACCTCCAAATTCCATATCCGGAAATAGCGACTAAAACGGCTACAGCCAATGTGGTACCGACTACAAGAGGAACCGTTTCGTCACGATATGTTCCAATTATCCTTCCTTGAAATGGTGGTCCCCATTTTCCTGATGACTTATACATAAAACACTGCATTCGCAGATCTCTTAGATAAAGTTTGGCCATATGAATGGTATCATATTCATAATCAGTCGGGTACATCATTACTTCTTCTTCATGATTGCAGTACGATTTGCCTACCGGTGTTGGAAACAACATTGGTATCCTCGGCTGAGTTGTTAAACTTACATTCAAATTTGGTACATCTATGTACTTAAAGATAGGATTTGAAGTTGAAAAAGTCAATTCTATGTTGCTGATGTACCAATGCTCGCCGTCAGGAGTCTAAAAATTTTTTAAATAAATGTAATGATAATTTTAGTTTTTCTTTAAACTTTTAAAAATCTTTTGTAAAAACATTTTTTTTTTCACAAATTAAAATTTGGCTAACTTTACTGTCGGTTATTTCCCTAATATTATTATATTATTATTATTATTATTATTATTTCACATTACGCATGGAACCCAAAATTAAAAACACCAACATTGGTATCCTAGAAAGCTATAACGAATATTTAAATTTTTATTTTAGCGAAATTAGAGGTGAACGGATTTGAGATTTTTAGCACATTTGATATATATGTATATTAGTTTTAGAAAAACATGCTGTGGTGACTTTCTTTAACAAGGAAAGGACATATTCAATAGACGATTCTACCCTAATCAATAATTCATTATGCTTCATTAACCTTATAAATAATCACCCCTAAACTTCAAAAGTGTGTAAAATTTGTAATGTAAAATGATCTCGAAAAATCATAGAACATTTACATTTTTTAATAAATTCGTCTCTAAATTTGTTATTGTTCCAAAAGTGTTTGAAGCGCAAATATTAACTACGGGAAAAAAAATGCATGCATGTGAATTACAATTGCCAATACATGTAATGCAAGCAAGACAAATTACCAGCACAATTACCAGTACTGGTATTTAAAAACATTTAATTACCATTACCAAGTAATGGTATTCGTACTTCACCATTACCGTACTTTAGAAGCATTATTTAGCGTTATCTGGCATCACTTTCCATTGCCTAGAAATCCTCGGCAAGTAATGCTGAGTATTTCTAAGTCATTCCAGATAATTCTTTGTTAACAACTCCAGATTTAACATCATCATCGAAATCAAATCTAAGCCTTCTACGCAATAAGGGGCAGCCTCTGCATCTTTCAACGAAAACCCATATTTCCTTTCATATTTTTGCTCATATTTCACACATAAATCCACTGCGTCTTCATTATGATGGCTCTCACAATCTCTCACAAGTGGCGCATAAGTAGATATACTTAAGTTATCATTTTTATAGCGTTTAACTTGTTCTGATTTTATAAAATATTCAAATGATACACTTAAGGGGGTATTCTAGTGTAGAGGCACGAATTTCGGCCGTTTTTTCACGTTTCGTAAAAAAAGAACAAAAAATATTTTTAACATCCATTTTTTCCTTATTTGCTTCTTGATATTTTAAGAATACATAAAAATTAAATGAAAGAAAAAAAACCAAAAATTCCAGAAGTTATCGGCTTGCAGAGTGGAGGATCAAAAAAAAAGGGGGTGTGACGGCGGTAAAAATTACAACCGTTCTAGTCAACTGAAACAAAAAAATCCAACGGATTCTTAATTAGTAATGTTGTCGCTATGGCAACAACCTCAAAAAAGTAAAACAAAGTTTTTTTTCACAAAATGGCGGCCGATTGGAAAAAAAATTTTTTTTTGCGATTTTTTCAACAGTTTTAAATTTTTTAAAAAGTTACAAATCAAAATTTTCAACTTTTTTGAGGGATATATAAAGAACGTTCACACCAAATTTCAAGTAAATCGGTTTAGTAGATCTCGAGATATCCTTACCGCCAACTTGAAAAAAGTAGTTTCGAGAAAAACGCGTTTAAAGTTTAGAGTAAAGTTTCAAGCAGTTGCGATCCCTGCTCCATACAAGGGACCTTCCTCCCGTTCAAAATCTTCAATATATAGGTATAAAATACAAAAGAAGTTTCATGGGGGCATTTATCCGCAGGTACTCGGGCCGCGCCTACCGTGTATTGTTCAATTCATTCCGGTCGGACCAGTTTAGTTGTCGCTTCACCTAAATCGCTATAACTCGGTAAATAATTGAAATTTTGAAAAATCCCTTTGAAGGCATATTCTTGAATGTTTAAACTTTATAAATGTGGAAAAAAAAGTTTTCGATTTTTCCGAATTTCTACACTAGAATACCTCCTTAAGGAGCACCACTAGTGTGACCGCCTGAAAAATGTGATTTTTGGGAATTTGTTTAAAGACAACTACTGCATGGAATGTTTCAATATTTTACTGATATATTTGTGGATATATAGTAAATACATGATAAAAATACAGCGAGTTATTCGCAATTTCCCGAGTATCCAAAAATAAGTTATAGCGACCTTCACAGTGCGTGAAATCACAAAATCTAAAAAGTTTATTAAATTAGAACTTCTCGTGCCATACACCTCGATCGAAATAAAATATTTAAATTTAAAAAAATGGGGGAGGTTAAAAAAAATTAAATTTCGCGCGAAAATTTGATGATTTTTGGCCTGCCAAAATTACATTTTTTATTCGATCCGGAAAACTGAAGATTCATGGCATGGAGAAACATATATAAAAGAAGCTGCAATAAGAATCAAATCGATCGGATGATTTTTCTTCGACTTACAATTGCAGCAAATTTGAAAAATATAGTTTCGAGAAAAACACGTTTAAAGTTTAATTCATACATTTCTCAGTCCCCCGATACGATGAGCGACTGCTCTTAAGATGGCTGTAATTATATATAATAAAATTCCAAATGTCACATTAGTGGTGCCCCTTAAAACGTAAAATTTGATTTTAACACTGCAGTCGATTCTAACTAAACACTTGTTATGAGAAACCCTAAATTTATAAAGTTCTTTCTACTTACAAATTTTAAAAATAATTTATTTTTTTTAATTTTTTTTTATATAGAAAAAAAAAAAAATATTGTGAAATTTTGTATGTTTATTTATATTCAAAAACTATGGAAATTTTTTTTTTTTTAAAGTGCAATTTTTCGGGCATACAAATTTTTAAAAAAAAATATATATATCAAAAAGCTGTGCTCGCCATGATTCCAGCCGTTTGGATCGACTGAAAAAAAAACCAGATATATTATATATAAATTAACATACCTACAAGATTTCACAATGACCTCTTTTTTCTTTCTACATAAACAAAAATTATTTTTTAAATTAGAATGTAGAAAGACCCCTTAAAACATTTAATCATTCTCAAAGAAACACTCACCACAGTTATCCGTTCCAGATTACATTTTTTAAATACATTGTTCATTAACTTCAATTAAAACAATATTATGCACACTAAAATTAAAATCACCTTTTATCAACTCCTGACTTTGGCATTTATATCCAGCAATCTTCCAATTCTCGAAGCAAAGCTTTGTCATCCATGCGACCTTCATATCCAATTCTTCCTCAAACCTCAGTCACCAATTATCTAATTTAAAAAAATTATCAGCACGTTCAACAACCCCAGCTCTAGCACCTCGCGCATGAAGACTTATACAAATCGCTTATCGCCGAATGGGAGCCAGGAAAATAATTTCTGGCGCACAAACATTTTGAGGTTGCTATCTATACTACTATTGTATAATTATTTTTCACAAGAAAAGGGTGAATACTTTTTTCTTTAAAAAGTCATAAAACATTCAATTTTGAACTTTTTTGACCGTACATATTCTTATAAAACATATTAATAATGTACACAAATTTTGTTTGTGAATTCAGATAAAAATAACGACCCCGAGCATGCACGTAAGCTAGAAAATCAGGAAGACCTGCTGTGGAGAACTAGTAATAAATCAGGAATTTCTAACTGAAATGATTTCAAAATTTAATGACACACATGAAAACATTAATAAAACATCCTCGAACTTTAAAAACACTCAACTGAATTCTTCCTTGTAAAGAAAAATCCCCAAAAACACTTAAAATTTGCCCTTCTAATGTTGTTGCCCTTCATAACCCTTTGGAGTACACGATTTTAAAGAAAACCCCGAAGTTGCACAGTTTTACTTGGTTTTAATTTAAAAAAGTGGAGAACTCCAAATAAAACTTTAGCTATAGAGTGGGTTAAAAACTGTATCACCTTTTGCTGCACCCTAGAGAGTTAAATATGTAAATACATAAATAAACTATGAAAATTGCATATTTTTATCAGTATAGTTAATAGTAAGCTAATTAAGGGATGTTTCCTCATAGACTAATTAAAACAGAAGATTTTAAGGATGAGGAGTTCTTTTTGCTTTCTTTTAATTAATTAAAGCCGCACATTTTATGTAGTAATTTACCCCCACACAGCCCATAACTTCGTCTCTTTATGAATGAATGGCTAAAAACCATACGACGAGACGACGAACATCACTGGGCCTTGTTGTGATGCGCATAATAAAACATAAATTATAGATCAGTCCACTCTCTCCAGTCCCAACATTAACGTCGTAAAAGATAAGGACATAAGGTGTATAATGTCCCTTAATTTTTTTTTTTTTATAAAACTTTGTCCAAACAAACAAACGAACATCATTCTGGGAAATCGCCGGTGTTTTTGTTAAAATTAATAAAGCTTTTCGCTATTTCCGCGATAAGATATTGTTCATAGTATTGTTACAAAATTTTCGTTTATAATTCACACTTTGAGTAAAAATCGGACAGATATAGGGACTAGCTTTCTGTTCCCCCTTTGTGATTGTTTATGGCAGCTGATCTCGTCAGTATGTCGCTTGAATTCTCGAATCGAGACACTCATCGATCTTTTTTTTGAGCTCGTCTACTTCGGTGGACATTGTATTCTCAACAAAAATGTCCCTCCGTTCGTCTGTCTGGCCGTTAGTCGCTGGATTGTAGCGAAGGCGGATTTTGTAGTTTTGTCGGCCAGCCGCACAGCGGACATGATTGTAGCTTCCGCCGTTTAAAATAACTTTTTTTTCTGCCATAAAAAGGGTAGGTGTAATTCACAAATGAGAATAAATACTGTTGAATGCAGCTCTTTAAAATTTCACTTCATACACCACTCGGGTGAAGTCGCCGCAACGACAGAGATTGAAAAAAGGACCACTTGGCGCCTTGTTGGGGCACCTGACTCCGCTGCAGCCGCTCGGCACTTACCTTCTTAAAATACATGTTAATAGTGAATCCCTTGAAGGACATCGTCAAGCTCTCAGAATCGGGATCGGAGCAATCGCCCGAGAGCTCCGGATAATGGGGCAGGTAGAGGTGCGCCTCGACATCCCCGTCCAACTTGTGCAAGTAGGTGATGCTGAGGAGGGCATCGGTCTGGATCAGAATGCAGGTCGTGCCCGTCGTTGCGTTGATTCGGTATATGGACCATGCCAGAGTTGTCGCCTGGAAGCAACAATTCGTTGTTACGCAACAGCCCCAATATCAATTTTATTTTTTTCCGTATCTTAAGGGCATAACATTTACATACTCACCGAAATTGTGGGTTTTAGAGTCGATAAGCCCGCGAGCTCAATTCCTTGGACGACACTCAAACATACCGCTGCGGGACAGACAATTTATCATTCATCCATTGTATCAAGGAAAATTTCGAAAAATCGTATCACTAGTGCAAAAAGAAAAACTTACAGCACAGTAGGGTTGCAAACAGCACCAAAATTCCCCCCATCTCGCGGGTGAAACTTAAACGAATCCAACTCAAACGGAAAAACACTGAAAAATTCTTCGGTTCGCGAAAGAGGGCAAAACACTCCGAGTTGTGGTTGAGCTCCGACGACGATCAGTTCGCTGGGATCAGGCGCTCTGTTTGAAAGAATATAGCCTCACAAAGAATGTCCACTCAATTTTTTAGATACAATTACCCTATTACCCCTCCCCCCCTCCAAATTGCGATAAAAATTATCCCATTAGTAAGAAAGCGCCGAAATGCCTTTTGTGTTCCATACCGATTCCAATGCAAATCGGAACGAGAAGCACCGGCAATAGTGAGCAATTGGGCAAACACACATCAAGCACGAGTTCACCTATTACCAAGCGCTCCAGCTCAGCATTGCATTTTGTAGCACAGTGTTCGCGCACCCTGATCGTGCTTTTTCATATAGCGACAGCTGAGATGGGGAGGGATGCCTCACACATTTAAGGGGTACGCCGATTGGTTTGTTTACGTTTTTTCATCACGGAGCTTTCTAACGCGACCTCTTTCCGCACAGGCAGTACATGCGACTGTATGGTGTGGCGCGCTGCGATCAGTTTCAATTCCAGTTTTCCTAAAATGCGTGCTCCTCCTCCACAATTTGTCTTTCTGCTTCCACATTCTGGAACATGCTATCAACTTCTAACAAAATTGTAAGGTTGGGAGGAATAACGTTCCCGAGGTTAAGAAAAGATAAGGAGTTAATTACAGAAGGGAACAGTCTTTGTACCGTAGGTAGAATAGTCTTTGGCTTGGACTGCCCACGAGCGCTGGTGAAGCTGAGAACATTAAAGGTCCAGACAGAATGTACCGCTGTAGCCTGCCGCTGTAGCCTGCCGCTGGGTTTTTGTCTTGACTGCCGCTTGCGATAATTTGCCACACTGCCTATAGCTAGGTACAAACACAATGTGGCGCTCGTAATTTTGTCCTGACATTAATAAAAATAAGACTCTACATCAAATTTCTCAATTCTGGTACATACATAAGCATTTTCTAGGAAGCACAAGGCACCGAAAACTTGTTTCGTGTAATATATTAAAACTAGCAGTCCGCAATTGCTCTAGCTTGAGACATGTCAAGCTTGGTGCACACCAAAAATTAAAAATTGGCAAAACTGAGCTTTAATCTTCCATCAACACCAATCCTCGCGACGTAAGATCCTTGCCGCCTGGACCGCACCAACTATGGACAATTCGAACCTATCACAAGAACGTTATGCAAAGTTAACAATTCCACCTTCTTCAACTTTCACCTTGACAAAGCCTCCCTCATGCATGCCCTTTTCCAGCCCGACCCACCACTATAATTATGTCCTCCCCTTTATTCTTTACTCTGTTCTTCACCCTATTTACCCCTTTCTTTTCCGTGTAGCTTTGTATCTTTTTCAAGCTTTAGGTTAAGTTTTCCTGTTGATTTGTGTAGCTTTTATTAAGAGAAATAAATAAATGACCTATTTAAGCAATAAAAAAGAGCCGATTAAATAATAAAAATCCTAACAAGGCTCGCCTAATCAGTATGTCGTTTTTAATAGTTTATTGCATTTCTTGAAATAAATTTGTTTCAGCATTACTTATTTTACGAAGCTTAAGGTGATCAAACTGATCTTGTTGGAAGATAAAAGAAAGTCTCTTTACTAAACTCTTCCATGGCTTAGCGAGTTCGTTTCAACTTCAATTATATTTTTTTATATCAGCTTTTAAGAGCGATGTATTGTATTTTTATTTTATTGTTATAGTGAAAATGTCGGCAATAGAACTTATCACAGTAATTTCGATACTATTATCCCTTTTAGAATAAAATTTTTCGTTGTGGTTATCAACTTTATTATTTCGTAATATATGTACAGTGCTGTGCAAAACATTTGCAACTAAAACCCCAATTTTCTATGTCTTACTACAACAAACCTTAAATTCTTAAAAACAAAAAAGCTAATACAGTATTTTATTCTTTATTATATCTAATTTAAGAATATTAAAAAACTAAAAGTAACTATTCAAAAAAAAAGGAGAAATATTCGTTTTTTCGTACTAAGATACAAAACTGACTGGGCAAAACATTTGCAACTCCTTGACATTAACAATGTTGGCGACTTTAAATATATATTATCATTAATATTTGGTTGAATAGCCTTTATTTACACCAACTGCTGCAAATCTTCTTGGCATAGAATTAAATAGCGACTCAATATGTGAAGAAGTTATATCATTCCAAGCCTTTTTTATACCATTAAAGAGTTCGTCACAGTTGTTGTAAAATTGACCCCTCATATTCTTCTTAACCAGTTGCCACAGCTTTTCTATGGGGTTGAGATCTGGGGACTGTGCGAGCCATTTCAAAACTTCAATGTTTTGCTGCGAAAACCAAGCCTGAAGAAGTCTAGAGGTGTGTTTGGGATCATTGTCCTGTTCGAAGCGCTAGCGCAGGGGCATTTCTTCCTCTGCGTAAGGGAGCATAACATTTTCCATAATGTTTTTGTAGTCCTCCGCTTTCATTATCCGTGGTATTTCATAAAGAGGTCCCACACCCTGAGCTGATAAACACCCCCATACCATTGTATTACCACCTCCATGCTTCACAGTTACCAGTTTATCGCGGATTTAGTCGTTTGTTCGTCGTTCGTCCTACTGTTTGCCCTCCATCTAGCCCCACTAAGTTAAACTTAAAGTTAAACACTCATTCGAAAAAAGGACAGTTCTCCATTTTTCTAGGGGCCATTCTAAATGAGTTCGAGCAAATACAAGTCGAGCTGAGCCATTTTTTTCGGAAAGTAGTGGCTTTTTCGCTGGCCTGTAGCTCCTAAGATCGGTTCCTATGGCTCGTCTTCTTACTGTCGAAGGATCCACATCCAGGTTTTATTCGTTTTTTACCTTCGTTTAGTACCTTGAACTGAGGAAAGGCCGAGATTTAATTAAAATTTAAATTCTACGATCCTCAGCCTTTGTCGTTTTCCTTGGTCTACCACCCTTTATGAATATTTTCAATACTCCCAGTCTTTTTAAAACTGCTTATAATTCTGGATATGGTGGATTTAGCTATTTTATATTTTTCACTAATGTCTTTGTAGGTTATACCATCTGTGTAAACAAATATTATTCGGTTTATTATTTCGTTGTAAAATTAATTACCCCCATTTTAAGAACTTTTAGTTTAATTGCGTTTAAAGGAAAAAAATTACTATTGTTTATATATAAATATATTATTATTATTATTATTATTATTTTTTTATTAACTATGTATGGAATAGAAAATAACAGTTCACTAACAAAGTACTGCCAATTCTCATTTATTCCGAGAAAAGTATTTGTTGATATAACATATAAAGTTGCAAATGTTTTGCACAGGCAAAATTGTTACGTTGAATAAAAAAGTGGATATTGCTCCCTTATTATGGGATATTACATTCTGCAATTGTTATATTTGGAAACTAGACATAATAAAGAATAATGCACTATAAAATTTTTTTGGTATCAGTGGTTTAGCAAATATTATAATGATCTGTAAGAAACTATGATTTTAGTTGCAAATGTTTTGCACAGCACTGTATATATAAGGTATATAAGGAGAAAATTTGGAAATACAAATCTTGGATAAATTAAACCTAATAGCAGTTTTCTTTGCCTCGTCTGAGATAATTAGGGTTAAATTGTGACATCCATTAAAAATTTTAATTAAACTTTCCTTAACTATAAAAATTCTAGAGTTTAATCGAAAAAATAAAAAATAATTAGATTTAAATTATGCAAATTATTTAAAATATAATTTTTACATAAATTTTTGGATTTCGAACAATTTTAACAACATTCTCTATGAAATTCTAGTCTGAAATATTTTTCTTTTTAAATGACGGTTGTATTGAATGTAAGAGGAGTTGTTGCACTGCATGGAAATGGTGGTCCAAATTTGTCTGATTCCTTTATAAAGCTCTGCATTTGCAAAGATCTGAAATAAAATCTAGCGACAAAACCTAATTTATAATTTATTAGCGGTTTCATCAAAATTTCCTGTTCCGGATCACAGGTGTACGATTTTCCTAAAGGTGTTGAAAACATCATTGATGACGGAGTTGTTAATGTTACATCAAAATATGGTTTAGGGATGTCCTCAAATAAATAATTTGAAGATGAAAAAGTCAATTCCATGTTGCTGAGGTACCATTGCTCACCGCCAGGAGTCTAAAGTTTTTGAAAATAATATTTAATAACTTTTGTAGTAAATTACCCCCACACAGCCCATAACTTCGTCTCTTTTTGAATGAATGGCTAAAAACCATACGACGAGACGACGAACATCACTGGGCCTTGTTGTGAAGCACATACTAAAACATAAATTATAGATCAGTCCACTGTGCCCAGTCCAAACATTAACGTCGTAAAAGATAAGGACATGAGGTGTACTGTCCAAGAGCCCCTTATTTTTTTTTTTTTCTTTTAAAACTTCCTCAAAACAAACAAACAAACATTTTTCTGGGAAATCGCCGGTTTTTGTTTTTGTTAAAATTTTGATTTTGTAGTTTTGTCGGCCAGCCGCTCAGTGGACAAAATTATTACAATATTATTTGTTTAAAAAAAGGGTAGGTGTAATTGAAAAATGAGAATAAATACTGTTGAATGCAGTTCTTTAAAATTTCCCTTTATGAACCACTCGGGTGAAGTCACCGCAACGACGGATATTGAAAAAACGACCACTTGGCGCCTCCTTGGGGCACCTGAGTCCGCTGCAGCCGCTCGACACTCACCTTTTTAAAATACATGTTAATAGTGAATCCCTTGAAGGTAATCGTCAAGCTCTCGGAATCGGGATCGGAGCAATCGCCCGAGATCTCCGGATAGTCGGGCAGGTAGAGGTCCAGCTCGACATCCCCGATCAACTTGTGCAAGTAGGTGATGCTGAGGAGAGCATCGGTCTGGATCAGAATGCAGGGCGTTCCCGTCGTTGCGTTGATTCGGTATAAGGACGTTGCCAGAGCTGTCGCCTGGAAGCAACAATTCGTTGTTACGTAACAGCCTCCGTATCAATTTTATTTTTTCCGTATCTTGGGCGCAAAATTTACATACTCACTGAAATTGTGGGTCTTAGAGTCGATAAGCCCGGCAGCTCAATTCCTTGGACGACACTCAAACATACCGCTGCGGGACAGAAAATTTTAATTTCATCCATTGTATCAAGGAAATTTCGAAAAATCGTATTACTAGTGCAAAAAAACTTACAGCACAGTACGGTTGCGAACAGCTCCAAAATTCCTCCCATCGCGCGGGTGAAACCTAAACGAACCAACTCAAACGAAAAAAAGCTGAAAAATTATATTCTTAGGTTCGCGAAAGAGGACAAAATACTCCGGGTTGAGGTTGAGCTCCGACGACGATCAATTCGTTGGGACCAGGCGCTCTGTTTGAAAGAATATAGACTCACAAAGAATGTCCACTCAATTTTTAAGATACAATTACGCCCCCCCCCCCCCCCCCCCCCCCCCTTGCGATTTAAAAAATAAATAAAAATTGTCCCATTAGTAAGAAAGCGCCGAAATGCCTTTTGTGTTCCATACCGATTCTAATGCAAATCGGAACGAGAAGCACCGGCAAGCACGAGTTCACTTATTACCAGGCGCTCCAGCTCAGCATTGCATTTTGTAGCACAGTGTTCGCGCACCCTGATCGTGCTTTTTCATATAGCGACAGCTGAGATGGGGAGGGATGCCTCACACATTTAAGGGGTACGCCGATTGGTTTGTTTACGTTTTTTCATCACGGAGTTTTCTAACGCGACCTCTTTCCGCACAGGCAGTACATGCGACTGTATGGTGTGGCGCGCTGCGATCAGTTTCAATTCCAGTTTTCCTAAAATGCGTGCTTCTCCTCCACAATTTGTCTTTCTGCTTCCACATTCTGGAACATGCTATCAACTTCTAACAAAATTGTAAGGTTGGGAGGACTAACGTTCCCGAAGTTAAGGAAAGATGAGGAGAATCACCGAAGGGAACAGCCTTTGTACCGTAGGTAGAATAGTCTTTGGCTTGGACTGTCCACGAGCGCTGGTGAAGCTAAAAACATTAAAGGCCCAAACAGAATGTGCCGCTGGGTTCTTGTCTTGACTGCCACTTGCGATATGGCGCTCATAATTTTTTCCAAACATTAATAAAATTATGATTCTGCATCAAATTTCTCAATTCTGGTACATCCATAAACATTTTCTAGCAAGCACAAGGCACCGGAAACTCTTTTCGTGTAAAATATTAAAACTAGCAGTCCACAATTGCTCTAGATTGAGACATGTCAAGCTTGGTGCGCACCACTGACATGAAAGAACTGGACTGCTAACCGTCGTCTGAAAAACGAGACCAATTTTAGTACAGGCTCAATCCTCATGAAGCAAATCATGCTATTGTGCCCGAAAATACTGCACAATTTGTTTAAGCCGACGCAAATAAATAATAATTAAATTGTCACGAACCGATTTCTCTTATATCATGCTCAATTTTAAGTTTTTTTCACAAAAATGTCCCTTGCGGCAATCAGCTGGGGACTTATGAATAACAGAGATAGATATAAAAGTCATTGTTTCTGCCTTCGTCTAACCTTCATATTTCTCATATATACTAACCAAAGCTAAAAGTTGTATCACAAGATGCCGTAGCCATCTGTTGGACATCGTAAAACTATTCTAACAGCTGATTACAACGGAAAAAAATGTGGGTCATCTGGTGCGGGCGATGAGTGGTGAAAGTTGGCAGGCAATTTGTAAAGGCTGTCGTGGGTGCAAAAAGTATGTGTTTACTTTTATTTATCGATTGGAGGTATCAAAAAGACATAGTGCCATCTTCAGTTGGCTATTGGAATGTTTTTTTGTAAAGTTGCCTGCCTGCGGGACTTACTTTCGAAGTGAGTTTTTGTACGGGATCAGCAGTCCAGTTGTTATATGTAATGGTTACTGTAATGGTTACCGTAATGGTTACTTTAATGGTTACCGTAATGGTTACCGTAATGGTTACTGTAATAATTACTGTAATGGTTAACCGCAATGGTTACAGTAAGCATTACAGTAAGCTTTACGGTAAGCATTACTGTAACCATTTTGGTAACCATTGCAGTAAGCATTACAGTAAACATTACGGTAACCATTACGGTAACCTTTACAGTTACTATTACAGTAATAATTACAATAACCATTACTGTAATGGTTACTGTAATGGTAACCGTAATGATTACAGTAAGCATTACAGTAACCTTTACGGTAACCATTATGGTAACCATTACTGTAACCACTACCGTAATGATTACTGATTTTTAAAAATGGAAGAAATACGCTATTTTGTGCATTTTGCTAAAAAAACTATTATACTTTTTTTGTATGTAGGTATCTCAAATCTCATTTCTATTTACTATCTTTTCCGCAAGTTTCATCCTTTCAGAAATCTGAACAATTTTATGCAGTCACCTCTTGGACTATTACCACTGTTACCACTTGATATAAAACATTTACCTTCATAAATGAACCACAAGTTGGGAGAACGGGATAACACAAAATACATATACCCTTTTGTTTAGTATTATTATTCATTATTTTATGTATGAATTATTACTACAATGCGTCTTAAGTATTTTGTAAGTAAAACGGAGAGCTTGAGGTAGGTAATTAACTTAGTTAAATATAGTTCACTGAAAATTATGGATAAACAAAACATGAAACAATTTGCAGAAAGGATTAAATTCTATCTTTATTCCCTTTTTCTAAATAATTGCAATTTTTCTTCCGTTCCAATCTATGACTTTTGTTTACAAAGTTCTTTTACCTGTTGGCTGCATTGAAACCCAAACGTAACATTTTCTTATTTTTAGATTGGTTAAACAAATTTAAGCATTACAGAGTGAGTGACTTAGACATTTAGTTGTTCGGATCCCGAGGCACGTTTCAGCCTACATATGTCTATCGCTAAAACACTACTAAAGCCGTTCGGCGACAATCGAAAATCATAATATCATCTGCGGGAGAAGTAGATTTTCACTTTAATTAATTTTAATTACAAAATCAAAATTTAGGATTCTTGAAAAACAATATCTGCATACTCATATTATTAAAATTAGTAATAAATATTTTACTATTTGTAACAGATTGAAGGAGAAACCAAAAACTTTTTAGAAATTGCATAAATGTGCATGTCTGTTTAAAGAATTTCTCATTCACTTACCGGCTGCATTGTCCAATATGCTTATAGAATTTACATGCATTTGATTAAACTTACCTGGCAAAATCCGCAAAGGAGTAACAATCCATATTTCGAGTTTTTCAAGCTTATTAAACCTATTATGAATACCTCTTATGAAATTTAAAACTGCCAAAAGATATAACTTGGGAAATAATTTATTTACAATTGCACAAAATAGAGGAATTACACTGAAGGCGAACGTTTTAAACCTATTTTCATTTAGAATTAATTAACAATAGTAGCAATACGCAATAAAATTTTACACTATTTACAATTGGCAATGGAAAGTGCTTAAATTTTGTTTCGGAACAAAATCAAACAGGAAGCAATTTCATTGACCATTAAAAACCGATTCAGGGTAGTAGCTAGGAGCGTTGAACATTCGGGGAAAGTTCGAGGGATCCAACTGGTTTACTGGAATGACCGACATTATATCCCTGAAATTTAGAAATAAATAATTTTCGTTAATTTTGAAATATATAATCATAACAAAATTTTGAAAACAAATAATCAATTTCATATATAAGCGCATAATAGCATTTAATCTTGCTTGAGTAAATCGCAAATGAAAGTTATAAAAATTTAATATCGGCGATTGAGTCAAAACAAAACGTGACTTTGCGCCGATTTTCGAAGAATTAGCCTTTCTCTTATTTTTTTCTTTTCCATGGCTCTTTTGAAATGGTACAAAAATAAGTTTTGCCTGAACTATATTTGGGAAAGATGCCGAACTGCAAAACTAGTCCTCAGAGAAGAATAATTGCTGCAGCATGCGAGCGACTTCTTTAAACACGTGCGTACCACTCGCCCGGTCATTAGATTTGCATCAAGCAAGGAAAAAATATTAAAAGAAAACGAAATGGTCAATGCACATAAATTACTTAAGGATCTGACCGGCGTTTTTTTTGAGAACCGAAAAGTAAAAAAGGAGCGGATAGACACCCACTGTTCAATTTACGGTGTAAAACAAAAGAAGTCAGTTTTGACATTTTTTTTTTTTTTATTTAATTTTTTTTTTTACAATATATGGACCTCTACTCACAAAATTAAATCAGGCGAACGTGCGTGAAGTGTGTTAGAGGGTCGAATTTCCAGTTGTGACTGCGACCAAAATTAGGACTGATGAAGAAAATGCATTTTATGGCACTTTTATTAACAATAAGATTTTATGCGTTTTGCATTATATGGGATGACTGAATAGCTTGTTTTGAAATATATTTTAATAAAATAAATTGCTTTCCTTTAGCGAATTGATTTAACTACTGAGCTAAATTTATTATATCGACCATACAGTGCAAAGTCTCTTAACCTGAAACCTGAACCTCAATATACTAGAAGAATAGTTTATCTCTGGGCCTCTGTTACAAATAATGCAAAATTTTTCATAGTATTATTTTATCTATTCAATATTATCTACAACATATTACTACAAATAATTTCTAAACTTATTATTCAACTTAAATGCGGTGGTACCAAAGGTGAGTTCAATCAAATTTAAATTAAATATCATAGTTATTTAACGTTTAAAATTCTTATAGTTATTATATTATATATACCATCAGTTATAGTAAAAGTGAAACTCTCTTTTATGAGGTTGAGCCTAAATCTCCGGCCTTATATACAGGGTGATTCGTACGAATGTCAATCGATCAACGTTTGTTCCGAGAGCCCTTCTCTAAAATGCATCATTTAAGAGCTACAGCAGTTTTGTGTACTTTTTCCATTGAACACTCCATAATTTTCTGAACACACACCCTAAGAACCTCTTTAAGGTATCAATTTAGAAAAAAAAAAAAAATAATACTTTTCATAAATTTTTTATGAAAACAGAATTAAAAAGTTTTTATGAAAATTTTGGTAAATTTTGAAATTGATACCCTCTTCCTTTCACACGTTTGTACATAGCCTAACCAGTGGGGGTTCTCCTTCTCTTTTGAATGACTCCTTGCTCGATGTCCTTACAAGGACCTGTAAAGACTTGAGTGAGCAAACTCTAAAAAACCTTTAACGGCAATTTTGACGAGGAAGGAGGCATTTAAAAAGATCAGAACAAACGTTGATCTATAGGTATATAGTTTTCTACTTTGATTCGGGGTACCCTGTAAGTTTATGTGTTTGTTTATTGCTCAATCACGCCTAAACGCTTGCATAGCTGATTTTTTATTGTTTATCCTGAGGTAGTTTATATTCCAACTTAACATATAGGCTAATTTTTATTCAGATAAAATATTGAGTTTCAAAATAGTAGCGAGAATTTTACAGGGACCGAAAATAACAATTATTTTCAATTTTTCCAACCAAAAAATCATGTAGACAAATTTGTGGGAAAATTGGTTTAAATGTAGCATTATGATTCTTATGGCCTGAGCTTTAAGAATTTTATGTGCTTTTTAAATTTGTGATTTTTTCGAAAAAGATCAACAGAAAAAAATTATTTTCGCATTTTTATTTTTAAAATCAAAAATAAAAATCAGAAAATGATTTTTATTTTTAAAATCAGAAATAAAAATCAGAAAATGATTTTTATATTAAAAATCAGAAATAAAAATCAGACTATGATTTTTATTTTTAAAATCAGAAATAAAAATCAGAAAATGATTTTTATTATAAAAATCAGAAATAAAAATCAGAATATGATTTTTATTTTAAAAAATCAGAAATAAAAATCAGAAATTGATTTTTATTTTAAAAAATCAGAAATAAAAATCGGAAAGTGATTTTTATTTTTAAAATCAAAAAAAAAAAATCAGAAAGTGATTTTTATTTTTAAAATCAAGAATAAAAATCAGATTATGATTTTTATTTCTAAAATCAAAAATAAAAATTAAAAAATGATTTTTATTATAAAAATCAAAAATAAAAATCAGAATATGATTTTTATTTTTAAAATCTAAAATAAAAATCAGAAAAATGTTTTCCAGAGGTGTCCGGCATGATCATTGTTTAGTATTGGGTGCATTGCTATCACATTCAACAGATAGCGCTCCCATTGCCGTAAAATATTTAGCTTAGCGCGGTTTTTTTTTTTTAAATAAAAATCATTTTGTGATTTTTATTTCTGATTTTCAAAATAAAAATTATTTTCTGATTTTAAAAATAAAAATCATATTCTGATTGTTAGTTTTGATTTTAAAAATAAAAATTATTTCCTGATTCTTATTTTTGATTTTAAAAGTAAAAATCATATTCT
Source organism: Dysmachus trigonus (assembly GCA_949715965.1). NCBI lineage: Eukaryota > Metazoa > Arthropoda > Insecta > Diptera > Asilidae > Dysmachus > Dysmachus trigonus. The sequence continues at coordinate 64,370,430 of OX454322.1, read as the reverse complement.
GATTTTTATTCTTGATTTTAAAAATAAAAATCACTTTCTGATTTTTATTTTTGTTTTTAAAAATAAAAATCACTTTCCGATTTTTATTTCTGATTATAAAAATAAAAATCAATTTCTGATTTTTATTTCTGATTTTTTAAAATAAAAATCATATTCTGATTTTTATTTCTGATTTTTATAATAAAAATCATTTTCTGATTTTTATTTTTGATTTTAAAAATAAAAATCATAGCCTGATTTTTATTTCTGATTTTTATAATAAAAATCATTTTCTGATTTTTATTTCTGATTTTAAAAATAAAAATCAAAACATAATTTTTATTGTTGTCCAGAATAATAACAGTCAGGAAATAATTTTTTAGATCTGATTTTTACCGAAAATATCATAACGGTTACGGTCCCTGGAATTTTAAGCTTCAATTAATTGTCATGAAAATTGGTACCTGCGGATTATTAGGATACTGACTTCAAATATAATAAAATAATTTTGAAATTGCCGAACCAATATGGTGACCAACATTTTTGATATTCGAGAATTCAAAATAGCGGATCCAAAATGGTGACAAAAATGTCTTACATACAATTAGTACAAAAGATATATTGGGGCAACTAATTTCGAATAAAATATCTAAATTTGAAAATTCATGACGGCGGAAAGGCATTTCGGATCCTCTGATTTTGAATCTACTATTTTTACATCAATATTTTGTTATTCAAGATGACGAATCCAATATGGCGATATAACATTGCTATTCATGGGGTTTCTGGTCTTTTATTTCGGATCTGCTATTACAGTTTCGAAATACAATATAACGCATTCAGTGTGGCGACAAAACTTTTCAATGGAAATTTATACAAAACGGCGCCATTTTTCGAATTCGTCAAAAATCAGTTCATAGGGGTTTTCGGAACCACTGCTTTCAAATCTTCTGTCGGAATTTGTAAGCTAAAGGTGGCGGATCCAATATAGCGACGAATATATCTACAACAATTCAAAGGATTTCTATAAAAATGAGCATAAAAGGGTTTTCAGTATGCCAATCCATACCTTAAATTGGAATTGGTTGAAACAATTTCTAGTATATACCAAAGAAGAGGATTAGAGAAGTGTTTAATTAATAAATATTTACGCTACTCGGGGTGAAATCAGGTAACTCAGCTAGTACACTATATAAATATAAGAAAATACCAAATTTAAATACTCTATTGTTCCATTACGTACAGTCAAAATTAAAAAAAAAAAAGAACTTTAAAGTCACAGTATTATTAATAATATTAATAATATTAAAATACTTACGCTCTTTGCTGAGGTGTCCTATCTCTTTGTCGTCTATTTTTGAACCAATTTGAAACCTGCGTAAGAGTAAGACCAGTTTTTTTCGCCAAAGTCTTTTTCTCATCAGGCGTTGGATATCTATTTGTCGTATAGCAATCTTTAAGCGCATTTCTACTTTTCTCCTTAAAACAGTAGACTGTCTCTTCGCCATCCCAAATTGTTTTCGGAAGGGGATATTTTTTCCGTAATCGGTATTTATCGACAGCACCCAAAGGTCGACCGCGAACTTTTTCTGCTTCCTTGTAATGTGCCTTAAACCATAAATTTTGGAGTTCGTTGTGATATTTTGGGGAGAAACAGTGTGACTCTAATAAACTGTATAACTCGTGGTATAATCCTCTGTGGTATGCTACAATTGCTCTCGCTCTGTTGATTTAAAATTATTTTAAGTTACTGAATGTATATAAATAAATTGTAAAATTAAGATATTACCTTAAAACACTTTCATTTGTCCGTAGAAGCTCATTTTGGGGTAGGCTCCAGAGGAATGTGGCTAATTTTTCCACATTACCTTGTTGCTGTAGAGCCTCACACATGCATTGCACCTGAAATTCAAAAATGTTTCTAATGGTAGATGCTGCCAGACTTAATGAGCTTCCATCAAACCTCACCTGGTCTGGGCTGAACGATAAGCACTTTCTGCCAATGTCGAAGCTAATGCTAGAATTTTGTAAGCCGTTTAGAAATTGTCCATTTGTTCGATTTTGTACCTCACTCATGATGGTTGGCTTTCCATTATTGCCCTCGTGCTCTGTCGCGGTGTCGTAGAGCCCGTTGAGGTCATTCGGACTAGATTTACCAAAATCCGCTGAGACCTCATGGAATTTTCTATCGAATTCTTTTTCGGGTGAAAATGTCTGAAGTTTCTCAGAGAAGAAAAGCGTTTTACAGGAAATGTTACCTCGGTAGCCTGTAACTGAAAAACATTAAATTGAATTAAACTTTGCGCAGTTACGTAAGCTGAACTGAACGCGATTAGTCAGGTAGCAATTGACACCTGATATCGAGAATAATGAATGACTGATAAGAGGCAAAAAATTCTCCTTTGCCCTTGTGGTAGGTATTTATTTATTTTAGCTCTTCCTTCTTCGAGTTCTAATTTCAAGCGCAGTCTAGTTATTTTAAGGTGAAACTCAAAACGTTCATTCGAATGATGATGGTTTTCGCACTCTTACTCAAATACCATTCGTCATTCCGTGAAATATTTTAAACGTGACGATCATGCCTTTTATTCATTCATATAAATGTGTCAATAAAATTATATTTTAATTAAAAGGTCTTAGTAAAAATTACAAGGCAAGTTTTTATGTTAAGTCTTTTTATATTTTGCGGAAGTTAAAAATATACTTATATGCATAGTATTTGATTTAATGTGCACTGAGAAAAAAACGTTGTAAGAACAATGGGAACAATATTAACTCAATAATTTTCAAATATGATATGGCGCCAATTCTGAAAATTATTAATTTAATTACCTTTCATATTAAACTTTTCCATCGTAAATTTGACAAAACTTTGAAACAGCATTGTTAGTTATTCAAGACAAAATGCTTTATTTTCGGTTTCACCCATATTTATTGTAGCATTCAAATTTAACTTTGTTGAATATCTTATTTAATGCGTTCTGTAGTTGTTTCAAATAAAATATTATTAAATGTAACCAGTTTTAAAAACGTGAGAGTCAAAAACTCGCATATTTAATTCTACAATGCGATATTTTATTCAGTGTATCAACACTTCAAACGTAAAAATTTAATAACTCAATAGTTTATTATGTAAAATTTGCAACGAAGTTTTCTTTAAATGCTTTGTTCTATAAATGTCTAAGAGCTACATTATGTCATATTTAAATGTATCTATAATAATAAATTTAAAACGAAAAGACAAATTATGCATTTGAACTTCTTAATTTTATTTTATTCCTTTTGAGTTATATAGTTTTCGTATTATTTTAATAAGTTACTGATTTAGAGTTTTTGAAAATTATATAATAGTATCTTGTAATTACTTATATTTTTAGTTTAACTTATTACTTCGATTACTATTTAAAAGTTCAAAATACATATATTCATTATATATTTCAAATTAGTTGTTGCAGAGTTAAATCATATTATCCAAGAGCAATTCTCAAGGCATATTGCAAATTAATCAGTCATTGATGAAACTTGCTAATCCTCCTAAATAAAATTCTAAAATTTCACTTTTTAGCATTTTAAGCTAGAAAGACTTATAACTACCTTGTCTTGATTTTATTAAGGAACATTTTTAGCTTAAAAGCTTGATATTTGTCTACATATTAGTCAAGTTAAGCAATAAAATTGATAGAAAAACTGAAATAAATAAATACTAGTTCATATATTTTCCAGTCATATTGATAAAAGCCCAGCCCTGATGAATGAATAATAAATAAAACACTCCACCACAGCTCTGTTCCGTCTCGTGGAAGTAGAGATAATTCCAGTCAATACGCTTCTAAATTCGAAACCTAGCTTACAATTCTTTAGAATTAATGGATTTAAATGATGAGGAGAATAAGGAGCTAAATCAACATACAAATTTACATTTTTTGAAATTGATATTTATTTAAATATGGAATATGTTGAAAAATACGCTTCGTTTATCGAGAATTTTTTTTAAATAGTTTTGCAGAATCATTAGACGAAGAGAATAAACTTTAAACCAGCTCATTAAGTCCAATAGTTCATGAGATATTAATGTTTTAAGTTGCAATACAGACCATCTAACTATCAGACTATTCATATGCCTGACTATCGTATGAAATTTTTAAATCCCAAAGTTACAAAAATTTGGTTGTGCATTCCAATGGACCGATTCATAATTACCTCATGAGCAACATAAGAAGTTAAAAAAAATACCTATTTAACTACTACACCCAATATATACTTCAAACAGCTAATTTCGTTAAAATTTAACTATTTTGATATAATTTGCACTTAACAAGATAAAATTGATAGTAAAATAGTTAGATGAACTAGAATCTAGTTGATTCAAACAGAAAATTCATATCAGATGAATTAAGAAGCCCTCATTGTTGAATCAACTATAGATATTTGTTCAGTGAATATTTTAATAATAATAACTATACATATAATATAGTTACTAATATTCATTATTGGGTTTCTTAATAACAAATTACTTTTTTCAAATATATTTTGTTTATGCGAGTGTTTTTGTTTATTTTTCAAAAAACTACCCCTAAGAAATTTTAATGATATAAATTGCCCTGAGTTTATCGACAGACCTCTTTGTTCAAGAAGGTTTGTTAAACAACAACGAACAAAATAAGGAAATAGGACTTCTTATGGTTTTTGTGATTACTATTTTATCTAATCTGTAATTGATAGACGGAAATAAATAAATAAATTGGATTCAGATAAACATAATTCAACTAAAATATGGAATGCAAAAATTTGTATAACTACTTCCACTATTTTTTTCTTTTGCTTCGGTTACAATTCTAAAAAAAAAATTAATATTTTCGTTAGGTCTCAAGGATTTTATGAAAATCATAAGTATCAATTTTTTTGTATCCAAAGTCGGAGTTCATAGAAAACAAAATATAAATAAATAATATAAATATAAATAAATAAAAAAAGCAAAAAATAGAAAAGTTACACTTATTACGTAATGAAAGATTTATAGGCATAAACTCAGTAACCGCATTCTTTTCCTCTGAATACTTAAAATTAAAATAATAGTTGAAACTATCCAACGAATTCTGTAATGTTGATATTAAAATTTAAATCATCCCATGTATTTTATAGATAAAATATGTATGTAAATGATAATTTTATATGTATGTTTTGGTCAAAGACGAAATAACTAGTCTATCCTAGGTTTGATCAACGCCTTTTGCCAAGGGAAAAATATTATTATTATATAGTATTATCTGTCTCTCCTAGGATTACCTAATGAATTATATAATGATATTTTCCTTTTGCAATGAATATTTCCCTTTTACAGAATGACTAAAAGCACATCAATCAAAAACCTAAACTAAAATCTTTAATATATCGGGGTTTGACGAAAAATGTTGGTTAAACCTAGGATAAACTAGTTATTCCGCGGAAGGACTACATATCGGTCTTCTATGTCTAACCTGAATTTGGCAAAAATATCGGTTGACTGGAATACGTTAAAATCCCTTGATTAGTACCAGACTCAGAATTAGTTCCAGCAGAACTGGTAGAATCCAAATCGGTTCCAATACTGGGCGAAAGTCCACTATCCATTTCCATTGGTATCCAATGGCTCTATCACAATATCCAAGAAGTAATCCTTATAAAAATTTCACTAAAACAAGCCGCCAAATATCACTATCACTCATATCACCATTATCACAGGTGGTTTAATATCTTGGTCAACTTTGATCAGATTTCACACTAAGATCCAGTACTTGAGGGACTGATGGTCAACAACTGAATAATGATTAATCCGTCGGACACTATGAAATCGTCGTCTCCGGAAGCCAAACTTCGCGCGACAAACGCCTGAACTCAACTGAAATTCGATGTGACTCACAATCGGTCGAGGAGGAAAATGCTCACTTTTCAAATTCACAGTGTACGCAGTGCGGGGCTCACACGAGGTGCTCCGCTAGAAAGAGGACTGCCCTTCGGTGCGGCACTATCGAATGGATCGGAATGGAGTGGTGAGTCGAAGGAGCCCCGTCGCCGCAGTTTTCGCACTTCCGGGGACGACGGTGGTGTTTGTTCCAACGCCATTTTCCTCGATGCGTAGATCCGCCCTTCGGGATGCTGCGGATTGATGAACGATGCCAAGTAAATGGGCTGTGCGCGAGAAATCGCTGCGAATGGTACAGCAAACGACGTGGAGACTATGTGGCGCGGCATTAAACATTAAAAATGAGCCTCAAGTCCAGGAGTGAAATAAATCAGTTCGCCGCTGATAGTGTTGTGATTTACATACCGTCGAAAACGATTATTAGCTCCTGTAGTCGCGGTGCTGCCGTTGTACTCTGCTGAAGACTCTCGTCGCAGGCGTGCCAATGAATCAATTTTTAATTGACCTGCAGCTGGTAGCTGAACTTGCGGTGAGTTTATTGTTTTGATTATGCGCGGTCGATGATGTTTTGCGGGTGCCGCAAGATCGCATTTCACTTCACTTACGAAAGACGCTTTAATGTTGAAAGGTTGTTGAGGGCTCAGTATTTATAAGAAATTGTAACATTATAAAATAAGAAGTTAGCCTATTGTGATGGCGCTAAAAAATCATAAATTAATTAAACGAAAAATACTGCTTTGATATCATTTATTGTTATTTTTAGTAGATATGCGTATAAGTATCCAGCCAAATCAGGGCCCTGGCTAGAGGCTCTCAGGCCCGGCACAGTTAAGTTCGAGAGGTCCTTTATCTCCAGACTTTAGAGAGACTACTTTAGTAAGCCTTTTTATTTATAGACTTTAGCGAATTCGGATGTAATTACAACACTAGTTTACAAGATTTTTGTTCCCTTAAAAAATTTACTAAGTATGTTATTATTAATATTTTTATTTTTATTTTCTCTGATTTCGAAATAATATAATAATAAAAATATTCCATCACTTCATATTTTCAAGAAAAAATTGGGCTAAAAATTTATAAAATTCGTATTTTAACCATTTTATAGAATTCTTTTTTTTAAATAAAGAGATGTTCATTAGAGTTCCACTCCTACATACCGTTGGTTAATTTCATTTATATGGCAGAGGACAGATTCATGAAAATCTTGTTTCCTGAATAAGTCTTAATAAAATTTATTAATAACATACATTTTATTAAGCTACAGTTTAGAATTCAAACTTCGATTTGATTTACGTTTCGAGCTGCTACGAAATTCCGTTGTTTTTAAAATTTTTTTCCAAAAGTGGCTAAAATATGGTTATTTTCATTTTTAAACCCTATTTTTCTCAAAAACTTATCGTGGAGGAAAAAAACTGATTTTACATTTCTGATTAGTTTCCATTAAAGGAAGGAAAAAATTACAGAGCAAGAAAAAAGCTAAAATTTGTAAACTAGCGTAATCTGTTCTGTGGGCACTTCTTACAAGGAAGGTATCCCGACGTGCCACCGCCGATTTTGTTGCGACTGAAATTTGTTATTTTACATCAAATTTTAAGAGATACGTTTTTTTGCGAGATAGTTTGAAGGTTTTACATACTTATAGACAATATTTTTTTCAAACGACCAAATGGGTATTAATATACATGAAAAGTGATGAAAAATGTATATATAAGTACACATTTAAATATATCAAGTTATAATTGATTAATATATACAATGCTTGAAAGTAACAAAAATTCAATAAAAAAAAAAAACATATCGCTTATTCCAAACCAATTGCAATTCAAAGAGCAGAAAAAAATAGTAAATACGCGGTGTTTTGAAAGAAATATATATGTCTAAGACGTTCCCAAATAAGAGTGTACCAATTCAAGATATATATATACATATATATGGTATATATATCCCCAAAAACTTTTTATTCCTATTCCGCAAAGAAAAAAAAATCTCTTAAAATTTGATGAAACAGACCGAAAATTTACCAATTTTTTCTGTGTTAAAGAGCAGTCGGAAAATGAACTGAAAGTGGTCTGAGGTAGTGAACATTACTCTCCTGAACTTCGAAATTTTGTAATAGCGAAAAGACAAAATTTTAAGTCTAGCAGTTGAAAATGTTATCCAATATTAGAAATTTTTCAAACTTAGAACTTAGAAATTTTTCAAAGTTCTATAGCGAAAAATATTCGAATTCCAAAATTGAAAAATTTTATATGTTTTCAGTTTGTTACTGGTACTCATCAAAGGTAACTGATATTTCAATCTTGATTCAGTATGTTTTTCGATATAGCTATGCTAAATAATATGATTTTCAGTCTGGCTTCAGTCTCTTTTCCGATTGAAAAAATTATTTCGCCTCATTTCAGTCTGAATTCCGTCTTAACTTGCTTGATGTAAAATGTTTTCAGTCAGTTTTCAGTGCAAATAATAATAAAAAAAATAATGCGAACATATGATTCCATATAGTGCGTTAAAGATAACGAAAAACAATAGGAAATGAATCAGTCGAACTACTCTTCTTCTTCTATCGTGGAACTCTTGGGAAAGACAAAATAAATTCTCATTTAATATTTAGTTTTTGTGAAAATACAACAAGAATTACATTCGTTTTTCTCGAAAATTTCACGACTTAATAAAGAATCGTTTAAAACGACTTACTTATGAAAGTCCAAATAGTCCGACAGCTCACGATTCACATTCGCTATGATTGAAAAAAAAAACATTATTACATAAATTTATATACATATATATAGTATATATATTTTTTCTTGGCGAAAACTTTTATGAACACGAATAAAAAATTATGTCAAAATAATCCTACGTTAAGTTATAGTCAATATCACACAGTTCGACATTATATGTAAAAGCTGTTTCAAAACCAACTTTCAATTTGGAATCATTATCATTGTGCTAACTATGGAACTCTGACATTTCATAGCTGTCATCAGCAAGCTTTGAGGTAAAATCATGGAGAAATGAAAAATTGTGAAAATGGTGAGAATTTTTCACGTTTTTCTGTCAGAATCACCAGAATTCGACAAAATGGATGTGGATGACATGTTATTCCAATAAGACGGTGTATCCTGCCACACTGCGAGCAAAACAATGCAGTTATCATTATTATTGTTTTAATCATTAATTTATTACTATTAAGACATTTTTCTGGAAACTTATAAACATTTTCACTAAATAATTGTATAAAAATAAATAAAAATTTTTCCAATTGTTTTACAATAAATTTCTACTTTTAATTAAAAGACCACACATATTAATTTATTACATAGAACTGCCGTCAAAGACTTCAATTACAATAAATAACACAATTTTCATAGGTCCCAACATTTATCAATGTACCAAGAAACACCTAATAATAGTTTTAAGAATAATATATAAACTTCTTTCATCGTCTTCCTCAATGTACATATAATTATTATAATATGCAATTTAATTTTGGTAAAATATTCTAAATCAATATCTTGGAAAACTGCTTTCAAAAAATCTCTTGAAATGGAGTTAAGCTTCCAAATTTTGACGGTAAATTGAAAATTGGCATATGAAAAAAGTTCTATATACCCATTTTCATATAGTTATCCGTTGAAGTTGAATTTTGGAATTTCCTAGGTAGTGAATTAATTTACATTTCGTTTGACAATAGGATCCCTGATTTGATATGTAAGTAATAAAACAAAGTCAAAATAAAACAAACTTTTCACCATAAAGAATATATCTTTAAAAAAATCAGATTGAAATTGATCCAGTAAATCAGATTGAAATTGAGCCAATAAAAATAAAATAGTTTCTGGTTGTAACTTTATTCAATAGGTTGTCAAGATTTTGAGTTAAAGGTCGTTGAAGTTTAACTTTTTGTTATGCTTTCAGTTAAATCAGTTTTTGGTCGAGAACAAATCCAATTGTATTAAAGAACCAATTTGATATTTGGCAGCCGATTAGGTACAAGAAAAGAATATCTAAAAGAAAACTCCAAATAAACTTCCATCCCTAAACCTGAGTGTAAAAATCTTTAAAAATAATTTTCCCAACGAGATATCACTTAAGCCGTGTAAATCCGAGAGCGTATCAAATCTCATCCTCAAAATCTAATAAAAAGCCAAAGCTGTTGAAGAAAGGCAAACGCGCGATTGGAAGTATGTATGTATTTTATGTATGTATGTAGTACCGCAGTGTTCTGTCGTTTTCGGGATTTTCCTCTTCACCTGGAGTCAAATTACACTTGCAGAAGGGACGTTCTGTGGGAAGGGATGCAGCACTTTCGGGCTCCTGTAGTCACTGTCGTAGAGCCCCGGCAGCATTGTCATATCCTGGCACCTTTTCGCAGTTGTTAATGAAAAATTCACGCGGCCGTAACTGTGACAACAAATGCGAAAATTGCCCTTAAACGCGTACTTGTTCGGTGACGTCCTTTCGCTCCTCGGGGTGCAGGGATTGATTCAGAAGGGACGAGATGAACCGCTCTCATTGTGTCCTGGCTTTGATGCGTGTCATTCATGAATTGTTTGTAATTCAATATAACTTTTTCAAGCATCATAAAAATAGTTAGGGAATGATTTCGTTCGATTTGGGTAAGATCTAATTAAAAATTTTCTTTTTTATACTTTTATATTTAAGCAGACTTAAAACAAATTTCCCACTATATTATTTAAGAAATATTAAATTTAAAATATTCGAACATTCAAAATTGATGAGCTCGTCCTGGCAAACATCATTTTAGGGCTGGTCCGGATTCCATTCAATTCGTTTTGTCAGTGGTGAAAAGGGCAACCATTTGTCCTGAGGGATTATGATGTTGTAACACAAGGGTGCACATTGTGTAATTGCTTGTAAAGTATGTTTACCTTTAATTCCCGGGGCTCTTCACACCCTTAACAAAACGGAGAATAGAAACCCGCTGTCAAGGACTATTTTTGGGCAAATCCTTGCAGATTACTATGAAATTGTTTGCAACCTTACGTAGGTGCACGGTAGCTGTAGGTGTCTTTTTTCCGTGAATGAGAAAATATTAGAAAAAAAGGTACAGATTTTTTTCGCGATTATTTAAGTAGTAACACCAACTTTTATCAGTAGATTTAATTCCATAAAAAACACTTCTGTCTGAAAAGAAAGACAAAATTCAAGTAGCTAAGACCTTGACCGTAAAAAACAGTATTACGCAGATTTAATATAGAGTCATCAAGTTCAAATTTGCCTGTAGTAAATGAGAAAACAGCAAACCTTTAGAAATTACCTTTATTAAAAAATCTAGGAACATTAGATATAAATATTTTAAAATCAGCCTTGCATTTTTCTGTAAAAACTCATTACAGAAGTATATTTTTTTATTAGCTTCACGTGTAACAATGTAAGCAAATCTTATAACTCAGTTTTCACCCACTTCTAAATGTCGTATCGATTTGAAACTTTGCAAGCTTATGCAATTCTGGTGACAATATATTAATATGGTACCATCGAGCTTATATGATGGCTAACGACAAGCCCATCGAGATTGAACTCGTCTGACTTGTCTTAGTGAGTTTTTTGGTTACATATTGTGATGATGGAGGAGATAGACTTTTAAGTAAAGACCACACATTGGATATAAAACAAATAAACAATAAAATAAATTATGGCTTATATTAGGTAAGTAACAAAATTACAACTTATGCCTGTTTCTTTTAGTTTTTTAAGATATAATTTCAATCATATAATTAAACCAAAAACTGGCGTACTAGATAAATTTTCGGTTGTTTTAAATTTATGTTGGAAAAACAAAACGAATTTTAAAGACTAGATTAGCTGAGCATATTGTAGAAGCTCGGAGTACGACGCTACAATCTGAAATTTCAAAACACTTAAAATAAACGTAATATACATGCAAATAGCATTAAATTAGTGCATAGCTTCGACAGAAAAGATTTGAACAGAGCAGAGATTTATGTAACCAGTGGGAGTAATCAATCGTTGGCGTGAAGATGCTTCGATAGACCGAAACGCGTCGTGATAAATAAATGAATCAATAACATTTGCACATACATACTATATGTTAACAAATGTTTTCAATAAACCATGGATTTTATATTTTTAAGTTGATTTTGTGAAACCTAAGGTATACAATATTTTTATGAACCATATTATATTCTAGGACTTTATACTAAATCTCACTACTTTTTACAACTACATTGTTAACTAAACAAATGGCTTTTTTTATACAAAAATAATTTTGATGAAATCTCTTTTTGTTTAATTCCTTTAAACATTAAACAAAATTTTCCGCACCGCGCACTAAGAAATATAAATGACATTTGTCATATTGACATGCATTTGTTTATAAATGCAGAGAACGTACGGAGAAGGTTGCGTTCAATTTGCATTTCTCCCATACGATCTGCTTCGCAACAACTTTGCACATGCGTTCGTTGACAAACGTATCGTAAGGAGCAGATCACGGCAACCTTGTACATGCGTACATCTACGTAAAACGCAAGGAGTAGATTACTTAAGTCGAAGTGATAACTTTGTACGTGCGTACACTTGCCGAATGTAACGCAGGGAGTAGCTTATAGCAGTTAAACTGACCTAACGGTCACTGGTGCCTATATAAGGCGGAATTTTGCTTCGGACAGTCAATAGTTTTTGGGTAATCACCGGAGCTATTCCACCTTAGGGCGACCACCAAGGATTTTTTATACCAAAGGCGTTGGGATTTTACCACGCTTTCACTATACTTAGAATAATTTCAGTTTGGGAGCTTACCAATTGAAATTATTCTAAGTCCGCGTAGGGATTTTGTACCAAAGGCGTTGGGAACTTACCACGCTTTCGTTACACTTAGAAGAATTTTAGTTTGGGAGTTTACCAGCTAAAATAATTCTAAGTTCACGTTTTTCTTTGGACCTATTAGAGTCAAACCTTCGTTAACATTATACTTAGAAGAATTTTAGTTTGGGAGTTTACCAGCTAAAATTATACTAAGTCTGCGTTTTCTTTTGGACTTATTAGAGTCAAAACTTTCGTAACATTATACTTAGAGGAATTTCAATTTGGGAGTTCACCAATTGAAATTATTCTAAGTCCGGTTTTTTTTTTTTATGGACTTAATACATTTTAAATTAATATAACACGTTGGGGACTAAAACTTTATTTTCTTTTTTTTTTGGAGTTAATTTGAATTTTATATTTAGAAAGATTTCAGTTTGGGACATCACCAACTGAAATCTTTCCAATTATTGCCAGTGGCGGACTAACAGGGGGCGGAAGGGGCGGCCCGCCCCGGGCCTTCGGTCTTGGGGGGCCCCCAAATGCCTTCGCGTTCCCCTGATCAAATCCTAAACAAGACTTTAAAAATGTGCTTAGTAGGGGAGAGTTGCCTAATTTGGGCCGGCTCCTATTTCGCGCCACCCATTTTTTTCAATTTTAGCGAGTTTTTGAAAATTAATTAATGTCAAAATTTGATTGAAAATGAATGTAGAACAAAATAATGAAAGAAATACGAATTTTAATACAAAATTAATAATGTTACAACAATCTCGTAAAAATGTATCTGCCGACTTAAAAATCTGACATTTTTGCTCGTCGATAAAAACAAATTGATACATCTAATGAATCTAAAATTTGTTCTGATGCGAAGTGTATAATATGTTTATATAGTATATAGTGTATTTGCAATTTAGAAACTATAACAATACTAATTAATTTAAACAATCTGGAAAAATGTCATTTCCCCTAATTTGGGCCACTGTGCAATTCGAAAGGGCGCCTAATACGGGTCACTCACGCGATGTAAACAAAGCAACACTATCTGAAGGAAAAATGTTTTTTTCATTAAAACGGTAAGTGTACATGAGATATTTAGTAAATTTAGTATATTAAGCCTATTGTTATTATTTTAGATTATAAAATGTTACATGTCATTGAGTAAATACTTAATTTATGATGATTAACTCTTTATTGAGAATTTAAATTTCAAATATATTTCTGATCAACGAATTAATTAACGTCAATTCATTGTTTCATTAAATATAATAAGTAACGGTGTTTTAAACAATATGCCGAACCATTTTCGCGTTTTTCAGATATCTTACGTGCTATTCAATAGGTGGCCCACATTAGGCGACTCGTCACCTAAATTGGGCCACTTGCACGTTTTTTTCAAACGTTATTTTTTATTATAAAAGAAAGTCAGACTTGCCTTAAACTTTCCACAAAGGTAAATTATCATCCAAATTTTAATATTGCGCTATTAATTATGTAAACGAAACGTTTACAATAATTTTAAATGCATTTAACCTTAGGTGGCCCATGACTGGCGACTCTCCCCTATCTACATAATTTCATCAAGATCAAAACACTACAGCCATCTAGACTTTTTACGCGGTACTAATATTCTTTTAACTTTGCTGAACGCGTCCAATACGCTGGGGAAACTCCCGTCTTTGTAGCGGGTACTTCCCCAGAAATTCCTGAATGAATGAAGTGCAAATAAATTCACTCTTGTACGCCTACATTGACATTCACTACATTATATTTACGTCGAAAAATAAACATTGGCCTCATTTCAAATATATTAAATTTCAGTACATTGATATTTAATAGTTAAGTAATGTGTACTGATATTTTCGCGAACGGATAAGCCTTTTTTCAAATTGTAGAGTAATAAACGCGATCTTATCCGTTCAAAGTAATTTCATTAAAAAGTGTAATAGTGTTTTTGATTTTTGTTGCGATATAAAAGTAAATGAGTTCAGAGTTGAGTTAGTGCATTTTTGAGTATTTGAAAAAAGTAAGTAATTCTTCGTATAATTTATATAATAATTCTATATCGTCAAATCAATAATGAGGCTTAATTTAGCTATCTTTTATAAAAGTTTCTTATTTATCTCATTATTTTTAGTGAAAAGGATTCAACCGTCTGGCTCTCAGAAAAGGAAGCTAAAAAAACGAAGACTGAAGAGGCAAAATCGCTTGCTGGATCTTTATCCAAATACCTTTCGAATTCTGAAGAGAAGAAAAGTGGCGCTGCCGAAAAAATTAATCAAAGTTTATGCTAGAAGCTTCAGTTGACGCTCTGGCTGTAGCAGTTGAAAATCTGATACAAATGTATGATGAATTTGAAAAGGAGCAAGTTTCCAAAGAAATAAAAATATACCGCAGGCATGTAAAAGCCACCGATACGAGTATGGACGTTGCTGCCAAATGGAGAGCCCAAGAAATCCTTCAATTTATAATAAAATGGGACTTCAGTGAATCGTTACCCTGTATATCGCTTATACTTCAATACTTCTTGACCATTTGCATCTCGGTTGCATCATGCGAGAGAAGTTTTTCGAAACTTAAACTAATTAAAAATTATCTTCGATCTACAATGGATCAAGAGCGACTGGTTAATCTAGCCGTGCTTTCAATAGAAAGAAAAATTTCCAAAGAAATCGATTTCACAGAAGTTATTGAGGAGTTCAGTAAATTGAAGGCAGAGAAAACACATATAATACGCTACAAAAAATAAAAAAACTATCTTTGATTTATTTTATCAAATTTTTTTTTTGTCGATCGATTCGTATTTTATTTTCCTCACCCATATCCATTAATATTGTAGGTATTTATATTTATTTAGCCTAAATAATTTAATTCGAATTTAAATTTCACTTGCCAGATTTTAACGAAATAAACATAAACACTTATTTATACATACAAATGTGAACTGAATAAAAAGCTTGTAAAACTACATTTTTTTTAAAGCTGGGGGGCCTCATTCCGCTTTGCCGCCCCGGGCCTCTAACGGGCTTAGTCCGCCACTGATTATTGCAATATCGTTGAATTCTAATTTTTATTTTGTATTTTAAAAACTTAGAAAAAACTTCAGTTTAGGGATATTACCAACTGAATTTTTTTCCAAGTCTAACTCCTAAGTGTTGAATAATAAAAATTTTACTTGTCTATTTTAATGCACGGAAAAATATTTGGCTTGGGAAAATCACCAGCTAAAATATTTTCTCGCATTGATATACGAAACAATTTATTTGGGATATTACCAAATAAATTTGTCTCCAAGTCCTCGATATACACGTCGAACCGTAGAGAGCAAATTATAACTAAGGATTTGGCTGCAATATATATATCCTAAGTAATTGTATAATTTGTAGTAGAATTTATAAGGTAAAATCTTTCCGAAAAATAAAGAATTACGTTAAACTATAACAATTAGTCTTTAATTTGAGATTCCTTTGTCAAATCCTTTGCTTCGACTATAAGAGGTCAAGCTATAGATTTTCTATATTTTGTGCAATAGATCCAGATGCCCTTTTGGAATAATATTTTAATGTTCGACTAAGGTACGTCGAAACATTTGGTCCTTCGAGCCGGATAGAATTGCAGCCAAACTATCAAATTTAGTTATAGTAACGTTCGATACGGTTCAAAATTAACAAGTCCAACTAACAATTATTGTTCATTTCTGTATATTCCGAATAATTCAAAATGAAATCAACGATTCGGAGTCAATCAACCTTAAAGGGTTTACTTGAACAAGCGCGGAAAAATTATGGAAAAACGGATAGTGTAAAAATAACGAAAGGCTATGTGGATGGTAGAATTAACCAAATTGAAAAATGGTGGTCGCAATTTGAAGAAAATCATCTAGAGATATGCGCAGGCGAAGATAAAAACGAGAAATTGGTGTCTAAATACTTAAGTAGTGCTATTTATGAAACATTCGAAGGCACATACTTCGAATTTCTTGGCGAATTACAAGACAAATTGAACGACATGGAGAAATCAAATTCGATTGTTCAAAATACACAATTTACACAACGGGCTGAGGTGAAACTTCCCCGAATAGATCTTCCAAAGTTCAATGGTGAATACGCTAACTGGAGAGCATTTCACGATATTTTCGTATCGGTCATACATTCAGATCAGCGTATTCCCCAAATACAAAAATTGCACTATTTAAAGTCCTGTCTCACTGGGGAGGCAGAGAGATTCCTGAAACAGTTCGATATGGTAGGAACGAACTACCAGTCAGCTTGGGAAACATTAGTGAAAAGATACAGCAATCAAAGGGTGCAAGTCTTTTCACATTTAAAACAACTGGTTAACCAACCAGTCATAAAGCATGAAACCGAAAAAGCAATCAAAGGTATTTTAGACACCACAAAGGAACAACTCCATGAACTGGAGGCCCTTAAAATAGATGTTACGCATTGGAATGCAATCATCATTTTTATAACTATACAAAAACTGCCCGAAGAAACACGAAAACTTTGGGAACAAAGGATATCAGAAACTACTGATATACCAGCTCTAGATGATTTCTATACTTTTCTGGAAGCCAGATATCGGACATTAGAAGCCATGTCTGAAGCAAAAGCAACTAAAACGGTTCAAACACTCCAGAAAAACACAACGAATTATCACATTAACAACACAAATGAATGCCCTCTTTGTAAGGGAAATCATTCAATACAGCAATGTAGCAAGTTTTTGCAGAAAAGGATCAACGATAGGCGAAATTTACTATCAAAATACAGTATCTGTTTTCATTGCTTTCAACGTCATGGGAAGAAAACATGCAAAACACTACGGACATGCTACATGTGCAATGGAGCACACCCGCTATACAAATGTGATGAGTTTAAACAAAAGACTTTCGGTGAAAAACAAAGTTATGTTCAGAAAAAGAACCTCTGCTTTAACTGTTTAAGTCCGCATAGCAAGCAAGCATGCGTTAGTAAAAACAATTGCTACAAATGCAATCAACGTCATCATACTTTACTACATGATGAAAAAATTAAATTCAAAAATACAAATGAGCCTAGCTCTAATACGGGATCTGAAAAACATTTACAGAACCAGACAGAGAGAACAAACTGTCATTATAACAAAAATACAACACAGTCTTTATTGGCAACTGCCATCGTAAGCGTAGAAAACAACTACGGAATTTCAACTCCTCTTCGTGCTCTCATCGACTTGGGATCACAAAGCTCCTTTATTTCTGAGGAAGTCTGTCAGATTTTACAACTAAAAGGGAAGCCCACATCATTACAAATAACTGGTTTGAGCTCCACGAAAGTAGCTTCCGCCACTAAGGAAGTTTCATTACATTTAAGATCTCATATCGATCACACTACCACGATTCCTATAAACGCATACGTTCTTAGGAAAATCACAAACGTGTTTCCTCCCAAACATACAAACCAAGTAGATTGGTCACATATCCAAGGTCTTCAATTGGCTGACCCTAATTTCATGCAAACTGGAAAAATAGACTTGCTTTTAGGAGCAAATGTTTTTTCAAAAATATTGCTGGATGGTCTCCGGAAAGGAAGGAAGGAGGGCCCAGTTGCTCAAAACACCCGACTAGGATGGATTATATTTGGCGAAATATCAAATAATCCTGGAAAACCAGAAAATACATTTTCAGCATTATCATTGGATGACCAGCCTAGCATTCAAGTACTAAACGAACAAATTCGTAAATTTTGGGAATGCGAAGAGATCACAGAAGAACGGAAACTCACTAACGAGGAAGAAAGCTGTGAAAGGCATTATAAGATGACACACACTCGTCTACCTGATGGCAAATATCAGGTGAGGTTACCCTATAACAAGGATCCTCCATGCCTAGCAGAATCTAAGCAACAAGCTCTGATGCGATTTTTCCAACTGGAAAAGAAATTTTCAAAACTGCCAGACATGCCAGCCATAAACACTCCCCCAAAACAGTCGCAGGCTCCTGAAGCGGTACTCGATGGTCCCAGCAAACCACACAGCGGTCTGGCGGAAAGGATCTATGAGCTGAGGACAGTGGAAGGCCAACCTTTCAACATCACCTTTGCACAAATGCAAGGCATCCCGTTTCAGCAAGTCCGGGCAGGGAAGCGGAAACGGTATACGGTCTTCCTAGGACAAGGACGCAGGGTGCGGTTAATGCTGCGTCGCAATAAGTTGGTGTGGCAAGGCTACAGGGAGGCAGCATAGTTGATTTTATTTACGTTATATATAGAATATAAGTTAAGTATAAAAAAAAAGGGAATTTTTATTTGCCCGTATTAAAATATAGCTTATTTCATATTGTAAAATATCAAGCATAATAGTATTATCTTGATTGTGCATCAATGGGGGCGGAGGATGTTTAATTCCTTTAAACATTAAACAAAATTTTCCGCACCGCGCACTAAGAAATATAAATGACATTTGTCATATTGACATGCATTTGTTTATAAATGCAGAGAACGTACGGAGAAGGTTGCGTTCAATTTGCATTTCTCCCATACGATCTGCTTCGCAACAACTTTGCACATGCGTTCGTTGACAAACGTATCGTAAGGAGCAGATCACGGCAACCTTGTACATGCGTACATCTACGTAAAACGCAAGGAGTAGATTACTTAAGTCGAAGTGATAACTTTGTACGTGCGTACACTTGCCGAATGTAACGCAGGGAGTAGCTTATAGCAGTTAAACTGACCTAACGGTCACTGGTGCCTATATAAGGCGGAATTTTGCTTCGGACAGTCAATAGTTTTTGGGTAATCACCGGAGCTATTCCACCTTAGGGCGACCACCAAGGATTTTTTATACCAAAGGCGTTGGGATTTTACCACGCTTTCACTATACTTAGAATAATTTCAGTTTGGGAGCTTACCAATTGAAATTATTCTAAGTCCGCGTAGGGATTTTGTACCAAAGGCGTTGGGAACTTACCACGCTTTCGTTACACTTAGAAGAATTTTAGTTTGGGAGTTTACCAGCTAAAATAATTCTAAGTTCACGTTTTTCTTTGGACCTATTAGAGTCAAACCTTCGTTAACATTATACTTAGAAGAATTTTAGTTTGGGAGTTTACCAGCTAAAATTATACTAAGTCTGCGTTTTCTTTTGGACTTATTAGAGTCAAAACTTTCGTAACATTATACTTAGAGGAATTTCAATTTGGGAGTTCACCAATTGAAATTATTCTAAGTCCGGTTTTTTTTTTTTATGGACTTAATACATTTTAAATTAATATAACACGTTGGGGACTAAAACTTTATTTTCTTTTTTTTTGGAGTTAATTTGAATTTTATATTTAGAAAGATTTCAGTTTGGGACATCACCAACTGAAATCTTTCCAATTATTGCAATATCGTTGAATTCTAATTTTTATTTTGTATTTTAAAAACTTAGAAAAAACTTCAGTTTAGGGATATTACCAACTGAATTTTTTTCCAAGTCTAACTCCTAAGTGTTGAATAATAAAAATTTTACTTGTCTATTTTAATGCACGGAAAAATATTTGGCTTGGGAAAATCACCAGCTAAAATATTTTCTCGCATTGATATACGAAACAATTTATTTGGGATATTACCAAATAAATTTGTCTCCAAGTCCTCGATATACACGTCGAACCGTAGAGAGCAAATTATAACTAAGGATTTGGCTGCAATATATATATCCTAAGTAATTGTATAATTTGTAGTAGAATTTATAAGGTAAAATCTTTCCGAAAAATAAAGAATTACGTTAAACTATAACAATTAGTCTTTAATTTGAGATTCCTTTGTCAAATCCTTTGCTTCGACTATAAGAGGTCAAGCTATAGATTTTCTATATTTTGTGCAATAGATCCAGATGCCCTTTTGGAATAATATTTTAATGTTCGACTAAGGTACGTCGAAACACTTTTCTTGTTGTATTGAATGAATTATTATTCTAATCAAACAAACCTACATACAAGTATCAAGCAATCTTTCATTATTACAATTAACATTCTATCCAAAAATATAATTTCAGCTTACATACAAATTTTATTCATTCACTTCATAGTTCACTTTAGGTATTAAAAGAGGGAAACGTTTAAATTTGCTATAATGAGTGATTAAGACAGACCGGCAATCCGTCAGAGACGAAAAAGTCCTTCTTTGGATTCTTTTAACGCGAAAAGTAGATATATGTAATTATGGTTTTGTTCAAGGTTCTAGTCTAAAAATTTCTATTTAAGGAAAAAATTGGAACCACCGAAATTCTAAATTGCTCCAGTGAAATGTTACAAGGATCAAAAGTGCACGACTTGCTTTCAAAAGAGAATAGTCGGACAGTACTAGCAGAGTCGAATTTGAACAGATAAAATTAAATCGCCAATATTTTTTATTCTTATACATTTTATCTAAAAAAACAATATTAAACAAAATATGCACATAAATCTAAACAGCTTCATTATGAACTTTCTCGACATGGTTTTTGGTTGTAAAACTAATCAGTCGAAAAGCCCTTAAAATAGTTGCAACAGGCTTTAAAAAATTCCCAATGATTGCAGCGACCGGCTGCAATGTATCTCTTAAAGATGATAAAATATTGTACGCCAAAACTAAAGGTGGTTGCAAAAAAGCATTGAAAGATATCGTGAGAATTGGCTTCACAAAATAATCAGAGGTCATTTGAAGGAATCCAACAATAATAGGCCTCACTATGCTGTATAAAATAAATCTATAGGCCTGCATGAAGAACGTGACGAAAAATGTTATTCCAATGTGAAGACTTCCGAATATTTCGGCCCAAAATCGTGTTGCATAGTGAGTAGTCTGATTAGCCAAGACCTCAGATAGAATTTGTGGTGGACAATCTGTTGTTCGAAAATACGTTAAATTGCCATGGTCAAAGCAATAAATATCCACACGCTCTACATACTCGTTGTTAGCATCCTTACTAACTGGAGGATTTTCACGATTAGAATTATGCCGCATTTTCGAAAAGATCGTCCTTAATCTATGAATAAAATTATTTTCTGTATCCACTTCTGGCATTATAATAGCACTATTTGAACAGACACAAGATTTATATTTTGAAAGTTTCCCTTTTGTCTTCCAGCGTTTGTTCTTAGCATTGTACAATTTAAATTCAATTCTGGATGGCGAAGAGGAAATTTGTCTACTTGGTTTATTCATTAGATATAGACGTTTTGGTGGTTCTTCACTAGTTGTATAATCTTCTGCAGGATCTGAGGTACTAGTCGTTGTATCTTCGATTTTTTTATATTTAACATTACCCGTCTTTTGAGTTCCACAGGACAGTATACTGACCGTAGGTTCATCTTCTAATTCAATTTCTTCAGTGGATATGCCAGCAGCTTCAGATATGTTATCTCGAGGTGATGTATGCACTCCTTTATTTACTTTTGTATCGTCGTTAGTTTGTCCCATATTTTGTTGTTATTTAAGTTTTAAAATCAGCAACTTTACGAAATATTAAAATATTAAAAAATTAAAATATATGTGTTCCTTAGTTTGCTCAATCTATCAAGAAATGACATTTTACTTTCCAAAAATCAAAGAAAATATGATAAAAATTTAAAATTGATCTGAAAATAGTTTACCCAGAACGCCAATAACAATATAATAATTATTTGGGGGTAGGGTAAAGTTTGGCAATAAAATATACCAACACATTTAGAAGCTCAGTTATACAATACAATGTATGTTTGTTAAAATTTTGAATAGTCAATTTGTATTGGCTTTGTCGTTTAATAAAAGTAAGAGTTATTCAACCCTTAACCATGTCTTTTTGTATTATAACAAATTATTGGAAGGATATAAGTGGTCTCAAACTTTTGTTTCCACCACAAAAAAACTAAACTTTCAATTCATTATAGAGTGAGATGCATCCTTTAAATATATGTATAATATACAATATACAAAAATTCACACCATTGCAATATTTGAATGCATCACTTCATTAGGCTCTAAAATTAGTTTTTTTTTGCGAAACAAAATGAAGGAAAAGGAAATTAATGAGGGAATCGTATGTTTTACTTTTAATTAAACAATTCCTGCAGAAAATCAATTCCACTCTTCTTGAAAAATCAAAAATGTTTGAAGAATTATATATTATGCATAAGGAAAGCATTTTTCTTAGTACACCCGTAACCAAATAAATAGAGAATAGTGCATTATAAAATATGTGCTATGTGTGCCAATTCAAATCTTCTATCTCTAGCTTAAATATTCCATTGTACCTTATTAAAACAATCTAAATAAAAGTGGAGCCGACCATCGCAAGTCTTTTGCAGTATGTGGAGTAACTTTTTTTGTGCAATTTTTTGTGTTACAATATTTCCGTTAAGACACGCTCGGCTAAGCCTTCCTTCTTCAGAATTTCATGCTGTATTCTTGGTATTCTTTATAGACATGACACTTGAATATTCTCATCTCGACACTAGGTTAGCGATTTTCTTCCCAAAATTGTCTAGCTAGATAATTAAGTGATGTTAAAATATGAGATCATTTTATATGCTTTACAGTCCTCGAAGAAGATAAGAAATGCCAAAAAAAGATTTACTCCTTGCAATAAGTAACACATGTCGATGATTAGTGATGAGCAGAATCGATCCTGGTCTTGCAGTCTTGCAGAAAGTTCAAGACCAGTCTTGGGTAGTCTTGCGGTAGCAAGACCAAGACTCAACTTGCAGGACCGAGACCAAGATCAAGATCATGTTTGCGAGATCTGACCAAGAACAAGACCGAACTGACTGAAATTTAAAAAAAATGATCCTAAACACGGGGTTTAGTGAAAATGATCAGAACTTTATGAAATTTTAACAAAACATTTATTGGTTTAATATTAATTGAACTTATACTTCAAATTTTAAAGTGTTTTGTTCTACAGTTTTTGAGACATTATAATTCAAAATTTGATTCTTATAAACAAAACTAAAAGCTTAATTGTTCTTCAGTGTTAAATTTTTAATTAATACCCTTCTCATGAATGGCATGCACATCAACTTACCCAGTAAAGTTAGATTTTTATAAGGGTACACCAGGGTTAATTAAACTCCAAAAACCTTTTTATTTCTATATACTTTGTTGATCCAAATCAATTGTTTCTTTTATATAATAATTTTATCAAAATAGCGCAGTGGTTAGCTAGGATCTCGTTGTCAACTTGAGGATTTTTTTAGGTGCAATTGATAAACAGTTTCGACAAAATGATTTTGACATCGAAGAAAGAAGAAAACAAGAAAATAAGCAGATTATTTCAATAACTCCTTTCCTCCATTTTTAATAGCTGAAGTTCCGAAATCGTCCAACCTCAGATTAGCTTGAAAATTTTCTAAACATTCTCTGTTACCTGAGATCAGAGCTGTAAAAAAAACTACTTCCATTACCATTGCAATTATCAGTACAAGTAATGCAAGGAAGACAAATTACAAGTATCATTGAATTACCATTACCAAGTAATGGCATCATTACCGTATTTCAGAAGCATTACCTACCTGGCATTATTCAGCATTACCTGGCATTACTTAGAAATACACAGCATTACCTAACAGTACTCAGCATTACCTAGGCTAGGCTAGTAATGTGAGGTAAAATGGTAATTAAATTTTGTGAAGTAATGGTACTGGTAATTTCTCTTGCTTTCGTTACTTGTGGCAGTACTGAGTGTGGTAATACACTTCAAGAATAATGCATTATTTTACAGCTGAGATGATAAAGAATTTTGAGGCATTTAACTAGTAGAGGTTGAAATCAATTTTATTTTGCTATGTTTTTTTTTTGTATTTTCATGAATATTATTAACAATAAATAACAATTTTATAAATAAATAATTAATAAGAAACAAATTCATTTACGAATATGTTAAAATATTAGTTCTGGCCTATTATTATTATGCATTATTGTTGTTATTACTAGAAAATTTTAGTATAATTATTATTATTATTTTATTATTATCCCATGTTTTGAAATTTTTTCGTTATTCTTTATTGTAATTTGTCAGTGTTATAAAGCGATATATGGATTTTTTTTTATTGTCTCGATCAATAGCTTTTAATTACGTGAATAAACAAATTATTTACATCCGTAAAAATATTATATTCATGAAAATACAAAAAAAAATATTTTCAAACCTTTCCACTCAAATACGCCAAAAATTTGAGGTGCTTTTTCTCTAAACCTAATCGAATATTCCGAAAATTTTGGAAATTGGACGTTTTTGGAACTTCAGCCTTTTTAATTTTATATTGTTGACTACTTAAACGGAGTAAATAACTAAAAGTTTTTCATACAATCTACTAAATAAGTTACTAATATTTGAGTGTGGAAATACAAGACTGCAAGAGTCTTGCAAACATGGGCGGAATTAGAGATTATCCATTGGGGGGGCAGACTTTTATCAAGTATAAGAAAAACGAACAGTAAACTAATTTTCCTATGTTCGCTCTGAAATCTTGGGGGGGCAATGCCCTCCCATGCCCCCCCGTAACTCCGCCCATGCTTGCAAATGAGATCAAGACTAACAATAAGTCTTTTGATGTAAGGCCATCATTGTCTTGGTTTTGATATTGTTTTGCTCATCACTAGTAACAATAATATAATTTATTTATATGTACACAGTACTAAGTAACAATAACTAAAAATAACAAAAATATGTCTTAAAAACAAAAGGTGGAATTGTCTCCTATAGTTAGATTTTGTTTAATTATATAAAGTTGTAGAACATTGTTTTGAAAATCTCTTGTTATTTTTAGTTATTTGTGACCTATTTAATGCACAATGTTCTATTTACATAATGTAACAGAGTCGTTAAGAGCACGATTTTCCGCATTTCGCTTAGAACCGCTCATAATAATTCTGCATAAAGATAATTTTCGAGCAGGTGCATCATAAATTAGCACACTCAAAGATCTTCAACAAGGGTTCCCCGGAAATTCGACTATTCTCACGATTTTTCCAATAAAATCTCCTCTTTGTGAAATCAACGTGCAAAATGAACGTTTTGTTTGAGTTGCACCAAAAAGTTTTCCACGTTGTCGATTTCATCTAATTATGAAGAAACAAACAATTTCGATTGAGACATGACATTTTTGCGCATTAGCCTTTGCCTAATGAAAAATTATGAAAAGTTTCGACGATGCCACGTTCTCGGTCCGGTCGAAGGGAAGGTGGCAGAAAAGAATTCTTTTGCGAAACGATGGCTCTGTAATGAGATACCACTTGAAAGTGAATTGTTGTCAATGGGTGTGAATGAGTCTAGAGAAATTCTACGAAAATAGAAACAAAACAACACATTTCACTTGTGTTCGCCCGGAGAAAGCAATGAAAATATGCGAAGGGATTTCGGAGATGACGAAACTTATCTAACAGTGTTAATTCAGGACTGAAGGGGCAGGATTAGCCTTGATGGTGATTGGTTGAATTTAAAAGTAAATAGGAGGAGTTAAGGCTTCATCCCGGTTCTCTTCGACGTCATAGCAACCGGGAAACCACTCATGCGCTGTTGTCCTTTTCAGGTTCTTCAGTGAGCCAAGAAAGCCTATTCTCTGTTATATGTGTTTTATATAAAGCCCAAAAACTGGTCCTTCGGGACTAAATCAAAATCATGGGAAGGGTTATTTATGCCTTCGCGTTGTTGCTACTTTTAAGCTAGCCAGATTTTCCGTAATGAAATGATTGAGGCAATAATTGCATCCCAGGGGACGGGCAATTGTGGGGCCCCTTGAGGACGGGAAGACCCTGTTTTCCTGGCAATTTTTCCTTGATGAGCATTTTCGGAAATTTTGTAAATTCATAGGGTTGGTTTATAAGCCAATTATTTTGATCCCAAGGAAAAACATACATATACATTTTTGAATTTTTTCGCAAAATAAAATTGTGTATTTCTCCAAAACTGTACAATTTCCGTAATTAAAATTATATAAAAGAAGCCGGCCGGGCCGGCGCCGCCGCCGACAAGTATTCGTTACAAAAGCTTAGAAATATTTTCGCGGTCGATTGAAAAAATTGCTGCCGGTGCAACTCTTGCAAATTTTTGTTCCTTTATAAGCGCAGCGCGCAATTGCCAGCGGAGTTGGTGCGCGCTCATCACGCTGCTGCTTCTGCGGATTTGTTTTTGTCCACTTAGACGTGCCGTGGTCTGCTTTAATCTTTTATCGTTGGATAATTTGATACTTTTGAAGGCGTTTGCATTTTTGACTGTGGGAAAATATTTTTCCGACGTCGGACGACTTTAGAAAATTCAACTTGTACTGCCCCAACCTCCCCAAATCACACGCGTCCCCGAAGTATATTGTCTGTGGCGTGAGCTACTTTTGGTGCACATTTTGCGACGCGATGTCGACTCTATTTTTTTCGTTTTATTCAATTTATGCTCGTATATGCGTTTCCTATGTTTGGGTTTAGTGATGATTTTTGCGGCTCTTCGTTCGAAATTGAAATAAACATAACTATTCCATAAGTATAAAAGTTATAAATATTAGTCTTCAGAACTAATAATTCCCCCAATTTTAATGCTTGCAATTTTTAAACAAACACTACGGGTGTTCCAGATACTATTTACAACACGGAAAAAATAGAGAAATTAACAATTATACAAATACTATATAAATTTAACCATATTTTGATCCCCAGGACGGTACATATGTACGTCCGCTTTAGAAGGGTGCAGGAGCTAATTACAATTTATTAACTCTATTTAACTACTCTATGCCCCGATTTTAGAATGTACCATCCAAAGCCGGATTATAGATAACGCCAAGTACGCCATAGCGTTGAGCGGCAGATTTTTAAAAAGCGGCAAATTATTAGGCATAATTTGCAACAACAAAAAAATTAAAAAAAAATTACAAAAAATATTTATCAAGCAATAAAGTATTTTGCGGGTATATCAAAAAGAAAAAATTAACAAACCCAGGAGGAAAGCAAGTACTATGCTGCTTAAAATTTATCAGAAAATGTTAAATTAAATAATGTAGATAAAAGCAAGTGACACACGGCTCCTTAAACATTAGACAAAAATATTTATTTCTATCATTCTTAATCCACTGACCTTAGAAGCCGGAAAAAACGTGCACTTGGCATTTTTTTAACCTTTGCGGTCTAAAATTCAAAGACCGTAAAACCTGCTTTAGCCCTTGGCCTTTGGGTATAAGCATATTGCTCATGAAAACATGCGGTTTTCGAAAATCGATTTGCGATCCAAACTACCATATAGGTTTATTTTTGATCTATGATGTGAAAAGTAATATTTTAATTTTTTTTTTTATATTTTTATTCAAATAAAACCTAATATTGTCCCGAAAATTCTCACAAAATAGACTGATTCTGAAATATTACAATTATTGTATAGACATTTTATTTATTAGTTTATTAATCCTTTTTAACATGAATTCTACTTATTCTTTAAAAATAAAAAGAATATTATATAATAAAAAATATCTATAATAATGAAAAAAAATATTCTAATGAAACAAGTAATACTAAATGTGTAGTAATCCTTCAGATATATTTCGGGGATCGAAAAATTAAGAATTAAGAAGCCAAAAATAAGCTCTATTTTGATCCTTAAAAACTATTTCAAGGACATAAAGGTTGAAAAGTAGGGTTTAATATTGAGCGGCGAACCGAATGCAAAAGTAATCGTAATTTGTGGGCTCTTAACAGAACTCAAATTTTAACTTGGGTCATCTGCCATTCATATATATAACTAAGATCAGGATACAGTCAAGTCTCCTATAACGCTGTGTTTTTATAGCGCGATTCCCATATAACGCGGTGTGAAAAATGCGACAAGTTATCCTATAACGCGGTCTCTTTATAACGCGTTTTTGATACAAGAACATTCCAACAACTCAAATGGCTTGAAAAATTTATCTATGGCAACACTTATTCGATGTGTTAAATTTTTGTAAGTACATAGTTAACATTTGTGGTGTATTCCCCTGTTTGTCAATTCTAGTATTCATTAAATCTAAAGGCCATAGCAGGATAAGAGTGGGTGGGCTGCCCCCGCATGTATCTTGCCCATTTTAATGTGATAAATTGATTCGTTGATGGAATTAGTTTATGCCAAATATCAATTTAAAAAAATGTTTTTTACAATAGTTATAACGAATTTTTGGAAAATTGAAAAAAATAATTTTCTCGAAAATGGCTGAAGCGATCTTAATGGGTAAAATATATGTTATACAGGGTGCCTAAGCATTCTTGGGAAAAATGTCGAAAATTAATTTTGTTAATTATAAAGGGGTAAAAACATATATTTGAAATTACAAAAAATAATTTTTTTATGAAATTCTTTTTGTACCACCGCCAATTTTTCCATGTAGTGTACTTAGACTTATTTACTTTCTTTAAAGTGTGCTTATTTTATCAAAAATCACAACTAAAAACTTGAATTTGGTAGAAAAAAAAAGTTTTCTTGTTTTCTAACTATGAATTACCCTTTCGACAATTTCCAAAAAAATATAAGTTATAGCTTTAGGTCTAAGTACACTATATGCAAAAATTGCGGTGGTACAAAAAGGATTTCATAAAAAATAATTTTTTGAAATTTTAAATATTTTTTTTACCCCGTTATAATTAACAAAATTGATTTTCGACATTTTTCCCAAGACTGCTTTAGCACCCTGTATAACATACATTTTACCCATTAAGATCGGTTCAGCCATTTTCGAGAAAATTAATTTTTGCAATTTTCCAAAAATTCGTTAAAACTAGTGTAAAAAACATTTTTTTAAATTGATATTTGGCATAAACTAATTCCATCACCATATCAACTTACCACATTAAAATGGGCAAGATACATGGGGGGCAGCCCACTTTGTTACTTTGAGCATGCAGTTTTTATATAGGTCTGATTTATATAGAATTTATTTATTTCTGAGATTCCATATAACGCGGTACGAATCATTTAATTTGTATTAATTCTGTGTTTCTTATAACGCGGTTTCCATAGAACGCGGTGGTGGTTTCCATATAACGCGGTATAGATTTTTCTGATTTATCTTATTTCTATGTTTCTCAAAACGCGGTTTCCATAGAACGCATATCCATTTGAATTAATTTGAAGTCTCTCATAGCGCGGTTTCCATATAACGCGGTACGAATCAATCGCGTTATAGGAGACTTGATTGTGTGGCTTTATGTAGTTTCTTCCGTTATTTTTATATAATACGTTTATTTTATGAATAGCTATATATCCCTATTGTTTTTCTAGGGGGGTATTCTCATTAAACTAGTGGAAAACTAGATGACTTTTAGACGTTTTTTTTTCTGTTAAAAAATGTGCCTATTAAATTTATTGTTTATAGGAAATATTTATTGATATGTTAGGGAGAATTATGTAAAATTTTTATAAAAAATTTATATTTATATTGAGGTTGAGGTAGAACTGTCCAGACGTTAAGGGGGCCCCATTGTATACCTAATTCTTTTGTAGTCTTCATTAGGCGTTGGTCTAAGGAATTATCGGACCCATATGTTTTTAAAGATATACTTAAATTATTGAGTCTACCGATTTTGGAGTACCGGCAAGAGATTTCCAACGCTGTATTCAATTATTGACTAATGAAATCAATTGTCCAAGTTTGCACTCTTCGCTTAAAATTGGCACTAAGTCTCACAAACTCTGAAGGACAAATATTTTAGAAAACCTGACTCATAGAAACAACTATGCTATGTCAGAGCCTATTACTTATTCACTAATAACTAGTTACAACAAAAATTATTGTTCGTTGAATTTCAATTTTAATAAAATGTAGACTAAGAATAACTTAAACACATAAAACTTTAAACAAATTTTTCTCAAATCTGCATTTTCTAAACTGGCCGAAACAATAACATCGCCAATTGTTCACCGATTAATTTGACTTTTTTTTTTTTTTTGGAACCTTATAATATTTTAATCGAAGTACGTAGGAGATATTTGATATGTTGAGAACTTTCCCAGAAAAGTATTCTTGGCGATTTAAATTATCGAAAAAATTATTTTATTTTCAAATATGCAATATTTTATCAAAAATTGATATAGAAGATAAATGTTATTTAGAATTTAAATTAATTTTGTATTTCGTTGCCGATAAAAAATTGGGGGAGAAATATTCCCGATTGCAGAATACTATCAGGAAAAGGTGATTCGCTTCATTAATTTTCCACTTTGTCATTTTGTTATAAAATCTTGTGAAAAAATTTGTAAAAATACTTGCCCCTAAAAGCCCCTAAAAAGAGTTGTCATTCTTTCAATTGGATATCCATAAAAAATTGTCGAAATTTTCCAACCGATAGTCCTCCTTAATTTAATATCGTAATATACTTTCAAATTTAAATTAGTGATTATAGAGTAGCAAAAGTTCTTTCAAAATGCCATTATTTTGAAGATTAATAAAATGGAAAATTTCGAAATTTCATCTCGGATTTTTTTTTTCAAAATTGTCATTTTCGCTCTTTATTTATATGCACCGAGAAGGGCTCATATCTGGTTTCCATAGTGGTGAAAAACACGCGACTTACTTCAATAAATTTCAAATCGAAGTGCAAAGTTCTTTTCAAGGTAAACCCATTGTCAAAAAGATGTTGTGGGAAAAAAGGATAAAGTTTCCTTTCAAGTATCAACTTGTTTTGAGATCATCTTTAATCCTAAAAAGTTCGGTGAAGTTTTATGCTGTCATTCAGATATAACAATATAGTCAAAAGTAAAAGAAAACTTTAGTATTTTTGTTATTTTCAATAATATGCATTCTTTAATAATGCCTTTTATTACTAAAACCACCCAAGTCCTCGGATGAATTTCGAAAAGGGCATATCTCAGGAAACTTTAACGATAATTTTCTCCTTCAAATTTTTCTTTCAGAATACTACATATAATTAATTCAAGGATCGAATTGAGATCAATCAATTTGGCTAGGCTAGTGTTAATCTTTTAAGTTCATTTGTTTCATTACTAATTTAATTAAGACATTATACACTATATGTATGAAGTAAAGAGTATGCTTTTGACTTTTGTAAATGAAAATAAAATGTGCGTAGCCAATTAATCAAAATAAATCATCATTAGGAGATGGTAATAACCACATGTACCGCACTAATTAACACAAAAAAATCCCTCCTAACCCCATCCGGCGGCGCGGCGCGTCGCGGTACGCACAATTAGAAAACTTGAACCGAAGTGAAAACGGACACCGATTCAGTCACCGGAGCCGAGTGTACGAGAAATAAATCAGCGCTGACATGCGTAAAAATAATGAAATTGTTTCCCCAAGTCTGTTGGATTCAAACTAGGACAACGCAACAACCCCTAAGCTAATTATCAGCCACTTCATATTTATCTAGATACCAAAACTAAGCCAAACTAACATAGACACACTCATTCCACCCCATCCGTACTATCTCCCATCTGATTAGTGAGGACGGCAGAGGACCAATTTCGAGATTATCCGCTTTTAGGGTCATATAGTCACCTGCCCTCGGTCTAATCCCCTCTAAAATGTTGTAGCCCGTTTGCTACTGCGATTGCGAAGAACTAGAACATCCGATTTCCAGCAAATTTCATCCTAACAAATCTACGTACATCGAGATGTCTTCGATTCTTCCTTTCGTTCACAGGAAAAAAGGTGACAAATTCTACGCTTATCTACGAACATCTTTTACTGAGTGGAAATAAAGCGCTCCTCCAGCACGACAGTGCGATTAATCCTTCTGATAAATTGTTTGTAGGCTGGGAACTACAGCCTAGAATGTTATATTTTACTGAAAGCAACTGCAACATTAAATTTGTTTTTTTTTTTTAAATGTCACAATCAGTACTCCTTGTATATCCAGAACATACTCACCATATGGTAAACTTATTAAAAAACCATTTTTTTCCTCTTCATTAAACATTATTTACCTCTCAATTAATTTAATTAATATTTACGGGTAATTTACCTCGAAAAGTAACAAGATACAGTGGACATTACTTTAATCTCAGGCACCTGGTCAATTATCGAGGCAAGGATTTGTTGTCTTAGCAATACCCTTTTAAAAAAGAAAGGCAGCATCTGAACAAAATAATAAATTAAGCATAAACAAACATACATAATACATAAGGGTGCTTTTTTTCGCGACTATTTTTTTTTTTCAGTCCCACCTCGAAATTTTGTGGCAAATACCTAAACAAAAATTCCCCGAAAATTGGAGCCCTTAATATTAATATTAAGTACTAGACCAAGGCGTATAAAGATTTCCCATATAAAACGCACGTAAACTTTGATTATTTTTCTTCAAAACTCTACAGCTCAGAGGCATTTTATGGTATAATATTGGTCAATGGTAGGATTTCTTCAGAATTGAATGCTCTATAAAAGTGTCCATTGCGGTGTAACACTAACTCCCACCAGCGAGGTAGTACGGATCACTAACCCCAATTTTTCCATGAAATTCTCGCTTTTTGCCTCTATCTCGTAAACACCAAGCGGTACAGAAAAAGTAAATATGACAAACTAATAGGAAATTCAATTTCCTCCAAAAAGTTCTTGAACACCAAATCGGTAACATATTTCGTGAGATATTGGGCTTTGAAGATGAGGTAGTGTGGAATTTTCATGGATTATTGAGCTAAATTGTAGAAACACTACCTCAACTTCCAAGCCCAACATCTCAAGAAATATCGATGTTAGCAATTTGGTGTTCCGAACTTTTTTGTAGGAAATTGAGCAAATTCCAAGTTTGTCATATTCACTTTTTCTGTAACTCTTGTTGTTTACGAGATAGGAGCAAAAAGCGAGAATTTCATGGAAAAATTGGGGTTAGTAACCCGTACTATCTCGCTGGTGGGAGTTAGTGTTACACCGCAATGGACACTTTTATAGAGCATTCAATTCTGAAGAAACCCTACCATTGACCAAGATTATACCATAAAATGCCTCTGAGCTGTAGAGTTTTGAAGAAAAATAATCAAAGTTTAGGTATATTTTATATGGGAAATCTTTATACGCCTTGGTCTAGTACTTAATATTAATATTAAGGGCTCCAATTTTTAGGGAATTTTTGTTTAGGTATTTGCCACAACAATTCGAGGTGGGACTGAAAAAAAAAATAGTCACGAAAAAAAAAAGCACCCTAATAATACATTCATATTCTTTGAGTTCAATATATTAGATCCCATAATATTACTTTTAGGGTAATGATGATGTTAATATTTTACCAATTTATTTCGATCATTCAAAAAAGATAAGTTCTAAAAATATTATAGTTTGATTTTTCAGTTAAAAGAAGAATCTACTAAAATGTGTAATTTATTCTATCTGTTGTGAAGTTAACTTCTGCAAGGTGGTGTAGCTGTTTAACTGAGTTATCCTATTGTTAAGCGCCATATGGTCTCGCTACCGAGCGCGCTATTTATCTTTCAGGGCATTAGGTCCTCCTATGTACCTGGAATTATAAATAAATAAATAAATAAATGTTTAACTGAGAGCAAAGTTTGTATCATTTTTGAAATGTGTGTTTTGTTTTATTTGGAGTTATTTGATGTGGGATTATGCACAATTACCCCAGACAGTTGAGGACTAAGTTAATTTGTTCTCTAGATTTAACAGATAATAAATTTTTTGTTTGTTAGTGGGTATAGTATTTTGATTAATTTGTGGTAAAGTCAATTTTCGGTCTAGTGTATTTGATATTGTCCCTCCATTCAATTTAGGTACCAACAAGGTGTATGTTTCGAGAATATAAGTATTGGGCTTTTTTTTCATGTTATGGACACGTTAATTTTAACTTGTTTCAGGAAATGGACTTCAGAAAAATCATTTATGATAAAAAATCACAAATTATAAGCCCTTCAACTTTTAAGTATTCATCAAGAAGTCATGAAGATTAAAAATAAATTATACTATATTAAGAAAATTTCTATGTTTTTTAATAATTAAAATACCTGTTTTATTTGTGAAAATAAAATTATTAACAAATATGTATACTCCAATTCCTCCACTTAGTTATGAGAAGAAGTGCTCTTTGATGTTTATGTATAATGTTTGTATAACTTTCTAAATATGGGCAGAATTACTGCTTGCACGTGGATTAGAAAAAATAAATTTTACTATCTATCTGCATCGGTAGTCTATGGTCTAACTTAATGTCTAAATTAAAATAACGTCTTCTTACACATTTCGAAATTTTCAAGGAAAAGAGAGTTTTTAAATTTTATGGGATACCTTTTATTCACCTTTTAGATAGTACCTACACGATGCAACTTTTATAATATTTTCTTACATTTTTAATGTTAATATCTCCAAAAAAAGAAATCAATTTCAACTTTTGGAAAAAAATCGGAAATTAATGCAAGCTACATTTTTTTTTCGTCTAAGCAGAAATTAACTTTTAATTTTAACATTTATTATTTACTATACAAGCATTTCCGAAAGTAGATCCTCAGCGGCGAAATTCTCATTAGACAGCTCATTATTTCAATGTTTCCAGCAATATACTGAGAAGTGGGACATAAATCTATGATTATTATTATTTAGTAAGAAATGCAAAATGTAACCCAATATTTTTTTCAGATCCACATTTGATGTTTGAATGAGTAAAAATGATGGCAATTTGATACGAATTTCGTAAATTTTAAAATCTTGCTTAAGGTAACTGTTAAAAATATCCATTTCAATGCAAAATATTCTATTAAATGAGTTCTAGATCGCGTTTTGAAAAAACTGCAGCTAATGTTATCCAATTCATATATGGACGTAAAATAAAGTAGCTTTGTATTATTGTAACAAGTGTAAAACTTAATAATCGAGCCAACTTCAAATTAAATCTTTCAGTAAATAAATATTTATTTTAAAATTCCAGTTTAACTCAACCTAAGTATGATTTTCGTAAAGTACGAGGTATTACGGGCAAACTACAGCCTACTCGGTTTAATTATATAAATTGAATTTAATCGCAGTAGTCTCATAAATTGTTCAATTCTCAGAAATTCAAATGAACAGAAAAAAAAATTGAAAAAATTCTTTGTGAATATATTCGGTTATAATTTAAAATTTTCCGCCAAAGATTTTAAAAGGATTTCATTTTCGAAACGGATTTCGAAAGGCGAAAGAAAATTTCCTGTGGTAGAGAATTTCCCCCAGAGCAAGTGTCAGAATCTTCATCAGGCGCCCGCAGCAGGGTGAAAGATCTCTCCGCTGTCCAGTGTCCAGCACAAGTGTTCAACTCGACCGCACAAAATCTGAGTTTATTCGTTGAGTTTATTTTTTTCAAGTAATTTACCTGCAGTTAATTCAATCCTATTTCTTACACTACTCTTTTAACTTGTACATGAAATTGTAATCTCGTCCAGCATTTGTGTAGCGCATAAACACAAATGCTTTCAACATTGTGGCGACGTCTCTCAAATGGTTTAACACAGAATGCAACTGCTGCTTACTTTCGAGGTTTGTTCATGCATTCAATTAATTGGTTTTAGATTTGGTGTCAGTCGTGAGCGGCTAATCGCACAAAATTTCTTTGAAGTCGTCTCTGCCAAAAGTGTTTTTGTTTATTGACAAGTTGTTGTTCACCGTGTTAACTGTTTAAACAGAGATGGCGCTTGGTGTTGTTGGTAGAAAGTAGTTTTGACAGCTTCAGCTTGTGTGTTGTGTTTTCGTTTTGTGCTTATCACTGCTTTTCCAGAAGAAACTGGTAATTTTGGTCATTTGATTTGTTGGCTGTTTTCCTATCACAAAACGTAGAATTCATTTCGCACATCAGCCAAATATAAGAAATTCTCTGAAGCACTTTAAGGGTGGGCGTGGAGGGAGGGTATCATCTCTAGAAGGAACGAAAATTACGCGCTTAAAGATTTAACAAAATATTGCTAGCTATGCCTATGAGTCTTTTACAAAGAGTATATGCAGAGGAAATTCTTCCTATCACCAAAAATTAAAAAATTAAAGAAAAACATCTTTGACCAAGTTTTCTAAATTTAAAATCACAAAGTTTGAAAAATACTATTTTAATTATAACAAGATACCTTAGGAAGTAAGGAATTTTGTCTTGATCATATGCAAAGACTTTTTTGAAAAAAAATTCATTTTACTAACCTCTCTGTTAGTATGTTCTGTATGTTTTAAATTTTATATGGAAAATTTTATTAATCTAGCTTCTGAGTTTCTTAGGCCTGAAGGAGATTTTTTCTAATTAGAAGGTAAAATTCCCAATAATAAGACGAATCACTTCCTTCATTTAAAAAGTCAAAAACATTCATTTTTCTCTGAAAAAGCTCAAATATTTTAAAATAAGATGCCAATTTTTTCCAAACTTCTACAATATTCGGAAAATGTATAATCTAAAAATATATAAAGCAAAAGATATTTCGAATAAAACATGAATTGATAAAATTTTGTAAATGTTACAGCAGGTATTTATCGTCAATTTGCAACACATTTGAGGCCAAGTTTAAGTCAAGGTACACTTTTAAATGGCAGTTTACGTGAATTATTTGTTTTTACTAGAAATGTACATTGATTTTACGTAAGAATGTTTTAAAAATGAATTAATAAGTACTAGAAACATCTTTTTCTTGTATTAAAAATATGTATGATTTTATTACAACTACTTAAATGTCTAGACACAAGAAAATTATTACATTAAAAGGAAGTTTCTTGACAATCATTGTCATAATAAAAATGTTTTTTTTTTTTTTTTTTTTTTTTTTTTTTATAAGAGAACTTATACAACAACATATTTTCTTTAATTATTAAATTGATTTTTCTCTGTGTGTATGCTGCCCACAATAATTGTCTTTAACCGTCGAAAAAATGATCTAAGTGTTTGGAAATTTGTTATTTATAATCTCAATACTATTTTCCTACTTTTGTTTAGTATCAGGTGTAAAATATTTTTTAGAGGAGACACAGCGTTGAGGTCTCTACTTAAATTTAGGAAACCAAAACCAACTCCATTTTAAGCCAAACTGCCCAAAATAAGTTTCACTAGGCAACAGTTATTAAACTTTATGGAATAACAGCGGTGCTCTGGTACGCAGCTTTTAGCTAACTATATTTAGGTGCAAATTTATTTATTTTTTTATTCTCATGAATAGGTTAAAAAATGTGTATAGAATGCTTCCTGGATAAGTCCCTAAAATCCCTACAAGAACAAAACCCCCTCTTAGAAAAATGCATCTTTTTACTCTACGCTTTTTTGTGAATATAGGGGATATAGTTAGCAAAACTATAAATCGAATATTGTACAAAATGATAAATAAAGTGTTATATTTAATTTTTTGCATCAAATTGTATTTAATGAAGGCAGCCTCTTAATCAAGAATTTTACCCTTCACACTATCGCTATTGTTGTAAAACAAACAGTACTATTCATAGTAATGATAATGAAAAATGTGGAATTATCATTACAACTAATAAACAAGTTACACTGATTTTTGAGATCTTCTCTTACGATTCTATTTTGTAGGAGTCCATTAACTTTACCCCCATATCTGAATGGAATGAACATCGGAACAATATACCTTCATTTGAGAAAATGCTAGAACTCTTAAAACCACATTCCTTTTCATTTTATTTCAACGGCTCTGTGTTATTCGTTTTGACTAATATACTATTTTGGTTCGATCCTTCTGAGATTAAACTTTCTCCACATTAGTTATCACCAAATAAATTGTGATTTTCTAACTGAGAATTGTGCACATTTTATTTAATCTAACCGAATCTTACATTTGTTCTCGGTTTATATTACTTCTTCACATCATTGATTTTGAGTATGCTTATAAGTAAATGAATAAATAATTCTTGAAGCACACAATTCTCGAAGTTTCCAATCCTGTGGCTGTGTCAACGATGATGTACCTCCCATTTATGGAATGCATGTGTGTATTATTCCAGCGCCTAAAATGGGCAAGGCAAATTACATGTACTTGGTAATTAGATTGAATCTTCTACTTTCATAGTTCATAGTTATTTAATGATTGCTCCAGATAATCGATGTTAAATCAAAAGAAGCAGCTGTTGTTGATCCAGTTGAAGCAGAATGTGTCCTAAAAGTGGTCAAGAGAATGGGAGTTTGTCTAAAGAGTGTCTTTATTACGCATTTTCACTGTGATCACCAGGGCGGTAATGCGGAATTGGCGTATCTTAACAAACAGAAACTCGCTTTTTATGGGGCCGACGATCGAATTGCCTGCCTCACAAATTTCGTATGCCCCAATAAGAAAATTAAAGTAGGTAGATTGACTGTGGAATGTCTCTCAATTCCTTCCCACACAAAAGGTGATGTTGCCTACCTGGTCCAAGATCCTTGTGGCGGTAGCGCCATCTTTACTGGAGATGTGCTCTTCAGCGGAGGCTGTGGACCAATAATCGAGGGAACACCAAAGCAGTTGCTAAAAGCCTTACAACGTATATGTTCTCTTTCGGATACCACTAAATTGTATGCTGGTCATGAAAACACTATTCAAAATTTGAAGTTCGCCCAGAAAGTTGAACCGGAAAATGAATGCATTCCCAAAAAACTGAAATGGGCGGAATTACAGATAGAGTTCAATAAGCCAACGTATCCAACGACGATTGGAGAAGAAAAGAAATTTAATCCGTTTTTACGCTATAAATATCCAAATGTTCAAAAATTTGCAGGGGCTGTAGGAATGGATAATGAAAAAGTCATAGAAGGACTTGATAAAGAGAAAAAGAGACTGTCACAGTGATGTTAATTTTGTTCTAGGGGAATATTTCGATAGAGTGCGACTTGTATGGCTCTATAAATAAAGTCATGAATTAATTTAATAACAAATTTGCATCATTTTCTTTACTAAAGACTTAACTTTGTGGCCTTTTATTGGATTATCATTATGAATCATGGATAAAAATTTAAACATGTTTATTTTATAAGTGTAGTGATGCTCCGTTGGAAATGTGGTAGGTTAGCTAACAAGTCTTACAATTAGAGTGGTCTTATTATTCTTGCCCTAAGGATTTTAAATCGATACACCTGTGGGCATATTGTAAACCAAACTTATTTAACTACCTTCCCAGTATAGAATGCATTAAAGACAAGGAAAGTTTGTTTTATATATTTATCATACAATATTTAAATACACAATTTACGCATATAAATTAAAGTCTCATTAGTATTATTAATGATATACAAAAATTGGTGGAATTTGCATACTTCCTCGGTGCTGTGAAAATCTCGGAAAAATTGACCTTTTACAAAGTATTTACGTTTCATTTAATTCATAGACTTTTCTTTATTGTATGAACTGGAAAAAGTTAAAAGAAATTTCGCTTTTCATCCTTAAAAATTGGAAATAATAGAAAAAGTTTGTACCATAGTAATTTATGCAATAAACACAATGAATCCAAAGGTGTATGATGAATTTTAAATCAATCGTTTAATTAGTTCCAAAGTTATCCACACCATAAAGTTAAAAATCAGCATGTCGAGAAAAACGCTTTTTTTGCCTGCGTTTCCATATTTAAGCATATTATATATCAAATTTTGTAGACAAACTTCTCTGTGAATCTTTGCTTGCTTATTACATTTTGGTCACGCGTGGCATCATTGTACGTGATAAAATAAGCGACTTTTATACTAGGTCATATTTTCTTAATTCTTATTAAAATCGTTAGACACATTTTTAAAAAAAAAAAAATTTCAAATAAATGAATTGAAAGTATAGAATTTCGAATTTTGGGAACACATGCAATAACCCATTAAATTCCATTTTTTAGTAATTCAGCAGTGAGTAGGCTGATTCCTATCACTTTATTTTGAATGAAATGCATCTATTTCTCTACGCTTTTTTTCCCCTTAAGTAAACAAAACTATAAATTAAATACTGTAATAACAATTAAATTCAATAGTAAACAAACTGCTATCTTGTTTATGTTTGACATCAAATTTTCTTTAATGAAACCAGCTCCTGAATACAGAATTTTTTCCTGGACACTATTACTATTATTGTAAAACAACTAATACCAAAAACAATGAATTACCAGTCACATTAATAGCAGCGGTAATGCAAAATGTGGAATTATGAATGCAATAAATATACTAGTACATTGCAATTAATAAACAAGTTACACTGATTTTTGAGACTTTCTCTTACGTATCTATTTTGAAAGGGTTCATCAACTTTACCCCCATATCTTAATTGAATGAACATCAGTACAGTCAGTACCTTCGTCTGAGAGAATACTAGAACTATTAAAACCACATTCCTTTTCATTTTATTTCAACGGCTCTGTGTTTTTCGTTTTCATTATTATTTTGGTTCGATCCTTCTGAGACTAAACTTTCTCCACATTTGTTATCACCAAACATATTGCGATTTTCTAACTGAGAATTGTGTAAATTTAATTTAATCTGACCGAAAAGCAGTCGAGAAGACATTTGTTCTCGGTTTATTCATTGATTTTGAGTATGCTTATTAGTAAATGAATAAATAATTCTTGAAGCACACAATTCTCGAAGTTTTCACCCCTGTGGCTGTTGCAACCAAGATGTATCCGCCTCTTATGATGGAATGTATGTGTGTATTATTCCAGCGCTAAAAACGGGCAAGGCAAATTACATGTACTTGGTAATTAAACTGGATCTTCTACTTTAAATTCATAATTATTTAATGATTGCTCCAGATAATCGATGCTAAATCAAAAGAAGCAGCTGTTGTTGATCCAGTCGAAGCAAAATGTGTCCTACAAATGGTCGCGAATACGGGAGCCTGTCTAAAGAGTGTCTTTATAACGCATTTTCACTGCGGTCACCAGGGCGGTAATGCGGTTTTATCATCTTGTTGCAAACAGAAACTCGCTTTTTATGGGGCTGACGATCGAA
Organism: Dysmachus trigonus; assembly: GCA_949715965.1. NCBI lineage: Eukaryota > Metazoa > Arthropoda > Insecta > Diptera > Asilidae > Dysmachus > Dysmachus trigonus. The sequence goes on along the minus strand of OX454322.1, from coordinate 64,328,961 downwards.
TTGCCTGCCTCACAAATTTCGTATGCCCCAATATGAAAATTAAAGTAGGCGAATTGGTTGTGGAATGTCTCTCAATACCTTCCCACACAAAGGGTGATGTTGCCTACCTGGTTCAAGATCCTTGTGGCGGTAGAGCCCTCTTTACTGGAGATGTACTCTTCAGCGGAGGCTGTGGACCAATAATCGAGGGAACACCAAAACAGTTGTTAAAAGCTATGCAACTTTTATGTTGTCTCCCGCATGATACTAAATTGTTTGGTGGTCACGAAAATACAGTTGAAAATTTGATGTTCGCCCAGAAAGTTGAACCGGAAAATGAATGTATTACCCAAAAACTGAAATGGGCAAAATTGCAGGTAGAGTTAAATAAGCCAACGTATCCATCGGCTATTGGTGACGAAAAAAGGTTTAATCCATTTTTACGCTATCAATATCCAAATGTTCAACAATTTGTAGGGGTTGTAGGAATGGATATTGAAAAAGTCATAGAAGGACTTGATAGGGAGAAAAAGAGATTGACAAAGCCACGTTAATTTTGCTCTAGGGGAGGGACTGCGATTTGTAGTGCTCTGTAAATAATAAACAAATTTATGTAATAAAAAATTTCTTTCATTTTCTTTAATAAAGATGTGACTTTGATACCTTTTATTGGACTATCATTATGAATCGTGCACGAACATTTACACATGTGTGTTTTATAAGTGTAGTTATGCTCTGTTGGAAATGTGGTAGTTTAGCTAACAAGTCTTAAGGTGATCTTATGATTCTTGAACTAAAGATTTTAAATCGTTACAGTTGTGAAAATATTGTAAAATACGTAACAAATAAAAAAATGTCACTTCTAACAAACTATAGGGTCAAAATATAAAAACAAATTTAAAACAATTCTAGGTTATAGTTATTTTTTTTGCATATTCAGTGAATAAAATTACACCGCGAAAATGTATAGTGCGATTGCGATTCACTGCAATTTGCGATATATCAGTAACATTAGGCATAATACAAAAATTATTTTATGCTACTATGGCTATTTATTGCATTTACGATTACAGCGTCATGCGGATGCGATGAAAGCTCTATTTCAAATTGCATCTAAAGACCCATGTTAAAAACTATAATTCACTAAGGGCCCTATTATGGAAGTCGATGTCGGTCGACTCGACTAGCGAAGACACTAATTTCCTTAGCATTTCAGGCTTGAAAATGTGTCTTCGCTAGTCGAGTCGACCGAAATCGACTTCCATAATAGGGCGATAAATGAAAATATTATTACAATATTTTCGAATTAATCAGTTCATAAAATATATCTGTAGAAGAATATATATTTAACATAGGTAAATTATAATTGTATTTTATTATTTAGTTTACAAGGCGTTGGAATGAATTACCTCACAATTATACCCAGGTTACTTTTTATATTTAATTTTGTACATATAAAATTATTTAAGGGGACTGTCCGATTTTTTTGCTTCAAAAAATCGATTTTTTTTTGTTCGCTTAATCCATAGTTTATACTTTTAAAAATAACTTGTAAAAATTTGGAACCGATATCTTGAGCGGTTCAAAAGTTACAGGTCATTTAAGAGGCGTGCCTCCCGTCGCGCGGCCGTCTGAGTCGATGAGCCGGAGAGCAGGTGCGAGCTATGAAACGCGTGTGAATAGCGTTCGGATTTGTGGCCTTGAATAGATGAATGAAATATAAGGAGGTAGGTATTTTTGATGTTTCTTTGTTCATCTTTTCGTTAGGAAATACACTTTCTTCGTGAGAAAATACACTTTTTTCTAGCCAAAATGCACTTTAAACTTTGACAGTGAATTTCTCCGTTCGTCGGAATTGATGGCGGTTGCGCTAATTAAAAGAAAACGGCTCATGATTTTATCTTGAAACTTGGCACACTTATTATTATAATATATACGCCCATTGTGATAGAATCACATTGGTTCCCGGTTCCGGAGTGACTCAACAAAATTCTCTAATGTAGTCGAAGGATCAATAAAATGTTTAAAAAAAAAATCGTTGTCATACCTTCAGTAGTTTTCTTGAAAAAAAATCATTAAAATGACCTATTTTTTGGCTTAAAAAATCGGACAGTCCCCTTAATATGACTCTAAGTCTAATTCACATGCAAGAGATGAAAGGGGTAAATAACAGAGTATTTTTTAAAAATATATAGTTTTGTTTACCAAATCCTGGATAAAAAACCAGGAGATCAGCCAGAACACGTTCCACAAAGTTTGAACTTGTACAGCTACTGAATTAAAAGTTAAAATTGATAATAACCTTCTCTCTTTCTTGGATAAGGATTTTAATTTTTGTTCCGAAGAGAAATATAACGACTGGCTTATTCCTACCCATTTTCTTCATATGCTTGCTTATAATTCCAGAATTAATGCAACAATTTGATTTTGAATTATCGTTAGCCTAAGATCTAAGATGATATAAGTCCGCGTTTAGATAAGTGATTTTTTTATGGTGACTTTTGAAGAACTTGGAAATAAGTACATAGTTTGGTTTTTAAAATTTTGAAGAAAATCATGTTTTTGACTTAGAAAAGGTGCACTTGGGAATCGTTAGACCCATTTTTCGAGAAAAACATTAAAATAAAAGAAATGCAATTCCAATTTTGAGAACACATATCCATAATCCATTCAGCTTTATTTTTTAGTAATTCAGCAGTGAGTAGGCTGATTCCGCTTACAAACTTCAAGATTTAGAGAAGCATGAAAATTTTATGAAAACCGTCCAAAGGGCAATTAATTAGAAAAACAAAACTGTACCTAACATGTACTGTAAGATTTATTTGAATTCAAACATATTAAATTATCTTTGCAACCCTATGTATTTAGTAAAATGTCTGAATTACTTTTTAACAGCACAAAAACTTCGATCAGTTGGCATTCGTGGATCCCATAGTTGTCCAGAAAATTTGAAGATGTCCGATATGCAAATAAAAATCCTCCCGGCGCTGCAAGACAATTACATGTATCTTGTGAGTAACCAAATATTATTATTATTATTATTCCCTGTATTTTCTTCAATCTAAATATCTTTATTACTTAGATCGTTGATGCAGCAACTAAAGAAGCAGCAATAGTAGATCCGGTCGATCCGGACTGCGTACTTAAAGCAATACAAGACGAGAACGTTTATCTAACAAAAATTTTAACTACCCACCATCACTGGGACCATGCGGGAGGTAATGAAAAACTCGTCAAAAAATTCACTGGACCAAAACTTCAAGTTTTCGGTGGAGATGATCGTATTGGTGCCCTAACAAATTGTGTAACACAAGACGATAAATTTCAAATTGGCGAATTGGTAGTACGCTGTATTTTCACTCCGTGCCATACTACGGGTCATATTTGTTACTATGTTGAAGCGCCAAGCGGGGAAAAAGCTGTTTTTACAGGCGATACTCTGTTTCAAGGGGGATGTGGACGATTCTTCGAAGGAACTCCTGATCAAATGTATTCCGCCCTAATCGAAAAACTTTCCTGTCTTCCAGATGATACTAAAGTTTTCTGCGGCCACGAATATACCCTCCAAAATCTCTCGTATGCTCGTCACGTTGAACCGCAAAATCAGCACATTCTGAATAGAATTGAATGGGCGAAATTCCGTCGGGCTGAAAATTCACCAACAGTGCCCTCAACAATTGAAGAAGAAAAATCTTGGAATCCCTTCATGCGGGTCCATGAGAGGGCCGTCCAAAAGCATGCTGGCTCGACAGATCCCATCGAAACGATGGGTGCGTTGAGGAAGGAAAAGGATAACTTCAAAGCATAGCTTGTCCAAGTAAACTTCGTCAATACTGTTTCCTTTCGCGGTAAACTAACCTTCGTCAATACACATTGTACAAAACGGTGAGAATTAAAAAAAAAAAAAAAAAACAAAAAAAAAAAAAGGATTCGCTGGATTCGTTGTTCGTTCGTTTTTCCTAACCAATGATTGATACGCACTTCTTTGCTGTGAACAGATAGCTGTGACTCATCGCGTTTTATTCAGTAGAGATGTATTCTGTAATGTGTTCTATTTTACTGTCAATAAAATCTGGTATACAAGGGGCTCCAAAAAAGTGTTTTTAATTTAAACGTATATGAGATTTATTGAGATCAGTTGAATACGAAGTTAGCTTTTGAAAGATTTTTCGGAAAGACTTCGAAATAACTAAGCTTCTTCGAAATTTGTAGGTAAGTTTTCTTTAATTTTTATGTAACTAACTAGAAGATATACATTTAAACCCATTCGAGACGAATGCATTTCCGAGCCAAAAAGACGGGTAGCACACCGTGTGTGCAATTATTAGCCAATAAGGAAAGAGCAGCTATAGAGATAAGATTGATTTAAAATAAAAAGTATCTTAGAAGTGTGTAAACATAAAATTTGGTATTGGTTTCAATTTGGTCTCTACAATGAGTGATCCAAAACCAGGGCATTCAGGAATGGTCAATATACGCAATATAGGAAAAACAAAATTCGGCTCTTGGGGATGGTCCCGAAAAAATGCGCTGTCTCGAATGGGTTAATTTGAGCAATATTTTGTAGTAAACTATAGAATCTTTCACTTTTTCAAGTATTTCTCTACCGCTATATTATATTAGTTATATCTTTTAAAATCTGATTATTAATATTTCTTTATACTATCTTCATGCTAGTGTGACTGGTCTAGGTTTCTGTAAATACCTTAATATAGTACCTAAGTTCATTACACAGGTCAACACCAATTTTGCAAATTTTGAATTCATATACGAAAATAGCCCATCACATCACGGTTTTGAGAAAAATAGGGTTAAAAAGTGCAAAAAGCCGTGTTTTAGCAATTTTTGAAAAATCATTAAAAAATAATAAATTGTCATAGCAGCTTGGAACGTGGCTTAAATGATTAAACCTGAATCTATTATAAAAAGGTAAGAGACTAGCACTTCCCGATAGATAGGGGATCTTTATTCACAACTGGCGCAATTTCTATAGAAAAATCGTATTTCATATATCTAGATAAGGAGTAAGGCTTTCTTCTAAGTCCTGTTACGAGGTCTTATCAGGTCCTTTATTTTTTAAGAAATTTTTAAAAATGAGCGTAATACGATATTTTTATTTTTCAAACCTATTTTGATAACAAACGTAACGTGATACGAGAACATTTTCGTTTACAAATTCGTAACCTGTAGAAAAGGTCCTATGTCTTGTTCCTTGAAATATAAAATGTGTTGCCTAATGCAATCTTTAAACTTTTTTAAAACTCAATTCACTAAAACTATTCATATAAACATTAGGTTCAATGTTAATCCAGGGTACCTGAAATCTTAAAAAAAATCGGCGGTTGTTTTACCATCATCTCATCTTCTTAAAAGCAATCAAATATAAAAATTTACAATGCCAATAGTGTCATTCATTTTATAGCATTATTTTTTCAAAGTTTGCAATTTTTATAATTGTTTAACATTCAAACTTTCGATTAGTCTCATAAAACAGCGTTAAATAAACTTAAGAATTTTGGGGCTGGCCCCCTGATTTTGGATAAAAGTAAAAATGATACTGAACTTTAATCAACGAAGATAATGCATAGAATTTCTATGTTATGTATGTGCTTATTTCAGCTGTTATTGCCATTTCTTAAGAGTACCACTTAGAAGAATAAAGAAAAACAATTTTGAAAGAAAATCAACGAATCATAGATAAGAACAGCATATTGAAAACTAAAACCTATCTTATAAATTCGATAGTTTCCTTGATATTGCTCTATACCCACTACTATCCATTATGTTGCACATAATCATTTTCTGATCTCGTTATCAAAACTGGATGCCAAGTAACAACATAGTCAAGCAGATAGTAATCATGTTCCCAAGATAAAGCTTGTTGACCGCTCACAAGGGTCTCAAAATAAAAACAGATCCCACCGATGGTATCAATAGCACAAGACGCATGCGTGATCATCTGAGTGCTGGCTATCTCAGTACATGAAAGAGTATTGAAGCGACACTAAAGGTGGGTTCACATTGGGACAAGACAATAAGAAGTTAAGGCAATAAGAAGACAAGGCAATAAGAAGACACGACTATTCTTATTTTCGTGTTGTTCTTCTCAAAAACTGGTCGTTGAAACACCGCAACTGCGCCACCGTCTTGTCTTCATCTGTTCACATTAAACAAGACAATGAGACGAGACGACATTGTCTTTTGAGTAACTATAATAAATAGATGACAATATTGTCTTCTGTATTGCCCCCTGTGAACACGCCTTTAACTCGCTGGAAAATGATCCTAAAATAGAATCGAAGTAAATATTAATCTTTGAAATACAAAAAGTGTCCACAAACACTATCAATTCGATGGGTTTCCAGACCAGATTCTAGCCGTCTACCACTTTGCTGGCTTCATTTCCAATGATTGGTGATAGATTTTTTAAGGAAGTGCTAATTAAAAGAGCTGAGACTTTAATATAAAACTGGAACTGGGAATAATCAAGTAATTGAAGCACTTTCTAGTCACATTCTAGTCAGTTGCGCGAATGCACTCGGTAGATACGGATAGTATGACTCGAAGTGCTTCTGCTTAGAAATTGTGTTTTAACGAAGTGAATTTTATAGTGATACTTATTTTGAAAAGTGACATTCTCTAGTCATTTCTAACAATGATTATATCCCGGCTTACAAGTGAGTTTTAACATAATATTTGTTTGGGACATTTAACAATAAGTTCAAATACACATTAACCTAATAGAAATTGTTTCAAGAAAAGTTTAAATATAAAAATGTTTTCATACATCGATAATTTAATGTAGTTCGCTTTGTTCATCATAAAATTTGTAGGCTGGGAAAAATTAGAATCAATTGAGAAGCAGTTTACTTAACGGTTGAGCTCAAATAGATCAATTACCAGCTCTTTATCAATGTAAACAGCGTATAGAGCTTGGTAAATATATACATTGTTGCAATTTATTTCCTTCAACAATAGATAGAACTTGTCTTCGCCACTTCTGTGAAAAATATTCAAGTAATATGTAGGCAAGTTTCAAAGCCTATGAATTCTTCGTTTAAATTTTCCGGTCAGTCGCCTTCTTACATGTCTTATTTAGCATTTTCCGAGTTTTGAGCTATTTATAGATGACCCTCAGATTGACCACAAGAGCCAATCCCACAGTGCGTGGACATTAAATCCAGTTTATCCGTTTCAATCTATCCGCACTCTTAAAGGTTTCAAGTTCAGCTGGCGGGCGGCGGTTAATAAAGCAATCTAAATCAATTTGTGAGTTGTTACACTAGGGAAAGGCGTTCAAATATTTTATGTAGTTGGGCATGCGGAGGCTGATACAACTATCAGCTTTAGTATTTGAATAATGCAAATTGTTGAGTTATTTTATTTTACGTCAATTCCTTATCGCTTTAGTTTGAAAAATTTAAACTGAAGTGTGATTGTAACTTTAAATGCGGAGCAGTACGAATTTGATAACAATAAAAAAAATGGGCTAATCGGTTAGTGATGTTAGAGGTCACTAAAATTTTATTCTTTAAATAACTAAAAGTTCTGTGATACTTTAAAAGGTGATACAAATAATTTACACTTTGTTGACCACTAATAAATTTTATGAGGCGTAATTTCTACGAGTAAGAATATTTAATCAGTTAATAAATAACGCTTAGTTGCGCATCTATAAATGATAAGTGGAAATGATGACATAATGTTTATATGCATATAACTAGTCGTACTCGCGACTTTGTTCACGTGAACTTTAACATGTTTTTGCATAGATTAATAAAATAGACCAAAATATATTTCAAATTCCTAAAATATCTCATACCTAACTTTCGAACTTTCAAAGGTATAGGAATTTTATGACGAATGGAGATAAAGTGTATCTTAAATATTAACCCAGGTCATAAGCTAAAGCTATGCCAAATTTCATAAAAATTCCTCAGCAGTTTTTTGTTTGTGTGCACAGACCTGGCAAACAAATTTTGATAGTAGATTCCAAATCCAAAACTGCATTTTGATAGCATTCGAAGACAGTCCCTTAAAAACACATACAGTATTAATTTCAAGAAATGTTGACCACTCTTACACTTATCCAAATAAATAATATCCTAAATATTTGCCCATTGCATAAACTATAACAATGCCAATTTTCATTAACACGTTGAATGCCACAGGGGTCACCGGTGACCAGCGAAGCCAAGATTACTACAAACACAAATTTTTGGAATAAATTTCAATGCTTTTAAATTTTTTCAATATTATCATCGTTATTACAATGATGTGAAGGAATTAATGTAATATAGAAAATATAAAGGTTATTTTGTCTATATAAATCACATGTAAGCTTAACTATTATGCGCATGTAATGCATAATAAGAAATTCATGATGGCCAGACGGGCTAGCCATATAAAATTAGCGTGGCATTCAACGTGTTAAAGTCCGTCCAAAAGATGTTGCGTGATGTGTTTACAAACACAATTCGTTTACACTTTTATTATAGATTTAAAAGTGTTCTGATAATTCTTTTTTATTTATGTAGAAATACCATTTATAGTTAATGTTTAAAATAGTCCTAATAGAGACACCTCAGTTCACTTTAACGTAGATATTTCAATTAAATCAAATCAAATTATTTTTTCGAACACTTAAAAATTATCTTTTAATAGTACACCTAACTAAAAGGATAGAACATTTTTTAGAATGCTACTCTATTAAGTTTGAAATAACAGAAAATGTATATACAAGGAAAATATTATTTAAAAGAAGAAGGAGAAAGTGCAGAAGAAAAGGTAAAATGATAAATTACTTCACAAAGCCAACCAGCAAGAAAGGTTTATAACCTTTCAAGAGGAAGAAGATACCTCAGTTCACCGACGGTGATAGATCACTATAGCTTAGATCAGAACTGTTGTGAAAGCCACTGAAATTTGGCAGGATTTAACAGCAGATTATTATCTCTAGCCCACACATGAACTCTAGCAAGATCGTCATTGATTCTGCAGCAGCAATCATCAATCAATTCAATGGGTCTGAATAAATAAAGCTGTACATCATCAGCATAGAGATGAAGCTACACATCTTGTGTAACAGACGAAATTTCATTTAAAGTATAAAATAAATAGTAGGGGACCAAGAATAGACCCTTGGGGTACCCCATTAACCCATTAACGCCCAAGCGACCATTTTTGAGTCGATTTGAAATTCACTTGACAGAACCGATCAAATATCGAAAGTGGTATATCAAAATATGGTTTTTTGCTTAAAATTGTTTGCTCTTTCATAATCTGCAACCAGAATTTTAATATTACGCACTCAAAAATTACTATGGCGGCTCAAAGATGGCGCAAATATTTCTTTATTGAATTACTTGGTAATATCAAAGATCAAACTTTAAATTCTGCACTAGAATATTTCAATCGATTTTTAGGATGTAAACAGCATCCATCCAACTTTATGCATTTGAAAAAGTCTAAATTTTCCAAATATCCTAAAAATCGATTGAAATATTCTAGTGCAGAATTTAAAGTTTGATTTTCGATATTACCAAGCAATTCAATAAAGAAATATTTGCAATATTTGCGCCATCTTTGAGCCGCCACAGTAATTTTAGAGTGCGTAATATTAAAATTATGGTTGCAGATTATGAAAGAGCGGACAATTTTAAGCAAAAAACCATATTTTGATATACCAATTTCGATATTTGATCGGTTCTGTCAAGTGAATTTCAAATCGACTCAAAAATGATCGCTTGGGCGTTAATGGGTTAAACAGAAAAACACGATCAGATGTACGCTCAACAATCTTAACAAACTAGAAACGGCTACTCAAAAGTTAGCTACGAGTTTTAGCAGCTATACCAGAAAATGCGAAAGTGTTAGCGCAATTTCTCCAGCTTTCGAAAAGTAAAGCCTTATTAATATAGCGACATTTCACATATATCCACAGCTCTGCGAAGGTCAGAAAAAACCTTCAATAATGCCGTTACACAGCTGTGACCAGAACAAAAACCGGAGTGACGAAGAGGGAGTAGGTTATGCTGCGCAAAGAAATATTGCGACTTGGTTTATTTAAAGTTCTAATTTAGTATGTAAACAACTACATTCACTTATTGTTAGATTAATAGCCCTATTCTGGCATTGTGACCGGTCACAAGTCACAAGCTCTTGTGATGTTTGATTATGATAGGTGATGTGTACGGTATTCTGAGTTAGGAAAATCACAATATATTTACCTCAGTGTCCTGTGACTTCCAACTCAGAATAGCAAAAAGTCACAAATAGTGATTCACCACACCCTTGTGATTCTCTTGTGACTTATGACTGGTCACTGACGGTTGCTAGAATAGGACTGTAATTCTCATTATTAATTTCTCTTAAATTTTAATATTGTCCGTAAAGTGGTCTAACTTTATATAAAAATAAAAAATTTGTCAGACTACTAATAATAAATAAAGATGGCATTAAAAGGTCTCCTTTTTCAGAATTTGACATTGAAAGTAAGCTACCAAATTGAATTTTGAAAACATTGAGAAATTATTTAAAAAAATATATTATACTTTTGTGAATTGTCTATTGCTACTGCAGGATTCAAAATATATGCTTCTTTTGATATGATTATTATCATATTTTTTTTAATTTCTTATAACATAAAGATAATATCTCCGTTGGTAAATTTTCCACTGAACATTTTCAAACTAATATAATTTTTTCTGTACGACTCTTAACTTCGTATAAGTTAGATTTAATTTCTTCTTTTAACCCGAGGTACATCAAAAGTGAAACATGGTTTCCGATCATTATCCACCCTCCGTTCTACAGCGCCGGCGACCACATTCCATTCAGATATGCCGGAAACCGATTTTATTCCCCCACAGTACAAAGGACCAAGCTATGAAGAAATTCAACGAATAAGGAAGCAAAGTTTAACCGCAAACCATCAAACCGCAACATATTACAAAACACCACTCTTAATCCACAGTGGACATATGCAGTGGCTTTTCGACCACACTGGACGAAGGTACCTCGATATGTTTGCAGGGATTGTTACAGTTTCTGTAGGACATTGCCATCCGTAAGATTATAACAGATAATATTTATATTATGCTAAATAATTTTAAACATTTAGAAAAGTTAATAAAGCATTAGAGGAACAACTTAAAACTTTATGGCACACGACTAACATTTATATGCATCCTAAAATCCATGAATATGCTGAGAGGCTTACTGCTAAGTTACCAGGAGATCTGAAGGTATTTAAGGGTCCTAAACCTTTAGTTATCCCAATTATTTATACTTTCTCAGGTGGTTTATTTTGTTAATTCCGGATCAGAGGCTAATGATCTAGCGATGCTTCTAGCAAGGCTACATTCAGGGAACTACGATATTTTATCACTCCGAAATTCTTACCATGGAATGTCTCCATCTACAATGGGTCTTACAGCTCATTCTACGTGGAGATATCCAGTGCCAGGGATAAATTCAGGTATTCATCACGTCATGAACCCAAATGTCTACTTGGGAATTTGGGGTGGATCCAATTGTAGAGATTCCCCTGTCCAAACTCTTAGAAATTGTAATTGTGATTCAAAAGAATGTGAAGCTAGTGAGCAGTATTACAAACAATTGGAACAGGTCTTTAGATTTTCTCTACCACGTGGAAGGGTTGCTGGATTTTTTGCAGAATCTATACAAGGTGTAGGAGGAGTTGTACAATTCCCTAAAGGGTATATAAAAAAAGCCACAGATTTAGTTAGAGCTAATGGTGGAGTATATATCGCTGATGAAATCCAAAGTGGATTTGGTAGAACCGGTGACCACTTCTGGGGTTTTGAAAGTCACGATGTTGTACCGGATATTGTCACTATGGCTAAAGGTTCATTATTTTTCAAAATGTGTAGAACAATAAAATTAAATGTAGTGTTTATTCTCCAGGTATAGGAAACGGTTTCCCACTAGCCGCTGTTGTTACAACCCCTAAGATATCTGAAAGTCTTAGACAGGCTCTACACTTTAATACCTACGGTGGTAATTCCTTGGCTTGTGCTGTCGGAATATCTGTTTTAGACGTAATCGAAGAAGAAGGACTACAGAAGAATTCTCTTGAAGTTGGGACATACCTCTTAAAAGGATTGGCAGAGCTTCGTGAAAGATATCCAATAATTGGAGACGTTCGTGGCAAGGGACTTATGATCGGGATTGAACTTGTTTCTGATCGTGAAACTAAAACGCCGCTCAGTGTTCCACATGTAATAGACATTTGGGAGCAGTGCAAGGACCTTGGAGTCCTAATTGGACGTGGAGGAATAAATGGGAATGTAAGTATAATTATGGATAGTTGCATGCACCCAAACTAACCTGTTTTTACCCAGGTATTCCGTATACAACCTCCTCTGTGTGTGTCTCTCCCTGATGTTAAGTTCACTTTGGATGTCCTTGATAGGGCTTTTGCTGATCATCCCTTGACTTAATTGATTATATTACCACTTTTTGGGTTAAATATAATTCAAAGCTAAAATACGGGTGTATTAGGGATAAATTGAAATTTTTTTTTTATATCGGCCTATATGTTATTGAAATTTTTATGAAATATATGAGTAAAATTGAAGCATTTCTTTTTCTTATTCAAAAAGCAATACTTTTGTTTAATATCCCGGAGACTATGGACGAAATTTAGAATTTCTAGCGTGTATAATTTTAAAGATATCTTATCATCCCTGAATTTCTTATGAAAATTAAGACGAATATTCCGTCTAACAAGGATTTTGACACAAATAGTAATGAAAAATGTCTCAGTGTACAAAAGTTTGCATAGTTTCGAATTTGTATTATATATAACGTGTTATATATTCGTAAAATGTGCAATAAATGAAACTTTAGATTTAAAGACTGTTTAAGACACTTTGTACTAACTTGATTATTTAAGATCCCAAGCAAGTTAATTGCTTGCTTTGGCTTAAAAGTTCAGGATATGGTATTACCGAACAGGAGTTTATTAGCCGAAAAGGAAAATATTAAGAAGTATCTTTTTATAATATTTACATGACAAATGCGTGTTTATCAGCGAATATTTACATAAACTAGTTAATTTTACAATCTAAAAGCCCCATTATGAGAAACAAAACAAATCACTTAATTAATGTATGTATGTAATTTGATTGTTCCTCATAATAAAATCCTTGTTTACTTTTACCTGGTAATTTATTAGAGTGAAAACGTAAGATCATAGGGTAAATGATGGATGAAACCTTAAATTTAAATCCCTTGAAAAGTCTATTTTTCTTATTCTTAATTAATTTTTTTTAAAATTTTTTGTTTAAACGCCCTCAAATTAATGAATTTATAGTATTAATTTCCGTAGCAATATTGTTATTTAAGATCTTAACTTTTTGTCGATTAAAAAAATTCACCATTTCTTTCAGGTACTTCGGATAAAGCCACCAATGTGCGTAACTCTCGAAGACGCCGACTACACTCTAGATGTACTGGAAACAATAATATTAAGATACCATTCCAAAAAACAGCGCAGTTTTCATAGAAATATTGACCCAGCACAAAATAGTAACAACAATAACGAAAGTAGGAGCGAGGAATCGAGTGAAAAACAATAACTATTAACTATTGTAGATAATGCGAACAAAAATTGTGATAAAAGGAAAACACAGAGCTCCAAAAACATTAGTCATTTAGTCGTATTTAAACATTCCATTTTTACATGTTATATATACATATATTCACAATATACAGCGATATAAAAATCCACTTAAACTAGTTTTTAAGCCAGAACCACAAAGGGCTCCCTTGGACAGTTTATCTGCAGCAGATGAAAAAATTTTCTAATTCTTAATACAATTCACTTTTTTTGTATAAATAAAAACTTCAACAGATCTTTCTATACAAAAAAAAAAAAAAAAATGCGGTTTTCTTCTTACATTATTATAAATTATAGTAATCGCAAAAAACATTTTACATAAATAACAACTATATAAAAAAGAGACATTAGTAACAGCTTCGAAATACCAATAATAGATGTATGTAACTTAATTTGGTTTTTGCTTTTTTTAAATCTACTTAAAAAAGAAATAAATGCACACATACATAATGTAACAAAATATCCTACGATATACACTGGCTGCCAGAGCCTATACTTTTCCTGTTTTCTTTACCTTTTCAATAAGATTAGATTGTCATTAAATATTCTGGTTAGTTTTGCTCTTTTGTGATATTTACGATATTTCTTGAACCTAAAATATATTTGATTATATGTTATAAATTTTTGGCCCATTGGTTCATTTTTGTGTTACATGCATACAAAAATATTTATCCTCTACAAGATATAGCGGTATTTAATACTTACTCTAAATTCTTCATGGATATATATATTATAATTGCAATGTTGAACTAGATATGCTTTTTTATTTAATCATTTTTTTTTTCATTTTTTGGTTTTTATAGTCCCCGGCTACCGGTATGAATTAAAAATACCTCTACAGTAAACTGTATGACTTTAAGAGAAATAAAATTCGTTGAACTTATAAGATGGCAATCGAGATCTAGTATCGATAAAGATTTCGATTTATTTTATTTTACAAAGAATGATTAGCTTTTACGACTTGCCGTAAAAAAATTATTTAGATTATACACATATACGTTAAACTGTTTACGTTTTTAATCCTGCTTCTATTTTCTTTTAAAGAAAAAAACTATTATTAATGTGTCATGGAACATTCACTGTTCAGATTTAAACTGCTGAGTAAGAAAAATATTGAATCGAACGATCTTCAAACGATCTCGTCTACTAAATAGTGATATATTTTGAAAACCTGTGTCACTTGCTTTCGCCGACAAAGAAATCCAAGCTTTAAAAGTATACTTATTACTGAGTAAAAATTAGTGTTTTGAAAAATAAATATAGATTAACTCGTAGCATAGATACAATCATTCCGGTCCAAATACCAAAAATGGATAAAACCAAACTCGAATACTTTTTTTTAAATCAGCATATAGCTTTTGTTTTTATTATGCAAAATTTCTGCTACTATCTTTTAATTTTAAATGCAGCAGTAATGCAACTTTTATTACTTACGTTGTGGAAAAAAAAGTAAAAAAGTATTGCAATCCATTAAAATAGAAATTCTATCCGCTCCCTAAGCTGCTTAATATCTGTGATCGGACGTAAGCTTTCGTAAATAATCAATTACTATTTGAGGAATGGAATCGATTTATTTTCCGTTTATTCACTTTTCGTTGATATTATTAAATTTGTATTGTTTATCTTTTATCAATGGAATATTTGCTTTGAATTATTGTATACGAATTTTTCGACTTCCTATTTTATTAAGGAATAAGAGCTTCTGCTGTTATCGGAAATTTATGAATGTTTAATTAATATATAATTCTGAAAATCATGAATTTGCTGACTTTTTTTTATAATAGGGGAGAGAAATAACAGATTAATTCAAAATAACACAAATAATGTATTATTGACTAATGAAGAATCAGTGAATCAAATTTAGAATACAGGAATGTATTAGATCGATTAGATTAAAAGTCACAGAAAAAATTATCTTGTTGAAATACTTGGCGATTTGTTTTTCTTAATTTATTTAAAACGCTTGGAATAAATGAGCAAACGATAAAAGTACAAAAAAGAATTACGCTTTTATTTTGTTTCGGAGCGAATAACGAAAACACCAAAAAAGTGTTTTTCCTATTTCTGGTACCCTTTATGATGAAATAATTGAAAATCCAAGAAAAGAGGAATTTTCGCTTTTCAGTTGTTAGAAACTTACCTCACGATTTTAAATAAAAGTAAAAAGCTCACTTTGATTTGAGAAAGGGCCTTCAATGCGACGATTTCCTCGTAATTTTTGATCTTCCGTGCAATCATTTGTAGTAATTCAGCAATCAGAAACTTCAATCTTTTAATTTTCAGCAATTTAATCCACTTCTCAAAAAAACTTAAGAAATATAGAAAATTATACCAATTTGGTATACCTGTGAACCCGAAATTACGACAAACATCGCAAAAGCTAATCATTTTCAGTATCGAGTTCCTTCATTATTAACAAAATGACCAGAAACAAAGCTTATACTCACATTTTCCTCACGAAATATTAAATGCAAAGATAAAAGATTCTCTCTGAATAAACAATAAACATACTTAAAAAAAAAAAACAGTGAAAACTTAACAAAACAAGAAGAAATGCGAAAAAAAAGGCAAGCAGTAGCTACACTTGAATGGTTTTGTGTTCAGTCCCACTTCCCATGTCCGAGAGCAGAGTCTCCGAGAGTTCTCGTTTCGCCTTTTGAATCACCCAGACCATAAGGCCGACTCCGATCGTCACCTATTCATAATATAATTTTACAGATATTATTATTATTAAATTTATCATAAACTCATATTTCTTACCTGGCAAGCAAACACAATATAGCCTGTAACAGCTGTATTATGATTGTTAAGAACGTCATGCATTGATCGCAACGTGGACCCTAAATACACATTGATAACTTGAGCTGGAAGCAGTCCTATTAATGTTCCTGTATGATAGCTTCTCGGGTTTACTGCGCTTACCTGGGTGATTTTAATTAAAACAAAATTTTCACTTATTTTAGCTGTTTTAAATCAATTTATTTAAAAATAGCTCAACAGTAAAATTGAAGCTTTTAGAGCTCAAGAGGAATAATTGGAGCCACCTGTTTCGTATGAAGTCTAGCGTTTGTGTGCATTCTCCATATCTTAGAAAATATTTATTTTTGTACGTCGCGTATAAGGAACGTGTGAACTTAAATAGTGAAATAATGGAAACAACTATAACTGTTTTTTTTTTTTTTTCGTTAATATTTACCCCGAAAATTGTATTCTGAAGGCCAAATGGAATCGGCGTTAAACGGGTGAACATGACCACTTTAAAGGCTCTCGGGCCTGATATCACACGCAATATTGCCCGAGCAGTCTCGTTTTTTATTAACCTGCAAGAAAATATAAGAGAAATTTGATTTTAGGCACCTCTTTAAAATAAGAACAATCACATAAAATAACGTGTCAGCTCTATAATGATATATGTGTTATTCATCCAAAATACGAAATGGGCCTAAGACTTAAAGCCAAAAATCTTCGTCAAATAATTTATGAAGGAACATTTAGTTAGGCTTAAAAGTAACAAATCTACAAAGAATGTTTTTCGGCCGCTTGTACTTTCCGAGATTTTTAACTTTACAATTTCGACAATTGAAATTGGTCTGACACGATATTATAATATACATACATGTATTTCGAGACTAACTAAATATTCCTACAAATTTTCATCGAAAGTAAAAAAAAAAGTGATAAAGAAATCATAAATTACAAGTGAAATGTGTATTTTGGGTCGACCGAAACAAATTTTGAAATTTCAAATATTTTCAAAATTTACAAAATTAGGTCTTCTTTAATAGAAGAATCGAAAAATAGATAAGAAAGAAATTTACAAAATCCTTATTGAGATTTGAGGCTTGCAAGAGCAGAACATCAATTATTATCCCTATTAAAACAACATAGCATTTTAAATGACACGAAACCCTACAATTTGGAATTTGGACCACAGTATCTTTGCCATTGTACACATCGACTACCAAATTAGGAGGGCTTATTTAGAACACATATTTCATTATCTACTCTACTCGACTACGAAGAAATCTTAAATTCCAAAGATAAAACTCAACACAGAGACATAAAATGCAAAATACGTCAGTCTGGTTAATGGAAAATAAATAAAAAATACAAAAAAACATAAAAAGCGTACGAATGTGGCATCAAAAAGATATGTAGAACACGATAAATACCCAAATCCCCAAAACAACTCATTAAACGCCATTCGCGCGGTATGGGCCAAAATTCCGAGTTCGCTATAATTAGTCTGTAAATATTAATGCAATTTATACAAAACATGATAACATCTGCAGTTACTTAATGAAGAAAGATGATTCATTTAGTTGGTACCAAAATTCTGATCAATGATAATAGAAATCTTTAAATATTGTCTTACAAAAATAGCATAATTTGAATTGCTTAAACTGAATGCATACTTAAAGTTGTAACATCGCCGACTAATAGCAAGAATTCTGGTTTTATATGAAAAACAACTTTTATGAACCGGAAAAAAGAAATCTAGTTTTTTCATCAAATCGATATATTTTGAATTTTATTATGCTTTTGTAGCATAAAAATTGTATTGCGTATGATTCCTGATGGTCGCATACAATTAAAATTATGTAATGAGTAAATTATAATAATTAAGTAATTAAATAACCTCTTCATCCTTTATCCTTAAATACATAAAAATTTTCACTTTGTTTTTAAAGTCTGGGTAAAAGAATAACGTTTTAGTTTGCATTAAGTATACTATAAATAAGCAATTTGCAGAAGATCACATTAATTGGTCGATAAAAAAATACGATGAGTCCAAATTTAAAATGTCTGATCCTGATAGCTCTAAACGCTATATACGACGACCAAAAGATAACAAATTTTCATCTAAATATATTGTTAGTACGATAAAACATGTTTCTCCGGATACGGCTTTGACCCTATTATGTGGATAAAAGAAACTATGAATCTATACTAGTTGATTGAATATTCTGAAGGAAGTTATATTACAATATGCACAGGAAAATATGCCTTTGAAAAGGGTACATCAACAGGATACAAATTCAAAGCACTGTAGCAAGAGAGATAAGTTTCCTACAAAACGAGGTCAAAGTGGTGGCATGGCCTTCACAATCACCTGATTTAAATCCAATTAAAAAGTTTTGGGGGATTTAAAAAAAAAAAACAGACAACTGCGAGTAGAATTCGTACCTTGAGGGTTCCGTACCGTTATATAGAGTGTTGCAAAATTAGCTCTAGAAATTTTGTGGGGTTACTCGGTATCGGAAATTGAACAACTTTGCACATAGAATTAGAAGTTAATAATTTTCATATTTTTCAGTTTTTTTTTACTTGTGCTGTGCGACCTTCCTTCGTTACAAATTTCAAAATTCTAGGTCAACGAGAAGTACCCTATAGGCTTTGATGTGTCAAGTGAGTTAGTCTTTTAGTATTAAAAAACACTTTGAAAAATCGTATCTTCTTATTGCATTGAGTTTTTTACAGGACTATGGCTGTAGACATTAGTACTTGGCATTCATTTCAACTCGATACCTCTAGCCGTTCCTGAGAAAAGGGGTCTTGACAAAAAGACAGACAGACGGACGGACAACAAAGTAATTCTACAAGGGTTCCCTTTTTTATTTCGAGGTACGGAACCCTAAAAACGGTCTCGAAACACAAGCCAAAGAATAAGGCTGATTTGTGGGAAATTGCACAGTCAGCGTGTTGTCCTATTCCTGAAGATAGGTGCCAGAAATTTACAGAATCTATAGCTCGACAGTGTGAAACTATCCTGCAGAATAAGGCTTATGCGAGAAAATATTAGTATGATTTTTTAAAATTTTGTAAGTTTCAATTGCTATGTTTCGAAACAAACTAATTATTACTTCTAAATTTTGTGAATATTATTTTGCTCGTATTGTTTGCACAAACAGAATGAAGTATTAATTTATTTCTGAATATACAAATAAATTAATTATTTCGAAAACGAATGTTGTCTTTTGCACAGAAGCAAAAAGTCTATTTTTCATTAGTGCTCTTATTATTTTGCACACCATTGTATATCATTTCATTTTGATGTAATATATTTTCAATTATATTGTTCTACCAAGTATAAAGTTTTATATTTTCATAATTGTTTCTATGGCAACCGATTTTTTGTACACTTTTCACCATGAAATCGTAGCAAATATGTATTAAAAAGTATGAATCTCCCTATTAGATATTTTAAATGAAAACAGTTGATTCCACGAGAAAATGTAGTTAAGTGGATATAACTTTAGAATATGCTAAATATTACGCTTTTTCAATGCTTCGACTTTCTAAAAATGAACTGTGTGGTTATAGCTTTAATAAGCACTTTATTTCCAAAGCTGTTTACTGCAAAAAAATTAAAATAAGGATAAGGCAGATAATCTGGCTACGGCTCTCTAAACAAACTTGCTAATCTTATCTGCAAAAATTACTCAGCCCACGAAGGAAGGAAATTGTTAATAAATAAACCATTCGAAAATCATTTTTTATATTTTCCTTATCAACGTTTGCTTTTGAATTGATTTGCTCCGGTGTGAACAAAAAAAAAACAAAAAAGATTTTATCAACGTCGATGCACACGCCTTTCTCGAGCCGGAGCTAATTCAATTAGTTTCCGTGTAACAGTGAATTTTCTATGAAATTTTCTAGTCTATCGATTCTCAATCTCAAGAGAAGCTTCATCTTGCGATAGCTTTAAATAGAAGCAGAGAGATGAAAGTCGTAAATTTCAAGATCGCTCCCCGAGATCAAGGTAATCCGGAACGACAATCTGTGATCTGCGTCTACATGAGGGCAGTGGAATTTGTGAAAGAGTCATTGATTTAAGTATATGCCAAGCAATAAAGGTAATTATACTCACCTATGAACAGGAAGTTTGTTATGTATACTCCTAATGGTATTGTGTGCAATAGCAACACCCAAATTAGCGCCTAATATCACAGTAAGGAAGCCCTTTAGGCATCCGAACAGGTATCCACTGGTTATGATCAGTACAAGATATCCAATTGTTACTGGAAAGCTAACGATAACGAACATAAACATGAAAACTGAGAAGATCAGCCAGGTGTTCTGGTGCTCGATCCAGAAGAGCACTGCTTTCGCGTAATTCCGGCAGAAGTACATCACAATGATGATCACAATTAGGATCGTTACGGGCAGCAAGTAGCTGAGATACCAATTATGCGTTATGAATCTATTCACGCGAAAGCAGAGCGATACGTCGAGCTTCTTTGAAGACTCCTCGCCGTAAGCAGTCTCATCGTCTTCCTCGTCGTCGGTGTTCCCTTTGAGCGGAGTACCCTCCTCCAAACGGCTCGTATCCATTATTGGCAATTATTTCAATAAGCCCAGTACGGTCATTTCATTCAGAATTATCCCCGAAAAGCGCTTCCCAACTGGGCAAATTGGATGCAAATTTATGTGAAATATATTTTTACATTATTTCTGCGGGGGTTTTTTCGGAATCTCAAAAAATGTGGAAGTTTCGCTTATTTAAACTGGAAATATCACACTAAGAAGCGAAGTGAAATCGAATTGATATTCTTTGCACATCACTCGAAAGGGCGATTGGTAGATTTGCACCGATAGCATGAAAAAAAACGAACTCGGGCAGGCGGTGAACACCAAGCCCAAAGAAAAGTTGACGACAAACTGACAAATGTCACCCAATTTTCTAACAAATTCAAAAGATTCGAGTTGCCAGTGCTATATTGAGATGTAATTTTCGAAAGATTTAGTTTATAACTGTTATACAACCGGCAAAATCTTCTTAAAATCCGCTAACAATACTTTTAAAATATAACAATTATTTATCCAGCACAATTCTAATCTTAAAAAATAACTAAATAATTACTCATATTTCCGATATTCCCCTATTCTCACAAAATAAAGTTCGAAAAAACGTTGCAAGTTCTGACATTTAACAGCTGATCCTACCATCTGACATAATCAACCACAACAAAAAGTGTTCACATTTCCTTTTCCGGTTAGTTTTGACCGAGAATTACCGGCTTTATTTTACTTTTACTATAAATTACTTAATAATGTGGTTTCGGGCATTCCGGACTTCAGTTTATAGCGAACTCAATCTGTTTAAAAAACTGAAAAACGTGAATTCAGTAGGAAGTAAAATTTTCTTTAGTAGTTCTGGTTCTGCTGGCTTAAAATTGTCCACAGAAGAAAATATTAAGATATTGGAAGCTATTAATAATAAACCTACAGACGAATTAAACAGGTAAGCGTCTTAGAATTTAAAAGTCTAAATATAAAAGAAAACATGAAAAAGTTTTCCACTAGACTTCGATATCTCATAAGGAATGGAAAATTAATTTAAACAAAGTGAAATTCTAAAATGCCCTACATAAAGGATGGCTGAAATATAAATGATTTCATTATAATAATAATAATAATAGATTTATGTCGCACTTCTCAGCAATTTGCTGAAAACATTTACCTAATTCTGAGCTGCCTAGGCATTCGAATTTAGGCTCTGAGAATCAATTTTCTGAAATTCTTGTATACTAAATAACAAGTTTTAAAAAGTAAAATTAATTCAATTACAGATTCTTTTAAATTCCAGAATACTGCTAGCATTTCGTATGTTTTCTGACAAATTATTAGAATAATTACTGAAGAGTAAATTGGTGCAGGTAGATTAAAACTTTCCATAATTGTTTTCCTTGTATTATATCCGTGATTCTCCGTTTTAAAAACTAGATTAGTAGATGATTTTTTATTTCTCTTGGTAATGTTATAAATGTCCTTAGCCTTTTGTACCTGTTAGTTGCTTCAGGTTAAATTTGTCTGTACTTTCATATAAAATTGCAGTATCCTATATATATATGTAGATAATAGCAGAAAGAGTAATTAAAAAAACCTATATACATTGGGTCAACTTTTTCTAGTTTTTGATATACCTACCATATAATAATTTATATTTTATTTTTGATCTACCTTGCGATGTTATAAAGTAATTGAATCTTTAGAGTGTCAAATAAGTGGTCAAGTGGTTTTCTATCCCCGTCTGCAGGTTTTACACTCTAAATTCAACTCTTTTGCAAATGAAATCTACTCGTTGGCAAACCAAATTAACCTTTTTGCAAATCAAATTCAACTTCAACAGCTAAATACCTGGGGGTTATCCATGACGATAAACTCTCCTGAATAAAACATATAAGATTTATTCATTATAAAACCGCTCCACTTTTAGGAGCTAAGAACTTTAACCAGCCAATCAAATAAAATTATCACCGATGCATTTATTGTATTAAAGGTAAATTACGCGATTAATGCCTTTTAATGCGCTAAAACTGAGTTCGGGCTTACCTAGGACAACCCTTCGTCTGAATTGTTCAAGATCTCAGGACGTCTGAGAGTAGAGTAAATGATAGATGTTGGAAGATAACCTACAAAAGAGCTATAATAATTTCATACCTAGGAATGCAGTACACTCGCACAAACCAGACATCAACGGACTAATAGGAAACGTGACGGACTAATCTACATTGCCACCAAAATATATAATACACTGCTCGGGGAATTAAAAGCTATAAACTAACTACGACTATTTAAATCTAGGCTAAGGAAATGGATCGCTTAACTTCAAACCTTATAATTTACAATATGCATTACTAGCTGCTCTTATACGAGGTTTATTGACTGAGAAGCTATAAAAGTACTTCGGTACAAGAATTAAACTTGTAAATATGTAAATAGGGACTATTGTTTTTTTTTTTGTTTGTTATTTGAACTGAATAAATTATTATTATTATTATCTATAGGAAATCAAATTCAAACTTTTGGAAATCAAATTCATCCCATTGCAAATCAAATTTTCCTGCTAAATTATTATTATCAAACTTTTATGTTAATTTTATTGGGTATATGTGCCGTTTATTTTGAAAGTGGCTTAAGTCCAAATGATCATAAAGACTATTTTTCTATATTCTTGTAAAGTAAAATAGTCTTTATTATCATTTGGACTTAAACCACTTTCGAAATAAACGGCTCATATATTAGGGTGCTTTTTTTTTTAGTGACTATTTTTTTTTTTCAGTCCCACCTCGACATTTTGTGACAAATACCTAAACAAAAATTGCCTGAAAATTGGAGCCATTAATATTAATATTAAGTACTAGACCAAGGCGTATAAAGATTTCCCATATAAAATACACGTAAACTTTGATTATTTTTCTTCAAAACTCTACAGCTCAGAGGCATTTTATACCATAAATCTTGGTCAATGGTAGGATTTCTTCAGAATTAAATGCTCTAGAAAAGTGACAATTGCGGTGTAACCGTAACTCCCACCAGTGAGGTAGTATATTAAAATTTCATCGGTAAATCGCTCATACTTAAAAACTCATTTTGTCAAAAAATCAAATCAAATGAGAATTTATTGTTGAGAAATTCAAACTTGTATATGGGTCATTCTAAGTTAAGAGGTAATAAGTTATTAACCCTCAGTCACAAAGGTCGGGTATACCATACCCAGAGCCTTTTAGAAACGCGTAGCATTTTCCAGGGGGAAGGGGTACATGTCTAAAGCGCATGCGTAAAAAAAGTAGAGGTACCAAAGTACCTAATTAGTGCTTCGTCAAAGTTATTAGTGTCACCTAGCATACTGTTTAATTTGTCCGAATATTGGTCTGGGTATTTTATACCCGCCATGTGTGAATTCGTTAGAAAACGTCGATAATCAAAATTTGACAAGTAAGTAAAAATGCGTACAAAAGAGCAATTACATCAACTTTTGATGTATATTTTTAGTATACAAATAATATTTTATCATTTTTTTTTCTTTCTAGCGATCAAAAAATGAGCAAGATGCGTGTTTTCTGTGACAGTTTAAGGATAGTAAATTCGTATATGGAGGCCTATTTCTAAAGTATGAAGACATAATTTTTTATGTAAAACAATTTAAGTTGGTGTTTCTTGAACTATTAAACTATAATAAATCCTTGCTTTTAGTATGGAAACCCGTGCACGAAGGAATGCGGTTGAAATTGCCTTGTAATTTGCTCTTCCACTTCTTTGGAAAATTGCTCATTTTCAAATTACAAAAAAAATATGGTTTTTGGAGTAAAATACTAAGTCGTGCTGTTTTTATGATAGTTCGAACATTTGTTTACAAGGATTGATGGTTTATACTTTTTAAAAATCGTACTTGATATGTTTTATAATTTTTTGAAAAAAAAAATGTTTTTCTGAAATTTTGCTTTTTTTTTTTTTGTTTATTGCTGTGTAATTTTTACAATTAATAATTTTTTATGTTGGGAACGAAAGGTTAATATCCCAAACAAATGAAAAAGTAGCATCGAAATTGCTAACGAATACTTTCACTATACGGTATTCACGTCCAAACTCTGGACGGGTAGACCATACCCGCCTTTGTGAATTCTAAATGGAAAAGGCCTTGTGTGACTGAGGGTTAAGAGAGGCGGCACGACAAAAATAATAGAATATTAATATGATTGCAGTATGTTTTTATCGAAACACTTATTATCTTCATATGCGAAAAGCAGCCAGTCAATTTATTTATTTTTTATTATTTTATAACTGACCAGGGGAGATACTAGATACAGGGGAGAGACAAGACGTCCAGGGTAGAATACTTTATGAACAGGGGAGAGATATTTATGTTATTTTATGAAACAAATCACAGTAGTAGTTTAAGGATCAACTTTATTTTTATTGTTAATTAATAATAATCGGACGTTTTATTGTACAACAGCCATAAGTAATTATAAAAGTAACTTAAAAACTTAAATTCTTATTTGAGTATGCAAAATACAAATGGGCCCATATAGCTGGAGGTGAGTGCGACAAATTTTTGGACAAAGTGCAGAAACATGTGCCTTTTATGTCTTGTCCAACTTCTTTGGTATAAACTATAACTGTGTGCATACTGATTTGTTGCCTTGAACCCCCGAAATGGAAGGACTGCACTTCTTCAGAATATTTGGTAAAATAGTTTTCGCTGAAGTCCATGCGTATGATAGCATCTTCATCATTTAGGGTTTCCTTCTTCGTTTTCAATGTTTGATATTGGTGTACTATATTGATTTCATGACCCAAAAATACTGGTATACAAAAACAAATAAAAAGTTCCCGAGGATCTGCGATAACTAACTGACTAATCTTGCTTTGATAAAATAAATCCACTCATAAACACTCAGACAATCGGCATTCAAAATAAAACATTGTTTCATTAAGTACCTAAGTTTAAAAGTGAAATGAGCACGATAATAAAATATGGTTGTACTGACTAAATTATGAACAACAGTACATTCAAGTCTACTATAACGCGATTGTTTCGTACCGCGTTATATGGAAACCGCGCTATGAGAGACTTCAAATTAATTCAAATCAAGATATGCGTTCTATGGAACCGCGTTTTGAGAAACATAGAAATACGATAAATCAGAATAATCTATACCGCGTTATATGGAAACCACCGCCGGGTTCTATGGAAACTGCGTTGTAAGAAACTCAGAATTAATACAAATTAAATGATTTGTACCGCGTTATATGGAATCTCAGAAATAAATAAATTCTATATAAATCAGACCTATATAAAAACTGCATTCTCAAAGTAACAAGTTGTGACTGATACGGTTAATAAATGAAATTTTATAATAGAAATGACAATGAATATGTAGATTTTTACATATTTAAATTTTGGTTCAATGAATACTAGAATTGTTAAACAGGGGAATACACCACAAATGTTAACTATGTACATACAAAAATTTAACACATCGAATAAGTATTTCCATGGATAAATTTTTCAAACCATTTGAGTTGTTGGAATGTTCTTGTATCAAAAACGCGTTATAAAGAGACCGCGTTATAGGAAAACTTGTCGCATTTTTCACACCGCGTTGTATGGGAATCGCGCTATAAAAACACCGCGTTATAGGGAATTTGACTGTACACGTATCGGCTGTAAAAATACTGCAACACGACATATTTTTATCTCCCCTGGACAGTAAGTATCTCCCCTGGCACCTTAGAAGGCAGGGGAGAGAAGACAGGGGAGATACTTTTCTGTTAAAAAATTTGTATAAACGTCAAAGTTTTTGTAATACGTAATTAACAAAGAAGAATATGATTCTATGCATAATTTACAGTAATTATATAAAGAAAACAAGGTATTTAGGCTTATAATTGCGCTAAAAAACTTACCAGGGGAGAGAACGCATTCGCTGATTCAAAACTACTTCCAGTAAGTGGCGTCACTGAAATGGCGAGCAAAATGGCCGCACGCTTGTGTCGTGAAGGCTTGCTGCTAACTTCACGTTGAATGCTTTATATTTATAGTCGCAATTTACGCGATAAATTTAAACATTTGTGATTTTTAAACGAATACAAAACGTCAGGGGAAGAGACGCTAAATATGAAGGACAAATGTAGACATTATAGTTTTTATGAAAAAGAAAATGTTAGTAATTGCTTTTTCTTAGATTACATTAATTTAATTAGTCTAGTTTATAAATTATATGAAATATAGTTTATAACATAATTTCAAGTTAGTTAAAACTACTGATTGACTAACATAATCTGTTAGGGGACAGAGCAGGGGAGATACATTTTTCATGTTTTAGGCGCTTTTGTGACAAAATTAAATACACTTAATTCGTGAATTTAAGTAACCATAAAGAAGATGGTAACTTTTAAAATATAACAGGCTTATTTCAAATAATTTAAATATGTATATATGATTTTTTATCATTGCCGTTGAAAATACCTCATAACTTAGAATTACCCATATATATTGTTACTAATATTTGCATCAACAACTTATTTTCCAAATTGGCTAATTGGTATATTTATATGAAGAAAGCTAGAGAACAAAGCTGTAATAGTTTCAAAAACTTACTTATGTTATTATATAACAGAATCATTAATTAAGTCTACCAAATGTTCATTATTTAAAGGATCAGCTAAAATATTTCTTGCACAAAGTTTGATTTTTGAAAAAACTTCTTCAATGATGTTTGTCATTGGAGAATATTGTGTTAGAAAAAGTAAAAAAAAGCCTTGTTTATCTAGCAAAGATCAGGCTCACTTCTTTCAGATTCTTGTCTTCTAATTTCTGAGGCAATAGTTCCAACAAAGCTGCAAACAATATTTTAAGTAATTTTTGTAGAAAACATTGATTTCAAATTGGTGGAATTTGATTTGCAAACGGGTGAATTTTATTTATAAAACCGTTAATTTAATTTGAAAATAGGTGAATTAGATTTGCAAAGAGTCGAATTGGGAGTCCAAAACCTGTATAATTATAAACCTTTAAGGGGAGGTTCTCATCTAGAACGTCAAAAAAAAAGGTAAAGTTCGTGGTTTTTTTGAAGGCAAATGACAAGACATAGGGAAATGATATTTGGCATTATCTTTTATTGTACATTTATCTGTACGAAAAAAATTTTTTATTAAAAAAAAACAAAATGGCGCCCGTTATTCAACTTCTCCGGAGGCATGTTTGTGTACAATTTGCGTACAAGATAACTCAAAAACGGTTCAACCAATCAACTTCTAGTTTCGTGCATATTAAAGTAAACAATTTTCTTCATAGAAAGAGTGGAGTACATTTTGAAAATTGTAACATTATCTCCTTTTTATAAGTGATAAACTATGAAAAAAACGGCCGAAAACGGCCTTAAAATTTCAAAATCGCGCCATTCCGTCAATTTTAAATTTTCTTTGAAAGTCGTCCACTCTTTCTGAGACAAATTTATTCTAGTTTATAATAATGTCATCATTATTTGATTTCAGACCAATCTGCGACCCCTAAATTGTACGCAGCTGGGCAATTTTCGAAAAACATGCCTCCAGAGAAGTTGAATAACGGGCGCCATTTTGTTTTTTTTTTTGAATAAAAAAATCACGAACTTTACCTACTTTTTGACGTTCTAGATGAGAACCTCCCCTTAAATCTGAGAATTCTGATTCTATTATGAAAGGAGTTTAACAATCCCAAAGAATTTCCACAAAATGAAGTAAATCCGCACTAATTGATGCATTTTACTGCATTTAATGATGGGAGTATTTTACAAGAGATTATATCTTGTATTTCCGAGGTCCCATAATAGTTCCACGGATTGCGTAGAATTGTGATACCCAGCGATATAATAGACTTCAGAGTCTTGAATTTCAACGAGAATAAGACCTCTTTTCATTGCGTTGCGAAAGGTGCACAATCACTTCTTAAACGAATCCTTTTAAAATAATAATATGCTCAAACATCTTGCTGAAAGTTATATTTCATCTTAAAATGATCTTCTTACAGATATGACATCTCTAAGGTAAGAGCTAAAAAAATTGAAGAATGGAAAACTCAAAACGGCCCGTTTCAATCAATAGATCAAATTCTACAAATCAATGGATTTGGTCAAAAAGTCTTAGATAAATTCTGCCAGAGCATTATCGAGGACAGATTCACTGAAGTGAAGAAGCCAACAAAAGCGAAGTCAGGCCAATTTACAACTCCGGTTTTGCCCGAAGCACATAGAAATGCATACAAATCGTGTGTATCTCTTCAAATTGGTGTTTCTAGTGTAACATGGGTAAGATTTGAAGTGCCTCGAATATCGCCTTGTTTAGTAACGCATTGGGAGCACCATGACATAGTTGACAAAAGGATGAAACTAAATGATTTGGTCCAGAGGTGTATTTATCTAGACACACTCATACCAGAAGCAGACTGCTATGTAATTGAAACTCCACAAACTGCTCAGCCAGGAGGCCCTGGAAATGCGGAGCAAGTTAATATTAATATACAAAAGGCGCAACTTACTGCAGTGCTAAGTTTTGCAGTTGCTAAAAGAAAAGAGGAGATCCACAATGAGAAAGATTTGCTTTGTCCGAGATTGTTTCTACTTAAACGATTTACAGCTCCAAAGTAAGTTATGAGGTTTATTAGTGATTTTAATTTTATCAAGAGTAAATTTCGTTAAGGCTATTTGGAACATTGGTTGGTTCGGAGCGTACATCAGCTGAAGAAGTTGTACTTAGCCTAATGCGAACTCACATCAATTTGGAGGACACTGATAATGAGACTCTGGAGAAAAATACTATCAGCCCTTACTCCGGAGAGATAACAATTCCTTTAACATTGAGGGAATCATATAAATCATCTGAAAGGTATCAACGTGAATTACTCGGACAGTCCTTGCTTTTGGGATTAGCGTTTATTCGACTATGTTTACTTCATTGTCCAAAAAGTCTATCTGTATTTTTACCACCGCAAAAATCGGCATAAAAGATGTTTTAATAGAAAATAATATTTGAATCACAATGCCCAAACTTTTATATAATCAATTGCCATGCCAGAATTTTCACCATTCCATGTATTATGCCAATTTTGGCGATCATTCCAGAATCTTAACTCTGCTTTTGGGTCGGAATTATCCCATGGTTTCGGACGGCGACCTGCACCTGTTTTACTGCCATCGGGAAAATCTGAAACACCTCCAGCAGATACTCCCAATGCGAGATAGAACTAGAACAAAAATTATGTGTTTTTCTTAGATATTGCACAAATAATAAAATCACTTACCTCTTTGTCGAAGGGAGCAATAAATCCACCACTTTCCCAAAGTTTGGCATAACTTATATTATGAGTTAAAGACAGTCTTTCGAATCCACCTCGAATTGTGGCGTAATTATTACCATCTACAGCAAGGCTGATGGTATCTTCATTCCATGTAAGGGAATATGTGTGAAATGTTCTTCCTAAATGATCTGGTCGAGAGCTGCTCTTGAGCCAAACATCCCTATAAGCGTCTCCAGTGGTTAAAACAACCCCTCCAGATATCCTAGAACCGCCTATCTGTTCCCCATGTCTTGTTTCCAAAAGCTCATTTCCTCTGATGAAAGCCACTCTCATTTGACCCGATGAATATCCAGCGATACCATACTCACTGCTGGATGGTTCCAATAATATTTCTACAAGTCAAAAACAAAAGAATAAAAAGATTCTGTGGGAAAAATTTTGTAATACCAACGGGGAAATAACCAATCTCCTTGAGTGAGGCGAGCTCTGACTTCTACCTTTCCATAACGAAACGAAAAATAGTCTTTTGTTCTTATTCTCGCTGATACGATAGGTGGTAGAATTCGAAAAAGATCGGCTTGCCGCCGGCATTCATGTGATATGTCAAAAATTCCTGTGCAGCTGTTAATTAATTTTTAATTAACCATTTTGACCCAAATTTTTAGAGGATTATTTACTTACTCTGCTCCAAAATTTAATTCTCCTCTTCGTATATTCTCTTCACTATATCCAACTTCAGTCAGCAGTGTTGGGACTATATACAGATGGCCGTCTCTAATATAACAATTTTCAGGTCTACTTTGATACGACACAAAATCAGCATCTGCTGAATCGCATGGAATTCGAATTTCCTTTTTCCAAATTGTCCAATTCAATACATTAAAGTCATCCTCAAAAATTAACTCTCCTTGGCACACATGTCTTCCTTTAACCGTCGTTTTTGAAAGAGGGCAATCCTTATTACCATTATCTGAGGGTGGTTTTATAGGCGTAGGACGAGTTACAGGTGGCTGGGTTCCACTATCAACAATTCTATTTTCAGGTATGACGACACTCTTGTCAATAAGTCGATAAGCTTGGTTTCCTTTTTGGACATGTATCCAATATCGTAGAACGTCTCCAGGCTGTACATCAATTTTTTTATTTTCATATACCCAACGGCCGTTTTTTGGAGACGTAACGTCACCATAAAAGTCTCCCGGTGATGCTTTATCCTCATCTTGATTTAAACTACCGTGAAAAGCAAACAGTACCATGCCTTCTTCGTCTGCAAAATGAAATTTGAAAAATAAGATAAACAAAAAACAAAAACAGAAGCTCTGTAGATATTAATCAATAAGAACCATCTGTATAGTCTAAGATATGGTCTAGACATGGACGTAAAGAAAAAATTTGTGGTTTTATTTAAAAACACGAATTCAAACGCCACAGTTTTGAAAAGGTAGAAAAAGTAAGAAACTTTAGATATTTGGGCTCTATAATTCATTCTTCAATAGAAAACAGAGAGTAATTTTTGGTTGATCCTTCTATATGGTTCTGAATTATGGACGAATGTAAGAGAATCAAAACATTAGAAAAGTGGGGAGTTGAAAATTTCTTGGAAAGCTAAATTTCAAATATAGAAGTTCTGCACCGAATGCATACGAGTAGACAGCTATTAAAACTAGAAGACTAGACTACGATCATGTAATGAGGAACGAAAAATATAAAATTATACAAATCGCTTTTCAAGGTGTCATAAATGGAAGGAAGAAAAAGCAGAAGAAGAAGATTTAAAACCTTGCTAAATAATCCTACCGAGTGGTTCTACTGTTCTTCATCAGACCTATTTAGAAGTGCATTACCACGTTAACGCCGCGGCATCAAGGTATTAAGCAAACCAAAACTACAAATATTGACATCCAACTTCTAAAGCGGAGTTAAAGAAGGAGAAAATAAACAAATTCTTTGACATCTATTCTTTTAATATATAAAATGATTCCAGTTATTTTCAAATCATTACAATTTTCAAACTGCACCTAGAACTTGTGCGAAAAAAATTTACACACTTTATGAAACCCAACTTCAAGCTGTACTGGCTAATTTTTAATTAAAAATTAATTGCTTTGTCTATCCAATAGACATGGAGGCATAAAAATTATTTGGGTCTCAAAATATCAACAAAAAAAATATATACACATATTATATATGTGTTTTAAAGATAGTAATTTTTTTAATTAAAAAGCTACATTCATCATCTTCGTGCAATTCAAGATACTGCATTACAAGAACATGTTATTATAAACACTTATTAATTTTGAGTTACCAAACGATCGTAAAAACTATCGCACACTTGCAGTCTTTTTATTATTAGTTTATTAAACCAATACTTGGAATATCTCAATGAAATAAATGATTCAAACACTTTTTGCTTCATCCGTTGGTTGGTAAGATTGCGATCTGCAAAAGGTAGCATCTTCAAACTATGTTTTTTCTAGGTCTTATGTAGTTATATTTTCCAAATTACAGTTCATGTTTTAAAACGGTGTTGCTTCATGTTTTTAGTCATGCAATGAACAAAATGTTTGCAATCAATTTTTAATAAAAATCTAAATCAAAATAACAAGAAATATATCAGAATTGCTAAAGAGAATGACAGCGGAGAATATCCATAGTGATCGAAATTATAATGTGCATATTTTGTCAAATTTTAAGATAGAACCTTACTAATACACAAACAAATCTCTAAATTATATCTTTATTCTACCTGCATATATTCTTTTTTAAATTGTACAACCTTCGACAATTTTTTTTGATGCTATTCATTGAAATATAGATTGAATAAAAACAACTAGATAATAATGAACTACGAAAATCTCGTTTAAACTGAAGATTGTCTTACAGAAAGAAAAACCCAAGAATTTGTTGATAACCGTCAAAATCTGTCGGGAAATCCCCCATCAAAAAAAAGTTTAAAATATTCTTCTTCCCTAATGGCAAATTCGTAGACAGAATTCTCATCTATGTATTACAACTAAATTTAAAGCTTTTTTTAAAGCTCCATAAAACTACGGCGATCATAAGAAATTTGGGTGAAGATTATTTTAATATAAATTAAAAGAAATCACAAAACAGATAGCAGAAATTATCGGTATGCATGCTTGCAGCTGATAACCTCAAATGCTCGGGTCAAATAAAAATGATAAAATATGCATGTAAACATGCTTTTTTAAACGAAAATATCTTTAATTCCAGATCAAAAACCTGTTTTCTTTACCTACACAATATTACTCACGCCAAGAAAGCTGTCACCGGAGTTATTTACTCTTTTTAACGATATTCATAGAGAAAACATAAGATCAAGATCAAGACCATACTTACGTGGTATAGACATTCTAAATCCCTTCGGTGAAAGAAGTTCCAATGTTGGAATTGGGATGGTATAGCCGCTGGTATTTGCAAGAACACTTCCAAAAAGCAGCAGAATATTTAAAATAACAACACCGAACATTGTGCTTTCCGATTAACAGCGTATTTTTCACAAAGTAAGAAATATTCAAGATCCCGGGAGGGATTTGGTAGATCACCGCACTGACCGGTCTTATTACGATGTTTTCCACTTTCTCAAAGAAAAATTTAAGCAATGAGACAAGTTCACAACTTAGAGATGCACTGACTGAATGTCTACTGGCTGGAGTCTTAAAGTGAGCCCTGGAGAGTGAGTAAAATGCAAGAAGATTCGCTTGTGGTAGGCATCGGGTGGGGATCAACAAGAATCAATGAAAGTAATTTTACTCGCGCAATGATAAGAACTTATTGAACCTTGATGCTTGGGGAATTCTAGTCGGTAGTGTTCTTTATGTCGAATACATTTTTACAACTATGGGAACTCTATTACGATCAATTTTGAAGCAATTCGATCACTTCTGCGAGTGGTTAAATTTGAAAAGAGAAAATTAAGTTTGAGATATTAAGAATTATTAACCTCATATATATATTATGTACCTATTACGGGGAAAAATAGATATTAGTAGGTATAAGATGGGCTTGGGTTATACATCACCGATCCAGAGTTCAACTCTCACGTCTTGTATTTACTCTGCTCATTATTATGGTGATGCTTATTAACAAAAATGCGGTGTTTGACCTTATCATTACAATGATCTGAAGAACCTCACGGCAAATTTGTTTTACATATATATCAATTCGATTCGTGCAAAAAACAATTTTGTAAATAGGTCTGTAATATTAAAATTTCTTATTTATCGAATAAACTCGAACGTGGAGATATTTTGTCCCAATAGTATGTTAGAATAACATTTGCTAATCACTGAAGAAACGCTTGCTGAAAGAAAAACATCGGTTTTAATCATTGATTTTACTTATTTATTTTATTATTATTATTAAATCAGTCTTAAAAAAGTTAAGACCGTTATGAAGTATTTCCATTTAAGATGTTCTGATTGTCGCAGTAAGCTGTGATTATTCTCTTGCAGTCATATCTAATATACTATTAATTTATGACTGCAACGGGACCGGTAAAAAAACGGCCAAAATAAGCTTTTTTAATTTGATTATAAGTTAGAAAATAATTATGGGCCACCAGTCAGGGTGATCAGAGTAAAATGAAATCGTGGCACTCATTTATTAGAAACTTTTGTTGGAAATCATACCTTGATCATTCTTCGATCTTAATATTGTAGTGAAAAGAAAGTTTTTTACTAAAACCGAGCCACGATCTTATTTAATTCTTATCAAATTCTAGATTGGTAATTATTTTCTACCTTTTACATCATCGATTGTACAATAAAATCGTCTAACTTAAAAAACTTTGTTTACCTTTATTTTCCGATTAAAAGATTTAAAAAATAAAATAACCAAAAGCCGGAAATGTATGCACCTTTAAAAGAGGTGGTCCGATGATTTTACTTTTATCTTATCGTTGGTTAATTTCCTTTGTTATTTATTTCACTTGTCCTTGTCAAATAGCTGTTTCCTTAAGCTGTGGAGATATTCTCTTATTTTTCTGCATAAAAAAGGCATTAAGAGTGATATATGTATGTCTGCTGCTAAGTTACGTCATCTTGCTAAAGTTTTTGAGTTATTAGTTAATAATGTGTTGCGCATCCATTGTACGTCGATTCATGGGTCCTTCTAGCAAAGGTAAATCTACAAGTCAGGTTGATTGTATTTACACTGATTTCAGCAAGGCCTGCGATAGAATTAATTATAGAATTCTTCTGTTTAAATTATTTAAATTTGGATCCCATCCTTTCGTTGACTGATTGCATTCGTATTTGTCTAACCGCAGGCAGTAGGTT
Source organism: Dysmachus trigonus (assembly GCA_949715965.1). Classification (NCBI taxonomy): domain Eukaryota; kingdom Metazoa; phylum Arthropoda; class Insecta; order Diptera; family Asilidae; genus Dysmachus; species Dysmachus trigonus. Next base: position 64,293,470 of record OX454322.1, on the reverse strand, counting down.
CTGTTTCAAACAGTACTTTCCTCTCAAATTAGTAACTCGTTAGGTGCACCTCAGAGTAGCGTACTAGGCTTGGTGCTTTTCATTCTGTACATTAACGACGTCTCCCTGCTTCTTTCTACTTCCAAGATCTTTTTGTTATGCAGATGACACAAAAATATTCCGTCTCGTTTCTTGATAGACTGACTGCCATCTTTTCCAATCTTACATAGCCACTTTTCATAATTGGTACTCCAACAATTTTCTATCGTTAACTGTTAACAAATGTACAGTTATGTTGTTCTCAAGAAAAATATCTTTCCTTTATTATATTTACTGGGTAGCGTATTCGCTAGACTTGACAAGGCCATGGACTTGGGCGTAACTTTTAACTTTAGACTTTCCTTCGAGAACCACTACAAGGCAAATTCTGTTTTAAGCTTTAAATCAATAGATGGTCTAGAGAATCTGACGATCCCCTCCAATCACCAAGCTTCTCTATTGTACCTTTATAAAACCCATTCTGGAATATGCTAGTCTCGTCTGGGCTTTTTTCTACGTATTGCATGTTGACCGAATTGAAGCGATTTTTAGATTCACTCTCCACGAACTTCCTTGGCTGGATGGCGTGAATTTACCTTAGATTTTTTTGATACGCTTGAAAAGAGACTTGATATCTTCTGATTTTCCGTAATTTCCGACATCCCGAATTGCTGAGCTCAATCTGTCTTACAATACAGACAACCCTCCTATAACGCGGTAGATAGCAGAGTTGTAAAAGAATGCAATCTTTTCGGCAAATAATTCTTTTGATTTATGTGAAAAGTATTTCAATTCATTAACTTCACCTAGATACTGGGACTTACAGAAACCAAATCACCATTCATTTTGAAGTCATGAATGGTGCAATCATTTCAAGCAATCAAAAGCTTGAAGTCATGAGAATGCAAAATCTTGATTTACTCACATTCTTTGAAGTCCCATGAAGTCATTGAATTCAATTGAATTCAATTGAATTCAATTGAATTCACTAACAAGCAAACGTTCTCAGGTGTGTCTCACCGATTTTCTTGATTTTGTGATATGTGGTAGAGCATCGAAAAATATTGGACACGTTTTTTTTTTTACGTGCTAACTCCTCCACTGAAGGGGTGAAAACCACCCTTAAAGTTAACCCCCAAAAACCATTTTTTTTAAATATCTTGAAAACTAATTAAAATTTTACAACAATACCAAGTGCGCGTTTTAGGTTGTATTATAACAATATTGTGAACTGTATTTTGGACCCAAAGGGCTGCAACCCCTAAGTAATTTTGAGGGTAAATACTATTTTTCAGCGTATTTTTTATCTGTAAAAATTCCTAAATTATTATAATTTGAGCAAAATAATTGGATAAAGTAGATAATTGAAAAATTTAGTTGACCTGTTTTAGGAGATTTGAAAATAATCAATCTTAAGAGGGTGAGCGGGGGTAAGTCACCCCCGACTTGCACCAGAGCTAGATTTTGTCAATTTTCCTGATTTCGTGGTATCTTGTAGAGCATCAAAAAATATTAGACATGTATTTTTTTAAAATACCATCTGCCCCTTTTAAGGGATTAAAACTACCCTTAAAGTTTAGCCCGAAACAAAATTTTTTTTTTAATATTTTGAAAACTAATTAATGTTTACAAAAATATCAATTGGGGCATTTCACGTGAAGCGGACAGGGAAAAAAAAGTGAGGTTCTGAAAATCTACCACATTCGGCCTATTTGTACTTCTAGTAGGTATGAATGTGTACGCAAAATATTTTTTTTGTATAGTGTATATTTACCAAGTTATAGGTTTCTAAAGAATGGTCGTTGATTGGTACTACAATTTATTGAAAGTACTTTTTCGAATATAACAAATTTACTATAAAATATTTAACATAGCGATACATGTTAAAAATATACTGTTCTTTTTGACAGTAAAAAAAATATAGAAAAATTATTTTATTTCATATCTAAAACCGGAAGTAAACTTTTCAAACCAGAATTAAAGTCACTTCGACCATTTTTTTTTTCTTTTTTTTTCTTTCAAAATATACATAGCTTAAAGAATAATAAAAGTACACTAGAAAATTTAAAATGGGATCTCTATTAGTTTAGGAGTTACATTGAATAATATACACCCGCGTCGCAAAGGGCGTGAATTCTTGCTACGTGGGTGGATATTATTCAATGTAACTCCTAAACTAATAGAGATCCCATTTTAAATTTTCTAGTGTACTTTTATTATTCTTTAAGCTATATTTTGAAAGAAAAAAAAAGAAAAAAAAAATGGTCGAAGTGACTTTAATTCTGATTTGAAAAGTTTACTTCCGGTTTTAGATATGAAAAAAAATAATTTTTCAATATTTTTTTTACTGTCAAAAAGAACAGTATATTTTTAACATGTATCGCTATGTTAAATATTTTATAGTAAATTTGTTATATTCGAAAAAGTACTTTCAATAAATTGTTGTACCAATCAACGACCATTCTTTAGAAACCTATAACTTGGTAAATATACACTATACAAAAAAAATATTTTGCGTGCACATTCATACCTACTAGAAGTACAAATAGGCCGAATGTGGTCGATTTTCAGAACCTCAACTTTTTTTTCCCTGTCCGCTTCACGTGAAATGCCCCAATTGCACTTATTATGTTATATTAAAGCAATATTGTGAACTGTACTTTGGAGCAAATTGGCTGCAAGCCTTAAGTAATTTTGTGGGTAAATGCATCTTTCAACGTATTTTTATTTTTAAAAATTCTTTAATTATAAGAATTTATTGAAAGGTTGAATTCTATCTTATAGTTCACTTGCAACAAATATCTTTTTACTTTTTTGGTATTTAATAAATTATTGAATTTCGCGACAAAACCACCTGCATCTATTTTATTATGTTTTCGAAGGTTAATTCAACTCCACTTTCTAGTTGAATCTATAAAAGTGAAGAGTAAAGTAGTTGAATCAAATATCTTTATTTATTGGGATTTAGACTACACATAAAAAAATTCTAATCCTGATTATGCGATTTTATTTCATACAAATATTGCTCGATATAATAAACGACATAAATACGATTTTTGTATACAAAGTATTCAACGAGATTCGTATAAATTTTATCCGAGATGTTTTCGGTTTTCGGATTTGGAAAAATTACGTAAGACATTTTTCGGATAGTGTAATACTAATGGATGAAGATTTATATCTACATTTGCGGAATAATATAATAAAACTACAATAGTCCATAATCAACTTTCTTCCCCAAGATACATGAATTTATTCAAATATTCATGGTACAAGAGTGGCTATACGGGTGCATATCCTGCAAAGTTCGCAAATCCAGTTGAATTCGCCTTTAGATCACAATCTAGTATTCGCTGCGAAATACCAGGGTGTAAAAATGTAGCAATTTTAAGATGTGCATGGTGTAAAAAGTCACTGTGTCTTAAAAATTTTTTTGAAGATTTCCACTTTTGCTCCAATTATATGGCGTAATCTGATACTTTGTAAAAATTAGCCACATAAATGTAATTATACATAAGTTTAATAATGACAAATAATAATTATGACAATAATAAAAATATAATAATTTAACTAAATTTAATATCTTTACAAATCCAACTTAAAGAATGTATATAAATACTATAGATACAAAAATATATAATTTATAATTTTAATAAAATTAGTGCACTTACTTTTATAGCAAAAAATTAGTTTTCAAAATATAAGGGTAGTTTTCACCCCTGGAATGGAGGAGATGGTGTATAAAAAAAATGTCTAATACTTTTTAATACTCTACAAGATACCACGGAATCAGGAAAATTGACAAAATCTAGCTCTGGTGCAAGTCGGGGGTGACTTACCCCCGCTCACCCTCTTAAGATTGATTATTTTCAAAACAGGTCAACTATATTTTTCAATTATCTACTTTATCCAAATATTATGGCTCAAATTCTAATAATTTAGGAATTTTTACAGATAAAAAATACGCTGAAAAATAGTATTTAACCTCAAAATTACTTAGGGGTTGCAGCCCTTTGGGTCCAAAATACAGTTCACAATATTGTTATAATACAACCTAAAAAGCGCACTTGGTATTGTTGGAAAATTTTTTTTAGTTTTCAAGATATTTAAAAAAAAAACGGTTTTTGGGGGTTAACTTTAAGGGTGGTTTTCACCCCCTAAACTTGCGTATCCGCAGATAAAAAAAATACGTGTCCAATATTTTTCGATGCTCTACCACATATCACAAAATCAAGAAAATCGGTGAGACACACCTGAGAACGTTTGCTTGTTAGTGAATTCAATTGAATTCAATTGAATTCAATTGAATTCAATGACTTCATGGGACTTCAAAGAATGTGAGTAAATCAAGATTTTGCATTCTCATGACTTCAAGCTTTTGATTGCTTGAAATGATTGCACCATTCATGACTTCAAAATGAATGGTGATTTGGTTTCTGTAAGTCCCAGTATCTAGGTGAAGTTAATGATTTCAAACCAAAAAAAGCATTCATTTCCAATGACTTCAAGTAATGCATTCCTAAAAGAATGCATTCTTTTACAACTCTGGTAGATAGTTCCCTAGAAAATATCATTTTGTGTGAAACCGTGTTATACGAGACTAGGAGCCAGTACAAAATGGGGCAATACATTCCAAAAAGTTTTAAATTTTTAATTTATTTTATTTAAATTTAATTTTTTTTTATTCAACAAGTTTTATTAAAAACATATATTAAACAAAAATATTTGTGCTAATTTAATTAAAACAAAGGACCCCCCACAGAGTTTATGGAAATCCGGTTTCCGTTGGATTGGCTTATATTGCAGTATGTTGTGTATTTTTGGTACCCTGATCAAAAGTTTCCATGGCATCTAAGTCGTAGAACCCCAGGATTTTGAGATATACCCTGGTTATTATTTTTACACTTTATTATTACAGGCATGTACGGCGTACGCCCCTCATAAACTGAAAGTAATAATTCTCCAGGACAGTTTGTGTTTCAAGGGGTTTCTGCTTATGCAAAGCTAGCTTCATCCCTATATGAAAGTTTGTTTCTTTTTTTATTTGTTTGTTGCTCAATCACACCTAAACGCTTGCATCGATATTCTTCTTTTTTTTTCCGAAGCTAGTACTTATTCCAACTTAGGCAAATTTTTTTCGCTTTCCAAATGGTGGGTCCAAGATGGCGGCTGGAAATTTTAAATTTTCATGAAAATTGGTACTTAGGGATTTTGGGGGATACTGATTTCAAATCCGCTATCCCAATTTAGAAATTTCTAATGGCGGATCCAATATGGGGAGCTTAATTTTCTCGTTTCAACGGATTTTAATTAAAATTAGTGCAATGATTACTCTGAGGCGAATATTATTACGATTTGGAAACTCAAGATGGCGTTTTCAGGTTAGAACTATTTTTAGGATACAACAAACTAGAACATTTGAGAAGTGTTTAAGTAGTAAGTATTTACCCAAAGCCGGGTGTAACCGGGTAAAAAAATGTGATATTTTGATTACTCTTACAAATGGTCGAATTTCGGATATCACAATTAATTTAAAAAAAAAAAATTGCCTGCCTATTTTTGCACCTCACGGAAATTTTAGCGTCCGTGAATGTGTTATTATAATAATAAAAAATCAGAACTTGAACATTGAGCAAATAAATCTAAATCTTGCCTAACTTTAGGCGTACCGTAAAGAAACCAACTTCACTAAACTCGTCATGCTGCCAGGTTTTTATTTGTATCTTTGCAACAATTGCGAATTAAATAGTCAATAAGCATGTTAGCAGGTTTAATTTAACTTGAACAAAATCGACATGGACCATTTTAGGGATGAAATTTGAAGCCTCTGACTAAAGAAGTTCGACGGTTTCTTCAAAATCGCTACTCGCTAGCCGAAAAGCCGCATGTAAGAGCGGATAAAAATTACTTCATAAACACCAAAGAGTATCTATAACAAGAGGGCACACTCGTGACATTTTTCCTTATCTTTTTTCGACCTTGGTACCGTTACAGGAACGAAATGGAAATTTTTGCTAGAAATAGGTAGTAATAAAAAAGGCATAGGTGACAGAAACACACAAATTTGGGGTGAGAAGTGGAACACTCCTGCAGGGTGCATCTCACAAAAATCTTTTATCACAAAACTAAAAAAGCACTATTTTACTCAAAAGCTTTAAAGTTTCTTCACACTTCCCAAAAAATCAAGACCACCCGGTACTTTTCACAAAGCGAGCGGATCACACAATAATTTAAAACCAGGGCGCCTTTAAACATGCAACAAAACAATGAAAAAATGTAAACAATCAGCAGGAATACGGACCTGCTGGGTGTGTGCTACCTGCCTCTTCTCCCTTCTTCGATTCGGCATTTCCATATAACTTAACATTGCGAGGGGAGGTAAAATTGAGAGACCGATACCAGTGCATCAAACCAGGGCGCCTTTAAAAAAAGCGTTCATAAAAAAGCTTCAGTTTATACCGTACGCTGTAAAAGCTATCTGTGAGAATTTTTTGGTGACTATTTCTCTCTCTATATTTCTTATAGGAATTTATAGAGGTAATAGCCCTGAGCTGCTTTATCTAATGGAAAATTTTGCTGGGTGTATTTTCGAAAGCTTGCACATGGGTTGAAATTTTGAGAGGGTATTAAAGTGTCCCTTCTTGTTGATATCGATATTCTTTGGTATCGATAGAGGAACGAAGTGGAAATTTTTGCTGGAAATAAAGAAGGCATAGGTGAGAGAAAGACAAAAATTTGGGACGAAAAGTGGAACACTCCTGCAGGGTGCACCTCATAAAAGTCTTTTGCTTCAAAACTTTTCTATGAACACATTACACGCTGCCTTTTCCACAGCCACTCACCAAACACATTATATTATGCTTACCCATCATTTATCTTAAGCACATTTAATTTAATTTAATTAATTGCTTCTAAAAAAGCACTTTTTTACTCAAAAGCTTTTAAGCTTGTTTACATTTCCGACAAATCAAGAGCACCCCAGTAGGAAATGTAACAAGAGCTTGCCCTAAGAAGGCCTGATATAACTACTTCCAAGCATTTTCAATATTCCCTCTAGCATGGATCTACAGGTACCCCTTATACCCTTACTTCCTGAGAATCGATTGGGTAAGGAGTAAATGAGTTTTACCAAAAAACTTGTTTTGTTTTAAGAAGGTTTCGTCATCGTGCGATACGTTTGCATCTAGGAGTTTGTGAGTGAAAACTCTGGAAGATAAAGTGCGCATGACAGGTTGTTTTAATTTTTCTTAACTCAATGAGTGCCTCATATTTTAATAAACTGAGCAACAGCTCAGTCTCGACTTTTATTTAGATTCAGATCAAGTTTGGTTTTTCTATATAAAATAGAGATAGAGCTTTTGCTCAGTTTATTAGAATAAGCCCTATTATTCTATTTATTTGGAATAACTTCTTTTATCTCTGGTTATTGGGGAAGCGAAAGTAGAAGCGCTTACCTCACACTTCTTATAATAATCATTAAGCATAAGCGATTATGCCATTGATTCAGAGTAACTTCTTTTATCCCTGGTTATTAGGGAAACGAAAGTAGAAGACCTTTCCTCGAATCCCGTCGTGAGTAAAAAAGAAGAATCAAGTCGGGAAGGACTGCTAGTTGCCCGAGAAGCAGTTATATCACCTCTTCTTAGCCCCTTCTTTTTCCTAGTGGAAGCGGGTGCTTTTCACAAAGTGAGCGGAGCACACAATATATTTAAAACCAGGGGGCCTTTAAACATGACAATAAAAAAATGTAAACAATGTCGTCCGTATTCATGCTCGGTGTGTGCTACCTGCCTCTTCCCCCTTCTCCGATTCGGCATTTCCCTATAACTTAACATTGCGAGGGGAGGTAAAATTTAGAGACTGATGCCAATGCATTAAAACTAGAGCACCTGTAAAAAAACGTTCATCAAAAAAGCTTCAATTTTTGATAAACACCTTGAGCTGGAGGTCTTTTCTTTCTTCGGCTCCGGCCAATCAGAGCCCCCCACGACGGCTGCAGTTTTCTTATTCTTTTTCGTTTATTTTAATATTGATTAGGTTATGAATTGTACAGCTTTTTTTAATAAAACAATTAGCATGTTTTGAAAGTAAAAAGCGTTTTAATTGTTTAAAAAGTAAATTATTCGTCGCTATGCACCACACATTAGGAAAAACCCACTCGATTGCGAAATACTTTCCTTTTGTGGCGTATTTGGGTTTCTCCTATTCGTCGACTGTTTGCTTGTTTAATTTTGCCACGTCTGGTCGTGTATCTTTCGTGCTGAGAACCTCATAAAAGGCAACTCAGCGATCATATTTAATTATTCGTCTTAAGTAAAGTGGAAAAGAAAACGACCGGTAAAAATGCGAAGTTTGTTGGTTTTCTTGTGCATCGTTCTTGTTGCCGTTAATGTTCTCGCATCTGAGGAGATTAAATCAGAGGATGGCGTTCCGGTTTTAAACATAGATAATTTTGATGATTTCATTGAAACAAATGAATTTGTTTTAGTCCTATTTTGTAAGTATTTTAGACAGACAAATTTACAAAAGTTCTAACCCGGTCCATTTATTGGACGAAAAAAGAGATATCTTTGTATTGTGTGTGTGCATGTGTACGCGCATTGGTAGGCACAGGTTTTTTTTCTTCTAACACTGTGTTTGGGGAAGAATGAAAATGAATACGTGTACAAAGTTCCCGTTCGACGTCGTATATATACACATAATTGTTGGACGAAAGGAGTGGTTGTGTGGGGAGAACATATGTGTTATGACCGGCACTGGTGTGACGTGTCACTTCCCAGTTGGAAAAAGAAGCTTCTCCATGCATTCAGAATCCTTCTTTGGAAGGTCAGAAGCCTTCCTCTCCGTACTCCATATCATATCTTTTTTATATGGCTATGTCATTGGAGGAAGGCATCTGTTCGGGTTTTCGTCGTATTCTTCCCACGAACTTCTTGGGAAGTCTTCTAAAGCTATTCTACAGAAAGCTTACAAAAGTGTTCTGACGAATTTGCTTTACGACGATTTTGCAGTCTTTTATTAATTTTTTGTTTACAAATTATTATAAACAGCTGCAAAGTCTTCGTGAAGCAAATAGGCAATCTGTAAATGTAAAAGTATCTTGTTTAAAACAAACTGATTATTCTGTAAAAGTATATTACATTTCAAAATGTAAAATTAACAAAAACAGTTGTCATTAATTCAAATCAAAATAAGAATAATCCTACATAGGATTTAAAAAACTGCACTTGTTGCAAACTCAACTCAGAATGAATTAATTGCGCAATTTTTCTAATTATAATCGGTCGAAGTCGGAATTTCTTTTTCTATACATCCCTTCTATTCACATCATTTATATCTTCCTTGGAATTTTATCATATTTTCTTTTATGTTCTCAAAGCTTCTAAATGACTTCCTCAAGAAGGCTTCTCATTTTTCCAACTGGGTTGTTTTCTGGCCATTTCCGCTAAAGAAAACCTCCGATTGAGTAAATGCATCATAGATTGGACATGTGTAGTAATTTTGCAACTCTTAATAATCTTCAGAATATACCGGCACTGCGTCTTGGCCCCGGCGCACGATCGAGCGGTGCTCAGCAAAAAAATACAAGTCTAGTTCCACGCTGGGATTAAATTATTATCTCTCTAAATAGAGCTGGGCCTAGTCTTTATCTTGAACGATTTCCGATTCGACATGTCACCAAAGAGCAAGTGTCTCTTAAAGTGGGTGACGTGTTTGCTTGCGTGTCATTCTTCAGCAGATAGCAAGTCAAGACTGCTCTGCTCTCTGTCTTAAGAAAAGAGTTGCAACGGGCTCAAGATTACCTTTAACCCCTTAACCTACAAGATCAAGTCTCACTCGTAGTCGCTCGATAGGGCCAACAACGATAACATCGAGCCTCACCCGTGGTGAGTCGTTTAGGGCAGAAATTATAACATAGAGTTAGACGCGGGGTGCTCGTGGGACAGAAGGGCAAAAAGCTTTTTTTTTCTCATTTATGTGTTGTCATTAGTCCTATGCGCACGCAGCTATATTTTATATATATTTATTAAAATAGTATAGAAATATTTAAAAAACCAACAGGTCCAACTTAGATTCGGATTCGACCCGAAAGGCAAATACAAAATATGAATTTGCATATAATCCGGTGTCTACTTATAAACCATTTGTATGTTATACATGTCTTTGCATATCATAGGGAGCCTAAGTTGGGTCCGATTTGTTGTCTACTGCATGGTTGAATTTAGCCCGCTCTGTTGGAAATTAAATCGTAAGTTAAGGGGTTAAGGCGATTGTAACTGTTCTACGATTTTGTTTTTCTTTTTCTTCGAAACCAGTTTGACTTTTCTGTTAAATTTTGCTAATCCCACAATAGGGCGATTTAGGCGGGTTGCACTTTGAAATGGATGTGGGATAGAAAATTAACAAGAATTTTAATGATGTCCACAGAAATTTGAATTATTACTGAAATTAGCTCAGTCTTCTTAATGCGAGTGAAGTGCAGCCGAGCTATGCATATTCATTATAGTGGACAAATTGATAAGAAATTTCGGCTTAACTTTCATATCGTTGTTTGTAACTAAAATTTATTTTAAAAACTACTTGAACGTTAGAAAGTAGGTGCGGCACTGCTTCACTTAAAATATATTAACACCAACGTGGCCTTAGTTATATTTAGCTAATTGCATTTTCTAAATTTCCTCTATAAGTCAGATCGATGATGGCACATATTCATCATAAATTACTTTCATGTATGCTAAAATTTTTTCATGTAATAATATCAAGACAATTTCGAATTTATACTCACTTTTTTTTATCTTACTAAGACCTAAGGTTTAGTTATATTATTAAAAAATAAAGACAAAAAGTTTAAAGTATATTCTAAAACAACTGAAGTGAATGCATTTTTGAAAGATCTTTTTCATGTGATGCCTCCAAACTTAGAAATATTTTTAGTTTAGGTTGAAGGAAAACTTTGCAAAAGCGAAACGCCTTTTGTTTTTAAAACAAAGACCGCAAAGCAGTGGCAAGATTCTGGGAACATTAATTTAATATAATCATTGTATATAATCATGTCTTTAATAGCTAAGCGGAAACACCACTGGATCAGATAATTGCCAATTTTTGTGAAGTTTTTGCAAAGATATTTAATTAAATTTGCAAAGAAAAAGTCAAATCATTTCTATAGAATTTTTTCCATAGATTACGAATTCGCAAACAAAAAAACTTATCACGTCACATTTTTTTAGCAAAAATAATGGATTATAATTGAAATGTTATTTTTTAAAGTGGTATAAGTCCACTTATTAAAAAAATGTTATAAGAGTGTACTTATGCCACTCTCAATAATAACGTTTTAATTATAATTATAATACATATTCCGGAATTTTTATTTTTCCTGAAAGTAGAATAGTTTCGCAGGTGAAGATTCTAATTTATGTGTCGGTTTCACTATTTTGAAGCAATTTCTATTTCTATATGGGTATATACTTTTTAAGAATTTCTATGCGGTTGCGCGTTGTGAAATTAAAAAATATAAGCAAATTAGCAAAATTCGTTCTGACTTAAAAGCATTCTTTCTCCCTGTTTCTGATTAATCAGTCGAAAATGTACTCTATAAATTATTTTAACTGCTTAAAAAATCAGCAACATACAAATTAAGCATTTCTAATTTCCATAATATTTATTTTCTGCAATTAGATGCTCCATGGTGTAGATTCTGTCAGGCCCTAGCACCTGAATACGCTAAGGCTGCACAGCAACTGGCTGAAAAGAATTCTCCCGCAAAACTGGCCAAGGTTGACGCCACAAAAGAGACTAAACTGGCCAAGTTGTATGGTGTGCGAAGATATCCAACCCTTAAATTCTTCCGAAGTGGCAACGCTTTTGAATACAGCGGCGGACGACTAGCTAACGATATTGTCACATGGGTGCAGATGAACACCCGAACCACCAGCTAAGTAATGTGAGACTCCTGAGGCTGTCAAGGAACTCGTCAAAGTAAATGAAGTGAGCTGTACATCTGCTCTTATATAGCCGTAAGGTATAATCGAATCGAATAAATGTTTCTTGACCTTATCCCCCTTATTATTAATGGCAAGAAGGTAAATGAAAACCAAAAAAAGCTTTACCAACTCATGAATTTTTCTTCGATTTGCATCTTGCCCCACATGCACATTTACATGTACTCGTAAAGAAAGTTTATTCACCCAGCAATTGATTGCGAAACACCTGTGAGATGTAAGCATGATATATACCTTGGTTTTGTTGAGTTTTTGGCAAAGAACCCCGCACAAAACATATGGGAATTGAACACCGGTAAATTTGTATGAAACTTCGTATTTTGATAGCCCTTCTTATGCTGACCGAAAGTCCCGAACTCCCCCTCCCACCCCCCCCCCCCCCCCCCAACTCACCCAAAACCGCCCCAAAAGGTCAGGGGGCTGAATTTGACAGATTATTGTTGAATTGCCTTACCGAAATATTTTACTACTAGGCTTAGTCCTGCCACTCCCAAAACGTGAATTTCATATCACAGCCACCTAAACGATCACTTCTCAATACTGTTCGACCCCCGAAAAATGAAGCATTCACCCCAACACTAACCCTGGGGGGTGAAACAACCACAGTCCGTACCAAAGTCTGCCATATGAATTATTTCTGCTGGGTGACCGTGATTTGCATTCCACAGCCACCTAAGCTGGAATATGTTAGTCTCGTCTGGGGTTTTTCTAGATTCACTCTCCACGAACTTCCTTGGATGGATGGCGTGAATCATCTAAGTCGTAGACGGCATAATTTCGAAATATACCCTGTTATTATCAGAACTTTTTGATTACAGGCATATACGCCCCTAATAAACTGAAAATATTAATCCCCCAGTACAGCTTGTGTTTCAAGGAGTATATGCTTTGCATAAAAGTGCTAACTTCATCCCTTTTCTTATATAATGTATAGTGTATATATAAAAATGAAAGTTTGTTTGTTTACCTGTTTGTTTGTTTGTTGCTCAATCACACCTAAACGCTTGCATCGATATTCTTCATTTTTTCTCCGAAGATAGTACATATTCCAACTTAACATATAAGCTATTTTTTTTCAGGTTCAAAATGGCGGCTGGAAATTTTAAATTTGAAGCGATTTTCATGAAAATTGGTACTTGGAGATTTTGGGGATGCTGATTTCAAATCCGCTTTCCAAATTTAGAAATTCAAGATGACGGGTCGAATATGGTGACCAAAATTTCTCGATTTCAACGGATTTTAATTTAAATTAATACAATGATTATTGCAAGGCCATTAATTTTTAATATTATTAAGATTTGGAAATTTAAGATGGCGGTTCCATTAAGGTGTTTTCAGGTTGAAACAATTTCTAGGATATAACAAACTACAACATTTGAGAAGTGTTTAATTAGTAAGTATTTATCCAACGCCGGGTGAAACCGTGTAACCCAGCTAAATAATATAAATAATTATTAAAATCTGATATTTTGATTACTCTTACAAATGGCCAAATTTCGGATACCACAATTAATTTTAAAAAAATTGCGTGCCTATTTTTGCAATTCAATGAAACTTTTAGCGTCCGCGAACGTGTTAACTTTATTGTACAATAATCAGAACTTGAAGAGCATTGAGTAAATAAATCTAAATCTTGCCTAACTTTAGGCGTACCCTAAAGAAACCAACCTCACAAACTCATGCCGCCAGGTTTTTATTGGTATATTTGCAACAATTGCGAATTAAACAGAAAATAAGCATGTTAACAGGTTTAATTTAACTCGAACAAAATCAGCATGGATCATTTTAGGGATGAAATTTGAAGCCTCTGACTAAACAAGTTCGAGGGATTCTTCAAAATCGCTACTCGCTGGCCGCAAAGCAGCCAGGCGCGCATGTAAGAGCGGATAAAAATTACTTCATAAACACCTTGAGCTGGACGTCTTTTCTTTCTTTGGCTCCAGCCAATCAGAGGCCCCCACGAGCCAGCTTACTTCTTTCGGCGGAACGGCGCTCGGCGGACGACGGCTTCGGTTTTCTTGTTCTTTTCTCCTACCACTCCCTCGCTCTTGACAAGCAGTTCATCGTCGTCCAGGGAATTAAAAAAGTGTTGCCGCAAGGTTTTGTCTCAGGGGAATTTTTAGCTCCTACGGTTTTTAATTGTTATTTTGTATGAAATTTTAGGTGTTTATTTTAATATTGATTAGGTTGTCAAGTGTAAAACTTTTTTTAATAAAACAGCTAGCATGTTTTGAAACTAAAAGTCGTTTTGATCGTTTAAAAAGCAAATTATTCGTCGCTGTGGCACCACTAATTTGAAATAACCCACTCAATTGCGAAATATTTCCCTTTTGTGGCGGATTTGTGTTTCTCCTATTCGTCGACCGAAATTCATCCTTCATCCAATTTTTTTTCTGATAGAGCAGCGGTAGGGTGACGTGTGGTAGAGAATCCGTCGTTCATTCGATTAAAGTAGCGCCAGCTCGAAGGGAAGTTCTTCAAAAGTTTGTTTAGTTTTGCCGCGTCTGGTCGTATATCTTTCGTGCTGAGAACCTCATAAAAGGGACCTCAGCGATCATATTTAATTAGTCCTCTTTAAGTAAAGTGGAAAAGAAAACGACCGGTAAAAATGCGAAGTTTGTTCGCTTTCTTGTGCATCGTCCTCGTTGCCGTTAATGTTCTCGCCTCTGAGGAGATTAAATCAGAGGATGGCGTTCTAGTTTTAACCAAAGATAATTTTAAGAAGGCCATTGAAGACAATGAATTCGTTCTAGTCGAATTTTGTAAGTATTTTAGACAGGAAAATTGACAAAAATTTTAACCCGGTCCATTTAGTTGGAGAAAAAGATTTCTTTGTGTTGTTTGTGTGTGTGCATGTGTACGCGGAGTGGTAGCACACAGGTTTTTTTCCCAACACTGTGTTTGGGGAAGTATGAAAATGAATACGTGTACCAAGTTCCCGTTCGACGTCGTATATATATACATAAAAATTGCTGGAGGAAAGGAGTGGTTGTGTGAGGAGAACATGTGTTTATGACCGGCACTGGTGTGACGTGTCACTTGTTTTCTGTCCATTTCCGCTAAAGAAAACCTCAGATTGAGTAATTGCATCATGAATTGGACATGTGAAGTAATTTTGCAGTTCTTAATAATCTCCAGAATGTACCGGAAATTCAAAATAATTACCACGGCAGGCGTATTGTGTGGCGGTGAGGAGGAGGTCGCTTCTGTCGCGAACTGCATTACCGCCGGGTGAATGACAAGTTGCTCAAAGTTTGTTTATCTTCATTCTTGAGGCTGCGTCTTCTCCGCCGGCACACGATCGAGCGGTGCTCGGCAAAAAATACAAGTCTAGTTCCACGCTGGAATAAAATTATTATCTCTCTAACTAGAGCTGGGCCTCGTCTTTATCTTGAACGATTTCGGATTCGACATGTTGTCACCAAGGAGCAAGTGTCTCTTAAAGTGGGTGACGTGTTTGCTTGCGTGTCATCTTCCCGGTTCTTTAGCAGAAAGCGAGACAAGACTGCTCTTACTCTCTATCTTAAGAAAAGAGTTGCAATCTGCTCAAGATTACCCTTAAGACGATTGTAACTGTTCTACCATTTTCTTTTTCTTTTAAACCAGTTTGGCTTTTCTGTTAAATTTTGCTAATCCCTCAATAGGCAGGTTTCACAAACTACTTTTAAATGGATTTGGGATAGAAAATTAGCGAAAATTTGAATTATGTCCACAGAGTTTTTAATTATTGCTGAAATTAGCTCAGTCTTAATGCGGGTGAAGTGCAGCCGAGCTATGCATATTCATTATGGTGGAAAAATTGATAAGAAATTTCGGTTTAACGATATTAAAGCATGTACTTAGTAACTAAAATTTATTTAAAAAAATACTTGAACTTTAGAAAGTAGGTGCGGCGTTGCTTCACTTAAAATATATTAGCGCCAACGTGGCCTTAGTTATCTTTAGATAATTGCATTTTCAAGATATTCTATATAAGTCAGATCGAGGATGGCACATATTTATTATAAAATTCTTTTATTAAAGCTAAAAATTTTTCATCTAATTAGTTATAACTAACAATTAAGGGTTATTAATATTAAAAAATAAAGACAAGAATTTAATATAGATTCTAAAACAACTAAAGTGAATGCATTTTAAAAAAAATTTTGTCCATGCTATGCCTCTAAACTTGGAAATATTTTTAGTTTAGGTTGAAGGAAAATTTTACAAAGCGAAACGCATTTTGTTTTTAAAATGAAGACCGCAAAGCAGCGCCAAGAATCTGGGAATATTAAATATAATCAGTGTATATAATCATGTCTTCATTAGTTAAGCGGAAACACCACTGTGATGGATCAGATAATTGCAAATTTTTGTGAAGTTTTTGCAAAGATATTTAATTAAATTTGCAAAGATATTTAATTAAATTTGCAAAGAAAAAGTCACCATTTCTATAGAATTTTTTCCATAGATTGCGAATTCGCAAACAAGAATGTCTTATCATGTAAAATTTTTTTTTAGCAAAATAAGGTTGAAAATTACAAAATATCGTATTTTTCCCACATTTTATATATATTTTTTCAATTTTAATACGAATTTTTGGTACGACTATCATTTCCGTGGTCTTTCGATTTGAAAAGGGAGGAAACAATAATGAAAAACATCTATTTCGCTTTAGTCAATTAACATTACACGAAATGAATATTTTCAGTCAATAGTCAAAATTTTCAGTCAACTTGTATAAGGGAAATCTTCAGTTATCAGGTATTTTGCAAAAAGGAAAATTTCCTTTGACATTTTTTGTTATCAATTAGTGTTCGATATTTTGGTGGAATAATATCGGAAAAAGTTATTTCGTTTGAAAATTTCACGGTATACCTATTTCTTGATAAAAAATAAAGTGGAATTCTTGATAAAAGAAATAAATTGGAATTGGTTCTTGGAAGTCAAACTCTTGATGGAGAAATATAAGAGAGAAAAATCAGATAATTTTTATACAACTTATTTGGATTTTTTATTTAATATTCAGTTACGTAGAATGTTGTTCTTCATTGAATGGTACCCACTGATTTTAAAATAAGATATTGATAATCTTCCGACGTTAATTTCCCGCGGAGTACTGTTTTAAATTATTAAAAAATAGAAAAAAAGCATCGATGATTTTTAATCTGCATAAAGATTTAAAAACTTTATGACTCCTACAGATCCAAATTTAATTTCAATATGTTTTATATGATTGGTTCTCATTTAGTACATCGAGTGCCACGCAACTTTGACCTGTTTCTCTCTGGAATCTATAACAGAACTTTAATTATAAGCATGTAATGATGTATATGGTAATTTGATTAAATAAGATAATTATTCTTATCAATGAAGCGTAATATCGTAATGTCGGTCAATCACCGACAATTTTAGTAGTAGAAGTCATTGGGTCAAATATTTTTTATCATGTACGTCAATCTTCAAAATGTAATTCTTGAAATAAGATGTTTACGGTTTTTCTGAGAAAGAAATTGTCACTGACTATAAATTTATAAAAAAAAAAAAAAAAACAATAGGATTTGATAAATTAAGTTACTTATATATGAACATTTCCTTATTCCGTAGTCTTTACTAAAAGGCAAACTGCTTGGAAAAAGTGGGCACTGGTTGAAAAGATTATTTTAAATTTAGATTTAAAAAATAAATAATTCAATGTTGTCTGCATAATTTACTTCACTTTGTGGGAAATTTTTTGCTTGTTTCGAGTTTATTATTTATTTTTTCATATATTATTATATCTAAAGTTTCCAAACAGAATGTGTTTCGAAATATTTGCATATTTTAAAACTGGTTCCAAATTTTAAAGTGTGTATATTTAAAAAAAGCCACTTAAAGATTAATGAATATTTATTTTATAAGGACAAAGATTTTTAGTGTTCGTTTATATCACATAAAGTAAAAATGGAACCACTTAAGTGTGGAGAGTTCAACAGCGATTTATCTTTAGGATAGTTTAATTTTTCCAGGTTACATTTTTCGTATTTTCTTTTGTAAGCGAAGCTTTAAGTATAATTTTAAATGTTATTTTATACCTGCATCGCCAGCATAATTAACAAACCTTTCTATGAACAAATTATCGGACTAAATCTTGATTGGAAATTCAATGGAATTAACAGACATTTAAAGCTCGTTATATTCAATTGAAAATCGCTATAATTGCTATTTAATTTAACTTTTGGAAAGAGTTTTACCAATTGGGTCTTATATTTTACATGTTAAATCACATTTATAAATACCCTAATTTTCAGAAACAAGGTCACACTTGTTTCAATATGATTATTGTTCTTACGTTTATTTTCTCACATAAAAATAATCCGAAATCTGTTTGCAGTTTAATTTATGCAAATGGGGACAAATTGCTTACAAATAAACAAACAGTTTAAACCGCTGTGTTTGATATAACTAAGATATATTGCTTTTTTTATATGCCTGTGATAAAGAACGTTTTTGTAATATTTTTTGTTTAATGGATTATAATTGAAATGTTATTTTTGAAAGTGGTATAAGACCACTTATATAAAAAAAAGGTTATAAGAGTGTGGACTTATACCACTCTCAAATATAACGTTTTAATTATAATACATATTCCGGAAATTTTTTTTTTTGCCTGAAAGTTTGTTTTTTAGATGAAGATTCTTATTTATGCGTCGGTTACACTATTTTGAAGCAATTTCTACGAAAGTTTACTTTAATTTTAAAAAATGTCTATACGGTTGCACGCTTTCAAATTAAAAATTATACGCAAATTAGCAAAATTCGTTCTGATTTAAAAGTGCTCTTTCTCTCTGTTTCTGACCAATTAGGCGAAAATGCATGCTATAAATTATTTTAACTGCTTAAAAAATCAACAACATGCAAATTAAACATTTCCATAATGTTTATTTTCTGCAATTAGATGCTCCATGGTGTGGACACTGTAAGGCCCTAGCACCTGAATACGCTAAGGCTGCACAGCAACTGGCTGAAAAGAATTCTCCCGTAAAACTGGCCAAGGTTGACGCTACAGAAGAGACTGAACTGGCCGAGTCGCATGGTGTGCGAGGATATCCAACCCTTAAATTCTTCCGAAGCGGCAACGCTTTCGAATACAGCGGCGGACGACAAGCTAACGAAATTGTCTCATGGGTGCAGAAGAAGACCGGACCACCAGCCAAGGAATGCGAGACTCCTGAGGCTGTCGAGGAACTCGTCAAAGAAAATGAGGTGAGCTATATATCTGTTGTTATATAGTCGTAACGTATAATCGAATCGAATGAATTTTTCTTGACCTTATCCCCCTTATTATTGATGCCAAGAAGGGAAGTGAAAACGTAAGAGCTTTGCCAACTGACGCACTTTTCTTCGGTTTGCATCTTGCCCCACATGTACATGTAAAGAAAGTTTATTCACCCGGCAATTGATTGCGAAACACCTGTGAGATATAAGCAAGATATATATCTTTGTTTTGTTGAGTTGTTGGCAAATTTTCTGTATGCTGTTGACAAAATACACTTCTGACTAGGTTAATGCACGCCTGGTCACATGCACTTGAAATTTTATACAGATTTGTCGCGTGCTTAGCTATAATTGCGGTGTTAAAGTTGTGAAAGAAAGGGGCTACGTTTTCATTTTCTTTTGAACATAAAAATTATTTAACAAACATTATAGAAAGACAATAAATTATATAACATGCTGCGTTATCAGAAAAGGGGCCACAAAACAATTTGTAGTAAGAAACATTTTTTTTTTCTTCTGAATTTGCAGTTTCGTTAAAGCATAATAATGTTAGCTTTTTATTGGAAGTGGGTCGGTCACGCGGAACGGTGATTAATACTTATGAAGAGCTTAAACGAATAATAAAATAATTTGGGGGATCACCAAAGCAATGGTTTAAAATACTTTTTTTTGTGAAGGTTCTTAGTATGACATTGTGTAAAAAGCCTCAAAGTCTTATGGAACTTTTAAAGCAAAAACCGAACGCTTTCAATGATTAAAAGTACGAGTATTATGAAAATCTTAGCATACCCCTACGCATTTTTATATTAAAATATGTAGTGTTTAAAAAGTAAATTATTAGCAAGGAAAGTGGTATATGTCTAACCGCCTGAATAGCAATTTATTTTCGATTTTTACTAAATGTTATATTGCGAATAAAGTTAATGAAAGCCATTTGAAGCCTAAGAATAAATACACTATATGAAAGAAGAAAAAAGTAATAATAAGAAATAAATAATTTATATTAATTTTTGCAGATCGTCGTTGTTGGTTTCTTCAAAGATCGTGAATCAGACGCTGCAAAGAACTTCCTCTCAGCTGCAAATGCTCTCGATAGTGTCGTATTCGGTATCTCAAATGCCGAAGATGTTTTCAATAAATATGAAGTTAAGTGCGGCTCAGTACTTTTGTTCAAACCTTTCGATGAAAAGAAGGTCCAATTCGAAGGCGAAGTAACCGTTGAAACCCTCACAAAATTCGTTCAAGTCCACCAATTGCCATTAATTATTGAATTCAATCATGAGTCAGCTCAACGAATCTTCGGTGGTGTTGTTAAATCTCACCTTCTCTTCTTCGTATCTAAAAAGGATGGACATATTGAGAAATACGTCGAACCAGTAAAGGATATCGCAAAGAAATACCGTGAAGACGTACTTTTCGTTACAATTAGCTCTGATGAAGAAGACCACCAGAGGATCTTTGAATTCTTCGGAATGACTAAGGAAGAAGTGCCAACTCTTCGTTTGATTAAATTGGAAGATGATATGGCCAAATACAAGCCAGAAAGCTCCGATTTAAGCCCTGAAGTAATTCAGGAGTTCGTCCAGAAATTCCTTGATGGAAAACTGAAACAACACTTGTTGAGCCAAGATCTCCCAGAAGATTGGGACAAGACCCCAGTTAAAACCCTTGTTGCTTCTAACTTCGATAAGGTTGTATTCGATGAATCGAAGGATGTTCTCGTTGAATTCTACGCTCCATGGTGAGATTTTTTTAAATTTAGTAAAAAAGATCTGTTTAATAAAATGTTTTTTTTCATTTAAACAGGTGCGGACATTGCAAACAATTGGCTCCAATCTACGATCAACTCGGAGAGAAGTACAAGGATCATGAATCTATTATTATTGCCAAAATGGATGCCACTGCTAACGAATTGGAGCACACTAAAATTTCATCATTCCCACAAATCAAATTCTACCGCAAAGGTGATAATCAAGTTATTGATTACCAATTGGACAGGACTCTCGATGAATTTGTTAAGTTCCTCGAAGCTGGTGGCAATGTAGAATCAGAAGCCCCAACTGTAACTGATGAGGTGACAGAGGAGCCTGAAGCTCCAGAAGAGGATGAAGAGCACAAAAAGGATGAGTTGTAAATTATGCTTAACTATAATTTCATTTTTTAAGTAATATTAATTTTGAGATATTAAAGTTAAATTAACTTTAGTCACGCATTTTCCGATAATTTTTGTACGCCTTTAAGTTCGGGTCTCCCTTTCGGTTGTTGTACTTGTTAAATGAAATTCTACTTAATTTAGTTAAGTGCAAGATCGCTTCAAAATTTTTCTTGTAAGCGTCACAGATGACTGCCTAAAATTCCAACAATTATCCCATAAAAGGCAGAGAAAAAACGATTGTTATTACACGCGTGTCTGATTTTTTCTTTTTTTTTTTTACTTTTTGTATGTAACTGCTGCGATGAGTAAGTAAATCACAAGGAAGACGTTGACGTTTTAGTTTTACGTAAAAATTTCTGTAGATAAGAGATGGAGACGTTTTCTATTTCCACTTAGCGAGTAACATTTTTTGTCGACATTAGCAGAAGAAAAAAAAATGAAGGTAATACGTGAGAATTATGCAGAGACTGTGTAAAACTATATACTGAACTATTTTCAAAATTAAAAAAACGATTACACTAAACTGTCTTTCTTTTGTTTTCTTTTGATCTTACAGTGGAGCTTTGGAGTCCTTTCTATTGCTATTTTGCATGAGATGATTGTGAAATGAATTACGAAATTTTCGCTTTCGCTCAATATTTTGTGAAGATAAGTAACAAATGGTCATAGTTGTTATTTTTTATACTTATAATCATAGCCATTTTCACAATAACAGTATTACATTAGTTTTCCCCTTACATAGAGAACATTTTGTTTTAAATACCTTTAAATTAGTTTCTGACAGCATTCGATGTTAAAGTAATTTTTTAACTATCTTGGCCACATATTGCATTTCACTTTAAATATAAAAATAAACATGTTCATCATAATCTGCTGGTTAACACTAAGCCATTTTAGCGTACTTAACATAACGCTTGTTGAAGCGTATCTGTCGCATCGCAGAATTATCTTCATCGCTTTTTGTACCAGGAGTGGGCTACACATGGATACTATAGTGCTACACTACTCAAAATATGGTTTCATTATGGTTTTGTATGTTGTTGATACATTATTATGGATTTTTAAGAAATCAACTTTCTTCCCTATCTTGAAAATTGTATGGTCCACATGGGGTTTGAATTTCAGTTTATTGTGAATTAGAATCCCCAGTTATTTGTTAGCGTCTCGATCTCCTGTCCATTTACTCTCCATCCTAATTCTTCGTCATTTTTCGGGCTATGACTATCAAGCGTCGCTTTTCAAGGGTATCAACCTTTAGTTTAGCTCTAATTTCATCTTTATCTTTCCCAGCAATGTAAATCAACGTGTCGTTAATAGAAACCTCAGATTGGAATACTTTATAACACTACCCATATTTTGATGTATAGTATAACTAGAAATATGTTGGTTTTTCTGCAACAGACACGCAATTTTTGGTGTGGATTACAAATCTAAAGCGAAAATATTCAATTAGTTCAGTTTATATTTGCATAAAAAGTCGACAACTACGAAAAAAAGTCTGTTGATCCTCTTTCATAAACCTTCTGTGCCTATATTAGGCTATATAAGCTTAACTGATTTCAAGCCATATTTGAAACAAAGCTAAAAGTTTCTATTTTTCAAACATCTAAAATTTTTATTAAAATATACATTCTTAACTAATAATTCTACATAAAAAAATAGGTATTAATGTGAGAATTACGTCGAATATTTAGTTTCCATTTGCAAATTCATGCGACTTCCCACAAGTTTGATCTTCTTTGTAAGATACGTATTCATAAGTTTTTTTAAACTTAACCCGGCGTGGATGACGCTGGGTCATAATGATCCGAGGCGATTTAAAACGGCCATTTTTTTTCCCGCGAACCGTTCTACTTGAGCATTTACGTAGCTGGAGATACAACCCCCCTCCACCCGTACCGCTGGCGTGCTCAGTGCAACGCCGATTGTGGAAGGAGATCAAAATCAAGATAATCCTTTCAGTTTTGGTACAAAGCATCGATAAACTTCGGGTCACGGTGACCCGGCGTCATTGTCCGCGTAATTATTTTCACCTCATCGACGCCGGGTTAAAGATAGCTAGCGATGAGTGCTCAGTTCCAATATTTTTGTTAATATTTAAAAATATTCAAAGTGAGATTTTATCATAGTGTTGTAGACAGTAATTGCGGCCAACGTATCCATTTCATCCTAAATCCTTTTGCTGACTTTAGTCCATAGTCCATATTTTCGTGGACTTTTAAATCCGTATCAACTATAACTCCTAAGTATTTGATAGTACATATTTGATATTTCAAACGTTTTCTATTTTCTTATCATTTATTTCTATAACTGTTCCAACTTCATGTTTATCTCCATAAGTTTAGTTTTGTCTTCATTTATTTTGGCATTCCTCAGAATCATTGCTAATATTTTTATGATCTCAGGTAAATAATTTATATATGATGAATAGCAGTGGTCCTAGGATAGAACCTTAAGGCACTTCAACTTTATGGGGACTAGATACACAAAGATTTATTTTTGTAATCTCATTGTTAAATGATTTAAGCCAATTTCATTCCTTTTCCTTAAAACTATATATGTACATGCAGTTTTTTAAGTAATATGTCTCGATCAATTGTTTCCAAGGTCCTTTTGAAAAGTGCCATCGTTTTTGTTTTACTTCCTTCCCTTTCCATTCACTATATAATTAAATGCGGCCTCATATGAATAATACTTTCTTATTCCAGATTGATATTCGGATAGGATTTTGTTTTTGTAGGTATAATTTGTACTCGTACTTTTTTTTTTAAATTGCTGATTGGCTCTTAGAGGGAGGGTGTTGAAACAATAACAGACACTTGGTACTTGACAAATCCTCGAGCTTTATTGCTATCGAAATTATAACGAAAATGTTGGTTCAAAATAACTCCGTCTGACCTCAGAAAGTTTGAAGGCAAATAAGCTTTCTTCACTTAATTGGCGAGGGTTTAAAACAAAAAAACATTCGTTGTATTATATGTAAAATCAAAAACATTTATTTTCTGAAGACAAAACCAGTGCGTTTTCTCTGTCCAATTTTCTTATTTTTGGTTGATCCGCCAAACTTAGGGACCCATTTTTTAAATCCTGCTCCAGTTGTTTTCTTAGGTTTTGGTAAAAATCTCGTAAAAGGCAGCAATTTCGTGGAGTCAATAAAAAATGTCTCGCCAGGAAGGAAGCTGGTTGCTTTCATTTCTTCATCCAATTTTATGGAGACCATATAATCTCGAGGATTCCCGAAAATCTCGTCAATTTTTCCAATTTGTTGCCGATTGTCTCGATAGATCGGGGCGTTAAAGTAGGGAACATTTTCAATTTCCGCCTTGCAAACTAGGTCGCCTTGGCAGGTATAAACAAATTTTCCGAGGGGAATGATGTTTTGAGGTGGTGGGACCCATTCTTGACTGTGGTTTCTGGAAAATCTCGGGGGGAATCTTCCTCTTTGGCTGAGGAAACCGCGACGTGATCCATTGCCACGAGGACCTCCAGATTTAAAGGGATTATAATGTCCACTTTTACGGTATGCCATTGCAAAAGGTAAAGGAATTCTTTTTCTACAAGAAATCAAATAAATTAATGTCGGTTTCCTTTGTTTTTCCCTTAAAATTGTGTTGTCTCACTGCCTCAGTTCAGTTCAGTTTATTTGCGACTTCTTGACAATGAATTCTTAGATACTACAATGATAACAAGGGAGATGGATACTACGAAACCTATCTACAATGGCTGTCGTTCGGTGACCTAACCGTTGACTGTGTCTTACATGATTCTATATTACATTACATATTCGCGCATATATGTGAATCAATGTCTGTGTATCTGTGTACCTAAACTACCTTAAAACTAGATAACAACTTATATACTACAAATAAATAAAGCTCAAAGCCTACGTCTTTGTCTAAGTATAAACGCTTTCTCGCTTTGCTGAGGGTATTGCCAACTTAGAATTACTGTGTGTAAATTAAAGATTTAAGAAATTTGATGATTGTGAAGAAATGTTCACCACTGTCTATAAGTTTGTTAGTTATTGAACCGACTGTGGATTATGGTATAAAGCTCGATAAGGCTATAATATGATTTAAGGAAGGAGAATTTAATAGATGATTAGAGCTTTTATAAAGTTATGAGATTTGAGTATTATAAAGATCTGTTGGCCACTGACTATTATTTTATTAGCTATTGAACCAGGCTGAGGAATATAGGAAGGGAGTTCGATAGGACTGCTGTTGGGTTTATTGTTGTACCAAGTTGCTATTGCTCTTCCAGAGTGGTTGATTGTCGTATCTCTCCATAAAGGTGATCTGGCATTGTAGTCTCCTCCGACTATGGTGTAGATCATGACTGCTATGCAGTTGATTGATGGTGACAAGAAACTTAAGGATTTCCAATTGTGGTGAGATCGTGGAGCATAGGCCGCTATGATGACCCGTGATGTAGATTGATTACTCTCATTCAAACAGCTGATATTGGAGACACAACTAGATGGGCGATAGTTGGCATAGTATAGTATGGCGTTTTGGGAAAGATGTTCTCGCAAGTCTATGACAACCTTCTTTGTGAAACTGAATTTGAGGCAGTAGATGTTGAGTGCTGTTATGTTCAGGTCACTACGCCTGTCTCTGACAACATTCCTTTTGAAACTGGAACTGATTCTATTGATGTTGAGTGCCATTATGTTCAGGTCACTTCCCATCCTGGTAAAGATTTAATAAGAAATTAATAAGCAAGAGGTCCTTGCCTGCGTGATCCTTAGCATCCCGGAATTTGGGTATAAATGTGTGTATTTTGGCCAGCAGCTCTAGGATGTTAAGTCCAAATCTTGATTCCGCATAATTGAAGATTTCTTCAGCTGTGTTCTTAGTAGACGAGTTTACTGGATGTGTCTGAGTTTTTTCACTGGTTACGTTAGCGTACGACCGTAGAGGGTTGGTTTTTAGAGGCGGGTAACAATGTGGGTCTTCAAGATTTATAATTGTGTTTGATACTACGTTTTGTAGTGCTTTTTTATTTTGTTCCCTGATCATTTTGTTTCTATTAGCTTTGTCGATGATTTCTTTACGGTATGGGCATCCGAAGTAATTGGCTGGGTGTCCGTATTTTTTGCAGTTCACACAATAGACCGTGGATTTATCCGTAGATTTTCGTGGACATTCACCAGGACCATGACTTTGATCGCATTTCACGCAAGAGTAGTTGTAGGTACAATTAGCGGCTATGTGCCCATATCTTTGACAGTTTTTACATTGTGTGGGACCTTGATTTTTGATTTTTTCCCAGGTTATTTTTTGGTGCAGGATAGAATTTAATTTGATAGCATCATTCATATCTGAGACGCTGTTGAAATGGACAATGAAAATGTTGAGGGGTCTGTCATTTTGTCTGGATTTAGGGGTACTAAAAGGAGAAATTTTAGGCGGATGTATGTGAGGAATTAGGTCGGTTATAGCTAGTGAGATCGAGTCAAGTTCGTAACTGTGGTGTATACCCTTTAGTAGTATATTCGCCGGTTTGAACTGTGAAGGCGTGAAGGTGTGACCTTCTAAGTTGGCTTTACGCATCAGCTCGAGAAATCTGGCGTGGACTTCAGGGTCCTCTATAAAAATTTTTGTACTGTTCGGCAGATTTACAATTTTAAAGAAGTTGTTACTAGTAGAGAGAGCCTGGATGCAGTTTATTATTTTTTTAGTGTTAGTATACTTAATGAATATTGGGGGGCAAAATTTATGTCTGGCTAACTTATTTATGTCAATGTTTGGGTACTTATCTTTATGGTTAGTTGATGATGTAGCTGCTGCTTGAGATGTCTGTTGGTTTTGCTTGTACGCTGTCTTCTGGTTCAATGGTTCCGCCGGATGGTGGGCGCCTGACTGTTGTTTTTTAGAGTTGGGGGGAGAGGTGATGTTATCCGCTGAATGATTAATGGCGTGACGAGAAGAGGATGAGAGGATGAGATCGTTTCGCAGATCGGTGGCTAGTTCCCCGAGGAGGGGAGCAAATAGACTTGTTGTTGCTTGAGAATTGCTATTGAAGCTCGTATGTCGTTTGGAAAATGTTGTTGATGAAAGAGGTTTTCTTCGTTTATTAGACTGATGAGCACCCGATGTCGAGTGGTTGTAAGATGACGCTTTCGCCTGCGTGAGTACTTCTTCTTCTTGGGCGGTGGGAATTTCCGAAGCTTGAAAAATTCTATCCTCAGGAAATGGAAGATCGTCTGTATATTGACTGGGACAGTAAGTGTCACTCGCTTGATCGTCGATGTCGTATTGCTGATGTGACGACGTTGACTGTAGTGCTCTGGGAATAGGGTCGCTAGTCTGTCTTATAGATTCATTCGTGGGAGAATTGGTGATATTCCCCCTAGTAGACTGGTGGATAGGGGAGGATTTCTGACTATATTTCTTCTTCTTGCTTTTGTTCTTCGCGGCTTTGCCCGCGGCGTTGTTCGGCATGTTGAATTAATTGAGCAGGAGCTTGACTAGGCTCGGTGTCCTTCCGTAGGTAAGAAGCTGAGCAGTTATAGATCGGAGCCGGTGTAACTATAAGCTAATGAATATAACTGTTGGAGGGGAGAAGACTTAAAAAGTATAATGGTCAGTATAGAATGAATACTTAAGTGTCGCTGATGAGATTAGTAGACTCTGATTCGGTAGACTACGAACAAGGATGCCTGACGCTGATAATAATAGTTCGGTGAGTAGATCCACAGAAAAGACACTTGGTTGAATTATACTGATGGAGTAGTTAAACTGCCGTGGTGATGGTCCAAGATTATGAATTCAGACGGAGAAGTATGTCACAAGGGCTCATCGTGGAATAATCCGCTTCTGCATGTAATGTCCTGCACTGTGTAGTATTACTAAGCTTCCCCGAACGGTTTAACTCGCCCCGTCGGAAGCTGCAGCTGATATGAAGGGAAGTTAGGGATGTGATAGAGCAACCTCTGCAAGAATAGTTAAAGTTTATACTGCAAAGGCAGTAATCGATGACTAAGACTCCTTGTGGTGGGGCCTCCTAAGAGAAAAGAGAGGAATAGAATTAAAGCGTAGACTGTACTTTAGCAAAATACGCCGCACGAGCGGCCGCCTCGTGTTCACCGGTCACGGGGTACCGTTATGCCCATTTACCGTTGCGGCCTAAGACGCGCTGCCGATACCATGTAGTCCTTCTGGATATTGGATGTTACGTTATTAAGAACGTTTTATTGAAACTAATTTAATTTATTTCTGCCAAGTCAGAATATCTTGGGAAATCCCCAAATGGGGCCTCCAGTCAAGTGGAGTGAGAAGGGGGTATACTTAGCCCGACTAGCGCAAATAGAAATGAAGATGAATAAGAAAATGAAATGCACGAGAGCCCAGAGGGCTTCGGAAAACACGTGTTTGCGTGGTGTGTAATTAATACTCTTCACTGTCTCACGCACTGCACTTAATTGTTTAACACTGACTTTAAGCTAAATATGCGAGTCCTTGCACTGACTAAACACTGTACTTACAGTTCGAATCCAAGCTGACTGCTCACCGGAGCTACTAGCAACTACGTCTGCTTCCTATGGTGGTTCCAGAGAGAATCTGTCTCACTGCCTCAGATTCAGGATATTTCACGCTTACGTCTGTAGTCGAATTGGTGTTGCCCTAGAAATTTTATGCGGCACAGCCCGATTATTGAGACGCAGACTGTAGTTTTACTGTCGACAACAATGCGGGTTCCAAAAACCTATAGAAAGAAGAAGGCACAATTCTGACAATTAGCTTCCAATTGTTACACGTGCCGGTTTTTAGTGTTTTTTAATTTGTAAATTCGAAAATTTCGGCCTAAAGTAGTAAAAATGGAGACAGAAATAGATAAAAGTTCAGCAGAATATTCGTACACACAACGCAATGAGTTCACATCAGAAGTTTACAAGGTGGAAGTGAGGAATTTGGGAATTTTTGGATTCGCGGTAAGTGTCTTGCTTTTCTGTATATTTAACTGAATTAATTCAATTAATTCTGATATATTTTGTATTAGGAGTTCAAAAAGCTCTTAAGGAAGCAGTTTTCCCTCGATGCGAGTAAAATAAAATCCCCGACACGGCGTGATTTTGCTTATGTTTGCTTCCGAAGTCAGAATGACTTGGATAGGGCCATAAATGAGTTGAATGGATTTGTTTGGAAAGGCAAAAGCCTTAAGGTGATGGTAAGTTTTCTCCACTAAATAGCAATTTTATTGTTTAATACCGCAGCAGTATTTCTAGAAAGCGAAAGCAACTGCCGATCCATTGGTCAAGCGCCGAATGGAGGGACAATCAGACAGTGGGAGTAAACCCCCTAAGAGGGCAAAGACTGCTGTGGAGGCAACTTGTCCCTTGCATCATCTTCCTTACGATGAACAACTTGCCCAGAAGGACACCGAAATGAAGGAAGTAATGGCAAATTTTGGAAGAGAGCTAGCAGGAGTTAATCCTTCAGCGAAAGAGCATTTTATTGATGAGGATCTGCCCTGCAAATACCTGGGAATAAAAGCGGCTCCAAAAGTCGATGGATATCGTAACAAATCAGAATTTGCTATTGGAAAGAATTCCGAAGGCGAAAAAGTAGTTGGTTTTCGCTTAGGCAGCTATGCTGATGGTTCTGTAGAAGTTGGAGGGCTGGAAGGTCTGCCACAAATTCCACAGAAAGTTAAAAAGGCAGCAAAAACATTTGAGGAGTATTTGAAAAAGACAAAATTTGAGGTATTCAATCCAGAACACAATTCCGGGCATTTCAGGCAACTTTCGGTTAGATATTCTGAACAAAACGAAGAAGTAATGCTCATCTTTGGCGTATACTCGGCAAATTTAACTGAGGAAGAGTTAAAGGAACTTAAAGAAGAAGTAAAAGCTTTCTACGAAACGTATGATAAAGCTGAGTTCGAATGTAACAGCTTGTATTATCAAGATCTTAAAAGAAAAGAAAGCGGTCAACTATCGTGTCCAGTGGAACATTTGTCCGGATCCACTCACATTTACGATGTCATTCATGGCCTTAAATTTCGCATAAGTCCCTTGGCATTTTTCCAAATCAACACGAAAGGTGCAGAATTACTTTACGATGAAGCGCGTAATTTAGCTGGATTGAAGCCAAATTCTACTGTACTGGACATTTGTTGCGGAATTGGAACTATAGGGCTTTATTTTGCCAAGCATAGTAAACAGGTTTTAGGGGTAGAGATCATTCCTGAAGCCGTTAAGGATGCTGAGTTCAATGCCACAGAGAACTCGATCACAAATTGTAAATTTTACTGTGGAAATGCAGATGACTATATTCAGTCAATAGTTAAAGAGTCTGTCTATAGCTGTTTGAATAAAAGCGACTTAGATCTAGTTGCTGTAGTTGATCCACCGAGGGCAGGACTTCGTAAGTATTTATAAAATAATTTTTTTTTTTGAGAGCATTTCTTCAGTTAAATCTATAGCAGTTTTTTTTTTGTGTGTGTGAAATATTAAGGAATTGATTTATTCCCATGATGTTTGCAATTCAATTTACATTCGCATCAAGATTTTAAAGTTCATTAACAAAGAGAGACGCTACGATTCGTGTGTTATTGCTGAATTACGAAAATTTGAGAATACACAAAAACATCCAACAAAATCTGGCGAGCTTTTAATGTTGTATATGTTTTGAAAAACCAGCAAATTCAAATTACCTCCAAATAAGTCGACCTTAGTCCAAAATTATTACAGGCACATCAACAAATTCTTCTAAAAAAAAAATCTAAATTAAAGTTTATTTTCACACATCCCACCCAAAATTTGAAGAGATTCTTAAATTTTTCCGGAAGCTACTTGCAAAGAATTTTTTTATAATTTATTTTTTAAATAGATAATCATTTTTAATTAAAATTTGTCGTATACAACACAAGGTGCTATAATCTATATATAAAAAAATTTCCTCATTATTAAACGAAAGGATACCGCAACCAAGTTGGTCTTGAAACGATCGAATGTTTATGGATGTTTCGGTCCTATAAATGGCTGAAATGT
This sequence comes from Dysmachus trigonus, assembly GCA_949715965.1. Taxonomy (NCBI): domain Eukaryota; kingdom Metazoa; phylum Arthropoda; class Insecta; order Diptera; family Asilidae; genus Dysmachus; species Dysmachus trigonus. The sequence continues at coordinate 64,262,062 of OX454322.1, read as the reverse complement.
GTTATTTTAAACTTCTTATTTGGGAAAAGACACTCAATAATTCTTTTTGTTTTCTATTAAGGGCATATTATAATTTTATCTGAAGTCATTAGAATTGCACTCATGCGATTCTCAATATTCTTCGCCAAATCCACAATTTCAAGTCTTATGTTTTCTGATCAGTCTTATTTTTAACGCCAGACTAATTTCCCTTCCACACAAAATTATCTTCATTTTGCAGAAACCCCTCTAGCTTCAATTCTACTCAATGAAGATTAAATTAACTTACAAAGAGTTCTTATGTGTAATTAATTATTATTTTCTCAATATGTGTTTTTCAGACAACAGATCCATACAGGCTATAAGAAACGCCTATGATCTGAAGCGGTTGGTGTATATCTCGTGCAATCCAAAAAGTGCTACCAGAAATTGGATTGATTTGGCCCGACCTGAATCAAAGAATTACAAGGGGACACCATTTTTGCCAAAATGTGCTATCGCTGTTGATATGTTTCCACACACATCACATACTGAGATGATTTTACTATTTGAACGGTGTGAGGAAGAAGAAGAGGAAGAAGAGGAAGACGAAGTTAAGGATGAAAGTGAAAAAATATCAAACACTGACGAAAAAATTGCTGGACAATCAGATAATCTTGAGCAGAAAGTGGAAGATGTAACAAGTACCTCAGATGATGCTTAGATTTATAATTATCTTTAATAGGGGTAATTATGTAGTTTAAATTAGATATTAAAACGCAGTTGTTTCTTTTGAATAAATTTTTGAATATACATTTATTTATTTCAATTATTTCCTTCGCATTTGAAAATGTTTGTAGAGCAACTCTAGAGCTAAAATGCCAAGTGATATACTAACGCCAATTGCAAACATTAAAAGCGCGTAACGACATTCTGTGATGCCAATGGTTACAAATCCAGACACCTTATTCTCACATTTTGGTTTTTGTGGCAACCAACGTTGTCCTTCCCGTTGTATGAGGCCCACTTCGCGCTGCCAACGTAGTCTGAAATTGTAAAATATACCCGTATTGATTAATAAAGAAATAATTAGAAGCATAATATATTTTATTCGAATTAATATTCTGAAAATTGTTTAACTGAATTGGAAGTTTAGGCATGAATGGTTAAGAAGTATTAACGTAAGTATTTTTGTTGTTCAAGATTTAGGTTCGACAGAACTTATATTTCATTTAATATTCTGCATTTATTCTATTTATATCTATATCTTATCGTTTCCAAGAAAAACGTGAAGTTTTAGAAGTAGGTGCTAGGTAGAAGTTGGGTGTGACTTGAACCAAACGTTACTCAGGAATCGATAGGTGTACTTTATCCAATACAATTACGTACCACTCTGGAAATGTAATTCGAAACGGCCAAGAAACAGAACGTTTTTCTATGCAAACAAAAATTTTCAAGCTAGTATTTAGCTTCGTCGACAGAATGAGTAAGTTACCTCAGGAAATCTATGCAAAAATAAACTTAATCAGAACACGAGACCTACGAGAGTTGAAATGAGGTACAACTGGTTCATACCGGTTAAATATGAGATCTTTGATAAAATTAACGCTGTCAATGGAGCGACTTAAACTTTGATGCATTAAGACTGGAAAAAGCAACAAGAAGTTGACTTAACCAAAAGTAAAAAATCTACATCCTTATCTATCTACCCCTGGCTAGTCGAGAAAGGGCAACGAGAAACTTTTTAACAAAAAATTAAACCGACGAAAAAAGAAACCTAAAAGTGAAATTTAAAATAAACGTCAGGGCGGCTTGCAGCTATGATTTAAAACTAGATTTATTGGAAGTAAAATTCGATTTTAGCTTAAATTCGATTTAACGTCTTGCACATCATCTATTTAGCTTAAATCTGGATTTAAATAAGCGTCAAATTTAAACTGGCACTTAGGTCGGTTTAAGTTGCAAAATCTCGATTTTGTTGATATAGCGAAAGAACTCGAAAATCAAAGCACCCACATGAACTGATATTGACATTTCAACTTGACAAGACAAACGCAATATTAATTTTACATACATTTTTAGTGGAAACGGAAAGCAAAGAGCTAGTGATGAGTGAACGATGGACTAAATCTCGATTTAGTTAAATCGACAGAACTTTTATTACGTGCAATACATCTTGGATGAGATTTAAGTTAAGTTGAGTATAGCGCTAAGTCTAGGTTTAATAAAATTGAGATTTGTATAATTTTGCTGCAAGCCGCCCTTAACAACTAAACTCCTAAACTAATTTAAGTAACTCATTTTTAGCCAGCGCTGTTATTGTTTATGACAGGAGATTTCACATTGAATTTTTATGTTCTTTTGTTTTGATTTTTTTAAAGCAATTTAATGATCTTCGTTGATTGTTTGTTTGATGCCGACTCAAAATTAGTTACATTAGTTTAGGAGCTTAGTTATTAAGAATGAAGAGGTTTATTTTATTCTTCGTTTCTCAGTTTCCTTTTTCGTTGGTTTAATTTATTGTTAATAGGTTTTTATTTTTTATTTCTTTGTGACTAAAATCTACTAATTCTTCTGTCTCCATCATCAGGTTAATTTCAGGTCACGATTATGTTGTAGTGTCATCCGAACAACTTATATGTGCCAAGTTTCAACAGAATCGGTTCGCAGGTGAATGAAAAATCAATCATTCCCAATTTTTATTCTACCCTTAGGGGTGGAATTCTTTCAAATTTAAATGGGGCCAACTTCGACGTACACCCTATCCAATAAAAAAAGAATTATCAAAATTGGACTATTCTGAAAAAAGTTATTCGTGGTCATATATAAAAAAAGCGGCCAAGTGCGAGTCGGACTCGCCCATGAAGGGTTCCGTAGCAGCAAGTAACATAATATAAAAGTTCTTGTAGTTCGTTGTAACTTTGATCGATGTTTTAATAATTGTGTATTTTTTTTAAATTAAGTTATTGATAAGTAAACATTATAATTAGGTACCTAAATGATGGGATTTAGATCTAACTATATGCGAGCCCATGTAGGCATGTTTTTTTATTTGAGTTGATTGAATGAAAGGTAAATTGCGGTTTACGATTTATGACGTATTAAAAAAAAACTACGCACTAGATCTCGTTCAAACCAATTTTCGGTGGAAGTTTGCATGGTAATGTACATCATATATTTTTTCTAGTTTTATCATTCTCTTATTTTAGAAGTTACAGGGGGGAGGGGGGGGGGGGGGGGGGGGGACACACATTTTACCACTTTGGAAGTGTCTCTCGCGCAAACTATTCAGTTTAGAAAAAAATTATATTAGAAACCTCAATATCATTTTTGAAAACCTATCCATAGATATGGGTTTGATGAAAAAAATTTTTTGAATTTCAGTTCTAAGTATGGGGAACCCCCAAAATTTATTGTTTTTTTTATATTTTTGTGTGAAAATCTTAATGCGGTTCACAGAATACATCTACTTACCAAGTTTCAACAGTATAATTCTTATAGTTTCGGAGAAAAGTGGCTGTGACATACGGACGGACAGACAGACAGACATGACGAATCTATAAGGGTTCCGTTTTTTGCCATTTGGCTACGGAACCCTAAAAAGTACGCGACGACTTGAGAACCTCCTCCTTTTTTTTCTTCGGTTAAAAAGTATTTGAATCTAAAGATCTCTGGGAAAAGAGAAGAATTGCATTAGGCTGTTTAACGAAATAAATCGTGGAATAATTTTGAAAAAAGGAAAATTTAAATATTCTATTTATTTGTTGAATACGAATACTGCGCCGATGCGGTTATTACCCATCCTGTCCGAACAATTCGAAACTCTCTCTGTCTTTTTAAACAGCATTAAATAGAAAGCAGCGCACAAATTGATCTAGTTTATAGACTTTATCTTATGAAAATATAAACCTTCTAAAGAATACCTATCATGAGTAATATTCTCTGTTCTACAAAAGCTGTACTAATTATTAAGATTTAAGAAAATATGCTGGCAAATTTTACCATATGTATATAGATATAGGTATACAGGGTGATCCAAAAGTATGGAGACGGCTAAATAACTTTCGAGGAATGCATTTTGGAGAAAAAAGTTTTAGGAATTTTCCCTGTCTATTCAATGGTGGGCGTAGATTTGACCTAGACCATGGCATTGAAGGTTATTTCAAGGTCAATTTTTTTTGTTTTAATTGGAACCCATATTTTTGACCATGGAAATGGAAAGAGAGGAAAATTTTGCGTCCGACTATGATCTTAACCATGCCCTCGAAGGTCATATCAGGGTCACGATGGCTCTTTAAAAGGAAACCTGCATTGTTGCTGTGGATTTGGAAAGAGTGGAAGTTTTACGTCCGAATTTGACCTTGACCACAACCGTGAGCTTGGCCATGACCTCGAAGGTCATATCAAGGTCAAGAGGTTTTTTGAAGAGCAAACCATATTTTCGGCCACGGAAATGGAAAGAGCGGAAAATTTTACGTTTCCCTCTAAAGAACCATCTCGACCCTGATATGATCTTCGAGGTAATAGTTTTTTTTTTTTTTTTTTTTTTTTTTTGTTTGACAGCATTTATTTCATTCACTTTACATATTAATATCTTATAGCTAAATGCCTTAAATACTATTGTCTTATATTTCTAGTTAGTAATTAAATCCTAAACAGATATTCAAAACTATACTATTTTATTTTCTACTTCACTTTTCAGTCCCTGGTTATTTTCTTGGTTAGATGTATTATTTTTATTTTTAAGAAAAATTTTTCAAAAAACTTAAAATCTAATATATTTTTATTTTATAAATAAGTAAAACCTAATCCTAAATCTAAAACCTACTCTGACTTAAAATAACTACCCTACCTAAAAATACCCTTAACCTAATTTTATGCTGTCGCAAGTTCAAATTAGTTTAGTTTGTTTAGTTTATTTTTTGTGTTGCTTTTTTTTTTTTTTTTTTTTTTGTTTTGTTTTTGTTTTTTAGGCTTAATACTCAGTGCTGCTTAAGCCACCAAAATTTGGAGGGAGCCTTAAGGGCTTCCTCCTTGTCCTTTTCTGGAACACTGGTACTGAATCGGAACATGCTTTCGTCTACGTTAATCGGATTGAATTCAATTGCTTTGTTCCTCGCACCTCTATATATATGGTATATAATTGGAATACCTTCTGAGTTTTGTATCATGCCCTCGCTATCCAGGTATATAAAAGCCTCTGGAGGGATGAAGCCGTTTAATCTAGATCGTTCGTGGTATAACCTATTTGGGTAATATGCTCCCGAAATTAGATTATTTTCGTTATCCATATCTCTTAGAGCGTGACGTCGAATTAATTTTATGATGAAGTTATCGATCCTGTTCAGGTGCGCCGTCTCGTAGATTTCCGAATTTGAATAGTACCATAGGTATTCAGAATCCGGAGTTCGAAATTTCGAAAGACAAGCTCGGATGCATTGTCTTTCGAACACGCGGATTTTTTCCATGTAAGATGGGCTTATGTTAAACCAAACAGGACATCCATATGATATAATTGGCCTGACCAGCGCCTGATAACAGATTACCTTGACCCTAGGATCAAGATGTTGGCTGTAGAACAAGCGTCTGGTCATTTGGAAGGCCTTGTGCGCTTTTTCGATGAGTTTGTCGACTTGGTTTTTAAAGATAAGGCAATTATCTAGCCAGATCCCTAGGTATTTTACCACAGTCTTTTGCTGTAATGTCTGTCCGGTTTGGCTTTTGAGTGCTAGATTTTTCCAATTTTTCCTAGTATCTCGAGTGGCCCGGCTCAATGGTGGCCTGAACAGGATCGTCTCGCACTTATCTAGGTTAATTCTGAGTTTCCATCTGTTGGAATACTCTTCAATTGTTTCTAAGTCACGCTGTAAGAGATTTTGAATACCTTCCACTTTTGGACCTGTTCTGTACGCTATGAGATCATCTGCGTACGCTATGGTATATTCGAGGGAGCCCACAAGGTCACTCGTATATATGTTAAAGAGTACAGGGGAAAGAACCGCACCCTGCTGCAACCCGTTTTTAATATGAAAAGGTCTGCTAGAAGTAAGCTTTCCACTTTTTACGATAAACTTCTTCCCCGTTATCATGTTATAAATCATGTACAACAAAGGTTCGGTAATTTGTAATGTTATTAATTTATGGATCAGGCCTTTTAACCATACGGTATCAAAGGCCTTTTCGAAGTCAATAAGGCATGCTCCGGTACATTGCCCTCTACTTCTGTTCCATTGTATGTCGGATACTAATTTTGATGCGGCATGAATAGTGTCATGTCGCGCTTTAAAACCAAATTGATTATCCGGTATAATCTTCTTCTCTTCTGTCCAGGCTGTAAGTGATCTTAGAACTACCCTCTCAAATATTTTGCTTATGTTGGGCAATAAGCTAATCGCCCTAAGATTTGAGGGATTAGATCTATCTTTTCCCTTTTTAGGGATGGGGTACACCAGCGCTGTCTTCCAGTGCTCTGGATAGTGTGCATTATTCAGCGCGTTGTTAAACAGGACGGCGTAAATGTCCGTTGCTATCCGAGGCATATATCGCAGTACTATGTTAGGGATCCCGTCAGCCCCCGATGACTTTTTCGAGTTTGTTCTTCGGAAAAGAGAGGCAAGCTCCTCCTTCCCAATAAAATAAGATCCCGTCGGATCGTCAGCCGGGTTATCATCACTGAACACGGTGATAGACCGGTTCTCAGACTTCCATGTTCCCATTTCATTGGTAAGTTGCTGGTTGCTAAGAGAGACGCGTCTCTCCAGAGCGTGGTCCGGTTGAACAGAAGTGTTCATGGCATGCACGCTCTGGTAAAACGCTCCCATCACGTCAACTCTGACCTGCTCCTCTTCTACGAGGAACGTACTCTCGTCGAGAGTGACCTCACCCGGGTCTAACCCTGCTTCAAATAGGTATTGCTCACTTTGTCTGGTCCGCGGAATACATAGCTTCTCAATCTGGTTTCTATCCCGCCTCCTGAATATTTGGTTTATGTTCGGGAACATACTCGGGTTACTGGTGTTTATAGCCCGCGTTTTTTTGTTCCAGTACTCATTTATTGATATTGAATAATTCATCTTTATAAGTTGTTGGAGGACCTTGATTTGGGACTTGAGAGTTATAATTCGAGGATTTTGTCTGTCTGTAAGTTGTCGTTGGAGATTTTTTAGCTCCGTCAGTAGTCTGCTTTTGTGTTTCTGTAACGTGTCTATCGTCCTGTTTCGGTAGCAGTCTAAGTTGCATCCCGGTTTAGTTTTCGGTAGCGTTTTGTCCATTGTCTGTCTTGTTATATCGTCCAAGTCTCGTAGATGCTGGTCGATCTCCGTATTCGTTAAGTTTCGAGTGTTTGTTGGGATCTGTAGGTTTGTCCGTATTGCCCTGTGTAGGGCCTTAGTGAAACGCGGCCAGACAGCCTTTCTGTAATTGAAATTTCCCGTCTGGACGTGCTCCACCATATCCATCGTTTCGTCTGGGATTTGTCCGGTGAGGCAAAGTCCGTTATGGTCACTGTCGTAGTAGACTACCTGTAGGCAGTTAATATCAGTTCCGTTCGTCTGAGTGAGCGCTATCCTATTATCGACAAGTGCCAGGTCCAGGTAAGATCCGTGGCTCGGAAATGACGGGGATTCCGTTGCCAGGAGTGCAATTTTGCTCGTTATACGGTTGCGAACCCACCAGTCGTTGAGTAGGTTGCCTCGGGTATTAACAATATTATTATTCCACGTACTATGTTTTGCGTTGAAGTCTCCAGCCAGAATATAGTAATTAAGTGCTGAATCTAGCTGGAGCTCTTGGAATATTTTGTTGATTTCATCGATAGCCTCTGACGGATGAGAAGTTTGTGGTGCATATATCGAGCCTACATAAAGCCTCCTACCACTGCGGAGGGATATGCATACTATACAAGCTTCCACTACTTTAAATCGGTATATCGCTTTGTTGTACACGGTTTTGTATTTTATGCCTTTTCTTATTAGTACCGCAACTCCACCTCCTTGAGTGGAGTTGGGTCTATCGCGTCTGACCACTTCATAGTCAGTGTATTCCAGTTTGTGTTTCTGGTTTAGCTTTGTTTCGCTAGCCAGGAGCACGTCGGGATTTTCGTGTTGCAGGAGGGCGTGAAGGTTTGCTTTCCTCTCCACTCTTATTAATGAATTTACATTGACACTTACGACCTTGAGGGTATTCCTTTCGGCTAGCGAAGCAGAAATGATTTACGGAGCGTTCGACTCTGGAAACAGCATTGAGTAAATAATGTCAATTCTTTGCGCTTGCTCATCTAACCTTTTGTTTAGTTGAGTTATCTGCGTGTAAATTGCCATTAGAACCGCTTTGGTATCAGGCTCAGCCGACGTTGCGGTGGGGTTAATCTTGGCTGGCTCATTTGATTTTGGTCCTGCTGCCATTTGGGCATAGGACATGTTAGGAGCTACATAATTAGCGTACATTTGCGCCTTTTGCTTTTGCTTCTCATTGATTTGCTGTTTCCGGGCTTGAATTCTTTCTCTAAGCTCGGCAAAGCGAGGACATCCCCTGTAATTGGCGGGGTGGCCGTGCTTCTGGCAGAGAACGCAGAACAATTTGTTCTTGTCATCTACCTTTTCTTTGCCTAAGGGGCACTGTCCTGGCTCGTGGGTCTTGTCGCATTTGACGCATCGGAATGCCATGCGACAATTAGCCGCAGCATGCCCAAATCTCTGGCAGCGCATACATTGCAGGACAGTGTCCCTTTTATTAAGCTTTTCCCAGGTTACCAACTGATGGTTGAGAGATTTTATTTCTCTCAATCTGTTCAGCTGACTGTCCGGGCTCAGTTGTACCAAGTAAATAGGTAGATTTATTTTCTTTTGCCTAGAGGTGGGAGTAGTAAAACGTTTGACAAGGAGGAATTTGATTTTTTCCTCTTCATACTCTTTTAACTCTTCTAGGACATGTTCCGGTTCAGTTGCCGGGTCCAGACCTTTAAGGAGGATGGTATGAGGACGTTCTGACTTGGCTGTGTATGTATAGTATTGAGTCTTAGCCTTTTCAAAACATGCCTTTATTTTATTATATTGTTCCATGCTTTGAACATGGACAGCATGACTGTTCCTATTAAATCTTTTAATACTAAACCCTGTCTTAAGAGCTACTTTGCAAATTGCTATAGTGTCATTTACAGATTGGAATGAAATATTAATTGGTGGTACCTTAATTTTTGGTTTTTGCTGGTTGCTTGTGGTGTTGGCTGATCTGGCTTGTGCATTTGCCTGTGGATGGGTACGTTGCGCTGTAGTTGTCGTCAATGATGTCGATGGATTTTTCCTTAGGGTTTCCTTATGAGGCTTGTTGTTATTTCTCGTCATCACTAGCTGTATGACTTCTTCTAGTCGAGCTTCTTCTTCCTCGTCGTTGGTGTTGAGTTCCTGGTATCTGTTGCTGGTGCCTTTGTATTTTCCGGGTTCGGTTTCATATGAGGCGCTATCGGACTCGCTGTCCGAAGTGCTTTTTTTCGCGTTTGCGCCTTGTTTTTTGACTGCCTTTTTAGGAGCGGGTGGTTTTTTAAAAACTCGCTTTCGTTTTTGTCTGTATTCGCTGGTTTCCATATCTGTCTCCTGTGACTGTGCCGTGGAAAAGAGTTGTGCTTTTTCTGTGTTTTTAAATGCTTTGTGGGACGCCGCTGGTTTCTCGATTTTTTCCTCTGTGGAGTTGATTGCTGGCTTTGTTGTTGATTCTGCATCTGATGCCATTGCCGTGACTTTAGGTGGACTTGGTGTCAGCGTTTGCTTCGCCGCCTCTGATCTTGTGATCCTCCGAGAGAAATCCCTGTTGTGGACCCCGTTGTCCGTTTGAAATTTTTCGGCCATGCCTGAGCCACTGGTGCTCGGCTGGCTATTCTGATGGAGCTCTTCTTCTCCTCTATGCACTTTAGGCGCTAGTGCGTTTTAGAGAGTTAAAAAAGTTCGAGCCAGATGTCGGGCTCGAACCTGGGTCCTGCGGGTGTTGACTAGACGCCCTGCCGTCCGGGCCACCAATATTGTTATAGGGTCTGTGCTCAAGATTGCACTTGTTGTCTCCTGTAGAATATTCAGGTGTTTCGTACAGAAGATATGTACCCGTGAATATTTGATAAGGCCGGATTGCCGTGCCGTTAGCCGGATTACCGTGCTGATGGTAGTAATCGTTATGATTACTTATCCTCCCACTGAACACTGTCTGAAAACTCGATTTAATTCGCAGTTTTCGCACCTAATACTTTCCACTGGACACTCACTGGCAGTTTCTCGACTGAACGTATCAACGATTCAGACGAGACTTCGAGGTAATAGTCTTTCCATTTCCGTGGCCAAAAATATGGTTTCCCCTTCAAAACACCACCTTGAACTTGATGTGACCTTCGAGGTTATGGTCAAGGTCATGGCCAAGATCAAGGTTGTGGTCAAGGTCAAATTCGGACGTAAAACTTCCAATCTTTCCAAATCCGTAGTAACAATGCAGGTTCCCTTTTAAAGAGCCATCTTGACCTTGATATGACCTTCGAGGTCATGGTTAAGATCATAGTCGGATGTAAAATTTTCCGCTCTTTCCATTTCCGTGGTCAAAAATATGGGTTCCAATTTAAAAAAGTCCACTTGATCTTGAAATGACCTTTAAGGCCATGGTCAAGGTCAAATCTACGGCCATCATTGAATATCCAGGGAAAATTCCTAAAACTTTTGTCTAAAATTTTTTTCTCCAAAATACATTCCTCGAAAGTTATTTAGCCGTTTCCATACTTTTGGATCTCTCTGTATATTTAAGGACATACACTCCTTCGATGTATTTTGTTACTGTGAATCAAGCAAATAAATAACTACTACTACTACTACATGCAAGTACGAATTTTCAAAAATATCAAAATTTGTATAACATTTTCTCCCTTCCCTCTGTCTAGTATAGAATTAAAAATATATTCAACCTTTACAAGAAATACATAATAACATACCTCTGTCTAAAGAGTTCAGTGTACGAGAAGTTCTTTCGTACTGCTACAGCCGTAATTGGTAATTGAAAGGGTTCAAGTTCCCCAAGACCACATTTTTCCTGTTCGTTAAACGTTTTACTAATCAAATGATATCCAGTTTGTGCTTCTACTTGATACGCAAAAAGCCCAGTACGAACTTTTTGAATTCCAATATTGGGCGGCAGAAAGCCATCTTTCCCTTTCGGCTTAATTTTCTTTATGAATAAGTTTTTTGTTATAGCATTGGTTGCTTCCTAAAAAAAACAAACAAACCACGATGAGTAAGCTTACTTAATTTAATAATAATAAAACAGAATTGTACTTGCCTTAAAAGAAATCTCGTTGTATGCTGTAAATTGAACTCCAACATCTAGAGGGGACTCAACTAGATCATTTAATGTAGAGATCGCTTCACTGGGACTTTGTAATAAGGCAACAATATTTGCAGAAAAAGACGTAAACAGAAATAGATTTGTAATAAACGTTGTAAAAATTAATATTCTTCCTGAGGGTGCACAGATTGCGGAGAAGAATCCTTGCTGGCAGATAGCACCCCAAGAGAAAATTATACAATCTAAGAAACTCATGTTCACTTTAAAATGTGGATGGAACAATTGTGTTATCATTGCTATACTAGAAATTATAAAAAATAACAGCAGAGACCACCAAACTCCAGTTGTAAAGGGTAGAGCATAAATATTACACACTTCTGAGAGAGTTGGCTGGCGAAACATTATGCATGTTCGAAATTTAAACGCTTCCCCTACAAAGTCGACGACTTGTACACGCTCCAATCGCATTAGAATTGCATTAGAACCAAATTCAATTGAATTTCTTTGAAGATGGCCTACAAGACCGTCAAAGCTTCCGTTTTCTTGGAGCCAACCAAAATCATCTACTTGTAACATGTCGAATCTGGAATGAAATTATTTAGGTATTTTAAATATTTTAGGTCTTAAGTGGAGTTACTCAAAGCTTTGAACACGGAAAAAATATGGATGACAAAAATCCTCAACCAATTCATGAAAGTTTTCCCCATAAAATTAAACCACATATGACGAAAAAGTCGCCCATTTGGTCAAAAGTTTTAGGAGATAATGCGAACATTGCTTTATATACTTTTACTCACTTACCTTTGTAATACTATAATATATTTGATTTATTTATTTGTGCGTAGCTTGTGTGGATAAATTGGAATTAAATAAATGAAAAACATTTATCGATAGCCATTTGAAATTCGCGAATTTTTCACAAATAATATAAAAATTCTGCACTATCCCAAAATGCATCAGAAAATTCATTAAATCCATTTTCTTTCCGTTGAAAGTGGGTATTTTCGCTTAAGTAAGCAATGCTCTAAAGTCTGAGAAATAAGACACTTTTTTTTCCATTACTAAACAATTTTTTTTAGACCCCATTTCATAAACCGTGTCTTCAAAAAATTTAAAGGCGTTTTTCTCGAAATCAAGTTTACCTTCAAGTTACATTTTTCAGAGCAATAAATATTAAATACCGATTTTATAGTTGTTCTTATTGTAAACTTTCTTGTTATGAAAAATTTCAAAGTAATTTTTCACCCAAACACGTTTTGCAATTTTTTTCATACTTACTTTTTTGGAAATTAAAAATTAGTAAAAAAAAAATTATAAATTTTTGCCCCGATAGCACCGACATTTCTCGTGTCGTATGTAAGGTTTTAAAAAGAATTTTTATGATTTCGAAATTATTCGATCAATTTGGGTCATATATGAACTTAGCCGAAATATTTATTGAACTATTATGCCTAATTTCACACCCCACTGGGTTCAGATATACGACTTTAAGTTTGTCTATACCTAAAAATAATCACTTTTCTCGTAGGCTCTTTTACTAAGCTAAATTAGGTTATTTCTGGAATTTTTAAAGGATTAAACTTAACATCTCACCTGAAGTTCAGGTCCTGACTCAATGTCTTAGTAATAGGATAGCTTGAGCGCGAGATTGTATCTATATGACGCATTTGGACATCATCAATAGTTGTAAAGAGATGCGGAAAAAAGATGGCTAGTCCACACTTAATACTGATCCCTTCGAAATCTTTTCTCTTCGGTATGATTGGCCCATACAATCGAAGATTTCGTTGAAGGTCAGACGAATATTTAATTCTTTTGGCTACTACGCCAATTTTCAGCGGCTTGTTAGGAGCAACTTTGTAAATGTCCCATAAAGACCAGCATAAAGCCTTACTTTCGCCAAAATCTGCCCTTACCAAAGCCATCACTTCGCTATTAGCAGGGATTGAAACTGATACCAAAATATTCTGAAGGCGTAGAAAATCCGTTGAGACAACAAGCCAAAATTTGTTCGTCCTAAAAAAGTGCTCAGCACCAGCCTTTTGTAGTAATTCTTCAGAGTGGAGACAATCCGAATCCATTAGGATTCCACTTTTCAATCGTCTGGTTAAATGTAATTCAGTTAGATTTTCTCTGCTGTTAAGCATTCGGATGAAAAATCCTCGGTCCGACATCTCCTTTATTAGGATGAATCTCTCGTAATTTTCTAGGGAATGAAAACAGAAAGGTAATGAACTTCAGGAGCTCTAGGTCCAATTCCAATCGTTAAACTTACCCATCCTTTCGATACACGTAATGAAATCGACGGACGTTACTCTTTTGAAGCGGAAAAATTCAACCACAAAACCTTGGAGTTCATGATGCTGTTCGGGTGCTCCACTGGACGGACTGTTGTACCCGAAGAGGGCCAGGACCAGGGTGATGAATATCCTGCTTTTGGTTGGAGCCATTATTTCCGGCCGCTTGTGTTTGCCGTCCTAATTCAAATGAATTTGTTTTGGAACTGTTTCCAACTTCGACTCCAGAGTAAAGTCTCCCTCGCGTGTATATTGCGATTGGGGCAGACTATTGATCTCCCGGCAGAAATGCTGGATAATTGGTAAGAGGAATAATACCATTTGGAAAATTGAGATAATTTACAAAAATTGGATGTTTCACTTTAATTTTGTCGAATGAAATAGAGATATAATGGAGGGAGGATTTTTTATTCAGCTTAATTTAGGCATGCAGCGAGTTTCTGATTTTATAGTGAAATAGTTGATATTTTCCCAATGTTCAAACTTCACTTGAAAAAAAAACCCATAATTACGTATGTAAGCTTTCGAAAGTTATGAATTCGATTTTATTCTTTCATCGGACTATAAAATTGCAGGTTTGTTTATTTATCGGATCTTCATTAGATTACTATCGGGTTTAGGATCAGTTATTATAGTCAGAGTCGTCCTAGAGCTAATATTAATTTAAAACGTTTTTAATCAAAATAAATATGATGTTTTCTTTTATGTAGGTATATAACATATACACTTACAAGGAAACGTTCTCAGGTGTGTCTCACCGATTTTGATGAAATTGAAATATGTTATAGAGTATCGAAAAATAAGAGACACGTAGTTTTTTTTATCTGCGGATATGCACAATTAGGGGGTGAAAACCACCCCTAAAGTTTACCCCCAAAAACAGTTTATCCTAAATATTTCAAGTTCTAATGAATTTTTTCGAATGAAACAAAATGGAAATTATGTCTCATAAATATACTAACCTTTTGTAAGTAATCCGGTTCCCGGGGGTGGCAACCCTTATTTTTTATTGCGGAAAAACGATTTTTTTTTATTTGCGTCACAAAAATAACAGTTTTAGTTAAAAATCATTGCAAAATACTTTTTTACGGTCGATTTTGAAAAATAATGTTAACCTGTTTTTGGATTTTCGTAAAAAAAACTCCTCAAGAGGGTAAACAACCCCTAGCACTAATAAAATATGTATATTCTTTCAGACCTTAGTTTTTTCGTGAAAACCAGTATTAAGGGGTTTTTGGAGTCGCTGATTACGAATTTGATGTTAGATATAAAAAACTCAAAAAGGCGGGTCCAACATGGCGGACAAAATTTTGAAAAATACATCAATTTTTATAAAAAGAACAATAAATGAAAGTTTTGGAGGTCGCTGAGTACGAATCTGATGTTAAATTTAAAAAATTCAAAATGGCGGATCCAACATGGTGGACAAACTTTTTAAAAGTACATAAATTTTTATAAAAAAAACAATAAATAAAAGTTTTTGATATTATTAAATTGTTCTTTTTATAAATATTGATCTATTTTTCAAAAGTTTGTCCGCCATGTTGGACCCGTCATTTTGAATTCTTTAAATCTAACATCAGATTCGTAATCATCGACTAAAAAAACCCCTTAATACTGGTTTTCACGATAAAACTGATGTCTGAAAGATTAGGTAGTAGAATGGGGGTTGTTCACCCCCTCGAGGAGCTTTTTTTTACGAAAACCCAAAAACACGTCTGTGGCTGTCTTACTTAAGTAGCGAGTAAGCAACCGCTCAGTACGGTGCGCCATGCGGCACCTTCGTAATTTAGTTCATATCTTCTAAACGAATCGAGATACCATTCTAAAACTTGTTGCATAATATTTCTATACTACAAGCTATATTTTTTGGTAAAAATTGAAAAAAACAGATAAAAGAAATTTCAAGTTTTTTATTATACCATTTGCAAATTCTGTTGTTGCGGACACATATCTTTGAGGTATGAGACCTTAAGTCACGAGATGTAACAGGTTTTGATAAGCATAGAAATATAAAGTGAGTAAACTTTATGCGAAGGGTCTTAGTTCGAAACTTCAACGATGACTTCTTACACGTTTATTTTATTCTTATTTATTATTTCTGTTGCGTTTACTGTAGCAAACGGAATAAATCAACATGCAACTGGATATGTGAAATATGTGAACAGACCGAGGGTTAGAACCCTCTAACAGTAAGACTAGGTTATAGATACCCGATTCCTAAAAATCGGTACATGTACGATGAGTATAAAGTAAAAAAATACCTGGGTAAGTAACAACAAAAAACCAGGAAAAACGTATTAAAAGTTATATTCGTTTTCGCAGTTGGCCAACCTGCGCACACAACGACGAATCTCCAATATTGTGCCAAAAATTCCGACTAAGGATCCGTCTATAGATCCTAAATGTGTGCAGAGTTTTTGTGGTTAAACAATCTCTATTATTTAAATATTAATCAATACAGATACAGCAACTACTTTCAGCGCTCTAGTTAATTTACAGTGAGAGTGAAGAATAATAATAATAATATAAATTTTTTTAATATCAAATTTGATCTGTAGCGTAGAACAAAAACACTTTTGGAAATATATTACTAGTGAAACGGAATAAATGCATTTATTTTAATTATTCATTGTTTACAACAAAAAAAATGAAATTCACTGTTTTTTAAATTCAATACATATTGGAAAGCAACAGCAGATGGTAAGCATAGCACAGTTATGCTATACTTGCTGTGCTTTTCGAAAAGTTCAATTCGTCTTTGCTGCGTTGTTGGAAACTGAAGTGCTGAACTGACAGTATTTTTGAACTTTTGTTGCTATTAATTGACGTTTGCCGTGCTATTGACTGCTGCTACCTACAGTGTGCTATTGAAAGCCGTGCCAGTACTGTTGAATGCTGCCTTATGGTTACATATTTAAGTTAAACCAGTGCCTTGTTTCTTCTGCGATAGTTAACATTCCTCGTCAGTTTCCGAATTCTATTAATTAATAATAGTGCCTGGTAACTGCCCCCTACACAAAGCAGGGTTTTAAAGTACCAGTTAATTTTCACCTATTATTACCCTGTTTGAGATGCTGGGAGCTGACTGGGACTGTAGAGTTATCTTGCTTTTCTCAGTCAATATAAAATATATTCTAATTCCTGATTGAAAAACAAAAACCCGTTTCCGAGAAAAATAGGTTAAAAAATACATTTTAAGACTAACTGAATTTTGACGAGCTTAACAGAAAGCGAAAGAAGGCATCACGCAAATATGTAATAGCTTATTCATAACCATTAATAATATAGTTGAATTAATTTGAATTCCAGTACTAAATTGAGTGACTTCTATTGTATATACTTGTGAGGTTGTATTCGAATAAAAACTAAATAAAGATTAACAAAAAATAATGTATTCTACTATGACAACTTCCCTCAGATTTTATAGTTTAAAAATTAAAATTAAAACCAGTTATTTTCAGTCTTTGATAATTTTTCAGAAAGAAATTTCAGGTTTTTTTTTTATATACTATTTGCAAATCCTGTTGTTGCACATATCTCTGAAGTAGGAAGCCTTAAGTCACGAGATGCAACAGGTTTTAATAAGCATATATGTATATATATAAAGCGATTAAACTTTATCTGAAAGAATTTAGTTGGAAACTTCAACGATGACATCTTACACGCTTATTTTAGTTTGTGCTCTATTGGGTCTTATTTCTGTTGCGTTTACTTTACCAGCTGGAATAAATCAACATGCAACAAGATATGTAAAAGATGTGAACGGACCGAGGGTTCTAGCCGTAAGAGAAGCTTACCCGATTCCAGAGTATCAAGTTGATGAAAAGAGGGTTGTAACAAAAAGAGACCAGGGTAAGTAACAACAAAAAGATAGGAAAATGCATTAAAAGTTATATTCTTTTTCGCAGTTGGTGAACCTGGGGAAACAACGACTCATGCTCCCCTTCCGAATATTCCGGCAAACGCTCCGACTCCGGATCCGTCTATAGATCCAAAATGTATGCTGAGTTTGTGTGGTTTCAAGTTCGCTACTTTTTAAATATTACTCAATACTGCAGATATATTCAGCATTCTAGTTAATTTATAGTGAAAATAAATAATAATTCCTATATAAAATGAAACTTCGTTTGTTTGTTTGTTGCTCAATTAACGCTTGCATGGATATTCTTCATTTTTTTCCCGAAGATAGTACATATTCCAACTTAACATACAAGCTAATTTTTTTCGGATAATATATAGGGTTTCAAAATGGCGGATCCAAGATAGCGGTTGAAAATCTTAAATTTGAAGCGATCTTTTTGCGGAATGCTGATTTCAAATCCGCTGTCCAAATTTAGAAATACAAGACGGCACCCAAGATTTCTCGATTTTAACGGATTTTAATGAACATTTTTACGATTTTTTTTTAGGGCCAGTAATTTTGAATATTATCAAAATTTGCAAATCCAATATGGCGACGAACATTTTTTCCATTTCAACGGGTTTTAATGAAAATTAGTACAATGATTATTGTAAGAACACTAATTTTGAATATTATTAAGATTTGGATATTCAAGATGCCCATAAAGGGGTTTTCGGGTTGAAACAATTCCTTGGATATAACAAACTAGAACATTTGAGAAGTATTTACCCAACGTCGGGTGAAACCGGGTAACCCAGCTAGTATAAAATATATTCTGATTTGAAAACAATAAAGTTTCCGAGAAAAATAGGTTAAAAAGTACATTTTAAAACGAACTGAATTTTAAAGAGCTTAACAGAAACCGAAAGAGGGCATCAAGCACAACATTTTGAAACACAAACAAAATGCAAGTTGCCCAAAACAAAATTATGAAAATGATGGTTAATCGACTATGACTTAGAGCCCATTTCTATTAAATGAAATCACATTATCGAAATAAAATTTCGCTAGATGATTTTGGTCCGAAAACATGTTAATTAAGGAATTATGTAGATCCTAATAAAACCTGAATTAACGGAGGATAACTTATTTGCCCGCAGCTTAAGTAGTATATAAGAATGGTCTTAGGTTTCATCAACGGGTAGTATGTAGTATGTTTTCTATTGTATACTTGTACTTGTGAGGTTGTATTCGAATAAATACTAAATAAATATAAAAAAAAAAAAAAATTATTTTGTTATACTATGAAAACTTCCCTCAGATTTTATACTTAGTTTAAAAATTAAAATTAAAACCAGTTATTTTCGGTCTTTCATAATTTTTTTAATAAGAAATTTCAGGTTTATTTTACATACTATTTGCAAATCCTGTTGTTGCACATATCTTTGAGGCACGAGGCCTTAATTCACGAGATGTAACAGGTTTAAGCATATAAATATAAAGCGACTAAACTTTTTCTGAAAGGTCTTAGTTCAAAACTTCAAAGATGATTGCTTACACGTTTATTTTAGTTTGTGCTCTGTTTGGTCTTATTTCTTGCAATAATGGTTTAAAACAGTTTTTCCCTCAATCTGCTCCATTTACTGAACTTCCAAAAATTATAACTAATGAAAACAGATTGTACCCAGGAGGCGGTTTTTACTACGGGTATTATTAAACAAAATAATAAGAGGAAAACTCGAAATTACTTTGCGCTTTTTTTGCAGAACAAAATTAACAAACGGAGTAAATCACTATGCAGCTGGATATCTAAAAGATGTGAACGGAGCGAAGGTTCTAGCAATAGCAGGCAGTTATGCGTACACGAGTCCTGAAAATCGGTACGTCTACGTTGAGTACCTAGCTGATGAGAAGGGATTTGTTGCAACAAAAAACCAAGGTAAGTAACAAAAAATTACCAGGAAAATTCTATTAAAAATTATATCCTTTTTCACAGTTGATGTATCTATGCGCCCAACAACTCACGCTGAGCCCGCGCACTCTGCGGAAGCGGATCCGTCTATAGATCCAAAATGTATCCTGAGTTTGTGTGGTTATTAGTTCTTTATTATCTTGATATTACATTTTAAGTGTTGTATTTAATTTATAGTTAAAATTATTAATAATAAAAAAATAATACAAAATCGTTTAATATCAAACTTGATCTGTAGCCGTCGGAACCAAAAACACTTTTGAAAATGTTTACCAGTGAAGTGGAATAATTTACGTAAGCCAAATTCCACGCTGCTGAGTGTTTGAGCATCCCGAATTTCAGGTCCATTGATTCTGTAGTTCTGGAGATGTGCTGCGAACGGGTTGAGAGATAAGCAAAAGAGAAATGCACTTATAGCTTAACAATTTTTAAGGTTTGCTAAAAAATTCGGATATTTATTTTCAAGCGGTGGAGCAAACGCTGAAAGAATTCAAACCCAGTGACTATATCTGGGTTTCAAGTGCAAAAGCGGTGCAATCAATGTTCGTAATGAATTCTGATCTAGAGTTCATCGAACATTATCCGCGCCAAAACTGCTTTAAATATAAAAGCAAAAATCGCTTGCTGCTACCGAAAACGCTATCACGTTCCATGATGGAATGCTCAAGGAAGTTTTCGTGAGAGAGGTATAATATAAAAATGTATTTGACGAAATATAAAAAATGTTTGCCATATTTAATGTTGAATAATCCACAAAATTTTTACTGTGTAGTCCAAAAATTATATGTTTGAAATACAGTATCATATAATAGTCATTTCTGAGTTTATTATATATAATACATATAAAAACGGAAGTTCGTTTGATTTTTTGTTGCTCAATTACGCCTAAAAACTTGCATCGATATTTTCTATTTCTTGTCTTAAGATAGTACATATTCCAACTTAACATATAGGCGAATTGTTATCGGAAAATATATATAGGGTTTTAAAATGACGGATCCAAGATGACGATTGAGAATTTTAAATTTGAGGGGATTTGCATGAAAATTAGTATTTAGGGATTTTTTTCTGATTTCAAAACGTGAAGATAAGATCGTTTTGAGAAAAATTAAAGGATAGATGTGCATAAAGCTTAACGTTTGTATTGGTTTTAAATATGTAGGACCCCAAAAATTAAGTATCCCAAAGCCAGTACCATTGGGAATGCAAAATAATTAATCTAAACAGCAAAAATTGTTCTGTCTGTCTCTCTGTTTGCCGCTGAATTATAGCGAAGGCAGATTTTATAATTTATGATAAGTTTGTCCGCCATGTTGGACAAGCTATTTTGAATTTTTTAAATCTAACATTAGATTCGTAATCAGCGACTCCAAAAACCCCTTAATACTGGTTTTCACGAAAAAACTAATGTCTGAAAGAATATACATAATTTATTAAGGGAGCGTTCAAGTATTACGTAACGCATTTTTTGTAGATTTTAGGCCCTCCCTCCCCTCCATGTAACGCATCGTAACGTTTTTCTGTACCGTTTTTCTGTTGTTCCAATACCCCTCCCGCCCCTGTAACGCACCGTAACGTTTTACAAGACCCCCCCGCCCCTCAAATTGCGTTACGTAATACTTGAACGTTCCCTAATGCTAGGGGTTGTTTACCCTCTTGAGGAGCTTTTTTACGAAAACCCTAAAACACATCAACTTTATTTTTCAAAATCGTATGTAAAAAAAATATTTGTCAATGATTTTTAACTAAAACTGTTATTTTTGTGATGCAAAAATATTAAAAAAAAAAATCGTTTTCCTGCAATAAAAAATAAGGGTTGCCACCTGCGTAAACCGGATCACTTACAAAAGGTTAGTATATTTATGAGACATAATTTTCATTTTGTTCATCCCAAAAAATTCATTAGAACTTGAAATATTTAGGAAAAACAGTTTTTGGGGGTAAACTCTAGGGGTAGTTTTAACCCCCTAAATGTGCGTATCCGCAGATAAAAAAAAATACGTGTCTCTTATTTTTCGATACTCTATAACATATTTCAATTTCATCAAATCGGTGAGACACACCTGAGAACATTTCCTTGCTACTATGCATAGCTGCGATTAAGGGGACTGTCCGATTTTTTTGCTTCAAAAAATCGATTTTTTTTTCGCTTAATCAATAGTTTATACTTTTAAAAATAACTTGTAAAAATTTGGAACCGATATCTTGAGCGGTTCAAAAGTGACTGGTCATTTAAGAGGCGTGCCTCCCGTCGAGCGGCCGTCTGAGTCGATGAGCCGGAGAGCAGGTGCGAGCTATGAAACGCGTGTGAATAGCGTTCGGATTTGTGGCCTTGAATTGATGAATGAAATATAAGGAGGTAGGTATTTTTGATGTTTCTTTGTTCATCTTTTCCTTAGGAGGGGATTTGGGGGACCACTTTCTTCGTGAGAAAATACACTTTTTTCTAGCCAAAATGAACTTTAAACTTTGACAGTGAATTTCTCCGTTCGTCGGAATTGATGGCGGTTGCGCTTATTAAAAGAAAACGGCTCATGATTTTATCTTGAAACTTGGCACACTTATTATTATACATTTATTTATTTATTTATTTACAAACTCGACATACAATGTCTGTACAAAGAAGAAACATTTCAAAGTTGATGGCAGTTCCTAAGCCGACTTCTCAGACTGGATGGCGAGATATTGAAATCAATAAGATCACAATGTTTATTCACTAGAGACGCTATTAAAGTAATAGGCTCGTGCAGACCATAATTAGTCCGATGCTGAGGGACACGCAACAAAGAGTGAAACCTGAGGCCACGTATAGGCGCACAAAGGTTAAGCATAATATATACGCCCGTTGTGGTAGAAAGGTTAAGCATAATATATACGCCCGTTGTGGTAGAATCACATTTTTTTTTTTTTATTTTCAAAGTTATTGCCAAAAAACTAAAAAAAAAACGACCTTTTTTTTCAAGTGTCCGCCATTTTGTATTTTTTTTTCCATTTTAAAAACTTTCCCTATCACAATGGGCTCAATAGTGTAAATTTTTAATAAATTAATGAATTTTTCATTTTAGTTTACCTGAGGCAAAAAGACTCGCGCAACCAACGGACGAAGCGGAACTTTGAAGAGCTGGAGGGGGGGGGGGTTCTTGGTTCCGGAGTGACTCAACAAAATTCTCTAATGTAGTCGAAGGATCAATAAAATGTTTAAAAAAAAAATCGTTGTCATACCTTCAGTAGTTTTCTTGAAAAAAAATCATTAAAATGACATATTTTTTGGCTTAAAAAATCGGACAGTCCCCTTAAAAAAAATCTTGACCATACGGCATACTGCTTTTGTCTCTCTCTAAGTTGATGAGATTCACTATCATACTTTTTTTATTTCACGCCTATTTGGCTATTACTACATCTATATTTTTCAGAGTTCTAGACTGAACGTTTCAGAAGTTGTGACTGACACTGGACACATAAACGAACAGACCGGACGGTCCGACAAACATAAAAACCGACAACAAGATTCATCATCTCACTTCATCGAGGTGATTTCTTATTGCTATTGGTTGTCTACTCTATTGAAGTGCCATAATGGGCGAATATTCCATAATAAGAGTGCATAGATTTAATGAAAAAGCATCATAAATTCTAGAAGCCCCATTGAAATTGAAGACTTTATTTTCATCCAAATCAATCTGAATATTCATGGATCTAAAGAGTACCTTCACGTGTGAAAATTCACAATATATGTATATGAAATTTTCAATGTTTTTATTTATACTATGTATATGTCATTCCTCTTACAATATATTTCTGTCCATATTATGCGACCGTTTCATATTTCTCAAAAACACTACGGATCGCGTTCAGCCGCCGTCATACTGTGCGGCCGTGGTGTGGCCAAGATGCAGCTAAAAGTCCCCAATCCTGTTCGTAAAGTCCTTAAAACTTCCTTAAATAAAAAAGAAAATCAGTTTTCCCAGTTCTATAATCATTTATTCACTGTTTTATTTTTAAGACTAAGTGGACATTCGTTTGTGTAGTAAAAAATGTAAACAAAAGCATCAGCCATAAACTTGTTAATAAAGCTAAAGTAAAAATAAAGTTTGTATAATAAAAAGTGCCCAATTCTGCAGCATTTTTGTGTGTGAAAATAAAAAAAAAAAAAAATTCCCAGAAAGTTAAGTGAGAGTTGAGAGTCCCTAAACACAGTGTTGTCGTCATCAGTGGTCTTCGCATTTGTAAAATAAATGGGTCATTTCAAGAATTTTAAAATCTTCCAAGAATCCATTCAGCGACCTTTATCACGCCCGACAATTGGCTTTGTAACTGTCGTAAACACGTTTACACTACTTTTCCTCACAAAATTTATTCCCTCGAGAGTTTTGGCATTAATTTCGTCCTCAAAATGAATCCGAGAGTATCCTTCAGCTTCGCAGCGTTAGGCTGTGATAAGGACGGGGCGGACAAAACTCCCCTAGGATGAAAATGTTTACAGCATCAGATTTCTTCGTTTTGAATTCGGCAAATGGAAACATTTTTATGAGTCGAGGACGCATATAAATTCGTATCTTACGTTTTGTTGGGTCATAATAAGTTAAGCTGGATACTCTGGGACTCATTCAAAATGACACACTGATGCACTGGCATTATGAAAGCAGTGAAAGCCGTGTGCTGCTTAGTCCTCAGACTGCTTAATGGGGGCTTCTAAATTGCGCTATAATTCTTCAGACATTATTAAATTCAGCAGTGGGAAGGATGATTTTCAGTAGCGTGTCAGGAAAATTAATGCAGCTGTTGCTCTGCTCCAACGTCGCAATAACTTAGTAACATGTGTCGCCGAATGCTAATAACATCCACCAATTCCAGATGGACAAATAAATGAGCCGGTAAATTTTCAGCAATATACGAATTTTCACAGTCAGTCGGAGGCACCATTGTCATTTTGGGACTGTGCAGGTCCTCCCGATAATCCTGTGGGACCCAGTAATGCGTACAATCTAGGCAGTCATATTGTTGTAATAATCCTGGCATTTAAGATCCCCATTGGTTGCAGCTGCCATCAATTGGCTGTTTACTGACTGAGAACATCAAATTAAGCGTCCATTTATATGGAAAATCCTATTATGGTGAGGATTAATCCATAGTAGCCACTATCCGAATGATTAAATCCCAAATCCCAGATTCAGCTGGAGCTTTGTGCAAACGATTGCTACTGACCCAGAGGGAAACTTTGGGGCTGTTATCGCTTAGAGAACAATGTTGGTCTGTAGCATATGTATGCATAAGGTATGTGTGGTATCGTAAAATAATGCATGCATTACCCAATTCCTAAAATTTAATGGTGCTTCTGAAATTGCTGCATTCAACATTGAAATGCTGTTCTCAGTAAAGAAATAAACTCAACTATATGAGCCCAGCATATCACATCTGTGGATAGAGAATTTTGCAGAAATTACAGTCACTATTTGGAAATATATGAGAACTAGTTTATAGTTGATTCATAGCACAACGTGAGGAGAAATTTGCAAGTTCTGATACAACTTGATCAATTTGGGGTGAAACCATGGAGCTGCTTTGGGTTAAATCAGCACTCAAAATACAAAGCTACAAAGTGCTAAACAATTTCAAACTATGTATTGGCATGCAGTCTGGAGGCAGCTTAATCGAAACAGCAGATACGAACCAAAGACCAACGTAATGAATTCGACCAAATTTAATCACATAAAAGCAACAGGAATTCTAAAGTGTGGCTAAAGGATTAAACATTTAAAAATCGCCTTCATTACAAACAAAAGCTTTTAATACTCACATACAAATTACATTGATTCATAGATAAAGATCACCTGTAAAAGTTTTGATTATATTGTCCACTATAATATCTTTCTATTCTAATAGAGCCAAACTAATTTAAAATTTACTACTATCCGAATAGAAGCTTTTCTTACATGATCTGATATGTTCCATTATTTTTATGTACTGTATGTTGTTAGATACAATTCCTAACTGCTGTATTAAAAAGTATCTCAAATTAACTTCAGTATATCTAACATTTATTTTTAATTTATGCTTTACACTACACTAATTTTTTAATGAACGTAAAGAAGTTTAAACAATCTCAAGCGTATTTTAATTAAAGCGTTTTTTAACTAAAAGGCTGTATTTAATGGCGGACATCGAAATCATTGAAGATAAAGTAAAATCTTATGTTAAGTGTGAATATAACACCAACCTATTGATTCGGCAACTTTCCTCGATTAGATAATAACTATAGGATAGGTAGCATAAGGTTAGTATAATGTAGTGTATCATTACGTTTTTATATAAATTTTTTAAGAAGTTATGCATCATAAGCTCATCTAATATGTTAAGAAAAGTTGTAAAATAGCTGAACTATTAAATCGCAATATTTACTCTGTAAAATAAATACATATATAACATGATATCCCAAATAAATAAACACTAACAAAGAAAAAATATTGTATGTACCGTAAATTGATAAGAATTCCAATAACTAGAAAAACACTAATTAGTCACATTGTGCACATTACTACAATAGGATAAACATTTCTAATTATGAAAATGGCTCCATTATTATTTTAATAATAAATAAAATATAAGCATAAATAGGAGAAACTTCATTGTGTAAGCCCTAATTTAAATAAATGAGTGTTACTTTGAAAATTAAAAATTGAAACCTATTATATTAACGTATAATTCCATATCAAATCAATAGGGCATCTAGTTTATATAAATTGAATGTTACCAAAATAATGTGAAATCTCATGAATTTGACAAGATTTCTATTAAAAAGGATTCGATGTTCCATAATAAGTCTGTCTGGTAACTTTTGGGTAAAAATTTCTTGAGTAAAAATCTGGTAAAAAGTTTCATATGGTAGTGGGGAGAAACATCAAAAGTTAACAGACGACTTCAGGTAAAAATTGGGTACACCTTCAAAATCTTACTTGTGTATGTAAATTGTTAATCGTGATCACGATGTTAGATGGAAAACATGGATTTATTTAATATTTTTGAAGATTTTGAAAAATTTTTTATTTTATTTACTTAAACAATTTTTCAATAACTTCTTCTTCTATCTGAATCGCAACGCAAAATTGAAACACACAAATGACAGATAACACAGTGACAAGCAATCGGTGATTTTACCCAAAACTCGGTCTCCGCAACGTGGGTAAAATCTGGTAAAATTGTGTAAGAGGA
The DNA here is from genome assembly GCA_949715965.1 of Dysmachus trigonus. NCBI lineage: Eukaryota > Metazoa > Arthropoda > Insecta > Diptera > Asilidae > Dysmachus > Dysmachus trigonus. Next base: position 64,235,472 of record OX454322.1, on the reverse strand, counting down.
GAAGTACTGTCAAGAGCTCAGTTTTTCCCCTCCGTGAGGTTAACAGACACTTTCAGGTAAAAATTTTACCCGCGTTTAAAAACTTTATAAAATCTGGTAAAAAGTTTCATATGGTAGTGGGGATAAACATCAAAAGTTACCAGACGACTTCAAGTAAAAATTGGGTAAATCTTACTTGTATATGTAAATTGTTAAACGTGATCAAGATGTTAGAGGGACAACTTATGGATTTATTTAAAGTTTCTGAAGATTTTGAAATATGATTTTTATTTATTTAAACAATTTTTCAATAACTTCTTCGTCTATCTGAATCGCAACGAAAAATTGAAACACACAAATGACAGATTACTGAGTGACAAGCAATCGGTGATTTTACCCAAATTTACTCGGTCTCCGCAGCGTGGGTAAATCTGGTAAAAATTGTGTAAGAGGGGAAGTGCTGTCAAGAGCTAAATTTTTCCCCTCCGTGAGGTTAACAGACACCTTCGGGTAAAAATTTTACCCGCAAGTAAAAACTTTATAGTTACCAGACAGACCTATAATGTTGTATCTTATTACATAACTTTAATGTGACAGCATTTTAAACCAAAATGGAACATTGAAACAAGTTTGTGCTATTTTGTCTTGTGTCATACCATAAAAGACTTCAATTTGTACGTCCTCAATTTATCATTTTAACTTAAATAGGTTTATATTAAAAACTAATAAAACGACATATGTATGTATTATGTTAATGTTGAGATTTTATAAATTGTATACGATAAATAATTAATATAAATATATGTATGAACTATTACTCATTGATAGGATAAATCCTATTGATTAATTTTGAGTGATTTTTCTCTGAGTGTATTTATGTATATTATAACCATAAACAATTTTTTAATTTTTTGAATAGAATACCAAATTACCTTGACTTAGGCCTGGTACACACTAGGCGTTTTTCAACGCGCGCTTTGGTAATGCGCGTTTTCAGAACTATGAAGAAGCGCGCGTTTGAATGTGTACAGCGTAATGGGACTTCATAGTTCTTAAAACGCGCGTTACCAAAGCGCGCGTTGAAAAACGCCTAGTGTGTACCAGGCCTTATGGTATAGAACTTTGCGTCAAAAAAATAATGCAATAATTTTTCACTTCAAAATTTGAAGTTTGGAGGGGTATAAATCATGGCAATTTGATGTGTTTTTCGCAATTGGATCCAAATCAAATAATGAAAGAAACTTATACCTACATGACGGCTTGAGAGATCGAATCAAGATTCGATTGAGTTTTCGATCCGCGTATTGGACTACTTCGGATTTAGGTGATCGAATCGAAAGCGAATCCAATGAGGATTAAAGTGGCATCAGATGTGGTAAAATATAATATGCAAAGATCGAAAGGCATTCAGAAAAATTAATATTATGGTAAATACTTGTTGGTAGTTTTATTTATTTATTACAAAGAGAAATAATAATAATAATAATGAAGATGCAGTATTGATTCATCATTCGCGTTAGTGGCTGTTATTTCGACTCGGTCCAGCCAGCTAAGCGATTCAATCCAATCTGTGTATACTGTATATATTGGATTGAACCCAGACTCAATCTAGATTTGATCCTCTATGTGTACGTGGTATATGATATGGGTAATGTGTAAAATTGTAAAATGTTCAGAAACTGGGTCTCTAAATAGGGCAATAAGTTTTTTGTAATCATAGATTTTTCTTATAATAACTTCTTCACTAACAAAATCTAGATGCTTTATTTTTGATTTTCAACTGACATAAAATTAAATTTAAATCCTGCTTCTAGCTTCTTATCCTTTTGCTGATAGATCAGAATGGCTGAGTATTAATATTTCGTTTAAAAGTCTATTGTGTGCTTAGTCAATAGGTCCTTTCACTTGTGCGTCTTTAAATCAATCCTTTCTAAAAGTAAAAAAAACAACAAAAACAACCTGCAATATCGTTCGTAAATACGTAGGACTCTGTAAAAGTAGTAAAAGCAGCCGTAAAACTGTTGCCGGTCCCCATCAACTGAATTTTGCTACAATAAATCAATCATAAAATCCTTCTAGGACATCTGTAAGTAACGAGACCTGCATCATTTTCTGGGCGAGTACGAGCCCTATGAACTGAATGGGGCCAGGGACGACAGTGCTCCGTCGAGAAACATAAAATAGCGATGCCATGACGAAATAGCAGAAACAAAAATGCTCTGGTAACCAGACGACCAGGCTGGCAGAAACAGGATCGAATCCTTCCTCCATGACCAAGTACTGCATGGAGATGGAGCCTGGAAAAACCAACTCACCAGGAATGGAATGGAGGGATAACAATCTTTCAACCGGGACGATAATATTCTTTCGCATCTGGACTCGGTTCGTGTTCATATTCCGCAAACTCGAATGTGCTTCGTAAAGGACGTGAGCCTGTTATTTTTTGAATAGAGGCTCATTCGGTTCGGCGTCTTGTTCTCCAGGTCCCTCGAAAAGCTGAAAGTGAAAGGAATTCTCGGGGCTATTTATTCCACTCCTTTAGGACTATTGTTCGAACACAACATACATACATAAACATTTCGGCTAGGTAAACATGCATGGGAATAACTTCTTGCTCGATCGATTTTTGTGACTATGCTCCGCATTTGGAGTGTTTGAGGGGACGTGCTCAACATTTTAGTTACTTCCTTTCCTTTACCCAGCAAAGATATCACCCACCTCAGACCTTCTGCATCCAGCTACCGTACGACAGTATTGTAGTATCTGATCATTCTAATAGGGTAATACTGAATCTCATGTTTATATCCATTTTGAATGACTTCGGAGAATTGCAAGAGCTCCCTGGGCGGATTTATGAGAATTCTATAAATTTCCCTCTTCTACCGAACGAAATGGCCCACGGCGGCTGCGGTTTGGGGGGCTTATACTTAATGGGCTCTGGAACTTAATGCAAAAAATGCACAATATATTACGACGGAGAGACCACTGGAATTTTAATAAAAATTCTGGAGATAATTTGTGCGCATCGATTGTTCTGGATTTTTATGACCTGTACGACGACAATGAAAGTGACTCGAATCTGGTGCCGGAAATTTTCCCCCAAGATAGGGAGTGACAGGACATTTTTATGAGTATCTTATAGACCAGGAGTGCTGCCGGGTCATAAAATTAAAGAAAATTGCTCCCCTGTTAATGGCTTTAGCGTGGAGTCCTTAAAATAGGATAAAGTTGATGTTAGCGTATCCGAAGGCTGTATTTTAGAAAATTAATATTGCTAACGTAGACATTAACTCCAAATAGGTCTTGCATCTGAAAAGTCTTTGATGGCTTTTTTAAGAGCTTTTAGCGTCGCGAAAAAAGTACTCAACACTCTACTAGCATCAGCTGCGTTATCCTTTATAACATGAGGGTTATAAAAACATTTTTTTAGTATTATTATCACTTTATCAATAAAATTATAATGCTATTATTCTAGTCCATTACTTAGTAAAGAATTTACGTGAAAATCGTAATACTTTAAATAAAATACAAAATATTTTTTTATATGTAATGTTCTTGCGGATGAATTGAATTTCATTATGTAATTATCTGGATACCACTTTAATTTTCGGGCACTAAAAAAAAGATTTAGTTCTCTCTAGCTTTTTTTCACCAAAGAACTTTAAATAGTTTCGTAATAAGAGTTACCTTAGCTAAAGGTCTAAAAAGCCATTAACAGCGCCAACAGAATCTTAAAGAATTTTATGGGTCTCAAAATATGAATTCGGCATTCATCAATTATTTATAATACTACAATAATACAGGGTGTCCGGGAAGTAGTGCGCCAAAATTAAGGGGATGGTAGCTTGGGTCATGACCTGCCAGAATATCAAAATATGACCTTAGTGAAAACCTCACCGTTTTCGAGATATTTGGGTTTTTATGAAAAATTAAATTTGATTTAAAGTGAACATGGAAATATCTTGTTATTCATGAATAAAATGCGTGATTCTGAAATCTGCATTAATTAAGCAATTTTTTGAATTGCTTTCCCATCACTGCCTAGTACATTTTTTTTTCACCAGTTAAGGTCAAAGTAGAGTCAAATAATTTTAAACAGCAAAAAAAATTTTTTATTATTTTTCTTCTCGACGGTCTTGAGTTAGTAATAAAAAATTACATGCTTACAAGGTAGGGCAACATATCTAGAATATTTTAGCAAAACAAAAATTAGAACATGTCTTTTTATGTGCACCAACTAGTCAATAATCTCAAATTTAATTTTTCATAAAAACCCAAATATCTCGAAAACGGTGAGGTTTTCACTAAGGTCATATTTTGATATTCTGGCAGGTCATGACCCAAGCTAACATCCCCTTAATTTTGGCGCACTACTTCCCGGACACCCTGTATATATTCATAATTTACAATTACTAAAAAAGTGAAAGGAAAATCGGCCTCCTGACTTCTGCCAATTATTTACTTAGCAGGTGATATCAAATTATATTTACCACCTATTTAATAGATGTTTTTTTCCACAAAATTAGATGAACTAAATACGTATAAAAATATTTCTATAAACAAACATAAATATACATTACATTATTCAACATCAATTTAGGTGCCGGGAAAATGACAGATCATTTCTACAGGATTTTTTCCGTAGATTACGTATTCAAAAACGAAAATGTTCAATGAAAACATGTTCCATTAAATGTTTAGAAAAATCTGCAGATAAGGGTTTCTTTTAAATCATATTTCGAACTCTTGAGAAAATTTGTTTTTCTAAATTATTATTCAAAAATGGCTAAAATACGGTCTTTTTCACTTAATAAGTCAATTTTTCTGGGGAAAGACAGCTAATTGAAGATTTTCGTTTTCGAATTTGTAATATATGGAAAAAATCCTATAGAAGTGAAGGATAACTTATTTGACACTAGAAAAACTTCTAATATTTGTTGGACAGTGTTGTATACCATAAACAAATTAGTAGGTTAAAAAATAACATTTTGAATTTCGTTGTGTTATCGAAATTTTTCGTTAATTCCTCCCAGTAAAATTAAAGTTTGAGTTCAAACAAATTCCAATCGAGTTGGTTTTCTGGAGACCTTTATTTTGAAGCATATCCCGAAAAGTACTTTTAATTTGAACTGTAGGTTTTTTTTTATGGGGTGAAAGGGGGTGCATTCCTGTTTTTTTCCAAACATCTTGAAAATTATCAAAATTGTATATTAGTTTATAAATGGTTCAAATTAAGCGTACTTTTCAGGATATGCCTAGAACATCAAAACAAACGTTTCCACAAAAATCCAGCTTGGTCGGAATTTTCGAGGGTATTAATGTTCGTTCAACTATTCCATAAAATCATATTAACAAATTTTAAAAATCCCCGTACTTATAAAGTTAGGTGACGATTGGAAAGATGAAATAAAATATTGAATTATTTTCAATTTTCGCTAAAAACCACTAAACAGTGTACTAATTATAAGTTATGAGTTATATAAGTCCCATTAATGTTACATCATTTTACGACCACATTCTAAACATTAAAACAATAGAATAAACAAAAAATAACTATTCTGCACTAGTTTTAATTAAAACAGCAATAACCGACTTTTAGTGTTTACCGGTGAAGTTTAAATAAATGTAAAAGGTATAAGAATATTTCTATTGATTTTATATATCTACGTGGGAAATAAATTCTATTAGGATTATCTCTTTACACAATAATTATATTAGTGAGGAACATGTCTACCCAAATGAAAATTATTTAAATTATGGTATTATTATTATCGCATAATGGTAAAACTCCATAATAAAATAAAAATACTTCAAAAGCCATTTAAATTACTTAGATGTAAAGACGCAAATTGAAAACAATTTCCTGAAAAATGCCAAAGTTGAACAGCCTCAGCTTGGGGCAGATGTAAATTACACTGGCAGAATTATGCGTAATGAGGACAATAACCTTAGACTTAAAAATAGCCAAGAAAGGTCGACAAAAATAACAGTTGCACGCAATTGGTAGTTTAATGGTTGGGCACCTGTAGAGAGTTTTAGAAATGGCGGTTTCAGCGAATAAATTATTCTCTTGGACGGTAATCTACAAGGAATATTAGTATTATATGTAGCAATGAAGTAATTTTTCATATTATTTGAATAGTTCCGAATATTATCGCGTATAAACCAATACAAATTTAATGTACTTTGTTGATTTTTATTCAAATGATTAAAATGATTTCATAAAAAAATGTGAAATTTGTGTTTTTAAAAAAGAACAATTTTTATTTTTATCGTCAATCACTGTCTATAACTTTTTGGCATTTTTCTGGCAATAGATCGATTCTGGTTCTGAAAAATTTGAATATATTTCGAAGTTATCTAATCTTCGACCAGTTGTTCTATTTCTTTATAAGAGTGAAAGCCAAGCGCTTCCAATGTATCTTTAATCGATTTCGTAACATGTGGTCGAACGTTATCGTGCAAAAAAATCACCACATTGTATCTTTCGGCATATTCAGGACGTTTTCGCTTTGATGCTCGGTTTAATGCGATTAATTGTTTTTTTTATAAAGGTCGCTTATCAGATTTTAGCAATTCATATAATAATTTGCCTTTTTGATACCATACAGCATAACTTTTGCAGCATGAATATATCATTTTGTTGTCGATGTTGACGTTGATGGTAGTGGTTCACCTCTTTTTCCATATACCCTTTTAATGTTTAGAATGATCAAAATAGATAAATTTTTCCTTTTCTGTCTTTGAAGCAAGTTTTCACAAGTCATCAAACGTCTTTCAATACGTTTTTCTGTCTGTGTTTTATCTTGTGGTATATATTTTCCTTCTTGCTGACTAACTTCCATGGCTCGTAGCCGTTTACCTATATCCACTCGACCGACTTTTAATGCTGTTGTTTTTGGGTTTGACTCGAAGCTTCATCCAATCAATGAAATCAATATTCATATGTTAAAATCGACAGAGTTTGTTCATCGTAATTTTTCACAAAGAAGCGATGACTTTCACCGGAACTTTTATTTTAATTAAAGTATAAAAGTATCACCTCCCGTAAATATTGCTTTGTTGGAATGTAATTGTTTATTTTTACTTCTATTCAAAAGGACTAATCACACTTTATAGGTTATAACAAGCACTTTAACTTGACATAGATTGTATTAACGAAAACATGACTAATCATTAGTTACATTAGAAAATTACGTTACACGCTTAATATTCGGATCAAACATAACTTCTAGTTGATAGTTATCACAGAAATATTGAAATTATAGCGCGACATGTAACCTGGATAAACAATATTATCTGGAATATACGAGCTGTATAGAGATGTTCCAGATATACCTAAAAATGCTACGTTCTTCTTTAGGAGCGATTTTTCACTCATTTAAAAATTTAACGTCCAAAATCCTCCGTAGCGTGACATAAAACTGGCCCAATTTAAAATCCCTAAATATCCCTAAAGATGTAATCAAGAAGCTCATCCAGCCCAATAAATTAAGCGGCAACGACATAACGTTAAGGGCAAAGCCCACCTGAAGGAGGATATTAAGCGAAATTTATTTTGTCGCTTCGCTGTTAACACACCCGAGATGATTATTTTGCAGATTTCAAGGCGGGGAGCATTAATTATGAAAATATTTACCTGGCAATTTTCACCACAATTAAGTCCTCTGCGCTCTAATCAAAATTTTACTGAGCGCACAGTAGCGAGATAGAATTAAGATGGGGCTAAATGGCGTGGTTGACCTATTCTAATGTGTTCTATCGTCTAAACCTTGGATACCTTTAATAAAAAACCAAAAAAAAAAAATTCATTCAAAATTACGGCGTGAATCAAGAGATGCTGCAAAGTTATATAGGATGGATATAAAAACGGCTCTCTGTTTCCCACTTTAGTAAATTTAAACCTTAATTAAACGGCCACTCATCTCGTCCCCTAATCCTGGTCAGCCTTCAGAGAGACTTTAGCTAAAAAAATGGGGCCAGGCCAGGCATTTGGACCATACCACCGACTAACTAATGAAGAAAGGGGAACGAAATGAATTCTTTTTCGTATACCTAAGCACACCTGGAGACCATTAGGGCTGAGATTAAAAAAAAAAAAGTGCAGTAGGGGGTATTTTCAACGCTTTAATCGCTCTCCTTGTTAAATAAGCTTGTCTTCTTGCCCTAGCCCTTAGAAGGCTGTTTGCTTCTTGTCTTGTCGTTGGGAATTTCTTAAATGCTCCAGCTCGTGGCTTAATAGAGGGGATGGAATAGCCCTCTCCAGGATCATTGTGGACCGTTGAAAATTCTTCGAGCCATAGAGGACATTTTAAGGAGGATGTCTCAACTGCTACGTGGACATTGTCGTCCATCTGGTCTAGACTGGTTTCTTTAAAAGCATCCCATTTCGAGGATGGCAAATGTGTTTTTCATTTAGTGGACGTCTACTTCTGGTGTGTTCACACCGAGAACAAAGTTCAAACTTCCACTGTACTAAGACCTCCTGTCTTTTCAAATATTTGTCCTTCTTAAGATGCTTGCTGGAGCAACTGCCTTGGAACCAATGGCTACTGACGTGACGTATCCTTCGTCGAACAGATGGCCAGTGAGATAAAAGTGATAAACATAATTCGTGTTCAAGACATTATTGAAACCCAGTGGAAGAATATTTCCTCAGCAGCTGATAAGGTAAGACGGGCAGGCGGCGGGATTTATTTACTTATGTACTTTTCTCTGGGAGACGATACCGCAGCAAGGAATCTCATTCGATTCAAGAAGGTGTGTTCACCTTGGGGAAAGGAAGAAATTGCTGTAATTCATTGCTGTCACCGCAGGGCATTAATTCGAAATGCCGCGGCTTAATTCGAATTTGTCCTGAAAATGTGCTACACATTAACTGACGCACATATGTGCCATACATATGTTAGAATTCAAGGAATTTCTACATGTGAATGGAATGCTTCACGTAATGAAAGAGTTCGAGACAAAAATGTTAGACATGTGAAAATGTAGGTGTGTAGTATGTTCCCTAAGGTATACAATATCTTCATACATAAATATATAAACTGCTTAAAGTATTTAAAGTAAAAGTCATATATTTGATGTTCTCTTTTTCTGAATATCTCACTATTTCTGAATAAGACATTATTTCACCAAACTATTTCTATTCGAACATTATCAAATTGGCTGTTAAAATTAATATATACTATATGTTAAAGTTCCATCCACTAAGAAAACTTAACAACTTTTTCCTAAATCAAATGTCAAGTGAATTAGTCGTATATAGTCTGTTCTTTTCATTCATTAACAGGAAGAATCAATATGTACATACTCAGTACAGTGAATGCAACAGGTTAAGATGAAGAGCTTTTTTTTTCTGTATCAAGCATTTGGTCCGGTGTGCCGCAAGGTTCAATACTTGAGCCGCTATATTTTAGTATATAGCTTTATAAAAGTGTTGTTTTTACAAAGAAAAAGTAAGTGTTACGATTTAAGCAGTTTATGTTTGTATTTATGTTCATCTGTTCCCTCGTAACTCGTATAATTCCTAAACTGCTCATCACATTTAAACAAATGAGGTTTTATTAGCTTCGTCTTAGTGTTTAATAAATTTTTAATAAAAACTAGACAAATGTATCGAGTTTTTTATCTAATAAAAGGTATGTATAAAGAAATGCATCATTCCTCCGTGACAGTTAAACTCGTTTTGAATAAAAATTGATGTTGAAATTTTCCCTAATTTACAAACTTCATAGTTGCAGACCTGAGATATGAGATATGAGTTAAATAAAAATATAGTTAAAAACTAGAAACTGACTACGACTCTAAATGCTTTTTACAAAATGTTTGAACAAGACTTTACTGTCTCTTGTTAGCTTCTACATTCACTAATGAATTAAGGAATCGGTAATTGCAAAGCCACGTCACGTCACAAGTCCTATGTCAAACAAACAAGAATAACTAATGTACGGACAGATATGGTAAAATCGAGCGGCAAAAAATTCGATATTAAAACCAGACGGTAATTAGGTACCAAAAAGGTAAGGGAATTTCACGGTTATGCTTTTCTCTGATACGCTTTTTTTCGGCAATGCCGGGATAGGGCTTAATTAGTTCTGAATAAAAAATGACAAGCTTTCCTTTAAATTTTACTTTAATATTTATTGTATGTATTTGTGGCGCATTATATAAATACAAATAACACTCTACTCTATTATATTATAATGTGATGCGCTGTGAAAGGCAAAATTAAATTCGAATATGAAGTCTTGTGATGTAATCTACATACATGTTTGTCCTCTATGTATTGTATACCTTACAACATATAATCCTCTCTCAAGCATGGAAAGTTTCTCAATGCTTGAGTTGCATTCAGTTCGTCTAGAGTTAATACCCACCTTTGAGTAGACATCGATATCACCTACTTGTAATGGAATTTCCGCCTGAAACAACCATCTTCTCTAAAGCCCCCCGGCGGGAGTGTCTCGAATGGAGCCACAGATACGTGCGAAGTAACATACCTTTATATGTAGGTATGTTCATCCTCCATCAGGCGTTGAACCATCTGTAAGAAGAAATAACCTTCAAAGGCTAAGGGAATCGCATTAGAATAAAAATGAGAGAAGCTACCGACCATGTCTGATGCTCATCCTACTCCTGGAATGGACCTCAAATGCTTCAGATTGCCTTTTTTTCACATGGGCAGAGACTTTGTAAAACTCGATATAATTCATATGATAATTAATTTTCCAGGCGAATAGCCAGGGGGGGAGTATGATTAAATAAGGTGTTGGCACGAAATGCCTTAACAGCGACTGGTTATCTAGGTCAAGTTTCGGTGAACACCATAGATATGGTAATTCAATAAATATACATAGTTGCCCGTCCGCGGGTAGTCAGCTGGTGATATTTAAATCGCTTCCGCTCTACTGAAACATGTCAGCCAGGCAGGGATTGGGTCTTCTCGGTAAGGTCACTGAATAATCTCGTGACGGGCAGAGTCTCAGCGCAAGGGAATATTAAAATGTTCAAATATATACCCTAAAGGGTTTTATTTTGCCCAACAGAATCTGGTGGAATCCCTTTTGAGGGAGTCAGTAAACTGTGAGGGATGAATGCTGTCTCCGGCATTAGACAATTTATTGTTTGAACAAAATTAAAAGTGCAGTGTACTGTAAATCCGTGGGACCTAAACATTTTCAAGGGTTTATAAGTATTAAATAAAAAAAGTTTATTTTGATCCGAAAAAGAAAACTCATACCAAGATTCATTAAATTTAAAAAAATAATAATAATGTTTATTCCAATTCTATTCCAATGTAGTTGCAGACAATAAACAATAATTTTTAATAAAGAAACAGATGACGACTGAGATAATGAAGATATTTTCTCTTTTATTTAAAGCTTGGTAATGGTTTCGTGAAAGTATCGCATGTTTTTTTTTCATTGCTTCTCAGCAAGTAAAGTCAAAGTATGATACCTAAAAACATATATTCATTATCAAATACATTAAATCGAATACTTCACAAAGAAGAGACAATTTATCTTAAGCAGCCTATACACTGGTCAGTTTTTCGTCCGACAAGGTCCTTCCGACTTTTGGATAAATTTACCATACACTTCGGTCGGTTATATGCCTATTATTATTATAGTTACAAGAAGAAGCTATTATATTATAGTTAGAAGAAAAGGATGTGAAAAAAAGAAAAATTATTTAGAGGAAGGAATGACTAAAGAAAGATTTTCCTACACTAATTTAATAAAGGAACCTGATGATTATAAGAACTTTCTTAGGATTAATTTGACTACTTATGTATGAAGAACTATTGGAGATGATTTCACCAATAATAAAGAAACACGACACTTAAATGAGAAATTCTATTTCTCCAAATGAACGACTTTCAACAACGCTTAATTTTTTTAGCATCTGGTCAAAATTTCGGGAACTTAAAGTTTTATGTATTGCACCTTAAATTATAGGAGGACTTTACGCAGTTTTCTATAGTTTACAATAAATACAAATGTTAAATTTGTGGAAATCGCTATTGTTCTTTAATATTAATTCTTTCTGATGTTCACTGCTCGAAAATCAGATTGAACTGACGGAAATCTGTCCGACAACAACAAACTCTCTTTATCAAAATTTTTGTGAAAATCCCATTAAGTCTAAAATTTTCCATTAAAATTAGCAAAAATCGTTCGAAGGTATCAATGCCCTAATTTACATGGTAACTTTAGTATAAACCTAGAATTACTTGTTGAGTGCAAAAAAATAGCTCAGAGGAGAAAACATTTTAAATAATTATTTTCCAATATTTTTCGAGAATAAACAAATTTCTTTATATACTAAATAATTATTTGCTAAAACAAATTTGATATCTAAAAAAACAACAATATGTATTTTGGCCATTTCTATAAGCACAACATCACTGCATTTGTAGTAAATATTTTTATTACAAAGTCAAAATTATTTTCTAATAATTAGGCATTTACAGACCAGTATTTTCGGCAAAAACATTGTTTGGAGCTAAAGTCATATATGGACCATAATTATAAGTAATAATAATTACATATAATCAATAAAAAATAAATTATATTAAAAAAATACCATAAATATCGCCATCTATTTCTAGTTGAAAGTAATTACAAATGTAGTAAAAATGATCAGATTAATAGTTACGCATTTATCAACAATATTCGTAGTCAGTCAGCTTGTTTAATACTACTATATTTATAGTCAATTAGACAGTTACCAGAAATAACAATACTATGTAGTTGGTTAAATATTTGTAGTAAAAAGTTTGTTTAACATTACTTTATTTACAGTCAATTCGAAAGTTTATTGTTGGGAACTTTTGAACTATATGGATATAATCAATACTGTATAGTTAAAATTAACTAAATGTAACTATTTTTTGTAGTTATTCTAGAATAAACCAAAAACATAGTTCTAAAATAGTCATTTTTTACTATACATTTCTCTGGGTGTAGCCCGAACGAAGACATGTGTAGCGTTCAAAACTGGGTGTAGTGTTCAAACTTTTATTTGATTCATGTTGTGAGTTTCAACACTGTTTCGTTATTTTTAACAATTTTGCAAAAATACTTATTTTTTTTATCGAAAATGTTGAATGATAAAACATTTTTTATTTTTAAATTTATAATTGGTAAGAAACACCCTATTAAATACTTATTAATCACGAAGAAAAGCCATGAGTTAATTCAAAAATGAATTTTTATGTATACAGTGTTTTTGCCAAAATGCAGACGTTACTTGAATTGAGCAAAAAACATTATTTTCCCAAAAGCCGTTTACTATTCATAAAGTCAATCATGACTGACTTTTTTTTTCAAATTCCATAAATTTTGTTTTCATTGTCGTAATTTGTGGTTAAATGAACATTTATTTAAATGTAATTCTCGAAAACTTACTTCACTCACTTTATGTTAAGTTCCTCTTCCAGGCAACTGAATATTTACTCTTTTCCAGGAAAATGATCAGAGCTTCTGGGAGTCCATAAAATTCAATTCATTCCCCATCTTTAGAAATAGTGCCAATTCATGGATATGAATGAGAAAGTAAACTTCTCGTCCCAAATTGCTAGCATCTAGAAGCACTTGAAAGTGGTGACTGACCACTGCTAGTCCCCAGTCCTCATTACCTCAGCATTTTCAATGGAATATTTGTTTAGGTATTTCGCTGACCGAGAAAGTTCGGTTCAAGAACCTTAAGGGTGAAGCTACTCTCAGAATTGCCTGCTCCTCGAGATGCCCTTGAACTGCTCCTCGACGAGCTGAATGGATAAGTTAAATTGGTGAAATTCCAAAAAAGTTTTCGCTCAAGAAGTTCCTCGCATATTGACAAAATCTAGGGTGTGATTTCCAGGATACGAGCAGAGGATTTCAGAATAGTGAGCCACATGGGGCATATCAAGTGGTTCATTTCACGAGTTCATTTCCTGCGAAAAATAGCTTACACTTATTCATTTGAAGTGTGCAGACTAAAAGTATTATCTCTTCATGAAGGATAGATAGATACAAATCTCCGCCAGTACCATTCAACAATTAGAGCGGCAAATTATTTAAAACCAGGGCAACGAAGAAGTTTCCCAGAAAAGTAAAAGTTTTCCTGGAAATGCAAAGTAGAAGTCGAAGATATAGTCTAGCTCGAGATAGACCTTCGACTTATAGCAATGAATTCAGATTGCCCTATCTGTATCGTCAATTATTTTATTGCAACCAACTGCTTGCTCAGACAATAGACTATGAATTTAATTGTTTTCGGAATATATATCTTAACATAATCCTGGCCATTACTCAACCGGTCAGCTTAAGGGGATTTGTAAAGTGGATAGTAAAACGTGAGGGGATTATTTCTGTCTGATGAGATAACAAACAGAATTCGACAAAGGGCGAAGCGAACTGATCCTGAGAACATTTGCAATTCAATGTAAATTCTCTGTCGAGCTTACGAATATATCTGAAATATAAAAAATTTAATTCGACATCGGAGGACAATTTCTTATGATCCTTTTTCCTTCTTCCATCATGAAAACAACCTCCGACCATAGAAATTAGCTCATAAAATCTCTTTTATGCCCTTAAATGAAAGCGATATCTACCTTTTCGGCAATGGCGCATTTTCTGTAACCTTTAACAAATTACATCTTAAAGTTCTCGACAGAGAATAGCATGACGCAGTTTGTTTATACTACCGAAAAAGTTCATAACTTCTCAGCGGGTAGTACAATTTACATATTATGTCTGTTTTTAAGAAAAGCTCTGAATTTTGTCAGGTAAAAGAACGAAAATTTGCATTCATGTAGATAAGTTTTAAGTTATAATTTTATAGGGATGTTTAAATTTTTCCTTTATGGGAAAAGTAAAGTCTTTAATTATTTTCATTTGAAAATATTAACCTATGATTTTAATACGATGTTTCAAAAAATAATCAATCTTTAAAAACTGGTGGAACATTTTTATATTTTTATTAGAACAAAGTTTCCGACTGATTTTTTGTTACGAGAAACTCATAAAATGAAGTTAAAAAAAAATTAAAGCCAATATTAAAAATTTCAGTATTTAAAGAGCTTTATTTACTGATAGTACGTAACCATTGCTTCCAGATTTTTTCACATATTTTATTAAAAATAAATATGGAGAGTTCTGTACCGTTATATAGGGTTTTAAATAATTAGCTCTAAAAAGTTCATTGGGTTATTGGGTATCGGAATGTAGAATTAGAAATTAATGATTTTTGGATTTTTCCCTTTACTTGTGCTATGAGACCTTCCATCGTGCTAAATTTCACGTTTCTAGGTCAACAGGATGTACCCTATAGGTTTTAGTGTGTCAGTCAGTCAGTCTATCAGTATGAAAATACATTTTGAAACGCCGGATCTTTTTATTTAATTGAGTTAGAAACTTGAATTTTTAACAGAACTAGGGGGCTGTAGACTTTAGTATTTGGTATTAAATTCACTCAATACCTCTGAGAAAAATAATCCTAACGGACTGATATACAGACAGATGAATAAAAAAGTGATCTTATAAGGGTTTCGTTATTTCATTTCAACCTATGGAACCATACAAATAATAATAAATGTTCTCAAAAGGTATACAAAATATAAATTTATTATTTTTCGAGTTCACTATTTTATTGATTTGTTGAAGTTTTTGAAATCTAAAAAATAAAAGAGATTACCTACTCATCTACTCAAATGGTTGCAATGGATGGTCTTGTGCTATCGTATTTTTCATTTAATGCAAAATACCCAATTCGTTTTAAATAATTTATTCTATTTTAATTTATAATCTTTCCAAAACAAGTTGATTTACATACAAGAATTTTCGAGTGATTGATTTCAAAAACAAAAATAAAATCCTTGCCTCCTTGATTTTAAATTTTTTTCGGCCTGTTTCATTTTTAAATTGCCAATTCTAAATTAGATTTATTTTATTAGTTTCCTCTGAATTGCAAATACACTAAACAAAATTTTCTCAAATGCGACATTTTTTTCCTTTATTTAAAATTCTCATCCTTACTAATCAGAATTCCTTTTTGTTTGATCGACGAAAAAAAAAAAAAGGAAGAGGTACTTAAGGGATTACGTGGGTTTTGAATTCCAAAAAAAATCACAGTTTTCCGGATTTTCTTTAAAGAAATTTATAAAAGTGATTTATTTCAACTATGTATATAAGCATATAAAAGTAAATCACTTGAACAAGTTGTAAAAAAAAATTGTTTTTCTCAGTTTCAAAAGTAATTTTACTTTAAACGCGTTTTCTCAAAACTACATTTTTGAATCCGGTAGGCATGATTTCTCAAAAACTAACAATCCAATCTTACTGAAATTTTCTACACTTCTTCTACTATTGTAAGTATTGACTTGTATTTGAACGAAGGATTTTTAATTTCGTTCATTACAAGTCATTTTTACTAGTAGACACCGAAATATAAAAAAATGTTCACAAAAATTTAAAAAAAAATTAATTTTTTGTTAAAAAACGTTGTTAAAAATTCAAATATAATTTTTTTTTAAATCCTCCGTCCAAGTACAAGCCATATGCATCTACTAATTTGTTTTTTGATTTAAGATAAGCCTATATCGAGATATTCTGCCTACAGTAAAAAATCATCGATTTTCTTAAAACAGCTGTCAATGGCCCAATTTTTTTTTTTTCATGCAAATTTTGAATTGAATGGGGTGTATATATACCTCGAAGTGGATTCGATTTGAATTTTAGAAAAAAATTGCACCTCTAAGTAGTAATTAATTAAAATCTACTTAGTCACAAAAAATTAAACCAACGAAGAAAGAAACTGAAAAGCGAAAAATAAAATAAACCCGACTCAAAATTACTTACTTGCATTAGTTTAGGCGCGACTAAAAAGTTTTTTTTATTTTTTGCTTTTCAGTTACTTTTTTCGGTAGTTTAATTTTTTTTTAAAATTTTTTTTTTTTTTTAATTTACATTGCCTGGCTGCCACAGCTACGAATATTTTTTGCACTATCCCACAATTTAAGATCCTTGATAAATCTATATCTTCTGCCATAATGGGAGCATAATGGGTTATTATCTTAAAAAAAGAGGATTCTGAAGCTTAGTTTCATTACAACCAATAAAAGTAGCAAGCATAAAAGGAAACATATACATATATATGTACGTATAAGTGTTTAATTCTTACGTGCCTATTTTTTCATTAAGCAGTCAGTAATGACATACTTTATACTCCAAATAATTGAACCTAAGCACATGTAAGAAAATTTTATTTTCATATCGTAATCAACACATTAATATGGATATATATATTACAGCTTATATCATATAATTTGCTTTCGAGAGTAATTCAATTCAATAGGCGAATGAAAGGCATAAATTCCAGCAATTCATGAACGTTATTGGAGTTCACAACACGTGGGCACCAAATTACAGAATTACCATATTCTGCCCGTAAAAGGCCATTTCATTACTAGCAAAATCAAATTTATTACAACACACCGGAGCGGTGGGATTTTTGTAATAATTTTCAGCTAATGAAAAGTTTCATTCCATTAACACGACCTCACCAGTTGCATCATCCAGCCACCAGGCAGCGCCCCGAAGGTACCCCCTACCAATACCAGTGTAAAACAAGGTTCGCTCCAGGCGAGTGGCCCTTTTTAGACCTATTAACAAGCTTTGTGCGCACGAAATGTTCCAAAACAAAAAGGTATATTGCGTAAAATTTGAGCATTGGAAAACCCGGTTTTAGAGTGAAACAAAAATTTGGGCACATGTTTTTCATGTTTTTGGGGAAAGCCTTCAAACACGGCGGGCTGGCCGGAGGGAGGTGCCTACGCGATTGCTGTAATGATACACATAAGACCACGCACATATATTGAGTGGTTACGTCAAAATGCCGAAGCGAAACGTGCCCGGAAACAGGGATATTTACCACAGGATCCCCCAGGAAAAGGCATGAGAACATACAGTGGGGTAGATTGCTTGTTTTGATTTCAGGATAAATTGGATGTCTCTTTTTTTATGAGTGCGGTAGGCTTTAGTTCCGATGTCTAGTGACAGGTGACATATTTAATTAAACCCTTTCGTCAACTCTACGACCAGCTATTTTAGCCGTTTTAAGCTTTTTGCTAGAATCATAAATATAATCTGGAAAAATGTCCTTTTCCTCTAAATACGAAATTTTTACACCGAAAGCTTCATGCTGAGTTGTTTTGAATCCATTAGATTGCGACAAATTTCTAGGACATGTCATTGCAAATATAAAATAACCAACCCTATAAAATATTGGGTTGACATACATCAACCCTGTTGGGAATATTCGAAATATTCGACCCCGCTTCTGGCACCAAACGCTGAATACGAGTGCGATGAAAAACGTGTGTTTTACCGACTTCGTATAACTCGTAATTGCCTTCGTTAGGTGGTGTATCACGCTCCACCAGGCAACAGGAACGTGCATCATTTCAACAATTGAAAATTGGAAGATAACACGTCCCAGACAGAGCTGATTTTCTTTTCTTTCCAACTTTTTTTTCTCTTCTCGATATTTTCTCGTTTAGAAGATTGTGACTTAGTGGCTGTAAAAGCTTTGCAAATCTTCATCTCAAGTATAAGAGATAAAAATGCTAAAGAGGTAAAGACAATGAGTCCGAACGATTCGTTTAACGGCTGTGAGTTTATACCTTTCTGGATTATCTCGATTCAATTTAAAATCCTTCAGGACCATTTACTTTCTTGGATAAATAACTTGTAGCTTTATCGCTTCGTATCTGAAAGGGAATTTTCCAACTTCAAGATTACTCAAGATAAATATTTTGCAATCAAGAAGACCGTGAAGGTTGCAAAGAAACACCTGAAGCTTTGTTATTTTCTTTGTAGCTTTTATTTGTTTTTAGTTAAATTTTATATTGCGGAAGTTGAGTTTTCAGATATTTGTGTCCGATGTGGTTTACGAGGAATCACTTTAATATGGATTAAATAGAATATTCATTCGTTCATTAATAATACATATGTATTGCATTATAAATTCAATAAAAGTTCAATAACTAATCGATTTTGTGGTATACTGGCAGGTACAGTATAACCTATTAAGTTGATATGAAACTACACTATTTAAAGTTATTCAGCCTTCTGGATTCTTGCGAAAGTCGAATTGAGAAATTAGTCGATTCGAAACAAATTTAACGTGACGTATTCTGACTCTCATACTGAATCGAAAATTTGCCAGTTTAGAATCCTGCGTTCTGTAAAGAAGTTAACTCTTACACAAATTTCCAAGCGAACGTACAATTGGTACGAATACTAAAATTAGAACAGGTTCCCTACATGTGTAGGATTTAAGTTTTCTACTTAAAATGAGTTATAAATAAATACGCAAAGGAATTGATTTTATCTTTACTTTTTGGGTAAAAAAAAGCAAAACAGCGATCGAAAATGTCAGATGAAAGCTATGCTTTTGAGTTACTTCATATTGTAAGGTATTTCTTACAGTTCAAGAACCCCAAAGCTACTGCAATCAGGTTCGATCAATAAATAAAACTCATTTTTGCATGTATTATTTGGTATTTAATAATTGTACACCGAGAGAAGAAACTTGTAAATTTCAATAATTTTTCGACTATTTTGTTTGAACTATCATGCTAAACAATCAAAATAGTTGAATTTTAATTTACTGCAGTCGCTCGTTAAATTTGACTATATTGAATAGTGATTTTTTTAACTATTGGGTTGGCACGAAAGTAATGAGACACTCTAGAAAACTCTACTCATGTTGTTTTTCTAATCAATTGTTTTCGACCATATTCTAGTATGTTATAAAACATTCTAGGTGCTTCAGTCCTAGGGGTATATAAAAGCGCACGCACGATTAATTCAGTCAGTTTGAAGAAAAATGGATGAGCGACAAGTTCGAACTCTATACTTTTACGAGTATTTGTTAGGACATAGTGCGCGAGCTGCGGAAGACAACATCAACACTGCATTTGGCTCAGATACTACAAGTCACGCAACAGTGTCTCGTTGGTTCAAACGCTTCAGTACAGGAGGCCGAAGCCTCAAAAGTCAGCCTCGCTTGGGACGACCACCAGCTTTCGACAATGATGATTTGCGCCGTGAACTGCAACAGAAGCCGGATGCAAGCACACACAGTGAATTAGCGACAAAACTCCACTGCAGCCATCACGCTATAGAACATCACCTGCACGAGCTTGGATATAGGAGAGTTTTATCCCGATGGACACCTCATGCCCTCACAGACGCCATTCGTGCTGCTCGGGTCGCCGTCTGCCAATCGCTACTACTTCGACCGCGCCGGAAGGAGTTTTTGGAGGATTTGGTCACAGGGGACGAGTCGTGGCTTCTCTACGAAAACAATACGCGCCGTGCCTTCTGGCTGCCACGAAAGGAAGACCCACCAACTCAACCAAAGCAATATCAAAACCGCGGCGAAAAAGTTCTATTGTGCTGCTTTTGGGATTCTCAGGGCATGCTGTTTTATGAATTATTACATAATGAAACAGTTAATGCTAACACATATGCGGCGCAGCTCGATAAACTAGCCACAGCTATCAAAGAAAAAAGACGATGTCATTTTACTTCATCACAACGCTCGCCCGCACACTGCATCCACCACCCGCCAACAACTGCAGGGCTTAGGCTGGGAGACGGTACCTCATCCACCATATTCCCCAGACATTGCCCCTTCAGACTATCATTTATTCAGAGCCATGAAGAATGATTTGCGTGATAAACGCTTTAACACTTTTAATGAAGTTGAAACGTAGCCACCTTCTTCAACCCACGGCCCGCTGAGTTCTGGGCAGCAGGCATCCAGTCCTTGCCTATACGTTGGCAAGAAGTCATAGATGCTCACGGCGAGTATTTGATTGACTAAATGTATAGTAAAATAAAAATGTAAGAATTTAAAATGTAAAAACAAACTGTTTTATTTCTTTCGTGCCAACCCGATACATATAAAAATAGTTGCTTCTTACTAAAACATTGTTTATACGAAAGAGGGTATACCTAAAATCGAGATATTCCTAGCATAAACTTAGTGATGTATTATACGCCCAGTGTTTTGTTTACTATTACGAAATGGAAAATTGCTGCGCCAACGCCAACTGCACGATCACCGCCCTGGTTCCGGCTTCCGAGTGGGTTACCTGCAGCGGACTCTGTAACAAATCTTTTCACGCAGCTTGTATTGGAATCAACAAAAGAGCCCTAATTTATCTAAAAGATATTAAAAACTTTTTTGTATTCTACTGCGCGGAATGCAGGGGAATTTCACTTGCAGACGTGCTGCTTGCGATCAAATGTAATAATGATTTTACCAGCTCCACCCTGCAGCAGCAAGCCTCCCTGCAGAAAAAATCGCTTGATCGCCTCGCCAAGATTGAATGCATCTCCAAGGGGATAGATGACCTTACATCGATGATCGAGTCTCTTGCCGGATTTAATAGAGCAAAGTTGTTGAACCTGGAGAAGTCTCTATTGGCCTTCGATACTTCGGATACTTCGCAAAACTCCGTTCTCGAAGAATGTATCAATAAGCTTCTCAGCGATCTGAGGAATATTCTTAATCACCATTTTGCTTCGTTCAATCTTTCGAAAGATCTGGATTCGTTTCGCGCGGATTTCAAAGATTTCCAAGCCCAATCGTCTCGTCTGCTCTCGGAGCTACCGTCTCGGATCACTCCCCTCCTCCCGCAACCAAGTGAACATATACACTCCCCGATTGCTTTCCACTCCTCGGTGGAAAGACTCATTCATCATCCCTATTCACAAAAAGGGCAGTAAAAGTGATGTGTCTAACTACAGGCCCATCGCCAAACTGTCTTCCATACCTAAACTTTTCGAACAAATTGTTTATGACTCCATGTTCTTTCACTGCAAGTCCATTTTCTCCCCTTTCCAACACGGCTTCCTTAAGGGCAGATCAACTACGACTAATCTCGCCGACTTCGTCTCCAGAACATTACGTGTACTTGAAAACGGCTACGAGGGCGACGTCGTTGCCACCGATTTCAGTAAAGCCTTTGACAAAATCTCGCACCAAATAATTCTTTTTAAACTCAGTTCTCTCGGCTTCCAATCGCGTTTTCTCTCTTGGTTGAGTTCCTATCTATCCCAACGTCAATATAGCGTCCTCTTCGGCTCAGTAAACTCTAGCCCTTTCATAGCTCAATCTGGGGTTCCTCAAGGCAGTCATCTGGGTCCCCTGATCTTTGTTCTCGCTGTAAATGACGTCGAGTGCATCATCAAACACTCGGACCTTTCAATTTACGCCGACGACATGAAGATCTCTAAACAAATTTCCTCCCCAGTTGACCCCCCCCTTCTACAAGAAGATCTGGATTCTTTTTGCACATGGTGCTGTAAAAACTTCTTGGATTTAAACGTCTCAAAATGCCAATCCATCACCTATTCACGTAAACGGCTCCCTTCCTCCCCTAGAATCTATCTTTTATCTGGCGAGCATATCCCTTCGGTTGACTCTCTTCGCGATCTCGGTGTCACCTGCGATAGGGAACTCAACTTTCGTTCTCATATCGACAACACATTAGCTAGAGCAAACTCAGCTCTTGGCTTCGTGAAACGGTGGTCCATAGAATTTAATAACCCTTACGTCGCGAAATCCCTATACATCTCTTTTGTCCGTCCTCTCCTTGAATATGCCAGTCAGGTATGGTCTCCCACTCAGTCAACTCATATCAACAGGATTGAATCTGTCCAACGTAGGTTCCTTCGTTTTGCCTTACGCGATCTTCCTTGGTCAGACCACCAAAACTTGCCGCCGTACGAAGACCGACTGAAACTGATCGATCTGGAACCCTTGAGTAAGCGACGCGACTATGCCGACATTCTCTTTATTCACCAGCTGCTTAATGGTGTCATCGATTGCCCCTCCCTGTTACAACTGATATCGCTTCACACCAACCCCCGTAGCCTCAGATCAGTACCCCTCTTCCGCCCCTCGCATCACCGCACGAATTATGGCTTTTCCGAACCAATTTCCCGCATGATACGTAAAGCCAACTCCTCACCATCATTCGACTTCCACCTCTCCAAGTCATCCCTTCGGAATGCCCTGAAACGCCCCCCCTAGATCTTAGTTTAATCATATATTCTAGCGTTTAAGTATGTATGCTTGTGTTTGTATGTATGTATTGTATACTGTATAGCTTGCATTAAGCTTAAATAAATAAAATAAATGTCATTAGAAAATAATATGTTATGGCTTACTTATATGAATTGGTATAAAAGTTATTTTATCCGCAATAAATTATGCAAGTTTATGAGTAGGTACTAGGCTGCTTTTTTTTTCGCGACTATGTTTTTTTTTTCAGTCCCACCTCGAAATTTTGAGGCAAATACCTAAACAAAAATTTCCTGATAATTGGAGCCCTGAATATTAATATTAAGTACTCGACCAAGGTGTATAAAGATTTCCCGTATAAAATACACGTAAACTTTGATTTTTTTTTCTTCAAAACTCTACAGCTCAGAGGCATTTTATGGTATAATCTTGGTCAATGATAGGGTTTCTTCAGAATTGAATGCTCTACAAAAGTTTCCATTGTGACGTAAGCCTAACTCCCATCAGCGAGGAACTACGGGTCACTAACCCAATTTTTTCATGAAATTCTCGTTTTTTTACCCCTATCTCTTAAATAAAAAGAGCTACAGAAAAAAAATGTAAATGACAAACTTGTAGGAAATTCAATTTCCTCGAAAAAGTTCTAGATCATCAAATCTCTAACATCGATATTTGTTGAGATATTGCTCTTTGAAGTTGAGGTAGTGTTTCTACAATTTAGCGCAATAATCCATGAAAATTTCACACTACCTCAACTTCAAAGCCCAATATCTCAAGAAATATCGATGTTAGCGATTTGGTGTTAAAGAACTTTTTGGAGGAAATTGAATTTCCTACAAATTTGTCAGTTACATTTTTTCTGTAGCTCTTGTTATTTACAAGATAGGGGCAAAAAAAACGAGAATTTCATGTTTTTCCGATAATGCCAAGAACGGCCGGGGCTAAGCGAATAAATTTTTACAAGACGTGCGGAAGGCAAAGTGTTAATTATGTCAGAGTTTGAATTTAATTTTAAATAACGTAGAAAATTGTTACGCTTGAGTATTCTGAATAGTTATTTTTACACACTGTGTAACTGCGAATGTGTGAAACTTTGATTTATTTATTTATTTATTTATTTATTTATTTATTTATTTATTTATTTATTTATACGATAGAATACAGACACAGTCCAATTACAATCTACCGTTGAGTGTAGTACTAAGTAATATATATATGAAAATATAATTCTAAATATAGAAGAAGAAAAATTAAGTAAGTAAAGTATTATAATTCAATTTAAAAAGTCCACATAACTAAAAATGTAATCTACTACCATGCAATACAAATAAGCGATGAATAATAGTAATCATAATAATCTAAAATCTAGAAAAAAGAAAAAGAAAGGTGAAAATATGGAAACAAAAAAAAAAAACAGAAATCAATATTCTAAATGTGTGGGAAAGGATGGCAAAATAAAGATGAAATCAAAATGAAAGAAAAAGAATAACTCAAGTAAAATCGAAACAAATAAATCAAAATAAATCAAAAAAGAATAAGAATAAAAGGATAGCGAAATTAAGTTATAAATAGGAATGTAAAATTATGGAAGATATAAGAAATATAATAAAATAAGTAGAGGAACTGTTAGGATTCATTGTCCATTTGAAATTGGAATTCCAGACCCGAAAACAAAACTTTTTTAAAATGATTTAGGTTACTATCTACGAGAATATCGATATATTTAAATTTCTCATTATGATTCTTTTGAATGCGATGCAGTGGCGACTTGGACAATATATTCGTTCGAGCAGTAGGAATGTTGAACAGAGGTTGAATAGTACGGCAACGGCGTGGAGGCACATTAAATCGAATTCCTTGAAGCAGCTCTGGAACATCCAAGTGGCTGTGCAATATTTTAAAAAGGAAGACTTCGTCTATGAATGTCCTTCTACTTTCCAGTGAAGAAATTGATAAACTTTGAAGCCTGTCGTTATATTCCTGTGCTGTTCCGAATAGTCTATACGTCAGTATTCTAGTGAATCTCCGCAAAGGAGACTCAAGTTGTTGAATGTACGTAGAGTAAAATGGGTTCCACACCGGACTAGCATATTCCAGTACACTTCTAATTAAGGTGTTAAACAAAAAGATGTACGCCTCTGGGGTTTTAAAGGATTTGCATGTTCTGAGGATAAATCCTAAGAACTTATATGACTTCTTTACTATATAACCAATATGCAATGAGAACAGCAATTTATCATCAAATATCACACCCAAGTCCTTTATCTCCGAAACACGCTCAAGGATTGTCCCATTTATTAAATAGTCAAATTTTAACCTATTATGTTTACGACCAAAAGAAATTTGTTTACATTTGACAACATTAAGCGGAAGCAAGTTATCTTTGCACCACTTTTCCAAATTACTAATATCCTCCTGTAAACGTATGCAGTCTGTGATGTCATTAATTCTGCGAAATATTTTCGCATCATCAGCATAAAGTAAACAAGAAGATTTTATATTATCCGGGAGATCATTTATATATAATAGAAAGATAAACGGGCCAAGAATAGTACCTTGAGGTACGCCCGTGGTCTGAAGAAAGGGTGAAGATTTATGTCCATTTAAAACTACCTCCTGGTGCCTGTTAACAAGATATGAAGCGAACCATTCCACCGTATTTTTATGGAAACCTATAAGTGTCATCTTTTTTAGTAGAATATTGTGTCGGATCCTATCGAAGGCTTTAGAGAAATCAGTGTGAATGGAATCAACTTGCTCGCCCGCATCCAATGCAGTGGCGAGAACATCCGTAAACAGGGCCAAGTTGGTTGTTGTGGATCGACCAGGGAAAAATCCGTGCTGGCATTTACTAATAAAGGTCCGAATCTGTGGAAAAAGTTGATTGTAAACAATTTTCTCGAAAAGTAATGCCAAACTATTTGAGAGAGAAACAGGACGATAGTTGGTAACGAGTTTAGCATCTCCACTTTTAAATATTGGTGTTATAAATGTTTTCTTTAATACGTCCGGGTATGTATTCGTATCAAGAGACAGATTCAGTAGCTTGCTTATTGGACTGGATAGTACCGAGTTACATTTTATATAAAATATATTAGGAATACCATCCGGCCCAGCGTTTTTATTCTTATCTAGTTTACTAATTACCTTGCTAACCTCATCAGGAGTGATTTGATTAAGCATAATATTATATGTGTTTTGGTTTTCTAATGTATATTGTTCGCTACTGCATGTGCACGTATCAAGGTAAACTGAACTGAAATATTTTGAAAACATATCACAAATTTCCGGTGCTGAATCGGATGTTTTGCTACCGAAAGACATTACTTTAGGAAACGAATTCGATGATTTTAATGATTTACTAAAAGACCAGAGTGACTTGGGGTTACTTTTCAAAGATGTTTCAATATGGTTTATATAGCTATTATAACAAGTACGCTGCAGTTCTTTTGTTTTATTTCTAAGGAAAGAAAAGGTTTTATAAAGTTCGGGATGTTTATGTTGCTTATACAAACGTCTGTACCTTTCTTTAGATTTGATGGTTCTGATCAACTCACCTGAATACCATATTGGGAAATTATGCCTTTTATTATTGCACTCTGGAACGTAAGTCTCTATACATGTGTAAAGAATTTCATAAAATTTTTCAAAAGAAGAAGCAACATTGTTAGAGATAATATTGTCAAAGTTCACTGATGATAGCACATTATGGATGCTTTCATAGTCAGAACGCCAAAAGTTACGCTTCTTATTTGTGCAAGTCTTAGCATATTGATCTTTCTGTATTAAAAGACATATTTCTAACGGGGGGTGGTGAAGATCAATGCGAGAAAGAGGCGAGAGCGAAGAAGAAACTGTTATCCCATCACTGTTAACATTAGACAAAACAAGGTCTAATATCCTGCCATTACTATTGGTGAAGCTATTATATTGCTTTAAGTTTGCAAAATCCATATTGTTGATTAGAGTCATGGATGTCCTATTCAGAGCATTAGTGTTCATGCAAGCTGCGTTTTTATCAAAATTCCAGACCAGGTTAGGCAAATTAAAGTCCCCAACCACTAGAACCTTGGAATTTTGATCTAGGGTAAGACATTTATCTGTAATTTTTGATAGAATTTCGTCATACGTGTCTTCCGGACTTTGAGGTGGAATATATACACACCAGATATATACCAAAGAACTACCCGATTTAATGACAACCACTACGTCTTCGTTATCAGTCTCAAAAGAATGTTCACGATAAGCGTTAAGTTCACAATTTACAGCGATAAGGCAACCGCCTCCATCCTTTTTTGGTATGGATTGATCAAGTTTACGGTATTTTCTAAATATCACGTATCTATCATCGAACAATTCGCCACTGTGCACGCTATCTCGTAGAAAAGTTTCGGAAAAGCATATGACATCATAATTATTCGCCAAAACTTCGAGTCTAACACTTTCAGTTTTGGTTCGTAAGCCCCTAACATTCTGATAAAAAATATTTAATGACATAATTTATTAATATAGGAAAAAATTAATTATCTCTTGATGTAGAAGGAAGTCTTTTAAGACTAGATGAGATAACGTCAAAACTTTCGCTTCCTTTCACTTCAAAGCGCTTTGATTTCTCTCCCATCCTCAGGTAAATTCTGCCATTCTTAACCCACACATACTTAAAGTTATTAGCCTTTTTAAATTCTTTAGCCCTATAAAACAATGCTTTCTTTTCCTTAGACAAAAATTCATTTATGTAGATTCTACCATCGTTGACATTATCAACATCCTCATCATTATCAACAACAAATCCTAAGGAAGATTGCCTAAAATTTTTATTTATTTTCGAAGCTGCTAGAACACGATCTCTAATGAATTCGTTACTATATTTAACTACGATGGATCTCGACTTCTTATTGGAACGGTATGCCTTAATGATTTCTTCCTCTCTTATGGGCAGTTTGAAGAAACTATGAATGTTTTTAGCTATATTAATCGGATTGTCGTCAGGAAGCACAGGTACCCCAATAATCTCCACCAACGTATTTAATGTTCGACCCTCCATTGTTAGAAGGCGCTGCTTCATTCCAGAGAGCTCAGAAGTCAACTTATTGTTGCATTCTTCCAGAGTTTTAATTCTTTTGTTTTGTTGCTCAAACAGTACCGCCAACTTTTTGATTTCATTGAAACCCGAGACCAAGGTGTTAATCGATTTACTAAAATCATCCTGCTTGCGTTTAACAACTTCAATTTCCCTCGACATTTGATTGATAGAATTCATAATTGTGCTTATGTTTTCATCACAATCAGAGTCTCCGCCTATGATGGACTCATTACGACTACTTGCTTGGCAATTTTCGCATCGAAAAACGACTGACCCAGCTTCTATTCCCTCTCTTAGACCATCGCTTATATCAGAACAGGAAATATGTATGTTTTTGTTACAATCTGCGCACCTTAAACCCTTGTTAGATTTTGTTATAGCAGCTTTGCATTTAATACATTTAAGGTTTTTAGGTGCCATGATGAAATTTTCCCATACCAAATACATGTTATTATTCAAACTATTCGTGCAAAATATATGTTTATGTACGATACAGGGAAACCATACTGTCTACCTCATTTACTATTCACGATACAAATCCAAACATCTGCGATTTATACATATTTTATTTATATTATTGAGTAGCAGTAGTGGGGAACGCTGCTGTGAAATACAATCAAGTTTTACGAAGGCGTTTTAAGTTAAATTTTTAGAAGTTTCCATCTTTGAAGTCGCTGTCATGCCCTCACAAACACACAGCACATAAATATTTTCAATTAGAATTCAACGCTATTCCGTTGAAGAAACTTCTTGAGTTTTGCGAGCCATTTAAGATAAATTTATTATAATTGAAATTGAATTCCGTCAAGTGTTTAATACGAGTATGAAGCTCTTAAGCAGCTACCTGCTTTCAAAACAAAATTTCATTCAAGGAGCTCCGAAGAATAACAGCCTTAATATGCTCGTTCAACTTTCGATACTCTCAGCTAGTTTTCTTAAGAAGTTCTTATTTGCACGTTTACATCGTTAAGCGTCTCACAGTTTTGAGGGAATTTAATTACCCCTACCCTTGGTCCCGTTGCTTTAATAATTTTAGTTCCAATTTCAGCCGAGATGAGAACATGAACAATTCAACCCCCGAAGTTGTGTCGCGTAATATCGTGCTCAAAAACAAAATTACATCAGCCACCTCTGCAAAGTTTGCATGTCACAAAAATCCTTCCAGATTTGCTGCAGACTCGTTGACGGCACGCTGCGCTGGGATAAGTAGCTTTAAGGTTTATAGTTCGTCGCATGATTCAATTCCGGCTGAGTGAAGTTTATGAGACGGTTGCAGCTGCCTCATTAAAGCAATCTTGAAGGAATAATTTCGTTAGCAGGAGGTGATTTGACTCATGGGGAAATCCGGAGGTGCTGTGATGTGTTAGCGAAACGCAGCTCCATTAGAGGCTACTTTATTTTCATCCGTCTTTGAGACTTAATTTTGTATAAACAAAAACAGCGGAGCTGTCGCTTGAAATTCTAATTATGTCAATTTTCAAGGCTCATGGGACATTAACATCATTCGTTTGGAAACTTAATAAGATTTTCTTGTTTGTAGGACATTAACTCAATCATCTGATGTGTTTATAATTATATTAATTCCTT
Source organism: Dysmachus trigonus (assembly GCA_949715965.1). Taxonomy (NCBI): domain Eukaryota; kingdom Metazoa; phylum Arthropoda; class Insecta; order Diptera; family Asilidae; genus Dysmachus; species Dysmachus trigonus. The sequence goes on along the minus strand of OX454322.1, from coordinate 64,205,735 downwards.
TTCTGACACAATGAAATGGTGATTACTATAAATTAAGTAGAGTATAATGTATAATATAATGTATAATGTATAGTATATAATGCATAATGTACAGTGTATAATGTATAAAGTATAATGTATAATGTATTATGCATAATGTACTACTGTGGTCAAAAAGTAAAGCCAATTTGTATATAACTTTGAATATTTTTATTTATTCTTCCATCCCCAGTCCCCGCCCGATACAATACACCTATGCCAGCGATTTCTCTAAACACTTCTGAAACTCGATGATTGGAATGGCCTTCAGTTCCTTCTTCGATTTTTCTTTTATCTCAGCAGTCGATTCAAAACAGTGTCCCCGAAGCGGTCTCTTGAGCTTAAAGAAAAAGTCTCGAAGAACCAATGCAGTGCAGTGCAAGAAATTGAGTGTTTTTGGAACCAATCGAGTGACTCTTCTCAAGCACACATGTTCTTTCAAAATGGTTTGGACCGATCCAAATTAAATGTTTACAGTATCAGAAACAGTGGCGGACTAAGCCCGTCAGAGGCCCAGGGCGGTAAAGCTGAATGAGGCCCCCCAGCTTTAGAAAAAATGTAGTTTTACAAGCTTTTTATTCAGTTCACATTTGTATGTATAAATAAGTGTTTATGTTTATTTCGTTAAAATCTGGCAATGAACTTTAAATTCGAATTAAATTATTTAGGCTAAATAAACATACATACCTACTATATGGAATGGATATGGGTGAGGAAAATAAAATACGAATCGATCGAAAAAAAAAAAATTAGATAAAATAAATCAAAGATAGTTTTTTTATTTTTTGTAGCGTGTTATATGTGTTTCCGTGCCTTCAATTTACTGAACTCCTCAATAACTTCTGTGAAATCGATTTCTTTGGAAATTTTTCTTTCTATTGAAAGCACGGCTAGATTAACCAGTCGCTCTTGATCCATTGTAGATCGAAGATAATTTTTAATTAGTTTAAGTTTCGAAAACTCCTCTCGCATGATGCAACCGAGATGCAAATGGTCAAGAAGTATTGAAGTATAAGCGATATACAGGGTAACGATTCACTGAAGTCCCATTTTATTATAAATTGAAGAATTTCTTGGGCTCTCCATTTTGCAGCAACGTCCATACTCGTATCGGTGGCTTTTACATGCCTGCGGTACCTTTTTATTTCTTGGGAAACTTGCTCCTTGTCAAATTCATCATAAATTTGTATCAGATTGTCAACTGCTACAGCCAGAGCGTCATCTGAAGCTTCTAGCATAAACTTTGTTTCAATAATTTGGAAAATATTATTGATTTGTTTCATGGCCCCGTATCGTGTCGACAATTCTTGTATAAATCGGTCTATGCATTCATATGATATGCATCAATATCAACGTAATGAAATTTAATATATTTTAAATGAGGCCAATATTTATTTTTCGACGTAAATAGAATGTAGTGAATGTAAATGTAGGCTTACAAGAGTGAATTATTTGCACTTCACTCATTCAGGGATTCCTGGGGAAGTACCCGCTACAAAGACGGGAATTCCCCCAGCGTATTGGACGCGTTCAGCAAAGTTAAAAGAATATTAGTACCGCGTAAAAAGTCTAGATGGCTGCAGTCACTGACATGAAAGAACTGGACTGCTAACCGTCGTCTGAAAAATGAGACCATTTTTAGCACAGGCTCAATCCTCATGGAGCAAATCATGCTATTAAAAATACCCTAAAATACCGCACAATTATGTTTAAACTGACGCAAATTAAAAATAATTGAGCTTTCACGGACCGATTTCTCTCATATCACGCTCAATTTTAAGTTTTTTCATAAAAATGTTCCTCGCGGCAATCAGCTGGGGACTTAAGAAAAACAAAGATAGCTATACAAATTATTTTTCTGCCTTTGTCTAACCTTCACATTTCTCGTTTATACAAACCCAAGCTAAAAGTTGTATCACAAAATGAAGTAGCCATCTGTTGGACATCGTTAAACTATTCTAACAGCTGATTGCAACGGAAAATGATGAGTTGGCGGGCAACTTGTAAAGGCTGTCGTGGGTAAAAGTGATGTGCAAAAAGCTTGTGTTTACTTTTATTTATCTATTGGGAGTATCAAAAAGATATATCACACGCGAAGATACTAGAAAAAACCAAAAGAAGTGCACATACATGGCGCCACCTTCATTTGGCTATTGGCCATTTTTTTTTGTAAATTTGTCTGCCTGCGGGCTTAAGAAAGAGCGAGATAGTTAGAATTCGGTCAAAATTTGGTCTTACTTTTGATGTGAGTTTTTGTACGGGATCAGCAGTCCAGTTCTTATATGTCAGTGGCTGTAGTGTTTTGATCTTGATGAAATTATGTAGGTACTAAGCACATTTTTAAAGTCTTATTTAGGATTTGATCAGGGGAGCGCGAAGGCATTTCGGGGCCCCCCAAGACCGAAGGCCCGGGGCGGGCCGCCCCTTCCGCCCCCCTGTTAGTCCGCCACTGATCAGAAAGGTCTCTTATTGTCAACCGATGATTTTTGAGCAACAAATCTTTGATTTCATTGACATGTTGTTCATTGATTGATGTTGATGGTCGTCCGCGACGCTCCTTGTCTTCAACGCTTTCTCTACCTTCTTTGAACTGTTTATACCACTTGTAAACATTTCTTTCAGACAAAACCTGATCGCTGAAGGCCTTCTGCAACATTGTAAACATTTCTGCCGAAGGAAATTTCATTCTGCAAACAAAATTTAACGCAACTTCTTTGCTCAATAAAATCACACATTGTAAAAATCGAAAAATTCACTTATAGTTGCTCAGAAAACACAACGAAACTAACCAAACAAATAACGTACTGGCGTGAAATTTTACACAGATATGAGTGGCAGTGCTGCCAACCTAAAAATAAAAAGATTTGCTCGAATCGACTTACACGCGCAATTTAAATTTAAACTTGGCTTTACTTTTTGATCATAGTAGTATAATGCGTAGTGTATAATGTGTAATGTATAATATGTAATGTGTAATGTAATATATATAATATATAATGTATAATATAGTATAATAAACTACACTTCCTGCTATTTATTTGCAAATCTTCTTATTTCCTTTAACCAGTGCTTATTTTTTAAATTTAAAAACCGTGTAAATCTAGTATCATGTAAAACAAGGGATAGGTGTATTGTTAATTTGAGATATGCCGGACTTTCCAATGCCCCACGCTTAAATAAATCGGTCATAGGCAACTTCAAGTTACACTCCAAAAAGTGAAAAATTTGCTTAAATCTGTGTATCAATTTAAACATCGTAATTCGGATCTAATAGTGGAAAATAAATAAATTATATACATACCATATAAAGTTATTTTCAGAGCCATTTTACTGTATGGTGCTCCTATCTGGGCAGACTGTGCTGAAACGTATAAGCTTCAGAGAATGCAAAATAAAATCTTAAAGATAATATTTAATCTATCATGGTTTTTTTCCACATGAAAGTTACATGAAGAATGCAATATCGACCTTTTTTCTGATGAAGTTTCTAACCAACATAAACACTTTATAGAAAGTACCATGTCTACCACCAAAATCAATATATCTCAATTTTTTTTATTTTTTTGCAATCTTTTAATTTTCGCTTCACTTATAATATTCAACTAATTATTTCTTGACTAAAGAACTAAGATTATAATCACTGTAAACTCATATTAAATATTTTATATTATGTTTGTTAATAAAATAGTTTCTATTCTATTCTATATAAAAAGTCATTCTCACTTCTTTCCATCTTCAAAAATATAATATACTACATAAGCAATTTATGCAGTTTGATAAGGATATAAAGCTATATACAGGGTGTCCAGGAAATAGTGCGCCAAAATTAAGGGGATGGTAGCTTGGGTCATGACCTACCAGAATACCAAAATATGACCTCAGTGAAAACCTCACCGTTTTCGAGATATTTGGGTTTTTATGAAAAATTAAATTTGATTTAAAATGAACATGGCAATATCTTGTTATTCATGAATAAAAGGAGTGATTCTGAAATCTGCATTAATTAAGCAATTTTTTGAATTGCTTTCCCATCACTGCCTAGTACATTTTTTTTCACCAGTGAAGGTCAAAGTAGACTCAAATAATTTTGAACAGAAAAAAAAAAAAAAAAAATTTTTATTTTCTTTTTCGCGACGGTCTTGTGTTAGTAAAAAAATGACATGCTTACTAGGTAGGGCAACTTATCTAGAATATTTTAGCAAAAAAAAAAAATGAGAACATGTCTTTTTATGTGCAGCAACTAGTCATTAATCTGGAATTTAATTTTTCATAAAAACCCAAATATCTCGAAAACGGTGAGGTTTTCACTAAGGTCATATTTTGGTATTCTGGTAGGTCATGACCCAAGCTACCATCCCCTTAATTTTGGCGCACTACTTCCTGGACACCCTGTATTAAGAATGGTGAATTATTTTGCTCTTGACGATTAATATAATAACATTTTTTGATTTATCCAACTTAGTCAAGAAAAATATTTATGTTTGTGTAAATACATAAAATATTTTTGATACATTATCCACTTTATATTTGCCACCTATATTATAGAAGGCACCACGTGCAAATCCTAATTTCCTTAAAATATTCGAAAAATACGAAAAATTTCTCTTACCACCTAGAAGAAATTCAATAAATCATCAGAAAATCAGAGTGAAAACCTCCTAAGTTCGATTTATTTCTCGTATATGTAGGTATTCCAGCATCCGCCCATATCCCATGTCAAAGCATCCATATCGTCTTAGTCCATTAAATCCATCTTGATGAAATCCTAAATATAAGGAGTAGGCAAATAAAATAAATCTATTGGTCCATACAAAACACGTAGAAGCAACACGCTCCGGGCCAAATTTCTGGTCATTAATCGTAAATTCTTGAGTCCTAGTCGGATATCTTCTTATGCTGGTTGGTGAGCCCTTGTCTAATTTTGTACAGAAAATAAATAAGGAGAACTTAGATGTTTTTCTTTAGTTTTTTAGATCTATTAACGCCCTCTTAGAATTTGGGTGAAGGAAAATGGTCAACCGGAAAGAATGCGGGTAAATTGCTCAAAGGTCCTTCCTTTGATTTTCCTTAAATTATTTTTTACCAAAAAGAATCCTTTTAGAAGTAGGAAAAATTGCGAACATTTCTTTAATGTTGTCTTCAATTCCATAAAGTAATAGCCAATTCAATTTCCTTTATGGAGCCTTAGAAGTTCGATATCAAATAACTGATAAGGTGTTATGAAAGAAATACGTGGAAAAACCCGCAATATGACATTACTACGGGGAGTATACATTAAAGTATATTTGATGAAAATCAGTCAGGAATTTTTAAGAATCTTATTCATGAATGAAATTAAATTTATCAATGTTTAAAGAAATATTTATTTTAATTTAATGTAAATTTTATAAAAAATATATCTATACACTTTTATATTAAAAAAATTGTGTATTTGAACTATTTGATAAATATTATTAAGTAAATAACTAAAATGGGAAATATTATATTAAAATGATGATTTAAGAATCAAGAAAGCTAAATATGATATTTTTTAAAACGACAGCAACTATCAAGTCTTTGATATCAAAATCTCAAATGGATAGTGAAAAATAAATTTCCTGTTAAAGATTTGTTTGCCAGACACAATTATTGTCATGCCTCCGGAATTTTGAGATAAAGCACCTTCTTCCCTTACTTTTAAAATGTTGTGAACTCTTTTTTTTCACCAATTTCCCAATGAAAACATCAGTTCAATCTGTGTGTCTCGTTAAAACAACATTTACCCGTTTTATCCTTGTTCACGTTTGCTTACACAAAACAAATCTCCAGAAATGTTTGTCTCCAGAAAAACCTTTTCTCTTTAGTCTTTAGCTCAGTTTACTCGTCCATTCCAATATTTCATTACAGTAATGAAAATATGAATAGCCATAAAATGTGCTATTGAAAACGCTATATATAGAACGCGATTTCACGATATATGGACATGGACAATAGGTCAAACAATCTGTTGAACTTGCTGCTGACAACTTGACAATAAATCGGTTTTATACCTACATCAGGTACATGGCACGCTTGGCTAACGAGTGACGAACTAGTCAAACAAGACAAAAGCATAATTCTATGTGCTGCAAGCAAGTTAAACGTATCTGTGCATTTTGTTAGTAGACAACAAAAAGTCCATTTTACCCTTCGTTTGTTTCAACTATTCTGGATGTTTTGTATCGATGACTGGCTTCGACTGACTGACTGAAATACACGTCCAAAATTGTATTTTCATCCCTCACTTTGCCCGGGGTTGATTCGTCACGTTTTTGCTGTATCTTTGTTTTGTCAAGTTAGTCATAAGATTTAGTATCACTGTCGGTGGCCGGGATTTTCATGGGGAAAGTGAAAGAATCATTGCAACACGCTGAAATAAATCAATTCTTATATAAAAGTAAAAAAAAAATATACACCCTGCAGTTGTATTTGTATTTTTTTAAATCGTTTATGGTATTGACGTTAAATGGCGCATTTTCGATACTTTGCAAGATTTAGAAAATAAATACATACTACATATCCATGAGTACGTGCGGTGTAAAACGAAGACGCCATTATTTTGCAATTTTAAGCCTTTTATGATGCTAAGCTTAAAAAGTAAGTATAAAATAACCAAAGTAAGGCTTGAAGTATCTCCAGTCTTTTTTTTTTGATTATAAACAGGGTGTCCCAAATCTAACACTCTTAGAAAAAGAAAAAAAAACATTAATTAAGAAATACAATTATTTTTTTTTCAGCATAATCAGCCAAATTGCGAAATGAAAATCTCAGAGAGCTTCAACATTTTTCTTATAAAAACTATAACAATTGCTACTGATACCAAGATTGTTCAGTAATATTTGGAAAATAACACAATCACAAAACATCAACATTTGTAGCTATTATTGCAAGATCGAAATTTTCATGAATTTAAAAAAATATAGTATCTCGGGAATAACCAAGTGAAATTATTATCCCAAAAACACAATTCTCTAAAAGTACACGAAAAACGTTTTACACCGGATTTTGCTAGTAATATTACAGAAAACTACATTTGATAATAAAGAAAACATTTAAAATTAAAATTACATAGCGAAAAAATTTCAAAATACTACTACTAACTCCATACTATATAAATGTGATTTTCCATTTTAATAATTTAAAATACCCAAACAAACAAAGTATCACATTTTCAGTTGACTGCGAAATTTGATCGATCACAAATGATTTTTACAAACGTGAATTTGAAGATGTGATATTACATTGGAAATTTAATTTTAATCACTCGAGGGAATTCTTTTATGTTTTAACATACGCTGAAAGAATAGTATTAGTATTGGTAAAAATAACAAAAATCGTAGGTTTTAAACTGCGTCAAACCATAAACAATGAAAACTACAATAGTTAATGTCATGATATACACCCCTATTCTTCATTCCGACGGAATTGAAATCCGTTTGGAATGTAGGAAATTTGAAAGCAGGCTGGAACATTTTAAAAGTTTAGCAATTGTCGAGTTTTCTGACAGTGCCAGCCTGCTTTTGAATATCCTACATTCCGAACGGATTTCAATTCCGTCAGAATGAAGAACAGGGGTGATAAGCTTTTGAACAACAAAATTGTTTACTAGTCATGATAAATTTACAATTTGAATATTGACTAACATTTTTATTAGTGAAGTATTAGGGTTATTTAGATATGTCACTTTTTCGGATTTTTTATAATCCATCATGATAGATGTTTTGCTCGATGTTTCTGAGAGTAATTAGAAAATATCAATACTAGTTCTCAAAAACTACTCGAGCGATCAACATGGAATTTTGCCAATATAGTCTAGATATAAAAAAATTGTTATATAAAATGATTATTATATTGTGGAAGTTTAATATTATGTGTTTCAGACAGATTAAGTTTTATCTCCCAAATTACATGAAAAAACCAGTTGGTCCATCATCCTGAACTTTCATTTACCTTGGAATGGACAGCACATTACAGCTTAGTATAGCTTAACCAGCGTAATTACCGAGATGTGATTACTGCCGGATCTTCTCATCCCACTTCTGACACCATATCGATGTTGTGAATCATTGATTTTGTCCAGTTTTATAAGTATATGTTATAGGGAGGGCCTCCTCAATGTGTACCTGAAGCGGCAAAACGTGTATATTAATTTTGGAATAAAAACTGATATTAAAATTATGGTAATTTTTTGTAATGATTTATATTATATAATGATTTTATTTAAAATAAACATAAAAATTTTAAATCGATTTTTCTCAAGATTAAAAACGAATGGCGTTTAGCCGCTTCAGGTACACATTGAGGAGGCCCTCTCCTGTAGCATATATAAAACAGTATGAAATCCGTGATCCACATTTTTGATACCCTCCTTGTAAGATCCAGGAGCTGATCCGTGAGTGCCCAAGGGTAACATCAGTTTCCTGGACACCCTGTATATTAAATTTCGCTCGGTTTTGCAGAAAAGAAAAAGAACAAATAGAATACTCTTCCAAATTGTCTCCTATGCCTACCCAGCTGATGATGATGGTGGACCCTTCAATTAGCATCTCCCGGGCGACTAATTCATTACGTCCTGCTCGCTGGTGCTGATTAAGCCCTTTTGCAGAACGCAGTCCATTCATCCAGAAGCTCGACCTTATTCAGTTCACTTCACTTCGCTTCACGTTCACCCGAGGCCCGATGGGTTCCGCTCGGCCAAGACAAAGCGTGGATGGAGCTCCATCGACGAGCATCCGGGCAACAAATGGCACGGCACGTGACGCTGCACACAAAGGCCTGGCACGAAAACGGGAAAACTTTTCAATTGGACGTCATTACGATAATTGAGTGTTACTTCTTGGCTCCATTGCCTCCCGTGGGATTTGCCCCTTAAAATAGGGAAAGTTTCGCCCGAAGGGTAATTTGGCCTTGTTCCCCCATGCCCAAGAACTTGGTTTATGAATGCTGCCAAACGGCCATTTCGTTTTGCCCGGAAATGTCTGTCTGTCTGTCTGCCTGTCCTATATCTCTTGTCGACATACTGATGCTGATGAGTCGCATGTCCTGATTTATCTGCCCGAGAAACTTCTTCTGGCTGCGGGCGGTCTCATTAATGAAATTCCCGAAAGTTTTACACGGAATTACATACTATATAGTTGCCATAAAAAGTTCTCAAGTCACCATAAAATCGGTTAATTACTTCCGTCGGTGTGCAGTCCTTATCCTTTACTATTTCAAAAGGTAATTGTCGAATGATTACCAATCGGTTAAGTTCGCACATTAGTTAAGCTTATGGCGTTTTTAGAAGAGTATTGTAATTAGAATTTGGTTTTACTTGGATAATTTAAGCCATTTCGATGCTTCTGACGAACGAAATGCAATAAAATCAAGTGAAATATATATAATACAACATGGACAGAATTATCACAGTGCCTTGAAATTAAAGTGTAATTTGTGCCAAAATCCTTAACGGTCTGAATTTTCCTTAGATCATAGAGAATAGGATTGAACATAAGTCGATTTAGTTGAAGTAATTTCGTGATGCAGTGGTAGCCTCCTCTCTTGTAATTGTGTGTCCAATGCAAGCAAATAATTGTATTGTATCTCCCAAAGGTGAAATTTTTTACTTGATACCCCTGTTTAGGCTCTGGTGCGATATGACACCACCCGAAAAATTAATTGAAAATCTCGTTTCTTTGGTCTTTTTCAAATTCAAATGCACTTGCACTTCAATCTATTTCTCCCACTAAATGTTCTCCGAAAAACCCCGAATAGTGCGTAGGAAATATATACATATATACACCCATGGACAACTAATTAGAAACACATATATGATGTTGAATTGAGTTGAAAATTCTCAATGTTCTTGTTTCATATGTACAAAAAGGAGCTAAATTAATATTCTCTGACTTACAATGTATTAAAACTTATAGTTAAATTTCAATTGTTTTTTTAAACATTTTGAATACAATGCCATAATATTTCCAATACATAAATTTCGCCGGACAACTAATTAGAAACACTCGTTTTGGATGGAATAAAAATTGTTTTTTTCCAATATTTCGTAGGAAAACCTGTTTGTAATATTATTTCTTCGCACCTCTTCTTTATTGAAAGTATAAGTCGGCTACATCTCTTCACAGGTATATTTTCCCATGCTAATTTAATTGCAATAAAAAGTTCGTCAAAATTGTTGAAGTTTTTTGAAGAAACTGATTTCTGTACGTCGCCCCACAGGTATTCAATAGGACTGAGGTGCGCATTTGATGCAGGCCACTCCAGCACACTAATAAAGTTGGCTTGAAAAGAGTTGTTGGTATGCTTTGCTGTGTTCTTAGGATCGTTGTCCTGTTGGAATGTCTAGATCATAGGCAAATTTCCCTCAGCACAGGACAACATTACGTTTTCAAGTATGTCGACGTACTTGACGTATGTGCTATGAATGGGACCAATTCCATACCAGAAGAAGCAGCCCCACACGATGATTGATCATCCGCCATACTTTATAACAAGTGTAGTATATCTCGAATCAAATGCAGCGGCTTTAGGTCGATGAACAGACCTTCTACCGTCTGGATCCGTTCTATTAAATTTTATTTCGTCGCTCCCTAACACATATTTTCATTGGTTTGCTGTCCAGGTCTAATGAGGCTTGTCAAAATTCAATCCTTTTTTTTCTGTTGCTTGCAGACACTAATGGATTCTTCCGTGAAACTCTGCCGTGCTACCCAGCCTCAGCCAAACACCTTCTAACGGTTCTCGCGAAAACTGCCGTTACGTTAACACCGAAAATGTTGCGGTCGATGTCAGTAGAATTCTTTCTAGTGTCCTTTTTCGTTTCTCTGATGATTTGTCGATCTGTTAGCTCAGACATTTTCCGGGATCTTATTTTTCTTAGAACATTTTCCATTGTTCCGTGTACTTGGGAATGTTTTACTGTTCCATAAACAAGTTTTAAAGAGCATATCAATTGGTTTGCAATTTGGCAATAAGACATTTTTGCTTACCAAAGACGTACTACTTCCATGTGCATGGAAGCGTTACAATTTTTTTTTGTCCATGTTTATAAACAATGTATTGACAAAAATAGTGTCTTAACATGAATATTTAATGTAACTTAAATATTTACCAATGCAATTATTCAGAGAAATCAATTTTTGTTTAATAAGATGGAAAAATGAATACTGTTTCTAATTAGTTGTCCACGTAAAATAGCATTCACGCGAAATGATATCACCACAGGATGTTTGTGTGGGCACGAACTACTACTAAAAGTGCAGTTTTTAAGTAGCACGTGGTAGCTAGGTTTTCGCTGGTATCATACCGTTAGATTTCAAACTAAGGAGGAAGAAGGATAGTGCACAAAGCAGTGCTGATCAAACTGTTTCTAATTATTTGTCCATGGGTGTATATAGGTTGCTTTGCACAAGCACTTTTTTATCTATCGAATTTGAAGTGTTCTCCAAAGTACACTAAAAATTGACTTCTTACATATTGTGTTTGCTATGTGCAACAATAATGACCATTTTTTGTTCCTTGAGAAGGAAATTATTGCCAAATTGTAGTAAAACAGAAAATTCGTAGATTTCCTAATGCTTAAAAAATATTTCAGATTTTCTAGCGCTTAGAAATATATTTAAATATTTATAGTCCCCAGTACATCGGTGTCACGGAAAGTTGATTGCTAAAGTTTTCTAACCTTATGGAATCGCTTATTTATGACGAGTCCACCGATGAATTAGGTATGTGACATTTGGGCACCGGGGCGTTTTTCTTTTATTTACATGCAAAATGCTGAGGGCGGTGGAGACCCGAAACGCCCCACGATTATCGGTGTACAAATACACCATTATTTTTTAAATAATTTAATTAAACAACCCTGTTAAAATTAAAACTTTAGCTATTACTTTTCAATAGCTGAGAGATTCTTCATCGCCCCAACATGTCGCTCTACGGACATATTTATAATATTTTAATTAAAACTGTTTATATCTGTTAAAATTAAAAAAAAAAACTTTATGAAAATTTGTGAAAACGAGGAGATTTTAAGAATCTTTATAATAACAAAACTGTTGTTCAATTGAAATAACACCAAATTTTTTTCCTAGCAAGTGTCAGTTAATTTATATACTTTTTTTCTGTAAATTATGAATTCGTAAATGAAAGTGCTCAATCAGCACCCGTTTTCAAGAAATAGTGTGTGAAAAAACTCAAAAGACCTTATTTTGATTATATTTGTAAGCTTGTAAGGTGGCTAAAATTAAAGTCGGAAGTTTGAGGTATTATGTCCAAACACGAGAGGTCTTACACATTTTCGAAATATTTCTTAAAGTTCAGGTTTGTTTTTATACCAAAATATTTAAAAAAATTTCCGAAATATGTCTTGAAAATCAAGCTTTCGAACAAACCGATTATTTTATGCAATAGAAGGTAAAAAGCTTCTTCTCGTAGATGTTTAGAAAAAGCTTTGAAAGTTCGTTTGTTTGCTTGTTTTTTTATTTCTCAATTACGCCTAAACGCTTGCATTGATATTTTTCATTTTTTGTCCGAAGGTAGTACATATTCCAACTTAACACATAGACTAAATTTTTTTTGGATAATGTATAGGGTTTATAAATGACGGATCCAAGATGGCGGTTGAAAATTTTTACTTTGAATCGATTTTTATGAAAGTTGGTACTTAGGGGTTTTGCGGGATGCTGATTTCAAATCTACTGTCCAAATTTAGAAATTCAAGATAGCGGATTTTAATGAAAATTAGTACGATGATTGTTTTGAGGTCACTGATTTTGAAGATGGCGGACCCAATATGACGACCAAGATTTCTCGATTTCAACGGATTTTAATGAAAATAAGTACAATTATTGTTTTGAGGTTGGTTGGTTGGTTAAGGTGGCGACCCCCACCCCTGGGCGGAGTCCAATTAGCGCTAAGGCGCGCCGTTTTGATACCACAAAATCCCCAAAATAAACCATTGTATTGACGGAAATAGAAATGTCAAAAGATCAGAGCCAGCCTGTGGAGTTCAAAAAGAGAACAATCTCCCTGATCTTGGACATAGATAAAACCCCGACGTCAGCGAAAAAGTGCCTGCCCAACGCCCAGTGCCTTGCTCCAGCTAGTGCCGGGCAGTTGCATAGGAAATGAGAAAGAGTCTCTTTCTCATTGGGATCCTTGCAACTGCGACAGTGATTATTAAAAGGGATCCCCAGTCTGGCTGCATGCTCTCCTATGGGCCAATGACCCGTAAGTACCGCCACCACCCTGGCAATATCCCCACGAGTTCGCTTGAGAAGCTCCTGCGTTCTACTCAGTTCGTATGTAGGCCAGGTCGCTCTGGAAACGCAGCATGTTCCCAGATTTGCCCACCTATTATTCGCTAAAGCTAGAAAGTGCAATTGTATTTTCTTCTTGACGGATCCCAGGGGAGTATGAACTGTCTCCACAAGGGATTCATCGAGACTTGCACCTGCTCTAGCCAGTTCGTCCGCTCGCTCGTTACTCTCTATGTTCCTATGCGCGGGAACCCAGAGTAGAGTGATGCTATGGTGTTGCCCTGAAAAGACTATGCGCTCACGACAGCGATTTACCAATTCAGATGAAACGCTAGCCGAGTCGAGAGCCCTGATAGCGGCTAACGAATCTGTCAGGATTGCTAAATTTAGTGTGGGTGTTAGGTTGCTTAAAGCGTCGCAGGCCTTCATGATCGCGAGAACCTCTGCCTGGAAGACGCTAGCATACTCAGGAAGGCGAAACGACTCCATAACATCGAGTGCCTCGGAAAATATGCCGGCTCCGACTCCTTTCGCGGATTTGGACCCGTCTGTGAAGATTACATGGTGGAAGGTTTGCGTCAAATCGCTCTCCCTCCATTCCCCTCTAGTGGGGAACCTCACCTTGAAGTTCTTCCCGCTAGGTTGCCTAGGGACGATGTAGTCCGTACGGCAAACTGCCAAATCCTCTGGCAGTTGGCCCAGGATCTTGCAATGGCCATAAGGCCTTGCATTCCAACAACCCGACTCTTTAAGCCTCACGGCACTCCAGCTCGCCATGTGCTTGATATGGAGCTCGATGGGCAAGAGGTGCGACATCACATTAAGAGCCTCAGTCGGACAGGACCGTATGGCTCCCAGGGTGCCCACACATGCCGTTCTTTGAACTCTTCTGTTTTGAGGTACTCTGATTTTGAATTTTATCAAAATGTCCAAATTCAAGATGGCAGATCCAATATGGTGATCACAATTTCTCGACTTCAATGGGTTTTAATGAAAATTGGTACGATTTTTGGCCAACAATTTTGAATATTATCAGAATTTCTAGATCCAAGATGGCGAACCCAATATGGCGACCAAAATTTCTCGATTTCAACGGGTCTTAATGAAAATTGGTACAATGATTATTTTAATTTTTAATATTATTAAGATTTGGATATTCCAGATGGTGTATCCATAAAGAGATTTTCTGGTTGAAACAAATTCTAGGATATAACAAGCTATAACATTTGAGAAGTGTTTAATTAGTAAATATTTACCCAACGCGGGGTGAAACCGAGTAGCCCAGCCAATATTATTTTATAAATTACAGGCACAGATTTAACCACGATAAAAAATTCGCAATAAAATTGATATACCTAACGTAACATAAATAAATAAGTCTGCAGTTTTTCATTTGCTAGCGCTTAAGCGTATACAAGGTATAAGGAATCATAAAACAACTTCCATAAAATGTTTATTTGACTTTTCCTGCGAAAAACAACACATAAAAACAAGAGATACTTTTGTGCCTAACAACGAAATTTCGGGAGTGTTTGGGAAAATAAAGTGCTTATGGAATCAATCGCCCGACCCTTGAAGGCGCTTCAAGGATCTCCCAAAACGTATTGACCTTTAACCCTTTCAAAGGGCTTGGGAATCATGAGCACTGGCAAGTCATCAGAATCCCTTCTACTCTTTTATTTTTTTTTCTTGAGTGGAGATAATAAATGTCGAACGAAGGGAACAAATCGCCTCAACCCTTGATCTGTTTCCCTCAGGAGTAAAGCGGCAATTTTCCCTATCGGATGCAGGATTAAGCTCCCCTTGGCCAAGACGACGACGTTGACGTTCAGTGATTTTTCATTTTTTCGTTGAATTCCCTTTGTAATTGCTTCAATATTTTCAAAATGATTCTTATCTTATGGAGAATGTTGCTGAAGAAACCCTCTAAATTGAGTTCAATTTAGGACCCCAGATTCATGTAATTCTGAATCATCCCTTATAATACATACACCTTTTTGTGTTATACCGTGCCCGTCGACAGCAAAAACAAGATTAAAACGCAGAATACCTATTATCAATAATTTACCGCATACCGCTGGCAGTAATCAAATAAACCTTCAGGTACCCAGGCTTCAGCATCCAGCAGCCAGGATACAAAGAACAGGTGTGGCGGTGTGCCAGCGAATTACCATCGATATTTGAATCTTCGTAAAGGAGCACGTGTCTTGCGCCCTTCGAAGGACTGAATAGAAAGTCTTCCTCGTGCCCCAAGTAGAGGGACGGAATTAAATTTTAATAGAAATGGTTTAGTCAAAAAATCTTCATCTCACTTTTTTTAATCGTGAAATCTGCTCTTCCAGGGATCCCTCTGCCACCTTTTGTGTACCTAGGTGGAAATCCGTTTTACGTAAATTTGGTCGAAAATCCCAACTAAATGCCAAGCGCGTAGGAGCAAACAAGATTTTTTCGTGGTGTCTCAGGTGAGGGCGAAAATTTAGAAACATAGAAGAAGTATGGAACTTCGCTTTAACCAAGGAATTTGATGGGCTTGGAATTCGATTTTCCTTCTCGAAGTGTATCCTCAAGAGGATGGCACGGATGTGAACGAAAGCTGAGGGCAGTATTAAGATGGTATCAGTCGCGTGAGGATTCAATATCAATTTCTTGTTTGATATCCACTCTTTCGGAAAAGGCTGAAAACACGGAAAGAAAGGAGTAGAATTTATTGGGCAGTTTTTTTCTCTAATTTATATAAATTCTAGATATATAGTAAGTAGTCCTGGTACAGAACCAGTCATTCATGCTTCAATGATCCTTCTACCATCAGAACTTTCACGACACGAATATGTGAGCTGACTTGAACGAAATCTATTACATTAAACTTGAAGCATCAGATGAAAGGCTTTATGTCTACAAAATTTCATCATCATACAAGAGTTGTTCAGTGGCTTTGTGCAAAGTCGAGAAGAACGCGCAAAATCAAATTTTGTAAGTGCAGGATGCAGTGATCAAAGAGGATTTTTGTACCTTGTTATTTTTTTCCTTAACCAAGAATTTCGAATATTTAATTTTATTGGTACATACAGTGGCGTAACAATACAATGTCGAGCCCTTTGTAGATTGATTTGTAAACTGGCGCCCTCAAAAAATTAGGCTAGTCCTTGTTTTAGATATGTAGATTGTGTATCTTAGTTTCTCGTAGAACAACAGATCTTTCAAAGGATCACAAGATAAGATATAAATATTATTAGTTGAATAATATTGAATATTATAACAATTTTATTCATTTTTCATTTTACTTTTACAGTCATAAAGGGTGAGCCATCTGTTGGTTTCTTTTTAAATTACATATTATTTTGTCATAGACAAATCTTTCGCCCTCAAAAAATTTACAGGAACACTGTACCATATCTCCGCGGTATGAAATAAATCGATTTACGCTAGAACACCGTTGGAAAATATTGAAAACTTATTTCCAAAATCAGGGCTGTGTTGCCAAAACAGCGCGAATTTTGACAAGAAATTTAAATGATATCATAAGTCATAAGAAATCGGAGGATTTACTCTTTTCAATAAATTAACAATCTTTATTCTCTCGTTCTAATGAATAACGTTTATTTCATAAAATCTTTAAAAACAAACCAGCCGATGATAGAGAGAAATTAAAATATGATTTTTCCGGGCTTTCATTTCGGCAAAATTGTCAATTATTTCATCAAAATCCCAGGAATTTTCAACTATCGATAGTATTGCTAAATTCTGCAGCCCTTCTTGCACCATGGGATTCCTTAAATATGTTTTTATTAATTTTAATTTCGAAAACGATCGTTCGGCGAAAGCGGTAGTGCGGGAATTATCAAAAATAAATTAGTTATTTGCATTGCACTCTATTTTTTCGCTACTACTTAAATACAAACTAGAGGATATTAATCTTCTTGAATTATTATTTTTTAATTAAAATACACATTATGATACCAATAGAGAAAATCGAAGCAATTTGTTTTTCGTTTAAATTGGGTAATTATGTTATTAAATTTAATTAATTAATTTAAATAGAATATTCTTGTGGACGCGACGAGTTTAAAGTATAAGGCTAAACCGGAATTCCGATTGATACTCTTCTAAACTGAATATTATTAGGTAGTAACATAATCTGATAATTTTTTCGGAAACGTTCTGGAAATTTTTTACAACTTCGAGAAAGTTCTGTGACTATGAGTATAAATACCCGTGAGCGCGCTCAGTTCATCAATCGACAGCTCAGCGAGTAGCATTATGGAAAAATTCGATTTGAAAAAACGAGACATCCGCGTCCTTCTAATTTATGAGTTCGGTTTGAAGCATACAGCTAAGCAGGCGGAACAAAATATATGTCAATGTATGGGAGAAAATGCGGTCTCTTATCATACAGCAGTAGATTGGTTTCGACGTTTCTCGAATGGCGACTACAACCTTGAAGATAAACCTCACGAAGGGCGGCCGATGGCCGAGATGCATTGGAACAGTGTTTGTCGGAATTTGTTAACTCTCGTGAGCCCAAGTTTTACGATAATGGAATAATGTCGCTTTCCCAACGTTGGCAGGAGATCATTGATAATGATGGACTATATGTTCAATAAAATGTTAAGCTAAATTGTACAAAAATATCAAAATAAAGTTTCTTAAAAAATTATCAGATTATTATGTTACAACCTAATATTATCAATACTATATTCGAAAAATGTTGTGTAGAAATAAAGCCATGACTAGAAAATTCTAATCCTTCCAACAGTTCACTGAATATAGGTTTCAATAAGGTTATTGTAAACATAATGTAAACAAATAACAATTCATATTTACATATGTTATCCGACTTTAAAGCAAAATGTCGTATAGCATCTACATAGTTTTTTTAGCTCTCTAATCATTATTTTAATTAATCTTGCGTATTATATTTAAATTCAATTAAAATAAAATCAAATATTAACATCTCATCGATCTAATTGTACTACAAAAGCAAAACAATTCTTGTAATTTCTTTTATCGAAATTCAATTCAAATTTTTTTATTTACCTATACTCAAGAGTATAAGCACCGTGATTTATGAAACAATCGTAATTCCTTAAAAAAAACTTTAGGAACATACATATATATTCAAATCAGCAGACAATTCAGACAAGTTTATTGCTCCCTTAAGACAGACGAACATTAAAAAGTTCTGGAATTGTTCTGTTTATACGCTAAGGAATCTTAAGCAATAAAGATTAGTCTGGAAATGTGTGAAAGCGATTATGAATAGCATAAAATATGTGAATCTACTCAAAATAGTCGACAAAGGACCCCGCACATTTTGTATGGAAAAGTGCGTACAGTCAAATCGACTGAAAATTTAGTATGTTGTACTTCAGGACATCCTGATCAAAAGTTCCCATGGGCGCAACTTCAAAAAATGGCCAGTTTTAGAGATACAGGGTGTTTCATTTTAATAGACGTACTCACATATCTCGAAAACTACGCATCCAGGAAAAAATGTTTCGGACAAAAGTTATAGAGTACCACAAGGGTTAACTAGCGGTGACCTTGCCTTTGACCTTGAAGTCAAGGATCAAGGTCATTTCAAGGTCAAATCAATTTTTACATAGTGATCCCTACTTCTGACCCCGGAAATGGAAAAAGCGCAACATTTTGCATGAACATGAACAATGAGTATATGTATGTCGCTAATATGTTTAGTTTCTTTAATTATTTCGATTACCAGCGTCTCTTATATTATCAAGTAAAGTGACTCTTGGATATTTGATATGAGGCTGGTGTCGCGCATACCCTAAGAACCATAACACACTTGCGACATGTGCACAGCAACCTAATGTTCTCGAACCTGATACACAAGTACAGTAATAACCTCTTATAGGCTCATTATTCTGATCGTCATGAGGTCTATATTTTATCCATAACTGATACCTTGTCGAATTTCGGAAGCGGGAGTACAGCCGTACCCTGTGGAAACCATTTTCATACCGGTGCTCATCAAATTCAAAAAATTCGGATCCATCGCGTACTCGTTTATCCTGAATATAAGCAGGTGCTAAATTAATCTGAGAAATACCGAAAGTTAGCTCTTTCAGATATTCGATATCTAATCTTGGAAAATCAATGTCACTTTACTTGATAATATAAGAGACGCTGGTAATCGAAATAATTAAAGAATCTAAACATATTAGCGACATACATATACTCATTGTTCATGTTCATGCAAAATGTTGCGCTTTTTCCATTTCCGGGGTCAGAAGTAGGGATCACTATGTAAAAATTGATTTGACCTTGAAATGACCTTGATCCTTGACTTCAAGGTCAAAGGCAAGGTCACCGCTAGTTAACCCTTGTGGTACTCTATAACTTTTGTCCGAAACATTTTTTCCTAGGATGCGTAGTTTTCGAGATATGTGAGTACGTCTATTAAAATGAAACACCCTGTATCTCTAAAACTGGCCATTTTTTGAAGTTGCGCCCATGGGAACTTTTGATCAGGATGTCCTGAAGTACAACATACTAAATTTTCAGTCGATTTGACTGTACGCACTTTTCCATACAAAATGTGCGGGGTCCTTTGCGGAAAACTTACTTTTATTGTTACCATCAGTAATTTTTAACGTCAGAATATGAGAAAATGTTTAAATACTCTAAGTTTTTAATCATCTTAGTTTCGTTTTATGGATTTTAAGGATGAAGTAGAATTTTCACCAAAGGTCTCCTGAGAACTTTTATGATAAATATTGGTGTAGTTCATCAAGAAACCAGAAGAACAGAAACCATACGAATAAATTTTATATGACAAAAAGTGTTTATAATTAGCCAAAGAACATATGTGAATTTTTTCAGAATTTTTCGGGACATTTTTGGATTTTTGAAAAATTGGACAAATCCAAAAAACCAAAAATAGTCCAAAAAATTCTGAAAAAATTACATGCTTTCCTTGGCTAATTATAAGCACTTTTTGTCATATACATTTTTTTGTAAAGTTGATCCTTTTCGTGTAAAAAAATCGCGAAGTTTTTTATTACATTGCTGTACAAAATGGCCATTTTGCAAAAACCAAAGCAAAAAAAAAAATTCAAAACCATGGTTTGAGAAAGTGCAGACATTCGGACTGCGATTTCTGGTGGTTATGTGATCATTCAATAGCAGCAACGACAAGATAATCGACTTTGAGACGAAAAATGACCAAAAAAATCGGCACTTTTTTTAAAAACCCCAAAAAATAATAGGGTTTTTGAAGCTTTTATGCAAAACAAATGCCAGATTCTGAAAGAGCTCCCCAAAAACGCCTTATATACGAATTTGGAGGAAATTCGCCCCAATTTGTTATTCGTATCGTACAATTGAACTTGCGTGCACAAAATCCTCGTTTTGCGCATTAATGGGTTAAGGTATAATTAAAGTGCAAAGGGACTTTTTTCTCGGAAAATTTCAGAGTCCCTACAATTAGAAACCACTCGGAATATGTTGGCGACATTAGCTAGAAGTTATTGTGATTACATGGGTAAGAGTTTTCCGAAATTTACTAGCTTATGCAAATAAGACTGTAACTATAATAAATTTACAAACATAGTTGGAAAGCTAAGAGCAGAAAGTTTATAAATAAGAACAGTGTGATTAATCTTGTCGAAAGCTTAAATCAATGCTTTCAGTCAAACGTCCAAACATTTTGGAGATGAGGCTGAAAATATCTCATGTCTAAGAATCAAATAATGATTTAATAGCAAACCCAAAATTTTGTAGAGTTCATTACGTTCTTCTACATATTCTGCTATTTAATCAGAGTAAACTATTGCAACAATATCAAAGTTCAGAAATTTAATCTAAAATGTCCAAAACTATTCTGAATTCCTAAAATAGTTTCGAAATTCAATCAGATCCCAAGAGTTCATTCTCATGCTTCATAACAATTATTTTCAAGATCAAGACTTTTCCCTCGCACCTCGGTAAACGTTATGGCAAAACTTAAATCTGTTGGAAAGTGAAAAACCTATCGAAACTTGCCCAAAATTGAAATGGTCCCTTTCCCTTTACCCTCTAGATGTTTCCCTTTGTGCTCCAGATGAGTGGTCATTTTGGTGACATGATTTTTGCCCTTGTAGTTCCTTTGTAATTGAAACTATCCCACTTCCTGTTTGGGATCATTAATTACGCCATCTGCATGGTGTCAGACCATGACTTTAGCATATTACTAAGGAACTAAAAAACATTCATTTCATTGCCTCTTCGCTGGGATACTTTTCCTGGTCGATTCTGTGAATTCTGTCAATGGAAATGTTCCCTTTTTCGACATCATACTTCCGGGTGTGACTCTTGATAATGTTAGTTGGGACGGTTGTTTTCCATCCCTTGGGAAAAAGGGTGGCTGATAAAAGACAAAATAAATTTCTATCTAGACAAGGGACGGAACTTATTCTTGTAAATGTCTATTTTCATCAAAAAGAAAAATTGCTTATCGGGAAGACGTATAGTAGTTTTTTCTGAGTTGACTGAAAAGTCGAATGGGTCGGAATGTTCAGAATTTCCTTCAAATATTGTAGTATAGGATATTAGTTAGTAGTCACTTCCGGCTTAAAGGATGTATGTAATATATTTTAGTGCTATTGATTAGTATTTTTGCCTACCCATCCGTCTTCTCTCGGTGTCTGATTGCTTGTAATGTGTGTCACAGCCTTTTAGCTTTTGAATTGTGTTCGTGATTGAAATGTTCTCAAGACACTTGTTCTAGAGAACATTTCGCAAGAAATAAACTCAATGTTTGATGTTGTATCATTTTATTTCAAAGAGCGTCGATTCATAACAATTCGCGATATAATATATGTTAAAATGCTTTTTTTTCCGACTATTTTTTTTTTTTTCAGTCCCACCTCGAAATTTTGTGGCAAATACCTAAACAAAAATTGCCTGAAAATTGGAGTCCTTAATATTAATATTAAGTACTAGACCATAAATAAATAAATATATATATAATATAAATATAAAATACACGTAAACTTTGATTATTTTTCTTCAAAACTCTACAGCTCAGAGGCATTTTATGCTATAATCTTGGTCAATGGTAGGGTTTCTTCAGAATTGAATGCTCTAAAAAAGTGTCCATTGTGGCGTAACCCTAAGTCCCACCAGCGAGGTAGTACGGGACACTAACCCTATTTTTTCATGAAATTCTCGTTTTTTTCACCCTATCTTGTAAATAACAAGAGCTACAGAAAAAATGTGAATGACAAACTTGTAGGAAATTCAATTTCCTCCAAAAAGTTCTAGAACACCAAATCGCTAACATCGATATTTCTTGAGATATTGGAGTTTGAAGTTGAGGTAGTGTTTCTACAATTCAGCTCAATCATCCATGAAAGTTCCACACTACCTCAACTTCAAAGCCCAATATCTCAAGAAATATCGATGTTAGCGATTTCGTGTTCTCAACTTTTTTGTAGGAAATTGAATTTGCAACAAGTTTGTCATATTCACTTTTTCTGTACCTCTTGTTGTTTACGAGATAGGGGCAAAAACCGAAAATTTCATGGAAAAATTGGGGTTAGTGACCCGTACTACCTCGCTGGTTACACCGCAATGGACACTTCTGTAGAGCATTCAATTCTGAAGAAACCCTACCATTGACCAAGATTATACCATAAAATTCCTCTGAGCTGTAGAGTTTTGAAGAAAAATAATCAAAGAATACGTGTATTTTATATGGGTAATCTTTATACGCCTTAATATCAATATTAAGGGCTCCAATTTTCAGGGAATTTTTGTTTAGGTATTTTCCACAAAATTTCGAGGTGGGACTTAAAAAAAAAAAATATTCGCGAAAAAAAAGCACCCTAATATGTATATACTAATATTCAATAGTACTGACATAATTTCATTCATATATAATGTTGGTACATCAATTCTTTCAGCCGAATGAGTTTACGCGAATAATTGCTGATACATATTTATGCTTGAGGTGAATGAAATTATGTCAATATATAATGAAATATAAGAACAGGAATTATAAGTTTCATTGTACATATTCAATTTTATATGCACTCCGTACAAATGTACTGATTTAGCAAGCTCAAATTTGGCATAGTTGCTGCTACCAAAATGACCACGAAATAAAAAAGGTGCAGAATATTGGTTCAAGTATTTGAATTGCTAGATCAACATGATATATAAAGTCGGTTTTGCGCGCAAAATCAATATAAAGAAAAAATAATTTGAAAACATAAAGCTTTTAGCTTTGATACATTCTTTTGCATTCTAAAATAAAACTACGAACAGACAATTTTTAAATCGAATACCAAGTTTCAGGTGGTTTAAATTATTACCTCATTAAATAATTTGTGGAATATTACAACATTAAATAAGGCAAAATTTTAAATTGTGTGTATCAAAAATATAAATTTATCTAAAAGGAAACAAAAAACGATTGACATCGACTTTTTTGGGAAACTAACTTTAATAACAAATAAAACATTTTAAATTTATTAAAGACATTAAAATTACACACCGACAAATTTAAAAACGCAAACCATCGAATCAATTTTACAACACAAATCGGTGCATACTATATGTATATAAAAGATCTTTTCAACTTTATCAATTTATAATTATCTTACAGACAAAAAATTGGTACAGACATTTCTAGTAGAAATTGGTACCCAAAAATAGTTAGTTTTGGATTTTGTTTAAAAAACACTATTTCTTACTTTCGTGTCAGATTTTAATCAGTTTTATTTTGCTATTATTGAATTAATTATTACTTTATTTAAAACATATTAAGAATTGATTATGGTTCACGGTTGCGCTTATATAGGTCGATTTTGTTGGGAAAGTGACACCCTTTCTTTATCTTTTTCCTTAAGTTTTGAAGATTTCTCGTTATTTAAGTTTGAAATATTAAAAATATAAGATTTTAAAAGAAAACATCGAATATTTTAAAATTTGCACTATTTATGGATGATTTCGTTCTGGAGGTGTAATCGAAATGCATTTTAATGCACAAATAGCTTTAACAATCATGCAAAATTACATTGAGAATTTAATTTTACGTTCAGAAGGAAATTCTTTTAGATACTTCAGGGAATGCTAAAATGTTGTTTTTTCCAATTGTAATTTAATGTTAAATTTTACTTGCAATTTTTTTGCAATGACTATTGGCAACAAATTGCCAACATTCATTATTGTAAACATTTTTTTACTGTGCACTTCAATCAGTAATTCTGGTTATTTTATAATATGAGATAACATTAATTTAAATAAAAATCTTAGATTAATATATAAAAATAGAACGATAAATTTACGGCTTTTCACTAGGTATGCGGATATTTTTTTGTATGATTTGTAGAGATTATGAAAAAATAAATTTAGGATATATTTCCATTCGGAATAAACAACTAGATGGGTATGGAATTTACAATAATATATCGTCGTATTATTACATCAATTATATAAAACATATTTCACTAAAAATTGATAAATACGACTTCTGTAAATTTCCCACGACAGCTGAAATGCGTCAAATTTACGCATTCCGCAAAAATTGTGTGTTAATAAAAGTTTAGTAATGGGTATAAAAAAGCATTAATTATTTAGGCTTTACTTAACATCTTGGGGAACACATTTTTCGTAACGATTCGCCAGGTGAAGTCTTAATTCCTTATCTGTTGTATGAAATAATCAATACATAGAAAAAATTACTTTCAACGGAATGTTTTGGAAACATTTGAAAACGTTTCATATTTTTATATTATAATTTAAGGTTATATATAAAAGTTATATATTTTAAAGGTTTTTTAAAAATATATTTTATTGTTTATCTCTCCGCCTGGCCCTAAGCACTATTTATAATTCCTTTCTGGGCAGCTAGCCCGGGGGTTGGTCAAAATTGTAACAATCTATTTATTAAAAAAAATTTATATTTTAATTTTTTAAGCAAAATCATATTTGCTCTTGCTTACCTTTGTAATGACGGTGCCCTTTATAACTCGAGAACCGATCCATGGATTTCTTTAAAATTTTGTTCGAATATGTAAACAAGCATTGTTAATTAGTTGACGTTTCTATTTTTAGTAAATAAATAAAAATCACTAAATTAAATGCAAAAATATAATAACTTTGAGCAGAGATTTCCGTCATTATCAATAAATGCTCTCAGACTTAATCGATTCAATACTTTTTCCTTTTAACCATGTGTCTAGTTAGGTGTAGCGGGTAGCGCCTTAATAAAGATTTTATTGATTTTTAAAGGCACAATCATTTAAAATTTGACTAAAAAAATATCTTCAACAAATTTCTTGATACTTTCGCAATATATTTTACGTGAAAGTCGATGATGAAAATAAAATAAAAAGGAACAAAATATGTAAATTGATATAATATTTCTATATGTAAAAGGTATAAGGTACAATAGGCTAAAGGCGTGGTTTAATATCAATATCCTTTAAGGTTTAATTTCAATTTGCAAGCTTAAATCCGAGTTTTAAAATATTTATTAAAATGGAAAAAATAGCTAAATTGCTGAAAACTCTTATAGATCACTTCCAAAATCTTATCCTACCTCGGAGTTTTGTATGAAGATTCTTGAGGATCTGTCGTCATCCAGGTGTAATTTGAAAATTCCAATTATGGTGTAAAACACGTCTGAAGTACCAGCTTCCTCCCAAGTCCCGAGGGATGAATATCAGCGTCCCGACTACATTGTAAAGCTCTCAGATAGCGGAAATTGATGGGACCTGCTGTCGACGACTCGCATTTATTTGCCTATGCTAAAAAATTCGTCGACGAATGAAAAAATTGAACAACGCGAAAGAGTACCCACTTCCCCATTCCGAAGTTTCAGCTTAGTCCCGAGCTGAGCTTCCTGGAACGACCTTGTTAGGGGTCCCCAATCCTCCGGAGCGAATTACGCCTTTCAAGTTATCGCCAGTGAAATTGGATGCCTTCAAAGGATGCGAAGCGGAGGTCATAATTATCTTCGCCAGATACTTCATATGCTGTGCTCGCTGGGAATTTCAGTTTTGGGTCAGGAAAGGGATATGAGCTCGGGAAGCTTGAAAAAAAGGGTCCATGCGAACCTTCAAATATGTGAGAACAACGACTGGTTCCATGGCAATCCTTCAAGCCCCCCGAGCCCCCCGCTCCAACGCACAATATAGCACTTCTGGAATGATCCGAGAATTGGAAGTTTGCTTTCGCCGAATAAATTGAATTTCACTACCTAGAACTTGGAAGTGAGAACGAATTTGAGCCGTTCCCGCCACCGCAGGAGTGGTCCTGAAGGACGTCCTGGAGTACGTGAAGGCTCGCAGCTAGCGGCATCCCAGAATTCACATGCGAGAAGTCTGCGGCCGTCGAGGACGTGGAGTTGTCTGAACGGATGTGATGGAAACTTAATTTCGTTCGTAAAAGTTGAATTAATTAAAAAGAAATTGTTCCACGAATTCCTTAATCCTGTAATTTTCCCCATTCGCGAATGTATGAAAATGCTTGAATTAATCATTATTCTTTCTCTGATATTGGTCCACTTCTTGAAAGGAATTTTAATTTCCATTCTTCTTTCTTTTCTTTGGTGGAATCAAATATGCCTTGTTTTTGCGGGCCGGGCCTTTGTTATTTCTTGTAGTGAAGGGATGCAGAACACTTTAATAAATGAAAAAATTCTCCATACCCATTGCTATTTTCTTTAGGAACCCAATATGATTTCTGGGAAGCATTCACAAAAGAAAAATATGTTCTTAAATAAAGAAGAAGTGTGTAGATTTGGATTTGTAATTGAAAGAAACATTCATACATATTTAATTTTATTGTTTTTGTTAATATTTGTCTGTTTCATTTTCTATTTTAGGGGAATTACGAAGAGATACTAACAATTTATTTGTCAAATGCGAATTTACCTTATACTAGGTGAATTGAATTTCGAAAATTTATAAATGGGGTTAAAATCAAGATAAAAGGCGGACCATCGGGAGGTTTCTTTTAAAAAATACATGTAAAATAAACATAGTTTAATATTTTTCAAAGTTTGTTGATGTATTGAAAGAGTAGATTCCGATTAGTTGTGAAATATGATTTCATTTAAATGGCTGCCTCGGTAAGTCTGTTAGCAGTGGTCGGCAAAATTTAATATTTATTTTCTCCTTCAACAAGTAATATATCATTTCCATAGGATTTTTTCCGTAGATTACGAATATGCAAACAAAAATATTCTATCACATCACATTTTTGAAAAAAATAGGGTTGAAAAATATAAAATATCGTATTTCGGCCATTGTTAAAAATTCATTACAAAATAACGGAACGTGGAAAAAGCTCGTAACATGACTCAAAAGAGAGCGTGAATCCTTATCGATATATATAAAATAGCACTAATCTATAGCACTTATAAAGCGTCTTCGGAAATAAGATTTTCATGAGCGTGCGCAAGCAGTGATCTTCATTCATTTATCTATTGTATGAAGTAAGCGGCTTATGGAGAAAAGTGAATGCCACGGAATATTTCGAAAAGTATTATAGCCTCTCGTTTTTTAATATAATAAGTAAAGGTTCATGCTTTTATTTGAGCTACTTTACAAGCTCCTACAAGAATTCGTTATTTTTTAATTAATTTGCAAAAATGGCAAAAATATTCCTAAAAAAATGATATAACACTTATTCTGAGGAGAATTTGGGTGCCGACCAGTGTAGTAAGCCATCCTGTTAAACCAATTTTGCAGCACGATTATTGAACTTATTTCTGGTAAAAAAAATGCTTGCTAAATCAACGTCAATTTCCAGCTGGTCTTAAATCCAAACACAGAAGCAATAACGAAGCGGGTGGTAATTTTTCTTCAATACCAGAGTCAGTAGGACCTCGTAAGGGAAAAATACCGAGGTCTTTTCAGGCTAGTGCGGATCTGTAGCGAGTATTATTTCGAAATGTCGTTTCAAAAATCACACTGATCGGCAGCACACCACTCACTTTTGAAATAAGTTTTCAATATTTTCTAAAGTTGTTTAGTCTTAAAGCTCCTAATTTCGTACTACGGAGATATGATACTGTGTTTCTGTAAATTTTGTAAGCGTGAAAGGGCTGTCTGTATCAAAATAACATGTAATTTAAAAAGAAACCAACAGATGGCCTACCTCCTTTATATAATAAGTTCTATCTATATTTTTTGTTTTATTAGGATCGAGGATGTTTTTAAAATGTTAAACACAGGATTGTGCTGTAATATATACTCAGTAAAGATGCCTGTAAATCTTGTCCAATCTAATTAAATAGTTGTGAAAAAATAAACTATTTATATTTGAATCTTGAAATTAAAAAAAACATCCTAAAGAAAAAGCTATTTTACGTTCTGTAGTCCTTTTCATTTTGCATACTTTGACGCGACATCTCTGTAACATTTACAAGTATCCTTTTTTAAGTTTAATTTTTCGATAAGTTTGAATATTTTCTAGTTTTAATATTACGCTGTGTGTCGCAATGCAATATTCTTAATGAACTAGTTTAAGTAGGTACATTGATCTCTATTATAACATTTGATGATGCAGAGAAACCTCTGCGACTTTTGATTTAATACAAGTTTTTTTTTTAATTTTTATTTTACAGGAGTAGAATATTTTAATTAAGAGCGTTCATTTCTGGAACTTATCATTCAAAGTATAGAAAATTATACCAAACGAATGGTAGGGCCACTTAGAATTGTAATTGGTACAAATTTCTTTAGTTTTAATATAACGTCTTCTTCTCTGCCACATTAAAACATAACTGCTCTTTTTAAAGGGCTTTTATTTTTAAGTGGCGCCAGATTTCCGATAGGGATAACTATCAAACGAGCTGTCATTTGTTGTAATTTGTATTTGGTAAGTTCTAACAAATCATCATGGAAAGATATATGGTACATAGCAACAACGATTCCAAATTGTCGAAATTTATTTCTGAAATCAGGGCTCAGTTATACAAACTTGCACTGCACTTTGTGAATTTTATGGGCCGAATAATTGCTCATCAGAATGTGTTATTCATCGGGTTATTGAATATTTCCACTCCAACTTAGCGCGCACATGACGAGACGCCATAAATAATGGGGAGACCAGTGCGTTCCAAAGAAAATATCGTAGCTGTTCAAGCCAGTGTCGCTGAAGAGCGGGATTTGTTTATTCGCAAGCATCTTGGCCTTAATGCTAACAAGATCCAATTGTTGCAAAATTTGAATCTGCATGACTACCGTTTGCATCGGATGTTTGCTGTATGAGCTGAGACCATAATCCGCGAATTTGTGTTTCCAAAACGTCGGGACATTGATGTTGATGACATCTGGTTTCAACAAGACGGCGCTACGTGCCATATAGTGACTGAAACAATCGATTTATTGAAAGGACCACTTGTTGAAAATCAGCATATATATAACGGATATAGGGGGAGTCCGGGAGAGTTTAGCAGGTGGGAGACAATAGCCACTGCTCATAGAATCTTTGTGGAACTAGATATTGCAACGTTACCACACTTCTAAGACTCCTTAGGCGCTTCCCACCTCACTCACGCGACGCCGTTGCGATCGGCAGTTTGGTTTAGGAGTAAGAAGTGACAACAAATTTTCGTGCCCGGAAGTAAATTTTTTCAATTTTCGATATTTGATTTCTGTTTCTTACTGTGAATAGATTCCAGCATGTCATTTATATACATCGTAAGTGTAATTATCCTAGTAACATTTACGGCATACAGCTTTTACTTAAGTATCATAGTTTTTTATAAAAATGTAATAACGGACAGCTTGGCGTGGGGTGGGAGACATTACCCTGGCGTCGGGAGGAGACTTTACCCAGGGTAATCTCTCCCGTCGTTTCTCCCGCAATAATATTTTTTATTTAAAAAAGGAAGACTGATAAAGATTATGATTTTTTTTTTTATGTAGATTTAATTATTTTGTTTTCAATTTTATTTTTGTTCTAAATTTTGACAGTAATTTTAATTTTTGTTTTACTGACAACATACAAGGTTTGCTACATTAGACTAATTTGTAATACCTACTTTTAAGGTTTAACTACTTACAAGGTTATTACCTAGTTATGTAAAAGATAGAAAAGGTTCAGACTATTATTTTTGCTATAAAAGTACCTAAGTTACCTTAGATTTTTCTCCATGTTGATGAGATATTGTCAAATGTTAAGATATTGTTGTAGACAGACTGAAATAATTTTTATAGTAGGTATTACTGTTGGTTGCTTTATATAAAACATATAGTTTTTGTTAAAAAGGGTTTCTAATAATAAGTTTATAAACACTCACTATTGTAAAAGTAACTATGTTAAGAAATATGTGATACTAGTTAATTCCTCACTTGTGTATCTCACAGATAACTCAAAGTACCTTCCTCGTGTTTTCATTTACCTCGCAATACTATGTGCCATATTTTTATGATTAATTTTCTTTATAGAAGTATAATTTGTAATGATTATTTTGCATATTTTCAAACCCGGGTAAAGGCTCCCTACTTGGGGGGTCAAGTCTCCCACCCAGGCGGAGATATTAGCCGAATGTCACTTTGGTAGAAATCGTTAATTACTCATAAACTATTAATGATTGATCAAACTTTATTAAGAGAAAATATAGCTAAATAATGCAGCTTAAGATACAATTTATAGAAAATAGCGATTTGTAAGTGTAGAAAGATTTATGAGCATTTTAGTGGAAGGCGGGTAAACTCTCCCGGACTCCCCCTACGGTTCCAAATGTACGAAAAGGTGGTCAAAAATTGGACAGATACGATGACAACCTCAATGCCGTGTTCATATGATCGAAATTAAATTTAAATATTATATTTCGATGAAAGCCAAATTTACGGCTACTTGCTAAATTTTTATGTATTTGTAAAATTAACGTAATTCTAATGAAAAATGGTAGGAAAATATTAAATTTCACTCTCGATACAATGTTATAATAGGAAATACAACAAATCGTGAATACCTTTGCTATATTCAGCAAACATTGTTTGTTTTTCATGTGGAACTGCTTATTGTTAATATTGAATTTAATTTAATTTGTCAATTTTTGGTAATTTTGAAACTAATTTTGTTAAAAGTTATTTAGCAACTATGTGACTTATAGAATTCTAAAATTAATTTCCGCTCTTATCTTGTTTAATATAGTTTTAATTAGGAATCTTTATTAATAAAACTCATCGCAACTAATGAAAAATTAATAATTTCTTCTGTATTTTCAGAAGTTTATTCGTGTTTTTCCACGGGGAAAAGCTCAAAATTTAACGAGACTCAAAGTCCTCTTTCTAGAATTTCCTTAATTTAATTAAATATATTTTTATTTCCATCCTCAACCCCTAAAATTGGGTGTCCTTCCCTAAACTCGATTAAATGACTAAATGGCTAAATATCTTTATCCTCTCGCTGAAATACGACAGCAATAAAACTTGAAATAACGAAAACGTGCCCACCAAGTGCTTTTTCGTGTACCAAAAATTTTCCATGACACGATATCCATCATCGAATCGCAATTTTACTTTTCCAGGCTCAGGGCATAAAAGTGTCCTTTAATGCTAGGTACTGTTCCGACATACTTTCCTGCATGTGTCATCTGTGATGACATCTTCCGGAATGAAGCCGGAGCAGTGAGATTACACAGCCAATTTAAATTAAATCAATGATCCACGATGGAGCGTCCCTAAACAATAAACGGAAGACTTTGTCCATTTTTTTTGTCCCTTCTGCCTTGTCCGCGTCATAAATCTGGAATCTAGATAGAAAATTGAAATTGAATACGTCATCGAAATCGTAAGGTTTCTAGATTTCGTTATACTATAAAAGGATGATCTCGGACAGTGGTCCAGTATTGATGCAGAGTGCGGGACTCCTGGTGTACTGGTAAATTTAGTCTTCTTCTGGTCCATCGTTGATAAGTCTCTGGAACGATTTTCGAAGAGAGGCACAGATATGAAAAGCCTGCCGATTTTAGTTCTGTTCGCGTACTTAGCCGGGATTTCGTGGATTAGTGCAAGTTTTCTGCAGACTCCGCCGAAGACATTTTTGGACAAAAACACAATTGAGGAAGACATTGACACGTTTCCTGCTGCTTCGGCTGGATTAGAGCCCCAGTGTTCGATTGAAATCACGACAAGAGTTCCTGGGAGGTGCGAGAAGCTCGGAAAAGTGGGCAAAGTTTGCGTTGCTGGCGAATACATGGATTTTTTGAGTATGGAGTGCATGTAAAATTTTGCAAGCTCATACAATAGTATTCTAGTAAGTATTAAAATTTCTCGATTTTAAAATTATAAGCTATGATTTTCCCGATTTACTTGATTCCATTTACATAAAATGAGATTTTGTCGTATCTTTCCTTATATATTTTAAATAAGCTTTTTTAACTTTCTTACTATTCATACATAGTATGAGGATTGTCACTTAGTTTCCTAGTTTAATTTTAAAAATTACAGCACAGAATGCTTCACTCATGAACGTATTTTATAGGCTTTTTAATTTTAGATATGTTACTTTACGTTATTGTCATTTATAGAGGCTTAAAAAGTATACAAAATTTATTTCTCAGCTAACCTAACCTATGTGCTATAACTTTTTAGTTACAAAAAGGAGAAAGAAAAATAGTGACTACATTATTAATCTACTTCCTTTTTTTAGAGTTAAAAAAGCGGCCAAGTGCGAGTCGGACTCGCCCATGAAGGGTTCCGTAGCAGCAAGTAACATAATATAAAAGTTCTTGTTATTATTAGAAAATAATGGTTCACGGTTATGTTTATGAAATTAAATTTTTTATTTTATTTTTATATTTGAGTTGATTGAATGAAAGGTAAATTGCGGTTTACGATTTATGACGTATTAAAAAAAAACTACGCACTAGATCTCGTTCAAACCAATTTTCGGTGGAAGTTTGCATGGTAATGTACATCATATATTTTTTTTAGTTTTATCATTCTCTTATTTTAGAAGTTACAGGGGGGGGGGGCACACATTTTATCACTTTGGAAGTGTCTCTCGCGCAAACTATTCAGTTTAAAAAAAATTATATTAGAAACCTCAATATCTATCCATAGATACCCCACACGTATGGGTTTGATGAAAAAAAATTTTTGAGTTTCAGTTTTAAGTATGGGGAACCCCCAAAATTTATCGTTTTTTTTCTATTTTTGTGTGAAAATCTTAATGCGGTTCACAGAATACATCTACTTACCAAGTTTCAACAGTATAGTTCTTATAGTTCATACGCTTCATGAGGCATGCCCCCTATAAATTCTAGTCGGGTATAGGCAAAGATCTTAAAGCGATATTTTTTGTAAGAATTTTATCAATAATTATAAATTAAACTGGTAGGTTTTTGCAATAAAAATGATAAAGTTTTCTTTTATGACGTGTAAAAGCTTTTCAGGATATATCATTGTTGAATGAAATTAAAAATTGCCAAGTGGAAGTTCGTCAGGGAATTATTATATCAAAATTAAAATTGCTTAAAGCTCAGAGTATTATTAAGAGAGTAATTCTTTGATGTAAGACATTCTTTGAAATATATTTATGGATAAACAAATTCTTAAAAGGTAGCCCAGTGTCTGCGAGAAATATTTTGTAACTGCGGAACATACCTAAGTATTGGCATTGAAGAAGGCAGCAAAAGGGTATTTAAAAACAATTTTAAGCTCTTGTGAGTTAGGTCATTAAAATAAAAGATATATTTTTGGGTTTTTAAAATCTTTTATATTGTTAGAGAGGACGAGGACTTTACACAACAGACCGTATTAGTTATTTAAACGTTATATTTTATTGAATTATATTTGTATAATAATACTCTTAAGTCATTAATTAAAATATTGTAAGTTGTTTACATTTTGCTCATGGAAGGAATTTTCTTTTATTTCAATTCTCTTCATTCCCCGGTTACAATAAAAACTTTAGAATATGGAAAATTTTAATTGCTATCGAAGCTATTGCCAAAAAATTAATTTAAATTCTTTTCCTCGATCTGCCAAGAAAAGATGACGACGGGCATAGGTACCTTGTATTCTCTATATCGTGAATAAAACGGACAGATCAATTAAATCGAGAGACCGAGAACAAGACGAGAAAAGATCGACAATAGTCCAATAGCAGTCCAATATAACGAATGTCGATGCAACAAAAATCGGTTCCATGTTTGTATTGATTTCCGTACTTCCAGTATTTTGTATTTTTGTGGTTTGTTTCTCTTATTTTCCCTTTTTTTAAATATTTAATATTTGTTTTTGCTTTCATTACAATATTGAGCTAATATTTATTATCTTTATTCATACAGTCTACACTCTAATTTTAGAGTTAATCTAGTATTAAAATATGCAGAAGACAATTGTTTAGCTGCTTCGGTATTCGTTAGGCTTGGTTTCGGTTTTTAGTTATTTGCATGTCGAAATTCTCTTATTTTTCACTCTCTTACTTTCGCTCGGAGCCGTCTAGAAACTGTGCAGCCGTGGTGCGG
The DNA here is from genome assembly GCA_949715965.1 of Dysmachus trigonus. Classification (NCBI taxonomy): domain Eukaryota; kingdom Metazoa; phylum Arthropoda; class Insecta; order Diptera; family Asilidae; genus Dysmachus; species Dysmachus trigonus. The sequence continues at coordinate 64,171,007 of OX454322.1, read as the reverse complement.
GTCAAAAGATATACAAGGAAATATTGGATAATTGTATTTCTTTTTTCATTTCCTTAGTGGTAGGGTAGAATCTTCTAATTTTCCAAGTAACATAACCAATTAAGTAGAAATGGCGTTTGTATGCTGTTGGAAAGAGTATACAAATCTTTTAAATTTCTTATCATAGGGCAGTTAGAGATTCCCTAGATGTAACCACTTTACTTTTATTTTCTTCCAGATATTCTTTTTCTCTTGATATTCATCGCATCCCACTCCAGCGTTGCGCGGCTCAGATAATCCCACAACGGCAGCGGCAGCGGCAGCAACAAAGTAAATTTGAAAAGTTTACCGAGGCAGCTAAAGTGGCCAATTAGAAAAGTTAGCCCCCTCCTGTCGGCGCCCTTCGTTGTAATCCTTTTTGTTGTCCACCAGTCATGCACAGCCCTAACCTCGTTTTGCTATTAAAATCTCTCAGTCCTGTCCCTTGCTGTTTTTGTGGTGTTTTGTGCTAAACGAGGCGTAATAGGACCCCCTCCCTCTATTCCATAGAAGCTGTTCCAGAAACCCATGTCCCCTTCCCCTTTCTATAGCATATTCATCCCCGCAACTGGATTATCATCCCAGGCGACCATTGAACACGCCTGCTGCATTGTTCCCGCAATGAAAGGAATTATCTTCGGTGGAGTGGTGTGTGTGTGTATTTCGCTAGGGCCTCATAAAGTTCGCCCATCTTTTGCCAACCCTTAGTCTTTATGATGCTCGACGTCATCGCTTATTTAGCCCAACAAGTGCCTTCCATTTTCTACTTTCCGCCAATGTTCAGCGCTAACGCACTCTTTTGCCTCCTTTCGTCACCATTGCGTCCGTCTCGTCGCTCCCGCCTTCCTGGAGAGCTCTGGACCCTGGATCCTGGAACCGAAAGGAGGAACTCATTTGTTATAGTGACAAAGAAAGACCTCGACAGCTTGGACTTGACCTCTGACTCGCGTGCTAAATGGATTTCAATTATCGCTTGCCTCGCCTATCGTCTTTTTAATATCCAATATGTGGAAGAGTAATAAAGTTTTTAATTAGTCTTTACGTTGGCTTTAATGTCTTTATTATTGTCATTTAATTAGTACTTTCATATTAACAAATGTAAATCATCGCTAGCTTTATGCAATAATGTAAACATCAGTAGTCTGAAATAAATAGAGAAGAAAATAAAATAAAATTACATGAAATAAACAATAAACTACTTCTATTTAAATTTAACAGAGTGCTCGAAAATTCAAATGAAAAGAAAGTCTTGTCCTAAAAAATTCTTCAAACCAAAATTTAAATCCAATTGCTCTACCTTACATTTAATATTACTGGGTCTGTGTAACAAATTTCATCTTCTTCCGCGTTTTGTGACATATCTGTCACGTATCATGTCATGTGTCATGTACTGTGTCATATACAATGTTATGTGTCGCGCCATGTCATGTCGTTGTGTTGTATCCGGCTACGTCATATAGCATCTCATATGTCAAGTCATATTAGCAGCATGTCAAAAGTCAGTAGACAAAGAAGTAGTGTAAATTAGTGTAAAAATGTTGATTCGTATTAATCTGCAGTCTATATCCACCGGAAAAACATAAGCTGGCCAACGATGAAAGAATTTTTAATAGGGTCAGTATTTCTATATATTAGCTCAAATAACAAATAAACAAACTCAAAAACTTTACCTTTTTAAGATTTGTCGTTTCTTCGATCTGCCATTTCACAAGACAAATGCGTGCTTGTCCACAGTTGATAAGTCGAAAAATATATTTTCCTTTAATTCTTTAATTTCCAGGATTCTTGTAGAAACATTTTACAATTCAAAGGCCACCAAAGGAAACATCTTTAATTTAAGGTATTTATACAATTTGTAATGAAAATTTTAGGGAATATACAGAATTTCGCGATGGTAAATCTACTAAAGTTAAATATCTCGGGAATTACAAGTAACCGACAAAATTACCAACGTTTCATCAAAATCCGTGAATACATTTCAAACTCAATCTGGTTCAATTATTACTATACATATTATCCACTACCATAAGAGAGAGGTAAGAAATATTTTCTAATATTTTTAAACCCAAATATCTCGAAAAAAAGGTCATGACCATCCCCTTAATTTTGGCGCACTATTTCCTGGACACCCTGTATGTGTATAATATCGACATTTTGCCTTCGTCCATTAAGTTATTCCTAGCAATTTATTAACTAATAAAGCATCAACAGCTAATGTTGTTAAGATAATGCTTTTATAGCTGATTGTTAATTATGTAAATGTAAAGCTCGAAAAATAGGAATATATAGAGTGAAGAAAAATAATATTTCCCGCTTTAGTGCATTTCAAAATAAAAGGGGTTTCTTTGAATAATTCCACTTTAAAATTTCCCGATAATAGGCAATGTAATATGCATATTTCATAAAAATTGAACAACATTTTCTCATTTTGAGAGTTCTTACAATTCCAATTGAAATACGATTTATATTCACGCATGATATGATTTATTCATTGAATAAAAATTTCCTTAAAAAATGAAGCTTATGCCGTGTGTCATGTCCAATTTTCCATTTTATTTGGACTTTTCTTACAATGCGTTTCGACGTAAAGCGAGGGATTGCTACATATCACATAAAATCAGGAAAACCAATTTTGTACAGCGAAAAGACAGGTGAAGTGTTTGTTCACTGCCAACAATAAAATTAATGTCTGAATTCACGCGTCGGCATGATAAGCCTATTTATTTGGCCGTTCCTTGCATAAATATAGTAAGTAACAAAATAAATTCAATTTCTACCACCCTTCACTATTTCTCTAGAAATTATAAATTAGTAACCACATTGAAGAAAATATTTCTAGTTAATTCAACAGTGAGGCCTTATTAATTCATCTGTTCCGCATTTTCTGTTTTAATCAACTAGTTGCTAGTTCATTCAACTAATTTAATAGAGAACAGTTAAAATAAAGAGAATACATGTCAATTCCACTAGAATACATTTGTTAATTTTTAACTATTAATCCACGTTAAATTGACTAGGTATTCTTCATAACTTAAAATGTTCAATGTTTTTTTTTTAACAACCACACATAGTCATTGCTACTAGATGTATGGTTGCTTTAAAGGTATTAGTAAGCCAATGCTATGATCAGCTAGCCTTAGCCTAGATGTACTACATGTATAGTAATTACAACCTGAATTCTTGTTGGTCAACCAGAAGCTTGGTCCGCTGGACTACATGTGCTAGTTACTTTGCTCTGTTCGAATTGTATTTTGTAATAACTAGTTGAAATGGAGCACACCGCGCAAAATTTACATCTGGGGTCCTTCTAAGCAAGAAACTTTCATTTTCCCTCTAAATTACTGCTTTTTGGAAAAAATTTTATGAGGAAGAAATCGATAATGTCAAATTAAACAAAATAATTTCGAGCTATTTTTTAAGTGTGAACATAATTGGTGAAATTATAATTAAATAAATGGTGAAATACAAATTTGAATATCTTTTGAGATTGTTTAACCCATTAACACCCAAAGAACCTAATTTTGTTGTGCAGTTTGAAACCTCATTCTTACAATTAAAAATTATTTTCCAATAAAATCCATGAATCTTACTAGTTTTGAGTGTGCTCTTTCAGAATTTGTCGTCAAAATTGAGTTTTTTCCAATAGGAAATTAAATATGACGACTTATTGGAAAAAAAGTATCAAAAAATTTGATTTTTTTTTTTTTTTTTTTTTGTAATTTTTTTTCAAGTCAAAAGAGTTTTGCAATGCAATTCTTACTATGATCAACGGTGATCGGAATGTTTGAAATTACAGAAAACAGTTTTTTTGCAATCACTCATAACCTTTTCAAAATGGCGAATTTTCTATAGTGCAGATTCTGAAAATCTGAAACTCGTACAGATTTTCGTGAAATTCTGTACCAAGGGGTTTTTATCGTCACTGATTATGAGATTAAAATCAGATTTTTAACATTCAAAGTGGCAAATTCAATATGGCGGACAACAAATTTCAAAAATCTCACAGATTTTCATGAAATTCAGTATATAGGAGTTTTGGTAGTCGCTAATCACAAATTTAACATAAAATTTTGAAAATTGAAAATTGCGGATTCAATATGGCGGAGGGGACTCACAATAATAAAGTACCCCGAGAAGTGAGAGGCAAGGGGACTCACTATAATAAAGCACCCCAAAGGAGACAAAATTCTACCACATCCACGCCGTTGTCTCTCGATTATGCAAAGAGTAGAAATTTCAATTCGTGATCAGCGACTACAAAAACCCCGAATTTCATGGAAACGTACAAGATTTTCAAAACTTGATGTCCGCCATATTGAATCCGCAATTTTCAATTTTCAAAATTTGATGTTATTATTATATATTATTATTATTTATAGCGGGTCGTTAAGTTACTCTAGGTACCTCTCGATAGCAAACGCGACCTAAAAGATCTATTGTGCTAAACCCCTCTCGATTAGACCCCATCCAATTCAAGGTCCTTGAAGTAGGCTATGGTACTCTGGGGCGTCGCATTCGACACATCCGCCGGAGCGATGATAGACGCTCCGAAGTGTGTCAGTCTTTGTCGACATAAGGCCAGACAATAGCAGAGTACATGCTCTGCTGTTTCCTCTTCCTCCAAACAGAATCGGCATGTGTCATCATCCTCTACACCTTTTTAAGATGGTATTTCAGGGCACAGTGTCCCGTTAGTAGGTCAGTGATGATTTTTAGATCCGGCTTATTGAGCAGTAAGATTTTCCTCGTCCTCTGTTCTGAGGGGACGATGAATCTTTTTGCTTGTCTTAGTCCGCTTTGATTATTCCAGTATGTGGCTTTACTGTCTTTTTCCCATAGCCTGAGGTAGGATCTGTAATAGCTCCTGGCAAGGCCACAGTAAGGCTCTGGTCCGATGAAACCGGATTTAGCTCCATTTCTGGCAAGTTCATCCGCCTTCTCGTTACCAATTATTCCTTCATGGCCCGGTACCCAGGCTATAGTAAGCCTATTGGACTTTGCAAGTATTTTTAACATTGACAGACAAATTTGATGTTAATATTCAATTTTGAAAAAAAGCTCTCACGTTTGTAAGTTGTTTTACTAATGGGTCTCAATAGGCTCTTAAGTTGTTTCAACAATGGACCTCGTTCCCTGAACTACTAGTACCATGTCGATTCACCAAGCACGTAAATTGTTTTAAAAATGAGTCTAGTTGTTTAAACTAATAGATTCATGTTGATTCAACAAGTTCGCAGGTTGTTTTACCAATGGACATCCGTTGTCTGAACTAATTTTATCATATCGTTTCAACTAGATGTGTAGTTCAAATAACAAGATAGTTTTTTCATTTTTAAATAGATTTCTCTAGTCATGCTTACCAGCAAGCTTGGTAGGTTAAAATCATATATATTTCCAAAAGATTTAAAAATTTATATGTTTTCAAAAGATTTAAACATGCCTTCAATAAAAGAGTATCACTGTCAAATATTTGAACCTCTATGAACCCCATTATTTAGCAAAAAGCCCATATTTTATAACGCTGATTGTGTCGTGTCAGAGGCATATAAAATGAACAGGCGACAGCTTTTTACGGAGGGAGCACCTATCGCATGCTTCATGTAAGTCTATTTGTTTTATGGCTCGAGCGGCAACAATCGTTCTCTTATGACTTTACGGCACGACAGCATAATTTACTGCTCCAAAAAGCCACATAACTCTTTCAGCTCTGAAATTGCTACTTTTTGTTTTTGTGTGTCATATAATATAACGCTTGCGAGCCGAACGAGCCGCCTGTTAACGCAGCTACCGAATTTTTATTAACGCAGTTTGCCACGCGAGAACCAAAACGAAAACCGATTTTCTTCGAAATGGATGGGGTCAAATTAATTCGAGTAATTTCGGCAAAGTAGTTAATGTTTTTACCAAAGGCATCCATTCAGTGGATGTTGTTCAAATGATGCCTTTTATCTTTATGTTAGGTAATGGAATGAAACATATTAGGCCATTTTTCTCGATAAATTGGAGGTGGTAACCGCTTTTTGGGCAAATATGTATCAAAATTAACTGCGTATAATATTCATAAAAAATTCATCGTCTTCTTTACGAACTGAACCACCAGAACTGTTCAAACGAACTCCTTCTAATGGACAGTATTTATTCTTAGTTTGAGTAATGAGCTCATAAGATATAGGGGATGTATCTATTATTCAAAATTGAGTCGGAATATTTTATTTATTTATAGTATCCCATGTTGTTCCCACTTTATAGATATCATAAAATAAAAGACCACCAGACTACACGAAAAAGGTAGACCTTGTTCCAAAGTTGAATTAAACATTTGTCTAAATCAAAGACAGAATTTAAAGAATATAGACCCGAAGGTAGCCTTCGACAATTGAAATGATTTGGTGACTTAATCCGTTCGGTCCCGAAACGGCAATTTGCATTCGAATATGTTCGGAGGATAGAATCTCATGGGAGGTGTTCCATAAGCTAAAACGAGCGACAGATTCCCATTAAAATCTCATCGCCTACCGAAAGAGGGTCCGGGACGAGCATTCATCGTGTACAATTTCGGGGTTGATATTGGATTATCCTCTAATTCGATTATTTATCAGCAGATTGTCCTGCCTCCGAAAGGATTTCCTCCCCTGTAATCCTTCGAGTGGCTTGTTCTCGACCGTGTGGGTGGGAACCACAGAAACCTTCCCTCCGTTTCCCCATATCTCATTCCACAACAAGATAGGACTACTACTGGAGCCCTGCGGATCCACAGCTGTGGAACCGAGATAATTGAAATTCGGTAACGTTCGATATCCATTACGGCATTAGGCTTATTTGCGGCCGTTCCGCACTTTTATCGGGGATGATCTTCAGATTTGGGGACATAAATAACATTTTCCCCACTAACTTGATTATTTTCGGAATTTTATTTTCGGTCCAGTGAATTAATTTGGTAATGGGTAATGCTTTCTAAAAATTACCAGCCTTTCGTTTTGAGGACATTCATGTAATGGAATTGGGCTTTTGTGGGATTAAATGAGCCGGTTTCGACTATATCGTTTTTTTTTTTCCGGATGACCCATGTAGATAAATTGATCATTTTAGAAGTGCTGAAAATTTTATATTGATGGATACGAAAAAAAAAACATTGGTAAATGTTCTGACAAAAACGTGGAGAAAATTAAGCTCGTTTCTGTGTTTTCGTTAACATTTCTGAGAAAAGTTGCTGGAATAATCAGCTTTCTTCAATAAGACATAAATGTTATTAGATACATTTCTTACAAATGAAACAACAGTTAATTTTGAGATATTAATATTACTCGATAAACCTTTCTTAAACCTAATCTATTCCAGATAGGTACCGGTCAGTTAACTTTGAAAGTAAAACTAAATTAAGTTTATTAATTTATTTATCTACAAGAAAGTTTCGAAATGATTTTCATATTGTCGAAGTAGAAGCGTGCTGAAACTGAATCATCCTACATCCGTGGTAGTTGGAAAAGGATTCACATCCAAGAAGTTCTGTTTATTGTTTTATTTTATTAATATTGAATGAATGAATTATTTTAATTAAAAGAATTTCGTTTTCATATAGAAATTCAACCTTGCATTTATGATCTACTCAAAATTAACATAGAAAAGAACCAGATTTTAAAACGAGGAGTATGTTTTTAAAAATATATATATACAAATATGTATAGACTATTATGAAATTTATTTTAAAATGCAATTAACCTCAGAGACTAAGCTCTGAGATTTAGATTAATCTATGAGACTTTCTAGGGAAGGGCACAACTTGGTAAGAATGGATTTGAATAATTTTTAAATATGTTGTAGGGTTTAGTCCTTTATTGTGATGTGTTGAAGGATTTTATGCAACCCTTCTTCGTTAACGAGATAATCAAGCCCAAACTTTACTACTCAACTTTAATACTAGTTAGTTTATTGAAGAAAAATATTAATCAATTAAATATAAAAATAAATAAAGGAGGCTTTACACTACCTAATAAATCATATGAAAGAGCAAGTTAAAATATCAACTTGTGTGGTGTAATCTCTCTCATATCTCTCATATTATTTGTCATTTGAGTAATCATATGACTTTTTGATTGATTTGATTTGACTTTTGAAGAATGCCATGATGTGAGCATTTTTTGAAAACTCAAATAAAGAATCAAATGTCTAAGTATATGATTTATCACATAGTGTTGCGTGATTACTAAACTGCCCTGTGGTATGTAATTTTAAAACATTTTTAAGTATGATGGCATCGCATGGAAATGAGCTTACAAAAATGCGTTTAATTTTTGTTGTTCTAGACTAGATGAAAATTGTCTTTATTTTTCTATGATAATATATTACGTATAGTATAAAAGTATATAAAGATAGTGCGTATACCATTAAATAGGGAACTGGTCGCAGGTATAAATTTTTATTTTTGTCTAAATGACTAATATTTGAACTTAAAATTCAATATCTTCAAAACAAATTTAAATAATCTACATTGTCAACAATAATTGATTTATAAATTGTTTACTGCGTGAAAAAACCTTAATAAAGTTTGCAAGTAATTTATATTTAAAAGTAAAGTATATATGTTACGGTAATTCATAATTTTTGGAAAAAATCCAAAAGTCAATAAAATACAATTAATTATATTTTTTAACTCAATTTTTCACGCAAACGTAACGTGATGGAAACAAAACAATTTTATACATATTAGCGATAAATTTCCAATAAAGAAATAAAATTCACATCGTACGAAGGATCTGGACAGATTAGAATTTCTCGCGTAAACAATATTAAAAACATCTTATCATCTTTGAATTTAAAATGAAGATTTATTCCGTCAAAGAAGGATTTTTACACAAATTGCTCTTTAATTTCGAGATAATACGATATAATTTTTATATTCTAAATTTCATACGTAGTTTGTCCAGGGTATAAGAAAAAAAATTTTATTTTAATTTAAATCAATCCCAGAAGTTTATATATTTTTTATAGGTCGCAATTTGGATAAAATGCAGTTCTGATAGTAAAAACTTAATCCGGGTAAATCTGACAAATCCTTTTCCTAACAAAGGTTAATTGGCACATTTGGTTATGCTTCTGTCAATCGTGAAAATTGTTTGGACCCTATCCTAGATAAATACGCCCAATTATCCTTAGCGATTAGTTAAATTCAGCAAAAAATTGGGGCTAAGTCGGAACTTTGCAGGGTTTTGTATTAGCATAAAACGAGTTTTGTGTCTCAATTTTTCACCCGATTAATCTACGATCTCTCAATCTCCTGCGCGCGGGGGGACAGACAGAGGAGGATCCGTGCTCTGTGCAAATCTCATTAATTCGCGGGACGAGCCGGGAAGCGCCGAACCGCATCGAAACTAGCGCAGAAGAAGGACTCTTGGCAGTTGGATTTGGCCTCACTCAGAACAGAATGGAGATTGGGGAAAACTTAAAATCGTTTGAGACAACTTAATGAGGTGATTTGTATTCGCGATCACGCGCTTCTCCCAGGAATTTCCGGAGCCCTTTATTCCAGGTTTTAGGTTTAGCCCGGCAGCCATGTGGCGGAATGGCCCTTTCCGCTCCCAAGGTGAATTTTTGTCGGGTTAATTTAATTTATTTGCCCCAGTCCGATTTTATATGCAGTCGGAATCCAAGCTGAAACGCTAATTGCTTTATGCACGACATTTGTTGAGAGGACTCGGTTCGAAATAGGACACCTTTCCGGAACGTTAAGCCCCCAACCATCGCCGAATCGGTAAGAGGTTTAACGCGAATCAAATTTATTCGCTTTTCGGCTAAGCCCCCGAGGCTTGTGGCGCTAGTTGGTGCGGTGTGGTGGGGAATTAACGTCAACGGCGCCGGTTGATTTCAATAAAATTCGCTCACACCGTCGAAGTGACTAAATTAAATGTTCGCTCGGCATTGCGAATTTGTAGAAAAATTATAATTGCCGACAGGAAATCATGGAACTCCCGGTAAATGGAATATTTAATGGAATTTTTGACGGTGGTGGCTGTGTCCCTTTAATGGGAATTTTGGTTAATTAACTAATTATGGGCCCGGTCGTTTAAAGTCTCCGACTCCTCTGTACATAATTGAGCAGGCCCCCTAAAAGAGCAGTGGAATACAAATGAAAAAGCGTTTTGCTCTGAATTTTTCATCTTTGTTGAAAAATGCAAATCACTAATTAAATGTTAAAGTGCAACTGTTTTATGCTTTTTCCAGTTTCGCGTACCATTTCCATTTTATAAAAATTGCAAATACTAATTCCGAAATTTGGTTAACAATTTTTTTCGCCATTTCTCATTTCTTAGTTTTCTTTGATTTTCGGGAATACGGGATAAAAGCAATTATTCTCGAAATTCAGGGAGTTTTTTTTAGTTAATTTAGCAAAACTTTCGGTTGAAAAAATCGTTTAAGTTGAACTTCTTGTGGAAGGTAACTCTAGTTCGAAGTGAAACAACATTTCATTTGAAAAGAGAAAAAAAAGCTTAAGAGCGAAAGAGAGCACAAACTATGTTTAGTAGACTTGCGCATAGTTTATGATTAGGTTGAAAAGAGAGACAGAGTGTGAGATCAAATGTGGGAAAGTAAGAGTTCCCTTAACCCTTATCAGTCACACCTCAGTAAAATCCCGCGCCGGTCATTCTGGGTGTATCACACCCCAGCGTGTTTACAGGCTTATAAAAAATTTTAGGTAGCATACAAAAAAAAAAAAATATCCTGTTAAAGTTTAAGTCTTCCTCTAAAAGATTGTATGGGTTAGATATGTGAAAATTAAATTTAAGATAGTTAAAAAAATTCTTGAAAAAATAAAATCGAAAAACTGACTTTTTTCACTAAAATTGCTGTAACTTTTTTCATTTTTAAGATATTTCAATTTGCCAAGCGGTTTTGTAATCCTGAAATGATGTCCATTCAGCTGGTATGTTCAGTTTTTTTTGCCGTTTCAAAAAGTATATTTATTTTGAATACTGAAAATACCACTTTTATAAAGAAAATGAACAACTCATTTACACACAAAAATAGCAATTTATAAATTAAAAAATTGATTTAAAAATCCAAAAAAAAAAATTTCATATAGTATTTAATTCATATTAAAAAAACCAAAAAAAAATTTATTCATTATTTATTAATTATTCTATGCCAAAAGCACGTTCAATGCAAATGTACGCTCTATGCGTATCATACATCGGTTGAAGGCACGATGGACACATTGAATTAGTCTTCTTATCACTTCCTCTTGTTTGGCTAGCTTTCGACGCTCATTTTGGGTGGGAAGACGGTCCTGCAAATGCAAAATATTTGCAATTCCAGCTTTTAAGTCCTTACGTATAGATGCGATAGTATAGCGTTCTTGCAAGTGCGCTTTCATCAAATTTTCTAGGCGAAAATACACGTTAAAATTTTTTTAAAAAATTCTAAAAAAGAAAAGCTTTTAAATGGACTTACTACTTTAAATTAAACTCCTCAGAAGTAAAAAAGAAAATTTCCAAAAAACTTGAAAAAATCACACTGGGTGTGAGACACCCCAAAATTCGAAAGGGTCTACTTTGAGCGACTGCCAGGTAGAAACTAACGGTCCCAAAAATATTTTGCCGGCGGGGAATGAAAGTTTGTAACGCTGACTAACTGTAGATGGCGGTATTAGAAACATATCCATTGGTTTACTGGGTCGTTTTGGCGCTCAAAAAAACGCTGGGGTGTATTTTACCCAGTGTGACTGTTAAGGGTTAAGTATAAGAGATAGATAGAAAGAAGAGTGAGAACGATAGAGTCAATATAACTACAAGTCTAGCCTTACAAGACATTAATGCAAAAACTAGCTTTGAACCAATGGAAACTGAATGCGGCAACACAAAATTACAGCTTAACATTTTAAACTCGATTTAAGGTAGCTTCAGCTTTGCTCCAAGCTGAACTTGTGTCATTTCTCATATTAAAATTTCTTAGAAGCAAAGCAAACTATGTTTACAAATGTCAATGGACAAAAAACTGAATCATTATCAGTGAATACATAATAATGATGACCAGAATCGGTTTTGATCTTGTAGTCTCGGTCTTGGTCTAGCTCTTGCAGAGACCAAGATCAATACTATATCTGCGGTAGCAAGACCAATTAGACTTGCGAGACCAAAACCAAGCCAATATTTGATCATTAACAAGATCGAACTCCGAGATTTTTACTGACTAATTAAGGAGGATCGCAAATTAAAAAAAAAAAAATGACCCTTTAACATGGGATTTAGTGAAAATGATCAGAACTATATGAAATTTTAACTAAATATTTATTGTTTTGGTATTAATTGAACTTATATTCCAAATTTTAAAATGGCACTTATGGTGATTATTTTATAACTCAAACTTTGATTAAATATAAATTAAAAACAAGTAGAACGAATATTATAATTAAAATAGACTCCAGTTATACCTCCTACCTGTTTTATTTCTATTTACTTTGCTGATCCAAATCAAAAAAGATTATATTAAGTGCGGTTGTTGTTTTATTTGCTTTATTTTTTTTATAAATAATTTTATCCAAATAGCGCAGTGGTTAGCGTACAGATTTTCGGATCTAAAGTTGCCAGGATCTCGTCGTCAACTCTAGGATATTTTCAGGTACAATTGATAAACAGTTGCGACAAAATTAATTTCATATCGATCAATCTTCAAGAAATCAAGGAAATTACTACAATAACTAGTTCAGGTCGATGTAGGACGTAGGTAGCTTAGTCACTTCACTTATAAGTTCTACTAAATACGGGTAAATAAATGAGTTATCCAATAAATTTGAGTGTTGAAATAGAATACAAGACTGAAGGAGCTTTGCAAACGCGACCAATACTTGACAGACTAGATCAAGAACAAAACAAGCTATGACAGACTTGGTCTTGTTTTGCTCATCACTAATAAATCAGCTGTTGGTGAATTACGTGCGTTCCCCTAATCAGTCGATTAATAACATCATTAATTTCATACTTTTTAAAATATACCCTTGTAGGTTCAGCACTACTAAAATTAGACTTTAACACAAACTTTTCATCAGAAAAGCCACTTTCACTTATCACATCTTCACAGGAAAAACATAATTTGAAAATTTCATATAATTTTAACGAAATATATAGTTACCATAAGCCTGTTGTAACATTCTTAAATGAAGAAATGAAAGCTTAATAAACAATTATTTTTAAATCTTATCCAAACAACTCTCTTAAAAAGTTTTAATAGTATTTTGAATTACATAAACATAAGAACTTTCACTTCTGCCGTGACATAAATATGAATCTACAATTATTCAAAAATATAAAAACAAAAAATTAAAAATTTCTTAAATTATTAACTTTAAAAGAGTTTTACTTTCAAAACTGTCTTTTTCAACCTGGTTCCTGCGATTACAGACGAGCGTTTGATCGTTTGAGCAGCATTCCGATTGAGGTCTACAATGGCTTAAATGAAAGCGATTTTTGCAATACAGCTTCTGAAAGCAGAAGTCAAAAGCTTTCATTGGGCCTTTGTAGCCCTCAATCGGAATGATGCGACCGATTTTATAGCCTCATAAGTAGTAAAAGTAATGGAGGTCAGGTGGTTTTAGCTGCCATATTGGGCTCTGTATAGGCGGATTCTTCGAAAGCAGTGTGCATTCGAAAGTAGAAATCAAAACCTTTATATTGAGCCTTGGTAGACCTTAAATGGAGCTCACCATTTTTGGACAGCAGGGGATGGTCCGTTCACAAAGAATGCCTCATATATATTTTTTTCAAATAATTTTGAGGGAAGTAATTGAGGGAAATATTTGCAGCCTCGTCCGGGCGTCAACGAGATCACACTGCAAAACCTATAAAAAATACAATTTTTAATACTTTTCAATAAAAATTGTTGAAAATGTAGATCAAATATATGTGAATAAACTATGAAAACACAACGATTTATAATTTCTTCAATATAACAGAGAATACCGAAAATCACCCACTTTTTGCCCTTAAAATATTAAGTCGCACTTATTCATTAAGCTGAGAACTCGAGTTTGATCTTATATTTTGAGACTGATGTTTCTTTGGTATTAATAAAGTTATAAACAAAATTGCGAAAATTTATTCTGGACTTGAGGTGGAACTCAAAATTGTGGAATTTTTCAAAATGATATTTTCAAAGACAGTGATAACTTTATCTCATTGCTGAATCCATACCTTTTTTCTTTGCGTTAAAACTGATCACTTCACTTTTGTTTTTAAAAGTTTAGATTATTGGATTTTTAGTTATCGCAGAACGTTTTTTTAAAAAGACCTTTCACAATATGCCTTTTAACTCGTTGATAAATGGTTTGTTTTTATGAAAGCACCAATGAATATTAATAAAATGTTAAACTATAATATATACAAACATTTATAATAATAAATTAACAGGTAACTGTGTAAGTAAATCACAAAATAGCTTTTTTTATTCCTAATAACTAGCCCTAACTTCTGAAGTTTAAATTCAGCTAATTAAAAATGATCTTGTCGATACGGGGTTTTAAATACAAGATCTACTACGAATCTTTATTTTAGTGAAATTATTCTTTATAAGTAAAGTACGTTTTTTAAGTTACTCACGTTTATGTTAAAAAACTAAGTATTCTAAACATAGTTACATCGATCTCATTTTTGATATTGATCTTTAGGCATATGAAAATATCCCTTAACACAGTATTAAAACTTTATAAATGTAAAAATAATATCGGTCTCTCAACCAGAGTACGGTCTCATTGAACAAATTAAATCCCAGAGCGAATATTAACCAATACCACCCGATATTTGACTTTCTTATACTTTACAAATACCTTCGACTTTAAAAGAAAATATTCAATAAATAATAAGAGGACAAAATCGTTCCACTCTACCCACAATAAATCAATAATTCCGAGCGGTTTTATTCGAACCGTTTGAAAAGAAGCAACTTCATGCCAGGAATTTTTATTTGTCATTGAGGCGAATTGTCGTTTTCCCCATAAAAATCACGAACATGTCCTTACAAATGTCGGGTAATATGTATCTCTATGCATCCATTTTTATCGCAAAAAAAAGGCATTGTATGTTCGAGGAAAATTTTCTCTCCCATTTGCTGCACAATCAATCAGTGATCAGCAATTCCTATTAAATCCAGAACAGAAAAGAACTTCGCTGGAGGACTCCATCCGCTTTATGGACAGCTATTATGAAAGATTGAAATGCTTGGCATCTGATATACTTAAATCTTTATTTCGAATCAATCGTACAATCTTTTTTTTTATTGTGTATTCAAATAGTTCAGTTAACATGTCAGTGTCCTTTTTTAACCTTTGGTACTTCTCAATGTACAAACAAAACCTCTCCGCTTTTTACACAAAAAAAAAAATATATTTACAAAAGTATTTTAATTTTATTTATTAATTTTTTTTTTTCGAAATATCCTTAAGGTACAACAACAATCTAAACTTCGCTATGTTTCTTACGTACGAGCTATTTACATTTAGGGGATTTTGCCTAACTCCAGAAGCAAGCTTGCTTTTTTAGTTAAGGGCTAACACGATAGAATGAGCTTTGAAAAGGTTCAAATGTACATAGTTTTAGTTTTTTTTTTTTTTTTTTTAGAGGTTACAATTCATATCACTGAGGATCATGGGTCATTCACCGATAATAACATACAACAAGATCTTATTCGCTATCTACAAAATAATTGCGCTATTTACAAAAATATTGAACAAATTTATATAGTCTCCCTGACGTACATTGGTTTTGCAAAATATAGATGGCACATCAGAGCTTTAGATTTAGAGGAATATGACAATTTGAGCGTAGATCTGCACCCCGATCAGTAGTATCATAACGACCCCCTGCAGGAACAGTCTATAGTGGACCAAGTGTCAGACTGACCCCATCGAATTGCTGTCGTAGGCCACCAATAAGGAGTCGTTCTCATCGCTGCCACTGCCGGCGCTCTTTTCCATTTCGTCGATCACTTCCAATCGCTGTCTTTGGAAAAGTTTGTATTTTTGGACTGGTCTTACTGCTGGGGCACATATCGCGTCCACATCATCTTCTTCTTCCTGATCGTCGACGTCATCCTCGAGCTCGTAGTCGTAGCTGTCGTCATCGTCGTACAAAAAACATTCATTCTCACGAGATGATGTGTCTGTGGTGTGCGTGCGATCTGATTCGCTGGCGTTGTATCATAGTTCTATCACTTCTGGACCTTTCCACGTAATGCCCGCTCGAAGAAGGTTGTAAAATCGCATAACGCCCCACATTGCCAGGACCTGAAATTATATAAGAATTTGAAAATTTTTATTTTTTTTATAAATAAATTAGAGACGGACAATTTGAGCAAAATTTCCAAAAATTGTACGTGACAGTCCAATTTTTTCTATATTGTCTCTTACTATATTCGAAATAATTAAAGAGCCAACATTTGAACACTCTGTCCAGAGCGACGTAATAACTATAGCGTTCAAGTTAATACATGAGGTGTTGATTTATCATTTTAATATTATATTAGCTCTATCTGAGTACAATAAATTTAAGGTCATTACTTGTAAAAGATAATTGCTCATATTTTAAACAGCTAAGCAAAATTTTATATAGAAAAACCAAGTTTCAAATCAGATCGAGCTCAGTTTTCCAATGTAAAAAATAATGAGCATCCTAGATTCAAGAGGTTGCTCCCGGTTAGAAGAGCTCCCTTAATCCCACATCTGGCACCAATGTCACAGTTTACTCTCTAAAGAAACCCGATACGTAAATTAAACCATATTTTTATCCCCACAATGATAGATAAAATGAAGTATTAGCTCGAATTTGATCCTAGAGATCCCAACGTAGAATCTCCAAGATCACATTTTGATTCAAATAAAGATGATCCCGAAGATTCTCAAACACAAATTTTATTTATTAACTTATTAATCCTCTTGAACATAAATTTTACTTATTCTTTAATAATAAAGATAATATTTTAATAAAGTCCTATAATAATGAAAAAGATAAGGTAACAACACAAATAATATTAAATATGATATAAGGTTCAAATAAGAATTCAAATAAGAAATCATGATTAAGTTATATTTTGATCTTTAAAACTTTTTCAAAAATCTAAAGGTTCAAAACTAGAGTTGAATTTAAAGCGGCGGATCAAATATAAATGAAATTGTTACCTTTGGACTCTAAACAGAACTAAAGGGTCCACTCGGGTAATTTTGCACTATCGCTTCCATTGTAATAATTTAATATATTGGCACAAGCTATAGATCGGGTTGATGCTCTTTTGCGTGTAAAATTTAAATGATAATATTTGCATTTTTTAATGATCTGATCTGGATTTGGAATTTTGCATTGAATTGAATTTTTTAACCTATGACTTATGGCAAAGATTTTAGAATTTCCAAAAGATGCATTAAATTGCCATGATTTATACCCATCCAAATTTGAATTCTTGAACTGAAAAAATATTGAATTCATTTTTTGACGCAAAATGTGCATAAGTCAATACAATTTGATGTTCTTTTAGCAAAATTAAATAGTTTAAGATAGTTGAACATTTCAATTCAAACCAAAATTTTCTGTGAAATCTGATCCGGTTCAGATTATTTAAAAAAACGCAAGTATTATCACAATTATGCTAATATCCTAGATAGACTATCAACGAAATTTAGAATTTCGAGTGTACTTAATTTCAAAGTTATCTTATTGCGTTGCGCAATGTATGTTAAAATCTTTGTTTCATTGAACATTCGTCTAGATTTTCTTTAAACCTAAGAGATTTACATAAGAAATTAAAATATGATAAAATATTTTTAACATTGAGTGCGTATGAAATTCTACCTTTCATTAATACTCCGCCCAGAGTATAAGAATCTGATAGAACTCAATTTGCGAAGTGTTAAGTGGTTTCATGTAAGAAAAACTCATCGCTTTCGAGGATTTTTGATAAACAAAACGACCAGTAAATTTAGCAAATTGAAAAGTTACAAACGAGTCACAGACCACGACGACAGTTTACATTCGCCTCATTATCCCTCAAGCATGGTGCCGATGGTCCTAATTTGTAATCTCATCTGTCTGGCGATCAAACCGGGCTGATCCGAATTAATTATTGCAGTCACCTCGAGGCGGCCTTAACCAAAATTGCCTTGTCTCTTCTGTCATTTATTTTCTGTCAACTTTATTCGTCTCGAGATTAAGAAAATTTGTCCGTGGTCGTTTTTGTGTGCGTCACATCCTCCTTAAGCTTTTTAAAGTGAAAATTGCCATCCCGTTATTCGAGGGACCACCAGTCTAAGCTTTAAAATTAAATGTCCGAAATTATTCGGAGTTTTCTTTTGGTTCAGGAAGCTGTTTACCTAGCAGGAAAATATGTTCAAGCTTAGGTATTTTTTGAAGAGCATGTGCCGCCACGCGGACTACGGCGGCCCAACGACTTTCACCATTTGGAACGTGAGGGCCTACACTGCGAAGGCGATTTATGACTTCTTCGCCTCCGTGTCCCCCTGCCGACCGGAGCTATTTCCTTTGATTTATTGGACAGTTCTATTCACTAGTGCTTTGGGATTTGTAAGTTGTTATGTTTCCCATTTTTTATCTCTCAAACTCTTTTGTCCTAAAAATGTGTAATAACATGTTTTACAAAACGGTGTTCAGTATCTTGAGCGTTTATTTACACTGAAAACAAATATTTCTTATTAAATCAATAGTGGAGACTCGTTTGATTCATCTGGTTGGATTGTTCTACATTTGAAACTACAAGTAGAAAATAATTCAAGTATTGAAAATTAATATCCTGAATGACCACCGTTATTTTTCAAAACATTTCTTATCTTATTGGGCATTGAATCTATTAATTTTCGGCATGTTTCCACTGGAATCGCCTTCTAATGGTTTTCTATTGCAGCCCATTGGTTTTTGTTTTGAAATGTTTGTGTTGCTAACGACTTTTTCAATTCGCCCCATAAATTCCCGATTGGGTTGAGATCGTGAGATTGAGATGACCATGGCAACACCGGAACTTTCTGGTCATTCAACCCCACACTCACCAATTTCGATGAATACTTGAGATCGTTGTCTTGCTGGAAGTGACATCTTAGTGGCATGTTGTCCTCTGCATATGGCAACATGATATCCTTCAAGATATCACGGTATGCTTCTTTTGTCATGATGTCCTTTATGTGGAAAATTGGCCCAACACCGAACCACGAAAAACACGCTATGATGTTGCCGCCACCTTGTTTCATAGTTTTTTTTTTTTTTTGTAATACGCACGTCGAACTTCTTTCCCTTCGGTCGTCGAACATGTCTTTTGCCATCAGAGCGAAAAAGATTGATTTTGGATTCGTCACTAGACAAAATGCTCCGAAACATTTCTTTAGTGTGATTTTTAAAGTTTTGTGCGAACTGTTGCCGAGCTATTATATTTTTTTTTTTTACTAAGCAGTGGCACTTTGCGAGGAATTCTCCCAAATGAATTGTTTTGTTTGAAACCTCTTCTTAACCGCATTATTAATTGCAACCGCGATTGCTTGTGATGACATAAAAAGATCTTTTTTTTGCCAATAGCACTATGCGAG
Organism: Dysmachus trigonus; assembly: GCA_949715965.1. NCBI lineage: Eukaryota > Metazoa > Arthropoda > Insecta > Diptera > Asilidae > Dysmachus > Dysmachus trigonus. Next base: position 64,151,425 of record OX454322.1, on the reverse strand, counting down.
AGTCAGTACTTGGGTTAGTTTTGTTTGATCTACCTCTTGTTTCTTGGTAATCGTTCTATTTTTAATGTATTGGAGAAAAGATAAAATTAACTATAAAATCCAATATAAATTTCGGCATCGGCAAATAATAATAAAATTTAAATTTTTTAACAAACTTCAAAAGTGAATAAAACCTTATATTTTTTTACTTAAAAATTTGAAAGATTTTGTCAGGATATTCTGCTTAATTGTTAATTTTATTGCAATATTATTTTAATCGAATTTTGTTTTTAAAAAGGAGTTTTGCACAAATAAGTGTAAAATAAGGTTAGGTTTTCAAGTAGTTATTTTTATGGGTTTTTGCTATGGAAAAGAAAAACTACTTTTCAAAACATTAATTTCGAAATTTAAAAAAAAAACATATACTGCAGTGAGATTTGATTTATTAAAAATTGTTGGACTCAAAGTGGGACCACCTTTTTATTCTAGATGGGACTTCTGATAAGTCTTTATTCTGTAGTAATAGTATTCCACTTTTAATACAAATAACTTAGCAATTTTTGGACAACTAATACTTGGTATGAGGCTTCTAAAGGCCGAACTTTTTGGATTTTTATTGCACTATTTGAGGTATAAAAGAGCACGCCATAAATTGTATGTATGTATACAAAAATTGCATTCCTACAGAAAGTTATAAATATTTTCACCCAGGGTGAAAGCTACATAAAAAAGTATTATATATAATCGTTTTATTCCTAGGCTCTAAGCGTTTTTGAATTCCTCACAATCTACCAAGGTAGCAAGGATTTATCGACGTTCCGGGACCGTCGCTTCAAGGTTCTTCCCTTCACGATTCGACGAAATGCGCGACTGATTGGCTCGGCATTCATGGCGAAAGCGAACTTGCTGCTCTTCATCGGAGTGAGCACGGTGAGTTATGCAATCTCGGCGCCGTTCGTGTCCTTAACATAAAAATTACAATTCCTCAAAGGCGTCCCCGAAGTCGATGATACCTTGGCTGACAGTCCAGACAATCTGCTTCGTAATCGAAATCGTCATATGGCTGTTCGACATCCTGAGCAATGAAGACAGCCTCACGTTCTCGCACGCGATTTCATATGTACTATTCGTGGCTTTGTGGTGGATCACCGTCTGCATCAAGGACGTTTTCGAAAATGCCGGCGATAGGACCGACATTGAACAAATCTCCCTCATTAGGTGTTCCGGTAGTTGTAAGTAGCCCAAGATCAAATCGTTAAGGAACTATAAAGGACTCATTCTGTTGCCAGAGGATGTGACGATGTGTAAAGTGTCTTTGTGTATTTATGTATTATGTAAATGTGAGACCTTTGGAAGTAAATAATGCTACTTTTTATTTTTCAAAAATGTATAATTTTTTATCAGACTTTGAATTGCTAAGGGTTAATGTAGAGAAGTACAAAGTGCCTGCACTTTTATGTTCAAGGATGTGTAGCATAATACCTACATATGCTATAATATACAGGGAGTCCAATAAAATAATGAGCGTGAAAAATAATGAGTCACTATTTTTTAACAAATGGAGTGATCGGGAAAATGTAAATACTTTTTAATAAAGGAAAGTCGTCATTTTCATTTCATGTCCATTTTATTATAAAAAAATTAAATCTATTTAATACAAACCATTAATTTAAAAATATAATGAATAACGTGAATTATTATTGACATATATTTTTGAAATGAGAACCATCTACATAAAAGGTATCTACCTGCATTTCTTTGAACCTTTCGTCGCCGGAGCGACGTACACAGGGATGTTAGAGACCAAATCCTTTTGTCAATCCAAAAAGAGAAGTCTCGTTAAATCTTTTTATTTTATTCAAGACGGTCCAACACCTCATCGCACACAAGAAGTATTTGAAGCCATCAATAAATTTTATGACGATCGAGTTACTGGCCTAGGGTACGCTTTGCTAGGTGCAAAGAAATAGAATAGTCACCTTACTCGTCAGATCTCAGTCAATGTGATTTCTTTTTATGGGGCTACATTAAAGATCACTGCTATGAAAATAACCCAACAACACAAAACAATAGAGGGTTTTATTAAAGACATCAAGTTTAGATGGTTAAAATATCGAAAATATATATCATTAGTAACTAACATTCTTCACTATATTTTTAAATTAATGGTTTGTATTAAATAGATTTCATTTTTTTGTAATAAAATGGAGATGAACTGGAAATTACGATTTTTCTTTATTAAAAAGTATTTACATTTTCCGATTTCTCCATTTGTTGAAAAATAATGACTCGTTAATTTTCACACATTCCTATTGGACGTGTATTTACTATTATGAGAAAATATATACAATGACGAAAAAAGACAAATTTACTTTGTTTTCAATTTTCTATTTATAATACTTGTGATGATTTCTTATATCCTATTATATTATATATGAAACTATTATTTATTTTCACGTCTTGATGCTACAACTTTTTAGTAATGAAAATAAGAAAAAAATCATAATTATCAAGAAACAAGACGAAGTTTACTCGGATAGTAAAACTTGCTACACTGATTAGATTGGGAGAAGGAAAAAAGATAAGCTAGAGATAGATAATTTACAATAAGTAAGCTAAAGATAACAAAAATACATTATGTCCCTGGTTTTTGCAAATGACTTGATTTGGAAGTGATACTCAAATCATACAATACGAATGGTGTTTTCGCCATTTTTTAAGGCATATCTTATGACATACTTATTTAACTTAATTTTTGCACCATCTTTCGTAGTTGAAAACCTTATCTTAGGAACCCGTACGGATTTACAAAACCACCTAAAACGTCCAGAAATAGGTTAATTTGTATTGCTATGGATGCAAACCAAATTATTTGTAAAAACCAAAAACAATAAGGCACAGGGATTCATTTTAATTGTTATCTTTACCTTAACATGTATGAGGAAAATATTTTTTTGTGGGATAAAAACTAATTAAAAAAATGAAATTCTCAAATTTTCACGTTTTAAATAACGCTTACCATATCAAATAGCTCGCAAAACTTTTTGTAAAAGAGTCTCAAAAAGTGCTTTTTATTATACGAATAAAGTAAATCTTTAGCCCAATTAAATTCTATATCAAGTTTTGATAGAAAAGGATTGACACAATATTTCTTTTTCCTGGACTTTCTTTTCTATCAATTTCCACATCTTCAATATTTTGTATTAAAAACAATGGCCATGGAAACATTTAAGCTAATCGACGACAATTTAATAAATATAGTAAACCGACTTTTCAGTTGGCCGAACGCAAGTAAGTCAGTGATGACTGTCAATAAAACTGACCTGTGTAAAGGTCGATTAAGTCTTTCAGTCAGAAGTAAGGCAAATAACGCAAAATGGTCGGTATAACAGTTTACGAAACATAACTTGAAATATGTTGACTATATTAACAATTGTAGACTAAAATGAAAAAAAATTATTAAATTTAGTTAAATTTATAATAATAGTAGAACTTGATAGTTCACTGAACTACGACTTATAGTTATAAATACAGATATTTTAACTAATATCTCAACGTAAATTCATGTCGGTTCTCTTTATTAATATAGTATGATTTCTACTATTTAATCATAAAACAGTGAAATATATACTATTCTTTATAAATATGGAAATTTTTATTAATGTGATGTTATCATAAGGCGTGGTATTATTTCATTAAAAGCGAATATGCATTCAATCTCTAGAAATTTAAAAAAATGAATTATAACAATAATTTTCTAATAATAGTAGATTTGATTCTTCCATCATTTTAAAAGTTGATTCTATAATTTTACAGATTATATGTATGTATATAGTGTATGTGACCACGGCATTTGAGTTGAATTATAAAGTCATTAATCTGAAACTGCAACAAGAAACTTGTTTCTTATTTTTTAGTTTATTTTATTTATGTATCCCTAGTCGGGTTAGAAATTTGGAACGTTTTTTCTCTTAATTACATTTTGTTGTCCGTAGTCGGGTTGCAGTTTTTTAAACTTTTTATTTTATTTTTGAGTGTAGCGGTTTTACTTCTCAGTTTTTATATGCGAATCAGAGAAAAGTATTTTACTTGACTTATACATAGAAATTTTATTCCTGAAAGTTAAACCTCAGACCTCAAGTTAGAAAAACTGAATGGCAAAATTGTCTTCTGAATGTAAAAACATACGTAATTTTTGTTTTTAAACATTTCAAAGTAACAAATGTGCACCTTTAGTTCTGAAACTCTAAAAGTATTAACTTCTTCCATTTTCGAGCTTTGTGGATGCGACTGAATAAACGGCGGCTGCACAACCTTCCAAAAGATGTAGAAACTGCCAAGTGCAGACTGCAGTTTACGAATTTCAGACAAAAGAAGCTCTCAAAGTGGTTTCCTAGAGCGAAAACAATATGGCAAAACGCCCCTGAACAAATAGCAACGAGTGGCAGCCTGCTTCCTCGTTTCTCTGCCAGGTGTCCAGGAAGTGTTCCAAAATATCCCAACAAATGTACACTTCCACTTGCCGCCCTCTCGAGTTGCACAACAGCACCCCTCACGCAAAAACAAAAGCAAAGTGACTGAATGTTGGAAGTTTTCAACTCTTGGATGAAAATTTTCACGTCACCACAATTCCTGGAAATGCCGCGCGTATCCCATTTTATCCCAGCCCCAACCAGACTCCATCTCAGCGGGGGTGCTCCTGGCGAAAAAAGCAGCCAGACATATTGTGGGGCTAATCAAGATTTATTGGATGTACGTCGGACGGGAGATAAGTTTGACTTATTGAGCATGATGATCTCGTCAAGGAAGTGCCAGCGTCTTGATAGCTTATTAATATCAGCCCGGCCCTCTTCCTGAATTCCCTCTCCTTTACGCGGCGGCGGCAATGAAGATGATTTTATGGATCATTTTCAATAGGTTGGAAATTTCGGTCAAGACTGACCTTAAGTAGAGTATTGTGGTGGAAATTTTGAGGCTTTTATTTACTTTTTGTCGAGGCTAAAAAATATTGTAAGAACTTGTTGTTCCACTTTTTGGAAATTCTTTGGAATTTTAATACTCGTTGAGAATTTATGAATAATAAAATTGGCTTGGTGCTAGTAACATTATTTGTCTTAGCGAGTTTTGAAAGTCAAAGACTTTGTTTTCGGAAGTTGCAAAAGTTTTGCCATTGGACTTTTTCCTTCTACATCAACGTCCAATCCATTAAGAGGTAAATATTCTTTCGTTTAAAAGTTGAACGACCATCGATTCGGGCAATTCTTGCAAAATATAAGTATTTGTTAGCGTTGATAATTGCTAACAATATCATTGACCTCCTAGACAATTAGAATATTTGTATTTTCGAATCGTACTTATCCAAATATGATTAATTCATAAAGATATCTAGCTAGATTTGTTTTTATTTATTTATTCTCATATAATAAATGCAATGCTTAAATTACTATAACTAGTTTTATTTAGAAATTAAAATAGTGAAAATAACTACAAAACAATATTCATGAATTCAAAGAGAGTAAGAAAACTAAATTAACCCTTTGCACTCAAACGGTTAGTGTCACTCACCATCTGTAATTGAATTAATAATTTACATTGATTTCAACCGTGACCTCAATAAGCACTACCAACCAAAATTATAAAGCTTAGGGTTTAAATATTATACTTCTAACATGTAAAAAAATATAAAACATTTAAATAAAAATGCTTTTTTCAATTTTATCATATATGAGCGTAGTTCATTTTGTCTTTAACCAGGCTAGCGTAAGGTTGGGTGAATTACGCCCAGGTTATGAAAAATTAATTAAAACTCAAAATTTTGGTCTTGATAATAAAGGTAACAAAACGATGAAAATATGTTTTATTTCCTTTTTTTTATTTTCATATAAAAATTAAATAAAAGTAGCACATTATTCAATAAAACTAATATAAACGAAGTTTATGACAATAAATGGCCTCAGTAAACCCTCTGGGTTTTTTTTCACCTACCCTACGTTTAGTGGCAATAGCAACAGCAAGACTATGATAATCAATACGAATATTAATACCAAATCTTTGTCTTGCACACTTTGTTTTGGTCTTGCATTTAGTGATGAGCAAAATTGGTCTTGCAGAAATTCTAAGACCAAGATCAGTACTACATATACCTGCGGTAGCATTGCCAAGACTCGATTTGCAAGACCAAGACCATGTTTGCGAGACTTCACCAAGACTTGCTGATTGAAAAATATTTCCTTCTACTTTAGTCGCTAGTTTTAAGAAAATTATCTATCTGTAATACGCGGTTTAGTTAACTTTTATTAACTGAACTGATACTCCAAATTTGAAAGTTTTTAGTTCTACAGTTTTTGACACATTTTAAGGGCTCTTATGGGCCAGCCTTAGTCTTGTTTTGCTCATTACTACCTACGTTCCGAGTAACAAATTTAAACCTTGAACGCCGGGTTAAGAATATGGCGGAGTGGTTAGGAAAAACGCCTGGAGTACAAAGGGATACAAACATTATGGTGGAGCCGAGCAATACTTCATTCATTTATTTACCTACTTAAAGTGAGAATTAGAGGAGGACAATAAAGCATAGAAACTAAACAATGAGGTCAAGGACGTTTTTACCATATAGGGCAACAACTTAACAATTAACAACTTAAATTTCAAATTGGTCAAAAGTTTTTAAAATTATAGACATTGATATAATGATGATTGATAGAATGTTTCTTATATTTAACGGAAGCTTTTTAAATAATTTGCAGGATACAATTGAATAGAAGTTCCTGAAATGCTTTTGCAGTAATGCCAAAATAAGGACAATTTTTAGAATAATGAACAAACAAGAAGTAAATTTAGCTATTAAGGTTGTTATTCCAAAAATAATAAAAGTCTACTCTAATAACATTATAACGCGAAATATACCGTTTACGACAATCGTATAAGAATAACATTAGATATCGTCGTTGCGCGTGCAATACCGCGTATCTGCGTTTTCACGATTTTACAGGAGAAAGAAAAAACTTGCCGCCAACTCCAAGTAAACAAGTGTAACGTGTTATTGTTTCTATGTCAAAAATGAGGTTACTTATAGGCTAATTTAAATACTGTGAGATCTATAAGGAACGAAACCATGTTAAGAATCCGTAGGCAAAATATTTCAATTTTGCGCTTTTTGCTGTTACGCGGTATTGCACGCGCAACGACGATATATGTACAACCAATGTCTTGAATTTAGTGTTAAATCTATACTTCGATATTATTTATATCTTATACTCTATACTAATATATAAAGAGATATTTAAGAAAAAATCTCAGAAACAATTGAAACAATTCGAATAATTCTTTCATCATTGGGAAGCTTAAGTGGTCCCGGTGGATAGCCTATATAAATTAACACGAATAAATACTTTTTCACTAATTTACATTACTTGTTTATGAAAGTTTATTATTTTTGCTTTATTTGAAGTTATTTCGAAAAGAGTGGGATAATTCTTTTCCCCTTTTGGGCACTTATTGTGTTCCGGTAGACAAAAGATAAACAATTTACACTAATCTAAATTTTTTCACACTTTCCAAGCTCTATGTGTGTGTGACCATAAATACATTTTTATAAATTTCATTTGGCAAGTTCACATATACAGGGTGTTCAGAGGTGGGAGGTCAATACTGCAGGGGGTGAAAGGTCAGACCGAGACAAGCAAAAAATCGTATGGGTGGGGGGGGGGCATCTCGCACCGTTTGGCAGTTACAGGGTGATTCGTAAATCAGGATTTTGCCTTATATGGGAACCGCTCTTGTATTTTTATCTTTTTTTCTACGCATCGCAGCGACCCCATACTGATTTCAAAAAATCACTATTTGGAAGCCCTTTCCAAAAAAGTTTACACCACCCCCCTATCCCTAACCCCTTGGCCACAATCCCCCCTGCAAGTTGAAAAAATTAACTTTTATTTAACGATTTTTCACCTTTCGCCCCACTTTTCTCCGAAATTCATGTTATTAACATACCTACTTTTTATTTTTTTTAAGTTTCCTATCTAATTAACTTTCCAAAAAGGTGCAACATGCCTAGGCACAAAAGGGTTGCAAAAGTCCTGAAATTAAAACATCCTCACAGGCACCTAATTACTTTATTGCACCATAATGGAAAAAGTCGTTAAGTAAACAATTTTTATGACAGCAAGTTCGGAAATGTTTGTTTAGGAAACAGAGGTAACACATTTTTATTATTTCAGCAAAACAGTAATAAAATAATAAATGTAATCTCGTTAAATAGCGTTATTAGTTTATTATATCCAGTACTGACTCTTAAGTATCCTGACGCTCCGTTTCTAATACCTCCTATGAATTATGGTATAAAAATGGGTAAGTTTGAAAGGACATTGACCACAGTTGAAGAAGCAAGCGATAAGAACGGGTGTTTAATAGAAAAAATTAAGATAAAATGGCAGAATGCAGTGTTGAAGAGTCTGCCGATATAATTTACGTGTACGGTTTAGTAGACGGAAATGATAGTGAGGCCGTACGAGAATACCAAAGGACATTCCCGAATCGGCGTGTACCCGACAGAAGGGTATTTTCAAGGACTTTCAGAAGGTTAAAAGAAACCGGAAGTGTAACCACCCCCAGAGCAGAAACGCGATCAGGAAAATCGGCCGATTCAGCGGACCGCGACCAACAAATCCTCAACATCGTCAGGAGCAGCCCTGTAATAAGCATTAGGCAGGTCGCACGAAGGTCAGGATTGTCTTCAGGGAGAGTTTGGACCGTTGTGAACCGAGAGGGACTACATCCATACCACCATATCCCGGTCCAAGCACTAGGGAAGGAGATTCCGAAGGACGATTGCAATTCTGCACTTGGCTGTTCGAGTCTGACATCGAAAACAGAAGGTTTCTAGACCGAATTCTGTGGACGGATGAATCGCAATTCACCCGGGATGGCATCACAAACTTGCACAACCTCCACACCTGGTCAGATGTGAACCCATATAGGACAAGGAGTCGGTCCTTCCAGCAAAGATTTAGTGTCAATGTCTGGGCTAGCATCATCGGCAACCAGTTCATAGAACCCTTCATCTTGCCCCAAGTGCTGAATAGTCAGCTATACTCGGACTTTTTGGAGAGTACCCTTTCGGATCTGTTGGAGGACATCCCCCTGTCCTCCAGAAGCGCAATTTATTTACAGCTCGACGGAGCAACTGCGCATACTGGGAACATTGTTAGGGCAAGATTAAATGAAAATTACCCAGAGCGCTGGATTGGACAAGGTGGACCGATTCCTTGGCCTGCTAGGTCACCGGACCTTACTCCACTGGACTTTTTCTTATGGGGAATGATGAAAGATGAAGTTTACTCAAGACCAATCAACACAAGAGAAGAATTAGTTACCAGGATTGGGACTGCAGCCACGAAAATACGGTAGATACTGGCTACCATAGACCTCAAACGCGAAATAAGACGAAGGCTACTTGCATGCATCGAAACTGGCGGAGAACATTTTGAACAGCTTTTAAAGGACAAACGTTTTAATTGTAATTAGTTTTTAAGCGAACAAAATGTATTTTTAAGTTAACTTAAGTATAATTTCTTAAAAAATTCGAATTGTCATGATATTCTGTAGAAGGATTTTTGTAAATAAATTTTCGTATCCTTTTCCTATCTGGGCATGTTGCACCTCTTTGGAAAGGTAATTAGATAGGCAACTTAAAAAAAATAAAAAGTAGGTATGTTAATAACATGAATTTCGGAGAAAAGTGGGGCGAAAGGTGAAAAATCGTGAAATAAAAGTTAATTTTTTCAACTTCCAGGGGGGATTGTGGCCAAGGGGTTAGGGATAGGGGGGTGGTGTAAACTTTTTTGGAAAGGGCTTCCAAATAGTGATTTTTGAAATCAGTTTGGGGCCGCTGCGATGCGTAGAAAAAAAGATAAAAATACAAGAGCGGTTCCCATATAAGGCAAAATCCTGATTTACGAATCACCCTGTAACTGTCAAACGGTGCGAGATGCCCCCCCCCCCCCCCCCCACCCATACGATTTTTTGCTTGTCTCGGTCTGACCTTTCACCCCCTTCAGTATTGACCTCCCACCTCTGAACACCCTGTATAGTATACCTACATAAATTTCATATCTATACTTGGCCGAAGAATTCTGAAAAAGTCATGCAATGCACTCAATTAAAATGTTAATTTGTGTGAAGGCTTTTCTAATTAAATATTGACACAATTCGGTTATGATTAGCTTGTTTAAAATAAATTAAATTGCTATTTGTCTACCCGATAGAAGCAAATATCTATCTCTAAAGATAAAACTCTTTACAGTTAATGTTATCTTCATCTGTACATAAATATATATCATTGAAACAAAAAGCAATAAATAAGCATTTGGAACAGTGCACAGACAAAAAAAGTCTATCTATCAAGCGAAAAAGCGCAAATCATTTGTCATGTTGCCAGGCAAAATTATTACCGGCGCATAACTCGTCCACAGTTCAATTAAAATTAAAATTCATTGATCATCGCTCGTCGTGGGCGACAGAGGAAAGGAACATACGCTACAAAAAGTATTATTGGCACTGTATATAAAAAGTATACATCCTTTCAATCCTATCTAGCGGAGAGAAAAACTAGCAAAAAAATTTCCATGAAAAATCCATTCGATGACTGTCGATTCGCGCCTGCAAAAATAGCGAAAAAGTGTCGAACAAGTTTTAGGTGAAAAGCAATAACCCAATTGTGTTCGAGATAAATCCGATGCAAAAGCGTTGAGGGTGAAAATTGTCGAAATAGAGGGCGATGAGGCGAGACCCCGAATGTCGACCTCAAACAGATCTTCCTTGGCGGCCATGACCCTGCTCCGATTTCGAATGCATAAACTCAAATAATGGGAAACAGTCGAGGTAAACAAGCAATATTCGCTCTCATCCAAGATTGAACATTTATATAAGTATTATATGAAGTTGGGTGAATGCAATAGACGATTTATTGCATTTCGAAGGATGCACCTAATATGCGGTCCCGGAGTTTATTCGATGGGAGAAGTTTCGCATTTCAAATGGAATTTGTTTATGCATGCTCAGCGGGACAGTGGGAATGAATCATAAATCGGTTCCAAAGCATCCACTCGTCGTCGTCTACTTACTTTTTCTTGAGCATCAGCATCCATCTTGATATTGCTTTACTTTCATATTTTATGTAAGGTCTCGGAAAAATTGCATTTTCTTAGAATTGCGAACACGAAAAGTGGGTTGTCATAGAAAGGAAAGGACTCGCTCCTTCTAGCTTTCATGGAACAATAAACAGAGTGTGATGACAAGGAACGGGCTAGGGCATGCACTTCCAATATAAGTGAAATGTGAGCTTCTTTGCAGAGCGTCGAGGTAGAAACGAATTCTTGAAAGAAAGATCTTCTGAAGAAAGTGCGCTTTTATAGTACATTCTTCAAGGAGCTACTCCTTTCAATGTTTGTTTGTTTTCAATGTGAAATTTAACAAGCAGCTCTAAGAAGTAGAGAGATTTTTTCACAATTATCAAAAAACGTTCAAACTTTCATTTCTGAAAGAGTATGAGCGTAACTAGAATTTTTTTCAAAGGGTGGACCTGACCCAACGAATAGTTTGTACAGAAATTTTAAATAGACTAGTGTATGTTTCGCTTTGTAAACAATTTTTCTAAAAATCATTTCTTATAGCGTATTTATATCTTACCCCTTATATTACTTTTAAAAGCAAACTCTTCCAAGTAAGATTGACTTTTCAAAAGATATGCTATTCTGATTATTGTTTTAAAATAATTTTGTATTAGTGTATTATAAGTAATAATAAAGTGAGAAAAAAATAATTTAAGAGTTACAGATCAATTTAGATCAATAATCAATGAAAATTCCACACTACCTCAACTTCAAAGCCCAATATCTCAAGAAATATCGATGTTAGCGGTTTGGTGTTCACAACATTTTGTAGAAAATTAAATTTCCTAAAAGTTTGCCATATTCACTTTTTCTGTACCTCTTGTTCTTTACGAGATAGGGGTAAAAAGCGAGAATTTCATGGAAAAATTGGGGCTAGTGACCCGTACTACTTCACTGGTGGGAGTTAGGGTTACACCGCAATGGACACTTTTATAGAGCACTCAATTCTGAAGAAACCCTACCATTGACCAAGATTATACCATAAAATACCTCTGAGCTGTAGAGTTTTGAAGAAAAATAATCAAAGTTTACGTGTATTTTATACGGGAAATCTTTATACGCCTTGGTCTAGTACTTAATATTAATATTAATATTAAGGCCTCCAATTTTCAGGGAATTTTTGTTTAGGTATTTGCCACAAAATTTCGAGGTGGGACTGAAAAAAAAAAATATAGTCGCGAAAAAAAAGCACCCTAATATATATATATAATAATTTCTAAAAATACCTTTTGCATATAAACAAACTCTCTTTATATTTTATTATTAGGTTGTAACATAATAATCTGATAATTTTTTAAGAAATTTTATTTTGATATTTTTGTACAATTTAGCTTAACATTTTATTAAACACATAGTCCATCATTATCAATGATCTCCTGCCAACGTTGGGGAAGAGACATTATTCCATTCTCGTAAAACTCACGAGAGTTAAAAAATTCCGACAACCACTGTTCCAATGCATCTCGGTCATCAAACGATTTTCCGCTAATGTGAGCCTGCAACGATCGGAACAAGTGGTAGTCAGAAGGAGACATATTTGGCGAGTATGCAGGATGGGCTAAGGAAATTCAGCCTAGCTCCATAATTTTTGTACATGTCATAGAAGCGGTGTGAGGACGGGCATTGTCGTGGAGGAGGTATACATTGCCTTGTTCTCCTTTAAGATTCATGGTTACCTTATCCTGCATATCACAGTAGCGTTCACTATTTATAGTCGTTCCTTTTGGTAATAGTTCCCAGTGGATAATGCCGTGCACATTCTACCAAACACACAACATAACCTTGTGTATAGTAATTTTACATTTAACTGTTGGTAGTCCTCTTTGACCCGCGCTAAGCCATTGTCGCTTTTTATGGTTAACATAAAGCATCCACTTCTCATCCCCGGTAACCAAATTACGAAGCCAAGCAAAAGTATGATGTGAAGTGAGTAATTGCGTACAAACCGCCACTCGCATCATCCGTTGACCATCCGTCAATTCGTGGGGTACCCATTGACTGTGCCTGTACACTTTACCCATCACTTTCAAATGTCGAGCGATTGTAGTATGGGAGCATCCGAGTCCTCCTTGGATCTTCCTCGATGAGCTGCGCTAATCGGTCGACATCAACCTCAACCGGCCGCTATTCGTGAGGTTTATCTTCAAGGTTGTAGTCGCCATTCGAGAAACGTCGAAACCAATCTACTGCTGTATGATAAGAGACCGCATTTTCTCCCATACATTGACATATATTTTGTGCCGCCTGCTTAGCTGTATGCTTCAAACGGAACTCATAAAGTAGAAGGACGCGGATGTCTCGTCTTTTCAAATCGAATTTTTCCATAATGCAACTCGCTGCGCTGTCGATTATTGCACTGATGAACTGAGCGCACTCACGGGTATTTATACTCATAGTCACAGAACTTTCTCGAAGCTGTAAAAAATTTCCAGAACGTTTCCGAAAAAATTATAAGATTATTATGTTACAACCTAATATATAAGTATAGATTATGAGTAAAATCCTATAAAGATCTTTAATAAAAGCATTATGAGCTCATTACGTTATATGATTAAAAAAAGATTCATATAAAAATAAGGTTTTCTTTAAGAAATATAACTTTTTACATGAACTCTTACAAAGACTTTACAGGAGACAAGAACAGCTGCTCATATTTGTTTTCATTGCAAGAGAAATGTAATCGTAATTAATTCAAGTTGAAAAATGAATTAGTCTCTTATAGATTTTTACAAGAATATATAATCCATAAAACATGAAAATGTATCACGTGTGTAACAAAATATAATCAATCTTATTTGAAGTTCATCGTGTAGGTAATGCTGTTATCTTTTCTTTTGACACATTCTTGTAAGTATATTACTTTAACAGATTCATTTCATACACCACTTTTTGGTTACTAATGCTCTTCAAAAATTCTTAAGAAATAATTGTTTGAAGTTATTATCTTAGCTAACGCCTATTTTAATGTTCGTAGAATTCTTGGAAGGCTTTGTAAGAAATATATATTTTTTTTTTTGGGGTCTTAGCTTTAACTTTGTTCAAACTTAAATGCATATTTAAAACAGAAACCATTGTTGGAAAAGTTTTGAAAAGTGTTTGCTAGTAATCGAATCAAACAAATTGTAAGCGAATGAAAACATATAAAATTCGTATAAGTTTCATTTGAAATTGTGTAAAAACTTATAGTTTATTTATAATAAAAGATATTTCTATCTTTTTATCAGAATACCCGGAAGAATTCTGAAAAACACAAATTAAAGGTAAACATTTTATTAACGACTTATTAACGGCGACAAGCACGCATTTATCGTGTGAAGTGTCAAGTTGAAGATATAGAGAGTTTTCTTTTAATTTATTTATGTTCAGGACTTTCCCGGAGTTAGAAGTGTCACTTTTCGAACCTTTAAAATAAAATACCTCCGAGGTAAATGAATGACTGATAAATGTTCAATTAATTTCGTAATTTAATTTTTATCAAGATTTGTCAGTCAATTGAATCACTTGATTGATATAATTATGTACTATATATGCATAAGCTAAACTTTACATTCCTCCCATTTGGTGGATTTGTTACTCATAATGATAGTTATAAATGAAACTAAAATTGTTAGGACGTTACTCGGAAAAAGCAATCAAAATCCTTGTTAAAGCCAGCTAAACCATGTAATCTCATGCACATGCTAATTTCGAACATACCCATAGGCTGGAAATCTTAACACCTTGAAACAATAGAGGGCAAATTTCTCTCCAAATAGCGCATGCAGTGTAATTTGCATTTTAATTAAATCTCTGCGGAGACACGTTAACCCACCCAGACCCAACAGATCCTTGGGGTTCGTGTTCGAAGCGAATATTTCCCCACAAAAGTTAATTTTCTACAGTCAATTATTATAATTAATTAGTGCTGGAAAGTTGTACAGAATAATTCGCATCACGTTACTAAGGGTCTTTTGCTTTGAACACAAAAGAAAAAAAAACAAAAACAAAAACAAAAACAAAAACGGGTTAAGGAGGGCTTTCTGTCGTCACAATCAAGCAAAGGAAAGTACTTACGTTTATAAAAGCTCTAGCGATAAAAAAGGCCACTTCCGCTTTACACATAGCGTCGAATTGCTGAAAAGACGGATAAAGGAAAAAATAAATTAATTTTCTGTACAACATCTATTTCTTTAAGCTGTAAAGGTTTTAAGGTTGAAAGGAACTTTTTTGTTGATTGTCGGCACCAAACCTCCATATTGCAGGTCTTTAACGGAGTGTTATTTGGATTTGCTTTTACCTATTTTGCCGGTACAAAGGACATGTTTGTAATTAATTGTTATTTTTTCTTGACTTTTGACGGACATCAAACTAATATAATTTAAAAAGGTTTTTGTTCATAAAATACAGAGATGACATAGTTCATACGAATTATCTTAGATCCTAAATATACCATGTGTATGTATCCATCTTTAGAATTTGCACATCGCAAAATTTAAATTTGGATGTATGTATAAATACAAAAACTTTCTAACAGTACGATTACCGAAATTTCTCAATTAGTGATAAAATTAGTGTACTACATACATATATGTACAGTCGGTGTTCAATGAAAAAACACTAGAATTTTTTTTTAAAGTTTTTGAGAATTTGTGGATATTTAAAGAATTTAGTAAAAATTATGTAAAATTGACACTACATATATATTACTCAGCTTCATCTGGTGTACATAAAGTTTAAAAATTTCATATTTCGTCGTTCCCCCTTGGCTTTAATGACTTCTTTTATTCTATCTGGCATACTTTAAATACAACCCTTGATCATTTCCTTAATTTCAGCGTTGTTATTCCATATATCTTCGATATTATTTTTCAAAATTTGTATTGTATTATTTGACCTCGAGTATACTTTACATTTTAGAAAGGTCCAACAATTCGCAATGGGATTGAGATCAGGGGAATTGCCCGACCAAGAAAGAACATAAGCATTTTTCGAAGTGAAAAAATTATTCACAGATCTTGCTGTATGGCATGGTGCCCCATCCTGCATAAATGTGTAGGAAGACCTTCCGGAACCCAGGGAGTCCATGTAAGGAAGAAGGACTGTTTCCAGGACACGTTTATATTGTTCCGAGCGTAACGTTCCTTCAACGAATGGGGCCTTCTGAGGTAACGCAACTCCAAATCATTGTTACTGGTGCATATTTTACCCTTTATATGAGGCAATATTCTTTAAAACGTTCATTGGGTCTCTTTCTAACAAAATGAGCTGCTTCCGTGACAGCCTCTAGCCTACATTCGTCACTAAATATGAACTGAATTTAAAAGTAAACGTAAAAATTCGATATTTTTGACAAACATAAACATAGGGTCAACGCAACCCTAATGTTCCAATTTTTAATTACTTTTTTGCAATCAGCGATGGTTAAGTTTATATGAAGTTTTTTTCCAAATTAATCGCTTTTTCTTTATTTTTTCCGTTAATTTCAGCTTCTTTGCAGGCCGCCTACATTTTACACATGCCTCATAAAATCTTCTTCTAATTGTCACCGCTGATATATTCACTCTCTGCACATTTGGCTCTCTAGTGAGTAAGCGTACTAATGCCCTGCGTTGTTGTGCACCCTTCCGAATAATTCCCCGGTCAGTTCTCGCAATGGTTTTCCCGTTTATTATGATGAGGAGACAGCCCACCTTCAATATTTATTGATATTCTGCTCACTGTGGCCACAAAAACTTCAGCTCTTCTAGCTATTTTTCGAAGAGAAAACATTTGCATTCTCAACACTGTTGCAATTACGATTTTTTTTCACTCGTTATGACTTTGCATCGTCCCACTATTAAAAATTGACAAATTAACAAAAAAATATTCATACACAACAGAAAACAATACTTTTTAACTTTTTTTTCACACTTCGTTAAAAAAATTACTAACAGTAACTGTTTATTTGTGTCTACAAAAACACTTTAATTCCTCTATAATCACTTCACTCGATAATTTCCTTAATGCAAATTACTGCACTTTAGCTGAAATCGCCCTTTTTATACCTCTTTTTTACCCATTCTAGGAAGGATATTATGAAATTTACCTACCTAAATCAATGTGGGAGATTCCATTACTTGATTTATGCAAAAATCTTTTCATCAGACTTTATCAGAAATACATATTACACATTATAAATTGAAAATGTGTAAAAATTTTCAAGTGTTTCTAATTCATTGATCACCTACTGTATATCTTTCTTCAAAAAAAAAAAAAAACTTTAAACTAGTGTTGATGTCAGCAATCAGAGATTAATATATATTATATGTTTTTAATATTAATAATAATAGTCTGCAGTTTGAAGGTAAACAATATATAACAATACATCCGCATTTTCTAGTTTTTTTTTTTTGACTTTTTATTTAAAAGTGTCTCAAAAAAATCGGCCACAGCATTCTTATCGCTTTTCGAAAAGGGTTTTTATACTATGTAAGAGTAGTACAGTGTGGTTTGTGGCATGGTTTCGAAAATTAAAACAAGAGTTTTTCGAGAATTGGGCGATTTTTCTTGGCTATTCTAAGTGATGCATAAAAACTCTGATAAAATGCATCTTATTCTTTAATTTTTAGATTTATCTTAAAAATAGTAAATGATTTTTAGAAAAGAAAACCTATTAATGGTTTTGACGTAGGGTATTTCATTTTTAACTATTCAGTATTTCACTTTATTTTGGCTCATCCAACTTTAGCACTTTGTTGGCTAACATAGCATAAACCAAATAATCGCGTAAAGTGTATTTGAAAACAACTCAATATCTTCACTAAATAAATAGGACAGCAACCATTTCCATAAGTCCCTAGAATTTGTGGTGAATGCACGATGATAAATAAATATGGTCGAAACTAACTGTACGATGAATTGAAAGCACCAATATTAATCGAACTATTGCATTTAATTTTCCCAGAGTCGGCAATTATTTAATTACCACTTACAATTTACAGACGAATGAAACAATATTATATAGTAAAATAAGATTGTACATCATTAAATAATTGTGTTTGATTTTCCAATCGGAAACTCTTTAATAGGATGAGCATCTAATTGGCCCTAATGCGGGTTTAATTCAATAATTTTTTTAATTTTGTTCCTTACAGTTTGGGTCATTTAAGATGATTATTGTGAGTTCTTCAACTTAAGTAAATTTTGGTTTTGAAAATTTTGCAATAAATATTTGTCCAAGTAGTGTAATTTAAAAATTAAACGTTGCACTCATGATTGTAGACCCTATTTAACCCTTGTTTGCCACACTTTTCTGGAATCACCTTCTTGCCACACTGGGATTGTTTGTACCCCAATGACAAAAATTGTTATGAAAAACTATGTTTTAAATATTTTAATCTACCAATTTTTTTATAGCTTCTTGAAGGGTTTCTTATTAAGGTTGTGTAAGTATTATGATAAAATATCTAAATTTAATGTGTTTAAAAAATGAAATTTGAAAAAAAGTTAAAAAAATGACAACTTTTACAAACAAATTCATAACTTTTTTGATTTTCAATCAAAGTTGCTAAAAATGCTGTCTCAATCAATATGAAAGGATTTTCCTAACAGTCTTCAAAAAGCGTACTGAAAATTAAAATTATTAGCTTTGATTTAAAATAAGTGTAGCGTTTACTACACTGGGTTTTTATAATATTTTTCTCCAAAAGTAATCATTGAATAATTCTCTACTGAATTTCTGTAAACCCGAGTAAAAATCTCTAAAATTTTTAAGAAAGCTGCAACACGGCCGCTCGAGGACTGCACAAAATAAAATAAAAAATGGGACTATTGCATGTAAGCACGTAACACCACCACTTAAAAGCTGCTTAGGCCGAACCACGGCCACACCATTAGCTGAACCAATTTATAAATATATAAATATCTAATCTATATAAAATGGTTCAGCCGTGGCACCTCGGCTGCGGCCTTTGTCGTTTATACTTAAGTTCGGCCGAGCGTGCGGCCAATGTGCAGCCGTTCTTCATCTTTACTTCGGAATGTCAAGCTATGGGACAATAAAGTTCAATGAGCTACTAATTCTAACATTAAAATTATATGTCACATGTAAATGAAAACTCGTCGTCCAAATCAATAAGTAGGTGAATACAGTTCCTTTAATGTTAATAAGTACAACATATCTCAAAGTTTTTATTTAAAAATATTAACCCTTTCGTGAGCACTGCCAAAATCTATTTCACATTATTTCTCAAAGTCGATTCGATTCCAAATGAATCCAAATTTGAATTATGGTTGGAATTGGTTATGGATGAAAATTTAATTTAATTTAACTACCTCCTACATTTGAAACAATGTTGTTAGAATAGCTTTAAGACATATAGTATAAATTAAAACAAATTATTATCATTCTTTGTATCAAAATTATTTATTGCATTTTTTCTCTAAAACTAAAGACATTCGTTTCAAATGTGTAATTTTTCATGTTAAACTGAAACACAAATTTTCCGTGGTATAGTATTTCCGAAAGGAAAGATATTAAATTTAACTGTTCTGATGTTCTGATAACTATATGTACAATATGGCACAAATTCTGTTTTTTTGCGAGGATTTAAAAAATCGATTATTTTTGCACTAAAACAGAAGTCAATGTCTATAATTAGAGAAAAGTCGAGAATTTTTCCGATATAGCGATTTTATTTCAGAATTTTCACTCTTCCACTCATCCAATGAAATGCCACATTTCTCTTAACTTGTCCCAGATTAGGATGAGACTGCTGCTTTTTCTGTCTATGTCATGAATAAAATAACAAATTCAATTATCGGAAATTTGATTAGAGGAAATGAAAACAATGATAAATTCCTATTTGAGTGCAGAAATTCCAAAACTTTTCTAACAAAAAGATAAAATAGAGCTCCTACAATTGAAGCCTCTGGTGGAAGAAGGTGTTAACTCACTTTTTCAGAAAAAAATTTCTTTCCCTTTCAAACTATTTTCCGTGGCGCTAAATTTCATTTTGTAATATAAAAATATCATCATGTGATTCTTATATGGGTAAAGCAACGTTTTACTCCAAGCAAAATGATGGGTTCTTGAATTAGTTTATTGCAAGAAGGTTTTAACTCATTAAACTATGCAGTTGGTAAAAAGTGAGTTAACACCTTCTTCCACCAGAGGCTTCAATTTTAAAGCGAATGCAGTAAAATATTTAGTGCCTAATAATACCATAAATTTGAATCATTATATTGTGACATGACTGCGGCAGCTATGTCATACCTGAGCCCCAAATATCCGCCAAATCGTCAACTCTATAATTGAGATCACATGTACGAGAGGTTAGTTTTTCAGCATTTTTAAATCACGACAACGAAATCAGAAAGCTAAGGGTTAGATTCATTATTTTCTTTAAGGCCAAGGACATCTCCAGTGCCGGGAGGTACCTTCCTCCTCGCGGTGGGCCTCATGAATAATTTATTTATGCTGTTCGTGTTTAACATAATTATGTCTTTGCTGGATACTCGGGGACTGGGGGATGCCTTAAAGGAAGACAATACACCGGAGATATTCAAGAGCATTAATGAATCGAACTAGTATCGCATGAATTTCACGGACGAGAAAATCGGGAGTTGGTTTATTTTACTCGTGTGATTTAAGAGATTCCTATAGGAAAAACGGGCGGACGGAGGAAGGACAATCGGGGAGGTGGACACATGCTATAAGGAATATATGTACCTACCTACCTTATTTACATGGTCCCGCAGGACATTCGAGTACACCATAGCGACTGCTTCCAATGCCATAAATGTTATAAATCCAATTATCCAAGGCACTACCAATCCGGGATTTTCCTGAAAAAAAAGACAAATTCCCAGGTTTATTAGAGAGAAGTTTTTCGTTACTTATTTCGTTTTTTCATTCTTTTCTTTCAACAGAATTAATTTTCACTATAGAACTCCACTGAAGTTTTCTGCTTTACATAAATTCTCCTTACGCATTTTCTAAAGAAAATTTATGAGAGGACCCTCGACCGTTTTTGGTCCTAAGAAGTTGCTTTAATGGAAATTTCCTAAGCGATTTTATATGCAGACACAGTCTAACTGCGAATATTCAATTTGTTAGTGTTTCACAAGTATTTGAGAATTAGGTGCTTTCTAAGAAATTCAGAAAATTAAGCCCAGGCATTGGCGCAGAAAAATACTTTACACCAAAATATTTTGATCGAGGTTTCTTTAGAAGGATTTGAAAGAAAAACCCAACACCCAATATTTTGGATTAAAACACTTTTTCAAAGTAAACAAAAGAACAAAAAACTTTAAGAAGGAAAGTATTTACCCTTTGATATTATATAGATGTATACGTATAACTCTGGCATGCTTTTTCACAATATACAAGAAGAAAACATTTCAAGATCATTCGTTAAAATTTGCTTACTTCTAAAAAGCGTTGGGGGAAGAAATAGATTAAGTAGTAATAAAAATGAAAAGAACAACTTATATTAATATTTTCATTATTAAACCTAAATAATATCGCTTATAACGTTCAGTCAAGCAGATCAAAGGTTTGGGGGGGAAATGACCTAATTTGAAAGTTTAACTTTTATTCAAAAGTTACCCAGAAATGTAGAAACGTTGTTTAATGACTCGCAATATTCTTCTTGAAGTGGAAACGTATGGACTTTAGAACTTTATTTATTTTGCATAAAATGTTGATAGATTAATTTAAGTTGAATTTTGTGTCATGGTTTCAAAATACAAAAAGAAGGAAAATGGCTGCCATATCGATTGACCGACAGTGCTATTGCGAATAGGCTAAACATCTGCATTTCCTTACTTGAAAAGCAAAGAAAGAAGAGTTTCTTATGGCGTATTGTGACCGGAGATGAAAAATGGATATATTTTGATAATCCAAAACGAAGAAAATCATGGGTTGATCCTGGCCAACCGGCAACATCGACTGCAAAGCAGAACATCCACGCTAATAAGACAATCCTCTATATTTGGTGGGATATGGAAGGAGTTGTCTATTATGAGTTGTTAAAGCTGAATGAAACAATCACCGCTAAGCGTTATGAACAACAGTTGGAGAATTTGTACAAAAATTTGATGAAAAACAGACCATCAACTGCATCGAATCGACGAAAAATGATTCTTCTTCATGATAACGTTCGGCCTCATGTTTCTTTGAAGGTCAAACAAGAACTGATGGAGTTTCAATAGTAAAACCCTCCCCCACCTAGCGTATTGTCCAGACCTGGCTCCATCAGACTATCATCTGTTTCGGTCGATGCAGCATGATTTAGAAGACAGGCATTTCAAAAATTATGTCGAAGTCCAAAAATGGATTGCTGATTGGATAGCTACAAAGGATAGAGCTTTCTTTCGCCGCGCAATTCAATTGTTGTCAGAAAAGTGGGAGAAGGTTGTAGCTGCCGAAGGCGCATATTGTAATTAAAATCATTACAATTTTTATCATAGAAATAAACGTTCAAAAAACATAAAAAATAGCGACTTTTAATGCAACCACCTAATATATGTATATGTATATCCTCAGCTGTTTTATGTGTGATCCTTTCTATTACTTTATGTAACCCAAGAACTGATGTGTGTAGATCTTTTTATTACGACGTATTTACTTCACTCATCAAAGTGTAAAAGTAACCAACATAATGTAAAAAATGTGTCTACATCTTGTACAACATTTTTATGCAATTTTCAGATAATTTGTCTAAATTTTGTAGACAATTTGTCTACATTCTATAGAATATTTGCCTACAAAATGTAGACGAATGTCTTACAAATTGTGGGACATTTGTCTAAATTTCATCTCTAGAAATCTTGCCTCGAAATCTAATTGAATTATCTACAAATTATAGGATATTTACCTAATTTCTATAAACAATTTACCTAAAGCCTATGGATAATTCTGAGTTAGAATCATTTAATTCAAAATAGACAAATCAGCGGTTTAGTTGGCTGAAAATCACCTGATGCATCTTCTTTTCTTATAATAATGAACAATATGGGCGTTTTCGAAAATTCATCGGTTTGATGCACCATCAATCACAATTTTACCCATAAGGTGCATCAATATGGTAAACTTCACCTACATTTATATTTTTAGCAGTGAATTTTCGAACGCAAAAGGAATTTAAGATATCAGCTGATCGAAAAGGAATTTAAGATATCAGCTGATCGAAATGTTACTGTTTGTCAATAAATTTCGGGCATTCCATCAAAAGCTAACCTTTTGGTCCAAAAATCTCAACCATCTCATGCTCAACATTCGCCTCCATGATTACACATTAAATAAAGTTGTCATTGTCAACCACAAACAACCGAAAAATTTTATGGTGCACGTGGTGAAGATACTAGATGAATTTTCGAACAGAGTGAAATAAAGTTCCAAACTTATGTTGAATTTACGAACCACGATGAATTTTCGAAAACGCCCTATGTTAACTTTATAAAAACACGTAATGATATGATTCGGAGTACCATTGCTTTTGAATTATTCGTATTATTTTTTGCTTCATGCAATAACAACGGGTAACTTTGTTTTGAAGCACATGAAATTGTACAGTCCTCCTTGAATAATCAAAGTTTTATTATTATTAATTATTCTGAAAATTGGAGATGATCAGCAAATTCTTGGTCTAAATTCAAACATTTTCTTTGTCTCTCTATTTGCAAGGAAGGAAATAATTAACCTGGAGTTTTATAATGTCCCCCTTGAACTGTCATGACAGCGTTTTATATTAAAGTGAATTAGTCAGATAATTTCCTGGAAATACATTTTTTAAACAAAAGAAAATTCTGAGTATTTAAAAATCATTCTTTTAATCTTCAGAGAAATTCTTAGCAATCTTAAGATACGGAGAATTTCCTAGTTAGTGAATGTTCATAAAATTTTGCATGAATTTTCTTACTTCATGTAAGCATCTTTGAAATTCAAAGAATACAAAATAAAATGTTAAAGATAATCATTTTATCTAGAATGGTTTTTCTTATTATGTTATATGGTAATGCCATTTTAGCTCAAATTCACCTACTTATCATAGAACAACAAATAATATGATAAGTAACTACGTAAGTAAATTGAAATAAATACCTTCAAACATATTTTAAAGCCCTATATTATTATTATCTTTTACTTTATCTAGATATCATGCTGGGGACCCCATATAACAATCGCATATTCTAGAACAAATCTTTATTACTGACAAGGATCTGTCTCACTTTTATGAAATTGAAATATGTTATAGAGTATCGAAAAATAAGAGACAATAATTTTTTCTTTTTCTGCGGATACGCACATTTATTGTTTGTTTTTATAAAAATTGTTGTAATTTTCAAAAGTTTGTCCGCCATGTTGGATTCGCCATTTTGAATGTTTTAAATTTAACATCAGATTCGTAATCAGCAACTCCAAAAACCCCTTAATACTGGTTTTCACGAAAAAACTGATGTCCGAAAAAATATACATCATTTAGGTATTAGTGCTAGGGGTTGTTTACCCCCTTGGGGAGCTTTTTTTTACGAAAAAGCAAAAACAGGTCAAGTTTATTTTTCAAAATCGTATGTAAAAAAATATATTTCAATGATTTTTAACTAAAACTGATATTTTTGTGACTCAAAAATATAAAAAAAATCGCTTTTCTGCAATAAAAAATTATGGTTGCCACCCCCGGGGACCGGATTACTTACAAGAGGTTAGTATATTTATGTGACATCATTTCCATTTTGTTTCATTCGAAAAAATTCATTAGAACTTGAAATATTTAGGAAAAACTGTTTTTGGGGATAAACTTTAGGGGTGGTTTTCACCCCATAAATGTGCGTATCCGCAGATAAAAAGAAATATGTATCTCTTATTTTTCGATACTCTATAACATATTTCAATTTCATCAAAATCGGTGAGACACACCTGAGAACGTTTCCTTGTGAGATAAAAATAATCCTAATTGTAAAAGAGTTATGAAATATTTTTGTATTCGCTTTAACAACACTTAAAAAGTGCTTTGTTAATGGTGTAATCAATGTGGTATAGAAATGTGAGTTTGGAGTCGTAAACAACACCCAAATCCTTATATTTGTCCACACTCTCAATTGAAAAGTTATTAATTTTATAATCTCATGGAGAGGTTATTTTCATATGGGAAATAAAAGATATTAATGTTCTTTAAATTCTAAAAAGTAGAATCTTTAGGTTTTGAAAAGTAGCAAATGTCCGACTCGGGATTGATCCATTGAATTTATAATATATTATTTTGTCCAATAAAATTTGAATTGGTATTTTATCAAACGCCTTGGATAGTCATTGTATAGTACATCTAATTGAATACCATTTCCTGTTTTTAGAACACAGAAGTTAGTAAGTATCACTAGATTCGAAATAGTAGATCTTCCAGGGAAAATCCTATGCTGTTCATTCACAATAATATGCTTAATCAGTAAAGCCACTTTGGAAGCAACTAGGATCTAATAGCTAAGGGATAGTATTCATAACTGAGACGCCTCGATAATTTTGAATATTAGCTCTATCGCCAGCTTCATAAGTAGATGTTATGTACGAAATTTTCTATTGGCTTACTTCAGTACTTTCAGTATCGAGCCACAAATTTGTAATATTTTAATAATAATAAAAAGGCACACGTGGGGGTAACACTCTTTATTGGGTATAAGTTCTTATCGGTGCGATGGCTTACAGTGAACTGAACTTGACCTTCTACAAACTGAAGTTAGAGCCAGCAACTAGACTGTTATACGCATCTATTACACCTCCCCCTTTTAATATTATCCTATGCTCATATACGCTCTTCAATCTATCTAATCCTGATACTCGTTAGATTATATAATTCAAAATGTCTATTTCTTATTTTAATTTCTTCCATTATTTAATTCAAACTGTTTGTTTATTTTGTAATTCAACAGCTCATTTATTCTTTAAGCTTACATGTCTATCCTTAAATTACAATTTGTTATTCGTTAATTGTGGGGAAGTGACGTTTTATTCTGGACGGTTTCTTATAAATTTTGTGTTTCTTCGTAACACCTGTCCAGATGCTAATTTTATCCAAAATGACCGCGGGCTACCTGCTGAGTCAATTATCTGTGCCTTTTCCCATTCCTTCCCCTCTTTGCACCATATCTTTTCACCCTTGTGAAAGGTTTGTGTTGCTTTTGCGTTTCTGTCATAATAATATTTACTTTTACTATTTCTCAAGTCAATGTTTTTGTTTATTACAGGTACGACGTTAGGTGAAAACAATTCTGTTCGAGATGGGATTAATGTCCTCGTTTTTCGGCTCATTAATAATTCCACCGGAGATGCATTAACTTCTTTTAGTGGCGTATTCCTATATTCAAGAAGGGCTAACCAAATTTCAGTATTACTATCTTTCGATTTTTTCAATAGATTCTTGCAGACACTAACAGATTTTTCGGAAAAGCCATTACCTTGGGAGTATAGTGGGCTTGTTGTTGTTAATTTAATATCATGTTTATTACAAAAATTTTTAAAATTGAATGAATTAAATGGTACATTATCTGCTATTATTTCATTTGGTATACCATGATTTGCAAAGATTGTTTTCAAATTATTTATAATTTCATTTGCTGTTTTATTTTTTAATGCTATAATATCAATGTAGCGAGAGTAATAATCAGACACTGCTAGATAGTCTCTATGTTCGAAGTGAAATATGTCTATACCAATTTTTTGAAAAGGAAAACTGGGAACCGAGTGAGAGAGCATCGGTTCTTTTATATTAGAACTACGGAACTTTTGGCAAGTTTCACATTTAACTATGAGATTTTCAATATCTTCGTTTATTCTGGGCCAATACACTAAAGTTCTCGCTCTAGCTTTGGTTTTTTCAATCCCAAGATGCGTTTGATGCAATAATT
This sequence comes from Dysmachus trigonus, assembly GCA_949715965.1. Classification (NCBI taxonomy): domain Eukaryota; kingdom Metazoa; phylum Arthropoda; class Insecta; order Diptera; family Asilidae; genus Dysmachus; species Dysmachus trigonus. The sequence continues at coordinate 64,124,414 of OX454322.1, read as the reverse complement.
GAAGAACATATTTCTTAAGACTGTCTGGTACGATAACTCTCTCATTAAGGAAAATTATATCATCTTCAATAAATAATTCGTTCCTAAACTTATAATAAATTCTTATATTTTCAGCTATTTGAGATTTATTTTTCGGCCAACCTCTAACTAAAACTTCTTTTAATTCTTTTAAAGCTGGGTCACGCGCAACTTCTTTCTTGAATTCATCTTTTCTGGGGTCGCTCATGTTTAAGGAGTGTACTAACTCGTTTAAGTCTTCAATCTCAACTGTCTTTTCATCTTTATTGTAATATCGTGATAAAAAATCCGCAATATATAAGTATTTACCGGGGTGATAGACCAATTCAATAACATATTTACTTAGCCGCAATCTCATTCTCTGAAGTCGTGCAGAGGGAATCGCATTTAAATCTTTTTTCATTATGCTGACAAGTGGTTTATGATCACTTTTTATCGTAATTCTTTTACCATATATGTAATAGTGGAACTTTTGGCAAGCAAACACTACCGCAAGCATTTCTTTTTCGACTTGCGCATACCGAACTTCAGTTTCGGTTAAGCTTCGTGAAGCAAACGAAACAGGCTTGCCTTCCTGCATAAGACAGCAACCTAATCCATATTTAGATGCGTCTGTTTCAATTGTGACTTCCTTTTGCGGATCAAAAGTTTTAAGTGTTGGAGCATTACTTATGATTTCCTTAATTTTATTCAAGCAACGGTCATGCGTCGGGAGCCATTGAAACACTACGTTATTTTTCAATAATTCACGTAAGGGGTTGGATATGTCTGCTAAATTGGGTACATAATTTCTGACATAGTTAATCATGCCTAGCAACTTCTGCAGATCTTTTTTGTCTTTCGGCGGATTAATTTTTTGAATGGCTATTATTCTATCTGGGTCGCAAGAAACACCCTCTTTTGAAAATACATGCCCTAAATATTTCACTTTGTCGACGCAAAATTGAACTTTCTCCCTATTAAATTTAATGTTTAATGCAGTTGCCCTTTGAATAACCTGATCTAAGATCTTGTTATGTTCCTTTACTGTCTCGGCTCCAATTAAAATATCATCAAAGTAGACTACTACACCAGGTATGTTTGCAAAATTCTGTTCATTGTGCTTTTGGAACAACTCAGGGGCAATACTCAAACCAAAAGGGAGACGCAAAAATTTGTAACACCCAAAAGGTGTGCTGAAGCTGCACAATTTGCTGGCTTCTGGGCTTAATTCCATTTGCCAATAGCCCTCCTTATTATTATTATTATTATTATCGTTAGGGGTGACCCACATGGTGGGCACTGCGACCAGGCGGTCTTTTGTGCCGAATCCCCTTTACAGTAAAAGACGATCTGCTACCCTAAGGAACGCCAGAAGGTCTTAGCCTTAGCCCTCCTTAAGGTCCAAGACCGTAAAAAAACGTTTACCATTGAATTTTTGCGCTAACTGCTCGAATGTCGGAATTGGATAATTCTCTACTTTAATAACTTTGTTGAGATCTTGAGGATCAATACAGAGCCTTAATTTTCCGTTTTTTTTTTCGACTATTACGAGATTCGACACAAAGTCGACAGGTTCTGTAACCTTTTCGATTATTTTTCTCTCCACCATATCATTTAATTCATTTCGAACTCTATCTATTAATGACAGTGGTATTCGTCGGGCGGGTTTTATACTACTCCCAGCATTGTTCTTAATTTTAATATCAATATTTTTGGCAAAGGACCCTAATCCCTCAAATAAACTTTTATTTTGCTCTATGAACTCATGCTTCTTACACTCTGTTATGCTATGAATTCGTTGGACTAAATTGAACTCAACACATCCCGGTAGGCCTAAAATTGGAACTGAATTTGTCTCTACGACGGCAAATTTCTGCATCGCGATGACATTTTTGCAAATACACTTCAGTAGCACCATGCCCACAACATTCAAATTGATTCCACCATACGCTTGTAATCTATGTTCACTTTTCTCAATTTTACTTATTTGATCAGCATTTAGATAACGCAAAGGCAACACATTGACCTCAGCTCCCGTATCTAATTTAAAATTAATAATTTTGTCCGCAATTTTGATCTCTTGAACCCACGCGTTTCTATTAAAAACAACGTTATTTTGATCTCTACTTACAATTCCATCAATGTAAAATTCCTCTCGATCATCAGCGCTCATTTCTAAAGCTTTTACTTTCTTTACTGTGCATCCAATTGCGAAATGATTCACTTTCCCACAATTATTACATTTTTTTCCAAAAGCTGGGCATTCCCGATATGCATGTGTTTGTCTACAAAATTTACAATTTATTTTATTACCTGGAGAACTTGTATATTTACTATTAGAACTATACTGATTACCTTTTTGCTTCCTATTACTCTCATTACTATTAGGACTAAATTTCTTTACCTGATTGTTTTTGGACTTAGCATAGCTATTCTGTTTAAATTTTTCCTGATTGTACTCTGTTTTAGAATTGTTGTGAGTTACTGCATCCAGAGCTCTGCTTGACGTCGATTTCTGCATCTCTGTAAGCTGCGCCTTTGTTGCCTCTGCCGCCCTCGCCATCTCAATTGCCTTGCTGAGATCCAGCTTATCTGCTTCTAATAACTTTTTTTGAAGCTGACTATCATTACTACCCATTACTATTTTATCGCGGATCATGCGATCTGGTTCACTGAAGCCACAGGTACGCACTAACTTTTTGAGATCCATTAAAAAGTTATCGAACGGTTCATTCGGTTGTTGCTGCCTACTATAGAAGAGGAATGTTTCATACAACTCCCGCTTTTTCGCCCGACAAAAATCATCAAATGCTTTAACAACTGTGTCGTATTTAGCAGCATCTTCTTCTGATAGTCCGAAGGATTCAAATACTTCAATAGCCTCAGGTCCGACAGCATTTAAGAAGATGTTAACTTTTACTTTTTCGGGTTTTTTCTCCATTTCTATCGCTCCAGCGAAGATATTAAAATTTGTTTTAAAACGTTTCCAATTTTCGGCCACATTGCCTTCTAAATCCAATTTATCTACTTTCTTAATGTACTCCATCGGTGACTGCACTATAATAACCTGCTTTGGTGGTCTACCACGTGGCCGCACTTTTTTCTCAAATTTTTTCCTTTCTGCTTCTACTTGCTGTTTTACTCGACCCATCAATCAAATGTGCCACTGATGTGTAAGTTTACCGGCTGCGCCATGTAATATTTTAATAATAATAAAAAGGCACACGTGGGGGTAACACTCTTTATTGGGTATAAGTTCTTATCGGTGCGATGGCTTACAGTGAACTGAACTTGACCTTCTACAAACTGAAGTTAGAGCCAGCAACTAGACTGTTATACGCATCTATTACAAAATAATATTATCAGTGGAAACGTAATTGTTTAGATTTCCTATTATTGAATGATATAACATTCGGAAATCCAGAATTATTTTGATATTATATTATCCATTGTTACATGCATATTGTAAAAGAACAAGGATTCTAATTCTTGCAAATATGTACATAAGAATTCTCGTTAATGTATATGTTCTAATATAAATTGTTATTCAATTCTATTTATACAAGCATTTTGTGATGATTCTTTTGATTCACGGAAAGTGTATATTTATGTCAGTTTCTAAATGGTCTAGCTAGGGTTAGGGTAAAAGCTTTTGACCATTTTTGCTTGTTACGTAATTAATTTCACCCTGCATATGTCAGTCTATCTTAATGTTATAGTATTTTTCCTTCCTTGTTGTCCACATATGTCCATTTGTATGTTTCGTTACAAAAACGAATCCTAACCAGATGTATAAACATTGAAAAGGGCATATTTATTCATTTGTTTTGTTCTTTTTACATAATATCCCTAAATTCTGCGTTCTTTTCGAAAACCACTTGGACAAAAAAAAGAAAAGAAAAATATATCAACATAAGATAAAACCCTAACTATTATTCTCATGAATACATAACCTTTTGGACTATACCATCCTACTAATAAAAAAGAAGCTGAAGTAGCACTAATTTGGTCATCTATCAAAGAGAAGAATAAAAACGACAGCCGCATCATGGCAAATATTTCATCCAACACCATTCGGGAGACAAACAAATTTGGGGGATTCCCGGCGAGGAGTCCTACTTTTCCAGGAAAAAAGAAAATAAAAAACACCCCCCCAACGCTTCAGTCTAATGGAAAATTAATGAGCCCACTTCAAAGGGGGATATGAAGTGGTTTCGCTCCAGGAAAATCGTAAGGCTCTCCCGGCTTACAAAGGACCAAAGCGCCCGTCAAATCACTTGTAGATCCTTCCGCAGCCTTGTGGCGCCAGCTAAGGCTTGCACGTGGAATCCTTCGGGATTGAATTTAGGGCTGGATTCATACACAAGTGGCTGGGTTCAGTCAAAGAGTAAATAGCCTTTCTGACTGGATCGGGGACTGGGACTGACTGAAGAAGTAAGCATCGATAGACTGTCAGTGTCATATAAACTCAACCCTACAGACCCGCTCAACAAGGCGGGCTTTAATTGACTTTTGCCACCAGACATTTCTTAAGCAAATACGGGCGTACTAGACGATTGATAAATAAAAATTATGTATAAGGTCTAGTTAGTTTAAAAATTATAAGAGAAAATTTAAATGTTAAAAATTCGAAAATATTTAGAATCCCTCAGCTGGTCTGGAGTTATCATTTAAAACCGGGCAGGGGCTCGCAGGCTCTTTCTTTTTTTTCTTTTTTTTGGGGCAGGACCCTCTTTCTGATGTTGAGTGACATTAAAACCGCGTTGGGCGGTGCTACTCAAAGGAATGCAAATTACGATGAAGTCTTATATTTCTCGTTTTGTTGTTTTTCCATCTGTTTATTCAGAAGATTCAATTCACGGCATGAATGTAAAATGTTGTTGTCTTGCGTGTTCTTAATTTGAGCGCATTTTGTTACCTTCGTCGAGTTCATTTCCGCACAAGATTTGAATGTTGTTTTCTTTCTGTCGGAGAAGTAAATTATTTTGCTGTGTTTACGGAATCGAAATTAAATGTTATTTTTTTATTCTTTCTTTCGTTCGTTGGAAAACTCTTGGCACAGAGTGTATGGCGTTCAGAGGTTTATTTTAAATTCCTTTTTACTGCCCTTGAGATCCTTAAGTTGAGAAAGAGATGTTTTGTTTTGTTTTTAAGTAATCTGGATATTTTGTAGTTGAAAATGCTCGGTAAGTGATGTTGTTTGCAGACGTAACGATTTGTAATGAAGTAATAACTCTTTTAAGAAAAATCTTTTTTAGCTATGGTGCTTTATAACACTTTATATTGTAGTTTTATTTCGTAATCAATATAGCATCCCTGTATGATTCAAAAGGTCCATCCAAAATATCTTAATGTGAAGGGTGGACCATCTGTTGGTTTATTTTTAAATTACATGTTATTTTAACATAGAAAGCTCTTTCGCGCTCCAAAAATATACAGAAATACAGTCATATCTCCACAGTATGAAATGAATAGACGTACGCTTGAACAATATTGGGAAATATTGAAAATTAATTTCGAAAAGAAATTTTGGTCGAAATAATCTCAGAGTCAACGGAGAACACTACAGAGGCATGATAACCGATTTCTTTGAACAAAAATTGAGGATTTGAACATTGGCGAACTCCGGTCCCAGCAGGATGGCGCTATGTACCATACAAGCCGCGCAACAATCAATCTTCTGCCTACTAAATTCAATAATCGTGTAATCAGCTGGCTTAGAGCTTATCATAGCCACCAAGTAGGTGCGATTGGACTCCGTTGGACTCGTTTTTGTGGGGTGCCATTAAAGATCAATTTTATGCTATGTTATAGACCGTGATACTGTCGAAAAAATGCTGCAATATTGGATTGACAGGATGAACTATTGCAAAGCGAGCCGAGACGTTCTTTTAAATGAAATCATATTCCAAAATTAATCAAAAAGTTTGAAAAATATTGGACAATGTTTATTTTATAACATTTTAAAAAAGGAACCTTTGAATTTTTAATGTATTTCGTATTTTAATTTTCACGTCTGTGAAAGGCTCGTAATATGGGTGATTTCTGGATATGTGAGAACAATTATAACTTTTTTCTTTGATTTTTCTAATAGTATATTTCTTCATTATACGAAAATTCGAAGTTTGTAAAAAATTATTATTATTATTATTAATTTTATCTCTCTAAATAATGAAAGATACGAAAATTTGAATTTGAAGGGAGTGTTAAATGGCTTTTAAAATTACTAATATAATATTTTCTGATCTCATTTTGACAACAGATTTCTTAGTTTCAGTGATATTCTTTCCTAGTTATTTCAAAACTTTTAATTTGTCTTTTACCAATACGAAAATAAGCATTATTCAGAAAATTCTACGATTATATATATGTAACATATGGTTAACTTTTTTATATACATAAATATATAGCCTTTTTGTCGGCTTATTCGAAACTTTATTTTAAAATGGAACTCAATTTCAAAGAAGACTTTGATAAGGAATGGAATAAAATTGATTTGGAATAAAAAGATGTGTTTAATCCCAAAACTCACCGAGTCACTAAATATTTATAAATATTTTATTTGCGAAAAAATTCCCGAATTGACTTATCTTACAAACTGTTTACCATAACCACTTCAAGAAAAAAAAATTCAATAATCGCGAACTTTTTTTGTGAAAGCCTAAAAGGTTTTTTCCAGACATTCGCCTAGAAAGTTAAACGATGCGAATCCGTGCGGAGTGGAGCTCTTGCGATGTGCCGTCATGAAAAATTAAATAATTTTGAAGAGCACTTACCTTGTAAATCCCAAACATTAGCATAATGCTGAGGACTATCATCGACATTTGTGTCCCAATGATGGCGAAGTATGCGATCTGAACTCCTGCAAAAAGACGAGAAACCAAATAGAAAAATTCAATTTTCATGCCATACATATTACTACAAAAACAAGAAAGGTCGGGGCGTAGGTGGACGGCTATGAGGAGGAGTTTACGCGCGAAAATTGTAACCGCGAGAAAATTTTTTAAACGTGATTCGTGGCGACAGCGCCAGCTACGAGTACAGCCAGAGTGGCGCCGGATCAAGACAGGCTTTTAAGGGATATGTAGTATCATAAAAAGTAAGACCTCGTCATATAGACGGGTGTCTGTTGATACTGAGGAAAAAGGTCACGATATGGAAGGAACAGAAACTCACTTACCATAGTACACGTCCTCCAGTTCGCCGTACCGCTTAACGTTGACGCTTATTCTCCAGGCGTACAGGAGCACAATCAAAATCGAAATGTTCTGGAATTAAGTAAGAAAAAGAAAAAGGGGATAAAATTCTTGATCGCTCGGGGAGACCAGAAAATATTGGGACAGAGGGTTGTTCTATTTTCATATTCAGCTCGGGCTGCCTTAGGGATATCACTTAAATTGTCCCCTGTTGACTATGCTTTTACGGTGTCACGGGGTGCAGACATTTAAATTCCACCAGATTTGTGATATCTCACGCGCGACAGGTAAACTTCGGTAGAGAAATTGAGAAGACCTAGAAAAAGTTGCAGCTCCCAATCAAAATAACCAAGGAACGGTCTGCTAGCATAAATATATTGAACCGTAATTCAGGCGAGCACTGATAGGATTTATGCTGTTTTTATGCTATTCCACGAAAAGAACCTGCTTTCAGATGACTAATGGAATTTTTCATGGATTATTTCACTTTTGAACGTCTAGCTTCTATTATAAGAAATTGAAGCAATCCATTTCAAAAAGTTGCTTGTTCTACTTTCAAGGTATGAACCGTTCCAATGGACTTCTAAAAATAATTTTTGTAAGGAAGAATGACAATTTTTAATTTCTATTTTTATATAGGAAGATAGAATAATAAAGGAATTATTGACATATTCGTTTCATTTGTAGAAGCTGAACAAACAATTAAAATATGGTAAGCTAAATAAAACTTTTTCGATAGGTATTTGGTATCAAATTAAAATATTAAATATAGGTATAGTAGACCAAGTAAGTGAAAATATACAAAGGAAAAGTATTAATTAAATATAATGTATGTATATAATATCTTATAACTTCTTAAACAATCTAAAGATCACAACAAATTTTTAAAATTATGGATTTGAACAAGGGAAATTGTAAGATCGATAAAATTTAATATTTAATTTGTAATAAAAAAGTCATATATCATTTCTATAGGATTTATTCCGTAGAATACGAATTTGTAAAATGTCCTATCACATTATATTTTCTAGCAAAATTGGGTTGAAAAGTAAAAAATAAAATATTTTAACCATTTTTGAAAATTCATTAAAAAATAACAAGATAATACGACTCAAAAGAGAGCCCAAATTCTTATCTAGATATATGAAATATCCCTGATTTACCGCATTTACTAATCGTCTTCGGGAATAAGATTTTCATTAGTACCAGTTGTGATCTTGATTCATTATCTACTATATTTATTATATGAACTATAAATTGGCTTATGAAAAAAAGGGAATTCCACGAAATATTTCGGAAAGTACTAAAGCCTCCCATATTTTAATGTAATGGCTAAAGGTTCAAACTTTTATTTGAGCTACTTTACAAGCTTCTGTAATAATCTGTTATTTTTTAATTAATTTGCTGCAATGGGAAAAAAACGAATTTTTAAAGCTCTACCTATCTCAGTATTCGATATTCCTATTTTGCTACATAAGCTCAAAGCTCTTGGTATAATTGATCCCTTTCTTATTAATACAATTGTATGCAGTTCGTCAAGATTGGTAATATACTTTCAAAAAGTGCGCGTGCCTCAAGGATGTCATCTAGGCCCACTGCTCTTCTTAGTACTCATTAATGATATTGTTTATATTTTTTACTTTGTCTTCTATATGCGGATGATTTAAAACTTTATGTTACTATTCGACCAATGTACTGCTGTCAATCATTGTAGAATGGTCTAAATAAACTGCAGGAATGGTACTCAGAAAATCATCTGTCACTTTAAATATCCAAATGCAAAGCAATGCCAATCGAATAAATGCAATAATATTCAAGGACGTGGGCTTCATTTTTCTAGTCGTATAGAATCAATAGTTATGCTTTCTAAGACGAATTACTTCTGATTTCTGTAGCCCTAAAACTTTAAAATTATTATATACTTATAAAGGGTCATCCAAAAAACGCGCCTACATGTTTCTTTTAAATAAAACACAAACTATTTGCAATTTTTTCAAGCTGTTTTTTTTTATTAAAAGTATGATCCATTACAATTATAAGTGGAATAGAATATCATTCAAATGTCCACCACGACTGCGTCTGCAGGCATCAATCCGAATATCGAAATTTTCAATGACTTTCCGACATGTTGCTGGTGTTATTTCACGAATTGCAACTTGAATGTTGTTCTTTAGATCATTAATTGTTTGTGGCTTGTTAGCATACACTCGACTTTTCAAAAAACCCCACAAAAAAAAATCTAAAGGTGTTAGATCACATGACCTTGGAGGCCAATTGAAATCTGCATTTCGTGAAATTACACGTTGAGGAAATTTTGATCGCAAAAACGTAATGTTTTCTCGAGTTGTGTGACATGTAGCACCGTCTTGCTGGAAGTAGACGTCAGACACATCAATATGACTCAACTGTGTCCATAAAAAGCCTCTCAACATTGATTGGTATCGCTCAGCATTCACAGTAACAGCATTTCCAGCATCATCTTCGAAAAAAAATGGCCCAATGATTCCATTTGCCCAAAATGCACACCAAACAGTAACTTTTTGTGGGTGTAGAGATTTTTCATGAATAACACGAGGATTTTCATCACCCCAGATACGACAATTTTGCTTATTGACGAATCCATCCATTGTGAAATGAGCTTCATCACTAAACAAAATTTTGCTTGAAAACAATGGATCTGTCGTTCGTTGTTCAATAATCCAACTAGCGAAATTACGACGTTGTAAATGGTCTCTTTCTTTCAATTCCTGGGTTAATTGAATTTTATAAGCGTGTAAATGCAAATCTTTATGCAAAATCCTCCATAAGGAGCCATAAGATATGCCCAATTCTTGCGAACGACGCGAAATTGATTTTGTCGGTTCATTTTCAACACTTTCACTAACAGCAGCAATATTTTCATTTGTGCGTACAGACTTTGGTCTTCCACTTTTTGGTTTATCAGTAACACAACCAGTTTCTGCGAATTTTTTCACTAATCTTTGAATTGAAGATTGATTTGGCCGATTATTTACACCAAAAAAATCACGAATTTTGCGATGGGTATTTTTCAAAGAACGCCCATTTTCATAAAAAGTTTGAATGATGTAAACGCGTTGTTGCAATGTGTACCTGTCCATGGTTAAAATTGTACTACCTTCTAATAAAACAAAATGGCTTATGTCATTTGAAAATATGTCACGTGTAAAAATTATGTAGTGCTGACATCTAGGCGTCACATTTGGATGACCCTTTATATGTAGTCAGATCTGCATTAGAATATTACTCTAGATTCATGTTTCGCCAATTTTCTAGAACAACGACGCTTTTGTAGTCGTTGTCATTGGAAACATCCTTACTTCGTATGTAAATTGTCCAGAACTTTTAAGACTGGTAATTGGATTATATGTTTCTTATTTTAAAACGCGCAGAAGAAATGTACTTTACGCCCTTTAAGGGGACATTCTCATTGGACGTGAAAAAAAAATCGATTTTTTTTTTTTTTACATAAAAGTATTCCTTAACATCATAGTAATGCTGTCTTCAAACCGTTGTAAGCAATTCGAAACAAAACAAAAGTTATAGCTACATATACGTAACGATATATACCGGTTTCTATAGATTTGGAGCGTCGCATAAAAACTTTAAACGCGTTTTTCTCGAAACTACTTTTTTTCACCTGGTACCAGTGATATCTCAAATTCTGCTCGATAGATTTAAAAAAATCAAAAAGTATTCGACTCATTAACATAAATACTAGAACATAGACCTTTAAAAATGCATAAAAGTACCCCACCCACTTTTTTATACACGTACTTTCCCCCAAAACATGGCCAATTTTTAAAATTTTTAGAAAAACAGTCCTAAAAATAATTTAAAAAATTAAAAGTACTATTTTTATAGGTCTATGTTCTAGAAGAAAATCTAAAGAACAAAACCCATCTTGAATTTTGTCTTTATCTTCTCTAGGAAGACCGCAGGAACTGGTACCAGCTAAAAAGGGACTTTTCGTACAACACCCTCTATTGCCGCAAAACGTAACAAAAAAAAAAAAATTTTTTTTGTTGTATACTTCAATGCCTATATATTCAATATATCAAAAAAGTTTTTTGAATAAATGCAATAGGGTTTAAACAAAAAATTCCCAAAAAAATTCGTTTTTTTGTCCATTTCAATGAGAATGTCCCCTTAAGTCATTTATTTATTTTTCAGTTTATTAAATCATGCTATTGATTTAATATTAATATTAATATTATTTAACCCTCAAGGGAAGTTCTATAGTGAATTTGAGATATAGAAGCATATATGTACCTGTATTTAAAATTGCTAGTATTTTGCTTCTATTGAATGAATATCAATTTCTTTCTCAATTTGTGCGCTTCACAGTTTAGAGAGCGGTGATTTTCATAAAATAATCAAAAAAATCATTACTTTTTAAAATATTGAAGGAAGAAACTCTAAAAAATCAGAAAACCTTCGAAGAAAATTTTTTTTTTTTGGAAATACGCTGTTTCGTTTTGAATAATGGAAATATCATTTAATTGACGGTTTTCAAAAAATAATCGTAAGTATTTTAAGAGGAATAAATTTTTCAAAAAGTATATTTATTTTGATATATAACTGAAGTAATTATGACGGAAGAGCCCATTATTACAGGTGAAACTCAATGTATTATAAAATTTGAAAAATTTAACAATTATTACATAAAAGCTTTAAAATAACTTAGGTTGATAATTTAAAATAACATTCACAAAAGATTTTTCAGTTACCTTCTTTACACATTGGAGGTTCACACTTCAAACATTTGTAAGAAGTTTTCTGATTTAAAATCTATTATTTGTTGTATATGTATATAAAAAATCACATGGGCTCTTTAATACACAATAAAAATATGTAATACCCACTTATAAAGTTAGTTTACTGAGAAATTTGTTTACCGACTCTCACTAGTAGATCAACTTATTCAGAAGCTTCAGGGGTATATTATATGAGACCCTCACACTTCACTAAAGCATCGCGACCACGCTTACACTTAACTGAGAAGGATCGCTATGGTGAGGGTTTTGTTCTGGAGGGTCCTAACATTTTTCTCCTCTAAGACTCAACCCTAGATCTCTCATAGTCTAGAAATATTACACACTAGTTATGAGATACAGACTATACAGTATCCTATGCTTCCCCTGAGGATTAATTAGCATTGTAATTTCTTTGAATTTGATATGTCTAGGAATAAATTCAAAAATTGTTCTAGTTTTTGAACTATAAATTGTAGTTATACAACTGTGATTAAAAAGTAAAGCACTGTCACTCATATCTGTGTAAAATAAACGCCAGTATATCATTTGTTTGGTTAGTTTCATTGTATTTTCTGAGCAACTAAAAGTGAATTTTTCGATTTTTACAATGTGCGATTTTATTGAGAAGTTCCATTAAATTTTGTTTGCGGAATGAAGAGAAACAGCACCCATTAATGAAATCAAAGATTTGGTGCTCAAAAATCGTCGGTTGATAATTAGAGACCTTGCTGATACTGTAAACATTTCATTTGGATCAGTCGAAACTATTTTGAAAGAACATTTGTGCTTGAGAAGAGTCACATCTCGAATGGTTCTAAAAACACTCAATTTCGCCATCTCACACTTCATTGGTTCTTTGAGACTTTTTCATCAAAAATTCGATGCATGTCGTTCCACAACCACCGTATTCGCCCGATTTAGCTCCAGGTGACTTCTGTCTATTCTCTAAGCTCAAAAGACCGCTTCGGGGACACCGTTTTGAATCGACTGATGAGATAAAAGAAAAATCGAAGAAGCAACTGAAGGCCATTCCAATCATCTAGTTTAAGAAGTGCTTTGAGGATTAGAAAAATTGCTGGCATAGGTGTATTGTATCGGGCGGGAACTACTTTGAAGTAGAGATGTGTAACTCGAGAGCGAGTCATTCAAAGTGAGTGACACACTGTGGTGTGTACACTGAGCCAACTCACTTGAAAGGAAATGAACGACACACAGCACACCAACACAGAACACACAGTTTTCACAATTTTTCTCTCTGGCTGGGGTGTCGTGCGGTCGTGTGCGTTTGTCCTTTGAGTTTTTATTCCAGCGAGCTGGCGACGCTCATTGAGTGAGCATAACAAATATAATATAGCATGAAGATATGTGCTATATTATATTTTTGTGTGCTCTGTGCTGTGTCTTGTGTTGAGTGTGTCGACTGTGCAGTGTGCATCATCGGGTTGATTATCGTGTCGTTGCGAATTGTGAGGAAAAAAGATATTTGGGAGGGAGTATGCTCTATCCTCTGTGCGTGCGGACTCTGTTCATTCAGTTGCCGATTTTCTTTTGCATGCGCTAGACAAAGGAAGACAATAATTGAGATGTGTTTCTAATGTGCGTTTAACTTGTTGGATTTTATTTTGTATTTTTGTAAATATGTTATAATTATGCTATGTTTGTATGTATCATTTATTTAAACATAGAAAAGTTACGTTATAAGAAACTTTATGCTTGCTTAACCCAATAACGACACCGACGACCGTCCTAATTTAAGCATGGAGGATTTTGCTGTGTTTATTCCATTATTGTTCTTAATGTAAATTTCCCTTTTGCCCTTTAAGAGCTAACTTAGAGAGCATTTTTTTATGCTTCTCATTAGATAACGGGATAAGAGAATTTTTTAACAGTAATCAGTAAGATCTTTTTATAAGTTAAGCAGGTTCTTTGGATAAATTATCATGATTATCATTATCCTCTCCGATGTTAAATATTAAGGTTGTGTTATATTTTGTGCTGGCTCAATGTGTTGGCTCAGTGTGTCGACTCACTCAAGTGAGTGAGCGAGAGTGTGCTGGCTCAGCAAAAGGTGTCATTTTGCCCATGTCTACTTTGAAGGGGATGATATAGATTTGGAAGAATAAATAAATATTTTCAAAGTTATAAACAAATTGGCTTTACTTTTTGATCACAGTAGTATATCATTTAGCCCAAGAGAAATTTGTCGAAAACTCTTCAAATACAGACGTCAAAAACGACTTTTCGTTTCTTTTTAAAAAAATCTTAAATAGTTTTTGATATATGAATCGACGTTTAGAAATAAATCAGTAGATATTTTTACCAATCAAGATTTTTTAAACATTTATACAGAATCACAAAAACTGTTAAATAATAGATCAGTATATATTATTTCTACAAGAAATCGTTCAGCGGATTTTATTTTTCAATATCATTATTTTATATGTTTTCATTTTTCGAAATTTTTCCAGTAATTCGAAATTTTTTAAACGAAAGGTGCGAGGGAGTTTTGGGATGTGGAAACTATGAGTCTGGAAAACGCATTTCTGTGCTTAAAGGGTCAATATAAAAAAGGACTGAATACATTTTTAAATCGTCTTAGTGTCCGAAAAGTATTGTAAAAGACAAAACCCCACATAAAGATTAAAAATAATTTTTTCACAATATCTATTGATATACATAGTTAAAAAAGTATTGTATTTTAAAGCCATTAAGCTTTTTTATAACTAGCCTTACTTTATACCTTATATACAATATTGATAAGTCTAAAATTTAAAACACCATCGAATAATTTCAAAATTAAATATAATTTCAGATTTTGTCCAATATAATATCATCTTTCTGCGAATTGTTTCCATCTGATTTAATAAACTTAATTAAGGAATCAAACAAGAGAATTAATATAATAAAGGAGCCTTCTTTTCTTCGCAAGCATGGTTCAATATAATTAATTATAATTAATTGATTCTCAGTAAAACTTCTTTCATTATTTTCCTTCCACTCTTGCAATAATCTTTATTTCCCTAAGAAATTAAGAAGATTATTAGGATTTTAATTACGAGCGAGTTTTAGGTTGACTTCAAGATAAACCTAAATTCTGTTGCTGTGATACGATGGCACCCTCTCAAAATTTTGACACTGATTAACTTTGAGACAACCGAAAAAAAAAGTAATACTTAATATTTAACAAACGGGGCCCTATTAAATCAATCTCCTCCCATCTCGTGTCCCGGAAAATAAATTTCTTCCTACGTCCCAAGAAGACAATCGCTGTAATTGGCTTCGCGCTCGTTTTGAATTAATTTCGTTTACAACTTGACTGATATGAGAACTCATTAAAACTTAACAGAAGAAATAAAACTTGAATCACTTCGAAATTTTAGGTAATTTGTGCTTTATCCTCACGAGAGTTTGCAGGACCCTCCGTCAGCCGTTCGCTGCTGTCTGCCTGCCTATCAGAGCTCAGGAGCGCGTCGGATATAAATCAAGAACAGGCAATTTGCATTACAATTAAAATGAGACAGAAGTTCATTAAAATTAGCGCACATTTAGCGGGGTCGTTATCGTACTGAACGTACAACGCAGTGGCGGGCGGCGGCCTATACTTCGGCATCCAAAACTCCGCGAATGAACTTTTCTTTTGGCGGGACTCAAGCCAGACGAGGGCTGTGTGCAAAGGAAGTTTACTTGGGCTCTGTTCGTAAAACGCTAACTCCCCAAAGAGTATTTGCCTGGTCTTTCTGCTTTCTTTCGGATAAGTAAAACTCTTATCGGTAAAAGCTCTGTTCTGCGTAGGGTTTTTTCTGTTTTCCCTCCGCCCTTAAGTAGCTGAGGGAGCTTCTCAAGTGAATTTTCCCTTTCTGAAGATGGATTGCTTATCCAAAGCCGGGCCCTGAACTGGGCTGGGTTGGGCTGGGCTTGAATAGAGGCCTAGGACCACTTGTGTAGAATTCCGATGTGTATTTTTATCCCCTTGGGCTTCTGGAACAATTTTATTGGATTGTGTACATTGTATACACGGTCACGTGTGTCTTCTGGTCACATTCCCCCGCTGGCACGTGTTACTGTGGTCGTTAATGTGACCATAAACACTCGATGTTAATAGGTCACAGCCGGGGGCATGGAAACAACAAGACCCGCCTGAATCCAGGATAAAAAGGCTCTATTCAGAGGTTTTTTGCGCCACAAGTTCAGATGATGTATGTCAACTGAATTTTGAATTGCACAGTGTTAACCTTTGTCTAATAACCCCGTTCTCCTCTCCGATGCCTTGGCATATTCAGGAATCGTCCTTGTTTACATTACAAGGTTTTGATATTGAGTGCTTCACTTTCCTAATAGCTTTTGAGGGTAAACGTCCTCTTGAACAATTTAAAATTTTACAAGTTCTTCGACTGTGCGCTAAGCTGCAGGAAATCATTTAATGGATTTCCTTTATTGGATTTGAAATCGTCGAATGCTTTTCTATGGATGCGATTCGTGTCTGTGTGGTAACCGAGGGTTCTAATTGATTTTACTGGGAGTGCCAGGATGGTTGAAGGCGTTACAATTTAATTAATTTATATATTTAGAGCGTATTTAATGAGATTAAAATTATGCACTCCCACATGCTGTTAACTTAGATCGAAATTAAGTATTTTACATATTTTTCTCAAGAAATTTATGTACAAAATAAAATTCCTTCAGCTAACTCCTGGCTTCAATCAATTGTTGTGGAAAACTCCGGGGTTGGCAAAAAGGGGTTGCAACGATACACACGGCGGGTGGTTGTTTAAGAGACTTTATTTGTTTCAACGTCAGAGACAAGTTTAACAAACGCCGAGACAAAAAGTGCGACAACGTTTAGAGGAATAAAAGCGAAATATGACGATATTTCGGATATGACGACGAAATACAGCAATGTTGCAAACACGACAACGAAATGCAACAAGATTACAGATGAAAATATGGGAAGTCGGAGACGAGATTAAGACGATGTTCGAATATACAACGTTTGTACGGTAGGTTCAAGGTAAAAATATAACGCGTTCAAGATAAAGATGTAACGCGTTCAAGATAAAGGAATACAACGAGTTCAAAATAACAATGTAACGTTAAAACGAATTAAGAGGATTAAATTGGACGAAGTGTACGCGGCTGAAGTCGGAATCAAACTCAACTTCCCGAGGGAAAGCTTTCTGCCTCGAGGAAATCGGAGCTCGCGGCGTCAGCGAAAAGACCGTCGCGCCGGATGCTTGAGTGAAGCGCGTGGGCTTAGCGATAAGAAAAAACTAAGAGGTCTGCAAAAATGTGACCGTGGTTCACGTTGAGCTAAACGTGACAAAGTGCTGAATAGGGGACTTCACTACATGCCCCTCCTTAGGGTTGAAAATTGTACCTAGGGTTGGTACAATTTTCAAGCCTAGGTTTAGCTACCGGAGCTTCTTCTTCAATTCGCTCATTGTTTACCGTATGTATTTCGATATCTTGTTTCCCGTTGTCGCTCCTTTTTTTACAAAGATCTTTACAATATTTCTTATAAATTTTAATTATTATAAAACTAAGGACAATTATGAATATTAGTACATATAACGGCATGACCTGTAAGACTGGTATTTTGTTTACATGTTTTCTTCTAGCATTCTCGTTTATTAGTACATCTACATTATGACTTATCTCTCTGAGGTCCTCTATTTGCTCCTGGACGTTAAAAGTCCTAGGGTTAGTGCTATTTAACAGGCTTATAACAGGAATTATGTGGTTATTGTCTATCTCGTCGTATAATCCACTAAAATTGGAGAAGTGGCTAAGAGTGGTGTTACTGCTGTAGGTCAATTTTGAACTTAAAATAGAAAATTTTGAATAAGCTTTACATTTGGGATTTATTTTGAGTATGCCTATGTTTTGTATCGCTCCTGACATAGTATTTTGGTTACAATTTATTACAATATTTTCTTTGACAGGAGCTACAAAGATCCATGAATTATGTTCTGCTAATGCTAAGAATATTGACTTGTCTAAGGTCATTACGTGTTTTTTACAATTTGCATAGTGTACGTTATTATTAATCAGCATGTTTATCTCACAACTGTTGTCCATTTGGATAATTAGTATAGGATAATTTTGATTACAAATATGGGGAGAATCACGTCAACTGTCCCAGCGCCGCGGTGGACGGCCCGCGCGGGCGTCAAACACGACGTTTTCAACTCGTCGTTTCGGTGTCAAAACTTTGATAAAAAAATTATCTAAAAACATATTCTTACGTATTTTTTCCTCAGCTTTCCAGTGATGGCATCAGTTTTTCGAAAATTTGCTCCCATAACCTCGAAAAATGCACTTGTTTGAAAAACACGTTTTATCTCCATGATCTTCAACTTTTGGAATTTTTTTGATAGTCTAGATCGAAAGATGAGACATTTTTACGTAGATATCGACAATAAAAAAAGAGGGGTTTTTCGTTTTTATAACGTATTTAAACGACGAACGAGACGATGCGAGCCGCGGCGTCACGGTTAGGTGTATTTGTTTACATCCAGTCAGAGAGACGGTAGCAGACGGCGCGCTGCTGCCGCGCATGGCCCGGCCGCCGCGGCTCGCATCGTCTCGTTCGTCGTTTAAATACGTTATAAAAACGAAAAACCCCTCTTTTTTTATTGTCGATATCTACGTAAAAATGTCTCATCTTTCGATCTAGACTATCAAAAAAATTCCAAAAGTTGAAGATCATGGAGATAAAACGTGTTTTTCAAACAAGTGCATTTTTCGAGGTTATGGGAGCAAATTTTCGAAAAACTGATGCCACCACTGGAAAGCTGAGGAAAAAATACGTAAGAATATGTTTTTAGATAATTTTTTTATCAAAGTTTTGACACCGAAACGACGAGTTGAAAACGTCGTGTTTGACGCCCGCGCGGGCCGTCCACCGCGGCGCTGGGACAGTTGACGTGATTCTCCCCATATAGGTTTTTTCACTATTTACCTTATTACATCTGTCTAAATCATAATTGTTCAAGGTGAAAAAGTGCTGCTTCAGTTCGTCAATAACTATAATTGGTTTGTGAGGAATAATAAGAGAGTATACATTTTGTTTTATATGCCTAGGAATGCTAGTTATCTTATATATGTCGAACAATGTGGTAGACACCAAAGGAATAACAAGCAGGAAATTAAGTTTCCCGTTGGAGTAGAATACGTGTATGTCCGTAATTTTATAGAGAGATTCTACCGATTTCAAGTTCGCTGATATTGGCAATCGTATTCCGCGGTCGAGATGCAACTGAACTCTTCTCAATTCTTCCAACATATTTTCAGAATCTATGATATATGGGTGTAATTTGCCTTGTATGGCGTGTGCAATGATATCCATTAGATGCGTCTGCATGAGCGCGTATTCTTCGAGAAGCATAACGAAAGTAATGAATGTTTCTGACATATTTAGGATAGAGTCATTTATAATTGATTGCTTATTAGTGGCGTTAACGATTTGATTGATTTTAAAGAAGGTTTTTTCCAACCTTTTATCCAATTCTGCCACGTAAGACATCGTAGAATTGAGCTGGGTTAAGGAGGATTCGTATATCGTCGTTTGTAATTTAATGAGAGAATGAATGTGGTTTTGATCTTCGGTTAAACTTTGAAGTTGCTGATTATAAAATTCGGCATCTTCTTCGTCCAGAGTACCAAAGAGAAATTTCGAGGTTTTACCGACAATGTTAAGAATTCCGCGTTTTTGAATTATGTTAGTACTAATACCTAAAAGGCTGCTTATAGCTTTGTTTTGTGACCCCAAGTTTGTTATAGATCTACTCGCTTGTTTAAGATAATTATCGCATTCATGCGGGTTAAGTTCCAAGTTGGATAGAGTATCACACGCTCCCTTTAACTTTTGTCCTAGTTGTTGAATTTGCTTGAATTGAGATTTGTAATCGCTTAAATCGGAGGAAATCAGTAACTTCCATTTATCGTTGCTAAGCCTGAGTTGTCCAACATGCTCAAAATATAATCCTGGTTTATTTGTTACGTCGGTTATTTGGAACAGTTGGTCATTGGGTTCGGGTCGACATAGATTTACCAAGGCCACTACCATTACGTACATGAAAATTGTTAAGCGGGATATCATCCTGAAAATAGAACGTCGATTAGAGGTGTTGACAAGGGTGTATCGAACCGACTAGGCGGTGTATGACTTTAATCTATTATTGTGGACTCTCACTAATTTATTCTTAACTAGAATGGTAGAGTTAACACCTTCTGTAGACACTATCTTATAAGGGCCAGACCAGGCTGATAAGAGTTTCTTGCACTTTCCTTTTGGTGATGTCTCTCCTTTCATCAGCACTAAGTCATTCTCCTTAAAGGATGCAGGGTTCGATCTTTTGTCGTACTGAGTTTTAGATGAAGTTTTGCTTTGTAAAAGATTTTCCCTGGCAATCTGATGGGAATGCTGTAGCCTTGCCTTGAGTTCGTTAGAGTAGAGGTCGTAATTATAAGATAGTTCGGGTGTACGCGTTAAGGAAGTAGGTAGTTCGGCTTTGTGACCATATATCAATTCGAAAGGGGTGTAACCCGTTGAGATACAGGGTGTTGTATTATGAACAAAAACTGCAAACTTTATCCAATGGTCCCAGTCGTCCTGAGATTTATTAATGAAGCATCGCAAATATTCAACGAAACTCCTATGACTACGCTCACAAGATCCATTAGACTGTGGTCTGTAAGCTGTGGTTTGTATCTTTCTTATTTTTAATAATTTACATACGTCCTTAAATACGTGACTTAGGAAGTTCTGACCTTGGTCAGTTAAGACGTATTTGGGTGTGCCATATCTCAGTACTATCTCGGTGGCGAATTTTTCGGCAATAGTGGATGCCTCCTGGTTAGGGATTGGGATGGCATCACAAAATTTGGTTAGATCATCGGTGAAAGTTAGTAAATATTTATTGTTATCGCGAGTCGTGGGATATGGTCCAACAATATCAAGGGATATTTTCTCGAATGGAATTTTTGCGGTAGTAGTTATTACCATTGGCTCGAGTGTATATCGGGTTATTTTATTGCGTTGGCATTTGTCGCATTTCTGTACAAATTTCTTAATGTCTTGGTACATATTCCTCCACTTGTGATATAATCGTATACGCTTATAGGTGCGATTGACTCCAGGATGTCCACCTGAAGGTGCTGTGTGAAATTCATGCAAGATTTTTGAGATCTCTTCGGGGGAGAGATTCTTAAAGTTATTATGGTAGACCCTTACAAATATATAAGTTCCTTTGAATACATATCGGAGCATTATGCGTAGATCTTCGTATTTTAGATGTCGATAAGACTTGAATCGCACAGGATTTAGAATAGATATAGTCGTGACGTTGTTCTTTTGGAGATACATTCGCAGTTTAATGAGAGTTAAAAAAAAATCTTTATACGTAGCTGCATTTGAAGCTTCATTTGTAACTAGGTATATAATCCGCTGGTCTCCCTTGTCGTGGGGAATAATTTCAGACACTTGTTGGTTTAGAGATTTAAGTCCTTTTAGAAGGTTTTTTTCGTACAAGTATTCGGAAATATCGTTATCAGCATCCATGTCTTTAATTATGAAAATTCCAACGTATGGATCCGGAGGCAAATCTTCGTTGCAGTCGGAAATGAAAGTATTAGTGATAATAGTAGAGTCTATTTGCTTAACGTAATTATCGTAAGCTTCATCTACATGTTCGAGTTCCCTTGCTTGTAAATAAGGTTGGATTTGAGCGTCGTTAGGCAGCTTAGGGATTTTATGGTTCGAGGTTTTGAGTTTATGGTTACTCGAAATATACGGACTTCCTCTAATTCTGGGTCTTAAGTTCATTTTATAGATACGACTGAAGAAGTCTGCGTTGGAATTTAGCTTACCGCTTTTATAGATAATTTGGAAATCGAACTCCTCAAGTAGCAATCGCCATCTCATCATTCGTGAGCTTGTATCCTTACAGTTGAAGAGATAGATAAGAGGTTTGTGATCCGTAATTACGGTGAATTTTTTTCCAAAGAGGTAAGGTCGAAAATGTTTCACTGACCACACTACGGCAAGTAATTCCTTATCAGTGGTCGAGTAATTCATCTCAGCCTTTCCTAGTGTTCGAGAGGCATAAGCGATTGGGAGATCTTGACCCATTTCGCCTTGTGACAACACGGAACCTATGGCTACTCCACTAGCATCAGTGGTGAGGATAAAGTTTTTCGAGAAATCGGGATACTGTAAAAGAGGGGGATTGGTTAATTTTTCCTTTAAGAGATTAAAAGATTCGGTGCAGTTAGCAGTCCAATTAAAATTTTGTTCCTTTTTAAGTAGATTAGTTAATGGTTTGGATATTTTTGCGAAATCCTTTATGAATTTCCTATAATACCCGGCGAGACCGAGAAACATTTTGATCTGTTTAGGGTTCTGAGGAGTAGGAAAGTTTTGGACACTGTCGATCTTCCTTGGATCGGGACTTATGCCGTTCTGGCTGATTACATGGCCTAAATAGGTGAGCTCTGTTCTCAAAAAATCGCATTTTGCTGGCTGAAGCTTTAAATTATGTTGGCGTAAACGATGAAATACCTCTGACAATTTAGAGTTATGCTCATTTAAGGTTTTACCATAAATAACGATATCATCCATATAGACGAACGCCTTATAACCTTGGAGACCGGCTAGGACGTTATTCATTAACCGTTGGAAGGTAGCCGGAGCTCCCTTCAGTCCGAATGGCATTCTCTTAAATTCGAAGTGTCCTAGAGGGGTTGAGAACGCTGTCTTCTCCCGATCATTGGGACTAAGCTGGATCTGATGGAATCCACTCGCAAGGTCGAGAGTCGAAAAATACTTGGAGCCTCCTAGCTGATCTAGGATCTCCGTGATATTCGGTAACGGGTAGGCGTCGCCTACCGTCTGATCATTAAGCTTGCGAAAGTCAACGGCTATTCGCCATCGCTTATTTCCATCGGCATCGGGTTTTTTGGGAACAACTACTAGGGGAAAATTCCAGGGACTTTTAGAGGGTTGTATAATACCATCCTCAAGCATTTTATTGACTTGAGTATTTACTTCATTACGATGTGCTTCTGGCAACCGATAAGGTCTCACATATATTGGTTCCACACCGGGAGTCTGAATATTATGGTAAATTGTTTCCGTGTAGGATAGATTTTCTCCTTCCAGAAGAAAAAGGTCAATATACTCTATACAGATCCTCATAACGGAATCCCTTTCATCTTCGCTTACGTGATCCAATTTGATTACTTCTCGTAATTTCTTTATTTTAGAATAATCATCTGTACCGTAGAATGAATTTGATTTAAGATGGTACACGTGATAGTCAGCGAGAGCTTCTATTTTGATGTTTTCTAAATCAAGAGTAGTATCTTCTTCGTTAGGGTTTATGATGGTAATTAGGCAGGTATTGTTGTGAGGTTCGGAAAGACAATTCCCTACTATGAGTCCATTGTCTAATTGCTGCGACAGACATAAGCATTCCTCCTTAATGTTTGTTTTAACCCGAGCAACGGTTTCACTTCTAGCTGGAACGGTCACCTTGTTAAGAGTAGGAGAGAGATCAAATTTTACGGGATCTCTGAAAAGGTTTAGAGTCAGTGTCTTAGTCTGAAAGTCGAGTGTGGCCTGAAATTTATCAAGGAAATCCTTCCCTAACAGTCCATCATTTATCAAAGGGAAATTTTCCTTCACGACGTGGAATGGGTGGAATACGACATGTTTTCCCAAAATAATTTTACCATAAAATAAACCTAATGTGATTTGTTCTTCTTCGGTAATACCCTTCAATACAGCGGGTATATTTGTATGCACCAGTGAATCTCCGTGGAGTTTGTTTACCTTGATAAGGCTTATATCGCTTCCGCTATCGATTAAAAATTTATTCGACGCGTTTACTCCGAATAGGCTTTTCAATTCTATACTATCGGATATGTGCAGTTGGCTCAATTTTACGTTATACACACGATTTGGAACGTTGGATTTTGAAGTACTCGATGTAGTTTCATTCGGAGTAGTATTATTAGATTTGGAATTGTACAACGATTTTGTAATTTCGCACGACTTAGGATAACACTTTAATGGTGTATCATCTTCAGACGATGTATGCCTCACGTTTGAGGGTTTAGTAATATTAGACGACGTAGCGTCATTGGGCGATTTAGTACCTACATAAGACATAAGGTTTATTTTCGAGGATTTAGTATCTGTGGACGACGTAGGATTATTTAAAGACTTAGCATGTCCATAAGACGTAGAATTTCCTTTCAAGGATTTAGTATTTGTGGACGACGTAGTAATATTTAAGGATTTAGTAGGTCCACAAGACGTAGAATTATTTAAAGATTTAGTATTTGTGGACGACGTAGTAGTATTTAAAGATTTAGTAGGTCCACAAGACGTAGAATTATTTAATGATTTAGTATTTGTGGACGACGTAGTAGTATTTAAAGATTTAGTAGGTCCACAAGACGTAGAATTATTTAATGACTTAGTATTTGTGGACGACGTAGTAGTATTTAAAGACTTAGTAGGTCCACAGGACGTAGAATTATTTAAAGATTTAGTATTTGTGGACGACGTAGTAGTATTTAAAGATTTAGTAGGTCCACAAGACGTAGAATTATTTAAAGATTTAGTATTTGTGGACGACGTAGTAGTATTTAAAGATTTAGTAGGTCCATAAGACTTAGAATTATTTAAAGATTTAGTATTTGTGGACGACGTAGTAGTATTTAATGATTTAGTAGGTCCACAAGACGTAGAATTATTTAATGATTTAGTAGTTGTGGACGACGTAGTAGTATTTAAAGACTTAGTAGGTCCACAGGACGTAGAATTATTTAAAGATTTAGTATTTGTGGACGACATGGAATTATTTAACGATTTAGTAGGTCCATAAGACGTAGAATTTCCTTCGGAATTTAGGGTTTTCCATTCTCTTCGGCGGATTTTTGAAGGTGAGCAGCCCTGGTCAAACCACCGCTTGTTCCAGGGCGGCTCCCGTTTCCCGTAGAGGTACTAACTAGTTTTCCGTTATTGGGAGTTTGATTCTGCTTAAACTTCCTTTTACGACAGTCACTTATGTGATGTCCCTTATTCTTACAATAGCGGCAAACAATGACGTTCACCCTTTCAATGGGTTCACGCTTAATTTCCGGTTTTTGGATTCGAGGTAGGCTTGTGCCGGATTTAAGATAGCAGGTGTTGGCTGAATGGCCAGTTTTATGACAATAAGTGCATTTAATGGATTTGGTAGGGGCTTTAGAATGCCTAGATGAACTTTCTTCTTCTACGGCTGCTTCTACTGCGTCAGCTAATTTAGTAAATCTACTTGCTTTAATTATTAATTTTATCGGCATCTGCAGACCGTCCACAAAAGCCTTGAGTGCCGTTTTACTATTCAGATTTTCGATAACAGTGGCGGCTTCCGCCCCTTCAGATGCAATACAGGCATCGTTCAGGTCCATGAAGAGCCGCTCAACACGATTACCGTAAGTACGCACATCTTCGAATGGCTTTTGCCTACAGTTCACTAAGTCATTTTGTATTTGGGCTAAAGTTCTTCTCTCTAGATATTGATCTTGCAGAATTTTTCTTAACTGAGCCCAAGTTGTGATAGTTTTGTATTTAACAATGGAATAAGCTGGTCCCGATAGCTTACTTTTTATAATATTAAGCAGAAGAGGAATTTGAGCTTCAGGTAGATCTGTAGCTACGATATCACAACAGCTTAAAAATTTGTGCAAATGCTCCCTATTCCCACTAAATTCGGGAATCAACTTCAAGGCGAATTCCTTTTCCATTCTTCGCGACGAAGGGGGAACGGAGATAAAAACTTGTTCTAAGGAGGCTGTAGAAGGCTGCCTCGGAGCAGGAAATGTAGAAGATTGGGACGCGGAGAGGTTGTCGGCAGATTTAGATCGTGTTTCTACAGGCATCTAGCTAAAATATCAACTGGAGATCCGTTGGTGCACAGCTCCTAATGTATTTTCTTACACGACGAGCTATTAGGAACAAGGCTTCAGAAATATTCGCGACCGAAAGTGAAGCACGCAAAGCAAGAAAATTGATAATGGTCATCAACAGAATCCTATGGCGATTCTGTCACAGACAACGAGAAAAAAAAAAAACGAGCCAAATTTAACACGACTACTATATTTTAAGAGAAGAGCAGAATTCATGTGAACTCGATGTTGGTTTCGCGAACAACGAACTTGAAGTAGAATTAAGTTTCACGTATGGAAGGAATTGACGTTGTTAATAATTTTAACAATAATATAACATAACATAGACGGATCGGTCCCGACTAGTAAATTTTTATGACGATACACTTCTAAGATTTGGACAGGTAGCACCGTATTTTCCTCTCTTGTTATCCCTTTTCACACATTCCGCGATACCACAAAAAATGCTTAAATATTTTCACAATACTGCTAAAGAAAAATTCTAAAATATATTTCTTAGCTGGCTAATGGCAGGAACTGATGATCTGCAGGGTGACGGCTAACAGCAGTAGATCTTACTTGAACGATGTCCTCTCGTCTCGCAGTGGCTTCCTGTGCTGGGTCCTCGTCTTCCTGTGCTGCCTCGGAGATGAGCCGACTAATGGGTTGGGGATGTCTGTTCTCGTCCTGTCTCCGTTGATAATCTCGTACTCTTGCCAATCACTCCCGTTAAATAGACAAAATTAAATTTCCGGGGTTAACCGCACGTTTGATCGATATTATTCGCAACCGCTATTTCCGCTTGGTATTATTATTCACCAAACCGGTATTTTGCATCAACCCCACACCTGGCACCAAATTTATGTTGTGGAAAACTCCGGGGTTGGCAAAAAGGGGTTGCAACGATACACACGGCGGGTGGTTGTTTAAGAGACTTTATTTGTTTCAACGTCAGAGACAAGTTTAACAAACGCCGAGACAAAAAGTGCGACAACGTTTAGAGGAATAAAAGCGAAATATGACGATATTTCGGATATGACGACGAAATACAGCAATGTTGCAAACACGACAACGAAATGCAACAAGATTACAGATGAAAATATGGGAAGTCGGAGACGAGATTAAGACGATGTTCGAATATACAACGTTTGTACGGTAGGTTCAAGGTAAAAATATAACGCGTTCAAGATAAAGATGTAACGCGTTCAAGATAAAGGAATACAACGAGTTCAAAATAACAATGTAACGTTAAAACGAATTAAGAGGATTAAATTGGACGAAGTGTACGCGGCTGAAGTCGGAATCAAACTCAACTTCCCGAGGGAAAGCTTTCTGCCTCGAGGAAATCGGAGCTCGCGGCGTCAGCGAAAAGACCGTCGCGCCGGATGCTTGAGTGAAGCGCGTGGGCTTAGCGATAAGAAAAAACTAAGAGGTCTGCAAAAATGTGACCGTGGTTCACGTTGAGCTAAACGTGACAAAGTGCTGAATAGGGGACTTCACTACACAATCATAAAAGAACCTCATAAGGAGCTCACACTTTCGGCGTTCGTTAATCCTTTTCTTTGAGGAGAAAACTCAATTACAAGATTCTTCTAAATGTGGAGGTTTTCAGTAAAGGTCACGAATATTTCTAACAAAAAAGAGCAAATCGATTTCCTTTGCTTCTTAGAGATAAATTAACAAGTTCTTCATATCGATAACTGAACAATGTTTTCTTACATAGAATTGTTTGTTGAATTGTACATATTATATTTAATATCTCAAAAGTTTGGGTTTTGACCTCATACATACATATTAGGGTGCTTTTTTTTCGTGGTTATTTTTTGTTTTTCAGTCCCACCTCGAAATTTTGTGGCTAATACCTAAACAAACATTCCCTGAAAATTGGAGCCCTTAAAATTAATATTAAGTACTAGACCAAGGCGTATAAAGATTTCCCATATAAAATACACGAAAACTTTGATTATTTTCCTTCAAAACTCTACAGCTCAGAGGCATTTTATGGTATAATCTTGGTCAATGGTAGGGTTTCTTCAGATTTGAATGCTCCACAAAAGTGTCCATTGCGGTGTAACCCTAAATCCCACCAGCGAGGTAGTACAGGTCACTAACCCCAATTTTTCCACGAAATTCTCGCTTTTTGCCCCTATCTCGTAAACAACAAGAGGTACAGAAAAAGTGAATATGACAAACTTGTTGGAAATTCAATTTCCTCCAAAAAGTTCTTGAACACCAAATTGAACGATATTTCTTGAGATATTGGGCTTTGAAGTTGAGGTAGTGTAGAATTTTCATGGATTATTGAGCTAATTAGCTAAAGAACACGTGTGAATTTTTTCAGAATTTGTCGGGACATTTTTGGATTTTTCAAAAACTTACCAAATCCAAAAAACCAAAAATAGTCGAAAAAATTCTGAAAAAAATCACGCGAGTTCTTTGGCTAATTAGCTCAATAATCCATGAAAATTCCACACTACCTCAACTTCAAAGTTGAATGAGTTCATTTAAAGTATTTTCTGTTATATACAATTTTTTTTGTAAAGTTGATCCTTTTCGTGTAAAAAAATCGCGAAATTTTTTACTACATTGCTATACATAATTGCCATTTTGCAAAAACTTAAGCAAAAAAGAACTTTCAAAACCATGTTTTGAGAATATCTAGACAGTCGGACCGCGATTTCTGGTGATTATATGATCATTCAATAGTAGCAACAACAAGATAATCAACTGTGAAAAGAAAAAAGACCAACAAAAATTCGCAGTTTTTTTAAAAAACCCAAAAAATAATAGGGTTTTTGGAGATTTGATGCTATATAAATGCCAGATTCTGAAAGAACATCCCCGAAAACCCTCTATATACGATTTTGGAAAAAATCGCCCCAATTTTCTATTCGAATCGTACAATTGAACTTGGGTGCACAAAATTCTCGTTTTGCGCATTAATGGGTTAAGGTCCATGGTCAAGGTCAAGGTCAACCAAAAATGTTCATGGTTGTAATGACATGCCTTGATAACTACAAACAACTTTTGTGTTCAAAGATTTCTGTTAGGGACCTTAGTTTACGAGTTAAGCGACTAGAGACTTCGTGAAGCGTACTTGGGTCTACAGCAAATGTCTCACACTTCACCCCTCCCCTCTCTACAAATAATAACTGAACTAATTACAAGATGTTGGTATTACTTATAACATAAAATTGCTGATGCTGTGTCTAGATATTTCAGGTGAACAATATGAGGTGATCGATGTATATCAGGTGACCGGTCAGGGAACGACAAAGGTGAATGCATTACGGGTAGACAATGTGTCAGCATAATGCTGCGACGTGTGCTGTTGCATGTGAGCATGTAACTCGCGCAGCTAAAGCAAGAACTTTATGAATATTTTTATTTGTTTTGTAAACTTAAGTTTAATCTCCCATCCCATGCTTTACAAACGTCCACAGGTATATTTTGTAATAAATGAAAGTAATGGTCAGCCGTCTCAAACAAAGGACAGCTACCTGCGCGCACCAAACTCTCACCGGCCAGTCATATTTTCTACCATAACTTTGAATCTATATGGAATTTTTGCAATCGACTTTCACAGATATAAGCCTTAAACTATAGAGAATACAAATCTGTTAAAAAAAATTGATTTTTTTGAAAATTCCGGACTTGTGTAACCCCTTAAAGTTCATTGCGTAGGTAATACTCTTAGTTTTGCTTTTAACAATTCTGAGAAGTGATTTTCTAAGGAATTATCTTAGCTAAAGCCGATTTTAATTCTCATATAACTCTTGGAGAGCTTTATAATAATCAATAAAATATTGCTTGTTGGGTAAGTAGTTAGTCGGAACTTCATCTGCTGACTAAAATTATCCCTGGGAAAAAATTTTAGACGAACTTGAGTAAAACGAGAATTTCAGGCTATCTCTTA
The DNA here is from genome assembly GCA_949715965.1 of Dysmachus trigonus. NCBI lineage: Eukaryota > Metazoa > Arthropoda > Insecta > Diptera > Asilidae > Dysmachus > Dysmachus trigonus. The sequence goes on along the minus strand of OX454322.1, from coordinate 64,094,592 downwards.
TTTAAAGTGCCCAAGGCTAGCTAGGAGTGAAGACATCGAGCATAAGCCGTGAAGATTGAGACTGCACTGGTTTTTCGTCGTTTAAAATTATACCTTCATATATTTATCTCTTAAAAGTTTTATGACATCCAGGGAATTATAAGATATTACAAATTATTATAATAATTGTGTTGACCATATATCAAATCGATTAACTTTACATAAAAGACGTAGAAGACACACACATTTTCTTTTGAAATAAAAATTCAAATAACCATTGTTTAATGTATTATATATGTTAATTTTGTGCATAATTATTAAGCTAATTTATTTCAAAAACATGTATCACGTGCCTTGGCAGTTTAAATGCAAAAGACTCAATTAATAAAGTGTTTTCTCAAAACAAAACACAATCATGAATAATAAAAGTTTTGTAAAAGTTTTAAAACTTTGATTTATATGTTTGAAGTAACTTTATGGTCGATGTGATAAATGTGTAAATTTAAGTCAAAGAATTTATAGGAACATAACTCTCCAAGATTTTATCAGTCTTACATTTCAAATTAATATCTACGCTGTGGGTTGCGGTCCAAAGCGTGCTAGCCATTTTTAATAATTAAGGGGTATAAGTTTAGTTCTTTGCCCATTACGATTTAATAGAATATTTAATGTTTCCGACCCTTATAATTTGTCTCTCAATACTTTAGAGACCATTCCATAGACATGTATTAAGATGGACCGCTTACTCTCCTTGCCTCAGTAGCACGAGAAAATATTTAGGTATACATATATGTTTTTGATGAGAAGTGCCACCGATCACCACATACATGTCGTTTATTTAATTTATTCGACTTATAATGACATGTGTTCAACAATTAATGAAAATATTTATATATGTTTACATATGTGAGATAATGAGCTACCACGTTTGGCTCACTGGCAATGATCTAATTACATTAGTTTATAATAAGCCATGTTTGTACATTAATTCACACTTGCGACCGGTATGCCTAATTGAAAGAGACTCTTTGGTCGAAAAGAGCTTAAAGCCAAAGGTATACATTATAGACTGCACATTACAATGTTACATTGTAAGAGTTAGAATACACACTATTGCAATAGCGGAATAGGGCCCATCGGCTGGTTTCTTTTTAAAAATAAACACTGTTCAATATTTTCCAAAATTGGTTAATTTATTGAAAAATGTAAACTTTCAGATTTTTTATGAAATATGATTTCATTTAAATGGTTGCCTCGGCTGGCACAATTTTTAAACACATTTTCGATGGTTTGGGGCCCTATATCACGAATATCTCGATCAATAGTGTGCTTGAGTGCCTAAATAGTTTCTGGATTATCAGCATAACTTCGGTTTTTAACATCACCCACAAAAAAAAAATCCAACTGCGTAAAATCGCAGCTGTAATGTGGCTATGGCACACCTCCGACCGACTTTTTTTTTTCCAAATTTTCACTGTTTCGGCAACACAGCACTCACTTTGGAAATACATTTTTAATATCTCCCAACATTTTTCAAGCATAAATCTATTCATTTCGTACCGCGATGATATAATACTGTTTTTTTTTCTATTATTTGAACTCGAAAGAGTTGTCTGTGTCTATTAATATTTAACTTAAAAAGAAACCAACAGATGGACCACCTTTAATATGTAATATCTTTAGACGAAAGTTGAAGGTCTGGTACGAGTCTCCTAAGCACGTCTCGGGCTATCTCACATAGGGGTAACTTTATAAGGTATATCTTAGAATTCTTATTACAAATAAGAATATATGTATACAGAGTGATTCCGCCTAACTTGTTGTTAGCCGCCATTGACAATTTTAGTAAATAAACGAGTTCGCGAGAAATACAGAATCCGATGATTCCGGGTTTAAAAATAATAAAATTCAAAGGTTCTGGGGTTATTTAATAATAATACAAGAGTTTCGCAAACAGAACTTTTATTAATAGATTCGAACGGATGAAAGGCTGGAACTCAACTGCCATTATTAGTGTCTTCAAAAACTCTTTAGATTGTGCCTAGACATGGTGTCAGCACTTTCCCACATTACCGTGAGAAGCTTTAATTTAAAAGATTCGCGGTTTGTTAACTGAGTTGGGCAGCTCAGGTAACGTCACGTTTGTCACGTTGTCTGAGTCTGTTGTGTACATAACCCGAGCGAGAGATAATTGACTAACTAGTGTTTCTATAAAGATATACAATATAATCTTTTAGAATTCAAGTTGGTTATCTTCTATTTTACGATACTAGAAATTCCAGGTAATGGGTTATTTCGACTAACATCTGCTAAGAGTTCTTGCGAATTGTAATGAATCAGGGCTATGGGAGAGGGGTAAATTCATAAAATTTAGCTGTTTGGTTATTAACCCCTTAAACTGAAATGACGAGTTCAGCTCATCATAAACTTTTTTGGCCGAATTCTAATATGCATAGATAACAACAAAAATTCACGTAAATATATGAAACAAATATTATTTTTACTAAGAACAATACAAGCGTAAGTTTCTATATCAGTTCCTTCTCTTAAAAGTAGGGAAATTAAATTGTCTCCCTGACCAGTGCTGCCTGAAAATAAATCGCAGTTCAAGGGTTTAAGATATATAAATTCTCGGTGCTTAATTTTATATTTCACGGCCACTTGAGAGTTCCCTATTCTGAGTTTAAGTTTTCTAGTTTTCTGCGCAATATATGGAATTGTTTTGCCAGAAACATTCCTAAAGCAAGTGAGTTAAATATTGAATTCATTGATTTTAGTAGGTACCCTAAGTATAATATTGTAATAATCATTAATTTCTTCGAGATGAATAGAAACTTGCTCTAAGGCCTTTTTAGGATTCTTATTATGTGGGTTTACAAAAGTATCATCTGCGTATAGTAATGTTTTAGAAGTGGTAGAACCCTCACCGTCAACTTTATTGTGAGAGAAGTCCATTCAATAAAAGTTGTAAAATTTAGGCTCTCTAATAGAATTACGTACATGTCAAAAGACATCAAGACAGGAAAAGGTTTCTTTGAATTCGATAACTTTTTGAATCAATAAATACCTACAACATAGAATTTAATAGTCTAGAAGACCTGCTGTTTTTGCTGCGTTAAGGCAATTTAGCCAAATGATCCCAATTTCAATATTTGATTAAATTACGTTGGGGAAGGCATTCGAAATGTAAAAGATGTGGATAGACAGCCTCTTAAATATTGATACTTTCTAAATCCCACTTGATCTAGACCTTTTGCTGCTCAATTATACCGAAAAACTTCTCAAAAATGTATCCCGACCCGAACGGGATGAAATCCCGAGAAGAAAGTAAAGGATATTTCGAGGATAATTCGATGAGGCCAAAAGAATTCATCCGGAATTTCGGATTATTTAGGACAACAAAATCCATGAGATGGAGGCATAAATGCGGGACTGATATATCAAATTATTTCAAATTTAAACTGAATTCAGTTATAATAAAAAATCCCCCTGTCTATAAACCGAGTACTTATCCCTATTCGAATATATCTCATCGAATTTCGAGAATTTTGCGTCAGCACTTAAAGTTGCCTCCCCCAACGCGCGTGTAGTATTGCTCTATTTTGAAATGGAAAACATGTATCCACGAATATTTTCTTAAATCTTGTTGCCATCTTTAATCCCGAAGGGGGTGAAGGACATGGTAACAGCGTTTCTGGAGTCGATTCAATTCAGTGTGCCAAATGAACCAAAGAAAATTGAATTTTCCGAGCTGACTAATTGAAAGTTATCGCTGAGGGACTGAGAGATGTATCAACCGTCGACAGAATTACAAACTAAATCTGCACACTTCACAGCAATTTGCAGTAGTCGAGGGGATGGAATAAATCCATATCTCTGCAGATTTTCATAAAATCCCTAAAGACATATTTTGCTCCATTTTGTGCAGTAGACGGGATCGGAATGAGCAAAGCTCACCTGAGTTCATCCAACGTTTTTTTTTTCTCTATAAAAGTCGCTGAATTCGCCTGTTGACTTTTAATATTGGCGCCGAAAAAGCGCTTTGATGTCTGCTCCGGCAATCACATCTGAATCGTGCTGAAGGGAGTTGAATGTTTGTTTGATTTTGTTCAGAAATGCAAAAGAAGACTCTGTCTTCTTGTCTGCAACTTCATCATCGGCAGGTGGAGTTCAAGTTGGAATGAATTCTTAAGTTTTCAAAAGCGTAAAACGAGAATTTGTGGTTGGCTAAAATTTCCCCCATCGAACCAACTTTCCGCTGATTGTTCCACAACTTTGAAGAGTACTCAGAAAATTGTTTTCAAGACATTCAAACGACTCTCAATCGAACATTATCATCAGAGTTAAAACGATAATTTGTCTTAAAGTTCAAGGACCATCTTATTAGCAGCTGCAGTTCAGTCATGCGAAATAATTAACTACTGATGAAGAACGAAATTTCCAATTAATTTGGCAAAGTTATTTTAATTAATTGAGCAGTCGTTACACGGTCTGATGAACTAACACGCTTTCTTTGAGATATTTTAACTCCAGACTGGAGTTTCACTTACCAACGTGTATATAGCGCTAGTTAGGGCCAAATGCTTCGCGTGTAACATTCGACAGCATCCCGTTCCTGATAGTGGACCATACGGATACAAAATGGCTGATTTCATCTTTTCACTGGCGACCGTGTAGTGTTTGGATTTCATTTTAACATAGTCGATGCAGCGACTGAGGCCGCAATCAATATGTCTGAAATGAGAAAAACATTGGTCAAAATATTGCTTCATTGATTAACTTTGTTAATATTCAATCCTAAATTGATATATTTTAGAATAGTATACTCTCTACAGGATATCTTTCAAAAGAGCACAAAATCTCTGTAAATTTGCAATCTTGCAATTGATATTTTTCGCACTTCTACCAGATACGATTCTTTTCAGATTTTTCATACGTTCTCTATCAGTTTTGATGCTTCAAAGGTACAGAAGAATGGAATAGAAATTGGTATTGACACGGACATTTTTAGAACGAATATTAGATTATCATGGAAATATGCATTTATGGTTTCCCAAGATCTCAATATAAATACTAATAATGTATAACACTGAAAAGTAAATTCAGTCAAACAATCTCACCGTGAGTTTAAATATGACAAATTGGCAACCCGAACTATTGCTACTTTTAAAAACCTAAAATTCTACTTTTTAGAATTTAAAGAGCATAAATATCATTTATTTTCTATATGAAAATAATCTCTCCGTAAGACCTCGAATAATCGGTTGCCGGAAAAATAGACACTTCAGTTGTTGTTTAGGCGTTGAACATTTATAATTAACACCTTCTCTAAACTTAAATATATTACAAAAACTCATTAAGTCGTATTTATTTCAACTTCTTCTATTATTTCTAATTAAGCTTTAGATATTCTTCTTAGGTTCTAAATATTCTAATTATGTTTTATGATTTCGATTCAGATGAAAGAAAATAAATTTTACATGAAATTTAGAAATATTATTGAACTTAAATGAAAGGAAATTACACAAATGTGTTGCAAATAATTATTATTATAAAGTCTTCTACTATATCTCTTCTATCTTCTATCTAGAATTTAATTAGTTTATGTTAAATATTAAAAATTATGAAATTTTCGCATATGTAGAATCATTAGATGTTACCAAGCTTGTGAAGAATACAAAAATACTAAATTAGGAATTCATAATTCTGTAAATGTGGAATATTTAGGTTTAATTAAGGTTTAATAGTAGAAGTAGTTTCTGTAGACTTAAATAATATCTAAATTCTTTACTTGGATCATTAGGAGTTCTCGAGTTTGTAGTATATAAAAACTAAGTGCTAAGAATTCTTTAAATGCAAAATATTAGGTTGTAACATAATAATCTGATAATTTTTTAACAAATTTTATTTTGATATTTTTGTACAATTTAGCTTAACCCATTAATGCCTGAATAACAAAAAATTTTACGGCTACTTCGAGGCCCTAACTTTTATCGAAGTCATTTTTTTCTTTAACAATTTTAGGCTGCATAAAAATTGCAACATTGTAACGCATACTTGCATTACTTTCGATAACTTTTTTTATCTCACTATGTTCGACTATTCCCAAGAATGTATATACACTAGTTTTAAGGGTCACTGATTACGAATTTGCTACCAGATTTTCGTAATTCAAAATGGCAGATCCAAGATGGCGAACAATTTTTGGCAAAATTCTCAATTTCTTCGAAAAAAAAGTGGGTATTCGGAGTTTTTGGGGTCACTGATTACTGATTAAATGCCTGCATATTTTTGAAGTTTAAGTCCTAATAACACGTTTTATGCACTTTATTGCAGTAAAAAGTTGCTTTTCCCGACTAAATCAATCGTTTTTCGAAAACAAATTACGTGAAAAAGGTATTTATTTACATAATATTGCACAAAAACAATAATAATCATTTTTTTCACCTTTTTTGTTGGTTGGATCGTGTCGGGCGACTCAAAATACGTCTAGAAAAGTTGGTCTCAATGTGAATTGACCACCCCTTCGATAAAAGTTAGGGCCTCGAAGTGGCCGTAAAATTTTTTGTTAATCAGGCATTAATGGGTTAACATATGATTGAACATATAGTCTATCATTATCAATGATCTCCTGCCAACGTTGGAAAAGCGACATTATTCCATTCTCGTAAAACTTGGGCTCACGAGAGTTAAAAAATTCAGACAACCACTGTTCCAATGCATCTCGGTCACCAAAAGATTTTCCGCTAATGTGAGCCTGCAACGATCGGAACAAGTGGTAGTCAGAAGGAGACATATCCGGCGAGTATGCAGGATGGGTTAAGGAAATCCGGCCTAGCTCCATAATTTTTTTACATGTCATCGAAGCGGTGTGAGGGCGGGCATTGTCGTGGAGGAGGTATACATTGCCTTGTTCTCCTTTAAGATTCACGGCTACCTTATCCAATATATCACAGTATCGTTCACTATTTATAGTCGTTCCTTGTGGTAATAGTTCCCAGTAGATAATGCCGCGCACATTCCACCAAACACTCAACGTACCCATGTGGCCATGTGTATAGTAATTTTATATTTAACTGTCGGTACTCCTCTTTGACCCGCGCTAAACCATTGATTGTCGCTTATTGTTATGATTAACATCCATAACAGCATCCACTTCTCCATAGCATCCACTTCTCATCCCCGGTAACCAAATTACGAAGCCAAGCAAAAGTACGATGTGAAGTGAATAATTGCATCCGAGTTCTTCTTCAAGTTGACGAACAGTCCACCTTAGATCTTCCTCGATGAGCTGCGGTAGTCGGTCGACATCAACCTCAACCTTCCGCCCTTCGTGAGGTTTATCTTCAAGGTTGTAGTCGCCATTCCAGAAATGTCGAAACCAATCTACTGCTGTATGATAAGAGACCGCATTTTCTCCCATACATTGACATATATTTTGTGCCACCTGCTTAGCTGTATGCTTCAAACGGAACTCATAAAGTTCAAGGACGAGGATGTCTTGTCTTTTCAAATCGAATTTTTCCATAATGCAACTCGCTGCGCTGTCGATTATTGCACTGATGAACTGAGCGCGCTCACGGGTATTTACACTCATAGAAACAGAACTTACAATAAGTTGTAAAAAATTTCCAGAACGTTTCTGAAAAAATTATCAGATTATTATGTTACAACCTAATATTTAGATTTAAACTAGAATTTTTAAGCTTAATAATCTCATAATAGTATAGATAGATTTTTGAGGTTCCAAAAAGAAGTTAATTCTCACTTTTATAGAAAACTTCTTAGTTAGGCGCTTTAAAGAATATAAATTATTAATATAGGTCTATTGAAGTATGTTAAGTATCTAAACCGTAGGTAAAGTTTGACTCGGGAACCTAATTCTCGGTATTGGCTTAGAAACTTCCCGGGGTTAAATAAATACGTTCAGAAAATACCTGGGGCATTTCACGTGAAGCGGACAACCAAAAAAAAATGAGGTCGTGGATTTTGTTTATATTTCGGTCAGTTGTACTTCTAGTAGACATGGATGTATACACACAATTTTTTTTTTGTGTGATTTTTTATTGCTGAGTTATGAGCTTTTAAAAATTGACTAAGAATAAAGTCATGAATTTTTGAATGCTTATTATCTTTATCAATTAATTTGTAATATAAACTAAAAACTATTGGTTCTTATAGTTAAAAGGTTGAAGTTTTTAATTTTTTTGACGAATTCTAAATTTGATCTTTTTTACGTATAGTAAACCGGAAGTGAACATTTCAAATCGATATTTGATAACTTCGACCCTTTTTTTTTAAATTTTTTAATCTTGAATTAAAGCTTTAAATGTAATTATTATTCACCAAAAAAATTAAAACGTGATCTTCAATAGTTGTAGACTTAGAGCATATAGAGTACATACACATCGGTATGAGCCCTTTCTAAGCATTCGGGTTTATGCGCTAACTTGCTAAAAGAAAAGCATGTACACTCCACATCAAAATGATAGGACACCCCTAAAATTTTCCTATTCCTCGAAATGCATAACAGACAGACACAAGTTTAATTATGGATCATAAAGTACCTACATATATCAAATGCTCACAATATTGAACCAAGGTACATCTTCAATTCATATTCTAGGAATTTTACGCATTTACCTGAAAAAAGGGTACTTCAAAAAGATAGGACAGGGTATATAAGCTGACCGTTTTATGTATTTGGGGCAGAAAGTGAGCTAAGGAGTGATTAGTATTTTTCGAGTTTAGGTCAATTAAGAACAGTTTTTAAAAATTGCAGTAATTTATCAGTACGCATTAGTAAGTTGTGTTGTTAACATACATACTTTTCTTCCAACAAACGAGGGCTTATGTGTAAAGAGAATTAGTGCTAGTACAAATAGTAAAATTGTAAAAATTACTAAATAAATCTCCCTATTTTTATTATTGTTGTTTCAATCTCAATTAACAAAACCGCTCTTAGTCTGAAACCATTGGCGATCACGTTTTAATTTTTTGTGAATAATTGAAGAAATCCTTTATTTTTATATTTTTGCATGTTAGAATGAAGGAATAAAATATTAATAGCGTAGTATTTTAGCAAGTTAGCACATAAACCCGAATGCTTAGAAAGGGCTCATACCGATGTGTATGTACTCTATATGCTCTAAGTCTACAACTATTGAAGATCACGTTTTAATTTTTTTGGTGAATAATAATTACATTTAAAGCTTTAATTCAAGATTAAAAAATTTAAAAAAAAAGGGTCGAAGTTATCAAATATCGATTTGAAATGTTCACTTCCGGTTTACTATACGTAAAAAAGATCAAATTTAGAATTCGTCAAAAAAATTAAAAACTTCAACCTTTTAACTATAAGAACCAATAGTTTTTAGTTTATATTACAAATTAATTGATAAAGATAATAAGCATTCAAAAATTCATGACTTTATTCTTAGTCAATTTTTAAAAGCTCATAACTCAGCAATAAAAAATCACACAAAAAAAAAATTGTGTGTATACATCCATGTCTACTAGAAGTACAACTGACCGAAATATAAACAAAATCCACGACCTCATTTTTTTTTGGTTGTCCGCTTCACGTGAAATGCCCCACCTATATAATGGTTGAATTAATAAATGCGAAAGTATTAAAAACTAGACATTAAAATTAAGTAATTATTCTCATATTTGAATCAAGCTCAATCTTTTTAATAATGCGGTGTCTTCTAAAAATGGGAATCATACTTTAAAACGTATTTCCTCAAAAATTTGCAATTAAAATTTGCTGAAGTTAAATAATAAATTGTTATATGATTTAGGATTCCTATTTTTAAACTTTAACGTAAAATAAAATAGAAAAAAAAATAATTTCAAGATTTATTATTTTATTTTTAAATAGTTGAATCTCCAAAAAATATTGATATAAAAAAATTTGAAATAAATTATAATATAAACTAGTTACTTTAATATCTTATTACCTATGATTTTCTTTAACTGCAAAGTTAAATTTAAATTAAATGCTCATATGAAGCTTCTTTGAGAGTTCAAGGGAAAATTATATTGAATGAGACTGTGCTCTGCGCTGAATATGTTTTAAATTTTATAGCTTCGAGTTTAAACTAAGTTTCTGATTCTGAAACACTCAGGATTAAACTTTCAAAGTTTTATTGAACGAGTTTGTGATGTAACAGCGTTATTAAATTTGGTTAAATATTTTTTTGGAGTTAATTTAAATTTAAAGTACTTAATGGTACGCTTTAGGAAATGTTTAACTCTAAATTTTTGGTTTCCTTGAAGTCCTTAAAGAAATAAAAAGTTTTCAATCTTAAAAGTTTTTGAAACGTAATAATGTTTTCAGTTAAAAGTTAGCTGCGATTTCTCTGTCATGACTCATGACTAATAATCGAATTAATTCAAACATTAATCTGCAACACTTTCAGTTCAAGATATTAAATTTTGCAATCAATTTGATGTACTTTTGGAAAAATTAAAAAGAAAAAAAAACACATATAGAACAGGTTCTTAAAAAATTCACACATTTGCAAAAAATAATGTCTTTTTATTCTTGTGGGAACTAGTTCTATTGGCACATTTGAAATAAATGCAAATATATATAATAAATATTGTAATATTCATCTACATTTTTAATATTTGAAATGAAAACTATTAAACTTTATAATGAAAGAAGTTTTCCCATTTTTAAGGGGAATTTTATAAATTAAAGTATGTATACAAGTAAGAATACAATAATGATAAAAATAAATAAGGGGTTTATAAAAATGAAATTATTTTACTTTTTTTTTTTTTTGAAATTTAATTTATTTATTTTACTTATTAATTTCGCTTAATACAAGCTATTATTAAATGATGACTTAAATTAAACTATAAACTAGAGAAGGCAACGAATATTAAGCTAAAATTAAATACTACCATTAAATACTTATGAAGAAAAGCGAAGAAATTTGTATCTATAGAAAAGTAAATGTTCATTTTATATAATTATTCATATTAACTTTCTGAATTCATGATATACACATTGCTACTTGGTATTAGTTTGCTTAATAAAATGTTTAATAGTTTTAATAACGCTGTTGTCAATAATTTGTTTTATTTTACCGGTAGATTGGCTCGTATCGTCTCATAATAGTAATTAGTAAGTATGCAAATTACCTTCTGTAGGACACAAACTAAACGTGACTGAAAGAGGGCACCAAATTGTTTTTACGTTGCTGACTATCGCGCACTAAAGTTTGACATTCAGGAAAAAACATTTAAAATTGTAAGCAGGTTCCTGAATTGTCGTCAGTGAAGACGTTTGAAAACGTAATATATCTCGAAAATTATAATATACATATGATAATTAATTTTAAAATGAAATTTAAAGATTTTTTGAAAAAATTATAAGCAGATGTTGTTGGAGACAATTAAAGCAGTGCTTGAACAATTATATGTATTATAGGTTAAGATATACAAATTTAATTTAACAATATTATACCTAAATATTTTTGTGTTATTTATAAATACCTTTTACATATTAATTACTTAATAGTGTTAGACTTTCCGGTCTCTTATTTTTATTTTTTCCATATACATAATTGCAAGAATCAATTCTCAAACTTTTAAGGTCGAGTTTCAATTCCAAAGTCTGTATGTGGTTGTCTGAGATTCCGTCGCCAACGAGATTTATTTCTTTGTGGAACTCTTGTAAATCTTGGCGAATGAACGCTACTGCATTTCATAATTAAGAATACGTTTAATTTAAGAACGTCCTGAAACCATATAATGACAGCGTTCGGTCCACTTTTCTTAATTAAAAACTTTATGCTGTCCCTGCATCCATAGTACTTTGCGCAGGGATCGGGTGAAAATAGAACCTTTCCTCCGTGACCGGAATCGGCTCAGGTTGATTGCAGCATTTTCCCAGTTGCGCCGTGTGCTCCAACCTTTGAAGATGGAAAGGAAAGTTTTCTTGCCACTTTTATTTCCCGCCGCCCCTTCACGGGCAAAACAAAGTGAAAGGGTTCAGATTCCAAGAGCATCTCCGGATGATGAAGGACGTGGCAGAGCACTTTAAGTTGGTCCAGACATGAGAGAAAAATGTGAGCACATACAGTTCCAAGGATCCAAAGGTTTTACACTTTCGACACCAGGAACGGATATTGCAGCATCTGCTGCTTTCGGGGATCAATGTGGAAGTTTATGGGAGCTCCAGAGATATTCCGATACCTCATGGTAGCTAAAAAAAAAAAACCGGTCAAGTGCATGTCGATATATGCACAAGTAGAGTTTCGTACGAAAGTAAGCAAATGGCTTTGAAGGAACTTTCTTTTAAGGTCAAAAGTGAAGAATTGTGCATCGGTCGCTTATACTTCTGCACTGACCATAAATGAAACTTTTTACAACATTTCATCAAAATCCATAAGGAGACCTCAAACTCAAACTAGTATTAGTCTATGATAGAGGCAAATATTGAGATTACTGTTGATATATTAAAAACTACTGAACTGATTTTGATGAAACTTAAATGAGACCAATTCGAGAGTATCCCCTTTCAATTAAATATATACATATCAGTAAAAAAATTGCCAAATTTTAATTTACTGTAATGTAATTAATATAATATTATTAAATTAACGTAAAAGTTTATACAAAATATTAAGCATCGCCAAATTTTCAAAAAAGGATGACAATAAATTCAAAAATAGAAACGTTTTTGTCGAATGATGCGGAGTGGACTGGTAATTTTTCGAAGTCAAGTGGTAGGTTTTAAAGATCATTTAGAGGATTAAAAATGTCCTTTTTCAAACAAAAGATGTGTATTTTTTGACGCAGAATCCGAATCTGCCTTAAAAATATACATGCTCCATATGCAAAACTCAACTTCCGGTCAATAATAAATCACTTCCCGTTGTCACCGGAGGCTGATAATAGCGTCAATCGATAAAGCATATGACATTTACTTATAAGGAATTTTATCTTTTTCGAAAAAAAACGTTTTTTAACGATTCAAAAGAGGTGTACAGGTGGTTTGAAACATAAAATAAAAATAAAGTTTGTTTGTTTGTATGCTGCTCAATAACGCCTAAACGCTTGCATTGATATTTTTCATTTTTTGTTTGAAGGTAGTCCATATTCCAACTTAACATATAGGCTAATTGTTTTTTTTTTCGAATAATATATAGGGTTTCAAAATGGCGGACGCAAGATAGCGAACATTTGAAATTTAAAGCAATTTTCATGTAAATTGCTACTTAGCGGTTTTGGGGAACGCTGACATCAAATCCGATGTCTAATTTTTAAAATCCAGGATAGCGAATCCAAAATGGCGGCCAAAATGTCTCGATTTCAACTGATTTTAATGAAAATTAGTACAATAATTGTTGTTTTATATATTATCAAAATTCGTAAATCCAAGATGACGGACTTTAATGAAAATAATTACAAAAGTTATTTCTTCATCGCTGAATCCCTATACTATGTATATTAATATGTATAATATATGGGTAGTTCTACAAACTAAGGAAGAATTCGAGTCTGATTTCGGCCCGACATTTTTTATACATTCTGGTGGCAGAATTCAGTCTAATAACTAGAGTACAGTGTCTTTTAGCTTATCCTAAAGGGAACAGTCAAAAAATTTAATATTTTTTGATTTATGTCCATTTAAACTTAAACTTAGACCACCACCAAAACTAAATAACTGTATATAAACAAATTATGAGAGTAAGTTCAATTTATTTATTAAATTATTTATTTGTAGTTTAATGTTTATGTGTAAAAAAATACTATTATTACACAGAAACAATATTTTTAATATGATCTTCTCAGGATCCTGGATGGTTCTCAGTACCAATTGGACAGGATCCTGAGGCCAGGTTCCTGAGAATTTCTGTCTAAAAATAAAATAAACAAACCAATTTATAACTTTCAACAAAAATTAACCTAAACTAGGCCTATGCGCTAGCATCTTACATATCAGTACGCTAAAATTAGTCATATTCATTATTTATTTCGTAAATAAAAATCTTACCAGGATCCTGAGAACTTCACTGATTACGACACCACTTCACTCGCCGAACGCACTAGGCTCACTAAACAACGTGTTAAGTGAGAATAGATAGATGACATTCTTTATCTCTTTCATAGGTACTATCGACTCAGCGGAATGGTAAAGACGCAAGGCAAATAGTCTAGTAAATATTTGCTAATTCAACAGCGAACAGGATACTGAGATAAAATGGTGGGGACAAAATGTAAACAAGATTTATTTAATATTTTTGAAGTAAATACTATAGTAATTGTTCTACCTAGCCAGGAAAAATAGTAAACTTATTAATTTGGGATTCTTTTAAGACCCTAATGTATAAGTAAACGTATCACGACGCACTTTGAACTAAAATTTGTACGAGGGACACTGCAGGATCCTGAGAATTCGGCACTTTGCACAGTAATTTTGTTCAGAAAAGAATTTTGAATCTTAATTATTTTTAGTGACCATCTAGAAACAATTGTAATTAATAGTATTCCATCCAAAAAAAATTGTTATTAACAATTTTTCTATCATATTTTGGCTGAGCCACCAAAAATTCCTTAGTTTGTAGAACTACCCATATAGAGATAAAAACGAAAGTCTCTTGTTTGTTTGTTGCTCAATTACACCTAAACGTTAACATCGATATTTTTCGTTTTTTATCCGAAGATATTTTATATTGCAACTGAAGATATAGGCTACATTTTTTGCAGATAAAATTTAGAGTTTCAAAATGGCGGCAAAAAGCTTAAACTTCAAGTAATTATCATAAAAATTGGTACCTTAGGGTTTTTTAAGATGCCGATTTCGAATACACGTACGGATTTTCAAAATGTCCGATCCAGTATGGCAACCAGCTTTTTTCACATTTGCCGGATTTTGATACTAAACAACCCCACTGGTCTCAACTCTATTATGAAAATTTGAAAATTTAATATGGCGGGTCCAAAATGGCGGCCAATAATTTCTTGCATTTAACGAATTGTGTTATAATTAAAATTAATACAAAACATATAACATCCCCTGATTTCGAATCAAATACTATTTTAAATTTTAAAGTTTATGTGTTTAATTAATAAGTATTTACGCAACGCCGGATGAAACCCGGTAACTCAGCTAGTAAATAAATAAAACAAGAAGCTCAGCCCTTCCGCACCGCGTCCGATATCTTCCGCCCTATTTTCCGGCAGTGATACCAACATTAGTTAGAACTTCCGCAGCAAATAAATTTTTTTCCTCTGGTGTGGTTTTCACACGGCGCCATAAATTGAGCCCGCTTCAGTTTTAATGCGGGTGCTTAGGGCTCATAAAATTCATTAGTGTCAAGTGCACAGCAATGATGAAAGTTTAATTGCGGCGCACCGCACAAGTGCAAATGCGGCCCGGTGCGATAAATGAAAATTATTTCGGGGCTCCGGGGAGCGCTCGAGTGTTGCTGCGAAGCCGCACTACACCGCACTTCAAAAAATTCATAAGAGACTCCCTGACGCCCTCCTGACCTCGGTTGGGGCGCGAAATGGTGCAGGATTTGAATTATAAATGGAGACTCAACCCTTTGTTTTTAATAATGTATGAAGGCCATTTTTATTCAGCTGGAACGAGGCGGGTTTAATGCGTTAGGATTATTTATAGGTTAACTCGTGCTAGACGAATGAGCATTGGGCGGAAAGTGTGCAATTTATCCCATTTTTCTTTTAAAAAATTCCCAACATAACTTTTAGACCTCGTTAATGTCGTTTTGATCTACCAGACTGAAATTGTATAGGGTTCGCTTGACTGGATTTTGCATAGCATTTATGTAAATGGGTATAGAAGTAATATGCACTGAAGATAACATTTAGTATTTTGTAGTTTTGGACAATGGAACTCTTTAATAAAATATAATACTAATAAAAAATGCAATATTATTCCTAGTATATAATATCAATAATTATTTCCCTTTATTTTCTGTTGATAATGCTAATATCTTTTTTTTTTGTTTTTTTTTTTTTGTAGTACAGCACACTGAGGAAAAAAAAACGTCATAAAAACAATAGAAACAACAATAAATTTTTAAATATGATTTGGCGCCAATGCCGAAAATTATTAATTTAACAATGTTTCACATTAAACTTTGGAGTTAACATTTTTCATCGTTAATTCAACAACAACAACAAAACAAAAATGTGGATACAATATTTTAAACGTATTTTAAAAAAAAAATGCTTTATTTTCGTTATTAACATATTTATTGGTATTTGGAACAATATATTTCGTAGTAAAATTAACTATCTAGAGCTCTTTATTCAAGTATTTTTTGTATTTACTTCAAAGTATTCCTTCTTTGATTTGATATTTCCTTATTTTTTTATTTCTTATTTATTATTTATATTTTAAATATATCATTATAATAAAATTAATATTATAAAACTAAAATTCTATATTCATAAGCCTATATTTTATATCACGTTTGTTAAAATGCAAATCTATTTCATCACTATATTTGTTATAAGCTGTCTTAACCCATTAACGCCCAAAGAACCTAATTTTGTTGTGCAGTTTGAAACCTCATTCTTACAATTAAAGGACATTTATTTTCCAATAAAAACCATGAATCTTACTAGTTTTGAGTGTGCTCTTTCAGAGTCTGTCGTGAAAATTGAGTTTTTTTCCAATAGGAAATTAAATATTGCGACTTTTTGGAATAAAAGTATCAACAAATTAGACATTTTTTTTTGTAATTTTTTTTCTGAAAGAGCACACTCAAAACTAGTACGATTCATGGTTTTTATTGGAAAGTAAATGTCCTTTAATTGTAAGAATGAGGTTTCAAACTACACAACAAAATTAGGTTCTTTGGGCGTTAATGGATTAAGGGATTCAACTGGAACGAACATTGCATAACAGGTTCGACAACTCGAAAGCTTCAAGGAATCATGCTTTCGGAGACTTCGCGTCGGTACATTAATATTGTACTAAACATTGAACAACCCTACATGAACACTAAATGGACAATAACGACCATATAGATATCTCACGGCGACATTTCAACGTTTGGAAATCTATCAGTTTCAGTCCATGTTCAGAATTAATATTAATATATTGACTGAGTGAGTTTTTAAAATTGACTGTGCTTTTTTTTCAATATGGGACGGCGCATTATCAGGAAGTCATCTTACTTAAAAAGATTAAAACTAAAAAGGAAACCTGCTCTACGAGAACACCATATTTCAGTGCGACTGCAGTTTGCCAGAAACCATATGAGGTGGACCGATGAGTGGAAAAATGTCATTTTTACCGACGAGAAAAAATTTAATATTGATGGCCCAGATGGCTTCTCTTATTATTTCCACGATTTATGAAAGGAGCATCGCATTTTGTCACGCCGTCATTCATCGTCTGGATCTGTAATGGTATGGGGAGCAATTTCCTTCAAAGGTACTGTTCATCTAGTGGTGCTCAGAGGCAAACAAAATGCCCAAAAATACGTGGATCTTCTCGAAAGAGAAAAAATAAGAATTCGCGAGGTTATGGAGGGTCAACAGTGGGTGTTTCAACATGACAACGCAGCGATACACACTGCGCGTGTAGTAAAAAAATGGTTTGAGGATAACGAAATTGACACTCTGGACTGGCCAGCACTTTCTCCAGACCTTAACATTATAGAAAATGTTTGGGGGGACGTCAATTCGAAGACACAAACTCGCTTACTGATGCAATTTTGGCAGCTTGGAGGAGGATTGATCAAGATTTCTTGCGTTCTTACTACAATTCTATGCCGGAAAGAATTTTCGAGGTTATTAGAAATAATGGAAAAAGTACAAAATATTAGAAATAAAATATAATTGATATTCTTAGAAAAATTGCTTTCTTTGTTTTAATGAGGCTATTCATGTGAACGTCTTTTTCGGGTCACTTTTTTATCTTTCATCTCTTTTCGGCAATACTTTACACATACTGCCCTTATTCCGATATGTACTACTCATACACTGAGCAAGCAAAAAGACAGAGATAACGGTATGAGATATAAATAACAATTAACTGGTAATGATGAAAAAAGTGGGGTGAGGCTATTCAAGTGATCGACACTTGTATGTATATGCAGAATAATAAGTAGATCATATCACACTTCCATATTCAAGAATAAGTCTAATCAGTCCTACGTATAAAGATTTGAATACACAGGGACCTCACCGTCTCATGAAGCTTAAACTAGTTTTTGGTCAAATATAATACCCAACTACGTCATGTGGTTCTGTACTTGTAGAACGGAATGCACCCTACATCTAATTAAAGCCACCAGACAGAATGATCCGAGAAAAAACATGACAAAACATTTATCGATATTTAATATTGTAGAAGACGGTTACGCTCACACCAAGACGTAATAAAAGACAGGGTATCCCTGAGTGATGTGTTCCAAAATATACCAATCGATTCTGATCCTGATCTTTTTATTTTAAAAATGTATATTGTAATTGTAACTAAGTCTATAAAAATTGTTATTTACTTATACAGAAACGTTCTTACACTCTAACAAATTTTGTAAACAGCCCCTTTTACTCCCTTTTTGGAAGGAAATTTAATGCCTTTCATAATGGTAGTAAAATTACACATAAAAGATATGAGGTTGGAATAATAAATGTGTATTGTGTATTTCTTTAAAGTAGGTAAATTTACACATAGCAGATGTAAATTTTTGTAATTTAATACTCCTTTGAATATATTATTTTTACAATACACAGGACAAGGAGGTTATCTCTAATGAATGGGATAAAATACACCAATGTGATGTAAAATCGCACAGCATTTACAAAATTGAATAAAAGGGCTTTAAAATTGTGTATTTTTACACTTTTTACACCAAAAATGTGTACTTTTACCATCGTGATAAATTTTTCTTTTGTTTTAAAATTTTATTTTGTAGCTACATATATAACAACAAAAATTGTTGTTTGCACACAAGGATAGAAATATATAGCTGGAGGAAAGTATGTAAAATAACACGTTACCAAATTGTTCTACAAAGTTGTATTAATAAAAAAAAATACTCTTGAATTAATAATTATTTTGGTAGCGTTAAAATTTAACTTTGCTGAATATCTTATTTAATGCGTTCAATTGTTGCTTCAAATAGAATTTTATTAAATGTACAACGATCCGCAAACAATTAACGCGATAATCTTAAATGCGCATATTTGATATTCGAATATGTTTTTGAGTGTATCAAATCAAATAAAATTAATAATTTTTCTAGTGGTCCTCAAAGTCGAATATTAATTCATTCTATCGAAAATATCGTCTATATGGAAATAAATTTTTAGCTTTTTAAATGTTTCGAGTAGGTTGCTGAATTTCCATATTTACTTATACTCTTATTTAAACAGTAGTTTTAATAAACCTTATTTTAGAACTAAAAGTCGTAGTACTAAGTTCAATTATAATTTATTTTTTTCGGAAGTTTAACGTAGTAAATTATATTCTACGTTTGGTCTCCTTTTAGTTTACTAACGAATTTGCGTAATAAGATTGAACATCAAAAACAATTTTTTCTATATTACTAAACTCAAGCAGCTTTCATTGCAGATAGTATGTACTTGCAGAATGGTCAGTCTAAGAACTTACATTTATACCAGCTTGTTTAATTTTAACCCATTTGGATTAACTTTATGTAAATCTGTCAAAGTTAATGCGAGGTGGTGGCTATTAGTTAACCACAATTTTATTAAATTTGACTGCAAAATTCTTCAGTCTCATATTTGAGATCCTATGCTACATTGTTTAAGCATACTTGTAAATTAGCTTTTATATCTTAAGAAATTGCCTATCTAATTATATCTGCAGATAACTGAAATTTCCCTAAGCGCTTCAAGCGAAATAGTAAACTTAATTGACACATCTCCCACCTTCATAATGTCTGTAAAGAGCCAATCAAGGATTTAAATCCCTTCTGAGTTCAATATTTCGCGACATACTTTAAACTTTAATCAGTTTCTGGAGGAGCACAAAGCTTCCACTAGTCGCGGAAAGGATAATAACAGAACAGAGTGGAATTGTAGCTAATCGCAGTAAAATTAGGTAGGCAAATTAGATGAAAAATTTAGTAAGCTGTTTACAAAATAACGAAACAACGACTCCGCCAACTCCATTTCATCATTCTGGTGTCTTATAAGAGTTGAATAGAATTATCATAAACCTGGAAGTCGAGAACACTTTCTTTTACGACGAAAGGCTCATGCGACTTAAAACTTAAGGGTGTAGGAGCTAGAAAAAGTTTATCACAGTGCTCAAGAATGCAAATTGGACAGCTTCGCCACCGTTAAAGCTAAACCTTCACCTCATAAGATTGCACTGCTTTAAGTTATACTCAGAAAAAATGAATGAAATTTTACTATAATAAATGTTGCAAATTTTGAATTTTAAAAACTGCTTGGATGATTTCAAGATAGGATGTGATTTAAAAAAAATTCATATTTAAAGAATATTCAGACTTAAAAAAGAGGTCAAAATACCGAAAAATGCTGCAAAAACGGTTTTTCGATATTTTGACCCTGTTGCACCAAATCTAAAAATTTGAAATAATTATGGATATAGCTTGACATCCAGAAAATAATAATTTTTTTTTTCGTCGTTTCTATTTTTTTTGTTTTTTTTTTGTTTTTTTTTAATTGAATTTTAAAAACTTCGAACTTGTATAAAAAGTTGAATTTCCCGCCAAAAATTTCGAAAAAAATATCATGTTTTAGCTGACAAAAAAACTCTATAATTTGAGAAAAAAAGAATTTTCTACATCCACAAGAAGCCAAGATATCGACTTCATCCTAATTCAGTGACGCCGACGATGAAACACGGGGGTGGATCCATTATGATTTGGGGGTGTATTATCAGGAATGGTGTCGGTCCCGTATGTTGAATTGAAGGTACGATAAAGAAGGAGGACTACCTGAGAATTTTGCAGAGCAACTTACCTCAGGCAATAAGAAAAAGTGGGATGCCTGAGCAAAAAGTTATATTACAACACGATGGGGACCCCAAACATACAGCCGAAATAGTGAGGGAATGGCTGGGAACCCAATATTTTTCAATGTTGACGTGACCGGCACAAAGCGCAAATATAAGCCCGATTGAAAATTTGTGGGCTTAAATAAAAAGAAAATTAGCAGGATATGCAGAACCAACAAAAGGGCTAAACGAATTATGGGATCGCTTCCAAGACGAATGGAATAAAATGCCTCAACAAATTGTTGATAATCTATACCAATAAATGTCAAACAGACTTAATGAATTAAAGAAAAATAAAGGGTTGTGGATTAATTATTAAAATGTGAGAGTTTCATTTATATATTCAACCGGGTGCAAAACTGATCACATGAGTTACTTGCGTAAAATTTAATTAAACGTAAATTGTATTAAGAATTATTGAGAGTGCTTTTTACTAAGAATTATACTAAACATGAGGAATTCAGGGAATTTTATTTCACTCAAATCAGAGCATTTTTCCGTGTGCAGGAGTCGACAGAAGTCAAAATGTAGACTCATGTGATCAGTTTTGCACTTCACTGTATGTAGTTCTGATGACACTACATCATAACGGCGATTTGGAATTTAGCCATAAAAAATTAAAAAAAACAATTGTTTAATTAAACCGAACAAGAAGAAGAAAACTGAAAAGCGAAAAATAAAATAAACCTTTTTAGTCTTAATAACTAAGCTCCTAAACTACTGTAACTAATTTTGAGTCGGCATCAAACAAACAACAAAACAAAATAACATAAAAATGCAACGCCGAATCTCCAGCGATAAACAATAACATTTCACGATTTGTTTATGTTTATAATAATTGTATTTCCGTATGTTTAAAATATAATAATTTTATTTCCTGAAATATAATTTTTTCAAATTATTTTAAGCATCGATTTTCAAGGTTAGATTTAAGCTCTATAAACTTAAACAGTAAACAGATTTAACCAATGAAAGTATAAAGGTAAAAATTGGTAAAATATATAAGAACCATTTTTTCATCGGTTTAATAGGTTATTACTCTTTATTTACTAAGCCAAAAAATAAGGAAAATATAATGCGGAGTAATATTCATATCTCTTTTTAAATTACCAAAGTTAAGAAGTAATGGCAAATAATTTGATTATTATAATTTGGCATACCTTTAAAAGTATCATGTTATTGAAATGATAATTATATAAGAAATACTTCAATGTTAATAATGTAAAACAGATTTCCCACGGTTTTAAGGCTTAACTTTGGTTCACAATTTATCGTATCTTCAAATTTACTGAAAAATAATAGCATTCGAATTGAGAATTATAAGATACGATAGTGTTAAACAAAAGTCACAGTACAAAGTTGAGAGAACAAAGTATTAAAATGCATGAAGGTACATCAATTGTGTTTGTTATAAAATTCCTATTTGTTATTTTATAAGTAGACATACAGTAGCACATGTTTTATATTAGAACGAAAGTCCCTTAAAGAGTTATTGTTATATAAATAATTGTATAATTTTCTAACAAATATTTGCACTTCAAATGACTCAATCCTTAATTTTTTCACACAACATAAAAAAATGTTTCCATTGTGGCTTGGCGCTGTAAGACATTAAAAAGTTAATTTAAAAAAATAATATGTACACAAAAATTGTTTTGACATCTTCAATTTAAGGATGCATTTTTAATTCCAGGTTTTGTAAAGATTTAAAATTAAGTGAAATAATTGTAAGAAATATAGATTTTAATCATTGAGGCGTCGATCGATTCGTCTAAACCATGCGATAGTTATAAACTAGGTTTTGTTTTTATAAAACTAAAATGGCGGCCTTAAAATGCAAAATGGCGGCCACAAAATGGAAAATGGCGGTAGAAACGAATAAAAAACTGCATACCATATTGAGTGGCATATCACCGAATAGGTCTTTCATGTTCTTTGATGTTTCCTAGACGATTTTACAGAATTATACAGCCTGAAAGTTGTTTAGATAGGATCTCTACATATTTCTTGTAATGAATAAATCTGTTGTTGGAGTTGTAGCAGGAGGTGCAGCAAGTAAATGAATCTGGTGCCTCCGACTGTAATTATTTATCATAATAACAATGATTATTTTAATTTAAGGAAGAAACGATTTCCATTATACATTCTACTATGTTCATAGATCATCTTGTTTCCACCTTTTTATTTTGCTTTTTGCACAGTTGGGTTTTTTGATTTTTTTAATTTACTTTTGTTTTTCTTAAGTACGTGATTTTCTTAAATATCAGATGTTCATTTTTCTGAGTGTAATAAATTTGTACGCTTGAAATATGTAAATCTTGCCCTTTACTCTTTATGGAGTAATTTGAATACAAGGAATTAAATTTTCTGGAAAACTGGCTGTAATTTTACTTTAAAATTTTTTTCGACTGTACCTTTTTCGCAATTCCTTCAAACTTAAAGAAGTTGGGTTCGTTGGAATGTTTTCCCTTTTCCCCGTCGGGGTTGAAAAGTTCCAACAGATGAAATTTATTCCAATTATACACCCCAAGTTGAGAATGGTGAGTTGTTTCAGGACCGATGGGTGCTGGCACTTTTTCTGGGGTGTAAACTTCTTTCGCTCAACGATTTCAGGTGATTCCCACAAAACTGGGAAGATTTTATAAGATCCCAGAGGTATTATAGCGCTCCGCCCAGTCTATTAAATTTTGGAAAATCGAGGAGAAAGCGCTGACTCGAGGTCCTGACGGGGAGGAGGATTGCTGACGTAATGTGAATGAAACCTAAGGCAAAAATATCGTTGTTGTATGAAAGTTTCAAGAAAGAAGTTTATGTAGCAGACATGAAAACCTTTACATGTTTTGCGAAGGTAAAATACATGAATCTCTTTGGGTGGTACTTATACAAGGAGCATGAGGAGTTCAGGAATGGGGAAGGTAAGAGGGAGTAATTTTGAGTTCAAAGAAGCCTGATGTATCCAATAATTCGTTAAAGAGTCCTGAATCTTCTTACGTAAAATAACTTTCACCCTTCGTTACGAAAGCCTTCAGAACTGAGCTCGTATAAATTTTCTCGGATCGAATTTCACCATAAAGCGCCCCGCTGTGCTGGTAAACATTTGCAACAGATACTCAGCGTGCGCCATTTTATTGTGCCATTAAAAGTAATTGAAAAAAACTCTACGGTTGCCCACCGTAATTGCATTTGTTGGCCATAAATGTTTTCTACAGAAACTCCACTCCCGCCCCAATGATCCTGGACGATTGGGATTCGAATGCCACAACTAGCAGCCGCCGTTCCGTCCACTAGTATATAGTATAGACTTAATTCTGCTAGACAGTCAAAACGAGACTATATAAAAGTGAAAGCGGCAATCGCACGAAAACCCAACTCACCTCACCCTCATCAGAAAAGTGTGCTAGGATTTCGACGTTTTCTGGGGCTTTCTGATTTTATTTGCCCCCCTTCCCCCGCGCATACTGGCTATAAAGCTCTTGGTCCTGTGCCAGACATGATAAAATGGGCCTGCGGTCGTTTTTCATTCCCAATTTTCGTTGAAGAGTCCCCTTTTTGCTACCTTTTTTTGCCCTTTCAATCCCAGCCTATTTCAGGATGGAAGTTCTTAAAGGTAAAATGCCTCTTTTTAAGAAATTCGAAAAAAAACTTAACAATTGCTTTATTATGAGTTTTAATTGCCACTTATTGTTGCTTAAGGAACACAATCGCCTTATATTAGTTAATCGATTCCAATTTTGTCTATCTTAAAACACTGTACTATACGTAAAATAGATAGACACATGAAAGTTCAAATGCCATATTGCAATTTACTAAACACTTCAGAGAATTTCCTCTTGGTCAATCTCTGGATAGTAAATTTAATTTACCCGAGGGTACTTTGTATAAATCAACTTAACGAAGTAATGCTGAAATTGCTGACCCGGTAAACATCAATTTAAAAAGGGTAAAGAACGGTTGGCTGAAGCAATTGTTCCGGACAGGAAATGGAGATTGTTTTCAGATAAAATTTATATACCTACACAAATTCCTCAAAACTGTTGGTTGCCTCCGCAATTTTTAGGCTTTAGTTGACATTTTTACATTTAGAATTTTCCTCTAAAAGTTTACAATTGCTGCGATAGGAATGAAAGAACAAAAGCGACAAACGACTGGAAAATAAATAAATTTAAAAAAATCTCTCAAATAAAAATACAATATAGATTGCTGTTAATTTTTAATTAATACAAAAACTACAATATGTTTTTAAAAAACCCGATATATAATATATACTAACACATTTTTCCATGAATAGAAGTTAAATGGATGTTTTTTCAAATAAAAACTTTTTCAGTCCAACTAGTAATGAAAACAATATTTTTTAAATAATAAATACCTTCCAATGTTTTAAAATTGCTCATTAAAGGGGGGAGTGTATTTCGTAAGTTTCGTATTGGTTGAAATTGACTATATATTGATTGTAGCTAAAAACCCATAAAGAATTTCAAAGAAATTTCAAGTCCTTCCTGCCAAAAAATGTAGGCCGAAAACCGGCCTTATTGACCCTCCTTGAAAATATTAAAAATAATCGGTGAAATTATTCTGGATAATTCAATATTTTGATTTGCGCCATTCGAAAGAACGGAAAAAAAGATTAAAAAAAAAAATGGTTCAAAACTTGGCGAAAAATAGGGTTCCTAACCTAAAAGTAATTTAAAAAATTAAAATGGCTCTCTTGACCCCAATTTTTGGAGGTAAAAAATTTGCAAAAATCCATGATTATTGGTAAAATAAATATTTGTAGAAATTTTCAGAATTTTCTTTCAGAAATCTGCGGCCGTACGAATTTATTTTCGAAAAAAATGGGGCGAAATCTATTTTACCGGTAATTGTAGCCCTAGAGGGCTAAAACTTGACATGGAGCCATCTTTTGACACAACCTATCGAAAGCGCCACCCGTCGTAGCGATTCCGCTGAGGGCAGATTAAACCACCTTATCCCGCTATAGTCTTTAATGTATTTTACAGTCACATTATGTATCAATTGCAACTGATTTGTAATTTTATGAAGTAATCCCGAAATTTGACCTAAACCCATATTAAATACCCCTGATATCTATATAAAAAACCAAAACTTGAAGGTGAATTACAATGTTATTAAAAAATCTGGAAAGTTTTTTCGTTTTTCCACAAAATTTGAATTTAATACCTAGCCAGTTTTTTTGCAAATGTCTTCAATTCTTTCACCTAAACAAATTTAGAGATACGAAAAATTCAAATTCTATTGTTAGTTACAGAAAAGAATTACTGAGCTCAATGGTGCTACACACTAGAAAGAAAAAGAATCAGAACAGAGCTAATTTGTTTTTATTAAAAAAAGAAAACTAGGAAGAAATATACAAGTGTATTAAATAAGTGTTACAGAATAAATAAAGTATGTTTTCTGAATTTGTATATAAAAATAATAAGGTAGAGATTTATCAAAACAATTTAGACGAGAAAATTTTGAATTTACCTTAAAATCTTAAAAGAGTTTGCTTTTTATATGAAAACCAATGAAATCAATCTTACAAATCTTATCGAATGAAGGTAATGAGTTATTAATTTAATTCGAACTTAGTGTAAATTCCACTAATTTTAATCTAGGGCTTTATTATTCTTATAAATTCCGTTTCTATAAAATCGACACCAAATTTTTATGAATTTATATGTATACAATTTTCAATGAAATTTGTTCCAATACTTGGAATTGTAAAATATATTACCCCTATGTATTAATAGAGACCACGTTTGAAATTACGAAATATCTTCTGTAAGCTACACGTTTACAAAGAAAACCTACTAAGATAATTTTGTAACATCTTGTTTGAATTACATGTATATTTTAGTAATAATTATTGTATTTTAGTACATTTTTCTCTTAATGTTGAATACAGAAAATTTGATTTCTGGAACATGCCCCAAAAAAACAGGTCTATTAAATATTGCAAATTTCATGTCTTTAGTTCTTAAGATTGATTTTATATCACAGTTTATTTATTTTTTATTTGATGTATTCAAAAGTTAAACCGTACATAAAATAAGTAAAATATATAATAATACCTTTATTAGTATTCAAAGTGCCGTATATTTGGACAATATTATTCCCCACAGACTCATCCATAAAATCAAGGTAGACGACATTTCATTAAATTTTAGATCTCATAACAGCAGCTCAGTTTATATTGTTGTTTGAACATTTTCGTTAAAACGTTTTACTAAAATCACAAAATTGCCAGACTTTAATGGCTCCTTGGACGGTCTCATTATATCTTCGTCCATAATCCGCCCCATACAGCGCCATAGAAAGTCAAGAGAATCCAATAACTCACACGTCTCCTGGCACCGTATCCCTCTCGTCTCTCAGCCGTAGAAGTTTCGTGCAAAAACCCCATCATTAAGGGATCTCTTTAATCAGCACACTCACCCGTGTCCTGACGAATTGCTCTTAAAAATTAATTTAATCCTTTCACCAGAAGAAATCGATTCTGACCTTCTGCTCCATCTCATGATAATAAATGCGAGCACCTGACGCCCCGCGGGGCTGCGGGACCTCCTTTTATCGAGCCAAAGCCAACAAAAAAGGATTCTTCTTGTCAGCAGCTTCATCCCCTCAGCAATCGGGTTTTAGGATGCTCCCAAATAGACCGAACAGGGTCATTGCCGAACCTGAACATAAGACACGGACTCATCTAGTGAAAGTGGAAATCGCGTCACACTATTGCTGGAAGCTGCTGGCGAGGCTGGAGCATTAGCGGCGGACGTCAGCTAGACGTCGCACATAGGGGTATTTGTGCTAAAAAGCTGGCCAAAATTATTTGTTTAATTTTTAGTTACTTAAAGTGAGTTGGTAATATATCTTATATGTATTAGATGTATTTACGCTAATATCCAGAAACTGGCATTTCTGTCTAGCTATTCTTTGCGACATACTCCGTGTGGTAAAGTAAATTAAAAAATTGGAATAAAAAATGATTTGCCTAACAAGGAAACGTTCTCAGGTGTGTCTCACCGATTTCGATGAAATTGAAATATGTTGTAGAGCATCGAAAAATAAGAGACACGTATTTTTTTTTATCTGCGGATACGCAAGTTTAGGGGGTGAAAACCACCCCTAAAGTTTACTCCCAAAAATAGTTTTTCTTAAATATCTCAAGTTCTAATGAATTTTTTCGAATGAAACAAAATGGAAATGATGTCTCGTAAATATACTAACCTTTTGTAAGTAATCCGGTTCCCGGGGGTTGCAACCCTTATTTTTTATTTTAGAATAAATTATATTTTTGTGTCACAAAAATAACAGTTTCAGTTAAAAATCATTGACAAATATTTTTTTACATACGATTTTGAAAAACAAAATTGACCTGTTTTTGGGTTTTCCTGAAAAAAGCTCCTCAAGGGGGTAAACTACCCCTAGCACTAACACATGATGTATATTCTTTCAGACATCAGTTTTTTTCGTGAAAACCAGTATTAAGGGGTTTTTGGAGTCGCTGATTATGAATCTGATATCAGATTTAAAAAATTCAAAATGGCGGGTCCAACATGGCGGACGAAATTTTATAAAAAGAACTATAAATAAAAGTTTTTGAGGTCGCTGATTACGAATCTGATGTTAAATTTAAAAAATTCAAAATGGCGTAAACGTTTAGAGCTTTGCTTAATAAAGCCATAAAGTTCTCTTATAGTGATCTCCTTTAGCGTTCCTTTGATTTTTGCAAAGAAAATTAGTCAATATGGCATTTTTCTATATTTACCTGCTAGCGCCATATATGAAACAAATAAGCTCTAAAATAAATGGCGGATGTTTGCGGAAAATATTTCAATTCCAATAGATAGTTTATGAATCAGACCGTATTATGTAGTATACATTTTTGGTGTACAATGCCGTACAATGTGACAAAAACATAAAGGAATATGGCGGAAAATTGTAAAATGCTATTATATAACACGTTTATTTCAATTATCAAAACAAAATTCAAATAGTGACTTTTGAAAGTTGTTATAGATTCAAAATATAGTACTCACCCTCATCTTCCAACTCCATAACAAAAAGTTTTTTTTCACCTTTCTTAAAGTACCCACAAAGCGTAAATTAGTAATCGGTTTTGGGACGCGTCGATCACGAAGACGTGTGGCTTCAGCGAAGACTAAATTCCGACTGGTGTAACGGTAAACTGTGAGGTGCGGGGCATAAAATTGTGCTACCACATAATGTCTTAAGTGTTCAACTATTATAAAATTCTGTTTAATTCATTCTAATCGAATTCTCGAAATTCGACTTTTGGCCAGGTTTTTAGTACAAATACCCCTATGTGCGTCGCGTCGATCAATCTCAGCGCAGGCAGCTGCTGACAGACAGCATCCATTTCAAGGAATTTTAGCATGCGTGTTCACTGTTCAGCTTCTAGCCTGCTGGTAGGGCTCTGTGTCGCCGATCGAAGTTGACAGTCATGTAATTTCTTCAGTGTTATTTTTTTACGGGTGGTGTTATTGCTCTCGAAAAACACCCACCCACGAAAGCAGCTAAGCAAGCAACACGCCATTTCTACGAAAATATCTTCTACAGATTCTCTTAAAGCCCCTTGCGAATTGCTTTTTGGGGGAAATTTAAACGATACCCCACTTATCTCATTCAACATAATACGTCTTTATTTCTTTTCAGATTGTAGGTAAAAAGTCACCTAATGGAAATATCACAGTGGTATTATATATTAAAAATGTTTCCATCTAGATCTAGGTGAATACTGAGAAATTGTACTTTTCAGGTATTTTCATACAAACATTTTCTACTTCAAAGGAATTCAATGAAAATTTCCAAGCTGATTTCGAATCCAGTCTAATGAAAAAATTATTCCGACTCATTTGATCTGATGTTAGCTGACATGCGACCATAATAACCAACGAGATTCTTCTTCAGTGCATGCTTACGCGCATATATGTACATCAAACAAATCAGTCTTCTTATTCAAGTTTAACCTAATCCGATTAATAGGTTGAAAAAAGCTGCGTTCGACTTTAAGGGATTAGTCTACTTTAGATGCTCCAACAAAAAGACTATTTTTACGAATTTTTTTTGCTGTTGATAGCTGTTAATATGAAAGTTCTTGAGTCAATAAATACACTTTTTTTTATTTTATTCATTTTACTCAATATTATGCAAAAATGGCAGACAAAAGTAACTCTTCAAAAAGTAGCCAAGTGAAATGAAATATACAGAGTGATCCAAAAGTATGGAAACGGCTAAATAACTTTCGAGAAAGGTTGTGGTCAAGGTCACATTTGGACACAAAACTTCCACTCTTTCCAAATCAGCAGTAACAATGCAGGTTCCCTTTTAAAGAGCCATCTTGACCTTGATATGACCTTGTCATGGGTAAGACCATAGTCGGACGTAAAATTTTCCGCTCTTTCCATTTCCGTGGTCAAAAATATGGGTTCCAATTTAAAAAAGTTAACTTGACCTTGAAATGACGTTCAAGGCCATGGTCAAGGTCAAATCTACGGCCACCATTGAATAGCCAGGGAAAATTCCTAAAACTTTTATCTAAAACTTTTTTCTCCAAAATGCATTTCTCGATTAGCCGTTTCCATACTTTTGGATCACCCTGTATAGAGAAATTAATTACTTTTGATATGATCATAGTTCGGAACGAGCCCATACATGTTAGGAATATGTGGTTAAAATTTCAAGAGCAATGGCTGAGTAGTTTACGAAAATTGGACAACGTAAGGCCAAAAAAACATTGTTTCTAGAAAAAAGCGTTTAGTTTTCAGGTAAGCGGCTTAGCTGCGGCTGGCCAGAGTTATAGAGCGCGCTTAGGTACTCATGTTTAAGGTATCGAAAACTATAGTTCGAATGTTCGAATCATTCTAGAATTTTCAGAGAACATTTTTGAAAACACTTACTTTCGAAAGATGCAAAAAAAATTGATTTGTTGAAGTTGGTAAAGTAGACTAATCCTTTAAGGGAATCTAATTCTATATTACCAATCAATAAAACTGGTCATATATCATTTCTATAGGATTTTTTCGTAGATTACGAATTTGCAAACAAAAATATCCTATTACGTCACATTTTTGAAAAAATAGGTTTGAAAAGTACAAAATACGGTATTATGTCAACTTTCAACGTAGAGCCTTCACGTCTTTAGTTTAAAGAACTATTCTTAACACTTAACTGCCCATTGGCAGTGCCGGATTAGCCATGTAGCAGGAGGCAGCAAATGCTACGGGCCCCGCGCTTTGGGGGGCCGCGCGCCTTCGGCCAAAAAAACTACAAATCAAAAAAATGTAAGCCACCCACTAAGTCACACACATAGTAGGAATTCTCAGTGAGCGCTGGCAAAACCCCCGGTTTTATACACATATAACTATAAACAACAGGGCCGTAACCAGCGGGGGGAGGGTCAGGGGGTTAGAACCGAACAGAGGGAGGAACCCCTCCCCCCCGAAAAAAAATTCTGGCTACGGTCCTGATAAACACTATGTTCTAGCTGCTGTGAACCCCTTGCCGCACACATATCCCCGTGTTCATCAAATGTTCAGAACCGGGGGTGAACTAAAATCTGAGAGAACTCTAAAAGAGCCAAGAACACGACTGGGGTTCTATGGGGTTGGCTCACGATATGCTGAATGCTGAGTTCTCTCTCTGGGGTCCTTATATAGCGACCCCAAGCGAAAATGTTCGTACAAAATTTTTTGTTTGGCATGCAAGTTCTTTATATGTATACTTTCTTTGCCCACACTGCTTAATAGAGTGAATAGAATACGATTGCAGTTCACTAGGTCTAATAACAAAAGTAGAAGAAAGATAGATTGTGGGGAAATGTGAGTGCAGAGAGAATATGTATATGAACTCTGCACTCACATTTCCCCACACGCTATTAAGCAGTTTTTACTTTCTTCTGCTTTTGCTATTTGAGCTGTTAAGTGTAGAATATCTACAACAGGCGATACTAGTAGTTTTTTAATGATAAACAATAAGAAAATAATAAATTGGATACTTAATACTCCGGAATAATCATTGTACTAATTTTAATTAAAATCCGTTGAAATAGAGACATTCGGTTGCCATATTGGATCCGCCATCTTGGAGTTACAAATTTTGATAATATTCGAAACTTTTAGCCTCAGAATAATCATTGTACCAATTGTCATTAAAATCCGTTGAGATCGAGACATTCTGATCGTCATTTTGGATCCGCCATGTTGGATTTGGAAATTTAGATAATATTCAAAATTAGTGGCCTCAGAATAATCATTGTACCAATTTTCATTAAAATCCGTTGAAATCGATAAATTTTGGTCGCCATATTGGGTCCGCCATCTTGGATTTGTAAAGTTTGATAACATTCAAAATCAGTGACCTGAAGATAATCATTGTGATAATTTTCATTAAAATCCGTTGAAATCGAGAAATATTGGTCGCCATATTGGGTCCGCCATCTTGAATTTGTAAATTTTGATAACATTCAAAATCAGTGACCTCAAGATAATCAATGTATACCATTTTTCGTTAGAAACCGTTGAAATTGAGAAATATTTGTCGCCATTTTAGATCCGCCATCTTGGATTTCTAAATTTTGATAATATTCAAAATCAGTGACCTCAAAACAATCGCTGTACTAATTTTCATTAAAATCCGTTGAAATCGAGAAATCATGGTCGCCATATTGGATCCGCCATCTTGAATTTCTAAATTTGGAGAGCGGATTTGAAATCAGCGCACCGTAAAACCCCTATGTTCCAATTTTCATGAAAATTGCTTCAAATTTAAAATTTTTAGCCGCCATCTTGGATCCGCCATTTTGAAAACCTGTGTATTATCCGAAAAAAAATTAGCCTATATGTTAAGTTGGAATATGTACTACCTTCGGACAAAAAATGAAAAATATCGATGTAAGCGTTTAGGCGTGATTGAGCAACAAACAAACAAACAAACGAACTTTCATTTTTATATATAAAGGGATGGTTATCAAACTTCTTTTACAGTATTAAACAGTTCTTAAAGATTACGAAAAATTTTTTTATTTTTATTTTCTATTAATTGTACATTTAATAGAGGGCGCTCAAATTTTCTTCTCAAAAAAACACTGCTGCATGGCGGACAGTTAATCTCTGGAACGGTAAGTCTGAAGCATAAAATTCAAAAAGAGTTACAAAAAGGAAGTGCTCTTACGTGATAGTTTACCAGAAAAATTGAAAAATCATTAAAAAAAAAAAAAATAGCGGACATTTGAAAATTGTTTTCAAAAATCGCCTTTTTTGTCGACCTTTTTTCAGACTCAAAAATTTTATATATTTTTTTTGTGGTCAAATTGTGATAAACTACCACACAGGATATAAAAACGAACAAAATGCTTCAAAGTTTATTAAAATCGGCACAGTAGATCCTAAACTCGAGAAAAACGCGTGTAAAGCTGCGTGAACACATGCGGCGAGTCGAGAGCGCGCTTCAATTGAGTCGTTATATCTCGGCATTGGCTTCGAATTTCGATTTAATATTTTAGACAGTTATTATTGAAGGTATAAAATAAAGAATCTAAATATGTAAAAAAAAAAAAAAAAAAAAAAATTCATTTTTTGAAAATTCTAGACGGTAATATGAAGTACCTTAAGGAACACAATGGGACAAGAACGTTTGAATGACCTCACTACAGTGGTGGAAATAGCTATAATTCCACTGAATAAAAGTTATGCCAAAGGTTTGTATTTTGAGAGAGAAAAATGAAAACTGCACTCCTCGGTTTTGTGCGCATGCTCAATCAATTTGGTCAGAATTTGTGTCAAATTGGTTAGTGTTAACGGTTTCTGGGTGAGTTTTAATCATTTTCGTTGTGATTGCGCGTGGAAATTACTATAATTCCAGAAGTGTTGAAGTGCCGCTGGCGGATTAAAACAAGGAGTTATTGATTCATTAAGATATAAAAAATAATTTTGGAGGTAATTTAAATATTTTAGCACAAAAAAAAAAAAAAGGAGTACTATATTTTATCCAGGAAAATTATTAACTAAAGAAGAGCAGACGAAAGTGGTTGCGTTCAAAACAGCAAGTTTTTCACTGCGAAGAATTGCTCAGATGTTGGGAAATGGAAGAACTCACACAGCTGTACGAAATTTCCTGTGTTTATGCGAAAATTATGGTAAAACTAACAAAAAAGGACCTCCGCCAAAACTTACCAACATGGACCGGGGTTCTATAATTGGGTTAAAAGGAAGAAAACATTTAAGTTCTTTTCAAATTGTGAATGACCTTAAGTTGCCCGTGACTTCTAGATGTGTTCGGCAGATTTTGCATACCAGTGGGACGTTAGAATGGAGAAAAAGAATATCAAAACCGGCAATGAACAAACAGCATAAGGAAGCCAGACTTCGATTTGCAAAAAATCATATGTCTTGGACCAGTGAATGGAGGAAAGTGATTTTTAGCGACGAAAAGAAGTTCAATTTAGACGGTCCAGATGGCTGTCAATTTTACTGACACGACCTTAGAAAAGATACAGAGGTCGCTATGAGTCGCAATATTTGGAGGTGGTACGGTAATGGTTTGGGCTGCTTTTTGCAGCCAAGCGAAGACACCCATTTTTTGGATATCTACCAGAATGAGATCCAGCGATTATATTCAACTACTGGATAGTATCCTAATTGACTTCGGCGATGATAATCTCAGCAATGAGTGGATCTTTCAGCAAGACAATGCTGCTATCCACTCATCTCGCGAAACGTAATCGTGGTTTCAGACCAGGAACATACCTGTTTTGGATTGACCGTCGCGTAGTGCTGATCTGAACCCAATTGAAAATCTATGGGCAATATTGATTCGGCAGGTTTACTCAAATGGAAGGCAATTTACAACGATTCAGGAGTTGAAAGCGGCCATAAAACATGCTTGGGCGCAATTTTCTCAATCGCAGCTACAAAAGTTGGTAGACAGCATGCCAACGAGAATTTTCGAAGTAATTCAGGCTAATGGAGGCAGTACACGTTATAAAAAAAAAAAGTTGTATTGTATTTCTTAAAATATGAATAGTGGATTTATAGATATTTCCATGCTAAAAATTGTTTTTTTTAATATTACTTAAAATTTTGCTTTCAACTAATGATATTTTTGTTTTTTACGTTAGATTTTAGAAATGATACAATAAACGGAAATAAAATGGCTCACTTCGAATTATAAATTAGCAGTCAGTTGCTTTCAATAGAAAAAAAGCTCAGTGGAATTATAGCTATTTCCACCACTGTATAATGAGTATAGAAAATGACCTTAGAAATATTGATTTGACGAGTGTTATTTCTAAATTCGCTTGCGTTAAATCACGAAAAGCCTTTTTCTAAATGTTTTGGTTTATTTGAATCATAAATTTTAATAGGTAATACAACTCAAGGGCCCCGCCCGTCACATTTGCTACGGGCCCCGCGCTGGCTTGATCCGGCACTGCCCATTGGGTTACTAATAATCCTTTAGATCCTGTTGCAGATTGAAGCTATTATTAGCTTATTAATCAAAACAATTATTGATTTATTTATAATTTTATTTAGCAGACAGTAGTAGCTTTCATAAAACGATACTAAAAGATTTTTGTCTAGGAAGGATCATATATTCATTATAACTTGAAATATTCGAAACACACAAACGTTGTATTTTCTCTAAATTGTTATTTTTTAAGGAAAATTATTATTGTATACATTTTTATAAGTTATTATTGTTCAATGATAAGAATTCTTTTATTCTCATTCACTAGCCCCCTGAAGTATAAATATAAAAATAAATATTTGAAGTAAAATATCGTCTAACTGTTAAAAGTTCTCATATAAAATTTCAAAAGAAAATTTTGATAAATGCGAAAATTATAATAGAATTCATAGTTTATTTTCTCTTTCTGAAAATTCTGTCTGTTAAACACCGGCCAGTTAAGTGTTAGAAAGTTTTTAATAAAAAATTCCTTTTCGTTGTGGTTTTAACTCACCATTTTAAATGAATATTATAAATAAGAACGTTATAAAAACAAAGTCTTATAGTCTGAAGTAGCTTATATTAAGAAAGTAGAGTCAATGATTTCGGAAATACCTACGTACCAATTTTTATAAAAATATTTATAAGTCGAAAAGTTGCTATATTGTATTAAGCATTTCGAAGTTTCGTAGTTATATAGGATATCGAAATCCCAATGTAGAGAATTGACATAGAAACAACTTGAAATTAGCAATTTCCTGAAAATAGTATGCTGCAAATGTGATTTATATGATTCGACATTCGGAATACATTATAACAAAAATAGCCTCTGTTAGATTTCCTTCCGAAAACCTTATTAGTAATTTAACTGGACTGGACTGGACAGCAGGGTTAGATCCCTAGTTCCGGGATGTGGAATGTTGTTCGCACGCTAGATCCCATAAATTTCCAAATATGACAAGCAAAATGTAATTTGATTGGGGCCTTGTCGAGCTCGTTGGGGACCGGGGACATCTGCTGTTCCGAGAATTCGGCTCAGCTTATGTTGGGGAATTTCGTAATTACCTCTGTGGTCATGGTATGGCAAATTAGCATGGCTAATCCGTGTTCCGAGGGCAATTTTTCTGCAGTGCTATTTCACAAATTCGGTGACATGCTTTTCGGTGCAATTTGCCACCTTAATAGCACGTAATCTAGTTTCATTTCGTGCAGGTTCCATTCAATTACTGGACAATAGTTGCAATTAGCCACTGTCATTTAGTTTCACTGATTTGTAAACACGACAAATCGCTGGGGATTTTGTATAATTTCTGGGAAAGCAATGCTTTTATACGAGAGAGGATATTTTTGCATAGATTTATATTTGTGGCTAAGTTACATTTTTTTTCGTGTGCTGCAAATGACCAACAGGACAAAAGATCTCTTTATCGACCTACAGCCAGAGCGGCTAACTATCCGTTGCTATTCAAAAATTGTCCTCAGACCAGATTCCGGCTATCATTGATTTTTTCCTGCTTTCCATTAATCTTGCTTTGCTGAGAGCGGTTTCATTGTTACCATCTTTTTTATAAAGTTCTGACTGCCAGCCATAAACCATTAGCTCCCCTGCTTTAGCAATGGCTAACGTCTTTCAGTGGCGTTTTCCACAGCAATCCCTGGACAGCATTTATTTCCTCCTGTTAATGTTGCAGGATGATAACTTATTCATGGACCTGACTCGGACAAACTTTTGTTGCCATACTCCGAGCTATGGTGCATCTCAGTATAGCGATGAGAAAAAGGGCTAAGGGTTTATGCATATAACTATAAGGAGCAAACAACCCTTTTGTGTTCCTGTTAATTGGAAATTGTAATAGTAAATATTTTAATTATTCAAAAGATAATAAATAACATGACTGGTTTATAATTTTGTAAAATTTTATTGTCAATTCATTGCCGCTCTCATTAGAATAGCGAATATTATTTATTGCATATTAATAGAAAATTAAATGACGTTTTAACATACATTTTTTATTATTGAAATACCGCAGCATTATTCTAGTCCCATTATAATAATAAAGATATTGATATTGATTTTTTTTAAAGGAAATTTTGGTTTCTCAATAAGCGAGATAGGATTGATTTATATATAAGTAAAGAGCACATCATTAATAATACCCCTTAAGTATTCTATAGCGAAAATAAAGATAAAGTTTCCAAGAGTTCGACAAGTATGAGAAACTTCAAGGAGAATAAGGGTAAAAAGAGCAAATAATTAATCTGAAGTTTCGTAATTAATAATAGTTTTTACGATATCACGGGAAGGAATGCTTCGCCATAATTAATTTAAAGTAATCAATACATATTCGGGGCCTCAATAGCTTGGTTGGTAACGCGATGCGTTAATTGCGAGCCCTCTAGCGCTGTAGAAGTTGTGGGTTCAATTTCTAACAGAAATCCTAATCAAAAAAAGTGGTATCACAATCGGCCTATACTAAGTGTGTCTTCGAACAGCCACATCAATCTACATCTATACCAATGAATACATATTTATCATATTTCCGAAATTTTATTACTTGATGATTGGCAGTTTGAATTTGAGTTATTTAAATTAAATTAGTAATTTAAAATCGAATGTTTAACTTATCTATTTTTTCACATGTTCTTTCACTATGTTCTCCCATTACTTCTAAAGAATTAAGTCCACAGATATGAGAATCAATACACTACAATGTCAAAATGTCAGAAAAAATAAGGTTTAAGTTAGGGTAAATTATTATTATTAATAAAGCTGAGACGTGTCAATTTAACAGGTTGGTCGTACTAGTGTTCATAATCGGCCTCGTTGTCTGAACTAATTCCACCATATATGTATAATATAGTGGCTTAAATAACTAGATATGTGATTTAAATAACAAGACAGTTTTATAATTTGTAAATAGATTTCTGTAGTTATGCTTACCAGCAATCTTGTTAGATGAAAATCATTACATAAAAAAATAATTGAATGAACCACGAAATTAGTTTTTGCACCATATACAGGGTGGGCCATTTAAGATTTGAATTGGCTATAAAAACAAAACAAATGAATATTTTTTCAAAGTTATGAGCTTATTAGAAAGATTGAACCTTTCCATTTAGGATTGGAAGACAACATCATTCAGATGACTGCCACGGCTAGCCTTACAATACCCCATTCGATCAGTTCAATTTCTTAGTACATTTTCGATTGTTTGGGCCTCAATTTGGTCAATGGCAACTTCGATTTCACATTTCAAGTCGTCAATCGTCTCTGGATGGTTAGCGTAACACTTGTCCTTAACGGCTCCCCACAAAAAAAAAAGTCTAACGGAGTCAAATCGCAGCTTCGAGGTGGCCAATTGACATCAGCATTTCAGCTGATTATGAGATTTCCGAAAACAGTGCGCAAAAGATCGATTGTTACGTTGGCTGTGTGGCACGTTGCGCCGTCCCGTTGAAACAAAATGTCGTCTATGTCATACTCTTCAATTTTGGGAAACAAAAAATCGCTTAGCATGGCGCGTTTTTGGCACATCCTTTTTGTCAAATTTTTACCGTAAATTTCTTAGAGTTTGAGTAGAAGACTCACCACTTTGGAAAT
Source organism: Dysmachus trigonus (assembly GCA_949715965.1). Taxonomy (NCBI): domain Eukaryota; kingdom Metazoa; phylum Arthropoda; class Insecta; order Diptera; family Asilidae; genus Dysmachus; species Dysmachus trigonus. The sequence continues at coordinate 64,055,551 of OX454322.1, read as the reverse complement.
AAGTTTTTAATATTTCCCAACATTGTTCAAGCGAAAAGCTTTTCATAAATGTCAAACATAAAACTAACTTTCTGTCACATCGGAAATGTCATCAAACCTTCCAACCTCAAGATAACCTATAGTTCCAATTCCAAACGATGGATGGCCCACCCTGTATTTTTTTGGATGCAGGTCGAATATATAGAAGATCGTCCACATCAGAAAGTAAAATTTTACAATCAAATGCATAAGAAAAAACAGAAAAATCATGGTATATCTATTTCTAAATGTTTTAGAAACATGAACATAAACTTTAATATGTTATGTAATTTAAAAAAGAATGTTTCCATGTTGTTGATCTATTTATGTTAGGGGTAAAAGTCAAATCCGTAAATATTTTTTACATGTTGCAATCTACAATTCCGATGACCTTGAAATTCATCTTAAAGTTTAATTAAGGCTTAAGTTTATTTGATATTTAATTTAATTTAATGATAATCTATACATTTTTTGTTTTGATACTAGATAAGGGACAGAAAATTTATATTCAGATAAATCGAATTATATATTATATATGAAATAGGAATCATTTGAAATCTCTCAAACAATACGTTTCTAAAAGTTATATTTTATGTGAAAGTTTTAAATAAAAATGGTACCCTTTGGAAACCTTAATCTTTACCAAAGGTTCAATTTTAAGAATTATTTCAAGCTAAAGTTAGCTAACATAAAGCTTGAACATTTTAATTTATATTATATATCTCAAGGGAAATTTGTAACAAATTGAATGTTAGTTCGATTATTTTCCGTACACTTTTAGAGATTTACATTAATTTTTTGAATCAGTTATTATATGTACTATGTATGAAAATAGAATACTATGTTTTCATGCGGGGTGGAATCTGGGTTGAACTTGAGTTAGTACTATGAAAAAAAACTAAATAAATAGCAATTTTTCTCTATTTGTTATAATACAAGGAACAGAACATTATTTTTTTTTTTTTTTTTTTTTTTTTTTTTGATTTTAATACAATTCCAAATTCCATCCAAACTCAATTCCAACTCAATTCAATGCATCAAAACATGATATAAGTCTCAAACTCATCACGAAGGATCTTTAAATTGACTGAATTTGAAAAATCAATTTTTTTAAAGACAACTTTGTCGGAATTCACAAACTGGCATATATATGTATGTACTATACAAAATTAGTTTTTATTATTCATGAACAACTTTGTTCCGTACTTCCTTTGGATTTAATCTGTTGCCAGAAAAGGTATTGGGTTCAAAACATAAAATCCATATTAAATCTAGACACATATGAAATACATACACGGATCCACCCAACATGAAATTCAAGGTCGAACTCAACTTGAAAGGTATCGTATCATATATGGTATCTCCTGCCCCTTATATACAATTTCCCCCGAAAATCCGATTTGCGTTTTCATAATTAATTTCTAAAAAGCCGATTAAATCGACCACTGCCATTGCATAATATGATCCGACATGTGATAGACCCTTTGCACGCAGCTCGAGGAATTATCTCGGCCTTGTCATATTTCTCGAAAAGTATAACAAATGAGGTCCACACCGCATCCCGACTCTTCCGCCTTCTGGGCTTTGTCCTTAATTTCTTTTTAACAGGACAGAGGGCACCACTGAGAGTGTGTAGTCCTGATTTATTCAGCCAGGTTATAATATTTCAGCAAGCGCGTTTTATTACATATTTATGCCCGCATGGCAAAATGGTGCTCTTGTAAACGTTGGTGTTGGATACATCCATTGTGGAGTAACCTAATGAGCAACATACCTCGGACCTTCGCGCCATGGTAATCAAATGTTTATAATGAAATGGCTCAAAATTGCCGCTTACTTCTTTAGTATGCATTTGAAAGGATAAAGGACGTAAACGTACGTACCACTGTAGGGATAAAAGCAAGCTTATCCCTGAGGTTGGCCGCGAGACATAATGACTCAGAAGGACTGAAGGAGAGGTATCTAAATCTACATAAAGTGTAAGTACATTCTGCTCGAAGTGCTCTCTTGTGTTTTCATATAATCACACACGTGTGCGACGCCACATGTGGAACAAAGGGCGGAATGTGGCCCGGAGAGATAAAGGCTGTGTTGACGACAACAGAAGTATTCCACTTAATGGAATGTCCTGTAATTATGTCTGAGTGTAATCGCAGTGATTTCATGTCCCAGGTAAGCTTATGGTGAGAAAAGCCCTTTCGGCTTCCGAAAGGTTCTTTTGTAAGGTATTGTGGCAGCGAGGAGTTGCCGCATGGCACGGAGTCTACAAGGCTCATTGTTGGGAATATTTTTCTTCTCGTTCCCCGGTAACCCCGGTTCAGGTACCGTCTCGTGTAGGGTTGCCAAACATACACTTAGAAGAGTATCATTATACTTTGAAGACATGTGACGCACCACAACTTCTTCGCTATAATCTCATTTTTATACCATTTAGATCTCTACATAATAAATACTCTTTTTACAGGTTTTTATTTAACTTGAGTCGTTCGCATGTATGTCTTCCTGGTTCAATATTTATATTCGAATTTTAACTCACTTCCTGTTATCCCATGTTGATGAAATTTGACAGAATTACGTAAGTTTCATGACAATCTGTATATATAAGTAAGGTATTTTATTTATTCAAGATTCATCAAAATACACTGATTATTACATATTTAAGCAGACATTAACAAAGCTGACCTTCAATGAGGTTAAAGTCAATATTGTGATAGTGCAAATTAAACATACGGGATTATTGACTAAGTCGGCTCATTCAAACCATAATTGGTGTTGTGATAAGGAACAAAAGGGAAATCATGATTCCTCAAAGGACGAGAAGGGACTGATATTTTAAGAATATTTCCAATCTTCGGCGAATTAATCGTATTTGTAAATACAAAGGCAGTTATGTATATGTTTAATCTTTCCTCCAGGGACTGAAGTGAAAAAAGCCTAAGCCTATCATTACAAAGCGGTAGTGAATTAGGGTTAGCCCAGCGGAGACCATAGAGAGTAACATGCGAAAATCTCGCATGAAAAGGCTACTAAACAGCGCAGACGTACTCAAGTGCTGGGCGAACAATTGAACAAAAAAGAATATTAGTAATATGCGGATTGTCAAATTCCTTCCACCAAAATTTTAACAAACCCCAAGGTAGCATTAGCTTTGGCTACGATAGCGTCATTGTGGTGAGTACAAAACAACTCCCAAATCCCTGGACTTGTCAACTCATGTAAGAGGATAACCGTCCAAGAAGGAAGTAAAGTTCAGAAGAACCCTCCTACAAGAAAAAGACATACATGTATACTTACTAATATTGAGATAGAGGATCTGTAATGCAATATAGTATATCTTAATATCATTCTAATATCAATCAAATATGAGGGCCTACCCAAGACGGCGGTATACCTTTTGTATTCACAATCTCCTGGACATGGATATCAAATGAAAGGGTTTGACGAGTAGAATACGATAAACTATGAAATAAATCGAAAATAGAAAGGTTTAAAATATAAAAAAAATAAAATATTTTTAAATCAATTTATATATACATATACGTATAATTTAACTTTCAAAAGCCGTAAGGAAAATTATTTTTGGTAGCCATTCATCAAAAATGGCGGCAAAAAAACGTGACACATTCGTTTTTTCACCAAAATTGTGGAAAAAACAACTTTTTTAGACCCACTCAGGTCTCAAAACCGCTTGAATGAATGATTCTGGGATGAGCTTCGTAAGTATGTAGCTTTGGTATTTTTGGAAACAAAATGGCGCCTTTATTCACTTGACAAAGGTGGTTCTTCATGAGAATAGCTAAAAAAAAAGTACCTTTTCGTCAAGCTATTATAAATTTATACACATATACAAATTATACATACATATATTATATAAAAGCTTAATTTAAAAATTTCTGTTTTTTATTTAACTTTTTTATTTCTCTACGTTGTGCCGACGCTACTTTTATATAGAGTCGGAAAAAATTTAGCAGGCTCGAAAATTGCAGGAGTAATTAGTAACCTATCTTTAAAAAGAAATTAAAAAATTAAATTAAATGAATCGCTCTAAAATTAAAATTAAAAAAAAACTATTCAATTCGATTTTGTTATAATTTTATCATAAAAAAAAATCAAAGTTATTCGTTTTTTGGCTCTCTACTGTCGAGATTGGTATTATGCCTTTATGAAATTTAAATGTGTTAAGTTACCTTTTTCAGAAAACTGTCTTGTATTTAATTTATATATAATTGTTTATAGAATACCGCACAATCCCTACTTCAAATAACTGATTTTGAAACTGGCCGACTAATATGTAAAAAACATATATTTCTTAAGAGGTTAGGGATAGTCACCGGCATGAAAAAATGGGCTTTTTAAATAATTTTTTTTTTTTTTTTGCAGTAGTTGAATTCATTTTATATAAAAAATAATACAAATTTATTATGTTATGTTTTAACTTTATTTTACGAACATTTTAAAACTATCGCTATATTTGTTGGATCCCGCCCCATAAGTCGGTGACAATCATACCACTTTACTGGTTCATCTAAAATTAATCAAAAAAACAAAAATTCATTAGTTTTGTTTTAAAATGTTTGTTAAATAAAGTTTAAACATAACATAATAACTTTGTACTATTTGTTTTATAAAATAAATTGGACTACTGCACACACAAAATTATTTAAAAAATTAATTTTTCAACCAATCGGACAGAACTTGATAAATCGAACCCTTTGTTGAAAATTGCTTTTTTAACATTATTTAAAAAATTACAGTTTTTTTGCAAATTTTTTTTTTGTTTCGTCTTACCATAAAAATTAGCTACTTTGTTTTGTCTCGATTCCCCCTATTGTTATTTTTTTTAAGCGAATATTATGGTAACCCTGTTATAAATTAAAAGGCTGCACGCTTTTTAGGACTTAAGTTTATGTTCAGTCTATGCCTTAGAACTGATGTTAACTTACTTAGGTAATTCGAAGAAGGACAAATTTAAACAAAGAAAATAATAACCGTAATAATGCAACGTATAGGAATTATTTTAGTTCTATGTATGCAAGCGTTACTTCTGACTCTAATAGTGATTATGATATTATTGAGGTAATATCTTAGTATTTTAATATTATACATATGTGTATATATATTCAATATACAACAAACCCTAGACCTTAGTCCTGGGTGCTAGAAGTAGAAATCGATTTACCTTCAAAGCTAACCATAAACATTTCGTGACTGACAGCCTGCAACAGGTTGACGGCGGCGGCTAATGGAATGACGATACCTAGGGGAGAGTGAAAGGAGGGTGGCAGGGTGCCTGGTGGGTCTATCCCAAGCCGCCCTTAAATCAATGAATCATTTAGCATTCCTCAGCTAATGCGACCCAAGGTGAAATCCCTACCGCACATGTCATTAACTTCTATTTCCACTGGATATCTACTTCTGTCATGCCACAGGGTAATTAATAATTTTGCCAAGTTGCCAGCGACATGATCCGTTCCGCTGCAAAAGGTTCTTTCAATTAAACCCTTACAAGCCGCGTTAATTTGACTAGATGTTAACGCAGTACGCTCACGCGAGCCGCACTTACACAGCCCAACGCGAACTCAACTTGAATCAAAGATATGTGTTACCCTGTGCTGTCGGGTGGTTATAGATCCCCAAAGTGGATGAGAGTAGCATAAACATTTATTAATTAGTCAGCAGCCCCCCGGCTTAATGAAGTGGTGCTCCCTTAATTGCTGAAGTTTTGCCTGGAAATGAATGCTGTTGGGCTCCCCCGTGGTTTGATTGCACTGGCTTACAGTCAACTTTCAGTTCGAGGGATAATGAAATTAGGGCTTCAGTCGTATGTCCCCCAGGCAATTCGAAGAGCATTCAGTCAAGTCTTCTGCGGAAGTTGTCATGTCCTAGAAATGAATTTGATAAGGCTAACATCAAATTTGATATGAAATTTGAGATAGCAATTTGCGGACGAAATATAATGATTCTTGGGAATACTTCAAGATATAGGTATACATAATATAGGCTAAATTAATTATAGATTATACATAGTATATAATATAACATTATAGTAACATCTTCGAAATTCAATTATCTAAGGTAGGTCTGAATAAAAATCATTTTAGGTACTAGCCAAATTAAATAAATTTAGCAACGAAAAGACAGGAAATCTAGCAAAGTCAATTTCGTGTATTTTAATAAAGTAAAATTAAAATAATTAACCTTTACAAATGATTTGTTAAAGATTACTAACCGATTGTGGGGAATGGTGACGAAGTAGGTGCTGAAATTTCAAAAATAATTTGAATCAAGATGGGACGGATCGAGAAGGACGCGGAAATGTTGTTGTTTTAAATTGTATGCGAATAATCGACTCTGGATTTTTATATTGAAAGGAACCTTTGTTTGTTTCTTCCATTTAAAATATAAAAAATATTTTATTTTGAATTTATTCACGAAGTCCTTTCAATTTCCTGATTAAGCGATAATTCCTTAAAACCAAGATCCAATAAACTAATATACGTAAATTGTTTAGGCGGCGATAACTAAATCAGCCATTACTGGGAAATAAATTAAGAGAAACCAATCACATTAAAATGACAAAAATTTCGATTTTAATTTTGGTACTTTAACCTGAGAAATTTAATTTATACTCAAAATTTAATACATTGCCAAAGTAAGAGGAATAACCACTCAGGTATTTATAGATCTTGAAGCATATGTTTGAAACTTTAAATGCGTTTTTCTCGAAATAGCTTATAAAAAACAGTATTTTCCCAATGAATTTCATAGAGCCGATATTGCGATTTTAATTTCCAAGCTAGAAGTACTAGGCTTTCATTTCAGTATTCTGAACATGCTTAAATTCTACCTTTCGTACTCAGTACTTTCGAATCGACAATATCATCTCGGACCCTATCAAAGTTACTTCCAGTGTTCCTCAAGGTAACCACTTAGTACCGCTACTATTTTTGTTATTTGTAAATGATATTTCGTCTATTCTAACTAATTCTCAATATCTTATGTATGCAGATGATGTAAAAATTTATTCATGCATTAAAACTCTATTGGATTGTGTTAAGCTGCAAAGGGACTCAAGCAATTTGTCTGTTTGGTGTACTAAAAATAACTTACATGTCTCCAAGTGTCAACGTTTATGCTTCAGTCGTCTTGACTTGCCAATTAGTTTCTCTTACACTTTAAGGGCTGATCCCCTCTAGCGAACTAAGAAAAAAGACCTAGGTACCATTTTTGATTTTAAACTTGATTATTCCGGGCTCTAAGTTTTATTTCAAATCCTTTTACCCTTAAATCTTAATACTTTCGTAAAATCAATGCTGGAATATTGTTGCATCGTATAGAATCCTTATTATGTTTTGTCTCAATCGTCGAGAATAGAAAGGATTGAAAGGGGTTTCCTAAGTGTAGAATCAGTCTATTGTGTTAGAACAATGAAAATTCAGACGTTTATTACTTGGTATTCATTCCATAGAAGTTCGTCGGAAGCACTTTGCTATAGTGTTCGTAAGGAATGTTATTAATTATCTAATCGACTGCGCTTTTATACTACCTCAAATTGTTCTGTATGCAGTTTCCCGTGCCTTTAGGTCTAGTGTACTTTCCCATGTTCCTTATCAAAGAGTGAATTGATGCCTATCACCCATTGTTTAAGGCAGACTTATTCTGTTTGTTTTGTAGACCCAAATTTTAAATCTTCTAAACATAATTTAATTTATTAAGTTTTGATTTATGGTAGTTTAACTATTGTTGGTATCTCTTATTGTGAAGTAGTCTGTGGAAGTAGTTACACTTTTATTGGTGAAGAAAGATATTAAATAAATAAATAATAATACAAAAATAACTGATTTGAAAGTCTCGATATAGATATAAAATAAGCTATTTAAAGGAGATTTTTTATGTTTTTTAGTTTTAAAATTTTAGTCGTATGAATGAATATATGGCATAAATATTTCAATACAAAAATACCCGTTTTCTAATAGGTCGATGATAAAAAGGATACACTACTAAATATAAACGAAAGAAAGAATACAACTGATTTAACAATTTGTTTAAGGACCTATTAAATTTCATTCAGTTCGAAGGAATTTAAATTTTGAATGTCCATTAATTTTCCATTTTCATTTAAAACCTTTAACTCACTTTCTCGTCTCGGTCTCGTCTCTCACTTTTCGTTTCATCCTTGCTCCCACTTATTAAGTGGGCATAAAAACTTTAAAATGTCGCAGTTGTTTTAAACCAATTCTATGGTTATTTTATATCAAGTTTAATCAAGTTTTTAAGCATGCTGTGTTCGTAATGCTTCTGGCGCTTTTCTATTTGATGCTGACGTTGCAAGAGCAATGGAATAAGACCGACCATATAATCATAAATGGTCTTTCGAAATGACTTTGCGGTTTGCAAATTAATGTTTGCCAGGGTACATAAAAGGCAGTAACGAATTTGAAATGTGGCTCTCCATCAAAATTGGATGCTCTTTGCTGAACAGACTACTTAGAGGGCTTTTATTTGATCAGGACTAACATAAAATGAATTATTTGCGTGAGATCTTATGATAAAATGTATTGGATATGAATGTTCATCTTATTCAATTTAATATTATTTGATTTATATATCCATAATAAAAACAGAGTCTTTGGAGCAAATCAATAGGCAACAAATCAAGCGTATGTAGACATAGAACAGAAATTTATGGGTGCTTTTTCAGAAAAAATCCCAAATTCATGTGAAATTAATCCCTTGGGAGAAAATATCAAATAAAATTTAATTCAGTATAAATGGTAAAGTGGCACTTGCATGGAAATGGCTTGGAACATTGCCAAAATTCGATTCCTTGGCACAATCCATCAGGCCAACTGGACTAGTCTAAAATTATATTTCCAAGTTAGAGCGAACCCTTTTCAAAGAGATTGACAGGATGAATTGGTGTTTTGCAATTCGAATGTGCGTTCAGAGCTCACTCTAACCCTTTGAATTTTCAGTAACTGCGAGCACGGAAAAACAAATTGGATGTGTAAATTTTGGACTTTTCGTTCCACTTTGATATTCTAGACAGGCAGGCAGTCCCGAGGAATTCTTTTTTAGATACTTTGATTTCCGTAACTAATGCCTAATCCGCCTACTGAATAGCAAGGACATTCGCTCACCCAAAGGGGGTGTTAATTAGGGGATTATGTCGAGGAAAATATCGCAATTATTGGATTAATTTGTAATTAAGGGGATTAAGGATCACTTGTTTGTAAAACCCTGTGAAACTCTTCATTAGTTTTAAAAAGACAAGTCATTCGAAGAATCTTATATTAAAGAATTGATTAGACTCTTCTTTCCCTTGCGTAAATTTTTATTGAAAGTTGAGTTTTTTGCTTGAGATGAAAATGTCAAGAGTCTTGAAAGTTAATAATAAATCCCTTAACAGGAAAAAAGGACTTGAAAGTTTTACACAGTAATTGTCGCAAAATTGCTCCTTCCGAGCATCTAATTATCCGCAATTATCTGAATCTTTCGCCTGGCCGTAGGGAAAAAGAAAAATACCAGAAATTCCTTTGAAGGATATTCTCACCGCGCTGGGGCCAAATCGGGGCAAGTGAGATCCTTGCTGGCGTCTCAGAAGGACACCCGAACGGAAATAAAGGTCTTTTTGTTTTGCAGAGATTTGACTTCGTTACAATAATCGGGAAACCAAGAGCTTAGGACTACCAGGAAATGATTACTCCGGGGTCCTTTACCGTCCTGGAAACTCCTGGCCACGGGGGACGAACCCATTTTCACATGCAACAACGGAACCAAACACTTTTCCGGTGAAATGGGTTGGATCGTCTTTTTCAATAGTTTCGGGACTCTCGTCCGGGTCGAATTAATCTCGGAAATGGCATTTGTGGTCAAAAAGGGATTCTGCTATGATAGGAAGAAATCTATTTACCGGATTATGTATAGAAGAGCAAAACAAGGGAGTTGTCGGCCCTAATAGATATAACGTATACCCGTGATTATCACGGTCCCCACTCTTGGATGACGGAGGATCTTTGAAGATATTTCCGTGTTTATTTCGATTCTGATTAGGTACCACTGAGGCTAATAGCATTAGCCATATTGCGGACAAATACAAATTTCACAAATTGAGGAAATAACCAATGCTAGACCGCACCCACCTTCGATCCGTATTATTGTTAACAGGTTTTTCGAGACCTAATAGGATTTTATTGGTCACTAACAAATTTATTTGACCACTTAGTGACCCCAATTAATGAGGGTTTTTTTTGTGAATTTGTTTCTTTCTACCTAGAGGACCTGATTTTTAATAAGATTACATTCTATAATGCGATTACAAGTTGGGTCTTAGCACTTGATTTCAATTTATTTAAATTGAGCGTATTAAGAATTTATTGTTGTGAGCGTAAAATATATTAATAAAAACAAGTCTCGGTATATAGAAGAAGAATAATTAATAATACTCCTACCTACCTAATTAATAATCGAATATTTACAATTTATACGTAATTATCATACATCACCCTTATTACATTTTCTCAATCACTACTGTGACGGGTACAAAGCAGTCATATATTTGTTTTAGAATTTTATTTTAAAAATGTACTTATAAAATTTAACACGATTTATGTTGTTAAGTGTTTTATTAAAGCCGTGTTAAACTAACCCATGTTACGAGAAACCGTGTAAACTAAAAACATAAGCTGATTTTATCAAAGGTATATAAAGATGACCATGTTTTACGAAAACCATAATAATAATCCAAAAACGTTGCATAAATCTAATGCCGAATATTTTAGTGTTCATTTGCGAAGCAAAATATTTTGTCTACTCTGATCTGAATGCAAAAAAAGGTTGCTCTAGCCTGTTTTCTGATGATAAGCTCTTTTGTTTTGCTATAGTGGTTATTCTCCTTATGTAATTTACATTTTGCAGCAGTATTACGAATTTTTATGCATTTTGATGAAATCTATTTAAGAAAAACCATAATTTCCATAAAAATTATGTGGAGAATCTTTTAATTTTGTTTTATGACACAAAAATTATTTTTTTGTGAAATTTGGTGATTGTCCATAATATGTATAAAGTCCATAAAACTAAAAAGAAAATATGAAATAAATAAGATTCTACCTTTACTCTACTAATATTGAAGTTTCAATTTAGTGGATTTGCGAACAAATTATAATTGTAGAATCTTCCTTTATCCTGGGCGGACTATGAATGTAATTTAGAATTTTGAATTTTTCATTTGCCTTGAAATTGAAGGGTAATTTGTGTCAAAATCTTTGTTTGACGGAATATTCGTTTGAATTGGAGGTAAAAGTATGTTTCTAATAAATATATAATAAGTATGTTCAAAAAAAGTGGTTTATATTGTACTGTAGCGTGTTCTCAGCTGTTTAAATGCATCGCCTATCATAAAAATAAATAAAGCAGAAGAAATTGATAAAACTGCATAAATTCAGTTCTAGTAATTTAATTTTGTATTATAAACTAAATAAATAAATATGTATTTTCTACATAAATCATTTTCTTTTTAATGAAATTAACGTTTTTTACTACATATTTTCAATATTATCCCGGCAGAAATATATTCGTAACATAATTTCTGCATAAAACTACTTTAGAAGTAGATCACATATATATTTTTGAATTTATTTATTTATTTTATTATTAAATACTAGCTGAGTTGCCCGATTTCACTCGGCGTTATGTAAATGCTTATTAACATTATAACACTTCTCAAATGTTCTACTTTTTTATATCCTAGAAATCGTTTCAACCTAAAAATTTCTTTATGCTAATTTTCTTAGGAATCCTTTGAATTATTCCAGAAATATTCTTTACCACTTTTAATTTAGAAATTCTTATAGAAAATTTTAAAGCAGTGGCCCAGTGTACAATCGCCATTTTGGATCCGCCGCCCGTATTGAAACTTTGTATATTATTTGAAAAAAAAAAATTAGCAGCAAATAATAAAATAATACCCTATGAACAATGCAATCCAAAAGGTTTCATAAAAGTGTATTCAAAATAATTGGATCCTGTTTTTTTTTTTATGTCAGGGGGTAAATACAATTAGAAGGTCAAAAAATCGATTTTTTTTTTGTTCCTCTAAAAAGTTAGGAAATTGCCCGTAGAATACGCTCCAAAAAGTTTCACGTCGAAAATCAAACTACTTATATATTTTTTCTTCATTTTTCGAGAACGCTTTGTTCAGCGCATAGCAAGTTTTCAAAACTTTAAACGCGTTTTTCTCAAAACAACATGTTGAATTTGAGTTAATGTGGTGATAGGTGGGATGAGGATCAAAAGAAAGGTAAGTTCCCTTTTACCGGTGTATTTGCCTTTTCGAACTTTACAAAAATTCACTTCACAATTCAAAACTAGAATACTCGATTGATTTAAATGTTAGACGAATCAATACAACTTATTTTGTCCACAGCCCAGATCCAAGTGGAAGTGCAAAGAACGTTTTGTCCACAGCCCAGATCCAAGTGGAAGTGCAAAGAACGGTAAGTTCTCTTCACCCAGCGTTCTCCCTGCAGATCGTCGATGTGCAGCTGGACCAAAGACCAAAAACTGGCGAGAGCGATGGTAAGTAAATAACGTGCATCGATATCTACCGAGTGATGACAATTTTGTATTTACAGGCAGTGAAACTCCCACTGATCTACATGTGAATAAATGGTAAGTATTTGTGTTATGTGTAAGTATATAACGAATAATTCTCTTTTCTTTTGCAGGAATTCCAAACATCCTCCGCGCCTTGAGCTCCGTAGGACGTCAATCAAAGTCTAATGCAATTTGAGGATTTTCAAATTTTATAGCGAAAACAGGGATGTTGATCAGGCATTTCCTCCTGGTCAGTTAGTGGCTATTTTGCAAGGCGCCACGACTCGCCTGAAGAGGATCAGAGGGACGGGAAAATGGGATCAACGATAGAGTTCCTAAAGGGTGGGACCTTAAGCTAAATTGTGTAGCAATATTCTTACATAGCAAGTGACTCAATCTTATCACTCTGACACAATCTCCTTTGAATTATTATTTGAGCAATCTGCGTGGTTAGAAGTTAAAGGGCATATTTTTAAAGTAGGACGCTTGAACGTACGATTCTTACATTTCAAAGTCACTACTCTTACAAGTCCGTCTTTGCCAGGGTGTGTTTCTAAAATCCTTGCTAGGGACCACCGGGAAGGTGGTAGATTTTCTTCAATGACCAACACTAAGTCACCAATATTTAAATTTGGATTTTGTCTCATCCATTTAGGTCGCTGTTGGAGTCGAAATAGATATTCTCGGCTCCACCTTCTCCAAAAGTCTTGAGTTATTTGCTGCAAGAAGAGCCAACGATTTCTGTAACTGATTGCTCTGTCGAGGGGATAGTTTTCAGGGGGCGTTAATAGCGCATCTCCTACTAGGAAGTGCCCTGGCGTAAGAACTGAACTATCATCAGGGTTGTCTGTTAGAGGGCAAAGTGGGCGACTGTTTAGGCATGCTTCAATTTGTGACAGAACTGTACAAAATTCCTCGAAGGTCAGCCTTGTATTCTTGACGACTCGGCGCAGGTGGTACTTCATTGATTTTACACCTGCTTCCCAAAGGCCGCCGAAGTGGGGAGACGAAGGTGGGATAAAATTCCAGTTCACCTTTTGAAGCGCTAATGTTGACTTCAGATCTGGGACAAGACATCTGATGGCTGAATGGTATTCTTCGGAGATTTTACGACTTGCTCCGGTGAAATTTGTTCCACAATCACTATACATTTCTTGACATAATCCTCTGCGGCTGGTGAATCTGCGAAACGCCGCGAGGAAGGCATCCGTTGAAAGATCGGAAACAGCTTCCAAATGAATAGCTCGTGTGGCTAGACATACAAAGAGGCAAGCATATCCTTTAGTTACACGAATTCTGCCCCTTCCAGTACAAGCTTTTATTTCAAATGGGCCAGCAAAATCTACGCCGGTATGCAAAAATGGTCTGCTAGGTCGCACGCGTGGACTTGGCAAGCTTCCCATCAGCTGTGTTCTACTTTTCGCTGTATATCTAAAACATGTAGTGCAATCATGGATTGTCTTTCGAACGAGATTTCTGAGCCTAATAATCCAATAGCTTTTCCTTAATACGTTCAACATTAGCTGTAAGCCACCGTGCAATGTCCATTTATGACTTTCTTGAACAAGAAGTTTTGTAAAATGATTACTAGCCTGCAAAATTAAGGGATGCTTCTCATTGAATGAGAGTGACGAATGCTGTAATCTGCCCCCAACTCGTAACAGTCCTTGGTCGTCTAAGAAAGGATGAAGCTTCAAAATAGGGCTAGAAGCCTTTAATTGTCTTCCTTGCTTGATAGCTGTAATTTCTGCATTGAAGTCCTGTGTTTGTGCCAATCTAATTAAACACTTTTCTGCATTCTGAATTTCCCTTACTGTGAGCGGTCCTAATGAGCGGTTTTCAGTCTCTAACCTTGAGTTAGTTATGAAACGTTTGAGATAGGCACATATTCGAATAAGCTTGGAGTATGAAGATGATCTTTCTATAAAGCACGGCTCACAAGGAATGACAACATTACATGAAGAACGTTTTGCTTCTTGTTCAAGGACACTTGGAGGAAACTCCTCATTGAGAACGTAACTTGGCCAGTGCGCCTTTTCTTTTGAAAGCCAAGATGGTCCGCTCCACCACAGCTGGTGTGACTTTAGTTCTTCCGGATTCAAGCCACGAGAACAGCAGTCAGCGGGATTTTCCTTGCTTGGTACATGACCCCATTTACTTTCATGCAAGGTTTCTTGGATTTCGGTGACTCTGTTTGAAACGAACTGTTTCCATTGCTTAGAATGCCCCTTTATCCAGCTGATGACAATCTTGGAGTCGCTCCAAGCATGTAATTGTGATGAGTCTATCCTCAGTGCTTGCGCAACGTGCTTTATTAACTTTGTTCCTAACAGAGCGGCACAGAGTTCAAGTCTAGGAAGAGTGAGCTGCTTCACAGGTGATACTCTTGTTTTTGCTGCCACCAGGGTGGTGTAGATACTGTTGTTTTCTGACACGACTCGAGAATAAACACAAGCTCCGTAGGCATGTAGGGACGCATCGCAAAATACGTGAATTTCGAATGATTTGCACGTCCTTGTGTAGCTTATCCAACGCGGTATTTTAAATTCTTCGATTCCAGGAAGTTTTGAACAATAATGTTTCCACTGTAATTCTAGTTGGTGGGGTAACTCATCATCCCAATTTAATTTATGTAGCCAAAGACTTTGCAGCAAAATCTTTGCAGAAATGATAACTGGCGATAGCCAGCCCAAGGGGTCGAAGATTTTAGAGACAGAGGATAACAATGAACGTTTTGTAGTTGGCGGCTCGTAATATATTCCATTAACCTTATAAACAAAAATGTCCTTGATTGGGTCCCAAAGAATACCCAGTGCCTTAAGTGTGACTGTCCTTGTTATGTCGAATGGTACATTTAGTTCTCTTTCTTCGTTTGGTAAACCTTCTAGTACCTCCTGTTTGTTGCTTATCCACTTTCTCAGCTCAAAACAGGCCTTGCTTAGTAACTTCTTTAAGTCTGTTTGTAATTGTATTACCTCCGAAATTGAATCATCCCCACTTAGTACGTCATCAACGTAAAAATCGTGGCGTAGAATGTTCGATGCCTTGCTGAATTCATCACCTTCATCTTGTGCAAGTTGCTGTAAGCAACGAGTGGCTAAGTAGGGAGCGCTAGCTGTTCCATAAGTAATCGTTAATAATCGATAATCTGAAACCGGTTCATCAGTACTATTCCTCCATAGTATTCTTTGGTAATCAGCATCATCCTTTTGAACAAAAATCTGCCTATACATTTGTTTGATGTCAGCAGTGAAGGCTACCTTATGAATCCTCCAACGTGTAATGATGTCGAAAAGATCTTCTTGCACGACTGGTCCAATATACAAATTATCGTTTAAAGATTTTCGGTTACTAGTTTTCCTCGACGCATCGAAAACAACTCTGAGCTTTGTTGTGGTGCTGCTTTCCTTAGTAACAAAGTGGTGGGGAAGATAATTGGGCTTACTCTTACTTAGTGTGCCGTTCTGTACCAGCTCCATATGTCCCTGTGCTAAATAGTCCCGCATGAATTCTTGATATTGCTCGAACAATTTAGGATCACACTGAAGTCTTCTCTCGATCTGGAACAGTTGTTTTAGTGCGATGTATCTAGATTCTCCTAAGTCTGGGGTCATATCTGGTGTATTAAATGGAAGTTTCACAATATATCTGCCATCATCCTGCCTTTTAATTGTTTTCTCATAAATTGATTCGCATTTTGCTTCATCCTCAGTATGCCCTTTAAGCAAGAATGGCTCTTCTATCTCCCAGAATCGCCTTAAAAGACAGTCTGTATCAGCTTGGCAATGAAGACTCGTAGTATATTTAACCTTTGACAATGCCTTTTTCGATAAGTTTACTTCACCGGCTAGAATCCAACCAAGAGAAGTCAGTTGTGCTACAGGGGTTCCCCGTGGGCCTTTGCGTACACCATCTTCTAATATCTGCGAATAAACTCCCGCTCCTAAGATAGCATCTATCCTCCCAGGCTTATAATAGTGTGGATCTGCCAGAGGAAGTCCTTTAATGTGATCCCAGGTATGATATAGGATGCGGTCGCTAGGTAGCACACTTGTTAGCTTGGTAAGTATATAGGCTTCAATAAAAAAATGCATCTCAGGTTGTACGAGGGAATGGATGGAGAATTCAACAGATTTAGTTGCAGTCAAAATTTCGGTTGCACCAACTCCTTTAATGTGAACAGTAGTATTATTTGTTGGCAGATTTAGTAATCTTGCCGCATTTTGAGAAATAAAGTTGCTTTCGGACCCTTGATCAATCAGCACTCTCAATGTGCTTTGGTGTCCCCTTACATTTTTTGCAATTATCAAGGCTGTTGCCAGCAGAACCCTATCTTCACCGTCAGAGCTATTTATTGTATTAACCGATTTTAATGGAACCATTTCATCAAGCTGATTACTGTCGTTAGCAGGATTTGATTTTGTCGCCACGGGTGGCCCGGAATATTGATGAAGCAAGGTGTGATGCTTTCCGCCACACGCTCGACACGTAAATTTGCTGCGGCATTTTGTGACACCATGACCCTTGTGCAGACAATTGTAGCAATACGACAATTTTTGTACGGTAGCTCGACGATCATTTAGATTCAGTTCTAAGAACTTTGTACAATCTTTAAGTGAATGACCTTGATTGCAAAGCGGACAGAGCTCGGTATTTGATGACGTCGGTGTTCCCTTTGGAGGAACTTGCCTTTTACTTTGAATGCCAAACGACGATTTATCCTTTCCGGTCTGCTTAGATTTAACCATGCTTACAGCTTCCATTGTGCGAAATCTTGTTTCGACAAATGCAAAAAATTCTTCCAGTGTAGGTGTTTTGTCCGGTGAATCCCGCTCATTCAATGAAAGCTCCCACTGAGATAGAGTATCTGTGCTTAGCTTTTGTGTAAGATTGAATAAAATCAGTGAATCCCAATTAGCAATGTCTATACCTAGTCCTTTAATTGATTCGAGTGATTCGCGGGTTGTGTCGAGCAAGAGCTTCAAAGCATTGGCAGTCTCAGAAGACTGTGGTTGCAGCGAGAACAAGGTTTTCAGATGTGAATTCAAAAGAGCCCTTTTGTTATTGTATCTTTTGTTTAACAAGTCCCGTGCTGGATTATAGTTCGCATCAGTGATTTGTAAATGCCGTAACAGTTTCTCTGCCTCCCCACCTAGACTAGCCTTTAAATAATGAAGTTTCTGAACTGATGTTAGAGCCTTGTTTTCATGAATGAGAGAATTAAACAAATCGCGAAAACTACCCCATGTAGCGTAGTCCCCAGTGAACCTAGGCAAGTTGATTTTAGGCAGCTTAACTTCAGATAAACTAGAACCTTGATTTTCCGTAGTGATAGTGCTATTTTTTGGCGTAGCCCTTTGGAGTTCATCTATAAGATCGGAAATAGCCCCCGTTGCTTCAATTACCTTTTCTTCAACCGACGAAAAGGTATCATTCTTGAAATATGGAAGATTTTGATGTTTCTCTACAGAGTAAAAGTCCCGAATTTCCTTATGAGTAGCCTTGAAGGACTGCCACTCACTTTCAATGTTTTCAATACGCCTTTTTAATGAACCCTGGCTAGACCTTTGTTGTTTGTTGGTCTTTGCAAAATTCCTAATGTGTCTGTCAATTTCACCTTCCAAAACAGCTTGTTCGTGCAATAATTCTTCTATAGTGGCTTCCTCCTCCTCCGCCATGTTACCGTTGCCTTACAGTGTATGAGAAACCCTTGATTTTCTTATGCCTTGGACTTGGCCGTGTTGAGAACTGGTGGAGTGTTACTTGCACCGGTTACACCGGTAACGGTTTCGTATTACTGTTATATATCCACTGTGCTGCACACGTGCAATGAATTTTTTTTTTTTAAATAATACCTGTAGTTTTGGCTTAACTCACACCAAAATAACGAACGAAACCCCCAATGAAGCTTTTAATCCTTATGAAATTGTAATTGCTACACAATTTTAGTAAGATACCATACCTCGTTCCTTAATCCGATGATGAATTAAACAGGGAAAAAAAAAAAAAACATGTTGAATTTGAGTTAATGTGGTGATAGGTGGGATGAGGATCAAAAGAAAGGTAAGTTCCCTTTTACCGGTGTATTTGCCTTTTCGAACTTTACAAAAATTCACTTCACAATTCAAAACTAGAATACTCGATTGATTTAAATGTTAGACGAATCAATACAACTTATTTTGTCCACAGCCCAGATCCAAGTGGAAGTGCAAAGAACGTTTTGTCCACAGCCCAGATCCAAGTGGAAGTGCAAAGAACGGTAAGTTCTCTTCACCCAGCGTTCTCCCTGCAGATCGTCGATGTGCAGCTGGACCAAAGACCAAAAACTGGCGAGAGCGATGGTAAGTAAATAACGTGCATCGATATCTACCGAGTGATGACAATTTTGTATTTACAGGCAGTGAAACTCCCACTGATCTACATGTGAATAAATGGTAAGTATTTGTGTTATGTGTAAGTATATAACGAATAATTCTCTTTTCTTTTGCAGGAATTCCAAACACAACATTTTTAAAATTGGCAACCACGATTACTCGAAAACTACTTGTCCAATTTAGCTTAAATTTTTAAGGTTTCTTCTTTATACCTTAGGTCTGTAAACCATTTTTTTGGAATTTTATGTTGCAAAATTGAATTATTAATGCAAAAATGGCTGAACAAATAGTGACCATTATCTATTTTTTACAAAAACTTCTACCAAACGCAGAATTATTATTTTTTTTTTTTTTAATTTTTGAGGTTTACCGACAAATTACATGTATATTTAAGCCAAATTTTTTTTATGGGCTGTTAAAAATCAATAACACGACGTTTTTTTTGTAGGTCAACTTCACGCCAGCGTACAGCCGCCATTTTGTTTACAAAAATTTAAAAAAAAATTTTTTACATTCCTCATTTATACCTTAACAATTTTTTATAACTTTTTTTTTTAAAGTTGAATGCATCATAGCACTTTTCGTATATGTACTTTATTATTCGATCTTAAACGTAGCAGCCTTCATTTCATCAAAATCCTTAAGGTGAACGCAAATTAAATTAAAGCCGAATTTTTTTATTTCGTTAAATGGTAACAGATCAATTTGCGAACTTATGTAATATAAAAGCATATCACGTACTAGATACAAAACAATACCTTTTGTATGGTTTCCATTTTTGTTGGGTAATAAAGAAATAATTTGAATACCTTTCTCAATTACTCAAAACAGAAACCTTAAACCGAAAACAATTCTTCGAATTTTATTATTACACTTTCTGTTGTTCGTTAAGGAAATTAGAAATGTTTCGATTTTCGTCCAAGCGCAGCTTGCCGCGATCATGATTTTTAAAGTCAGTTTTATTTGATTTCTCAAAGACTTTCTCGCAAATTGAAGGCAAACCCTGAAATTCCTGCAGATCCTTGGGTAAAATCCAATTTTCTCTCGTAACCTTATCTGATTTCTGACGCCGAAATTATTCGCGTTCCTAAACTGCCGCTAGCATTACTCAAATTTCCCGCTCGTACTTTTTCATACCTTGGTGGCGAAAGTAATCCAAACCCACCTTAACTTCGGGAAAACTTTTCCGGGAGTCAGTGGTTCCCGGTAGGCTCCATAACCAAAGCAAGTTATCGTCTCTGCAAAAGGGGCCAAGCCTCGTTCCCTTTCTGTTGTCGTCACTTTCCTCAATTCAATTACGTTCGCTGCGAACCTGTCCTCTGACAGTCAAAACAAATTTGAACACAGCAGCGGTCAGGGACGTAATGCAAGAGGACACGTCTCGAGATTGGGAGCATCCAAAGGTTAAGCCGGAAATCATCTATCTTCGCATGTTCGCATCTTGCCGGCTAACCGATGTGTCGAGCCGAGGGATTCAGGCTGGTCTCCTTGTTAATTTTCTGGATGGTGGAATAAAAGACGCCTTCGCTGTCCTTCCGGCAAGTCAGAGGAAGAAAATACGAATCCCGGAGGTGTGCTTTTTGGGCGCTGCGTTATCGCTTTATCTCCTCTTTGGAGGTTCATTATCCAAACGAAACCCACTTCGGGCCACAATCAATAATCACACGTGCGCTGCTCCTCCTGGAAGTCCTGGCTAGAGCAACAGGATCGGGAAAACGGCAACTGTAATGAACGTGAAATTCTTATTCTTAGTATCTTTCTTGCGGCTTCCCCTGCCCCTGCAGCTACTTCGCAACGGAAACCATTCTTCCATAAAATTGTGCAGGTAGGTGCGAACAGTATACTAAACTTCGTGTCGTGGTATATTCTGCTGAAGCAGAACGATTCCTTTTTTCATCCTTAACAACTTAATCATAGGATTCAATTTTCCCCGTCTCCCAAAATAACCCACCGAGGGTAGAGTGATTCTATTATACTTTAGGGGAACTTAAAGAGCAACTAAGACCTTGCATAGCAGTTTTTAAAAAAAAAATGATTATTTAAAGAATTTAATGCAAAAATGTCACTACAAATTCAGGTGTTTTCATTGAAAACGACTAAAAGTTCTATTTTAAACGTTTTAGATTTTAAATTAATGTGCGCAATTTAAAGACGTCTTTGAGCATTTTAAATATTAACACGTTTAAAGTGTTTTAATTTAAAACTTCTTAGGCGTTTTGAATATATCGTTAAATATTTATTTCGCCTACAAAATTCTAGAACTTCATATATGAAATTTCACTAAAGTATTTTACCAGGTTATCTAACATTTCGCAGTAAATCGAAATATTGTTTACTTTCTTATGAAATATTGCAGTTTATAGTTTATTTTAAAGCCTCTTCACACTTCTGAAATTATCTAAACATCATTTTGTTTTTTCCAGAAAGAAATGAGTTTATTAAAAGGTTTATCGCGGTTCTAAACATTAACAATTGCACGATCCAAAATCGACCATCCAAAAAATTCTGGGTCCCAGTGGAAATCAAAAAGGAACTATAGGGTGGGTATATATATAAGCTAAAAAATAAACGCATATCAGATTTCTATTGTTGAAGAATGATTGTTTATGAAATTGGATGATTGATTCAGGGTTGTTTATTCTAACTATGCACATTTGTGCACAAACAAATTGTTTATTACATACTATAAATAGACCAGATTGAACTGCCCAGAATGAAGTCAGTAGAGATCAGTATTAGAGGCGAGTATATGAAAGTAATCAAAATCCTGGAAATCTGGTTAACGAAATAAATTATAGAACATTTATAATTAAGAAGTCATAAAATAAGTGGATCTTAGTGTATTAAGAAAGTAGACGAGCTTAAAAAGATCGACGAGTATTTGTTTCGCTGTCATAGACACTCGCTAAGACGGGATCGAAAGAACATCCCTATATCTGCCCGATTAAATTACCAAATGTGAATTATAAACGAAGGAAAAAAATCGTATAATAAAATATTGCAATGTCTAAAATTAACAAAAAAAGCTCTTATGATGTTTCTATTTAAAACAGTTCATCAAATAAAACGCTTGTGTGTTTTAAAATACAATGCTAACATGTTTTGAATTAAAACGTTTAGATTTACAGTGGTTCTATTGCAATGCAAATCATTAATTTTATCCCAGACTGTAATAATAATAATAATAATTTACTTTTTCCCTCCTCTTATTTCAAATACATACATAACAATAAAAAAATTTTTATTGAAAGACGGCTTTTGCCCTAGATAGACAGGATACGTAAATTAAAGATTACACTCAGAGAAAACACAATGCGAAATGCTACAAAATGCGATTGATTTCATATGTTTCACCTATTAAAAGGCGCCATTCGCATTTCTTATCGATTTTACATTGTAAAATGCAACGCGGATGTGTAATTGTAAAAGCAAAGTTTTTACTGATAAAATTATATCGTTAGCGATATAAAATGCGTACATCGTCAAAATATAAATTTAAAGCTAAAATTGTGAATTTTACATTATCTGAAGAATGAAATCATCAAGTTGGAACATAAATGTATACCGAAAGCAATATCAAATTTTACATATTTTACTTGTAATTTTATACTGCCGACAATATGAAATTAACATTGTCGGTTATTATTTTACAGTCCCTACTCATTGAATTAGACGCGCCGGAAAAAATGGCAATTATGAACATTGTCGCCAAATTTTTATTACCTAGACAAGTTTTATGGACCTTCATTTTCTGAAATTAAGAATCTTGGGGTAGTTTCCAAGAATTTTAACGACTGGAAAAATGTGTTCAATAGCCGGTTATCGAGTAGAACTATAAAAAAGGATACTGAACCTCTTTTAGTCTTATTGCGACCTTAGTGGAGTGAAAGTAAAGTTGACTGGTATTGTTTAAAAAAGTTGTGTTTTGTTTACAAAAAAGTGTTCTATATCAAAATTGTAAGTATGAGCAGACCATATTTAAAAAAATAAAGTTATTAAAAACAGTTAATTATATAGTATTTATTACATTTTATTTTGAAATGTTAACAGATCGAGAAGATTTTAAAATGGGGCGTAAAAAGGATATTTCGAAAGTGAAGAGGGCAGTTATTGTAGCCTTATTGAAAACTGGACAATTTTCCAATAAGGAAATAGCAAGAAAGGAAAACGTGTCGGCTTCGACTGTAGACAGGGAGGCGAGAAAGTTAAGTGAAAGTGGTTCTGGTAGAATGAGTAGTCGTCAAAACTGCCGTCGAAATCCCAAAACTACTCCAAGGGATAATAGGAAAATAAGGAATATTGCTTTGCAACATCGTAGAGCACCAGCTCATACATTGGTAGAGTACCTATCAGAGGAAGGAATCAATATATCCCTTAGTACATTTCGACGAAGAATGTATGAAGAAAATTTAAAATGTAGACGTCCTGCGAAAAAGCCTAAATTAACAGAGAGAATGAAAGAACGACGTCTTATTTGGGCCCAAATGCATCAACACTATACTACTGATGATTGGAAAATGGTAAGTTTAGATTTTATTTTTATTCAAGATTTCTTTTTTTATGAAGTTAGCTATTTCTAAATAAAATTGAAAAATTGAAAAAATTTAGGTGATATTCAGCGACGAGTGCCGCTTAGACGCTGTGACGGAAATGTCTCAATTTGTGAGAAGGAGACCAGGAGAACGATATAAAGAAGATTGTGTACTTCAAACTGTTAAACATCCTCCATCTGTAATGGTATGGGGCTGCATCAGTGGAAATGGCCCTGGCCCCTTACATTTTGTTGAAGGGACACTGAGACAAGATCAATATAAAAGCATATTAGCAAATGTGTTATTGCCTTACATAAATTCCCTTCCTTATGTAAGATCTCATTACACCTTTATGCAAGATGGGGCACTTTGCCGTTCTTCAAAATTAATTACAACTTTCTTGAAGGAGGAAGATATCAATATCCTCCCATGGCCCGGCAATTCTCCGGATCAAAATCCGATTGAAAATTGTTGGGCTTTCCTTAAAACCAAAGTATATAGTGTTCCCAACCCTACAATAGCTATTTTAAAAGAAAATATCGAGAAAGTTTGGTACAACGACGACGAATTTAAAAATATGATTTGTTCTTTGTATTAGTAGTATGCCAACACGTCTGCAAAAATTAATTAAAGAAAAACGAGGCTTAACTGATTTTTAAGTGAAGTACATAAAATATTGTAATCAACATTATAAACAAACATAATAAAATATATTTTTGTTAAAAAGAGTGGTTTTAATAGCTAATATTTACTTCGCACACAAAATTTTCTTATTATTCGGCCGCGCGTCTAATTCAATGAGTAGGGACTGTATATGCTTTCGAATGTAAAATTTACCTCTTGTAGATATATGTATGCATACGCAAAACAAGAATGCTTAAATTAAGCACACACATTATAATGATTTTAGCCAGGCAAAGAAAGTTCTTATGCTAAACGATCTTTATGCTTAACTTAAGCTAAAATATTGAAATACTGAGTAATTTTAGCTTACTTTAAGCATAAAGATTCTTTAGTGTAAAAATTCTCTTTGCCTGGCTGGAATCAATGTAATTTGTGCGCTTAATTTAAACATTAATTTTCTGGATAATAATAATTTTTTTTAAATTTTTAATTAGGACTAATAAAACGCCAAAGTTTTTTATTTATCTGCACATATGTACATATCTGCTTTCTTTTTCTCACTCCAAATTATTTATTTTTATTACTTATGTAACATTTTCCATTGTTCGCTAAATACAAATGTAGAAGAGGACTAGTAAACTCAGAAAGTTTTTTTATAGAAACATGAGGTAAAACTTTACCTATTTCAAAAGATTGAAAATGTACATCAAAACCAATTACTTCTATTTTATTACTGATTTTAAAGTCGTCTTCCTCATGAAAGAATATTTTTTTAATTTTATACACTTCTGTTGAATTATTATTGTGGAAGATAGGTAAATAAAAGTAAGGTTTATACAAAAGTCCTTTGTAATTAATTTCAGGAAAACATTTGATTAAATTAAAAGTTGTTGAACTATTTCCGGCAAATTTATCACTATCAATAATTGTTGAAAATGTAAGCCATTCATATTTTTCGTAACTAAATTCTGGTTCAAATCCGGAATGATATTTTTGTAAAAATTTTGCAAATTTGAGACCCTCTTTTACAGGAGCACTCAGATGAATTGAACTGTATGCTGTCACTTCACGAGAGAGAATGACGAAATTACGTAACCAAGTGAACACATATTGTCCAAATCATCAATGCTCAACGAAAATGCATAACGTGACAATTTAAAATTTACATTGCAGTCTATTGCAAATACTTTTCGTTGATGATTTCAAAAGAAATATTGTAAAGTTCATTTCGTCAGATGTTTCTATTGAAAAATCATATAAAATCGACACAAATTTACTACTCCTATATATGTTTTTTACAAAAATAATGTAATTTTAGCAATTTCTATATCATTTTATAATGAAAATTGTACTTAGAGACCAAAAGGGCCAAGTTTTTTGCATTGAAAAAATGTACAATGTTTGTTGTCGATTTTGCATTGCGATTTTTCTCTCAGTGTAATACTAATTTTTTTTTTTTAGATATTGTGTGTCATAGGCTTATCATAATATTATTATATTATACCTAAATGAGGAAAAGTATACTAGAATTCAGCTGATTTTGTACTTCTATATCAGTTGTAACATTACTTTGTATTTTAATTAATTACTCTAAGTTTTTGTCTACTTAAACGACGTCAGTAGCTGAAAGTCATTTATTCGTTTTATTATAAGATCTAGCTGTGTGACATAATGAATTTCAATTCAATGTATAATCCTTTTAATCAGGATAAATAAAAATTATTCATTCCAGCAAATGACAATAGACACCTACTATGAAATTTTTTGATCAGCATTTGTAGTCTTCTCACTTAATTAAATTTTTACAAGATATGTACAATTTTATGTTTGATAATAATTTTTTCACTATACATCTTGTTACTTGCTTAATATATCTATAATTATATATAATATAATATATCTTTAATTAACTCTAACTCTCACAAGGAAACGTTCTCAGGTGTGTCTCACCGATTTTGTTGCAATTGAAATATGTTATATATTAGAATATCGAAAAATAAGAGACACGTATTTTTTTTTTATCTGCGGATACGCACATTTAGAGGGTACTTTTATTTATTGTTTTTTTTTCTAAAAATTGGTGTATTTTTCAAAAGTTTGTCCGCCATGTTGGATCCGCCATTTTGAATTTTTTTAATTTAACATCAGATTCGTAATCAGCGACTCCAAAAACCCCTTAATACTGGTTTTCACGAAAAAACTGATGTCTGAAAGAATATACATCATTTACGTATTAGTGCTGGGGATTGTTTAACCCCTTGAGGAGCTTTTTTTTACGAAAACGCAAAAACAAGTCAACTTTTTTTAAGGTTTAAAAAATTATAACTCTAAAAGACATAAGGGTAGTAGTTGAGTATTTAATTGAAAGCTTTGAGGATCTGTTATATAGTTTTTAACCCACATTCAAAAAAAGATTAACGTCCTAAAATATAAGACACTGAATTCATTTTTAAAATTCTAAAGCTTTATATATAAAGGTATTAGAATCAATATAATAGTTGCGTTCTTTCACAATTTTATTCGGATGAGATTGATCAGTAAGTTAAGCATTGAATTGGAATTTACGAACAGCGATTGCAAAATATGTGCATCATATTCACAGATCCATTTTAAGCCAAAATATTAATTCAATAATATTGTCAATTCAAAATATGGTAGCAAAAATCTTGGCAAATTTTAAAATCTTCTTCTTAGTTTCTAATTAATTTGATACCGACGCAATTATGAAGGAACCGCAGCTAATATATCACAAAGTCAGAAACCTCAGCTTCTAAATAAATTAGACTAAATTTCTTGATAAGTGTGAAACCCGTCGATTTGGAAAATTGGTTTTCTGTAATGTTTATATTTATGTTGATTAATTTTGTTCTACTGAATGTCACGTTCCTTGTATCGATAAAAAAATATGAGTGCTACTCCTTTAAAAAACGTGATTATAATTTGTTTTTCAACAAAAGTTTAAAAGTTTCCAACGTTCGAAACATGTTCAAGAGCACACGAATGACTATAGGTAGACAAATACGAATTAAGGATGGTAGCCCCACCTAGAATTATTTTCGCGAGGCGCCACTGGTAATCCTCCTTCAAGGACTCTTTTCCAATTTTGAGAAGCTTCACGCATTAAACAATATTTTTCCGACCTTAAGGGTGGGGTGACCTTTAAGAGAGAAACATTGTTTACCAAACTTCTTTAAAGGGCAGGTATTCGGAAATACCTTCGAATAATTATTGGATTCGGAAAAGCTCGTCGATTTAGTGGATCGCATGTGCCTGCCGGATAACCGTGACGTGATATTTCATTTGATTTCATTGAGAACTCGTCTCTTTGCTCCACTGTGCATTACGAAGCCTGGAGCTGAAGTTAAGTTTAATTTTATAGAATTACATTTTACTCCACGTGGAAAACTCGTTGTCCAGAGGGGGGAAATTGAATGGCTCTTCAGCCCTAGTTGCAGTACGTGTACTAACCCTGACGATGATTGCAGTTTTTCAGACAGACTGGCTTCTTTCAGATATATTTTCATGTTTCTTTTGCTTTCGGGGTGTAATTTTATTGTGAAATCTTCCTGAAAGTTGCTGTTCATCAGAGAAATGTATTTTACCGTCGATTTTGCTCAATTTCGAATTGAAATAAATTACTCTAGTCGACACGGTTGACATGACCCTGAGCTTTCAAAATAATTGCTTTTTTGATTATGTTTATACATGTTCATACGGATAAATTGCTTTTGAATTAGAAATGGAATTAACACTGTAAGGAAAAAACATATGAATTTGGCTTATTCCCATTTTGAATGGATATATATTTTATTCGTTGAATTACTAAAAACATGGGAAAATTTATAAAAACTCGTACATTTGCATTTTGTATAGTGTGCACACCCAAAACACATGAGAATATTTACTTAAATTAAAGTGTCGATATCAAAAAGTCTGAGGAGTCATGAAATAATGATTCGCCTTCTTTTAATTTTAAGATTTTAACATCATATTTGAATCAGAAGATCTTAGCGCTATAATTTCAATAGCTTAACAGAAAATGAATCCTGGTGAGAAGATTAAGGTCTTTGGCTAAAACTGAGTCTGTATTATTTGAATTTCCAAAAATCAATTACAATTTATTGAACTATCCAAATGGGGTAGTAAAACTGGATTCGAAAATCACCGCTGCCCAATTATTATAATAACTTTTGAAGTTTTGAACCGATAAAATTAAAATATTTACTTATATCCTGCAGCTTGAACAGCAGGAAATTTATGGACAAATATCTCGTTAATTAAACTGTATTTTAAAAAGAAATCTTCCACGATACTTTTTTGTAGTTTTGATACAAACTTTTCAAAAACGTGAAAAAATTAATATCATGTGTAAAATTTAAAAAAAAAAGATATATTTTTTTTTTGATTTTAAAAACTACTCTGAAGTTTTAAAATTATTTTTCAATAGTTTATATGCGAGGTTGGAGAAATTTATTAAAAATAAACAAGTGGACATTTCCGAAAACATCTTGAACAATTTTAAAAGAGAAAAATAGAAACTATATTTTTCAAACCGTATAATCGATTTTTCAGATTCTGATTGACGAATCGACTTACTAAAATTTGGTAGATTTTGTATTTTTTTAAAACAGTTTTTTTGTAAGAACTAAATAAATAATTAAACTCCTAAATATTATAGCAGAAATCATTCAAAATGCTCAGAAATGTGTGTTTTTTTCTCATTATTAAAGAATTTTAGAAAAATCAGATGGTAGTCTGTTTTATTAAAAGATGCCGGATTTCCAATAGGGCTAATTGTCAAATGAGCTGTCATTTGTTGTAAATGTCAATATCATTTTTATTCGGTAAGGTCTAACAAATCATCGTGGAAAAATATATTTACACCGTAGCAACGATTCCAAATCGTGGAAATTTATATTTGAAATCAAGTGTTAATTATTAAAACGTATAAGAGCACTTGGTGATTTTTTTTTTTTTTTTTAATAATCTCTCATAAGAACGTGCTATTCGTCATGTTATTGAACATTTTATTTCCAAAACTTTGGCACATTAAAGTTAATGATTTGTGATTTCAACAAGATGGCACTGCGTCCCGTACAGCGATCGAAATAAATGATTTGTCGGACGGATAATTTAGCAAATATTTTATTTCAAGAAATAGACTTGTCCAAGTTCGTGTGATTTGGCACTGCTGGTCTATGTTTTGTGGGGATATGTGACCGTTCTGATCTATGCTGGTCGATTATATTATTATATTATAAGGTTCTAAATGCTTTATTATATTATACGGTTCTAAATAATTGTTCTGGATTTACTATGTAATTAGCAGTCAGCTTATATGCCCGAAATTAAATTTAAATAATAAATATATATGGTGTGTTTTATGTGCTTTCTCTAAATTTAAAATCGCTCTTAAAAAATACCCTTCATTATAAAGTTAATGCATTTATATTATATTTATTATTTATAATCGTGTTCGCCGTTCAAACGCACATCTTCAGCTTAATTTTTTTTTTAATAACAATTATTTATTAATGTATTTTCCAAATGTATTTTATAGTATAAATAATATCCAGCAGTTAAATCCTAAAATGTTTACGAATTTTTGCCCTTCCTGAGTAGGCAGATTCCTTAAAATAGAATATTATATTTTGTGACTGTTCGTTCAACAACACTATCGAATTTTACATACATAATAAATTTTTATAGGCAGAAAGAAGCAGAATTTAATGTCCTTTTATTCTTGTTTTTATATGAAAATTCTAAATCCTTTATTATTATGAAAGAATATATTTACTCTTGCCCTGTTTACATATTTATCTAGCACACTTCCGTTTACAAAATATTTCTTCATCGATCATTTCAGGTGTCTTTCCTTTGTTTACGACAATATGCACATGCAAAATTATTCATCTCCATTGTTTTCCAATAGAAGAATTATGCAAATGTTGATGCAAATTTTCAATAAGTTTTTAAGGACTTTATCTCACGGATTCCTGCTTAATGTTTACTTTAATACAAACATCAGTATGTTACGTATACTGTTTGCACAAACACTTTGTATAACCAAAACAATCCGTGACATAAGACAAAAGACACACAAGACAAGAAGACATGCGATGCCTTACGACGAAGAGGAAATTGTTAAAGTTTTCTGTTTTGGGCGGGATCCTGTTTAACTCGTGCCAGAATTACAAATTAACTGGGGAATTTGGGAAGAAATAAAAAAAAAACTTTCTTTCTGGAACTTCTTCGAGAACTTTAACCCATTTCCGATGAGAACTTTTGTAAATTTAATCCGAGAATGAATTTCCTTATTTACAATTTTCTGGAAACAACCACTTCAATTACTTTTTTTATTACACTTATAACCTTCCAAAAAAAATGGGGCACAATTTTTCAAAATCTATAATATAAAATAAAAAATGTACGGATGATGGACACGCTGCATTTTGTTTTTTATGCTTTAAGTTATAAATGAGGAATCGAGTTCCCCAGAGAGATGAAGACAGTTCATATACTGGAAAAGGGCAGCCGGGTCGCGGGAATCCCTTTTTTTTCTCCCCGGTATATCGAATTCTCTTTCGACGGTTGAGATTTGAGAATACATTATACAGACAAAAAAGATGAAAAAAGGGGACCGGAAAAAGGAATAAAATATATATATATATATTAAAGCTTACCCGAATCTCGGTAGAGATCAGCTGGCGCGGACTTATGATTTCGTTTGTAATTTGCATGAAATTTTCTTCGGCAAATCTTCTCTACAGAACAACGCCGAGGGGCTCAACATTCGAGTGATTCCTGGGAGAAGAACAAGTCCCAAGATTTCTTCGGATGGAACTCCTCGTCCATAACTCCTTGACTCGAGATGACCGTAAAATTACTCAGGTTTTACTTTCCTGTACACTCACTTGCCATATTAACTCTATACCTCGAGCACCGAAGGTTGTGCTATAAAGGATGCCCCCTTTAATTGTTGAGCCCTATATGTACTATATATTAAAGCAAAAAATAAATAAAATAATAATAATAACACTCCCAACGGTCTTATAGTTAACTCCCTAGAAAACTATATACTAAAAACTTTTCCGGGGGGGGCTTGCTTCACCTAGTAGTTTTGTTGCACAAAATTTTGTGTTAGAAATTCTTCCACTTGGAGAACTTCACTTTCCGGCGGCCGAAAATTTCAGGAATTTTATCAACCTTTCACTACCACCGAATATGGGTGAATTCACTGAGAACGAAAAGTGCCCTGAAGGAGGATAATATGAAACACTCGCTCGCCGAACCATCCGAAGGAGCCCTAATGCGTGCTCCCGAGACGTGAAGGTATCTGAAACTGAAATTCAGCCGCACTTCAGCCTAACGAAGGACCACACATCCCGTCCAGGACGTACTGAACCCCCCGAAGCGAACTGGTCGAACCCTTCGTCGATGGTGATGTTGTGTGTTTTGGTCTAATGTTTTGATGCTCTGGATAAAGCTTCACAGATTGGAGGACGACGGGTCCTGCTATCGTCCTATTTAGGATCAAAATGCGCATGCCTCATCCTGGAAGCCCACTGTTTACTGAATATAAGGGCACGAGACTACACGTGGCTGCTTTCAGTAAGCACGAGTTTCTCGAAGAATAGGACCATCTGCACATGAAATTTAAAAGCCCTACATTTACGAACGAAATATTCCTTTACAAAACATTTTTTTGAAATAATTTAAATTAATGCCAGTCGCAGCAATCCAGAGCAATTTTAGTAGTCCTCAAGACTCCCCTACTTTTCTACCCTCTTCCCACTATTGCACTGGCTTCTGTGCTTTATGAACCGCAATAAGGCGTCATGCGACGGACGGCTGCTAGCACTCGGAATACAACAGGACGAAAAAGGATCAATGGACCAGAAACCCTCGAGGTCGTTTAATTATATCAAAAGATAATCACGAGTGCCCTTCGCTTCATCCTCGAGGATCTGTCCTCCTCCTCTTCGGGAGTTATAGGATTCATAGTGGCTGAATTGTGAACATGCAGCGGCCCTCAACGATGCAAATGTGAAAAGTTATATATTGAAAGGGCTTCTGCACTCCAATAAAGTGAAGAGGGCTTCGAATTAATTCATCAAAAAACGGTTTGTCGATATTTTTACTAAATACTATAAGTTTTACAATTATAAAGAGTTTCATTCTCATGGCAAAGAAAAATCTTTTATTATAATAAGAGGGAGAAATAGCGATAAGTTCATATAAATTACGATTAGTTAACACGTTGAGTGCCACGTTTTACTCAGCTTCACATTTAGCTATTGGGTGTCAGTCACGGGTGACTGACGTGGCACTCAACGTGTTAAATAGATTAATGAAAAAAAAAACTAAATTTCCATCCATCTTCACATAAAAAGTGAAGAACGGTCTACTATAAAAGTTTAAAATAAATATAAAATTTTAAACATATTGTAGTATTAAGATGTTACCATTTTGGACTCGTTATTTCTAATTATTAAAAATTTTGCAATTTCATTTAGATTAAGTTAATTATTTTTTAATTTCTAATTCGTTTAATATCAAAAAAGCATACGATACAAAAATGCCAAAAAACTTAAAGCAGGAATTCGGTCTGAGGTGCAATAAAATATATACATATTATTGGCAAAAATAAGAATTTCTGCACAAAAAGCGGTATTAATGTCCGAGTAAAAAATAACGATGGCTGCACCTCGGCTGCACCACGGCAGCACAGTTTCTAGGCGGTACAACCGCTGCACGTGGTCCATAGTGTTTTTGAAAAATATGAAACGATCGCACAACGGCCGCACGGAGTAGAAATAATTTGTGTCAAATTTTAACGACCACATGCTCGACCACATATGGGCCAAATTTAAGCACAAACGACAACGGCCGCACCTCAACTGCACCAGTGGCGAACTAATTTATATACAATAGATATACATTTATAAATTGATGTATTTATACCAAATCGTATAGTATAGTACCATTTTTAATATATTTTATAGTGCGATCACCGTGCGGCCGTCTTGTGGTCTTGGTGCGGTCGAATTTGTCCGACAAACGGACCCCATACGGCCGAATAAAATATTCAAAGTGGAAACCTAGTGAAGTAGTGTTGCGGCGTTCTTAAAATTTTTAGATATTTTTACTCGCTTGCTGTCGGTTATAAAACAACCGCGGTTCCCAAAAAACATTATTTATTAATTTTATCTAAGGAAGAAATAGTATTTATACGTACAAGTCTAATGATTTGTTTTTCCTTAAAACTTACTTCGCAGTTAACTTGAAAGCCTACTAAGGTTTTAGTTTCTTGTTTAGATGTATAGAGCGATATATCAGAGCTACATTCCTATTTTGTCTCAGTTGATAACATATAGTATGCCCTTCTTCCTCTCTCGCTTGAGATGCAGAATTTTTCAAAATTCGATGATAAAAGACTTTGGGCTTTAAAACAGTTATTACTACCTCTCCTTTGAACACTTTACAATGTTGAATCTACCATACCTTTTACCTATATGTTTATTTATTTATTTATTTAATGTCTACAGATTGAAAATTGAAAAAAACCAGCATTTAATTTAATTTAGACCAGTTCCTTGTATGCTCAGCTTCTAAAAGCAACGTGAAGTCAATTGAGTTAGCTAAACAATTTAAGTGAGCTTTACAATTTACAACAGGTTCCTGATAGCCATAATTGGTTCTTTGTAAAGGAAATTCCGTTTCTAATGCACACAAACTAATTGTTTGAAGATATTAAGAGTGTTTAGTATTCTGTTTTCAAATCCTTAAGCTTGAAATGCCTTTATTTGCTTTTGAGATGAAAAATTCAATATGATCAATAAACGACATATTTGTTCTAACGAGTACACTTAAGTTCTTCACTTGGTATACTTTTGTGAAAGGTTTATTATTTAAATTATACGAAAAGCAGATACCATTAACTTTACGGTGAAATGACATTACCTTGCAATTTGTTGTTATTAAGATATAATTTATTAAGATAACAACATTGATGAAGTCTGTCTAAATCGTTGAATATAAGATTGCAACCAGCTGGAAAATCTAATCTCCAAATTAACTTCAAATCATCAGCAAACAAAAAACATTTAGCTGAATGAAAACAGTCCACAAGTTACGAATAAATAAGAAAAATAGCAACGGTGCTAGGTGATTGCCTTGTGGGACTCCTGAATTAACAATTATCTTTCTTGAGAGAACATTTTTTTTATTTTAACATATTGCACACGACTATTTAGCTGGTTTATATTATAGATTAAGCATGATATATTAACTCTATCGAATGTCTTAGCAAAATCAGTATAAATAACATCCATTTAATAACCATTCTTCATTGTTTCAATAATGCAGTTTGAGAACAACACAGAGTTAATTCAACAAGAACGCCCAGGGATTTTAGCCTATTAATCTTATATACGCTTGTGTGTGTCTCAAGATAACATTAAGGACCTAGATTTTAGATTTTTATTCCTATATATAACTATTGCAGAAACAATAACTTTGTTTTTTATCTATTGGTGTAAAAGGCAAAAGTCCCAAGTCAACAACCGCACGGAGGCTGAATATTCCTTAATCTTCTAATCAAGCTCATTTTACACGGTGAAGCATTTCCGCCCAGAGGCATTTATCTCAATGAAAGGTGACATACCTCCTCGGATGTGTGCTGTGCTTGTGATTGACTGCAGCTGTGATGTTTCCAGCCTTGATGGAGAGCTCCTGTCCGGCGCCCGCAGACCCAACAATCCATTTAGCTGATTTGTCCTTTGGGAATCCGACCCACCAGTACCAGGACGAGAACCAGGACGAGGACCAGGACTAGGAGGAACACGCATTCATCTGGTTGCCGTGCTCTGCTCGTTTGCAAAAACATA
Source organism: Dysmachus trigonus (assembly GCA_949715965.1). NCBI lineage: Eukaryota > Metazoa > Arthropoda > Insecta > Diptera > Asilidae > Dysmachus > Dysmachus trigonus. The sequence goes on along the minus strand of OX454322.1, from coordinate 64,020,517 downwards.
AAATTGCATCAAAAGTGACTGAATCAAGTGAACCTAGATTCTGGAGTGATACCCTTCAGGATGCACTGTCTCTGGTGACAGGAACACAGGAGTGTAGGAGTTTTGTGCACTGGCCCGGAATGTGCACCAGAACTAAACCAGGTGAAAATTGCCAAAGGACACGACCCTTCAGTTGGGCCATTTCAGTTGCCACAGAAATTCCTTTTTCTGAGCTCGACAGCGCGTTAGAGTGTTAGATTAAACTTCATTGCTATTTTGTCTGATAGATGTGCGTTTGGTTTAATAGGAAATTCGTGTCGCACTAAATCTAATCCACTGAGCCAGTAAGCCAAAGATTTAGTCAATGCTTTGACAACGATAAACGAATATGCTCTTAAGACGCTAAGCTTCAAGTTGAGCATTGAAAAGTCAGGGTTAATATTACGAAAATGAATTTTAGGCCTCCAAAGAATACTGTGTTAAATTTAAAAATAGTAACTAAAATTGTCGGATTAATATAAAAATAAAAATAAAAAAATTCTAGAACTCTAAATACTTATCTTAGAATAAGCAAAATATAACCAGACTACTAAAGCTATTTCATTTCTTTAATCTTCGGTGATAATCAGCATTAGGACTGAAAAACCGATATAAAGAAGTTTTTGGAATCCGTGATTTAAAGTCTTAACCCTGGGACTACACAAGGGGGTCAGCTCGATCCCAAACACTTTTTTAAACTGAAATATTTCAGAAACAGTAGGAATAGAATTAAGGCGCTTAGTACGTCGTGAGAAATAAATTTTTTCTAACTAACCACGATTCTACCGAAAAGTATATCTTCTTAGCTAAATAAAACCTTATAAAAGAAATTCTAACAAAAAGCATAGTTTACGAGATATAGCAGTTTGAAAATTTTCTGAAGTCAGCTTAACCCCGTGTATGTTCCCAAGTTCTGTAGGGAGATGTGTAATCCCAAGCTTAAACTTTTAAAGTTGTTAGGTACTATGGAGTTTTCAGGGACGAAAATTCGAGACGACTCAGTAATCTAATTTTAAGCTACATAATTTTCATGAAAATTGTTCAACGAGGAATGCTTTTACAACTCATAAAATTTTTCAAGTTCATATAAAATATATACGTTCGGATTGCACCATATTTAAGTTTAAAACAATCGAAAATAATAAGGAACATTTCACAATTACATATCATCTCTTCATGAAAATTCAAAATTCGAATTAGTAATCTTAGGATTGTTCGGCGTTCTACATGTATTTAAATTAAGAAAAAACTACAGTGGAGGAAATAGCTTTAAAGCCACTCACTTAACTAGACATTTTTTTTAACTAAAAGCAAACAAACATGTTAAGTATAGTGTGTTGGTTATATATTCTTATCTTATGATACATGTAATTACACATAAAAAATTAAAAATAGTTCAAACATTTTACAGTTATTGCAAAAAAATATTAATGAACTCATATTTAAGAGGAAATAGCTATAGAGCCACTTTGTTTTTCTTCAACAATAGTACGGTAAATATATATATATTTTTTTTCTAATATTTTGTGGACCAACCTTCATTTGAAATTACTTCAAAAATGCGGTCTGGCATTGAATTTAGGAGGACTTGAAGGGTTTCTACAGGAATGTTGTTCCAAACATCTCGAATGGCTACTTTAAGCTCAAACACATTGTTGAATTGACGTCCTTGCTCGTAGACTCGACGGGTTAGGATCCCCCACAAGTTTTCAATGGGATTTAAGTCGGGACTACACGCTGGCCATTCAAGTATTTCAATGTCCCGACTTCTTAACCACTCCATGGTATGGTGCGAGCGATGTACTGCCAAGTTGTCCTGCTTAAATATAAATTTTCCTTCCATGACGTCATCTGTAAATGGTATCAACACATCATCCAGAAGATCGGTGTAGATGTTCGAATTCATTTTGGTCTAAGTCCAACACATTGGGGTTTTTCCAACATAACACACCACGCCATGACCGTTCCACCTCCAAAATGTCTGCTTAAGCGAACCTCCTTATGCTTGCTTAAATCATGCCAATAAAATTGGAAACCGTCAGGTTCGTCCAAATTAAACTTTTTTTCATCACTAAAAAGGACATGACGCCGTTCATCTTTCCACGACATGTACTTTTTAGCAAACATTATACGAGTTTGCTTGTGTTTGTCAGTAAGTTTGTTTTTGGCAATCGTTTTGTCCACTTAACTTTCTGGGAACAATGTAGAATTTGTCAGACACGTCTAACGGTAATTGGTAAATTTAATTCGGCTTTAATTTTCGACGCTGTGAGCTTTTCCTTTGCAGCTTTTTGAATAATTTTGTTTTTAGTTCTTTGACTAATTTTTGATTTCGGTCCTGGATGTCTTTGTTTTCCGTATTGGCTTCTTAAATATATATAATTGTTAACAACTGATCGTGACCTTCCTATTTCATGCGCGATCAGCCTATTGGACATTCCTAATTTAGATAATGCCTCAATTTTCCCGATCTCTAGTTCAGAGAGCTTAGATCCTCTAGACATTTTTAATTTTTTTTTATTTTTTTTATTTTTTTTTTCTGTTAATATTATTTTGCTATGTTAAATCAATGTATTTTATTCACTAAATCCGTATTTTTACTTACTTATAGTGCAAAAAGTCACACTGGCTTTATATCTATTTCCTTCGGAAGTCGGTTCACAAATGCTTTTTCTCCGCATACTTCCTAACTTGTAATAATTTGTGTAACGGTATATCGGTATCAAGAACAAATATGCTTCAGTTAATGTAGGCAATCAATCGCTCTCGTAAAGTACATTGAAAATACGTTTTACAAATAAAATCAAGTGGCTTTATAACTATTTCCTCCACTGTATTATACGAATAAATTATTATATGTCTTTTAAATTTTTGGTTATTTTGCTGATTTTTTTTTATTATTACATCTGCATGTAAATTCGAAAACAAAGTTTTTGAAAAAATATCGATTTTGGTGCCTATATTTTATAATTTTCATAGTATGTGTATAATGGATAAGATTTTTTATAGTAAAATCGAGCAGAAGAAAGAAAACCCTAAATGTTTTTCTTTTTAGATTATTACTTGTAAAAACAGCTTTAATTTAAAATATAATATTTTCTCAAAGGAATACCGGGGATAAATAAAAAGGCGGGAAATCAAAAATGTTTAGAATTAAAATTTCAAACTTATCCCTTATTTTCAGAAATGTTCACAAACAATTGTATCGATTTAGCTAAAATTTTTGTTACTATTAAAAACAAAAAGATCAAGTTTTTTTTTTAAATTCGATCGCTACACGAGTGGAAAAAACGACTTCGGAATAAAAATGGGGATAAATAAAAAAAGTTGGATTCAATTTTTGAAAATGGCTATGATATGCGCTAGATCTTTTTATTTTTCACTAAAATGTGAACTCAGTTGGTTCTGTTGTTTATGAGCAAATCTCAACAACGTAGATAACATCATCGGTATGATCTTGGATAGATATCAAGATATGATATTTTTGCAGGCGTGCTAATTTTCAAACCTTCTGAATTTATATAGCAAATTATGGGACTTCCCCACATTCAATTCTATGTATTTTTCCAAGTAACATTCCAGTCAATTTTAATAAAACTGAGTTCGTTTAAACAAACTCTTGTTTAGATTTGAAGCATTTGTCTAAATTGCTCTCGCAGCAATTTCATTCCATCCGACTCCATCTCCGAACTATCGCTTTCAGCATTCGTTTCATCTGTTTACTCTGCACTTCATTAGCCCTCAAATATATTGACTTAGCACTTTAGTAAATACCGAATCGCCCTAAAATTCCTGGTGTCCAGAAGAGTGGCACCAGCACGAGCCCCAAACCACTCCCGAGCTCCAGAAACGTCCATGGCTTTTCAATTCGCCAGATAGAGATTGATTGTTTTGGCCTGCGAACACGATTTCCTACTTAGGGCCAACAAGGAACTCTCTTGATCCAGGGGAGACCAGCACGCAACGGCCGGGAACCACCGGGAACTATCGGATCGGGTGCTCCGCTCGCTGGCTGGCAATCACCCGAATTCCTTACTTCAGAGCGGCAGACAGGTCACGTTCCTCGCACTCGGGCTTGGATATTGTCTGCAAATTTTTCGGATCATTTGTCTTCGCCGTCAGCGGGCTCCATCCGCCAGATAAATATAATATAACACCCCATGCCGAACTCAAAAATTTCAGAAACAAAAAATTGCGTCAACAGAGCACATTGTTGTATTATAAGAAGCCAAAATCCGAACCGACTCAAATTTTGAGTTAAGACACTCAAACCTTTAGTTCAACAGACTTGAACATTGAGTTAAGTATGGAGTTGAGCCGACTAAAGTCTTGAATTGAAGGGGCAGAAATTTGAATGCTTCTCAAACTCAGAGATCGGCAAAAATAATAATATTACGTTATCGACTTTTCAATTTATAACCAACTTCTAATTGCAACATTGTGATTATCAACTAATTAACAAATAAATAATCATCGTTCTGGAATTTTCCATGGCCCAAAAAATCAGTCATTAGTCAGGCAAACATTTATGAATACTCAAATACATACTGATAATTTGTCCTCAAAAAATTGTAATTACTCAAGTAATTCATCCACCAGTAATTTGAAAATACCCATTTAATTGTGATATATGATATGTTACGAACACGTATCGCATTATTCATGTGACATGTGACATTATTCATCACATTGCCCATATAATATGTAACATATAAAGAATATAAGATTTTTTATTTGTGGCAAACCATATATCACAAGTCACATGAAGTGCGTTGAAGCACATATAACATGCTCCTTATGACTTGCCGCATCATGAAGGGTATATGACTTCGTAATTCGAATATATGGCAACATACATATATCAGATGTCCCATATCATGCCATATATCATGCCATATGTTGTGGTGTAACAGTTGTCATGTGCCAGTTCTCAATGGTAATATTTTTAAACGAATTAAATATTTTATTCTTTTCAATAATCTAGCTTGGTTAGGAATATGGGACATTTACCTACTGAATTTCTGCGATAATGGTCTTGTATCCATTGTGCCTACATTATATCCTTATCCTTTTCCTAACTAAGGGCTGTAACATCTGTTCTGTCATGCGCTTAAACATACGAAACTGATATTTTTTCGTATCAAATTAATAAGTTTTGGCAATAAATGATATTATCTTAATATTTATAATCGTTGGTGCGTCTGTTAGTGATCGTGGAACTTCTGAACAACTTGACCGATTGAGGTCATATTCCCATAGCTATGCTAGAATCCGACAGGCGGCGCTTTAGTCAAGTTATTTCAAATATATGTATATTTGAAGCAATTTTCGTGAAAATTGATACTTAGGGGATTTGGGGGATGCTGACTACAAATTCACTGTCAAAATTCGAAAATCCGAAATGGCGGATCCAATACAGCGACAATTTATCGATTTCAACGGTGTTTAATGAAACTTAGGGAAATAATTTTATATATTAACAAACTTTTTAAATACTAGATGGCGAATCCAAAATGGCGATCTAAATTCCGTGATTTCAATGGATTGTAATAATAATTTTTGCGGGTGAAACCAGATAACTCAGCTAGTATCTTATGAAAATAATAATATTATGTAAAAATACTATATAATATAATATATTTTTCATATTGGAAACCTGCCAAGAGAAGACAAAAAATTTTTTTTACTTATAAAGTTAATATTTTTATTATTAATTTTATATATTTTTAATGGAATAAGAAAATTATGGGATTGATCCCGATATATATTATTTTGATACTTTTTGTATAAAATTGGGAGAGACGTATTAAAATGTAAAATTACAATAAAATTGGACATTTTCTTTCGAGGTAATTTTGTTTAATTTGCTACTGTGGTATTCTATGAAAAGATTATAACTCTAAACATCTAATGTAAAAAAAATTGTTGAAATATTATCCTAATAAATATTTAAAAAATATACTAAACCACTTTTAAAAATATCAGAAATAAAAATTGATTAATTTTCCTTAAGCCCAAGAAGGTTTTAACCAGTGAAGAAGTATCCCGGCCAGAACTTTACCAGGAAGGAACATCTATATCCGAACCCTACTGTTAGCATCCTTTTGGACTTGAAGTGTGTAGAAGACGATGATTTATTTTTCTTTAATTTACTAAATCTCTCGTTTTCTAACTATTAAATTAAACACAATAAAAAGTACATTTTTAGTTCTTATTTAATATTGAAATTGAAAAATTTGGTCCGAATGAATTATTCGGAAAACAAAAAATCCTCTTTTTATTTTCTCTTGTCGAGGCCTACTAAATTCATTTTTAATTTTAAATTAAAAAACTCTCAGCCTGCTTGTTCCTGCCCGCCACAAGCGCAATTAAAAACTTGAATTTAATATTTAAGCCGGATAAGGGTTTACGCCAGTCACTCAAGACTTGAGCTGGCTAATCTTTTTATATAAGCGGTGAGTTGATCGCAATATTTGAATCCGCTCCTTCACAACGCTAAACAGAGGCAACGATGAGTGGAATTCGTTTGCGTTACCATGCTAATGGGGCTCAGCTCAACGACAATCTCATGGGGCCAAATTGCCCGGGGGATTCACCTCGCATTTAACTGGTGTCGGTTCGGTGTAGACATTTTAATAATGGACAGACAGACAGAGCAGTGCAGAACGCCACTTTAAAGTATTAAGTGGATTTTAAGCTATTCCCCCACAGGAACCTTGTCCAGGCAGCTGCTGGCGTCACTGGATCAGGTTCTGGTAGGATGCAATCTACGGGCAAAGTCCGCAAAGTAGATTTCATTTAAAGTTTCAGCAACATAGAAGTCCTGAAAGCAATTTGTTCCCATAAACTGAAACAGTTTGTGGGAGTGGACAGGATCAACAGTTAAGGCTGTGGAAGCTGCAGGAGGCTGCCTGATGGCCTCAGTTTTGCTCCCCAACTTCTCCAGAGATTAATCCCAACTCTGCATCCGGTCCAGGCAAATTCCAGCCCGACCGGAACTATAAATTCTTGTCTAATTGAAACTGTCGAGCAAATCTGTGTTTTTCGGTCGATTCCCAGGATAACACTTGGAATGGAATTTTCATGATGTCGCAATGTTTCTAGTATTTTAGCCTGCTCCTAAGAACCAACGACAAAAGTTCTTAACAGTCTAATTGTCATAATGGTTCATGTTCCCATAACATGGAAAAAATGTAGATGGCATAAATCCCCAAGCAATTCACAAATGTTTTCGCCATCAAATTTAGACACATATGATGAAAAAGTCACACATTTGGTCAAAACTTTTAGGTCTGAATCCCTGAGACGCAATATTCACTAAAATTTTCTTCTTGTGAAAATTTTCCAATAAAGTAGTATTTATGTAGGATAAACTTATTTATATTAACCAACTTTATGTTTCTAACAATTTATTGAGAATTATTGAACCGCTGCCTAGCTTTGAATCGCTCAATACAGGAATTTGATTTAAAATTGTCAAAATCGGTTGAATACATTTTGAGTTACCTATTAACAAAACTTTAACCTACTATATATTAAATCTGCGAATATTTTAGAAATCAAATCATTGATCGGATCTGAATGAACTTTTTAATAAATCAATTGAGTTTTTAATATAAAATAAATAAAATTCTCTGGAATTCATTCCTTTGTATAGCAATTCAAATATGGCACAACTGTCTAGCTTCATAAAATAAAAATGAGAGTGAAAATGATAATGTTACTGATTTCATATAAATTAGGAAATTATTGAAAACCAAAGAACGCATTTAAAAGAGTTTTTAAAAATGAATATGGTGAAAATAAAATATCGGGCTTGTCATATGTAAAATTTAAATACGAATTTTATAAAAATAATTAATTTTTTTCAGATTTCAACAAGGGCTCAGCTCAAAAAAATATTTAAATTTGATATTTATAAATACCGATATTTTAACTAATATCTCATAGTAAATTCATGTACTATTATAATTTATACTATTTAATATAGCCCAATGAACATTACTAATTCGTTTCATTAACTGATAATATTTCCATAAATACGATTTAACATTACAATTACATATGGTATGATATTGTAATATTATTTTATTAAAAGCGAAAATGTACTGAATCTTTAAAAATCTTAAAGAAATTAATCATTATTTTTAAAAAAAACTTATAAATAGATTTTATTCATTTATTTATTTATTAGTGACAATTCATCAATATAAACTGATTACTTAAAAAATAGAAGAAAGCAAGTACATATATATGGCATGAGAAATGCAAAATGGAATCTTAACGAAGCATAAAACGGAGACCAAACTATACTGGCGTACTCAAGAATAGGTCTTACAAATATACAATACAGTGTCTTAGTTATAAAAGGATCATTAAATTCCTTGGACCAACGCTTAACAAAGCCAAGCGTAGCGCTGGCCTTACGAACGATCGCATCGATGCGATCAGAAAATGTAAAATGGCTATTCAACCAGATGCCCAAATCTTTGGTTTTGTCAAGTTTTTGCAACGAGCATCCGTCAATAGTATAATTAAAAGAAGTAGTGCTTTTCTTGCGAGAGAAACACATGTAAGTGCATTTGTCAATATTTAATGGAAGTTGGTTTAATGAGCACCATGTGTGAAAAGCATCAATGTCAGATTTTAAAAGGTCACAGTCATTCTCGTTACGTATAATACGAAAGACCTTGGCATCATCTGCGTAACAGAGAATCCTAGAGTTAGAAAGAGACAGAGACACGTCGTTGATATATATAATAAAAAGTAAGGGACCTAAATGCCTACCTTGAGGTACACCCGAAGTGTTAAGGATTTCTCTGGAGTACAGACCGCGTAATAAGACCCGCTGTAAGCGATGAGACAAGTACGACCCTTCTTCTTCCATAATTTTAAAAGTTAATTACATATCTGTTGCCTAATTTTAAATTGTAGAAATCAGATTATTGATGAATGGGTGTGTGTTCAGTTTTTGCTAACGAAAATAGTTCTAGTAACTATTCAGTTTTTTCTCAGTGCACACTTCTGCCACACGAATCGGCTCGTGGCTCGTTAACTTTAGATCGGATTGATAGTTTTATTTTAATATGGATAGGAAATATATGAAATAGTAAACAATTATAGTAATGATAGACCATATAAAAGAAGAGTGTTTCTTAAAAAAGAGCATGACAGTTTCTACAAATCCGTCATCAAATAATAATTAATTGAATTAAATTGAAAGCAATTATTTATACAGGCTGAACTTCTCGCCCACAAGATATTACCCTTAATTGCCACGAATTAAAAGGACCCCCGACCTCGTCAGCCTCGAGGACCTATTCACTCGTAATCATTCTCGGATCTTCTTGATGAAATAATTTCCACCTCAGTTGGAGTGATAACAGACAAACGAAACAGCAGCATCAGCATCTCGGCAGTTCGCATGGAGCCCCAAAAACAGTGCCATAAATAACTCTTCAGCCTGATCCAGTTTAATGAAGTAAGCTCCATCGGGCGACGATGCTATCCCGAAGGAGCATCCCCGGCCTAAGGACGAAGAGGAAGAACTGGGGCCCGTGCCGGAGCCGGGTGATGATTTATTTCTGCCGAAGGAGCACTTCCCGGGCGGCCCAAAACAGAAGTGACAACCTCAAGTGGATCCCATGTACTTGGGACTAGATTAGGGATTCAAAACAATGTTCCCAAGGAATAACTGATTTAGTGTCCTTTGATTAAATGCGGTGTCCTTCAATGATTTGTGGGTATATGCGCCTATTTTATGAGAGCTTATGTTAGCGTAAAAAACAGGAATAAAAAATAGCAACTTTTGGGAATTCAAGGAGTGACCCTTATTGAGTCAGGCTCGTGAGAGGTTTTAGAGTAGCGTAACATTCAGCACATACATATCATATATATATTATATATGTATATCTAGATTTATATTAGTAAATCCACTAAAAAAAAAAAAATTCGTAAACTTCTAATTTGGTTAAATTTTTGCATACGTCTTTATTTACAATAGTTATTATTATTACAATTAACGTCTAAAAACTATATATGTACTTATTTGTGGAAAAATGTGCAATTTTCAACTTTTTTAATAACGTATATTGAGTTCAGATCAATAGAAAGTACGATATTTACCAAAACAACATATTTTGTCACCTTTTACCTTAAAAAACAAGAAAAGTGGGCGTGATATCGATGGGGGCTTTTTACACGTTAATTATAATGACTAAATAAAAGTGTATACAAAAATCTATTTAGATTAGAATTTTTCGAAAGATATCCTTCTGTTTTCATCTTATCATAATGAAATAAAAAGAAATTTGGCATTATAATGAAAAAGGGTTGAGATTTAAAGGAGTTGAAAGATTAAGATAAAGTTTTCAACATAATTCTTTAAAGTGCCAAATACATGTTTATTTACTACTATATAAAAACCTTGACTATTGGTCAAAAACTGCCCAAGTTTCCTTCAGATTGGTTAATTTTCTGGCAAATCTAAATCAACCTCAATTTTAATATGAAAACCTTTAAAGCAATGTAAAATCAATTTTTCGATTCCGGTAAGTATAAACCTTTCTCATTTCAAACTGATTAACGCGTTAATAGTCGTACACTGATAAAAATATTCCCTTATAAGATCAAATATGCGAGTTTTTAAATAGCACGTTGTTGTTATACGTTGCGAAGCATTGTACATTTAATAATATTAGGTTGTAACATAATAATCTGATAATTTTTTAAGAAACTTTATTTTGATATTTTTGTACAATTTAGCTTAACATTTTATTGAACATCCCTCTTTATCAATGATCTCCTGCCAACGTTGGGGAAGCGACATTATTCCATTCTCGTAAAACTTGGGCTCACGAGAGTTAAAAAATTCCGACAATCACTGTTCCGCTAATGTGAGCCTGCAACGATCAGAACAAGTGGTAGTCAGAAGGAGACATATCCGGCGAGTATGCAGGATGGGCTAAGGAAATCCAGCCTAGCTCCATAATTTTTTTACATGTCATCGAAGCGGTGTGAGGGCGGGCATTGTCGTGGAGGAAGTATACATTGCCTTGTTCTCCTTTAAGATTCACGGCTACCTTATCCAGCATATCACAGTAGCGTTCACTATTTATAGTCGTTCCTTATGGTAATAGTTCCCAGTAGATAACGCCGTGCACATTCCACTAAATACTCAACATAACCTTGTGTATAGTAATTTTACATTTAACTGTCGGTACTCCTCTTTGACCCGCGCTAAGCCATTGTCGCTTATTGTTATGGTTAACATAAAGCATCCACTTCTCATCCCCGGTAAACAAATTACGAAGCCAAGCAAAAGTACGATGTGAAGTGAGTAACTGCGTACAAGCCGCCACTCGCATCATCCGTTGACCATCCGCTAATTCGTGGGGTACCCATTGACTGTGCCTGTACACTTTACCCATCATTTTCAAATGTCGAGCGATAGTAGTATGGGAACATCCGAGTTCTTCTTCAAGTTGACGAGTAGTCCTCCTTGGATCTTCCTCGATGAGCTGCGCTAGTCGGTCGACATCAACCTCAACCTCAACCGGCCGCCCTTCGTGAGGTTTATCTTCAAGGTTGTAGTCGCCATTCGAGAAACGTCGAAACCAATCTACTGCTGTATGATAAGAGACCGCATTTTCTCCCATACATTGACATATATTTTGTACCGCCTGCTTAGCTGTATGCTTCAAACGGAACTCATAAAGTAGAAGGACGCGGATGTCTCGTCTTTTCAAATCGAATTTTTCCATAATGCTACTCGCTGCGCTGTCGATTATTGCACTGATGAACTGAGCGCGATCACGGGTATTTATACTCATAGTCACAGAACTTTCTCGAAGTTGTAAAAAATTTCCAGAACATTCCCGAAAAAATTATCAGATTATTATGTTACAACCTAATATTTTATTTACGACAACTATAGATCACATTAAGATATTCAGCAAAGTTAAATTGTAATGCTACAGCAAACATAGGCAATAACAAAAATAAAACAATTAGTAAAGTATTACGAATAAGTACAATTGTCTTATATTAGATTTCTATTCCACCAAAAATTACTTTCAATTCATATGAGTAATAATTTTAAACCAGAAACTTTGAAAAGTATTACGAAGTTATTAAATTCGTCAGATGTGAAATTAATACTATACTTTTATTACATCAACATTTTTAGAAATATTTGGTATTTAAAACTCATGTTGTAAATGCAAATAGTCTCCAATAATACAATCACGGGAATGCAAGTCCATAAAAGGAGTAATTTAACTCGAAACGCATCTTTTGAAAAGATTTTTAGTGATTTTTGCAATTTATTTCATTTTTGTGACCTTTATTTTTGCTTCCTAGCTTTTAAGACAATTATTTCTAGGATCGAAGTTGCAAAGAACAACATTCAGCTTTGTAACCAAACTTAAACAGTCCAACAATCTATTTTTCATCGATTTTTAGGGTATGCTCTCAGTCGCTTTTGCCATTTTCAATACATTATTGGACTTTTCCCGCGCCCTAGTATCGAAGTAACATGAAAAAATTTAAGTAAATTATTTTTAAAATTAAGTCTATGAAAATTGACATGATGCTCGATCTTAAAATAAAGCGAAAAAATCATTTTTTTTTTACATTTATTACATTTGAAAATATCCGACAGTTTCAGTATTCCCAAGAAATATAAAATGATGACATGTTTGCGAATCAAAATTGAGTCAAATCAGGTCAACTATGTTCAAGAATTTTTTCAGATTTTTTTATCGATTAGAATTCAAGATAAAAATAAATTGTAAAAAATCACGAATTTGAATGGGGGGCAATAACATGATAAACCATTTTCTTTTAACTCTTAAAAAAAATAGTCATGGAGAAAAAGGATTTTGCGGATGAGGGCATTTCGACTATCTTAAAGGGGGGTATCCCTTGATGAAGTTATTCGAAAAAAGATACAAGTATTTAAAATGCATTTAATATAATTGAAAATATTCTCTTTTATGTTATATGTTAGCTCTATTGAAAAAGACTTGTAAGGCGGTGTAACTATTCTGACTTACTTCACCACCAGAGTTACAACATATTGGGGTTAAAATATACTTTACATGTCCTTGCTGCAATCGGTACATAATTTATAGGCTATTAAACTTACATTCTTAAACAGCTTGAGTCCTTTTCGATAATTTAACCGAATTGTGGCCTTAAAGTCTATGCCTTTGACCTCATGAGCCAAATACCCTTATCCTTGAACTGAATCACGTCTCCTCCGATTACATTCACCTGACGACGTAAGATTTTTTTCGGCATAAATCTTTAAGATTCACTCTGCCATCTGTCGGAGCATCTGTGCGCGAAATTGCTATACATTTTTAACTTTTTTCCCTTAACACGAACTTATTGCGGTGGTGTTTTATTCCAAAAAAAAATCATGACAAATACGGGAGACTTGGAACCAAACCTTCCACCGCGAAAAGGTATAATATGGTTAGCTGTTAGAAGGATTTCATTTTGCACTGGAGGTTAGAGAGGAAGATTCCAGCAACCTCATTCAGATAAATCTCTATATTTGCAAGGTTGCCACATAATGGAAATTTACTACTTTATAGCAATACAATTTCCTCTACGGAAGTTCTACTGTATGAAATTTGGCTTTACCACACTTGCGAACAACTGCGAGGTAGGTCGCACATGGATCCTTTGTTGTAATTTCTTTTAAACTTACCTTCCTGTCTCACCTGAGCAGGATGCCGCTGGGAGGGAAGTCGCAGGGTTAAGGATTTCGGGAAGATGATTAAGTTTTGCGCAAAGCTAATTATTTAGCGTAGTCATTGCGGTTGGATTCCACCATCGGTGAAAGTGCGCCAAAGACGACGATGGAGACGATGAAGACTTTGTGAATCCAGGCGAATGATAAGCAATTTTTGTATTTCACTGAAGCTGCTATGAGAAAGGAAAGGAGGTTTTAATTAAGAAGCTTCCCACATAATCTCAAAGTTAGCTTCCTTGCGGTATAAACTCGTACCTGCGTGATTTTTGCAAAGTAATTTTACGTTACGTCGGGTTCTGTGAATTTCATCAAATGAAGACCCTCTTTGGGGATCGCTTTCTTTGCCGTGTGGTTAGGTGTGTGTGTGTTTTTATCTTCAGGTATAGAAAACAGTTGATTTGAGAACAGTGTTTGATGTAAAGTGGATGATTTTTAGAAGTTACAGTTCAGAGGGTTCAAGAAATCGTAAAACAATTTCGTGTGTAATATAGAAGAAATTTCAGCGAAAATCAATAATAATAATCAATTGCTTTTTCGATTCCTTGTTTCACTTTATTTTTTCTTTTTTAATTGAATTTTTCCAAACATTAATAATATTTAAATCGTACCAGTAGTGTTATTTTATAACTATCATTGCAAAAACAAAAAAAACTGACTAATATCAGCAAAATCTTATGCCAAGTCTGAAGCGAAAAAGTGTAAAACCTATTAAAATGTACGTTATTCATTATTTATATGAGTATTACCAAACTGTTATTAACAATTTTACAATTTTGTTAACAATAAATTATTTATTTTAAGTCTAATCTATCTGTTATACAAGGTACTATATCTCTGTCTGCATCATAATTTCTACACAAATTAATTTCGAAGAAATAAAAATAATTCCTAAAATAAATAATCTTGAACATTTCAAAGTTAAGTTTATCTGGATAGACTTCGAAGGATATTTAGAATTTCGTGCCTACACAATTTTGAAAATATCCTATTTTGACACAAATTTCACATTTCTTTAAAATTAATGTGAAATTTGTGTCAAAATCTTTGCCTTAAAATTAATATGAAAACTTTCAAATTGAGAATAATCGAAATTCTAAATTTCGTTCATAGTCTGTTCAGGTTAATATTGATTTTGAAAAAAACATTTCAATAAATTAAATATATTTTACTGAACAAGATTTCAAAACCATTGCCCCTTAAACTCTAGAGACAACAGTTCTAAAGGCTGCAAAAAAACAGTTAAAAATATTGAACATTTTCTGAGCTATCGTACAGATCGCAAAACATACCCTGTATATGTTGTAGACTTAATGACAGATTTTATCGACGAACTGACTGTGTAAGAATCTATTTAGATTCTTTCCTCAAATGAAAAATCATAATATCCTAGTCACCTTAGCGAAACAAGTTTTAAAAAAAAAAATCTATGTAGGTACAGGGTGTCCAATAGGAAACTGCGAAAACTAATGGGTCACAATTTTTTAACAAATGGAGAGATCGGTAAAATGTAAATACTTTTTTATAAAGGAAAGTCGTCATTTTTATTTCATGTCAATTTTATTATAAAAAAATTAAATCTATTTAATACAAAACAATTAATTTAAAAATATAGTGAAAAACGTTAGTTACTAATGATATATATGTTCGATATTTTAACCATCTAATTTGCCACAAATATCCATATGCTTTCTAAAACTATTAAAAACATATTCTAACGTTTCATTTGAAATGCCATTGACTATTTTCCCAATGGCTTTAATAAAATCCTCAACTGTTTTTTGGTTATTTTCATAGCAGAGATCTTTAATGTAGCCCCATAAAAAGGAATCAAATCGAATGAGATCTGACGAGTAATGTGGCTATTCTATTCCTTTTCCCCTAGGAAAGCGTGGGTACCCTAGGCCAATAACTCGATCGCCATAAAATTTATTGATGATACTTCTTGTGTGCGATGAGGTGCTGCTCCGTCTTGAATAAAAACAAAAGATTTAACGCGGCTCCTCTTTTTCGCATGAGAAAGGATTTGGTCTCTAACATCCCTTTGTACTTCTCTCCGGCTACAGAAGATTCAAAGAAATGCAGGTAGATACCTTTTATGTAGATGGTTCACATTTCACAAATATATATTATTAATAATTCACGTTTTTCACTATATTTTTAAATTAATGGTTTGTATTAAATAGGTTTAATTTTTTTATAATAAAATTGACATGAAATAGAAATGACGACTTTCCTTTATTAAAAAGTATTTACATTTTACCGATCTCTCCATTTGTTAAAAAATTGTGACCCATTAGTTTTCGCAGTTTCCTATTGGACACCCTGTACCTACATAGATTTTTTTTTTGAAGATTTGCTTCCTTTGGGACGTTGTGCGGGAGATTCGTTCACAATTTTTTTTTCCGACGGTAACGAAATAAGGTAACGAAAAAAAGTAACGAAAAACGTCAAATTTTAAACGTCAAATTTTCAAAAAATTTTAAATTTTCAAAATTTTTTAAATTTTCGAAATTTTTTAAATTTTCAAAATTTTTTAAATTTTCAAAATTTTTTAAATTTTCAAAATTTTTTAAAGTTTAAATTTTTTAAAATTTTCAAAATTTTTTAAATTTTCAAAATTTTTTAAATTTTCAAAATTTTTTAAATTTCCAAAATTTTTTAAATTTTCAAAATTTTTTAAATTTTCAAAATTTTTTAAATTTTCAAAATTTTTTAAATTTTCAAAATTTTTTAAATTTTCAAAATTTTTTAAATTTTCAAAATTTTTTTAAATTTTCACAATTTTTTAAATTTTCAAAATTTTTTAAATTTTCAAAATTTTTTAAATTTTCAAAATTTTTTAAATTTCCAAAATTTTTTAAATTTTCAAAATTTTTTAAATTTTCACAATTTAAAAAATTTTGAAAAGCAAAGCTTCCATCGGCCAGTCCCGCGACTGCCATGTTTTTTTAAAACTTGTTTCGCTAAGGTGACTAGGATATTATGATTTTTCATTTGAGGAAAGAATCTAAATAGATTCTTACACGGTCAGTTCGTCGATAAAATCTGTCATTGTCTAATAACAAAACATCTTAGCCCTTCATAAACACCAAACGAAGTTCAACCCTGAAGTTAGAAAACAAGCTTATAATTTATAAAGTAATATTTCAAGACTCTATGTTGTATGGAGCACCAATATGGTTTCAATGTGCACGTTGCAAACTAAGCAAAACAAAGTACTCAAGATGATTTTTAATTTATCATGGCACTTCCCAAACTCGGAATTATACGATAAAGCAGAAGTAGAACTTATAGCTGAGAAAACTAAAGCAATTGCTAGAAAAGTCTTAAAAATAATATTAAATCATAATTTAAATTCAACAATTTAAAATCATGCATAACAAAATTTTAAATTAAAAATGTGTATTTCTCGAAACTAAAATTTAATTATATCAATTATAAAATAATAAAGGATTTTTATTCTCGTGAATTTTAATTCGTGAATTTTTATTCTTGAATTAAAATTATGTACATAATTTTAATTCGTGAATTTTTCGTAATACAAATATAATTGATTTCGATAAGTGAAATTTATGTTGTGTTATAATTCTAAATTAACGATTTAAAATACGAATTGAATTTTCACCACAAATCATAATAATTCATGAAATTCCTCTATTGTTAGAAAGGCTTGAGATTAATTAAACTATTTCAATAAATATTTAATTTTTATTTCATCGCAACACAATTATCCTATCAAAATATTAGAGATGCCACGAATATTCGGCAACTATTCGGTATTCGGCTATTCGGCCACTTTTTTTCGCTATTCGGTATTCGGCCGAATATGGTTAACTATTCGGCCGAATACCGAATAGCAATTTATTTATTATTTTTTTATTACTAGCTGTTTTCCCGCGACTTTTTCCGCGTAAATTATAGCCCATGTCCTTTCTAAGGCTCTAGAGTATGTATCTGTGTACCAAATTTCATTTAAATCGGTTCAGCAGTTTTGGCGTGAAATCGTGATAAACAGATTTAATTTCGTATTTATGATAAAATATAGTAAGGATAACCAAATAAATCATGAAAAAAGAACTCAAAATATTACTCATAAACATATATTTATTTAACCAAAAAAAAAGAGCTAACAAATTAATATTTAAAATCTACCAGTGGTAAGTTATGATGAATGAAAACAATTTTTTCAGCGTTTGTTGATAGCAGACGATTGCGTTTTTCCTCATAAATTATACCTGCTTCCGAAAACAGCCGCTCACTATACACACTGCTACCGGGAGATGATAAATAAATCTTAGCAAATTGTGAAAGGGTTGGATATTGTTTCGCGTTTGCTGACCACCACTTGTAAGGGTCTGCTGTCCGATCTAAACGAACAGATACCATGTAAAAATCAAGTTCATTTGCAACAGAATTTTTCTGTTCCACACCTTCATCTGAACGAACATTTTCTGTAGCGACAGTTGTGACTTGTCGCCCGCGGAAAGTACTAAGTGTGGCCGAATATTCGGCTGCCGAATGTTCGGCGCTTCGGCCAAGAGCCTCGCCGAACATTCGGTATTCGGTATTCGGCCAAATTACTATTCGTGGCATCTCTACAAAATATAATTCAATTGAATTATTATTTTGTGATGAGTTAAAATAATATATCATAAAATAAAATCATGTTAAAACACAATGAATTTAACAATAATAATAGTTCAGGGTTTCTCCTATATTCTCCTATGTACTTGGAATTAATTTTATGATAGTCATCATTTTAATTAATTTTTATTATGTTAAGGACATAATAAAAATTGGACGAGTGAATTTTTGTTTTTTATTTTAAATTTATAATTTATTTTAATTTTTCCTCAACAGAATGCTCGCTATTAAATAGTAAAACGATGTGCCATAGTAAGATGCTTCTCACTGCGTTTTTCTCAATTCTATTTTTTCCCAAATTTACAAATGTTTAAAATAAAATCCCTTTTTTTAATAGTCTACATTAAAAATATTATAGATGAATGAACTTGGAATCTGGCTCTAAATTAAGATTTGTCTTATTGTATAAATAATATGTAAATAATCTTTTTAAAGTATATCTAATCTAAACACCAAACTCCAATCATTTGGCATTCAACTTACGAACTAGTTGGAGCCTTTTTGCAGAATTTTTTGAATCTACAACGAGTACCCTAAATATACATAACTATAGTATTTATCCTCTCAAGATTCTCAGCCGTTTTGAATTAAATAAAGAATCATATTTACAATGTATTATCATATATTTTTAATTGGGAGACATAATATATGTATACATTAGGGTGCTTTTTTTTCGCGACTATTTTTTTTTTTTCAGTCCCACCTCGAAATTTTGTGGCTAATACCTAAACAAACATTCCCTGAAAATTGGAGTCCTTAAAAATAATATTTAGTACTAGACCAAGACACATAAAGATTTCCCATATAAAATACACGTGAACTTTGATTATTTTTCTTCAAATCTCTACAACTCAGAGGCATTTTATGGCACAATCTTGGGCAATGGTAAGGTTTCTTCAGAATTGAATGCTCTACAAAAGTGTCCCGTGCGGTGTAACCCTAACTCCTACCAGCGAGGTAGTATGGGTCATTGACCCCAATTTGTCTACGAAATTCTCGCTTTTTGCCCCTATCTCGTAAACAACAAGAGGTACAGAAAAAGTGAGTATTACAAACTTGTAGCAAATTCAATTTCCTCCAAAAAGTTTTTGAACACCAAATCGCTAACATCGATATTTCTTGAGATATTGGGCTTTGAAGTTGAGGTAGTGTGGAAGTTTCATGGATTATTGAGCTAAATTGTATTCACATTTTTTCTGTAGCTCTTGTTATTTACAAGATAGGGTCAAAAAAACGAGAATTTCATGAAAAAATAGGGTTAGTGACCCGTACTAGCTCGCTGGTGGGAGTTAGGGTTACATCGCAAGGGACACTTTTGTAGAGCATTCAATTCTGAAGAAACCTTACCATTGCCCAAGATTGTGCCATAAAATGCCTCTGAGTTGTAGAGATTTGAAGAAAAATAATCAAAGTTCACGTGTATTTTATATGGGAAATCTTTATGCGTCTTGGTCTAGTACTAAATATTATTTTTAAGGGCTCCAATTTTCAGGGAAGGTTTGTTTAGGTATTAGCCACAAAATTTCGAGGTGAGACTGAAAAAAAAAAAATAGTCGCAAAAAAAAAAGCACCCTAGTATACATACATATATATGCATTTAGTCGTAAAAGCAACTTATATATTTAAAATTTGCAACATATTACAAAAAGGATAAAAAATTTTAAATTAAAAATACAAGTATAACAACAAGGGTATATATTTTCGACAAGATCGGCTAAAATCCTATCCTCCCTAGGAAAATCTTACACATTCGTTAACTTTGATTTTAATGAAGATTTCCGTCCGGTAATAAAATTCTGTAAAAAAGTTACATGTTCTTAAGGATGAAATAACTCTTTCAGCTACTAAGAAGCTTGGGAGCTGTTAAGATATGAAACGGGTTAATTCCTTTTAAAGACTACTTTTGAGGGCAAGGAAATTTTGTTTTTGTTGTTAATTTATTTAGATATTAAAATTTTATAAAAATTACAACAAAATCCAGGTATGAGTCCTGATAATTCGTAATAGCATGTATGACTGTTGTTTTTTAAATGAGCAATTCAATCTTTTACCTACAATGTCATTATTGTTTAACTAGTCCCACCACAAAGTCTAATCTAAGAAATATTAAGATTTGATAATATATTGATCTAGTATATTCAATTAACACTTCTGTAAAATCTTAACGATTTTTTGGGATATATCTCATACCAAAGTAGTCATCAACAGCCTCAACTCAAAACTCAGTTTGAGATAAAACCTACCAAAATCCTCTTAAGCACTAGATACTAGTACAAGCTCAAATGAAACAAATTCGCTTTCTTCCTCTTTCTTCGACAAGGCTAAAGATATTATATTGTGGATTTTTGCTACGAGTATATAATGGACCATACTAAATTAAAAAATTCAACTGACTTACTGCAGTTGGTTACATCGAAATGAAGTTTTTTTGTGCTTTCATTTTCCACGAAAAAGCAATTAATTTAAAATTTCCATACCAGTTGCAGAATCCGCAGTATAAAAGCTGCTTTTTCTCAAATAAAAAAATTCCACAATTTGATTAAAATTCTCAGAACAGCTCAATCACCACAAAAATGCCAGATAAACCGCACCAACCAACTAAAAAAAATGTTTTCATTAAAACTTTATTCAGAAATACCGTCGATGCCGCATCCTTGTACTATTCGTTTGCATAAAATTAATACTGCTACTACCTGCAGTTATGAAACTTTAAGGTGACGAAACTAATCTTAATATCGAAAAAAATCCAAAATTTGGATTTGAAGAAATACTTTCGTATAATACTTCGAATTTAAGAGGAAGGCAAACCAAAAACAGGTATTTTTATGTTCATTTTACACCTTCAAATTTCTCTAAGTAAAAACTTGGCAAAATATTATATTAAAGTGTGCATCGTTTTATCTGCAGAGCTTAGCAGTAGGAAAGTAAAACTTTCACCTTTTTATGGCATCGCTGCATTCAACAGATGCAGGTGAGAAGCGCTTTTCCCTCTAATACTTTTTTCCTCTTTAGGGATTTTGTGGGATTTAAGCAAATGTAAAAACTTCTGCTTAGTTTGGAAATTCTTTTATTTTTAATTTAGATTCAACGTCATAAGCAGAAGTGGTGCAGTGGTGGTTCAACTTTAAAAAATTAGATGAATTGTTTGAGAGTGATTAAAACTTTTTAATGCCCTTTGGCAGTTGCTTAAACGTTATGCAAGTTTAAGAAGTTGGTTTATATTTAACAGGTGCGGATTACGAGTTTTAAAGAGTATATATGACTTTCTAATAACCTCAATTTTTAAGAATTTTAGTATTTAGCTTTAAGAAATATAAACTTAAGGAATAAGGAGCTTCTAAAAATGGAAAAAGCTAAATATTGGAAACCTTAAATACTTGAAACATTCGAAACGAAATCTATTAATAAATACAAATCACTTGACGCACGGTTCAATAAATTATCCGCGAATTGCCTAAAATTCTTTTACTTTCATATATTTTCTTTATATAGTGAGCGTATGCCTTCAATATTGATTCGAGTGATCAAAATCTATTTTACTACCCCTTGCCCAAAAAAGGTTATAACACATTTTTAGATATTGCTTTCGTATTTGTCCCTAAAAACCCCACCCTTTGGAAAAGACAATAAATTTTAATTTCGATTGGGGGACTAAACTGCCTTTTTTCTCTTCTCTGTCCCGTTAATTTAATTTTTCACGAAATTTTCTTGATATTCTGCAAAATCATACTCCCCATTTTCATATCCTGTACCACTTTTATCTAATACTGCCTTGTTAGGTACTTTTCATTTTATTTTTATTTGACCTTAAAATTGTAGAAATATTTTCTCTAAATTCTAATTCCACAACCAATAATAGAACTTAAATTAGATATTAGAGCGGATCACCAATACCTACAGAAAAAAGAAAAATAATCAATTGCTTTCCAATAATAGTAATAAAAAATTATGCTTGAGCGAATCAAATTATAATTGGCGGTATAAAGTTAAATTTGCTCCTACAATTTAAAGTTTCGTACATTGTTAAGAAAACTTAATTTTGATTGAAATTAAAATCCATAATTAAAGACCATTAGAAATACTTATCAAAAATAAATAAACTTTGTAGAAACTGGAAGAAAAAACAAATATATTGGAAAAATTAAATAATTATTAAGGATGCCTGACACCACTACGCTCATTATACACTCATCATATCATCATTACGCTCACCATATCATCATTACGCTCATCATTACGCTCATCATATTATCATTACACTCATAATTACGCTCATTATATCATCATTACGCTCATCATATCATCATTACGCTCATCATTACGCTCATCATATCATCATTACGCTCATCACTACGCTCACCATATCATCATTACGCTCATCATATCATCATTACGCTCATCATTACGCTCATCATATCATCATTACGCTCATCACTACGCTCACCATATCATCATTACGCTCATCATATCATCATTACGCTCATCATTACGCTCATCATTACGCTCATTATTACACTCATCATATCATCATTACGCTCATCATTACGATCACCATATCATCATTACGCTCATCATTACGCTCATCATTACGCTCATCATTACGCTCATCATTACACTCATAATTACGCTCATTATATCATCATTACGCTCATCATATAATCATTACACTCATAATTACGCTCATTATATCATCATTACGCTCATCATATAATCATTACACTCATAATTACGCTCATTATATCATCATTACGCTCATCATATCATCATTACGCTCATCATTATGCTCACCATATCATCATTACGCTCATCATATCATCATTACGGCCATCATTACGCTCACCATATCAACATTACGCTCATCATATCATCATTACGCTCATCATTGCGCTCATCATATCATCATTACGCTCATCATACGCTCATAATTACGGTCATTATATCGTCATTACGCTCATCATATCATCATTACCCTCATCATATCATCATTACGCTCACCATATCATCATTACGCTCATTATTACGCTCATCATATCATCATTACGCTCATTATTACGCTCATCATATCATCATTACGCTCACCATATCATCATTACGCTCATCATATCATCATTACGCTCATTATTACGCTCATCATATCATCATTACGCTCACCATATCATCATTACGCTCATCATTACGCTCATCACTACGCTCATCATACCATCATTACGCTCATCATATCATCATTACCCTCATTATTACGCTCATCATATCGTCATTACGCTCATCACTACGCTCATCATATCATCACTACGCTCATCATATCATCATTACCCTCATTATTACGCTCATCATATCGTCATTACGCTCATCATATCATCATTACGCTCATCATTGCGCTCATCATATCATCATTACGCTCATCATACGCTCATAATTACGGCCATTATATCGTCATTACGCTCATCATACCATCATTACGCTCGTCATATCATCATTACACTCATAATTACGCTCATTATATCATCATTACGCTCATCATATCATCATTACGCTCATCATATCATCAATACGCTCATCATATCATCATTACGCTCATCATATCATCATTACGCTCATCATTACGCTCACCATATCATCATTACGCTCATCATATCATCATTACGCTCATTATTACGCTCATCATATCATCATTACGCTCATCACTACGCTCATCACTACGCTCACCATATCATCATTACGCTCATCATATCATAATTACGCTCATCACTACACTCACCATATCATCATTACGCTCATCACTACGCTCATCATATCATCATTACGCTCATCATATCATCATTACGCTCATTATTACGCTCGTCATATCATCATTACGCTCACCATATCATCATTACGCTCATCATATCATCATTACGCTCATTATTACGCTCATCATATCATCATTACGCTCACCATACCATCATTACGCTCATAATATCATCATTACGCTCATCATTACGCTCATCAGATCATCATTACGCTCATTACATCATCATTACGCTCATCATATCATCATTACGCTCATTACATCATCATTACGCTCATCATTACGCTCATCATATCATCATTACGCTCATAATTGAGGTCATTATATCATCATTACATTCATTATTACGCTCATCATATCATCATTACGCTCACCATATCATCATTACGCTCATCATATCATCATTGCGCTCATTATTACGCTCATCATATCATCATTACGCTCACCATATCATCATTACGCTCATCACTACGCTCATCATATCATCATTATGCTCATCATATCATCATTACACTCATTATTACGCTCACCATATCATCATTAGGCTCATCATATCATCATTACGCTCATTACTACGCTCATCATATCATCATTACGCTCATCATATCATCATTACGCTCATCATATCATCATTACGCTCATCGCTACGCTCATCATATCATCACTACCCTCATCATTACGCTCATCATATCGTCATTACGCTCATCATATCATCATTACGCTCATCATTACGCTCATCATTACGCTCACCATATCATCATTACGCTCATCATATCATCATTACGCTCATCACTACACTCACCATATCATCATTACGCTCATCACTACGCTCATCATATCATCATTACGCTCATCATATCATCATTACCCTCATTATTACGCTTATCATATCGTCATTACGCTCATCATATCATCATTACGCTCATCATATCATCATTACACTCATTATTACGCTCATCATATCATCATTACGCTCATCACTACACTCACCATATCATCATTACGCTCATCATATCATCATTACGCTCATCATATCATCATTACCCTCATTATTACGCTCATCATATAGTCATTACGCTCATCATATCATCATTACGCTCATCATTACGCTCACCATGTCATCATTACGCTCATCATATCATCATTACGCTCATCACTACACTCACCATATCATCATTACGCTCATCACTACGCTCATCATATCATTACGCTCATCATATCATCATTACACTCATTATTACGCTCATCATATCATCATTACGCTCATCACTACACTCACCATATCATCATTACGCTCATCATATCATCATTACCCTCATTATTACGCTCATCATATAGTCATTACGCTCATCATATCATCATTACGCTCATCATTACGCTCACCATATCATCATTACGCTCATCATATCATCATTACGCTCATCACTACACTCACCATATCATCATTACGCTCATCACTACGCTCATCATATCATCATTACGCTCATCATATCATCATTACCCTCATTATTACGCTCATCATATCGTCATTACGCTCATCATATCATCATTACGCTCATCATTACGCTCACCATATCATCATTACGCTCATCATATCATCATTACGCTCATCACTACACTCACCATATCATCATTACGCTCATCACTACACTCACCATATCATCATTACGCTCATCACTGTAAAATGGGGCGACGACCACATTCCTGGATCGCCCTTCAAGATCGATGTCTAATTCAACATACCCAAAACCCAAAAAATAATAGAGTTTTTGAAGTTTTTATGCAAAACAAATGCATAATTACGCTCATCATATCATCATTACCCTCATTATTACGCTCATCATATCGTCATTACGCTCATCATATCATCATTACGCTCATCATATCATCATGACGCTCATCATTACGCTCACCATATCGTCATTACGCTCATCATATCATCATTACGCTCATCATATCATCATTACACTCATTATTAGGCTCATCATATCATCATTACGCTCACCATATCATCATTACGCTCATCATATCATCATTACACTCATTATTACGCTCATCATATCCTCATTACGCTCATTATATCATCATTACGCTCATAATTATATCATCATTACGTTTATCATTACGCTCATCACTACGCTCATCATATCATCATTACGCTCATCATATCATCATTACGCTCATCATTACGCTCATCATTACGCTCATCATTACGCTCATCATTACGCTCATCATTACGCTCATCATTACGCTCATCATTACGCTCATCATTACGCTCATCATATCATCATTACGCTCATAATTGAGCTCATTATATCATCATTACACTCATTATTACGCTCATCATATCATCATTACGTAATGATGATATGATGAGCCTGATAATGTTATGATGAGTGTAATTATGAGTTTAATGATGATATTATGAGCGTAATGATGATATGATGAGCGTAATGATGAGCGTAATGATGATATGATGAGCGTAATTATGAGTTTAATGATGATATGGTGAGCGTAATGATGATATGATGAGCGTAATGATGAGCGTAATTATGATATGATGAGCGTAATGATGATATGATGAGCGTAATGATGATATGATTAGCGTAATTATGATATGATGAGTGTAATTATGAGTGTAATGATGATATGATGAGCGTAATGATGATATGATGAATATCCGAAAAACAAATGTATTTAAATAGTTTTAATCTATTTTCACTGCTCATATTTTCGCATAATCAATCTTTTGATTAATCTGCTATGGAATTTGGTCAAACTTATTATTTTTGTTGTTCATGAACAATTGTGAGATGAATTCACATAAAATTCTTATTTTTTGAAAAAAAGTTGTTACCACTATAAATGACATTTTCAACATTGTCGCGAATATTTCCATTGAAAATTAATATTTCACGAAAAAGATGTTTCTCTTAGCCCCTTAATTAAAGAAAATAAGTATTTACATTTGAATAGTCATCTTACAACGATAAATGTTCTTGTATCTCGCATATAACAAAAATTTTACCTAACATTCAAATTGTAAGTTAATCAAGAAATAATCTATATACATAGTCGTGCCATAAGTTCTGTCCCAAAGGAAAATTTAAAAAAAGCTCATATAAGAAACAAATAATTAAATTTTATTTATTATGTTTAGTAATATACATATTCTAATTTACAGTAATGCAGACAATTATTCGAAATGCCCACCCTTTGCAGCTACATATTTATTTAAACGTTTCGGCCATTCATCAACCGCAGTACGCAAGACATCTAGTGATATTTCCTTCGTTGCTTTCATCAAACTTGCTTTTAATGACTCAATGTTTCGATGTTGAATAGAGCAGGCCTTCTCCTCTAAAATATTCCATAAGCGGTAGTCCAAAGTATTTAGGTCTGGGCTACCAGAAGGCCAATCTTCAGCAGAAATGAAGTCAGGAACATTGGATTTTAAACAGATTTGCGTTGTCTTGGATTTATGAGCTGGTGCTGAGTCTTGCTGAAACACCCAATGCTGACCATGGTACATCGTTGTGTTGAGCGGCTTCACCATCTTCTCCAGGATGTCACTTTGATAGTTCTTTGCCTTCGTTTTCACGCCTTGCTCAAAAAAATGCAGCTCCGTAGCACCGTAATATCCAACTCCCCACTAAACCATGACTGAGGCGGGATGTTGACCACGCTCTACCTTGGGTATCTCCTCAGCCGCTTCCTTAGAGCTACGCGCGTACACTCAGTCATTCTGTCGGTTAAACTTCTCTTCAATAGTAAAAAGTTTTTCGTCTGAAAAAAGTATTTGTTGGTATTTTTTTCCCGCGTACTTCTTCAAGAGACTTTTAGATCGCATCTCTCGTATCGCACGAAGCTTGTCCGTAAGCCGATGCCCTGTTGACCGTCGATAAGCACCAAGCCTAAGGTCTTCCTTGATAATACGAGACATCGTCCTTTTAGGTATTTTCATCTCCCGTGCCATCACCTTTTGTTTCCGGAGCGGATTTCTCAATATGCGGTGACGCACCGCTTCTACTGCTGCTGGTGTACGAGACGTACGAGGCCTCTCGCTCCTGGACCTGTCATCGACACAGGAAGTCTCACGGTATCGTTTGATAGTACGATGCACAAATTTCATTGTAATTTGTAGTAGCTGGAGAAGCTCAAATATCTCCTTTGCTGACTTGTTGCACTTAAATAGTGCAATAACGGCGATCCTGTTCTCTTTAATGCCCCACTCCATGTTGCTCCTTCGAAGTCCAATGGCATAATGATATTTTTTTAACAAAGCGGGAAGTATTTAAGCTTATTCGCGACAGTAAACCGGGATGCGTCGTGAGCCTTTTAGTGGAGGCGAGGGAGACAGAACTTATGGCACGACTATGTATATAAAAATGAACCCCTATTTCCGTTGGTCACGCAATAACTTGCGAACGACTTTACCGATTTCATTCATTTTTTTTTTTAAAGTTTTCTAATACTTTGTAGATGGTTCTTACGGAAAGAAAAGTTAAGAAAATTGCGCAGAAAATTGGATAATTTCAGAAAACTTAACGATTATTTTAACTTCGCCAGTTTGACCGTTCGCGCGTTCTCGATTTCAACGGATTTTAATGAAAATTAGTACAATTATTGTATTGAGGTCACTGATTTTGAATATTATCACAATTTACAAATCCAAGATGGCGGACCCAGTATGGCGACCAAGATTTCACGATTTAAATGAAAATTAGTGCAATGATTGTTTTGAGGTCACTGATTTTGAATATTACTTAAATTTACAAAACCAAGATGGCGGAACCAATAATGGCGCCCAAGATTTTTCAATTCCAACGGGTTATAATGAAAATTAGTACAATGATTGTTTTTGGGTCACTGATTTTAAATATTATCAAAATTTCCAAATCCAAGATGGCGGATTCAACATGGTGACTAAAATATCTTGATTACAACGGATTTCAATGAAAATTATAACAATGATTATTCTGAGGTAACTAATTTAGAATATTATCGAGATTTCCAAATCCAAGATTGTGACCAACAATTTTTCGATTTTAACGGATTTTAATGGAAATTAGTACTATAATTATTCTGTGGCCACTAATTTGAATGTTATCAAAATTTCCAAATTCAAGATGGCGGATCCAACTCGGCGACCAAAATGCCTCGATTTATTTAATGCAACTAATTTTAAATATTATCAAGATTTGGATATTCAAGATGGCGGATCCATAAAGGGGTTTTCGGGTTGAATCAATTTCTAGGATATAACAAACTAGAACATTTGAGAAGTCTTTAATTAGTAAGTATTTACCCAACATAGGATGAAACCGGGTAATTTTCCAATATTTGTGAAGTGTAAAACGGTTTACTTAATATTAAACAACGTGTAAGTTTGTTCAATAAATTAATTAGGGATATGAAACGGAAACACTGTTTTCTTATATTAATGGTATTATTTGTAGAAACATGCGAAAAGAAAGAACACGATCAAATATTGGTCGACGCACAGGGCATAATGAAAATGTACCGGAAAGGACAGTACAACGTCTGCTGGGTCAGCTAGTGAGTAATAAATTTTCTTATTCAAAGGTTTATATCAGCAGATGTATTATTTTTCTTTGTTCAAAAGAACCAACTGTATTGTTTGTCACATTTTTAAGCTACGGTTTTTCTTTCAGTGTGAAATTGTTCAAGCAGAACATTTTTTCTTTGCGAAATCTATTTGAATATTTTTATATTCGCATTATATAAATCTCAAAAAACGTCTTGAGTAGTTGAAGTAATATATCAAAGTAGGGAAAGACCGTTTTCATAAATATCTATAACTTGTTGCTGACCTTCAAACATTCTTGCCTACTTCTTGTAGTTTCGGTCGATTCTTATGGTTGTATGGGAGTGGTCCTGATTTACCAGAGGCACATTTGGCCGAATTGAATTGCCCGGCTGACAGCAGGGTCAAAAAGGACCAGCCCCTGTGCGTCCTTGTCTATTTTATAAACGAGCAAATTATGGGTATTTATGTGTGACCAGCGTCACTTAGATAAAGTGACAAACTCCCCAAAATATTTCATGTGGAATCTAATGAAAATTGTCACCCACTTTTGGTCTATGGTTTTTGGTATGGGTTGCCGACCGGTCGACACTCCGCACAATGTCGTTTTCGCAGCATCTCATTTTAGGTGTTCGGATTCTATGGTCTCATTTATTTTCACATGTCGTATTTGGTTGCTTGTTTATTGAAAAAGGAATTTGGATGGATTTAAATAGCATCCCCAAGCCGAGAGGGTTTTGGTAATTTAATTGAATTGTTCTACAGATTCTCCGCAAAATTCCAGCTGCTTGTTTCGCAACTTGTTACACACGCTAAATAGGTTAGCAGAAGGATTTCATTAAGAATTTTGGGATGTTTAACTTTTTTATTTTTTATTTCTAATTCCCAGAGACAGGATCCCTGCGGCTTTGACAGGATATGAGATTCTTCCACAAAGTTGCTAAACAAAGAATTCCAAAGAGCCGCCCAATCCCTAAGGGTACAATCAATTTTCACTTTCAATTGGAACAATCACAAAAGAGTCCGCAACCCTCTTCACGGCAGGGATTATGCCGCTCAAAAGAATCATCCCCGAAGGCATTTTTTTCGTTAAACATCAAATCATTAGGCGAAAAGGGATGCCTACGCCTTTTAGTCAGAAATATCCGCCTGCCTGCCTTTCCGAAGGAGATTTCCATTTGAATAAGGATATCCGTGCAGTGGTGCTGCTGCGAGCTGTTTTGCATTTTTATGAAATCTTCATTCATTCAAATTTCGCGCCAGTGAGGCACGAGTGGGGATATTGTCGGAGGGGTGGGAATATTGTTGCCAATTGGAAAGAAGAAAGAACGAATTTGATTCCCTTACAATTCCGCGAAAAAGAAAGTTCGCACCAAGCGTCAATTTTAACGATTTCTTTACATTCGGCAAAGCTGATCATGATGCTGGAATTAGTGTTTTCATTTGCAATTTGGGTAAATTCAAACTTTTCGCCTGAATTGTCGTCTCTTGGAAGATGCAAATTTTTCGGTGACGCCTACGTTTCTTTATACAGTCAACGGAAAAATGTAGACGATTGTGACTAAACAAAATAAGGAATATATTACAGTATCAGTGTTCATTATCTTTTGCTACGTTTTACTTTTGCGCAATGCACCACCTTCGTTATGTAAAACTCTAGATCCACCGACAAAAATATCACATTGTAATATAAAATATGCGTGTTTTTGATTAGCACGTTTTTAAAGTTGGCTGCGGAGCGGGGTACATTTAATAATATTTTATTTGAAGCAGCTATGGAACGCATTAAATAAGACATTCTACAGAAATAAATTTTATTTTAACAAAAAATTCGCAATAGCTTATTGTTTGTTAAGTATTTAATAAACGCCAAAAATAAGACATATGAACTTGTGGTACATAAAAATAATATAACAAAAACATTTTTCTCGCCGTTGTATTAAAATATTAAGATTAGTATAAATGTATACATATCATATTTCAGTCTTTAATAGAAATTACACCTTTTAAACAAAATATTTTCGACAGCATGTCTTAACTTTAAGGAATACTTTCATAATGAGAGAATTTAGGTCGTATATTTACATCAGTTTGACGTAATTTTACATATTAATGTTCACGTTTACACCAATTTGGTGTAAAATGACACAAAATTTATAAAAGTCTATAAAAACACTTTAAAATTATGTAATTTCACACTCTTTTGCTTAATTACACCAAAAATGTGTACTTTTACGATTGTAATAAATTTGAACACAGAAAAAAAAGTGTGAATTTGCATTCAGTTTTTAGAGTGCAGTCTGGCAGCAATACTATCCTCCACATAGTTCCATAAACATCGTACATTTTTAAATTATAAAAGAAAATGTCTAAAGCAGCAGTAAATTTAGTATAATGAAGAGTTTTATTGTGTGCCTTTGCATTTTGAAGGTGATTGCAACTATTTTTCGTACTTTTCAGACTTTTAACATTGAAATCTAATTAGCTTTTAGAGTTGTGTGTGGATAGAGGCACAAAGGGCACCATCTGAATGGTAAATTGGTGCAATTTACAACGAGCCTCCTATCATTATCCTGCGATGTCCTTGACAGGACTTATGGTGCTTTAAGTAGCTGAACCTCCAGTCAAAGACAAACAATTATCTAATTGAAACACAGTGTGTAAGTGTCTTTTTATTGAAACATATCATTCACACAACACATCACCCTATATAAAGCCATTACGAAAAGGTTTTGTAGTCGAAAATTAAAAAAAAAACTACTAAATTTGTTATTATGGTCTACTCAGCCATACATAAATATATCCCATATGTATAAAAAATAAATTTTTAGATTAAATACTGCTTTTTTATTTTGAAAGTATTTAAGTTGAAAGTATTTGATGGGAACAATTTGAACAATATTTCGTTATAAAAGCAATCATAACACGCATTCAAATCAATGAAGGGGTATTTTGAAATAAATACAAATAATAGTTGAATCAAAAGCTTGACAGGCACCACCTTACTAAGTTCGACTTTGTAGTGTAGCTAGAGAGCGTTCTAATCGCCGCTCGACTGTCTGTTATAATTCATATTTTAGCATCTCTCAGACTATATGTTAAATAATTGAAAAAATAGTGTAAAAATGTATGTATAAATAGAACAAAAAAAAACAATTTTCTTTTTTATGAAAAAATCAAAGATTTTGGACATTGAGTTCTTCTCTGTTAAAAAATTAGCTACTCTCGGTATGTCGGTATGATAATGTTTTTCCCCGTTAAGTGTTAGTGTTAATTATTTATGTTCGATGTTATTTCGCATATATCATGAAATCCGTCTTCTTACTTGAAGCGGAATATTACATTGCTCTACAATGTAATATTCCGCTACTTTCTTACGCTTTCAATCCAAAACAAAGATTTCACGCAAAGATTCGTTTCCTTCTACATAAAATTATTCAAACTAAACAAGAATCCTCAAAATTATTCCCATCAGCATCCCTTTTCTAACTTTCCTGGGCCCATTCCCATCATGAAGATCTTACAAAGAACCCTGTGGGTTAAGCAAAGGTTATTGTTGTGATTAAATTTTTCACCGTGACGTAATGTTTGCCGAAAACATTCAGCTCAAATATTAAATTACCTCGCAGGCCCTCGCAAGTTCATTAAGAGGCCAATTCAAGTCCTGGATTCGACCGTTAGAGCGTCTTAAGGAGCCGCTTCCCTCGCAGCGGCACGTTGGCTTCGGCTGCTGTTGATCCTGCAGGACGTTGAAGCGCTTTTAATGGATTTCCTCTTCTGAGCACGTCGAAGTTGCCAATTCGGAGGAATCCTCCTTAACGTTATCGCCAACGTTCTAGACAAGTATCGCCCCCGCCCCTCACCTGGGACGTGACCAATGTGTCGATATTTATGGGTCTCTAAGTGTTTGCTCACGTCTTCCAGGGTCCGCCGCCTAGATTCTTGATCCTGGATGCAGGGCAGCGCTCCCTCCCCCCGACCCCTCCACTTCACGGCACGTCCGCTGGCGCCGCAAATGATTTAAAGAGCCATGCCCCAGATGAGGTCATAAATGGGAATTAGATGAAAAGCATTTTTCCTTTTCCCTGACCGGAAAGGCGGGCACTTAATTTAAATGTCCCTGGGGTTCGCGTTTTTCAGAACTCAGGTGCACTCAGTGTAGACCCACTTGAAGCGATCAGAGTTGGCAAATCCCCCAAAGGTTGGGCTTTAGTTCCGCTTTCAGGTGAGCACTACTTTGGCAGTGGCAATTAATTAAAATGATTTGGATTTGATGGAGTACTGAAGCACTTAGCTGATTTTCCGGATTAATTCCTTTCCCGAGAATTATGATTAAAAACAATGGATTCCCGGAATCCAAGGCTATTTTATATTAAATTTCTTTGTTTTAAAAAAAACTGATTTTTAACAAACAAAATAAATATAAAAGTGAAAGAAATTAATGTTTCACGCTTCTCTTTGCACGAGTTTAGTTTAGTTTAAAGACTCTGTTGCAAAATTATAAATCTACCCACACTCAGAAAAATCACCCTTGGTAAATTAATAATAGTAAATTAATTAGAACTCGTATGTAAACTAGATAGACATTATACTAGTCAGATTGCACACATTACGCAATATGCTAAAGACTTTAAATTATCAAAAAGACCCATTTATTATTTTAATAGAATATAGAAAATATAAACATGCTTAGCAAAAACTTTATCCATGTACACGATATTTAAATAAGAGAGCATGACTTTGAAAATTAAGAATTGCAGCCTATTTAATTAACGTGTAATTCCATATTAACACTAGATTTACAGATCTTTATTGTATGACTTGTAGGAATTTTGAAAAACTAAGCTTAGAACGTACTTTCGTTCGAAATAAAGGGCTCAAGAGATAAGGAATTTACAGAGATTCAGTTATTACAATATTTAGTATAAATTCTGTAAGTTTCGCCAAGAAACAATAGAGCATCTAGTTCAAATGATTTGACTACTACCAAAATATGAACAAACAATATGTTTTCTTTTAATTTTATGATGGCTTTCATTTTAGTAAACGAATTGAAATAGTATGTAACGTAAAAATGTGAGTCTTTGAAGGTTTTATATGAATACTAGAGTTTAAATTTCGTGGCTTCGTATTCAGTAGAATCTACCCTTCTTCTTAATATGTAATGTGGTGTCTCATTTTACATGGTTTCGATTAGCATGATTTTTCTTGGAACATATCTAGCCTATAAATTGAAGGATGGGTGTATCGCTAGAGTCATTGATTATCTACATGGTCTAAGTTGACTACATTGTCTTCATTTGTCTACATACAATCGTCTGCTTGTGTATATCATTTGCGCATGGATATTTTGCCCAACACGACTTTTAGCATAATTGTTATATTTTATAAATCATGTATTTCGAAACAACATCCAGCATTAACTAAAAATATTCTGCAATATAGCTTCGGTTTTTAAATAATGTAAAAAACTACAATATATATAATACGTAATTTTCTTCGAGGTTAACATATATTTATAACAATATATTAAATCTTTAAATTTAATACAAAAATATGCAATGTTCCTTCAAAGTTGCAATGGTATTTTATTAATCCTCTAAATATAATCAACAAAAGAATGGAGGTAAAAAAAGGTTAATCTATCGGAAATAGATCGGTATATCGAACAAATAGAACTCGACCAGCCATTAATTCCCGACGCTTTTACGGGGATAGTCAAAGAAGGCGAATATCCTGGAATTTCCGGGACAGAAACTTTCAGTGCAACACTTTTGATTCAAAGGATTTAAAAAGTGGCGAAATGCAAATTCAAACGCTACAGGCGTTCCACATGAGGAAGGTGATGCGGTGCGCGGTGGTAAAATTCGACCTCTTTTAAAAGCACCGCATCGCCACCGGGCATATTTTTGCATACTGAAATTAATGGCTTCCAGGAAAGTTTCAGCTATCAGTGGTATAGTATCATAACGACGCCAGGATATTTTAATAAGGGAACCGTACCTTCAGCTGAGCATAAATTTCCTTGAATGAATCCTTGCCACGCGAACAAGGGCGCCCTTTTGTTGAAATTATTAATGTACTCCTATTAGTGGTGAAAGGAAGTGAAGAAAGTAAATAGCGTTTAAGCGTCGGAAAAATGCAAACTGTTCCGCAGAACATAAAAAATTATGCAGACCATAAAATTTTTTGTTCATTACTAACTGCTGGACTCTGAACTTAAAAATGGGCTAACTCCTTAAGATAAGAGTTTTAAAATTTGCATTTATAAATTTTATGCGATATAGTTCATTTCGGCTAATTCAAACAAAACTTAAGTAAATGTAATTGAACTAATATATGGTATAAATGGTGGGCCATCGACTGGTTTCTTTTTAAAAATTCTATAAAACAAGCACTTAAAACGTTTTCAAAGTTTGTTCATTCACTAAAAAGAGTAAACCTTAGTTGTGGAATATCATTTCATTTAAATAGCTGCCTCAGATGGCTTGGCAGTAGCTTATCCTGTCAATCAAATTTTGCAGTACATTTTCAATGGTTTAGGGCCCTATTTCACGAATAGCTCTATCAATATTTTGCTTAAGTGCCTGAATGGTTTCTAAATTGTCAGCATAATATCGATCTTTAACAACACCCAACAAAAAAAGGTCCCACGGCATCAAATCAAAGACGAGGCTGGTGCATTATTTTAGCGAAATTTCTTTTTAAAATTCGTACTATTTCGGCAACACAGCACTACTCACTTTGGAAATTAGTTTTCAATATTTCCTAACGTTGTTCAAGCGTCAATCTATTCATTTTGTACCACAGGGGTCGAGGAGGTATGATACAGTGTTATTATCACTTTTTTGAGTGCGAAAGAGCTGTCTGTGTTCAAATAACATGTAATTTAAAAAGATACCAACAGATGGCCCACTATTTTGTATTTGATAATTTCTATTGAGTCATTGAACAACAAGATGTCAACAAGATGTATTCTTTTTATAATTCCGAACAGCGAGACTACGTTGAAGCTCAATTGCCAGAAAAAGAAATTAAATAGATTTGGAGGTACATAATTTATCTCTGAATAAAAAGATTTTGAATTGATTCAGCGTCAAGAATTCATCATAAAAGCTCTTGTCAAGAATTCTTGTCACTCATCTGTAAGAGGTTAAAGACCTTTGAAAGAAGCAAGAATGAAGATAACTCAATAAAAGCGTCCTTTTTATTCAAACCATTCATCGAATTAACAGAATTTTGTTTTCATTTTCTTCTTTGAGAAATCCCCTTAAATTAAAATATACATATATCTTTATTTATATTTTTTGTTTAATTCAGTCAATGTGTTTTCTTCAATGGCCAAAGTATGCCTTTTCTAGAAATGACTTTTTTCAATTTCGGGTATTATAAGTATAATAACATAATAATAATAATAACAAAAATTTTGCCCCAAACGAATTATGAGATTACGAATCCGAAATCGAAAATATCCCATCACATCACGTTTTCAAGAAAAATAGGTTTCAAATTTGAAAAAGCTGCATCTTAGAATCTTTTCGGAATTTCTTAAGAAATAACGTAATATCGTTTTAATATAGTTGAAATGATGTATAATGTCCTAACTGTAGCTATATAGTATTAATTATTTGTTAACGTTATTAAAATTTGTTAGGGAACAAGACATAAATAAAGTCTATAGGTTCACACTGGGAGGCACCTCAGAATTATTATTATGCAACGTTTTCAAGGGGATACAAAACTATTGAATAACCCGGAAATTATAATTTTAGCATCATTCTAATCAGAATAAAGTTCAGTTTCTGATAAAGTCGAAGTCAATGTTGTGCATGCGCAAAACAC
The DNA here is from genome assembly GCA_949715965.1 of Dysmachus trigonus. Classification (NCBI taxonomy): domain Eukaryota; kingdom Metazoa; phylum Arthropoda; class Insecta; order Diptera; family Asilidae; genus Dysmachus; species Dysmachus trigonus. The sequence continues at coordinate 63,982,915 of OX454322.1, read as the reverse complement.
GACGTGAGAGGGGCTCGAAGCAAAACGAAAATTTCGGCCCCTGTAAAAGTTTCAAATCGGTACAGATGAAGACTCCAGGTGCGACGACGCTGGTTTTAGTGTGAAACGATAGATTTTGAACAAAACATTGCAGTACAATCTAGACAATCTAAAGCATTATACAAGTTAAAGTATGTAATAAGTATGAAAAAGTCTAAAAAAATTACTTTTTATACAATATTTGGCCTCACTCAAAAGCCAAAATGAAATGTACTAGTTGTATAGGATCGAGAAGGGCATCTCGGCAGCTATACAATAATATACCTATGTAATTAGTATCTGAAAGAAATCAGGTCGTTTATAAATTACTTCCCGTACCACCAACCACACAGTTGCAATCGAGCAGTCAAAGCGATCGGACGCATTTTTAGCAAGTCGCGTACTCAAGTGCAAGTGCAAGCAATTTTTCGCACTCTTGCGTCGCCGCCTCAGTGTCGTTACTTTGCTGTGTTCGCGGGTTCCAACTGTGTCACTTGCACCCAACGTCCCCATTCTTGTGTTTTGGTTGTGTCGTCACACGAGTGTACTCACGATGAACACCTGCAAGGTCTGCAACGGCTTGTTTACCGGTGAACTGATTGAGTGCGATGGCATCTGTAATAAATTTTTCCATGTTACATGTCTGAAGCGCAGCGCCCGTTCCCAAGCTGCTCCAACTTTATCGACATGCTCCGAATGTTCAGATATTAAGCCATGCCATATCTTGAGAACCCTGGCCACCATCGCTGATTCCTTGACGAAAGAACAATCTCTCCTTGCCGGTAAAATTCAGTCAACTCTTTCTAACTGGGCCGGACTAGAATCTATTTCGGATGATCTTGCTGCGATTAATGGAAAGATTGATAGGCTGCTACGTGTTGCGTCATCCGCGGAGTCCAATACAGGCATGCTTTTGGAAAAATCCCACGCGATTTCTTCCAAATTATCGGTTGCGTCGACCTCTCTGGAAGACATGCACTCTGCGTTCGCGGTCTCCGACTTACCATCGTCTATTCTGCCGAGGGTTGAGGAACTACACAGCAGCATTAAACAAGTGTCGAGCAAGCTTGGCTGCTATTCAACAACAGTTGCAGCTAACTCCAAGCTTCTTAACTCGATTTCGGCTGATATTGGTTCCCTGTCCGCACGTGTTTCGACTGCGAGCCCTAACTGCTTGAGAGTCTCCCCTCCTTCGGACATGGCCTCCGTCCCCGCCCCCTGTCTCGCTGCCTTGCCTCTCTCTAGTACTGCCCCGGATTCATCGGATAATCTGAGTGCTCCTCGCCAACGTGCCGTCGTCGTTCAACCGTCCCCAAAAGCCCCGGTTAATATTGCCCCCGAGGAATCGCCTGCTTGTCCGCCTGCAGTTACTAATCTCGACTCGCATTCAGTCCCCACTCTGGCAATGTTTGGCACCACCTGGACCAAAGAAGAATGGAGTCAGCGGCTCTCTAAGTTAAATAAAAGGAATGAACCCGCTCCAGACGAGTCTCAGCCGTTTCTCCTTAGAGGTGCACCTCGTAACGCCGATCAAACCTGGTTGATGAACTTCTTCAGACAGCGCTTCGTCTTCATCCCGTCGCAATGTAAAAAAATTTCGTCCAACAAAAACTCTGCAAGCTTCCTGGTACATATCCCCGCAAAATATGCCTGGCTCTTCCGTAATCCGTCTAGCAGTATCATCAAAATTGGTAATATCCGCATAACGAAATTTGTCGCCAAATCAGTAAAGTTTAATGTTAGCGTATCTAAACCTAACCCTATCACAAAATCGAAGTCTTCCTCTAACCGTTCTTCAAACTCCAATCCCTCCTCCCCCCGGCCCGTTACCAAAAGTAAAACTCCCTCTCAGCCACTCTCAACAAGCAAGGCCAGTATCAAGCCCCAAAGTCACCGAGACCGCGCTACTTCCCCCGCGCCCATTTCTAATACTCCCAACTGGCAGCTTAAACCGGGCCTATTTCCTAATTTCAATCTAGCGACCCCTATAAAATACCCCAACTTCATTCGCTCGCATGTCTTAAACCCATCTGTCCCCGCTTCAACTGTTCCTCCTGCCGCTGACATACTCCCTCCTCCTAGTTCCTCACAAGTCTTAAACCCCTCTGTCCCTGCTTCAACTGTTCCTCCTGCTGCTGATCAGCATCCTTCCCCTGGTCCCTCTCTTATCACTCCCTCCTCACCTTCCTCTCCTGTAATTTCCAACAAACCTTCCTTCATAGATCCTCTTCTTCCTCCGGTTGTTAAACTGACCATGCAATCTGCCGATTCTCGAGACAGCCGTTATCTGCTTTCCCGCCTACGTGAACATAGGATTTATGAAAATGTTCGTCTTTATCTGGCTTACCTTCATGATAAGGCTGATTACATCTGTATTGACGGGAAAACCAAAACTTATTTGATGACCTCCATACATCAAGAAGGCCTTCCGACAGACCCTTCGGTGCTGCGTCAGCTCTACCTAAAATACCATGCTGCTTTTAATGTTCCTCCCGAGAAAGTTTCCGAAGATCTTTCAGCTTTTGCTTCTTACGTCCATTCTAAGCGAATCTCCCATCTTCAAAAATCGCGTACTGACTCGAAAAACTACTTTTGTTCCTAACAGACCTTTCAACCCCTTCCCCGGACCATCCTCTCCTTTGCCCGACAATAATCACTCGTTAAGTTGCATCAGTGTTTACTACCAAAATGTTAGAGGTCTTCGCTCTAAAACCCAGCATGTCTTTCTTCAGTCTCAGTCTCTTCCTTATGATATCTTTGCTCTTACAGAAACGAACTTAATCCCCGGTATCAATAATAACGAATTATTTTCATCTGATTTCTCTGTTTTCCGCGCCGACGGTGGTTTAAATGATTCTGGTCCATCTGGTCGCGGCGTTCTTCTCGCGGTGCACAATCGTTTTAGTTCTTCTCAAACCATTTCCTCCAGTTCCTCTCTATTCGAATCAGTCTCGGTCAAAATATCCCTTAACCGCCGCTCTCTTTTCGTTCTATGCTGCTACATTCGTCCCGCGCAACCTCTTGAAGCTTACAAGCATATAATTGACGCAATCGACGCCTTATCTACTCTTGCTAATCCCCTTGACGACATTTTAGTTCTGGGTGATTTCAACCTTCCCAAGCTTGTATGGTCTCTCTCCGATGATGACACTTTCTATTCCCCTTCTAATGTTTCATCTGCAACTGAATCTCTTTTTATTGACCACCTCTCCGATTCCGGTTTATGCCAAATCAGTGGCGTGAAAAACCACCTCGGTAGGCAGCTTGATCTAATCTTCTCTTCGAACCCTTTAGATTCGTCTGTTATTGAAAGTAACCACCTTCTTTCTACTCTTGACCTTCACCATCCACCACTCTTTCTTACTTTCTTCCTTAATTCTCCCAGCTATCATACTAACTCTAAGCCTACGTTCCACTACAACTTTCGTAAAACGGACTTCATTAAGCTAAACCACCTCCTAAATAACTCTAATACCCTCTCAACTTTGAGTGATTCCCAGCTTCCCATAAACAATAGGGTCACTCTCCTTTACAGTGTACTATTTACTTGCCTAGCCCAATGCGTCCCCTTTGAACCATTAAAAAAACGCTCCTCATCCCCACCATGGTACGATAAAGATCTTCGCTCCCTACGTAATAAAAGGAACAAATTATGGCATTCCTACCTCGTTTCTAGGTCCGACTCTGATTACTCTTCTTATCTCACCATCTCCTCTAGCTTCTCTTTGCGCTGTGAATCCCTCTACAAAGACTATCTCGATTCTATGCAGGCCAAGCTAGTCTCGGACCCCAAACAATTCTATAATTTCATTAATGTAAAAAGAAAGTCCAACGGGTATCCTTCAGTCCTCAAACTCAACGACTCTTCCTCTTCCGACCCTACAGTCATTGCCAATCTCTTCGCTGACTACTTCAGTCAATCTTTCAGCGACATCAACTCCGTTCCTGACCTTAATTATTTCTCCTACATGCAAAGCTCCCCTCAAACCTCCCTTGTCTCCATTGATATCGATCCTTCTCTCGTTGCGTCCAAAATAAGTGCCCTCAAGGATGACTATGACCCTGGCCCTGATGGGATTCCTGCCATTGTGTTAAAGAAATGTGCCGTCTCCTTAATTCAGCCACTTGCCGATCTTTTCCTTCAATCTCTTTCTGAGGGTATCTTTCCCATTCTTTGGAAAGACTCTTTTATAACCCCAATTCACAAAAAAGGTTGTAAAAGTGATGTAACTAATTACCGCCCAATAGCTAAATTATCTTGCATCCCTAAACTCTTCGAAAGCATTATCTATGACTCCATGTCATTCCACTGTAAATCCATCTTGTCCTCAGTTCAACACGGTTTCCTAAAAGGCAAGTCCACGACTACTAACTTAGCTGTCTTTGTTTCTCGTACTTTGCAAGCGATGGAAAACGGCGCTGATGTTGATGTTATTGCCACCGATTTTAGCAAAGCTTTCGACAAAATTTCTCATCATATCATCTGTCTTAAACTACATTACCTTGGTTTCCCTCCAAAATTTATTTCGTGGACTAATTCTTATCTTACTGACCGCCAATACATGGTTCGTTTTGACTCCGCAATTTCTAACCCCTTCATATCCCGTTCCGGCGTCCCACAGGGCAGTCACCTTGGCCCATTAATTTTCATACTGTCTATAAATGATGTAGTGAACGTTATTAACCACTCCGAAATCTTAATTTATGCCGACGACATGAAAATCTTTAAACAAATTACCAATGTATCTGACTCTACACTCCTTCAAAATGACCTGGATAATTTTTCCACATGGTGCTCCAACAACTTTCTAGAGCTCAACGTATCCAAATGCCAATCGATCACCTTCTCCCGTAAACGTTCTTCCTTCTCCCCTAGATCCTATGCACTCTTTGGCGAACCTATTCCATCTGTTAGCTCCCTTCAAGATTTGGGTGTCATCTGCGATAGCGAGCTCAACTTCCGGTCCCACATTGACCATATTATTAGCAGAGCCAATTCAGCTCTTGGCTTTGTTAAGCGTTTGCCTAAGGAATTCTCTAACCCCTACGTAACAAAATCTCTCTACATCTTTTTCGTTAGGCCGCTACTGGAATATGCCTCTCAGGTTTGGTCACCCTCCCAATCTACGTTCATCAATAGGATTGAATCGGTTCAGCGCCGATTCATCCGCTTCGCGTTACGTGACCTTCCTTGGGTAGATGACCTCAACCTTCCCCCCTATGAAAACCGTCTAAAGTTGATTGACCTTCAGCCCCTTGCCCTCCGTCGTGATGTCGCTGATATTACCTTCGCCCATCAAGTCCTAATGGGTTCAATTGATTGTCCTGAGTTCCTACATAGTATTTCCCTCAACACCAACCCTAGAAATATCAGATCTTTTCCAACCTTCCGCCTCGAAAGTCATCGAACCAATTATGGTCATTTTGAGCCCTTCACCAGAATGCTTCGTAAAGCAAACAACACGGCTGTCTTCGACTTCCATCTAGATAAAGTTTCCCTCAAACGTGCCCTCTACTCACCCCACCCACCTTCATTGTGAACCCTTCTACACCGTCTTTACCCCCTTTTTCTTCCTTCTTGTTTTAGCTCTAGTTTAAGTTCCGTAGTTTATGTTCCGTAGTTTTAAGTTTATTGTTTGTTTTGTAGCTTGTATTAAGCGAAATAAATAAATAAATCACTGAGTAACATTTTACTCGACATGTGAACCGCCAATAAAGCGAAGCAGTTTATAGATTCGCCAAATTGATATGCTCAATTTTGAATATATTGTACAACTAGCTGGGTTGAGTTACCCGGTTTCACTCGGCGTTGGGTAAATACTTACTAATTAAACACTTCTCAATTATATCTTAGAAATTGTTTCAACTTAAAAACCTCTTTATGGATCCGCCATCTTGAATCTCCAAAACTTAATAATATTCAAAATTATTGGCCTTAAAAAAATCATTGTACAAATTTTCATTAAAACCCGAAAAACTTTTGGTCGCCATATTGGGTCCACCATTTTGGATTTGCAAATTTTGATAATATTCAAAATTAGTTGCCCCAAAAAAAAGTGTACTAATTTTCATTAAAATCTGTTGAAATCGAGATATTTTGGCCACCATATTGAATCCGCCATCTTGAATTTCTAAATTTTGATACCGAATTTGTAATTAGCATCCTCCAATCGGATTTTCATGAAAACCGCTTCAAATTTAAAATTTTCAGTCGCCATCTTGGACCCGCCATTTTGAAACCGATAAAAAATTAGCCTATATGTTAAGATGGAATATGTACTACCTTCGAACCAAAAATACAGAATATTGATGAAACCCTTTAGGATTAAATAAAATTCGTTTAAATTGTTCAAATTCATTTTTTATGAGATGTATTTTATTCGGAGAAATCTTACCCTTAATTAAAAAAAAAAATTGCTGAAATCGATTCATTATGAGCCGAGATATTCAAGGAGCAAATCGTCCTGCACAGATCTAATCTCAATGCCTTCGTAGGGAGATGAGAAATATGTGTGCCCTCCAGAGATTAAAGTTACCTAATATTTAATACTTAAAGCATAACACATCGCAGGTCAAAATTTTCATGGCTGTATACAAAAATTGGTGTAATTTTATCAATTCCTCTGGTGATGTTCGTCCAGAAACATGACAACAGAGATAAAAGGGAAATTAGCCTCTGTTACCGTCCAGGACATGGTTTTATCTTCCTTTCGCTGTGACTGTAACAGCTATCGTTTCCCGAGGGAGCAAATGGGAATCGTGCTCGTCGTGGCGACTACAACTCTTATATGGATCCACCGGAGCCAGTTATTGCACCTCAGTCAACAATTAACCCGCGGCGATTGTGTCAAACAATGAAAAGCTGTTGGCCCCACATTCCCCGGGGAGCTTAATTTCGGCCAAAAACGTGTCTTCATCTCCAGCCGCATTAAAGGGAACCTCAATCAGAAATTATGAGCATTACTGAAAATTAAATTCTTCAAGGACGATAGCTTCTCAGTTCAGGGGATCGGGGGAGCAAAAAGAGGTAGCTAGTTTCTGCGTATCTAAAAAATTTTTGGGTATGAAAATGTCGGGCTCAAGGTTGCAAAACGACCGAGAACACTATTTGCACAAATGGCATCAAGGGAATTTGAGAAATGGTTCGGCTGCTGTAAATAAAAGTGAAGACTGGCGAAGAGGACAGTTTTGCCCTTACGCCCTGTCATATCGCCGCCCATTAAGCCAACGTTGACGGAGCACCCTGTACAGGAGCGATATTGGCTGGTTACAGGCCCTGGAATTGTAGGGACGACCCTGTGAATTTATGGTAATGTAATACTCCGCAAATTTCTTAAGAAGGGATCATGCCAGAAGTTTTGTAGCCTTTTTTATTGCCATTGCCCCATAAAAAGCCATACCTTGCCTACCTGTTGCCACTTGCGTTTTTATATTTCGTTTACTTTTTTGGGCCCAATTCGCTCCATGGAAGGGACCGTCATCTCATACGGAAATCACCTGGCGGACGGTAGCGACATTTATTCCTTTTTATTGTAAGATTTCTGCGGCCAAATGGCCAGAAGTGGGGTTTTATTGAGGCACAAAATTGGGTCTCAGGTTTCATTCCCATTCTGATAAGTTACGAATTGCTAGAGAGAAATTCCGGAAATATTCGGTTTATCCCTTTTTATTTTCTTTATTTCCCTACTTTAATAAATCTTAAATTTTTTTTCCTTTCCATGTAAAAAGTTTCAATTCAAAATTCAGGAAGGAGTATTTTTTTTTCCGCGGAGCACGCAACTCGGCGGCAAAACCCTGCTCCTACAACCTAAATTGAGAATTGAATCCCTTTTCTTTGGAAAAAAAAATAAAGGGCAAAACTTCCGGAACACGTTTCCCAAACTAGCATCATACGGAAAAATCTGTGCTCCTTTTTCGAACCCACTTAAGGTATCTTGCAAAGGCTATTACGTGCAGAAGATAGGGGATGCATTCGAGCAGACAAATTTTTCTCAAAGCCTTAAATAGGATGAAAATACCGGAAAAGAAAGTTTTACTCAGAGACAACCAGGAGTTTTCTGAAATTGTTAGATTATTAGTCGTGGAGCATGTTGAACGAACGAGTTAAATTTGTGGTTTTTCGGTTATTTCAGCCACTTCGTTCGTTTTTAGACAAAGTTTTCTATCTGAAATTCTAACTAAATTATAAGGCGAAAATAAATACCAATGAACAGAGCAGTTCCCCAGTGAAATGAAACCCACTGAAAACTAACACTGTTTGCAAATTTACTTTGTAAAGTCCATCGAAACGGACGCTGCTATGACCACTGGTGCAAAACTGACCGATGCAGTCCGGGAATTCGGGTCTCTTGATGCATTTCCCAGCAACGAATGTGTTTGATGACGCACTCTTCTGGAATAATTCCGCTTAAATATTCATTCAATTCTGCTCAAGGTAGCTCATTTTAAGTAATTGCGGAAAGCAAATCTCGAGAGGATTTGTTTAACACTAACTTAGTGGAATGAGCTGATAAAATTCCTTTTCCCCTTTACTTTTACTTTAGATTAGATTTCAATCAGAGCGTTAGTGTAAAGCTTCGTTATGAAACTGTAAGTTTATATCTTGAAATGCTTCTGGCCAACATTTGTTTGCAATATTTTAGAATTCTTAGAACTTTCTTTCATCAGCGTCCGAACAATAAGTGAAATATTGTTATTAAAAATAAGATATATATTTTCAGAAATGCAGGGGATAAGATATTTTAGTTTGGTTCTCTTCGATACTTGAATTGAAATAAATCGTTTGTTTGTAGATTCTTTCAATAGTCAAAGAGACAACGCTCTTAAGGAAACCTTTACTTTCAAAATGGAAAAAAAATGCTTCTTAACATCACACAAACAAACCGTTTTAAGAAATTCGTAAAAGAAAAAAAGTTATACCTATATTTGTAACGCTACCTCTACGCATTTTATATGCAAAAATTATATAACGAAAACTTTGAATGCGTTTTTCTCGAAATTACATTTTTGAAAATGGCCGCATCTGTATCTCAAAAACTATTCAACCGATTTTAACAAACCAAACGCCATTCGATTCGTTATCAAATATACTAGTAACTAAACCTTTAAAAATATTATTTTACCCCCCGCCCCCCCACTTTTTTATGCGGAGGGTAGTTTACCCCTAACTTATAGTCGTTTTTTAACTTTTTTAGAAAAATGTGCATAAAATGATATATTTATTAAAAATAAAAGATTTTTAGGTTTAGGTACTAGTTTTGTGTCTTATGAAAACAATCCACTAAAGATTTTTACTCTATCTGTTACAGGAAGTCCTAGAGAAATGCGGCCGTTTTAAAAGTGCATTTTGGATGAACGCCATCTGCAGGCATTAAAATAAACTAAAGTTGCATTTAAAAATTCTTTTTATATTTTTCATAATATTACCAATAATGTACAAAAGGTTTCAGAATAATAAGTATAATAGTCTTTTCAAAAAAAAAAATTTTAAAAAGTGTGTTTTTTCCCGATTTTGAAAGTAAAGGTCCCCTTAATCAGTTCTTACTACAATTTTTCAATTAAACCAACGCTTGAACTAGTTGTTGCTTATAAATATGTATTATTGATTTTTTTACTCCTAAAAGTAAATCAATACACATAAATATACAATGTTATTATTTCTTTTTTTTATACAAAAATATATATTGTAAATATAAAAATGATTTCAAGGAATAATAAAACATATAAACTCACAACTTTATTTTGAGTAAAACACGTTTAAAGTTTAAAATTCGGTATTCTGAAAAATGGAATTAAAGCAATATTAAAAATTAAAAATCATAAATTTATTTCTCTCAAATATTTCATACGAAATTTATAAATCAGAGAATTATTTATTTATATTAATTTAATATTTTACACATATGTTTACCTACTAATTTTTATACGCTGCAGGGTCGGAACTACAATACCGCAAATTAAAACTTATAATTCTTATAAACAATAAACTAGGGCTTTTTTTCTTGAAAATTATAAATATGGTTTGAGAATGACTTTTTAAGCAAATTTTTGTGAATTTTTTTTGAAGTATAGCTACATTATTTTATTGGATTTACTGGATCATCTGAAACAAAAAATTCAAAAAGATTATGTTAGTTGATGAGTTTCTCGAGGGAGTGACGTCGAGCTTTTCAATTTTTATCGATTTTTGAGTTTTTGGCATCACTTAGAAGTAAAAAAAACGAAATTTTTTGTAAAAAAAGTGCGAAAATTAACATATTTATTATTGTTTATAAAAAAATATGCATAAAATAAAAATTATCTCGACGTCACTCCCTCGAGAAACTCATAAACTAACACAATCTTTTTGAATTTTTTGTTTCAGATGATCCAGTGACGAGTTCTGATGTCCACCGCAAATTCATTTTTTTTTTTTGGCGTGTCTGCGGAAAATGGCTACCGTTGCCACAATTCTTAATATTTTTACTTGAAAATTCATATAATTATTCTTTGGATTATACTTAAAAAGCCTATTTAATTTAAAAATAAAATAATGTAGCCATACTTCCAAAAAAAAAAATTCACAAAAATTTGCTTAAAAAGTCATTTTCAAATCAATGGTATGATACTTGGGGAATTATTTTACAAAAACTTAGATATTGTATTTTTATCATTAAGGGTTGTGCGGTGTGTTCTTAAATATAAATAGTTTCGAATTTCAATAAGTTTTTAGTGGCATTATTTTTTTGAATTAATTCATTAATTTCATGTTTCAGGAAACACCTTCAAACCAGAAACTTCAAAAGAACCAAGAGTTCCAATGTTTTTTTTTTCTTTCCTTCACTTTCCAATTATTTGAAGCTTACGAGAATCCACTTTAACACCAATCAATCACTCCTTGGGCATGGGTGGAAGAGGAGTGGAGGAGTCCGGGATAAGGCCGGGATGCAATATAGTTTCCCTTCTCGGGAACATTCCGGGACATCGGTGGAGTTTGCTGAACAACGTCAGCATGAAAGTTGAACCGAAGACGCCAAATATCACCCAATCAATCAAAATTAATCACTCGCTGCGACACTGAATTTTCGCCTCTCTCGACTCTACCCCGTCTGAATTCGTTTCCTGACGAGAAGAAGAACTAGGTTCTCGGGGGAGAGGGACGGTCGCATGTTTCTGTCATGGCCCAACAGCGACATAAACAAGGACAGAATGCAACATGTGGGTGAGGCGAGGCCGAAGCAATCAATATAATGAATGCGAGACGGGACGTGAAATCAAAATAATTAATAGGAAAGTGAGCAGGGTGAACAATCATGCTGCTGTTCGGCACGGCGAAAAGGGTATTATAGGGTGGGGATGAAATTACCCGACAGCACGGTGAGACAAACCCACTCACCAACGACTATGTTTTTGAAATTTCCATAAAATTGAAAGTGATGAAAATATGGAAACGTTTGCCGCCAACGCCGGGCCGCGAGCAATAGTCGCAGCTGGTACGTCGATTTATTTTTATTTAATGAGCATTGCTGTGCACGCCGCGCCGGAAAAAAGATGGATGGGTTCATCCGGTTCGCTGGCGAGCTGATTCTGCTAGACGATGGAGGAATTTCAGTTTCCAGGCGAAAAGCATTTTTAATATAAACCAGCTGGTGTCCGGTAATTTGGCAGTAACGAATGGCCATCTCAGCGACATTAATGGTCACATCATCTTTATTTACTGCAGCCCGATTTCTATCCGAGGAGCATCTGACGCCGCCACTGGGGAACTTATACGTTTCGCTCCGGAATGCTTCTTCAGCGGACTGATTTGGGATGGTTCGTCACTTGACGAACGGATGAGAGTAATCATAAAAGGCATGAGGACGTTAAATAAGCAGTGCTTGAAGATATCCGCCCTCATAAAGTTTTATAACAAGTGTAGGTAATGGGAATTACACCGCTCCGACCAGGTAATCTCGCAAAACTTTGTTTTATCATAAATTTACTGAACTCAAAAAGCATGGACATGGATAAAAAAAAAGTTGTATCTGGACGATAAAACTACGCTCAATCTAAAGATAAAACTTTAATTATAATAAATATCATAATTAATGATGTATGTGGGTATTAGTGGCCGTTCTACCTTTGGGACTTGGCCTTGGTTAAAAACGAGTGTTGTTAAATTATTTTCTTATCATATTCAAATAAAATTATGCCAAAATTCTTACAAGGATAATCAGTCATTTCGCCGCACATTGGTGTTAACACAGTGTCGGCAGCTTTTAAATCGCTCTCTTATTTAACATCCTCATCCTACAGCGTATCTTTCCTTTTGGATTCTTTCGTATGTGACACCATTAATTTCATTGTAGGCCTTTCTTGCAATCTTTCCAGCATGGTTTCCTTAAAAGCTTTCCTCTTATCTGACACAAAGCTCTCAGCAGGTCTCGCGTATTCGCGGTGACTTATCCAGGGAAATTTCCAACACTTCTGGCGTGCCCTAGGGTAGTCATCTAGGTCCTCTATTATTTGTCATTTTTATTAACAATGTTTTCATATTCATACCTAATTCGAGAATTCTCTGCTATACGGATGATGCGAAAATCCTCCGGGTCGTCTGTATTGACTTCCTTTGAACATTGATAAATACCCATTAATGAGTTTGACACCACTTTCTTTAACTTTAACTGGGAATCTGATTCTGAGTCAGTTTTCTTTCCACGACCACATAAACGCCATAGTTGTCAGAGCAAACTTTCCTCTAGGCTTTGTAAGGATTTGTGCAACGCTTTCGACGATCTATATATTTTACAATTTTCTCCTTTACCTTCGTCAGACCAATTCTGGACGAGGCCAGCCTGATTTGGTCGACTTATTTCTAACAAAAATTTAATCGTAATCATTCTTAATTTTAGGATATAATTTTTCTCTTATTGCAGATATATGGTTGTCTTAAAGGTGTATACTATATAATACAAAAACTCAGGTTGACTAGCCTTCTAACTAATCTCGTCATATCGTTTCTACCAGATATAGAGTTTAAATAAAAAGGCAGTTTGATAATATTTAAGTAAATTTTTCTGGTCATGCTTACCAGCAATCTCGTTAGGTGAAAATCAAAAACAGAGAATTAGTAGTTTTAATTTAATTTTTTTTTATGTATCCTATAGTTATTATCTAACCTAGACAAATTGTCGAATTAAGGGATTGGTATTATATTCTCACTTAGCATTCACTATTATGACTATCTTATCAACTTCTTCTATGAATTGGATATCCGCATTGAAAAATGTTGCGATAGATTGGGAATAATCTTAAGCAGTTTATTTTGGGCAATTTGAAGTATCGTTTTGTGTGATTTTGCACACTTATGCCATATTGGAGCTCCATATGTAAGTAATGTCTTAAAATATCTTACTTTAATATATTAGCAGTTCGTTGTGAAGGCTAAGGGTTGATTTTCTGTTTATGAACGGATATAGTGTTCTATCCTAAATATTTTTACAACATTCATTTTGAGTTTACTAGTTGGGAGTTGGTATGGGCTTCTTTTATGTGTAAATAACATGGAATTTGATTTGTCGCAGTTTAATAAAGGTTTTAAATCTAATTAAAGCAAACCAAGAATTCTGGCTATGTATTGAGATATCCAATGAATTTAAACATAAATCCAATGATTCTTTTAAGTGAAAATGACGAGTGTCGCCAAAGTTGCCAAATTCGACTTTAGTGAGTTCCACCAGTCACATATTTAAAGATTTAAAAACCATATAAATTTTCTTCTAACTTGTAATAAAACATTATTATGATATTTATTATTATCATTGCTTTATAATGCATAGATTTGCGCTAAAATTACTTATGTGCACGCGCACGACTCTTCGAAATTAAATCGTAAGGCAATTTTAATTCAAATTCTAGTGAATTCTAGTTTAAATAAATTCTATAGTATTCTATAGTTTATACCTCTGATTTTAATAAATTAGATATAAATCTACTTAAAGTAGGTTAATTCAATTCTAGTGTCTAAATTTTAACTAAATTTATAACTGAAATACGTAGGAAGTCAACTCTATTTGAAATTTTGCAAGATTCTAGTAGAAAACCATTTTGTTTGTATACGTTTCGAAAAGCTGTGTATTGGTTTCTTGTAGAAAAACTCGTTAAAATGTGAAGTGCCTCGATTCGCTCCATATCCAATTAAGTTAGGGAACGCGCTTAACACAGATTCCCTTTTAGGGTGAAACACATTCGCAACGGGGGAGACTCGAGCATCATAACAAGTTTTCCCATTCAGCACGGGATATCAACAAGAATGTAATTTCAGCATCGGGCCAACTTTATAACCCTCTCGAGCCCCACACGTGTTTTATATGCCATAGTAACAAAAAGCTTAACAGCGCCCGGCAGACGTTTTACGAATGCATGCCGCCGCGCCACCACCGACACGACACGGCACGGCACGGCTTTGCCGGGTTCCTCTGGGAAGAATGCCCAGACGAGGTGTCAGCATATAAAATGAACGTCTTGCAAGGAGTCATTGCCTCATAAATGCCACGGGACGGGAGCGCGTCCTTCATGGAAGAAGGATGCTCAAGACGCTGTTTTCAAGGATCCTCCAATAAGAGCCAGGGTGTTCTCCGATTCGAAAGAAAGCCGTGTGCAAGTTGTTGAGCAGGATCAGTTCGTAAAAAGCGACGATTTGGCAATCGAACAACATCTTAAGAACACGCGCGGGTGCAATCAAGGATCGGGCAAAATTTCTAGAGGTTTTCTCCTTACTATCAGAAATCGGAGGAATGAGAGACACCAGGGTTAGGGGTTGCCAAGCAACTACTTGCGCAAATCTACTTATATCATTTCCGCTCTGTTCCTATTGTTTGCTCCTCGCTGCATCTGCAAGGGCACTAACGCTCCTACACGCTCGAAATGAAATGTTTCCAGGCAAACAAAGTATTTTTTATTGAATCAGGCATTCTGCAGGACCACTGCAGACCAGGGTAAGTGGATTTTGTGGCCCGCACAATAGGAGGCGGCTGCCTCGACAAGGGAGGTACTGGAGCAGTTCACTTTAATCTGTTTTTGTGGCTGCATCCTAATTTTAAAAGTCCTTTAAATTTGTTTGCCGTTGTCAAGGACTAACCATTAACTTTAAGCCACTCCTTGAAAGGAACACTCCCGAAGACGAAGTACCCCGGAAAGAGTACAGTGAATGCACTTTTCCTTCAGTTAATGCTGCCGATGGGATTTCAAATGAAATTATGTTGCACTCTTAAAAGCGAAACTTTTTCCGAGAATCTATCTACAGATAAAAAGAAAAAAAAAAGCCGCGAAACAATGATAAAAGCTTAAAATTGAAACAATGCTCCGCCTGGGGGACGGGTTGATGAAATTTAATGGATTTTTGGTACATTTTCGCTTAAATGAAAAAGGGGGAATTCAAATAGGGGCAATAATATTTTCAAGCTGAAATTCAATTACTTATCGTCCCAGATGCGACCCAATTCAATCAAGCATTTATACATTTCTGTGTTTGAGATCCGGAAATTGTGAGATAATTTATAATAGCGAACCAACACCTTTTTCTCCCCTATACACAATTTGAAATTGATTTTCTCTCAGAATTGGGGTACGATAAAGCTACCAAAATTGGGGTCAGGTGGAATTATTTTGGGTGAAGTGTTCAAAATCCTTCAGAACAATAAAAGAAAGTCTGTTAAATCCCATACTAGGCGTATGCCAAAAGGGTTCCATAGCGAATCAAAAATGCATGTGATACCATATTAAATAACTTTCTTACCACATACTTTGCTCTGAAGAGATATATGCCAGAAAAAAGATAAAGTAATACTTGGTATTAATATAAAGCACCTTTATAAACATTTATATATTCGTCTTCACAAAGTTAGTTATTAGTAATCTATAATTCTTTATGCAAAACGAATTTTCTGGAATTTTCATTACTTTTTAAACTTTTGTTTTTAACTGAATGCTATTTCAAATAGTTAAACCTTTAAATGTTTGCTTTAATTCATAATGTATTTTATTTATATGTAAGAGATTTTGAAGTAATCTATTCATAGATTCGTTTCTCTTTTATTTCGTTGTTTCTTTTCTCTATTTTATATTTAACTAGCTGGGTTACCCGGTTTCACCCGGCGTTGGGTAAATATTTACTAATTAAACACTTCTCAAATGTTCTAATTTGTTATATCCTAGAAATAGTTTCAACCCGAAAACCCCTTTATGGATCCGCCATCTTAGATTTCCAAATCTAAATAATATTCGAAATTAGTGACCTTAATATAATCATTGTACTAATTTTCATTAAAATTTGTTGAAATCGAGAAATTTTAGTCCCCATATTGAATCCGCCATCTTGAATTTGGAAATTTTGCTAATATTCGAAATTAGTGGCTTCAGAATAATCATTGTACTACATTTCATTAAAATCGGTTGAAATCGAGACATTTGGTCTCCATATTTTATCCGCCATCTTGGATTTGCAAATTTTGATAATATTCAAAATTAGTGGCCTCAGAACAATCATTGTATCAATTTTCATTAAAATCTGTCGAAATCGCAACATTCTGGTGGCCATGTTGGATCCGCCATCTTGGATTTGGAAATGTTGATAACATTCAAAATAAGTGTTCTCAGAATAATCATTGTACTAATTTTCATTAAAATCCGTTGAAAACGAGAAATTTTGGTCGCCATCTTGGATTTACAAATTTTGATATTATTCGAAATAAGTGGTCTCAGAATAACCATTATATGTACTAATTTTCATTAAAATCCGATGAAATCGGGAAATCTTGGTAGCCATATTGGGTCCGCCATATTGGATTTGTAAATTCTGATAACATTCAAAATCAGTGATCTCAAGATAATCATTGTACTAATTTTCATGAAAATCCGTTGAAATCGAGAAATATTTGTCGACATATTGGATCCGCCATCTTGGATTTGTAAATGTTGATAACATTCAAAATCAGTGACCTCAAGATAATCATTGTACTAATTTTCATTAAAATCCATTGAAAGCGAGAGGTATTGGTCGCCATATTGGGTCCGCTATCTTGGATTTGTAAACTTTGGTAATATTCAAAATCAGTGACTTCAAAACAATCATTGTACTAATTTTCATTAAGATCCGTTGAAATCGAGAAATATAGGTCGCCACATTGGATCCGCCATCTTGAATTTCTAAATTGGATCCCTAATCTTTTCTAGCAATAAATATAGCCTATGTTACTCAGGGTGAATGTAGCTTTCTAATGGTGAAAGAATTTTTGAAATCGGCACAGTAGTTTTTGAGTTTATTCATTATTCAATTTCATTCTGAGTTTTTCGGCAGCCTTTAGTCCTCAAAGAATGTATTGTAGAAAAAATGTTGTAAAATTTGCTCTTGATATTATATTAAAGTAAACCTTTCATAATGAATAATAAAAAACTATTTATCATTTTCGAAATCTATATTGGATTCGACACTTTTAGAAGAGACACAGTTGTTCATATAAATATATATTAAATGCTAATCATTTTTTTTTACTAATAAATATAAAAGTGTTTTGAATTAAATTGGAAAACAAATTAATTATTAATTATTATTGTTTTATTTCGAACTTATAAGTTGTCGACATTTAATTTATTCTTAAATTTCTTTCTGAAATCTGCAAATAGGAAAGCTTCGCTTTTTAAAGTTTAAAGAATTTTAATAAATAACATGAATAAGACCTACTTAATAATTAGTTAAAGAAAAACCTTATTGATCTTGTATTATTTGTTAGCCTCTTTATATTAAAATATTAAAATGATAACTAGAGTTGTGTCTGTGCCAGAGCATCACGCAAAAACTACTAGACAGATTTTAATGAAACCTTGACGTTTTACATCTCAAAGGCTTCGTCATTTTCTCAAATTAGAATTATCACGATATTCCTCATTGGAGTTAAGATATTATATTAAAGATATTCATTTATCTATATCTATGCAATAAGCATATAATAAAACTATAACCGAGTCGTGCCTGTGAACGCATCACGAAAAATTTAGTGGACGGATTTTATGAAAACTTGTCATAGTTATGCGTTATGTCCTGGGCTAATATTTAGTATACTCCAAAAATCGGTACCTTGGGGTTTTTCAAGGTACTGACTTCGAATCTACTACATTTTGAATTTCAAGATAGCGAATCGAATACGGCGACCAACATTTCTAAAATTCAAGGCAATTTAATGAAAATAAGTACAAAAGGCATTTCGGGGCTTCTGATTTGATATCCATTATCAAAATTTGGAATTTCAAAGTGGGGAATCGAATTCTGTTTGTCTGTTTGGAGACGTATTATGCACAATCTACTGAAACTTAACTTAGTTGCAGCTTATGCCCTGTCTTAACATTTTTGATAAATTTTATCTCTAATTTTATCATATTATCCAACAGTTTCAAAATGATTTGATAGTGTAATTCAGACCGCGATTTTTGGTGGTTATATGATTATTCAATAGCAAGATAATTGACTTTGAAAATAAAAAAGATCGAAAAAAATTCAGCACTTTTTTTAAAAACCTCAAAAAATAATAGAGTTTTTGAAACTTTTACGCAAAACAATACCCAGGTTCTGAAAGAGCATCCCGAAAAACCCCTCATGAACGATTTTGGAAGAAAATCGCCCCAATTTTCTATTCGAATCGTACAATAGAACTTGCGTGCACAAAATTGTCGTTTTGCACATTAGTGGATTACGAAGAACTACAAAATTTTAAATAACGTCCTTCTAATCATAACTTCCTTTCTTCCTGTATAAGCTTTTTCAATAATCATAAAACTACAGCCGATTTGATCAATAATATTTTTCAATTTGGAACCTAAATAATAATCTATAAAGTTATTTTTAATTCGATTGATGAAGGCAGCTATATTCGTAAAAGCAGCAAGACATATGATCCACTCTGCGTCACATATAATGAATGTATTCTAATTTTATATCTCGATAAAACTCTTTAAATTGCAAAAGGCTTCAATTCGTAATCGAATCAAAACCCTTCCTCAGTCATAAATAACCATTGAGTAGTGCTCCCAAGGAAGTCAATCAAGCTTCATACCTTTATATTTATTTATATCGCCATCGCATAAATTACTGCCTATTCCTTCCGAGATCATGGCCATAAATAAAAAGTGCGAGACGGAATAATTTTAAGACTTCACGGGAAATAAATAAAATCCCGGGGCGTTCATTTACTCGAATTGTCCATGCGAAACAAGAAGCCCCACGTCTTAGCGCGGCATCATCACCCTTCTTAGAAGGATTTTCGGGCTCGGCACCCCTCTGCTCCACTTAGTCACAATTTCAGGGGATTTTCATTTTTCGCTCTTCGCGCGAATAAAACGCAAATAAATGTCAAAATTTTGATCTTTTGCTGATTTATTGCGCCCCGTAGAGGATTTATTGCCCGCGCCTCTGAACTTCGAATAAAACCATTTGGTTCAATTGGCCTTTTTGCCAGCGGTGGGCCGCACCAAATCACGCAGGATTTACCTCACCTGAAATTTTCTGAGGCAATCGCGGGCAGGTGAAGAAAATCCTTTCGTGGAAAATTTTTGGGCTGTGAGAGGGGGAGGCCAAAGCCGTAGCCGAGGTATAGAATGATAAATTTTCCAAATTCAAATTCATTTTCCGGTGCACAGCTTCCAGCTGAACCGCAAATTGATGGCTCTGGAGAAAGGATTTCGGTTGAAATCGAGTAGGGCTCATTATCTCAGAAAGTTGCTAATAAATCTCTCAAATTAACCAATAAGCGGGCGCATACTTCGTTCATAGCGATAACATTCAGACATTTTTGGATGATTAATGAAAGCTGAACTGGAGGTAATTGCTAAAGTTGAAATTATTAAAGCGGAGCAGGAGTGCACTTTATAGCCCGTGGTATGCTAAGAAAATGCTCAAGCAATTCAAGCCATACTAGAAACAATTCAAGCGGAGATTGATACTAAACAACAGTGACAAACATTAGTAGGTAGAACTGTTTAAAAAGATAAAGCGGTATAATTAATTTAAATGTTTTACACTTCAAAGGACAATGGATCCCGCACACCATAATAGTGGTAAAAGTAGAAAGATTAAATATATAAATAAATTCTTATTGTGAGGACTCACTCAAAAATTCGAACATAAGATATTGGATATTTATGGTTTCCAGACATGCTCTCTATGATCATAACTATTGCTTACCATTCACTAATAGCTTTCCAAGAAATGTGAAATGAAATCTCTCTAGCCTTTCTAAATTTGAATAATCAATAATCTGATTTTCTGGTCAGTTTCTTGAGACATCATCCAATCTTGGACATACTATACATACTACATATTGTTAAATGCCAAAATATCCCTTTTTTCTTGGACAGAAGATATAACAGCTATGAATATTCATTGCAAAACTTGGATTGGCTGCATCTGTATAATCAGAAAATTAATGAATTTGTAATATATATATAATATCAACACACTCTGATGAGTGAAATAAAGACAAATTGCGTTTTTCTGTAAAGACAAAATTTATTAACCAAAACAAAAGTTTTTCGTACAAAGTTTTTGCACTTTTATTTTAGTTAAAGAATTGACTCACTCACCTGTAAAGACAAAAAAACAACATTTAAAGCCTTTATTTCAGGTCTAGATATTCTTTTACTGTAAATGAATCTTCTAATTCCCTTAGGTTTCTGAACCTCGCGTTCATGTTCTTTCTTCCCTTCACAGAAATGAAGGTGTCGCTGTCAAACGTGACATCTATGAAATTCTGTGGACTACTCTGCAAATTTAAAACGGTTAAGGAAAACACTAGTGTAGTGATTTTTCTTTACATCTCCCACCCTCGAAGAGAACAATTGCAAGTAATTGTTCGATTAAGTGCTAACTATTGCTGGGTATAGCTTCGTAATATGGTAGAGATTTGATTCTGCCTTCTTGTGTCCGGTGTCAACTTCATATATTGAGTTTGAAATCTTCCCTAAAATTTTGTATGGTCCAATCCTCAGTTCATCCATTTTCTTTCTATTCAGCCGACTTCCATTTTCTACAAAGACTCTATCTCCCACTTCGAATTTATATTCTTCCCTATGTAGATCATATATTTTTTTATTATAGTTGTGAGATTTTATTGAATTTTCAAGGGCTAGTTTTCTATCTCTTTTCAGATCTTCTTTTGTGCATCCTGATTTCAATTCAAGTGGCAGAATGTCCACATTTTCGCCTTCTAAAAGGTATTTTGGAGTAAACTTCGTGACTGTATGTTCTGTTTCGTTATATATTTTGCTACGCATTTTTGTGCAACAGTTGTCCATGCTGTTTTCTTTTCACCTTCGTTTATTTTACATCTTATCCTATTGACTAGATTTTGATTTAGCCTTTCATTAAGCCCATTTGAAAATGGTGCGTCTACAGCTGTGAACACTATTGCTATGTTATTCTTTTTCAGGAAGTCTTTAAATTCCTTGGAATTTATGCCAGGGTATTGGTCTGTTAATACCATATCAATATTATAGCTTTGTGTCACATTTTTTATTAGCTTAATAAAATCACTTGAGCTCTGATTTCTTGATGTCGAAATGTAAGCATATCTTGTAAAATGATCGACCAGAAGATGCAAGTATTTTTTTGTAGACCGTGATCCTCCGAAGCCTCCAATGGTATCAATTGATATAATTTCAAATGGGCGTGTTGCTGGGCCTAAATGTGACATCAAGCCAAATTTTGGTTTCCTTCTTGATTTGTTCTTTATACAAATGTCACATTCATCACAAATTTGCTTAATGTTTATGAAGATATTCTTTGCTGTGTAGAATGGTGTTATTTTATTTATCATCTGGGTTCTTCCAATGTGACAGTAAATATCATTTAATTAGTGTTTTGCTAAGTGCTTCTGACAGTATAATTTTATTTCTTCTTTTATTATTTTTGTAGTAAATTTCATTCTCCAGTATAAACTTGGATTTTCTATTTTGTAGATCTAAATTTGTGTATTGGTCATTTTTTATATCTTCCAGGTTTATTAGATTCACAACTTTTAAAAAATCATCAGTATTTTCACAAGGTTCTAGGACTGGATTTCTGCTTAAGCAGTCTGCTTCTTGATTTGATTTTCCCGGGTTATATTTTATCTTAAAGTTGTATTGGGATAAGTAATACGTCAAATCGCCGAGTTCCTCATCAGTTCTAGCCTTGATGTTCAGGTTTTCTAATGGTTTATGATCTGAATATACCACGAATTCTGTTCCCATAAGCCAGTGTTGCCAATATTTTACGGCTTCTTTTATTGCCAGACATTCTAGATATATCGCCTTCTTTTTCTTTTGAATTTCTGTCAATTTCTTCGAGAAGTAAGCTACAGGTTTATTGACTCCGTTTATATCTTCTTGTTTTAACACGGCTCCCACTCCTTTAATACTAGCATCTGTATAAATTTCTATCGGTTGTTCAGGGTCAAATATTCTTAGAATTGGTTTCGAACATAGTAATTCTTTTATTTTATCAAATGATTCCTGACATTCTGTGGTCCATATAAATTTTACATCTTTCCGTAATAAATTGTGCAACGGGTCTAAGATAATTGCGATGTGTGGTATAAACTTATGATGAAAATTGACTTTCCCGAGGAACTGGTGTATATTTTTTCTTGTTTCTGGAACTGGGAAGTTTTTTACAGCGGTTAAATAATCTTTGAGAGGTCTAACTGAATTATTTTCTATTACATGTCCCAAATATTTGGCGTAATCTCTTGCAAAAGTACATTTCGAAAATTTGAGTCTAAATCCTTCTGTTAGTATTGCCTCAAGTAGTCTAGATATCTGTTGTATGTGTTCTTCGAAACTTTTAGAAAAAATCAAGATGTCGTCTATAAAATT
The DNA here is from genome assembly GCA_949715965.1 of Dysmachus trigonus. NCBI lineage: Eukaryota > Metazoa > Arthropoda > Insecta > Diptera > Asilidae > Dysmachus > Dysmachus trigonus. The sequence goes on along the minus strand of OX454322.1, from coordinate 63,960,034 downwards.
TACTGCGAATTCGGAGAGTTTGTATTTTCTTATTATGTTACTTAAGGGGGTAGTACACTTCTTAAGGCCTTTTTTTAAAGTTTTTTTTTTTTTTTTATAGTTAACTTTATTTTGATCTTGCAAACTTTTTATATATGATACAACTAATATTCAAGAATATTAAAAAAAAAATTTTTTTTTTTTTTCTTCATGGGGCCCTAATACAGTGGTGGAAATAGCTATAATTCCACTAAATAAAAGTTATGCCAAAGGTTTGTATTTTGAGAGAGAAAAATGAAAACTGCACTCCTCGGTTTTGTGCGCATGCTCAATCAATTTGGTCAGAATTTGTGTCAAATTGGTTAGTGTTAACGGTTTCTGGGTGAGTTTTAATCATTTTCGTTGTGATTGCGCGTGGAAATTACTATAATTCCAGAAGTGTTGAAGTGCCGCTGGCGGATTAAAACAAGGAGTTATTGATTCATTAAGATATAACAAATAATTTTGGAGGTAATTTAAATATTTTAGCACAAAAAAAAAAAAAAGGAGTACTATATTTTATCCAGGAAAATTATTAACTAAAGAAGAGCAGACGAAAGTGGTTGCGTTCAAAACAGCAAGTTTTTCACTGCGAAGAATTGCTCAGATGTTGGGAAATGGAAGAACTCACACAGCTGTACGAAATTTCCTGTGTTTATGCGAAAATTATAGTAAAACTAACAAAAAAGGACCTCCGCCAAAACTTACCAACATGGACCGGCGTTCTATAATTGGGTTAACAGGAAGAAAACATTTAAGTTCTTTTCAAATTGTGAATGACCTTAAGTTGCCCGTGACTTCTAGATGTGTTCGGCAGATTTTGCATACCAGTGGGACGTTAGAATGGAGAAAAAGAATATCAAAACCGGCAATGAACAAACAGCATAAGGAAGCCAGACTTCGATTTGCAAAAAATCATATGTCTTCGACCAGTGAATGGAGGAAAGTGATTTTTAGCGACGAAAAGAAGTTCAATTTAGACGGTCCAGATGGCTGTCAATTTTACTGACACGACCTTAGAAAAGATACAGAGGTCGCTATGAGTCGCAATATTTGGAGGTGGTACGGTAATGGTTTGGGCTGCTTTTTGCAGCCAAGCGAAGACACCCATTTTTTGGATATCTACCAGAATGAAATCCAGCGATTATATTCAACTACTGGATAGTATCCTAATTGACTTCGGCGATAATAATCTCAGCAATGAGTGGATCTTTCAGCAAGACAATGCTGCTATCCACTCATCTCGCGAAACGAAATCGTGGTTTCAGACCAGGAACATACCTGTTTTGGATTGACCGTCGCGTAGTGCTGATCTGAACCCAATTGAAAATCTATGGGCAATATTGATTCGGCAGGTTTACTCAAATGGAAGGCAATTTACAACGATTCAGGAGTTGAAAGCGGCCATAAAACATGCTTGGGCGCAATTTTTTCAATCGCAGCTACAAAAGTTGGTAGACAGCATGCCAACGAGAATTTTCGAAGTAATTCAGGCTAATGGAGGCAGTACACGTTATAAAAAAAAAAGTTGTATTGTATTTCTTAAAATATGAATAGTGGATTTATAGATATTTCCATGCTAAAAATTGTTTTTTTTAATATTACTTAAAATTTTGCTTTCAACTAATGATATTTTTGTTTTTTACGTTAGATTTTAGAAATGATACAATAAACGGAAATAAAATGGCTCACTTCGAATTATAAATTAGCAGTCAGTTGCTTTCAATAGAAAAAAAGCTCAGTGGAATTATAGCTATTTCCACCACTGTATGGCTGCCTGAAGGTGACCCCTTTTTAATCTGGCCGGCATGATATCTCGACTCTGGAACGTCTCAAACAAACAATTCAAAGTGCATATTAAAATATAGATCAGTCGCTATCGTTCGAACTAGGATAAAAAATTTTGGTAAAAAAACAAGAAAATGGCGGACTTTTTAATTTTTCGGTCAGTTTTTTTTGCAAAAAATTGTTTAAAAAAAGGGTTAAACATTAACCGATTTTCAAAATCCTAGTTCGGACGAGAACTACACATGTATAAAGTATCCCATAAAAATTTGAGCCCGATCAGACCAATAGTTTTTTCAAAATCATGTCGGCCAGGTCAAAAAACGTGGTTTTGAGAAAAACGCGTTTAAAGTTTTTATTCGATCATTTTAAGGTGCGATAAGCGTAAGGCACCGCTACAAATGTGTCTATAACTTTTTTTATATATCGAATTTCTCAAAACGGTTTTGGGAGAACATTTCTGTGATATATTAGAGCACATTTATGAAATAAAAAAAAAATCGATTTTTTCAAAAAAGAGAAGTGTACTACCCCCTTAATATTCTTTGAAATATTGCTGGAGCTGTCTTTAACCCGAATGGGAGGCAAGTCCATTGAAAATGGCCTTCTTGTGTGACAAATGCTGTCTTGTATCTATCTTGAACTTTCAAAGGAATTGACCAAAATGCCGAATTTATGTCGAAAGTAGAAAAATATTTACAGTTGACAGTTTTCACCATTAAATCCTCAATCAAGGGAAATGGCTGTGATTGTGGTACGAAAATTTTGTTTAATTCTCTGAAATCTATACATAGCCTTGTTTTTTTATCATCTTCTTTTTTATATGCCAGAGTAACCGGGGCAGCAAATGGGCTATAGGATTCCTCAATCAACTTCTTCTTTAATAATTTTGACACCTGATTTTCAATTTCTTTCCGATCATTAGCGGTGCACCTGTACGGACGTTTGTAACAATATTTATCCACCATCAAGTCTATATGAGCTTCATAGTCTCGTACAGTGCCGACGTCGTATTTATCCTTAGCGAAGACTGGGTTGTATTTTTCTATTAATTTATCAATTTCGGTTTGTTGATGTAAATCCAGATGATTTACTGATATTTCAAATTCATCCAAATTTATATGTTCGTTGAAGTTCACTTCACATCTGTTTATATAATTAATTTGTTGTTTCAATATCTCAGAGCATAAAGAAACATCTTTTTCTCTTTTGTCACCTAGTACATCAGGAATTTTGACATCTGTTAAATTTAAAATATTAGTATTTGGGTCTTTAGTTTTCATATCCTCTTCGTTTAGGAACTTCTTCTCTTCTTCTGGATTTTTACATTGTATAATATTCAATTCTTCACTTTGCATTAGTTTGAACTTTTTGATGCAATCCAAACCGATTAGAAAATCATAATGAAAATTTTCACTATCTATCACAAAAATGTCCATAATTCTTTCAATATTATAAATTTTTATTTTTAGTGTTACCATACCTTTTGTTTTCTTCTCACCATTAATAGTTTTCAAGTTTGCTGGTTGTTTATTCCTTGTATCCTCTCTTTCTTGGATTTTCAATAATTTAGCATTAATTAACGACACATTTGAACCCGAATCATAAATTCCAGAAACTTGTAAAGTATCATTTAAGAGCAATATTACCTTTATTAATGGTGGTACCTCTAGTTTTTTGGATTCTCCCTATTTAATTCAATTTCTAATTCAGAGTTATTAACACTTCTCACAACTGCTCTGTGATTTTTCTCTTTAAACCAGCAATTTTCCTCAGGATGGAAGCGTTAACCTTTTTTCTCGGTTATACAGATCTGGCATGGTTTTTTCTCTTCAATTTTTTTGTTTTTTGTATCAGAATATGCGTAGTGTTTTTTATCATATTTATTCTTTCCGACAAGATGTTCCAATTTTCCTAACTCATTGTAGAGATCTTCGGTTTCTTGTACAGTCTCTCGGTCAATTTTATCAGTCAGATAGTTAGGCAAGCCCGATGCTATAAGGTCTATGAGTGTCCCAGTATCGATCGACTTCCTGACTTCTAATAATAATTTTTCTTTTTTTAGTGCATACTCGAGGAGTGAACCCGTTTGATACTTAAAGGCAAGAGCATATCTGATGGGCGACCAACCCTTGTTTGCAAATGTATCACAGAAATTTTTCTCCCATTTATTCCACTCTGATTCAACTGTAATTTTCATTAACATACAACTGTACCAGTCCATACTGGAATATTCCAAAAAATTTTTTAGTATTTCAATTTTCTTTTTGTCCTCGTCGATATGGAAACGTTCACATTCTTTGTTGAACTCCTTAATCCACTGGCGTTTGCATTTCTACCGGTGAATTTCTCAATCATAAAATCCTTTGAAATTTTCCCTAAATTCTGAGTTTCAGATTTACTTTGTTTTTCTTCGAGTAATTTCTCTAATAGTTTTTCCAAGTTTTGATTTGAGCCACTGGGTAAAGATTTATAATCATTTGTGTTTTCCATAATTTTTTTCCAAATAAAAATCATTAAATTGTAAATTTTGTTCTTCATCCAAATATATCTTTGATATCTCATCTGTTAGAGTTATCCATATTTTTCTTGTCTGGTACCTTTTATTTAATGTTTTTCTTATCTTTGATAGTGTGAAGTCGATGTAATTACTTGGTGTAAACTTGCAGGTTGATATTCAGTTAGTACACCAAAAATCTGTCCATTAGGTGTACCTATCGAGGTTATACAAATAATATTTGATTTTGCATCTGCCGAAGTTTTCACAGCAAAATCAAACCTCAACTTCTCCATTTTTCTTGAAATGTTTTGCAGAAAATGTTGTTTTATAATATCAACACACTCTGATGAGTGAAATAAAGACAAATTGCGTTTTTCTGTAAAGACAAAATTTATTAACCAAAACAAAAGTTTTCCGTACAAAGTTTTTGCACTTTTATTTTAGTTAAAGAATTGACTCACTCACCTGTAAAGACAAAAAAACAACATTTAAAGCCTTTATTTCAGGTCTAGATATTCTTTTACTGTAAATGAATCTTCTAATTCCCTTAGGTTTCTGAACCTCGCGTTCACGTTCTTTCTTCTCTTCACAGAAATGAAGGTGTCGCTGTCAAACGTGACATCTATGAAATTCTGTGGACTACTCTGCAAATTTAAAACGGTTAAGGAAAACACTAGTGTAGTGATTTTTCTTTACATATATTATATACTATAAATACTAATTAGCATTTTATAAGAGAATTTATAAAGCTTTACCTTGAAACATTTCCACATTACAAAAAGAAAAACTCAACATCATTTTAAATTAAAAATCATAGCATTGAAACTAAGGCTAAGACGTACTGCTACCAGAATATATGCACAAGAAATCAATACCTACTTAAATAAAATTCAAACAAGGGACTGAAAGGTGCCAATATCAAACTCCGGTGTTGAAGGTTGCTGGTGAACTAGCTAGGGAGGGAAGGTTCATCATCTCGGTACCAGGGCCCTGGACCCTTTAGGAGCAGTAGCTGGTCTTCGATCAAGGCTCTGATTAAAGAATGGATTAGAAACCAACAGTCTATATACTAGGAAAATTTTCCTGGGATCCGTCAAGGTAAAGAACTTGTCAGACCCTATGCCTACACTAAAATCAACGCTTTAAGAAAAGCGGATTTCAGATTGTTGGTAAGCTACCTATCTGGCCATCATAGATATAGGTACTACCTCCATAAAATAGATCTGTCTAATAATATGTAAATGACGCTTAAATCCGGGTTCTACAACCTCCAGACTTAAAGCATTTTTTTATAATTTTCACGTTGGTCTCAGAAAGGAAAAAAAGAAAGGTATTACCAAAAATTATGACGAAAAGAAAAAAAAAAATTAAAACTACTTGTAACGTCAATAGTGCACCATTTAGAGTAAAAGTAACCAAAAATTGTACACTATGTGCGGGGTTACATTTAAGTTTTACGTTATGATACTCATCAATCGATGAAAAAAGGAATATCATTGTTATCAAATGCAAGTTTCATTATTTGCTTTCAGTATTAGGCCCAAATGCTCATTTTCCTTTAATATACTATATCAACCCCAAAATACGCCTTTCTAGGCTAATGCTGACCCACTCAACAGATAGGGAAAAGAGTGGGTCAATGTGAAAATACGAGTACATTGGCATACTATACCATATATGGTTTATACCTTAAATAACAAACATGATTTCACTGTTGTTCTACTTGATGTAATGCGGTCAACAATCTATTGTACTTCGCATAAATCTTATTTGAAATGGTCCCTTTTGTTATTCGGGATGAATTTCTTTTATCTCTTACATCAATCAAACCAGAAAATGTCTCAAGAAAAACGAATAAAAATGCAAATCTCTGAGCCTCTAGAGACTTGCAAAATTTCAAAGATTCCACTTATCCAAAACGCAAGATATGCTGTTGTTTATTCAAAAAAAAAAAAAAAACAAGACGAAGGAGCTAAAAGGCAGAAAATATCAAAGAAGAAAACAAATTTACTTATCTTCATAATGCTATAATATGCGGCTAAATCGAAATCGACCGTATCCATTTCTTAGAAAATTTCCAGACGAATAAAAGCCACTCCGAAAGACTTACATTTGTAGCTGAAAAATAGAAAAAAACAATCTATAAAGCTATCCTGCCGAATTCCCTTTAGGCACTTGCCCACTTCCAATATCATTTTATCGAAATGCAAAATAGCTAAATCCCCGGCTCTGATTGAACACTGTAAAAGGCTGAATTTAATAGGAACGTTTACATCCTCTCCTACAAATCCATTATACTAGCAATAGTATAGCTGGCCACAACTGTTGTATATTAGGTAAATGAAATTATCAATGTATTGAAGCATTTCGGAAATAGTAAATCTTGCATATAAAATTTTATCACAGTTCAAAGCTACTGGAAAATATCCTGTATCTGTAGATTAGATGTCGTTGTAGTATATAGATTTTTTTATTGTAGGAAGTACATACAATTCGCTATTTCTGAAAGGGTTATCCGCGTAAATGGATCTAATTAATGGAACATGGAGATGGAATAGTTTCCCACAAATTGAATGATTTAAATTTTCATCTAAAATTCATAACGATATGAAGTTTGCAGGAGCACGTCTCCCATAAACTCAAACTTCTTCCTGTTTGGAAGTTTGGGCCACAAAGCATTCTACAAATTGGGTGAATGTCTTTTTGCCAACCTTTCCCATAAAGGCGCTGAAAGATTACCCAAGCGAAATCCTGATGAGAACGATTCCTCTGTACAAACTTCTCGTACTCAACCGGGAGCAGTGGTAATAAGTTTTTGGTCTATTCAGATCAAGGAGGATGTATGGATGGAACATGACAGTGACACACTGCGAACATATCCCTGGTAATTTTAAAGGCAGAGAAATGCTCGGGCATTTGTTTTGGATGAACTGTTTTCGAAATAAACTTTATCGCTGTCTCGTGTGGGACCAGAGAGTGGGAAATTCTTCAGTAGTTTGTTATCACTCCGAATGGACTTGGGGACTGGCGGTTGGATTGGACAAATGTTCTCCACCAAGCCAAAAATGAGTTGGTCGCCAGGAGATACATCGCCTCGCATCGAATTCTGGTCACATTTGTTCTCCAGTTTGCAGACATATTTCTCGTAACGAACTAAGCCATCTTGTCTGAATGTTAAAATACTTTCAGATGGTGCCGAATTTATGAGCCTTTGTCGACCCCCCAGTGGGACCAATTGTTGCGAAGACTGTGAAAAGTTTTGTTGTTGTGAGATCTTAAATGTTTTCTTTCTTCAACTAAAGCTGAGGACAAAAATTTTCTTTTTATCAAAATAAAGTCGATTTATTTGATTATTTAAGATACTGCAAAATACAATTTTCTTGAAGTAGAGAGAGAAAAGTGCGTTTTTATCACGTGAAACTTTTTCTTACAACCATTTATTTAATTATTTATTTATTTATTTTGGGTTTATGCAAAAGGTCAAACTAAGTCTCATCCGACTCGTTACAATATCATCTATCCATGATAGGGGCCGTTTATCCCCAGGTGAAAATATTTTCTAGAGAACTGGCCAACAATGGCCCGAAGTAGTGAACATGACGCTTAAAATAAGCAGACCAAAAACAGGTCGATACGAATTTGATATCGGTTTCTGGTCGGCATCCTCTTGATTCTCCGTCAGTGCCTTCTCACAAGCAAGGTATCCCGACGTGTCACCGCTGATTTTGTTGCAACTGAAATATGTTATTTTACATCAAGTTTCAAGAGATACGTTTTTTTTTTTTTGCGGTTAACAACCTTAAGAGACAGTTTGAAGATTGTATATACTTATAATCAATATTTTTCCAAACGACCAAATGTGTATTAATATACATGAAAAGTGATGAAAAATGCATATAAGTTCATATTCAAAAGTTATAACTAATTAATATTTACAATACTTGAAAATAGTAAGAATTCAATTAAAAGAAACCTTAAATCACTTAATCCTTAGCCAACTGCAATTGAAAGAGCAGACAAAAATAGTAAAACCTGTATATATCCCTACAAAATGCTTATCCGTAAAAAAAATACCTATCTCTTAAAATTTGACGTAGAATAACATATTTCAGTTTCAACAAAATCGGCGGTAACCCGTCCTTATAAGTCAGTTTCTCAACCTATTTCAACATTTCCTCGACCATTTCTCAGCCCGTTTCTCGGCCTTTTCTCGGCTCACAATAATACTTTCGACTGGGAGCTATGTATACTATACCATATATAGTTTCGGTTCAATATAATGAATGTAATAATGTCAGGTGCTTTTGTTACATCAAAACGTTTTTTTGTAAAAGTATACTGTAAAAATATATATGTATATAATATAAATATATAGCTTGCTATATAAAGCGAAGTAGTAAAAATAGGAAATTTAACAAATATATCTTGTTACCTTTTATACACTGAATGGGCAGTCAAAAAAGCAAAAAAAATGGGTCAACCTCGGAATGAGGGATAATAAGCTGGAAACTTGTATACACCTTCATTTTGACGTTCTAAATGTTGTGTCAAAAGTCTCATAAAATCTCGTGTCTGCGTCGTAAGTTATTGAAGGTCAAAGGTCACAAAAATCGGTTTTCTGGGATTATCTCTGTTTCTACAGCTCCAATGATGTTAACACCTATTATAAAAATTGTAGAGCGTAAAATTTCCAACAATTTTTGTTCCACAGGAGAAAAATAGAAGGGTTTGTAAGTGTTTTTAAATACTATAATCCCGTAAACGAGTAAAATCTACCTCAAAAGAAAACTTTCATTAAACGTTCGTCTTTTAATGTAGTGAAGTTTACTGCATTTGAAGTAGGGAGATTAACTCTATTTAAACCCTAAAATACTTAGTCTGCGAAAAAGTTAATAAAGAGTTTGAGTAGCAATAAAACTTTTTGAATTTTGATAGAATATTTGGACGATTTTCAAATGCCGGGGCGACGTGACACGATCCATGATTAAATGGCAAACCTTACTGAATACAAATCACTCAATATGTCAAATGTTGATAAACAAACATGGCTCCCATGAGCTGTCACAATCTTATCATCGCCATTGGTAAGCACTTTATCATGAATATACTCCTAGGTGTAATTTTCTATAAAAATACCAGGTTAATGATTGCCTAGTATTTTAATAGTAAATTTACTCATTTTTAGAGTATATGAACAATATATACAATATATATATTGCAATAGAAGTGTTTTTATTCAAAATTCACTAACATTGGGATTTAAAGAAACGTCAAAGTCGATAATTTGATACCACTTTTATTACCAGATATATTTAAGAAAATATGTAACCTAGAATTCTCCCCTAAAACAATAACAGTTTTAACAAATTCAGAATAGAAAATCCTCGAATTGTAAAAATAAACTTAAAAAAATTTTCATGGAAATAAAAACATACGAATTTTCAGTGTTGATGGTTTCAAATCTGCTAGTGTTCTTTTGATATTCGAGATTATGGGGTCAATCAATAGCTTAACCTCCGAAAATAAATTATGAGTAAACATTTATTTCTATGGAAGTGAAAATTCATTTTCATATTCAATATTTATTTTCAATATGTAGCTTTAATTACTCTCATCACTGAAAAAACAAAATATCTATAGTAAAAAGCCTCTTTGAATCGAAAATATATATTTATTGGGTAGATTTTACAAAGGCTAAGTTCGCAGATGTTCTAAATCTGTCCATTACTTTCAAAACTACATTTGATTTCGATTTTACCAAAAATCACACAAATGCTGTTTAAAATCCATATACATTTACATAAAGGGCAAAATTTCATTAGTCAGTTTTTAAAAAAAACAACTTCGAAACTTGGTAAATGTCATGTTATCATTTACGTACATCGTAATATACTTTGAAACAAAAAATCATGAAGGCGTCAAATCTAATTTCTTTCAACTTCCCACAACCCACTACCTTATATTATATCTTTATTTCCCTAATTATTACTTACGTTAAAAAGGCCTTTCAAAATGTGTTCTTTCAAAATTGGGAAATGATCAAGTCTTCTCATTAACCAAAAATAAATATGAGTGGGAGTTTCATGAAAATAATGATTAACTTTTGTGAATTGCCTCCGCCAAATGGACTTTTATTTTGGTAATTTGGGGCTCGTTATTCATTAAAATTCAATTCTCGTACTGAAACCTCCAATAACCTATTTAATTTCCTCCTTAATTAATTTCTACCGAATACCATCGTTTCCACGTAGATTACGTTCAGAATCAAATATCAGAATTATTCAATTTTGACAATTTACCGATGTCACCTACCTTTTCATTCAAATTTACTTAATTACGTCTCAATTTTGGAGAAAAAAAAAGGTCTTTTGGAATAAAAAGAAACTTCCAGCGCGAGGAGGCGTGCTTCTTTTGAGGCTCCAAAGAATAGCATTCAGTTCACCTCCAGTCATTGGCGGAGTTTTATGTCCCAAACATCTGAGGAGCAGCCGTAATGAATTAGCTCTCAAAGTGCCAAGGTCACATCTTGAGAACGACTTCTTTCGGCGAAATTAATATCCGTAAAATTGAATTCCATTTGTTACGGATGCTAATTAGAAAAGGTCAAATTACGATTCTGTGTGAAGTCAAGAAATTACAGGAAGCCATTTCATCAGCGCATTGAAGCCAAATTAGGGTTCCTAGGCTATTTACCTTAGTCATGACTCATGAGCAGCTAAAAGGGCAGAGTGCATTGAATCTTAAGAGGCAATTTTTGAATAAGTGCGCAACATCAAACCGGCCGCAGCAAGTCAAAGAACCTTCCCTCACACCCATCTCATATTTATAGTATATACGTATATTTCCAAAAATCCTTTCAGGTTATTTTCGCACTCTCGCAGCATCCTCGAAAATCTCACGGGATAAACAAATCTCTTCAAGAGTTTTCTGCAAATTACGTAGATCTCTATTTGTTCCACGCTTACTTATTCATATCGTAGCTTCTGTTTCTTAGGTCCATTTGGGTTATGTACCTATTTTAATTAACTCCTCGGACCCTTTTCCCGTAATTAAGAATTTGTGAACAAAACAACTTCACTTTTAGCAAAAATTAATTTACCTTCGAATAATGCTCGTCTGAAAATGTCCATGGATTTTAGAAATTTTATAAACAGCTACTGCTCAAATATTTACAATTAAAGTGGATTGGGTTGTTCGATTAACTTTTGAATAGATGTAACAAAACTTTTCCAGCAGCCGGGGATCAAAAATTTAAAATCTTATGAACCTCCCGGTTTTCAGTAATCGATTCAATAAGTCAATAGCATTATTCTTGAACATAAACAAAAGGGTTTTATTTCATATTTATCCAGGGAAGGTTCTTTGTTTAAACACTTCACTGGCTTTTACCCAACAAGAAGATTTGGTGCGATTCAAAGTTTTATAACAATTGATTTTTGGAAAGAGATTGGAACTTTTGTTTTGAATTGAAATCTTAATTTTAAAGGATTTTGCATTAAAAATAATAAACAAACATTGAATATCTATGAACATATATATATATGTACGTATCTTTCACCGATTTGGCGACATGTGGCCAAACGTTATCGTGTAAAAAAATCACCTAGTTGTGTCTTTTGGGATATTCAGGGTGTTTTTGCTTCAATGATCGATTTAAGGCGATTAAATAGTTTTATAGGGTTTTACCAGGTTTTAACAACTCAGAAATCCATATGCTCTTCTGATTTCACCAAACACACAGCAATACTTTTGCAGTATGAATGTTTCCTTTGGGTGTCAGTGTTGATGTTGATGGGCTTAAACTAAAATTAAAATTTTGATTCGGGTTTACGCTTGGTAATTTGTCTTACGTCTTATCAATACCATTTCTTCAGTTTATCGTACTCTTGTGATCAGTGAAATCATAATCAGCACATATGTTATTCGTTATTACTGTTGCGTATAAAAAGAGCAGCTTCACAAATAATCATCTAATTATGATTTCTAAGAAAACTTGAGAAATTGAAAGCTTCAGTTTCGATAAGCATTTTCACACCAAACCCCTAATTCGGGTTCCGCCTCCGACCTTGTTGAAGAAGTTGATTAAAATTCACAGCATAGAATGCTAAGCGCGGTAGAGCAGGAGGAGCTTAAAAACGGTTCCAAAAATAACATAAAAGTTCACTTCTCACGCACTCGTGAGTCCTGGCTGTGACCCGATATGAAAATCCCGGTCTTCTGAATGTCCTGAAAAGAGGCTTTGTCCGGAAGGACGAGAATTATATCAACACACCCACAGACCCACACTTTCCTCGGATCTCATTGCCAAAACCCGTCGAGGAAGAATTAATTTTGCAGAAAGTCGTTAACTGAAAAGGGAAATTGCTCCGGAGCGGTGCGGATGGTTGGAGCGCATTGAAAGGATATGTGGGCAGGTGGTGAGCTGAGACGTGGATTGACAGGGATGCTGGTGACAGTTGAATTAATCCTACCGTGTATTACGGCGATAATTAACATTAGCACATGCGGCTGTTTGCCCGGATCCCATCTTCAACGTCTCTCGGCGGCAACATCATCCGCACGCTTGATATGTGTGCGTTTTACGCAAATCCTAGACAACTACGACAGGGATTAAAGACAGTGCGGAGCTTATACCCGATAACAATCATTTTAAGTGATACTTGCTGAAGTGTTTAATGTTGCGTATACCACCCCTATGTTGAATAAGCCCCCTTTTAAAGCCCAGAAAACCGCAATATTTGCCCGGGGATGGATAAATTTAAGTAAATATTGCTCAATATTTGTTTACCAGAAACATCTAAGATGTTCGTCGTAACACATTACACCCTATTTCAAAGAAATTATGTTCTGTATAATTACGAGTATTCGTTCTATTGATTGATTTTGAAGTAATGAATATTTAAATCTATTCATTTATTAATTATTTCATTCTGATTCCAGAAATAGTGTAATACTAATAACTACCCAAGTAAAAATATCTAAAAATTTTAAAAAGGCTGAAGCACGGCTGAACAACGTCTAAATTTTGAATGTTTTATTCGGTCGTGCGACGGTCGCACTGTAAAATACTGTATATATATATATAAAAATTGAACTAGTACACGTACGGCCGTAGTTCCGCCACTTGAAGGCTACTACTATACAGTCGCACCCTCGGTCACAGCTCGGCAACACCATCAACTGAACCAATTTATAAATATAAAATATATGTATATAAATTCTTTCAGCCATTGTATCGCCAGGTGCAGCCGTTGTCGTTTGCATTCAAGTTCGGCCCTCATACAGCTAATTGTGTGGCCGTTAAAATGTTTCCCAACTTATGTCTACCCCGTGTAGCATTTTTTAAAATCACCGCCGCTTATCTAGAAACCGTGCAGTCGTGGTACAGCCGAGTTGAAGCCGCCGCTTATTTTTACTAGGGCAGAAAGTCAATTCTTGGCCATTTCATTTTTCTAAAACATTTTACCAAAAATAATTAACTTTTTTAACATTTAGCCCTATTCTCGAAAGACTTTCGGGAATCGGGGTTTTTTTCGAATTGATAAACAACCTACGGAGTCTTATCCTTATTCAGTCTGAAAAAAGTTGAATGTAGTGTTAAAAGCACATATGTACATATTTTGTTTTTAAATGCAGACTACTCTTGATAAAATGAACTATCTATTGTAATTATTGCATGGTGTTATTCAGAAACATATTCCTGTTTTGATTTAATTCAAATTGAATATTTATACAAAGCTAAACAAATTTGCAACTTGCTTTTTATTGAACATACTAGTAATAATGGATTAAAACACTTCATTATTATTAGTTACTGAATCTTAATTTTATAGAAGACAAAAAAATATGTTTAAATTAAATGTATATTTCTTTCAAGAAATTTTTTTTTTTTAAAACAAGCTGATTTTCAGTGTTCTAGTAGCAACCCATTAGAATCCGAATGTAGATTTAGAATAAATGACTACCATTGAAAAACACGAACTACAAGCTGAACCCATTCAAATTTCTGTAGAATTACGAAAATCACATAATTCCGTAAACCGCTTAAAGTCTAAACTAAGACTTTCTTCGTCTACTATAAAAGGAGTTACGTGAAAACTTCGGAATCGACGATTTATTAAATACATGTGGGAAATTGATCTTGTCTCCCGTCAGACAGAGTGAAACCGCCCTAATTGATAACCGGCTAAGGTACAAAACCCACACATGTTCCGCCCGCTGTGAAGCTATCCAGGTTATATCCCGGCCATAAGACGGGAACATTCCCGAATCAAGCCTCCAAACATGCGAGTGAGTTCGTGAAATGAAGTCGAAGAGGAGTTAATTAATGGAGGTTTCAGTGGAAGGCCTTAAGACTGATAAGCCACGACATGTTAAAGTTGGCTCCTATACCTGCTAACTGAATTAAGTGCGGTGGGCGCCGCCACTGGGCATAGGGCCTTGGGGCCGATGCAGTGCACATGGGAAGAACATTACTCCCGGCCTTCTCAGAACCTTCCCCAAACCGAAAACGTTCCATGCTAGGATATCGTTCCGATCAATGCGGATAAAGCCACCGAATTCCTGGAAACTATTGAGGATAAATGAAATTCCCGAGTAATCCTTATTAATTCAGCCTCATAAATATTCCCCAGGGCTTCTGCCGGAACCTGGAGCTGGGCGGGGTAGTCCTGTGCAATAAAACAAAGGAAAAAACGGGAGATAAAAGTTTGAGAAAAATCCTGAAGGTGGGCAAAGAGCTACGCAAGCTCGATAATTCTACAACTCTCACCGAAAAGGAGGTGGGTTCAGCTGAAACAGAATAATATTAGAACACCTGCCTTCACGCTCCTCAAACCCGAGATTTCTGAACCCTCCCGCACACAATTTTCTCTATATTTTTTCTCCCGTCGTCGCATCGTCGTGCGGGCGCTTCTGCAAACTTGATAGCATCGTTAAACAAATACTCTGGGAATTGGATGTCCCGTCAGGAATTTAACAAATGAATGGACCACGATGAATATTCAATTTAATTGTTGGGAGTTTTTCGGGCGCTTTATCGAGTACATAATTCAATTTGCACATCTGGCAGCAGCCATCATTGCCTGACCGGAGGCCGAAGAGTCCTCTCCCTCAGCCCGATAAATATTCACTTGTTTCAAAGATCGCCTCCTGAGGTTTCGCCGTACGATTTTGTATCCTACGGGGAGAATAGAAAAAAATTTACAACTTTTTTGCTGTTGGTGACACTTGACCGAAAAACTTGTAATGTTATTCATTCAGAAAGGTACTCATGAGCGGGTTGATGATTGTGGCTAGAGAAATCCTGACATTTAGTTCAATGAGAGAATAATTTTCCTAATGAAGCCCTTCAAACTTCAAGCAATTGTATAAATATCAAGAGAAAAAGAAAGGTCATCGTTAGCATCCTATTAAAATGACATAAGTATATACAGTAAGAAATTGCCGGTGTCAACCCGGAACATATTCAAAACAATTTAACAACATTAAAATTTTTAAGTTTTACTTAAAAGGTTTTATCTAATATAGTCAATTACATACTAAGGATGTGTGCGAAGAGTGACTATATTGGACCTGGATGCAATACAATAATAAGATTGAAAAAACAAATTATAGTTTAAAAAAACTAAAAATCAATCTTTTATGAGCAGTGCACGAAAAAGTTAAAAATAGTCCCACCTCCATCATCTTACAAGCTCGATGATACTATATTTTTGTATTGTCACCAGAATTACATAAGTTTGCAAAGTTTCAAATCGATACGACAATTAGAAGTGGGTCAAACGTGAGTTGTACGATTTGCTTACAATGTTAGGAAGTTACAGGTTACAGGTTACAGGTTACAAGCTTACAAAAGCGTGTGAAAGAGACTGACATTGAATTTTAGTCGGAATCCAATCTGAAATAAGGCGAAAATTATGTTTTGCACTGAAAACTAACAGGAAATATTCTGAAAACATATTATATCGGGAAAGTTAAGACCGAATTCAGAATGAAATGAGGCGGAAATATATTTTCAGTCGGAAAAACAACTGAAAATTGTATATTAATTAGCACAGTTGTATCGGAAAACAGACTGAATTAAGAATGAAATATCAGTTACCTTGTACCTGAGTAGCAGCAAGAAATTAAAAAGAGACTGAAATTTCTAAACTTTTGGAACTTTTTTTTTGCAATAGCACTAAGAAAATTAATCAAATATTGGACTTAAAAAATGCTCAACTGCTGCACTTAAAATTCAAGAAAAGTAATAAATCAGTTAAGCATTATGTAACTTATTGATCTTTTCATTATCTTTATTTAACAATTAATATTTGAGTGGTACATACATACATTCATGAAAGTGTGTTAAATATTAGAAATACATTCATTTATAATTCCAATAATACATTAAATTTCGCATTAAACTATGAAAGCGTCAGTGAAGCGACTCTGAAATTTGGACATTTATATTTTTATTATATCTGGCTATTCAATTTAAATTAATCAAAAATCGACATGGCTCTAATACAATCATATTAACCCATTACAGCATAACGTCCGATATATCGGACGGAAGAAATTTGCATATTATTCATAGAAAAAAATATATATGATAGCTTTGTTTGATTTTGAACGAATATATCGGACGGGTCATAAAGCAGTAACTATATATATTAACTAACTGGATCATTAATATGGCTCTAACAGGCCATTATTATATCACAGTCTTAAGTACATTAAAAACTTTATGCTGTAATAGGTTAACCAGCAAAGACGCACACCGGTCGCAAGTGTGCGTTAGACGTTCTACAGGAAAACTTTAAATATAATAAAAGGTCTCGTCTGAAAGAAATTGCAAATATATGTATATGGTTAAGCGGGCCAAACGTAATAGTAGTCTGCAGCTCTATAAGTTTTAGTGCTTTCAATGTATTAACATTAATGTTCATTTAATTCGAATAAAAAATCGGAATCTGAATCTCAAATAAGAGACAAAACTTACAGACTCTAAAAATGTAAAACCTTTATTTCAAAACGATGTTTTAATAGCAGAGTATACGTTTAAAATTCTTCCACTTGTTCACTTTTGAAAATTTATTAATGATTGAAACCTTTGTATTTTTAGAACATGTAAATGAAGAATATACAAAAAATAATAATACTAACATTCTGAAAAAAAATACATTAAGATCTGAAAATAAGAATCCTCCTTGTCCAAAGTCTCATATTCTAAAAAGCTCAATCAATCTCAATTTTAAACTGGGTTATCTGGATTATTGGGACAATTAGCGTATTAAATAGCCCAAAAACAGGAACTCCCAACTCAGGCGAGACGATTGGAAGGCCTAATTGCAGCTATCACTTGAAAACGAAATAACGCTCTATTTTTTACCCTCCATTGTAAATCTGCTTGCTGTGGATTTAATCTGGTGTCAAAATTTAAAATAACTCGTCAGGCCAACTAAATACTCCATTATCTGAACTGAATGCCAACAATATAGTTTAGTCGGTATTTCGTGACTATAAGCACACAGCCTTAATATAATTTAAAATTCGTTTTCTGTTTTATCTTCTTACTCCCCCTCTCCTCAACCTTCGAATTCATAAATCTTAAAAAGCATACCTAAAGACCTCTTCTGGAATTTTAAATTTCTTTTTTTTTTTTTTTGTGGCCTATGTCATTTTCTAAAAAGCGATTTTCTAACGAAGAATGAAGTCTAAACGCTCAAACTTTTCCTGGAAAAAAAAATTAATAAAAGTAATATTGATTTTATGCTAATAAATGTATATTATTTTACGTTCAATAGATCTTATGGAATTAAATCAGTGTAAATAGGATGCTGTTTTTTGAGCCTTTTTGTGTGATTATAAATTATAAAGTACTAAATAGGATAAGGGAAAAATTCTTTCATTGTGTACTTAAAGAAATGTTGACTCGACTGACAACTTAGAAGTAAACTTATCTAATTTTAGGAAAGAAATTCGAAACTAAATGTAAAGGAGATGCAAATAAGAAAAATTCGTTAGAAAATAAAAAAGAAAAGAAAAGTTAAGTAATTGCGCTTCGTGTATATTTTCAAATCAGTGCAAGAGTATTTTGTTATCCGCTTCCATCACATCAACACTAAGGAACTCTTCTATGTAATGAAGGCTTTAGCACGAAACTTCATCCGGCTTAACGTTCCCGCCAGGTAACCACTATAATCTCATCATCTGGGCAGATACTCCACCTGCCCTTTGCCCTCCGTGTTGGGATGTAGTCCATTCAATCGGAGTTCCTACACAGTGGCGTAGAATCTCCTTTTCACGTCGTTAGTTTAACGATCTTTCTTTCCATTGAGGCGTCTTCTACACCTTCACTACATGAAAGAATTATGGCACAGCCCGCGGGCCGTGTTCCCTTAATTGCAGGAAGGCGGACAGGTAATGGCAGTGATATCCTGGAATTGCTTTTCCAACTTTATATCGTATCAAACTGAGATTGGGCGCAGGGGTGGGCATAAGGTAATATAGTAGGACTTGGTATTTTAATAGTCATGTGCTACAACTCGAAAAGGGATGGGTCTTATCTTTAGAGACACGTATCGAGTACTTTGTATTCGATACTGATACTTTTATACTCGATAGTTTAGGCTTGATATGTACTTGTACTGAATACCTTAACGCGTATGAATAATATTATATGATTATTATTAAATCTATTTATCGCGTTGCGGATTTTTCCACTATGATTTTCAATGTGAAGCAACCTAATATATTCATGATATGCATGAAATACATTTAATTACAAAGGTCAGCGAGGTTTTAGGCCGTAATAACCTATTAGGTAATTTTCATAGAATTTTTACCTTAGATTATGAATGAGGATACGAAAATTCCCTATTAGCTTGAACTTTCGAGAAAAATAGTGTTAACAAGTACTAAAGAATTTACTTTGGCCTTTTTTGGAAAATTATTAAAAAATAAAGAATTCTTGGAGGACCTTTTTACTTAACGTTCAAACTTAACATTTAGTTTAACTTTTTTCGTAGATTTAACTTAAACAGAAACAAGTCACATTTCTAAAATAATATAATATTAGGGTTACATTATTTTTATACAACTTTTTTCATAGTATCAGGGTCCGTGTAGAACAGGGGTGAGTAACCTTTTTAATCAACGGGCCAATTAAAATTTTAAAATTTTTTGGCGGGCCGCACATAAAGTAACACTTATTAATAATTTACTAAACTTTATTTATAATAAACATTAGAATAAAAAAATATAAAATTTAAAAAAAAATAAAGACTTCATGTACAAATTTTAATGCAAAATAAAAACAAACAAGAAATGAACAGAAAAACGAATTTACATACTTGAAATTTTTAATGAGAAATTTGGCACTGTTTTTTCGATACAAGCTGATCAATATCAGCCGGAATTGTTAACATAAATAATAATCAAATTTCCAAATTTCTTGGAAATGCCTGTGCTCATCCGCAACCTTCCGTTTTTTTGTTTGCTTTTCCGACATGCTATTATGGATTAAAAATTTGAAAGTTAAAAAAATTTGTAGGAAAACTTAATTTTGAATAAAAAAACTCTAATATTACCTTTTTGACAATAATATTGCACTCACGCCTTTCAAGAAACACAAGAATTGCTAAAATTGCTAGTTTTACAAATTGTTGTTACCTGTTTATAACAGGCTGTTGCAGTTGCTTACCAGTCTGACTGATTGTGTGACAGCAGCAAACACAAACAAGCACAGACGCGGCGCGTTCGTATTGCATGTTTGATCAAGTCGCCGACAAGTCGCAAAAAATTGTTTCGGTTTAGTATGTACTACCATTTTATTATAATTAATTTTATAACAATATATTGATGGGAGAAAGTCGATAAAATAAATTCAATTTTAGAAATGCTTGGCGGGCCGCATAAAAATGTTTAACGGGCCGCAAGCGGCCCGCGGGCCGCGTGTTGCTCATCCCTGGTGTAGAACATAAAACAATATTATTTAAAAAAATAACAAAAATTGTTACAAGCAATTAGGGGAGAAGTGGCATGAAGGAGCCAGGTTTTGAAAGAGCCACTTACATTATTTTGGTAGTTTAGGAACGGATTTGGTTGGTAATTTTATTTTTAAGTGGCAACAATGATTTCCCGTCACCCACAAACATTTGACAGTTCGCCGAAAGTAACGGACGCCGGCACATTGAGTCAAAGTTTTTGGTACCAAAAAAAAAATATTTTGCTTCATTTAACTTGTTTTTTGGTATTTTATTGTAAACAAATATAGGCAAATGGATTGCAGATTGAGTTTGTGCATATATTTGGCCTTGCAGCTGCGTAAAAGCTGAGCCACAAAAGTTTTGATATTATTGTTATTTTGAAGGTTATATTTTTTTAAAGAATAAGTTATGAAAGAGCCGGGTGAATGGGCCTTGAAAGAGCTGGCTTGATGATGTTTTTACTCAAAAAGGATCAATTCTACGAATAAATTTTACATGATAAAAAGTGTTTATAATTAGCCAAAGAACACGTGTGAATTTTTTCAGAATTTTTTGGGACATTTTTGGATTTTTAAAAAATTGGCCAAATCCAAAAAACCAAAAATAGTCCAAACAATTCTGAAAAAATTTACGTGTTTTCCTTGGCTAATTATAAGCACTTTTTGTCATATAAATTTGTTTTGTAAAGTTGATCCTTTTCGTGTAAAAAAATCGCGAAGATTTTTATTTCATTGCTGTACAAAATAGCCATTTTACAAAAACCAAAGCGAAAAAAAACTCTCAAAACCATGGTTTGAGAAAGTGTATACATTCGGACCGTGATTTCTGGTGGTTATATGATCATTTTTGCATAATTTTCACAATTACACTTTATAATACAGACTGGCTCTTTCATAACTTTTAGTAGCTCTTTCAATACCGAAATGTTATGAAAGAGCCAAAAGACACATCTTTTAAAAATGAATATTTTGTTGATTTTTTTATAGTATTTAAGGTTTTTTCCTATGAAATTACCTACTTTAATAAATGAATAATAATTGAAGAAAAAAAAATCATCATTTCTTTCATTAAAAGTATATATTTTTGCTCCGTTTAGTAAACTGGCTCTTTCATGCCACTTCTCCCCTACATAGTATCAATAACCCTGGTACCTAACATCGTCTTCAGTTTGGGGGATGGTATTAGGACTTTTCTCTCGAATTTGAAATTTAATTTCTATGAATAGAACGGATGCATAACCTCAAACTTTTTTGCATCGTCATTTATCATTAGAAATAACGAAGGATATACATAATACGATTTTATGGTAACTACAATGTATATATCTAATATTATTGTAATCAATGGATAGTTGATTAAAAACAATCCACCTATTACCTTTTTTCTGTTTTAAAAAAACGAAAACTAGATTTCGGTTGTCATTTTCAAATGACCCAAATGGACGTAAAATATTTTTAGTTCCAGAAATTGATTTGAGATGGCACTTTTTATAGCCAGAGATAGACGAAGAGACGTAATTAGGGTCGGTCGATACCATGATTCGATATTTTATTCATAGCAATACTTTCTATCCGATCTATGTATGAGTACAATATCGATACTTTTGGTACGATATCGTATCCCTCCTATATATCCTACAATTTCCGGGTTCCTTCCCCAAATGTATTATTACTTAGTCTTGTAGATCTCTAAAATTTCTTCGAATGAAAAGGCATTTTTATCAGCAAAGCAATCAGATGTCCACTGGTAAATTTTTTTTTTTTTTTCCTTAGAACCAGATGTGATCTAGTAGAGGAACAGACCCGAAAGCCATTCCCGCCGAGTTCTGACGAGTCATAATGACGATAGCAAAATGCGAAATGAAGTCATAAACCCATTCGCATTTGTATCAAGTTCTGCCGGCTGGTTTTATGAGACTGCCCATAATCGAAAACAGACTTGTCGGGGATAAACAGGAGAGAATCATAAAAAATTTCCACTTGAATTATTGCTGTCCAGCTCCTTCTGGGAATCACTGGATGAGGCAGCAGCAGAAATGGGGGCTCCAAGTCCAGCACACTATGTCATGTTTCCCTTTTCAAGTCCAGATATCATCCACGATAACCTGAAAATAAGACTGCCTTTCCACTTGAAGTGGTCGAGAGATGATGGCCTGCGGAGCATTCGGGAATAACTTCGAGTTAAACAGGGAAGAAGGAAAAAAGAGCGTACAGAAAAAAAAAAGGGAAAACGGTTGGACTCGTTGTAATGGAGGATCGAGTGGAAAACTTCCATAAAAGTTTTGAAGGGAAAAGTTTGAAAAAGGTTTGACTTTTAATGTCGTCGGAGCGTAGAGCATTGGATTCTATCGCATTTTTGCTCCTTTTTCGCCTTCATGAGGGTGCACTTTCAGCGGAATTGTCTGCACTTAAATCTTGAATTCGTTCTCAATTCAAGAATGGCAAATATATCCCCGTGAGTCGACGGTTTATCTGCTTTTGATATCTTATGATGAGATATAGCCTATATAAAATTGGTATATATGCAGAGAATATCCTTCCTTCGATTTTTATTGCAGCTATTCCGCATCGACGGTATGTTATGATAAACCTAGAGCTTATCGCAATATACCATAACCATAAAATCAGAAACAAAAACCCCGGGAAAAAAGAGTTACGAGACGAGAAAGGTACTTACTGCTAATAATCCCTTAAAAGAAGATGATCATGTCATAAAAATGTTGGTTTTCGAAAAATTTACATAATAACATATTAAGTAGCTAATTTTTCAAATCGACACCATTAAACAAATTTAAGATGTTTAAGTTTTAAACAATTTTCAATATCAGAATAAAGCATATTTCCAAGGCTGGTAAAAACTGTAGTTATTGGAAATACCTAACTCATATATTTTAAATTTGCTAAAGGTTGTAATACACCCAGCGCAACATAAAAAGCTGCAGATGAAATTTTTGAAAAAGTTATAAAAACAATGAATTAATAGTACAGAAAACAATATTTATTCTTTAAAATTAGTATATAGGCCGTTTTCGAATTCACGTACACTTGCACTATTCTCTAATAATTTTTAGTGTACTTTGAAGAACACTTCAAATTCGACAGACAGCCGCCATTTTTTCCATTTATTAGTTTTTACTTATTCTAGTTCCAGCCATAGCCACATCCTTCCTGAGTAAAACAGTTTTCTTTATTTTTACAAGTACAACAGTCACAATTACGTGGAAGCTGACTTAATATCTCGGAAAATAATAAATTTTTTTTGTAATGAAATTTTTTGAAAATCTTCTTTAACACTAAATTTACGGCACCCATCAATTTGACGGATTTCAGATTTCGAGGCGAAACTTACAGAAGTCGTATTTATCTATTTTTAGTGAAATATATTACATTTAATTGATGTAATAATACTACGATATTCTTTAAAATTCCTTATCTCTCAAGCCCTTTATTTCAAACGTGAATATATGTATTCTAAACTTATTTTTTCGTAATCGCTACAATTCCTACAAATCATGCAATAAATATATCCGTAAATCTAGTGTTAAATATCAATAAATATGTCTGAAAAACAATACATGAAAAAATTAATTTGTTCACCGGAGAAAAAATTCCTGAGAATCATCGACTTTTCGGCTCCTGTAGTACCCTCTTAAACCTAACTAGATATTAAAATTGTATAGATAAGAGAACTGCAATGGGATCGAGCTAGTGGTATTCGTGTTGTAAGCAAACATACAGACAGACAGTAATGATAAATCAGTACCACATTTATAACTAAAACTAGAAACTAACATTTTAGATAGGTAATAATTTCGTGCAAGTTCTTTCAACAACGAGTTTACTCGACCAAAAGTATGGATGTGATAACTATTTTAATTGTATTATATTTTGTAAAAGTAAAATCCTCTTGTTTTATAAATATCACTACATATAATCGAATTTACTTTTTATGAAAAACTTAAAAGCTTTGGATAAAACGAGTTCCTGAAGAGCCAACCCTAAAGCAAGTAATATGGGAAAATTGAATTTACTTCACAATATTGCTTTTGTTGTGAGAAGGTCCTTTGCAGGAATATTTTCCATTAACGAGCTGCCTAAAATCCGCGCCGCGAGTATCCCCCCCAGCAAAAACAGCGCCACCTACCGTTAATGTGGTGAAAGCCGTGAATTTGAGCGCAATTTCCCAGCGGACCCTGGCACAAAATAATAAGTTAAAAGTAAAAAGCCCCCGAGAATGGAGGGAAAAAAGCGAAAAAGGGTTTTTTTTTTTCAACCACCAACCTTTATTTTGTTGTCGTTAATAAGACAAATTTTTCCAGGACCATCAGCACGGGTGCCGAACAGAAGGGAACCGACATTAATCGGAATTACTCACGCCGAAGGATATCAAATTAATGTCCTTGTCGACGAGTGCGGCCCTGCGGTTAAAACTCATTTACCACTCGACGGGTGGCAGATTTTTTGCGGTTGCCGTGGTGCTGCGCTGATGACAGTGATGGACAAATTTTAAAATTAAATTTTCCAATTTTATTGTGCGTTATACAAAGCGGCCCAAATTTGCAATTTGTAAGCAATCTCCGAGTGTTAAAAATGAGCCTTTGTAATTATCTGAGCATAAGTGAGCCCTGTTATTGGGGCTCAATTGATTTGCTGATGCACGAACTCTTAATCATGGAACTGAAAGTACTTCAGTTATCGTTTCGATTAATGTTTTTTTTTTTTTTTCGAAGCGTCAAAGAGAGAACAAAAGCCCCTTTTATACATTGAAAATTTTCACTCCATTTAAATTCGCATCGAAGTGCAGATAAAACTGATTAAAGGGATTTCTGGGATTCGGTAATGTCGCACAGGGATCAGTTCTCAGGGATTTATTTCTGCTCTTTTGATACACTTCTCGTCTGAATTGGCACATTTGCCAAAAATTTACGAGTTGTGTGTCTCCTCGTGAATGGCTCACTTAGCGATTATCATCTTTAGCCGTCTATCCGTCGAAACGGAGCCCCAGTCGATATTAAACTTTATGGGGCCACCTCCGACAGCCCCTGTTCGGCATAAGCTCAGGTGTTTCAAAAAGACCTGCACACAGGTTGATATCACACAAAATTCAATGTATGTAAAAGAAGGGTTTTTCACCCTGTGAATGTTATCGCAGAATTTTACTGCTCGAAGGAGGATTCTCTGAGTGACTTTTGAAAACAGAAGTTACTGTCTTTGAATAGCAGATATACGAGTATATTCTTGAAGTGAGATGTTGTTTGGCTACCGTCGTTTCCCCATTTCATGTTATAATATTCTAAAACCAATTTAAACTAAAGACTTTAGTCTTTCGGAGATTTCGTATAAAAGTTCTCTTCTTTACGTTATTCTATTGAAGTCACATTAAATAAAATCCTTTGGAAAAGAATCATGATACACGTTGCTCAACTGGTATTAAATGGCTTTATTTTGTTGAAACAAATGATCAAAGTCAAATACTCATCCACATCATTGCAGTGATATCAGACATGTAAAATTATCATATTCATTACAATTACCATTACCATGACAAGAAATTTCTTTAATTACCATTATTTCAATCGTAATGATAATTTTGGTTCAATTTTATTTATTTCCCATCTACAGGTTACAAAACATTACAGACTACTAAAAATAGAAAAGAAAAAAAAAAAAACGTTAGAAAGATATATAACAAAATTGCAAATAATAAACAGAATAAAATTAGAGCTTAAGAGTTAATTACTAATGAAGCTTTCATTACCATTACCCATTGCAATTGAAGTTGTAATGAAGAAATGGTAATAGCGTAATGATATTTATATTTCCACTACTTTTCTCTCCTATGAAAAGTTTAACTTATTTTGCAAAATTTAGAGAAAATCAATGGTATCAACACCTATTTTCATTAAATACTAGCTGGGTTACCCGGTTTCACCCGGCGTTGGGTAAATATTTACTAATTAAACAATTCTCAAATATTCTAGTTTGTTATATCCTAGAAATTGTTTCGACCCGAAAACACTTTTATGGATCCGCTATCTTGAATTTCCAAATCTGAATAATATTCAAAATTAGTGGCCTCAGAATAATCATTGTACTATATTAATTTTCATGAAAATCCGTTTAAATCGAGAAATATTCGTCGCCATATTGGTCCCCCATCTTAGATTTGTAAATTTTGATAACATTCAAAATCGGTGACCTCAAAACAATCATTGTACTAATTTTCATTGAAATCCCTTGAAACCGAGAAATATAGGTGGCCATATTGGATCCGCTATCTTGAATTTCTAAATGTGGACGACGGATTTGAAATCAGCATTGCGCAAAACCCCTATGTACCAATTTTCATGAAAATCGATTCCAGTTCAACATTTTCATCTTTGATCCGCCATTTTGAAATCCTATGTACTATACAAAAAAAAATAGGCTATATGTTAAGTTGGAATATGTACTTCCTGCGGACAAAAAATGAAAAATATCGATGCAAGCGTTTAGGCGTGATTGAGCAACAAACAAACACACAAACAAACAAACGAACTTTCATTTTTATATAATTATATGTACTAGCTGGGTTACCCGGTTTCACCCGGCGTTGGGTTAATACTTACTAATTAAACAATTCTCAAATGTTCTAGTTTGTTATATCCTAGAAATTGTTTCAACCCGAAAACCCCTTTTTGGATCCGCTATCTTGAATTTCCAAATCTTAATAATATTGAAAATTAGTGGCTTTAAAATAATTATTGTACCAATTTTCATTCAAATCCGTTGAAATCGAGACATTCGGTTGCCATATTGGATCCCCCATCTTGGATTTACAACTTTTGATAATATTCGGAACTTGTATCCTCAGAATAATCCTCAGAATAATCATTGTACCAATTTTCATTAAAATCCCTCGAAATCGACACATTCTGGACGCCATGTTGGGTCCGCCATCTTGCATTTAGAAATTTTGATAATATGCAAAATTAGTGGTCTTAGAATAATCACTGTACTAATTTCCATTACAATCCGTTGAAATCGAGAAATTTTGGTCGCCATATTGGATCCGCCATCTTGGATTTGTAAATATTGATAACATTCAAAATCAGTTACCTCAATATAATCATCGTACTAATTTTCATTAAAATCCCTTGAAATCGAGAAATATTGGTCGCCATATTGGGTCCGCCATCCTTCATTTGTAAATTTTGATAACATTCAAAATCAGTGACCTCAATATAATCATTGTACTAATTTTCATTAAAATCCGTTGAAATCGAGAAATATGGTCGCCATTTTGGATCCGCCATCTTGGATTTCTAAATTTTGATAATATTCAAAATCAGTGGCCTCAAAACAATCAATGTACTAATTTTCATTAAAATCCGTTGAAATCAGGAAATCTTGGTCGCCATATTGGATCCGCCATCTTGAATTTCTAAATTTGGATAGCGGATTTGAAATCCCCATCCCGCAAAACCCCTATATACCAATTTTCATGAAAATCGCTTCAAATTTAAAATTTTTGGCCGCCATCTTGGATCCGCCATTTTGAAATCCTACGTATTATCCGAAAAAAAATTAGCCTATATGTTAAGTCGGGATATCTACTACCTTCGGACAAAAAATGAAAAATATCGATGCAAGCGTTTAGGCGTGATTGAGCAACAAACAAACAAACAAACAAACGAACTTTCATTTTTATATATATATATAGGGATAGGGATATAGGGATATACATATAGGGATTGTATACCGGGTGAGTCATTTATCTTGAGACAACCTAATAACTTTTTAGGTTCACATAATATTGAAAAAAGTTTAATATGAAAGTTGTAGGGTATCAAAAATGGCGTTTGGTGATGATCTTAAAAATTACCTTGACCTTGACCTTGACCTTCAAGGTCATATGAAGGTCAACTTTAAAATTTCAAATGGGATGACCCCTATTGACCCCGGAATTGAAAAAAGCGGCAAATTTTACGTTCAGATATGACCTTGACCCAATGGTCAAGGTCATTTCAAGGTAATTTATCTTCATGTGCAATAGCGAGAAGCGGTGACTCAAAAATTCTATTGGTAACCCCTATTTTTGACGCCAGAACGAAAAAAGCTTTCGACCGAACATGCGATAAAGTATTTAACCACATTTTGCATTACCCAGGAACAAAATTCAATAACTTTGAAGGTCAAGGTCAAGGTAATTTTCAAGGTCGTGGTCAGATACCTCTCTCCACATCAAAAACTTTTGTTTAAAATGTCTTTCAAAAAACGTCATCGCTTCTCGCTATTGTACATGAAGATAAATTACCTTGAAATTTGACCTTGACCATTGGGTCAAGGTCATATCCGAACGTAAAATTTTCCGCTCTTTTCAATTCCGGGGTCAATAGGGGGTCATCCCATTTGAAATTTCAAAGTTGACCTTCATATGACCTTGAAGGTCAAGGTCAAGGTCATTTTTAAGATCATCACCAAACGCCATTTTTGATACCCTACAACTTTCATATTAAACTTTTTTCAATATTATGTGATCCTAAAAAGTTATTAGGTTGTCTCAAGATAAATGACTCACACGGTATAAAGGGTGGGCTATCGGCTGGTTTCTTTTTAAAAATACTATAAAGTAAACACTGTTTAATATTTTTTTTTAAATTTGTTAATTTATTGATAAGAGTAAACCTTTCGACAAGTTATAGAATATAATTTCATACAAATGGCTGCCTTGCCAGTAGCTCATCCTTTTAACAGAATTTTGCATCATATTTTCGATTCTTTAGGAAGGTATTTCACAAATAGCTCGATTAATATTGTGCTTAAGTGCCTGCAGTATTAAATTGCAGCTGCGCATTCGCCATGGTATTATTTCGATCAAAATTTCTCTTCAAAATTTGCACTGTTTCGGTAACACAACAACTTTGGAAATAAGTTTTCAATATTTTCTAGCGTAATCAATTAATTTCGTACTGCGGAGTTAAAATTACAAGTAATTCAGAAAGAAACAGATGGACTACTCTATTCATAGATGTTATATACACCCATGGACAACTAATTAGAAACACATATATGATGTTGAATTGAGTTGTAAATTCTCAATGCTCTTGTTTCATATGTACAAAAAGGAGCTAAATTAACATTCTCTGACTTACAATGTATTAAAACTTATAGTTAAATTTCAATTGTTTTTTTAAACATTTTGAATACAATGCCATAATATTTCCAATACATAAATTTCACTGGACAACTAATTAGAAACACTCGTTTTGGATGGAATAAAATTGTTTTTTTTCCAATATTTCGTAGGAAAACCTGTTTGTAATATTATTTCTTCGCACCTCTTCTTTATTAAAAGTATAAGTCGGCTACATCTCTTCACAGGTATATTTTCCCATGCTAATTTAATTGCAAAAAAAGTTCGTCAAAATTTTTGAAGTTTTTTGAAGAAACTGATTTCTGTACGTCGCCCCACAAGTATTCAATAGGATTGAGGTTCGCATTTGATGCAGGCCACTCCAGCACAGTAATAAATTTGGCTTGAAAAGAGTTGTTGGTATGCTTTGTTGTGTGCTTAGGATCGTTGTCCTGTTGGAATGTCTAGATCATAGGCAAATTTCCCTCAGCACATGACAACATTACGTTTTCAAGTACATATGTCGACGTACTTTTCCTTCATCAGGATGCCTTCTATTCTATGAATGGGACCAATTCCATACCAGGAGAAGCAGCGCCGCACGATGACCGATCATCCGCCATACTTTACAACAAGAGTAGTATACCTCGAATCAAATGCAGCGGCTTTAGGTCGACGAACAGACCTTCTACCGTCTGGACCCGTTCTATTAAATTTTGTTTCGTCGCTCCCTAACACATATTTTCATTGGTTTGCTGTCCAGGCCAAATTAGGCTTGTCAAAATTCAATCCTTTTTTTTCGGTTGCTTGCAGACACTAAGGGATTCTTTCGTGAAACTCTGCCGTGCAACCCAGCCTCAGCCAAACACCTTCTAACGGTGCTCTGAATACTGTTTCTAATTAGTTGTCCACGTAAAATAGCATTCACGCGAAATGATATCACCACAGGATGTTTGTGTGGGCACGAACTATTACTAAAAGTGCCGTTTTTAAGTGGCACGTGGTCGCTAGGTTTTCGCTGGTATCATACCGTTAGATTTGAAACTAAGGAGAAAGAAGGAGAGTGCACAAAGCAGTGCTGATCCAACTGTTTCTAATTATTTGTCCATGGGTGTATTTATTTTTCCTTTAAAAGTATATATACATGGTTTGCATTTTTAGAAAGTAGTAGTGAAAAGTAGCTTTTGAAAAATTGGAGAATTTTAAAAATATTTTAAAGATTTTGTTATTAAGTCCAGTAAGAAGAATAATAAGATAATTTTCCTGCTGCAGAAAGCTAGCTGTTTCTACAATTTAGCTCAATAATCCATCAAAATTCCACACTACCTCAACTTCAAAGCCCAATATCTCAAGAAATATCGATGTTAGCGATTTAGTGTTCTAGAACTTTTTGGAGGAAATTGAATTTCCTATAAGTTTGTCATTTACATTTTTTCTATAGCTCTTGTTATTTACGAGATAGGGGCAAAAAAACGAGAATTTCATGAAAAAATTGGGTTAGTGACCCGTACTACCTCGCTGGTGGGAGTTAGGGTTACGCCGCAATAAACACTTTCGTAGAGCATTCAATTCTGAAGAAACCCTCTCATTGACCAAGATTATACCATAAAATGCCTCTGAGCTGTAGAGTTTTGAAGAAAAAAAAGTTTACGTGTATTTTATACGGGAAATCTTTATATATTGTATAATATTAATATTAAGGGCTTTCTGAGTATGATTGGACAAGCGTTTTGAGGGCGCATGACATTGACGAGGCGGTTTGTTCATTTTACAATATTATTTCTCTGTGTTTTTCGTTTTACGTACCTGTAAAAAGAACAAATAGTTCTACAAGCTGGCAGCCTTGGCTTAATAGCACTGTTAAGCTTTTGAAAAATAGAAAGAGTAAAGCGTGGAAGAAATATTGCGTCTCTCGGAATGAGCTTGATTTTTTTACTTATTCCGAAATTCGTAACCAATTTATCGTGGCTGCTAATGCATCTTATTTAGCTTATATTGATAGTATGAAATCTTCTCTCCGTGATGACCCGAAGCAGTTTTGGAGGTTTGTTAACTCAAAAAAACGCTCTGATGGATTCCCTGCCTCACTATTTTATGGTTCTAACAAAAGCAGTGATTCTAAGATTATTTCCAATCTCTTCGCGGATTTCTTCAGAACCGCTTTCTGTGATATTGCCTGTGATATTAACCCTGACGATTTTCTTCACTTGACGAAGCTTCCGCCGACTTCCCTCCATTCTAATGACCTTATTATTATTGACAATATTGTTCTTGAACATATTGCTAAATTAGTTGATAATTTCTCGTTTGGTCCTGATGGCATACCGTCTTGTTTTCTAAAAAGATGTAGTACTGTCGTTGCCCCTGTTCTCTGTTATTTATTCAATTTATCTCTTCGTTCTGGTGTCTTTCCGAAGTCATGGAAAACGTCTATCATATTGCCACTCCATAAAAAGGGCAATAAATGCGACATATCCAATTACAGACCCATTGCGAACCTTAGCTCCATCGCAAAACTTTTTGAGGCTATTGTTTGTGATGTACTTTATTTTCATTGTAAACCATTTTTAATGTCGTTTCAGCACGGTTTCATAAAGGGGAAATCGACTACTACCAATCTCTTAGAATTTTCCCATCACTGTATATCGGCTATTGAGATGGGCAGGCAAGTCGATTGTGTATTCACTGACTTTAGCAAGGCTTTTGATAGGATTAACCACGATATATTGATTTATAAATTGTTGTGGTCAGGGAAAATCGACTTCAGGAAATTCAATTTAAAACTTTTTCACCGCCGCCCATGGCAGTGATGAATTCTGTCGGGCATCGGGGGCCCTCCTAAAATTCACGGCGCCCGAGCCTAAATCACCGCTGCGCAACGGGCCTGGGCGGGGGCATCAGGCGCATCTCAGTGCACGTCGGCCGAAAGTTGAAAAATTTGCCCGGAAAAATTCTCAACTTTTGGCCGTCGAACATTCGAGAGGCGCCCAGATGCCACCGTCCGAGTCCCTTGCACCGTGAGCAGCGAGACACGATCCCGTTGCCGCTGGCTCACACAGTTGCTGCGAGCGCCCGATTGGCTGACGGCGCAGCTGTGTGAGTGGGTGGCACCGGGACCGTCCACGGTTGACCCGGCATGGCGGGAGCGTGGGTCGGCTGGGTCGTGGGAGTCGAGGTCGAGAAGTGTAAGTGAGCGGTCGAGGATCACCTCCGGGAAAGAGTTGCTTTTTACCATTTTTTTTTCTTGAGCGAGAAATGCGAAGACAGCGAAAAAGGACAAAATCGGTAATTAAAGAAGAAAAATTTGATTCATTAGGTAGTTTAAAATTATTTCCAACATATCTGAACATAGTTCGTGAAGCAAGAAGTCTGTGAAATAGAGAAAAATAATTTTAGTGAACCCGTTAACCTGAAAAACTTGCAATTTACCGTGCGAAGTGATCACAAAGTGCGAAGACCGCTGAAAGAAAAAACTTGTAATTAAAAAAAAAAAAAAAAAAAAAAAAAAATGTAATTAGTTAAATATTTTATGAATATTTCTAACTTACCAGAACCCATTTTGTGAAGCGCGAAATCTATAAAATAAAAGAAAAGATGTATGGTGAAAACAGTTAAGGTTAAGAAAAAAAATTTACCGTTGTGTAGTGATCCAGAAGATGATAAGAAGGCTGAAAAAGAAAAACCTGTAAGAAAAAAATGTACTTAGTTAACTATTTTATGAATATTTCTAACTTACCAGAACATGTTTTGTGAAGCGCGAAATCTATAAAATAAAAGAAAAGATGTATGGTGAAAACAGTTAAAGTTAGGAGAAAAAATTTACCGTTGTGTAGTGATCCAGAAGATGATAAGAAGGCTGAAAAGAAAAATTCGTAATTAAAGAAAAAATGTACTTAGTTAAATATTTTATGAATATTTCTAACTTACCAGAACCCATTTTGTGAAGCGCGAAATCTATAAAATAAAAGAAAAGATGTATGGTGAAAACAGTTAAGGTTAAG
Source organism: Dysmachus trigonus (assembly GCA_949715965.1). Classification (NCBI taxonomy): domain Eukaryota; kingdom Metazoa; phylum Arthropoda; class Insecta; order Diptera; family Asilidae; genus Dysmachus; species Dysmachus trigonus. The sequence goes on along the minus strand of OX454322.1, from coordinate 63,926,642 downwards.
AAAAAAAATTTACCGTTGTGTAGTGATCCAGAAGATGATAAGAAGGCTGAAAAAGAAAAATCTGTAATTAAAGAAAAAATGTACTTAGTTAAATATTTTATGAATATTTCTAACTTACCAGAACATATTTTGTGAAGTGCGAAATCTATAAAATAAAATAAAAGAAAAGATGTATGGTGAAATCAGTTAAAGTTAGGAGAAAAAATTTACCGTTGTGTAGTGATCCAGAAGATGATAAGAAGGCTGAAAAGGAAAATCTGTAATTAAAGAAAAAATGTACTTAGTTAAATATTTTATGAATATTTCTAACTTACCAGAACACATTTTGTGAAGTGCGAAATCTATAAAATAAAATAAAAGAAAAGATGTATGGTGAAATCAGTTAAAGTTAGGAGAAAAAATTTACCGTTGTGTAGTGATCCAGAAGATGATAAGAAGGCTGAAAAAAAAAAAAATTCTGTAATTAAAGAAAAAATGTACTTAGTTAAATATTTTATGAATATTTCTAACTTACCAGAACATATTTTGTGAAGCGCGAAATCTATAAAATAAAAGAAAAGATGTATGGTGAAAACAGTTAAGGTTAAGAGAAAAAATTTACCGTTGTGTAGTGATCCAGAAAATGATATGAACGCCGAAAAAGAAAAAGCTGTAATTAAAGGAAAAAATTTAATTAGTTAAATATGTTATGAATATCCCCAACTTACCTGAATATAGTTTGTGAAGAAAGAAAAAAAAAAAAAAAAAAGCTGTACTATGACCCGCCACGACGGGGCCAAACAAGAGGCAGGGCGTGGTCCTTCTTCAACATCATACCTTCCTCATTGTCTCCATCTACGCTGTCTTCACTGATGTCAACCTCATCAACTGTTTCGAATCACCGATGGCGCCCACCGATAAGTACCTTTAGTTTAGTATATAACTTTGTACCATCTTTAGGTTATTTTTGTGAACAATAAAAGAAGAAAAAATAAAAGAAATTATATGGGTAAACATGTTGGCATAAACTAGGTGTATTTTTTCCCGTCGATCCCCTCTCTCTATATCAATTTTTCAGCCAGCCAAAATGCAGTTGATTTAGTTTCCAGTTCAAGGGACCTTCCCATAATTTTTTTTGGGCCAAGGGGAGGTCATAGGGTGGTTGGGGCATAGGCCAGGGGGGGTTCATTACCACCTTAGATTCCCCCCCTCATGAGGGTCGATCACGGGCAGTTGCAGGGGTTTAGCCTGCTCTGCCCTCTTCCGCCCCTTTGCGTTCCCTTGTGGTTCGATCCGTAGCGCGAGAGATTTTTTTTTGTGTTGTTGGTGGTCCGTTCCGGCGGCTCAAAGCGGTAATTTCGGCAAACCCCCCCCCCACGCTACCGCATATGCTAGCCCTGCCAGCTCTCGCTGCCGCACACCGCCGGACGAGGTGTTTAGCCGGGCCTCGAGGCACCAACCCGCAACAAAAATGGCGCCCAACGAGGGGCCTTCCTATCCCCTCCCCTTGGAGCTTAAGGCTCCCCCTATTCTCACTTACCTTTCCCCTAGTTCCTTCGAGGCCCTATTGGCGAGTCCCGTGGCTGGAGCTTACTTGAGGCCTCTCGAGAATTGCGGATGCTGGCTTCTTCAGCCAGCAAGCCGACTCGAGGTCTCGGGGACAGCTCCATCCTAGGGATGAGTTGGTAGTGGGGGGACCTTATCGGCAGAGCCTGCCTGGCCTGCGCGGTGGAGACGTCCGAGGCCCTCCCTGGAATTACAGGGGTTGGCTGTTTGGTGGGCCATCCTCCTGTCCGGGAGGATACCTTGGTCGTTCTCCATCTCGTAGTCCTTGCAGGTGAAACCGATAAGGGCCCTTCCCTCAACATTTCCTGTCTTGCAGGCTGAATGCTCAGTAGCCTGTGATTGGCCCTCGTGTTTAATTGGTTTAATTTGAAGTAGAAATTTCTTTACGGTTTCTCCTCACCGTGCTGGCTGGAATTTGAGTGGAGAGGGCGGATCAAAGGAAATATCGTTTTTTGAAATATTTATTTGGAATATTTTTTTCGTACCATTACTATTTAATATTTACAAACCAAAATTTTTCGTCAACTTACATACCGTAGCGACCTCATTTGTAAAGGACAAATGTTAAGCAGTCTTCCCATTTTGTAATCGCGTGCAAATTTAAATACTGATTTTCTTCCGTCAATACTATTTCATTGGCTAATTTCACTTCGCGAAAATTTTTTCTATATATATATAATCGGGTGCTCCAAATCTACTCCGTTCCATACTCAGTAAATATTCTTTCGCTTTCTTGGCGCTGTTACTTCGCCCTCGCTGTGTCCAGTGCCCTCGTTGGTTGTGATCGATAAAATGCCGAAAAATCCATACAATACGCGGCACGCGACGCGGCAACAGTTATTTCCCCCCGACGCTCCGGACGAGTCAGGGGCTGCCACGGTCATGAACCCAATTGATGACGTAGGTGCTACTCCCGTCGACCTACTTCGCGACCGCGAGATAGACACGCCCGCCACGACGCGTCCGCTGGACTTGGACCCACCGACTTTAGCTCACCTTTCAATGAACCCGGCTAACACGACAGACCAGCAGGTCAAGCCTAAAGTAGCAACCGCTGAATCCGGTTGGATACCGACCCATTCCCTGTTGGTAGGACTTCAGCAACAAATTTCTAATCTTGTACGCGACGAAGTCGCTAAGGGAGTGAGGGAGATCCGAGAACAGGTTTCTCGAGACTGTTCAAAACCCAGCTTCACGACTTCCTCTCCGCCAATCACGTTTCAGAGACCACCTACGAGCAGACCTGAAGGTCGTAGTTTGCCGAACCCGTTGTTTAGTCGACCACCTCCACCTGTCTTCGACCCTTCGGGGCATTATTCATCGCATCGCCGCTGCAGCAGTCCAATCCGTAACTGGAAGTTGCAGTATGATGGAGATAACAAGAGATTGAACGTGGAAGAGTTCATTTTTAGGGCTGAAACGCTGACACACAACACCTTACGCAGCGATTTCTCCCTACTGGTTCGGAATTTCCACCAGCTGCTGAGTGATAGTCTGGTCAATTGGTATTGGACCTTTCTTAGAACCACGTCGAACCCGACTTGGGAACAAATCAAGTTGGCTTTGAGAGCTGACTGGGGTGATCGGTCGAGGGACGTGGACATTCGTAAGCAAATGTTGAGCAGGCGGCAGCAGCCTCGCGAGACTTTCGTTTCATATTATCAAGCGCTCATATCGTTCCGTAACCAGCTTAGGAATCCGATGCCAGAGACCGAATTTGTCGAGACGGTGAGGGCAGGTTTGCTCCCATACATTCAGGAGCAAATCTGTCTTCATCGTACCGACACAATTGGTCAATTACGGGCGCTGGTGACTGAAGTTCAGATTACGAGGGAGAGGTCTCGAGCGGCGCTGTTGTCTCCTGCCCAACATCGTGCCCGTGTTGAGGAGTTCAGTCCTTTGTTGAATGATCCAACTGACGTCATTGAAAATTATGTTGAAGCCGTAGGGGCTGTGGCGAGATATCAGCCAGCGAAATCCAAATGTTGGAATTGCGAGGCCGAGGGGCATTTCTATCAAGACTGTGACAAGGAGCCGACGGGCTTCTTCTGCTACGGCTGCGGACGCAAGGGGACGGTCAAACCTCGCTGTCCCAGCTGTTCACAAAAAAACAGGACTCGGGTCGAGAGCAATGCCACCAGCTCTCGACCTCAACAAGCGAAGTTGACAGCTGTGGCAGCGGACGAGACTCTTCCCTTCCCTCCGCAGCCCTAACGCGAAGCCCCGAGGTGTCCCCAGCCCTTATGAAATTACCGGCCGGAAGTATAAAATCTTTTCACCCACCTGAAGTATCCATTCTACCGAAAACAGCTATCGTCGAAAGAGTCACTCTGGAAGATTGTGTTGAATCAGAGCGGGGGACCTCAGAGCCACATGTCACTCCCTGTCGAGCAGTTGCGATTTTACCGAGGCCTGAACAGCCTGTAAAAACTCAAGTTCCTTCCGTCCCAGTCGTTCACCCACGTAAACCTTTACATCAGCGGCTGAAAGAGTATCGAGCTGCTCGGGAGAGAATTTTCATGTCGGCTCTGGAGTCCTCTACCCATCCTGATTCCAGTGTGCGAACCCTAAAACGATTCAAACGATCGTCACTTCGTCTACGTACCTTTTGGCGACGCGTGATTTCTACTCGCCGTAAATTAGCCGCAGTTTCCGTGTCAGTGCATCAGGACGTAAGGCCTTATGCCGAGGTCCAAATTTTGGGGAAAACACTGACAGGTTTATTAGACAGCGGGGCCAGTGTTAGCATACTCGGCCAAGGAGCGGAGCTGATGGTATCAGACCCAAAAATTAATTGGATAAAATATCGCTCCGCGATCGAGGTGGCCAACGGGGCCAAGCCCGAAGTACACGGGCACGCTGATCTGGACGTCACTTTTCGTGGGCAAACCAAGCCTGTACGTTTCTACCTCGTTCCCAGTCTGACACAAGCGTTGTATTTGGGTGTCGACTTCTGGAAGGCTTTTGGTCTAGCTCCCGATGTGTTAGGGTCCTTGGCGTCGTTGGACACTTCGATCGTGGAGACGACCGACTCCAAAAGTCATGTCCTCCCTCCTGCGGATCAACGTCGATTAGAATATGTCAAATCCCTATTTCCATCGTTTGCTACCCTGGGGCTGGGAAGAACCCACCTTCTCGAGCACGTGATTGATGTCGGTGAAGCCGCCCCAATTAAACAACGTTTCTATCCCGTATCGCCTGCCGTTCAAAAACTGATGGATGCCGAGCTGAGCCGAATGGTCTCGCTTGGGGTGATAGAGGAAAGCCAAAGCCCGTGGAGCTCCCCAGTGGTATTGGTGAGGAAGCCCGGAAAGGTCAGGCTGTGTTTTGACGCCCGGAAGGTGAACTCAGTGACGAAGAAGGATGCCTATCCTTTACCTCAAATCGATGGCATCCTGAGTCGCCTTCCGTCGGCTAAATTTATAACCAGCCTGGACTTGAAGGATGCTTTCTGGCAGATACCACTGGAGGAAAACTCCAGAGAGAAGACCGCGTTTACGGTGCCTGGGCATCCCCTCTATCACTTCACAGTGATGCCATTCGGTCTCTGCAACGCTCCGCAGACAATGTGCAGGCTAATGGATAAAGTTATTCCGTACCACCTTCGCGAGAATGTCTTGGTCTATCTTGATGACCTCCTAGTCCTATCCGAAGATTTTGATACCCATTTAGAGCTGTTGTCTCAGGTGGCCAGTTGTCTCAAAAAGGCAGGCCTTACCATTAATGTAGAAAAAAGTAAATTTTGCTTGAAGGAAACCAAATATCTGGGGTACATTGTTGGAGAGGGGGGCATCAAGACGGACCCAGACAAAATCGCAGCTATCATAGATTATCCGTCACCTAAAACGCTTAAACAGGCTCGTCGTTTCCTAGGGATGGCCGGTTGGTATAGAAAGTTCATACCTAATTATGCAGACCTGACCTCGCCAATTACAGACACGTTAAAGAAGTCGAACAAATATACGTGGACTTCCGAAGCTCAGACTGCCTTCGAAGAACTAAAGAAATTACTTACCTCCGCTCCATTGCTGTCGAGTCCTGATTTTTCTAAACCTTTTATTATTCAGTGTGACGCGAGTAGTCAAGGGATAGGGGGCGTGCTTCTTCAATTGGACGACGAAGGGAAAGAACGACCAATCGCGTATGTCTCTCAGAAGTTAAATTCTGCTCAGCGCAACTACACCGTGACCGAATTGGAATGTCTGGCGGCAATCCTGAGTCTGAAAAAATTCCGTGCCTACGTCGAATTGATGCCGTTCAAAATCGTTACGGACCATGCTAGCCTGCAGTGGCTTATGACGCAAAAAGACCTTAGTGGTCGTCTGGCCCGTTGGAGCCTAAAGTTGCAAGGCTTCAACTTCAGTGTAGAACACCGTAAAGGAACACTGAACGTTGTGCCAGACGCCTTGTCAAGAGTTCACTGTGAACAAATTGATGCTAGCTCTCTTGAAAATCCCGGTCCAGAAATAGATCTTGAATCGCCGCATTTCCGTTCTTCCGAATATAAAGAGCTTATCGAACGAGTAGAGAAGAATAAAGACCGTTTCCCTGATCAATAGTTCGTGACGACTATGTTTATATCCGAATTCAACCTCGGTCAGGTGATCCCGTTCAAGAAGAAGAAGCTTGGAAACTGTGGGTGCCGAAGGCATTAACGAAAGACGTAATATCGCGAGCTCATGATCCCCCTTTGGCAGCTCACGGCGGAATTGGTAAAACCCTAGAAAGACTCCGTAGACATTTTTATTGGCCAGGTATGACGGTAGAAACTCGAGAGTACATTCTCTCTTGTGACATCTGCAAAGAGGTGAAACCATCTAACACTACCCTAAGACCACCCATGGGCACCCAGGCCAAGACTGAACGGCCTTGGCAGCGAATTTTTCTCGACCTCCTGGGTCCCTACCCTAGAACCAAAAAGGGCAAAGTCTGCATCTTGATCGCGCTAGATCACTTTTCGAAATATCCCTTGCTAAAACCCCTACGAAAGGCCAGTACCTCAAACATTTGCACTTACGTCGAAGAACAAATTTTCCATCTATTCGGAGTTCCCGAAACCGTGGTGACGGACAATGGAACGCAATTCCGCTCGGCTCAGTTTCGAAACCTGCTAAGAAAATATGGAGTGCATCATCTGCGTACGGCTGTTTATTCGCCTCAGGCCAACGCTTCTGAGCGTGTTAATCAATCCATTCTGGCCGGAATCCGGGCGTACATACGAGATGAGCACACCAGATGGGATGAGAAATTGAGTTGCATTGCCAGTTCACTACGTAGTTCGGTACACCAAGCCACTAAGTTCTCCCCGTATAAAACTCTGTTCGGTATTAATATGATTGAGCATGGGTCCGCCTACGCTTTATTACGACAACTATCGGGAGTTAACGAACCTATTGATGTGGACTGTTCCGACAAACTTCGACTGATTCGTACTCAGGTACAAGAAAATTTAGACAAGGCCTTCGAAAAGGGAGAGAAACGGTATAATTTGCGATCCAAGCCAGTCGAATTCAAGGTAGGGCAGGAAGTGTACAGACGAAATTTCCAGTTGAGTAATTTCGGGAAAGGTTTCAACGCCAAGTTGGGGAAAAAGTTTATAAAATGCCGGGTAAGAGCGAGAAAAGGTAATGCATTGTACGAGCTAGAGACCCTCCAAGGTAAATTAATAGGCACCTTCCATGCGAAGGACATTAAATCATGACCCTTTTATATATTCGTCACTCTGACATGTGACTGATTCTAATATTGTAAAGCATTCAAATAATTTTGTTTTGATTCGTGTGGAATCTTCACTGGCGGCGATCCGTAGTGGAGTTTTCTTTTTTCCATTCCTCAACAAGATCATTCGGTAGCCCTAATAAGGCATCCGTCCAGCTTAACTGGTACCAGGCTGTCCCTAAAGCCGCCTCTGCTCGGTTATGCGGTGGACATACCTTTTTGCCCCCTTCTCCCTTCCCTCTTCCTAGTTAGAGTTCCTCGTCCTTACTCCCATCCCATCCATTATCCTTTGTATAATTAATTGTCGTCCATCCTCCATTTCATTCCCACCTTCTCACTCCAAAGGGCTCTGTCGGTGACGTTCTTGGTCGAGGCTGCTCCGAGGCCTCTTGAGAATTACGGATGCTGGCTTCATCAGCCAGCAAGCCGTCTCGAGGTCTCGAGCTTCCTCGTTCTTGAGGGGAACCGGCAGAGAGGCACTTTGCTCGCCCTCCCCGCGGAACCTGTGCTTCGGAGACGATCGGGAGACTCCATGGAATTACAGGAGCTGGCTGATGCTAGAGCCAGCTACCTGTCCGGGAGATTTCCCCGATCGTCGTCCTGGCAAGGCCTCGCGGTGGGGGTTGGTACGGCGGCCTTTTCCCCGAGGACATACTCTAGATCCTACACGGTGTCGCTTGATCTGCGGTCCTAGCTATTCCGCGGCCGTAGGCCAAATATATCACTTTTTTTTATACTTTCCCTTTTATATATATATATATATAATCTTACAAAATCTTACATATCATCATGTCTCTGTTTCATTATTTCACGACCTCTATACGCTACATATCTACCCTTCCTGCTCGTCTCTGGTACAAATAATTTTTTTTTATTACATCCACCGTACATGGTACGAATTATAATCAGCCTTTTGAATAAATAAACCCGTATACCGTCGCATATTGTACATCTCGTACCTACTCATGAATTTCTTTTGTCTACAGTGGTTCGTATCGGTTTGCGCCGCACTCACACACCTAAACTTGTCACCCCGTCCACCATTTACAAGCTGGGTTGCCCTGGGTGGTCTTACGGTTTGGTCTCATCACAACTCATCTGAACGTCGTTGGCCTCTATCGGCTGTAATCTCTTCATACCCCAACGTTAACGGCACACGTCAGTTACCCTTCGGGAAACGTCAACGTTTTCGCCCTGACAAGACATTCGTTCTTGTACAGTTTGTTTTTACCCTATCCTCTTCTCAATTTCTGCCCTTCCCCATTTTTTCATCGCCCTTTTATACCCGTATTACCTTCTGTTGCCTATACTTGGAGATCCTGTACTCCAACAATTCCACCTGGCAAAGACTGCACGACAAGGAATCTGACAGGAGATTCCTTTAATTAGGTTAAGTTGGTTCCCCAAATTTCACAACAGCTCTCACCTCCAGACTCCCTGGAACAGCAGCGCCACATCGCTGGAGTCTGGAGGGATGCGGATCCGCAGTGCGGAGGTTCATCTTGGGACTGGGATGACCGCGGGAGCTGGTTTACAGCCACCTCTAATTTTTTTTTTGTAATTCGAGTTTCCTTATACCCAACCTCACGATCGGGGCTGGCCCGAGGCAGAATCAGCAACTCAGCCCCACTGAAGCCTGCCTCTCATCAGGGCTGGTTTTCCCCGCCAGTGGGAGTGAGTGGTCAAGTCAGCATTGAATCTACCGGACCTCCCATAAGGGTCAGGGAAGTTCAATGCTGACATCTGGTCAGCTGACTACGGCTCGGGTTAGTCCCGAGCGTGGGTCGAGCCACATGTTGAGCGCCCCTCATCTTCTCCGCGAGCACCCTTAAGTCTATCACCCGAGATCTGGACTGATCCGAGATGGGGTAGCATCTCTCTCTCACTGCCAGGGAGGCCTGCCCCTCATTAGGGCTGGTTTCCCTGACAGTGGAAGGGGGTGGCCAAGTTGACCCGGGACCAACTGGCCTCTCATTAGGGCCAGGGAAGCTCAGTGTTGATTTTGGCCGGCTAGCTCAGTCTCGGGCTAGGCTCAGACATGGGTCGAGCCACATGTTGGACGCCTTCACAGCCTGACCTTTGTCTTTCTTCAGATCCGTTGGCCTCGGTACCGAATCCAACGGACCTGTGCTGTTGTGGTCAGGGAAAATCGACTTCAGGAAATTCAATTTAAAACTTTTTCACCGCCGCCCATGGCAGTGATGAATTCTGTCGGGCATCGGGGGCCCTCCTAAAATTCACGGCGCCCGAGCCTAAATCACCGCTGCGCAACGGGCCTGGGCGGGGGCATCAGGCGCATCTCAGTGCACGTCGGCCGAAAGTTGAAAAATTTGCCCGGAAAAATTCTCAACTTTTGGCCGTCGAACATTCGAGAGGCGCCCAGATGCCACCGTCCGAGTCCCTTGCACCGTGAGCAGCGAGACACGATCCCGTTGCCGCTGGCTCACACAGTTGCTGCGAGCGCCCGATTGGCTGACGGCGCAGCTGTGTGAGTGGGTGGCACCGGGACCGTCCACGGTTGACCCGGCATGGCGGGAGCGTGGGTCGGCTGGGTCGTGGGAGTCGAGGTCGAGAAGTGTAAGTGAGCGGTCGAGGATCACCTCCGGGAAAGAGTTGCTTTTTACCATTTTTTTTTCTTGAGCGAGAAATGCGAAGACAGCGAAAAAGGACAAAATCGGTAATTAAAGAAGAAAAATTTGATTCATTAGGTAGTTTAAAATTATTTCCAACATATCTGAACATAGTTCGTGAAGCAAGAAGTCTGTGAAATAGAGAAAAATAATTTTAGTGAACCCGTTAACCTGAAAAACTTGCAATTTACCGTGCGAAGTGATCACAAAGTGCGAAGACCGCTGAAAGAAAAAACCTGTAATTAAAAAAAAAAAAAAAAAAATAAAAAAATGTAATTAGTTAAATATTTTATGAATATTTCTAACTTACCAGAACCCATTTTGTGAAGCGCGAAATCTATAAAATAAAAGAAAAGATGTATGGTGAAAACAGTTAAGGTTAAGAAAAAAAATTTACCGTTGTGTAGTGATCCAGAAGATGATAAGAAGGCTGAAAAAGAAAAACCTGTAAGAAAAAAATGTACTTAGTTAACTATTTTATGAATATTTCTAACTTACCAGAACATGTTTTGTGAAGCGCGAAATCTATAAAATAAAAGAAAAGATGTATGGTGAAAACAGTTAAAGTTAGGAGAAAAAATTTACCGTTGTGTAGTGATCCAGAAGATGATAAGAAGGCTGAAAAGAAAAATTCGTAATTAAAGAAAAAATGTACTTAGTTAAATATTTTATGAATATTTCTAACTTACCAGAACCCATTTTGTGAAGCGCGAAATCTATAAAATAAAAGAAAAGATGTATGGTGAAAACAGTTAAGGTTAAGAAAAAAAATTTACCGTTGTGTAGTGATCCAGAAGATGATAAGAAGGCTGAAAAAGAAAAATCTGTAATTAAAGAAAAAATGTACTTAGTTAAATATTTTATGAATATTTCTAACTTACCAGAACATATTTTGTGAAGTGCGAAATCTATAAAATAAAATAAAAGAAAAGATGTATGGTGAAATCAGTTAAAGTTAGGAGAAAAAATTTACCGTTGTGTAGTGATCCAGAAGATGATAAGAAGGCGGAAAAGGAAAATCTGTAATTAAAGAAAAAATGTACTTAGTTAAATATTTTATGAATATTTCTAACTTACCAGAACACATTTTGTGAAGTGCGAAATCTATAAAATAAAATAAAAGAAAAGATGTATGGTGAAATCAGTTAAAGTTAGGAGAAAAAATTTACCGTTGTGTAGTGATCCAGAAGATGATAAGAAGGCTGAAAAAAAAAAAAATTCTGTAATTAAAGAAAAAATGTACTTAGTTAAATATTTTATGAATATTTCTAACTTACCAGAACATATTTTGTGAAGCGCGAAATCTATAAAATAAAAGAAAAGATGTATGGTGAAAACAGTTAAGGTTAAGAGAAAAAATTTACCGTTGTGTAGTGATCCAGAAAATGATATGAACGCCGAAAAAGAAAAAGCTGTAATTAAAGGAAAAAATTTAATTAGTTAAATATGTTATGAATATCCCCAACTTACCTGAATATAGTTTGTGAAGAAAGAAAAAAAAAAAAAAAAAAGCTGTACTATGACCCGCCACGACGGGGCCAAACAAGAGGCAGGGCGTGGTCCTTCTTCAACATCATACCTTCCTCATTGTCTCCATCTACGCTGTCTTCACTGATGTCAACCTCATCAACTGTTTCGAATCACCGATGGCGCCCACCGATAAGTACCTTTAGTTTAGTATATAACTTTGTACCATCTTTAGGTTATTTTTGTGAACAATAAAAGAAGAAAAAATAAAAGAAATTATATGGGTAAACATGTTGGCATAAACTAGGTGTATTTTTTCCCGTCGATCCCCTCTCTCTATATCAATTTTTCAGCCAGCCAAAATGCAGTTGATTTAGTTTCCAGTTCAAGGGACCTTCCCATAATTTTTTTTGAGCCAAGGGGAGGTCATAGGGTGGTTGGGGCATAGGCCAGGGGGGGTTCATTACCACCTTAGATTCCCCCCCTCATGAGGGTCGATCACGGGCAGTTGCAGGGGTTTAGCCTGCTCTGCCCTCTTCCGCCCCTTTGCGTTCCCTTGTGGTTCGATCCGTAGCGCGAGAGATTTTTTTTTGTGTTGTTGGTGGTCCGTTCCGGCGGCTCAAAGCGGTAATTTCGGCAAACCCCCCCCCCCACGCTACCGCATATGCTAGCCCTGCCAGCTCTCGCTGCCGCACACCGCCGGACGAGGTGTTTAGCCGGGCCTCGAGGCACCAACCCGCAACAAAATTAACTGTTCTGGGCTTTCCTAAAAACTTTATTTCTTGGATTTCGTCTTATTTGTCTCAACGCACTCAATGTGTCTCGTTTCGTGGTGTCCTTTCTGATCTGCTGTACAACACTTCTGGTGTCCCACAGGGCAGCCACCTTGGCCCTCTTTTATTTATTATATACATCAACGATGTATCTCTCATTCCCGTTCACTCAAAAATTCTCTGCTATGCTGACGATGCGAAAATGTTTCGCGTAATCAATTCTGACCATGATTCTCATCTCTTGAACTGTGATATTGATCTATTTCAGAAATGGTGCTCTATAAACCATCTTCCTTTAAATGTCAGTAAATGCACCTGTATGTCTTTTTCCCGCAAACAGAATCCGTTGTACTTTGACTTTGTGATCAACGGGCACACCCTTTCGAGACTCGACAAAGTGAGAGATTTGGGTATCGTAATAAACTCGCGATTCTCTTTTGAAGACCATATTGACAATATTATTAATAAAGCAAACGCAACCCTAGGTTTCATCAAAAGGTGGTCTAAGGAGTTTGATGACCCTTATATTTCTAGACTTCTGTATTGCACTTTTGTTCGACCTATCCTCGAATACGCCAGTCCAGTGTGGTCACCATTTTATCAAAACCACCTTCAGCGGATTGAGGCTGTTCAACGGCGCTTTCTACGCTTCGCCCTTCGTGGGCTTCCTTGGACTAATAATATCCACCTGCCTCCATACAGTGATAGGTTAAAACTCATTTCCCTAGAGTCATTGGAATATAGACGTCAAACCTCCAAAACTGTATTCGTTTTTGATTGCTTGCAAGGAGCTGTTAACTCTCCTGAATTACTGGCCTTTTTTAATATTTCTGTTCCTAAACGTTCGTTGAGGCATAGGGACTTTCTTTATATAAAAAGTCATCGGACCAATTATGGCTTGAAAGAACCCATATCGTCTTTGTCTCGCTCCTATAACGACCACTATTCTGTTACAGATTTCAACTTAAACAGGTTGCAACTGAAAAGTCGGCTCCGTTAGATTATTTTACATAATTTATTGTTGTTATTTTTATTATTATTATTATCATTTTTATGTATCATAATGTTTTTCTTTTTTAGTAATCAGTATTTTGATGAAGCTGTGATAAATAAATAAATGATAAATAAATAAATAAATAAATAAATAAATAAATTTTCAGGGAATTTTTGTTTAGGTATTTCCTTCAAAATTTCGAGGTGGGACTGAAAAAAAAAATAGTCGCGAAAAAAAAGCACTCTAACCTACATACATAAATTCAAAGTTCACATTATTCAAGACTATGTTAGGAAATGCATTAAGTATACATACATTTATTTTCTAGTGATTCAAGAGGTATGATTTCTTATGACTATCAAGTGGATTGTGTTTGGTATTTTATAATTCCTTTTTGATCGGTCGGCCGCTCACTGGCCAAAATTGTAACAATACTTATGTACAAATTTGATGAATTTTTATTGTGTATATCTAAACTTTTCCAAAATGAGTAATAATTTTCACCGGAGACAAAAGTAGTGGAAGCTTTTAATTTCATTGCAAACAATTACGATTTTTCAGTAATAAATAAATGAAATCTTCCCATAATCTCCACAGTTTTTAAGAATCACGGGATTGCGATGCAATTCATGATTCGAAAGTGCTTCTTTAAGATCATTCTTGACATAACTAAGTTAATTTATGGAAAATATTTGGAATCTAAAGGAATTTTCTATAATATTTTAATGTCTCACATTGACACACATTCAAGGTCGGTGTAAAGTGGGAAAGTCATTGATAACTCTTAAAATATTTTTTTTACAAATGTACTGCGGTTGAGTTATGTAGTTTAAATAAAGTTATTCTTATTATATTAATATGTTCCAATCTTGAGCATTTAAAAATATTCGAAAAGCGGAATAAATTAGGGAAAGTGTTGATTCCTTCCAAAGTAATGTTTTTTTTCTTGTAAAGAGCATGATATAATTGATATAATAACTACATACAAATTATACTAATGCTCAATATTCAAAAGCACGAAACGGAAAAATTCACCCCATTCGGATTTCTCGGTTTCCCGAAAATTTATTGGCATAGATAAATAAAGTATTATTTATTTAGATATCTTTATTCTGTTGTAATGTTTCCCTTGTTTTTGGAAATGTTAACTATGTCTCCTTTAACATTTCAAATGATTTCTTGACTAATTTATTAAGTGTGGCCAAGACCAAGTTTTCTATAGCCATTAAATACAAAAAAAAAAAAAAAATCCATAATTAAAATTCGAGAATCTTACCTAAATTATTCTTTTTAACAATTTATGAGAATAAAGAAAAAGGTCTTCTTTCAGCCACTTTGACCAATAAGGTAACAATAATTTATAAAAAAAAAATAAATTGAAGTTCACTTCTGAATCATCTGAAATATATCTTATTGCTTTTGTTACATATTATCTTGAGGGAAAATATTTTTTAAACATTTTTGGCACCCCTTTTAAGTGTATGTACAAGGCATCCCAATTTCCCATCACCGCTCTTTTTCGCAACATGACGTATTCACGCTGCTCAAATTTCTGTCATTCTTTGCTCTTGAGGGGTGGAAATCCCTCCTTTCATCCTTCATAAATGTCCTATTATGAGTCCTTATTCAATAGGAGCAAAATACGCAAAAAGGGACATCAAAAGATACCGCTCTTGATGATGCGACCGGTACAATATTTAAGGGTACAGGAAGAGAACGGAAAGGAGCGTAAAAAGATGGAAGATGGGGGAAAGGGTTTATCGAATTATCCATAATACTGAGCACACAAAATCTATCTACTCGAAAAAAGCCTTTGTGCATAAAACGAATTTCCACGAGATATTGAATCACTATTCACTTTTCTTCATAAATATCCTCATATTTTCTGTAGTTCTTCGCATAGATCATGTAAATATTTTCAAAAGAAGCCATTTCCATTACATTCATCAAAAGCGCGTACTGTCGTCCTTACAATGAAGTCTATCGGGAATCCTTCCAGTGCTCTACATCTACGAATTGGATGGAGGCGACTGAAAAATTACTTCCGTCTATTTTGAAAAGTTGTCGACTTCGAAGGGAATTCTAAGGATATATTGGCGGTGACAATCTCTTTAACATTGCTTTCTTTATGCAAATATAATTTTTTGGCTTCTTCCTATCTTTTTGTTATAAATTCATTTTGTGAACACGAACCCCTCGATTTTCGTGGTACTTTATTTACATGATTATTAAAATAACAAATTTTCAAGAAACAAAACTGGTAACCATAAAAATTTAGACTGCATACATACTATATTTCCACATATGAGGAGGTCTACAAAGATCTAACTAAAACATATGAATTTCATTACCAAGTCTCACCGATTGAAAAATTTTTAAGGAGTTTTTATTGTTTCTATAAAATTAAATATTGCTCATTTTATGAATTAAATATTTTTCATTTGTACTTCTCAAGATATCTTACTTTTATTTTACGCTAAAATAAATTGCTGAATTATACACATTTTAGTTTGTTTTCGATATACTCGGTTTCACATATAAAAATCCACGATTTCGATTTACACGATTTTCTGAAGAACCGATCTTCAGTGTAAATCGGGGGGGTTAGGTGTGGTTATAAGTATTGCAATAAGAAAATAGTTTGTCATTATTTTACCGAATACCTTTAAATAATATCTATTAATATACAGAATGCACCAATCTCAATAACAAACGAATACGATTAATTAAAATTATATAATCATACCTATAAATAGAATTATCAAAAAGACCTGCACATTTTACTTGACAATGATATTATTGTAATTAAATCAGTAATACTTCAACGGAAAATGATAGTTAAGTTTAATAGTCAGTACCACATTAATATTGATATAATAACATTCAGAATAAAGCTTGATAAAAATAATTGACTTTACTACACGATATCGATTGAGTGGCAGAACCATGCAAACAGTATAAACTAATAGAAAACAATTAAAATACCCATTACATATTTAAATATAATCAATATTCAGTCCATGGTTAAAAGTGCAAAAAGCGTGTTAAACATGTTCCACTCCTCCTACCGACCAAATTATGGTAATTTTGAAATAAAAGCATACAAGCCAACATATTTACATATTATATGTATGCATATTACAGTCCACAGAAATTTTAACCAGCTCAATTATTTTAGCTTGCACATAAATCAGGCCCTATTAAAAGCGTTCACTTTTGCAAGGATTTATTTAAATTAATGAAATAGAATCAAAGCATTTGTTGGATTAATTTTTGAGGAGTTTTGTTGCGATATATGTACTCACATATCATAGAATGATCACTGGACTGAGAGGAAATAGATTTGTATAATACTACAATATTCATTTAGTTTTTCTATAAGTTGGTCTATGAATATGCTGGAACAGATGTTTTTATTTACATTTATTAATATGAAGTATTTTGCAGTTTGTATAGCAATAAAATCGAATATATGTGATTAATTAGTTTAAATTGAAATAAACTAAAATTTAATTTGAATTTCAAAATATATAAGATATGTATAAGAAAAATGCTTCTGAAACTCTGTGAAATTATATTCGGAAAATTAGAGCTTTTGATTGATAGATTTTTTCATTTTTTTAAGAAACATATGTTAATAATGTTCTAAATTATATTATCTTAATTCTTTTATCTTATATTATTTTCGAGATAATCTGGAGCTAATAATAAGTAAAGATACGCCTTAAATTACCAAAAAATACTAATTATTATCCTCAATCCAAAAAAAAAAGGTTACATATTCACTAATTAAATTAAACTTTAAATTAACATTATCCTTCCGAAATTCAAAATTTTATATTATTACAGTACGTTAATATTATTTATTTTTAAAGATAAGTTTTGCAGATTTAAAAACATATTACTTCATAAAAGGACGTAAAGTAGTTGAGTGTTTCACTCGAATGAAAATATGGTCCACTGTAGAATAACGCTTAAACTAACTTCATATGTAATGTATTATTAGACATATCAGTTTTTTCAGTTTATTTCAAAAATGTACAATGCATGAAACAAATAAGAAATGTATTTTTGTAAAATTTTTCAATTTGATGAATCATTCTAAAAATATGAACTAAAATTTAACTTCAAAATTTCTGATAAATCGCGATTTACAGGCTTTTTTGTAAGCGGAAAATTAAAATTTTTACACGATATTTTTAACTTCAATTGGCGTTCAACTATTGCTAATATAATACTATAGCGATACGCTTCCTGATTAATTATAATCTTTATTTTTTAAATTTAAGACGATTCAAATTTAATGATCAAAATTAAAAAAAAAAAAAAAACATAACTATTAACAAATATTTTACATTATTTATAAGTGTAACAATAAAGGAAAATTAAATATTATTATACAATCATCTCCCGGCCAATTATATTTTTATTGCAATTTGTATACCTATTTTTTAATGTCATACTCCAGTTATGCTTTCTTTGGAAGAATTATTGCACCCGAGAAACCCCGAAGAAGGTCAAAAAAGACTAGAATTATTACATTCAACTACTAAACCTGTTCCTTATGAAACTCCCCGCCTTCCCATATGTGTGGGACTTATTGTATGTTCAATAGTAACAATTTGATTCAAGCTGAATCATCCGGATAAGATGTAAATAACAAAACATAAATTATGAGCCATAACTCTTGGCTTCATTGTGGTAAATTCAATCACTCGACTACAAGAAGATTCCTCGGAGGATCGTTAGTCCCAATAATAGTCGCCCTACGTTCGCCTATTCCCGGAACAAGTGAAACTTTTTGTTCACAGCTAACAAAAGACCAACCGAGAAGGCGCTAGGAACGGGAAGAAACCATCTCTTCGTCTTAAGTAGATTTCAAGATTTCTACCACTTGCGCCGCTCTGGTTGGATGGGAAGTAGAAGAAATAACTTGCCATCTTGAAGGTAGTGATTCCGCTCACGTACCTAATCGCACGTGGCAAGGAACTAATGACGTCCTAAAGATGAGACGAACAGACCTGAGAATATATTTTATATACGGGTAATTCTGTTGTATTGCTGCACGCGGCCGCGGGAACGGGTATAACTAATGAAGGACTATTATTAAATTCGCCCGTCGTCATTCTTTCACCCCCCCAACAACATTGTACGGAGGAATTCCTGTCACGATTCTCCTTCAAAAGATAAATGAGATATGAACAGCTTCTATGGGCATTTCATAGTCTGGCGAGCTGGCAATCCCCGGGATTATGAAGGAACCATAGAACCTAGAAGATATTCTGCGATTATGACCTAGAAACGTATGGTAAATTAAGTTCTGCCCAAATCCTTGCAGCTAGGACATTGCAAAAGTTTCATAAGTTATAAAGGGGGCAAGCTCTTTGCTATCTGATACCAAAAACCAAGCTATTTCCCTATAGACTCATGCTGTGTGGTGGTACATCATATAACTTACTAATTCTTAGTTGGACATAACTTTGGGGATTATTTTACCAAACATTCAGAGCATGACTCATCCAAAATGTTGTATATAAAAGCAATGGCCATGGCCATGGCCATCTTATTTTCTAGCATTCTGGGGATAAAAAAGACCATTCGTATCGCGTTCTGCAATCATTAATAAAATAAATCTCTTAATTCTCATTATACCATATAAATAGCATTTATTTTCCACGACTTAAGTTCTATGATAACCAAATAAAATATGTTCACAAACTTGGTTTTCGAGATTTTCTGTTACAAACTCTGCGGGTTTATTTACTTAAAACGGAATCTAAGACTATGCAAAGAAATATTAATCTTAAATACAAAACTACATGCACTGCCGTGCAAAAGTCTTTGGAGACCAAACGATTGGCTCCTAAAGTTCGGTAAATATACACAAAATCTGGTCAAATCAGTCAAAACAATAGAAATTACTTATAAGTAATATTAACAGCGGTAGAAGTGGTAAACCTCGACAACAAAAGATAAGTTGTTCTTCTCTTGAAACAAACAGCCTCGAAATCGCTGCAAAATTCAATAAAACTCACGAGAAAGCCATTTCTGTTGATACCATAAAAAGCAGATATCGTTTAGTTGGCCAAAAACCACCCTTGCGGCGAGAAAATAAGAAAAAGTGACTTGAATAGGCCCAAAATCATAAAAATTGGGACAATCGATGACTTTAAAAAAGTTTTATGGACTGATAAGTCCAAATTCGAGGTTTTCGGCAGCAAGAGATGAACGTACGTGATATAATACATGAAGGATATTCCTTGATAGTTTGGAAGCGATTTTCCTTCAATGGCTTACTCCTCTGTAAAGGATCAAATGTATTCTTGAACAAAAAGGATACCACAGCATACTTTTACATCAGACAATTCCTGCAGCAAAGCAGCTTATAGGCCGAGGATTCAAAAAACAGCAAGATAATGACTCCAAATATATGTACATCAAGGCTTTGCAAGGACTATCTTTTGAAAAAACAACAAGACGGCCCGCTTCAAAGCGTGGATTGATACTCTCAGTCACCGGATCTAAACCCAATAGCGTTCCTTTGGGAGGATTTGGACCATCAAGTCAAAACAGAATGCCGAACGTCTCAAGAACACCTTTGGAACATTTTGGAATAAAAATGGAATAGCTTTGATACCCGAAAAATCCAGAAGCTAATTGTTAAAATTCCAAAAATTATATATAAATAGGATATCATCACCGAAGTACTTTTGAAAGTAATATACATATTATGTTATTATTTCTTTATTATTATTTTCATTTATCATTTAAATAGTAAGTGTCGTTTGCGAATTCATGATATACGGAAAAAATCCTATCGAAATGACTACTTTGTTTTATAAGAATAAAACTATCGCAGGCCTGTGTTATTAACATGCTTTTATTAGTTTAACCTGTAACTTTCTAACATTGTTAGCAAATCTGACAACTCACTTTTCACCCACTTCTAATTGTCGTATCGATTTGAAACTTTGCAAACTTATGTTATTCTGGTGACAATACATTAATATGGTACCAACAAACTTTTAAAATGATGGTGGGACTATTTTCAACTTTTTAATGCGCTCCTCATAAAAGCGTGTTTTTTAAACTATAATTTATTTTTAAATGTACTTAAATTCAACCAACAAAAAATTCTGATCTTGGCAAAATTAGATGCTTCTGTCCTAATTTAACAATTATTTTGTTATAGCTCAACACTTATCCAACAGTGAATTCCAAAAATTAAGAAAGATCATAAAGTTAACATTTCTTTTAAGAAATATCCCGAAATTCCATTATCAACAAATTAAAACGTTAAATTAATATCACACGAAGATAAGATCAGATTTATCACCCAAAAGAAGGGCCTCAAAAACACAATTTAAGCCCAACGAAACAAGTTTAAAAAATTAGACAAAATATTCAATTCCTTCAATTTGCTGCAATAAAAGTCGATCAATTTTTGATTAATGGAAGTTGATGATTCCTTTCCGGGACGAAGGTTACGCCGCACACTTCATAGATTCCATCACGCGCATTTCACTGAAGCCTTGTTGTGTTCGGATGAAAAATAAAAATGTTAACAAGTTGCACGATGAAGTGTGTGGAGCTTCCTATGAACTCGAAAGATTGATACTAGAAATTGGCATGATTGATTGGATCTCAATATTTCATAGGATTCGCACGGGCATTTCATACGTTTTTACCATAAAAATGATAACATTAGAGGTTCAGATTGATAGCGTTTTATGCACGGGTTATTTTGTTTATCTACTTCGACCCAGGTAAGTTCACTTAGCTAGTTGCTTTAAGCTAAAATAGATCCATCCTCCTATCGTCCTATAGAGACGCACTTATTAAATTTTAAATATCAATATCAACAGATATTCCTTAATGAGCTCATTAAACACCTGAAATGAACTTCAGGTTCATTTCACTTCATAGTCCAGTCAATTTAACCTCTGAAGCGGAAGTTTGTGATGGAGTGCTAATTTTTGGATATATTGTTGGGGACGGTGAGAAATGAAGCTATAATTTCTTTCACCCCTGAGGGGTGTTTGCGAAGGGGTGAAAAAGGGTGAAAAAGGGTGAAAACGGTTTTTGTTTATAACTTTGAATAAAAAAGTCAGCCTGGGTGGGAACGTTAGAGGGTGATATAATAAATGATTATTCATCTTGTATTAAAGTTTCCCCCGGTTTTGTTTATTGCAAAATTGTTTATTAACAATTTCACTCTCCCAAACCGAAAAAAATCACGGCTGATTTTTTTAAAAATACTTAAGCTCGTACGATGTCTTTCATTTTCACAATATCACTAGAAGACGCAATCCCCCATCATATACCAAAAATTTAAAACGGTTCCATGCATTTCACCTGAGATAATCACCCAGATACCTCACCTGTTTTACACCGAAAAATGCACAGTTTTAATCCAAGTCAAAATATCCCCCACGAATCGTCGCCCACCGACCAGCTATCGCTGAGCAGCACACATTTTTTCCCAGCCCACGGCGGGGAAGAAGAAGATTTGCGACTGATTGAAAAACGGAAATCGCTATAACTTTCGATGTATGTAACGGAACTTAATGTATGATGGCTTCAAAAATCACTTATTTTTTTCTCCATCTTTTTCTCATACACCACTTTCACCTAATATTTTTACTTTTTTTTTATATTGAATTAAACTTAAAAAAAAAATAAAAATTAATCACATTTTATTCCTTTTCTCCCACAAAACTAAACTGTTTGAAATATTCTTAATTTTGTAGTTATCTACAGATTCCACCCTTTATTCTCATAATTTTTATTATTTTCCACAAATCCCCCCCTGACCCCCCGAATAAATATATCACCCCTTAAATTTTACAAACAAAAAACTTGCCAAACATTTTATTTTTTTTCTCCCACAAAACTAAACTTTTTTGAAATATTCTTAATTTTGTAGTTATCTACAGATCCCACCCTTTATTCTCATAATTTTTATTATTTTCCACAAATCCCCCCCTGACCCCTCGAATAAATATATTACCCCTTAAATTTTACAAACAAAAAACTTGCCAAACATTTTATTTTTTTTCTCCCACAAAACTAAACTTTTTTGAAATATTCTTAATTTTGTAGTTATCTACAGATTCCACCCTTTATTCCCATAATTTTTATTATTTTCCAAACATCACTCCCTGACCCCCCCGAATAAATTTATACTATTTACCATTTTTTAAATTATTCCCCATTTTTACTATTCAATTTTTTCCACCAATTCTCAATTAATCTCACTTTTTTTTCACCCACATCTACTTCAAGGTCTTCCGAAACTAAATCTACATTTTTTTCTCCATTATTGCTAATAGTTTGTCCCCAATCTGCCCCCGTGTGTGCTAGCGGATCATTTTTCGCCCAAAATATTAATTTCTCCCCAGTTTCGATTTACGATTATTGCATAAAGACCTATTCCAATTGGGGACAAACTATTAGCAATAATGGAGAAAAAAATTTAGATTAAGTTTCGGAAGACTTTAAAGTAGATGTGGGTGAAAAAAAAAGTGAGATTAATTGAAAATTGGTGGAAAAAATTGAATAGTAAAAATGGGGAATAATTTAAAAAAAAGGTAAATAGTATAAATTTATTCGGGGGGGTCAGGGGGTGATGTTTGGAAAATAATAAAAATTATGGGAATAAAGGGCGGAATCTGTAGATAACTACAAAATTATTAAAATTTCAAAAAAGTTTAGTTTTGTGGGAGAAAAAAAATAAAATGTTTGGTAAGTTTTTTGTTTGTAAAATTTAAGGGGTAATAAATTTATTCGGGGGGTCAGGGGGGGATTTGTGGAAAATAATAAAAATTATGGGAATAAAGGGTGGGATCTGTAGATAACTACAAAATTAAGAATATTTCAAAAAACTTTAGTTTTGTGGGAGAAAAGGAATAAAATGTTTGGCAAGTTTTTTGTTTGTAAAATTTAAGGGGTAATAAATTTATTCGGGGGGTTAGGGGGGGATTTGTGGAAAATAATAAAAATTATGAGAATAAAGGGTGGGATCTGTAGATAACTACAAAATTAAGAATATTTCAAAAAAGTTTAGTTTTGTGGGAGAAAAAAAATAAAATGTTTGGCAAGTTTTTTGTTTGTAAAATTTAAGGGGTAATAAATTTATTCGGGGGGTTAGGGGGGATTTGTGGAAAATAATAAAAATTATGAGAATAAAGGGTGGGATCTGTAGATAACTACAAAATTATTAAAATTTCAAAAAAGTTTAGTTTTGTGGGAGAAAAAAAATAAAATGTTTGGCAAGTTTTTTGTTTGTAAAATTTAAGGGGTAATAAATTAATTCGGGGGGTTAGGGGGGGATTTGTGGAAAATAATAAAAATTATGAGAATAAAGGGTGGGATCTGTAGATAACTACAAAATTAAGAATGTTTCAAAAAAGTTTAGTTTTGTGGGAGAAAAAAAATAAAATGTTTGGCAAGTTTTTTGTTTGTAAAATTTAAGGGGTAATAAATTTATTCGGGGGGTCAGGGGGGGATTTGTGGAAAATAATAAAAATTATGAGAATAAAGGGTGGGATCTGTAGATAACTACATAATTAAGAATATTTCAAAAAAGTTTAGTTTTGTGGGAGAAAAAAAATAAAATGTTTGGCAAGTTTTTTGTTTGTAAAATTTAAGGGGTAATATATTTATTCGGGGGGTCAGGGGGGGATTTGTGGAAAATAATAAAAATTATGAGAATAAAGGGTGGAATCTGTAGATAACTACAAAATTAAGAATATTTCAAACAGTTTAGTTTTGTGGGAGAAAAGGAATAAAATGTGATTAATTTTTATTTTTTTTTTAAGTTTAATTCAATATAAAAAAAAGTAAAAATATTAGGTGAAAGTGGTGTATGAGAAAAAGATGGAGAAAAAAATAAGTGATTTTTGAAGCCATCATACATTAAGTTCCGTTACAGACATCGTAAGTTATAGCGATTTCCGTTTTTCAATCAGTCGCAAATCTTCTTCTTCCCCGCCGTGGGCTGGGAAAAAATGTGTGCTGCTCAGCGATAGCTGGTCGGTGGGCGACGATTCGTGGGGGATATTTTGACTTGGATTAAAACTGTGCATTTTTCGGTGTAAAACAGGTGAGGTATCTGGGTGATTATCTCAGGTGAAATGCATGGAACCGTTTTGAATTTTTGGTATATGATGGGGGATTGCGTCTTCTAGTGATATTGTGAAAATGAAAGACATCGTACGAGCTTAAGTATTTTTAAAAAAATCAGCCGTGATTTTTTTCGGTTTGGGAGAGTGAAATTGTTAATAAACAATTTTGCAATAAACAAAACCGGGGGAAACTTTAATACAAGATGAATAATCATTTATTATATCACCCTCTAACGTTCCCACCCAGGCTGACTTTTTTATTCAAAGTTATAAACAAAAAACCGTTTTCACCCTTTTCACCCTTTTTCACCCCTTCGCAAACACCCCTCAGGGGTGAAAGAAATTATAGCTTCATTTCTCACCGTCCCCAACAATATATCCAAAAATTAGCACTCCATCACAAACTTCCGCTTCAGAGGTTAAATTGACTGGACTATCAATTCTAATTAATGAAACATATTCTTCGCAAGGCCATATAGATATAGTCTGTAAAATTAATTGGGAGCCAACCCAAGGTAATAAGTTATAATATCAATACAGCATTAGGAAAAGGAGTCAATTAACAAGGCATCGCATCTTATTGGGTCTTCAAAACAAACTCCTATTGTAACTAGGTAACCCTATTACCTATAGAAAGTAGTCTTATTGTTAGTTATTTTTACTAACAACTATTATAGTAAAAAAATCGCTTAATAAGAATGTCCATTTCAAGAAATAAAGGGAATTTTTTGTAATTTTTTTCCTATTCAATAATTTCTGATATCGCTCATTAAATGCAATAACGTTATAATTCAAAAATCATTATTGTCGAATTACTTATACGGGTGGACTAAATTTCGTATATACTTTTAAATGTATTTTAACTGTAAAAACGTCATATCTGAGCTTCCATAATTCGCGACAAGGGAGAGGTAGTTTTGAAACTATTTCTTACTGAAATAACAAAGAGCCTAATCTTTGAAATGCATTTTATGAAAAATGACAATTTTTGAGTTATGACGTTATTGTATTTAATGAGACGAGAAAATTGAAATTTGGTATAGATGGTTTGAAACATAACCAAAACAGTATAAGAGTGAATTTTTGCCGACTTAAACAGGCAATTGAACAAATTTATGAAATCTATCCAGTGGGATATCACACAAAGGGTGGGAGGAGCTAAAATACAATATACAATAAGTAAAATTTTCCGGGGGAAAAAAACTAACATGACAAAAATAACAAAAATAAGAAATTAACAAAAAACTAAACAGACTTTAAAGAAATACCACACAAAAATCTATTGAGAACCATACTATATTAATCAATAACAATAGATTGTAATAATTAGAGAACTCACAAGGAGGAGGCACGACCTTGGGGAAACGGATTTGAATGAAATTTTGCCTAGTAGTAGTATTTCATGTCGGTATACTAGCCATAAAACATTTCCGTCCAATGCCCAGTAGTAGCGGAGAAAAACGCACCCAAAGTTCACCGTTTACTATATACAGTTACAGGGTGATTCGTAAATCAGGATTTTTCCTTATATGGGAACCGCTCTTGTATTTTTATCTTTTTTTCTACGCATCGCAGCGGCCCCAAACAGATCTCAAAAAATTACTATTTCGAAGCCCTTTCCAAAACGGTCAGCACCACCCCCCTATCCTCAACCCCTTGGCCACAATCACCCCTGGAAGTTGAAAAAATTGACTTTTATTTCATGATTTTTCACTTTTCGCCCCACTTTTCTCCGAAATTCATGTTATTAACATACCTACTTTTTATTTTTTTTAAGTTGCCCATCTAATTACCTTTCTAAAAAGGTGCAGGGGGGTGGTGTCGACCGTTTTAGAAAGGGCTTCGAAATAGTAATTTTTTGAGATCTGTTTGGGGCCGCTGCGATGCGTAGAAAAAAAGATAAAAATACAAGAGCGGTTCCCATATAAGGCAAAGTCCTAATTTACGAATCACCCTGTAACTACAAAACGGTGCGCCATGCCCCCCCCCCCCCACCCATACGATTTTTTGCTTGTCTCGGTCTGACCTTTCACCCCCTGCAATATTTCCCTCCCACCTCTGAACACCCTGTATATAGCGTGTCAATTAAGTACCGGGACGGCAGAATAACTTGAAAAGTAGGCATCACAGAGAAAAATTAATTAAACAAAAGTTGTAGGATTTTTCCTTCGCAATTAAACAGTGACCTTAGATTTGACCTTGACCTAGGTATTCAAGGTCATTTCAAGGTCAAGCTGATTTTTTTTAATTGCAACCCCTACTTTCGACCCCGGAAATTAAAAGAGCAGGAAATTTTACGTTCGATTATGACCTTGACCACTTTAAAAATTTGACCTCTGAACGTCAAAGAAAGTAGGGGCAAAATAAAAACTCATCTACGTCCATAAGATGAATAATAAAAAAGTTACAGGAAGATAATTAAAATCATAGCCAGAATTCGTAAAGTACACTTATATCAAATAGTGTGTGCTGGATCCAAATATGACAAATAGGTTTTTCGAACTATATTATGGTATTTTGTAGCATAAAATAAATCCGCCTTAGCTGCATACCCTGCATAAGAATCTATCACATCGTGTTCTTACTACTGAATGAGTTAACAATAAAAATAAAACTTCTATTAATAATGCAACCACAGTAAAATAGCATCGTTTAACAGGATTCCAGCCACTTATTTTTTATTGACATTGCAATTAAAACTCCTAAAAAACATACTATTTATATTCAGAAATGAAGATATTAAAACCACAATTGCGTTAAAATCACCCTAAAAACATTTATTAATAAGTTCACAGCTATCAATCGAAAAGTTTATTTAAATGCATGCAAAAGCCGCGAGTTTAGCTAGCGCCTCAGAGTATAAAAAAACCAAAAATATTTTAAAAGTATCCCTTCCCATTTTAGTTGGATTTATCATCCTCAGCATTTTCCGGTTCGAAAAAATCATTAAAAACATTGCCAATCTGCTTAATCATATCACTACACAGCATACTTCGGCCGTGCTCCTTGTAGGCATACGAGTTACATTGCTTCGTTAGGAAACTAGCAGCAAAAGCAGCTATAAATCCAGGATTTGGATCCTTAGCTTCTAAAGCCCAGTAATAGAATGTCGCCAGGGCTCCAGAGAGAAGATCTCCTTGACCCCCGCATCGACGTCCCGAGCCCCCTGTTGGAAGCTCTATCCTTTCGGTTGTCCGGGATATGTGAACTTTGTCGTTTCTCCCTTTTTCCAGGACTGTCACACCATTCCCTAGAATTTTAATGCGGTTCGGTAGCAGCTCCCGCTCACTCCCAAAAAGGCGTGAAAATTCAATAGCATTCGGTGTTATGATGGCTTTGTCGTAATTCTTTATTAATTCCATATGTTGTTGAATTATGCTCAATCCATCCGCATCAATAATCAGGGGTTTGTTGTTTTTTGTTGCAAACCGCATTAGTTCGATCACATTCTGTACCACTGCTCTGTCCTTCCCGAGACCAGGACCTATCACCTGCAGATATTAAGAAATTAAGTCAGTAACAAATAAGAAATTTACTATTTCAGTTTAAACCGATTATAAAGAAATTAAATAAGCAGTGATAAATTCACAAGAAAATTTTTACTTTCTTCAGTTCAAATCATGAACTGTAGGGAAATTCAATGTTTTGTTGCTTTTTCCCTACATTTCCTGAAAATAAAACGTATAACGGAAATCTAAAATCCAAGCTATAATAGCTTTTAAATTCCAAATTTATGCAAAATTTGCCTGATCCAGATAGGTGGAAAAAACACAGCTAATATCGTTCAACCAAAAAAACTCTCTTGCTTTATTGTGCTGAATATTAGGAAGAAATTTAAAAGTCTGTCTTGATTTAAAATTAGCTTGGCAATCGCCTTACCCCTTGTTTAAATTATAAAGGCCTTTGCAAGGAATTCTAAACTTTTCATTGGAGCACGGTCATTGTTATTTGTAATGTAGTCTGAAGATTGCAATTAGTTTTTTTTCTTTTAAACAGAATTACAGGATTGCTTGAAATCAATAAAGATTTAGCAGAAGTCAACGATGTGATAGCACAGTTTTGCTCTCATTGCAGTTGCTGTTCAAAGGAACAAATACCAGAGTTAATTCGAAGTAGATTTAAGTAAAGCTGCGTTTTTTTTTCAATGATCTGATCAAGATTTGCAATTTTATATTGAATTGCATTTTTTAAATCGTATCCTATAGCAAAGATTTTAAAGTGTATAATAAATGCATCAAATTGCCATAATTTGTACGCATCTAAATCTTTAACTGAAAAAATTACTAGATTCGTTCTTTGACGCAAAATTAAAAAGTAATGCTAAAAAGTTACCTGGGTAACTTTGCCCCAGTTGGGCGGGATTTTTTAGTCTCATGTCTCTATTTTTCTGTTTGTTCTTCAAAAGTTTGTATTTCTGGTGGGTTCTTAACACAGAACAAGATGATATTTATAGTAATATGGAGACTAGGCTAACATTGTCAGCATAGGGACTTAACGAAGATTTTCAATAATTTAAGACCTTTTAAAAGTTCTGTGTAACTTTCATCAAAACAATGTACAATGTTTCTCCACTCAGCTGTTTTTCTTTTCATACATGATCTAGACCTATAAAACAAATAAAACTGCAGAATCAACTTTTATTTTAGAAACATTACATTTTTGTATTATTGTTTTAAACAGTCTTTTGAATAATATAAAGTACTGAACGAGATCTAAAATCTCTAGATTAAGAACTACTTATATTAAGCGAAAAAAAACGCAATCTCCTCACTCCCTATATAGAATAAAGCCCATCAATGATATATGAGTCACCTAGTTTTGTAATTTTACTCTCTTCTAATGGACTGACTATGTTTTAGGCAAGACGGTTAATATGTCGGGGACATTTCGTGGTGATATTGGATTTTAAATTGTACAGATCTGAAACATTTCTTTGGGAAATCTTGCAAGTCTTTATGTCATCTAATGCCTTTTGGAGTGCCTCTTCACTGCACCGGTTTTTTTTTTCCGTACTTATGAGTACCTGAAGCCGGACTATCGAAAAACGGAAACTATCGCCGAATCTATACATCAAAAGACACCATTCTTCTCTATAAAAAAAATAATTTACCGAACGCCTGTGACAAAGGTGCATGAGTAGGTCAATGTTATACAGAAAAGTTACCCAGACGGATTATAACTACTGAAAAATTTTAATTGAATGCAAAATTCCAAATCCAGATTATCTGATCAAAGGTCAATTTGTCCCCATATGAACCCTGAAGTGATATTTTTTTAGTGGATATCTAATGTATACTAAAGATTCAAATAAGTCTTCCCTAGGAAGATCATATCAAGATCTAATAAAGAGATGAACATACCAAAACATGAAGGCGCTCCAGCCAGGGTTCGATTTGATCCAGAGCATTGTCTGAATCCAGGAGCGGATGCACAATCAACTCGGGACTGTAGGATTTAATAACAGGCGCAGCTGCCTGCTGACAGAAAATGTGCACCAGATCGGCGCCTACTTTGAGAGCGCTAATTGCCGAAAAGTACGGCGCCCCAGTGTATTCCAGGGAGCCTCCAATGACACCGATTCGACCCGCCTGTCCTTTGTGCTTGTCATCGTCTAGAGGAGGGATGATTCGCTGCGCCCGGTCCAACAGGACCCTCACTTCTTGCGGGATACTATCCTTGGACGTCATTGGGACCCGGGTGCTCTTTTGGCGCAACGGGAAAGTGGATGTAGACGTTCTTAACAGATCGGAAACTACTTTACTTGCCGGTGAACGAAACAATGACAGCCGGTAGAATGACATTTTTGTGACACCCGACTATAAGCGGTTGTAAGCTGTTTAAAAGAGTTTAACACCACTTTTTGCATAATTAGGACTGATTAATCCTAGATAACATAATTTATGGCGCTAGAATCACCTGAAAACACTCTGTTCAGAAAAGCGAATCCATGTGTTTCAATCCCAAATCGGTCCCTATTTGTTTACACCGCAAATGACACAGATTACGTCACATTTGACGTTGACATTTCTCACAATCGCTTGTCAGTTTCCTCTCGGAGGTGATAGGGGCTGGGTGCCCAGTAGTGGTCCATTAGGGGAGTTTGAATTTGTTTTTTAGTTAGTCGGTGGCAATCCAGTGATAATTTGTAGCTGTAGCACCTCATCAACAGTAATTGTAAGTTAACTACTAAAGTACTTTTGCCCTAGAAAAACCTGACCCGCCGTAGCGCTTCTCAACTTGAACCTTATATGCAAATCAGTCGGTAAATATAACATTATAAGTGGCCTGGGGTTCGCTGCATGAATACCGATTAAGAAACAGGTTTCTTCTTATCCGAGAAGTTGAAGTTTTGTTTAAGAAAGTGAAAGAAGCCCGAAAAGTTCAAGGATCTCCCCGCCCCAATAGGAAGAAGTCTAGAGTGATGCTAAAGAAATCACTCATCCTCACTGATTTTCTAGATTTTTTAACATATAGAGAACGTTAGTCCCGGTACGATTGCAAATAATTGCATGGTTGCAACAATGTCGTGAATAATTTCATCCGGCTGAACACTCAGCTTCAGCCTTTTAATTTTCTGCACGAGTTCGCGTGACCTTGCGTACCTCAACTAAACCCTAAAAAATATTCTCGGGTCTGGGGGTAACATCTAACACCTGATCCAATAGTGGTTTTTGCAATATAGATGCAGACGCGACCAAACACGCTCGTACGTACTAAAAATTCGCTAAAATTCTAGGCTTTTATTTTTCGAATATTACCCGGTTGCGCGGTTTAGGCATAAAAAATGGAAAAAGGGCGCTGTGTGCTGAAGGCCACGCGACTTTCAATCTCTGATAAGAAAACGCAAATATCAAAAGGTAACGCTTTGTAACCATAAATTTCGCAATCAGCTCGCGTTTATTTTATTACTGCAAAATGTATAACATGAAATGTGTGCAAACAAGGCTTTTTGGGCGTCACATTAAACGCTGGCTGCTTTCATAATGAGAATGTGATGCTGGCGTATTTAGCTGAGGTAGGTCTGCTTTTACACCTGTGCCACACCATATTACTTAAAGAAACAACGTCAGTTGTCTTACTCGCAATTAAAAACAGCAGTTTAAGTTGCGTGATGCAAAGGAAATTTATCTTATAATATCATAAATAATAGAAGTTAGTATATTATTGTTATTAACTAGCTGAGTACCTCAGCTTTGCCAGTCATTTTTCTAAACAAGACAAAATAAATATGACCTCTAAAAATAGGTATAAAAAGTGCGATAAAACATATAAACATGAAAGAATACTTGAAAACTCAAATGAAACGCAATTCTTGTCCATTTTAATTATTTGTTGCTTATTATTTATTATAGAATGTGCTTTTTCGTATAAAATATATTTTGTATTCAAAATACATAATATAGACATGGTCCCATTATTTGCATTATCTGGTTAACCAAAAATACAAAAACAATTTATTAATAAATTATATCATATCGAGCCTTTTATTTATTTCTCTATTAATTGTTAAAACAAATATATTTTGTACTTTTAAATTATAATATTTTTTCTGTACAAGGTTTCATTGCAATTGCATATTTATATTTTTATTAACAAACAACAAATAATCGTCTATCAAACTATAATTCATTTTTCACTAAAAGGGCAATGCAATTTTCAAATCGATGGTTAATTACAGCGTTTTGAAAAATTCAGTTCTTAGAAAAAAGCGTTTATAATTTAATGAACCTACCCGCGTGTGTATTCTCGAATCTTATATTTTTTCAGTTACTTTAAATATTTAAAACTTTTGGAAATCAATTATAAGTCTTTACAGAATTTTAACAGAATATATTTTTTCTGTACATATTCTTATTTATCCTTTACAATAATGCATTATATTATTATTACTAGTTCAATAAGAATTAATTTTAACCAGCATGGCATGATACAAACTAAATGAAAATGATTAAGGTTTGTTATTAGATCTGAAACAAATAACTCCGTATAAGACGTAGAAATACTTAAACTTTTATCATTTTATATTAAAAACAATAATGGAGTACAGTGAAACAAGAAATCAATTTTGAACGTAAAAACTATAGTATAACACTTATGTAGATTGTTTGTGAACACACAAATAAAACTGGTTGGTTCAAAGTAACAATCTCTATTATAGATTATACTTGCTTTGAAAATGAGTTTTGGTTAAAGCTTTAACTTAGGATCATAAAAATGTGCATTATTTTCTTTCGAATATAAGTTATAGAAATTTATATTATAGCACAAAATTCAATCCTAAAAAATCTTATGTAATGCGAATAACTTTAGCATTACCTGTTACTATTTAAAATTCATTTTTTTCCTCCAGTTTCCCATGTAATGTAATGCTACACGAAAAATCCTACAAAAATGCGTCGAAGTGGTTTATGTATGGTGAAGGTGATCGTCGGGGCAATTATCATGGTCACTGCAATCCTAATGATCTCCTCATGGATGTCCGGGCCCATTACCAGCGATCTCCTTCCACAGATCTCATACCACTCAAAAGAACTTCAACAGCCGGAATCGAAACAAAATCGACAACAGTTAGAAAAGAAAGATTGGCACGATCATCTGGGCATAATCAAGCAGCTCCTGCAAGACGGAATAGGAGAGAAGGGAAAACCAGGTCATCTAGACAAAGCTGACAAAGCAAAAGAAAAGGAATTGTATAATGCAAACGGTTTTAATGCCTTTTTAAGTGATCACATCTCGCTCAATCGATCCGTTCCTGATATTCGATATCCTGGGTAAGTGATGCAATTTTTATAACAGTATTCGATTTTTAATTTTATCTACAAAACAGTTGTCAAACAAAAACTTACCTCGCTAAATTGCCAGAAGTTAGCATAATAATTCCTTTTTACAACGAACACTGGAGCACACTCCTTCGATCCTGTTACAGTATTTTAAATCGATCACCGCCGGAGCTACTAAAGGAAATTATTCTTGTTGACGATAAGAGTACTAAAGATTTCCTTGGAGAGAAGCTGGACGACTATATAAAAAAGAATCTTCCTAAAGTTCAAGTTGTGCGTCTTCCGGAACGAATGGGATTAATTCGAGCACGGCTTGCTGGAGCAAAAAAAGCTACCGCAGAAGTTTTGATATTCTTAGATTCACACATTGAGGCTAATTACAACTGGCTTCCACCGCTTTTGGAACCCATTGCAATCAATCGAAAAGCTTGTGTTTGTCCTTTCATCGATGTGATCGCTGACGACACCTTTGAGTATCGATCCCAAGATGAAGGGGCCCGAGGAGCATTCGATTGGGAATTTTTCTACAAGAGGTTACCTCTTCTACCGGAAGATTTGGTCGACAAAACGAAACCATTCAAAAGTCCTATTATGGCTGGCGGATTATTTGCAATTGGTACCGAATTCTTTTGGGAACTTGGAGGCTATGATGAAGGGCTAGATATTTGGGGAGGAGAACAGTATGAGCTGAGCTTTAAAATTTGGATGTGTGGCGGAGAACTTCTGGACGCACCCTGTTCAAGAGTTGGGCACATTTACCGAGGAAGTGTGCCATTCAGGAATCCTAGGAAAACTGATTATCTTCACAGAGTAAGTTAAAGAAAAGGCGATTGATAAGATAACAAAAATGCCCTCAATTCGAATTTGAAATTTTACAAGGGGCTACAATAAGCCAAAATTATATTTATTTATTAAAATTATCCTTTAGCGACTATAAATTTTTGCTTTAGATACATTTACATAAAAATTGGTGAATAGATCTTTTCAAAGTCGTTAAAATTGCCCTATTTTGGTGGGTAATTAATAACGAAACGAAGAATATAATTTTTAACACTACAATTATGGAAATCTACAGTCTTTTGTTGGCTTATCGATACCCATTCTTTGCATAATAGTTTATAATTTTCCTAACTAACCTAATTTTTTTTTTTTTTTATATTGCAGAACTTCAAAAGAGTGGCTGAGGTTTGGATGGATGAGTACAAGCAATATTTATACAATAGAGATCCCGATCGATATGAAAAAATTGACGCTGGTAACTTGGAAAAACAAAAGGAAATCCGAAAACGATTGCAGTGTAAGTCATTCAAATGGTTCATAGAAGAGATTGCTTTTGATCTACCAAAAACATATCCGCCCGTCGAGCCTCCAGATTATGCTCATGGCACTATTCGAAGCAAGGCAATTCCTTATCTCTGCTTAGACGCTCTAAATCACAAAGTCCACGATGTGGTTGGTCTTTTTCAATGCGCCTCAAATAACATACGACCTCATGGCAATCAAAACTGGGCACTTAGTTGGCATAAAGATCTTCGACAAAAGGGACGTACAATTTGTTTAGACGTCTCAAAATCAACTAAAAATTCTCCGGTTGTTCTCTACGAATGCCACGGACAGCAAGGAAATCAGCTTTGGTTTTACGAAATGAAAAACCAATGGCTAGTCCATGGAAAAAATATGCGATGCCTAGAGGCTGATGCGAAAAAACAAAAAGTCTATGTTAATAACTGTGATGCTTCAAACGACAAAATGAAATGGATCTTTGGATATGTTAATGAAACTGCTCTAAGAAACTATGACAACGGAACTGAGAATGATCTTTAACCGCTGCCAAGAGCTAATTGTATATAATTTTATTGCCACGTACTTAAGTGATACCCACACGTATCATATACTTCGGATATTCATAAGATAAGTGTTTTACATTACATAAGAGGCCATTTCGATTTAAGAAATAATTTTATTTCGTTTTGGGGAAACTGAGTCGCATTCGACTTGAAACATATTTTTGGCTGTTCATTGAGTTGTATTTTATTTATATTTTACACTATCTCTAAGATATTTTAAGTCAGAACATCCAATGCAGGCAATCTTTGGGCTTTTCTGCGTTGTTCTAAGCCATAGTATTTTTTTTACACATATTGAAGATGGCTTATTAAGATCCTATCAGCTTAAAATCATCACACTTATATCAAATGGCTTATTATAATCTTTTGAGCCCAAAAAAAAAAATCAGATTACGCCTATTCAACAATGAAATTATAAATACATTACAAAAAGAAAACTCCTATTCGCTCTTCCACTTTAAATAATTATCTTAAGTACCTAAGTAATAGAAGCCAGCTACTTGTAGGAACTGTACTGATAGTTGCTACGAAATCAAGAATCCAGGAATGTAAATGATTTTCTGTTTTCTTGTGATACAAATTTTACTTCCAACTTGTAGTCGCCATAGAAAGAAGCTATTTTCGAATGATTGTAAAACGGAAAAAATAAGGCTAAAAGCAGTTGTTATCGATTCAGCATAAGTTTCTTTTTTGTAGAGTTTTAAATTGTTACATGTTTTTATACGTAGCGAGTAGGCACAATAAAGGATTTTGATATATAAATCACTGGTTTCTTATTTTTAAAATCTAGATTATTTTGAACGACCAATCATTTTCTGTACACCGTTTAAACTTGAAATAATTAGGAAAGTATTTTACTTCTTTTCGGTAATATCAGCTATACTTTTATTCCACAAAAATCCTAAAAAAATTATATGATAAATTAATTCCTTTATACTATAACAATTTTTTTTATCAAATTGGTAAAAATAAATTCGAAACTCAGTCGCTT
This sequence comes from Dysmachus trigonus, assembly GCA_949715965.1. Classification (NCBI taxonomy): domain Eukaryota; kingdom Metazoa; phylum Arthropoda; class Insecta; order Diptera; family Asilidae; genus Dysmachus; species Dysmachus trigonus. The sequence goes on along the minus strand of OX454322.1, from coordinate 63,890,771 downwards.
TTAATTCTCTCTATAACTCTCTTATTGCCTAAATTACATATTTAAAAAAATTGTATAATAAGTCTGCAGAAATTAAACAAATATGGGCCTACCCATTCCTACCGGATAGAAGACAGCGAACGAAGGTTGGACCGATGGTTGGACGTAAGGTTAGGTGTACCGCAAGGTTCGGTCTTCGGCACTCTTCTGTTCTTGCTATATATAAAAGACATTAGAACTATAATAAAGCATTCAAAGCTGGCACTCTTTGTTGATGATGCACTATTGTATGCAGCAGGCTATAATTGTACGGAGATAAAAGTAAAAATATGGGAAGAACTGGTTAGCTTGAGTCAGTGGTTAAAATCAAATAAGCTAAGACTTAATACAGGTAAAACGAGGGCGATGCTAATCAGTAGAGAGAAGTGCATAAGCTTGATAACTGATGTAGAAAATATAGAAACTCTAATGCAATTTAAATATCTGGGTGTTCTCATGGACAATAAACTAAAATTTGCATCGCAATTTAGCACTGTGAGAGCAAAAATTGAGAAAAAAATCAGCTTCCTAGGAAGAATCCGAAGAGGTGGGTAAATTTTCCCTGTACCACTTCAATTTGCTCAGAATGTATAGTAAAAGGATTCTAAACTTTAAAGGCATATTTTAAAGAGCTTAATAAAATTATAAAGATTAATGTTCAAAAAAGGATTTTTAAATGGTTTACAGATGCAAAAAACAAAACCAATTAAGGCGTTAGTTAACAATGATGTCATGTGCAATGATATTGTAAGTTTCGAATAAAAGATAACACCAAAAACCTTAACATCAGAAGCACGGGGGAACGATACGTTACTAATTTTATATTCAAAATTGTTGGAGAATGTTATCACTTTACATTTTGTCTTCCGTCGATTCAAGTCGATTTTCTGAAAACTTTTGATTTATATGTTTAATTGAATTGCATCATCAACAAAAGGTAGATAGTAGATATCCGTAATCAATGTAGTTGGATAAATCGTTAATGTAAATTTAAAAAATAAGTGGACTGAGTATTGTTCCTTGAGGAATTCCAGAAAGCTGTTTATAGGGACGTGAGTGAGAGCCATTAAAAACTACTTAGTGAGAAAAGATTAAAACCAGGAAATTTCATTACTACGAAAACCTGGTAGAGCCATTTTTGTTAAAACCCTTCTGTGATTAATTAGGAAAAGTCGGTGAAAAAAGTATCTAGTTGAACTAAATAAATTGCCAAGCTTTCAGTATACACAGAAGGCACAGAATATTTGAATATTTAAGGGGTTTCAACAATTAAATGCGCTACCGTTAGAATTAAAGACTGAAACAAAATATAATATATTTAAGAAGCAAATAATGCGTCCGAGATCATTTTTGTGATTTTTAAAAGGTTAATAAAGATGGTTAATATTATTTTTCGAAAATATGAACTATAGTCAAAATACTACGGAATTCAGCTTTACCGGGTGTCCTGATTCAACGTAGGAAACACCATACCAACCAATTCTTTGGAGTGTTCTAAGCAAACTATAAATTCTTGTAAGGACATCACAGCACATCGAGTAGGGACTCATTCCAAAGAAAACAAGACCATCTTTCCAACGATATCCCACTTATTAGGATATGTCCAAACTTGTAAAAGGCAGATGTCCTGCGATGTCTTTACAAGGACCTGTGAGGATTTGAGTGAGTGAAGCTCTAAAAGACTTTCCACGGCGATTCTGAGGAGGAAGGAGGCATTTTAAGGAATCGATTGGTAGTGTCTCCTACGCTGTATCGGGACATCCTGTATGAAATCCTGCTGAATTCTATAAGAATTCTTGACCTTGGCATTTAGCTATTGAAATTGGTTTGACTTAATTCGAAATGATTTGAAGGGTGACGACTAAACAGGATCAGAATTGTAATTTTAAACTTTCATGTCTATAATCTGAAAGCGGTAAGCTTGTATCTTTATTGAATGGTTGTAAGTCTTCTTTCCCAAATAGTATCGTACCTTTGTTCTGTTTATATTAAGCTACAACATGCACTAATAAATTAATTTTGGCTAAAAATGGACCAAATAATTTTTCGCCGTAACCTTTCATTTTTATAATTTCCTTTTACAGTCATATATTTTAAATACGAAGTAACAATTTAAAAATAATATGGGATCCCAATATTGCCCTTATGAGGATGCTCTTATTAAAAAACATTGTTTGGTCATGAACACTTTATTTGATTTTGGTTTTTTCTGTTTTGAATACAAAAAAAAAACTATGTTTACACGAATAATAGAAATGATGGACAAAAGGGGCTGACTACCCTCAGATCCGCCATCATATAAATAAGTTATCGTACAAAAGGTAAATAAATCGTAATCATAAAAAGAGTAATAATAGTAATAATCGTGAAAAAGGGTATTGGCTTAATGCTAAACTGGATAGGCTAATTTGTGGTTGAGTTGATTATCCTCCCTCTCTGTTCCTCGCTTTAGTTACAATATTTTTGTTGCATAAATATTTCTAGAAAAAATACATTTATATAAATAGCTTTGTGGCAGAGATCGTGTTAAAAATGCCTATTTAAATATTACAAGCTCAGAATGTTGGATAATTTTGTCTTTTCCTAATTTTTATATAACAGATTAAGATCAATTACATTAATTGAAATAAAAGATAAATATATCATGCAATTTAGCTAAGATAAGGACGATATGGTGTAAGTTATCTTCGCGTATAAAATAGACTCGATCGATTCCTCAAAATATGCTCTAGAGATCTTATAAAATTTAAAATCCAAGCACCTTATAAAATTTCTCGCAAATGTTGAACATACAAACAAATTGTGTGCGTTAAAAGTGAAATTTAATCGAATAATATTAGGCTTCCATTTAAGGCTCAAAATATTGAGGACACCTGATCCCTGCCAGATTTTTGGTGCGACTGAAAATTAACAAAGAAAAAATTATTTATAAACAAACCAGTTTCGAATAACGGTGAATGTTATAAACCAATCGTCTAAAAAGGAGGTAAACATGCCTAGATTATAATATAATAATAATAAAAAAAAAAAAACAAGTCAACGAATCATCTGCGACATACGAACGTAACAAAGGACTTCGTTATCACGAAGATGCCGGCTGCGCCTTGGTTTCCTCGCCGTTGACTACTAAAGGCCCAGTAATTGTTGGTTGAGGCTTTTTCTTCATCGTCTCCATCGAGCCCGCCCCCATTTCGGGCATTGGAGAACCTCTAGGAGATTTTGTCGTGGTAATTTCTGGTGGCGGCGATTCTGTACACTCTCTGGACTTTTTGCCATTCTCCAGAATCTCAACAGATTTCGTGCTATCCTCATTCCCCTCAGTCTGTACAGCCTTGTCCTCGGAATCCATGCTGATTGCAGTCGATCCAAACTGTCTGCAAATCTGCAAGAGTTCCCTGAGCCCCTGATTCTCCACCCTCAGCCGGCTGATGCATTCGATCTCCTTGTTGGCCATCTCATCGTCTATTTCGGCGGCCCGTTTCATCACCGCAGCCATCTCTGTGATCTTCTCTTCCCGCTTCCTCAGCTCGTCGACCATTTTCGCATTTCGGGCATTGTACATATCCTTGAAATTAATCCGACTCGAGAATATCTTATGCTGCGTGTGCTCCCGATACTTGTGCATAATCAACTCCAGGGCTCGCTGGTGATCCTCCAGGGAGGCCTTCAATTCCCGATTTTCCTGGCGGATCTCACGAATGCTTGGATTCTGCTGATTGATGCGATTTACCATTTCAGCGTTGGTCTTGTCCCGAGCAAGCTTGTTTAGCGAATCTAGATCGTCCTGGAACTGAGAGAACACTTTCTTATTCAATTGTTCTGAAGGATTATGAAATTTAATTTCTCAAAATGTGTAACCTGACAGAATTCAATCTCGTAAGTATCAAGAAAACTAAGCTCTTTTCAGTCAGTTATATTTCACCAATTTCATTAAAAGTAAAAGATATAAAGTAATCGAATACACGCAATTTTGAAAAAGGCACAACTCAAATTTTTGTAAAGATACGTCATTTATGAACTTAATTTTCGATAAAGTTCGGTTTGTTTCATACTTACGTTATTTTTCACAGGCAATATTCAAAAATTGCCAAGGCTTTCACTACAATGGTCTTTTCTTGATATACAAACGGAAAATATATTTGATGATAATAAATCCTTCTAGACTCATATTAAGTTCTATCTACTACTCATCATTAAATTTATTTTTTGAGAAATTTACTTGCTCCACCTTGGAAATACACGGCCAACATTCAAAGAAATTATTTTATTTATAGAAATTTGATAAATATACAGATAGATTTCTTGGAGTGTCCTTATCAACGTTTATCCCGAGGCCCGCCCCTCCCCTTCATAAATGCCGATGAAGGTCTTTTAGAGGTTCGCTCACTTAAGTCCTTATAGGTCCTTTTAAAGACATCACAGAACATTGAGCAAGGAGTCATTCAAAAGAGGAGAAGAGCGCTTTTCCAATCCAATCCCACTTCTTAGAGGTTGTTGTTGTCTTTCCCACTGCATTTTGATGATTTCCAAGAACAACTTACTGCCCTAGATCGCTTAATTTTTGCTTAATGAGGCTCGAAAAGTTTTCGTTTGAATTCAAATACGGCCATGGAATTGTTTGGGTTTGTTTCTCATCCAATGAGGTCGGTCCTCTTCACGAAGCGTTAGGCATTAAAGGTAATTTCCCAGTTCCTCAAGACATTCGTATAATACTTCATTGTCCACAGTATCAAATACCTTTCTAAAATCCACAAATATTGCTGTTACGTACTTGTTTTTGTCTGAAGCTGTATTTATGTAATTCATGGTATCTATTATAGCTGAAGTGGTATTACTTCCGCTTTGAAATCCATATTGATTAGTCAAATCCTCCGTTTCTATTGAGAAATTCAACAATTCTCGTTTATATAACCTTTTCATATATATTACCTAATGAACTTATCAAAACTTTAGGTATATAATTACCTGGATAGTTTTTATCTCTTACTTTATACATTGGGACTATAATTCAATAATAAAGTTTAGAGACAGTCGGGAAATTGCCCCGTCTCTAGATCCTAATTTTTTATTTTTGGTAGTGTTTCAGCAATTATATCCTAAGCATTTTTAAATATCGATGCAGTTATTTCATCTTTCCCCTGGTGCTGAATGCGATTTCATTTCGGATATTATTCTTGAGATTTTAAATTTATCTGTTGGTGACAAAATATTGAGTTACCATGCCTGATATTGCTCTCTCTTTAACTCTCTTAACTGTTCTGTCTATGGTTTTTAGATCAGAATTGATTCTTTTATTGTTTTCCATAATTTATTTGAGTTTACAGCATCATTCTCCGAATCAGTTATTTATATACTTTTGTTTTGCTCTGGTAGCCATTAAAACCACCTTTTTTCTTTCGAGTTTTATACTGAGATCCTTTAGTTGTTCAGCATTCCTATGAGTTTTTACTGATTTATTAGGAATCTTATAATTCATTTGAATTGTTTGGAGCTTCTACAATGTCTACAAAGTTTATTTTTGAAGAAAGGACCACGAACAAAATGTTCGGAAAAAAAAGTACCGTGGATTTTCTCCAAACTTCGGATTTATGCTCTCTGAATGATGCTGATCAAATGTGCTCATGGGCCCAACTTGATTTATAGCGATCTGAAGGGTCCAGCGAGCTTGGAAAGTAGGGTTTTGCCCCTGTACGATCACTGATTTTTGAAAATGTACCTCCCATTGTATATCAATATCTCAAGAAATATCGATGTTAGCAATTTGGTGTTCAGAACTTTTTTGTAGGAAATTGAATTTGCTACAAGTTTGTCATATTCACTTTTTCTATACCTTTTATTGTTTACGAGATAGGGGCAAAAAGTGAGAATTTCATGGAAAAATTGGGGTTAGTGACCCGTACTACCTCGCTGGTGGGAGTTAGGGTTACACCGCAATGGACACTTTTGTAGAGCATTGAATTCTGAAGAAACCCTACCATTGACCAAGATTATACCATAAAATGCCTCTGAGTTGTAGAGTTTTGAAGAAAAATAATCAAAGTTTACGTGTATTTTATATGGGAAATCTTTATACGCCTTGGTCTAGTACTTAATATTAATATTAATGGCTCCAATTTTCAGAGAATTTTTGTTTAGGTATTTGTCACAAAATTTCGAGGTGGGATTGAAAAAAAAAAATAGTCACGAAAAAAAAGCACCCTAATATATATATTAGGGTGCTTTTTTTTCGCGACTATTTTTTTTTTCAGTCCCACCTCGAATTTTTGTGGCAAATTCCTAAACATAAATTCCCTGAAAATTGGAGCCATTAATATTAATATTAAGTACTAAACCAAGGCGTATAAAGATTTCCCATATAAAATACACGTAAACTTTGATTATTTTTCTTCAAAACTCTACAACTCAGAGGCATTTTATGGTATAATCTTGGTCAATGGTAGGGTTTCTTCAGAATTCAATGCTCTACAAAAGTGTCCATTGCGGTGTAACCCTAACTCCCACCAGCGATGTAGTACGGGTCACTAACCCCAATTTTTCCATGAAATTCTCACTTTTTGCCCCTATCTCGTAAACAATAAAAGGTATAGAAAAAGTGAATATGACAAACTTGTAGCAAATTCAATTTCCTACAAAAAAGTTCTGAACACCAAATTGCTAACATCGATATTTCTTGAGATATTGATATACAATGGGAGGTACATTTTCAAAAATCAGTGATCGTACAGGGGCAAAACCCTACTTTCCAAGCTCGCTGGACCCTTCAGATCGCTATAAATCAAGTTGGGCCCATGAGCACATTTGATCAGCATCATTCAGAGAGCATAAATCCGAAGTTTGGAGAAAATCCACGGTACTTTTTTTTCCGAACATTTTGTGCGTGGTCCTTTCCAAAAATGTGTAATATACGGGTATATTTTCAAACTTTAAAACTGTATTTCACGAAAACTTTATGTGATGAAACATTTTCACTTTCGGATTCGTAATCTAGGGAAAAAATCCTATAAATCTAGCCCATCAGTCGTTCGGGGCAACATTTTTGCAGACTAGTAAAATTAAATTAGGATAAATTTATTTCGAGTCTTCGCCCATTGTCAAATTAATTAGTTCCAATTTCCAACACCTCCGCAAATGAACAATTAGAATACGCGATTAATTTCGCATTTTGCGCAGTCACAGATTTTATGCATCCGCCCAAAATAAAAATTCTAGTTTTATTATTCAACCTCGAGGTTGCCGCTGAATCTGAGCCTGGAAAACAAGAACGAGAAACGACCTGTTTGCGAATGCTACGCCGAATATTTGAGTCGTAACCAGTTCCCAATGAGGTCTAGTTACCATCCTGAGTCTAAATTCCCTGTGCGGGCTAAGAAAGGGCCCCAAAAGAGCGGAGCTCACCTGCTTCATGGTCTCGATCTGCCTGTTGTTCCCCTCGGCCTCGATGAGTAGCGCATTTCCGAGGGCCTCGAGGTCCTTGAATCGGTTCGCCATGCGCTGGGCGTCCTGGATGATCTGGTCGACGGTAATTGACATGGTCTCGATTGGCCAAACGACTCTAGAATTGAGGGAGATCGTTAGGAAACCACCTGGGGCTGCTGCAGAACGGGGCGCCCTACCGATTCACGAACACTTTTCAGGCAGTATCATACGTTTCAGGCGAGTTCTGGATCAATTCCAGGAAATCGGGCGGATTTTCCTTGCAAAAGGCGACGGTGGGTACGTTCCAAGAGCCCTTTTTACGGAGTATTTCCTCAGTGAGTCTTCCTGTCGTGTTTTTTTCGTTAACGAGCCTGCGGGAGGGATGGCTGTCAAATTGGCGCTTTGACGTTTTTGTTTTGTTTCTTTCCTTTTGTGTGCAGTAGATGACTGAAGCTGGGGTGGGTGTGGAACGGAATAATCGGTTTGAGGATGCGCTCATATCAACTGAATCACGTGAGCAGGGATTTTAATTATTTGTAGGTCTTATTCCGGAAGATGGCGATAAAATAGTTTGGGATTCGAAGAGGATTCGCGATGTTTTTGCAAAAAATTTTATAAGAATAATCTTCGCTAAAAAATTACTGGAGTAAAATAATAAAAAAAAAGAAGAAATGTGAAAAAACTAGCAGAAAAAAACTTTCAAACCAAAAATTCAACGGCCGGAGAAGGTAACTGAAGAGAAAAAAAAAACTCTTTAACAAAAAATAAAACCGATGAAAAAAGATACTTAAAAGCAAAAAATAAAATAAACCTTTTTAGTCTTAATAACTAAGCTTCTAAAATCTAAACTAATGTAAGTAGCTAATTTTGAGTCGGCGCTATTATTGTTTATCGCTGGAGATTTCACGTTCCATTTTTGTGTTATTTCTTTTTGATTATTTCTTTAAAGTAATTTAATGATCTTCGTTAATTGTTTATTATTTAATCTATTTGCAAGATTTTGTACATAAAAATTACAGAATTCTTCATTAATATATTTTATTGTTAATTTAAGCCTATTAAGTGCTCCCCAGGTAAAATAAATTTGGTATAAGGTTGCACTAGTTTCAGACATTTTTTTTATATTAATTTCAGTGGAAAGTTGTTACATATGAAAATCTTATTTTTAAAATCTAGTATATTGCAGGCATTTCTGTTTTCCATGGGTGGTGCATAAAATAATGCAATTGTTAATGGATAGGATCTTGTTTCATTCGATTCATCCTAGGCACTGGTATGTTGCGGATCTGGTTTCAAATTGATGAAAATCCCTTGCTAATATAAGCTTTATTGATTTGTTTAGATCTTGTATATAGCTTTGGCATTTTCTATCTTTATTAGCTGATTTAGGTTCAGGTTGTTGGTTGTGTTATAAAGTGAGTCAGTAGAAGTAAGACTTGGAAGGTTGTGGAATATTTTAATTGCTTTGTTCAATAATCTCAATATTATTTCAAGGTTCCTCACTGGCTCCATATGATTAAACCATACGTTATTGATGGTAGTATATACGCGTTATAAATTAAGTTCTTTAGAGCGAGGACATTTATTTTAAAACAATCAACCGCAACTCTGGAGAGTTAATTTAGCCTTGTGTACACTCAAAAGCGAAAACAGACCTGGAAATATCTCTCCTCAAGGGAAGATAAAGAGAGGAACTTTAGCCTATCGGCGTAAGTCACTCCCAATCAGGGTTAATTAAAGTGTATAAATTTCCGCTGAACGGCCTCAATGCGATTGATGTGAACCGTGTAAAAAGGTAACAAAACGGAGCTAGCATAATCAAGTAAGTATAAATAAGGAAAAGAAGTGGTCCCAGATGGCTTCCTTGAGGAACGTCGGAAGTTTATTTCGTAAGAAAGTGCATCACGAAATTTTACGATTAGACAAATACGAATAAATCTAATCAACGAAGACAGTTGGGAAACCGAGAATAGAAACCTTATGGATGAAAATTTTATGACTAATCCTGTCGAATATCTTACTAAAATCGGTAAGAACACAATCAACTTGTATACCAGCTTCAATAGAGGAAATACAAAAGTTAGTGAACTTTAACCGATTAGTGGTCGTAGATTTACCTTTCATGAAGCCGTGGTGAAATGACCGGACAATTTTATTATATACATAGTAAATATTTTACAATAAAATTACAAGATATATTAATTCATTCAAAATAGATTTTATTTAGATTAAATTAATAAATGTTATGGTTGGATTTAATACGACGTAATATCTGTACTTTATATCATATTACGTATATATGCACAGGTCCTAATGCACAGTGCTTAAAACCTTAATTATGTATATATCTTCGGCATTTCATGAACAGTCACGAAATTAAAAAAAATTATGTCTCCAGGCTGTAATGTGCTAATATTATAATTCTAATAACACTAGTAGTCGTAGCGGTCTCAAACGTAGTTCAAATATATGCTTAAATTCTTTACTATAGTTATAAAATATTAGTTAATTAAAACCTTTTTCAAGGTTTGTTGGAGAGACAAAATTCTCATTAGAGTTCCACTCCTACATACCGTTGGTTCATTTCATTTATATGGCAGAGGGAAGAATCATGAAAAACTCATTTCCTGAAAAATCGATTATTCAAAAACATAAACTTTAGACCTGTAAAAACAATATACAATATAGTATATAAGTAAAAAATTCCGAGAAATATATACATAACGTGATATAATGCATGGTGTCCAAGCGCACGTGAATTATAGGAAAAAACTTTAAACTCGTTTTACTCGAAACCACGTTTTTTAATCTGGTTGGCAACTTTTTGAAAAACTATTCAACCGATTGGAAATTTTCAGGGATTATTTTACACATGCGTGGCTATGGTGTGAACTAGAATTACAAATATCCGTTAATCATTTACCAATTTTTTAATAAAAAGAAGGAAAAAAAGTCCTTGATTTCTTTTTTTTTAATTAAAATACCTTAGTCTAGCTTACACGATAGACTGATTTATATTTTAATATCCTGCTCGAATTTTTTATATCAGACTGCTGCCAACCGTTTTTTTAAAGGGACCTAATTGCGGCAGCCCTATTACAGCCCTATTTGAAAAATAAAAAATACAAAAAATCTTTTTTAGAAAGTTCGATATGTATATTTTAAGCTCTTAAAATATTGCATCATTAAAATAAATTTTCGTATGAAAAAAAAAAAAAAAAAACATTTGAAAAAATCCAATAAATGTATTTTCCCCCCTTAATAAAATTTGCTAATAACATATTATAAAGCTATAGTTTAGGATTCAAACTTTGATTTGACTTACGTTTCGTACTGTTACCAAATTCCGTTGTTTTTAAAAAAATATGGTTATTTTCATTTTTAACCTTTATTTTTCTCGAAAACTTAACGTGATGGAAAAAACCGATTTTACATTACTGATTAGTTTAATTTAGTTAGATTAAAGGAAAGAAAAAATTATATTTCGTATGAAAGGCAAGAAAAAAGTTAGAAGTTGTAAACAATTAAAAATTTCAAATATCTGGTCAAAAAAAAGAAGATATATTTACTTTAAAGCAACGAACGCGGCCTTAACCGAATAAAATTCTCAAAAATGTATAAGTTTAAAGGTTTGTCGATGTGTATAAACAGTTTAAAGGCTTAATTGCAGTTTCAATCGATTAAAACATATTATACTGCCGTAAAACCTTCTAATTATTGCTTTAAAAATTCAAAAATTATCACCAATAACAAATCTCTTCCATTTCCATTCGCCGTGCGGCGCAACAATCGGCAAATTTCTCTATTTGTCACTTTACACAATGGTATGCGTTTGTAAACACTGGGCTGAATTTCGTGTATGTACACCTCGTAAATGGTGGCCCGCGTACCCACACATATCCGCCCCTTAGTATTCTCTCATCCATCGAGAGAAAATCGTCGCAGCTTCGTCGCCGTTTTCGTCGTCGTCGTGAGAAAAATTCATTTCTGTCTTTTAATTTTTCGCTATTATTTCGCGATCGGGCGAATTATCGATGATTAACGGACGCCCGGATGTGATTGAATAGACGATATGTAAAAAATTATCATCGATATTTGCATTGACGATCGGCACTGGGTCCCAATGAGAAAAAAGAATATATAGTTTTTTTGCTCTTCTTCGTATTGCGCTAAATAACAAAGTTGCGTGCAATTTCACCGAAGGTTAGAAAGAGATAGAGTCCCAAGTGTATGTGTGTATATATATATATATATAAAGTATAATATGAATGAGTGTGCGTAACCATTTGAAAGTTCTAATGGAGTGTGTGTTGGGCTCCGTGAAATGTGAACGAAAAATGTCCTTTGGCTGAAACGTTTCCCACCTCCGGGCTCTGTGAGTGTTTTCTTGATAATTTTAAGTGGAACCAATCGTTGGATCGATTCAGTTAATTGTTTTTAGTGATTAAGTTCGCCGGCAGTGAAAGAAAATCGCTGCTGTTAAAAAACTGCTTCATTGCAATAAAAAGTGTTTGTGTGTGTGCGTGCGTCAGGCAGCCAACCAACCACATTGACAACATTCGCTGTGTCACTTCTTCGGACAAGGTATGATTTTGACAAGTCAAATGTCAAATGTTTCGGCCGCATCCTGCATAGGAAATATGTAGACGTGATGTTTCTGTAGTTTAAATACCGAACTAGAAAAATTATCTTGATATATTTTTGACATAAAACCTGGTCTCTAACCTATACAAGGATAAATTGTTGTGGCGCTACATTGTATATATATGACCAGAGCTGCACGTGTGAACTACACATACTATGTCATTTGGATGAACACAGACGCCATCAAAGCAAATAATCCCGCTGTCACTTTTATATTGGTGTATTAGTTAGTAGTCCAGTCTGTCAAAACATGTCATCTCTTAGAGTTTTTTCCTATTTCGCCCCTATGATTGCGTTTTCTTAATAAAAATTTTCGTATTTCATCCGATTATAAATTGACCGGTTGTACGGAAGTTAAATGCGCCAGATTTATACAATAAAATAATTATAAAGAAAAATACTCAACATGCTCAGGGGATCGAATGTGTGTCAGAGAGTTTGATTATATATTTTTAGTGAAAACGCATTTACAGGCGATTTAAAGTGAAATTGATTTTGTTTTCGTTTTTTACTTATAAACAAATTGTCTCAGGTTATTTACATTTTCTACAGGTGTTTCTTGTGCGATTTATGCAGTTTTCGGATGTTTCTAATTCGAATTATGTGCGCTTGTTATCTTACAGATTTGATGTGTCCACGGGCAGGAACTTCACCAGCAATTTGTTCTTTTCAATCAGGATCAGCCTGCTGCAAAATTCCTGATAAAAGTTAGTTATAACAGCAGATACAGTTGAATGACGACCATCCAGGCACAATGCAAAGCTTGGATTCATCATGTCAAGAAGCCGATGTAAGTTGAGATTGCTTTTCTATTTAATTTGGGCCCTAGTCAGACAACAGAGATATCCAATTTTAAATATACAATTTAGTTTATTAAATACTTCTCCCGCCTGATTGTACCTTAAGGGATCTTTTTAATAGTCAAATTAAGGTTTATAAAACCTTAGTTTATTCTGTATTTCACATAGAATCGAAATAACTTTACACGCCAAGAATTTCAGCTATCGATCTATTGAAAAATTATTATTTAGTAATCCCGGAAGCTCAATGATTTTCAGTGTTCTGAATTTTAATTTAAGAAGCCGTAGAATAGAATCCCCGACTTTTTAGATGGTAGGACAAGCCTTCCAACCTTTTTTCTGTTCACTTTCCCTCTAAACTGTGGTTCATAAATGTACCTAATTCTGGGCGGTACTTTTGCAATAATAATATCCGAATATTTTAACCACTCAATTTTTAAAAATGAATCTCAATTAAATCTACTGTGAAAATTGTTTAAGCTCATATATCGTTTCATTATATGTCAAGCCTTAAAACTGTGTAGAAGTACCTTTTTCTAGTGTAAGCAAGAAGTTAAGGGGCCTATTTTATTACAATTTACGTGTTTTTATACATCTGGATTCCCAAAATGCTTTCAGTTAATAGCTAAGAGTACAAAATATCCAATAAAGTAAAAATAATTAAATTTCAGTAGTTTTACATTTTATAATCGATTTCCGAACTAATTTCTTTGTGGCCGGGAACTAGTGCAAGTTGTGTTTTTCAATTATATTTTGATTATCTTGAAATTCCATGGGATTCTCTATGAAATTTTTTAGTTAATGCCGAGAAACAATTCTACTTATACAAAAACAAACAAAAAATAATTTCAATTGGCACTTATACATAGGATAACAACAAGTTATCCTTGCCCCTAAATAGTAAAACTAATAAATTTTTTTTTTAAATATATCTTTTCAGTTTATAATAAATGACACCATTTTAAAGTTAAAAGGAACATCGACAAACAACAATAGTAGTCTGAGACAAACGACACAACTTCCATCAGCTTCACAGCAGCAGCAGCAGCAGCAGCAATTACATTCATCATACCCCTCACTGCAGCATCAGCCGCCGCAGCAACTTACCCAAACAGGATCCCAACAAACTCATCACAGTCTCCTTCATCATTCATCATCATCGAGTTTAAGCAGCTTAACCAATCTCAGTCAGATTCATCATCAGCCGCCACCGTATATATTTGATGACGCTGAATCACCGACAGATTACTCCTCCCTACCAACAAGTATCAGTGATCATGATCTTTTGGCCTCGGTGGGTGTCGTTTCGGATACCCACCAACAAATGTCGGTACTTACCGATACCTTGGCATCATTTAATTCGATCATATCACCGTCGCCGGTAGTACCTGAAATGATTTTTAGCACTTCATCAACATCACCGACACTGAATTGTTCAAAGCCTGAAAAACAATCCTTGCTATCAGATAGCAGCCCGAGCAGCATATTGTACAACTCAACCTCATCACCTGGTAAAAAAGTAAAGTTGGGAAATACTTCATTGTATGGTTCACCGCCATTGTTACAAACGTTTGGATCATCAAGCTCTATAACTCCAAGCAGCAGCATCTCAACATCTACATCGGCATCGCATCTTCAGCAGCAACAGCAGCAGCAGCAAAACCACTCCAATGTAATTAACACTACAGATGTGGATTTATTCAAGACTAATCCTGGTGTCGGGTACTCGATATCTCCGGCACCAGTCGCCAATATTACAACGATTACCAGCACTCCTCAAGCGGTGCCTTCAACTCCGACATTACATTCGCTTTCACCAGTTGTTACTGGAACGGGAGGGACTGCTACTTCTTCTGGATCATCGCCAGCAGCAAACACGGCGTTTTTTGATATTCATGACAAAATTAGGGAACTGTATCTGTATCTGCTCATCAATGACGAGAAGGCACTCAAAGAAAGTCGGGTAAGTACTCTTTATACTTTAGAGATTAAGAATAAAACGATTGGAGAAGAACTTATTGGACCGATCGTTAATTTTAGAAATAAGATGAAGAAATAATGGCTTTTATATTTATTTACTTTTCTCATATCACTTTTTCTGATAAAAACTTACTCTAAATCTAAATCACAAATTACCCATCAAGGAAAACTCCTAAGGTGGCACTCATATTTAACTCCTTTTTTAAAAACTATAAACAGTTTATTTATCACAAAGCTAAGCTCGATACAATTTTAGAAAAACATTGGCTTATATTCTAAAAAACTGTTTAAAAGCTCAGTCTTGATTTTTATATAGAAAAACCGAGTTTCCAATTGAGATCTACCTCGATTTATCTATGTAAACTAATCATTTGCTCAATTTTTTAGGATATGAGTCATTGTGGCAAAGCTTAGTTCCGTAAGATGATGTAAAAAATTTAATTAATAAACACCTACACAGGACCAAATTCCTGAAACAGTTTACGGATTTCAAGAATTTTAACGCATTTACCTATTTTCTATCCTTAAGCTTGGTCTACACACAATATTTAGACAACACTTAAACTGTACAAAGCCTAAATTCTATATCGCAATATTATTCGTTCGAATTCGAATCGTATGGCTGAAAAAAAGGTTAATATTCTAATAAATGAGAATTGGAATTTTTAATATGATTCATAATTCGAATTTGAGTTTACCATTGTAATATACAATAAGGTCCCAGTTCGAAGAGTTGAACACAAGACGTTTTATGTGAAAAGGAAAATATCGTAGCTTTGGATTCATTGAAACTAAGCTCTTTTTATACTTACGACCTTAACAGATAAATCTTTTAATGTACACTGCTAATTTCCATAGATTTTGTTCGGATACTTAAACTTAGGACGAAGAATGGAATGGAAAAAATTAAGGCCGAAGAATGGAATCGTGTGAGGTTATTAAAACCAATCGCTACTTTGTCAGTTGACTGCTCCATTTTATAATATTCTATATTTTCTTATCACGGTAACTGAGTTGCATTTCTTCATTCTGGTTATAATACAAGGTGTTTTCGTGATTCAACGTAGGAAAGAAACGCTAAACCAATCAATTCCTTGGAGTGTCCTGAGCAAAGTTTTGTTCTTGACCACCCTCCCTCTGATAATGCCTCCTTCTCCTGGCCGTTGAAGGCTTTTTAGTGGTTCGCTCACTTAAGTCCTTATAGGTCCTTGTGAGGACAACGCAGGATATCAAAAGAGAAGAAGAGCACCTTTCCAATAACTACAAATAACTTTTAATAAGTTTTCATTTGTTAGAGATATCGGATTATTCTTTTTTTGTTTGAAAGACTTTTCAAGCTCTTTGATATATGATTTGTTTTGTTACAAATTAAATACGTATTAAATTTTGTCAACCAGTTCAAATTGGTCTTTGATGCTCTTAATATCCAAAATCGTATATATATAGTACGTCTTCGTAAACTTTCCCTTCACTAGTTTAGTTTCACGATATTAGAGGACGCCAATATAAACAAAACATATTATGGACATATATTACATAAAAATCTTCCTCATTTGCAGCGGGGGAAATAAATAGTTTTATCTTTCGATATAAATTGTTACTTTCCATATTTTTATCAGGAGACACTAATATGGGTTATACCCGTAATATTTTTTGTTGATATCGACGTTCTTTATATACAAATCCTGAAAAAATCCTTCCCTTATATTTATATATTTATAAAGTTATATAAAACACATCTAGTGTACTGCAAGAGACCTATCTAGATCCATTACTATTAATTACGTCAATTAATTTTCTTACACTCAAAATTTCCCGCCTATGTCAACGTTAAAAAATGTCTGTATGGTTTATAAATAGTGACAGTCATGCCAATTATTAAACAATGATTAAGCTGTTTTTCATAACTGGTGCCCCATGCGTTATGAATAAATCATGGACGGATATTCCTAGATACCTTGTTTCCAGTTGAGAAATCACTCTCCTACCGAATAAATAAAGCTATTTTTATACACTAATACTTGTTCTTTAAATAAATATACAGCCTATACATAATAAAAATAAGTTAATCTTAACAACAAGTAGATCTAGTAAAAAAATTTCAATTTTAAAATATTTTCCTTTTTATTGAAAAAGAAAAGAAAAATCTGACTCGTGAGTTGCTAGAATTGTTGAAATGTACACTGGTCACTGGCCTATAGGTGAACATGCAGCTAAGCTAGGGATCCCCTTGAACTCTCACTGCCGTAGTTTCGAGGACCCAAATGAGAAGGAGACGCCTGTTTATTTTTTGTGCAAATGTCCGGCCCTCGCCGAGCTAGACCTCGTGCACTGGGTGATTATATGTATTATTGGCGATCTCAGGGAGCTGTCCGGCAAGTGGATTGGTGACATTGTTCACTTACTCAATGCCACAGAATGACTTTAGCCTAAAGCGAGGTCTCTCTGTCCACTAAACTACTCCAAACACACTAATAATCCAGGTCATAGTTTGTTGCGGTATCAAAATGGGGCCTTGTAGCGCTAATTGGGTTCTGACGAGGTCGTGAGAATAGCCACTTAAACCAACCAAACCAACCATTGAAAAAGAAAATGTCATCTTATTTCATAGTTTACTTAAATCAGATTATTTATTTAACGATGGAATCAGCCCGCAGCTCATTAGATGAATTGCAGTGAAAACCAACTGATTTTTTAATCTAATAAGGATACAAATCATCTCCGGATTTCTGCAAAGAAAATAGGTCTAATAAGATATAGATAAATGAGTTAGTAAAATGTCCTCTGTCTCTAACGGTTTAGATGTAAATCCATACATTTTTTTATTTAGGTCTAAAATTCTTTGGATGTCAATCCTCTATGCCACATTATGACGTTGGTCCTTTTCTCTGAGATACAGGGAAAAACTAATTTGATGATTTAGTGCTTGCGGACATAGCTGGGGGATTATATCTTTCGAATGCATGCGTATTTTCGGAAAGGAAAGACTAGTTTCAGTTTAGCTTTCATTCATTCTCTAATGTTCCAAGAACAGTGCTACGGCTAGCTACAAGCCATTTCAACCACTTTATTTATTAATTTAATGTCTATAGATTGAAAGTCTTACAGGCTACCATTCCTAAACAATACAAATTTTAATTTCGACTAGTCTCTTGTATGCTCAGGTTCTTAAAGAGCTCCTTTAAATTCATTTGTAGACAAAGTGAAGTCAATTGAGTTAGCTGAACAATTAAAATGAGCTATACAATTTGCAACAGGTCCGTGACAGCCATAATTGATTCTTTGTAAAGGAATGCACAGCAAGGATCTCAAGCGGATTGGTCTTTCTGGTGGAGAAACAATAGTTCAGAAGGCTTAATTCTAGATGACAAAATATATTTTACAAACAATGCTCAGTTTATTTCTTTTCTAAATGCTAAACTTGATAGTTCAAGAAATAAGCATATTGCATGGTAATTTGGTATATCAACCAACAGTTTTATTTATATGAACCTAATAATAAGGACACCATATTATAGAACACTAATGCGTTAATAAAAATCCTAAAGTTTGAAATGCCTTTTTGGCGGGAAATTCAATATGTTGTCAGTAAACGATGATTAGAACAAATAACTATTGTAAAGATTACATCTAAGTCCTTTACTTGGTATTCTTTTGTGAGAAGTTTGAAAGAAAAGTCATGTGTTTTTATAACTAAAAATTCTGTATATAGATTATATTAGTTATAGAAAATTATTTTTCTTAGTAAATATTTTTTTCATCTTCAGTAAGACAGTTCTACGTAATTTTGAGGGTTAGAAAATTTTCTGCAGAAAGACTCGATACCTTCTCTTTTATACGTCTATCAACCATAGGAAATCTATGTTACACTGATGATGTCAATATTTTTCGTGTTATTGACTTGAACTGATGTACTTCAGATTGCCCGTTATTAAACTAAGTTGGTCAATTTCAATGAAAGAGGCATGAAATAATTAAGACAACCTTCTTCGCCGATTTAAGCCAGGGTTTGACCAACTCGCCAGAGTAGTGGAAAAGGTGGAGAGTACTGTTAATATCAACGTTCCTTCTCGTTTTCTAAGAGACCAAGACTTTCTTCTCGTGCTAAGAGACCAAGACTATCTATTCCGTCCATGTCCCAACTATTTAATAAAAGATTGCATGGACTTTAATCTAATAGCAAAAAATTAATTTATTAAATTAACGCCAGTTCTCGTTAGCGAGTGATAGCGACAACATCTCCGATAAAGTGCTGATCGAGTTATAGTTTTCCTTTTCTTTTGCGGCGTTTTTGAATTTGCAAAATTTCTCAAAAGAGATCTTTTAGCGAGATCACCGATGATGGTTATGGGGATCCTAACCATCTCTGTAAAAAATCGCCCAGAAGTGTATCTTCTATTAATTTTAATCAAGAAGTGACTAAAAACTTCAACTTCAACATGAGTGCTAGTGCGAGTGCTAGTGATAGTGGAAAGTCATCTCGGAAAAACTATTATCAACCGTTGCAAACCCAAATGCAACAAGATGAGGTTGAAGCTGAAACAGTACCTAACCATATCAGTTTAAATAAAACCAAGAAAATCGTAATTTCTCCGATTACTGTTGTTAAATGTACCAACAACTACATTCTTGAGAAACTCAAGGCAAGTAAAATTACCGACTTTACAACCAAACGCATATCATTAGGCATCAAAATATTTCCGAATACTACTGAGGACTACAAAAAAATTTGCCTGAGACTTACGGAACTACAGTGTGAATACTTCACGCACAGCTGCAAAAGTGAACTTCCACTGAAAATGGTTTTAACGGGTCTTGACTCAATGCCCGAAAATGAGCTAAAATCGTACCTAATCGAGGAAGGACTGAAATGCTTAGACGTTAAAATGATAAAACGTGTAACTACACTTGGGGAATTAATTCTATTTATAGTGTATCTAGAAAGGGGCACTATTACCCTCAACGAACTAAAATCCAAATTTAAAATAATAAATAAAACAAGAGTATCATGGGACTATCACAGAAAACTCCCCAACAAAGTGACTCAGTGCTACAATTGCCAAATGTTTGGTCACGGAGCTAAACACTGCAGAATCAAAACCTACTGTGCAATCTGCTCGGGTAACCACGCTACATCTTCCTGTACCATCAAAGACAATTTCAAATGTGCAAATTGTAATCAATCGCATAAGGCTACCGACCCCGATTGCATCTCTAGAAGGAATTATCTGGATATACGTGGGAGAAAAGCGCCAATCAACCACTCTACACCAAGCAGGAGCAAGCCGCCAGCGTATGACAGCAAAAATTTTCCACCTCTACCTGGTCCCAACGTGAGAACTTACCAGCAGGCTAGCAACGCCGGAACCCGGTTTAGTTATAGGGACAAGGTTGTAAATAGCTCTAGTAACCTATTCTCAATAAATGAATTGCAATGCCTTACTAGCGAACTGATAGCCAAATTGCGAAACTGTAGGGACAAATTTGAACAATTTAATATTATCACTGAACTTGCAGTTAAATACTTGTACAATGAACTCAAATAGCTTAAATGTCATCACATGGAATGCCAGGGGCATAAGAAATAAATCTATTGAGTTCTTTGATTTTATTCACAGATATAAGATCGATGTTGCTCTCATCACGGAATCGGGGCTGAACCCCAATATCAGATTCTCAAATACTAACTTTTATTGCTTTAGACATGATAGAAGCCAATCCAGAGGAGGTGGAGTAGCAATAGTAATTAGTAAAAAACTCAATTGTAAATTACTAGATTTGCCAAAAACAACAGTTATTGAGGCCTTAGCAGTTGAAATTACAATCGCCGACAATTCCAAAATCACAGCCGTAGTAGCCTACTTCCCAGGCGGAAGATGTAACCAAGTTATTAAAACTCAACTCAAAGCTGACTTGCAAAGATTGTTAAGCTCATACGACAGATATATTATCGGGGGCGATCTAAACTGTAGACATCAGACGTGGGGCTCTCTAAGAGCAAATTCTTGGGGAAACGTTCTCCAAGGCGTGGTAGAAAATTATCCAGTGACCCTACTATATCCACCAGATCCCACATATATTCCAAGCAACCAGTCTACAAATCCGTCGGTACTTGATATATTTCTTTCCAATATTCCAGACGCAATTACTCAACCCTCGGTCATGATCAGCTTATCCTCCGATCATCTACCGGTCCTAATCCAAATTTCAAAAGAACCTTCACGGCATAGCTTCAGTATTTTAGACCATAAAAATACTGATTGGGAATATTACCGTAGTCACATCCGAAAAAATCTTGCCAGAAATTCCTACTCCATGGATAATGTCGAAAATACAAATACCATCGACAATATGATAAACAACTTAAATGGTGTTATCAAGAGTGCGCTGGAAACCTCTACACCTCGCATCATTATCCAGGCATCGAACCCAAACTGTCTTCCTCACCACATACTTAGTATTATAAGACTAAGGAACCAAATTCGAAGGAAATGGTTGCGGTACAGACTACCTTACTATAAAATACAATTCAAGCGCATCAACAAAATAATCGAGACGGAGATATCCAGTTACAGAAATTTAAAATGGAGAAAAAAGCTTGCCGGCCTTGAAAAATCTTCTAATCCCTTCTGGAACCTTGCGAAGGTACTAAAAAAAAGAAATACAGTCATTCCTGTACTGGTTACTGAACACGATAAATTTAGTACCTCCGCGGAAAAAGCGGAAGTTCTAGCAAATCAGTTCGCTGAAAATAACAAAATTTCTCTCCATCTCAGTAACACTAACACAGTAAACGAAGTAACCGAATCCATCAATGCGTTAAATTCGAGCCTAAATCCACCTTCTCCAAATTATTATGTTCGTCCCAAACATGTGAGAAACCTTATTCTCACCACCCGGAACAGAAAATCACAGGGCCTCGATGGAATTTCAAACAGGTGCCTTAAGGAACTTCCCAGGGCTGCTCTTTATTTTTTCACCTTAATTATAAATTGCTGTCTAAAACTAAACTATTTCCCTACCATCTGGAAATCAGCCAAAGTTATCCCAATTCTAAAACCGGGTAAACCTAGTAACAATCCCGCAAGTTACCGCCCTATCAGCCTACTGAGCTGCATGGGTAAAATACTGGAAAGGGTAATCAAAAACAAATTAGTTAAGTTCATTGATGACAACCACCTCTTACCAGATGAGCAGTTTGGCTTCCGTAGTGCGCACAATACTACTCATGCACTTGCTAGAGTAACAAAACACATAAAATCTAACCTTTCCGCAGGTAAATCTACTGGTACGATACTCTTGGATATCCAATGTGCTTTTGATTCTGTTTGGCACGAGGCGCTTCTACATAAAATGCTATCCTTCCGCTTCCCGCCACAACTAATTAACATAATCCAGAGTTTTCTAGTAAATAGAGAGTCTAGGGTCTATGTAGGTCCAAACTGTTCAAACCCTTGGCCACTAACAGCCGGCGTACCTCAAGGATCATCCTTAAGCCCCATTCTGTATAACATTTTCACAGCAGATTTCCCTAGGCTTGAAAATTGTCTGGTTTCAATTTTCGCCGACGATACTGCACTATTTTCGTCATCCGAAAACCCTCGTAATATCACTCAAAACCTACAGAACGGACTCGACAAAATTCATGAATACTTTTCAAAATGGAAAATAAAAATAAATGGTTGCAAAACCCAAGCAATGTTCTTCACTAAAAAAAGAAAACCCTGTAAATTACCCGATAGCAACATAATACTCGATACACATGAAATCCCGTGGACAGACAATGTGAAGTATCTAGGACTCACGCTAGATAAAACGCTAACCTTTGGGAAACATGTCTCCACAGTAGTTCACAAATGGAATTTACTAATAAAAAATCTTTATCCGCTTATCAATCGCAAGTCCACCTTAAGCCGGGAAAACAAATTAATATTATTTAAAACGATCTTCCAGCCTATTTTACTCTACGGCGCCCCTGTCTGGCATCAATGTGCCCGTACTCATCAATCCAAGCTGCAAATCAAGCAAAACAAAACTCTTAAAATGATACTAGATCTGCCATGGCACTTCTCCACCTCCAGGCTACACCAAATGGCCAACATCGATCTTTTATCTGATAAAATAACTGCGTTAACTGAAAAATTTCTGTTAAACTGTTCCCAATCGAACAACCCCCTAATTCAATCTCTAGCTAATTAGTTACAGGCTACAAATAATTGTTATTATAACCCTATTAATCAGTGATTTTATAGCTCTCACGATTGATATTACAACATGTGAACATATCAGGACTGTATTTAGTTAGGATAAGTAGGTTAAGTTATCAAATCTTGGGTTTTTTTAGCTTTTTCCCTTGTTTCTTTTCTTGAATAAATAATCACTTGTGTCCCATACCGATAAAAATAATTTACAGCTGTAAAGGGTCATAGGCCCTAATCTCTGAACAATTTTATAAACTTTGTAACAAACATCCAGATGTCCGCAATTAAACAAATAAATAAATAAATAAAATTAAATTAACGAATTTGTCAATTGTCTTACCTTTCACAACTCAATTTAATCCAAAATCCATTAATTAACATCCAGTCCAAAGTTTGGACTCAACAAAGCTATAAAGAACAGCGTTTTTTTATTGATTTGATCTGCATCTGGAATTTTGCATTGATTTGAATTTTTTAAACTGTGAATTATAGTAACGATTTTAAATTTTGCATTAAAATGACGCATCAAATTGCCTTCCCATCCAAATTTCATCTATTAAATTGGAAATATTAAATTTTTTGACATAAAATGGGCATAAATCAATGGAATTTGATGTTCTTTTAGCAAAATTAAGAGGTTTTGTTATGAGTAACTACTTACTACTCAAAAATGTCAAAGATTAATTTAAAATCGAATGCATTCACAATTTTGTAAGCCGAAATACGAGATAGAATAAATAATATTTTCCTTATTCACAAATGACTGCATCACAGTCATATTAGTAAAATCTGAAGAACAAACATATGAAGAAAACATATTTTTTACATAGGACATTTTTTCATTACAAGATTTAAATGAAAATACATATATGTAATAATTCAGGTTCGTTTTTTGTGTACACACATCAATTTTTAAACTAAAATCAAGGAACTTGCTGGAATCTTAAGGAATTATAATTTTCATTTATGTATTTCCAACTTTCCAAACTATATTTTCATCGATTTTTCAAACTCTCTATTTTACGAGTTTTGTATAAAAGCGCTTTAATAGCAAGTGTTATAGTTTACTTAAGTACATATTAAGAATTTTACTAGAGCTCAACATTAGAATTCCAAAAAAAAGTTGCATAATCCATAATAAATAAAAACGTGTCTGCGATGCAATCTGGAGTGTTTACCATCGTCTGTCACTAATGCGAACTTGTACAATTGTGCCTTCAAGGAAACCAAATCAAGAATTTCGTAAATCAAAAAAACTTCCTTATCTTGCTTGATAAAGGGAGACCACAGCTTGTGCGTAAAGACTGAATCGTTAAAATAGATTAACTTTTTATCATTTATGCTTATCAGACGCACTGCTTATTTACATTTATAAACATCTCACTAATTGTGCCATTAAGAAAAACGATGGCTCATGGCTTCAGTAGTCTCGTGTATTAGATGAACTGCATGTTTAAATCTTTGTGCAACAATTTGCAAAATATTTCCAAACTTAAGCTGTGTTTTTTAATGATCTATATAGATCCGGATCATAGAAATATACGAAACATGGCACCAAACCTTTTTCACTGTCTTCAAACCCAGGCACGAACATATAATATAATGGATCAAGCCGAGTGTACATAAAGTACTTAGACAAGAATAGTGCACATTTCATTCTTTCTCTATTGCAAGAAAGATAATGTTGCTGTAGATATTTTAAATGCAAATTCATTAGTTGTAAAGTTCGCAACATTCTGAGATGTGGGAAAGAGGGACTAAAAAATTCGCCCCTTTTTTGCACCCTGCATAGTTTTTGGTACTGGATTACTTTCCACCTTTATAGGGGTAGTTTTTCGATTTTTGGACGGGGTAAATAAAAAGCAAATCCGGATACAACTTGTTATAACGATTATTTTGAGCCTTGTTGCATTAATTTATGTTATTTCCTTCAAAAGGTATGCAAGGCGCAAAAAAAAAAATAGGCTAATATTCAACGTTTTTTGCGGTCCCTCTTTATAAAGTTTCTTTTAATCTGGATAGAGATCTAGATAAAAAGGTGGATCTTCATTTTGTATGGGGAGGTCTTTTTAGATCACTAAAAAAGCGCAACTTTAATTCAGTTCATATTAAAATTGCCAATATCAAAGTTTGTTAAATGCAATATACTGCCCGGTCTTTTTGCCTGTTGCATTATGTTGTCATATAAAAAATTAATTTAATTTCGTTAAACCTAAAGTTAACGTTAAAGTGTTTTCACTTAAAAGCCTATAAACAATTTTTCCTAATTTTCTACGCTGTAAATATTAGTCTAGTTAATCTAATATCAACTTTGTCATTTTATTGGCTTACTTACTATTTTATAGTAAAATTAGTCATTATACAAAATTGTTCCCTGACCATTTAGTCAAGTTCGATTGAAAACCTTCAGATAAAAAATCATGCAAGTTTTTGTTTGGATTGTCTGACATTTTCAAGAATTTCCTACGAGAAACATTAATATTTTGTTATTATTTATTTTATTTGATATTTAACATTGGGAGTTTTAAAGAAAAACCTTTGATTACAATGGTGAGTTTTAAAATTAACGTTATTGCCATAAAGTCAATCAGCTAGTATCCCAAATTAATCTGGTTCGATGAATCCAATAGCAAAATAAATTCGAAATAATTAAACTACATAAATGTGTCTTGGTCTGGAACCGCAGCTGTAAGAATTAATTATGGTTTTTGGCTGCTAATTCTAATTGAAAACATTCCTCTTGTGAGTTTCTTCATAACCCAAGACACCAACTTAAAAAAGCTTTTTTTTATCGGGAAGATATGCTTCTAAAATTTTCGATCAATATTGACTAACTTGGAATTTTCGGAATTTTAATCTCTAATTTGCACACTATTTGGAAAGATTACCACACTGTACACAGCTGTACATATATTCGAAATATTTTTCTATATCTCTTTTTTTTGCTGACAAGGTAGAAACCCCCTGAGGAGTTATGTGTTTCCAGATACTTTGTTCATTTACATAAGTATAAACCTCACTAAGGGTCATTTAATAACATTTCAGTATGAGTCCGCTTCAGTCCTCTATCATCACGTCACAAATTTCAAATACTCGCTGAAGGTTAAACAATTTTAATTATTTTTCAGTTTTTATTAAATTTTCTACCAATTTCCATTGACATATGTTTATTATTCAAGATTCACATTCTGTACAACTTATCTTTTATTTTGGTCTTGAACATTTGTCTAAATATCTCCCCCCGTATCCTAAATAAACATTATGGTTACTCTGCTTTGTCTATTAAATTGAAAAAAATATTTACCGCTGTATGCAGTTTAGTGTAATGTCATTTGCATATGCAAAAGCAATAATTTCAGTAAATATTACAATTACAGTGACAAATGTTCCTTTGTTTTATATCGCGAAAACAAATTTTTATAACATCGTATACACACTGCATATTTACATTAATCTCATTACAAAAGAGAAATAGTTTATGGTTATTGGTTAGAACATCGTTGTTCATTCTTTTATTCGACAATATATTCCAGATGCACAAATGTATGTAAAAATCGAGATAAATAAGATTCTTGAAACCAGTGTTCAACCAGTCGCGCAATTTTCTTTCAAGTTAACATTTCTCAAAATAGTGATTTTATCGCATTGTAAGCTGTATGCAAAATATAATTATATCTACCACACTTTTTTCTCAAAATCAAATATGTTTTCAACCGATTTTGGATCACCGATCTCCGAAGTTACTGGACAGGTATGACTTAGTATCGCTTAAAATCGAAAAGTGTAAATGGCACTCAAAGTTGTCTTAGAATTAAAATAACTTTATTGGGAATAAAAAGAGTGGGAATATGAAAATAATAAAGTGTAAACAAATAAACTAATCAAAAAACTAAATCAATCTTACGATAAATTATAAATTGTAAAAACGACTAGTTGCTTGACCTACTGATAAGTGGGACTCCGAATTTGAAATCAAAACGACATTGTTCTGGTTGAGTTACTTTTGAATAGTAAAATTTTAGATTTTTTATCGAAAATTAATTTTACAATAATTAATGAGGCCTTAGACCTGTTTTTGTTTTTACTAAAACATCTTATAATATCTTCAATATACAAAATATTAAACTCACTAAAGTGTTATCTTATTCAGAACTCTTCACTCGTTTCAACGAGTCCAAAGTCATCGGTATGACAAAATCCTGCCAACTTTTGAATTTCCACAATTTGAAACATTTCATGGGTATGGGTTAGGCAAACTTTATAGGTTGTTAGTTAAACAAATCACAGGGTCTTAAATACCCAGTTACATTAAATTATATATATTTTTTTCTCTCACAATTTAAGACTTGATTTAATATCGTATCACTGTAGCAAACAAAAACGTTATCGGATCCAATTCGTGCATTCTACTTAACTATAAGTATGTCATTTTTCGTATGAGTACGTGTAATTATACAGGGTGATTCGTAACGATGTCTTCCATATATGCCAATTGATTTTATGGAATCTCCCGATCAACATTTGTTCCGAAATCCTTCGTCTAAAATGTGTATGGATACTTTTTCCATTCAATAGCCTGTAATTTTCTTAGCAACTACTAACCTTTTTAAAGTATCATATTATCAATCCAGTCAATCAATATAATCAAGCTTATTCACCGTAAAATTTTTGTCAGTATTCTTTAGTGCGCTTTCCACTGTTTTTATTTATAAATTTGTCTTATTAATACATTAGCTGTCTGTCATATTCTGTATCATTTACGTTCAGCCAGTTAATACTAAGAGAAATTCGCAATTAATTTCACTAAGGTCCAATATAAGTTTTTCTAGCTTATCACAAGTTAACCTATTTGATACCCTCGGCGACTTATAAACAATCTATTTAACCCTTTGATGGCACACTTCACCAGTAGTAGTAGTAGTTGAAAAATTTACTAAATATTTTTGAAATAACACATTAAGAGATAAAATCATTGCATTAAAGAAAATCCAATTTTAACTATACAAAAATAAATCAAAACCGTGGGACAGTCGGGAAATTAATGTTTGAACTAAACAAATTCATAGGTTTTCCAATTTTTAATCTAAAAGTCTAAAATTTTGATCTGATTCCCTTGAGATGTGCTACTTCAAGTAAAAAAATAGAAAATTGGCTGTTGAAAATAAGTTATTTATTCCGACGTATAAAGAGACGGATATAGATGAATAGAGGGTTGTAGAGCAAGAATATATAAAACTTTGAAAATCGCGTGCCCAAAAACCTTATAAGTATTAATTTGCAACTTTATATAATGAATACCCTGCATCTTCCAGTTTTCATCCTTTACAACAACCAAAAAGAGATGGGTACAATAGTATTTTTAACTCTATCACACTATCACTAGTATGTAAGACCAAAATTTTCACTATAATTTATTTTCAGAATTTAATTTATTCAGAACACTTTACTTCTCAAAACAGTGTTTTTGAAAAACTACCGAATTTTACTCCTTTTGGGCTCTTTATTGAGGTAGTGATGAAATTTTACCTTAGATAACAAAAGAATTGAGGTTTTTATCCTCCTTTTATTATTTTTTCCTATTTTGATCTGTTTTCGAAAGCCAAACGAATTTTTTTCACAAAAATCCATAAAATAGCGATTTAGTATGACAATGTTGATTTTAGACGTGGTTCACAACCCCTTAATGCTAAAAATCATAACTCCGGGTTTAATAACTTTATTGATTGGACATTTTGAGCCGGAGTTTGTTGCGCTGTTTAGCTTTTTCCAAAACCTTTTTTGATATCGAAATTATCAATTTTTTATAAAATTGACCCTCAGAAATTGGTATTGGTATTGGTATTTTTTTTTTTAATTAAGAGGTTTTTTTTTTAATTTTCAGGTGATATTCTGAAAAACCACTATTGAAAATACCCGGGTATTAATTTTCAGAACTTTTTGAAAATAAGCAACAAAGTTGTCCGAGTTTAAAGTTGACGGACAAATTGGGACAATAAGGGTTAAATTGAAGTTGAAGATAGTTGGGTGCACTCAAACCGCAGTGTTCCATCGAAGTTGGAAGAATACATATGTAGTTTCATTTTTTAAATAACAATGTTACTTGTTGTTATTATTTTTCATTAGTGTGATATAATCCAATGTCCTTATAACAGAGCAAAAGACGGATGAGTTTTTGTTTTAAGGGGGTAACCCACTGTTGAAAAAAAAAATTTCCGATTTTTTTCTTTTAATATATTTCGATAGATTAGCTCTTCAAGAATATGTGTGTAAGATTTCTACATAATTGTTCTTTCTACAGCTCTCACAGTCCACCTTCGTTCAATTACGATTTCGGAGCGCGCGCGGCCTTGTAGCCGCTCAAATAGCTGCCGCGTGTTACCTATTATAATACTTTCTAAATGTATATTACATAATACACTAATACATAGTTCCTTATACTATTATAATTAGAAGATACCCACTATCACTTGGGATTCGCTGATTAAGGGTTAGTTGAAAAATTTTTTTACTTATGTCACAAAATTTCTTTAAGAAAACTTTAAATGCGTTTTTCTCAAAACGCTCTTTTTCGGTGCGCGTCGTAAAATTGTGAACAAACTATTGGGCCGATTTACTTCAAATTTTGCATACACCTTTATTAAGTACTTAACTATAGAAATAACCTATTATTAGAGTAAAAAAACAAATTTTGTTGATTTAGGATCAACTTTTTCGTGTTAAAACATAACGAAAATCGATACATCAATGTTCGAACGTGCACTAAATCATCAGATTTTTTTTTTTGCTCCAACAATAGGTTATTTCTATCCTTTATAACAAATATTGAAGGATTTTTCTTTGCTATATATTTGCAGGTGCATACTTTGGCCAGGATTTTACGAGGCGCAATTTGTATTTTTTTTTTGGAGTGCGTGCGCGCTGCATCGTGACGGCCGCCATTTTGTTAAAAATTTTTTTTTTATAATCACAATATAAACTTTAGTCCTCTGTAAAGAAGTGTGAAAAAAATCAAAAAGATATCTCTGATGGTTTTTTTTTATCGATTTTTTAAAAAAAGTTCCATTTTTTGGGCTTCAACAGTGGGTTACCCCCTTAATCAAAATATCTTAGTGAGCTTTAACAATATAGATATGTGGGATCGGTTGCACTTTCATCAGAACATCGCAATTACTTGAAAGTGTTGTCAACCGGTCGTTGTAGCTCAGTTGGTAAGAGTATTGAAGCGCCAATTCGGAGGTCCCAGGTTTTATTCCGGCCGAGTTTTTTCGAGTTATACCCACAAATATGAGCAAAAATGTTCAGACATTGTCCGAATAATGGCACCCTAAGAAGTATTCAGTAAGCCGACAATAAAATATCAAATATTGTATTTAAATAATTTGTTTAAACTTCTTCATATTGTTGTAAATGTTGTTTATAAAAAATTTAAACTTATCAACGTGGAAGCTCCAGTAATACAGACCTCAAGGCATAAATGCATGAACATGCTTTAAAATTTTATAAAGGCCCCTTGGTTTCTTTTTAAATTACATGTTATTTTCACGCAAACAGCTTTTTCGTGTCTGAACATAATAAATTAACCGTTGAGTTTAAATTTCTCGTGAGGCAGCCATTTAAATAAAATCATATTCCATAACTAGTCAGAAGGTTTACTCTTCGTAATAAATCAACAAACTTTAAAATATATTGAACAGTTTTTATTTTATAGAATTTTAAAAAGAAACCATCCGATGGTCCACATTTTATTACCCTATAGGACATAATTGAATTTTGTGAATGTCTAAAAACACTACATTTGTGTGACGTAATACATGGACGATACATATAGTACCATTCTCAATAATATTATTTCTACTTCGAAGAAGAACGTTTCTTTAAATATGGTATTTGTTTGTAAGTTCTCTAAATTCTGAATCCATTTTAAAAAGCCATTATTTCTTATTTATTTGATAAAACTTTGATTTTCAACAAAACCCCTTAAACTTCCAGCGGAGGCACCGAACAAGATCGTTTGTCCTTGAACGTCTGGTCGAACGCGAGAAGCTAAACACAATCGTTCTGAACTTACATCCTGGCAACAAAGGATACTCATTAGCATTTTATCAACATGATAAGCACGATGATATACTGAATGAGGCCCAAGGCAACAATGCAAGTAGTACTAGCTACGAAGGTCCCAGTGGAAGTGGTACTCAAGCCGATAGAGGAGGAGGGCCAGGCGGCGGGGGTGGAGGAGGAGGAGGAAGTGGTATCAGTTCACTGCATCTGAGCACGAATAGTAGCGGCCACAAAGTTGGAACAAATGCAAGCTCTAGTCGATTAAAACAAACACAAATTAGTAGTAGTAGTCTAAATAGTAGTAATAGCAATAATTTACTAATATCCTCCAATAATCTCGATGTTGATGATGAATTTGATGGCGCAGAAAGTGATAGCGCTATTGCAGCAGCTGTAGATTCATTCGGTGATGCCATTGACAGCCTAAGTTCAGCTGTTCAAGCTTCGAATGCTGCCTCTTCAATCAATGATAATGTTCTTAACACTTCAAGTGCAACAGCCGACAGCGAAGATATAGACGAGGATGCTAACTTAGTCGAAATAATGCGCTGGCCATACGAAGCCGACGATCTGCTTAACAGCATCGACAAGGAGGAGCTGCCCATTCTGTTCTCGGATCTGTTAGAAACTCGAACACCAAATGTCTTCTATTCGGGTTGTGTTATATGTCAAATACGTGATTTCCGACAAACCTTTCCAATTTCATCAAATAGCTGTGATATATACCATGTACTGCTGAAGCCCACCAATGATACACTATACTCTGATATTAACCAGTTGTCGATCGATTCCGATATTAGTGCGGAAGATAAACTGATGCTGGAGAGCCAATTAATTTTGGCTACATCAGAGCCACTGTGTCTGGATCCTGATCCGAAGATAGGTCGGTACGCTATCAACAGCCAACACATGAGGCAGATATGGAATACACCAACCCTACGAAGGCAAATGAAAAAATATTCGCAAATATCGATAAATCGAAAAAGGAAAATCGATCAATTTACCCATAATTATGGTCTTGAACTATGCGACTATCTTCAAAGGGTCCGACAGAGGCCGAGGACAAGCATGATCAGTGGGGGTAATACTACACCATTTGTTAGTGGCGTCAGTACAACAAGTAGCATTAATAGCAGTAATTCTAGCAGTGGTTCGACAATTGTGGCCTCATTTGCTGCTCAAAAATTGCCTAAAAAACCCGCTGATGTTATAAAGCCTCGACCGCCAAATTTTGAATATCCTCCCCTATCAATACCCAAAGAAGTTGATGTCTTGAAATATGCTAAAGCATATGAAAACCCCAAAAAGATAGTAGACAGTATGCCGCAACTGATTGAAGAATATATCTTACAGACAGATCGAGAAGGTGGCCGAGTTTATCATATAAAACTTTCGATATTTCAAAGGCCTTCTAATTCTGAATACCTAGGAGAACTCTACGTCGACAGGTAAGATATTGAAAAGCAAAAATAAAAAACACTACACTGAATTGGATTTTAAAACTTATTTGATTGAATACTAAGTAGTATATTTTTAAAATAGTGCATTCTTGATAATGTTTTAAACGATTATAAATTACCAGGAAAAAAAATTAAACAGCTCTAATTTTCACATATGCTTTAAAAGATCCTGAGTAATTTTCTTTTAGATACATCTAAAGCCTACTCTAAAATGTGCGTAAAAGATGTCCACCAAACAAAATATTAATCAAAAGTTAATAAAGAATAAAACAGAAAAACAATTTTCAAAATTCAGTCCAGAATTTCAGCATTTTTGCTGTAAATTTAATTTAAAATAATTAAATAATGAATACATTTTTCAGTGAACTAATGATTTAATTTTTATCAAAACTCTTCTGCAATATACGCTACTATGAATTAAGATATCTCATCAATTTAAAGATTAAAAGTAGAAATGCCACGAATATTCGGCAACTATTCGGTATTCGGCTATTCGGCCACTTTTTATCGCTATTCGGTATTCGGCCGAATATGGTTAACCATTCGGCCGAATAGCAATTTATTTATAATTTTTTTATTACTAGCTGTTTTCCCGCGACTTCGTCCGCGTAAATTATAGCCCATGTCCTTTCTAAGGCTCGAGAGTATCTGTGTACCAAATTTCATTTAAATTGGTTCAGCAGTTTTGGCGTGAAATCGTGATAAACAGATTTACTTTCGAATTTATGATAAAACTAGCCGTACCCTGCGCGCGTTGCTACGCCTCTCCGAAAACAATCGGTTTTATGCGAGAATGTATAAATAAAATATTTCATTACCATTAATCCAAACGTAAATAGATTTTCAGTTATTGAGGTCATAGAATCATTTCCGTAACTAAACGGCATCTATCTATCTATCTTCTATCTTTCTGTCTTTCTATCTATCTTCTATCTATCTGTCTATCTTCTATCTATCTATATCTATCTTCTATCTATCCATCTATCTACCTATCCATCTATCTATCTAAATCTATCTATCTATCTATCTGCCTCCTATCTATCTTCTGTCTGTTTATCTATCTATCTTCTATCTATATATCTACAACACATTTATTTGGATAAGGATTAATATTATTATTATGTTGATAAAACTCTTTGGCCAATAATTGGCAATAATGCATTAATTTCGACCAAATTTGATTACCATAAAAAAGGTTATAGTGAGTCAATATTAAAAGATAGACATATACTGTCGCGGACATTTTTTTAGATCATTTAAAGAGGAATAATTCTTTCATTTTTTTTTTTTTTTTTTTTTTTGGTTAACTTGAACCGTTTACGCAGCGCACGCAACGGAAGCCTTCAAATATGAATAATTTTCCCCGTTTTTGCAACATTTTTCACTCATGCTTCGCTCCTATTGGTCGCAGCGTAATGTTACATAGCTTAAAGCCTTCCTCGATAAATGGACTATCCAACAGAAAAGGAATTTTTAAATTCGAACGAGTAGTTCCTGAGATTTTTTTTAAATTCTCGCTTTTTGCCCCTATGTCGTAAACAACAAGAGGTACAGAAAAAGTGAATATTACAAACTTGTAGCAAATTCAATTTCCTCCAAAAAGTTCTTGAACACTAAATCGCTAACATCGATATTTCTTGAGATATTGGGCTTTGAAGTTGAGGTAGTGTTTCTACAATTTAGCTCAATAATCCATGAAACGTCCACACTACCTCAACTTCAAAGCCCAATATCTCAAGAAATATCGATGTTAGCGATTTAGTGTTCAAGAACTTTTTGGAGGAAATTGAATTTGCTACAAGTTTGTAATATTCACTTTTTCTGTACCTCTTATTGGTTCCTGAGATTAGCGCGTTCAAACAAACAAACAAACTCTTCAGCTTTATAATATTAGTATAGATATAGTTAGGATTACCAAATAAATCATGAAAAAATAACTCAAAATATTACTCACAAAGATATTTATTTAACCAAAAAAAAGAACTAACTAAGCGGAAAGTACTAAGTGTGGCCGAATATTCGGCTGCCGAATGTTCGGCGCTTCGGCCAAGAACCTCGCCGAACATTCGGTATTCGGTATTCGGCCAAATTACTAGGTCTGTTCGTAGGCAATCCTGTGGCACCCCAGTGCGCCCTATCTGCACTGGTTTTTAAACGTCAAGTGACAGTTCTGTGTTTTTTGAGAATCCTGGGGTGCCCTGGTGCGCCCTGGTGCACCCTGGTTTTACCCCAGATAAAAACTCAGGGTAAATGACGGTTATCAGTTTAATTGTTAACAGATACGGTATTTAAAGTGGAATCAACTCTTGTTGCGGGCACAATAACTTAATTTGAGCATTTCGATGTCAACATTATGAAAAAGTTGTGGTTTTATTTCATAATTTTTGTGTAAAAGGCCAGATGACAGTTCTCCTTTTTAGTACGCTGTTCGCTGGTGTAAAAAGCACTGGGCTGCCCCGTGTTTTTTGACAGTTCTCAGGGCGCACCAGTGCGCCCTGGGGTGCCACAGGTTTTCATGCCAACGAACAGACCTACTATTCGTGGCATCTCTAATTAAAAGATATTCTCAAAATATGTCTTTCATTATTTTCAGGGACTATAGAGAAGGCGAACGTAACGGAGAAGCATGCCAATTTTCTTTGGGGACACGGTTTCATGCCAACAGATACATTGAGCAATTTACCGAAATATTCACTGAAGAGGATCGAAAAGCTGTTACGATAACCTATAAAGTTCCTGGTAAAGAGCCTAAAGTCAGCTACACGACAGGTATGTCTGAGCGTCTTAAGGAGAAGCAACAGCAGCAACAGGCAGCTCTAGCGGCAGCTTTGCGACAACAACAGCAGCAGCAGCAGCAAGCTCAACAGCATTCAACACAAACACTTATAGCGGCAGCTCCCCAGCAACAACGTCAAATACACATTCAACCGTCGCTCCAGCCGGCGCAACAAATCATTGCTCCAACATTGAATGCCACAAATGCAAGTGCGTTGCCCGGCAATCAGTTGAACAGTATATTGCAAGGAGCAAACATTGTTGGGATTGCAACTGCTG
This sequence comes from Dysmachus trigonus, assembly GCA_949715965.1. Taxonomy (NCBI): domain Eukaryota; kingdom Metazoa; phylum Arthropoda; class Insecta; order Diptera; family Asilidae; genus Dysmachus; species Dysmachus trigonus. The sequence continues at coordinate 63,855,140 of OX454322.1, read as the reverse complement.
GAAATGTGCAGCAATTGCGTCAGCAGCCTCAGCAGATATTCGAAGCGACTGGTACCGTCAGTGTTCAGGCACAGCCGACGCAGCAGCTTAGTCTCAGCAACGGATCTTTGGTGCTCCTCCAGCAGCAAGCTCCCGGCTCCGCTGTACAAACTGGACTCACCATCCAGAATGCTAACCAACAGAAGACTCAGCTGTTGACTAGTGCTGGACAGCTTGCAGCTACAAATGCTATTAGGACACAATTGGGCTCAAGCGTTCCTATCTTGGTAAGTACAGAATTTATTTATTTTTTAATTCTTAAAGATTTTGAAGGTAGAATTTTAATTTTACTGACAGTTTAAAAATCGAAAAAGTATTCTTCCTCTTCTTCTAGATTTTGAAGGCTTACCTCCAAGTCTCGTCTTTTTAACGAATATGTTTGAATTTAGTATATCTAAGCCTGATTTGAAAAATCGACTTTAAATTTATCTTATTTAAGGGTACACTTTCTTGGGGAACATTTATTTATTTGTTGTTATATTTCAACAACATACAATTTGTTTCAAGACTGTTGTATAAAAGTCGAAATTCCCAGTAGTTTAGTAGTGTTTCTACAATTTAGCTCAATAATCCATGAAAATGCCACACTACCTCAACTTCAAAGTCCCCAATATCTCAAGAAATATCGATGTTAGCGATTTAGTGTTCAGACCTTTTATGTAGAAAATTGAATTTCCTACAGGCTTGTCGTTTACATTTTTTCTGTAGCTCTTGTTATTTACGAGATAGGGGCAAAAAAACAAGAATTTCATGCAAAAATTGGGTTTAGTGACCCGTACTACCTCGCTGGTTGGAGTTAGGGTTACGCCGCAATGGACACTTTTTTAGAGCATTCAATTCTGAAGAAACCCTATCATACCAAGATAAAATGCCATAAATTGACCATAAAATGCCTCTGAGCTGTAGAATTTTGAAGAAAAAAAATCAAAGTTTACGTGTATTATAAACGGGAAATCTTTGCACGCCTTGGTCGAGTACTTAATATTAATATTAAGGGCTCAGATTTTCAGGGAATTTTCTTTTAGGTATTTCCCACAAAATTTCGAGATGGGACTGAAAAAAAAAAAAAGTCGCGAAAAAAAACACCCAAAAGAGTTTTTCAATATTTTGTATAGTTATTATAAAAAAAATTTAAACAACTAATATTTTATTTAACCTTTTTTTAAAATACCAAACAAAATAAAATATTTAGATGACAATTTTTAAATTTCCAAAAAAAAAAATACTAAAATAACACATGATAATTACAAAAATGTGTAGTACTTTTATCTTGCAAAATTTCTAGCAAATAAGAATTTAATAAACTTTCGTTATATTGTATAAAGTGTTAGTATTTTCGAGTGGGATTGAATAAAATCGTTTAATACTGAATAAGTAATTCTAAGTAATACTAAGTAATGATTTTTGATAATTAAATTTGTCGGATTATGATAATAGATGAAAGCAAACCTAATTCTTATTTATAATTTTCAGCAAGCGCAATTGAAAGCCACACCACTTGTAACTGGTCAACAGCAGCAAATACTTCAACAAAAGACTCAAACAAATCCAACAATAAATGCTTTAGTAACAGGCTTAATGAATACAGCCAATCAATTTCAACAACAACAACAACAACAGCAGCAGGTTACAGGTAGGCCCCTGCAAATCATTTTTTTATCAACAGAACTGTAAAATCAACTTACTCTGTTGCTACAGTTCAACAGCAATCTACCCAAAAGTCATCCAACAATGCGGCAATTCTGAGTCTCTTGAACAGCACTCCAGCCCCAATGACAAATACTCCAGTGGTTAGTAACACGTTCAATCCACCTGCTGGTCAGCAGCAACAAGCCATAGTTCATCAGCAGTCGACTCATCAAACGGTTACAGCGGACACCCTCATTCAGCAGCAGCCCCAACAAAGGAAGCAGAATGAAGCAATGCAAAATTTGCTTACTAACAATTTGCGTAAAATAAATATGGTCAGCGGAGGTACCGGCGGTAGTGCAACATTGGGTCTAACGAGCGGAGGTCGGACAGGTACGAATCTTATAGCAGTTAGTGCAGTGGGCTTGAATCCTGATAATACTGCAGCACAAAACGTAAGAGTCACAATGTCTGCTCTAGCATCTCAGTTGGCCTCACCGCCTGCAGTGATGACTAACACTAGCTTTGCATATACTACGACAAATAATAACAACAACAGTATATCACTAAATAATAACAACAATATAAAGATTGTGAATAACACCGCACAGAGAGTGATCACAGCAAATACGTTGAGACGAGACTCCACCGCAACAGTGGCAGCACCGTCCCCAGGTAGTGATTCAAACGCATCGAACGCCTCGGCGACATCAAATTTGGGATTCACAATGCCTGGATTGAGCGCCCTATTGGCAACATCGCCATCACCGAACAGTGATCAATCACAGACTCCTCATGGAACGCCCGGGGGCGGTGGAGGAATTGCCAACGTTACATCGACCTTAGGCAATCAAGCACTTATAGAAAGACTGAATAGTGGTACAAATGTAAGCACCAGTCCAGGCCTATCGCCGCAACAGCAGAGCAACGTTGCCAAAAGCATTGTTCAGCATGTGACGAATGTACAGTCTCCTGCATCATCAATCTCCCCATTGTCTAGTCCTCCGCCACAGCCATCACCTCAGCAACCTGTACAACAGACGGCACAAACAACAACCCTGAATCTACAAGGCATTAATTTAACATCGCTACAAGGTGCGATGGCAACATTTCCCGGACTACAAAATGTCCAAGTCCAGATTCCCGGTTTGGGACAACCAATTTCACTATCGCTATCGAGTGCTGGCCTGGCAGCCGCTGTCCAGCAACAGCAGCAGACTGCTGCTGGTGGACAACAGGGAAATGCACAACAAACCACAAGCCTTTTAGTCTCAGTTCCTGTTACAAGTACAACGCAGGTGAATACCATGCAAACTGTTCCTGGTGCTGGAAATTGTGGGACGGTCGTATCAGTGCCAGCTACGACACAGACTGTTGTCCTCACAAATGCAGCCACTGCTGGTAATTCATCAAGTGGAGTCACTGGATCTATGTTGTCACTGCCAATTGGTAAGTTAAGCCACGTAATTGTAACTTAGAAAAACGAACCACACGGAAGTAATTGTTGTTAAGCTGAAATTTTGTTCACCAATTCTACATATATATAATTTTCTTCTTCATGTTCTACTCCACTATGAAAATTAGTCATCAAGTGAATTTAATGTTTTAACAACACCGCTCTGAATAATTTCGTCGCTACTTCTTTGACTTGTGCTCTTATCTTGTAGAATCAGCTTCAGTATGTCATACTTTTTTTTATTAAATGACCAAGATACGTTTTTTCGATTTTATCATAAATATTATTGGTTTTTAGCTTCATTTTCTGCAGAACCGTTTCTGTATACAAAGGTTTTCGCAATTTTCTTATAGTATTAGAGCGAAACCGCGGGGTTACCTGTGTAACAATTGATTATCCGTGCCATCAATTTGGAGTGGCCTCATGTGATGTCGAATGCCTTTATCGCCATTGCAATTCTCGCCTTGATCTCACAATCATTATCCGCCTTTTCATTCTTTTTACTCTCTCGAATATCTTTCCTCCTATTTCTAACATGATTTGATTTGTTGGGTTAGTGTTCATATTTCGTTTTATTATCGTATTTTGCGCACGGCTCGCATATTTTATTTAGCAGCAGATGTAGGTCCTTTATATTTCTAGCCAAAATCACGGTATCATCTACATATTTTATATTATTTATTTAGCTTCTATTGATCTTGATTCGGATCTCTGTCTCTCCCAGTCCGTCTAGTGTCACATTAATGCATTCTGAATACGCGTTGAATAATGTTGGCGAGAGTATGCACCCCTGTCTTACGGCTCTCAATATTTTTAGGTTTTTTGATATACCATCAGGTGGTTTTGCCGCGGCTGACTATTGATTTAATAAGTAGCCAAGAAGAGAAATATTATAATTTCCAATTTAACTAAGCTACTGAGAGTGAATACAATTACAAAGGAACGAAAAACCAGCAAGTACTGGTATTAGATTAGATTGAGAGTTTAATTTAGTAACGAGTAGTTTAGAGGACCAAATCATAATTTTTTTTTCAACTTTGCAATAATTACTTCCAGATTAAAACATGAAATGATAATTTAACTAAATGGAATCCAAATATTTTAAATTAAACCCTTTGCCTTTTAGCTCAATTTGTTACGTCTGGAGTGAAAGGATTGAATGCGCAAACAATTCGCACAGCTACAACAGGCCCTTCGAATTCTCAGAACGTTGTTAATGCCAATATAATTCAAACCGCCGGCGGTGGTGCAACTTTGAGCAGTTCAGGAGGGAATGCAATCACTGGAACTGTGAACGTTTCAAATACCGCCGGCAGTCAACCTATTCAGCTACTGAGCACTATTCAACAAAGACCACGTAGTATTCAACTTGTTGGTGCCAAACAGATTGCAAACCGTGGACAATTAAATCAGCAGAGAAATACCACTTCCACGATAAAAATTGCAGCACCCATAACAGGTAAATAATATTTGTTACTTTTGTTGTGTATAGAATTTTGTTACAGGTAAATAATCAATCATACGTAACATTTACTCCTACTGTGGAAAATACCTCTGTTATTATTATTATATTTTTTCTTCCTTTCAGTTGTATGTATAAAAATGTAAGTGGGAAATTCCACAAAAACATTAAAAATAGGTGTACATTGCATTTGGGACATTTTATTTTTGGAACTTCTTGTAACGATACTTTTTGCAGCGTACTCTCTTGTTCGACAAAATTGGCTAATCTGATACCTCATCTTTTCGCACGTTTTGTACTCTTCTAATTGCTTATCTACAGAAGTTGAAACAGGACGTCTTCTTTTCCTACTGATTCATTTTCGCTCTTACACAAGATCTAATATCAGTTTTAAATTGCAACAAAGTATATTAGTGCTTGCGGTTTATAATATGCGACGAACAATCTCTCTTATACTAAGTACCATGATCAAAAAGAAAGAGGACTTTTGACCGTACAGTGCCACTGTCACCACCCGAATCATACTATAATAACCGAAATTAAATGCAAGCAAATAAGTTATTATTAATATACAAACCCAGAGCTATTATGTACACTTCTTTAACAAACACCGATAGAATCACAAATAATAATAATTTCACAGATGGTTCCATTGGTTTCCATCTGCAGACAACTTGGAAGGCATTTACTTTAAAATATGAGGTTGATAGTTGCCAACCGTCATCAATAATGTTATTGAGAAGACATTATATACTAAAACGTATATAGTACATCATTTTGTGAAACAAAATTAAATTTTTTAATAAAATATCGATATATTTGTTACCTGGAAGTTACACGGGCCCCATCGAGAGTTAAATTGCTTAAAATATGGAAATTGAGAAAATTAGTGTGCAGAAATGAAGATAAATTCCAATCACAGTTCTTTATATGTTTGGAAAATGTGCTGCGTTTTTCTAGTTTTCGTTAACAATTAATTGTATTTACTATAAGGCCGTTAAATGACTTGATAGTTAAAAGATGCAATTTTTGGTCTTTGCAGCACCATCACAGATAACAACAACAGCAAACATAACTGCCAGTCCGCTTGTGATGACAACACAAAAACTTCAGCTAAAATTGCATAAGCAAGCAGCTGCCCAGCAACAGCAGGCTCAGCAACAGCAACAGATTCAGCAGGTGCAGCAACAGCAGGGGGCGCTGCAGTCGCAACAACAGACACAACAGCAGCAGCACATCCAAATGAGTGGAGCGGCGGCTCAGCAGCGTCTTCTGGCCGCAAACGCGATCTCCGTGGCGACGCCGAATCAGAAAAGGCGTCGCTCAGCCACCGAGATCAACAAATAATAAGAGCCAATCCCGGTACTAGGTATGAACCAGTTTTTCTTATTCCTCCGCCCATTGATTATTTTACGTTATGCAATCGTGCAACTCACCTGGGTTACGCAGAGCACGCCTAGTTTCGTAGTCGTTAAGAATCCCTTTATTTGTGTTAACGCCCTAACCCTACTGTAAAAACCCTAAGCATTAAGCAGAAGGTACGTTTTGTATGATATTTATAGACAGAGAACAAATTCATCATTGAGACTTAAGTAGGTTTGTTTATCATAAGCAGATACTATGGACACGTTGTTTTTTTTATAAAGGTACTTTTATTGAGTCTTTTAGGCTTTATTTAGGCGAATTTGACTAATCAACTGACGCAGCAATGTGCTAGACGTTTGTTACTGAATGTGATCCAAAAAATAAATAAAAAAAAAAGAGTTACGAGTCTGATGCGAAGGCAAGTTTTGTTGGGCGAGTGTTTGTTGTTGGCAAAGCAGGTGTTTGAACGAATTTTTGAGCTGTAAAGTAAGATCAATAACCTTGATGGATAGAGTTAAGATGTTCGATTGTGAGCGATGATCCGAATTCTATAAGTTTTATTCTTTTTGCGAAAATTAAGGATTCGAGCAAAATTGGTTGTAAATCATGAAGTCGAGATCAATTGTATTATATATTTATTGTAATAATTGAAAGATGATTCCATCAGAACAAAAGAGTGCAGTAGAATGCAGCGATTATTTTATTAGTTAGTTAGCATTTGACTAGAAAATGCCTGCACTGCTGTATAGCCATGAAATTTTTGTTGGAGAGAGCTGTTAGCTGGTTGATTATGTGGATATATTATGAAGGGTATTGAGACGATAAGTAATCAATATTGCGCAATAGTGCGCAATCCGGACAGGTAATTTACGTGTAATTGTAATATATTTTAAAGCATTCAAATAAAATATGAAAGATATGCTCCGAAACAATAAAACCATTCAAGATTTGTGCTTTAACATCTTCCTAATCTTTCCTATAATTCATTATTCTCTATTTTATCCTTTCCTTTTTCATAATTTCTTCTTTTTTCTGATTTCTACTACCTTCGGAGTCTTTAAAAATTTGGCTGTGATTTATTATTGACTTACTAATTTTCTCTCTTTTGAGAATTAAAATGTAGGAAAACAGGAAGTGCAGTAGTTCCTGCAATCCAGATTAGAAAAATGGGATTGGAAATAGTGTGCTCATTTGCGAAAAACTTGCGCTATATTGTAGAAAACACCAAAAATAAGACGTTGAAACTGTCCAAGATAAACAAATACTTTTAGAATATCCTTAAAAAGTTATGTAAACTTAATTTTCTGGAGTAAAACAAATGCTAAATTTTTGTCCTGCTGGGTTTGGCGAGTTTCTGAGTCACTGAAATTTATGCAATCCAAACATTAAGATTATTTCTTAGAGGTCTCTAACTTCTTGAATATGGGAATTATTATACCGGTGTTCCGCACGCAATTTCTAAACCCTATAAAATCATCTCGTAACGCCTAGATAATTTCACCCGTTTAAGGGGGTAGTCCAGTGAAAACGACTGTTTTTTCAACGATTTTTTTCTCATATTAGAAGACAATTTTTATTAAAAAACTTTTTGACATATGATAGTACAACTATTAAACTACACAAAAAAAAATTTTTTTTTTGTTCTCGATGAGTCATTCCGACAAAATGGCCGCTCCAAAAAAACAATTTTTTTGTTGGCGGACGTCGAATCTCTGCAACGGTTCATCTCAAATAAAAAATTCAAATGAGGTTTTAATCTGTAGAACACTGGCTATCGGCGGAACTATAATTATTAATTTTCAATAAAAAATAACAAAATGGCGGCATTTCGAATTTTTCGGGTGTTTTTCGGGTGCTTAATTTGTTTATAACTTTGTAAATAAACAATGGATTTTAATAATTCTAGTTCCGCCGATAGATACACAATCAAGAAATATACAGCTAAATTTTTAGATCAATCGGAGCAAGAGACTGAGATCTGACGTCCGCCAAGTCAATAAATGCTGTTTTCAGAAAAACGCGTTTAAAGTTTTTTATGCGGAAAAAAGCTAAAAAAATTAATTTTACCTTAGTCAGCGATGCCTGCTCCATACATAACGCGATGCCTCCTAAATACATAACTATCCTTAAATATAAAGCAGAAGGACCTAGACCGTTATAAACTGAAAAAAAATGGGCGAAGCAAACAGAAATACAAGAGTCCTCCTTGCTCCGAAACACGCCAGGGGACCTTCGAGCGCTCGGATTACACGTCTCTCGAAAACTCTCTGTATCTTTAAAACTATTCAATATTTTGCTTAGATATTTGAAAGGAGTATTTTCGAGGTGTAGTAGAGTAGATTTAAGCAAAAACAAAAAATTTAAAAAAAAATTTATTTTTCACTGGACTACCCCCTTAATAGTTATTTCGACTTCTTCCAAGGAAAGTGGTTTATTTGGTACAATTCCACTACCTTATAAAAGAACACACACTGAGTGTAGGAAAAATTGTTTCATACATGACAATGATCATGGTTACTCAAACCAAATAAAAAAAAACATATAATTAGAACTAGACACATTAAAACAGAGTAACAAAAATATGTTGTACTGATAAAATTTAATTATCACTAATTTCAATAATGTAGTTTTGAGAAACTGCTATTAAACAAACTTTTGGATGAGGGTTTTTTTTTTATAGTAAACATTACTATTTAATAACTTACATCTTATTAGCAATATAATGAGTTAACAAACTTATACCAAACCTATCTGCTTTAAGCTTTTTCTTCCTTTTTCACTTGCTCTGTAAATTTTTGTTATCACACTCTGAGGTTGTACTTTTTAGAAATGACCAAAGTCGTATGACATTTTTTTATCCGCTTTTTTAAGGCTGAATTTCAAAATAAAATTCTTACCAAATATGGCAGTATACCACTGTCTCAATGAGCTAAATAGCTGAGTTCTGTGCACATTTAAAACATCGTTGAATGAAAGTAAAGCGATCTTATTTATACACAAAATATGCAGAATTTAAAGCTTTTTAAAGTTCTTTCTTTACACGAAAGAAATGAGTGCCAGAATTTCATCTGAAGGAGGTGAGTGGAACATTGGATAAACATTGAATAAATGCTGAAGTTTTTGTAGGCAATCATATTATTTTAAATAAGCGTGTATTGTATTTCTTAATGCACATTATAATTTTATTGTCATTCAAAATTATTAGACAACTAATGTGTATTATTTTTTTTATTTAATATAAATAAAAACCGGAAAGTGGATGTGAAAAATGAATATTGTCGTATAACGCCAGAATGTGAAAAAATTGTTTTTATTTTTTTTATATTAAAGCGACGCTTCATTCGAACTTTTGTTTTAACCAATAATTTCGCAGTTGCACAAAAAGGACTAATTTGCTTAATAGGTAAGTAAATGAAATTTATTTTAAAGTAGTTTCTTTGTTTGTTATTTTTCTCCTCCTTGCAACTATTTATCTAAACAACAGATTTGAAACGTTTATTGCATATTAGGTATCTAATAGATAAACACCAAAACAAAGAATTATGATTATAATAATCAAAAAAATCGACGTAACTTTTGATTTACATTGAAACACTTTTAATTTTGTTTTACCGATTTTTATCTATGAAGAGTATTTATTTGTTGAAAAACGGATTTACATCCAAGGAGCTAAAATAATGATGTTTTATTAAAATTCAAACCAAATAAGTCCTATATTCAGCCTCATAACACTCTCATAATAAAATGTATTCAGCTTCAGCTATCGTATACCCTCTAATAAAAAATGTATAAAAACGAGTTACTACAAAATTAAAATCATTTACCAAAAGATAGTAACTATTGTATAAAACGTTATCACTTCCATATGAAATTAGCAGAAATTAAAATATATTGCCACTGCACGCCAACAACACTATAAGACATAAAAAAAACATAATAAAATAAATAAAAAGGAATTACCAAACATACAAAAATTCTGTAATTCAATTGTATCTCTTTGTAAGCATGTTTACCGAAAACAAAAATTTCTCTCCAGTAAAGGATACGAATGTTAAAATTGTATAAAGTAAATGAAATTGTATAAAACCAAGAAAGCTATCGTAAATTATCACTCTATCTCTTCTCCGTTCTCTGCTCGTCGTTTTAATATATTACAAAAAACAAAAAACATATTTATAGTTCGTCAACCTGAAGTTTAGAGAAAAGCTATAAAATTACAGTGTAAGGCCAACCAGAACACACGCTCTTCTATATAAGCATTGATTAAGACGATTATAAGGTTTTCGATAAAAAAATATATAAATATAAAAGATCAATATAATAAAGGTAACGACTACTAGATTGTAAATGTTGTAAATATTTATACGTAAACAGCGTAGACGTGCAACCAGAGTTATAAAAGAAATAAAAAAGGCCGTAGGCACCAGAAAAGGTCGGCGAAGAGAATAAACTATTAAGCATAAAATACATTATATTTAGGCATGTGAGGAGGTGAGATACGACTTCTGATTATTACTACTATGTATAATTGAGCATTATTCAAATACTTGTAATTATTTCATCTGATTTTTGTTTTTATCTATTGATTAGCTCGTTTCGTAGCTTGTTCGCTAAGTTTTAAAGTTAAGCAAGGCAAAGCAAATAATTTTTACCTTTACAATTGTAATAAATTTATAGTTTTAATTATGAAAATGAGACAGAAAATCAATTTCAATTAACAGAAAAAATATATTTAAAAAAATCTATTTGTGTTTCTAATACTGTTCCCAAATAGGCCTAAACGACTAATCATAAACACAGAAAATAATGAACTGCGTTGAATGGCATTAAAACGACAATATAGCAATGTAGAGTGTGAAGTATGAAAAATATTTACAGTGCTGTTCATAAAAATAGCATATGTACTTCAATTACAAAAGTGCAATAAATCCTGTTTAAAGTAAGTAAGAAATACACTGGCAATTCCTGTCATTCTTAAATAAGTTCATTACAGTTCACACAACAAATATTTACTTCACCGGACTACTTATTTTAAATAAATCGAGTTTAAGCAGTTTATGAAATATGTTGAGGACTATAAATATGGAAAGTGGCAAACTCTGGACATCAGATACAAGCGAGGCCATTTTAAGTATGAAGAGAAATGGTCAAAGCAATTCTGTCATTGCAAAGTTACTGAAATGTTTCAGGAACCTTGTACAAAATACAATACAATCAAACGTGTAAAAGCAGAAAGTGCAACAATCAACAAAAATCGGAATCTGGCACAAAGAAAACCGACCGTCTTCATGGATCGAACGATTGTTCGCCTGTGCAACTCTGAACCTCTTATAACTTCTGTCGAAATAATAGAGGATTTTAAAAACAAATTTAATATTGAATTATCGGCCGTAACTGTCGTTGTCTTATGGAGGCCGAATTAAATAGACGCATCGTAAAGACAAAAAAATATGGTCTATTCTGTGCTAATTAAGAACAAAATGTTATATTCAGTTTTACTTGCTGACAGCTGATTAAAAAAAAACAACAATAACACTGCGTTACAAATGAAAAAAAAAAAATTGAGTACCCGCTTTGAATTGTCAAGTTTTCTTATTTATACCTATTGTTTATTTAACATACATACAAATTTTCTTTTCATCACGTCTCATTTTTCTTCCGTGAGAATGTGCCAAATTATATTAAAAATTAACAGGCCAAAACATATTTTAAAGAAATCTAATAAAATCAACCAGAATTTTTTACATCAATAAAGTTTAATTTTATCATTGAGGCAAAACAAAACTCAAAAAAAAATCATCTTATAAAATGTTAACACAAAATATCGTGAAACTTTTTCTTTTGTGCTTTGAATGATCTTCTCGTTTTAAACGCCAACAGTAATCTCTAAAAAATTATGTTTCTACATTCTGGCTCACAACTCCTCCAAATCATAACCGATTTGCTTTATTTAAATTTCATATGAAAGCTCTCCGCGGCTGCCATCTCTAAATATTTATATTTATTTTCCCCGTTCACCCCTTTCCCCTCAAATAATTTCTTATGGTGCCAATCTTTAGAAAAATTACTTTTCTGCATCTAGCTGATCTCAAATAATAACCGATTTTCTCCATTTAAATTTTGTATGCAAGCCCCCTTGGGTGCCATCTTCATGTATTTATATTTATTTTTTCCGTTCACCCCTTTCCCCCCGAATGATTTCTTAAGGTGGCCATCTCTAAAAACTTATGTTTCTACGTTCTGGCCCACAGCTCCTCTAAATGATAACTGATTTTTTTCATTGAACTTTTGTATGAAAGCCCTCCATGACTGCTATTGCCACATATTTTTACTTATTTTGTAAGTTCACCCTTTTCCCCCCAAAATATTTTTAAATGTTCCTATCATTAAAAAGTTATATGTCTACATTCCGGCTGACAACTCCTCTAAATAATAACCGATTTTCTTCATTTAAATTTTGTATCAAGCTATCTCTACATATTTTTACTTATATTTGCTGTTCACCCCTTTCCCCATAAATGATTTCTTAATTTGGCCATCTCTAGAAATATTAGTTTTCTGCATTTTGGCTCCTCCAGATCATAACCGATTTTCTCCATTTAAATTGTGTGTGAAAGCCCCCTATGTGTGCTTAGCCATCTGAAATACCCGTCAAATGATCCCCCACTCATCCCCTCAAACGAATTAGGGCTAGAGATACGATCAATCGAAAATCAATAAAATCTAATCAAATCGCACTCACGTCGCATTCAGTAGGACTGGGGCGGTTTTTTTCTTCGTTTCCATTCGTTCTATTTCGGGACATGTACCTCGAAAACTAGACGTGATAGATACCACATACGTTTGGAACATTTAATCTATGATTTATTACCTATTCATTCCAGCTAACAGTTAAGTGGGTACCAAAATCGTATAACGCAGTGTAATTAGTCATTTAGAACAACATGCGCTATAAACTAGAGACACGAACAAAGTGATTCGCCTGCATCAAAAACGAAGCAAAATAGTTCATCCATATTCGAAATGGAGTGATCACTACTTCGTAGCGGCACCTTTACTTTTCATTACCGCTTTAAAATTCGATATGGCATAGTATTTGCTAAACCATTTCGTGGCTCTATGGAGTCCCAAATATTTTTTATTTGAAACCGCAATACCTTCATATTCCTGACAGGTTATTAGAGCATTTTTCTCGCTTTTCCCCATAAGGACTCAATGGGTGACAAGTTTGGGCTATTTGAACGCCATTCCATAAGATTAATTTTTTTTTTCAGCTAACCACGTCTTTGTTGTTTTAGCAGTATGGCAGAATGCGCCGTCTTGTTGGAAAATATATTTACTTTCATGAGATCCCAACAAAGGACACGAAGGTAAACGCTATTCCTACAAGATATTTTGATATTTCGTGTGTGAAGACGTCCAACATCGCCAATCCATAAGGTTTGGAACATGACTGTTATTCGCAAACAATTCGGGTGAAAAGCTTCCTCTGGCTTTCGTGCGACCTTTTGGCGCCTTTGTCTTAGACACAAATCAAACCTTGAATTCTTCATCCAAATTATGGACTGCTATTATCTTATTGTCTTTTCCTTTGCCTGAAGGAATTTAGTTTTAACATTACCTTTAACTACCGTCTGGTGTATCAAATTTTATAAAAACCATATCAAAATTTGTTTAACGAAGGCTTACAAGTGACGTTACAAAGTTTTCCCCATCGTATGCTTCTGTGGTGCAGTAATTTCTGTTGCCGTCGATTACCGTTGGTACTTCAAAATTGTCTTTAATGAACGACGATCTAAAGATGACGCTATCCTACATATGCAGATTTTCCCTTTGTTAATATATTAGCATTCACACTAGCTTTCCTAATGTCTGGACTTGTACCTTTTCCACGAGCCATTTTATTTGTAGCTACTTTACCTAAAGCCTTCACTTTAATAAGCCACGTTTTGCGAAATGACAAAATATAAACCGTAACTGTTAACAAAATGAATTTTAAGTAATTATAACAGTTCTACTATAAGAAAACCAGAGTAGCGAACTCTTTGAACTTGCTTCGTTTTTGAAGTAGGCGAACTATTAAACTTTGTTTATGTTTTTGGTTTATAACGATTTTGTTCTAAATGATGAATTTTTTTTTCTGTTAACCATCAAAAAATAAATATAATAAGATTAAAACTGAGTACAGGTAACCCTCTTACAACAACACACAAAAAGAAAATTACAAAGCACTGTACTTCTAGGGCACTAGATAACATGATTTTTGTTTAACACATTGAAATACTCAATTACCTTAGAATAATGACGGGAAGGGCGAAGAGGCTCACCTACACTTTATATGATCGTTAAAGGAAGGGAAAGACTTTTCACCTTCATTTGTCAACTGAATAAGTTCTTATTTGTCAAATAGGTCCTACCAGTTTGCTTTCCGTGGCGCCAATTCGAGGAATATCCCAGCCACTTCGGGTGTCCCTCAGGGTAGTCACTTGCGTCCGCTTCTTTTTATTTTGTCAATGGAATATATCTCACATCTGTTGATTACGTGCAAAGTCTTTAATCTATGCTAATGACATAAAGTTATTCCTTCATATAAGGAATATTAACGATTGCCACAATGACCTTGAACTTAATATTCATAAATGTGAAATAGTGTCTTTTTATCGTGGTCAAAGTTTTTTTTCAATATTTCATCAGGAACGATTTTTGAAAATAGAAATACCCAATTCCTGGTGGCGGATGTGACGTCAAAATATCACAGACGTACACCAAATAATGCTCAAGACACGAACCTCGTGACAATAACCATGAACAGCTGATTCTGACATTTCTTTAATCCGATGATCGGGTTCCTCTTGTGAAGCAAACAGATTTTTTCATACGCCTCAAATATCTCGAGTGACCGATAAAACGTACAAGTCTTACAATGAATCGTTTTGAATACACCCAAGCAAAGCTCAGGGAGGATGAGAGCTTCGTCAGTCGCGACAAAAACGTTAAATTGTACAACGGCGACGACAAGGTAAATAATTATAAAAATTTCGATAAATTGAATTATTTGCCTAAAATTTCGCGATTTAAAGACTAGTTTCGAGGATGGTGAGGTTGTCCTCACAACACATCGATTATTTTGGGGCCGGCCAGGCGAAATATCCAAAGGTGCCACCACTCTGTGCCTTCAGCTGAAAAATGTAGTTTCCGTCGATGAGGAGACCGCGAGCTCATTTGTTTTTGGCCGAAAGCAGAGAATTATACTCAACCTTAGACCTCCCATGCCGGATAAGGCGCCAGGCCCCATGGACTCTGCAGGAGCACACTTCATAAAATTGTCCGGCCGGAACGGGCTTGACCCCAGCTTTAGTCAATCTTTAAAGGAGACAATCAACGCTCGCATTTGGGAGGTCCAAGAGCCCGCTTCGAGCAACAAGGTAGAATCTCCTGGGCCACCTAGAATCAAGCTGAGGACCGGGATTGTCGGAATTGAGCGGTCCATTACGGAGAAACACAAACAGGCCGATGAAAATATCACCCTTGCCTTCCAGGATTTGAAAATTCTGATGGCCATGGCCAAGGACATGGTGGCCCTGTCCAAGGTGATCAGCACAAAAATCAGGGAACACAACGGAGCCATCTCCGAGGACGAAACTGTTCGATTCAAGTCCTACTTGATGAGTTTAGGAATACACGACCCCGTCATCAGGGACGATTTTACAAGCAACAAGGACTACTTCAGGAGCTTGTCGCGGCAAATTTGCGAAATTATTCTGGATCCTATTGAGGTTTGTACTCAGATCTCAGGAGCACAGCAGTCCGACACTCTAACGTGCTCTTAAAATTCCAACCAATATGCAAGCTCCCAAAAATACATCTAGCAAAATTTCTTTTAGATTCTAGCAAACCAATTAATTTCTAAATGATTCTTTAAGCGAACATATAGTTCGTTAACGATATCGAAAACCAATCAGCTGTCGCACTGTTTGGACTATAGCTAGTGAATTGTTGTAAACGATTTTTTACTAAATCGTGAAACTCTCGGGCGAAAAACGAAATGAATTCTCCTTATTTACTCGCGAAAACTAAATCGTAAATGAATTACTTACATACAAAAATGTCACTCATTTAAGATTTAGTTTTCGCGAGTATATGAAATCTATCTATCGTTTTTTACGACAATTTCAGAACTTAGTAAAGAATGGTTTAAAACGAACTTGCGAAAGTCCAAATAGTCGCTCAGCTGATTAATTTTAAATTCTTTTCCGATTTTCATTTTTCTTGTAGGGTTGCTTTCGATATGAAATAGTGAATAATAATAGTTAATAAGATATGCTATATTAATATTTTTTCATATTTAATTTATCTCATTCGATACTGAAACTAAAAGTATATTCCATGGTTAAAAAGACTTAACTCCTCTGAAGCTATTGCGAAGTGAGTTCTGTTGTGCAATCTTGAAGCGCAAATCGTCGGCTTGCGCTTTGCATGAAAGCAAACAAAAACACATTCTCTCTCTACCTAATTCATAATATTCAAGGGACGTGGACAGTGAAAATCGAACTGCAGAAAAAAGTGGGTGATTTATTTTTAAACTAATTATGCTTATAAGTTTAAATGCATTTTCGAAAATTAATGTTAGCATTCACGTCCGCGAACGGGCTAATAACAGCCATTTTTCAACAAATAAACACACAATTTCATATTTTAATTTAAAAAATTCGGTCAACATTTTTCTTTAACAGGTGTTGCAGTGCCTTCCTTAAATGCTTTAAAGTTCATTTCTTTCTTTAATTCTAGCGTGTGAATTAAAGAAAGAACATTTGAAGCCGTTTAAATAAAATACTATTTTGTGCCGCGGAACTCCAGTATAAAGATAATCTGAAGTGCTCAGCTAATCGCAATGTGTAGTGTTGAACCTCCCTCACATACTTCTCGTTCTTGATCAACAAATAAAAACAAATAGTATCACGTTCATATATATCTCTGTTTCAACATAGTACTAATGGGCGTATAGAGAATATTAATCAAATTGATTTTTAGTATTGCTTTTCTACCTAGAGATTGAAGTGTTGAAGATAGAAGATCAAGTTTTTTAAGAGTAATTTTTCCTAAGGTGCAGCAAGTGGAAAAAAATGTATTAACTGCTTTATCTTCACTCTCTTTAACCCGTAGTTAAATTCGGTGTTCTCTAAAACCTGTGAAAGGATAAACAACATCTCAGATGCAAAAAAAAAAAAAAAAAAATGTACCCCATCCATTTTCAACCCTTAGAAAGAAAAAATAAAATCACCGGTTCTCAAAACGCGTGAAATGATATGAAACTTGCAATAATATGTGATAGTATATAAACTCTTTTAAGAATTTACGTTTTGCGTGCAGAGTCCAACTTTCAAAAATTTATTTTTGATCCCTTTTTGTAGATTTTAGACCACTTTGCAGCGATATGTTTTTAAACTCTTATTACTAAACTTCCAGGAAGCCGGGGGTATGATGCCCTTAGCCGAAGTCTACTGCCGTGTTAATCGCGCTAGAGGTCTTGAACTTCTGTCGCCGGAAGACTTAATGAATGCATGTACATTTTTGGATCGTCCCCCAGTAAGACTGAAGCCACTGGCCAGTGGAGCATATGTACTCCAACTTGATTCGCACGATGACCAAGTCGTTGCTGAAGATACCCTAAAAAAGGTCGAGGAAGAGAAGTCGCTTTCTGTTGACGACTTTGCGAAAATACTCGCAATTTCAATCCTGATGGCTAAAGAACGACTATTATCTGCTGAACGGTTTGGATTAATTGTGAGGGATGAATCAATTGAGGGCTTGAGATTTTATCCAAATATGTTTTTGCAAACCTGAATAAATGATTTTGTGATATGAACTCTTTATTTTAACTTTTTAATTATTAAATTTTACCATCTTCTGCTGTAAAACACATCAAAATTTATAAAACCGAAAACAAAGATTCAAAGGATTAATTAAGAACACTCGTAAGTTATTTAATATAGATATAAAAATTTTAAATAATACAAATGCTTTGATTTGATTTGATTTGTCGGGGGGGGGGAGGCAAAACACCTCGAACGCTCAGACTTTATTAGTCCATTGCGCTCAAAACCCCCGCTCTATCTGAACTTCCCCGTTGTCCTGATGTACCGGAGAATCTCAAACAGAGATCGAGAATCGAACTCCTCCATCCTCATGACATCGGCGCCAAACGTGTCCCTACGTGCACGAGAGAACGCAGGACAGTCACAGAGGAAATGCTCTGTGCTATCCTCCTCCTCCTCACACGAGGGGCACGCAGGGTCGTCGATGATTAACAAATACAAATACAAATGCTACATAAATTTCAAACTAGTAGCTCTCCATTACATAATTTATTTTTAAACTTTCAGTCGCACTTCAATGCATATAGATACAATTTTTAGCCTTTATGAAATTATTTTCTGAATTGAAGATCTTAAGAATTGCGAAGTCCCTGACTTCGCATTTGAACTTGAAAAGTTGATAAATTGGTATTTTTTGGATTTACTGAGGTAAACAAATTAAACATGATTTTTCTCATTGTTTTTTTATTAAATTATAAATCGTATCGCACTAATGGGTCAAATTACAATTCTCAAATTAAACTTATTTTCCGAAATAAGAAATACATATAGCTAAAAAGTTACTTATCTTTAAAAAAAGGAATTACTTAAATTAATACGTGTAAAGGCAAATGGAAGGACATCCTTCTGAACACAAGAAGCATCCTTTTACCGATTTTAATGCTAATTAAAATTTATTATCATCATTGGAATGATGAATTTATTTTTTTAATTATATTTTATATAAGACAAAGTTTATAAGATGTGATTGTAATTTTTTAATCAAATCTACTACTCAGCGATATATACAAAGTATTATATTCACAAGTGTAAGTTCTTTCTTTTCGCTAATACCTGCCTTTGACTGTCTATTCAAAAGTAAAGCTTAAAGTGCATTTTGAATTTACTCGGATAAATTCGTTTTGAAATAAGATTTAAAGCTGAAGAAATTTCCAAAATCAAAAATCTGAACAAAAGAAAATATATTAAAATTTGTTTATTAGTAATAAGAATTGATGAATCTTTGATAAATAAATATACAGTAGAACGCCGATTATCCGAATTGATTGGGACCGGGGTCTTTTCGGATAATCGGACATAGACTGATAATAAAGAAAAACGAACTCTCTGACTAAGAATATTGAAAATAACTTGGTTTTAATTTTTTATATTATGCTTAGGACCGATTCGGATAATTGGCGATTCGGATAATTGGTGATTCGGTTAATCGGCGTTCGGATAATTGGCGTTCTACTGTACCAAGAAAGCGGACATTTTAAAACTTCTAAATCAACGGTCAACGTACCAAAATAAATTCGGCCCTTCTATTATAAAACCAAAGGACCACGCACAAAATGTTCGGAAAAAAAAGTACCGTGGATTTTCTCCAAACTTCGGATTTATGCTCTCTGAATGATGCTGATCAAATGTGCTCATGGGCCCAACTTGATTTATAGCGATCTGAAGGGTCCAGCGAGCTTGGAAAGTAGGGTTTTGCCCCTGTACGATCACTGATTTTTGAAAATGTACCTCCCATTGTATATCAATATCTCAAGAAATATCGATGTTAGCAATTTGGTGTTCAGAACTTTTTTGTAGGAAATTGAATTTGCTACAAGTTTGTCATATTCACTTTTTCTATACCTTTTATTGTTTACGAGATAGGGGCAAAAAGTGAGAATTTCATGGAAAAATTGGGGTTAGTGACCCGTACTACCTCGCTGGTGGGAGTTAGGGTTACACCGCAATGGACACTTTTGTAGAGCATTGAATTCTGAAGAAACCCTACCATTGACCAAGATTATACCATAAAATGCCTCTGAGTTGTAGAGTTTTGAAGAAAAATAATCAAAGTTTACGTGTATTTTATATGGGAAATCTTTATACGCCTTGGTCTAGTACTTAATATTAATATTAATGGCTCCAATTTTCAGAGAATTTTTGTTTAGGTATTTGTCACAAAATTTCGAGGTGGGATTGAAAAAAAAAAAAATAGTCACGAAAAAAAAGCACCCTAATATATATATTAGGGTGCTTTTTTTTCGCGACTATTTTTTTTTTCAGTCCCACCTCGAATTTTTGTGGCAAATACCTAAACATAAATTCCCTGAAAATTGGAGCCATTAATATTAATATTAAGTACTAAACCAAGGCGTATAAAGATTTCCCATATAAAATACACGTAAACTTTGATTATTTTTCTTCAAAACTCTAGAACTCAGAGGCATTTTATGGTATAATCTTGGTCAATGGTAGGGTTTCTTCAGAATTCAATGCTCTACAAAAGTGTCCATTGCGGTGTAACCCTAACTCCCACCAGCGATGTAGTACAGGTCACTAACCCCAATTTTTCCATGAAATTCTCACTTTTTGCCCCTATCTCGTAAACAATAAAAGGTATAGAAAAAGTGAATATGACAAACTTGTAGCAAATTCAATTTCCTACAAAAAAGTTCTGAACACCAAATTGCTAACATCGATATTTCTTGAGATATTGATATACAATGGGAGGTACATTTTCAAAAATCAGTGATCGTACAGGGGCAAAACCCTACTTTCCAAGCTCGCTGGACCCTTCAGATCGCTATAAATCAAGTTGGGCCCATGAGCACATTTGATCAGCATCATTCAGAGAGCATAAATCCGAAGTTTGGAGAAAATCCACGGTACTTTTTTTTCCGAACATTTTGTGCGTGGTCCTTTACTGCGCGCTTACAAATTTGGTCTATTTAAACGCCCGAGACACAAAGATGAGCATAATAATTCTATTAAATTTTCATGTAGCGATTTATATAGATCGGAAAAGCATAGAATTGTCTATTGAAATTATCGCACATCACTTCAAAATAAGTGCAGGAAATGTGCTAGAAAAGTGTGAACATAGTATGCGCATCTCTCCTTACTTACGATGTTTACCTATCCTATACTTTCTAACTTCGTAGCTCCAAAATAAACGGTGATATAATACCACAAGGAAACTTCAGTGAGAAGAATTTTGATAAAAATTACACTTCCATACACATGAATTAAAAAAAAAAACAAATTTAATTTCTCTCTAACTGCGAGGCTAAGTAGTTTACACGGCCCTCAATTATACATTAATTAAGTTAATTTTAAGGCACAAGAGCCTAACTTTACTTTTGATTTGACCAAAAAAACGACAATCACTTATTGTTAAATCCATCAACTATTGAGCGAGCAATGACAAATATAATTCAGATCAAAACCTCCTCGCTGCACAACTATTGTGAAAATTAAGATTATTTCATTAAACATTTTAAAACTCATTCAATATCCTTTCATTCCCAGAGTGCATACACTATGATACTAATGAACTATATATATCCATTTAACAATAAACCAAACAAAATTTGGCTTCCTATATAAACAATAAGAGAGTAACTTAACTCAAATCGTCATCATTCTTGCAAGCTGATTTGATCAATTGAAAAGGACAAGTCGCAGTCAACGTCGCTGATTTGATCAAGGGAATTATTTTTGCTACTTGCCATATCTGAAGCAACTTCAACAGAATCCACATTGTGACTGTACGTATAAGCAAATTCGCTGCAGGTACTGTAGAAGTTTTGTAGCATGTGATAATTAATAAAAACTTCATACAATTTGTAGAGATAAACGGTCTTCCTTGCTGTTATTGCTTTATAATTGTCATTCAGTGGTCTTGAGTGCCAATCTATGTCCTGTAATAAATAACCTTATGTGAAAATAGCGCTCAAAAAAAGTCACAATGAAAATAATTCTTACCTTTTCACAAGCAAAAGCAGTGTCTGGAACATTGATATATCTCTTAACGCATGTAGGTAAATCAATATAATTCTTTTCTTTCCCTACAGCGACGTGGGCAATTAAAGTATCAAAAATTGAATTCAAATGTATGTTCTGTTTAAATTGTAGATTATCAGCAATTCTTCTGGCATCATGGATAATCTTCCTCGGTCTTCTAGCCTCAAAAATTTCTTTAATTTCTGGAAATATTCGTCCTAAGAAGACCACATCGAATATATACAAGTTGCCTTTTGTGCAAACGGTTAGGATATAAGTATCATTATGCCGTCCCATTTCACATCCTTCTATGTTAATCGCAATTTCATTTTGCCTCCACATGTCCTGGAGAGCTTCATGATATACACGATCCGTTTGGTAGATGTACTTGGCACTCTTCACCAATCCATCGATTTCCCGGAATTCTCTTGTTGTTAAATTAACCGATTTCGACTCACATTCGGTATCAATTTTTTCTTTCCCATCCTCAGACGATATAACAGATTTGCAATCTTTACTTACTACATTGATTGATTTTATATCAGCCTTATAATAATGTTGAGCACCTGAGAAAGTTTCACCAGTTTGGAAATCAGACACGTTGACTAATTCTATTCGCGTGTGGTCTTTATTAATGAAACTAAATTCGCCAATATAGCATTCGCCCTTCAGCTCTACGATTAGAGTTTGACCCTTTTCAAAATTTAGATCCATAATTTTTGTTGTCTGTTTTTGAAATTGCTTAAATTAAATAACAGGGATGCCAATGAGAATTGTAACTAAATCTTAACATTCCCGATGATCCTTTGCATCACAACCCTGAAATTAGGAATAATAATATTTACTTAATTTGTTTTATTCACATTAGTACCATTAACTAAATTGCAAGGATATGTGACTGCAGAATCATTTGGTTTGATTTTAGTAAAAAAAATGTAAATCGTACACAATATTGAAATTTCATCAACGTTAAACTGATATATGAATTACGCAAATCAAGCCGGTTTTTGACTTTTGTAATAATAATAATGAAAATTGTGCCTGGTATAGGAAAGTTAAAATCACTATGCCTTTGACTGCATTTTATCACTTTGTGGCATGAATTTTAGAATGCCCACATTTTCCACCTTTTAGACATCCGTTTTAACATTTTGGCTTGTAGCCTACACTATAGTGCCAAACAAACTTATTATAATATATAATTCAGTTCATAGACAGTCTTATAAATTTGTACACACCGATTTTTTCCATTTTGGGGTTATAACCAAAAATGTTCATACATCTCGCAGCGGTTCTTTATTTTTTTACTGTTTTTAAACTAAGATGGTTTTGTAGAAAAAATACAAATCCTTAAAAATGCGTTGTCCTAAAACTCACCGTAGAAAAGCACGGAACCTAATTCAACAAATCATCTCACAGGCGAAGCAACCAACCGGCATGAACCGATCAAAATGTGAGACACGCCCGCAAACAACCGTTAAACGAGTAGTTCGGCTTGTTGACACCAGAGCTGAGACGTCAGAATCTTTAGCTGAAATAATATCGACTTAGATAATAAAAGTTGCAAAATTCTTATTCTTGTTGTAGGATCTAGTCATCCCATACACAACATGCTTTTCCTTCTCAAAACCAAAGATGCCTATTAACTGACGATTTCCCATATACAAAATGTCTACTGACAATGCGAAATAGCTTTTTTTCATTACTTGTCCCTTGTTCCTGCTACAAAATGCCTTAGAAATCTTTCTCAAATCGAAAAATCACTGAAAGGATAGACGTGAAATAAAATAAACTGAGATGTTTTTAGTATCAGGAAGAAATTTACTTGCGCACGTATTGAAAGGAAGGTTTAAAAAAACCTAGATCCTGCAACGAGACAACATTTAACATCTAATACTTGTGTATTTCAACGAATCACTGCGCAGTAGATTCAACAGACAGATAGTAGTACAACTCATGGTAACAGGGAAAAAACCCAATACGCATGAAAATTAAAAACTAACGCAGCGTAATGAAAATTCAAGCAAAAACATTACTCTAGGTGGCCCGTCCCAAGAAGTCAGAAGCTGTGTTCTTTTGTGCTTGCTATCCGGAGTAGAACAAGAACAGTACAAAAGAACGATTCAAGATACAATTTTCGCTTGGAGATGTTAACAGTCCTATGAAATCTCAAAGGTGTGTGTCCACACTTGTGTTTTATAGTAAATACGTGAATTCAGGTGATAAATAAGAATAAGAAAGTTGAAACGGCAAGCAAGTATTTACTTTAAAACACAATTTATTATGTCAAACTGTTTTTATTTTGCTGTTCGACAGCTATCACACCTTTAAACACCACGAAATTCTACACATAGCGCCCCTAGTTTTCAGTAGAACAACTAAGTGAACAGAACAAGAAATTTGTCCCGTTCAGCTTGCAGAACTCGCAAAAAGGGTAAAACAAAAAGCTTCTGTAGCTCGAGGAACTTTCAAAACCTTCTAAAATTTTAACCGTAAAGGGGCCTGCGCGCACACACACAGCGATAGGGCAAAGTGATCTGAGCTGTCAAATAAAACACATTGGATCTTGACTTCAAGGCAGTTTTTAAGGTAAAGTTTCTATTTAAAAACTGTTTTCACTCACAATTCTCACACTGAGAAGTTTTGTTTTCAGTTCTCTAGACTTTTTATCACCTTTATAAACAAAATATGTAAAATTTCTGTTTGATTTCAACTCAACGAAAAACGCCAGCGTGAGCAACGTATGGCTGTGGGAAGACTGCCTGACTCTGAATAATCGAAAAATCACTACATCTATAATTTTAGTCTATATGAAGTAAAACTTCTTGAGGTCGAATTTTCTAGACAATTATTTCTCCACAGAGATATAATCCGGTTAAATTCGAATTCCCGAAGGAGTTTCACCGAACCGCTATAAGCGTCAATGGAAAGTTCTTCTCAAACTGCCAAACTAATTACACACTCATACAAATGGAAAGTTCATGGATCGTAATTGTAAAAGTTTTTGGTTCTGCGTGTGTGTCCAGCAGTTCGATAAAATTGCATTGACGCTTATGGCGGATCGGTAAAACTCCCTCGGATATTCGCGTTTATCCGAGTTAAATCATTATTGGGAAAATAAATGTTAGGGAATTCAACCTCAGAAACTTTTACTACCAATGGGCTACAAATATGGATTAATTCCTAACGAAATTACAGTGATTTCTCGGTTCTCCGGAGATCAGTCTTCCTCCAACTGTCAAACAGCCGTTCCTTGCAAGTGGTCTGGGGCTTGTGGGTTTTGATGAGTTTGGATTCAGATTCAAAAATTTTACATATTTTGAAGTTTTTTCCATGTTTACGTTGCCAGATCCAATGTATTTTTTGTGACGGATCAGACCACTTTGCCCTAACATTGTGTGTGCGCGCCGGACCACTTCATGGCTTATAAATGTAGAAGGTTTTGGCGGAACACATTCACTGTTCGTATCGCTCATTAATAATTCCCAGTGAGAGTCTATCTTCCTCTACATTTCTTCAAAATGTACATGTCATCACTAAGCTAAGCTCGTTTAAATAATATCAAATTGCCATGACAAAACCGCTTTTGAGTCAAAACTTACTCGGAAACATTTCCTTTAATAAACATTTCCAAAAATATCAAGTCTTTATTCTACATAGCTGATAGTAATTATTTAGTCGTATTGGATATTTTTATAAGATCTAGGCTTTGATTAGAGCCATGTAACAAGCCTGGGCCCTGATTACGAGAAGCGAAATGAATCAATTTGCTTCATCTCTTATAACTGAATTGCATATACGAATTTGTATAAGAAATGTTAGTGTAATTCAGCTATAATAAGCGAAGGGAGGTTTAATAATCCTACAATAATAATAAGGTTCCTGATTGAAAAACTGAAACCAAAAGCGTATTCGCTGAATTTTATTTATACATACACACAATTTATTTTAAGAATAGAGTTGCAAAAAACAAGCAGTTTCACTTAATCATTCTTCCTACTCATAAAATTGCACACAATCAAGTGTTCGGATTAAAGTGGACCCAAAATAATCGTGTGGAAGTAAGCAACCCTAGGAAGCAAAAGTGGATTGTACCTTACCTACTGTTAACACTTGAATCCAAATAAATGTGCTGTATTTGCACAGACTGCTGTTTAAAATTACAACCGCACGAGTTGATGTAAATACGTTAATAAATATAACTCAATGATAGAAGCGAAAAAGGTAAACAACTCTTAAGGGAAAACTATAAAAAAAAAAATCGCTTACCTCCTGTAAACAGCATCAAATGAAACTCGATCTCTCGAAAGTTTTGCTTACAATTTGCTTGATAAAATAGCAACTGGCTTTGTGTATACAAATAGTTGCTGTTCTAAGTTGAAAGAGAGGATCAGCTCCTCTGGGTTCTTATGATAAAAATAGCTTGAAGCAAAGTTATAGTTTAAAAGATTTCTAACAGCAGGCCGTAGTATCGAATAAAACTAAATTTCTTCAAATATTAAATCGAAAGATTTACTGACTCACTAACTTTCTAAGGGCGGGATTGCTAACCTCGTATTAACTATAGAAAGAAGCTGGCACCAAAGAGAATTTAAGAGCTTATGAGTCTATATAGTTTTGCTTAAGTGTTCTTTAAGTGTGAACTATTGCAAGCGTGTTAGAAGGCACTCAAAAGCATAACAAAGATTGTTAGCACAGGCACCAGACGAGCTCAAAACGACATTCCTTGCAAACTACAATTATTTATTTTGGGAAGAATTCCATTATTTACCTAGGAGACTTTTTGCAAACAAACTGAAATACTATTCTTGCTTCTTAAGGCTGTGGACCGGACCCTCGACTTCGAAATACGCACGGTAAATGTAGGCCCCGAGGGCGACATGGAGCATCACTATAGCGGACACAGCTGAAAATATGTTGCTCCGGATTGTGTCCAGCTGGAAGTAATCATCGAATAGGAACTGCTTCGACACCCAGAACGTGACTAGCGGACAGAAAATTATCATCAGGCAGTAGAATAGAACCGTCTTGAACGTGGTGTAATCCTTGTTGCCCTGAAACGAGAGAGGGTGGAGCTTTAGCCGCTTTTCGGCGGGACATCGATTGCGTGATTTGCGGTTTCTGCCTTACATTTTTCGATTGCTGCGACTTGTTTTGGTTCTTCTTGCTGCCCATGTTATGTACGTGCTGGTGCGACTCAGCAATTTTTCATTTTTGCATTAAAATACGGCGTTTAGAGTACCACTTGCTTCTTTTGCTGCGGCCACAATTGTCTGTCACATGCCTGTCCAGCGTCCAACAGCACAGGTCAGCGATTCTCAAACTATGCTACCAAAGATAAGAAAGGGAAATTTTTGAGTCTACCTCTAATAGGCGCCAAAATTTAAATGTTATTTAGAAAAGTGTAGTAGGAAAAATCATATTTGAATTTAACATTAAACAACTTAACCCTATCCATAAAATTATCTAATTATCCTCCTATAGCTAAACTATCCAGCATAGCTCTCTTAAAGTCAAATCCACAACTATCAACCTCTCAGGCTTTGTGTCATGTATTTTATCGGCTATACAAAACGAAGACGTAGTCGATGTTATTGCTACAGGCTTTAGTAAAACATCTGATAAAACCTACCAAATTATCATTCTCAAACTTACTATTCTTGGCTTTCTAACCTTAGCAATCGGCAATAAAAAGTTCCCTGGAACCCCTTTGTATCTCTGGCGTCCCTTGAGGCAGTCACCTTGGTCCATTGATCTTCATATTGTCCATAAATGAAAAGATAATTAAACAATAAGAAATTTTAATCTATGCTGACGAGATGAATCGTCGCCTTATCCTTGGATTGACAACCTAAACTTCCCACCAAACGAAAACTGTTTAAAATTGATCAATAATCTTCTCCCATCAAGTCCTAACTGGCTCCATCGATTGTCGCGAAATTCTGCATAATACATCCTTCAATACTAATTCCCGCAACATAAGGTCTGTCCCACTTTTTCATCTAGACAGTCATCGCACTTACTATGGTAATTTCGAACCCATCGTATAGAGGCTGTACATCGACGATTTATTTGATTTGCACTTCGTAGGCTTCCTTCGAAGTACCTCATTCTTTTACCACCTTATATGCATTGTCTCAGTCTCGTTAATCTCGGCGCAACATCTCCAAAAATGTGTCGTTATGGACTGCCTACAAGGCAACATCGACTCCTCGGTATTGCTGTCTTCTTTTAATGTACCGGTAACCTCTCTCTCTTTGGGGACCAGAAATTTTTAATAAGTCTTTCACATCGATGTCTTGTTGTTGCAATATGTAGTAAGTTTGATCGCTTTGATTTTAATTTATAGAGAATATGTATTAAGAGCAGACTTTTTCAATTCCACTGTCACTGGACTTTTTCTTTTTCCTCACCTTTTTCCTTATAAAGTAATCATTCATTGATGAAATTGTAAATAAATAAGTAAATAAACATCACCAAAATTCACCAGAATGTTACGGAAAGTCGACAACTCAGTCGCTTTTGACTTTCACGTCGATAAAACTTCCCTAAGGCGTACTCTATTGGGTCCAACACTCCCTCACAAAAACATATCTAATCTGCTCCTTCCTGCTCTTCCCCATCACATTTATTTTTTTCTAGTCTGATTTCGTTTAGTATAGTTTAGTTTTTAAGTCACTGTGGGGAATTAACTATACCAGCAAAAGAAAATAATCTCTCAACAATTTCTCTAGGTATTTGTAAAATTCAATAACTTTTGCTGTAGCTAAAAACAAGAAGACGCATATCTTCAGAAATAATCAAAGTAATTGATTACACGTTGACAGAAATTAATTTTTTTTTTCTAAATACTTTCTAAATTCCTTTTTAGAATGAAGAAAAACGAAATTACAAGTACTTGTAATGGGATTGGCGAATAATTCAAGTCCATTACTAAATAGTTGATCATTATCATATAACAATTACAATTCCTTCTAATGGAATTGAAAACTTTTTAAAGTCCTACTTCAACATATCAATTACAAATAACAATTCCAGGGAATGAATTTACATAGATCTGCCGCAAAGTTAATTTCACTTTAAATATAAAGTCTACTAACAATTAAACTGATATTCATCTATTGAAGTAAAGGGCAGAGGGTATTGGGAAAATTTTCCAATTCCCACCACTCCCACCATAAAACCTCAAATCTGGCAACGCCTGTACGAAGGCGGAAAAATATACCTCGCGTAGTGGTTTGTAAATATAGCGGTCAGTCAGTCATTGGTGTGTTTTTCATTGAGTGTGATTGACGGTTGCGAGTCGGTAGGGAATCGCCGTGAATTTTAATTGCTTTACCAGCGAAATATCGATCAGCGCTCCACTCCCGCATTAAGTCAACGCTATTCCGGTGCGAGCGGCTCGAGTCAGGATCGAAAATAGCACGAACAGAGGCCGCGTAGCCGGTGATAAATTATCGCACTATTTGCTAACGGCAGCGCGGGGCGGGAAGTAGTTTTGTATTGAGTGAGTTGAGTTGTTGTTGCGGTTGCCGTTGCCGCGCGGTGTGCTTTGCCAGCGCTTTTTTCTCGAGCCCCTCGCTCTGCGTTTATGTGGTGTTCGCCTTGGTGCCGAGACGAGCCGCTTAGTCAAGTGGCATCTTTAGATCGACGGTGAACGAAATTTTCCACTGGGCCAGAGTGACACCGGTCGTGCAGCGTGAACGAGGTTCAAATAAAAACGCATTTTGGGTAAGAGAACTGTCTACGAACGAGTGCGCGTGTACCTGAAAACAGCGCGGCAACATGGTTCTGACCAATTTCGAATGCTGGGCGCACGGGGGCTCCGGCGAGAGGCCGATCTTAGGTGATGCTGTCATCGAGCGACGTAATCAGGCCGCCGTCGATCTTTTCAATCCGAGCGCGCTCCAGGAGTACGGCGACACAAGCCTCGTCCCGGAGCCGCCGAAGATCGTTTCCCACCTGTCCTCGAACGGGTATTATGGATTCGCTCCGGTCTGCAGGATCGCCGCCGACAACGATTCAGAAACGTCGGGGCCAGTTCAAATGATGGATGTTGAGCAACATGCCGCCTGCTTGAGAAACTCACCACCACCAGCGGCGGATGTTGCAACCGCCAGAAACGCAACATTTTGTAACGGCTCGGCAGCGGCGGTCATCCGGCGAAAACGAATTTTCGCCGAGGAGGAGGTTTTCCAGACGCAGCGACGGAGCACGAAACGCTGCCGCTTCGACTTCTGCAGGGAGCCCTACCTGACGGACAACAACAACGGTAATTATAGTTTTAGTTGACAAATGACAACCGGCAATTCGACACGGCCAGCGACCCATTTTTGTGCGTACGTTTGGATTATTTTTGACTTCGGGGTCAATGATTTTGCGGAATTAGGGCATTCAGTTGAATTGAGTGGCTTTAACGTCAGGGAAAATTTGATAATGTAGCAGAAATTGTCGCTGTTATCTCACCATGGGGTGATTGAATGTTTGAAATTTTCCGTTAAATTCTGATCAATTCAGCCAATGGAGCAGGTTATCTTTAAAACGAAAACAAATTCGAGTTTTTAGAGCATCTACCTACTTTAAAGAGGAAGATAATTTTCTGGAATCTGAGGGCGTATATTTGAAAGATCATTTAAATTTTACAATCGTTTAACTTTATAATCTAAGGTAGGTAATTGAACGAATTAAGTTTATAGTAATTTAATAAACAAGCGTTAAGAAGATGTTTTATAATTAAAATAATAATTTAACCAATTTTCTATTGATTTACAAAAACATGTTCAACTATAACGGTTATAACTACTAGTCTGAATTCAATTACAGTACAACCTTGATATAACAAAGCTGAAGGGAATTAGAAAAGATTCGTTATACCAACTAATTTGTTACAATGAGATTTGTAATATAGAGGTTAGGTTGGTCTAAGATTAGATTGGTTTTACAAGGTAAGAAATGAAAATACATTTTAATGTATTTTTTATTTAAAAAGAGTTTATACACTGTATTTTTTTATTTAAAAAGAGTTTATACAAAATCGACAATGTGGTTATGGTAGCTTAGTTTTGATTTTGTCTGTCTTGATTAGAGAAAAAGTCATGAATTGAGGTCTGCTTACTACCGGTGTTAGTTATAATATCCAAAGCGCTATCCGATTCCGGTTATAAGTTGACAAAAATCGTTAAATAGAGGTAATTATATTTTCTATTTATATTCTGCAATGATTGAAAATTCGTTTAAAACAGTTTTTTAACAAAATGTATTCGTAATATAAAGGTATATTTTGCATTAACTCTTACGGGCAGTTCTAGGGGATTTCGAAGAATTTGTTATATCGAGGAAATCGTTACATTGAGGTTACACTGTATAACAAATTTAATTACTCGATCCATTCTTGGAATTTCTTTGTGATTTTGAAACTCCGAGATAAAGAGTGTTTTTTTAATCCCGATAGAACTTTAAATTTAAAAAAGTAACATAAAGAGTTAAGGGGAGGTTCTCATCTAGAACGTCAAAAAGTAGGTAAAGTTCGTGATTTTTTTGAAGGCAAATGACAAGACATAGGGAAATGATATTTGGCATTATCTTTTATTGTACATTTATCTGTACGAAAAAATTTTTTATTCAAAAAAAAAAACAAAATGGCGCCCGTTATTCAACTTCTCCGGAGGCATGTTTTTCGAAAATTGCCCAGCTGCGTACAATTTAGGGGTCGCAGATTGGTCTGAAATCAAATAATGATGACATTATTAGAAACTAGAATAAATTTGTCTCAGAAAGAGTGGACGACTTTCAAAAAAAATTTAAAATTGACGGAATGGCGCGATTTTGAAATTTTAAGGCCCTTTTCGGCCGTTTTTTTTCATAGTTTATCACTTACAAAAAGGAGATAATGTTACAATTTTCAAAATGTGCTCCACTCTTTCTATGAAGAAAATTGTTTACTTTAATATGCACGAAACTAGAAGTTGATCGGTTGAACCGTTTTTGAGTTATCTTGTACGCAAATTGTATACAAACATGCCTCCGGAGAAGTTGAATAACGGGCGCCATTTTGTTTTTTTTTTTGAATAAAAAAATTTTTTCGTACAGATAAATGTACAATAAAAGATAATGCCAAATATCATTTCCCTATGTCTTGTCATTTGCCTTCAAAAAAATCACGAACTTTACCTTTTTTTTTGACGTTCTAGATGAGAACCTCCCCTTAACTTTTGATGAAAAATTTGTTTTTATTCGAAAGACAACTTCATAACATTAATATTTAAAAATTATTTTGGGCA
This sequence comes from Dysmachus trigonus, assembly GCA_949715965.1. Taxonomy (NCBI): domain Eukaryota; kingdom Metazoa; phylum Arthropoda; class Insecta; order Diptera; family Asilidae; genus Dysmachus; species Dysmachus trigonus. Next base: position 63,823,052 of record OX454322.1, on the reverse strand, counting down.
TAAGGCCACCGCGACTGTTTTGACGAAGCGCATTCTGTTGGTCTAATTTTGGGTCACTTTTTCGAGCAATATTAGCAGATTAATTTGATTAATATAATAATAATAATAATTCTGGGAAATAGTTATAACTATTAGTTAGTGTACGTAATGAGTAAATGACCCTTACTTGACAAGTCCTTCAGTTACAGTGAAAACACGCCTTTCCTTGCAATTCAGCTCTTATCTACTAGTTATGCTGCTTAACGTTTTTTTTTTAACGTCTCCCAGCTTGTGGGAGATATCAACATTCGGAGAAGGAGAATTTGATTTATACGCTCATCATAAAAACCTCGTTCACAAAAAAAAGGAGAAAGGCTGTCGATTTGACTAATTCCTGGGAGGAATTAGTTTTCCTTTAAGCTCTCCAGTGATTGGATTGAAACAAAATCCAAGAGATGCTTGGGAGAAAATTAAGGCAGTATACCTCAAATTATATAATATTGCGTTTTGTGCCAACAAATTAATCAAATGATTTCTTCAGTTAAATATTTGAACTTTGGATGGGTAAAAATCATAGCAATTTCATTCATTTATTGGAATTTTTAAAATGATTTCTATAGGACACGATTTCAAAAAATTCAGTTCAATGAAAAATTCCAGATCCAGATACAGGTCGTTAAAAAAAACGGAACTTAAGTCTCTATAATTCTTAAAATACACCTTATAAAGTGAATAAAAAATCCTTTAGCTACGAGATTTCGATGTTAGTCTAAGAGGAGGTGTAGGCGAACTTAATTAGATTAAAGTTGAAATATCACCTCGATATATTTTAAATCAAGGGAGTCAAGGTTGAATTGGAATAATGAGTTTTATTTTTGTCCCAACAGGTGGTTGCCCCTCAACATACGCGCCAAGTGCAATGTTCCCCCTAAGTATGGATGAAGAGGAGCTCCCTGTGGTTAACGATTTTCATGCGACGGCAGCATCAACACCTTGCGAACAGCACCAATCATCGCCAGTGGCGGGCCTTGACCAGCGGCAGCAGAGCGCAGACAGCACCGCCAAAAGTAATTTTTCGTGCAATAGATATAACGATATAAGTAGGTGCATGCTCTCCCAAATGATCTAAGAATAGCAGCGTGCTTTTAATTTCATTCACGCGAGTGTGTAATTTTCTAAGAAGCTCTTGTATCTTTTAGTTGTAAATGAAGGAAAGAAAGAAAATGAAAAGAAAAAAGTATAAAAAGATTCTGTGGATCCAAGCACTCGAGCACAAAATTGCCAGGAAGTTGTCTACCGAATGGATAAAAAAGCAATGATTTAGTGCTTGCGGGGGTGGCTGGATTGGCGTAGAACGAGAACCCGTAGTTTTGTACCTAATTTTTAGATACTTATCTAGTTTTAAGGGCCTTGAAGTGTACAAGTAAATTGCATAAATCTTTAAGGTGGTTAAGGATATTTCTGTGGATTTGGTTGTGTTTAGTTGTAAAAGTTTGGAATTGAATAAAAGTTGCTTAGCAATGAATGCTTCTTGTCTTTTCTCTCTGCTAATATTATTTCTTAATCATGTTTTCATCTATTTTCAGTCAATTGTATTGGAATTGCTTATTTCATTATATATAGAATATTTAATAATAGTGCTTATTATTATTTTTTTATGCGATTTACTTTACACTTCTTTTCAGCAATTTTTATTGACTTATTTAAACGCAGATCATCAAAATCGTAGCTGAAATTTGTAGCTGATCGCTCCCGGACTTTTGGAATATCATCTTTTTACCAATTGTCGTCCTCATGTATTATATAAACGATTCACTAATTTTAATTTAATTTAAAGTTTAGTTTATTAAAATAATGAATACTCTTCTATTTTACACGCTATGAACAATAACATTATTATTATATGTAACTAATTGATGAAGATAGTAAGGAATCTCAGAAGTTTGAGGTTTGTACAATGACAAGGGATAGTTGAAATGTTTAAAACCTTTACTAAATTCTATGAAATACGATCAGTTAAAGCAATAATTCAAAAACTTTTTAAAGATCTTTTATAATCTATAATATAAAAATGAATCGCTGAATGTGTTGCTAAGCGCAAATCTCGAGAACAGCTGAACCGATTTCGCTAATTCTTTTTTTATAATATTCCTTGAAGTACGAGGATGGTTCTTACGGAGAGAAAAATTTAAAAAATTGCCTAAAAAAGTCTAAAAACAAAACTTTTCTATCGCGCGTTCTCGATGTCAACGGATTTTAATGAAAATTAGTACAATTATTGTTTTGAGGTTACTGATTTTGAATATTATCAAAATTTACAAATCCAAGATGGCGGACCCAATATGGTGACCAAGATTTCTAGATTTCAATGAATTTTAATGAAAATTTTGAAGGCACCAATTCTGAATATTATCAAAATTTACAAATTCAAGATGGCGAATCCAACATGGTGACAAAAATGTCTTGATTACAACGGATTTTAATTACAGAAAAGTTAAGAATAATAAGTGAATTAAAATGAAACAAGAAAGACAACCACTTAAACTTCAATTGTTTTTTTATTTAAAGAAAATTATAAAAACTTAGTAGCCTTCTTCAATTTCACCGTGTCTGTGCATCTCTTTCTGTAAAGAGAAAGAAGGGCATGGTATGAGCATGACGAGCTCAGTGAGTGTGCAGTCACAACTACTATCTACGTATACAAGCATTCGTAGCGGGTAAATATTATTCGGTTGCTCTGGGTAACCACACAGGCATGGTGCAGACTAACACCACCGTGACTCTCCCATGAATCGCCTGTCCAGCCGTGACCCACACAGACGCCGGACTCACGCTTCGGACCCCTGAACGGCCCCAACCAATGCTATTTGAAGATGGCTTTACCAGCCATAGCCTACAAGCAATAACTTAAAGCAAATAAAGCAATAACAAAACAAGCTACTATTAAAGAATACAACTCACCCTATTTATTTCTGCCTAATACTATTCTTGCACTACTTTTAACATGCACGACACTACTGACAGATAACATGTCGGACACTACTCTACGCCTACTATTCTACAGATCAGGAAGTAAACTAAAACACAGTAGGGAATCCCTGTCTTACCATCTACATCTGACAGCTCGTCCATCCTGAAAACAAGAGCGTCCTCGCTCGTTCTCATGCGCTTATTTCTCTTCATCAAATCCCCTGAATTCTGAATCTGAATTTGAAAACATATCGTCTTCCTCTTCTGCTGCTTCGACAGATTGTTCATCAGAGTCAGATTGTCCTCCTTTCGGCATCCAGGGTTTTAAGTGGTCAACCGCTTCTATATTTTCAAATCGTCGCCTTTTGCTTCGACAAGAACCCGGCAATTCTGTCACAACATATCTATCTCTTGGAAGTACTCGCTTTATACAAAACGGTCCTTTGTATTTCGGCATTAGTTTCTTACTTTGTCCTTCAGCTGTTACTTGTTTTTCTACCATCACTAGATCATTTTCTTGGTACTTTCGCGGTCTCAACCGTCGTTTATCAAAACGCTGTTTCTGTTTAGCTTGATCAGCCGTTATTCTTTCTGTAGTTTGTTCTTTTAATAGTTTACGATCTGGCACCGTTTGTCTTCGTTCTTGGACTTCAACTGAAAGTTGGGAGTCTGCTGGAGCTCTTGGTCGAAAACCCAAAAGTAATTCGCTCGGTGTAACCTTCGTCACGCTGTGGATCGTATTGTTCAATGCAAATTGGATTTTTCCTACTTGAATATCCCAACGATCATCAGTCTGGGCAGTAGTAGCTAAAGCAGAGAGAATGGTAGAATTGTACCGTTCCACTTGTCCATTAGCTCTAGGTGTCGCCACTGCATTTTGAATGTGTTTAATTCCCTTTTGGTCACAAAACCTCTTGAACGCCTTTCCTGTAAAACAGCTTCCTTTATCCGAAACAATTCGATTAGGAGTTCCGTAAGTGGCTATAATGCGGTCTAAAAATAATATGACCGGTTGAGCTTTCGTGGTTTTTACGGCATTTAAGAATACATATTTTGTAAAGCTTTCCACCACTACAATTAGGTAACGTCTGCCACTGGTGGTAGTTATAAATGGTCCCAAGTGATCGATATGTAATGTATGGAAAGGAGTTGAAACCTTCTCTATGGGGTTTAAGAAACCTTGCTGTTTTCCTTTGGGCTTCTTATGATAAAGACAGGAAATGCAACTATCTATAAATCGTTTCACATATCTCCTCATTTGTGGGAACCAGTATGTCTCAAGCAATTTGTTTAATGTCTTTTCAAGGGAAAAATGCCCCATTTCGTTGTGAGCGTTTCTGACTATCTCATGTCTCATGCCTTTTGGTACAACCCATTGCTTGCCATTGTTTGAAGTTCTATAGACCCGCTCGTTTTCTAGACAGAAATCCTTGTGTATATTGCGTTCGTAATCAGTGTTCGGGTTCTTTTTCAAAATTTCATGAATGAGTTTTATTTTATTGTCTGTCATTTGTCCCGCCAATACCCAATCCGCTATTTCTATTCTAAATATTCCAGCATCTTCTGTTATTGGTTCATTTTGAATTGCATTTCGACTTAAAGCATCGACGTGTGCCATTTTCTGTCCCGGCCTATACTCTATATCAAAAGTGAATTCCTGTAAGAGCAACCACCATCTCGCAATTCTTGGTATCAGGTCACGCTTTTTCGCTGCTGCTTTAATAGCATTGCAGTCAGTTATAACTTTGAATTTGTTATTTAATAAGTAAATACGAAACTTACGAAGAGACTCCACTACAGCAAGAGTTTCTAACTCATAAGAGTGGTACTTTTCCTCTGCTGTTGTAGTTTGTCTACTATAATAAGCAATTGGTCGAAGTTGTTGATTAGTAGTATCCTTTTGTAGGAGTATACCGCCCAGGCCATGCATACTTGCATCTGTATGTATTTCCGTATCTGCATTAGGATCATAGATTGCTAATAAGGGACGTTGAGTTAAGATACTCTTAAGGCTTTCAAATGCCTTCTCTTGTGCTTCTGTCCATATCCAGCTTTGACCTTTCTTGGTGAGTAAAGTCAATGGTCGTGAAATAAGAGCATAGTCCTTAATAAATTTCCTAAAGAAACCACTAAGACCTAAAAACTGCCTCACTTGATGGACTGTCTTCGGTCGCTGGTATTGGGTTATACTTTTAATTTTTTCATTACCAGGCTTTATGCCGTCTATACTAACTTCAAAGCCCAAAAATAATATAGTTTGATAAAAGAATTTACATTTTGTTGGATTAAGTGTAAGTCCATACACATCAATTAATTGTAGAATTGTTTCTAATCTTCCTAAGCCGTCTTCAAAGTCCTTAGCTGGTACCATTATATCGTCTAGATATGCAAATGCTATGCTACCTCGTAGTGTTCCTAGGATTGTATTTATCATTCGTTGGAAGACTCCTGGTGCAGTTGAAATCCCAAAGGGCATTCGATTAAACTCATATTGACCGTCACAGGTAACAAAAGAAGTTTTCTTTTTCGAACCTTCTTCGACTGGAATTTGATAATATCCGGAAGTCATGTCTAAGGTGTTGAAATATTTAAATCCCCGTAACTGATCTAACTGATCATCGATCCTTGGTATTGGGTATCTGTTTTGCTTTATTTTTGCGTTAAGCTTTCTGTAGTCAATGCATAAGCGCTGCTCTCCGTTTTTCTTTTTTACTAGTAGTATGGGTGATGAATACGGCGAAGCAGATTCCCTAATTATCCCATGGTTAAGAAGCTCATCTACCAGCTGTTTTGTCTTAATCCTATCTATATTAGACATTCGATATGGTCTGTAAACAATAGGAGTCTCATCTTCCATTTCAATGTTTAGTTCTGCAGCACTAGTATAACCGATACCTGCTACGGTGGTAGCGAAACAATGTTCATATTTTTTAAGTACAAACACCAATCTTTCGATTTCTGAATTTGTCAAACCATCACCTATGTTTATTTCACGCCAATTGATGCTTGTCGGGTTTGATTTCGTTGCGCGTATGTATAGCATTTCATTTATTTCATGACATGGTTGTCCACGTGCAAATAAGTTCTTATGATTTATATTTATGTCGTGCTGGGTCAAGTTTGTTATTGGAATTTCTACATCACTGTTTGCATTTGTGGTGACAATACACCGCGGTAAAGAATATTCATTGTTGGGAGCCATTCTAAAACTGGTATCGATGAATATATCCCCAGTATATTCTGTGCGACATACAACGTTGGTAGCATAACCTGGAGGAATAACTGTAGCATCTTTCGCCCAAATAGGTATTTTAAGAGGTGGAAAATCAGCTGTTAACGCTAGTGGAAGAATATCATTTTGTAATACGCGAAGTGTATCGGAGTCCTTAAAGATTGAAATATGGCTTTGCTCCGTAAATGGTTGTCCTATAATTACCGGAATGTTCTGAACATTATCCGCGACAACAATGAAATCAGTTTTCGCTTCAGCTTGATCGACTTTGGTTTGAACATCTTTTGCCATGCCTAGGCTTGTCACTATAGCGCCACCAAATCCAGTTAATTTGCTCTCGTGTTGATTATAAATTATTCCTAATCGACGTATTGTGTCTAACCTAATAGTGTTTACTGTTGCCCCCAAATCAACAAATCCATTCACACTGCTACCCGCTACGATTATTTCAAAGAAGTATTTATCACCTTTATTTTGGTCCGAATTCTGAATGTTTCTTACTTCCGCCAGGTGGGGTTTGTTCATCACTCTGTAGCACTCGCCGTAGTGGTATTTTCCACATCTTTGGCATAGGGTTTTACGTTTGGGGCAGCTTGATCTCAGATGGTCTCGACTTCCGCATTCATAACACTTCCTTTTGCTGGTGTTGACTCTTGGTGCATTATTTCTATTTCTCCACGGTTCATTGTGTTTTCCCATTGTTTCGCTTGTCCTATCCTTTTTCTCACTAAATTTCATTAGAAATTTTAGCAACGCTTCAGGATCTTCAAAATCGGCTGCCTTAGCTGACGCCTGTAAGGTCACATCAGGTATTCCGTCGATGATGCATGAAACTGCATCCTTTCCTGTAATATGGGTTAAACTTAATAATGCCAATTTTTCGTAGAAATATTCCATTATTGTTTCAATTTTATTCCACCGGCGATTCAACATTTTCTTTAAAGTTTCTGCGTAGTCTCGTCTCGGTGGAAACGCCTTTATAAGCTTGGATTTCCACTCGTGCCATGAAAAGTTTAGTGTTGGCAGACTTTTATACCATACCGCTGCTAATCCTTTCAGCTTTTTAGTGGCATAGTAAATAGTGGTCTTTTCACTCCACTCGTATATCGTCCGAATTTCATCAACTTTCTCCAGCCACCTCTCTATATTGTTCTCTTCATTTTCCGGATGGAACTCGGGAACGGCTTCGCTACCTGTAACTTTATCCGATTGCGGATTTTGCGACACTTTTCGCATAATTTCTGCGAATTGATTCCACATGTCCTCACTACCAGAATATAATGAGGAACCTATATCTGAGGCGCTTCGCACCTCGCCAAAATGAGGCTTTTTAAGTACAGTTTTGTTATTAACTTCCTCAACAACCCACTTTCCGTTATTCATTTTTAGTTCAGTTAATTTTTATTTAAAATTCTAAAAACTACTTTGCCAATAGAACCAAATTATTACTTATTTTTAAGTTTTCTGCACCACTAACCGAGCTCGTATGCCTTTATTCCACTTCTGAGTTAATAAGTGAATTAAAATGAAACAAGAAAGACAACCACTTAAACTTCAATTGTTTTTTTATTTAAAGAAAATTATAAAAACTTAGTAGCCTTCTTCAATTTCACCGTGTCTGTGCATCTCTTTCTGTAAAGAGAAAGAAGGGCATGGTATGAGCATGACGAGCTCAGTGAGTGTGCAGTCACAACTACTATCTACGTATACAAGCATTCGTAGCGGGTAAATATTATTCGGTTGCTCTGGGTAACCACACAGGCATGGTGCAGACTAACACCACCGTGACTCTCCCATGAATCGCCTGTCCAGCCGTGACCCACACAGACGCCGGACTCACGCTTCGGACCCCTGAACGGCCCCAACCAATGCTATTTGAAGATGGCTTTACCAGCCATAGCCTACAAGCAATAACTTAAAGCAAATAAAGCAATAACAAAACAAGCTACTATTAAAGAATACAACTCACCCTATTTATTTCTGCCTAATACTATTCTTGCACTACTTTTAACATGCACGACACTACTGACAGATAACATGTCGGACACTACTCTACGCCTACTATTCTACAGATCAGGAAGTAAACTAAAACACAGTAGGGAATCCCTGTCTTACCATCTACATCTGACAAGAACTCTTAATTGTTTTGAAAAATCCCTTTAGCTCAAGAGATGGACCTCTTTTTGTAGAAGAATTCACAAATTATAAGAAATCAGTGTATTTCTAATGTTTGTTCAATAATATGGTAGCATATTAATTCCTTTAAAAGGATTTTTGATAATAGTTAAGACGCTAAGAGCTCTTAATTTTGATCCGGAATCGGGGGGTAATTTAGAATATTACCATAATTTCCAAATCCAAGATGGCGGATCCAACATCGCGATTAAAATGTCTCAATTACAACAGATTTTAATGAAAATTAGTACAATGGTTATTCTGAGGCCACTAATTTTAATGTTATCAAAATTTCCAAATTCAAGATAGCGGATCCAAAACGGCGACCAAAATGTCTCGATTTGGACGGATTTTAATGAAAATTGGTATAATGATTATTCTGATGGCGGGTCCAATAGGAAGACCATAATGTCTCGATTTCAACAGATTTTAATGAAAATTAGTACAATGATTATTCTGATTTAACTAATATTAAATATTATCAAAATTTCCAAATCCAAGATGGCGGATCCAATATGGTGATGCAAATTTCTCGACTTCAACGGATTTTCATGAAAATTAATACGATTTTTTGTGGTGCCACTAATTTTGATCATTATCGAATTATCAAAGTTTCTAGATCCAAGATGGCGGACCCAATATATAAAAAAAATGTCTCGATTTCAACGGGATTTAATTAAATTTGCTACAATAATTGTGTTAATGCCACTAATTTTTAATATTATCAAGATTTGGAAATTCAAGATGGCGGATCCATAAAGGGGTTTTCGGGTTGAATCAATTTCTAGGATATAACAAACGAACATTTGAGAAGTTTTTAATTAGTAAGTATTTACTCAACGCCGGGTGAAACCGGGTAATTTTCCAATATTTGTGAAGTGTAAGACAGTTTACTTAATATTAAACAACGTGTAAGTTTGTTCAATAAATTAATTAGGGATATGAAAAGGAAATACTGTTTTCTTATATTAATGGTATTATTTTTAGAAACATGCGAAAAGAAAGAACACGATCAAATATTGGCCGACGCACATGGCATAATAAAAATGTAGCGGAAAGGGCAGTACAACGTCTGCCGGGCCAGCTAGTAGCATATATAAATGTTCGTTGTAGTGTTAAATTCGTATGCAATGATTTCAATGAACTCAATAACTTAACTTCAGAAAACACGAGACTGTTCTGATGAAATTCCATAGATTTGATTCAGTCTTTATTTTGGTAGGTAACTGATTGGATAATTGTAGACCCTTGTACAACAGTGTGTTTTGTGTTGATAACCGATTCCATCTTTCCAGCTAACTTAACTTATGTTAGCCGCATATCTCAAATCGTACCCGTATCTAGAGGCTCTGAAGCCCCGGGGCAGCAAGTGATCTAGATTCTAGAGGCTCTTTTAGCACTTCTGGTGGTGCTGCAAACTTGAAATCTGTATAGGGTTGCTTTTTAATATTTTTTTCTACCTAAGTGTAATATAAAATTTACAGAGTTACAATAAAGCTATTGTAAAATCAATACAGGATGTCCTCAGAAATGGTGTCAAGTCCAGAGGTAGAAAACCCTCAGCAGTAACCGAATCACCCCCTTGTGTGTTCAGCGATTTTTTTAAGTCTACGAATTATGATTTTTTTTCATGATTTTTCACCAAATTACGAATTCGTAGACATGAGAAGTGGTAATCAGTCATATCCAAAACTAACTAACCATCTAAGCGTAAGTTTAAATATCGTGAAGAACGCGGTGAGAACGCAAAGCTTTACCTAGGGGTTGAAGAGGTGAAGATATGGAGATGAGTTTATCTTAAATTACAGATAGTAACAAGATGTATATCGCATCATACGTTTTCTAGGACGTAAAACACATTCGTCTTGTAAGAAATAACCCCAGAAATGAGCTTTCTGTTCTTCAAAATGTAAGAAACGATATGCATCTTGCTACTAGCTGTAATTTAAGAGAAATTAACCCCTATATTTGCACTCCTACAACCTCTATGTATAACAGATGAGATGTTAGATTGATGTGGCTGTTGGAAGACTCACTTAGGCAATTGTAAACCCAATATGATACCACTTTTTGTGACTAGGGTTTCTGATGGGAATTGAACACACAAAGCTTTGCGTTCTCGAAAACTTATGAAACGACATGCATCTTGTTATTTTCGATAACCTGTACAAAATTATCGCCTCTATCTTTATCCCTTCAACCACTGAATAAAAAATAACCCCAAAAATGGATGTTGCATCCTTAAAAAATTAAAGAAAATAAAGAAACCAGTTGAATAAAGTACATGGAAAAACTTTTTTGAGTTATTCTGCTATAAGCATGATTTTTCAAGACAACTTTACAGAAGCCACAACTTTTTTCGATTCCCGGAAAACATTTAAAGCAATAAGATTCATCACAAAGGTTAATATATCTTAAAAAAATGCTCTGGAAAATTTGTTATTCTTCATGTTCACGCATGCATAATGAAAATAAAAATGCCGTTGCCCTTGTTATTAATTATTTTCCAAAAAAATCTAAAAAAAACGTGCAAACTCCCAAAATAAAAATACATTCATGCGCTTCCTTTTTATATCATAGCAACAGAAGAATAATCGGACTATCTGCTAAAATAATTTATTATTTTCTTGGTTCTTCAAAAATGTTGAAACAGGAAAAACAACGCGGATGTAAATGTCTAAATTCAATCGTGCGTACAAATTCCCCCAGTAACTTTCCAATAGAATCAAAAGCGTGGATTTATTGCTGAATTTGTTCCATTCTGCTAAAAATAAAACGCACGTAAATTTTAAAAGCGCAAGGAATTATTCAGAGAAAGAGAAATTGCGGAAAAGATTATTCATATACATACATATGTATACCAATGTGTCTAAATCGGTACGATGATTTGTGCTTTTTACGATATACGGGTGTCGCAAAAAATTAATTGATCATTGCTTTTAGTGATAATAAATTTTGAGAGGAAAAATGTGTAGATGCATTTTTAATTTTGGGATATTCTTATAAGCTGATGAGGTTGTATGTTGGCGACGCTCTGAAAAAGGTGATTAATTTAACAAGGTTAAAAATTGCATTCCAAATATTGATTCTTCTGTTTTTTATAAACGACATTTTTGCATACTATCAGAAAATGATGAACATTAGTCAATATCTTTTATGCCATAGTATTTAAACTCTTATTATAAGGATTGCATGAACTTTATTTATTTATAACAGTTTCATCAATAAGCTGAATATTTACAAAGTTTAAATTAAACCATTAACGAATCAGACTTTTAATCTGGGTTTTAGATAAATGGAAACCCATAGCAGAGTAATTTAAATTGAACGAACGCGACATTGAAGGCAAATGCTCGTTAAAGCCACAGAGGGCTTGATGAATATCTACAAGTCAAGTGAAGTAAGTTTAAGTTTATCGAGATAGAGAGATGCAATACATGATTATCCGCCTATGGAAGACCACGAAGAGCATACCGTAAGGATAACAATCGATGAAAGATGTGAGAGAGATCGAACTCCTTAGACAACCTCTTGATGAATCCTGAAATTGCGGTAGCTTTAACAGCAATTGTTTCAATAGATGAGTCGAGAATAACTCTCAAATTTTTCGCTTTAGTCAACCTAGAAAGGCAATGTTCACTCATTGAGTAGTCAAAGAACAGTGAATCCCTTTTAGGGAAAGAAGTCATACACGTACACTTATTAAGTGGTAGATAATTAATACAACACCATTGTTGTCAGTTTAAAGTATCACACTCAAAATCGTCAGATATTATGCGAATGATTTTCGAATCCTCAGCTTAGCAAAGAACCCTCGAGAGGGTAATCGTTAATATAAATAATAAATACCAAAGGCCTATGTTGACTACCCTGAGGTACGCCAAATGTATTGTCTACTAAGTAATATAATGCACTGCGAAAACAAACGTGTGGAGCACGATCGGATAAATAAAATACAGCTTAATTTCGAAATAGGCCTGTAGTTGGAGATTCGGATTAACTGCCCTTTTTATGCAAAGGAATAATTTGCGAGAATTCATGACGTTGGAAACACACCGGAACAAAGTGATAATTTAAATAAATGACGAAGAACAGGAACTAAAGATGATCCACATGTTTTAAACGTGCAACTTCACTCGAGAAGTTGTCAATTAAATTGGAATGGTGTTTAAGAATAAAACCTCGTCAAGTGGGCAAACTTTTAATATGACTAACAAAACGATTGATAAATCAATTCTCTTTTCTAAGTTTATATTTCTTTTGTAGTAACGTTGATCAAATTGATGAATTTGTAATAGATAATAAATGAATAAATCTTATGTCAAAGGGTCCTTTTTCAGAGGAGGATTGTTGTTGAAACGGGTATGGGCTATTCGCAGGCTCAATTTGCAACAATAACTTTTCAAATAAAAAATAATTCAAAAACTTAAGCTTTACCTTAACTTTTTAATCTTGTAATCCTTTTTTTATTTATTTTATTATATATATATTATTTATTATTTTATTTAGGCTCAAATGTCATTTTAATTGTAATAACTGGATGAAAAAATGTAAAATACATTCTTTGAATCTTAAAGTTCTAAGGTAATTAAAAATATTGATCTGTGGTTTTCTCAGTTACGATCAATAAAAAACAAAAAATTGTTTCTTTAGAAAATTGTTTGTTTGCTTTAGATCCGATAATATTTCAATTCTTATATTATTGTATTATTAATTATAATATGATATTTAGGTACAAGTTGCAATCATCTATTTCCTTTTTTTTTTATTAATTATACTTTTTAATGTTTTACGGGTATTTGTTCCTTTTAAACTTTTTTTGAAAATAGTTGATTATACTAATCTATTAGCTATCGGAAACGATCTATTTTTGAAATTTTATTTAAATATAAAAATCGACTATTATAAAATAATTTAAATATGTTTTTTGCTTAATTAATTTTCAGGGACGAAACCAAAAGAATGGGGAACAATATCACACTCAAACGCAGAACACACAGTTCCTATTAAACGCCTATGTGTTGATTCATTGTTGAATCATACAACAATATACAAAGAAAATGCTCCATACACCAAAGTATTAAAAGAAGGAGAAAGTTTAAACTACTTCAGTAAAAAATTCTATGCAGAAAATGATGAAGAATTAGAAACATTATTCCTACTTACTCATGGGGGTGGAAATCATCAATTGTGGCGACATATGGACGGCTGTTGTGAGGATATTTAGCCGACGAAATATTTGTGATAAACCACCACGATTCTATTGATCGTAATTTTCCAAAAAGAACAGGATTGAAGTTTTGTAAATTTGTACAGAAGTTACATAAATAAAAGTATATATATTTTTTTAAACATAAATACATATTTCATATTTTCTTAAACAAAATCATTATTGACTAGATTTTCAAAAATATCACAGATCAGTAGTAGGATGCTATCCTAGTTTGTTACTTTTGATCATATATCACAGATTCTATCCATTTAGAATATTTACTAACGCGAGTGTAGATTCCAGGAAGGTTTGGGCGAGCACAACCAATACCTGTTGAGACAACACCGATCAGAACATTGTTCTCTGTCACCAGAGGTCCACCAGAATCAGCCTGAAAAAGAAGAAAACAATTAAATTAACAAAAGAATTGCCGAATACTATGAAGATTAATTTTAACTTTCCTGTAGAAATGAGACATGATATGTTTTCTCAATTGTATGAAATTGAATGAATTATATCTTAAATTTCAATCTGAACAAGCTCCCCAGATTTTTTACTGGCTGTATTGAGTATATCGCGAGCTAAGCTTTCAATGTGCTGAGAAGTTGAAGACTAGTTCAAAAGCTAAAAAGTCGTGACAATTTTTAATTAAATTTTTTTTCCATTACTCACTACCGGTCGTCGGTCGATAGACTCAAAATACAATTTGCTATCGCTACTTAAGTAGGAAATAAATTTAGCAATTTATAAAAGCTGATTAAGGGTTAATCGGTTAGACCAATTCGAGAGATAAGCAGTCTGCATGGGTCACTGGCTAATCGGGTATCATACAGGTAACTCGAGATTTTTTGCCAGAACACATTTCCACTTCCATTTCAGATGGGAACGAGAATTTACAGAAGACCCAGAACTTGCCAAGACTTAAAATCTCAGCTACCTAACAAAATATCTGAGAAGAAGATTAGTTTGGAAAGGTAATTAATTATTCAAAGGATGGATGTAATCTTAACATCGTTGGAAACCATTTCTAGGCGCAAATATTCTCACATTAACAAAAAGGTAATGAAAAAGGCATAATAATTAGCTTTGGCTAGAACATTATTATAAAAATATTTACGAGGATTGTCTCTCTTGATGGATGCTGTGAAATTGGATTTTTTTAAAAATTATTTTCTATTTGTTAAAGTCGAACTGTGCAATATAAGCCCTAGAATTTTTTTTTATGGATACATTTTGCCTAACCCTAGCTCCCTTAACTATTTCGGTACAGCACAGTTGCAGACTTTATTACGCTACGATCGTACCCACAGAGCTTTCTGTGAATGCCGATTTTAGGCGGCGGTTGTACCCAGAAAATACTGCGGGGCTGCCGACTTTTAGTGGCGGTCGTACCCAGAAAATGTTTTGTGAATTCCGATTATCGGAAATATCAAGTGTAAAGCTCGATTTTGGAAAATATTCTTTTGATCACTTGGCGATGGGCCCGCCCTGAAGCGAGTGTCCTGACTATGGTGAATAAATTAGAAATTAGAGACAAGTCAAGTTTAAAATAAAATAAAATAAAAAAACAAACTTCTAAATTACAGACTCACAGCATTTAGTAAATTTAGTAAAAAATAAAACAACGATTCCATTTACTTACCCAACAAGCATCGATGCCTCCTTTTTCATATCCTGCACACATCTGAGTGTCTATTATGGTCATTTTCTTACTATTTTGATTAAACGATTTTTGGCAATGTTCATTTTTCCATACTTTTACTGGTGCCTTTTGGAGAACATCAGCACGATCTCCAAACTCCTGATCTTCATTGGTCCAACCCCATCCAGAAACAGTAGCTAAAATATTTTCGAACTCATTACTGGTTCCATCTGCGATGCAGGTCGGCTTAATATGATCCGAAAAGACAATTGGCTTTTTTAACTCCAGCAAAGCTGCACAAGATTTAAAAAAATAAGTTTGAACAAAACAACTATTATATCTAATTGTTTTTATTTTACCTATATCATCGTATGGTTTAATGCAGTCATACTTTGGATGGACAAATATTTGATTGAATTCCACTTCGTAAGGCCAATCCTGTGCACCTGTGGCAATTTCCCTTTTGAATGTAGAGAACTTGTGTAATCCAACAATTCCTTTAATATGCGATGCTTTGAAGATTTGATTAACTCCATTGCAAAGGCAGTGACCAGCAGTAATAAGCCATTTTTCATTTAAAATTGTCGCTCCACAAAAGTGACCACCACGACGAGTCAGGCTTACAATGAATGGCATTTCGGATCTTTCAGCATTTGATCCACCTACAATTCGAGGACCACGTTTTGTTGCAGCACAAGGCAATAACGATACTTGAGTGGAAAAATATAATTTTATTATTTTTACAATCTTGTGAAAAGAATAAAAAAAGATTTAAAACGTACAAGATTTCTGGCCGTCAACCATAACCAGTGCGATAACTAGTAGCAGGTATACCCAAAAGAATCCGACAGAAATATCCATTTTGAGGTCGATATTGTTTCAAATTGACACAACAGTCGACTTGTATCCAAACAGCGGAAATCCGATTAAGACTGATACATTTCCGGTAGGGTGTTTTTTAATTTATAAGAGAAAAATTAAGCTTTACTCATCCCCACTTTTGGGTATTCGCAATTTTTTTTCCTCTCTGTGCGCCCCATCTAAAGCTTTCCACTTAAACAATTCTCAGGGGGTCTCCAATAAGATTTGTTGTAGTTCACTCAGGTAATGCTCACCTTACGCAATAATGGTAATGAATTGAAGCGTGTGATAACACCTGAACTTGCAGGTTGCATCCAATACCCATGGTGGCAGTGACATTGAAATTTTTTCCCTATCGACTTATGCATAAATTAGCGAACATCACAATAGAGCTGCAATTGATAGAGGTGTGGCTAGTGCACATATTCCTTCATTAGTTTAATTACTTCCACTATCCAAACTAGAATGAATTATTTCGTTTTCATCCCTAGGAATCCTGCTTGCTTGCCCTTCAGAAGTAATCGTGGCACAAATCCATTTCAATTAGAACTTCTTTGACCCAAATGCACATATTTTCATTGCACACATCAATTAGAGTCGCTCAGACATACTTCGAATGAATGCATTGCAAAGATTCTCACGTGGAAACCTTTTGATTTTTATGCCCCTATAATTTTATTAATCCAAAATTCCAATGTTAGAATAGTATTGGTAAAGTGCATGCGGAAGAATTATTAGGTGTTGAAATTGAAAGTTATTGCCTCTTATTAGATAATATAGATGGTGTAATAAATTATGGTTTTTCAATAAGTAGGTGATAGAAAAGTTAAATAACGAAAAAAAGACATTTATAGAATAATACGATAAATCTCAGTAATAAAGTATTTATAGAGACGTTTAACTAAATAGTAATGGACCTATAGGACAACTTTGTGGTACAATAAATTGGGTGCCTAAATAAAGTTTCAAACTAGAGTATCTCGGTAGCATCCTCAAATTTGCACCTTTTCCTAGATATTCCGCTGAACAAAATCTTTCCATGAGTTAATTTGATAAAATTTCAATTTATTTAGAAAACAAATATTGAAAATATTTGCTTCAAATTTTACAGTTCTCTTGCTACAACTTTAATTAAGTGAAACCGTCCTTAGCTTGCTGATAGAAAATTCTGTTTTACAATAATTCTTAGGTAATCAGTAACTTTACTATTAATTTGATGGTATGTGAAAATTAAAATTCACTTTTATTTTTTATGTGTACATTTTACTTTAGAGTATATTTTATTAATTTGATCGTGATCTGTACATGTTAAGATAAATTATCTGGATATACATTTTGTCACTTGTTAATATAAATGTTTTAACGTTTAATTTTGTACATATTAATATAGTCCCGTTTTGCGCCAATAGAAACAAAACATTGGTATCATTGCTGAAATATTTACTTCTGTTTTCAGTGGTTATTTAAATTTATTTATTAGTATAAAACATTCTAGTATGCTTTAATTTTCAAGCATAATAAAGAAGTTAATATCCAGAAAATAAATGAAAAATGCAAAGGCCATTCACTGATTACTTCTTGGTATACTATCTTTATAATTTATAAAGTTGGAAAATTTCCATCTGCAACTATCCTTGTAAAAGTTCAGGTTTTGGCTAAAATACTTGAACCTCATTGATATAAATATTGAATTAAAAACGAGTAGATTTGGAGAGTCGAAGGTTCAATAAACCAACACCTGAAGGACAATGATTCAATACTTTGGTCGACTTCGAGCTGCCAAGCGCCAAGTTCAACGCGTGCACGCCTCTTTGTCTTTTGTCAATTCGACTCAGATGCCCCTATGTCGCCTCAGTTCGAGCTTCACTTCCAAATAAACGCAATTTTCAATGTCAAAATATAATTGTTTGCCCAACAAACTTCGATAACAATTTTTAATGGGTTCATCGCCATTGCATTGCGGCTGGGCGGTTTGTTCACCCTTTCGCACTTCGTGCGGCACATGTCGCCAAGGTCAAAAGTTATAGGAAATTAACATTTTAAAAATAAATAAATACAAACAGCCGACTGCATGAAAAGCGAACTAAAATTACCCAAATGAGACTCTCATAATTTGCTTAATTAGACCTAGGCTTAGTTCGCTGGGTGACCTAAATATTGTTTAAACAGAAATACACTTATTATGAAGATCACAATTAAAATTAATGCAGATTGGCTGCTATTTGAAGGCCCCTTAATCTGATCAATATAAATTTTTCATAATTTTTTTTCCAAACAAAAGTATAGAAATTGCAAAAGTACAAAATATCGTATTTTGGCTATTTTTGAAAATTCATTAAAAAATAACAGAAAAAGAGCCCGAATCATTATCTATATAATATATATTAATGAAATACCTCTAATCTATAGTACGTACTAAGTATCTTCGGAAATAAGGTTTTCATGAGCGTGTACCCTTTAATTTTCACTCACTATCTATTGTATAAGTATTAAAGCGCCTCGTAAAAACTAAAGGCATATTTGAGTTACTTTGCAAGCACCTGGTCAAAATATGGTCGTTTGTACTTTTCAAATTACCAACAACGTGACGTTGCGTATTTTCGTTTGTAATTTCGTAATCTACAGACCAAAACCCTATAGAAATGATATAAGACTTATTTTGTACAAAATTGGTGTCGACCAGTTTAAATTAACTTTGGAAGTACACACACACTTCCGTACAGGACTTGAGATCGCACACAGAGTCAAGTTGACCCCAGAACATTTTCAAACTGCTATATTTTGGGAATCAAGTTTTTTTATTTTTTCTACTTTTCGGTAGAATCGTCGTTAGTTCGAAAAAAAACTTATTATTAACAACGCACAGGGTGCCTAGAATATTCATATTCATTCTGAGACATTTCAGACCTCAAAAAATTTGTTGGGTCCAGGTGACCCCCTGTTTAATTCCAAAATTAATTCTAACTCCTATTTTATTACATTTTCCTTTCTCGTTTTCGATATAACCGAATAACTCTCACAAATTGATGCCGGATTATCTCTAAATGATTTATGTAGTAGAAAAAATTATAATTATAATATAAGAATTTTCTTTTAAGTTGTTTGCTAGGAAATTCGAAATATGTATTTTAATACTACACAACTTTTTAAATTAATAAACTGCATGTTCAAAGTGGAATCATAATAATGATATATTCTGCAAATTCGATTTTCCTAGCTTTCGGTGAATTCCATCATTTTTTAGTTTAAGCTTTAAAGCAACATAAATTAATCTATTAAGACTGTCCATCATTGAATCCGTTGTTAAAGATATGACCAACAAGTATTCTTCAGAGCATAGGAAACTTTTTGATGCTGATCGATTTTTGGAAGAGTACTGTTAAAAGCAACACTAAATCATTAGAACAACATTTAAGACCAGCTGGTCCCGACAGATTAAGAGGAGGAGGGTGAGTTTAAGGGGAAAAAATTATTGAAGTTGGGCTGAAAAACCGGAGAGAATAATTTTTCTAGAAATGAGGCAAACATATAACATATTGCAGTTGGAACGTCATCAGAGACTCCCTCGTATTTTAAACTAGCTGGGTTGAGTTATTCGCTTGTTGTAATACTTATTAATAAATTTATAAAATGCTCGTGGATTGCTATACATTTCAGATTTCATTTGATGGATATAATTACATAAATACTATGTATATAAAGTGTGGAGTATGTATTGTACGAAATATTATTCCTATCTGAAAGATGTGCCTTTCACAATTTGGTTTTATTGTTTCTTAAGAGTCCGAAGATTTCTACTGAACGAAGGAAGTGACGAAGTAAAGGGAGGTCGACGGTCGACGCTCGTGTAGAGAACGCAAGACTCCAACATTTTGAAAAGAAGGGAATTCAGACAAAAAGCATTGTCATTATTTTCATCAGACTATAGTGGAGGAAAGTTCGTGAATATACGCCTTTCGGAAATTGTATATGTAACCACTATCATTGACATGCTGTTTAGTATCTGGACTATACAAAGTTCAATTTCAAATCAAAACAATTTGAAGAGGCGGTTAAAATGTGCCCAAAGGGGAAAGAACAACTGGACCGTGATCTATGATTGTGTTGTTACAGTCGGAAGGAAATGCAAGATCTTTGTTCCCTTAAAATAATTACTAAGTATGTTATTATTAAGATTCTCTGATTTCGAAAAAAATAATAAAAACATCCCATCAAGTCTCTTTTTCAAGAAAAATTGGGTTAAATATTTAAAAAATCCGAATTAAAGTCATTTTTAGAATTATTTTCTAAAAATAAAGGGATGTCGTAGTGGTCCCAAACGTAGTTCAAATGAATGCGTAAATTCTATACTATAGTTATAAAATATCAGTTAATTAAAACCTTTTTCAAGGTTTGTTGGGGAGACAAGATTTTCATTAGAGTTCCACTCCTACATACTGTTGGTTCATTTCATTTATATAGCAGAGGGAAGATTCACGAAAAACTCGTTCCTGAATAAATCTTAATAAAATTTACTAATAACATATTATAAAGCTATAGTTTAGAATTCAAACTTCGATTTGACTTATGTTTCAAGTTGCTACGAATTTCCGTTGTTTTTAAATTTTTTTCCAAAAGTAGCTAAAATATGTTTTTTTTTTCATTTTTCTCGAAAACTTAACGAGGATTGCTACTTAAGTTTTGAGATAGACAAGTAAAAACAAATATTTATAATCGAAAATAGCTTTATTGTTTTTCAAAATTTTCTCCTTGAAGATCAATACACTTTTGCATGCGTTTGAACCACTTTTCGAAGCACTTTTTCCAGTCCGATTGAGGCACCTCCAAAACATGTGATTTGAACGTATCAACCGCTTCTTCAGACGTCGAAAAACGTTGACCTCGCAATTTATTTTTGATATTCGGGAATAAAAAGAAATCAGTGTGTGCCAAATCAGGACTGTACGGCGGATGACCCATCAATTCGACGCTTTGAATGCTCAAAAGTTCTCTTGTTTGAGCTGATGTGTGACAGTTTGCATTGTCGTGGTGGAGAATGATTGGTCTTCTGCAATTAGCTTCCCTTATTTTTCCAAACACTTCTGGCAAATAAATGGTGGTTTGACCGTTCTACATTGCTCTAATGGAACGGTGGCAACATGTCCAGTTATTCCAAAAAAAACAGGTGAAGTGTTTCGTGCGCGAACAACTGTTGTTGGATTTGGCTCGTCTTGAAAGACCCATAAAGTCGATTGTTGTCTATTTTCGGGTTCATACGCATAGATCCATGATTCGTGGCCTGTCACGATCTTATAGAAGTCAATTGAATTTTTTAAACATTTGTTTGCACCAATCGGCACGAGCCTTTTTTTGAGCGATTGTCAAATTATGCGGTATCTAACGTGAACAAATCTTTTTGACGACCAAATGTTCATGCAATATTGAATGTTTGCGAGTGGAACTAATGCCCAAGCATGCCTCAAACTCACGGTATGTCACATGAGGATCTTGCAATATCAGTTCTTGCAAAGCAACGGTTTTTTCTGGCACAACAGCCGATTTTGGACGACCTTTACGAAATTCGTCCTGTAACGAACTGCGACCACGACTGAATTAAAAAAACCAGCGAAACACGGTGGCATGGCTCGAGATGGCTTTTCATCACCAAAAGTCGCAACGAGTTCATCGGCACACTGTTGTTGGTTTAATCCACGACGAAAGTCGTAGAAAATCATCGCATGAAAATGTTCACGATTTAGTTCCATTTTTTTAACAAAATTAATTTCTCAAGTATCTGTAAATAACACAAATATCACTCGTATGACAAAACGTTCTGAGTACGTTTACCATTTAAAAATTGCAAACTTTACGACGATACACTGATGTTGCCATATCTCAAATCTTAAGTAGCAACCTACGTACATTTCGTATGAAGGACAGGAAAAAACTTAAAATTTGTTAACTAGTGTTATTAAAGCAATAATTGGAACGAATAAATACAGTTTATTTAAAATAATAATATTTATATTCAAGTAAAATCAAGAATTGAACTAACTCACCACTTCCACAGCCGCAAGAATAGAAACTGGTGAGTTACTTTGACAGCAGAATGCCAACCTTTGGATGCGAAAATCCCGCGGTGAGACGTTTCAATTTGTTGTCGACTCGACTGAAGTGACTGACGTGTCGGCATAATTTCAACTGTATCTAGACAAAATTGCGCTAATTTCGTTTCAAATACTTTTTATTTCTTGAAAAACAATCGAAATGCACACAGTTTTAACTCGAGGAAATGCGATCCTAGCCTATTCGTTGAGCGTGTTGGCCTGCTTGACCTTTTGTTGTTTTATATCAACACTTTTCTTGGACTACCGCACAGAGGCGAAAATAAATACAGTTAAAGTCCTCGTGTAAGTAAATTCTGAAACGTTTTAAATCCTAATTTAAGCTCATAAGGATAGTTTTCGCAGCAAAAACGTCCCGGACTTCGGTGCGCTCAGGGAAAAGCACGATTTGGGGTACATCACCTTCGATCTGCAAACAAATTTGAGCAGCCTCTTCAACTGGAACGTTAAGCAACTCTTCCTCTACTTAACTGCCGAATATGAGACCAAAGAGAATAAGCTCAATCAGATCGTCCTATGGGATAAAATAATTTTACGTGGCGAGAACACAGACCTCATCTTCAAAAACATGAACACCAAGTATTACTTTTGGGACGATGGAAACGGATTGAGGTAAGGGGTTTTTATAACGCCTATTTTTTGCAGTTCTCTGAGATTAAATGTACTTCTAGGAACACCAATGTGACCCTCACCCTTTCCTGGAATATAATCCCGAACGCAGGACTCCTGCCGAGTATACCTGCGTACGGATCGCACTCTTTTCCTTTTCCGGATAAGTATTCCGCTTCGCCTGTGTAAATTGAACATTTTAATTTTGTTCATACTTAGTTCGATCCGTCCTGGATCTAGCTAAAGTATTTTTCTTTTCTAATTTTCTAGTTGAAGGTGGAAATAAATTTTCGATTTAAGTGCGACACATCTTTTTTTTTTTTTGTGGCATAAGGCGGGATAGATTCGGGGGAGCATATAAAACACACTAATTATGGCTACTTTTTAAAATTTTCTTTAATTAACTTTAGAACAGCCTTTTCCCTGGACAAAGCCTGTTTGATACAGATATCCATCTGTTCTTGACTGAATGGCGTTCCTCCTGGCTTTAGAATGAAGCACACTTCTGAGTTGCACACGGCAATGGTAATCATCGAACTGGAAAGGTTTTCCTCCTCTGACGTAGGGTCCGTAATGATAACATTTCTGTAGAAATAAAAAAAATTACTTAACTTAAATTTAAGAAGCGATGGTAAGACAATTGCATGGGTATTACAAGGGTACCTCAAGATTCAAAACTAGGCCCATTGCCAAATTTGTTATACATAAATAATGTGGAATCCCGAAATCTGAATCTATTAGATATATCGAAAATATAATGGAAAGGATTTAGGAAAGGACTTAGTTTAAAGACTGCACTTGATCTGACTGGAATAAAATAATACAAAGCAAACTAATAGAGCTAACAACAGTGACAATTCACTGACCAATATGCACTTCTATAAAGTGTTAATATATTTTAAACCACGAATCGAACACAGTGAATTAAAAAAACATCAAAACTCCTGAATATAGATAGATTCTTAAAATTTAATTCCTTGAAACTTTAAAATCATCCATACTTTAAAATTTATGAATACTTCTATGTCACCAGTATCGGGAATTGCTTAAGTAGCAACTTTAGTCCTTATTTAATTTTAAGTTAGTTTTAGTTAATTGGTAAGGTTAAGGCAATAATTTTTGCCCGTTCAGTCGGTCCTACTGTTTATTAATTAATGAAACCGATCATTATTTTCGATGCAGTATAAAATATCGATACAATAGCACGAAAAAAGCATCGAAGCATTTTTCAAGTGTCCATACCTAAACCCAGACAGTTCAAAATCTAACAAGAGTAAGTTGAAAGATCAGCTTTAAATATCAATTTTTTCTATTTAAATGTACCACGGTCACCACGAATAATAATAAAAAAAAACAATCTTTATAATTATAATGAAAAACATTATTTTCTAAAAAAATAATAATAGGCGAAATACATTGTAACCGCGGAAAATTGTTTATTTTTAAATTTCCTAGGAAGGAGCTCTAACAATTTTGATGAAATCGATCTAGCTAGGCTTTTCACGACTGAGCATTTACTTGATTTTTCTGGTACTGGATAATTTAATCTTCAATATCATCACAGGCAAAATTCCAGATTTATAGAAAAAAAACTATCTCACCTACTTTCCTCGTTGTGAAGTCAGTTGATTATTCATCAAATAATCTAGACCCTAAACAAGACAAGCGAATAAAGGCCTTTAATATATTAGCTTTATAAGTGAAATTATAATTTGTACTATAAAAGA
Organism: Dysmachus trigonus; assembly: GCA_949715965.1. NCBI lineage: Eukaryota > Metazoa > Arthropoda > Insecta > Diptera > Asilidae > Dysmachus > Dysmachus trigonus. The sequence continues at coordinate 63,798,541 of OX454322.1, read as the reverse complement.
GGGGTGACGATAAGGTTCGTATTTGGCTTCACCTAGTATTTTAATATTTTTGTGGTATCTACTATGTGGCCAAGCAACAATAGTTAATCAACAACACAAACGCAGAAGATGAACATATGTTCTTACAGATTAGTAATACAAAATGTCGTTTAAGTATATCTTTTACCATAAGCTCAAAGGAGCACCTTCCTAATTCTCACATATGTTACAGATTTTACATGCCTATACAATATATATAAAAAGGCAAGTAGTAGCTTGTGCTCTATGTTAAATAACTAAGCAAAAGTATGATAAACCGTATTTTTCGCAGATTTTCGTTGACGAAGTGAAATTAGCGATAATTTCCTACGGTGAGTTGAAAATAAAAAAATTCTTTAGTAAATATTGAAAATTGATTCCGAGTGAAAATGTATGCCAATGTATGTGTTAGTAGCTAGTTTTCATTCCTTCGTTTGCTTAAATAGGTAATTTTCCTACCCCCCAAGAAATTTTTCCCACCAACAGTGATAGATTTAAAATATAAAATATAATCAAAATAGCTTACTCTTCGAACAGCATCAAAGTTGTTGCAACGGGAAGGGCTTTCACGGTGATCTCCTTCTTAACGCTTGGATCCACCGATATGTTCTCAATTTCCGCATCAAAATTGACCTTTGGCAGCCTTAGATTTTTTAGGGCTGTTATTACAGCGATCAAAGCCGCATCGAGGACGGACCCATCGTGGTCCAGAACAGACACATCGCAATAGAGGCACCAAACCAATTTGTCCTTAACAATGCAGAGCTCTTTGAGCTCAACGCAGTCCGAGTTAAGCAGAATGTCGTTTAGGGCGCACGTGTACGACTCTGCATCCTCCGGGGACCCAGCGCGGTACTTTGGATTGCAGAAGGATATGAGTTCGATGTTTGGAACAAGGTAGCCGTTTTCTGGATCGCTGGCTTTCGGTTTTGCTAATTCTGCTCTAATGCCGCAGACGACGATCGTATTCCCCATTCGGACCACGGCGGAGCCATCCGCCGTTGTTACAGAGCCTACGTTGAGACCAATCGGGCGGAATTTATCAAATTCCCTGCCATCAGGACGGATCTTCTGGTTAAGATAGTCGCGATAATATTTAACCGGGTGGATGATTCTAAAATTGAAGCGTTAAATTAGAGCTCATGCCGGGCGTTGGTTTTGGAGAATGGCTGCAGATTTTAAAATCTAAAATTACTTCTTTGATACTCACTTATATTGCTCAGCCATTTTCCACTAATAACTAAATACTAATCCTTATTCTTACACTAATTTTTAGAGCATTCCCCGCTTTCTGTTTACAATTTCACACGACCTTCTAGCAAAATTAGACCAAACAAATCACACGTGCGCGGAAATGTCAAAGTACAGGGTGGCACAATTGTACAATTCAATTACAATTTGAGTAGAGAGTTGTTAGGCGCAAAAAATGAAAAGTACCGATCGAGATCACCAGTAAATAAATGCCCATGCCATTCTTTGCATTGTAAGACCCATTATTAAAATGTTTAGTCCTATGGACAAGATTATCATTAAGGGGGGAGTATATATTTGTTTATTAGACGTGGAACGTCTGAAACAAAAAATTCGAGCAGGATATTAAAATATAAATCACTCTCTATCGTGTGAACTAGAATAAAGTATTTTGGGTAAATGGCACTATATCACGTTATATATATTTCTCAGCATTTTTACTTATATACCATATTTTATATTGTTTTTACAGGTCTAACTTGTGCAGCACAGAGTTGTCAACGAAGAAACCTAAAAGCAAGCGAAAGTTTGCTAACTAACAGCTATCGCTATCCCCTATTTATTTCAAAAATACCACTTCAAATTAAAGAACCCACCCGTAAGGGCGCAAAATTTGAAGTTCGAGTAGGGAAACAGAACCAACCCACAGAAAGCGCGCCATCGACTTGCAGCTGCTCTCGCAATTTTGTTGAATGTGTTCGTGTAAACAGTACTTATAGCTGTAATCCGGAGCAAGCGATTACCTTCCTTATTCCCTTGACATAAGGTCGATTTCTCCTAGTCCAAACAGTCTCTCCCGCCAGATGTAGTTTTTCTTGTAGAGAACCTCTCATTTTCGTCCGCCCTTCCTCCATAAATTCGGAGTTGGACAGCAGCCGGTGCAGACGCACTTTGTTTCATTTTTGGAAATAAGCAGGCGTTCCGCGCTTCCTGGCAATTTAATAGGAATAAACAACGCGATTTTAAAAATCAAGATAAGTGAAACATACGCGTTGCAGAAATATAGAAAATGTACTCGTGAAATAAAATAAAATAAGCAAGCAGTGGTCCTCCAGAGTTTGTGTGGTTTTTTGTTTGTTTAATTGCATCTTTGTACCGTATTTTTGCGATTGCCTGGAATAGATGCATTTCTAGGATAATTTCAACGTAAATAACAAATATCTTCCTAATTCTATAACCAACGGGAGGTAAAAAATTGCCCTTTGGACGACATTTACAGCTCCGAACATTACGGTTATTTGACTAGCGGAACGCAAAACATGGCGACATTTCACATCCATCAAGACTCTGAAAAGGAAAACGCATCGCACGCGTTTCCTGAGAAGTCGAAAAATGTACAGGGGGCAAAAGATAAACGAACAACTTTTGCAGTTTTAAATAGTGTACCCCAAAATGTCCGAGCAATCGCAGGGAAAACGGTAAGTGGAACTCAAGACGTAACCTCAAATTTTGGGTTCTTTTAAATTCAAATGGTGCCGTTAGAAAGACTGTTAGATTCTAAAACGAGCCCTTTTCGCAATATTTTTCAGGCATTTCGTGATGTTAAAATTAACAAGGGGAAGAACACCACGGAGGCTTTTGCGAATGTTAAGATCCAGCAGCAAAAGAAAACCCTCGCCACTGTCCCTGTTGAGCAGTTTAAGAGCTTCTCCGTGTACGAGGACATCTCCGCGGAGAGCGCTAAAGATCGACAAAATGCTGACAAGCAGAAAGATAGCATTGCATGTGCAAATACTTCTCATTGTGCAATAAGGTAAGTAGAATTTCCAGATCCGATGCTCTGCTCATTTTTGTGAATATTACGAGAATTCTCATGTTACCTGAACCATTTCAAATCAAAAAGTAGTCTGTAGTCTCTACTGATATTTTAGTTCAGATAATTCAACAAATAGCGCCTATTTCTCAATGGGAATTTCGTGTACTATTGAATGCTCTTCATATTTGTACAGTCTTGTAAGTTTTATTATACAATTTGAGCATTAATTCACAGCACTACGTTTCCTGCTAAAAATTTCATATTTACCCTGACGAATCAAGATCTTGCGCAACAATAAAATATTACCCTTCTTTACTTCCTTATATGTAATCCGGAAATCCACTGTGGTACTTTGGCTAGAGCTTTGATCGAGAACTGGTTTTCAGGGCAAGATGAAGGAGAAAATTAAGCGCTGCACTGTATAGATTTAATCTTTATACACATTTAGGCGTGTTAGTGATACCAAACTAAATCTTTTTTTTTTTTTTTTTTAAATTTTAGGCGAATAAGCAAAATTCAGGAAATCTCTGCGCTCTACTCTAAACGAATTTATATTTATTATATTATTAATTGTTAAGGGTGACCCTTTTGGTGGATACTGCGGTGTTTTGTGCCAAAACAATATTAAATTAAAAGACGATCTGCTACCGTAATTTCAGTGTAGGCATAGGGTTTGACAAATTCTTTAGCTTGCCGAATTCCAAAGAAATTTTTCTAGAAATTGATTCCTGGCCCATTGTTCTATCACAGCTTTAGTCAAAGACTAGCCAATGCCGCAGAAGGAACCAGGACCTTGGAACCGAGATGATGAACAGTCCTTACCTAGTTCATCAACAAACCCACTTTCTTACAGAAGTGTCCCAAACGAACTTATATGATCATAGCTCGTTACTTTGGCTTTTTGATTTGTTTGCGATACCGCTGGCTGTTCATAAATGTTTATACATATGTACATTTTTTCTACAAAAAATGTTTGTTGTAAAAATTAAAGCGTTTCACAGAATTTACAGAACGAGTACAAATCCACATAATGCTGTAATAGCCAGTAAAGACATTAAATTTATCTTGAGTTTGATTTTATCTTTGAGTTTTATTGATTTCGAATAATTTGGATAATAGTGATTATAGCGTGAGCCAAGTTACTTCTATGAAAGTCGTTATTTAAGGCGGACACAGACGAGACAATCCGCAGGGCCCGATTTGTAGGGTGAGAGAAAATGCTTTCCACACGACACAATTTATCAGACGCAATCAAACGCTTGTGAGTGAAACATGGCTCCAGCGAAACGTGAAAAGTCGGTTTTGTATTAACAAAACACTCAGCGTTTCATTGCTATCAAAATCATTTTAAATTTCGAGTAGCATTTATAAAGAGGTTTGCCTTTTATCCCTATTTAAGTAATCGGGATTCGCTTTGTACTATTTTAAGGGAGAACAATAAAAATACTGACCCAACCAGGTTAATCACGATCAAATTTATGGGGTCCTTATAAATCGAGCTCTGCAGATTGATCTGTAAGCCCCTTAAGTAATTTTCAGTTTTTCAGAAAAAAATAAAGAGCACGCATTGAATCGTAAAACGTATTAAAAAAGCTACACTTCTATACAAAACGTACACACAGCGGCACCTTGATTTTGATTTATATTTCTTGAATTTGCAGGGATCCACTAAGAGACATATCATCGTCGCGCGATGTACTTCTTGAAACACCAATGTCTGTTGGTGATATAATGTCTCCAATGTCAATAGACAAGCCATCCAATGATGATGAAAATAAACAAACTGCCATAAGTCCATGTCAGCCAAGGAATGACCGCGAACGTTTCTTTGAAGTTGAAGAGTATCAGCAGGATATTTTGGAATACTTTAGAGATATTGAGGTAAATAAAAACGAGTTTATCATAAGTCAGGAAGATCACTTTTTGGTTTTAGAAAAAGTTCCGTCCGAAAGCTACATACATGAGCAGGCAGCCGGACATAAACTACTCAATGAGGGCTATACTCGTTGATTGGCTAGTGGAAGTTGCGGAAGAATATCGCCTGCACAATGAAACTTTATATCTTGCGGTATCGTACATTGATCGTTTCTTGAGTATTATGTCTGTGGTTAGAGCAAAATTGCAACTTGTTGGGACAGCTGCTATGTTTATTGCAGCGTGAGTTGGTTTATGCATTCTTTAGATGTTCCCCCCAATTGTTCATAATTTTGAAAACTTGCAGAAAATATGAGGAAATCTACCCCCCAGATGTGGGTGAATTTGTATTCATCACAGACGATACCTATACGAAAGCTCAAGTCTTGAAAATGGAACAAATTATTTTAAGAGCACTGCACTTTGACTTATGTGTTCCAACAAATCTCGTATTCATCAATACTTATGCAGTTCTTTACGAAATGCCTGACCAAGTCAAATTTTTGGCTACAGTAAGTGTTTTGATACTTAGAAATATAGTAGTAGTTTTTAAATTTTATTGTTTTTATACAGTATATCGCGGAATTGTCTCTTTTATTGGGGGATCCTTACCTTCAGTTCTTACCGTCGCAAACATCATCAGCTGCATTAGCTCTGGCACGATACATTCTTGATTTTCCAATTTGGTGTCCTGAACTTGAGGAAATTACAACATATTCACTAGAGAGTTTGAAGACCATAATTTTGCACCTCTGCCGAACACATAACTTGTCGTTAACTCTAGCGCAGCAAGCAATACCAGAAAAATACAAGGCAAGCAAGTAAGTTTATTGTAGCATCTTTCATTACTGGGTGCAGGTATGAAATTTTTAATTTTCTATTTAAAGATACATGGAAGTTTCAACGATAAAACCAATTCAATTAAGTGAAGAAAAATTTGATCAAATCCTTAAGGCATACAACAAATCAGTGCAAATATCGGACATTGAAAACTCTCTCACAGAGCATTCGTCAGAGCCAAATGATAATGTGAGAAAAATGATTTCATCGCTGATATTTGTTTAGTTGTTTAAGAAGGACCGTTTTATTTTAGCTTTGAAAAATAAGACATGCATAAATACTTCGACGAATGCGTAGTTGTTATTTTAGCAAGACGGACATTTTTTTTGCACAACGATAAATCTCTGAAAAGGGCAGAAATATGCCTGGTAACTGTTATTTAATGATTCTACTATATAACAACAATAACACATTTTCTTATTGTCCACAGTGTTGTAATAGTTAGTTAATTTAAAAGGGGTTGAAAAAAGATAACAAGAGAAATATGGTTTCTCCTAGTAGTAAAGATCACCCTCCCTCTCATCCATTTGTATAAATATTTAAGATTATTTCTTCTATATTTTTTATTTATTCAATTGCACTAATGGTTTATTTTTAATAAACGTAATGATTTTCTTCATTGTTTTTGTGAACTTTCCGTATGACAATAAAATCGGAGTATGTATTTAGATCTGTAAGAATTTAGGTGAGCAGTGATTGTGAAAAAACAAGAGAGAGACTATATTCCTTAGAAATGTAGTGATTGTAATATTTTGCCATTCTCGTTCAATATCAAAAGTACAAAAAAAATTGAAACAAAAATATAATATTCAAGTAGATTGTTCTGATTGCCTTCGTAGTAGACTTCAATTTTGTTAAGTATTTTTAAGGCTCTTTAAGATTTTCTTTATAAATCCGTCGTTGGATGTAATCGAAAAGGTATGTGCTTCGTTCTGTTAATTTTTATTTCAATAATACATATATGAATTAGTGACTAATAAAGGTGTCGACAAAAAATAATAACTCCAAACGATTCTTTACGATAAGCCGTATTATTAAAAATAATTAATACATTAGACCCACGGTGAAATAAATATCGCTCACCAGCTGCGATAAGGGCAGAACTCAAAATATTTTTGCGGAAGCAATTGGAAGAAATAAGTATATTCGTGGGAAAAGGAAAGCTTATTAAATTCTTTCAAATCTCTTTTTAATCGAAAGTAGAGAAAATTTACATATTCTTAAAAATACACTAGCGTCACTCTGCAGCGTTATTCGCACTTTCAATTAAAATGTCAGTACGCAAAAATTTACTTATTTATTTCCCAGGGAAATTATAAAAGATGGAACGATTACCTTGACGGCAAGCAACATTTATTCTATATGACTTGTATTAATTTCACTTATTTGCAAAGCTACAGAAGTAATGTGAATGCTAGATTAAATAGATCTTACATTTAGTAGACCTATTTTTTCCATAATTTAATTTTGAGCATATCTTTTCGATTTTACGAAATTAAATCAGAAAAACGGTGTAATTTAAATGTGAAAAACATTTTTACAAATAATATTTAATACAAAAGTAGATTCCTTTTCATAGATGTTAACAGGTACGCTTACTTCTTAAGCGAAACCGTTCCTTGAATAGCTTCAAAGATGTATCCTCGCATGATTTCAATATTTTATAGAGCACAATTTACATTAGATGTAACAAACAAATATCCTCTTAACACTGGGCGGTGAGTATTGAAGTACTAACAAACTAATTTACTAATCGCAGAGTAAGAACCACAATTTCCAAACTAATTTCATTTAACGAAATCTCTGGAGGTCACTTATTATAATTTTGATAATATATAATCCATAATAAGTTAATGGCAAACTTAATATTATATATTACTCGAAGAGATCGATCAAATCCAATAAGGATGATTTCTTTAAGAAAAGACAATGTAATCGACGCTTAAACTTAGAATATAAGGTCCTCTATGCTTTATTTTTAAGGACTCTTTTGGGAGTAATAAGAAATTGAATGCAAACTTACAATTGCATTCCCTTTTTAAGATTTTTTTTTTTGTATCTTTTTATATTAAACAAAATTTATACTTTTATAAAAAAAATTCAAGCAAAAAAGATAATGTGTTTTTGTTCTATATTCTCCATCTAATTCATTTTTTACAGTTCCATAAACAATTGATTCCTTTTTTTTATTATAACTTGGAGTTATTTTGATCTTTGGCCTAAATATAGAAATTATTTGAATTCTCATAATTTTGAATTTGTGAATTGAAGCTTTGAACTAAATTTTATGGATATACGTCTGTCGAAGTTGAAGAATCCAATTTCTGCAGCAAACTGCTGTATTCAGCAATTGTTCTTGGTGAATTGAATTCAGGAAGCAATTGCAAAAATTTAATTTGTGCGCACAGTCATCAATTCTAACAAAACGCTATTTCAGGTGACAACTATATTTACAACAAGTCTACATTGAATATCCGGAAAACTGTGGAAAGAATTCATATACATAAGCTGAGTTAAGTTATAAGAAGAAGTTTTGCTATGAGTAACATGGGCCTATTCTTGAATCCGGCGGCGGAAATGCAAATACGAATTTAGTAATTTTGTATTCTTGAAAACGTTCGTGAAGTGAATGATTCACATCTTTACTGAATTCGTGCGAATGTGAATCCTTCAGAAATTAGTCAAGTGATAATTCGACACAAAATAGTAGCGGCACCGTTCATAATCAGGAAAGATGTAAGTGTTTTATGAAGCAAGTATAATAAAGTAATTAATAATAAGAAATTTATCAAATATTTATATTAAGGGTTCCGTGTTGATACGACCCTTTCGCAAAGAATCTTAAGCACGCTGTTAGATTAGGCTCTATCGTTACGGATTATGAGCGAATGATAGGAACATATTTTCTATTTATTTCTTCCAATATATAGGAAAAAGCAGCTTTATTAAGCTGAACAATTTTCTTAAAACTAAAAAAGTGCTGTTATTAAATTTTAATTATAAAAAAAGGGGTCCAAAAATTAATTTTATGGGTAATTTATGTGAATTGGGCGCCAATTTTTGCAGTTCATTCTATGCATTAAATTCGACTTGCTCTATATCAGACGAATTAAAAATACTGAAGGATCTGTTTCTAATCTTTAAGCCGAAATAATTACTCTCATAAATTTTCCTATTGCCATCCATATTGAATTTCTTAATTCAACACAATACAGAATTTTTTAATTCACTCAATACAGCCTTCCGCCGGTTTCAATGAAGTGGTAAAATTTTCCCACTATTCAAAAATTTCAATTCAATGTAAAATCCCAGATCCAAATCAGGAAATTACAAAAACGCAGCTATAGTTAGTTGAACTGAAATGACAAGGGTTTCCCATCAAGAAATCTGAATTGAGATGAAGAGTGTATTCAAAACTTTAATTTTTGCAACCGTCTGCGTGATTTAGCATTGCTCTTAATTTTTAAATTGAATTCAGTTGGCCATTGATGAAGAATTGAACAGAGACGTAAGGAGTGATAATTCAACCTATTTTGTTGTAGAAAATGTATTTGATTTGCAATTTATGAAAACAAAAAAATATGGTTTTTTCTTGGCATTTATTTAAAATTCAATATTAAAAGGGAAGTATTTGTGACGCCTCATAGCCGTAAAGGGAATCATTCTGCTGCCAGTATTGTATTCGTCTATCACTTTCATGTCCTCTGGGCTCAGCTCATAATCGAAAACTTGGAAATTTTGTTCGATTCTCGATTTCGTTACAGACTTCGGGATGGGAACAGCTCCGATTTGAATTAGATACCTCAAAACAATTTGAGCTGGAGTTTTGTTGTATTTCTTAGCTAACCCAGCCATAGTACTATCAAAGAGATAATTCGGTCTTCGGTTCGCCGGATCCGGTCGTCCCAGAGGGCAATATGCTGTGATAACGATTCCATGTTGTTTAGAAAACTCAATAAGCTTTTTCTGATTAAAGCCCGGATGACATTCCACCTGGTTCGTGACTGGTTTGATCTCACAAGCTTGGAGAACGCGTTCCGTCTGTTCACTATTGAAATTTGAAAGACCAATGCTACGTACAAGATTTTTCTTCACGAGCGGTTCCATCGCTTTCCATGTGTCGACATAGTCGACGTCAGAGTAGGTGCCAGTTCCTACTGGGAAGTGAATCAGGTACAAATCGACATATTCTAGACCGAGACTTTGCAATTGCCTTCGACAGGCTTGCTCAACAACCTCTGGACCATGGTGACTTCCAGCTAATTTGGTCACAACGAAGAGATCTTCTCGCTTAACGACTCCCTCGTTGATTTTGGCGTTTATTGCCCGGCCAACCTCCTCTTCATTGTCATAGACGAATGCTGTGTCTATGTGACGATATCCACAGTCAATGGCCCATTTTACTGCAGCCTCACAATCATTTTGGGAAGACATATATGTCCCAAGCCCTAGAACAGGCATCTCCTCGCCGTTGTTCAGTTTTATCTTCGGAGCAAGAACCATCTTTTCGCACTGTTACTTCACTAGGTGTTAGCAAGATACTGAAAAATTGAATGACCATTCCATTCGGTTGTGACCGGCGCCAAGCTAGATTAGATTGCATGACTGTGTTGTATTTGGAGATATATGAGAGAGGTGCGGCGAAGGTCAAGTGTTTGCCGAATCTTTTGGGAACTAACCGAGAATCTTTGGTGGGGCTTCACTTCTCGGCAGACCGAGAAGAGAGAAATGAGTAGCCTCACTGGAGCTCAGCCGGCACAGGTAATGAACTTCAATTTGCTTGAAATCTAAAGTCGATCCTCTCTGCTTATTGCTTTACGGGCCAGAAACTACCTTTATGTGCTTTAGACGCACTCGGATGGCTCATTTTAGTAGTAATGTAAGTAATAAAAGCTACACAACTCGACCCTGACATTGTTCAAATGAGGAATGAGGATATATATAGTTTGGGATTTTCCCCAGTGGGCTTGGTTGGTCATTTCAGTAATGCTGGATAATTTGTGTACTTTCACTTACAATTAGAATCTGTTATTTACTGCAAAACATTTTTTTATAAGACAACTAAAAAAATATAATTTATAAATAAATAAATCTTGTTGACAATTTGTGGATCTTTTAAATACTAATCTAGCAATCGTAACTATAAGATTATATTTATCATACAATTAATCATGCAAAATCTCTGATATATAGAGCTTAAAATTTGTGCAAAATTTGATAACATGGTTTTTGATGTTGTTGCAAAATTTCGAAGTAATAAATCCAATAATTGAGTAATGAGAATCGCGGGAGTTGAGGAGCATGAAATTTTCTAAGATGCAAAGACGATGTAATCGACAAGATCCTCGTTCTTTCACCAAAATACGATAATTTTGTATGAAAAAAAATTTTAAAGATCCATGCTTTGAGCAAAGTTTAAGATATAAGAAGTTAATACAAACTGTTTAAATTTCTGAGATAACAATACAAGTAGAATATGTAGTCATATTTTGAAATGTTTCTCCTCAAATTTAATGTGTTAACATATCCTACTACAACTCAATAAGTATTTAAATAGTAATTTTATGGTTAAGCACATCATTGCTTACTTTATGCCCACTTCACTTTTTCTATGTCGGGTTTCTAAATGTGGAAGTACTTTAGTTCTTTCTAATATAAAGGTACATAGCTCGTATTTCAAATATTAAGTAATTACAAATATATAGTATCCAATTTAGTCCGCCTTAGTTAGAAAGCGTAACTATGATTTTATGATCATTTTAATGAGAAAATCAGGCAAAAACTTAAAAACAATTCGCAATGTGAGATAAAAGGCGATTTTTATCATTCATTCGATAACAATATATCAGTCGAAAATTTAATAGATTGTTAAAAGATAATTACATGTAAATTAGTACTTCTTTTTGAGGGGTAAAGATTCAAGAAGACAAATTAAATACTGCGTTCGAAAATGCAGCTTTTACAGACTTATTCTTAGTTCAGCGATTGCTTTTTTGTTTATATATGAAGAAATAAAGAAGTGTTTCAAAGTTTAAAAACTCGTTTACTTGTGATAACCAAGAGGATAAGAAAAAGGTACTACTTTCTCCTATCCACTTTGTGTGGGACGAGTAGTTTATTAAAAATATGTCAGTGGCTTAACCATGTGTGGAAAAATCGCGAATGTATCTTAAATGTCACACGATTCTTTCACGAACCTCGCAGAGACACGTATTCAACCTTGTACATCAAACATATGTTGGTACGTGGAAGTTTTCACAAGCATCTTATCACGAAATGTACGCGCTGTGAAGCACTTGCAAAATTGTCTTCTTAATTCGATCATTCTTAATCAGTTCTGTTCATCGTTTCACCAAGTGGAATACACTGATTTAATTTCTCTTATGAGTAAGTAATAAATATTAAAGTTTTTTAATCTTATTGGCTGAGCCTAAGCATGACATCGACTTTGTGAAAGTAATACAGCTTTAGTTGATATCTTAAACCTCGTAAGATTCATCACACATTCTTTGCGTGTTTGCGAATTGTGATTAAAGCTTTTCTCAAATTAATCACGAGCGAAGACGATGTACTTTTGTATCATTTTTCATGCTTTTGTGATCGAAGTATATAGTCGCAGGTAAATGGTCTGGTAAAAACTTTCTGGAAAAGCACGACTTATTAAGAAAAAGGGAGAGGAAGATTTGGCTTCGGAGAACCGAAAAATCAATGCATTCTCGTTATGCATATATCCATATTTTTGACCTGAACGATGTAAAACTCTCTAAGGTTTAATATTTTAGGAAATTACTTTTCCCTAATGATGACAGAATCAGAGTAATTGCGAATTTCATTCAACTACCATAAGAGCCAATGTAAATTTCTTGAAATGTCAGGAAGAACAAACCAGTTTTCGCGGGTTAGGAAATTTGAACAATGTGTGTGTTCATGTCCATTACGTGAAAACTTTCACGTGCAAACTTCGTACCCGGTTTGCAGACAGGGCAAATAATGCCGATTGCTTCTTCGTCGTGTCCTTACTAACAATAGTCTAAATGAAAAACAGTCCCATGCAACAGATGAATTCTGCTTAATTTATTTACTCAGCAACCTGAAGTTTACAAAAGAAATATACTATGCTAAGGAAGATAAAAATTAATACAATATTAAGAAAAAAATGTATAGAAGTTCTTTTAAATCAAATTTATCACATTGAATGTTGAAAATTGGAAAACAGGCATTATAATAGTAATTGGTTCTGTGATTATTTGCATAAAGAAAATTTTATTACTCGGACGCGTGACTTAACCCATTAATGCGCAAAACGAGAATTTTTGCACGCTAGTTCAATTGTACAATTCGAATAGAAAATTGGCGCGATTTTCTTCCAAAATCGTATTAGGGGGTTTTTGGGGATGCTCTTTCAAAATCTGGAATTTGTTTTGCATAAAAGCTTGGAAAATCCTATTATTTTTTGAGTTTTCAAAAAAAAATTGCTGTTTTTGTTTGGTTGGTGTTTGGCGATTTTTTTTACACGAAAAGGATCAACTTTACAAGAAAATTGTATAGAAAAGAAATTGTTTGAAATTAGCCAAAAATCAGGACTTTTTTGAATTATTTTTGGATTTGGCCAATTTTTGAAAAATCCAGAAATGTCCTGAAACATTATGTACAAAATGACCATACAATGAAAATAATAGGATTTTCCAAGCTTTTACGCAAAACAAATACCAGATTTTGAAAGAGCATCCCCAAAAACCAATTCGTCCAATTGAACTGGCGTGAAAAAATTCTCTTTTTGCGCATTAATGGGTTAATATTTACAAGTTTTAAAAAATTGAATCTCTTAACAGCAAATAACATCATGCATGAACTTAACACCTGCAACTGAGAACAATATATTATTATTTGAGAGTGACTGCAGGATTAGTAGGTTTAATCTGTGCTCATACAGAGGAAGATTAGAGGGATCAAGACCACCGTAAGTACTTACGGAAGCATATTCCAAAATAGGGCGCACAAAAGCACAAAATAAAAATAAATCCATAATGGAGGACTTCCTGCAAAATGAAATAAAGTTACACTTACTATCTAGTATCAAGTGATTTTTTGAGCACCACTCCGCGAATATTAAAAGCACGTCATGTAGAATCAAATCATAGATAAATATAACGAAAAGTAAAGGTCCAAGAAGATTACCCTGTCGGACTACAGATATATTATGAATAGGGGCAGAGTAAGTAGACGAAAATTTAACCTTGAAGGAGCGGTTAGTAAATTTTGACTGAATGAGATACTTGGGCAAAGCACGTTGGAACAATTTAAAAATATATATATATTATTATATTATATTTATTTTATGATAAAGCTTGTAAAATAAAAGTCAGTGTAAACACAGTCGGCTTTTTTAAGCTTCTCAAGACTTGATAGACCTGCCTTTAACAAATCCGTGTTGATTCACTGACAAAGGCAAAAGTAGAATGTAAAATAATCTTTCGCAATTGCCTCAACAAGTTTTGGAATCTCTGACAGTTAAGTTTTCAGTTTGGTTCTTTATGCCCATTTTGAAAGTAGGTATTACAAAATTAGTATTAAACGAACGCAGACAAGTCATGTAATTAAAAAAATATAAATCTATATCACAGATGTCGTTCCAATAAGCATTTTTGCAGTAGCAGAATATTCACTACCAATTTCGTTGTTAAGAGTTAAGACAGAAAGATAGTTATTGGTCTTCCGTTTACTATTTATTAGTTTTAATGTTATGCTCTATGCAAATCGTGCACTAGCGATATAGAGTTGTTGAATAAGTATTGAATTGTCTTCGAAAGCCTGCATAAATATTATTAAATTTACGGTAGGCACCGTTCCTATGATTTCTTAATAATCTTAATTCAAAGTCATACTGCAGTGGATTACTTAAGACATTTTTCTTTTTGACTAGAAAAAATAGACAAAACAAACTGATAAATTCTATTCAAAATTAATTCATAAAAATTCCTTACGGCCTGTTCAACGTCAGAGCAGTTGTAAGCTATAGACCAATCACTCTTTAAAAAAGAAGAATTAAGGGAATCAAATTCAGCCTTCCTATTATTATTACTATTTTTTATTTTATAAATTTGTTTTTAGTCAAACGATTTTTAATAAATTCATATATTTACATTGTTTTAAGAATGGCGGACTTACGGAAGATGCCAAAATCGTTTGTACTTGAATTCATCGAACTGTATCGAAAATGTCCATGTCTTTGGAATTTAAGAAGTAAAAAATACTTTGATCGTAATTTAAAAAAATCAGCATACGAACTATTGAAGAATAAATTACGTGAAGTGATTCCGAATGCAACCCGCCAAACAGTCATCAGAAAAATAGATTCTATTCGGGGAAGTTTTCGAACCGAATTGAAAAAAGTGAGAGAATCAGAGCAATCAGAATCTGGTGCAAATGGAATTTACAAACCCCGCCTATGGTATTTCGAAAAGTTATTGTTCCTAAAAGAACGAGGCCGGAAAAGGAGTAAAAAAAAGGTAATTTGTTATAGTAAAACAAACAAAAAAATCCTCTCGAATCGCTTCGTTTCGTTTGTTTATAGCTGAATTGCATGCAAAATTTCTTATAACATTTATTACAAGCAATTCAGCTATAACAGATAAGACGAATAGGTTCGATTCAGGGCCTCTGGTTTACTTTTTATTGCGGTTTCTTCGAGACATCAAATCACAGCCGTGTATCACTCTAAAAAAATAGTAAAATTTCCTTTTAATGTATGTTTCTAACCATCAAAATTTCAAATAATTCAACTATGTAAATAGTAACCTTCTAGTTGTTGTATATGTTTCCTTAATTACTAGTGATTTAAAATATTTAACAATCAATAGGATGAAGAACCATCAGAAGAGCCCGAAGAACCCGAGGTATTAGAAATAACAGCCAACGATGACTATTCAAATCAAATAGCATCTGGGACATGTACTCCAGGGTCGACAATTTCATCCATTCGTAGTGGACAGAAAAATCACAAAAAACGGAAATTAGGTGTAAGCGATCATCTTTTACGGACTTGCGAAAAATTATTATCAGAGGAGATTGAGGACGACTTCGATATTATTGGCAAAAATATTGCAAACAAATTACGGCGACTATCAAAAGAAACGCAACTTGCAACAATAACAGAGAAATTGATAACTGACATTATGTATCAAGCTTCGATTGGAAATGTAAATCAGCACAGCACTATAATAATTAATAATTCTGTCAATGCCACCGCAGGAACAATAGTTTTAGAAGGAAGTTCAATCACCTTAAAAGAATCCAAGTAATGGGCGTGGTGCGAGAGTATATGTAAGTGAGTGAAAGAAAAACTTTTTTGTTTATAAAATGAAAGTTAATTAATTTGAGATTGTTTTAAATTTTCATTCGATACCAAATCTCCTTATACTTAATTCAGCTATTAACGAGATCATTCTTTTTGTTCCTCATAAGACCCAAGACATGCAATATTGTGAAGCAATCTTCTCTTGGCAAACACCGCAGGATCACACCGAAATAGTTATAGGCTGTTTTCTGCAGTCAGCCGTCTGCGCAATTCAGCTTAACTGGAAATTGCTGAATTTACTAGTTGAACAAATTGAATTCTTGGAAAAAGCTGTAGGTTGTTTTCGAAAACTCAGTCTCAGCAGCCGACTATGCAATTCAGCAATAGCTAATGATACTTTTAAACTGAATTAGATAGGCCTTCAGAGTTCTAATAAATACCAAAAAAAGACAAATACATAATAAAAGAATAAAGGGAAAAAAATTTGATTGATACGTAGGTACATTTTATTTATGTATACGGCTAAATATAGATAACATAGAAATCACAAATGCCTCATTTGAGTGAATACGCTGAAGTTAAAAAAAAACAAAAAAACAAAAAAGATATAGAAGCACGACGATTAAAATCGAAGCGACGAAGTAAACATTATAAAAAGAAACCTCAAGAGTTTGAATTGCAATAGAATGGGGTGCAATTACCGAAGCACAAATGAAGCAAAATTCATGGAACACTGTTTCTCTTCGCAGTTGCTTCGCTGGCAGTATTTGGAGTGTGGCTATTATTTCCAGAGCTGCTGTCGGGCATTGCACAAGCTTCTGAATTTCCTACGGCTGCTTCGCGAGGCATAATCGCAAATCCCAAGCTGCATTCAGAAGCATCTGAAGCACCGACACTTGCATGATCTTCACCCTCTGAGTGATGAGGATCAACAACATTTCCGCTTGAGCTTATGATTTCGGAATTGTTTTCATCTGGATCCGGATGGAAACTGCCATAAGCAAGGCCATCATAGCCATCTTCTAAATTTTCTCGATCGATCGTTGAGGTTGGCTGAGCTTCTCTGTTGTTGAATCCCTGGTAGCTGGCTCCCAGAAAATGTACGCATTCTTCTTTTGTGGTCTCTTGTTCGCTTGCATAATTCTCATTTGCAGGCCTCTTGGGCTGATAGTCTGACGAGAAGCTTCCGCGTGCAGATCCAGCACCTAGAGACCCTAAGGGTGCAGGATTGGTGACGGTGCTGCTCGTGAAGCATATTTGATCAGCTTCCGCTAAGTCATCGTCCATTATGGTGTTGTTATTGTTACTAGAAATGCAGGGTGATGAGACGTGTTCTGGCTGCTGAATTGCAGGTCCACTGCTAGCCCCACCAGTGTTGAAAACTAAAGCAACATCAGCTGAAGTTATCAAATTCGGTGTCTGGCTGTGATGAGTATTGGGAATTTGTTGAGGCGTGAGACAGCGTTCAGAGCTGGAGGGTGCAGAACATTCGTGACCGGTGTTTTTCCTTGAGGCTCCCAAACCTAATTGAAGCTCTTCACCGATTATCGGAATATTCGATTTGCAGGCTTGGGCATGTCGCCTCAAGTGTTGGACATCCTCATTTGATAAAGACAAAGCGTTCGCTAGAGCCATTACAGACGGTGCAAGGACGTTCTCGTGAGACTTCCGGTTAGCCAAGTTAATGTTATTCGCATCTTCGTTAATAATTTTCATAACGAAAAGTGTTTGCAAATAAGCCTCATATCGGATGAGAAAACTTTCTCTGTCACGTATTTCAAATGACTTCATCTTCTTGTAGAGCTCCTTCGGTGAAATTAGGCTACGATCTATTTTAATCTTTCTCCTGTTTATCGATGGGGATAAATTTTCTAAAGTGGAAAATGTGAGCTTTGCTATTCGAATCATTGCACCGTCGTCTATATTTTGAGATCGAATTGAACTGCGAATACTCGACATCACATGATTCACCAGTTCGTAGTCTGGCCGATAGAATTCATTTGGAATCTGTAAAACAAATTTAGTTAAGTTAATTATTGCATTGCATTTATTTTTTAAGGCTATAGCGTAAGATTAGAAAATGCTTTATATTATCTATAAATGTTGCAATAACTTTAGTTGCTATAATTGCTTGGATAAAATTTTAAAAATTACATATGGGGCCTTATCCCGCTTCGATCAAACGATTGTAGGACACCCCATAATTTAAATTAACGATCTCGAAAATCATGGCATAAATTTTATATAAGTCTAATATGTGATGCTTGTACGAAAATTAGAAACTATTGGCAATAATAGACAAGCTGTTACTATAGATAAAGTCCCTGTTATTTAAATTAATTCAAAATTTATTCACCTTCAGAGATTCTGCCGGTGGTTCACCATCGTACTTTATCCCAACTTTTTTCCCTTTTTCCATTCTAGTTGGCGATCTAGACTCAAACATAATCTTGTAAGCTAGTCGCCTTAATTCTGGCGAATTGATAAGACCATTCATGATTTCATTGTCTCTATTATTTTCGGGGGTTAAAGAACTAGCACCTTCAATATTTTCGTTATTTTGCATCATCGGCGATGGAACAGAGTTCATTTGATTGTCATCATTACCGCCGTTGGGGAAGTCTAAATCATTATAACCATCATTCGATTCAGCGTCATTCGAGCACGAACGCTTGTACAAATCGTGCATAGCTTGCATGACAATATTTCGAAGAGGATCCGAAGTTGGGACCAGAAGTAGTTCTTTGAAAAATTGATTTAGATAGTGTGGATGACACTCAGTTGCCAGGATGACGGAGTATACTTCACGGTAGACGTCCTCTTTGAGAGATTCAAAGAATTTGGATGTAAACCTTAATGAGAAAAATCATAATATTTGTAGTTATAATATTCGTTCATATATTGAACTTACTTATCACTTTTAAGAGCATTGACCAAAAGGTTTCTTTTGATCTCATCAGATGTCTCGTCGATGCCAACGGCTCCTTCTGAGGGGCTGACATCGTCTTGACTAAAATTGAAATGTTGCGGACCAATTTGATGCTGAGAAAAGTTCTCCGCATGTCCATAACCCGGCCCAGAACCGACCATCAATCGATGATTATTTGGATGCATACCATTTAGCGGGGCCGATTGAGTTGGTCTTAGTCTTTTCGTGCTACAGGATGTTTTTATAGGAATTTTCTTCCTAAGCTCATTGGCGCCAAAATTAAAATTCATATTCCTAAAATCAGGACTTCCGAAAATGGCAGCTACATTGTTGCTATTATTGTTATTTCCACAAGCACTATTTGTGTTATTAAAGTTAAAGAGGTCTTCATTCTCATTTAAATTATCTTGCTGTGCAGGTTGCTGATTCACTTGCTGCTGACCTAAAGCTAAGCCAGACGGTTCCATGTTGTTATGAGAAGCAATTTCTTGGGATAGATTTGCTTCAGCCTCATTAATTGTTATATTCCCGCCAAGACCCGGATGCTGCTGTGATTGTGCACCTGCGTTCACATTGATCTGATTTCGGAATGTGTGAATGTACTTGTTGTCGAATGTCGGTGGAGTAAGATTGTTGGTAGATACGCTTCCAGTCTCGTTAACATGTTGGAGATTTCGTAGTCCGTTTGAATTCGAATTCATTGGAGTATTGTTCCCAAAAGGCGATGAGCTTAATTGCTGTTGATTCTGCTCCTCATTGCTTTTGCAGGAATTGCTTGATAGGAGATTTTGCCGTGAATAGCTATAGTAAAAGAAAAGTATGTTTTAATTTATTCAAAAATGCAGTTTCAAAGAATTTATATTAAAACTTGCAGAGAAAGATTAAAAATTCGATTGGAGCTTAGCCAAATTGGAGTAGAATATGCATATTAAACTGGAAAAATAAATTTAAAGCAAATTTTTTAAACTCGATTAAGTGTATTCCTTAAGTAAGCTTTAGCCATAAAATCTTAATGCTCAAAGAAAAACAAGTGGATTTTTGTATACCACACATGTGATATTATCTGTTTATTTACATAAACACGAAAAGAATATTTTTGTATTATATTTACTTTAAAATTTAATCAAAATCTCACTACTACAAGTATAATCAATAAAAAAGGGGGAAAAATATAACAAAAATGAGCATAAATTCATAATTCACACTGATAAAATAGGTTCGGTGGAAACTAAGCAAATTAAGGCTTCGAAGATGTTAAAGTTGCTCTCTAAAACTTTGAGATAGCATTTTTGGTAAGAATTAAGAAGGCAATGTGCGCTTTTCAATTTAACATAAAATATTGTTAGTGAATTGATTTGATTTTAGTATTCTTCGCAAAGCTAAATTTGTTATAATGGCTGAAGATAAATCCAATAATCAAACTAATTTCCGTAGCTTAATTCACGCCAAAATTCAACAACTTACCAAAGTTCTGTTTAATTATTGATTAAAGAAACAATTCACCTTGTAAGATGAATTGTAAAACTTTCTTTTTAATTGTAAATCCTATAAAAATAACCACAGAAAATCTGCTTTAGTAGAATTGGTCATGTTTGTTGATTAGACAAAAGAAATAACATCTCCTGATTTACTTTTTTTTCGTATTAATTCTTAATATATCCTTTCATTTTAAACTAAGTGCCTAAGATTTCTTCGGATCATTTTAACCTTTTACGCCTCTTTATATAAAATTACAGAAATAGAACTCCGACGAATATGCTCCATTTTGATTTGATCTTGAAAACCATCTAGTTTTCCAGACGATGCTTATGGGACTGTATTTTTTTTTAACTTACTACCGTCGAGTAAAATATGCTAGAATAACCAGTATTCATTTATTGCCAAAATATAATTTTTCTTAACACTGGATTTACGGAACGCATCAATTTGATGGGTTTCAGATTTTGTGGTGAAACTTGCAGAAGTTTTTTTTATATTTAAGGAAAATATGTTACATTTCATTGATGTAATAATGCCACGATATGTTATTGTAAATTCCTTACCTCTCGAGTTCTTTATTTCGAACGAGAATATATTCTAAACTTATTTTTTCGGAAACTCTACAAATCATACAATAAATGTCCGGAAATCTAATGTTAAAACTAATACCATTATTAACTTTTGCTTAAAATCTAACTTTCGAATTTAAGGCAAATATTTTCAAAGTCGAATTACTTTAGTCGGCTATAACAATAAATTACGTGGTATATTTGAATGAAATTTTACTTTTAATTCAGCTACAAGACTTCAAGTTGACTCAAGCAATTCGACTACCATAATAAAAACAGTAGTAAATTTTTGAAAATCAAGATTTCAAATACGATGATGTGAATTAAAAGGATCCAGGCATTTAACGACGTTAAAAATACATAGTTTCCAACGAAGAATGAAATTTCAAAATAATATTCTTTTTTCTTTCCGTCTTCATTGATTTTCCAAATATTGCATTATAATCGTTTTCACGTGTTCATTTTGCCTACCTTTATTAACTGCCTCCTCACCTATTGAATTCTTAAAAAAAAACAAAGACCCTAAGGTTCAATTTCCAATAAATTGTTAGATACGGCACAACATAAATTTCAAATATTTCTTATTCCGTTTTAGGGTTCCCGGGCGGTCGGTTGAAATATCGTTTATTCAAAAACAACTTAAAGTATTTTATTTATAGTTATACAACAAAAAACTAAACCATTTCGACGTGATTTATAAAGTTGCACTTTTACCATCAAAATATATTAGTATCATGTGAAATTTAGGATATTGTACATACAGTACCGGATATAAATTAAACTATTAAAATTAGTCAGATAGCATTGCAGCAATGTTACCTAATTAAAAGCAAAATATTCTGAGCCCGTAGAGAGAGGGAAAAATGCGTTTTACTTCTCTATAAAATAAATGTTACTTTAATCAAATCTATGTTACTTTAATATTATCTTTTCCTAAGCGTAGTAAAAGAAATCCTTTGAACAAAAGTAAATAACTTTGTAGTTCCGGAGCGATAATTGCAAATAGTTAACCGAAAAAGAACATTAAATCGGATAATTACGAGACAAGGTCCATCACCTGTTATAGTGTAAGAAAATTAAATAGCCCACCACCCTTAGCAAAGAAGTTTATTTTCCAACGAAATAAAATAGCAACAATGGAACAAAAATTAAACAAAAGATCTTAAAAGAAGGGGCGTGCAGCCAACAGATCTATTATATTGTGGTAGAAGTAGAAGTAGTTGATTGGTTTACCTTCGAAAGTTGTCCCAATAATTGTTCGCCCTGTTTCCGGGTGGCACCTGATTGTTGAGGGCAGCTGCCGCTGCGGCCGCATTACTACTTGAAGTGTTTGGAGCTGAAGTTGATGATGCATTGGCGGCTGCCGATTGGTTGGTATTCCCGGCTGTTGGTGAATTCAGGCAATTCTGCTGTGAACTGAGCAAATTCGAATTGTTATTAGGATGTACGGGCTGTTGAACACCTCCCGTTGGTGTAATAGTGTTATTATGATGATGCATAAAAATTGGTGGGGCTGAGTGATGTTGATGAATATTTCCAGAATTGGGGCCATCATTGTTGAGGAAATTCGGTGTTTGTTGCTGCATTTGTGGTGAATTGTTGTAGTTGACTTGATTGTGTAGCGGCGGTAGTTGGGAGCAATTATTTGCGGTGTACATTGCCGAGCCTTGTTCTGCTGAAGCGAAATTGTATGCTGCGTGAGAAGACATCATGTGATTGTTGTTTTGTTGGATGTTCATATTCCTACGATGCTGCTGATAGCTGTTGTTGAATCTATTATAGGCGTGAAAATCTGGTCTGCTTGGTGACATAGGCGGGAGGGGTAAAGGTGTTTGATAAGTTAGCTGTGGATGTGGTTGCTCTGATGGTGCCCTACTGCCGGATGTATAAAGATTATTCGCTACAGTTACACCTGTTGGTGGAACTGATTCAGCTCTGTTGGTTGCGCCGATAGAAGGTAGCTCATAATTATTGCTCGATGTTGCGTTCAGGAGACGTTCTTGTAGCTGAAAGTAAACCTAATCGATCGACATCTTCGCTTTTTAAATCTGGATCACTTACCAAAAGCACTGCGTTGTTTAAATTATTGATTTCCCTTTGTTGATGCCATAAAAGTTGATTGCATTGGCAAACTGAATTTATGAGCATCTGCTGAGTCTGTATAAATTGTTGGAGTAACATTGGATCATTTGTGGCCATTCCGCCATGCTGAGAGGTCATCTGTTGCTGATTATTGCCAGCTGGATTTGTAATAGTCAAACTACCATGAGCTTGGTGGCTACAAATGCAGTCTGTCATCGAATTTCCATGATGACAATGCTGGGTACATGGGAGGTTATAGTGGCAGAAAGGGTTCCAATTGGACATAGGCATTGCAGGTGGTGGAGCACCACCTGAATAGTGTTCGAATTGTGATTGAGAATTGTCGTGAGATGTTTTTCTCCAAGGTGCTTCGCGATTATTCAAAGTTCTCATAGGTGGAGGCATACTAAAGCTGCGAGAGCTACCAGATTGTAGGCTGCCAGCTTCTAAAGAAGCTACACCATGCACATCTGCGGCTCCAGAATCGGCACTATCTTTGCCCCTTGATGGAGTCATTGGTAGCGTAGCTGAATGTTTCCCACCGTGCACAGATGAATCAGCTGAAATAATTTGCGGTGGTCGACGCCAATTTTCTGTAAAGTACGGCAATTGCTCACGTTTTATTTCTGTTCTTTCTGTAGTATCAGCTTCTTGTGTATCATCTTCATTCTCTCCATCTCTGGTAGAATTATCTTCACTCTCTAGGCGTTGACATAATTTTTCAAATTCCTTCTTTTTGGTTTCATATTCAGCTTTCAGAAGCTCACGTTCAGCTTCTTTATTTGCCTGGATATTGTTCACAATTCTGGCTGAACTATCTTCACGACTTTTATTTTCTAGGTGATCCTTTTGCCTTTTCATTTCATCTTTAATCGCTTTAAGGCGATCTCGTTCTGATGCGATACTAACCGCTTGCTCCCTCAAATCCTGGGTCATCTCATGAAGCATTCGAACTTTTTCAGTCATTGCTTCTTCTTCAGCGGAAAGTATTTCATCATTTTCGCATCTTGTAAATGTAGAAACTGATGATGGTTCTCTGTTTTGGCTTTTAGGTGCAGTGTGTGGACCATCACTTTCACCCAAATCTATACCAATTTCTCTAGGCTCTTTACCTTCAGTCTTTTCCTCAATCATGCGAACAGTGTCCATCATTTCTTTTAAGCGGCGAAGTTGACTCTTCATAGAGTTAATGTCTGCCATTTTTTGCTGAATTAGCTCAGTTGTTTCTTCAATGGCACATGAAACCTCTTCTTCGTTCTTTTCACTTCCAGCCTCTTCTGAGTTGGAACTAGTTTCAGCACCATTATGAAGCCCGTTTGTAACCCCATTGGAGAGTCCATTTTGCTGTTGATAATTTCTGGTAGGAGTCGGACTACGACCTTGAGACTTACTAGATCCCACTAGCTCGATGGGAACTACTCTCTGATACTCGATAGGAACAACTCGTGCTGATGCAGTTTCCTGTTGATTCTGATTTTGAATTGATTTATCAGCAGTATTATTTATTTCTTGTAATTCCGATACAAGGTTTTTCATTTCCTGCCTCTGCGCTTTTAAATCCTGAAATATTATCTCTTGAGGATTTCTCTGTAAAAAAAAAGGAAGACCAATTTCTCTCATACCTCCAATTTTCGCTGCAAAGCCTCTTGTTCGGCAAGAATTTCCGGACCGTCTTCACCGAGCAAACTGCTCAACTCGTTCTGTCCCTGGATAAATGTTGTTAAATTTTTCATCCTACTTACAAGATTCGACATATCACTGTGGACTTGTTCAACCGATTCATAGTCAGGAGGAGCGGACCCATTCTGGTTATAGTGGGCTGTACGCTTTCCCTGACCTTTAAGTTGCTCCATTTCGACCAGGTGCTGCTTTGCCGCCTGCTGTAATTTCAACAGTTGCTGTTGTTGATCTTTAATGTTTTGGATGTTTCGATTTGATGTTTCCAGTTTTGAATGCAGCTCTTCATATGTTGGAGTTGCTGGTCCACTTAAAGTATGGATGCTCGTTACTGACTGAGCACGAGTATCACTTGTCTGGAGAGGGAAATGTTCAGTTTATTCTCAAGTTTATTTTAACAGAGGCCATTAGTAGCAAAATTCGGCGCAATATTTTTTTTTTTTTTTAATAATTAACAAACAGCTGTGGGGCACACCATACAACAACACAGAATGGAGAAATCCATTGAAGTTTCGAGGAAATATGACGAACTCATAAATGCTTTGCTTAGAGTGTAATTACTGAAAGCACTAATCGGCGCTAGCAATTTTTGTTATATGGATTTTCTCAAAACACACCTCTATCAAAGGAAGACAAACATGCAAAAAGAGCACATATAAAACAAGAATTTCTTGCCTTTCAAAACAATATTTTGAAATAGCTCAAATATAGATGTGCCTACGTTAAAGCAATCAGCATTGAAAAGAGTCGAAAGATGATCTATTATATTGTAATTGGCGATGATCTCTACCTTATATATTTTTTTGCGTGCAGCGATGAAATTTGTATGTACGTTAAGTTGACTAAACTTGAAGTTATTTAATATATAAAGCATCTTAATTGGCATTTTTTCAATATTTTTAATTTCTTTGCTAACTCTGTCCCTAAAAGAAAGCTGGAATTATTTACATACTATTATTATATTTTGGCAGCGATATAATGGTTTTATTAAGTAGCTACTTAAGGCTTGAAAATTAACACGTTTTCAAAGAATCATATCGTCGTTGCGCGTGCAATTCCGCGAAAGAGCAGTTTGTAAATGCTGCGTAACAGCATTACGCAAAATTGAAATATCGCACCTACGGATTCTTAACATGGTTTCGCTCCTTATAGATCTCACAGAATTTGAATTAGTCTATAAGAAACCTCATTTTTGACATAGAAACAATTCCGCGGTACAGTTGCTTGCTTGAAGTTGGCGGCAAGTTTTTTCTTCCTCCTGTAAAATCGTGAAAACGCAGATACGCGGTATTGCACGCGCAACGACGATATCTTGTTTCCTCTCAGTGCACTGTACACCTAATTCTCTTTTTACACGATGTTTTTTTACACGAATTTGATTTAACACGAGTTCAAAAGAAAAAATGTTTCTCATTTTACACGAATTGTTTTTTTTTAACACGATTTTTAATATTCCTGGAATATTTTAGTCTTACGTAAACGTATGCGTTTATTGTCAGAAAGTGACAATGCATAAAATTTTGTTATGTCTTTATTATTTTAACTTCTTTTATATTAATGAATTTCAGATATAATTCCCTTTTTCCAAAGTAGAAGTTATTTTTTATAAAATATTTAATGAATTAAAATGTGTAAGCACGAAATAAATTAAGTGAACTCCAACAAGAACTTTTTAATACTGTTTACACCTAATTCTCTTTTTACACGATTTTTTTTTTTACACGTATTTTTTGGGAACGTATCTATCGTGTAAAAAGAGAATTAGGTGTACTTAGATTTTATATTTGTGAAACAAGAAAACAATATTTTAAATATGGTTTTAAACTCTGTTGTTCTTTTTCAGCCTCAATTGCTTCTTTTTATCAATAATAACGCTGAACTTATAGTGCAAAATTTAAATTGTCAAGTCCGCGTCGACATTTAACTATAAAGATTATATCTCAATTATAAGTTAGCCCTTTCATTCTTTGATAAATTTTGTTTATTATTGCTAAATGGGAAATATAAACACTTTACTTTGTGAAATCAAAATTTATCTCGGAAGAAATCGAGCGTAAGAATTCTGTTGAAACACTTTAAAAAACTACTCTCAATTAATTTATTCTTGTCAGTTTGCTATTAAACTTCTTGTAAATAGGGTTAAAAGTTAGTACTTTTCCAAAAAAAAAAACAAAATCAAATGTTTAACACGTAAACACTGAGTTCAACACAACAGAATTCACCTCGCTTGGTGGAACATCCTCCAAACTAGTGGAATTAACTAATATTTCACTCTCTTTACGTTCGTTAACCATTTTCTCGTTCACAAAATCCTTTGAGTCCTTATAAAATAAAATAAAAACGAAATAAAAATAATATATCTCCTCCTATACATTCGTAAACTGTGTGACTTACCTTACTAATGGTTTTAGAAGTCAACGACAAAAAATACTGAATAAATTTTAGTCTCTGCTCCCAGGTGAGGGCGCTATCAAAATCGATGTTTTGTTGATTGCTGTTGATCTCCTCAGCACTCAGGTGCTGTTGATTTATGTTCGAACTTGATCCAACGTTAATTCGATTCAAATTGTAGTTATCCTCAAAGGCGCTTGTGTTTGGAGTTGTTGGAATTACAACACCAACTGCTGCTGCCGAATTTAAGTTGGAACTGCTTGATGGTCCACTTCCACTATTATTGTTGTTATTTAGGTGATAGTTTGATGGTTGAACGTTGCTAGTTGGTGCCGCTGGTAGGCTTGTTGATGTCTGATTATCGCTGAGATCCTTGTTGAAAATATTGCGACGCGGAATGGGTCGTACAGGCCAGCAAAATCTCTGATTTTCTTGGAAATTCAGATTATCTGAGGAAGATTTATATGCTTGATTTAACGTAATTAAAAAAAAAAAAACTGCTTTTGTTAAGTCATATAAATAAACAGAAGAGAGATATCAATAATTAGGAAGGAAAGACATAAGGTTCTTTTATTGAAAGGAATTCAAATGCATGAAAATTCGATGAGGCTCAACGGATCAAGAAACCTTTCGTGTAATATAGTTAACTTTTTAGCGAAAACAAAAAATAACAACACAGAAGATGATAGACTTCCCAACTTAGAAAACTATCCTTCTTAAAATATATAAAATTTCATTAGCAAGTCTGTTAGATTGAAAAATAGTGAGAATGAAAATAAGATGGAATAACTTTAGAAGGCTAGGTATTATTTTGGACTTTTAGAGCAATTATCTTATCATAACTTACCGATAGATAGAAAATTATATTCAACGTAGCGCTAGTTTGCAATATGAAAAATCTAACAGCTTTAGTATTAATTTTGTCCAATGAAGATAACGAAATACTTCCGGCCGCAAAATATGGGAGTCTCTTTGCCTGATATGAAGTTTATTGATAAACGCTAAATCAAATGGAATTCTGCTGGAAGCCCAAACATTTCATCCGATAGATTGTTCAATATTTTAATTCTCTAACTCTTTGACCTATGACTTAAATGAAGTTCGATGTTATCAACACTCAATGTGTGTAAGCTTAAGAAAACTATTTATACAATGCTTAAATATCATAAGAAAAAACATTTATTCGAAGAGATTGGGTATATTTTATATTATACTAAGTTCCGTAATTGTGCTTTTTATAAAATGTTTATTTCTAACAGACACTTTAAAGTTTTGCATTGTAGTCCTGTATCAAAATATCGTTAAATGCATATTATTTGTAGATAAACAAGTAGTCGATTTTATAATCTCTTGCAACTGGGTTACTCTTTTATCAGGACTTTTCTCAAGAGAATATTTTTATAATATTCGTGTGCATTATTATCTGTTCTTGGTACAACTTTGAGGAAAACCAAACACACTGTCTGTCCCTTGAGAATAATCGTTTATCCGAACTGTGGCATTATTGTTACCAAAATATAATTTACTTCGTTAAGCTCGATCATTGAAACATTTTCAACCCAATAAAATGTAAGTATGTTTACAAATTTTATGATTCATACAAAATTTATCTAGTGTGTTTATATTTTTTGTTAACCCAAAATATGCCTAAAGAAGCGACGCCACTGAATGATTATTTTCCACATGGATATTTTGGCATCACCTCTCACCCACAAGTTTCATGTGAAAATAGAGAATTATTAATAAGGAAGCTTATTCACGAATTTCTGAGTAAATCCACATTTTTAAATACATTTACACATTCCGCCAAAGGCTATGTTTGGATCTATGGAGCGAAAAATAGAACTAACAACGAAGAAATTTAGAAAATTCAGTCAATGACCAATAATTGTCCTTTTTTCACAAAAATATTCAGAATAGTTTTAAGGTGACTTACCTAAATCAAAGCAGGTTGTATCTAGGTGAGTGCTCGTTCCGCTGTTCTGTTGCTTTGTCGTTTCGGCCACAGATAAAAAATAGTCCTTGCAAATGAAGAAAAAGTACAAAATTAGCCCGACAATTTTCACGAAAAATTCGTATATTTTCGATAGGCACGCAATCTTGATCTTTTTTTTCGATTATAACCGAATCGATTAAAATTTGGAAAACAAACGTTCTCTTTGCATATTTCTTGAATTCAAGAAAATATAAAAAAAATATTTTTTCGTTCGTTGGATCGATCCACACTCTTTCGTAATGCGGCGTAAAATGCGGCAGTAGCTCGCGGTGTCCGTTTCTTAGATGCCGATTTGAATTTCGTCCGCTGTACGATCGGTTGCTTAGACGATCGGCTCGGTTGGTTCAGGTGTATTTTTAGATGGCGGCAAAAAGCATTCATTGAACGCCAGAGAGACCGAAATTTCTGACGTGGTCGGAATATTTTTAGGATTGCAAGACCACAACAATTAATAAATTAGCAAAGGATTTCGTGTTTTCGTAAAACTCAAGTGTTTCCCGCTGCTTTGTATACGTAGGTTTTGCAAACTACTGTTTTTGAACCGATGCAACAATTTATTTAATTTTGAAACCAATGTCTCCAACTATTAATTTTAATGATATGGTTTTTAAAAACCATCGAAATAAACGTTTTTAACTCCTGATCTACAAAAACTCGTTTGGAAAGCAGAGAATAAAATCCATCGAGGTTATTTAAATCTATTTAGAGTTTAAATTAGATATACAAATGGACATACATTCAAGTCTTTGATTTCTCTTCGAACCGGAACCACAATTTCAGTGTTTTTCCGTGATGAAGGCGATTTTCCAACCGAGGAATGTTTTGCTGTAGCCGATGAAGATGATGACGTTGCACCAGTTTTTGCTGACGTCGACGATGCCGAAGATAATGATGTCGTTTTTGGCACTGTTCCTGTTTGCTTTTTCGTCATATTCGGATTTTTATTAATCGGTGCCATGGTTTATACCTGAAAATAGTCAAAATTTTTAAAATTAGATATTATTAGATGATTCTAGTACAATACTAACAAATTTCTCTCTACGGAAATCAATCAATAAATTAATGATTAACTAAAGAGTCAATAAACGTCCATACAATTGCCAAAATCCCCTATAGGATTGTAGTAGAATGGCATCAAGACCACTAATCAATAATCAATTAATGAGATATGCTCGTGCAGTATTGTCGTATATGTGTTTATTAATATGGGTGATTCATATTTCAATTTCTATTCTTAAACCTGACTAAAAAAAAATTTAATGTTTAAGCAATTGATTAAGAATAACAAAATTATTTGATGTTTATTAAAGAATTATGAATTTCTGTTATGATATATGGTAAAGATAAAGAAGAAATTAGATCTAAATTACAGGAAATGGCAAGTAAAGCAAATCTTAAGTTATTTAAATTATTTTTCGATATCCTTACCGAACTAATTTTCGATTCATTTACGAATCGTTTGGTTTGCTAGAAAACGATACGATTCTTACCAATTTTCGTGGTAGGCCTGCTTCACAGAAACATAATTTTTAAATTCTTCTAATTGAAAGCCGACAACATTTTACTGAATAAGCTTAGTTACATATCACATTATGTACTTAAAAAGTGAATGTGAATTTTGTATTAAAGACTCTCCTCAAACTAGTATTAAATAAAGCATAATCGCACTTAAAAAAAAACTGGCAGATAGCAGAAAAAAATGCATTCAAAATTTTTACAGAGTCAAGGAATAAATATTTGAATCCTTGGATTTAAAATTAAACACCAATTTCAATTATATATATAGTATATTATGTTTCGGAAACTATTTTTAAAAATGTGAAGTTGGTGAGTAACTCGAAATCCAAGGTCATCAGGGTATTATCAAAAGATTTTTCACTCGTTTCTTTACAACTTTTACGCGTTTTTCGTTACATGTTCTTTCATTTAAAACTATGTAGTTTGAAGAATGTTGGTTGAAAACAAAAAATTAAGCTAGAAATCGGTTTACTCCTTTTTATTTTCTGCTATTGACGCAATGTATTCATCATAAATTTTATTACACGGACTATTTTGATTGCTACTTTTATTGTGTTGTTGACTTTATCAATATTATCTTTGCGGCTTGTGATCACGTAATTGAAAGATATGTGTTCTAGTATCTGAGCATGCATCTTTTTATTTTAAGATTCATACGATCTGTTGAGCTACTTTACATTCATTAATTGTTTATTCAGATGATATCCTAAATGTACTTGTTTTTTACATGACTTTTAGTGTATATAAGTATTTTGCAATTAGCAAACACTCTATATTTAGCTTGAAGATCAATACTTGTAATATTAAATATATAGAATAGAGTTTATAATATAGATCACTGGATACATTTCTTTAAAAAATGGGTTGGTTTAGTTGTTAACTCATCTCTTTCCTTTATTTTGACAAATCTTTTGCTGTCCCTTGTAATCCAACTTGTTTATAAATAAAGCATAGGAACGTTAAAACAATAATCCTTCATTTTGGTTTCAATTTTACAGATAGCGATAGCTTATTTATCGGGTAGAGTAAAACTACCAGTAACGAGTAAGAAAATATTTAGCTATTGGATTTAATCATACTTAAATAAAAACCCGAATCAATTTAGCGCTTTTATTGAATGAGTATTCCTTAAAGGCATGTTTACCAAGCTAGCTAAAAATAATAATTTGTAATTATAAGGAAATATCGCAAATAATTAACAATTATGCAAAACTTCTCTGTGCTCAGTAACGAACACCATAATTTTTATGAAATTAAAACATGTAATAATAATGTGTTTTTTAATAAATCATCATATTTGTTTAAAATTTACACATTTAAATATATTCTGGCATTATCGAAGTTTGAATTCATATTTAAAAGGTAAATATATACAGGATGTCCCGATTCAACGTAGGAAACGCTATACCGCTATACCGCTATACCAATCGATTCTTTGGAATGTTTTGAAAAAACTTTTATTCTGGACCTCTTGGTGTCTCCTTTCCCCTCAAAATTGAAGGTCAAGAATAAAAGTTTGCTCAGGGCACTCCATAGAATTAATTGGTATAGCGTGTTCTACGTCGAATCCAGATTCCCTGTATATAAATAATAATGACTAATTACATATAGGTACATATTTTTATTATTTCTGTTAACTTAATTTTTCCTCC
Organism: Dysmachus trigonus; assembly: GCA_949715965.1. NCBI lineage: Eukaryota > Metazoa > Arthropoda > Insecta > Diptera > Asilidae > Dysmachus > Dysmachus trigonus. The sequence continues at coordinate 63,766,172 of OX454322.1, read as the reverse complement.
TTTTATTTTTTAAGTAATTTTTCTTTGATCTATGGATTTTCTTTTTTCCAAATCCTCAAGTTTTTGGAGTTCTTTCTATTTTTGTTACTTCTTTTTTTTTTCTCTTTTTAATTTTTAGGGTTCCGTACCTCCAAATGGAAAACACGGAACCCTTTTTCACATCAGACTTTCGTCTGTCCGTCAGTGTAGGAATTTCAGGTGAGTTAGACTCTCTCGACAAAATCGTGTGGGGTAGCAATTTTAAAAGAAAAGAGAAAAAATTCAACATCATTCATCAAGATATAGCCGAAAATGTGCGAAAAAGCATTGTTTCCCTGCTTCATCTTCTAAGTTTCTAAAGCTAAAATTTAGATATTATCAAAGTTAGTATTGAGTCATAGATAAATATTGTTTGCATTAACTTATAAGACCACACTTGTTAATAGGACCAACTCTTACAAGGTTGCTCTTGCGTTCGTCTGTTTGAATATTATTGAATTTTGGCGAGTCCGGCTCACTCTTGATCGGTTTTTTTTTTATTATTCACCGCCCAGTCACATGTATTTGTTTCTACCTCGTCTAATAAAATTGACGAAGAATCAAAGGACTGTTTTTTTGTCTTATTATAGAGGTTTTGAAGTGTCCTCCGCGGAATACTGTTTCCTTAAAACTGCTTTTAATGGGCTCCCAGCCGAAACTTCTTCAAATGGCAAACAAGGTGTATTCAGAGGATACCCAGGATGCTCTGTTGTTTCTAAAATGTTAAAAGATTATTTATGCTTTTGAAACAATGCTTTCAGGGTTTTCCTCATAACGCGCTGCTCAATAATGAGCACTACTGTAAAATAATTTATTCATTTTACTTCCTTCCTTAACAAAATTCTTAAAAAAACATTAACTTTTCAGAACGTTTTAGTTTTACTACTTCCTTTAAATTGAAAACATTGTTCTGTTTTTATTTGTACTTTAAAATTGTCCGGAATTCCCAACTGACCTGTGTTCTTAGAAACCATAAAGTAAAACACAGGGTGCTCGTTACTGGTAGTCTTACTCTAAATATTCTTCATACTTGGAACTTTTAGAAAATTCATAAACAAAAACTCGATTTACGCTTTAAGAAATATTTAGAGAAAACTTAATTCAAAAAATCCTGTTTATGAATTCCATTTCAGGTACGGGCAAACTCGGCTCTTTTGACTCCCGAGAGCTCTACAGGTTCCCCCCTTGGAGTCAAACTCTGGTTTAGAACAGAGCCGGCTTTGACTCCAAGGGAGCCTGGGGAGCCCTCGGGAGTCAAAATAACCGATTCCAGGAGCCCCTAGAATCTACCTGGGGAGCACTCGGTAGTCAAAAGAGCCGAGTTTGCCCGGCTCTGCCTAAGAGCATAAATGTATGAATCCATAAACCTCCAACGCATTTGTTTTCTGTAACTACGGTGCTCAATTAGCGCTTTTAGTAATAAAACATGGGCCCCTTGTTTGTTTGCGTTGCGCTGCCGCTTATTTTCTTATTGAGGTTGTTGCCCACTACTTCGTAAAGTTTTCTTTCTGCGACGGGGCGGAGGCTAAAATTGTTTTGGTGCCACAGTCGCACGTCTCCAGAAAGGTACTAATAATAATTGGATATGTTCGTTTTCGCTCCCTTATTTCTGGCACAGATTTATTTTTGGTTTCCTTTGATAACATTTTCTCTATGTTAAATTTCTTTGTAGGTTTGCCTAAATGAGTGTTTTCCTTATGTCATACATCAAAAATAGTTCTTTGAATTTGTTTTTTAATTGTAAATATCTCTTACGAATGTAGGGCACTATTGATGGAAAATAAGGGCATACATTGACCTTCCAGCCTTGAAATTTAAAATGGGAGGCATTTGTGACCTTTTGTCGCGACTGCGGGGCTCAATAAGGGCGTGAGGAAATAGAGCAAAAACCGCCTCTTCGTGGATTAAAAGTATATTGTAAAATTGTAGTAATTGTCAAGGTCCTTGTACAATCCAAGAAAGGGATAAATTCACCCTCTATCTGGAGGGCGGATCTGAAGAAAAGTCATCCATTATCCGCCCCATTCGCCATCACCAGCGAAGCGACCAGTGAGAGTTGCACCCAATTAACATTCCTGTTTCCTAGTCGTCCAGCGAGTGCTGGTAATTGCAACAAGATTAATAAGCTTACAGTCCACTTTTCCTCTCAAATTTGCAGCATTTACGGCCCCGGCGTGTTGGCGGAGGGCTCGGAAAATCAATTTACACAACTATCACAAATGGCCGGCACCTCTTCGACCAATTTTCACGGCAACTTTGCGAAAACGCAACAAACTGCACTGAATAAATCACAGCGCACTCAGTTCTCACGTCAGCGGATTCTGCAAACAAATAATGCGTTTTCTCACTGAAATTAATGCGATTTCTTGTTTTCTGCACGCAAACGGAATGCCTAGCGAACGACGAACGACACAAGGAAAAGGGAAGACTGCCCCGCACCGAAGTTCACCACGACGAATATTCATTTGACGTTTCTCGTTCTTCTCGTTTTGTTTGGCCTCCAGCGAAAGTGGTGAGAATCGGAGCCGCCTGCTGTTGGCTGTTGCTACGATTTGTCAGAGGGGAACTGACCGAGAACCAAAACAAACAGAAGGAGAACGAGGAGAATTGAGCAGATTTGCGTTCAGTGCATTGTGTCTGTGATGGAAACAGCGGGGACACAACATTTTTTGAACGCTTTCAAATGGCGGAATGTTTTAAAATTTGAATAGAGGCTGTTTAGTTTCGTTTTAACGATCCTTTTTTGGCTTTCTTTGTATGCCTAGTTCCTCAAGACGTTAGTGTAATACTTCATTGTCCACATTGTAAAATGCCTTTCTAAGATCCACAAATATTGCTATCATGATCTTGTTTAAAGCCGCATTTACATAATTCGTAGCATCTATTGTAGCTGAAGAGATATTACATCCGCTTTTAAATCCATATTGATTAGGGTCAAAGCTTCCGTTTCTATTGGCAAATTCAACAATTCTCTTTTATATAACCTTTTCATAGACTTTACTTGATGAACTTATCAAAGCTATAGATCTATAGTTAGCTGGGTATCGTTTTTATCTTTTGTTTAATAAATCGGGAATATATTGTAACTGAAGTTTTGCAAAATAAAAGATTGCGAAGTTTATTATCATATGTGTTCCGATTGGAAAACAATTTGTTTTATTTATGGCAAAGAAACTAATGAGGAAATAGAAAAAAAATTAAAATTAAAATCCATCTTCTTATAATCTTCAAATTTACTTTAAGAAGTCTCAGTTTCTAACCAACTTTCTATAAACAACCTTAAAAACGTTTGTAGTTATTATTTTCTTAAAAGAAATATTTAGAAATTCTAATAATTATATTTTTTTTTTTTAATTGATAGATTATTGAAATTTCGGTAATTTTCAAATGTTAAACCTTTTGGTTTATATTAGAAACTAAAAAATCAAAACAAACAGAGTCAATCAGATCCATTAACTGGATTCCAAAATTTTTCATGTTTAATGGGACCTCCAAAGAAAAGCGGAACTTTTATAAGATCACTCGTGTGTCTTTTCGTGTATCACAACCGATTTTCTCGGAAACCATGCGACGTAGAAACTTGAAATTTAGCAAAGCACTTATACAGTTATTTCCAAAAGTATTTTTTTCATAAATTAAATAGCTCATTTAAAAATATATTCTGAAAAATATGAGAAAATAGAACATCCCGTCCTCTCCCCTTATTTCCAAAACTACTAAGGATTAAAGTTAAAAAAAAATCAGGGAAGATAATGCATTCCGGGGGTACATAATTTTAAAAATATCATATCATCTTTGTGTTTCTTATGAAACCACATAAACAAGGAAATTACACTTTAATTTCAGAGCAATATTATAATTCTGAAATTAATTGTGCAACTTTTCCTTTTATGCCCTGCTTGAGTAGGATTTTGGATTTTTTTTGTTTTTTACTAGAAAATATTTCGAAAACATGATTTGGAGAAAACGTGTGCACTGTTTTTAATTATATATAATAATGTATGTTTTAACTTTTTGAACACCTCACACAAAGTATAGGCTACTTTACATCCGGTAAAGCTAATGTGGCAGTTCAAAAAATTGGTAATTTTGAAGAATTAACAAGAATTAATAATATGTATAATATTATAATTTGGAATTTAAAAGTAGTAGATTCGGTACAGCTTACGAAAATGTTCACTCCCAACGTATTTCCGTATAAATTTGTATATAAGGATTTGCATGGGCATTGATTTCACAAGTCGACACGATTTTTGATTCTGATTAATATGCGGTCATTCCTCATTGCTTTCATCTCACAATTGAAGAAAATCAACATGATTTTTTAAAAAATTTGCTTTTGTGCCCAGGACAGCAAATTTAAAATTACCAATCATCAAAATTGTTATGTTTTCATTTCCTTGTGAATCTATTAGGGGCGGACATTTTTTAAATTTTCGGTTGCTATGTTAGATCCGCCATCTTTAATATATATTTTGATAACAGACTTAATATCAGCGACCCTAAAACCTCTTTGATTCATTTTCATAAAAAATCCCATAAAATTGCAAGTGTTCGGACGCCATATTTGATACACCACTTTGGAATCCAGTACAGAAAAGTACCTATAATATTTTCTCTAATATAACGTACTTTTTGGCAAAAAATCAGAAATATCGCAGAACGTATTTAGTTGTAATTGAGGTTCAAACTATCCAAACGAATTTCAAATTTTCCTTCACAAAAGCAAAGTTTTAACAAAATTATGGCACTTTTGCCTTCCTTTTAGACACAAGCAATAAGAAAATAGCATTCATAACTCAGACTCAAAAAAAAAGTTTAATTTTGTTGACCTGTGTTTTTGATATCCTATCGGAATAAGTAATTCAAAACGTTTACGCCGGCGCGTACCACCGGTGGCCCGCACTAGACTGCCTCATCGGGCGGCGCGTACCACCGGTGGCTCACATCAGCTTTGCGTAACATATAATAAATAAAACTATTATGTCCTTAATAAACGTATAGTAAAAGAAAACTGCACTTTTCAAGTTTTGCTAAACAACGTTTTGTGCAAGGCGCCGCCCGCCAAATAAAGCAATATAAAATTTTTAATCCCGCCCGATGAAGTGAAATATAAAAAACTGCGTCGGCGTCAACGTGTTAAAGATGTGCTCAAATCCGTTTTTTTCATGTGATAAACACCTCAAATTAATAAATTAGGTATTTCAAATATGTGGTTAATGACATTCAATAAGACCAAGAGGCAAAGAACACGGCTGTGATCATTTCATTAAAATCGATTCAATTGTTGAGGTCTTAGGATTTTATAATAAAAAATTTAATTTCGGCTTGAACATCAAAAACCTAACCCTCAAAACGTTCCGTATAGAACTAATAAACGCAGTTGCAAAACGACTAAAAACACTTTTCAAATTGCTATAATTATGAAACTACCATATTGAGCCTAGAGGAAAATGTATACAGCTATTTTTGTAGCTGAACTAAAATATATGTTTAGATGATATATAAAAATTAGAAAAGAAAAATGTTCACTATGGTAAAAATGTTTTGACGCCCTACCTGGGAAATCACTTGTCTCTAAAAATAATGGCAGTTAGAAAAACGTTTTAATGTTAAAAGTCTTCGGCAGGAGTTTACTAAACTAGAATTATTAGATAGTTCCAAGGTAAAAATCACTAGTCAGATAAAAAAACAATTAATATTTATTTCATTAAAAATCAGATCAACTAAAAATCACATTAGGAGTTACATCGATCGCTAAGTCTTCTACATTACTTGAAACCGTCTCGCTAAGAATACCGGACTGCTCAATAAGATCCCATTTCCGAAATATTTCCCAAGAAACAGCCACACTATTGCCTCTGGCTGTGGTTGGATAAACTTTAGTAGCGACATTGAAGGGATTCTCGACCCTTTTGAAAACTTTCCTCTTAAATTTATTTTCATTAAACGGCGTATTCTGTTGCAAGGATGTCTTTAGATCAGTCAAGAACAGCCTCCACCGTGGCAGGAAGTAATCGCTTACAATTCCCGACCATTGCTTCGTTGCATAGTCAACAATTTGTCCAGCTGGACCCCAAGTGGTTATCTGGTTTCGAGCGTTGATCTCAAATAAAAATTGCTCGTGCGGATCAGTACTTAAGTCCTTTGCAGCTTTCAACCAGTTGCCTAAAAGGAAGTGCGTGTTTGTTCGAAGAATGTTTTCCATGTCGGTAAGTAGGTCTATCATCATTTTGCTTAAATCTTCAAGAAGGGTCTCGTTCTTAGTGTGGTAGGCTGACATGATATTAACGTAAACCTGATCTCCCAAATTTTGAAGATATTGTCGTGTAATATCAACAAGATCGTGTTGATAGAGGGGTGAAGTTCGAATGACCCGAGTGCAGTTCAACATACCTTCCCATGCAACTTTTACACTGTTGAAATCATACCAAGTCCAGGGGCTAAGTTTGGTACTGGGTCGTCTAGCGACGGTATATTTTCCATGAAGATGGATCGCACCATGATACGAGTACACCGATTTCTGGAAAAAATTTGTTTTAAAATTTCATATATATTTATAGAGTATTAGCAGAAGTGCTTACTCTCAGATACTGCCATGCTTCGTCAACTTTATCATCAAGTTGTCCATATCTAGTTGCTAAAAACTGATCGAACCACTCATCTAAATCAAATTCCTTCGATGCCCAACCTCTCTCCAATGCAAATTCATAAAGTACATAGTTTTGATTAATTCCTTCCGGTGTTATTCCAACGCCAACCATTGTACTATTTTCCATATCTCTAGTTAATGTAATTCTTTCATTAACGATCTGGACCGATCCATGCATTCCTAGAGTTCCTCCAAAATTGTGTAACATACACCAAATAAAAGGTTGTCCGAAATACGAATGAGTTCTCTCATATTGTGGAGATTGTTCTGACATTAAATCTAGAACAAGTATTCCTCCAGTTGGGACCGCAGTTAGAAACGATTTTATCAAATTTTGAGTCCAAAAAATATTCAAAAACATCCAACCTTGGAGCAACCATACTGCTTCTGGATCCACAGAGCTAAGACTATGATAGATGCTAGAGGAAGTTTTAGCTATGTAGTTGGGATCAGACACGTGAGGAGTGAGCTCATTAAAAGGGTCACTGAAGTAAACGTGATCAGTTCCATACTCTTGGATAACTTCTTTGAGGAACTTTTCTCCAATAGTGTGGAAGAGTGGATCGTTTGGATCGATGGATAATGGACAGCAATATTTCTCTGGAAAACGATTCCACATGCTGACTGGAGTTAGAGTTGTGTTCGGGAAGATGCGGCGGAATGCTACAGGAACATGTCCAGCAAAGGCTGGAATAGCAACAGTCATTCCTAAGTTTCGCTGTGCTTCGATAATTTTTTTCTGGAGAGCGAGTTGTTGGTCCTTGTAGAAACCAGGAAGAGGTCCACCCCAGCCTCTGATATTTGCCATGCGTTGCCTACATAGAAGTAAATTAGATGAGACATTTTTAAAAACTATTATGTTTCTTCACATAAAAGATAATCATGTCTAAATAAATGTTGGCAGGTATTTTTAAAAATTATCGGAGACGTATATTAAAGAATACAGTATCTGTAGAAATTTAGCTCACAGTTCTGTCTGCTTGAAGGTCAGAGCATAGAATCATTATCACCCACTTATGCTGAGTCGATTTTGCTAAAATTTAACATACTAAACAACACAATATTCTATGAAATTTAAACATCCGCTACCCTTTCATAACATAACATAATTTATTTATCTCGAAAAAGTCTTCGTGAAGTCAGACTGTTAAATTTGAAAGCTGATAATTCCACAACAGAATTGGGTAGAGGATTTCTTAAGCTAAGAATCGAAATCTTGCAGAGTTTATTATATATTTATTATATAATGTGTTTTGTTGCTTTTGGTTATAAATTTACCTCAAAATATTAAGTTTTCTTATCTTGAAAACGGTAGCAGCTTGCATATAAAACCTATGTAAACATATCTCCTTAAATATGTGTCATATGACTCCCCCTTTCATGCATTAAAACATATTTTAATATTCTGTTTTGTTTGATAAGCCAAACACCCTGAAATGCTATTAATTTTTCCCCTTTAAGTCGAATGGAATTAATAAAAATTCAATATTTATCCCTAACATCGAGATTTACTATGTATATACCCTATTAAATGTAAATATTTAGACTCTTATAAAAAACAGAGGGCTTATTTTGCCTCTAGATCTGAAAACGTTTTCTAGAGTTTTTCGATGTATTTTTGAGATATCGCAGTTTTCTATTTTCTTTTCTTTAAAACTTACTAATTTTTAAATACAAATAGCTCGACTCTTGTGGCAGATATTGGATTAATTTCAACCCTAGAAGACTAAGAGTCTTCTAAGATTTTTCTCAATGAAGGAGGGAACTTTCAAATATGTTTTTGGATATAATTTTAGTCAAATATATGTACAACATCGTTCTAAAATTTCAGAAAGAAATTAATAGTCCTTCCGAAGTTATAGCCTGAGAAAGTTATTGACTTCCGCTCGGCTTGAGACTTCACAGCAGATATAAGCAGGTGCTTTTGGTTAAGGGGGACCACTAGTGTGACATTTTGAAAAAAAAAATTATTTTTTTTTGTCATATTTCGATAGTGTATACCTTTAAAAATAACATACTAAAATTTCAAGTGCATATCTCAACTAGTTTTTGAGTTAGAGCCATCAGAAGAGCAGCCGCTCATCGTATCGAGGTACTAACAAATGTATGAATTAAACTTTAAACGCGTTTTTCTCGAAACTACTTTTTTCAAATTTGCTGCAGTTGTAGCTCGAAGACAAATCATCCGATCGATTTGATTCTTATTGCAACTTCTTTTATACATGTTTCTTCGTGCCATAAACCTCCAGTTTTCCGAATCGAATAAAAAATGTAATTTTGGCAGGCCAAAAATCACCAAATTTTCGCGCGAAATTTTAATTTTTTTAAATTTCAATTTAAAAATTTTTTTTTTCGAGGTTTGTGGCACGGGAAATACCTTCTAGTTTGATAAACTTTTTGTTTTTTTTTGATTTCACGCAATGTGAAGGTCTCTATAACTGCAGCAGTGGGGGCACTTTTTTTTTTGGAGCCTTGGGAAATTGCGAATAACTCGCTAAGTTTTCAAATTTTTGGTTCAAAAATTTTATCATGTATTTACTATATATCCACAAATATATCCTTAAAATATTAAAACATTCCATGCAGTAGTTGTCTTTAAAAAAAATTCCAAAAATCACCTTTTTTTCAGGCGGTCACACTAGTGGTCCCCCTTAAGAAACCTTCTTATTTTATCTTCGTTTATTATACAGTCTTTTAAAATTTTGGTATTGGCACTTCTGGTAGACAAGATGCTGAAAATGAAATCTGCGAGGAACATTTTTGGCCTCAGAATCGCTGAGAAATCAGTAGATAATTTAGTCACAAATTTTTTTTCCTTGAAATTTAAAATGCATTTTTCTTAAAACAACTTTTTGTGAACCTCAAAAACTATTTCATCAATCATTTTGATACGTACATTTTTAGATAAAAGAATTACTTTCTATGTGAACATAAAGTTCCTTGGAAATTAATTAAAAAAAAAAACCGTTTTTTCATTAATAAATTAAAAGATGTAATAATATGTACCTAAAATTTAAATTATCTAAAATAATTAGTTTGGACAAAAAAAAAATCTTTAAAATTAGTTTATTTTCGGTAGTTGCCTAAAGGGATCTCTTCCCGTGAAGCTACTAGCTTGAAGCTTCTATGTATAGTATTGAATAATTCAGTTATCAAATTTAAATCGCTGATATCTATGTAGCGAGAGATGTAGCGATGGTTTGGTTCTTAAAATTTCCTGCAGCATTTGCTTCGCATGCTAAATCTAATGCAATTATTTACTAAAGCTTCCTATCTGATATACTCAAAGACTCAAAACTATGAAATGAAGAATTTTAAATCAACAAATGAAGAACTTAGTAAATAACCTTTAACTAAAACAAGATGCGTGTGAAAAAATTAACGTCTAAAAAACTAAAAATCATGCTTTTATGAGTAGTGCCCTAAAAAGTTAAAAAATGATACCATATTATTGTATTGTCACCAGAATTGCATAAGTTTGCAAAGTTTCAAATCGATATGACTGTTAAAAGTGGATGAGATATAAGCTGTTAGATTTTTTTACAATGTTAGGAAGTCACAGGTCAAATTAATAATAATAAAAAAAAAATAATAATAAAAGCATGTTAATTAAAAAACTAGTATACCGCTCATAAAATAATAAAGTGCATGTTTACTACTGTCTGAAGATTGGTTTGTCCTTGATAAATAAGTGGACGAACATTGAACTTTCATAACAAGATTTTTGTTATTATTTTTTAGTACGAAACTCTTAAAACAATCTGTTGATTCTACTAGTTCACTTGATTAAAAAATATGTTTTTTTTAGATATAACTACCACTCTTGTTAGAATAATTGGGAATACCGAAAATTTGATTACGAGTATATCTGATTTGCTTAAGCATTTGTAAAACAATTGTAACACATGTCGTTTCATTTGGTCTGATATGCAATTATCAAGTGCTCGCAGATAAATAAATATAAGAAAACAGACAATAAGAGAGTGTTTCTCGAGTGCTCTTACCATGCTTGAAATGCTGGCCCCGCAAAGTGGTCATCGATTTCGCCATCAGTCATGCCCAGATTGCGATATATCCGTGTCCAAATCGCCTCTTGGACGGGGGCAATCGTAAGCGATATTCCCATCATTGCCATCCAATCGATGTGTCGCTGCCAGTCCCTCCAGGTCCACCAGACGAAGCTGTAAGACCAGGTGCAGACGTTCTGGTGGTAAATGAAACGACTCGCTGATGTCATTTGCAGCTCAATCGAGGGCAGTTCCGTAGGGAAGTTCTGCAATTGACTGCCCGACCAAGAAACATGGCAATTCAAATAATATTTCAGGTAATGATGGAATCCTTTGCAGGCTGATACTCCATCAGAAGCACGAATTTGAAGTACGGAAGCGTCGTCATCCTTTACTAGCTGTAACCGACATTATATAGTATGTTTTATTTTGGGCTCATTTTAAAATCAATTTTAAATTGATGAGCGATGAAGCTGTAGGCGGTCATATAAAATAGCTTTCATCATATCATGTTTTCAAGAAAAACAGGGTTCAAAACCAAATTATGGTAAATAATTTTTTGTATGAAGTAAAAAACAAAATGAACTTTAAAGAATGTTTCGTAAAAGTTTTTAAGGCTCTTAGTATTATTATTCAATAACTTTTGGAAATTTTTCTTACTATTCGTGACTTGGTTCATTGTTATAGGTTACAAGAGAAGATTGACAAATTGAAGTTTTGGTATAACGACAATGGATTTAAATTAAATGCTTTAAAATGCAAGGGGTTTTCCTTTCACAAATTTGTGTTCTAGATAGTCTCTCGATAGCCCGAATTGCGTTCTAGATAGTCTCGATATTACATATTCGTGAGCTCGCTGTGTACTTTGATCGTAATATGGTTTACATTCATCATACTGATTATATTATTTCAAGATCTTTTATGATACATATTAGGTTTTATTAAGAGAAACTCAAAGGATTTTGATGAAGTTTTCACCTTAAAATCTCTTTACTCTTCTTTGGTGCGTTCGATTCTTGAGTATGCTTCGATTGTACGGTCTCTTTATTCAGTTTTTCATTCCTCGCGTGTAGAGCCAATACAAAATTCCTTTCAGATTCGCACTAAGAAAATTGAACTGAGAAATTTCCAGTCCATCTTACAAATTTAGATGATTTCTTCTTGCCCTTGAAACTTTGGAATCCAGAAGGAAAATCACAGCGGTTTTATTTATAAGAGATATGCTATCGCATTATGTCTTCTGACCGCTTACTAACCTAAATATTTATGCTTCGGGAATTTCTTGTGTGCTCAGCTTTTTTATAGCTCTTGCAGTTTGCCTTGCTGCTACAAATAGTTAACTTAAAAAAAAAAAAAAAACTAAAAACAAGTCACCATTAAGCGAAGGTTTGTAAAACTATTATTTTGTTTTTCCTTTTCTTAATAATTATTATTATGTATTTTAAATAGTGAGCCTTTGGAACTGAAGTTTGTCGGGGAAATCAAATAAAAAAACTTAAAGTTCAAACTTAAATTATTATAAGCCAAGTTTAATCCCCTACAAGATTCCATTCTTATTTATTAAAAATATCCAATAATGGCTAAAACACAACTTATTTTGGTTTTGAATCCTATTCTTCTCGCTGTACCTTCGGCTGAACCAATTTATAAATATATATCTATTATATATAAATTGGTTCGACCGTGGCACCTCGGGTGCGGCCGTTGTCGTTTGTACGGCCGAGCGTGCGTCTATTAACATTTTTCACAAATTATTTCTACTCCGTCGGATGTGGTGCGGCCGTATCATATTTTACAAAAACACTACGGACTGCTTGCGACCGTCGCTCCACTCGTACAGCCGTCTAGAATCCGTGCGGCCGAGGTGCAGCCCAGTTCATTTTTACGCGGGTCATGATCATACGAGTAGCATCAGAATTATTAGCGAAAGTGATGTGGGCTTCCCTACTTAATTTTAATACAAAAGTATGCTCGTAATTTCTTAAACTTGTATGGTGAGACTATGACTCATTTATAATATAAAACAAAAACTATTATATTATTAAAATACAGCCAATCGGTATGAACATTAGAAAACTTTACGCTTTCATTCAACATTTCGCTGCACATCGCTCAAAAATATAAAATATTGACCTAAATGAAAAGTACTGACTCACTTGAAACGTATTTTGTGGAAGATCATTTCGTATTTCAACTTGAAACAGTGCAGCTTGGTGTGGTTGTAAAAGTCGTGAAATTACACCTTCTACAGCATCTTTTTGTGTCTCTAAGGAGGCACTTGGTTTGATATGGTCCAAAGTTCTGAGTACACCTTAAAACGAAAATAAAATTATAGCACATTCCACTGTATTTCTAATGCAATAATTACTAACTTTTTTGGACATCACATAAAACTAATGAACTCCAGGTGATGACCAGCAAAAAGATACAGCGAACAAGTCGCATTTTATATAGTTTAATTAATAATATGTTACCGAAAAAACAATGGAACGTCGGAAAATACGTTGCTCTTCGAGCTTCAAACAACGACTGGTTATATATTTTTCCCTTGATTAAGAGGTTTGCTCAGATTCTTACGGTATCGCCGTGGCTGCTTATCAAAAGGCACTTCAATTCCATTGAGTGTTTCTTGACTGCTTGTAAACATTCTAAGCGCGGTTTACTCGCGATTAGCTTTCCGCTTGCTCGGATCATCTCCTGTGCATGCGGATTATCTCTGCGGTCGCTTCGTATACAGTGAATTCTGGCCGCTCTGCGCTTTGCATTTAATGGAGATCTTAAATCGGCGCGGTTCTCCCCGAATAACTAAGAACTTGACCCAGTTCAACGCCTCAGTGATCTTTTAATTGAGCGAAAAATGGGAAATTAATCCGAAATGTACAATTTGCGAAGTCCGGGATGAGCCGATGTCGTCTCAGTCATTCAGTGGGTTCGCTTGTGGAACAAAAGGCATGGTAAAAAAGTTCGGTCAATGGACTGTAAAAATTTAATTCGATGGATATGTGCAGTCCTCAACAAAAATATATTGAGAGGTTTGAAGATTGGTAGCAACGACGTTTGTTTTGATGTTGTCTGTAAGTGGACTGCATTTTCACTGACTTTAGTAAAGCTTGTCACAAGATCAACCACAATATTCTTATTTATAAGATATCTGTACTTGGTTTTCCCACTGTTTTAGTGAATTGGCTCCGTTTTTACTTGGTTGATAGTAAGCAACGAATTAAATTTTGTGAAGCTCTCTTTGACGAAATAAGTAACACCTCGGGCGTTCCTCAGAGTAGCCATTTTGGACCTCTGCTTTTTATTGTTTACATTAATGATGCATTTTCGACCTGCAGAAATTCACACATTCTCTGCTATGCTACATATGTCGTTTGACAATATCGATGCTATTGTATCAAAGGCCAATGCTACATTGGTGTTCGTTAAAATATAGGCTAAAGAAATTATTGATTCGCATATTACAAAGGTTCTTTACTGCACCTTTGTTCGTTCCATCTTAGAGTATGCGGTCCATATTAATCGTGTTGAGGAAATCCAAGTTACCAAAAACCTGTATCAGGTCTATGTGAAAATGCTTGGATTATTTTTATAATACAATTTTAAATATAAATATTAATAAAAAACACTACAAACCAATTCTCTGCCACTTTTCGAAACATAATACATAATTTTTAAGTTACACCCTAATAACGTAATATTTGGAAAATCAGTTCAGCAGATATATTGTATAAGCCTATCGTACACTTAAGATGAGGCATAATAATCTTATTTCTTAGGTACAAATAATTTTATTTCATGTTCAGAAAGTCATTTTTGTTGACTATATTAATAAAGGGTAGGTCATCGGGTCATGAATAGCTCAATCAATATTGTGTGTTAGCATAATATCGATCTTTAACGACATCCCTAAATAAAAAGTCCAATGACATCATATCGCGGCTGCACAAAAGATCGATTATTACACCACTTGTGTGGCTCGTAGCGCCATCCTGCTGAAACGAGGATAACTTGTGTTATCAATTAATATACAAATCTCACGAACTTTCTTCGACTGAAATTTCTTTTCAAAATATATATAAAAAAAATAAATATAGTCTGTAATAGTTATTCAAGCGTGAATCTATTCATTTTGTTCTGCGGAAATTTATTACTGTGTATATGTCAAGTGAGCGATAAAGGGCTGTCGGTGTCAAAATAACATGTAATTTAAAAAGAAACCAAGAGATGGTCCAGCCTATATGTAAGCTAAAAATCAATTATTGTTTAATGTAAACATTTTTAGTATCAAATTATCCAACATGTACAGGAAAACTATATTATAACGTTTTTAGAAAAATGTAATGCAGATTATTAAACAATTTACATACAGTTATATCCACCACTCCTATTATATACAATATGGACGTTTAAGCCTTTTGTAAAGCGATCCACTTTTTATATATGTAAGTATAATTTGTCTATCTTCTTCTATGATTTAACAGCGTAATTTCAAACTACAATACAAATAAATAAATAAACTCCTTTGATATATAGTACATATGACCATATATAAAGAGGTAGTATAAAGTTCATCATTTTACCTATTTCTACTGGCTTCAAGGTAACCTCAGGCTTTTTCTTTTTATTACTTTCAATGTTTAAAACAAATCTTTAATATGATACAATAAACAAATAATATGACTCTGTAAGGTTGTCTTCACCTGCCATAACATGGTATGCTATGCAAGAATACCAAATACCCATATAGCTCGTTAAACTATCTTCTATCTGAAGGTAAAAGCAACTAATAAAACCCTTTTGGAATATAAAATGTCGTAAATGAGTATGGCAGGTTCTCACGCGATTCAAACTACTTTTTTCAAAAGAAAATCCATAACGACCCTAATTCCGACACGTCAATATATTTAGGGTGGGTCAAAATGCGAAAGGTAAATGACTCCTTTATCTGTTAATATTTTACATAAGTTTGATTATAAAATACCTTACGTATGTTATAAAATACTTTTTGATAAAAATTCATACATATTCTATTCTTGTTTGAGTTAAAGGCATGTAGATACGGTTTATGAGCATGTATATTTTATTGTTAAATTAAGTAAGTAGTTAGATAACCAATTTGAGTTTCTTTTATTTATACGTAGAGTATTTTTTTTTTATTTCATCAAATGTATAACTCTCAATTTACAAAGTGGTTCAAATGACCTGTTTTAAAATTTTTGACCTAACGACTTTTCCTTTAATGTTGTTTTGTCACCTATGACTGTGCATATGTGTATCTAAAATACATAATGTATGTACTATATAAGTTCCTATTTTTACTGTTTTGATTAAAAATTGTTATTTAGGAAACATCAGTACATATAAAATATATTTAATTGGGAATTCCTAGTGAAACCTAAAGATTTTCTAGGTAACTTACTGTGCAGATATATTTGTGTATGTTATTTTATAATTCAAAAAATAAAAAAATAAATCTTGGAATAATCTTAAAAGTCAACCCATCGAATGTTTTGGCGCAGAGATTGCTCCTTTAATTCATAAATTACAGACCTGAAGACCTTTGATTAATTCCAGAAGCCCATCGAAGCTGAACCCCCTCAGTATATTTATTCAAAAAATTTATTGAACCAGCACGTGATCCTGCAGGGTCGCCTCGGTGCGGTGCTTTGTTTAATACCTCCGAGGGCGAGAACAAGCAGTCGTTCAGGTTCTATCTGGGGCCGCCCTGCACCTTTGTCATCTCCCAAGCGACGATTTATTGACACTCAGTCCGGCCAGTTCGGGTGGAAAGGTGAAAAACCTCCAAATTCCAATTCTACCGGCTCGAAAGACCGGGGAGACAAATACACGCTTAAGCTGAGATGCGTGTCACAGTCGGCGGGGTGGCGTCTCTCGAAAAATTAATTCGCCCAAAATGCCATGTAATGATCTACGAAATTATTCTAGGGGTGCCGGGTTTGTTTAGGCGATAGTCGAACACTGGGGGTTCAGAGTTCCTGCTGCTGGCCCTAAGGGCTTCAGACCTGGGCTTAAGGGTTGTGTCCTTCCTCCTGATATCGGTTATGAAATTATCCCAGCAGCAGATGTTTCTCAGCTTGATGTTTGATAAGCTGAGGAAGAAGTGGTGCGGCGTTTAAGCCGCATAAACTCATAAATTACTGGGTAAAATGACGGGTGGAGTCAGGGTGTGACTTTAAATTGTGGGAATTTTCCTTCGATTGTTCAGGTTACTTTATGCTCTTTGTTTCTTTTTTATATTTAGCCTAAAGAGACTATTCGCGAAAAAGATGCATCATTCAAGAATCAGATTTATAGTCTTCTAGTCAATTAATAATTCGGTTGGAATAAATTTCGATCCAAGAGGTTATGAAGATTTCAATAGTAGTCTAATCACAATAGACATTTAACCTCAGAAGGGACTTGTTCTTTGTTATGATCTTACTTGTGCTGAAAATTTTATTTATCTAAGGTACAAAAATCAGCTTTTCAAAAATATCTCTTAAACGGTAATTTTTTTTTTTTTAATAATTGATATAAAATTTATAGAGCATGCGATTTTCAAAAAAAAAAACTTCCCTTTTTTTCGTATTTTTCGTTTGTTATCGCAATTTAAAAATTTGCGATATGTATTTATATTTTTCACAATATGCATCCTTTTCCGCACCATTTCGAGGCAGAGTGCATGGCGTATTTTTTACGTGGTATTCCCAGTAGGTATAATCCACAATCTGATCTAATTAAAAACAGATTTATATCAGTTCAGCCCTAATCAACACTTAAACTCGCACCGTGAAACCGGATAATGACTAAGCGAGAACTTAAGTAAGGATCAGAATTTAAGCTCGCACTGTGAAACCGGTCATAAGAGACAGATGTCTTAACCTGTGATGAAAAAAAAATGTTCATTAGGTTGTAATATAATAAAAAAATAAATTGGTTAATTCCTTTCATATTGTAAGCGTTGATTTTGATTTGACATCGTTAGAGTTATATTTTTTCTTAAATTTCCCAAATCTGGCCTATTAAAATTTTCAATAATTTTTAAAAATATTAAAACTGACCTACTTTAGAATACTATATACATATATCGGTAGGGTGATAAGAATTGTTTTAAATATATTGAGGTGAATCTGATTATTAATTAAATCCTCTATCTATTGTAGAATTTATATAAGTAGAAGCACATAAGCAAACGATTCCGTAAATAATTATTATCAAGTCTGATCAAGAATTTAAAATTTAAAAAACAACTTATAAAATAACCTTAATTGTAACATGATTACAACTTGAAAATCTAACCATAGCTTTAGCAGCAATGATTTAATGAGATATCCTTTCCCCCATAACCATACAATTTTTTAGTTTAATATAGTTTTATTGTATTAAATAGTTAGATTATTATTATTACTTCGAAACAAATTTAAAATACTGATTAGACTGAAAGAACGCAACTAAGGAAGAACTAAATTCTTAAAGGTTGGGATAAATTCCTAAATTAGCGTAACTAATTCTTGCTCATTTCATATGAAAATTAGGCATTACCGCAGTGTGTTAGTGTGAAATGAATTTCTTAATTTCCCTCGTGTTTGTGCTATTATCGTCTCCTTATTCACCTCATTTCACGTGAAATTGTATTCTATTTTATCGAAAAAGCAATATTCCCTCAAGGGAACCATTGTAATAGTAATTTCCTTTAATTAGGGATTTCAGTAGGAGGCTCAAGGTAGCACGAATACACCATTAAATTTTGATAATTTATTTTCTGATGAATACCATATACTATAAAAGCAAATTATAATCCGAAATTTTTAACTTCTTCAGGTACATTAAAAAGTACTTCAACGTTTATATATTTATTCAGCTGCCAAATTAAAATAAGCAAAAATCAACTAAATTTTACATAATTCTAAAAATATTATACCCGGATATCGTTAGTACTACGACTATTATTTGCATGATAAGCATTATATTATATTGCATATTATTTATTTATACTCTTTTTTTCTTTTGTAATTTCTTGTAATTAAATGACTAATTGCTTTCATTCAGTGGAATATGATTTTATAATATAAAAATTATGTTGACTTCCTTAATTTAAATCGATTAAAATGAAGGAAGCAAAATTTAATCACTTTACCCCACACTGAATGTGTATACATATTTGCCAGTAAGATATAATCAGGCTGATCCCCTGGGCAGATTAATTATCGATGTCCTGGGAGAATGGATAAAAATAAATTTTCAAATTATTCCGCATGGATGACGAAAGCTCCTCCTGCTGGGCCTGGGCGTGGATCGAATCGGCAGGTGTGCCATTATGGAAAGCAGCCGTTGCTATAGGGCTTTGTGAAGAAACTATGCCT
Source organism: Dysmachus trigonus (assembly GCA_949715965.1). Classification (NCBI taxonomy): domain Eukaryota; kingdom Metazoa; phylum Arthropoda; class Insecta; order Diptera; family Asilidae; genus Dysmachus; species Dysmachus trigonus. The sequence goes on along the minus strand of OX454322.1, from coordinate 63,747,129 downwards.
CAGTGGAAGTCGGTCTAATGGAAAAGGATAAGCATTTTTCCCCGTGTTGCTTCCTTTCGCATTATAAAATTCAAAGGGAAGTGATTTGATGAGCTGTTGGGAACTGATACAAAAATAACATTTTTTTTTTTGGTATAAGGTCGGTTTTGATACATCAACATATTAAAGTAAATTAATACATTCCTGGTTTTGTATTCAAAGTTATAAGACATGGTACTGGAACAAATAGAAGATCGTTTTAATTTTATTCAAAATCGCAACAGCCTAATCAACTCTTTTATTCTTTTCCTAAATGCATTTGCTTTTGCTTCCTTGAAAATTGGCGTTTTTTAAACAGGGGGTGTCCTGCTAAAGAAAAAACCAAAAAGTCGTACCGAGATGGAATCCTCAAGTTTAGGAATAGTCTTCCGGGACTTTTCTCCGCCGAAGACACGCTCACACAAAAAAATAATTCGTAATAAACGTTGAATAAAAGAACATATTCCGAAACTTTATTTGTTTTCCCTTTGAAAAAGTGTCGTCAAAAACATGCTCACTTGAATGCTTCTAAGTCCTTACAAAACTTTCGCAGGATCCATGAATTTGTGTAAAAGAGGACGCTTTATGCTTCTTCTTATGGTGCCCAATTCTTCTAATAATAATCATAAAAAATATTTTCCTCTAATTCTAATTCAAAGGAGGAGTGTCAATAAGGCCGGTTTTCGGCCTAAATTTTTTGGCAGGAAGGAGTTGAAATTTCTTTGAAATTCTTTTTGGGTTTTTATCTATAATCAATATATAGTCAATTTCAACCAATACGAAACTTCCAAATACCCTCCCCCTCTTTGCCATCCCCCAAAAGTTATGAAAAAGCAGCTATAAATAGCACTATTTTAATGCATTAACGCTCATCTCAGCTAAATTTTTTATTTTACAACACCGATAATGCATCTAGACAACCAGAGCTGTAAAATATTGCATTACTTTGGAATGCATTAACGTAGACATTACCATTACAAGTAATGCAATTTAAAGATGATTACCAGTACCATTACTAGTAATGGTAATGCAAGAAAATCGAATTACCATTACAGTACTGGTACTGGTACTTCACCATTACTGTAATCACATGAGCATTACTTAGCATTACTTGGCATTACTAACATTACTCGGAATTACGTAGCATTACATGGCAGTACTTTGCATTACTCATAATAAGAAATGCCAATTTGAAAGTTTTTTTTACATTTTGGTAATAAAATCTTCGATTTTATATGAATAACTATATATTTTAATATTCATTCAAACATGTTTATTGTAATAATTTTGAGTAAGGCTGAGTATTACTGCTATACTGAGCAGTAAGTAACGCTGGTAATGGTTAGTAATGCTAAATAATGCTCATGTGCGTAAGTAATGCTAGTAATGGCGAGTAATGCTAAGTAATGCTCATGTGATTACAGTAATGGTGAAGTACCAGTACCAGTAACTGTAATAGTAATTCGATTTTTTGCATTACCATTACTAGTAATGGTACTGGTAATCATCTTTAAATTGCATTACCTGTAATGGTAATGCATGTTACTGGTAATGCCATTTTTTACAGCTCTGTAGACAACAAATCAAACATAAATACCCTCCTCCCCCCAGTTTTTGATTAACATATTCAATTATCGATATATTGTTTTTGAATACTATAGCTGTGTTTTTTAATCATATGATCTGGATCTGGAATATTTTTTAAAAAGAAAATTTTAAATAAAACTTAAAAATAGTTACTCAAAGCAAAGCTTTTTAATTTTGCTAAAAGTATATCAAATTTTATGTAAAAAAAGCGGCCAAGTGCGAGTCGGACTCGCCCATGAAAGGTTCCGTAGCAGCAAGTAACATAATATAAAAGTTCTTGTTATTATTAGAAAATAATGGTTCGCGGTTATGTTTATGAAATTAAATGTTTTTATTTTTATTTTTATATTTGAGTTGATTGAATGAAAGGTAAATTGCGGTTTACGATTTATGACGTATTAAAAAAAAACTGCGCACTAGATCTCGTTCAAACCAATTTTCGGTGGAAGTTTGCATGGTAATGTACAACATATATTTTTTTTTAGTTTTATCATTCTCTTATTTTAGAAGTTACAGGGGGGCCACACATTTTACCACTTTGGAAGTGTCTCTCGCGCAAACTATTCAGTTTAGAAAAAAATGATATTAGAAACCTCAATATCATTTTTGAAGACCTTTCCATAGATACCCCACACGTATGGGTTTGATGAAAAAATAATGTTTGAGTTTCAGTTCTAAGTATGGGCAACCCCCAAAATTTATTGTTTTTTTTCTATTTTTGTGTGAAAATCTTAATGCGGTTCACAGAATACATCTACTTACCAAGTTTCAACAGTATAGTTATTATAGTTTCGGAAAAAAGTGGCTGTGACATACGGACGGACAGACAGACAGACAGACATGACGAATCCATAAGGGTTCCGTTTTTTGCCATTTGGCTACGGAACCCTAAAAATGAATTCAATAATTATTTCACTTCAAGATTTTAAGTTTGGTAGAGATATTATGGCAATTTTTTCAATTGGGATAAATATATACGAGTTTTTAGTACAACTTGGATAGATTGTGGTTACCATTATAGATACGGTTTCTCTATCCGCCTGCGAAAAGAAAAAAAAATTCCAAAGATTGGCTTAATTAATAGCTTCTATAAAAAATAAGGGTTTCAGGTTCAAAGAAAAACACTTTTTTTGTGTGTTTTTGAGAAATATAGTTTGAGCAAATTTATTGAAACTTTTTGTACATTATTAAGTATGATTTCAACAATACTCAGTAATTTTTTTATACGAAAATATCGACAAACAAGCCGTCGACGGAGCTTTCTCAAAACCACTTTTTAAAAGTCCGTGTACACTGCTATTTAAAATCTACATCACCGATTCATTTCAAAATTGGTACACACTTTTTTTTTTTTTTTTTTTTTTTTTTTTTTTTTAACAGACCATCAGCTTAGTCAAAGCTTCGTAAAATAACAGAATTAATCTGTAGCTTATGACTGATTATTCATCATTTGGTCCGATGTTAGTAGACATGCGACCACAACCACCAAACAGACTATTCTTTAGTGCATGCTTACTGACACGAACATCAAACAAATCAGCATTCTTATTCACATTTAACCTCATCCGGTTAATAGGCTGGAAAAAGCTATAGTTATTCTTACATAAACTAGTTTGCAGAAGTGAAACCACCCTAAGATTCCGCTCGTTCAATCTGAAAGTGAATTCGCTTTTAAGGGAGGCTGAATCAATATTACCAATTAATAATTGGTGAACAAAAACAATGTCTGCGATCTCCCGACGCTTGAGCAGAGAGTGCATATCGAGGAGCCTCAAACGATCATTATAAGGAGGGAGAAGAACTGGATTGCTCCAAGGTAAATCCTTAAGAGCAAATCTGACAAATTTTCTTTGCACAGATTCGACGCAGTCAATATGGACTTGGTAATAGGGCGACCAAACTTGACTTGCATATTCGAGAATTGGCCTAACAAAAGAAAAGTAAAGCTGTTTTAAGACAGTTCTATTGGAAAATTCACGGGACCATCTTTTGATGAATCCCAGCATAGAGCTGGCTTTAGCCACCGTACAGTTGATATGCTCAACGAAGTCTAATTTGCAATCCAGAATAACTCCCAAGTCACGGACAGATTCAACACGTCGTAGAGCATGATTCGATAAGGTATAATCAAAACGCAGGGGATTACGACCTCTACAAAAAGTCATGATTTCGCACTTACCAGTATTTAATTCTAAATTATTGTGTGTACACCACAAATGGAATATATTTAGGTCATTTTGAATCGCGTGCCAGTCGCTAATATTTCTTGTTCGAAAGAATATTTTCATGTCGTCTGCGTAGATTAAGATTTTACAGGTTTGAAGGAGTTGTGAGATGTCATCAATAGATAAAATAAAAAGAAGTGGACCTAAATGGCTACCCTGTGGGACTCCTGACGTAGCTGATATCTTGTTCGAGGTGGAGCGACGAAAAGAAATTTGATATGTCCTGTCGAGTAAATAAGAACGGATCCAGTTAATAATCAGTGGCGGAAAGCCTAGACTTACTAATTTGAGGATTATTACAGAATGAGAAAGCTTATCGAAAGCCTTGCTGAAGTCAGTATAGATGCAATCTGTCTGCAAACCATTTCGAAATCCTTCAGTAACAAAGGTAACAAGTTCAAGGAGATTCGTAGAAGTAGAGCGCCCCGGCAGAAAACCGTGCTGGTTTGTTGAAATGAGGCGCTTGCAGACAGTTGATAATTGAGAGTGAACAATTGATTCAAAAAGTTTTGGGATACACGAGAGTTTCGCAATAGGCCTGTAATTACATACCTCATTCTTGTTACCTTTTTTATGAATAGGAATGATGAAGGAGTTCTTCCAGAGCACAGGAAATTGTCCAGTCTCGAGAGACTTTTGAAAAATTAATGTTAAAGGCATAACTAGTTCGTTAGAAAAAGCCTTAATAATAGCTGGCGGAATACCATCGGGTCCTGATGTAAAATCAAGAGGGAGCTCATTGATATGCTTGAGGACGTCATCAGGAGTAATGCAGATGGATAAATTAATAGGAATAGGGTTTTTGTTTAAGTGACTAAAATTATTAAGATCAGGTATAAATTCAGGGGAGAATGATTTTCCGAAAAAGGATGCAAACATATCGCATATTGTAGATGGAGTGTCACTTGAAACTCCTTCATATTGCATATTAGCAGGGTAGTCGTCCACTTTTCTTTTAGAGTTAATAAATTTATAAAATGCGCGCGGATTGTTGTAGAATTCAGTTGTCATTCGTTTTACGTAATCGTTATATAACTGTGTGGAATAATTCTGAAATTTATTGTAACATTCAACAAATTCATCGTACGAAAAGTTATTCCTCTCCAAAAGATATGCCTTCCACAGCTTATTTTTCCTATTTCTAAGCCTCCGAAGATCGCTATTGAACCAGGGAGGTGATGAAGTAAGGGAACGCTGCCGTTCGTAAGGGACGCAAGATTCAAAAATGTTGAAGAGTAAGGCGTAGAACGTGGACAAGGCATTGTCAATGTTATCGTTGGATAAGAGTGTAGTGAAGTCAATGGAAGATATTCTTCTGGAAAGTTCGTCCATATCCGCCTTCCTGAAACTATAAGCGTAGTCGCTAACATTAATATGTTTAGTATTTTCAGGACTATGAAAATAATCGATTTGGAGAGGCGGATGATATTTGTCAAGAGTAGAAAGAAGAATTGGACTGTGATCAACAATTGTATTGTTGCAGTCAGTGGAAAATACAAGATCAAGCTGCCGACCCATATCATTCTGTATGGAACTAATCTGATTGAGACCGAAAGAGAAAACCGATCCCAAAAATGAAGACTCTTTAGAACTTAATTTATTAAAGGGATGGCAGCCATCGTCAGCAGAATTGGCTACCCATTGAACGTTGGGTATGTTGAAATCACCCAATAAAAGGAGATCGTCGTCTGGATTCATTAAGTTATTAATGAATTCCAATCTTGAAATTAATATATCATACATACTATATCCGTCCCTGTCAATGGTATTGATTAGATCAGGGGGAATATAACAACACATAATAAATAAAGAAGTTCTGGCTAATTTTACTTTGAGAGTAATTAGCTCAATGTCAGAAGAAGCAGATAGGTCGGGTGGTGAAATCAAGCTGCAATTGAGGTGAGTTTTGCAAGCTATGAGAACTCCTCCTCCTCGCGCCTCCGAATCAGTAAACCTATCCCTACGAAATACTTGATAGGATGAATCAAAAATCTCAGCATCCCGAAAACCATGATGTAACCACGTTTCGGTTAACGCGATAATGTCGAAATTACTAGTAGTGGATGACTGGTAAAGAGTCCTAGTCTTGGTCCTGATACCCCTTACATTTTGATAATATAAGGAGATCGTCTGCGGATTTAGTTTTTTGAAACAATATTAGATGGTTTGGCACTCGAGTTTCTAGGCTTGAATGTTGGCCCACGAGGGACGAAATTCTTTATTAAAGTACCCGAGGGCCAAAAAGAAGAATTTAGCAAAGTCGGAGCCAATTCATCAGGCACATGTAAAATAAAGGATGCAATAGGGCTTACAGCTTTATTAATTTTTCGACAAGATATATTTTGTATGCAAGTATTTCGAGCCTGAATGTGGGAAAGGATTGCCTTAGAAGAAGTTTCTGAGGCAAGTCGAGAAATAAATAGGGTTCGTCGATGGGGGACCACTTTTAGTGCTTCCGCAACATCACCCATAACAGGAAGGTTAATCTCTGCTTGGGAAGATGTTTCAGAATGGGACTCGTGTATCGCGGGAATAGAGTTCTGAGCGGCAGAAACCAATGGGGAAGGGATATTAGAAGAAGTGATATCAATAACAGAATTCTTTTTATTTTTATTTTTAATTGAGCGATTATTTGGTCGCTTTTGTCGTAAATCAGATTTTTTTACGTTAGACACTACATTATTTGTAGAGGGAGGAGGAGGAGGAACTTCCGTGACCGGGATCACATCAATTGAAATATCGGGTCTCTGATTTTCGTCAGTTTTAAGAGTTTTAAGACTTTCAATCTCACTTTTAATTGAAAGGAGTAACTCAGTACTCTTTGAAAACTCAGAAGACCATGAGTTAATATTATTATTAACTTTTCGGACGTGATATTTAATATCATCAATGACAGGACCGACTACTGCATTATCAGCAACACAAGAGGTGGGCATTGAGTTAGTAAACACCGCATGTAACTCTTCGAGAGTGCTCGAAACGTTTGTGATCTTTGAAAATATGTCACGGGTTTTACATAGTATCGCTTCAGAAGTACTAGTGAATAATTCGACCGCACTGAATAGTTTATCAATTTTCGTATTGAGGACGCCGAGATCTTCGGATATTATGTTAACATTCGAATGCAGAGCATTGTTCACTTTTTCCGCTAATAGAGATTGGTCACTAGAAATAGCATTTGTCATGTTCATAATCAATCGCAAAACATGACAAGGCTTTATAGCCGAACATTCATCGCAGGTAAAAGCAGAGGATTTAGCCCGTCTGGTGGAGGGCTGTTTTAGACATGTGGCGTGAAAGACGTTGTTACAAACGCCGTCACATGAAACCTCATTGTCGGTGATCAGGTTGTCGCAAATTTTACAATGAGACATACTGAGCACAAATCAATCTGTGGGTGGGTGGCGGAGAAAAAAGCGAGAAAATGAGAAATTGATTTTTAATGATTTACTTGATTGACTGTACAGCCAAGTCTTGTTAGCCTACTTTATGGCTGATTAGGACTGGCAGTCAGGAGGGGAAAAAACCGAAGCTGCGCCTATAGCGGAAAGTTTCTCGCAGAATTAAAGAGCGATATCGTCGAGAGGTCAAGAGAACACCGTGACACCACACCAAGCTCACCTTGCACTATTTGCCGCTAAAAAAAATACAACAGATAAATGCAAAAATCCTAAACCACAGTGATATTCGGGATCAAGCAACACGGAAAAATTAAATAGGCAAACGAAAGCACTTCACTTGATGCACTCGGGGAAAAAAATACAAAGCACAATAGAACACGGAAAACAAAAATCACTAGATCACAGAAGCGATGACCACCCACAGAGTTAGTTGCGAAATATGAACTACATATAAAATACCTCCCTCCAACATTAAGTTTTAGATTTTTTTTTTACATTAAGGGGGTTTTCCACTTAGAAAATGGAGAAATTTTTCGTTTAGCAGTTTTCACTTTAAATTACCACCAAAAATTTAAAAATGAAAAAAATAATAATCAGATAACGTTGGGGGGAGAGGATTTAATGATACTTTAACTAAATTTTAAAGGTTTTTAATTTCAGATAATTTCTAGCTGAGATACAGTGTACATCGCAAATCGTCTAATTCCAAAGACGTTCTTGGAAAAGCTCCATCACCGGCATGTTTGTCGATATTTTCACATAAAAAAATTACTGAGTATTATTGAAATCATACTTAATAATGTACAAAAGGTTTCAATAACTGTGCTAAATCCATATTTCTAAAAAAAAATGTGAAAAAAAAGTGTGTTTTTCCTTTTTTTTTAGGCATTATATATATAACACTCATTAACACCAATTTAGGTGCCCACCAACTGACAAATCATTTCTATAGGATTTTTCCCTTATGTAGATTGCGAATTCTCAAACGAAGATGTGCACTTGGCTCTCGTTTTCGAGAAAACTAGAGTTGAAAAGTTCAAAAGATCGTATTTCGGCTATTTTTGAAAAATCATAAAAAATAACGGATCGAACCTTAAATTATAATATAAAAATATGAAACGCTTTCAAATGTTCCCAAAACATTCCGTTGAAAATAATTTTTTCTATATATTTATTATTTCATACAACAGATAGGGAATGAAGACTTCACCTGGCGAATCGTTACGAAAAATGTGTTCGCCAAGATTTTAAGTCAAGTCTTAAGATTAGTACTTTTTCATATCCTTAGATTAGGATTCAGGCTTTCATTTAAGTCATATTATGACCTTCTATGAAAATCCGTTATTTTTTAATGATCATTCAAAAATGGCTGAAATATGGTCTTTTGCACTTTTTAACTCAATTTTTCTCGAAAACGGAAGCTAATTGAATATTTACGTTTGCGAATTCGTAATCTATAGATCCTATTAAAATGAAGCAATACTTCTTCGGCCGCAGAAAAACCGATTGAAATTTGAATGTAATCGTTCCTTTCAGTGTACATATATTTCAGCTATAAAAGGCAGACAAAACGCTGTAACAATCACCTTAATTTAGACTTACAATTAGATTTTAATTGAAGAAATCATTGCAATTTTGTATTCCAGTGTAAAATCGATGAGAAATGTTTGAGAACATTGCTTCTGCAACATACGAGAACATGAATCCCACCACCTTTCGTCTACTTTGTTGCGCCGGAACCACTCCATCGGATGCTTCGTAAAAAGAAGTCCATGGTCGAGATGGATCTCGGGGGCTTCCTCCGGGGCTCCTGGGACGCCACTTTTGGCCCACGACCGGCGAAGTTGCAGCCGTCGCCGCTGGCGCTACCACCAAGTCCCGGAACGGGGCGCTGCGGCTCGCGGCGGCGCAAGAAGGCGAGACTCCGCTGACCCAACCAGTTGCTGCTCAACACGCCACCACGTGTGCCTGGCTCGCCGCGCCAGAATCCGAATCCCGAGCTGCCGTCGCTCGCGGTCGTCTTCAAATCGAAAGAAGCGCGCGTGCTGTTCACTTCGTGGGGTGGTCGGCGCTCAGTGGTAAGGAGTTCGCCGGGTGCGTTCGAAATTTGAACCGATTTATCAACAAATTTTTTGCATGCTAGACCGTTGAACTTTTCCCCAAAAAACAAATTTTCCACGGGTTTTGTGGAAATATTTTTGGGAAAGGTTGAACTGTTGAACGCGCGGTGGCCATTCAAAATAAACAGAAGCCCGATTGCGAATTGACGCTCTCTCGCGTAATTGCACTATCAAAACGGTGCGTTCGGCGCGGTGCGGTGTGATATTTTCGGCAGTTGCTGGCGTCGTCGTTTGTGTGATTAATCTTTCATTTATTAACCGTCGGGGGATCAAGCGCGCCCGCGACTTTGTGCTGGATGAAAAGTGACTCGAATTTCGCGTTATCTCGCAATTTTTAATTTTTTTAAGTTTTAATTTGTATTTATAACATTTTCTCGTTTTGTTTTTTATATAGTTTTAACTTCCCCTCTCTCTCTCTCTAGAGTGCTCTTAGTGATTTTTCTGTGTAATTAACGAATTTCGAAAAACTTGAGGCAAAAAGTTCACGTTTAGCTGCTTAGCGAGCGAATCGCTCTCGATTTGGATTATTTGGACAATTGTTGTCATTGGATTAGCGCTATTGGATTTACCAAATTTTCAGAGCTGCTGGATTGCAAAGAGGAACATTGAGTAAGTCTGCTAAAAAAAATGTTCTCATTGGCAAAGAATGTGGAAAGTGATGAATAATAATTATGTCGATGATTGAGTCTACGACAAATAGCAACTTGTGATCAGGGTCACCGGCTTGACGATATTTTGGCCTCAATTAATTCGATTTCGTAATAAAGATTTTGTTTTTTGTTAAGAATTGCTGTTCATTATCACTTTTAAGCTTGCATTTAAATTAATAGAATAAAAGTAGCGAGATACGGTTAAATTAATCATTTTTGCATTTAAATATTGGCGCCGGGATCTGACATCATAATAAGCTGAAATATAGCAAATATAAAGTTGAATATAGGTACCTTTGCCATTTCAACTGGGTTATGTTATAATAAAGTTTAGTATCAAAATGAATGATTTTTTAAGCGTGTCCGGATATTGAATTTAAATAAAACACATAAAAATTCAGCAAGTGACCATCAATTTGGTTTTATTCGAAATATAATTTGTTAACAATTTACGGATGTTGGTTATATACCTATTTTTACTGAAGTGAGTCAATTTGAGTTATACAGCAATAAAAACTAATTCCAAATTAACTTTAATGGAGTAGAGAAATTTATATTTACGTATATTTAATTACGAAACTAAAAACCAACATATATCTTATAAAAATAATATTTAAGTTTTTTATATTTATATAGTAATAAAATGTTAAATGAATCAAATTAGCTTAGTCCGTAAATCTAGTGTTAAAATTGAATATTTAAACTCAATAGTCGAGCACATGAAACTGCTAGTTATAAAGCGCATCCTATCAGTCCAATTTTTACCACATTTTCGAGCATTTGGACCGCATATCCGCAGTGACACGTCTTATGTTGACTTTCAATGCATTAATCAAAATTGGCTTATCAGCCTAGACCACAAACTTCACATATCTCGACAAAAAATAGCGGCGTCAAATGCAAAAGTCCATTGCTTCAAATAAGATTTTCGCTACATTGTTCCTTCAATAATTCCATTGTTTCGGTCGCTGTATTAAAATTAGCGCCGTCCTGTTGGAATCACAAATCGTCAACAACAATGTTCCGAAGTTTTGGAAATAAAAAGTCGTAGTTCTTTGTTCTGCATCGCTCTGATTATTCAATCCATAAAATTCACGAAGTGCTCTATACGTTTTTATAACTGAGCCGTGATGTTGAAAATAAATTTCCACGATTTGGATTCATTGCTGCAGTGTATATCTTTCCGTGATGATTTGTTAGACCTTACTGAATAAAAATTACATTGACATTTACAAAAAATGGCAGATCATTTGATAGTTATTACTATTGAATATCCGGCACCTCTTAAAAATACAACCTTTAGATATGCTTTCTTTAGATGAGATCTGATTTCATTTCGGTCCTCTTAAGACTGATTAACATTCTTGTGTTGGTCTGTATGTTAGGTACCTATGAACACCACAAGTCCTGAATTAAATTTAACCGATTCAGCCGAATTTTGTTATGGCGTAATTTCGATAGTATTATTTACTAACAAACATTCGTTTAGAGTGTTCAGTAATCAGGAACAAGAAAACAAAATTTCAATTGGTGTTTTCAAAAATCAAGAATGTTCGAATGATATTTTAAGATAGTGATCTTCTACAAGTGAGAGTTGGTGGAGCTGTTTGCAGTAAGTAAGGTAAAATATATCGAACGCGTTGCGAGTTATAATAGAAAGAATAATTGCTTTACACCGATCATATAACTCAAAACTGACTACTTTCAATGCATTTCGTAATTTAACTTCATGAACTTCATGTTGTAACTCTTTTCATATATTTTATCATGCGGAACTCAGAACTGCACTCTAGGATTACAAAAAGTTACAAACTCTTAGTGTTCGAGTTTTTGTATACACGATTTTGAAAAAAATCGTTTCGAGGAAAACTCACTTGAAAGTTTAATTTTACATAAACAGCAATCCTTCTTCTTACCACTTAAAATGCCACAACTTTGATATTTTGGCAAATTTGGACTTACAAATTGCTACATATTCTTTTGAAAAGATGTACTATAAGAAAATGTGAAAAAATCTATTTTTTTATCCAACATAGTGGTATCCTCCCTTAATAGCTTTAAAATCCTTTTCTATAATATAATATATTGCATATTTTTGAAAACTTTGGAAAGTTGATAATCCGAAATTTCTGGATCAACAACTTAGAAGAAAATATTTAGTTTACCACAATACAAAATTAAATATGTGGTTATATATTAAATACCGCACACCTTTCATGCAATCAATTCGTATTTTTATAAAAGCTATAAATAAACAACGAATTTTCTTCGTAATCAATGAATCCATAGACTAAATAGACGCTAATCTTTAGTCTGCAAAAAAGCAATAAAAAAAGTAGAGTACTGTTCAAGAGGAATTTTAATGAAGATTTACTTCACAAGAACAAAAAATTCGAAAGTTTTACACATGTTCAACTTCTACAGCAGACAGTACTCATGAGATAATTTTAAAATAATTTTGTTATATACAAAACCATGAGTTGTTTTTTCAAGAAAAAGATGGTTTTATTGTTTTAAAATATTCTATTTAAAGTTAATAAATGCCTTGTATATCCCATTTATCAAGATTAACAAAAAAATAATCTTATCAGTCGAGAGCTATATAAAATGTTGGGCCATTAAATAACGTATTCTCTCTAAATATATTTTTTATTCTGAGTTGTGAGGTAGATAAGTGGCATATGTGGTAAAATTATCAAAAATGCTTTGAAGAATTCGTTGAAATATGTAGTTCCATGTTGAAAAGTGATTGATCCTATAAATAAAATAAATTGATTTCTCATATGATATAAACACCGATTGACTTGTTTGAAAGATAAAAAAAAATGAAAAATTATGTTGGTCGTTGCGAACATCCACTACATAGATATGTATTTTGACAATTTTCTCTAAATAACTGTAATAAGCCCAAATTATGTAGTGACAAATTACAGAAAACCCCATCTCAAAAAGCTGCCGCCACATTATGTGTATCAGTCAAGTCGAAACAATTAAAGTGTTTATGTCATCTTTGGCACGTTGGTCATGTTGAAAAATTTAAGACAATTTAAATCAACTGCTCCGGCGCCACACAAACGTACAATTGACAAGTATCCGGCGACCCCACACACACAGGCGGACGTTTTGTTTTCGTTACTTAGAATTAGAAAAAAATCATGAGACTCAGATTGTGCGCCAATTGTGAGGTACTTGAAAAACGAATTTAGCACTTTCGTTCTCCATCACGAAGCAGAGAATGACTTGTTTATTATTTTATTTACTCAAAACTCAATCATCAATTCACCATAATCAAGGTATATTTGATCGAGGACTTGGCGCGAAATTGGCGGGATCTTATCTTGAGATGGTTAACCTTGAATATATGCAGGCATTCCGCCATCCGTGAAATATTCGAGAGCACAATTTTGGTTTATTTCCTTTTTTCCACCAAACATTTTCTAGAGCAAAGAAATATTTTGAGTTCGAAATCTATGTCGCCTGTCCTCAGAACCACTGAAAACGTTCGGGTGTTGGGAAATATATTGGGACAGGGGTCTAAAATTAGACGAAAGATAAATAGAAAGCGAAAAATACGACCAGCTCCATTGGGGGTATAGGATAAAATTAAAACGCGACCAATGTTATGGAGGATATTAAATATGGGGGCAATCCAGTGATTGTTTTTTTTTTTCTTTTCTTTTTTTTTCAATTAAAAATCCCCTCTCATCGATCCAATCACTGTGGAAATGAGTGACAACTCGAGTGGGTCACAACCGAAGAGGGTACTAAAAGTGTTTGCTCTTTCCATTTGGGGAAACGATAAAATGCTTCCGAGCGACGCACGGAGGCTTTAAGAGGAAAAGAGCAATTAAAAGATTAAAGGTGTTATTATGGTTTAGGCTTTAGAAGTTCAACATCAAAAGAAGATGACCTAACTATCCACTCAACCGAAAAGCCTGCGAAAACATTAAAATCTCATTTATTCCACTTGGACTCTTCCTCCCTGATCTCTGTAACACTATCAGAATTTAAGATCATGAGCTATAATTAAAACGGGCAGTTGGGCAATGAAAATCTTTAAAATTACGTCATCAGTCGTTACAACATTTCTCATTCACGAGGCACACAATCCATGAAATATTTACAAATTAGCACTTAGACTTGGATCAATGATCTTTGCGGGACCAAAATGAGATGCACTCAACGCCCAGCTCACCGATTGAGAGGTCTGATTTCACTTTTCAAATCAGCTGCTAATTAATGCATATTGCTCTCGAATTTCCATCTATAAATGCTTTCAATCGATTTAATTGCGGCATTTTTTTTTTAGAACGACTAGTGTTCTGATGTTGCAGTGATCGACAGAGAGGTGGGTGGATTGAATGCGACTGGAATGGAATCATCAGATTGTGATGACTAAAGCAAAAGAACATTTTTCTCAAAATAACCTTCGGGCAATTAAGTGGATTTTTAGTTTTATGTTTATTATGATTGAAGTGATGTCATATTCGGAACGATACTGCTTATGAATTCGAAACTGTTCAGATTTTCGAGGACTCGAAAGTCAATGACGGTATTAGTCTCAATTTTGCCGGATTGGAGGACAGGATTAGATCACTTGCTCTATCAGTCAATGTTAATCGAATTTATTTAATCCACGACTTTTGGATTTGAATAGAGAAGTACCTAATTCTCTTTAAAAACTCTTGAAATATGTGAACTCTAAAATTATATTATGAAAAATTATAAAGGTATAGTTTTAACTCTTTGCACTCGAGATTTTGCGTAAACAATAGCTGAATGGTGATCTAGAGGTCAGAGGGGACATCAGAGCGCAAGGTGTTAAAGATATAAATAATACCTATTAATAAAAAGTAAAAAAGTATTACATGCAGGATTTAAATAGAAAATTATTCACACCTGATTTTTTCAGACTAGTGCGCAATTTCACTTAGAAAATAATTGAGGTCCCTTAGCTAGATTTCATTCGAGTCAAGAAGTTTTTATTTACTTATTTGTTGTCATGTGTCCGAAAGAATTTTCTTTTTGCTATAAAAAATGCATACTTTAGTTCCCACTTGTTTTCTATTGTTTACTAGTACAAACTCTAAACTTTGTTTTAGAATTTTTGTGGTTAGAAAAAAATTTTAAGAATATTTTGAGAAATTAATTGAAAATTCCGTTTTGAGAAAAATATGTTTTAAGTTTGTTACTTGTGTTACGAAGTAGTTTACGAACGCACCCGACCTATTATCTCCCAACGCCGAATGTGACGTTTTCCGCCATATTGCCGGATGCGAGCCGCTGAGCGGATTCCACCGCCATACTTCTTCGGAGACGGACCGGCATCAGCATTTGATTGTGTCAGGACTTTAATATAAGGTTTTGTATAAAAGAAAACAAAGATCTTTTATTATCCCGGCCATCCTCAACAAATCAGAAGTGGGATCGAGAGGAACACCAAGATAACCAGAGGATTACGAAAATTCATCACGTAGTGACCGGAGACCAACTGGGAGTTACATTGTTCCTCGCCTCCTACGACGCCAGCCTAACTCCGCTTAAGTACAGCCATCGTTCCACTAATTCCGTAATGGCCGAAGCTAATCTTCCAAATTCCGTAGCAACAGAAGAACAGGGCGCACAAGAGTCTTCTACCGACGCCACCGCGAGTGAACCATCGGATTATACCTTCTTGCCTACAACTCGTCATGGTAGCACGCCTCAGGGTAATACCACGTCGCATTCGCGGGACGTAGAACTTCTTCGCAAGGAAATTGCCCTATTACAACGAGAATTGGATTTGGAAAGGCGTGAAAAGCTCTTACTTTCCCAAACGCAACATGTGCTAACTCCTAACCTCACAACAACATCGTCTTACTGGCCACCTACCGATGTAAGCAGTATGAAGGAGATAGTTCCTCAGTTTGACCCGTCGCATAAATCAACCTCAACTAAACAGTGGATAGAAGCGGTCGAAAATCTAAAGTCCGTCTATGGGTGGAACGACAAGGTTACACTCCTGATCGTATCATCCAGGCTAGCCGGTGCAGCCCAACGGTGGCTACATGCCACTCAGCACGAAATTCAATCGTGGGATCAACTAAAAGGTAAATTGCTTAACGCTTTTCCGTCCTTTTTAGACGAAGCCGATGTGCATCTCACCCTAATGAAGCGGCGAAAACTTCCTACAGAGAGCATTGAGTTTTACTTTTACGATATCCTCGCGATTGCACAAAAGGCAAAATTGGGTGAACAATCGGTGATAAAATACATCATCAATGGTCTCGATAACGCTGAATTAAAACGAGTCCTCTCGTGTCAGTGCCATGGCAGTACTAATTCTTTGCTGAATCAGCTGAAGATGTACGAGCAAACGTCAAAATTGAGCGATGACGCTCCGAAGGCTAAGGAATCAACGAACAACAAACGAAATTCAGTGAATGCAAATTCAACTACTCGATGTTTTAATTGCGGTGAACAAGGGCATTTGTCGCGCGATTGTCCCAAGCCTCAACGGCGCCCGCGCTGTGAGAAATGCAAGAAATCTGGGCACACAGCCGATAAGTGTCATGAAAAGCAGAGCACATCGAAGCCAAAGGTAGCACTGGTTCGAGCTGATGCTTACTTCAAACCAGTGATGTTAAACGATAAGTTCATGTTCACGGCTTTTGTAGATTTAGGCAGTGACGTCAGTCTTATTAAGTCTTCTTGCGCTCAGTCTTGTGCAGTTCGGGTGAAAGAAAGCACTCTGGCATTACGAGGATTTGCGAACGGCGCATGTTCAACCGAAGGTTATATTGATGTCAACATTAAAGTAAACAACGTGAGCGCAGACATCATGATGTACCTTGTCCCGGACAGTGCGATGGAGTTCGATCTGCTTATAGGTCGAAATTTTACCGATTTACCTACGGTGCGAGTTCTGATTCAAGGAGGCCGTTTAGACATTGAACCAAATAGACGTCATCTGCCAACGACAGGTGATGCAAATCGTGAAACAGGAGGCAGCTCCGAGGAGCCGATGTCGAAATTTTCGCCAAACGACTCCATCGCGACGATAATTACTCCTACTAGCTCCGAAACGGATTGTCGGCCAACGACGTCAGGCACGAATCCGCAGCAGTTGGGACCGGATCAGTCAGCAGCGATTTTCGAGGCGACAATGATGACCGATAACGTGCAACAACTACAAAAAAATAGTGTTGCTGAAGGTAATGTTAATACAAATTTCCCTAACGAATTAGATAACGCGTTTAAACTACCTGCGAATAAACTGGACAAGCATACGAACGATGAAGGGACGAAAAACGTGGCGAATTGTTTGACAATTAACGAGGAAATTACCGACGATGAATTAAATATGAGCGATTCATTAAATTTCAACGAAAGACAAGAATTAACTAAGGTTTTAAACGAATACAGGGCGTGTTTTGCAAAAAATTTGAACGAATTGGGTTGTGCGAGATCTTTTCAAATGGATATCGAGTTGAGCGACAAAAAACCCGTACAGACGAAACCGTATAGGGTGCCATATCCACAGTTAAAATTATTGCGCGACATAATCGATGAACTTTTGCAAACGGGTATCATAACGCCATCCGCGTCTCCATATGCTTCGCCAGCAATTTTAATTAAAAAGAAAACGGGAGATTTTCGCATGT
The DNA here is from genome assembly GCA_949715965.1 of Dysmachus trigonus. Taxonomy (NCBI): domain Eukaryota; kingdom Metazoa; phylum Arthropoda; class Insecta; order Diptera; family Asilidae; genus Dysmachus; species Dysmachus trigonus. The sequence continues at coordinate 63,729,485 of OX454322.1, read as the reverse complement.
GCATAGACTACCGACGGCTAAATAAAATCACGATTAAAGACAGTCACCCGATACCAGTAGTCGAAGACTTGCTAATGGTTCTGAGTGGAAACAAATATTTTATCGGCTTAGATTTTGCATCGGGCTATTACCAAGTACCTATTTCCGAAAAATCAAGACAGTACACATCCTTTATCACACCCGACGGCCAATACGAGTTTGCGCGTATGCCTTTTGGCCTCGTAAATGCACCGTCCGTTTTCCAACGGATCATGAACGTGTTAGCCAGGAGAATGAGACCGGGAGAAGTGGTAGTATATTTCGATGACGTCCTTATCCCATGTGAATCTTTTACTGATGGTATGGAGAAGCTGAAACGATTTTTAGCTATAATCAAAGAAGAAAATCTGACCCTGAAGTTGACTAAATCCTACTTTTTCAGAACGGAAATAGAATTTCTAGGGTACGAATTATCAATCAATGGAATTCGTCCTAGTCCTAAAAAACTCGAAGCTGTTGAAAATTTTAATAGACCAATCGACCAACACACGTTGCGTCAGTTTATTGGGCTGACGAGTTTTTTCCGCAGATTCGTCCAGAATTACGCGGAATTAGCTAAACCCCTGACCGAGTTGCTGCGAAAGGATGCTGAGTTTAAATGGTCTACAAGACAGGAAGACGCGTTTAATATCCTGAAATGTAAATTAGTCAGCAAACCTTTATTGGCGCTATATAATCCAAAATTGTCGCACGAGGTACACACCGACGCTAGTTCACTAGGATTAGGTGGAGTACTAATGCAGCGAGACAGTAACAACTTACTCCAACCGGTGTCGTATTTTAGCCGTCAGACCACGGATTTGGAACGTTTTTACCATAGCTATGAACTCGAAACCTTAGCTGTGGTTGAAGCAGTGACACGATTTCGAATTTATCTACTGGGTCGTCATTTCAGAGTCATTACCGACTGTGAAGCCTTGCGTGCTACAGCCAATAAAAAGGAGCTGCAGCCACGTATCGCGAGATGGTGGTTAAAACTCATGGAATACGATTTCGACGTAGAGTATAGGCAGGGTAAGAAGATAACGTATGTCGATGCTCTGAGTCGAAATGCCACTGGAAGACCAGAAGAACCAAAACCTGCTTCGCTGGATATATTTAGCGTCACTATTAACATTACAGACTGGCTTGCTATCTTACAAAGAGAAGACCCGGAAATTCGAGACATAGTAAGGATTTTACAGCAGCAACCAATTACGTCCGAAGATAAGGAAATTCACGAAAACTACACATTGAAGAACGACCGACTATTCAGAATTGTGAATGGATTACCACGCTGGGTAGTTCCGAAAAGAACGAGATGGAAGGTGATCAAATCGTGCCACGATGATATTGGGCACTATGGTGTTGAGCGAACGTTGGAGTTGTTACGTCAAGATTTTTGGTTTGCCCGAATGCGGAACTGTGTAAAGAACTACATTAAATCATGTGTGGAATGTGTCTACTACAAGCAACCCAGCGGAAAACTTGAGGGCGAATTACACAACTACCAGAGACTTCCTATACCCTTCCATACCATACACGTCGATCACCTCGGACCATTCCCGAAATCTTCCTCGGGGATGACACACATCCTGGGCATAATTGACGGTTTCACTCGTTATGTTGTTTTGAAGGCTGTTCGTAACACTTGCACTGGTCCCGTGATTAAAGCTTTGGACGATATCAGCCAACATTTTGGTACACCGATGAGAATTATTTCCGATAGAGGAACCGCGTTTTCCTCTAAAGAATTTCAACGTTACTGCATGGAAAGCGCAATTACTCATGTCATGACTGCAGCACGGACACCACGATCAAATGGCTTAATCGAAAGGTACAATCGCACCATTTTATCGGCTATAGGGCCCATGGCTAAGGACGGAAAATCTTGGGACAAGCACCTGAGATCGATACAATGGGGTCTTAACTCTCTGAAGAATGCAACGACCAAGAAGACTCCTCAAGAACTCTTATTCGGGTTCCATCCGAGAAACGCCTTATGCAACAAAATATTATTGGCTCTTCATAATGATGATTCTTTTCCAGATAACAGTGTAGGAGAATCCTTGGACGCAATTCGAAAGTCATCTGCCGAGAACATTGTAGCCGTACAAGCGAAACAAAAACACCGATTCGATGCCTCACATAAAGCCCCACGAAAGTATGATGTCGGCGACCTGGTGGTTATTGAACGACCTGCTATATCAACCGGAGAATCTAGAAAACTTGACCCTAAGTACAAAGGGCCATACATCGTAACTGCGTCTTTAGGAAATGATCGATATACCATAGAAGACATCCCACATTCTCAGATTTCTCAACGGAAGTTCAATTCTGTTTATGCGTCGGACAAAATGAAGCCATGGTGTTCCGACTTCGAAGGAGACCTTTACAGCGATGGTGAGGAAGGCGAAGAAGGCGAAGAGTGCAACACTGTGTTCGAGGACGAATCACCTCGTCAGGATGGACGAACTGTTACGAAGTAGTTTACGAACGCACCCGACCTATTATCTCCCAACGCCGAATGTGACGTTTTCCGCCATATTGCCGGATGCGAGCCGCTGAGCGGATTCCACCGCCATACTTCTTCGGAGACGGACCGGCATCAGCATTTGATTGTGTCAGGACTTTAATATAAGGTTTTGTATAAAAGAAAACAAAGATCTTTTATTATCCCGGCCATCCTCAACACTTGTCTTATACAATTTTGCTCATATTAAATATAAAATGAACTTTATCACTAAGCGTAAAATAGGTGAGGGTAATAACGCCTACCTAACAGATTTAATCTCATTGTTTTAATAGATTTATATTTTATACAATTTTATAAGAATAATTTATAAAGAAATTTAATTTAAGAAGCTTCATTTATTAAAGAATAAAAGTGTGCATATATTTATTATTTATTACTAGTGCTTAAAAGTATTCGAATATTTCGGATATTCAGATATACGAAATAATTTCGAATTTAGGATCCGAAATCTGATCTAGCCCTTCCCTATGACCTGTAAAATGAATGAACTTAGACATATTTAGATTACTACTTATGAAAAAAATCCTAACAAAAATGTCTATCAGCCTTTCAGGAAGAGCGATAAGTATGAAAAGTGCAGAATAGTGTGATCAATAGTAATGTACTTATATTTTCGCTTAATATATAAACAAATTAATTAGTTACTTTAAATTGGAGTTAAAGTGCATTTAACTAGCCTGGGAAGTAGGTCTTACAAATTCAAGTCAGTCGTAAATGATTCTTATCAACTACAAAGCGCCGGCTGCACGCCTGCATATAATTAATTACGCAGGAAGATCGTGTCTTAAGATAAAAATCTTAACTGCAGCTGTACATATGTAATTAGCTTGCAAAAAACGAAAGAACAATTCCTCCGAAATTTGTATCAATGGATCAAAAATGGGGCCGCTCTTCACCAGCTCATGCGAAACGAAAAAAAGTGGTTTAGCCCCTAGAAAGGACCGCTTATTTCGCAAATTGGCGGCAGATGCGAAAATTTCATTTGAATATGTTAAAAAGGCAATCTCTCGCCCCATTAAGCCGCTCGATGGCATTCTTGGAGTCTCGGACTGGTTGAAGACAACCTCCAGCTCCAGTGTCTACTGCATGCGTCGCACAAGTCGCTCGTATGTATGTATATCTTGGGCAGATAATGGAAGTCAACGGTGGTATTTCTTTTTTTCTCAGCTCGGAACTGGGCCAAGTACCACCGGGTGCCCCACGGAACGGCCTCCATGATGCAAGTGCCAATTGCATTTGCATTTCGCGAATTTTTCGCCACTTCCCCATTTACATTGCCCGCGAAATTGTGTTGTTTTTAGTTTCCTTGCATCGCATCATCATCGTAGTCGTCGACGTTGTCGCGATGCGGTGTGCCCTGCCAAGTGGTCTCGTTTAACGCTCTTCGTTTTTTCGTTTGGCAATCTACTCTTTTTTTTGCGGGTATCTTTTCCTCCTAACTGCTGCTTGCTGTTCCTCTGGTTCAGGTTGACGAGTTTGTTGGGCGGTGTGTTGACGATGATGTCATACACTACTTTTAGCACTCTGCCGCTATGCTAATTCGCTGTGCCACCGCGACTCGCACCAGCAAGTTCAGTTTCAGTTTCATTCAGTCCCAGAGTAGCGATTGTTGTTAACCTTCCCCACATGACGTCATCCTAAGCTAAGTTTAACAATAATTTTTATGTCTTTTTCTAAGCTTTTTACATGTTCGTTGCTGCTGTGAATGGTAAAATGGAAATTGAAACTATTTGAATTGATGAGCGGGCGGGTTGACTTCTGCTGGGCTGCCTCGCTGCCTCGCCATCGACTTCGAAGTCAGAACCACGCAAGGTCTAATGTGGAAGCCTTCTTTTTTTTAAATTTTTTTTTTTTTTTTATGTAAATTGCAGGAGGTAGCCTTTTCAGTGGTTACGTCACAGGACATTTATAGCAGTGACTTCCTCAAAAACCTGCTCGATGGCGTGTCTCTGTTTCGTTCGTGACATCATACCTAACTTTGTGGTAGAAATTGAGTGCAATTTCTGGGAAGCAGTTTAACTCAGGCGACTGAGGTAAGCCACGACTTGAGTCATATCGCCAAATGCATCTATATTGGATGGTAAAATTATAATTTATTCCTTGAAGAGGAAGAATTTAGGATTAGTTCATACCTACAATAGGTATATTAAATCAAATTGACTTATATTATACGTAATAAATATAACAAGGTCATTTCTTTAGTTGTTTAGAGACGTTGTGGTGAATTTAATCGAAAATTTTGAGGCCGTTGGTTCAATTCAGAATGTTAAAATAAATAGCCGTCCTTATAGAAGACGCTCGCTTGAAAATAGTGCAGCAGTTAGTGAAAGTATAATCCAATGTTCATCCACATCCATTCGTCGTCGCTCTGAACAATTAAACATTTCACAAAGCAATGAATTTTGACTGTAAAATATAGTGTTGCACTCGTATCCGCCATATCCATATTCTATGTTGAAATAAAAACATTTCCACAGTTCAAATGAAATATGCGTTTTATTAAACAAATATATATAATAATGAAAACCGGTTTTGAGAAACTCTTTATTTAGATTAATAAAAATCTCCTCCCTCGACTTTAAATAATTCTTACAAAGAATTTTTAGATAACCTGTTTTGCATCTAAATATGAAATTGCTAAATTAGGACAGGATGGCATGACACTTTAGAAATAAAAATGGATGAAGTTGTTTTAAGTTTACACATAAAAGATCGATGCTCAGTTTTCTGAAATCCCGAAAACGTGATATAAAGTAATTGCCTCTGTCCATTTGCGCAGATAGTAATACAAATACCAGTTTTAACACTTTGTTGATCGGTAATTTTATACAGTAACTATAACATGTCACCGACTATTATTTTGTAATTGAATATGGAAATAAAGTAAGACATTCTAAATAAAATCCAATACATTTTATTTATACTGAATGAAATTAAATTAAGCTTTGCATATATTTCTTATATAACTTTTAAAATTTTTGTTTGGGCATGAAAAGACGAGTTAACTCATCACCGGTCAACAATGTGTTAAGGTCTTTGAGGATGCTATGTCATATTTTTAGGTTTATTTTTTACTTTGGGATTGAAGGGGCAAAGATAGACAGAGTAGTTTTTTCCACATTATCGAATATAATAAAATGCTTATTATTTCTCACGTTTTCGAGAACGCAAAACTCGTTCCCAAGATTATATTTTACCTAGAGATTGAAGGAGCGAAGTTAGTAACAAGATACATATCTTTTCATACATTCTCTTTCTCTCGAACATATGAAACGATATGCATCTGGTTATAAGTTGTAGTTTAGAGAAAACTACCCCTTCTTTCTTCACCTCTTCAAACTCTAGGTAAGATATAACATCAAATATTAATTCCCTGGTTTTGAAAACGTATGAAACGGTATGCATCTTGCTACTACTTAGCTATAATTTAAGAAAAACTTCCCTTTCTATTTTAACGCCTTCAACCCCTAGGTAAAATATAACTTCAAAAATTAGTTCTATTTTCTTAAGACCGTACGAAAGAATCTGTATCTTATTACTAGCCGTAATTTAGGATAAACTACCCTCCATATCTTTACTCCTTCAACAATTCGGTAAAAAGTAACTCCAGAAAATGTAATCGAAAATGTAAGAAACGATATGCACCTTGCTACTAGCTGTAATTTAGGAAAAACTACCCCCTGTATTTTAATCCTTCCAACCCCTAGGTAAAAGGTAACCCCAGAAATTAGTTCTACGTCCTCGAGAACGTATGAAACGGTGTACATCTTGTTACTAGCTATACGTTATAGAAAAATACTCCTCCTATTTTAACTCCTTAAACCCCTTGGTAAAAAAATAATATCAAATCGTTTTAGAGATATTATTTTCAGGACAAAATTAAGTTTAAAAAATAAATAAAACGGAATTGTAATTGCATTTTCAACATAGAAAATATATGAAATATGTAGATATTAATTATTTCGAGAAATACTCAAAGTATTTGTTAAAGCTTAAATTTACCCTGTCGGTGTCATTTAACCATAATAATAAACCATATAAGTCTATTAAGGGGGTAGTCCAGTGAAAACGACTGTTTTTTCAACGATTTGTTTTTCATATCAGAAATTAATTTTTATTAAAAAACTTTCCGACATATGATAGTACAACTATTAAACTACACAAAAAAAATTTTTATTTTTTTTTTCGATGAGTCATCCCGACAAAATGGCCGCTCAAAAAAAAAAAATTTTTTGTTGGCGGACGTCGAATCTCTGCAACGGTTCATTTGAAAAAAAAAATTCAAACGAGGTTTTAATCTGTAGAACATTGGCTATGGTCGGAATTAGAATTATTAATTTTCAATAAAAAATAACAAAATGGCGGCATTTCGAATTTTTCGGGTGTTTTTCGGGTGCTTAATTTGTTTATAACTTTGTAAATAAACAATGGATCTTAATAATTCTAGTTCCGACGATAGACACACAATCAAGAAATATACAGCTAAATTTTTAGATCAATCGCAGCAGAAGACTCTGAGATCTGACGTCCGCCGAGTCAAAAAATGCTGTTTTGAGATAAACGCGTTTAAAGTTTTTTCTGCGGAAAAAAGCTAAAAAAAATTAATTTTACGTTAGTCAGCGATGCCTGCTCCATACATAACGCGATGCCTGCTCCATACATAACTAGCCTTAAATACAAAGCAGAAGGACCGAGACCGTTATAAACCGAAAAAAAATGGGCGGAGCAAACAGAAATACAAGAGTCCTCCTTGCTCCGAAACACGTCAGGGGACCTTCGAGCGCTCGGATTACACGTCTCTCGAAAACTCTCTGTATCTTTAAAACTATTCAATATTTTGCTTAGATATTTTAAGGGAGTATTTTCTAGGTGTAGTAGAGTAGATTTAAGCAAAAACAAAAAAATTAAAAAAATTTTTTTTTTTCACTGGACTACCCCCTTAAGTTTCATAAAATCTATTATACTGTTTGTCTAATATTTTATTCAATTTTATTTGATCATGTTGTATTGTTAGTCACGCAAAGTATTATAATTACTATTTTAGACTACTGATTAAAATCTCTACTTTGTTGCTTTAACTTATTAAAAATTTTCTTGATTTCATAAGTATAATAAAAAACATAAATCGGGTCAAAAATATGTTAGACCTTCAAGACTTTAAAAAAAAAATTAATAATAATAATGTAATACAAAAGTTACTAAAAGTAACAAATCGTAAACAAATATTTTGCTTGATTTTCTTGGAATTTATCCATTTATTTTTAGATAAAATAGACCAATTATTGAGATTGTTGCGGTGAACTTCAGCTGCTCCACCGATCTCAAAATTGCGATTATTTTATTGTCACCCGAAGCCCCAACATCGTTTTGTCGCTTTACTGCATTGCATTTAAATCGTCTGGTGGCTTGTTTTGTGGCACTCTGGTCTCCGAGCACTTTGTTTGAAGTGAATCTTCGAAGTTGGACAAAAATAGACTTGTGATCGGGTTGACTTCAGGGTCAGGAATGAATTTTGTGTAATTGCTCCCAGTTGATGTCATCGACAAGAGGAAAAGAACAATTTTTCCCTCATATAAAAGGTAGTTAAAATGAGATTCGGAAATATTAATTGGGTGAGACAAATTTATAGATAGATAGATGAAGAAAAACAAACATGTTCATACATGCATAGATATGTTGATAAATTGTATGTTGTTCGTAGCTATTTTGATAATTTAGTTGTCAGAAAATTGTCCGTGATATGGGGAATGTTTGTGAGTCAGTGACTTTGAAATGAAAGAATTCTAGACTCCAAATCTGCAAAATTCAAAATAAAGTTCCTAAGTTATTCCACAATTTTTTTCCGACACATAAACATAAATTCATCGAGCTTCCATCTATCCAATTTCGCCAAAACAAAGCTTCATTTAAAAAGCGTTGAATAAACTTTCAGAGATCCTCACATTTTTTAATGTGTCTTGTAACTTGTAATATTTTATAGTGTCTTAAAACTGATGTACTGACAAATACAAATATATTTATTATAAAATTTGTTTTTAAATGAGCTGTTATTATTTGTAAGTGTCAATGTCATTTTTATTCGTTAAAGTCTAATAAGTCATGGCAAAATATACACCGCAACAACGAATCCAAATCGTGAAAATTTATTTCCAAAATGGTGGATCAGTGTATGTCAATGGTGAGCGGTACAGAGCAATGATCCACGACTTTTTGTTTCGAAAACTTCAGGATATTGATGTCGTTTCACCAGGACGGCGCTACGTGCAATACAGCGATAGAAGCAATCGATTTATTGAAAGGGCAATTTGGCGAAAGTCTTTATTCAAGAAATGAATTGTGAAAAGTTGTACGATTTGACACCGCTGGACGCTTTTCTAGGGATTTGTAAACTCTCCGGTCTATGCTGATAAGACATTTTGGATTAAGCAATGGAAGTCAACATAAGACGTGTCATTGCGGATATATCGCCCCAAATTCTGGAAAAAAGTGACAAAAACTGGACTGATAGAATGCACTATCTAGCTGATAGACACAATGAGTACATATGCTCGTAATTGAATTTAAATACAAAATTTTTAAAAAATTATCTTTCGAGTAAAGCCAAATTTATGGCCACTTGCTCAATTTTTATATATAGACGCTCTTAAAAACACACCCTTTACATATCCTCTTTATATGAATTCGCATGAGCTATATTATTAATTATCTAGCGGATAGCTTTAAAGTGGTATAATTACTCTGGAGATTTGAATTAATGCCAATGTGGACACCTTTTTAGAAGATATGTGCCCTCGTAAAAACCAAACACCTTACATTTCAGAATACTTTATCTGGCATACATAGCATTATGTTTCTTTTACTCCATTCGAAAAGTTTTCAGCCGTTACCATCCACTTGAAAATATTTAAAATTTCTAAAATTACTGCCCATAGTCAACATTAATTTGAACCGAGGACACGGGAACATCCGAGCCTATTCGATTGAACAATTTAGCCACGAATTCCATCGCATTAGTTAGTCCAATCTTCTACTGATTCAGAGCATTGTCTAAATTTTTTACGTCGTACATTTTTCGATTAATCAAGCTTCATGCGAACGACTGTCAGTTTTTTACTCATTGTTGAGGGAACTTAGGCCAACTAAGGCGCCTTGTATAGTTGAAGCTGGCAAAAAAATGGTATGTAAGTGGCGCACAAGAAATAGTACAATTATTCCCGACACAATTGCCGTCTTCAGATTTTCCTTTTCGCGAAACCTCGCTCGTGGGGAAGAAGTTGTTGCGCAAGTTTTTTGCACTTCTCAAGCGACATTGTGTGTTTGTTTTGGGTTTTTTACCCCCTGTTTACCTTTGAAATGAAAATGTGTTCTTTAAAGCAACGATGTTCAAAAGAAGGTAAGAAGGAGCCTTCTTAGTCGGTCGCGGCACGAGTGATTCGATTTAATAATTCATTTTCTTTGTTAGCAGTAGTTTACAAAGTTGATTGGATCTAGTAGTTGCAGGAAATTTCACATAATTTGCATATACAAGGCTAAAGGTTTAGATTGAATGAATTTAAGTAACAAAATTTTGTTTTAGTTGCTTAATGTAGTAGGCATAATGTTAGTTTTGAAATCAAAACACATTAAACCTTATGTAACTTTACTTAAAACTTAATGAGTTTTGCTTGTCAATCGGATGTAGAAAAAGTTTACCACAAAATATGCGTTGTAACAGATAAAAGTGTTTGATAAATTACAAAGATAGGCTCAAAGTCAGAGAAGATATCAGAATTATGTCCGGAATTCCACGTTATTTAAGATTTCGACAAAAATCGGTAGTAATGGTCTTTTACTTGTAAAGGAGAGGGAGCTTTTTTTTTCGAGAGTTTCAGATTTGGCCTGTAGATACCAAAACATTAAATTAAAAAAGTCAGTTGTTTTTGCACTTTACTTTGTTGATTGGCTTAAGTGTAGTTCATCAACCATTTCGAAATTTTATAGAGACGTTCATGTTATGCAAAAAGAATTAATATGTATGTATATGTAAGCGAAAGAATAAATATAATAATAATATATACATTTTAGTTAGAAACATATATCGTTTAAAATTCAAGGAGTGTTAAACTGGCTTTAGCCCTTGGCTTTTGTGTATAAGCATATTGCTCATGATGAAGGAGTATACCATGCGTTTTTAGAAAATTACAGATAGATATGTGGTTTAAATAACAAGATAGGTATATAATTTGTAAATAGTATTCTGTACTTATGCTTACAAGCAATCTTGTTAGATGAAAATCATTAGTAACAATAGTTGAATGAACCACGAAATTAGTTGTTGGAACTAGAGATTTTTTGGGTGTACTTTACAAAAAAAAAAAAAAAAAAAAAAAAAAAAAAAAAAAAAAAAAAAAAAAAAAAAAAAAAAAATCGAAAAATCACGTATCACCATAAATTTTAGTTTTATTTAAGGGGGTAGTACACTTCTCTTTTTTGAAAAAATCGATTTTTTTTTTATTTCATAAATGTGCTCTAATATATCACAGAAATGTTCTCCCAAAACCGTTTTGAGAAATTCGATATATAAAAAAAGTTATAGACACATTTGTAGCGGTGCCTTACGCTTATCGCACCTTAAAATGATCGAATAAAAACTTTAAACGCGTTTTTCTCAAAACCACGTTTTTTGACCTGGCCGACATGATTTTGAAAAAACTATTGGTCTGATCAGGCTCAAATTTTTATGGGATACTCTATAGTTCTCGTCCGAACTAGGATTTTGAAAATCGGTTAATGTTTAACCCTTTTTTTAAACAATTTTTTGCAAAAGAAACTGACCGAAAAATTAAAAAGTCCGCCATTTTCTTGTTTTTTTACCAACATTTTTTATCCTAGTTCGAACGATAGCGACTGATCTATATTTTAATATGCACTTTGAATTGTTTGTTTAAGACGTTCCAGAGTCGAGATATCATGCCGGCCAGATTAAAAAGGGATCACCTTCAGGCAGCCATATTAGGGCCCTATGAAGAAAAAAAAAAAAAAAAAATTTTTTTTTAATATCCTTGAATATTAGTTGTATCATATGTAAAAAGTTTGCAAGATCAAAATAAAGTTAACTATAAAAAAAAAATCTTTAAAAAAAGGCCTTAAGAAGTGTACTACCCCCTTAACTTCTCTTCAAATACAAGACAAAACTGACATTTTTATAATTTTTACATTGTTCATATTCTCCTCCGCATTATAATTAAAAATCCTAATTCCTATCATTCAGCCAATAAAATATATAGTATTCACTTTTTAATATTTCTTTGTGTTTGTAAATTTTATCTTTTTGACGAGATGTATAAATTCCTATCTTTCTTCAAATTTTTTGACTGAAAAATTTATTTTCCAAATGTTTTATTGACTTGTACAAAATATGTTTTAAAGATTTTGCTTATATAAAATGCTTTATTGCCTAAAGATTTAAACAACCAGTGAAAAATCGTGAACATTAGCACATCGGATATATCTAACAGAAAGATTTTCGTAATAAATTATGCCTTCACAAAATAAGATTATGAGAGATAAAGTTTCTTTTAGATAAAATTTTGTCGATATCAATAAAAAAAAAGTGCAGATTCAAATTTTCCTCTTAGTTTATTTAAAGATAAATGACCCTAATTCAATTTTTGACAGGTTTTTTTCACTTTTCTGCCCTATCAATTTCTTCGTGTTCTTTGAGTTAATAGAAACCAAACAGGCTAAGGCTCCCTAAAAAACCTGCCAAAAATATCAAATGACGACATCCGTTGTACCTTCGCCGCAGCGGTTAATTACACTTTTATTTACCCTCCTCAGCCGGTGCGCCCTTTAAATAATAAATAATAAAGAGTAAGGAGTTACCACCCCGATCAAGATTTATTGATAAAACTATCCATTCAGAAATGACGTACTTTTGTTCGATTTGTTTGTCGTATTTCTACTGTGGTTTATTTACGCGTTTATATCGTCTGCGGGCTGTGGAACTCTGGTGGCAAACAGACAGACAGACAGACTCTATCTACTTCTTATTCAGTTCATATCTCACCCGTCTAAAAATGGTATAATTGAACAGGTGCTCACATTTCGCAAATATTGCTACAGACAGGTGTTTGTGTCTATTCTATCGGCATTGTTTAGGTTTAATTCCATACAAACTTATTGCTATGCTTTGCGAGGAAATTTTTAGATTTTATCGATGCCGACATTTAATGTTGAGCAAGATGCTTTTATGTTTTTCGTATTTCTCAAGAGCACCTTGATAGTCATGTTTTTTCAGTTTAAGAAGATACTTTATCGTCCTTTTGTTTTCGAGATTTTTTTAAATACCTATTGAAAAATATATTCCATTCTTGTGTTGTCTTTTAATGACTCTTTGAATTTTTCAATGTTTCATTGTTTGAAATTAACTTTTTGCATCTATATTCAATTATGTTTTAAACAGGGGCTACAAAATTACATTTTATTTAGTACACAAATAAGGTGAAAACGCTACTAATTTGGGTAATAAATTATACCATGACAGGAAAGGAACATTTAAGGTAATATGAAATGGCAAAAATATAAGCATTAACAAGGAAACAGCATTAACAAGAGTTAATGTTGGATTTGTATAGTGGTTTTGTGCTTTTTAACATAGGAAATTTCTATAGAATAGAATTTGTTTACTTCAAAAAGTTTTACAGCTTTTAGTGTGTAGGGAACAAACGTTGAGCAGGATATTATTAAGAGTCTGTCCGAATTCAAGTATTCGTCTTCGTCTTGTTATGACAGTTTATGATGTCAGCAAACAAGTTGAACTACTATAAAAAATAAGATTCGCACAGACCCTAAGGTGTTAAAATTTTGAAATAGCCCAAAAAACAAAATACTTTCTTTAAATTTTTAGACTGCAACGTATTATTACAATGTAAAAGACCCCGATTCTGCAATGTTTGTGCTTTTATCGTCCGACGAATCGACAAACATTGTTTTTGTTGTTCTTGCCAAAATTAGATTTTAGATGCGCACAGAATGTTAATGAGAATGATTATAACCGCTTATGGATAAAAGAACAATGGATTTTGCAGCGAAGCGATGATATCATTTTAAACAAAAATAAGAACTCTGCGCTTCCGGTGACACTACTGCAGCTAAAATAAAAATGCTGGTGATAAAATATTTTGGCAAAATAGAAATTCTAGGAAATTATAATTATTTTTAAAGCTACGAAGTCATAGCGTTAACCTTTTGAGTTTGGTAAACTATGAAAGCTAGAAAGAATGTAAAATGGGTCATATCCAAAGATAATTTAATTGAAACTTTATCAGAATTTACGATATTAAAAAATTTAAATGGACTTCACGAATTTAATTTAAGAAAAATCAAACATTAATGAATAATCGCAAGGGAATTCCACGTAATCTTCCCAATAGAAACTTGAGTTTGAGTGGCTCTCGAATTTCAAGGGCCGACCACATCAAATATTTAGACATCATTTTTGATAAAACATTGATTTTCAAGAAACATAAAACATCAGTTATCAATAAGATATAAGAAAAACGTTTTAATAAAATAAAGGCCTTTTACCGATTTGTAAGCAGGAGATCCGCACTGAGCTTGGAAAATAAGCTAATAATTCATAAAATCATATTTCAAGCCCTTATGCTGTCTGGAGTGCCCCTCATATTTATTAAATTAAAATGCATTACGGAAAAATTTGTCTCAAGATGTTCTTGGTCCGAAAACATACTAATTAAGGAATAAAGATCCTAATAAAACCTGAATTGACGCAGAATAACTTAATCATCCTCAGCTTAAGTAGTGTGTAAGAGTAGCTTTAGTTTTTATCTTTGGGTTTTCAGTAAACTATGTAACTTCCTCAAAAGCAATATATTTTTAATCATTTATTCACTTATGCAAAACTAATAATAATATAGTTGAATGAATTTTGAATTCTAGCACCAAATTGTATGACTTCTATTGTAATATACTTGAATTACAATCTATATATTGGTTGTGTCTATGTAAGCATCACGTAAAATCAACTATACGGATTTTAAGAAAACTTGAAGAAGTTATAGCTTATATCCTAGGCTAATATTAAGGATATTACTTGTTCTGATAAAATATAGCGTCTTAAAATGACGGATTCAAGATATCTACCAAGAACTTTAAACTGCATGAGATTACAACAAAATTGGCACGTAAGGGTTTTTGAGAGTACTGATTTCGAACCTACTAACAACATTTTGAGGATTTGCCATCTAATCCAATATGCCGACCAAAATTTTTAAAATTTAACTTAATTTCATGAAAATTAGCACACAAGACATTTTGGGGGTTCTGATTTGGAATCAATTACTTAAATTCGAAATTTCGGATCAAATTGTGTTCGTCTGTTTGTGGACGCATCACGTAAAATCTACAGGACAGAATTTTATAAAACTTAACATAGTTGTAGCTTATAAATTTTACCTCCAATTTTACCATATTATTATGCAACAGTTACAAAATTATTTGGTAGTGCCATTTTTGTATAACATATTTTAAGCTATATTCAGGCAAATCGGATAGAAAAGATAACTTTTAGTCTAACAAAACTGTTGATAAAAGATATTTATTAAATATGATTCTCTAGCATGCTCTTGCTAGACATTATAAAATTGTGCGTTGTGAAAACCGAAAAGACTAGCATGAGTACGTTGCGTGAATTTATAATTTTAACTTCATTTATATCCACGACGGTGGCCCGAAGACTCTGCAATTCGAAAAGGTCTACCCTGTGAGTTTAATTTTAAAAAGGTCTCCTCACTACATATAAAAATTCTCATTCATACAAAAATTATAGGATTTTAAACTTCATAGTCTGCAGTATACAAAAATAGTCCTGCGAAAACATGAATACATCTCGACTTGAACCTTTTTTTTTACATTTTTTAAAAGATCCCATTGCACCTGACGAGAATTGTCACATAGCACAGGTGGGGTTATGATAGTATAAAGTGACCCAGAGCTTTTAAACTTTAATGGGGTCATCAACATGCTCCTCTTCATCTGGCTGAATCACCTTCCACCGTCCCGAAGTACCCTTGAGCCCTCAGCTTGAGCACAGACCGACTAGTTGCCTTACAACACTTTATGAGACCATTCTTAAGGCTCGCCATCAAGGAAGGAGTCAAAGGGCGGCTGGAACTTATACTGAAAAGCATAAGTCGCGCCAAGCCCGGGGTGGTTCTTTAGGGAAGCAGAAGGTCGTTCGCCCGGCGAAAATGAACGAAATCCGGACGAGCTGCCGTAAAGGCATTCTTCCTTAAAGTGGTGGATTTGTGGCATCATGTCCTGCATCAATCACTGTCTGTCCGGGCGAATGGCAGTTTCTTTTTTTGGATATCTGTAGGTTCGGTTATACCTTCACATTGAAATAGAACTGCTGATGACCAAATTTACCGGCCCCCTTTACGATTTTCGCTCAAAAAGAGGTCTTGATTTCCTCGACGGACATTTGCAACTTGATTACTATCCATAGTCCATAGGCAGTGACGTAATCGAAATTAGTGCCGACGTACGGCAAATTAACTTAGTCCGTCACGCAATGTAATTAAGGTAAAACGCCCTGAAGGGTGGATGCGTTATGTCGACCCTGATTATCGCTTAGCGAGTTCAAGTACCTCGCAAAGATTTTGCTGATTGTAATACTCCAATTTTTTGCTTAATTATATATAATTATTATATATTAGATTTCAAACGATGCCTTAACACATAGACACAAAGGCTCAGGTGTACATCTGGCATCTCAGGTTTTTGAAGGGTCTCAAACTTTCTTTTTTTTAAATTAACAAACCTCTTATCTTTATCATAAAACAAACAATTCTCAATGAAAAGGGAATCAAATATAATCATCGATGTTAATAATGAATAGTACTGGATTCAGTCGGCTGCCTTGTGGCACACCATAATTCATATGTCGCAGTTGACTAATTTTTCTTACATATCGGAAAAATTATACATATTTTGTTTTCTTAACATATTACAACAAAATTTTGTTAATTATTTACCTATATGTGAAATGTAATATGTGTAATCGCTATATTGATTTATTTAAACTGGGTTTCTAAATAATCTGATTTGAATCTGAAAATTTGGACTGAATTGAAAATTTTGAATAGTTAGTTATTCATAGCAAAACTTTTTACTTATATATATTTAATTTTATTATAATTACTAGCTGAGTTACCTGGTTGCACCGGGCGTAGCGTAAATAATTACAAATAGTGCCCCCGAAAACTGTTATGAACTGATTTTCGAGAGATTCGAAAACAAGACCCTGGGAACCTCTTTGTATTAATTACACAATAGGAAGTTTTGGTCGCCCCATTGAATTTGTTATATTGTATTTCGAAATTCCAGTAGCAGATCTGAAATAAGCGACCAGAAATCCCATGAATAACAATTTTATGTCGCCATTTTGGTCGCCATATTGGATCCGCTATCATGAATTTCCAAATTTTGATAACACAACCGAAACTAGTGGTCCCAAGACATTTTAGTATCAAAACTCATCGAATGTAAAAAATGTTGGTCGCCATATCGATTCCGTCATTTCGAAATTCTGTTAGTATATTCGAAATAAACCTCTTAAAAAACCTATAGGTATCAATTTACATGACAATTACTTGAAGTTTAAAGTTTTCCCCGCCATTTTTAAACTCTATATTTTATCCGAATAAAAAGTAGCCTATATTGTTAAGTTTGAATATGTACTACCTTCGGATAAAAGAGGATAAATATCCATGCAAGCGTTGAGGCATGATTAAGCAACAAAAAAACAAACGGACTTTCCATTTTATCTATACATTCGGGAACCTTTAAGATAATGAAATTAAACAAGGAGCAGATTGTAAATATAAATACCAACAATGATCGCTTAAAGTTCTTTTAATGAATGAATTTATTCATCCATTTCGAAGTCTATTCTGGATAAACATCCATACAGACAGACAAACAGACAAAAATTGTGAAAACAGTTACTTATGCTTAGATATCGTGTAGCTCACTTAAATATTGGTATTAATTTTGAAGTCACAGACATACACTTCGGTTTAATGTATTTATATAGATTGAGCCAAATAATTAAAAAAATCTTACTAATTGTACGTGCTCTACTTTCTGCCATTCTGAAAGGCTTTCCAAGTCCACTCAACCTCAACTTCATTTATATCTTAAACTATGTAGATTTTGGACGTTTTTATCTAGTTTTTATTATAGATGGGGACGAGATATTATTATATCGTATATTAAACTTATAGTTTCATAAGAAAATCAGAAATCCAAGATGCAATAACCATTTCGAACGTTCGTACGCAGTAGGAGTACGATTACCATAAACTGGCACTGATAGACGTAATTTTCAAATAAAGATGTCATTTAAAGGAAATAGTGTCAGGCCTGATTGACTCCCAGCGACTGTTGGTTCCGACGGTTAAATGCATTGAAGCTGCCACTAGACCCCTAGGGGGGAAATTAATAATCGACCACCATCACTTACCATTACCGTCGTCGTTTTATGCGGAGCTGTAACCGGGAACTAGCTTCGCTTGAGAACTGCATAAATAAAATTTATTAAACGCTGATATCCGCCTTGTTAGACGGGCGGCGGAGGGACCCTAACAACATACAATTTTAAGTTGACTTCTTGAGTCGGGCGCACCTCTTAAACTCAAACTCAAACTCACCGACTGTCTTGAGTTGCGCACTTCGCCTCATTTCATTCAATTGCCGGTTAAAAAGAGGGCCCCCGACGATGCACCACAGGTAAGTGGGCAGGCGGCACGGCAAATGAATAATTATTAGCGGCTTTGGGTGGATCTGTTGACATGTGGCCGTACATCGCATCGAGGTCTCAAGCATAAAAGTATTGCATAAGTCCGGACGGGGCCTGGTTTTGCGATGAAGAAGATATCTTCTTCGAGCGTACCGGCGAAATGTTTATTCAGAAACCTCGGATGATTCTTCAAATCACCGGTTCCCCGGGCTCCATCTACCTTATTTGGAAAGTTGGGGCCTGTTCAGGTCGATCGGCACCTTCTGCAAGGTTGGGGCTAGTTAGAATTGATGGAGATCACTACCGTGCTTCGATTACACTCTTTCTTTGTGGATGAATAAAACCTTGAAGATGAACTGAAGCAAGTGTCTGTGTTATGTTTTAGTTTTTCTGTTCGCGATCTTCAAAGAGATGCTCTTTGAAAAACCGGTTATTAGGTTTTTTTTTTACCTGAAGGCCAAGTAGCTTACCGGCTTACGCAGGAAAATAATGCGCATAAACAACATGTTGATGACTAAAGGCGCTAATGTTAATTAGTGAACAGCTTCCAAAACATTATAACTTATCAATTAGGCCACTGCACTTCAACTCTAAAGATAGCCATTGTTTTGAGCGATTGCTTCAATTAAGAGTGTCCCTAGATTATCACGTAGCCAGCGAAAATATGTCATCATCGTCTAATCCTCTCGATTTAGTTCCAATTTATTCTGAATCTAAGCATTTTATAGAACATTTTTCGCCGAAGCTCTGGCAGCGTGATAACACTCCTCTGAATCATGTAGAACATGTTGGACACACATCCGGGAGTATATCCCGAAGATTTTATTTTTCACTATTTCCATTTTCCTGTATATTGAGTAACATTTTCATCCGCTCCGGTTGTCTCGACCAAAAGCATGCTGTTCTATCACCAGGGAGCATCTTTAGATTTTTGTGATCTCTTGACACGATTTTGTAGCAATAGCGTGTGGCCAGTAATTCTGGTGTGATGTAAACCAATACGATAATGTGGCCAAATGGGTCTTGTGATTTGAACATATTCCAGATGTTTTCGTATGTGCTATGCGCTGTTATTTCTGGAAGTGTGCCACAAAAGACAGAGGTATACACTTTAGGAAATGATTTTAACGACGTACATAATTAGGATATTAAGTTGCAGTCTGCGAAATTAGGTTGTTGAATTGGCGGAATTATTTTTCTAAATTGAAAAAGTTTGTAAAATAGCACTTTTTTCTCAAATTTTGTCAACCAGTATAGCAGTTTTATTTAACTGTTGTAAAGAAGGCTAATTTTTAAGACTATATAAATCTAATACTTTACTACTTTGGCTTCACATATTATGTACATACGGAATTTCTTAATGTAATATAGAAAAATAGATATAAAGTAGAAATCTAAAAATCATATGCTCATTTTCACGTGAAATGAAAGCAGTGTAGACATAAATTTGTACTTGTATTTATAAAGGTGTTTGAGTTAAAATAAAAGTCTAGATCTTCACTTTCAATGATTGAAATTAATATATCTTTTTCCCGATCAAAATCAACATCTGCAATTATACAGGGTGTTTAAAAGGTCGTAGCAGAGTCTTTGCGGAAGTGAGAAGATATATTTTTTTTTGAGAAGGATTGGAGATCGCAATTTACACGTTAAACATAAATAAAATAGAATTAGCTAATAAAACATATCTTTTTTTGTTTTCAAAATGTTCCTAATACAGGCTCTAGCCCTACGCCTAATTTTTTGTTCTTGTTACACGTAATACCATCTCCTGTTGTATTATTTCGATAACTTATACAATTTTTCGTATTAAATGTTCTCTTGTTTGAATTTCTTCGGTATTTTATAAAATTATTTATGTAGACAAAGTTATAGTCAAGTATTTCATCAAACTAGTATTGCGGTTTTTTAAAAGTGAATCCCCATTAATTTATTTAAATTAGGTGTAATGTTCTATCTGTGATGAAATTAGATAATTCGATGAAAGACACAACACTATTTAGCAATCATAATTTACGTTTTGCAATGTTCCTCTGGAAAAATCAGTAAATCCGTATCTAAAAATAAACCCTTTTAATGTCTATGAGCGAGTAAATATGCGCCTGCAGTTCGTAAATATTGTAAGATCTAAAGATGTTGCATTTGGTGCGGAATGTAAACAATTTCATTGCTTAAGTTGTTTTTAAAGTAGGTACACATTTCTGTGTTTCTGGGTCAATTCTTTTGTGATTTGTTTAACCAACCTGTCGATTAAATTTTGTAAAACGTTTTTCACTTATAATCTATCATATGTTTTTTGATTCTTCTAGACTATTAATATTAATAACAAATTTTTTTTCTTTTTCTAGATATTTGCATTGTGATTTTCGTCAAAAATAAAAAGGTATGTCTGGATAGTTAAATACGAATTTTGAATAATATGTGTGTAGTACAATTTTTGTAGCATATTTGATATTTTTATTTAATAAAGGCTTTAATAAAAATTCGTGAGATACTCTATTTATTCGAGTCTAATCTAAAATTTTTAAGAAGGAACAAAGTCTGCACTTTAAATGTTTTATTCGGCCGCACCAAGGCCGCACGACGCGACGGCCGCACTTTAAAATATGTGTCTCAAAAATGGGACTAATACAACTAAGACCGTAGGTCCGCCACTGAAAGTCTACCACGACGCACCATCAGCTGAATCAATTTATAAATATATGTTTATCAGTATATAATTTGATGCGGCCGTGGTACAGCCAAGGTGCGGCCGTTGTCGTTGGTACTTAAGTTCGGTCCTCATACGGCTGAGCTTGCGGCCGTTAAAATTCTTCACAAATTCCTTTCATTCCATGCGGCCGTTTAATATTTTTCAAAAACACTACTGACCGCGTCCAACCGCCGTATCGGCATTTACGAGTAGAAACCGTGCGGCCGTGGTGCACCCGAGGTAAAGCCACTCTCCAAACTCCAAAAATGACCCTTGATTTCGCGCACACAAGACATTACCAATTAAGTTGTTGGAATGCTTTTGTATGAAAACCGCGTTATAAGAGTACTGCCTTATAGGAGGTCTGTCGTAATTTTCGCTCCGCGTTATAAGAACAACGAGTTATAGGAGGGTTGACTCTATATGTTAATATATCTAACCTAGCAATCTGGGCCTAAAATAAAACTTTACGCGATTATTAAATATGCAATTTTTCTTTGCAAAAAAATTAGTCTAATTTGTTTGAAACATTTTAATCCATTTTCATTTCAAGATTCTATTCGTAATATACAAAAATAAGCCTAACGAAATCAAATCATATTTTGTTTTTTCTAAGAACATTTCTTAACGACTATGTACGAATAGGTAAGTAGTTACAAAAAAAAAAAAACACCTGCCTTTCTTCTCTTGGCCTCATACTGCGAATATCGTGCGTTATATAGTAATCAAAATTATGTTAATCAAAATATAATATTTGTTTCCACTAAATATGTGGGCGAATTCCCGTCGAAATAAATATAAGCAGCTGAACTCACAAGTCACAATCGATTGTAGGTCTCTGTAGGTCAGGCTTATAATACTATCAGCCAAGTTGGGGGCCCTGTCATCGAAAATTACAAATCAAATCGATTCTCATCAATCAGTCAATTAACGATCGAAAAACAATTACATTCTCCTCCAAATCCGGAGGTATGCGATGAAGCGCCACTCATGTCGTGTAGAACATGCTCCGAATGCGGTCATCATTTAAATGAAATCACCTCAAAGCATGAAGCATGTGCGGCGGAATTAGCCTATTAGTGGAGCGCCCGTGAAGCCGGAAAATAAAACACCTGGCCGGCATCGCTAGAAATTCCAGCAATTCTCACGGTGCGGAATTTCAACTTTTTCAGTCCAATTAGCCGCGGAGCACTTGCATCGGCTGCGGACTGCATCTAATTGTAATTGCACCTACACCAGGTGAAAAGCGATTAGATCGCCTGACGTAACGCTTTCTTTCATCCGCGCCGATATTGGCCCAGGTGCGTTTCAGGCCGCTTCTCTTGTATGTATGTGGTAATTTTGGGACCGCGGTGACAAGCACGCTTAGGTGATGTCATTAGTCACGGGCATGGTCACGGTTGGGCGGTTATGAGCTTTTTGTCGACGGTTTATGGATCGTGTCAGAGGCGTTCCATCATCACCTCGAAAAAAATGGACCAAGGCCGCTGGTGCTTTGAATTACCGTCGAGCGTTTCTTTTTATCCTCCGGCAATGGGCACGTATAAAATGTGGGGCTATATGTCATATCACCCACCGCCACTGCCTTTTTGCCGGGCAATTTTTAAGTTACGTTTCGTATATGCGGCTTGATGAAACTTTTCTTGCATTCCGTCCCTCGGTCGGAGGAAAGTTATTGTCGAAAGTCACGCATATGGCGTGACTGGACGCAACAAAGAGTGGAAAGCTAATCAGTCGGTGACTTCGGGTGAAATGATGACGAGGATCTGAGTTCACCCGAGTTTTACTTTGTATCTAATTTAGCTCGGGTTGGTTATATTGTATCCCATCCATCATAAGAGTTCTTTGCCTACATAATATAACTTTATTTCTGTGTCTTACTAGCGCGCGAACGTGCTCTTTTGATGCGAAAAAGCAAGCCCTACTCTGTCCCAGTGACTCAGAGACCCTTATCGCCTTATTATGATTCAGACGAACTTTTATAGTTATGTTATATGAGTTCAAAGAATATTATAGTTATGCACGAATTGATTAATGCGCGGCTCGTATTCAATCAATCCAAATATAAAGATCGAACGCAAAAGCCGGAATCTGTAACTACTACATGATTTGATTGATTGATTTCTCCGACTTCAAGGCCTTCTGGAAGGTTACTTTCTTAGAATTGTTTCCTTATTTTATCGACATTTTATTTATATATCTTTTCGTTAAGAGCTAAGAATAAAATAATGGACTGATTTCTTAGAACAAAATTGGATAGAATACAAAAATAACTATCATAAAATTTCAAATATTACAGATAATAAGCAAATCTGTATCTCTCCTTTAACCAACCAATGTATTTTGTAGCTTGTACTAATTGAGATATTTTTACAAGTGATTAATGATGACTTAAGGCAAAACCCATATAACTATATTTACATATATGGTGTAGCCTTTAGTTGCGGTTTAATTTATTAAAATAATCGATTGTGAAGAACATACATACATAGATTAGAATAATAGAACCTCAAGTTTCAAAACACGCAAGGTGCTCGTAATCATTATGCATGTATCCACGTTACAATGAATTATTTATATTTTTATTTATCTATTTATAGAAATAAGTGCGAATTAATTTGATTCACCTATATAACTGAAAAATAATTATTTGTAGAATAACCTACATACACGAAATAATTTTAGTTGTATGTTTTCACTAACAAGGAAACGTTCTCAGGTGTGTCTCACTGATTTTGATGAAATTAAAATATGTTATAGAATATTGAAAAATAAGCTACACGTATTTTTTTTTATCTGCGGATACGCACATTTAGGGGGTGAAAACCATCCCTAAAGTTTACCCCCAAAAACAGGTTTTCCTAAATATTTCAAGTTCTAATGAATTTTTTCGAATGAAACAAATTGGAAATGATGTCTCATAAATATACTAACCTTTTGTAAGTAATCCGGTTCCCGTGGGTGGCAACCCTTATTTTTTATTGCAGAAAAACGATTTTGTTTTTATATTTTTGCGTCACAAAAATAACAGTTTTAGTTAAAAATCATTGAAAAATATTTTTTACATACGATTTTGAAAAATAAAATTGGCCTGTTTTTGCGTTTTCGTAAAAAAAGCTCCTCAAGGGGAGGTAAACAGCACTAATGCGTAAATGATTTATATTCTTTCGGACATTGGTTTTTTCGTGAAAACCAGTATTAAGGGGTTTCTGGAGTCGCTGATTACTAATCTGAAGTTAAATTTAAAAAATTCAAAATGGCGGATCCAACATGGCGGACAAACTTTTGAAAAATACACCAATTTTTATAAAAAAAAAACAATAAGTAAAAGTACCCCCTAAATGTGCGTATTCTCAGATAAAAAAAAATACGTATCTTTTATTTTTCGATACTCTATAACATATTTCAATTTCATCAAAATCGGTGAGACACACCTGAGAACGTTTCCTTGTAAGTGCACTACTGACACAATATTTTTCAAATTTTTTACCACACTGTGCGGCGCGCAATGCAAAAAACTTTGAAACTTTAAATAAAGAATTCTCTAATTATTCAATATCAGAAATATGTATATCATTTGTTATATTTAATGTGTTTTGTCTTTTATTTATTTCATCAGAATGGACTTTGGGAAATATGAGTAGATATAAGTAAGGGCACAACCAACTAAAAAAATAGTAAGAAAGCCAAGAACAAATAACTTAAACAATAAACAACATGTAATTCTTTTTTTTTGTTCTGTTTCTAGCTTTCTTAACAATAAAATCATTGCAAATGCTTTCTTCTAAAGTACATATTCTTAAAATTTTAAACTCTTTTAGATTGACCGCCATCACCGAAGATTTATACATTAAAGGAGTGCTATCAGCTGGTTTCTTTTTAAAAATGCTATAAAATAAGCATTGTTCAATATGTCTCAAATTTTGTTTATTCCTTGAAAAGAGTCAACCTTCCGATTAGTCATGGAATATGATTTCATTTAAAGAGCTACCTCGGTTGACTTGGCCCATCCTGTGAACCCAATCTTGCAGTACATTTTCGATGGTATATCATGAATAGCTCGATCAATATTGTGCTTAAGTAAGTGCCTGAATCGTTTCTCGATTGTCAGCATAACATCGACCGTTAATGGAACTCCACAAAAAAAGTCCAACAGCACCAAATCGCAGCTGCGTAGAAGTAGGCGCAATTGGTGCATTATTTTGACCGAAAATTCTCTTCAAAATTTCCACTGTATCGGCAACACAGCACTCATTTTTTCAATAAGTTTTCAGTATTTCCCAACGTTGTTCAAACGCAGTAAATCTATTCATTTCATACCGCGGAGATATGATAGTGTGTTTCCATGAGCGCGAAAGAGCTATCTGTGTCAAAATAACATATAATTTAAAAAGAAACCTACAGATGGTCCAACTTTTATGTAAGTGTGTGCGTCTTAAGGCTGTAAAGATTTTGGAAGTCCTATAGCCAATTTAAATATACAGGAGGTTGGCTGTTTCGAAGTAATATGTCTATATAATTGAATTTTTCGTCAAAGGTATGGTAGCAGTATAGATATAATAGTTTGAATTATTTAAAAAACCAGTCTAATTCTAAAATAGTACCTGACGCGAGTTTGCTTTTTGACTGGATTGAAATAAATTATCTAAATCAATTTATAAGAAACATCTTATAAGGATTAGTACTTTGATCTACGATATTTTAATCACTGTTTAGACTTCGTAAACTTGTATGTTTAATCTTAATGATACTCCAAAATCTAATAAATTTTCCAAAAATTCCTTTAAATAGTATAGGTTTCCATATACTTTCGAAAAAAGAGAAATAAAATGAGAAATACTTTAGAAAATGCATTTCAGACAGGTTATGTATGACCGGCTATAAAAGTTACCAGAGTAAGTTCGGTGGTTTACAACTAAAAAAAACGCCCCTCTAATTAATTAATCATTTCCCCAAGATTCCTCTAAAGGCAGTAATAAACCAAGACAGTTAGACACGATTTCAACGAACTGGGTCAGCAACGGGGGACCAGTGAACTTTCCGAACGGCCGAAAGAGGACTCTCTTTGTAGGTGTGCCTCGACCCACTTTGGCAATTATATCACACTATGAAAACAATTTCTGGGGAGCAGCCTTTTCATGGCAGTCCTCGACCTCTGGCATCCGCTTTAAAGGTGTGTTCACACGCAATGTGGTTCTTGTGCGGTATCCTTGGGCTATTCGGCAAATTGCAAACGCCTGCGAGTTTATTTCAAGGGGTCTGGTTCTCCTCCTTCCTAACCGACGACGCGACGAAGGCTTTAATTCTTATATTTTGGGGTGAATATCCTTTTGAACGAAAAGACGTTTCTTTTCTGGAGTAAAAGGAATCGAGCGTGGGAGTTATTTGCGCGAGTAATAAAATATTCAAAGCTTCTGGTAGCAGTAGAGAATTGATGTCTACTTTAATTTAATTTTTAATTCAAAACATGAAATTTCCATTAAACGAGCCCTCGTATGTGTAGCGAACGTGTGATGGATTGTATGGAAACGATTACTTATTTAATCGATTTGGGGCAAGAACAATAGGCATTTTAATGCTGTAGCAAGTAACACTCAGTTTAATATTGGAACAGGAAATAATTCAATTATCTATATACTTTACGATAATTGGATGATGCTTTAAAAGAGCATAATAATAATAATAAACACACATTTTAAATTTTAATATTCAAATTTACAATTTCTTAAAAATTAAAAAAATTCTTATCATACGTGGACGTACGTATTTCTGCCACGTGGAATAAATGATGAAACTTGGCATATGTACCTAAATCTGAAAAATTTTTAATAGAAAGTCAGTCCGAGTTTTTATAGGATGCTGCAATTTGCTGCTACGCATAAAAAAGAAAAGGAAAACTTATATTAGATTTTATATACACACATATGTATTACCTAAAAACAGAAATTTTAGTTTACAAGAGTTTAATCAAATAAGAGACAATAATATGATAGCATCCATTTTTGTCCAAATCCAGGCTTACATTTGAAGGACCCGAACAAAAACATTGCATTTTTTATCATATATTGAGAAATTTATGGATAACGAATTTTTAGGACTTGTTGTGGAATAAAAATGACAAAAATCCTCCCTTGATGTCGCATTTCGGTTGATACCGATGATCGAGAGATAAGAGTATTTTAATTTACTTACTGATTTTGCAAGCATCTTATGTACTATATTTCACAAAGCGAGAAAGTCTCAATTTGTCTATAAAACTATGTCAGAAAAAAGATTATCAATGTTAGTGAAATTTTTACATTTTTCTAATAATTTTGAACTATTTGAAGAATAAATTCAAGAAGAAATATCAATAGATGAATTTCTTTTATTATGGTAGGTAGGAATATCTTGGAAACGGTACATTCCATAAAAAAGAAATCGATTTGGTATGAAATGGTATGCTACATGCTGTGTGAAAGCAAATCTGGATATATATGGGATTCCCTTATACTATATATTCAAGTCGGTTCGAATTATCCAGAAGAAAAGGCAGTAAATCGTATTGTGCGTGAATTATATAATAACACGTTTTGCTGAGAGGTTGTAAGAACAAAACGGAAAAATAGAAAAGGAATACCAATTGATATAACATCTCATCTTTTGAAAAAGGTGAATATATTGCTAGGTACAGAGACAAGAAACTAAGTAAAAAGGTATATTATAAGATTTTTTTACATTCACTGAATATGGTTTATTCGAATGCAAATAAAAGAAAGTTACGATTATCTTGATAAGCTACATTTTCTCACCGAAATAGTCGAAAAAGGTGTCGAAAAATATGCAAATGGACTGATACCAGGACATCCTTCTTTGACTCTGATGTAGATTGATTGAACGACATTTTACCGGTTATATACCATCTAATTCTTCAAGAGCACCAGTAGATCCAAATTGTGTTATTCAAAAGGTTTGAGAAAAGAATCGAGATATTTTTGTCCCGACTGTAATGTTGCTTTGTGTATGTATGGAAGACCTGATCCCTTTTCGGTGCCTGAAATGAGAATCACGTATCAGACACGTGGTATCTTTTTGATAAAATAAAAACATTATATATGAAATAAGAACATTAAATCATGTATAAAATAATAAAAACATAATTAATAAAATTCTGTGGCTATATTAAATATAGTACTATTAATGTCCACAGATTTGCGCAAAATCGAGCCTATGATCGAATTGTTTCTGGTCGCGACGCATGAGGAAAATTTCATAATCCGTACTCAAATCAAAGGGCTAACTCTTGTTACATTGGTAATATTTGATTTATACATTTTCTAAATATTTCCTAAAATATTTGGTCAATATCAAATAATCAACAAGTGAAAAACGACTCGTATGTCCCAGCAACTGACCTGATTTCAGTAGAAGAGGTGTTAAGCGATTCATGAATCGATAAATATGTTATTATTAGATTGATATACTGTTGAATCTACTGAAGCTACTTATAATTGTTCAAAAGAACACATTTCGGAAAGAAGCTTGAAAAAAAGAATCATATATGAGAATACACTAAACAAAGTTTCCTTCGTACTCTGTTGTATATTATATTATATAATAATTTGTTCCTAAAAGGACTATTTTTTTTTGCAATTTCCTGTATAGTGTAAATATAGTATGAGGGCGAGAATCGACATCTTCAGAACGTCCAATAATGTCCAAGATGATGAGTTTTCTAAGCTGAACTAAATGGTTGGCTCTTTAAGAAGAACAAAAACAATGAAATTAAATTGAGGAAAAATTTTTCTTTTAAGGTGTGTACAACATTAAAGTAGACTTATCTTCGAAATCATTATGTCTACAAACCTAGAGAGATCTGTCAGATACCGTTCAAACTTCCAAATTAGGGAGCAAACTGCCAAGCTGCACTGTTTTATTAAGACGGTCCGTCGCGCATTAGTACGTCAAAGTTCTTGCAGCTTATGTACGCAACACTGATTACCATACAAAGACCCCCTACAAGAGCTCTGTCCAGCTCCCAGCTAGAAGCATTCATCTCTATTATGGAGTCTCGGAATGGCAGCCAAGGTCCCAATAAATCATCCATCTGCCAGTCGTTCTGTGACCTCAAGTCAACTGTCGGCCACTTTTGAGGTCAATCATCCCGCGATTTTATTTCGCCTCAGTTTTCTTCCTCCTCCTCCCCAATTTAGCTACTGTCTTTCTATGTCCATTGCCCGTAATTCAGCTCCATTCCTTGGACATCTTCTTGACTATTAATCTTGAGACGCTTTCTGAGGAGCCTACGTTCTGCGCAATCGTCGACGACTACTTGGGGCTCTGGTGGGCACCTAAAGTGCTCCGCAATTGGCATAATCACTGCTGAAAGGGACGTTGCTGGGCGTAGTAATCACAGCCATTGTGCACAACGCATAGGATTAGGCCTTCAATTGAATCTTTTAGGGGATTAAGCGTTTTTTGGACAGAAAAGGACAGCGGCTGACTCTGAATTAGTTTTAATTGAAGATGATATTTCCGGCTTCGTGACGGTAGCATACTTCTTTAAGGAATGTTAAAGTGCGTAGGGGGAGCTAATTTCCAGATTTGGGCGTAGTACACTATCACTGGTGCTGTTTAGTTTACTGCAATTCAAATTAATTGTTACTTACTTGATAAGGAATAGTGAGCTGAAATGTTACTATCACTAAATTGTTAAGAGATAGTGGTACTAAAAACTCACTAAAGTAAAGCCTCGCTAATTTGAACTAATTAATACATGAAATAAATTTAAATATGGAATTTAAAGTGACGGTGTTGCTTATTTCAATTAAATTTTATTTCTACATTTTGTTACCCAAATAACAGTAATTTGGAATAAATAAAAAACGGTCAAATGCGATTTAGACTCGCGCGCAGAGGGTTCCGTACTATATTTTCTAGAATTTCGAGAAATCTATAAGATCTAGGACTTGCGTTATAATTTCCCTGTAAACTTCAACTAAGGTGTTATATTCCCTGAGATTTTTAAAATTTAAGATTCAATAATTTTGGGAATGCTCTATTTTTTTTGTATTCCACATAACAAGCCCTTTTAAATGATACCTTACATGATATATAAAATTAAATTAATAATAATATAATTCCACCTTAATTGAAAATGTTCTATTAAGTAATGAAATTTCATAAACTTTTAGCATCAAAGTGAATAAGCTATAAAAGAAAATAATTTAAAAAATTTTAACTTGAACTTATCGAGTACCAAAGCCGTAGTTGAACCAACGGAACCAACCAAGCGGATACCAATTCATCAACAAATTAAAATTAACGTGGAATTCAATTAATAGAATTCTTGAAATTAGCAAGACAAATTCACTATCACAATTTGCATTGCACTAATTTTGCTAAATTTTCAATGGTTACAAAATAGTCCACTGCAAATTATCAAATACCTAATACAAATAAAAATGAATGTGGAATGCAGTATAGTTTTTGCTGCTAGCGACAGTAAAATGAGGTTTTATATATCAGTATAATAAAACTTTATTATGATATGAATGTAGAATAGTTTAAGTAGTTATTTTAAAATTAAATACATTCTTAAAAAAGTATTTTTACTGATACAGAAAACCTCTCTGTACTGTCGCTAGTAGAGAAAGTTTCTCACATATTTTATTCATTATTATTATCAACTGATTCCATGATGGTGAATTTGCAGTGCATTAAACTTGAAAATTTAGTCGTAGTGAATGTTAAGTGTACTATCTGCTCGCTGTTTAGTGATAAGCTGCGTTTTTACAAGTTTTTATTTATATGTACTATATATGATTTCCGGTTCAAAATTTGTACTCGAATGTTAACTCACTTCTTCTTATCCGATTTTGATGAAATTTAATAGATTTACGTAAGGTTGGTGACAATATAATATAGCATATCTAATACCGTTCTAAATCTAATATGGCGGCCACCTTAAGACGGAGAAATATCTTTGTTTTTCCACAACCCCCTTCACATAGGTATCAAATAAAAGGGGCTTGACGAGTAGAATACGATAATTTTAAAAAAAAATCCAGACTAAAATAAGTCAAGCTTTTATATATACGTATAAATAATAATAATAAATAATAAACTGACATTAAAAATTTTTTAGATTGTATTTTGACTTAAAAGTGAATCACATCATGGCAATTTGATGCTACTATGAGAAAAATTTCAAATTTTAGCCATATGTTACTCATAATAGATTTCTATTCAAGTAATAATTTCCTAGCTATAGTGAATTTGCGGTGTGCACTACCACTTATCAATTCAGTGATAGTGAATTAATAGTAGCATTGACGAAATGGTGCACTACGCATAAATCTGTTTATTTTTAACCCGCATTTGTGTCTAATTTGTATTCCCGCCACTTCCGATTTTTGCATTCACTTAAAGCTAATTGAGATGTTGCTCATTGCTCGAAAAAAAAAACGCGGCTTGTGTTATTGTCACGAACACCGCGGGCAATTACTCCACCGAAAAATTGTTGAGATCGAAATTTACGTGACAGTGTCGACTTCCATTTCGAACTATTTCCGGCTGAATTCGGAGCCCTCAACTGAATAAATAAACAAATCCGCCGCCTCCCACCAGATTGATTTGATAGCTGCTCTTTCGACGGAGCGAGGGTTTAGGGTCTCGTCTTACAGGGGGGAGCTCGAGGAACTTCTTCAGCTGGCATCACATCATTTTGTTTGTTGTACCAGTGTCGTATTTCACCGATGGACAGGAATTACTCGGATCCACTGGTAGGAGAAAGGACAACATAATAAAGGGCATCTCTTCCCTTTTCTACTCCTCATTGAAACGATCGGTGTTTATCGGGAGTGCGCTTTGGCGCCGATGAATTACTATCGATTTTTGGTTTAAAAACAACTCCGACCAGAGTTCGACAAGGGCGGTCGGATGGGTCGGAAAAGAAAGACGCATGTGGCGACGTTGACCCAAATCCCATTCAATCCGAAGGGCTCCACAAGTTCCCTTCGTGAACCTTCTCGCCCATTGTGCAACTGTCCGAGAAAAATTACCAAGTCAAAGCACGGCGCGCACCTGAACGCGTCTTTTCCGCGAGCTTTGACCGGACCTAAAGTAGAAATGCGTGTGTGACCTCATTTTAGGGCTTCGGCACTGAGGAAGCCCTCAGCGTCAAAAGAGGCAAATTAATGCGACTTCCGTCTTTCGAAATAAGCCGAAAGAAAATAATTCGAATCGAACAATGGGGGCGAAAGTGAAATTAATAACGAAACTGCTCGAGTGGTGGTCGTCGGGTGTTTTCTTATGCGGCGATCACATTCAAATATGCTCGATTGATTGATTGATCTCAGTGACCTCGCTGGGCTTCGATTTCTTTTAATTAAATGAAGCCGAGTAAAGATGACTGCATATCATACCAAAAGAGACGATTGAATTTTGTTTTTCTTCACTGTCATTTGCAAGTGCTCTGGTTGGATAATCAACTTTCCTTTTCTGTTTTTAAAAGACAATCCTGGCTGAGTTATCCGGTGTTGCCAAGGCGCAATCATTCAGCTAAAAAAAGCAACAAAACTTAATTAAAGTATGACTTCTAAAAGTAGATATAAAAAATGCAATAAGAACATAACTAAAGTAAAAGAGTTCTGGAGAACTCAAATGAAAATTCTCCTGAAAAATGCTTCAAATCAAGGAACAAAATTTAAGTTCTCTATATTTGAGGCGTTATTTTCGAAAGTAGTATTTTTTAACATATCAGTTTAACAACTTCACAGGTTAAATCTTAGCACAAATAGTTCTCGTGTGATTTTTTAAAAAGTATATTTATACTATATTAGCTAATTTAAAAAATATTCGCAGAGTGGGAACAAAGATAATTTCAGCTTATAGCTTCAGCTTGTGGAGTTATCAGTTGTTGTTAAGTTAATAAAAAAAAAATTCAGCCATTTATATGAAAAAAAAACACAATTTTCTAAACCCTATAGATCACTTCCGTCAGTATGTGAAATAAATACCTTTTTTTAAAGGTACAATATAGGACTATATTTTATTATTCCAACATACTTTGAGAGTTTATATATAAATTTTTTAGCTGAAAATCTTAAACAATAAAAAAACTAGAATTTTTTTGCCTAAAATAATCTTTTTCGCGAATTTTCTTAAGTAGGACTTCTAAGACACTTATAATACTTATAAATTATTTTATCATAGTTGAATACTTCTAAATTTAGGTAAGTCAAAAGGTTCAGTAGTTGCGGAAATATAGGCGATCAAAAAGTAAACAGGGTCTGATCGACCCAGAGTGTAGGCGATGATCGAAAAAATAGGTGTGTAGTCCGAGGGTTAATCCAATACCAAGCAAAAATTCACAAATTTACTAAATAGTATTTAATAGCATACATATAAAAGGTAAATGATTGCTTTCGATATTAATTAATTAATTAACACTTTTACGATATTTAAAGATTAAATGTACATTTAAAGAATAAGTTAGGTATTTTATTGAATAAATTGAAGAAATATTTTCATTTAACGATAATAATCATACTTTTTCACAAAGAAAAAAATAGATAAACTGCATAATTAATCATTTGAAATATTTCTCATATACATTTTTCAATTTATAATTCATCATACCTATTTAATAACAAAATAATTTTTTTGTCAGGATATCAAAAATAAATATTATATAATTAATGAATCATCTGTCTACTTCTTTTCATAGGGTTTTGAACTTTACTTTATATACAATATACATACTATCATATATTACGTATTCATATGATGTTCCCAATTTTGTCTGAATTCAATAAAATGAATTCTTAGCTATCTTGAGTTGATCGTTCTTTAAGATATTGGGAAATTTAAGGTCAAGGAGGATTTTTTTTAAATCTTCATATAAGTACAAATGAGTCGAGTCAGCTTCGTCGATTTTATTGAGTTGGTTATTGGTTCACAATAATAATAATAATAAACTAAATTCCAAATCAACAAATGGTAGTATTAAGTTCTATTAAAAGGATGTTTGATCATATTTTGTGAATATCAACAAAAAAATTACCGATATTGTTATTAATTCATTTTAAAAGGGGAACCAAAAGGCTAATGTGTAATTTGGATAAAACTTTAAATATAGGAATCCAGTGTAAAAGTGTCTTTATTCAAACCTTAGAAAACGGAAAAGTTATTTAACTTCTTTAGTGGCTTAATATCGAATTTAACGCCACTTAACTTATACACTGTCTTTCGTAAAATTCCACTGAACACGCACAAAAGCTCATCCTTTGAGAGCACTTAACTCAACAAAATATCTCAATTAATTCGCTCAATTACATAAATCGCTTAAATGCACCATTTAATGGAGAAACAAGAAACCACTCCAATTACCCTGATAATGACACAGACGTGCCTAGACAGTGCGGAGCCAATCGGGCACATACCACTCGAATGAAATGTTTCATTGCAATTTCCATTTCGGTGCGATTGACGAAGGGAGAATTGATGAATTCGAGTCCAACACTTGGAAGAATTTCGTTCGGCCAAAGACACCTTGCAGCCAAGATGCCGCTTCTGCAGTCTGCACATGTTTCCGCTATTGCACTCAAGTAAGGTCGGGATTGACCTCATAAGTGGCGGAAGTGCTCTTAAGAAATTCCCGATTAACAAGGTGCTGAGCAACGATCGACTCCAGCCACCTCGTCATGGTCATGGATACGTAGATAAATGCCCGGCTGTTTATATCTTGAGAAAGCCACTTAAAATGTTGAACGAAAAAATAATATTAAAAAACCAGCCATCTGCGCTCGACTTGGTCTTTCTTAAGTGGGTCATCATTAAGCAAGTGACTCTACTAATTGAAGGGTGTGAACTGGGATGTTGTCTTGATAAATTTGTTAAGATATCAGGCTGTTCAGCATCGAAAATGAAATAGTTTTTAGAATGAATATCTGGCACAAATTCCAACCTTAAAATTAGAAAAGATAAAGAACTTCATAAATGATCGGAATTGTGCAAATCATATATCCACTTGACTCAATATATACTATAGAGAATTTTATTCTTCTCCTCAAAGATTTGTGTAAGGCCCTGTTCTGTTCTGTTCTTTATTGCATATAATCATCTGCACTTACGGCAAAAGACTTTCTGATGCAAGCTGCTGCTACATTTCAAATTTAAAATAAGTTGTTTTGCTCCCGTGTTGAATACTATGTGCATTGTAAGGTATATAAAGGGTGTCTTGATCGGTAAGGTCTAACAATTCATCATGAAAAGATATACGCCCGCCGTAGCAATGATTCCAAATCGTGCAAATTTATTTCCGAAATCAGGTCTCATGTACAAAACTTATAGAGCACTTCGTGAATTTTATGACGACTTGTGTTTCATCAGGACAACGTTATGTGTCATACAGTGACCGAAACCATCGATTTATTGAAATGGCAGGTTGAGAACTACCTTTCTGCAAAGTTTCAGCGAATTTGACCGGGACCCGATTTCCATACAATTTGTGCGGGGTCCTTTCATTAAAATCCGTGCAGTAGATTTAGCGTGATGTGTGCACAGAAACGACTCGGTTACAGTTTTCTTATATATTATGTACAGATTAAAATTCCGTCCAATCTTATAAAATAATAATAAAAATAATAAGAAAACTCATCGTTAAAAGTAAATAAGAAGGAATACGCAAAGGTTTATTTGATTCTATTATTATTTATTTGAAAACTTAACCAATTAAAGTCAAATTACACAACTTGTTCACTTAAATATTCCTCAAAAGGTTCTGTAGGCAAGCGAGCAGGATTCTGGAAAATATATAATATAAGCATATAAATACAAGAAAAACATCACAACCATACCAATTTCCTCGATCTTTCTTCAATAATGCCATAAGCAAAATGGTTAATAGTGAATCCAACCGGAAGTGCTACTCCTTGTACTCGATATATTCCTTCATTGTCTCCTTCTTTCCCAACTTCATGGACTGCAGATATTGTGCATTTTCTCAAGAAATGTGTTGAATTGACCATTGGTCCTCGAGAAATGTTGATGTAATCGCCCATACGATACAACGTAACTTTACCTTGATTTTGTGAGGCTATACTTGGAATTTGTTTGTTTTTGTAATGACTATCTTTAAACATTTCCATTGCTAAATCGTGATTAACATTTAGGTGTTCAATTTTCAAATTTTTAGCACTAAGTTTAATCATTTCGGCTGAAAAAGTGCGCATTTCTTTGGGGGATGGTTTCCATCCTCTGGCCGAAAGAACTATGTCGTAAATGAAAATTCCAGATTTTACTAAAAATTAAGCGATAAACGAAATCACCAGCTAAAAACTAAATTAATATTAAAATACCATTTGGACTAGGAAAACTGTGTAATTTCAAGCCAGCTTCTTCCCTAAAAGCTTCTTGTAATGCTGCACCCAACATAAAGGAGCATGTTCGCCAGAAAGCCCTGCAATAATAAAGAACACAATTTGTATACATTTAAAATAATAATACAGAAAGAAACCAGCTGAACTAGACACAAGCTATCGGCCGATTAGCCTACTAAATTTCTTAGATAAAATAATGGAAAAAGCAATCAAAGCGAAGATGGTCGATTTTATGGAAGACAAGAACATACTTCCCACTACGCTTCTGAAGTGAACATTCGTGCTGTTGCAAGAATTACTAAGGACATTAAGCGCTACGAGAAATAAAATCGTCTCTCTAGTACTATTCGATGTGTAAGCAACCTTTGATACGTTCGGCATAAGGACCTTATATCTAAAATGATAAAATCTAACTTTCCTCGCTACATAATGGCGATTATTTAAAAAAATTTAAGTGACCGATTCTTCTACGTGGGATCAGAAAATTCCGGAACTTGCCAAATTATTGCTGGTGTTCCCTAAGGTTCGGTCCTCGGACCTATATTATAAAATATGTTCAGTGCTGATTTCCCTGTTAGTTGCCTGTGTCAGAGTTTGTTACTTTAAATCATTTCATAGAATTACCCCGTATTCTTTTAAATAATATCTGGTATCATCTAAAATTATATAACGTAAACTGTAAAATACGTTACATAAATAGCTTTCAAAACATGCTAGACTATTTTTTGTGGGGATATGTGAATTCTTTGGTCTAAGCTGAAAATCCAGCTTTAGAAGTTTAGAATGCGCTATGTTTCATATTAAATTACCACATCCAGAGTCAATTTTGTAATGTTTAGTTACAACCGATTTTTTTTTTTTTTTTTTTTTTTTTTTTTTTTTTTTTTTTTTTTTTGAAAAACAGACCCCAATTGTATTTAAATAACAATAACTCGACTTTAAAGCAGACAAAATTAAAAGCGTTGTACTATTTTGAAGTCTCTATTAAATGCGGCAAAAGATAGGATGATGGTTCAAAGGCTTAGTCAATTTCTTTTTCCGCTTGAAGGGGTAAATTTGGGTAATTCGTAAAGGTTTTAAATAAAACTTTTTTTTTTTTTAAACCATAACAGGAACTGAAACTTTTTTTCATCAAATTAACGACGAGATATTTGAGAAATATTTATCAAACAAAAAAATTATTCAAAAATCATTCATTCTTAGAAATGTCATGCAAAAACTGACCAAAAGTGGCAATTTTCTCGAATTTCGAAAGAAAAACCCATTCCCATTTAGCTTTCGACTGAAAAGCGATGAGGTCCCCTGAAACTGGTTTTCACTCGAACGTCTTTAACTGAAACAACCTGTATAATATTTTGATCTATTTTTAAGTTTAGAAGCCGTGTCTGAAGTGATATGGTATGGGAGTTGACATAATTCGATAAAGTGGAGGTCTACCGATTTGTAAGAAAATAAGAACTTAAAGGATTTCGGGATCGATGAAAAATTAATATATAACCCTTATTATATTGGCCAATTTCGACTAATTTGTTAAAAGTATATATAATATAAAAAATGTAATGTATAATAATATTTCTATTTTTCTTTTTTTCAGATAAATCCATATAGAAAAGTTCCACCGATAACACAATGAAAACGTAGCGTCCAAATCATTTTAGATATAACAAATTTTAAAGGCTAACAAGTACTGCCCGGACAAATATAGTAAAAGTGCCGAGAGCTAAAAAAATCTCAAACATAATGGGTGCGACTAATGAAAAGAAAAAAATGGTGAACGGGAATTTAATCCCATTGAAATTAGTTGTATTTTTTGTATTCTTTGGTAAGAATATTTCTAATTAAAATTTGACTTGAAATTTAAACTATAAAAATTATTTCAGGACTTGCAAATTTCCACTGCTTCCACTCATACTACCATGTACCACTAGGACTAAATTTCGACGAATTCCGACTAATAAGTATACTCACACCTTTGATAGCCACTTTAGGACCACTTCTGGCAGGACCTTTAGCTGATAAGCTAGCTGCTAGAAATACCAACACATTTGGAAGGTCATTGCGGGTATTGACCGGGTTATTTCTAATCATTGCAGCAATTTTATATGCTTTGATTCTGGTGATTCCGTCGGTTACACGAATCGAAGCCCGAAGGCCACTTGTGAGTTTCGGTTGTGATGGGTCCGGTGCTGTAATATTCCAAGAGCGATGCACCGAATCGAAGATGTGCCACCATTGGAGCAAAGAAAAAATGGGATCATTATTTTTAACAAATTGTTCGTACACCTGCCAGAAGCCGAGTCAATACGAATTTTTATACACTCCATGGACAAAAGGATCCCCGATACCACCGACTGATATTAGTTCGGATTCCGAATGGGAGCGGGACTACGATGATGCGGCTTCTTTGGCCACAACGGAGTCTTTTCGATATAAAAGAGAGGCGGAAGAGAGTCTTGAGGTATTCAGCAGCGAGATTCGGGAAAAAAGAGAACTTGATAGAGTTTATGTGAATCCACCGCATTTATGCATCTTAGGACAAGACGCAAACGGCGAGACAAGTGTGAAGAAGTGCCACGTTTATACAGACGACACAGAGTTTTTAAAAGTCCAAGCTACACTTAGAAGTGCTACAAATAAGGAAAATGATACTCATAGTGCTGATTGGTGCAACTATCCTCTGGGTATGTATTAACTTGGTGTAATAATTTGAATAAGGGTAATTCGCAATTTATTTAAACATCTTCTAATGGTACTTTGTGGTACGAAAAATTCGAAAATTTGTGAGAAATAATAAGAAGTAGTTTATAGTAAAGTGTTTTTTCTCAAGTTCATTCGAAAAGTTAATAGATCAAGGTTCATTATATAAGTTAAATTTAAATTCAATTAGTTGGACCATTAGGTCTATTCAGTTTTTAGTATGTCCTCAATAAAAACGCTTTGCCTTGATTAACTTTTCACTATGGAGTTATAAAGGTATTGATAACTTCTTTTTATATGAATTTCATTTCACATACATATCTGAGTTCCAAAGTCTCAGAAATCAAAACAGATGGAAAACTGTTTAGGTTATTGATTTTCTACCAAGACAAACATTTCTAACATATGAAGTTATGAAAAGTTCAAATCAAAAATACTTTGTACTTTACTTTGTGAATTCTGATGAGGATGTACCATGCACTAAATTAATTAAAAATGGGATTTTTTGGTGGATTTTGTTATTGAGTTGATTTTATATTTGGCGCAAGCACTTTAGCCCTTAACATTACCTCATCTAAGCATTCTAAAGAAAAGTAGGTTGTACTTTACACCCTGAAATTGATTTACTTAAGTATATATCCACAAAAATTAGGCCTATGTTAACACTATTCATACTAGTATATTAGTGTTTGGCTGTTTGAAACGAATAAATTTAAAAACAATTAAATCTTTATTCCTGAAACTTTAAAGTTTTTAAACTCTCCTAGAGAATAAGCCTTAAAAAACCAAGAAATCGGCGAAAAGATATTAATTAGAAGCGGACGAAGTCCCAGGAAAATTGTTGGTTTTAAAATAAAGCTCTAAAATTAAAATGAATGATCGTCAACAAAATAACTACTTTTTAAACATTTTTCAGATGGTTTTCGATGTGATATTCCCGAAAAGCAAGTCGAATTCATGACATCATTGAAAAACCACTCCAGGTGCAAACCTATGATGGAATGTGAAGTCATCGATCCATACGACAGAGCTGACAGTGTCCTGGCCGACAGTCTTTGCATCTCTGTAAGATTGCCAAAATAATAAACTTTTTATAAATTTTGATAAAATTATATTCTTCAAATCCCCAGACAATTGGTGATGCCGATGTTACTTTCTGGGGATATTTTGCCCTCCGTTTTATCGCAGAGATCTTTCCGATGGCTGCTCTGACCCTCCTTAATGCTGCCATCGTTATCGCAACCCGTGAAACATCTTCAGGACGAGGCGAAGTGTGTCGACAATACGTCTGGGGAGCAATAGCTTGGATCCTAACTTTGCTCATCTTGAACTTTATTTTACTTGAAAAGGCTGAAGTTGCTGATATTTGTATAGCAATGATGGTCATAGGTGTAATATCCTTTTTGATTGCTGCCTTAATTCTTTTCTGCGCCTCGAATATACCTCTCAGTCCACCTGAATGGTGGTGGCACACCAAAACTGGAATGTTGGTCTATCCAATGTCCGCTATCAGAAAATATGGACCGGAAACGTTCTGTTTGACTATCATCACTTTGGTACTTGGTCTGTTCTTCGGCAGCATCCAAAGCTACTTAATGTGGGTGCATAGGGACTATTATGCAATTAACGCCCTCGGTTTGTTGCTAGTCTTCCTCATGTTCTTCAACGTCGACAAATTCATTGAGTACTGCGGACACTCGAACATTCTGATCAGCACTTTCACGTTCTACATTGTTCGATTCACGGCCATTGCACTGTACGATGAAGTGCCTGATTTGGTGATCTTCACTGAAATTTTGGAACCCGTCGTTATTGGCGTTTCATGGATTACTATTATTTTGTATATGCGACATATCATTCCTCGGAGGTTAACTGGCACTGGACAAGCATTAGCTGTGATTGCATACTTTTGCATTGGTAAGTTATAACCTGTTTTTTTACTATAAATACACTATATTGTAGTTGTTATAACATTGAATAGACAATTTTGTCAGTTAGTTTAAATGGATATCAATTTTACACTGAACAAAGTACAATATTTCTAAGTATTACATCTGGTACACATTGGTCTCAACTAGATGCCAGTTCATCTGACTATTATAATATCAATTTTACTATAGAATGGTAGAAACAAAGTGAATGCAAATCAACTTTACTAGAATATAAATTTTTAAATTTTTAAACAGAAATCGTGTCTATTTTATTTCGAAGTTACGTTAAATAGACCAGGTATTTTTCATAATTTAACACGGTCCATGTTTGTTTTAACAAGGATAAAAAACCTACTTATAATAAGAACTTTTAAATAATGATTTTGATCTTGTGATCTTGGATCGTGTTATACGAGACATGTTTCAACTTCTTTTAGGGACGAATTGAGTTAAAACTTCATTGAAAAACATTAGTGAACTCAAACTCTTTTTTATTAGTGTTTTTTAATCATCTACTGAAAATGAAATACTGAAAGTTCTCGATTTCAATTTAATCTAAATCATTCTTGATCTACAACTAATTCCGTAATATCGCTTCAACCAGATATGTGGTTTAAATAACGACATGGTTCCATAATTTTTAAATAGACTTCTCTGGTTATGCTTACAAGCAATCGTGTTAGTTGAAAATCCAAAGTAAAAATAGTTAAATGAACCACGACATTAGTTTTCTGAACAAGGTATGTAGAGTACAATATGTTGTTAATATGTAGAACTTTTGGCATATATTTTGGTAATTATTTGTAAATCGAAATGGGCGTTATATTAAATTTTACTGGCTGACGGAACGAAAAGGCAAATTCGTTGAAAAAAAGATGAACAATTCCGAGTAGGACTCACACCCTTGGGGGTCCGTACTGTTATATAGGGTGTTACAAAATTAGCTCTACAAATTTTGTGGGGTTACTCGGAAATTGAACAATTTTTGGAAATTCGCGAAAATTTCTTTTAACTTCCCACAGAATTAGAAATGAATGATTTTTGGATTTTTTCCTTTACTTGTGCTTTGAGACCTCCCTTCGTGCCAAATATAAAGATCCTAGGACAATGGGCGGGAAGTACCTAACCTATATCTATAACTATTGTCAATGTATCAACCAGAGAGTTAGTCTGTCTATTGTATTGAGTTAGAAACTTGAATTTTTTACAGGACTACGAGGCTGTATACTTTAAAAGTTGGTTGGTATTAATTTCAACTCGATACCTCTAACCCTTCTTGAAAAAAACGGTATTGATGGACAAACAGACGAACGGAAAACAAAGTGACCCTATCAGTTTTTTTCATTTCGAGGTACGGAACCCTAAAAATATCCAAAGGGACCTTAAAAATATAATTTTTTTAATTGAATTTTAGATGTTTGTGATTTTTTATGCCTCCCTAAATCAAAATACCTCTTAATTTTTAAATCAATATGTTCTAATCGGTTTATTTTCAATAAACGTATAATATTGAAAGTTAGAGAAAAATAAGAAATCAGTTAAATTTTGCAACGCAACCAAATTTTGAAAATTTGCTAATTGAACCGCCAGCTTTGAAAAAATAAATTTATTTATATTTTTTGTTAATTGAGCTCACAGATTCGTGGTGGGGAATGTCTGGTGAATCGATGTCTGAAAAAATTTTGAATGACTATCTGTAGCTTTGTAGTTTTTTAACGTTTTGAACATTCCCATTTTTATCCATCATAAATGTTTCTTTAATTAGGACAGTGAAAAACACATTTCAAAAATGTGCATCAACTCTAATATCCTTCGCCGATGAAGTATAAGAACTTATTTTTGGTTAAATCTAATAAACACATTTTTTAGATTATTCTTTTTCCTCTTAAATTGTTATGTTTCTAAATGGTGTTCGAACTTTACTTTGGAAAAAGAAAATATTGGAAAATTTCTTTTTTTTTCCATAAATATTTTTGATGGAAAATTAAAGGCGAGAAATCAATAAAAGCAAGAACGTGATATAAGTTCGCGGTGAGGAATTTGTACACGTTTTCTACTAAAAAAGAGTTGAGAATAAATCTGAGAGGTTTTATGAAGCCACATATATAGTAAAACTTATGTACATTGAAGCAAAAGAAAAAACTTACTTTCATTTAACTTATTGCTGCGTTTTTTTTTTTTTTTTGTCAATGCAGAACAGTAATAAAATATTTTAAGATTTGATTTTTTTGGAAATATGCATCACATTGCCATGATTTTTACCCATGCACAACCTAAAATCTTGAACTGATAATTGTTCAGAGTAATTTTTGACTCAACAGTGGTTATTATAAGTCATAGCAATTTGATGTTATTTTAAGGGAATTTTAAGTCTCGTTTATGTTACTCATGACAAATTTAAATTCAAGGGAATAGACGAAACATTTCCTATGTTAAGTACATATAGTATAAGAAAATAGCTTTGGTTTTTTTTTTAAATTTCTTGTATTCCATTCAGTTTTAAAATTTAAAATTTATTTATTTATTTCAGGTAAAAGTTTCGGCGCTCTCATTGGTTTATCGGCAGTTGAGAAAAAGAAGGACCATGTGACGACATACATCCTCGACTGTGCATATCAAGGACTCGCAATAGCAGCCTGTGTGATAGCTCTAATTTACTTCGTTCTCTACAATTTAATTCTGGCACCGAGATGTACAGCCAAAGCCCAACCTCCACCACCCCTCTCGAGCTTATCACAACCACCGCAAAATGGCTCCACAACGAATGGCGCCAATGGCAACTACACCCCCCTGCGCGTCTACCACAATGAACGAGGAAAGAAGGGACAATTTCGATATTAATGTTTCGTTTTTTATTCACTTCTTATGTTTTTAATTATAATTTTGTAGTTGATAAGTTAAAAAAAAAGCTTATTATAATTTAATATTTTTTATTATTATAAATATTTCTTTAAGAGACTTTTGATAAGTTTTACGCGTT
This sequence comes from Dysmachus trigonus, assembly GCA_949715965.1. Lineage (NCBI taxonomy): Eukaryota > Metazoa > Arthropoda > Insecta > Diptera > Asilidae > Dysmachus > Dysmachus trigonus. The sequence continues at coordinate 63,685,467 of OX454322.1, read as the reverse complement.
TTGGACTTGCACCGAGTCCATTCTACGGCTCAAATGCTTTCTCAGGAATTCACTTGCATTTTCTTTTTTCATATAATCCATTCCCCCGAACCAGAATTGACTGAGTCGCAATTCCTCCGTTCAAAAGTAAAATTGAAACAAAATACACTGCCGATGTATAAGTTAAAAAGAACGCTTTTCCCGATTTGAGTTAATTCTCAATTTCTTGGAGCACTTACTAAGCACCTCATTTGCACCTATTCGCTTTTCTATTTCTAGCTATCTTCGAAATTCTATTTCTGTATGCTTTCTTTGAAAAATGCTTTCCAATAATTCGAAGAGTCAGTAATCAAGTTAGTTATTGTAATTACAAATTTTAGGCAGATTTATGTTTATAAGCAACCTACACACAAATCATATCCAAAACGCAGGACCCTATTTTCGAAAAAAAAAAAAAAACATATTATCAGAGTAAACATAACGACTGTCACAAACAGAACAGCATCTTTACCCACAATATATGTATACTAGAGAGTTAAAATCGCCCAGCAATTGTTAGTGCAGAACATACCTTCCTTTTCTGTGTTCCGTCAAGTTTTTTGTACCTTGTTGAGTTGAATCTCCAAATAGTTGATTTATTTTAGTCAATTCAGTTTTTAGGATTTTACCTCTTTTATAGGTGTTGATATTTTCTCTCCGAATGATGTATGCAAATAAATGTATTTTTAAACATATTTCTTAATGCAACATGATGTGTTCCTCGAATTTTTAAGTTTTCAGCCGATAGACAATTTTATGGAGTCCAACAATCCCGATTTCCTTGTTACCCGTAATTAAGAAATAGGTAAATTTAAAAATTACAATAAAGAACGAATAACAGAAAACTTTGTTTTATTCATGCAAGCTTTATTTTGAAAGATATTTCTGAAAGGTTCAATTGTTTTAAAAATGTTTTCGTATATTCTATTTAAAAGGGTTTTAAAAGGTGTTCTTTATCATTGTTCTTTCTAATCCAAGTATGAAAATAATACCATTTCTCATTTTAATTTAGCTTATGAAATGGTTGGCTGCTAAATCAACTGAAAATCGACGGTCAAAAAATTAGATACGGCAGAATGAAATTAAAAAATTCTTGAAATTTATAGAAAGACATCATGTGAAAAGGAAAAAAGTATGTTGGGTCAACATTGTTGATGAAGTAGTTCTAATGTTCGTGATTCAGTTCAGCTGCAGCCCTTCAATCTTATGAATTTCGACTTCAAATTTTAATCACATAGGTACAGCTGAGATCAATAAGTTTAACGAAATTTTCTGGATCTGGAACTTTGAATTGAATTGGAATTTTATGAATAGCAAAACATTTTAACTTTGCTTTTCTGAATAGCAAGACTTTTTAATTTTGCTAAAAGAACATGAAATTGCATTGACTTACTCCTATTTTGCGTCAACAAATGGAGCCAATAACTTCTTAATTTTTTGCACCTCGAGCTCCGTTCCGATCGGAATATGAAATCGAATGTGAATTCAAGATTCGACTCGAATTTTGGCTAGACTGTGCTCTCGATTGGTATTTGACGAAATGATCGAGTCGATTTCGGAGTATTGCCACATGATAAGAGGAGTTATACCATAAACTTTAGACCTTTGAAAACAATATAAAGTATGTTATGTAAATCAAAAACCACGCTTTTTGACCCGGTTGGAAACGTTTTGAAAAAACTATTCTACCGATTGGGTTAAAATTTTCAGGAATTATTCTACACATAAATGGCTATGGTGTGAACTAGAATTACAAATATGCGTTAATATTTTACCCATTTTTTTTCCTAAAAAAAAGGGAAAAAAATTCAAAAGTCATTTTGTTTTTAACCAAAATACTTTATCTAGTTCACACGATAGAGACCGATTTATATTCTAATATCCGCTCGAATTTTTTGTTTAAAATATTCCACAGCTGAGATTTTCTGCCAACCGTTTTTTTTAAAAGAACGTAATTGCGGCAGCCCTATTTTAAAAAAAATATAAAAAGAAATTTTTTTAAATTGTTCGATATGTATATTTTCAGTTCTTAAAATATTGTATCATTAAAATAAATTCTCGTATGAAAAAAAAAATTTGAAAAAACGTCCAATGTATACTCCCACCATAATACTAATTATGAGGTTTCACGAAACTGAAATTTGGCTTTCGCTTGATATATTCAGCCCTATTGTGAATTACGTGGGAAAAGAATTTTCCCCCGAACATTTTTGTTCCCTGGAAAAATATCGTGAATTTCCATTTTCCCGTTACCAACGTGGATAGAAATCTCCCTCTATCTTATATAATTTTTGTATCAAACCAGACAAGATCAAATATTCTGAAATGTTCTCCTTAAACTTTCACAACTTGTTAACGATTTCCCTTCTTCTTTTAGTAAACGTATTAGCTATGTCTAAGTAGCTAGCCAAGACTTCTAATTGCTTTTTATATGATGGGTTCGACTTTAAAGTATATTTAACAAATATTTTATAATTATATAAAGAACAACGCAGTTTTTTTCCTTTTACTCCAAAGATCCCGATCAAAGTGGATTGGAAATGACTCGGGGTTTTGCAAAGTAAAATACAAGTAATCTAAAAGAATCTAAAATTAATTATTTATATTTTTAGAATGGATACTATTTTCCACCCATCTACGTTTCAAATTAGTTGATAATTCATGCCATAAATCAGCCGCGGTTGTTTTAGTCTCTGCATTAATCAACAGATTTTAAGCAATGAAAGAAACAAGATTCTCTTATTGCTGCAGTGTTGTAACCTTTAGCCTAAAAAAATCAATTCAAACTGTTACACTTATGCCTGCTTTTATACTTGTAAATTAGCTAATTAAGAAAAGAGCAATCTAATAACAAAAAGCAAATTTACTTAAATTTTCTGTTGCTTCCTATCGTGTGAACACGTGTGATGCAAACTAGTGCTCGTTTTCGAAATGGTCTTGCCAAATACAAAATATTCGATATTAACTCAAATCGTAATCGAGTCTAGTTTCCAAATAAGGGCCCACGACACGTGTATCAAAATTTTCCATGACTTTTTGGCATAGTTCGGGCTGCTTTTCTACTTATTGCTATAGTCCTTACCTTTCACGTAACCCTAGGGGAAGGCGTCCAGAGGTGGTAAAACGCTACGACAATGTCAAAGCGAAAGGGAAAAGGATAAAACAATTTAATTTAAGTAATTTTTATACCTAAGTGTGTTGTATTTTAGTTATTTGATATATAGATTACGAATAAAATGCGTCCCCGTCTTGTTTTCCTTGGTTTTTTCAAACAAATTTATTTGGCAGTGATACTATTTATAAGGAACACAAATGGTGTTTCTGCGCCTTTTAGAGGGTTTTACAACACAGAAAGGAGGTTTTCGAGGTCCGTCCCACAAAATGGTGCAAGCAAAAATTAAGTTAAATAGGATGTCAATAAGACATAAAAAATTTAGTACTTCAAACGATACGTGTATGAATTTGACAGCAATCTGACTATTGATTCGTGAGTTATAGCATTTTGTGTGAAGCAACTTTTGTTAGTCAAAAAGAAATGGAAAAAAGTGAATTTCGAGTTTTGATAAAGCATTGCTTTTTGATGAAAAAAAATACAGTGGAAACCAAACAATGGCTTGATAAACATTATCCCAACTCTGCTCCATCGAGACAAATGGTAGAGAAGTGGATTGCTGAATTTAAACGTGGTCGTACCAGCACAAATGATGCAGAGCGCAGTGGACGCCCAAATGAGGCTGTTATTCCAGAAAACATCAAAAAAATCCACAAATTGGTTATGAACGATCGCAAATTGAAGGTGCACGAGCTAGCTGACATTGTAAAGATATCAGATGGTAGTGTTTTTACCATTTTACACGAACATTTGGGTATGCGAAAGCTCTGTGCAAAGTGGGTGCCGCGTGAGCTCACAGTCGACCAAAAACAACAACGAATTGATACTTCAGAGTGTTTGGCGCTGTTAAACCGCAATAAAATGGAATTCTATCGTCGATATGTGACAATGGATGAAACATGGTTATTACACTATTACACACCAGAATCCAAAAGACAGTCAGCTGAGTGGACAGCAGTCGACGAACCGAATCCAAAGCGAGCAAAGACGCAACAGTCGACCGGTAAGGTGATGGCGTCTGTATTTTGGGATGCGAAGGGGATAATATTCATTGACTATCTCCAAAAAGGAACCACCATCAGCAAAGACTATTACTGTGCACTTTTGGATCGATTGAAGGCTGAAATCGCAAAGAAACGGCCACATTTGCAAAAGAAAAAAGTGTTGTTTCACAAAGCCAATGCACCGTGTCACAAATCGATGAAAACGATGGTAAAATTGAATGAATTGGGCTTCGAATTGCTTACCCACTCACCGTATTCTCCAGATTTAGCCCCCAGCGACTTTTTCCTATTTTCAGATCTCAAGAGAATGCTTGCTGGAAAGAAATTTAAGTCCAATGATGAAGTAATCGCTGTAACTGAGGCCTATTTTGACGAGAAAGAGGAATCGTACTATAAAAGTGGTATCGAAAAGTTGGAAAATCGCTATACTCGTTGTATCGCCCTCGAAGGCAACTATGTTGAATAATAAGATCGAGTTTTGTCAAAATTTTGTTTTTTTCTTACTTATCCTACGGACTTATTGAATGACCTGTTATATAACACATAACAGATCATAAGAACGTGCCCGAGTATTCTCTAGGTTCAGAAATAGGCAAAGAACATTTTGTATTGTGTAAGAGTATCATTCCCCAAACCAAGGAACATAAGACACAGGAGCTTATTTTATTTGTTACTTAAAAGTTCGGATAAGATTCTTTTCAACGAATTCCTAAGCACTAAACCAAATCTCTAAAACACTACAAATGGCGCAAAATCACCCATATCCCATAGGAGAAAAATTTTCAAAAGTTAATAAAATGAAAATCATTATTTCTTCGAAAACATTTATTTCAATAAAAAAAGAACAAGGTAACTAACCTCCTTTAACTACAAACTTCCCCGAAATATTAGCCCCAATTGACGAAGCGAAAACGAATTATAAACGGACTGAGGAAACAAAGTAATACGAAAAAAAAGGAAAATAAACATTTCTTCACATTTAGAAAACACCTTAAAAATTAGGCTGTCCTTAGAGTATACTTATCGGCTTCAGAAGCACTCTACATGGATGTGAACAAATGGATGGGGACGGGCTCAACTTAGAATGGCCCTCTTGGGTGGATTGGATTGGATGAGATGCAAAGAGACGAGGCAAGCAGAGAATCCGATGGCGCTGGGGAACGATTCGATCGTGGAATTGTTTGTTAATTTTTTGTTTTTTATTATTAAGTATAAAACTATGAATGGAATTGAGATTGTTCATGATTTACAGAAATATCCCGGAGTCTGGTAGTGTTCGCCTATTGTTGGTCGGTGTGCCTTTATAAATGGCTCGCGTCGATATTGAAAAGAAAAAGAAAACGAAGATGATGGCGGCATAACTAATGAAATGCTATCACTGCATTATGATGACCTTCAAATCCTTAGAGAACAGGATTATTTTTAAATTTAGGAAATGAACGCGTCTACATGCTGCTACCGATGCTGGCGCATTTTTCTCTCTTGCCAAGTTGCAAATTTTCGTGCGGCTGACTGTAGGAGCTGGTTAAGATGGTGAGTGAGAGACCCTCCTAACGGAGAGAGTTCTCGCATGGAGCGGTCCTAAATTAATTATGTTTTTTTTATTATTAATCTGACACTTATAAAATTGTTAAAAGTGGAAACATACCTCAAACGGTTGAAGTCTAGCCATTTTAAAACGCTGCAAAGCCTCATGCATGCGTACCGCTTTTCCTTCGAGTTCTGATGTTGTTGGAGGGAATGCATGCCAAAAATGTCGCAGGAGCTCACTTAAGGACAGGTACAAATTTCGGAGCTCCTTTTCGACATCAGAGGGAACGAGTTCTGTAAAGTCCCATGATTAAAATGAATAAAAATCTGACTAAAAATTCATTCAAGAAACTTACGTGCCAACGATTGCTCTTGAAAACCTCTCATCAGTGCTCCGCCAGGACTCAGTTCCCCTAAAGCGTTTACAGCGGCTGTAGCACTTACAAGAACTTTGTGGGGTGTTCTTTGATTCCAGGACTCTGTGCTCTGAAGAATTTGATATTGTGTCGTTTCAAGGTCATGTGGCTCATCGACCATATCAAAATTAGAAACAGGCACTGGACCATGCAAGTACCTTTCAACTTTAGCCAAATTGAGCTGTTGACTTTTCTTCTGAGCGTTTACAACTACCGTAGGTGAATTTTCTTCAATATCCGGGGTACCTAAATCCTCGTAGCAGATCTTTTCAAGAATTCTCTGTCGCTTTGGTTTATTTGGCGAATCACCCTGTGTCTCGGTTGAACTCCGACGCGATGGTGGATTACTATCACTATTGGATCCATTACTATTATTTAAGGCCTTTTTGCTTTTATCCTTGATTCCGTTCAAATTGAGATCATTCTTGTTAGCGTCTATTGATGAGGCATTCTTGCCGGCAGTTGGTGTTGCTGATAATGGTGGGAAGTCTGTCGTTACGTTAGTGCAAGTTTTTAATACCTATGGGAAAAATATTTAAATGAGAACAGAAGAAGGCATAAAGGAAGGTTTGGAGAATACTTAAGTAAACATGGAAAAATTTAAATTAAAATAAATATTCTATTATATAAACTTAAATTAAAATAAATATTCTATGGTTACAAACCAAAATAGCAAAAAAAATCGACATGTCTCTATATGCTTTAAGGGGTTAGGTGTAGTCAGAGGCATAAAAAAATGACAATTTTAAATAATTTTTTTTTGCCACTAAATTATTTTGTTTTGTAAAAGTAAAAACATAGCATTATTAAATAAGGTTTCGACTTCACTTGACAGAAATTTTGGAAAAAAAAAATTAATAATTTTAAAAGTTATGGCTGTTTGCTTTGACCCAGTTCCAACCGAAGCGCCTTGCGGTGGCCAACATATATCCTTGGAGATTCATGTAAAATCAATTGGACAAAAAAAATTAGATTTATTAATATCTAATCTAGTGCCTGATCGAAGCTTTTTTTTTTCTTTTAAAATTAACAAAATGGCGGCCTCAGGAAAAATTTTTCCAGATTTTTGGGAAAAAACCAACAGTTAATTGTTTATAAAAAATCGAAATTTAAACAAAAATAAAAATCCTTCGATCAGGCACTAGTCTTTTATGTTTTCAAAAATCTGTATAAATTTCATTAAAATCTACCGAGCGGTTTTTGAGCTAGAGTGGCCACCGGTTCAAGAAACATAGTTGTGAGAAAAACGCATTTGAAGTTTGTAAATTGTATATAGAGCGCCCGAGAACCCTTTGTTAATTATCGAATAACTCGAAAAGTATTTGTCGGATTTACTTAAAATTTTCAGAGAATATTTCTAAGATATTATACTTAAGGAAAATCCAAAAAAAAAAAAATCGATTTTTTGAAAATCCTGACTACACCTAACCCCTTAATACACAGCCTTTTCCCTACAGACAATCATCTTTAATTTTCAGGAATTAAGTATGAAGCTAAATACTATACTGTATTATATTGCTTTGCCTTGCAGCCAGCGAGCAAAGTTTTTATTTTAGTTAGTATTTTAGGCTTTATAAAAATCTATTTTTTTAAATATGCACTTCTTCTTGAAAAATAAATATTAATTTATATTGTCCTTTATTAGCAAACAAATCTTAATAGTTGAACCGATTGGACAATTGCTACAGAAATAAATCATTTAAGAATCCCTCCTAGCAATAAAAAGTTGTAGTGAAAAGACTAGGTAGTCTAGCCAAGATGTCAATTCAACTTTAAAAAATAAATCCTTTTCATAAAATTCAAACTAGAAAAAAACATTTATAATAAAAAGTAAATATTTTGACAACAGATATGATGTAGAGAATTATTCAAGACGACTTTGTAGTTTAGAGATCCTAACAAAGTTGCTGCGTTTTAATATTTATATTATTGCAAGACCGTCTGATATATGATCTTTATAAGGACAGCTTTAAAGAGCACGTATTTATAACAATTGCAACTTATGCTAAAGAAAACCAAATTTTATTTTGTCTGCATTATAAGCGTACAATTAGAAAAACTCTTAACGAATTATCAAATCACAATGCTCGAAAATTTGATTACTTTGTCAAGATGTTCTTTTGTCGTCGATAAAACTTATTGATATTAAGCAAACATCGGCAAACAGTTTACGGATGGAGTGATACTGATATGAAAGAACTTAAATAATTTTTATTCAGTAATTCATTAATACACTGATTACTATAAAGCAGACAACTAGTTAATTAGAGATTAAATTAATCAGAAAGTACAAAGTGGGGCTGATTTGTCAACCCTGTTCTTGGGAAGCCGAAACGACTGTGCACGTTAAATACACGAGTCATTGAAGTAATAGGTGCATTTTTACTATAAGCATCTCAAGAAATCGAGGGAGCAGCTCGGAATAATAGAACCCTGCAAGATATTCGAAACCATAACAATTCTGGAGGTATTACACTTCATGTAGTGTATACCACGGAGAGTAAGCCTAAGAAAACTCATCTGGATGTGAACAAAGCAGATGGGAGCCCAGACAGGACCAGCGTACTCCAGAATGAGATGAACAAAAGTGCATCGTCAAATTCTTTGGACCATCTGTCTAAAAAAAACCCAAAGTTTGCTTTGTTAACAATTGAGTTAATATGATTAAGTAGAACTAAGGATAACACACAACTAGTCCCACCGAATAATTGAAATCAAGAGGAAGTATCTTTCTAGATAGTCATAATGGTGCATTTGCGCACATTTAAAAGGAGATGGTTACTTGATACCACTTATAGAAAGTGAAGACAAGTGGACCAAGAACACTACCCTCGGGCACTTCAGAAAAACTCTTTATTATAGAAGAAAGGGCCCCACAAAACGAAACCTGCTGCGTACGGTCAAACTTAAGAAGAAACCAAGGAAGAAACTTAGGAAATATAATTTGATGATTTATTTTGTCAAACGCCTCGCTCGCTTCGATTCCAAGTGCTCAAAAGCTACAGATTCGTCGAACACATTTAAAGTTAATAAATATTGACTTTGCCACTTCTGCATTCTTCAAGCTTATTACTTTTAACGGAGTGGGCATCGCAGACACATTTACAAAGATAACACTGAAAATGCTTACACTACAATGAAAATTGAACGATACCACTTTCAATTGTAGCTTGAAGGGAACACAACCAGGCGAAATGAATCGTTTAAAAAATAAAAGTAAAAGCATCACCAAGAATGATGTGTTTTCGTTTCAAACTCATTTCATTGTACAACTGCAAACGATTATTTCTGTTTACATAACAATTGGTTATGAAGTGAGCGGTTAAAATGTAGGTCAGGAACATTGACTTATATGTACTACCAGAAAAAAAAAATTCCAAAAAAAAACTATCGCGGCACAGAAGTTGTGACATTTTTGCTTACATTAATAAACCCAAGGCTACAAAACAATAATGCAAAACGATTAACTTACCATGATAGAATGCTGATTAAATCTTTTGATCATGCTCTGATGAACTATATTTCCACTATTTACACCACCCTTTTCATTTACTCCTCCAAATCCCTCCTCTAAGCTTGTATCCTCGAACTGCCGCAAATCGAGCAATGGATCGCCAGCTCCTTGCTGAACGGCCACCTTCAGAGTATGATCATCAATTTTACCGCATTCGGTGAATATATCTTTGGTCCCAGCTGTTATTCGATCGCGATGAAAATAGTGCGATTGGAAAAATTTCGTCCAAAATTCCGACTCGCTTAATTTAGCCGGAACGTATTCCTGATGTTTGCGTTTAACAGCAGGATACGTTTTGAAAATGCAATGAATTATATCAGCAGTTAAATTGTATTTCAGTCCGTTGCAACCATCAGTTTGCGGTTTAATGTCTGCTAAAAAGGCACCAGATACGCCTGGGAGAGAAAATTACTTTTTTTAAAATAATTATCCTATAAAACTAAGTATTAACGACTTACCAATTTCTTGTTTCTTGGCATTTTTATTCTGTGTGTAGGTTTTTGCGTGTGTCGCCCAAAATTCCTCACTCGTTAAAACTTGGGTGATTACCAAATCTTTGTATAGTTGCAATAAATGTGGATTCTCTGAAAGGATACGATTCTTCTCCTCGAGCTCTTTATCCACTTTTCTTTTGAAATTTGGTAAAAGTGTCTGAAGGAGCTCCTTTACTTTATCCCTATCGGCGATCTGGGCCGCTTGACCATTTCTGTTAACAAAATGAAAAGTTGAACTATTCCCATCGTGTAAAACCACTTGGAGTTGAACTTTTGGCTTCCCCTCAGGTGAGATTTTTTGCACTGGATAAAAATGTTGTTAATTAGAGTGGTGGTGTTAAGAGTGAATTTATTAACTTACTTTTGATGTCTTGAAATCTGTGCGATACAGCAACTGTGTCTCGATTTTCGACCATCCAGGCGAGACGTTCGTTCATTACATACAAAGTTCCATCGCCCTTTTTGTAACGTACCTCTCCCATTTGCAGGAGGACATCTTCGCTGCTCGTGGTCATTTTGATTAGGCGCTTCCGAAGAAGTGGTACCCCCTTTTATCTTTAAATTGGAAACTTTAGATCTCCGTGAACCCTTCTGTCCGTTGGTGTCTGTAAAATAAAAATTATTTAAAAATAAATTGATTTAGGAAAACTGTCATTATTCTATTACATTTACGTAAAATGAATTCATCCGTTTCTTTAATTGAAATGCGTATTAACAAAATGCAAATTCAATCCATAAATACGCATGCTCTTCCTAAGCTTCCTTTTGTTTAATAGAGGAAGACAAAAACACGATTTCGGAATATTTTTGTATAGTAGGTTAAGCAAATTTTAACAGTCAGAAACACCAACAATTAATAAGAAAACTGTTGCACATCGCCGCTCACATTCATATCTTAGAATTTTCATCTGACCTGAAATTAGACTGTGACAAGTACAGGCTATAAATAAAAACCCACAATTTTGGTCCAACTTAAAATTAAATAAATCTCAGGTAAGTAAAACAACAACCACAAATTTTATGGAAAAATGAGTTTCAATGCTATTTCTTTAAAATGTTTAAATTCAACTGTTTAAATCGATATATACAGACATAAAGCTAGAAATAACAAATTTATCAATTTTTAAGCCTGGGAAATGTCTCATTTCTTGAAGGGATAATATCGATTTTGTAGCAGTTTCCTAAGATCCTAATAATCATAAAATAATTTTTTATAAAATATTGAAATCGTTATTTTTAATACTACGTAATTAACAAAAAACATTTTTTTTTAGAATAAATCCATTAACTGTATCTAAAAACTTGTATGTAAGGATTTTCGAAGTTGCTGATTACGAATTTGCTGTCAGATTTTCAAAATTTAAAATGGCGTATCCAATATGGGCTTTCCATAAAAATAAAAAATCCATACTGGATCCACCATTTTGAATTTCGAAAATCTGATAGTAAATTCACAATCAGCGATCTCAAAAACCCTTGTATAACAATTTTCATACAAACTCGACGCCTAGAAAAATACGTAGACCCATAGATATTGTAAAATATCAAAGCTTTAAACCAATCTAAACGAAATTTTATTTTCCATACAATTTGTGCGCCACGTTGTTTACTGCTAATTTACATATTTTCGTAAGTTATCACGGACCGCAAAATCCGTAAAATTGTTAACAATACAATCTTAAAATGAGAAACACTAAATAATTAATTTTACACTCAATTTACATGAATAACCGGTTCAAAACAAGATTGTAAGATTGTACAAGCGATACGATAAATGAGCAATTCGCAGGCCAAATCAATTAACTCGCCTTTTTTAATTTAAGTTTTTATAATAAATTTGCCTTAAATGACAAATTTTGATTGGACATCGAATAATAAATAATTTATATCACAAGCCAATCTGATTAACTCTGTACTCTAATATGAAAAAATGCAATTCAAAATAATTTTCATATTTTCTTTAGATTTAAGGTTTCCTTAGGAAATTTTATAATTAACAAAAAACTAACAATTACAGAATTACCAATTAAAAAATTTACTATTACAAGGCAAAACTTACGAGTTTATCGAAAATATTACTGAAAGCTCGACGAAAACGCCAAAACCTGGACAGGCATGTTGAGGATATAATTAAATTTTCACGAGAACATGTGAATTGGTCAGTAAGCAAATGGCACAATGTATTGCTGCCCGATGAGTCCAAAATAGTTCTGCCCATAAAACATTATGGTCAACATTAATATCTGAGGCTGTTTCTCATATAATGGTACAGGATCCATTATACTGAATTAAAACCATAATGGATGCGAGCCAATATGTGCATATTATGAGTGCAACCATGTTGCCTTATGCGGAGTGAAATATTCCAATAAAATGGGTTTATCAGCAAGACAACGATCCAAAGCATACTAGTGCTTTAGCAACAACAAAAAATTGATTTAAAACCAATGGGATTGAGGTCATTAGCTGACCAGCCCAGTCTCCCGACCTCAATCTCGTTGAGAATCTTTGGGTAGTCTTTAAAAAAAATGTCTTTTTAATATTTTAAATTTATTAATTCTGGCTTTTATTACAATTTCTTTAAAAATATATTGATTTTTAAATACTACTGTTATTTTGCACAGATGAATTTTTTTTATTAGTTTTTTTCTATAACATATAAATACTGTTGTAAGACTTAAATATTTACTTCTTATATTTTGTAATATTATCAACACAAAATGTACACTCTTGTTTCTTGTACAAATAAAGGAGTTTCTTTTTTGTGGATATAAAATTGAATCACAAAATTAACATTTCTATCTACTTGGGTGCAGAGTTGGATTTTTACTGATTAACCACAGATTCACAATACACGTCTCTATGTAAGAACAAAAAATTCCTTGATTTACTTAAAACTTAGTAGAAGCAACTTGCCTCCACATTAGTTCGTTAATTAAGAAATTGTTTTAAAATATTTTTGAACTTTGTAAGTTCTTAAATTTAACTCGCATTACTTTTCATTCAGGTAACTGCTTCAATTTATATTATATAAAAAGTATTGAGTATTTTAGTATTCCACCACTGTACCTACATTCTGTTAACAATGGCAAAATATATGTGCGAAACAAGTAACTATTATACGAAATGTATACTAAGTGTACTTAAGGGGAGGTTCCTCTGATCGACTCTGAAAAGTTCTTCACTTTTATGAATTTTTTTGAGGTATAAAGAAATGTGATATGAACAAACGGTTTTTTGTACAAAGTTTATTGATAAAAAGAGTCCCTAAATTTATTTTTCCCCCCTCTTTCAATTCAAAATGGCGGCTCCAGCCATATCTCCGCGAGGCCTTGCGCGCCATATATGCGTCTGCGCGGGACGTTCCCGAGGGTCGTAGGGGTCACTGAAACATGAACATTTTTTAAGTTAGTTAAATAAACATATGTAGCGGCCCTTCAACCAAAAATTTCGAAATTTTGATAAAAAAAACAGAGAAAGTTATCCACTTGAAAATTAAGGTCGTGTTTTGGGGTGTGTTTTAGTTGTTTAAGACAGGCGTAAACATTGTTTATTATTAAAATATATTGTTAATAATGGTTCAAGGGCTCCGAAATTGAATTTTACACATGACTTTAAAATTTCAAGTGGATCCGATCAGTGGTTCTCGAGATACACTGTCCCGCGCACTGAAAATATCAACTTTCGGGAAAACGCGTTTGAAGTTTTAGAACCATTTCGTCTTGTTCGCTAGTTGTGCCGCGTTAACAGTTGCACTCTTCTCTTTGAAGCGCTGTAACGTTCTAAAAACTGCATAAAACGCAAAACGGTTTTAGGATCATGTTTTTAACATATTATAGATTGATAATATGTAAAAAAAAAAAATCGATTTTTTCATCGCCGATCAAAAGAACCTCCCCTTAATTCATCTTACAATTTTTGAGTATTTACTCCTTAGTCCAGTCAATCTAACCTCTGAAGCGGAAGTTTGTGATGGGAAGCTAATTTTTGGATATATTGTTGGGGACGGTGAGAAATGAAGCTCTTACTTTTTTCCACACTCAGGGGTGTTTGCGAAGGGGTGAAAAAGGGTGAAAAAGGTTTTTTGTTTATAACTTTGAATAAAAAAGTCAGCCTGGGTGGGAACGTTAGAGGGTGATATAATAAATGATTATTCATCTTGTATTAAAGTTTCCCCCGGTTTTGTTTATTGCAAAATTGGTTATTAACAATTTCACTCTCCCAAACCGAAAAAAATCACGGCTGATTTTTTTAAAAATACTTAAGCTCGTACGATGTCTTTCATTTTCACAATATCACTAGAAGACGCAATCCCCCATCATATACCAAAAATTCAAAACGGTTCCATGCATTTCACCTGAGATAATCACCCAGATACCTCACCTGTTTTACACCGAAAAATGTAAAGTTTTAATCCAAGTCAAGATATCCCCCACGAATCGTCGCCCTCCGACCAGCTATCGCTGAGCAGCACACATTTTTCACATTTTTTCCCAGCCCACGGCGGGGAAGAAGAAGATTTGCGACTGATTCAAAAACGGAAATCGCTATAACTTTCGATGTATGTAACGGAACTTAATGTATGATGGCTTCAAAAATCACTTATTTTTTTCTCCATCTTTTCCTCATACACCACTTTCACCTAATATTTTTACTTTTTTTTATATTGAATTAAACTTAAAAAAAAAATAAAAATTAATTACATTTTATTCCTTTTCTCCCACAAAACTAAACTTTTTTTAAATATTCTTAATTTTTTAGTTATCTACAGATTCCACCCTTTATTCCCATAATTTTTATTATTTTCCACAAATCCCCCCTGACCCCCCGAATAAATATATTACCCCTTAAATTTTACAAACAAAAAACTCGCCAAACATTTTATTTTTTTTCTCTCACAAAACTAAACTTTTTTGAAATATTCTTAATTTTGTAGTTATCTACAGATTCCACCCTTTATTCTCATAATTTTTATTATTTTCCACAAATCCCCCCTGACCCCCCGAATAAATATATTACCCCTTAAATTTTACAAACAAAAAACTCGCCAAACATTTTATTTTTTTTCTCCCACAAAACTAAACTTTTTTGAAATATTCTTAATTTTGTAGTTATCTACAGATTCCGCCCTTTATTCCCATAATTTTTATTATTTTCCAAACATCACCCCCTGACCCCCCCCGAATAAATTTATACCATTTACCTTTTTTTTAAATTATTCCCCATTTTTTCTATTCAATTTTTTCCACCAATTCTCAATTAATCTCACTTTTTTTTCACCCACATCTACTTCAAGGTCTTCCGAAACTAAATCTACATTTTTTTCTCCATTATTGCTAATAGTATGTCCCCAATCTGCCCCCGTGTGTGCTAGCGGATCATTTTTCGCCCAAAATATTAATTTCTCCCCAGTTTCGATTTACGATTATTGCATAAAGATCTACTCCAATTGGGGACAAACTATTAGCAATAATGGAGAAAAAATGTAGATTTGGTTTCGGAAGACCTTGAAGTAGATGTGGGTGAAAAAAAAAGTGAGATTAATTGAGAATTGGTGGAAAAAATTGAATAGAAAAAATGGGGAATAATTTAAAAAAAAGGTAAATGGTATAAATTTATTCGGGGGGGGTCAGGGGGTGATGTTTGGAAAATAATAAAAATTATGGGAATAAAGGGCGGAATCTGTAGATAACTACAAAATTAAGAATATTTCAAAAAAGTTTAGTTTTGTGGGAGAAAAAAAATAAAATGTTTGGCGAGTTTTTTGTTTGTAAAATTTAAGGGGTAATATATTTATTCGGGGGGTCAGGGGGGATTTGTGGAAAATAATAAAAATTATGAGAATAAAGGGTGGAATCTGTAGATAACTACAAAATTAAGAATATTTCAAAAAAGTTTAGTTTTGTGAGAGAAAAAAAATAAAATGTTTGGCGAGTTTTTTGTTTGTAAAATTTAAGGGGTAATATATTTATTCGGGGGGTCAGGGGGGATTTGTGGAAAATAATAAAAATTATGGGAATAAAGGGTGGAATCTGTAGATAACTAAAAAATTAAGAATATTTAAAAAAAGTTTAGTTTTGTGGGAGAAAAGGAATAAAATGTAATTAATTTTTATTTTTTTTTTAAGTTTAATTCAATATAAAAAAAAGTAAAAATATTAGGTGAAAGTGGTGTATGAGGAAAAGATGGAGAAAAAAATAAGTGATTTTTGAAGCCATCATACATTAAGTTCCGTTACATACATCGAAAGTTATAGCGATTTCCGTTTTTGAATCAGTCGCAAATCTTCTTCTTCCCCGCCGTGGGCTGGGAAAAAATGTGAAAAATGTGTGCTGCTCAGCGATATCTGGTCGGAGGGCGACGATTCGTGGGGGATATCTTGACTTGGATTAAAACTGTACATTTTTCGGTGTAAAACAGGTGAGGTATCTGGGTGATTATCTCAGGTGAAATGCATGGAACCGTTTTGAATTTTTGGTATATGATGGGGGATTGCGTCTTCTAGTGATATTGTGAAAATGAAAGACATCGTACGAGCTTAAGTATTTTTAAAAAAATCAGCCGTGATTTTTTTCGGTTTGGGAGAGTGAAATTGTTAATAAACAATTTTGCAATAAACAAAACCTGTGGAAACTTTAATACAAGATGAATAATCATTTATTATATCACCCTCTAACGTTTCCATCCAGGCTGACTTTTTTATTCAAAGTTATAAACAAAAAACCTTTTTCACCCTTTTCACCCTTTTTCACCCCTTCGCAAACACCCCTGAGTGTGGAAAAAAGTAAGAGCTTCATTTCTCACCGTCCCCAACAATATATCCAAAAATTAGCTTCCCATCACAAACTTCCGCTTCAGAGGTTAGATTGACTGGACTACCTGTAATCTTTAAGCAGAAGCAAATTTGCAGGAATCCTTCCGGTCTGTACACTTTGATGAGGGAAGAGGAGATGGGATTTTGGTATTGAAAATCGATCATACGAAAAAACAGCAAAATATGAATCAAGGTCCAAGAGAAAATAAAACGATAGAAATGTGTTTGGCGAATTGCTATCGAATTTCAACTTTGAACATTACCAAAGGAATCTTTATTGGTAAGCTGAAAAAAAAGGATAAAAAACTAAATAGGTTAGGATCGCATGCATCGGATGCACCTAGATGTTTCTAGAATGTTATATTTGATATATATCTCGAAAATGTATATTTTATCATTGAGGAGCCCCCTCAATTTTAATCAACAAATGGTGTCATCGTTCCAACTCGGTTGGATCGGGATCGGGAGACAGGGACATCTGAGCGGCACCGAGTGCAACAGCGCATATCTTTTGCTGCCGGGGCCCACCAGCCGCCACCACCACCTTGAGTTTATTTTTGGTATCAAAAATTGATTCTCCATAAACTGCAAGTGAATTGCTCAAAAATTGCTCGTTTGGGAACCAAACAAAGCGCCCGTAAACCGTGTGATTTTTATTCTTCTTTCACACAAGATTTCGTGGATTTTGAAATCTCGACGGAACGAAATCCGCGTGGAATTGATTGGCACAAATTCAGAGGAAGAGAAAAAAAAAGTGCTAATTCCCAGTGTCAGGCGCTTCCCCCGAGATCTTGAGAATTATTATAATTTTTTTTGTTGTTGTTTTAAATGAACTGCGTACGAGGCGAATTTGTTCTGTTGATCGCTTTTAAAAGAGCGGTACCCGATCGGAACACGAAAGGGGCCAGGGACAGACGAGATTATTAAAGCAAAAAAAGGTAGCCACAAAAAATAAAAAACTCGTCCGACGCATCTAGCGAAATTTAGCCAAAACAATTAAGACTTCCGTGAGGGTAGAAGACCACTGGGAAAAATCGGTTTTCCCATTTAAAGGCACTGTTCTTCGAATTAGAAGTCGAATTCAGTGGGTTTAATTCGTCGTGATGTAATTTTGAGGTCCACCGAACGAGGTTGAGATATCGTCAACGGAATTGGGATCCTATTTTATCGGTTCAATGCGAACCCACAATGACAACTCCAATCACACAGCGAGAGGATCACTTTAAATTAAAAACAAAACCACTGTATTCAATAAATGACGAGCACAAACCTCAAAAAATGAATTAATTTTCCGCGAACTCCACTTTTTGACGTCCTACGGTGGCCGCCATGTGCAATTTTTTATAATTCGACCGCTAGGCAGCGACACTGCAGCACACCACATCGTTTCGCCGGCTCTGTGTGTATTTACGGGACCGAGGCACCGACCAAAGGCACATTCGAGCGCGTCGTCCACTACACCACTAGGAGCAAATGAAGAATTTGAGAGCTGAGCTGAGGGAATTTCCGCGGGATATTTGTGGAAAACGTGGGCAATTCTCACGATTATTTGGGGTAATCGGGGATATTTTCGGGGAATTTTTCAATCCTCACATGCGCTCTCTCGCGATTGGTGAACAGGAGAGAATTTCAGGGGAAGAGTATTGATATTTCGCAGGGGAAATCAATGGGTGGAAATTTTATTTCATTAATTTTATAAAATAACCACTATTATAAAGACTCAAACTTACAAGAAATATTACTTATTAAAACATATTTTATATTAAATAACTTCCAATAGCAACTTCTCTCCGTATTTCTTAAAATCATGAATTATATTAAAGGAGGGGAAATTCACCACAGCAAAATTTCAATAAAATTCTAACTATTACGAAAATTGCGAAATTAAACAGCTTTACTTTTTAGATTCAATAACTGGGCATCAAATTGGTTTAATAAGAGTGATAATCTAGGTTGAAAAACGCTTAAATCTTCAAAATTAGCGACAATCATAAGAAATATTCACCATGAAGAGGTGGGCTATGCATTTTCCTGCTTGGCGGGAAATTCAAATCAATTTAAAAATTCTTTTATTATATTCTTTGGCTTAATTTGTGTTTGAGGTGTCCTCATGGATATCCATGAAACTTAATAGGAAAATTGAAAAATGAGAAATAAGCACACACAAAAATATCAATCTCTTCTATTTTCTGAGATATTTAATTTTTTTTCAATTAATTTATTGTAGAATGACACTCTGATATGATAATACAATTCTTTACAATTGAAAATCACTAAATGTAAAGTTATAACATTTTCTAGGAAAACGAATACCACTTATTATAACGAAAAAGTGGAACGTTTCTCACTTGATCTTCTTTAGCTAAACGAACTGGAGGTAATTTTTGAACAAAAGCTATTTTTTCAATTGTTCATCAATTAAAAGATCTTGGAATTCATATTTCGCACATGCAAATTCTTTATCATTTATTACTCTCTGTCAGACCGTTCCAGTTTTGACTTTTATTGAAAAAAGTTCTATTTATCTGTTACTCCTGATAAATTTGGAGTTAAGAGAAAAAGCTCGACGGCTTGATATTATGTTCTGGTAAAAATAAAAACCAGCTTAGGTTTTTATTTCTTCGAACCAAAAATAACAAGTTGGGTAGTTTGTAATTATTTTTCAAGCAAAACTAAAAAGCCAACTTGACTTTTAAAAGTTTATGTTTATTTATTATTATGGTCGGGAGGATAAAGAAAACAATTGTATGTAAGGGAACAAAGAGTATGGAAGAAATCATAAATTCAACTACACTTGACGATGCCACAGTGTCTCAACAACATGAACAATGTTAAAAATGTTATTTTAATGCATATAAATATGATAAAACAAAGTGCGACATTGACTCAAAACGTATTAGGAATTTGAATCGTTCGTTGTAACGTAATAACTCCAGCTTAAAATAATAAAAAGCCAGCTTGGCCAGAAAAAAACGAGCTTTATTACTTGAAGCCCGAAAAAATATAAACCTAAGATCACTTTAATCACACCTTTAAAAAAAAAAAATAAATAAATTTTGAAGAGCTTAACAGAAATCGAAAGCGAGCGTCAGGCACAACATTCTGATGTACTTAATTTTTCTCTACTATGACAAATTTCCTTAACGTTTTTAGTTTAAAATTTGAAAAATACCAGTTATTCTCGTTCCCCGCTCCATATTACACAGTATGTGTTCAAAAAATTAGACGCAGTCTGTTATTTTAAGAAATTCGGTAAAAAGTTTTTTTTTCCCGCGATAAAACCCTTTCCCAGGAAACTTTGTCAACTGTAGCGGTTGGTAGGTAATGATTCCAAGATATTTTGGCAATTAGGGATATACCAGATCTACCTGATTAAGACTGGGAGGTATATAAATGGAATCGTTTTAATATTAGTCCCTTTTGAGGGAAATGCTTGTTGACAAATAATTGGAAATTTTGTGTGAAGACGGCTTTTGAAGTGTACATTTGTGATTAACATTTAAAGCTGTAAACCTCTTTTTAGTTTCTACCGATTTTCAAATTAAAAATGAGTGAATGTGATATTTTAAACCGGAGTATAGAAAACTTTTTAAGTGTTTACAATTTATTTAAAAATGTGACGTAGTAAAGACATCACCAATGAAAAGAGAAGTGTTATAGTACGGCTATTGAAGTCAAAAACCTCTCCAACTGAGAAATCGCGCGCCAAGAGAATATTTTGGCATCTACAGTGGATAGGATAGCACGAACTCTGAATCTTTCAACCTCTGCGTCAGAAAGTACACGGACAAATAGTGGAAGAAAAAGGAAAAAATCTTAGAGGACCGACATGAAAATTCTGCATGTAGTTTGTAAAATACACAAAATGACTCTAAATTTTCAAATTTACGGGTCCTTTTTAGCGACGTGTGTCGTTTACAACAGACAGAATTTCGTATTTTCGTACGGAGGCGTCCAGGGGAACGTTACAATGAGGACTGCATACAAAGAACAGTTAAACACCCCCTCCAGCTATTATGATATGGAGCTGCATTAGTGGAGAAAGCACGGGCCCAATATATTTTGTGGATGGAACTTTGCGTTCCCACCAGTATAAGATCATATTGAAAGACATGCTTTTACCACATATCAATTCATTTATGAGAAAATTGAAGTTATTAGAAAATTGAAGTTCATCGTTGGCCCGGCAATTCTTCGGATCTAAATCCAATAGAGAATTGTTGGGCATATTTGAAATCGATACTGCATAGTCCTCCAAACCCAACAATATAATTAAAAAAAAAAAATTATCGAAGATATTGAGAATAACGACGAAGGACTTAAAAATATGATTAAAGCATGTATAGCAAGTATGCCTAGAAGAATTCAAAAAGTTGTGAAACAAAAAGGAGGAGTGACTAAATTTTGTTTTAAATATTTATAAATTGTCACTATCAATATGCTTAAATGTAAGATATACTGTTGTTTTGGAAAAAATACTTCTAACAATTCAAAACTCTTCCATTTGTATCATTTTCCCTTTATTCTCCATGTGCATCTAATTTTTTGAACACCTACTGTAAATTGATAAAGACTCATTTGGAATATGCGTGTATCATTGGGACCCCTTTCTATAACGTGTATGTGTACAGGCGCTTTATTAGATTTCTTTTATTGAAAATGAAAGCCCGTTACCAAGATTATTTTGTCTGTCTCGACCAATTTAACCTTCTAACTATACAGGGTCTCATCTGGACCCCAAATATTTTTTGAGATCTGATATATCTTAGAATAAATAGGAATATTCGAGGTGTCCAGTGCATGGTTAAAAATATTTTTTTTTTAACTAACGACGATTATACTAAAAAGTACATCCTGTTAAGCCAAAAATTAAAAAAAAAAAAAACATAGTTCGTGAGATATACCAGTTTAAAAATATTCTGGGCTCAGTTTGACCCTGTGTGTGTACCCAAGTTCTGTACGGAGGGGTGTAGCCCTAGGGTTAATATACCTTCTCTTGAAAAACACCGATATTACCTTGTTTAAATTTTTATTTACAAAATTTCCCATTGCCATTTTAGACGCCTTATTAAACAAGGTTAAATTTTTTATATCGCCAAGAATTTCACGCTATTCCAATCGCTAGAATTAATATCCGTCAGAAATCATATTCATTTAGATTTATTCAATAACGTCGATATCTTCAGTCTTAGTTTCTACTCCTTCAAAATATCTTTAAGAGATGAGATGAGATGAGATGAAGCATGCCAAGTTTCATTATGACACTAATAATAGTCTAGATTCTAGCACTATTAGATTGAAGTCACTCCGCGCTACTAGTGCGAGCTTAGTACAGATTAGTCGGTCGGGAATTAACTTTAAAATTATGAATTTTGTAATTTTTTAAATCGCGATAACTCACGAACAATCATTTATACGAAAAAAGTGTGGGCAATTTTTTTTGTAGCATTCTGTATAAATAACTTCAACCCCATCGGAATTTTTCTGAGGTTTGAAAATTGTTGTGTTTACCTTGATTGGACTATTAGTCACAAAAAACCAAAAACTCATCGAATTCAGTACAGAAGTATTAAAAACACTCTGTGAGAGCTAAAAAAATGTGTATTTTAAATATAATAAAAAAGGTGTTTTTTATGCTATTTTAAATCGCTACCCACAAAAAGTTGTGAGCCACTTTTCGTGCCACTGGAAAATTAAAAAGTATAATCGTCTAATAATCTTGATTTTTATTGATGCTATAAATTAGGGAGACACGACAAAGAATAAATAAATGAAAAAGAATACAGGTAACCGTCCTATAATACGATAGATAGGTTCCTAGGAAGTGCCGATAGCTTTGAAATCGTGTTATATGAGACTAGGAGCCAGTACAAAAAAGGGGGATGAGTTCCGAAAAGTTTTTAAAATCAAATATATTTGCCTTAAATTCAAAAATGTTTATTAAAATTATAAATACATGTAAAACAAAAAACGTAAGTAAGCAAAAACTTCTGTTCTCATTTAAATCAAACACTTTCTACTGCATTTTTTTCTCCCCAATCCAATCTACTCGATATAAAAGTTAGCGCCACCTTTGCAAGGCGATGAAATAGATGAAAGTAGTTATTATCAGCTGCACATTTTGGCTCAGTGATTCCCCAATTTTTTACAAACATTTCTTTAACTTGATTCCGATCGTATGTATGTCTTCCCGGTTCAAAATTTGTACTAGAATTTTAACTCACTTCCGATTATCCGATTTTAATGAAATTGTGACAATACCATATAACATTTCTATGTAGTATAATTTTCAATCCAATACTGGTTTGCATTGGAAGTGGAATTTTTCTCTTTAGCCCATTTATGTATATAAGAATAATTGCAAAACATTAAGAACAGGGAAAAAATAGTTTGAATATTCGAGAGATAATCAAAAAGAGAACGTCCCAAGAAATCCAACACGTAATAAAATAAAAAACAGCCTAAACACCTGTGTTGGTGCGTGGTTCAAGGCGCCGCACTGTGTTCCAAATCATCAAAAAGCTGACCAAAATTCGAAATGTCATCGGATATGCTTGAAATTAAGTATAAAGAGGTTTTTAGTGTCTCTGATTTCAAATCTGTTCTCAAAATTCAGGAATTCAAAATGGTGGATCCTATATGGCGGACCCAGAATATAAAATTTGATCGGATTTTCATAAAAATTGGTATGTGGTGGTTTCTAGAGTCATTTATTTCAGTTCCGATATCAAAAGTAATAAATTCAATATGACCGAAACAAAATGGCGGACTAGAAATTTTAAACTCGCAGAATTTAAATAAAAGTTCGTACATTGGTGTTTTGGGGTCATTTATATCGATTCTGATATCAAAATGGAGAAGTTAAAAATTTTGAAACCAATATTTATAGCTAAAAATGATATATGTTAAAATGTCTATAATAATTTAGCAAATTTTAGCAATTTTGGGCCGCCATATCTTATCCGCCATCTTTAATTTCAAAATGTATATAACATAGTCATTAAGTCAGCAAGTTGTAAAACCCCAATTTTTATAATAATCCTGAGAGTTTTTAAATGTTGGTGCGCCATATTGGATTCGCTATTTTGAATTTCGAAACTAAAAGCATCCTATATTAAGGCCTAATGAATAGGCTGTGCAATGGAAAAAATCGCATCAAAATCAATCAATGTATTTCGATATCATTGAATGTGCATACACAGAGATGCAAACGTGCCTTAAATGTGCATGTGCGGCAGGTTGGGCCACCCGTTAAGAGAACACGTTCCCATTGGAATCACCGCGCCGACCCGTGCCTTACGGTTTGTAGGCCTAAATATTTTACAAAAATTGTTTTCCATCAAGAGTTCCGCTTACAGTGATGTCACACATAAACCATTGTAAAATTAAACCCTTATTTGGGTATAGTCAAAAGAGCAACATTGTGCCTAACAAATAAATACTATATGTAAGTATTTTACTCACGTTCAGGTAAATGACACAGCTTTGAAGAGGTAAGATAAAATTTGAAGATTTGCTCGTACACTACTCTACCAACTTTAAGAGTAAAAAAAAATAGTAATAGTAAATCTTAGTGAAAAACAAAAATTATTACAATGTAAAGCTACATATTTATAAATATCGTCTTTTGACTTTACTTTTTTTTTTAATTTTGGCCAGTTTTTTAGCGATTTGAAACACTGTGTCAAAGCAAAGCCCGGGTTGTCCCATTTCTAGAGCCGGCACTGAGTAAACTTGTTGTAGGTTGCCGTGTTGTAGGCAGGCTTCCACAAATTTCATATCGTATAAAAGCGCCCCCATATTTTAGGAGAGTTGCCTGTTCTTAAAAATATTTCTCCTTAAAGAAAGATTAAAAGTAGCCATTTTTATAATTTAAAATTTTTTTAATTTTCCCGCCTTTCAATCCGTTTAATCGCGCATGGAGTGGAAAGAGTCCGCCTGCTGAAATAATCGACTGTGGGAGAGGGATAGCAGAGTAAAAGGCGACGATTTAAATCCGAATTGAACGAGTCTCGAAGATTGCTCTTTCCACCACTTACCCACCACACTCAGCTCAGCTGATGTCTCTTCCAGTTCGCTTCCAAGATTCAGTCCAGCTCCAATCCGAATCCACGGCCGAGTGAACCAGACGGAGCGCTGCTCTCTCTCTCTCTCTCTCTCTCCAGCGACGGCTGCTTTTCCTTCGTTCGCCCGTGGTGAGATTCACCGCTCAGTTGATTCACTGCGCTGTGTGTGAGTGGGAGTTGTTTGTGCAGCTCGTCTTCGTCGGCTCTCCGTCTGGCCTCTTGTTCGAAAGTGAGATTTAGGGCGAGTGCAAGGCGAATTTTGTGTCGACAAATCGAGGAGCAAGCGAAAATAAAGTAGGAAAAGTGTCGGCCCGAGAGCTCATAAATATTCAGCGGTCAATCGAGTTGCGTCGGCCGTCCGACAAACGAATCAAAATCATAATTCAAAACGCTCAACCGCTTGACGAATCCGTGTGACTGCAAGGAAGCGAAAAGCGGTTTCCTCTCGAAGAACAAGAATAAAATAAAATAAAAGGGATTTTCTGCTCGCGAAAAAGAAGGAATGCCAGCAGCACCAACACCACCGTAAGTGCGATGACATTTTCTCCAGTCGCGTCGAGCGTCGTCGGGGCATGTTTACTTTCCATACAACAAGTGTGTGTCCGTGTGTGTGCCGCGCTGCCTGCTGCTGCTGTTCCGCAAGAAAATTTTCTTCTGTCGTCGTCGTCGCCGTCGAGAAGATGAGAAAAGTCTGTCCGATCTTCTGCTGTTCTGCTGCGTTTGGAGTTTTTCATGAATGAAAATCGGCGGGTTGGTCAAAGTGAAATAGCCACCGACATTACTAGCAAAACGATCCGCTCGAATCGGAACGTTTTTCGTTATTATTAGTGGATTTAATTTCAATTTTTTGTTCTTCATCATCATTCACATTATTTTTGTGTCGCTGGAGGAACTGCCGCGCGAAACTGAAAAATAATATGGCCAGCTGGGCACAACGAGTGCATCGGCGGGCAGCTGATCTGGGTAGTGTTGTAACATTTTGCGGGCATCCGGGGCCCGGACCGTATCCGTATCGGCTTGAAAAGGTTAAATTCGGTGTACCGCTCGATGAGGTGTGCAAAAACGATATACCCGGACCCCTGCTCGTTCTCATTTTAAAGCTGAACAAGGAGGCGCCCCAGAGACGGGATGTATTCCGCGCCCCGGGACATCAGGGGGCCATGAAGAAATTGATTCACTTCCTTCAGGCCGGACGACTCGTTAATGTTGACAATTACTCTGTGCACACTATCGCTAGTGTTCTCAAGAAGTTTCTAAGGAAAGTCCCAAATGGGATTTTCGGCCGGGAAGGCGAGGCCGAGCTCTTCGCTATTGTTGAGCTCGAGGACGAACAGGAGCAACAGGAGAGAATTCACAGGTGAGACACAGAGGGTGCGGGGTTTCGCTAACCAACAACAAATGTCTTCTATCCTCAAACCTTACAGTGCAGTCAGCCAAAAGAGTGCTCGCATGCATTTTGACATTTGGAACAAATATTTTTCTCCCCCCAAAAAAAAAATCAAGAGCTCTTATCGATCCACACAGTCTGCTGATTACTCTGCACTTTAACTTGTAAAAGGGAAGCAAAATAACGAAGTAGCGCCTGGCACCAGTCGCAGGATGTTTTAATTTCGCCAATGGCATGCTCTTTCGGGGGGGAGGAAAGCAGAACGCAGAACAGACTCGTGCAAATCAATGTTTTTTTTCTTTTTGATTTTTCCATGCAGTGCTGAGCTGTCGGTCTCCACATCTCTTCTCATTGCATGCCTCAAAATAATATTCTGCAATCATTTCATTGTTTTCAATGGATTCAGGTAGCCGCAATAAAGCCCTCTTGATTCCAGAAGCAATGCTTTTTGTGCTTCTGAAATATTTAACAATCTCAAATATGTATAATACCCCGGCCTGCTCAATGGGACAATGCTTTCTATTTTGGGAAAAAACGATACTTTCGGCAGGGAGGGAAGAAAATTACACTGCGCGGCATTATTTGAACTAGGAGGCAAAACGTAGGTGGTAATAGAGTTTCTTAGATTATTATTAATTTTATTAGCCTAATAGCAGAGGTATCCGGGTTTTCACTGAGTCCCTTGGCAGAGCTTTGAGAATAATTTAGAATCTTAGGACTTGTATACCCTGCTGTAAATATACTTTTTAAAACATCTTAAAAGAAAATTCAACGTTATGATATTGCACTTAATATTAGCTGCTTTGAAAAATTCATAATATCCTTTTATATGAAAATTATATTAACTTCTTGATTTATTTTTAAGGGTTCTGTACCTTGAAATGAAAAAAAAAAAATATCGCGCGAAAATTTGATGATTTTTGGCCTACCAAAATTACATTTTTTATTCGATCGGAAAACTGGAGGTGCAAGGTATAGTGAAACATATATAAAATAAGCTGCAATAAGAATCAAATCGATCGGATAATTTGTCTTCGAGTTACAACTGCAGCAAATTTTAAAAATGTAGTTTCGAGAAAAACGCGTTTAAAGTTTAATTCATACATTTCTCAATACCTCGATACGAAGAGCGGCTGTAACTCAAAAACTATTTGAGATATGCACTTGAAATTTTAGTATGTTATTTTTAAAGATATAGGACTATCGAAATACGCAAAAGACAAAAAAAAAAAAATCGATTTTTTCAAAATTTTACACTATTGGTCCCCCTTTAAAGCCATTTTTCTCAGGAACTGTTGGAGGTATCGAGTTGAAATTAATACCAAATACTAAAGTCCACAGATTCATAGTTCTGTATTTCAAGTTTCTAATTGAATGCGATAAAAAGCTACGGCCTTTCAAAGTGTATTTTCATCCAAGGTCTTGTAGCACAAGTAAATGAAAAAACCAGAAAATATTAATTTGTAATTCTATGTGAAATTAATACTGTTTTTGTTTTTTTTTTCATGAATTTCCAGAAGTTGTTCTACGAAAGTTGTTTACTTTCCGATACCGAGTAACCCCACAAAATTCTTAGAGCAAATTTTTTAACACCCTATACAGGGTGTTCAGAGGTGGGTGGTCAATACTGAAGGGGGTGAAAGGTCAGACCGAGACAAGCAAAAAATCGTATGGGTGGGGGGGGGGGCATCTCGCACCGTTTGGCAGTTACAGGGTGATTCGTAAATCAGGATTTTGCCTTATATGGGAACCGCTCTTGTATTTCTATCTTTTTTTCTACGCTGCGCAGCGGCCCCAAACTGATTTTAAAAAATCACTGTTTGGAAGCCCTTTCAAAAAAAGTTTACACCACCCCCCTATCCTATTCGAATTTTTAGGAAATTATACTTAAGTTTACTAAAAAATACATTTTGTTCGCTTAAAAACTAATTACAATTAAAACGTTTGTCCTTTAAAAGCTGTTCAAAATGTTCTCCGCTAGTTTCGATGCATGCAAGTAGCCTTCGTTTTATTTCACGTTTGAGGTCTATGGTAGCCAGTCTCTCCCGTATTTTCGTGGCTGCAGTCGCAATCCTGGTAACTAATTCTTCTCTGGTGTTGATTGGTCTTGAGTAAACTTCATCTTTCATCATTCCCCATAAGAAAAAGTCCAGTGGAGTAAGGTTCGGTGACCTAGCAGGCCAAGGAATCGGTCCACCTCGTCCAATCCAGCGCTCTGGGTAATTTTCATTTAACCTTGCCCTAACAATGTTCCCAGTATGCGCAAGTGCTCCGTCGAGCTGTAAATAAATTGCGCTTCTGGTGGCCAGGGGGATGTCCTCCAACAGATCCGGAAGGGTATTCTCCAAAAAGTCCGAGTATAGCTGACTATTCAGCACTTGGGGCAAGATGAGGGGTTCTATCAACTGGTTGCCGATGATGCCAGCCCAGACATTGACACTAAATCTTTGCTGGAAGGACCGACACCTGGTCCTATGTGGGTTCACATCTGACCAGGTGTGGAGGTTGTGGAAGTTTGTGATGCCATCCCGGGTGAATTGCGATTCATCCGTCCACAGAATTCGGTCTAGAAACCTTCTGTTTTCGATGTCAGACTCGAACAGCCAAGTGCAAATTGCAATCGTCCTTCGGAATATCCTTCCTGTAGTGCTTGGACCGGGATATAGTGGTATGGATGTAGTCCCTCTCGGTTCACAACGGTCCAAACTTTCCCTGAAGACAAAGCTAACCGTCGTGCGACCTGCCTGATGCTTATTACAGGGCTGTTCCTGACGATGTTGAGGATTCGTTGGTCGGGGTCCGCTGAATCGGCCGATTTTCCTGCTCGCGTTTCTGCTCTGGGGGCGGTTACACTTCCGGTTTCTTTTAACCTTCTGAAAGTCCTTGAAAATACCCTTCTTTTGGGTACCCGGCGATTCGGGAATCTCCTTTGGTATTCTCGTACGGCCTCACTATCATTTCCTTCTACTAAACCGTACACGTAAATTATATCGGCAGACTCTTCAACACTGCATTCTGCCATTTTATCTTAATTTTTTCTATTAAACACCCGGTTTTATCGCTTGCTTCTTCAACTGTGGTCAATGTCCTTTCAAACCTACCCATTTTTATACCATAATTCATAGGAGGTATTAGAAACGGAGCGTCAGGATACTTAAGAGTCAATACTGGATATAATAAACTAATAACGCTATTTAACGAGATTACATTTATTATTTTAGTACTTTTTTGCTGAAAAAATAAAAATGTATTACTTGTGTTTCCTAAACAAACATTTCCGAACTTGCTGTCATAAAAATTGTTTACTTAACGACTTTTTTCATTATGGTGCAATAAAGTAATTAGGTACCTGTGAGTATGTTTTAATTTCAGGACTTTTGCAACCCTTTTCTACCTGGGCATGTTGCACCTTTTTGGAAAGGTAATTAGATAGGCAACTTAAAAAAAATAAAAAGTAGGTATGTTAATAACATGAATTTCAGAGAAAAGTGGGGCGAAAGGTGAAAAATCGTGAAATAAAAGTTAATTTTTTCAACTTCCAGGGGGGATTGCGGCCAAGGGGTTGGGGATAGGGGGGTGGTGTAAACTTTTTTTGAAAGGGCTTCCAAATAGTGATTTTTTGAAATCAGTTTGGGGCCGCTGCGATGCGTAGAAAAAAAGATAGAAATACAAGAGCGGTTCCCATATAAGGCAAAATCCTGATTTACGAATCACCCTGTAACTGCCAAACGGTGCGAGATGCCCCCCCCCCACCCATACGATTTTTTGCTTGTCTCGGTCTGACCTTTCACCCCCTTCAGTATTGACCACCCACCTCTGAACACCCTGTATAATGGTACGGAACCCTCAGGACGCGAGTCCTACTCCCACTTGTCAGGATTATTTTAGTTTAAATATCTAAAAATTTACTTGTGCAAAATCAGCGACTTTGCAATGCTTCGGATTGCCGAAATTGTAAAATTAGTCTACTTTGTTATTTTTATGACATGCCACTTTGTTAACGCTATGAAGCTCAGTAATGATTGCAGTAAACAAAATTTCTTATGCACTATAATGAGCCTTGAATCTTCAGCACTCTCCCGTCATGAGTTATAAATTATCAAAGTTAAAAAATCAGTAAAGTCTGAAAATTCTTAAAGGAGGATTGGCGATTTTTATAATCTATAACGTATGATGTTTTAATATTTACTTCACATTTTTTATTTATTTTACTTTTTACAATGGTAAATTTGATTTTAGTAAGTTGATTTTACCTATAGTAGTGCAAGAATTCTACAAACAATTCTTAAAAGAAATCAAAATATTTGCTCTTAATAATTTTAAAATATTTTGAAAATTCGAGGAATTCATTTTATCAGAATATGTTGAAGATTTGAGGTCTGGAATGGTAAGAAAAGCAACTGGAATTACTCTAGTTTTAGAAATCGCTTAAAAGCAAACGACCAAACTTTGTATTGTATGTAAAATCAACTAATAACCGATAATAACAAAACAATACAAACAGAAATTAAAAATATCGAACACCTCAGTAAAGCAAAATTTATTAGAGAATAATTAAACCTCATACGTTATAGATTATACAAAAATAAATTCTTTTCAATTTCGCATTTCAAAAAATAGTTACTCCTGGGACAAAATAAAGGCCTTATCGCCACCCCTCATTTTCTCGCTTTTCAGTTAAAATTCTACAAATCCCTCATAATTTCCAATTTAAAAAACAAGAAAATAATTAATATACTTTTTTCTTAATAATTTAATAACCCATTTCTACAAGCGAAACTATTACCCCCGATAGACGGCAGCTATGAATGATCATTTGACGCGAATGGTGATTCATTGTGCCGTGTATAAATGATCATTCTTATCATTATTCGATTCCTACTCGATGAAGTTTTATAAAATTAATTTGCTGCGAATGAAAGTGAAAATCTTGAAACTCTCAACTGGTATTAGGGTTAGACAAAGCCTTACCAATAGCAATTTTTCTGTTCTTCATTATTAAAATTTAATAAGGTGTTAATCTTCTACGAAATTTCAACTAAAGTTGTCCATTCATTAAAATACTATTACTTTAGGTGAGTATTTTTTCATATATCCGGCTCAGGATTTGGATGAGGCAAATTTTGTATAAAATTGGAATTTAAAGCGAGTATGCTATGATTGTAGATTTCTCATAAAAACCATCAAATTGCCTTGAAAAATACCCATGAAAACTTGAACCAAACTTTTTCAAATTAACATGTTATCAGTTTCCATATGTGTTCTTATTGAAATAAACAAATATTACTTTTTATTTGTCCTCTAAATTTTTTATCCCGACTGTAAGTCAGATCAATTAATAAAATGTTCAAAACTCACATCATCGGTATATCAAACTAACAACTTCTAACGAGCCAGAAATAAGCTGAAGAAATTATCTGATAAACTGTTGAAACCTCATTATGAATGAGATGACTCAATTGAAAGATTAAGTCGAAAAAATAGTTGTTTATTCAATACCCTAATTTTTTTTTAAATCAGAAGTAATTGCTATATATATCATAGTGTAATTCGACAATTTCAGTTGCTTTCTTTTGTTTGTTTTCATTTTAGGGAAGAAAGATATCCGCTTTCAAAAGCTGTAAAAAATCTTTTATTACTAGCCTACCATGAACGTTGATTCGATTTTGGTTACGCAATCAAGATCTAAGGTAGCAAATTAGGATAATTGAAAAGCTCAAAGGGTTTCTACATAAAGAGGAGTAAGTAAATAACAGGGATTGATGATTAGTAATGTAATGACTGTTAGTCACTTGCAATTAAGTAAAAGAAGATTGTCTTAAATCGCAAGTTGTGTAAACATCGTTCGTAGTTTTTGCGTGGATCTTTATTCATGGGCCCGATTTCTTTTGCTCTTCCGAGAACTACAGCTCTAACTTTTGTGTAAGAAATAAACTCGAAAATTGAAAAGATTAACTGAAAAGCGGCTTAAAAGTGTTTAAGCAACATATAAAAAAAAAAAATACTTCACCACAATGCAATGAGTCACACTAACTGGTGCCTTTCTTCCCTCACAAACTGTCTTCAGACATTAAAAAAGCGATTTAAAACAGAAATTCAATTAATTCGTGCTTTGTTGCGTACTCGCCGAATAAGGCGTTAAAGCGCAGAAAGAAAGAAGCCCCGAAGAGTTAACTTTTATAATTGCAATGCAAGTATCTGTCGCGTTCCAGCAGATAAAGAAGATAGCCAGTCTTTCTTTCATTGACCGATTGCCGATGATGCAGCCATCCGCCGACATATAGACGGCCGGCTAAGGAAGTTGCATAATCCATGCTTTCTCTGGAAGTTTTTATTTTTGTCTAAATTGAATGGTTTCCACTGAAAAAAGTAATAAAGAGTACTCGAAAAATGTTATGGAACGCATAAACTCTGCTCCTTGGAGTCTTTTGTATGATATTCGAAGATTCGAAGTGATTGCTTCACTTGGTTTCACATAGGTCTTTCAAGTACATCTGACAGGAACAGTTGAAGTAATTAATTAGTACATTAAGAATTTTAAACAAAATAATATGAAGATTACATTTAAGTAAAAATACTATTAAGATCATATTTTTAATAATTAGTTGACAAAAACTTTGATATTATTCGTCGGTCAAAAAGTTTGAAATTATGTACGCTGATAGATAGTCTTTTTCGGAAACAAAAAAAAAAAAGATTGAAAAATTCGCCCTATTTATCACATGTTCACATAGATAAAGAAAATGACTATTTAATAGGTTACATTTTCTTTAAATTATCTGCAATGTTTAACATTTCGTTTGTTAATTGTTTGTAAGGAACGCTCGCGTGCAAGTTCCATTCGCCCTTGATTATTATTTTTTAATGTTTATTAATTTTTCAACTACTATTCAGCATAAAAAAGTGTAAAAATGGATGGAATATGAACTTTTAATTCTGCCCCTGCACAAAGCAGAAATGAAAAATTAAAAATTCATATTTGTAAATCAACAATTTACCATGCTTTCCTTTACCCTTTTTCCTTTAGCAATTTCTGGTGTGTTGAAGGTTTGTAATAATTAAACGAGTAATTTAAACGCAAATGTATAGGGTGGGCCGTCTGTTCGGCTCTTTTTAAATTACATGTTATTTAGACACAGACAGCTCTTTCGCGCTGAATAAATTGACAGAAAGACAGAATCATGTATTATATATATCCATAGTTATTAATCGGAAGGTTTACTCTTTTCAGTAAATCAACAAACTTTGAAAAATATTGAACAGTGCCTATTTTATAGCATTTTTAAAAAGAAACCAGCCAATGGCCCACCCTTAGTTCTGTTCGGACGATAACAACCTGTGTGGAAAAGCACAATGAATATGCAAAATATGAATATGTGTGTGCCTTACAATGAAAGTAAATATGATTCGTATCGTTATCAA
Organism: Dysmachus trigonus; assembly: GCA_949715965.1. Classification (NCBI taxonomy): domain Eukaryota; kingdom Metazoa; phylum Arthropoda; class Insecta; order Diptera; family Asilidae; genus Dysmachus; species Dysmachus trigonus. The sequence goes on along the minus strand of OX454322.1, from coordinate 63,651,690 downwards.
AGCGAAATGATTCGTACCGTAGAAGGCCCACAGGTAAAAAATTCTGATTCCGAGAAAAACGCGTTAAAGTTTTGGAATCCGGTTTGATGCGCTGTGTGTGTTTTTTGCCCAAGATTTATAAGTTTGTTGAATCAATAAATTTCGAAAAATCCTTTTGCATGCAAACTTTAAAGAAAATGATTTTTTGGAGCCCACACTCCGGGCTATACCTTTAAATTTACCACCGGAAATAAGCGAGAGTGCAAAGATGAAAGTAATAGATTAAAATATAAAAATCTGATGATTTCTAAGAAAATAGAAGATATGCCCACATAATTGCCGGATAAGTCATCAGAGTCTAATTGTAAGATATGATAAAGTCTGGTCTTCAGAGTTACACCTCATTCAAAGTCCGCGTAGACTATCTTATCGCAATAAGATTTTAATTGCAATCAGATATTGTCTTGGTAGCTCTTTTTTTTAATATTCGCACCGTGTGACACATGCAAGTTGACGCAGCCACTGAGCTTGGCACTCGCCAGATTATTAATTAAAAGGCATGAAATCGTCTCCCTTTTCTGAAAAACCAAAAGCGCCGAAGTAAGCCAGTAAACAATGAAGAATTCTCCACTGACGAAATAATCGAGCACAGTCCTCACGTGTGAATATTAATCGTTGAAGCGACCGCAACCGAATCGCGCTGGACGGCAAGTAATTTTTATAGCCAATTAATTATATGCCGTGATAGACGTGATTATAAAATCGACTGACTGTCGTCTCTCTGCTCCTTCGAAATTCCCAGCACGTTTCATTTGTACAGCTAACCATATTGTCTTTTTGGAGGCATAACACCGCCTTTTTGAGATTTTATAAAAAAAATTATGCCAATCCTAAAGAAGGCCACTGTCGACGTAAGAATTCCGTCAGAACACTTATGCGATTGACGACGCTATTCTTGGGCAGAAAAAGGGTTACTCTTCTTGCTCCTCCTGCCGGCGGCGTAATGAAAAGATTAAAGGGTGTCGAGCGGAAGAAACAATAGAGGGAGCTGTGCTGTGAGGTGGCAACAGGGTGGCCATGCAAATCTGATTATGGAAGCAATCTGTGACCTGTGACAAGTTGACCTTTCTTTTTGAGTGCTCGTCGTAACCGGGAAAAGATTATGTCGAAGTGCAGGAAAGTGGAAAGCCACACTACAACTTGATTAGATTTTATGCAATAGCAAAGTATTCATAGACGACATAGTACAAGCACCTTTAATTAATAAGATTTTCTCAATTTAGAGGTCTTCTAAACATCTAAAAATAAAATGCAGGTTATTGTGATAACAAGTTTCAGATTTCCAGTATAAGAGCCAATTTGACGAAGGCAAGTCGAAGGTATAACATTTTAAATCCGTGAAAAAACTTAGTAATAGGGGTCACATAGTAAATACCAAATAATAATAAAAAAGGTAGAGTTCATAAATTTATAACATTAAATTGTTATACAGAGTGAACTTTAAGGGAAAAAATGAATATCTACAAATTGAATTCAATTTTAAATGTTTCTTCAAGGGTCTTTTGGGCCGTGTTTTGATTGGTACACTTTCAAATTTCATTTTTAAATTATGACTCCGCTTCTACCTAAATGTTTGGTAAATATGTATTTAGTAGGAAAACGAAATTTTAAATTTGTAATATTTTGTTATTTTATTTCTTCTTACTTGAGATGATGTAGATGGGGGCCTCAATAGCCCGGTTGGTAACGCGACGTGTTTACTGCGAGCCAGCAGGACGCTAGAGGTTGTGGGTTCGATTCCCACGAGAAACCCTGGTCACAAAAAAGTGGTATCACAATGGGCCTGTAATGGCCTAAGTGTGTCTTCGGACAGCCACAACAATCTACATCTTCTTCTTACTTACTTTTATAAAAATTATCGACTAGTATATACCTGGGTCTTGCATCCATTCTCTAGGTCATCTTAGTGAGAGCGTATGTAGATAAATATTAATTTCTAAATAGCATTCTTCCTGTGCGTGGACCCTAAGGGAAATGATACTTGTATTATATATAATTTCTAGAAATTTGTCAGGGAGACTGAAATCTTTCCTGGAGGAATTAAAGCAAGATTTATTTAACTAAAGCCTTAAACATTTATAAGAATTGCTAGAATTTTTATTTTAGTTTAATTATAATTCCATATTTGACTTGATATTTTATTGTTCTCTAGATGTGCAGCTATGGCTCTGAGATTTTTTTGATTAAGAACGTGTTGCTGAAATTCATATTAATTTGCATGATTTATTAGAAATTGAAATCTCTATGTACTTGTAGGTGTAAATAAGTATATCAAAGACGAAAAACCTTTGTTGATTAAATTCAACCAATTGGAAGCATTTAAAGGTGTAAAATGCCTATCAAGCCATCAACTTTTAGAACTTAATCAGCAGAATTTATGAAATGCAATACATCAGGTGATTTAAACGACCGGACATCATGCGTAAAAATATGCGACCGCACTTTAGCGACATCGTCTGCTGAGCAAGAACCATCGATTTGGGTTAAAGACGGCCTATGTCTTTTGGGTGAACTTTCTCCGCGTGCTGGCGCGACAATCGGGCGAAAAGTATACGAAATAAAAAGCGTGTCAAAGCGAGTTTTTCCGCATATTCTTCATAAGTTGTGCGTGTCTTTTGGCGACTCGTTTTTATCGTGTTCCTCCGTAAGCTTTTTATCTTATTACCGCAATTACATCACACACCAGCGCCTGAGTGAGCCCGCGAAGGTAGGGCTTCAAAATTACTACAAAAGCCCATGGCCCACTTGACACCTTTCTTTCGGAGGTGGGCAATTTATTTAAAGAAGAAATAGACGCGCCTCCGCCCCTTTCCTTTTAGGGCATATATATGTAGTACATATCTACTCCGAATGCGTATGGATCTCTATTTTCGGAGTGATAAGGGGCCCGGCGGCGGCCGCATAGATAAGCCCTTGATACAATATGAAAAATTTCATCACTTAAATAATTACTGCCGGATTAAGTGATTGGGTCTCGCCAGCCGCGGTGATAAGTCGGATCATTAGCCGCCTGGATGCCGAATGAATCACTTCGTAACATATTTGCTGAAGTGATAAGAGATGTTTAAAAGGGTTGTTGGTCCCAAAACTTTCATCTACGATTGTAGAACAGCATAGATTCAAATTCATAAAATTGTAAGTAAAGCGAACTCAAGTCTTCAAATGCACGAACTGGAATTTGTATTCTTAAACTTTGTAGTTTTAATGCAAAAGAAATTTTTTGTCAGATTTTTCAAGCGCAACGACTATTTATACTTTAAAGTAATAATTATTTATTTAAAAACATACACAAATTCTACAGGACTTTTATAAATATTAACTACAACACCGATTTTTTTTAAGATTTTAAGAGCATAATATGAAAATTTCTAAAGAAATTGTACGAATTTGTGAAAATGTCAAACCGAGGCATCTTTAAAGTCTGAAACAAGAAATAACAAATAGAGACATTATATAATATTTAACAAAAACTAGAGTGAAGAGTTTTAATTTGTTCATAGATTATTACGCATGCGTTTTTCCTTCTCGGTGAAATTCATCATTCCTATTCACAAAAAGGGGTGCAAAAGTGATGTGCCCAACTATCGGCACAAATTGTCTTTCAAGGAATTTTTTACGATTCCATGCTATTTCATTGCAATTCTATTTTCTTTCTTTCCCAAAAGGGATTCTTTAAGGGCAAATCAATGACGACTAACTCACCAACTGGGCACACATTGTGTGTACTGAAAAGTTGTAACGAGGTCGGTGCTGTTCTCACCCTTTTCAGCAAAGTTTTTGACAAAATCTCGTACCAGTTATACTTTTTAAACTCAGTTATTTTGGTTTCCAACCGTTTTTTCGGTCTTAGATGCGAATTGTCCTCTCTTCGACTCACTATTCTCTAACTCTTTTATAGCTCGTTCATTAGTGCCTCAAGGTACCAGATGGCTACCTTGAGGCACTCCTCCATTTATCTTTATGCTGGCTCTAAGCGAAGTTGAGTGCATCGTCAATCATTAGACCGTTCAATGTACGCCGATGACATGAATATCTCCAAAACACATTTTCTCTGTGGTTAACCCCCATTTTTACAAGAAGATCTCGATTCTTTTTGCATGATAGCATACTCGTAAATTCTTCTTGGAATTAAACGTCTCAAAATGTCAATTACCTATTCTCGCAAACGCCTTTCTTTCCTTTCCTAGACTCTATCTATTATTTGGCGATCTTTTGCGATAGCGAGCTTATCTTTCGCTCCCACATCGACAACTTTTTTCAACCTCTCCTTGAATATGCTTGTCAGGTGTGGTCTTCCATACAGTCGACATACATCAACATTGCAACATTGAATTTGTCCACCGCAGGTTTCTTCGTCTTGTCTTCGATCTTCCTTAGTCAGACCACCAGAACTTGTCTCCTTAAGAAGATCGCCTGAAACTGATCGATTTGGAACCTTTAAGTAAGCGATACGACTCTTCCGACATTATCTCTTTCAGAATGATATGTAAAATGTATGGAAATTCCTGAACCGTCCCTGCTAGTTTTAATTATTTTCCTTGTTAGTCTGTAAGTTCTAGCTTTTAAGATTATACGCTTGTTTTGTATGTATAGCTTGCACTAAGCTGAACTTAATAAATTAAATATACCTCCTTAAACTTGATTATTCGTATTCTGACTCCCATAGTGAATTGAAAACTTGAGTCTGGTCAACTCTGTGTTATGTGTGACTATGTTTGAGTTGACTCAGATTTTCGTTTTTTACAACTCTGCTTTCTTTTGTAGAAAAGGCGTTCAGCTCTAGCTCTCGACCGACTCGAAAGACCTACTTACCGGTAATTTTTTTTCCGGTTACCGACCCATATCGAGCACAACACTCTTTGTTTTTTTTTTCTAGTGAGGATGTCTAAATTACCGCCAAAGTAAACGATCGTCGACTTAACTATGGACCTCAAATTCAAAAAAAGCCAGCGAAATTACACAAAATTGCCCCTTTAGTTGGCAAATTGCGAGCGCGCACTCCATGCCAAGTCTTTGTCTAGCTAAAGCGTTTCTTCATTTGCCAACTTCCGGCATTTATCACCGCTCAAGGTGAAGATCGTGCGAGAAAAAAAGTGCTCGTAAACATCTTCACCCCGATAAAGTAAGCGAAATTTCGCAAACGATGCCATTTAGCTGGATGATTTGCGAGGCAGCTCGCGAGGGGCTCGATCGAGTTGCGACAAACGACACGACGTCACTATCAATTAGGTCTGAGCTAATTTTTCAGTGCAATGTCAAAAGGTTAGATAAGAGACAAATCCAAGAAAATTTGTAGAAACAGACGGAAATAGTGTAAACATTGCAGCAGCGGTGGTGCTCCGCTAGTGAGGTCCGAGCCGAGCCTGATAACAGGCGGCGACACATCGACCACATGTCGATCGAAAACGTCGCGGTGGTTCTGGAATCGATTAAATACAAGACGTTTGGAAACATGATCTTTATGATGACTATGCTGTACAGCAATGCTTGCCAAGATCAAGGGATGGAACTGCGATGCGATGTCGCGGATTTTTGTCTTATCGTTTCTCTGCAGTCTGCACATTCAGCATCATGAATCATAGCGAATGATTAAGTTATGCTGCACCACACAGACCTTGTTTCTTCCTTTTGACCTCGATTTGCGAAGGTCTGAATAATCAGGGTTGATGAACTTTATCGTGAAATATTTGGTACAATTACTACAGCTTTATGAGTACAATTAAAATTAAAAATTGTATTTATCTTTTGATAAAGAATGGAAAGCAGAAAAATGTTATTCTGAATTAGTCTTTCATCAGACCATTCTAGCTTTGCTGAACAAATAAGCTTACATTTATCTATGTAAAGTAGTAATAAAGAGTAATTGAATTTACGCTTCCCTATGAATGTGTATCAAGAAATGTTTATTAAGTGAGGAAGCTTAGTAAGGAACCCAAAACAGATATTAGTTGTTGAAAAAATATAACTTAGATTTGTCCTCCCAGAATTGTGTAGTACTCGCATTGAGTACGATGTCCTTTTTAATACAATTTAAACAGTATGTATGTATAGTACATGCTTAAGAAAAGTGGGAAAACTTAAAAATCTAATTTTTCAACTTTAATAACCAGACTTTCCCCTACATTCTAGTTCAGTTCAATACAATAATGTATAAAATAATATAGTATGTATATGGTTTATGTGGCGCCGTGGCTTCTGTGGCATGGCGTAATGCATTTATCACAATTTTAGATAATAAAAGGTAAGCCATCGGTTAGTTTATTTAAAAAAATGCTATAAAACAAACAATGCTCAATATTTTTCAAAACTTGTTGATTTATTGAAAAGAGTAAACCTTTCGATTAGTTATTGAATATAATTTAATTTAAATGGCTGCCTCGACTGGCTTCCATTCTGTCAACTCAATTTCGCAGCACATTTTCGATGGCTTCGAGTCCTATTTCAAGAATAGCTCAATAAATATTATGCTTAAGTGCCTGAATCGTTCTGGATTGTCAGCATAACCACCGATCTTTAATGGCACCCAAGTCGCAGCTATGCTATTACTATTATCTTTTCAAAATTCGCACTGTTTCGGCAGCATAACACTCACTTTGAAAACGAATTTTCAATATTTTTCAACGTTGTTTAAGCGTAGATTCACTTATTTATTTCGTACCGCGGAGTTATAATAGTGAGTAGCTATCATTTCTTTGAGGACGAAAGAGCTGTCTGTGTCAAAATAACTTCTTATTTAAAAAGAAACCAACAGATGGCTCAACTGATACATCTCGGTACAACGCAGATACTATGTCGGCAATTTTTCGACGTACTTTTTGTTTCAGTTCTGCAATGGTATTCGATTTGTTATCGTAAACCCAAATTATTTAAGTAAATCGCATGCTCTTGCTTGTCAATTGATGCTGTTTCGTGAAATTATTGTTTTTGTTGCTGTGTTACTGGTGGTATCGGCTTGATCTTGACAAAAAGAGATAAAATATTAATTGACGACAAAAATAAGTTGAAGAGGTGAAAGTTGAAAAAACGATTTTCTATTATTTTAAAGATGGTTTTGATCAAATAATTCTTTTTACCTGTATTTTTTGTAATCGATTGCTTTATATTTCATTCTAGACGCATGGTCAGTTTATATTTATGCAATGTTATATGTAACTTGAGGCTGTACTGTCAAGACTCTGTAAAAAACGTAATTCGAATATTTAGCTCAAAAGCCAATTTGAATATAAAATTCCAGTAACTATTGGTTGTATATAAAATTCTAGTAATTATGCAGTTGTATTAAAATCGAAATTATAATTATGAATGATGATTCAAGCTAAATCATAATATTGCAAAATATTATAAAAACAATGAATTGAATCATTAAATCATACGATAGATAAAATGGAAATTGGAACGTACTCAGTTGTAAATAATAATTAAAGAAAGCTTAATTTGATTATAAATAAACTTTTCGCGAATCCGATTAAATTTGTTTACTATATCTATTCTAAGAACACAATTTTTGATGATTTTTTCTCTTATCAAATTTTATCATGTTTTTTTTTCAAAAACTGAAGATTAGGTACATTTGTTGTTCACAAGCGACGATTTTAAAAGATAAAATCAAGTGCAGACGTTTTCTTAGGAGCTCTGAAAAAATTATGCGGTGCGAAAAAACGATCGAAACGTATCCATGATCTGGAAAACGTGGGCACTGTCTCCAAGACAGAAAAATGTTTTTTAAAACCTAAGAAATTACCAAGCGTTCAAAGAAATTAAAGAAACTCTGTTCTTCTTCGTGGAACTCATCGCCCTCTTCGCTTGCCGCCTTTTCAGTCGCAGATGACGCCGAACACTTTTAATGGAAGCTATTGCGCTCCAATTACGCTGATAGTCCGCGCAAAGGCCTGTGACGATCTTTTTCAGTTTTACTTTATTTCGTTATCATTTTTATTTCATTTTCGAATTTTTATTTTTGTAACTTTTTTTTCTATAAAACAACGCGAGCGTTACGACGCTCTGTTTTGGTCGCTTGATTCTTTGGAAGGTTTATGAACTCCGGGGAATGCAAATCAAACGTTGCAACGTTCATATATTTACATACATAATAAATGCAGTCTAGAAGCCGCACATGGTGCGAACGCTTTTTTCCTATTTTCCTGGTGATTAATTGCTTTGATGAGGCTTCCAAAATCGTTTTATGGTGCATTCGACCCAGTTATTTTTGTCGCCTTGCTGTCTGTTGGGAAATATCGAATTTATTTATTTTTTTTCGGTAGGAGGGCTTTGAAGTTGACGAAATTCTCACTGCAGCAGCTACTTAGTGTTTTCAGAATTCATTTCCAAATTGAATAAAAAATATAGGGTACATTTATATACACATATAAACACTTTATTTACAAAATTAACACATATTCGTCATTTTGATTATATCTAAGAAATGTTGTTTTCTACACCTCTCAATGAAAATTAGTACTGCTGGTCGTCGTATAGTGCGGCAACGTACACCATTATCATAATCATTTTAGATCACAAACATTTTACCACAAACTCTTGCACATTTACATCTAAGAAGATAAAATTCGCCAACCACTTTTTTGATTTACAATTTTAAATGTCATCTAATCCAAAAGTTTCTAAAGATTAGTACTATATTAATAAATCAAATGCATAATAAGGTAAACTGCCCTAATTCCGGACACTTAAGCTATACCACACCTATTTCGATCATATAAAAAAAGTCACTGACCAATGTACTAAATAAAAAATGCAATCATTAACTAAAACACTTGATGATTACACTGTTGTACACCGAGTTTTACCTAAGGTCGGGACTAAGCAGAATGGATTCATTGTATTGAAATATGACATTTCGCCAAGTTTCATGCAAATTCATAAAAAAATTAAAAAGTTATTAATGTTTAAAGTTTTAAAAGAGACGAAAAAAATATTGTCCAATTTACTTGGTTTTTGGTATACGAGTTGAGAATAATTAATTAAAACTGTTTACATTGTCAACAATTTTTTATAATAATTAATTATATAAGTTTTTTACACGAAAATTTTTCGAAAAATGAAAAGAAAAGTTATAAATCGGCTCATTAAGCAGAATGTTTGTCGAACAAAAAATTTTTTTATGCACATTATACATTTCTATGATCAGCTAGAAATTCTGCATACAATAAAAAAAAAATATCAAATTTTCAATATTAACAATTTTTTGTTAATAACTTTTTAATTTTTTTATAGAATTGTTAAATATTTCGGATTATGAATCCTCTTGATGTCCTTCACAAACTCTATAAAGGGTTTGCTTAGGTAATATTTAAAAGTCGATTCTGTACAATAGTTTTATTAGTCAATCATTGCATTTTCACTAATTCATTAACAAATACTTTTAAATTAACATTTACGTTAAGACTATAGTACATTAGGTTATACCCCTAATTCCGGCCAGAAAAATTGCTTCGTCCTAATACCGGACACTTTTGCGCCTAATTCCGGCCTATCTAAACAATAAGTTTTCTTTTTAAGAATTCGACTTTTTAATATTAACTTGGCGGGGAAAATTTAACAAAATAATGTCTTTTGCGAAACATAATTATTTATTCAATTGATAAGCAATAAAAATGCTATAATAAACAAAATATAAAGATAAAAATATAGGTCCATTTATTTTTCATTAAATTTTTGATTTATATTAATAAATTGTAGAATTTCGTAAGATTTTCACGAATTCGCTGAAACCACCCTCTAATGTGCTCTTCTTTGACTGCAGCTCTTGCTTGCGTCAACGCATGTAGAGTACGAATTGCATAGGCGGAGTTAGAGGTTATTTATTGGGGGGCAGACTTATCAAATATGTCAAAAAATCAAGAAATAATAATGATATCTTGTCCGATTTCTTTACGATTTTATTCAAATGAAAATTTTTTCTTAAGCGTATCGTAGATTAGTACAATTTTTTTTTTCTTTTTTTAAATGATTTCATGAAATTTCTAAAATTTCCCCAGAGGGGAAAGGCTGTTTCAAACGTGAAGAACAATTAAAAATTTGTAAAATATTGTATATTTGAATAAATAAATCTTCAATAAATATTTTATTTTTTTTTTAATTGCATCTATCCTCATATGTAGATGGAAGATAAACTATTATAAATCTTTAAGTTGTAAACGATTTATATCTTTAAGGGGACTTTAAGTTTCATTGTTGAAAAAAATACACATTTTAATTTTGTTGTTGTGCAAAAGCTATTATATTTATTAAACTAATTCCTTTTAAATATTATAGTAGAATATATAAAAAAAATGTTTGTTGCATTTTTAGTATGTCTTGTTCACTGCAAAGGGCGTCTTCCAAAAGTGACTTTTAAGACACCCGTATTTCTCTAAGGCTTCCTGTAACACATAGAGTAAAAATTCCAACGGTATTCTAGTCATAAGACTAAATGATAATAACTAAACCTAAAAAACACTTTATTGTTAATATTTTTATCATTTTATAAACATTTTTCTGAAAAAACAAAAATCAAAATTTTTTTTTTCGGATAAATACCCCTGTATAAAAATATAGGGGTATGTAACATATTTTTAAAGGCTTAGTTACTAGTATTTTTCATAACGAATCGAATATATTTTGAATTATTAAAATCCAGTGAGTAGTTTTCGAGTTACAGAATGTAGTTTCGAGAAAAACGCATTTAAAGTTGTTGTTATATAATTTTTGCATATAAAACGCGTAGAGGTACCGTTACAATGGGTATAACTTTTTTCCTGTTTGAGTTTCTTAAGGTAGTTCCCTGTAGAATAGGAGAAAATAGACATTTAAATTTTATTTTTTTTTCTCAGCTCCTTTATTATAAATCTAACTACATCTTTTTTTTATTTGAATATTTAAGTTTTGAAGTTGACAAAAAAAAAAATTGTTTTTCTTTTTTAGTACTTTATTAAATATATAGAGGGCCCTCAAAACTGAGCAGTCCAAAAAAAGAGGGTTCCATGGCGGACACTCAATCTCAGAAACGGCAAGTCCGAAACAAAAAAACTAAAAAGCATGTTAAAAAGGAAGATATTTTATAAGGCAATTCACCACAATTAGTAAAAAAAAATCGTAAAAAAAAGAAAAAAATGGCGGATGTTTGAAAAAAAAAGTTTGAAGAAATCGCATTTTTTTTCGTTTTGTTCGGTTTGCAAATATGTTTTTTTATCAACTTTTTCGGAATTTTCTGGTGAATTGCCCTACAATAGACCTTAACAAACAAAACGCTATAAGGTTTATTCAAATCGGTTCAGCCAATCCGGAGATTGAGTGTCCGGCGTTTTGAAAAATGTAGTTTCGAGAGAAACGCGTTTAAAGTTTTTTTACGATATATTTATGTGTGTATACTTATTCAAAAATGCGGCGCACTAAAACTGCTGTAGTTCTACCATTTTTTCGAATTTCATTGTAAAAATTTAGCAGATGATTTCTGAAGATATAAGGAATTGTAAAATGCAAAAAAAAAAAGAAATCGATTTTTCGAAAAGTGTTGAGGGAACTAGTACCTTAAAACGGTTTTAGGACAGTATTTCTATGATTTTAAATAACACTTTTATGTAAAAAAATAGATTTTCTTCCAAAAATGAAACGAAAAGTCCCTTAATTTGTTAACGACTTATATATAACGTTGAACTTCTATAATTATAATGATAAAGACGCCACTACTTACATCCAGGGAGCTCATCTTTGAATGTAGTTGGACGATTTATTTTTTGGAGAAAGCTACCAACTGCCTCCACTAATTGTATTTTGGAAATGGGGAATCCTCTTTCACCCATTTCTAATATCCACTTCACTAACGATTCTTCTTCGTCAGCACTGAACACTGTTGGGACACCAGCTTTTCCAGCTTTTTCATATTTCTTATTTACTCTATCAGCTAGAGTTGATTTCGGAATATGGGAGGCTTTAGATGCTGCCCGAACTGTCATTACATTATATCCTATAGCATTTAATGCTTCACACATAGAATGTTCGTTATATTTTACTTTGTTCATCTTGAGAATCATTATATACCTATGCTACAGTCTTTTCAGAAGATACTGTTCGGTAGAAAGTCCTCGAGTTTATGTCTGTTTTTAACCGACTTAACTAACGAATATACCGCGATCCGTAATAATCCGTCTGGCCGGAATTGGGGTAATCATATTGTCCGTAATATCCTAATTCCGGCCAGGCGTCCGGAATTAGGAAAACTTGGAAATACCATACTGCCTAATTCCGGACACGATATATTAGTGTTTTTTAAGAGAAATATTGTTTAAAATTTAAAATTTAATTTTTAATCGATGATGTAGAAGGTTACAGATTAGGTAGCATCCAACATATCCTTTATAAATCGTTTAAATTAAAAAATAACCTTAATCAATTACAATGCTGATTTTAAGCATTTGGACGTTTGATAGATGGCAAAAAGGCGCTTTTTGACCAAAATGAATTTTTTTACAGAAAACTAATTTTTTTTTTGAAATCCCATGACAGAAAATGAAAGCATATAGATGAAAGTATATAATAACATCAATATTTCTAGTTTATCAGTGTATTTTTACTCAATATTAACAAAAATAACTAGTGTCCGGCATTAGGTAGGTGTCCGGAATTAGGCCAGTTTACCTTACCAATGAAATATATTTTTCTTTTACTCTAATGTGTGAACTCGTTGTCTTTCATAGCAGTTGACCTTTTTAGACTGCAAGACGCAACAGATTTTAAACAAAGATGTTCGTTTAGACTTTAGAGACGTAAAAAATTAATTTAATCCGAAAAACTGAAACAAATTGATCACTTGCATCGCTTTGCTATGTATTTATAAATTGTGTGCTAGATAGAAAACAAAGCAATTTATTGTGGATTTTACGAGAAAATTAAGAGATTAAGAGATGAAATTAAATTTTCTTGCAGTTGGTCATAAGCAAAATTATCTTATCTGGGATAGTGTAAATCAAAGAGTGATTCAAAAGCATTTGAAATTTGCAAAAGAACACATTTTTTTTTTTTTTTTTTAAGTATGCATGTCGCAAAAAGTTAGACATAATTTGAGGATTCTTACTGTAGTAAATTCTATTTTCATTTAAAGCTTGCTTCGAATTAAGTTAGTAAGTTAGACTAAATTGGACTGGCGAATTTCAGGATAGGTCCAACAAAATTACAATACAGAAGGCGAAAAATATAAGGGTCATCAAACTCTTTGGACCAAGTATTAATGAAACCTAGGATCACGTTGGCTTTATTTAAAATATTGTCAATGTGGTCTTTAAAAGAAATCATTTAATTTGTCAAGTCCAGCTGATCAGAAAAGTAAAGTACAATGTATTCTTTTTGCGTGAAAAGACATGCAAGTACATTTACTGGCATTCAAAGGAAGATGGTTGATTGAGCACCATATCTGAAACAGGTCCAGATCACAGATCAAAAGATGACAGTCATAATCCGAGGTGATTATGTTATAAAATCCCCCTTTTAGTGGGTTTGCACAACACCTCCGAGCACAATAGAAAAATGCAACCTCGATTACACCATTTAATATTAACTCCAAACTACATCAAGTTTACTTAAACTAAATCAATTCAAGAAACGCGGAATGTTGTGAAAATACCATCGAGATTTAATGCAAAGATTCCGATTACAAAAATCGATGTAAATCAAAAATCAAAAATATTATAACAAAAATGATCCACTCACCATGCGCGCCAAATCCAGAGTGAGACAAGGAAGTAGCTTTTCAATGATGGTTGAAAAGCTACTCCCTTTTGGGTAGTACTAGAGCTGCCAATATGGCAGGTCAAACAGTTGAGATTTAAATTTAAGTTTGAAAGAAAACGTTTTCACAACATCCCTCACCCCTTGAGATGCGCTCTTTCTAAGATGCGCTTACTTATGTAACTACGTTTACTACTACACTACGTCTACAATTCCAATTAGGCAACATATTTATTTATTAATTTTTCTAAAGTTCAAAATAGCATTATTTGAAAGTTCATGTTATGAAATTCATATTATAAAATTTATATTTATATTGTTTTACATTCTATTCTAAGTTTCAAATTTGTCAATTATTTAAAATGTATATAAGAAATTCCATTTTTTTTTTCTGTTATATTAGTTATAGTTACAATTCCAAGCTTATAGATAATATGGTTTATATTCATTTCTTGAAAAATTGTAATTATTATCTCGGATGTCATAATTTAAATCTAGCAATAAGTATATTCATTATAATCACATTACCTTATCTACGAGTAATCGGAACCAAAAGTATTAAGTGTTATCAATAGAAATCAAACATTAGTAAGAGTTTATACCTTTCGAAAAGATTTAAGTCTATTATTATGAACAACCTTGGTCGATTTTCCGATCTTGATGGCACTATTTTCGTTTGACAAAATATCAACAATTTCATAGGGTCCCAACCAATATGGATCAAGTTTTCCCTTCCGGGCTTCATTCCTTAATAAAACCAATTCGCCTAATGAGAAGGCAGAATCCCTACAATTTCTATCGTAGTAATCCTTTGATTTATTCTTTGATTTAAGTAAGTTTTCTTTAGCTAGCGCAAATGATGTCTGGAGTTTAAATTTAAGATCAAAAAAATAATCTTCATAATTGTTTAGAGGTTCTACTGATTCAGACAGGGAGTTTGGTATATTGGGCTTGAAACCGTATATCAGCTCAAATGGCATGAATCCCGTAGACGAATGTGGAGTAGAATTGAAAGAAAACATTGCATAGGGAATCCATGAATCCCAATTTGTTGGATCCCCTTGACAAAAATTTCGTAAAAAGTCACCAATAGTCCGATGTGTTCGCTCCAGAGCCCCATTTGTCTGAGGATGATAAGCGCTAGTGTTAAGCTTCGTAATTCGCAATAATTTGCAAATTTTTCGGAAGACTTCGCTCATGAAGTTGGAACCTTGATCGGTTAAAATCGATTCGGGTGCGCCGAAATTACAAATGAAATGTTCGCAAAATACGCGGGCAATAGTTTCACTTTCCTGATTGGGTATGGCGAATGCACAAGAGAATTTTGTAAGGTCATCTTGCATAGTTAGTATATATTTATTGTTGTTATAAGATGGATTAAAAGGACCGACAATATCAAGAAAAATTTTTTGGAAAGGCCGGCATGAAGTCGAGGTGATTTTCATTGGAATACGATGCTTGAAAGAACCCTTATTTTTCTGGCAATACTCGCAATTATTAATAAATTTTGAAATTTGTGCGATCATTTTGGGAAAGTAAAAATATGCTCGTAAGCGTTTATAAGTTCGGTAAACACCTTGATGAGCTCCCAACGGACTTAAATGAAATTCTTTTATAATCCTTAAAATTTCTTCTTTATCATGTAATATCTTTATTTGAGAACTACTAGGATCGGTTAGACTATAAGACTCTTCAGGAGATATCACGCAAGAAATTTCGGTATCAGAATCATTATTAGAAGATTTCCTTTCGTTTTTTTTCTTAGACTGTGATCTGGTGACGATATTTACGTTACTTGAATTAATTCTAGCACGACTTAAAGCATCTGCATTAGTGTTAAGATGTCCAGACTTGTATTCAATTGTATAATCATATTCGTCTAGCTTAATTTTCCAACGAATTAAACGGGAAGACGGTGTTTTCAAATTGTTTAGCCAAATAAGCGGTTTATGATCAGTAATTATAACAAATTTTCGTCCATACAGGTATGGCCTAAAATGTGTGACTGCCCACACGATAGCAAGGAGCTCCTTTTCAATAACAGAATAATTTCTTTCTGCTCGATTTAGGATTCGACTGGCAAATGCTATCGGGAGATCGGAATTATTTACTTTTTGGGACAAAATGCTTCCTATAGCAAAATCACTGGCATCACATGTTACGTAAAAAGTCTGGTTAAAATCTGGGTACTGAAGGATGGGAGTATTAGTTAAATACTGCTTAAGAGATTTAAATGCCTCATCACAAAAAGCATCCCATATAAAGGGTCTATCCTTTTTCAACAAATCATTTATAGGTTTAGTTATTTTGGAATAATTTTTAATAAAACGACGATAATATCCAGCGAGACCCAAAAAAGACTTGACTTGTTTTTGGTCTTCGGGAACTGGAAAATGTTCAATAGCTGAAACCTTCGACGGGTCTGGTTTTATGCCTTCAGGCGTAATTATATGGCCAAGATACAAAACTTCCTTCCTTAGGAATTGACATTTGCTGGGGTTGATTTTTAATTTATTTTTTCGTAAGCATTGAAATACATCGTGAAGCCTAGAATTGTGGTCGTTTAGATTAACACCGTATACAACAATATCGTCAAGGTATACAAAACACTTGACGCCGTTTAATCCAGTAAGGACAGCATTCATAAGGCGCTGAAAAGTTGCAGGTGCCCCTTTAAGACCAAAGGGCATCCGCGTAAATTGAAAATGGCCAGTGGAAGTGCTAAAAGCTGTTTTGGCGCTATCTTTCGGATCCATAGGAATCTGGTGGTATCCGGTTGCCAGATCAATAGTGGAAAAATAACTAGCTTTGCCTAACTGATCTAAAATTTCTGGGATATTAGGAAGTGGAAAAATGTCGTCAATAGTAATTTCGTTTAGTTTTCGATAATCTACAACTAAGCGCCACTTTTTATTTCCATCGACTGATTTTTTTGGAACTATTAAGAGTGGGAAATTCCAAGGGCTTCTACTGGGTTCAATGATGCCGTCATGTAACATGTCGGATACCTGTTTATGTATTTCACCCTTAGTAGCTTCAGGTAATCTGTAGGGCTTGACGTATATAGGACCTGAATTTGGCTTTACAGGGATAGCATGGTATGCAGCGTCAGAAACGGACAATTTATCTCCATCTAAATGAAAAATATCGTTGAATGATCGACATATATTTAATATCGACTCCCTTTCCTGAGAATGCAAATGACCAAGAGATAATTTAGACTCGAGACGCTTCAAACGATCGGAAATTTTATTCTGAGTTGAATCAATATGAAAAATTTCAAAATCTTCAGGAGATTTTATATTAAGACTGTTACTTAATACTGCTGGAGTAAGTTCAAAAGGTTCTTCCGATGCATTGACGAAACTACAAATGGCATTTCCGTTTGTAATTTTCATTAAACAATTAGCTGCATAAACATTAGATGAGATTTCTTTGGATAGGCACAGAAGCTCTGAATTTTCAGGATAGTTTAGGGAAATATTTACAACCCTTTCAGACCTAGGAGGTAGTATTATATTGGGATAATTGGAACATAAGTTAAAGGTCAACTGAGTAGGATACGAAGTTATTAGTATCTGTCGTTTAAAATCTAGCTGACATTGAAATTTCATTAAAAAGTCCTTGCCTAGGATTCCACTATAAGAAATTGGAAAATCTTCACGAACCAAGTGAAATATATGATTTAGTGTTAACTTAGGGTTAATAGTAAATGTCATATTGCAAGTCGCTACAGTCTCTATCATTTCAGATGAAATTCCCTTGATCTTGCACCTGTTGTTAGGGTTACATAAAGTGTTACCATCAACACAGTCACGTTTTATAATACTCAAATCAGAACCAGTATCAATAAGAAAAAGAGGATTTTTAGTGTTAAGTTCATTGAAATTTAATTGAATAAAACGATTATCAGCCGTACCTTCTGTAGTCAGATTTAGAATGCGAGAAATAGGGAACTCTTGGGTTGAAATTGGATTATTAATTGCACGAGAGGGGTGCTTTAACAATGAAGATTTGGAGCTAGCACAATTAGAGAAATTTTTTGAGCTAATATTGGCAGGGTAATGAGAAATGACGTCAAGCAGGTAAGAAGACGGCTGATGTGAAGGTCTTGACGGTATAAGACTGCCACTAGATTCTTTACAAGGCGAGGTAGTGCTGTTAGCACGAAGTTCCCTTTTCTTAGTAAGCTGGTCTTCGGCTTTAATCGTGTTAGAATGATTAGGACACTCTACTTTGTTTCGCAGACTCGCAAGTGAGTGTCTGGAGATGCCCTGGCGAGTCCCGAAGAGTTTCCCTGATTTGAGGTTCTGTGATTATCAGACGGAATAGATGTGTTAGATGAACCTTCAGAAGAACGTTTTTCGTCCTTACGCTTCTTTGTTTGACACTCTGATATATGATGGCCTGTTTTTCGACAGTAGGCACATATAATATTTACCTTTGGGAAAGGACGGTTATTAGAGCAAGACTGATTTGGAGCACTGGATCGGTTAGCGACAACATGATTGTTAGAGGTTGATATGCTACTAGACAGACGAAAACATTTTGAAGCAACATGCCCTACTTTATTGCATAACTGACATTTTGTGGAAACTGAACTAGAAAGAGGAGATGCGGTGTTTCGAAACTTATTCTGCATTAATATCTCTTCTTCACCAGCGATTGAGATGGCATCCTTAAGTGAACTAGGATTTCTGGCCTTAACAACAATTTTCACTGGTTCTCTTAACCCTTGCGTAAATGACTTGAGCGCGGTTTTTTCGTTTAGACCGGTTAAAGCTTTAATTTCATTTTGCTTTTTAGCAGTAAACTCACGAGTGGACACCTCATTTAACGAAGACAAGAGCTCCTCAACACGATTGGCATAATTTCGTACATTTTCATCTTTATTTTGAGATATACTAATTAACTCGATTTGTAGGGATTCCAAAGATCTTTGCTCACTAAACTGTCTTTTCAATGCTTCCCTTAAATCTTCCCAACTACTAAAGTTTTGGTACTTCACTACTTCGTACGCCTTTTGTATAAGTTTGGTAGAGAGAAAATTTACAAAATTAGGTTTTTCCTCATCTTTAATACCTTTGACGATTAGATCGCAACACGCAAGGAACCTATGTAATTGTGATGAAGTGCCATCAAACTCAGGAATGACTTTCAAGGCTAGCGTTAAATCTAGAGCAGCCATGACGTTATCTTCTTCAGCAGAGGAGGCTGTAGAATAATTATCTTCTTCTTCAAATAATTTTTTAAGACCGGCTCTTGTTAAAGGCATAGGATATTATATGGTTCCGTTCACTATTTTAATATGCACAGGGGAATCAGCACTAAGCACTTATGCATGCACAAAACTTAATCTTACTAACTAAATTAAATCATGTACATATAAGCAAATTAGAAATTTAAGAAAACTACATGAACTACTCACTGATTTACATAGTAGGATTAGCCTTAGGTATCTCGCAGATAAAAGAATTGATGCTGATGAACTAGGTGTAGATGACGGAAGACGGAACTGATGCTGGTATGCTGTGCGATTTTGGTTTGAATTTGCGGCAAGATCCGACCAGGTCCAGCGTGATAAAGATGCGTGAGGTGAACTAGCCAAATCCAACAAGAATGTAAGCTGACGGTACTTATTGTCTGGTGAGGAGTCGTAACTGCACTGATAAGCTCGCTGATAACTACTGAAGTGCCTTATTCTGGTCAGAATACGAAGGATGGCGTGTTTGTGACTGGACTGCGTAGAGATGCTGGCTCCAGCTCGAGGTCACGCAATAGGCAATTAGTTTGCAATTAGGTGCCTTTTGTATTTTTTTTTTTTAATATGCCGTGGTTATATTATCTCCAGGCATGATGATAGGCAATGGTGAGTGGATAAAATCGAAATGGATCATGTATTAGAATTTTATTTAATTATTAAATTTTTTAAATTGAATTGATTTTGACTAAGCAAATTGACTATGTACTATAGAGATCATAGAGGTTGTAAGATTGAAAAAACCATGTGCCAGGATTAGGTTAGTTGTGATTCCACATTTATTGCTCCTAAAGCCGGGAATCTATTCTTAACAAAATGAAATTTTGGGATAATGCGGGATCCCACCGCTGCCACCACTGTTATAAAATCCCCCTTTTAGTGGGTTTGCACAACACCTCCGAGCACAATAGAAAAATGCAACCTCGATTACACCATTTAATATTAACTCCAAACTACATCAAGTTTACTTAAACTAAATCAATTCAAGAAACGCGGAATGTTGTGAAAATACCATCGAGATTTAATGCAAAGATTCCGATTACAAAAATCGATGTAAATCAAAAATCAAAAATATTATAACAAAAATGATCCACTCACCATGCGCGCCAAATCCAGAGTGAGACAAGGAAGTAGCTTTTCAATGATGGTTGAAAAGCTACTCCCTTTTGGGTAGTACTAGAGCTGCCAATATGGCAGGTCAAACAGTTGAGATTTAAATTTAAGTTTGAAAGAAAACGTTTTCACAACAATTATACGAAGATTTTTCGCATCGTTACATTGCAGAAAAATTTTGATTGGATGGAAATGAGAGATGTAAATAAAAGGGGGCCGAGGTGGCTGCCCTGCGGGATACCAGAAGTGCTGTAGAGCAGTTCAGAAAGGACTCTGCGGAAAGAGAAACAGAGTGCGTTTAGACAAATATGATGAAATTTATAAATCAGTATATTGTGGTTAATGCTATTAAAGGCCTTGCTAAAGTCTGTGAAGACAGATAGGATGTAGGATGCTCCATTGAGTTTGCTTTACTAAACTTTTGATTTGGATTTGAATGAGACATCCAATGAACAAAGCGATGCAGTATGTTATACAGCACGTAAAAATACACATTCTTATGCATCAATCGTTC
Organism: Dysmachus trigonus; assembly: GCA_949715965.1. Lineage (NCBI taxonomy): Eukaryota > Metazoa > Arthropoda > Insecta > Diptera > Asilidae > Dysmachus > Dysmachus trigonus. The sequence continues at coordinate 63,631,045 of OX454322.1, read as the reverse complement.
AAGGTTCTGTTGTCTTTCGTACTAGTGAGAATAAAAGATTTAACGCCAATAAACCAGAGTTGAAAGAGAATGTTCTCGACGTGATATTGATTTGAATTTTATATTAAAAATAACGATACAAACACTAGTTTTCACACTATAATTCCATCAATGATCGTTTCATTATCTCCAAAATACTTTTGAGATGTTTTAAATAATTTGAATTGTATTGAATCGTCTCACAAGCAATTCATGCCGGTTGGTAGATATGTAATTTTGTAGAAAAGGAAAATTAACCAAAAAATTCATTGTTAGCAACACAATTCAAATTTACTGATAAAATAAACTCTTGAAGCCAATTTGGCACATTCGTACAAAATACGAATATCATTGTTTGAACTAAAATGCCATCGAAATAGTAACACATGTTTGGGAGCATTGTCCGAAGCATTTAACATACTTCTCGCTTGAGACGAAAACAGAAATTTTCACCTGTTGAGCGCTTAGTTACAAATTGAACTAAAATTCCTTCCAATCACTGACTTAATTTTTTTCTGAACACTATAATTAGTCTCAATTAAAAGCATAAAACGGGCGTTTGAAGTTATATAATGTATTTTTTATTACAATTTCAGACTTATTACGTCACTGCCAATTTATACACAACGTTTACTGGTGCTGCTATTTGGTACATTCCGTGTCATAGCCAGTAATGCAGAACGTGCTGGAACCGGCATGTCTAGCGAAGCATTAGGAGTCTCAGTAGCACCAAGTTTCTTCCAGTCATGCGTAAGCGATGGCAAGACAGCACGAATGGAGGACGTCCTTAGGTTTAAGGTGAGTTTAAGAAATTTTAATTAGTTATACATCTCCTTATTTTGTTTAGCTTCTTCGTACATTATTATCTATTGTTTAAACGAAATTCACACGCGTCAATGCCACCACACGTGGGGCTGAGATTTTTATTTTTTGTTCAAACGCATTTCATAAAATTCACACTCTAAAAAGATCTTTAGTTCTTCTAAATTTATGTTTACCTTTCGATTAAAATACGCTGCGTACTTTTAATGGCTTTTACGTTTCCTTTAATCGGTTTTATTTTTGTTTTATTTGCCTTTGCCAAGTTCTGTTCCAAATCTTTTTTGAATTTTTTATTTTAGCACGTTCATTTCGAGCGTATATTTTCGGGAAATTTCATTTCTAATTTTATCGATATTTATGCGTCGGCTTGGAAATGAGATACGCTGCAGTTGGACCGAATGATCGCGCTCAATTTCCCTTAAGTCGGAACACGCTCGATCGTGATTGATTGATGTTTGATTATGTGAATGATTGCCTATAAATCACATTGTAGGAAGTTTTGCCTCTGCACTTTCAGGTGTTTTACGAAATGTTTAGAAGTTTGGGGTTTTTTTCTTTTTGAAGATCATTTGATCGTGCTTTAATTTGTAGAGTTCAGTAACCGAAAATTGGCTCTTAAAACGAGAACAAATACTGTCGAATTGTCACAAACCTTCTAAACCTAATTTGAAAATAAAATTTCAGTTAAATACAAACTAAAATGTAAATGGAACGTTTGTTGCTGCTTACGGAACGACTTAGCATGTGTTAATTGATTGAAGGAATTAGCACATCGTTGTTCAATTATGCGAAAGCTTTCTGTTTACAATTTCTGTTTGCCCTACTTCAAGTCGAGTGAAGATCTTTTTAACCAATTTCAAAGTTTAATTAAATAGATGAAGACCTTACTCTGTGGCTGTTACCCAAATTACATACATTTAAGCTAGGAGTTTTTGCAATTTAAATTTCTTAATTTGTTACATAATACATTTTAGGTTTTTTTTATTGGTTGTTGAAGATGAAGGTTTTAGAAAAGTGAAGGCCTTTCTCATGAATTTACAGCTCTCTGCTATTAAATTATTACCACTCTAAAAAATTCAAAAACTAAGAAAACATTCAATTATTTCCTCCTGGAGTATAATTAAATCTCATTAAATCTGAAGAGCTTTGTTTATTTATTACATATCTATACTAAAATGAATATAAATTAATTAGTATTTTGTAATATTTCCATTATTTTTAATTACAGCTTCTATCGTCGCATTCAATACATGCAATAATGTAATCTTTGATCCATATATCCTTAGTATTTATTATTAAGTAATGTTTGTCTCTTGGTGTTCTCCCTTGAATACACTTTATATTTAAGTAACTGACGAAAATTTATCGATGCCGTTAAAGTCTGGTAAGTTACCAGACAGCGTGTCGAGAACCTAGACCACATTCCCTTATAAAACCCCAGATCATGACGGACGGTGGATACTTTGAAGTCATTTGAAGGCAGGACTCCTTAAACTTCCCTGAAGATCAACAGAAACAAATATTGAAACTTTCGTCATCATATTGAAGATTCATAGGAGAAAACAGTCAGCGGTGACAAGAAAAAATTGATATTATTTTACAATTCTTGTTCTTCACTCAAAAAGTAAAATTACCTTCTCTCATTGTTCAATTATAAAGATCTTGTGATTTTTGGCCCACTTTAGCCGATTTTATCCTGCGTGTCAGATTTGGCTTCTTCATTGGCCGTCGATATTTCAGATTCTTTTCTGAAACTCTTCTTCCTAAAGTTCTTAAGGATAACTTTATCCTTGATGTCTCCAACTCTTTATTTTTTTATATCTCGATCTGTGGATAATATTTTTCTATTCAATTGGGATATTCTCCTTCATATATTTATTACTAATTTTACACCACAGGTTGTGATACTCCTTTCCTTCGAGCAATTTCTCGTGCAGAGTGTTGCCATGGTTGTAGAACATCACAAATATTTGCCTTACTTGTTGGAATTAATCAATAAATATCAGCTTTTCTTTCCATTCTTAGAACCACTTTTAGTATGTTTTAATAACCAGTGCGGATAAAATTTAGTACAAAAATATAAATCTTGCAAAACATCCTGGGGGTCTTGGCAATAGACCATGCAAAAAATGTTTCTAATAAGTCACGTAATTTAAAAAAACAAAAAAAAAACAATTTTATGTCGTCCTGGTTGAAAATCGCACCAATATTGAAACTTTACTCAAAAAGGACCTGGTTTTATAGAAAAGGAGTTTGGAAAATGATCTGCATGTTAGGAAGGTCGTAGCAGTAATAATTGAATGACAGAAAGTTTTATATTTCTTCAGAGAATTAATCGTACCTGATCGGTAATTATACTTCCCATTTCGGATCAGTCGTCTTCAACACTTTCTCACAACTAGTTAATTTCATCTTCATAATTAGAAGGTATTTTTATCGATTCAAAATCTGTATCTTTTTTTTTCGTAATTACCAACGTTCCATTCATTAAGCCGACAAATTTTCCGCTAAACAATGACCCGAATCAAATTTCCAGCAGCTAGAATTATAATGCAAAGTGCATACGTTTTAAATGCGATCAACTGCTTCAACGATTTATAATTGCAGTCGGCAGATGGCAAGAAAGTCGAAAACATTTGCGGATAAATAATTATGAAATTTTAAACAATCAACGAAACGAGCTGAGCCACCACAGATAAATATAGCGCTCTGCTGCCAGCTCTCGATGTGGCAGAGAGCAGCAACAAGAAAATTGCGAAAATCGAAAAAAAAGGAAAGCCGTTTTTCTTTTGTTTCTCTTTTTTTTTAAATTTATTTTTATTTTTTTTTTTTTTTTTTGTAATTGGCTGGAAATAGCATTACGCACCAAGTGCAGCAAAATTGGAGGAATATACGAAACGAGCCAGCGAAACACCTCTGGAGGAAGTTCACTAGAAACACTTCGGTTCGATGGCCAAGTGGTTTTACTCTTTTCACTTTTCTTTGTATTTTATTTTTTTTTCTTCTACGTTCACCTCGATTTTTTTGTTGCCATAAATTACATTTTTGATTAGGTTTGCTGCACGCAATGCCGATTGATTGCGTATGATAAGATTTTGTTTTAAGAATATTATGCGCGCGCAGATTGCTCACGTTGTGAACTGCGCGCGCAGAGAGAAAATGAATGCACCTTAATCGGAGACGAGGTGGAGGTCAATCGATTCAAGGTGATCGTGCAAGCCATCTTGATCCAATCTGCCACCGATGTGTTAAACGATATATTTTTATTGTTGTGTTGTTGGGATTTTCACGTTTATATTAAATGTATTTTTGCCTGAATCGGATACCATTGGAACAAAAAAATAAACCGAAAACCACAACTTCTGGCTGATTTGGTTCACTTATCGCCACCCTCCCGATCCAGTTCACTGCAGCAGTGCGGTTTTATGGATTCTCTCGTAATTGTTGCGTTTTTATCGATTTTATTGCTGTTACCACATAAACATTTTAATGTTTCTATTTTTGTTTGCGAAATTAATAATGGTTTCCGCTGTTTGGGCTTGTTCGAAGGCGGCGCGATGTGGGTTGGTGGAAAGTGAAGGATTTTGCGGGTTTTATAAATTGCTTCGGGTAAATATCGTAAAAGCTATCAGCAAAGCTGCCCTTTTAAAGAGTGGGGTTAACGTACAACGAGGTCAAAAGTTTATGACCTCGCCAATCTAAAAAGGTTAGTAAATTGAGAGTCGTATGAGCAAAGATAACTTTTAACCCTTATATATGTGCCAAACATATATTGTCGTTGGCATTTTCACAATTATATTCAACGAATGCGTGAATCAGTATGCGCTTAGAGTTAAGAAGTATTTCTACACATGATAACCGGAAAAGTTAACCAGATCCGCAACTTTAATATTATCAATGAAGAAGAACAAGAGTTTTTTTTTGAAAATTCTTCCTTTTTTTGCTGTGTTTATACGTTTTAAGATGAAAAAACCTTTTGAAATGTTACAGTCTGGTAAGAGTGTATCGAATAGAATTCAATGGTATCATAAAAAATTAATCAAATATAACATTTTTCTAGTTATTTATATTTTCTCTTTCGCAATATATGTATTTAATATTTGGTAAAGTCACAGCTGTTTTCTATAATAGCCTTAAACCTAAAATCTATATTTTCAATCCTTTCAGATTTTCTTTACCTTTGATTTAACTTGTCACAAATTTACGTCAAGACTTTTTCAGGACCACTCCATTATATTGTCTTTCTTTACTTTTATGTTTTGGATCGTTGTCTTTTGGTAATACCCATTATCGATTCCCTGCTCCAAACCAAAAATTTGTAGCTTGAGTAAGCCGCATTTAGAGATTTTCAGCATAATTTCTGCATTTAGATTTCCAATAAAAATTGCCAACTTGCCGAATCCTAGTTTTATTGTTTTTTTGTACTGTACGTACTATGTATTTGATGACTTATCGGTAAAAACGACATTGCTCCAATCACTGTTTAAGTTTTCATTTGCCCATCTTAAACGATTTTCTATGTATTTTGCATGAAAGTGTTTTGATTGTAGTACTGCGGTGTTTGATGGAATTTTCCTTCATCCTTTGGCGTATGGTGTAGATAGCTACGTTAATACCTTTCTTCACTTCTGGCTTCTGGTTTACCTCAGTATCAACTGTGGATTTCTCTCGAAAAGCTTCAAAATGGCCATGTCCTCTGTTTTTTCCTAGTGTTACTCTTCCCTTCTTACACCACTTCTTTACAAATGATACATTTCCCATCGATAAACTCTTGCCAAACAGACTGTATATTTGTCAATCGCGATTTGTATGAATTTAAAAAATCGATATTACATTTTAGAATATTGTAAACTTTTTCGGGACCAAAAATTAGCATTATTTAAATAATGGCATCTTATTAAAACTCATTTAAAAAAAAAATCAAGAAAAATATTGAATCTACAACATTTTAATATACTTTAGAAATTGCAAAAAGTAATTTTGCACTCCAAACTCGTAAAATATTTAGACTGATGCGAATAGAAAATTTGATAATTTGCGTAAGCTTTAAACCCATAATAAGCGTGAATTTGAAGCTTATATAGTGAAAACTCATTCAATTTTCTTCTATTTCTTATTATGAATTTACAATAAAATGTATTTGTATTTACCATAAAAAGTGGCCACAAGTTATGGGTTTTTTTTTTAAAAAGTTAATGCATTTTTAAATTTTTTCAAGAAAATAAATTCATATTGATAACGTTGCATAGTTAGGTTTAGTTGAAAGTCACTTACACAGAATATGATTTTATTTTTTGTAGTTGTTTCTTTTATTTAGTTTTTATATTATGAATTGTTTATTTCTTAAATTGTTTAATATAAAATTTCCTCAACAAAAAGTCTAGTGATATATAAATAAATTGGAAATTTAAAAGATGCTTGTACCTCAGCCTTGCCTGTTGATTACAAAGGTGTTTTACGTGCTTAAGCTAATAACAATATAGTACAATTGAGACTCGTAGCTATTTTGCAAGTGGAATTTTTTCTACTTCAGACAATTTTCAAAAGCTCTATGTATCTCAAGAACGTTCCAAGGTGATCTACAAGCATAGGAGCGTTTCGAATACGTTTGCACTATTTTTCCGCGTTTATCTAACTTCAATAATATATGACCTTACAAACCGTCATGGGAGAACGCAACCTATTTTCATTTATTACCCCTTTCACTGGTGCACTTTTTAAATGAGTTTTTATTTGAATTCCTTATCGCCTGGCAACTCGCGTGCCCGGATAGTGTACAATACAATTAAACTCAGTAAATTACCCTTCTGACCTTATACGTCGGCTAGAATGAGTTATCTGAAAAAAAGGCAGATCCCAGAGGAGCCAGTATAGGGTCCAGATAGATGTCTCCATGGGTTCCACATATGAAATGATCAATGTGACCAAAAATTGTCGTCGTACTCCGGTTAATTCAATTACGGACGATGATTTGCTCGGAATTCGGTTCACTTTCAAGTATGGTTCATTATTTGTAGGCTGGGCGACGACTCGCTATACTTTTCCAGAGGATGCCTCAATGGAATTGGGCGGATCCGCCTATTGCGAGACCATAGAGCATGGCATTTTTTTAATTGAAAGAATTCAGAGCTGCGGCAGTTAGCTCGTGCCTCGCTCGGATTGAAGAAAGGGGTTGTTGATGGATCCATTCGTCTGTTTACTATGGCCAGTGTTCGTTCTATGAGAGGATAATAAAATTGCCGCAGAACCGACGGGCTTATTTTCTTGTTAAGATAATAAAAGTATCATGGAATTTGTTTTGGTACTCATTGTGAGATTTGTTCGTTTTATAGCAATGTTTGTTATTGTGGTTTGTTTTGACTAAACTCTTAACGGCAATGACAGAAGTAAGAAGATTTTCAAAACATTTTCGTTAATAATAAATTAATATTTCACACCACAAAGCTTTCATAATCGCCCGGATGAATGTCTACTCAATCTTTCAATACCTCCGCTATTTGAACGCATGTATGCCGGTCTCACAGACTCGGCCTAAGAAATTCATTAATATATTCAACAGATTCTTAAACAGTCGAAACAGTTGTTTAGGCTCCAATCCCACTTCTGACACGTATTGTTAAGCATTCTTATCATGGGTTAATAAGGGCTTTTTTCAATTACCCATGCGAATTCTTTATTAGTTTCCAGTAAAACTTCTATATTTACAACATGGAAATATTTTTTTATTCACAAATTTATTGGTGTGAATAACTTATATTATCATGCTGAAAAATAAAATTTTAATCCACAACATGTGTGTAAATTTCCGAGCTCATTCTAGAAGGAACATGAAACTGTTCCGTTCCATCCAAAGGCTTCTCATACCATTTTAATTTCCTTGGTATCCTGAATGAAAAGAACTTTCTGCCACTTTTTAGATCACCACATGCCGTTTTTCGAAAAATTCAAGCTGGCCGCTTTATGCTCATTGTCAAAGTAGGTTTCTTCAGCCTTTTGAAGCGCTATCATGATGAAAAAGAAAGCGGACTTTTGACTGTACAGTGCCATCTGTTGTCCGATTGTAATACTTTTTGTTGTTGTTGGATGACTAGAACTGTCATTGATAGTCTTCTTATTTTTTTTGTGGCGTCATACATTGACATTTGTAGTAATTACAGCTTTTTGTTAACATCATCTTTTTGCTTCTATTCAATTTTTTACGATAGTGGATATCAAAATATTTCGCTTGGTGTCTGTTTAGCGTGTCATACTCATAAACTCACGTTTCGTTACCAATAATGATACGTTTGATGAATGTATCGGACAGAATCGAAAATCATGTCTTTTCCGATGTCAACACGGTCTCTTTTTGTGAAAAAAAATTCAACTCTGGTGCAGTGTGCATCAGTCTTGTAGCGACATGTCTCAAGCCCAATTGATTGCCCAAAATACCTTGAATGGATTCAAAGGAGATATTCATCTCCTCTATTAGAGAGTTGGTCGATTTGTGAATTTCATCGATGTTGTTATCAGTTGTTGACGTCAATGGCCTGACAGAAAGATAGTTATTTTTCGCGGACTTACGATCACTTCTGAAGTGTTTATGTCACTTTAAAACTCTTAATCGCCCCAGAGAATCGTCGCCAAAACACTTTTGCGACATTAGCAACATTTTTGGATCATTAATTTCATTTTCAACGCAAAATTTAATGCAAATTTGTTGCTCAATTTTCATATTCATTTTAAAAATCGGATATCGCTCATATCTTTCATTCTCTATACCGTGGGCACTGGCCTTAAATTAATTTCGCTCACTGTATGCAACAAGTGAAATTGCTCATCCCGAGCAATCAGCCCTTCAATGAAATTAGCCTCTGAACGACTTCCGAAGGTGAAAAAACCATCCAACAATGCTCAGTTACCCCTCCCTTTCCGCACGCTCTAGAAACCAAAAGTTCACTAACATTTTGCCTCTTAGTGTGCTTTTTTTTCCACTTAACGCTTCAGTTATTTCCTTACACAGTGAACCGTTCCATGCCTTCACCTCCCTTTTTTCCCGGAGTGTTTTCTATTTTTAAGCCTTTTTTCCATGATCTTTTTTTGCGATAGTGCAGTACCTCAGTAGTTATTAGCTAAAAGCAGCATTACTCAGTATATGGGCTTTTTGCCGAGCCTACATCCGAGAACGGATGGTCAACGCCGCTGACGCCATTATGACCATATTCTTGTCTAGCGTGGCGAGCATATTTCGCTTTGACGATGACCAGCCCCAGATGAAAGTGAAAAACTTAGAGCAGGAAATTGAGGAAAGTACAAAAAGCAAAGTAAAATTGAACCAAAAAAAAAAAAAAAATAAAAAAATAAAATCAGGCGCGCGAAATACAGTTTCTATATTGCTTCCACAAGCCGCAGCCGTTCACCGGCGCGTTCCTTTTCTACGTGAAGTGCTCGTGGCCGCACTCTATCCATGGAGGCATAGAGGCATGCAACGTGGATTGCTTCATGGAACCCATTTAGAATCTCTCGGAAGTACTACTGCTTGCCCCTAGACGGAGCTGGGTATTATGGTTCAATGCATTCGTCATAGTTCGTCAAAGATGGCCAGCATAAAGCACCCATTGAGCTCCAAGTGGCATCCATGAGGCAAGTGTGCGTGTAATTATGCTGCCATAGATAAATGAATATGGTTTGTTACCTGTCCCTTAATCGTCTCCCTCCCGAACGATACTAGGCCCATTAAGTCGAACTCCAATTCCAACTCTGCGACAACTTTGTATCACGTGGAGTGGCTCATTTCACTTAATGTAAGTCATATAATACTCTAAGCATAGAGAGGCTAAACTACGACAATCCATACAATATAGAGACTCTGACAAATTAGAAACGACACAACTTCCGGAGCTTCGAAACAAAATAGGTTAATGAGATCTGTTCATCTATCTGAACGTTTCTGAACGATATATGAAATGTTTAATAATACATCAGCCGAGTGGGGTGGAATCTATTTGCCAATACAGATGCCAATTTGATAATGAAATTTATGGCTAGAAATTAAATTGCAATTGTTTTCTATCGCAGTTGAATGTATAAAGTAGCAGCAGCGGCGAATGAGTGTGACATATTTCCAAAGTTGAGGATAATATATTTCTTTTGTTTCCGAGATATGGTAGGCTATTAGAATCCGATTTATTTGAGGTCAATTACTTTCTATCCGGCAGCCTTATGTTGTTTTAATTTTTTTTTATTTTCTGGTTTAAATTAACCCGGATTTATAACTATTGCCAAAATATATCATTGTCGACAAGACGAATCGCTTTCTTTTAAAATTTATTGAGCTTAGCTTAGAGATAAGTATAAAATATCGTTGAGGCGGTGCCCTTTACGTTCAATAAAGATGGCATGCTTCATTAGGCATTTGCATGCCCTTAATTTTCTTAGAAAAAAAAGCGATATGGACAACTACATTCACTGACCAAAAAATTAGAAACATTGTTAATATTTTCTAAAGTATGTATTTAAATATATTTATTTTTTAGTAAAATTTAAAAAATACGTAGTTAATATTTAGTGTCGTCAATTTCCCTACGAAATATTATTAGCACTTATAAGCGCTAGTTTTATTCGCCTGCATAATGATCACCGTTTTATGCTTTTATTGAACTCGCAGAAGAGAAAAAAAATCATCGTTTGGACTCTCAACAAAGAAACCTAAAATAATATTGAGACTTATGAGGAGATCAAACGTTTAATATTCCTTGAACAAACGGGTGTAAGATTTTAAACGTTTCATACTGAAAAATCCAATCTAGCCACCATAACCGAGAAAAATATATTCTTTTATTGTGATTTTATTATGAAAATGGTCTCTGATTTTGACAAAATCATGAAATTCTAATATATTTTTTATTTTCATAATTGTTGATATATAATTTAGATTATAATTTAAAAAGCATTTTCAAATATACTTACTTCGTCACTTTGGTTCTTTGTCGTTTTATTGGTTTTTCTTTAATGTACATATATTAGATTTTTAAAAAGTGCGTGAATCGTACAATCTATTTTGTGTCCTCTAAGCTGTTTTATTACTTGTTTTTCTTTTAGGATTACTCTTTTGAAAACATTTGTCTTAGTTTAATAAATTTGACTTAAAACTTCACTATCAAGTAATGAATTTGTGATTTAACTTCTGGATATTTAAAATATTTTCTTGCTTTTCATTGAATTTGCAATGTCAGAAGAAAATAGTGTAAGAAGTGAGTTCACACATTCATTTTCAGAGATGTGATGTGCCTCTTTCTCTTTGTTTCATCTTTATAGATATTATCTTGGATAAATCTTACTAATCTTGTTATTTGAAGTTTTTTGGTGAATTAATGTTAAATTTTCTATAGATATTATGTTTAATTGAAATGTGGATTTTATATTTACATATTGATTTACACTAACCAAATAACAAAACACACCACTTTATTTATTTTATTCGCTTCATTCAATTCGTCTGCAGGCGGAAGTAAATGTAAGTTTTTGTTTCTTTTGTTTTTAAAATTAACCCTAAGTACACCTTATCCATATACTTGCATTGTTTGAATAACTTACGAGGGTACGAGTATAAGCCAACGCTTAAATTTTTAGTTGATTGGTGCCATTTTAAAATGTTATAATTGGAAAGATGTGAAAATTGCTTATGGCGTTGAGTTTTTCATATTTGGGCCCTCTGTAGAAATTGTTTAAAACATCTTTAAAATTGGAACTAGAGTAAGGACAAAAAATATTCGCTTTAAACACTTTCTAAAATTGCATGATAAAATTTTTAATAGGAATGTTTTCATAGTATAATGTATAATATATTACTTTAAAACTAATGTTTGATCTATTTATGTTTCTATTCAGCATCTTTTATAATGCTAATGATATTTTAAAGTATTAAGTTTTTGCATAATTCAAATGAGGCATAGTGATTTTATTTAATTGCTGTTTTCAATTTGTCTTCTTTTTATAAGAAATTATTTGCTTGAGTATTGTTTGGGTAAATCAAAGCTTGATACTCTTTACGTGTAAATATAATTTATAAATTAGATAAAATTTTGGAATGTACAGAAAAAGCATTTTGTTGCATTTAACCCTTTTAAGATACTATTGCGAATGTAAAATTAATTTTATTTGGCCCATTTAATCACCCCAGATGAATTGAAGTAAGAAGTATTTGACCATTTTGTAAAATAATATTCCTGAAGAAGAGTAAATTATAAACTAAAAAATCTTGTAAAACTTTATAATATCTTAATTAAAGATGAACTGATTGTCTTGTTTTCTTATTCGCAGGTAGCAACACGTATTATGAAACAAATGATTGATCAGTTCGCTGCATACGATCTCTTTGGAAGAGATAATTACGAGTTTTATGCACGTGTTACAGGGAGAATATTAAAAGTACAAGATGAATGGATATGCAGCTTTCGATATCCGCCACCGCCGCGAGGAAAATCCGCTCAACAACATTATGCAGGTGAATTTCGATTCGTTTTTATTTTTTATTTTGCTTGGTGAAATTTTCATTGTTGTTATTTTATCGCGAGCTGTTTTCTGTTTTAGTTTGTTATGTGTCTGTGTTTTTTTTTCTGTTTTGTTTTGGTTAAGCTTATTAATAATGTACGAATGCTAATAAAAAATATTACTTGTGATATTTTTTATTTAAGACATAAAATTGCTGTTGTTTTTTCAAAACAAGTCCTAATCCTATAATCCTGATTATTTAAAAACTAGGGCCTTACTATAAGAAACGAAACACTTTTTTAAATCTTTTATAGCTGAATGGCATGTAATAATTCTTATAAGAAATTTTATATGCAATTCAGCTATAAGAGACCAAAGAAAGTGATATGTTTCGTTTATCATGAAAAGAGGCTTGAATTTCATTTAGGGTTGCTAGGCAGAATTTAAAGTTTAGTGTCAGATTATGTAAAGTAAAATTCGGCAAAGCTCAAATAAAACCCAACTAAATAGATGGAGTCAAATTGAACCCAATTCAGGTCTTAGTTGTCTTTAAGCAAATTACAATAAGGCAGTTAGTATTCTTTCCTGTTTCTTTGTTTGTTGTTTCGTTTGGTGATCCTCGTGCTCTTTTCAACATTCATTAGTAATGCCCATCACAACTCTTGAATGCATTAACGTTTTAACCGTACTATACATTTGCCAGATTACTGATAGAAAAAGGAATTTATGAATTACATTTTGTTGACGTGATCTACATCATAGTAAAAATTGAAAAGCGCTCAACTTCAGAAAGCAAACCATAACGAGGAATGAATTGTTATTATTCAAATTTTAAAATTTTTAAATGTAATATAGGCTTTTGTTATCTTTAGCTTGTTTTTTTATTGCTATTTAATGTTGTTTAACAAGCTAAAATCTCGCTTTGGGTTCCCAATTTTATTACTGTTTAAAATCTCTTAAATAGTTTGATCTTATAAATTTAATTGAGCATTAAGTTTGAACGATTATGCGTGCTAAAGATATGGATAGACTTACACTTTTTTACATATTTGGAAAATTTAATAAAGCTCTTCAAGAAGTCAAGAACCATTGGAAAGATATTGCGGTAAGGATTTCAAAAATATATTTTAGGTTGGTGAACAAAATTGAAGAATGGGTGATTTTTCCGTTTACACTTTTTTTCCAATGAAATAATTAAAAGGTTGTATTGAGCTAAAAGTGGTGGGGTAAAATCCATCTCATTTTCAGTTCTAGGTTTGCTAGGTACACATTGTAAGGGATAAATTTGTTTGGAATGAAGATAACATAACAAAAAATTATTATAGACTGACATTTATTGTTTCTACATATATTACAGAAGATAAATAAATGAGTGCCAGTGTAATATAAAGGTTAAATGTGTAAAGAAATGTGTTCTTCAGAAAATAATTACAAGGTGCATCAATAGCGGATCAAAGGAAAGGAATAGTTTGACTTAATTTTTTTTGCTATTTCTTTTAGACTTTCTTTATCTTTGTTTCAGCTTTCTGATATTTTGGATTGTGCTTGATGATTCATTGAATAAATCTTCTAAATTTACTCATTTAAAATTGATTTTATAATTTTTCAATGTTTACATCGAATGTCGAAAATTGCATGCGTTATTAGTATAATTAAAATTTAATTTACTACGTATACATGGAGGATCGAATCTAGATTTAGTCTGGACTCAATCCCACATACATGCAGATTGGATTGAATCTGGATCGAATGGATCCGATCTTGCTTAACTGGCTGGATCGAATTAAAATGACAGTTAGAAATGCGGATCGAGTAATCGATTTGGCTTAACGTGTTGTGATTCGCACAATTTAGTTTTATTTTTCTTGAGTGATTTTTGATGAAGCTAGACATCATCTTCATTAATCTATTTGTTCGTAATCGCGTTCGAACTTTTAATTTTCTTTGCGATACAGTAAGTGGTCAAGCAATAGGAACACACACTTCGTAAATTTGTTACATTTATATATCATAATTCGTGCTGCTCTGCATTTGATCACAAGTCACGGTGGGGAAAAATAAATATTAAGTATGTGAATTAATTATTTATAGCGTTCAATTTTTATCGACTTTGTTCTCATTGGAAAAACATCAAAATTTCCATGGTCTGCACATTAATATATGAAGTGAAATGAACACTCGTCGTATTTTAGAAATGGATTCAAAAAAAGATGTCGGATTGGCCAAAAAGAAGTCAATTTTGGCTCTTATCAAAGGAGGGTGATAGTCCTTTGCTGAAATTGGCCGTCTGATTGGTGTTGGCCGGTCAGTTGTCTCTAAACTGGCTAAAAGTTTGGCATCGGGCTCCTTTGAATTGGCAGAACCAGATCTCCTCAACATGGATAGGGAAGGGAATCGCAAGTACCCTCTTCGGGAGCAACTACGTGTGCTTTAAGAAAATGGACCGCCCCACAAAAAAACCATTTCCTCACACCTTGCATGAGTGCAGCCCGCTTAAATTTGCCAAAGACCACAAGGAAAAAAGTGAAGCATATTGGAATAATGTAATTATCTGTTAGTTCGTGCCAAGAATACCAGGGATCCATGCTGCATTCAATCTCGGGTAAAACATCCAGCGGGGATAATGGTGTGGTCAACCATCTCTGCAGAAGGACCTGGCCCGCTTTATTTTCTAAAGAAAACTAAGCGACAGGTCCAATACTTCCGCGTACTGAGGAATATTTTTTCTTTATGTGGTTCAATACAGGATGAACACCGAAACCGTTGTCTTTATGCAAGATGGGGCTGCTTGTCACACGGCTAAATCGATCAAAACATTCATTACTCAAAAAAAAAAAAAAATCTCATTATCCTAGTCAGGCAATTCTCCGGATCTTATTTTAACCCATTAAGTCCCAAATGTCAGCTTTTTTGCCGCTGCGTTCGGCCGCTATATTTTTAGTGAAAATAGTGTCTGAAAAATATGTGACACACTAATTCCGACGCAAAATTTAATGATCTTTCAGAATCTAACTTCTAACTTATTTTATAATCCAAGATATTTTTTCGCTTAAGAACAAAGGGTTTTAGAGAAAAATTTTATTGAACAAAAAGTGCTTAGAATTGATTGAGAAACCCGTGTGAATTTTTTCAGAATTTTTCAAGCAATTTTTGGATTTTTGGATTTGATCATTTTTTGAAAAATCCAAAAATCTCATCAAAAATTCTGAAAAAATTCACACGTGTTCCACAATCAATTCTAAGCACTTTTTGTTCTATAATATTTTTCTCTAAAACCCTTCGTTCTCAAGCGAAAAAATATCTTGAATTATAAAATAAGTTAGAAAATTTGACTTTCGGACACTATTTTCACTAAAAATATAGCGGCCGAACGCAGCGGCGAAAAAGCTGACATTTGGGACTTAATGGGTTAATAGTTTATCTTACCTCCGTCACAATTCCACGTTGACTTCTTAAAGAAAATATCCTTAAAGTATGGAAATAAGGACATATATCACTAATTCGATTAGTAGCATGCCATCCAGAATTAATGCAGTCATGAGAAAAAGGAATAACTTATAATATTACTAGCTGGCCCGGCAGACGTTGTACTGCCCTTTCCGGTACATTTGGGGGCCTCAATAGCCCGGTTGGTAACGCGACGTGTTTACTGCGAGCCAGCAGGACGCTAGAGGTTGTGGGTTCGATTCCCACGAGAAACCCTGGTTACAAAAAAGTGGTATCACAATGGGCCTTTAATAACGGCCTAAGTGTGTCTTCGGACAGCCACAACAATCTACATCTCTACATCTTCCGGTACATTTTCATTATGCCCTGTGCGTCGACCAATATTTGATCGTGTTCTTTCTTTTCGCATGTTTCTGCAAATAATACCATTAATATAAGAAAACAGTGTTTTCGTTTCATATCCCTAATTAATTTATTGAACAAACTTACACGTTGTTTAATATTTAGTAAACCGTTTTACACTTCACAAATATTGGAAAATTACCCGGTTTCACCCGGCGTTGGGTAAATACTTACTAATTAAAGACTTCTCAAATGTTCGTTTTTTATATCCTAGAAATTGATTCAACCCGAAAACCCCTTTATGGATCCGCAATCTTGAATATCCAAATCTTGATAATATTAAAAATTAGTGGCATCAACACAATTATTGTAGCAAATTTAATTAAATCCCGTTGAAATCGAGAAATTTTTTTTATATATTGGGTCCGCCATCTTCGATCTAGAAACTTTGATAAGTCGATAATGATAAAAATTAGTGGCACCAAACAAATCGTACTAATTTTCATCAAAATCCGTTGAAGTCGAGAAATTTGCATCACCATATTGGATCCGCCATCTTGGATTTGGAAATTTTGATAATATTTAAAATTAGTGGTATCAGAATAATCATTGTATAAATTTTCATTAGAATCTGTTGAAATCGAGACATTATGGTCTCCCTATTGGACCCGCCATCTTGGATTTACAAATTTTACTAATATTCGAAATTAGTGGCCTCAGAATAATCATTATACCAATTTTCATTAAAATCTGTCCAAATTGAGACATTTTGGTCGCTGTGTTGGATCCGCCATCTTGAATTTGGAAATTTTGATAACATTTAAATTAGTGGCCTCAGAATAATTATAGTATGTACTAATTTCCGTTAAAATCGAAAAATTGTTGGTCACAATCTTGGATTTGGAAATCTCGATAATATTCTAAATTAGTTGCCTCAGAATAACCATTGTACTAATTTTCACTAAAATCCGTTGTAACTGAGACATTTTAATAGCCATGTTGGATCCGCCATCTTGGATTTGGAAATTTTGGTAATGTTCTAAATTAGTTTAATAAGAATAATCATTGTTATAATTTTCATTAAAATCCGTTGTAATCAAGACCATGTTGGATCCGTCATCTTGGATTTGGAAAATTTCGTAAAATTCAAAATCAGTGACTCAAAAACAATCATTGTACTAATTTTCATTCAAATCCGTTGAAATCGCGAACGCGCAAACGGTCAAAATCGCGAAGTATAAAATAAAAAATGCTATTAAAAAGTAGCGGTTGGTGGTAGAAGGGTAAAAATTTAGGACTAAATGTGTTTTTTAATGCCACACCATAAAAAAATTACCAAAAAAAATTTTGTCCAAAAAATAAAAAAAATTTTTTTAGGGTGACCCACCCTTAACACTTAGGGGTATAAAAATTAGTTATAAACCTATTCTCATACCTACTGAATATACATATTAAATTTCATCAAAATCGGTCAAGCCGTTTCGGAGGAGTATGGCCACTAACACTGTGACAGAAGAATTTTATATATTAGATGTATCTAAAAAAATGTATAGTATACATATACACAAAATCATCTAACCATTCTATTTTTAATTATAGGAAAGTTTAAAAATGAAATGTTTATAATTTTTCCATCCGTTCTAATTGCTTGACTGTAAATAAATAGAACTTTTACAAGCATTTAATATTAATTTTTCTTGATGATATCTCTCATCTTTGCGTATTTTTTTCGTCTATCCAGAACAATAAAACATTTTGTATTAAATTAAAGCTTATTAACAACTACCCAGAATAAAAATTGGGTATTTTCAAAAATGTGCACCAACTTTTTCATCTATGCAAAACATTTCAATTCAATTTATGGACATATTTCGGAGCAATTTTTGACTCAAAAGTGGTTGTAAGCCATGGCAATTTGATTAAAAAATTTTTTAATTCTTTGCTGTGTTCATCATGAGAAATATCAATTAAATGGATAATTTTCTTATGTTTTGGATAGACGAAAAACCGCAACTTTCGATTCGATCCTTTAATCCCAAGTAGTCAAATACACGGATACTGAGTTTTCAGTTCAATCTCGATTCGATCTGTCAACCTGAAATGTATACGTAGTAATTATTAGTTTTCGAATTATTTGAATATTGAAAAGATATTTCACCAATTGCTGTTATATTCATGATTGCCTTAATTTTTTACTTCCCAAAACTATATTATTTAGAATTAAGTTAACCAAAGAAAAACATTTAAAATTAACTTTTTCAGTCCAACTATCTCTGGAAGCAGAAAAAACTTGGCTGCAATGCGAGTGTGAACGATGGGGATTAAGTAAGTATTTAAAATTTTTATTAGTTCTATAACTCTTACTAATTTTGTAATGTTTTTACCACATTTTATACTGTAGAAATTAAAACCTATTGTAAAATTGTTTTAAAAACTTGTTTTCTATGTTTCTCTTTTCCTACCCTTTTGCACAAAACCGAACTGAAAATGATAGTTGCTCAAGAAGAATCTCAGTCGACGCCAGCATTGTTAACAAGCTCAAGTTCGGCAATTGGCAATAGCAATCTGTCGCTTGGCATCATTCCAGAACATTCATTGCTTGAATCATGTGCACGGCTATCGGTGTCCCTTGAGGGTCCAGGTGTGTTCGCAATTTCATCATCATCGCAGCCAAGTGGAGCAAGATCGGCCACTCTGGGGAGTAGTGGAGGTGGTGGTAATGGCGGAATCGGTGGAGGCAGTTCAAATTGCATTAAACATTCATCGAGCTCCTCATCAACGCGCTCATCACATTCAGCATCTGGTGGTAGTCATCATATGACCATGGATGAACTAAGGGCCGTCAATCGTTATGCTGAAAGTACAAAAAGTTTATCATATCTGCCACAGGTGAGGGACTATTATTTTCCCACTTCACAAGTATCGGTGTGAGAGTTAGAGAGACGCTAAACACTTTGAAATATTCTTTTTATTTTAGTATCTTTATATACTTTTGTGGTGTGTGGCGGAACTTCCTATTAATTTTCTTTACTTTTCCAACATTTTGTACTCATTGATTTTCCTCTTTCTCTCTTTCACGTCAGTAAGTTTCTTCTTTTTAGTAATAAAACAATTGTTTAATTCTTTTTTAGTTTCCACTTTGATTAATATTGAGACAGGACGAATGCTTGGTTTTTAATTTTTGTGATTAACCTAATCCTATTGTAACCGCGGGAAATTGATAATAGTTTTGAATCATGGGTGTTTTTATTTTTTTGGTTTTTCAATTAATGATTTCATGAATTGTAACTGGTGTAAATGGATGTTCAGTATTATAATTTATTGGTTAACATCATGACAATAATAAAAATTCAGGAATGTATACTAAAATGTGGGCATTTGTGGCATTTTTGGGGAAATTATTTTTTTGTAAAACCTGTAACACATTTACGATATTTGTAATATAACCATATAGAGAAAGTTTCGAATATAGACGTTACAAACAGAAAGTAACTACAAATGCAGAGCTTTATAAAAGTTTCTCTCCTACTTTTATGAAAGTGTTATTCTGCTTCTGTCTTTACTTTCTGTTTAAATAATGTCAGTTTGTTAATGTTTTGCGATATGTATCGTGAGTGGTGCTGCAAGTTTCTTTATACATATATAAAATATATATATATATATATATATATATATTTGTTTTGTTTTTTGTTTTGTATAGAATAATAAGAATACTGCATAGTGAAACAATACCCTAAAATAGTCACAAATTGCACAGTACAAGTTTTTTACATCTCACACACTTAATACTCACGCTCATAAAAAAAGGCGTTTTCCGCCTATATGTATTTATTAACGATAACAGTGCGATCATTACCACTATCCTCCCCACTATTTCTTTATTACTCTCTAAAATGGCGAAAAAGACTGCTTGTTTTTAAACAGATTTTTCAAAATAAGCTCGTACGAGCAATTATTATAGCAAGTTCTCATATAGGAGAGTTAATAATAGCAAAAATGCAACAATAATTATGTATGTGAAATTATTTTTATTTTTCCTTAAAAATTTTGTTCATAACTCTGACATTTTTGATTTTTGATTCCAATATTATACAGAAAATATGTAAATAAATATTGATGTTTTTATACGATAGAAATTATATTATTTTTGATAATTTTCAATTATTTTTAGTATAAATACATGATTCAGTTGTAATATATTATCTTCTCTTTCATTTTCTACTTTTTCCTTTTTCTACTAGTTGTTTTTTTTTTTTTTTCGTTTTGTAGCAATGTGATTGAATAAACAATGCGGATGAGCTAACAAAATGTTGATAAACTACCATTAATAATATTGCTTAAATAATTTGCCTAATGTGCTTATAATTATGTCCATTAATGCAATTATACCGATCAGAACAGAAAAGCTACTTCAGTTCGACGAGTTTGTTTTATTGTGTACAGAGACGAATTTCGCGGGTTGTGTCAAATCTTTAAATTGAGAAAAAAAAAAAAAAAAAAAAAAAAAAAATTGACTTCAGAATAAAAATAATTCGAAACAATGAACTAATTTTATCAGCCTGTGAGCTATAAGGATAAGAACTGTGTGCGCTTTAAACAGGGATCCGATTATAAACAATTCATCCGTGTTATAGCTGAATTACATGTTAAAAGATCACATACATGCAGTTCAGTTTAAGTGACGAAAATTGCAGTTTTTTGCCGATAGCAGTTAAATCTTCTTCTATTCTATCGATATTGAAATTGAGAATGTTAAGAACTTATGTATAAGGAGTGTAGAAATTATGCGCAATATCTAAAAATTTGATGGCTGGGATTAGGCCACGATTTAGTGAATTTCGAGAGTTTGCAATCTTAAAATTCTTTAACAGGTCTTTATAAAATTTCCTCTAAAGAAGTTCTCAATCCTTAAATCAATATAAAAATGATAAAATGCTCGCAAGTTTGCTGGGAATTTCTTATGAAAAAATTCAAACTATTTTGTTTTACATTTTAAGACTTTATTGACAATATTAAGGAGTAACATTTGAACGAAAACTTATTCTTTGAGTATTTTTATTTCTGTAAAATAAAATAGGTACTATAAAACAATGTGGCACCATATGGTGCTTAAAGCTTCAATATTCTTTTTTTCGAGACAGGGTGATTCGTAACTAAGTGTCCCAACATATATCGATCGATTCTATGAAGAGCCCTGAAGAATTTTTGAAAAAGTTGTCCTCCAATGTTTCAATTTTTACCTATTTTGTATTCAGTCCTCAGGTCCTTAAGCGAAGAGCGAGAGCTTGTATTCGTCAAAATGCAGGTCCTTTTGAACATCTTCTACATTAAAGAGCGAAATTTGTTCCCACTTTGGTGTTCTTGTAATAATACAAAATCGTTAATATTATTTATTATTACAATTAGTTTTTTTTTTTTTTTTGGGAATCAGTTCTTAGAAGTTGGAATTTAATTCCTTAAATAGTAATTGATGTTGGACAACTTGACAGAAATTCCTTTTTCCTAAATACTTTCTAAGTGCATTTCTTTGTATTGGAATTGTCGAATAATCGAATAATTCAAGTCCATTACAATTACAATTCCTCCTAATGAAATTGAAAAATTGTTAAAGTCCAGTACTAAGGTATTCAATATATAAATTACAAATTACAATTCCAGGGAATTTGAATTTCAATGTGATTTAATTCCTTAGGGATTGATTCGGAATCCAGCTCTGTTTATGAATTGTTGCAAGCTGAAAGTGTATTGAATTAGGTGCGATGCGGGTTTAAACTGTGTTGTTTCCGCAAAGATAGTTTGAAGTGGATTTCGGGACATGGGATTTCTTTCATGGTTTTACTTCGCTCTGGCTCAAAATAAACTGATAACAAATTTCTAACGTTACCCTGCAATTTAGAAGAACTACATTCAGAGCTATAAAATCTGTAGCTGAACAAAAACATCCGTGTAAAATAAGTAAAAAGGCTGTTAAGCATTTTACAGCATTCGCCGTGTATACACGTCAATCCAAAATTTTATTTCGATGTGGTTGTCGTGTATACTCGACGTATTAAATAAAAAAATACCATTTACACGAAAAAACAATTCTCGTCATTGTTTGATTTTGATTATGCACGCTGTGAGGAATTTAAAAAAAATAAATTCCGCATTTTACTAGTTAATTCAGACTTTGCTTACATTTTTAGCAATAACTGGCTAGCAATTACTTATTTCTGTAGGCAGTAAATACTTATTTTCCTAGCAAATACTGACAAGTAAAAGTAAAAGTTTATTCACATAATTTTTAACATTTACTAGTACAGAGTGCTTTTAATTTAAGAAAATGCTTTTACTGAAACCACTTACTTTCAGTAAATGCTTGATTTTTATTCACTTGGCCCTATAATTCAAATCATCAATTAGAATTTCGGTGACTGTACTTAATACACCTGATGTGAACTCTATAACACCATATGGTGCCAGTGGATGGGATTTCGCCTTTTGCGCAGGTGGATCATTTTTTGCTCTCTCATCGCCAGCTATCACATTTCAGAATATTGTGCATTTTTTTAATATTCTTAATTCGGTTAACACTAGGTTTCCGGAACGCGTCAAATTGACGCATTTCAGATTTCTTGGCAAAATTTACCGAAGTCCTATTTATCAATTTTAAGTAAAATATATTACATTTAATTGATGTAATAATATGACGATATGTTCTTGTAAATTCCTTACTTCTCAAGGTATTTATTTCGAACAGGAATATATTCTAAACAATTTTTCCGGAATCTCCACAAATCATTCAATAAATATTCGTAAACCTAGTGTTAGTGAGATATTGAATAGAATATGCTATAAAAACTCTACAGAAATTCCTCGAAATATTAATGCTTTTAAAATCGCTACATGCTTCAGCAGCCACTATAAATAACTAAACAGCTTTAAGCGTGCTTCAAACAACATCGAATCATCCTGAATCGTTTTTGTTTATTCAATCATCCTAAAAACAATTTCTTGAAAAGCAGCGCGTTCTAGCCTTTCCTCTCAACCAACTCTAACCAATATCAAATTCTAAGATTCTAAGAATAAGAAAATTAAATTCAAGTTCAATTTTGAAACATCACATCGACGACAACTTCACAATCAACAACAAAATTCATCTCGTCAACAACATCCGATGTCGGACGATGAACTGATCCAAAAGGTCCATGAGCGTCAGACAGCTCGGATGCGGACACGATCAGAGTGGTTTCTGGGAGCCCGAGGGGGCTCCCTAGAGCTAGCTTCGTGCGAGGGATACCATCAGTACTTTGGTGGAAGTACGAGCGACTTACAGGAGCATCCAGTTTTGTCGAATAGCGCAATGTTACTAATGCTCCAGCAGCATCACCAGCAACAGCAGCAGCAGGATCAGCAACAACACCAGCAAAATCCACAACATCAGCGCATGGAAACGGATATGTCTGCTGACGAGCACGACATACCCCCCACCAGTGCCATGATGCTAATGGATATGAACTTCCCTCCGATTTCTGGTACTTATGACTTCCATAGTAACACTAGCCACACAATTCCACTGCATCACTCCTCTTCCACACAATTTCTTTGTATCCACCAATCCGCCGTCACTAGTCCAGACGACGATGGCGATCCGAACCCTATGTTCGTTAGTAGTAGATCGAGTATTGTCGAACAACTGCAGATTGTTGATCCGCAGTTTTCTAACTCGACCCCGTCGCCATTGTCGACTGGCCTAGAAAATGGCGGCGATGAATCCTCGCGTTTTCGCTTTAGCACTGAAGAAATTGATTATGTTGTAACGGCTCGATCGCGGCGCACAGCTGCGCTGAATCGCGCCGATAGTCGCAATCTACGGAACTCCTCCCACCAACACATCAGCGATCAGCGGCAGCAGTTCAGCTTTGTGTCGATGATCTTTAGCATTTTAGATTTTCTGTTCTGAACAAGTGGATGCGAATGTATGTGGTTTTTTTTAATGCTTGCGTGAACATTTATATGTTTAGTTAATGCTTTAATCTAAGGGAATTCTTTTTATTATTATAAGTACATATTTTAATTCTTGACGAGGATTTAGATATGTAAATTTGAGCTTTGTTTTGCCCAGTTGGGCATGGTTTGTATTTTGAGGAACGTTTTGTCTACTTTCAAATATTATGCGGATACATCACAACAATAATCAGTATGAACTGTTGCTACTGAGTATCGATTAACCTTTTAATTAAAGTCTTTGTCCTTATATAATTATTATTAATTTTGAAAAACTTGTAGTTGTGACTAATAAGGAACCGATGATTAAATTTTGTCTATATAACAGGTCACTTATTAATTTATTCGCAAATAAGTTTTTATCTGTGAAATGCAAATATCAGTAACATATGTGTTTTGGGGTACGATAATTATCAAAGTACTGTAATAAAATAACAATTTTTGTATTGGCCATAACTCAGAGCAGATTTTGATGCCATTTCAATGGGGGATTTTGTGCCATTTCCCTTTTGCTATTAACTTGCCACAACGACACTTTTCGCAGTATAGTTTTTGAAGTTTTGCTTTAAAATAGATAAAAGGATGGTGAAGATATAATCTTGTTGGATCAAAATTCTGAAAGTATAGTTTCTTAAAATCAACATTCCGAAAGCCAACATCATGAAAAGAAAAATTAACATCCTTAAACAATAACACATACTTTGTTATCAATTGTTAAATTGTAGTTTGTTTCAGACTATTGGTTTTCGGAATAAATATCTTCCGATATATTTATATTTGGAGTTTCGACTTTTAAGACCTTGTTTCTGCAGTTTATCAAAAGTGATTTTTATTTAAACTGATCTCATATTAAATTAATATTGCCCGAATTCTATTTACCAGGATCATTGTCAGTAGATACGGTGGAATTAATTTCATATTTTTTATTCGAAGCAAACTTGTTCAATTTCGTTACAATTTAAAAAATATATTCTAATGTAGCAAAACTTTCCTCTACTACAAAATTTAATTTCATTTATGTTCAACCTAGAATAATAGATATAACTTTCGTTAACATTCATCACAATTTAACTGTTTCAAATAGCTTAAATACTTTGTACAAATATTTCTATACTACTAAATATAATATAAATTGAAAATATGCCCAGAAGTTAAAAGATATTTAAATATAATAAGCGTTGCATGTAATGTGTAATCAATAATTTTTTTAATCTTATTAAGTTACTTTCATTTTAACATTTTGCATTTTCCTATAATCGATTTTAAAACAATAAACGACTTATTTTTAATGTCAGCGCCTTTTGTTTATTTACTAATTTTTATTTTATCTTATTATTTATCATTCATTATCCTTGTATCCTTCAGTTAATATTCATATATCATTTCTAATTGGCTAATTGGATTTTAATGAAAAGCTTTAAATGAATATTACTAGTAAAAAAATTCATAACTCTTAATTTCGCGAAAAAGGGAATGTCTAAAAAGTAAGTTGCACATAAAAGCTCTTATTGTGAGAAATAAAATGAAATGCATTGTTTCACCTGTTATAGGTGAATAACGTGTAATAAATCTAATCAAAAATTATATACACGTAATTCAGCGATAATAATCGAAACGAAAGCCATTCGCTTAGTTTCTCATAAAAATGAGTAAAGTCACTTTCCGTAAAGTGATTTCTTATAGCTGAATTATGAGTAAAATTTCTCAAAACAAAACTAGATAATATTAATTCAGCTGTAAGAAATCAATTTTGTGGAAAGTAACTTGACCCTCATTATTGTTGTGAAAACTGAAAGAAAATGCGAAATATATTCAATAAAGTAAATTGAAAAATACTAAATGATTGTTTTACATTTGCAACAATGTACTTAAGCGCCTGAATGCATAAATTCAGCTATAGAACTAAGCTGAATTTTACACTTCTAAACATTTTCGTGTTTACGATTTTCTCCGTTTTCTTTCAGTCTTACACAGAATATTGTCTTGTTGTTTTAAATATAAGAGTTTTACTATATTTTTATGCATTATTTGAATTTTAAACAAGCATAAAAGAGTGGCGCAATATCCTGCATGCGTTATTGTTGTGTATTCCATGTTTCATCTTAACCAATCGAACATAATTCGGCATGAGACCATCATGCAAGACAAAATAAGCATCTCATTCGCACATACGATAAAACTTTGATTAAAAACAGACAATAAAACTTAGACAACAAACTAAATCTATTCTCTAGTTGGCAACATCGGCCTGAGTGCTAGCGCCGAATCTGTTCATTATCCAGTCAAAAGATCATCACGCCGAGGTCCAAATGTAGCACGTCATCATCCGCATCGATCCTCATCCCGACGGAATAAAGAAAATGGCAAGGGAGCATCGGTTCCCGGAGGTGGTGCTAGTGCAGTTCCAGTTGGCTCATCGACAGGTTCCGGACCCAGCAGTCTGGTACTAACACCAGCCACCACCAGCGGCCAATCGCATCGCTCAAACAGCTTCCGCCAAAAGAAGTCGAACAGCCTACTGACTGATTGTGGTAGTATTTCTTGTAGTTCCAGTAGTAGTAAGCTTCGAAAACCACGGGCTGTTTCATTCGAATCGACCCATACCCAGCTGCATGCGAAAGTAAGTCTAACTTCTGTGGGTAAGGGTTCTGAAAATTCCAAGTCACTGGAGGATGACTTTGACCCGATCGTACTTATGGACACAACGCCGCCATCATTGGTGACACAAACATCAGCCGCGATTTCGTCAACTGCTGTTGTCCACGAGTCCAAGGATTCATCGTCTCATTTGCACTTCAAGCCACCAAGGGTTTAGTTAGTCCTAGCTAGGCGTAGATTCTTTGAAGGAAGAAACCAATTTTTGCTAAAACATTCTCTTTTTTATATTTATACATTTATAGGTCTCGAGGTGTTTTTTATTTTAAACCAATAAGGGTAAGTTGGAGGGGGTTAGATTAAGTTTGACATACTTGTGCGGGATAAGGACAGGAATTTTCAGCAGAATTACTAAATAGGTATCTATAAGCTTTCCTTTTGTCTATCTTCCATTAGATCTACGATAAATTCTATTAGAAGAATTATTTCTTTTAAAAGAAATTTTTTGTGTTCAAATTTTGAAAAGTCGACTTCGTCTTTATCTTGTTTTATGAGATAAATGAATCTGAGGTCCAACTAATTATTTAAGTTGTTGTTAATTTTTATTAAGATCAATGTCAACCAACCTGTATAAACATATTTGTTAGACTTTTCGATTTTTTTATGTTTGCATTATATATACAACGCATTAGAATTTTGATAAAATTCCCAACATAAAATTCAGGAGCAACTTAAAGAAAACTGAAACTATCGACCGGCAATGAATTGTGGTGTTTAGTTTCTTATGGCTGAATTATATTGAAAATGTCTTCAGAAGATAAACGGAATTCAGCTATAAGGTACGAAGGATTCCTTCTACTTTACTCAATTTTTTCAATCAGCTGACTAACGTATAGCGTTTATCTTCATCTATAATACAAATTAATCATTTGAATTTCAAAGCAAAGTCCTATTCGAACATTCAGCTTTAGCCAATTCAGCAATATATGTAGGTTAGCTGAATAGCGTACGGTGACGTGCCCAAATTCCATATAAAATATGAAGTTTCTAGTTTCATTTTGCGTGTCAAGTCAAAGTGATAGTATTTTTATAATAAAATTTCTTTGTAATTCAGCAATAATGGGCTCAATTTCACGCTTCTATAAAAATATGTTAAACATTTTGGTAAATAAGATATGAGATGAGAAAGAAAAATAGGAATTAAATTTATGAAAATGATAATAAGCTCAAGAAATGAATAAAGAGAAATTTATTTTTGAAACTATTGGAGAAGCTAAAATTCTTTCTAATTCCAAATTATTCCCACCTTGTTAACAGTTATGATTTAATAAAGATTATTTATTATTATGATAAAATTCTGCTACAAATCACCTCTGATTAAACCCCATTAATTCTTTTATATAGTTAAAGGGAAGGGAAAAAACAGAAAGAAGCATAAGCCAAATACTAAGTAAATAAGCAAAACCAAACCAAACCAACATGCATTTTTAATGTGTAACCGATGCCTAATTTATTAGGCATTTGTGATGGATGGATGTTTAGAGTCTTATGTAAAACAGAAAAAAAACGTGTTTAAAAGCATTTTAAAAAAAATATCCTAGATGTAAATTGTACTCATACATATTTAGTATTAAGTTGAATATTTACACCGGTATGGAAATGTGTAAATAAAGAGAAACGCATTTTATGTATTGCAGATATGTAAGTTATTACTTCATTCCTCATTCATATTTTTGTTGCAAAAAGTGCTAATATTGCATTAATTATTACCTAAAAGACAATTATATCGTTAATTTTATATAGTAAGGAAATTTAGAGGACGTGATTACGTTTATTTCGTAGAGGATTTGTTACCACTTAAGTTAAAATAAATGTTTTATTTTGATCGTTTGAGTTTTGTTTTTTATACTTTTAGTTTTGGGATACCCATAACAATTTTTAAAAGTACTAAATCAAATGGTTAGTAAAATATAAGGAAATATTTCTTTTCTTCATTATCTATTTATTTACATTAATTTCTTGTACGTATTCAATTCATGAAAATTTAGAATCTAAAGTTATGTGCAACTTTGTAGTGCTCGTTTTTTCGGATTCCAAATTTCTTCTAATGACTTAGAAATAATTATCGTTGAAGACAGAATACCAAATCCAAAAAATGTAAATTAAAATTCAATTTGTATTTTTTGTTATTAAATTAAAAAATGGTACTTCGAAAGTGTCATTTATATGCTATTTCCTTGAAATTTCCAAATGAGAAAATACCAGTGTTGCTAGGATGTTAATGAGACTTATTTTTATTGTTTGTCCATTTCAGATTTACATATTTAGTTCATTTTTTTCCTTATAGCAATCTTGAAATAAAATTTAAATTTAATTGTGGGTATCCCTATAAGTTATTTTAATCTGTTCATGAATTCAACATCTGCATTCGACTGCTCAATTCAGCTTTAGGAAAGTAAGAGCTGAATTAAGCATTTGACTGAAGAAATTGAATTTGGGTTATTTTGCATTTTTTTTTATATCTCGTTTTATAGTGGAATATTATGAAGTCAGGGTCGTGTCGGCTGTGCATTTAATAATCATTTGCTGATTTTAATTCCATTACATGTTGATACAACCAAATAACGATAAGAATGAAAGTTAGCGCCAAAAAATAAAAGTAGAAGTGAAATGTGTTTTCATTATTTCCGTCGAGTATTAAGAAAAAAGTGAAAATGTATAATGGTGAAAAATTCATTTAAAATCTTTTTATAAAAATATATTTTTCTGTATTTCTTATATCCAAATTTTACAGGTCTTCCACTTTCACTTCCATAATACCAGATTTAGCCCATCTGTTATAAAGAACTCTTTCATGGACTCTTATTTATTAAAATTTTGATTACAATTTAATTAATATGCAAAGTTGATCGAATAAAATTCTTTATATTAAATTTTTGGTGATTTCCAGAAAAGAATAATGGCAGAAATTTAGGAACAAAAATTGGAAATTAATTTAATGATCACATCATTAGCTGACACATAAAAATCTTTTTTTTATGGTAGATAATTAAATTCCAAATTAGAATTGCGATGGAACGGTTTTATTTGCACATAAAAATACATACTTTGCATTTATCTAATTTCGGTTTAATTTATGCAAACTATTCAAATATGTTTGTAATGAATGGCGCTTAAGATTTGCTACAATTTTCTTCTTGAATTAAAACGTAGTTTTTCTAAAAAAACAAAATCATTAGTTTATAAGTGAAGCTAAAAATAAACACCAATTAATTTTTTAAGTATTTGGCCGTAAGTTCTATCCTAAGAAATGTTTTGTCTAAATTAACGTAATGGAGAAAAGATTACTCCTGTATAACCTATATATATATATACTTTTTAAGTAATTTTTAACTATAAAGTAAATTTGTAGGACATAACCATTTTTCATAATCATTTAGAATTAAGAGTAATTGGGAACTAGATGTAATGCTTGATACCTAAAATGGTATTAAGTCGTAATGTGGATTTTGAGAACGCTTAAATAGAGGTATTTTTAAATAAAAAAAATGAAAAAAAAACGTACCAGTGGTTTTCCGCAATTAAATGCAGGATTTTTAAAAAATCTATTTTTACTTCAACTAATGTATATCATTATACATAAAATCAGGGAAAGAGAAAAATATAAATACATAAAAAAATATTATTAAACGAATACGGGGGTAAGTCGATAATTTGCAAGTCAGAGTATTATTTAATTTATTTAAAATACCAATCTCATAGGTCTAGATTCGCTGCTTCGGCACATAAAAATGGAAGATTCAATTTTAAAATCAATTATGTAAATGATTAGTTTTTCCAAAAAATCCATTTATTTTTTATTTTTGAAAAAACAGAGTACATTGTACAATATTAAATCTTTACAAAATTTGTGCCTCATTATTGTTTGTTTATTAAATGGGTAAAATATCGAAAATGATATGATTTTGTGGATTTTATGATATATTCAGTGAAATCTATTTAAAAAATTTAAAAATTGATATGTGGATTGCTTTGAAGCATCTTATGCATAGACATCTTATCTTCCAGATAACGAAAATTATTCGAAAGGATTTTTAATCGCTTTTTAGATATCAAATTGTTCAATATTTTGGCTGTTCATTGAATATCCATTTTATTTCAAATTTAGTGTATTATTATATACGAAAATACTCTTGTTTTCGAGATATAGAACTTTGAAATTTTTTGTTATTAACCTCTAATTAAGCTCTTTAATATATAGAGATTTTAATTGCATCGTCAACTTTTAGCGCAACGTAAAATCAAAATATCAATTTTTAAACTTTGGAGATACTACGCAAAAATATACAGATTCATTTTTTCTTTAACTTTTGTTTTTGTTTTGTTTAACTATGTACAAAATAAATAATAAGAAATTTATAATATTATTTAAAGAAAAAAAAAAACTGCTGTGCACTTACGTCACTTACAACAATTCTGAATTTGTTAATAATATCGACACTCCCTCAAATACACATACGTAAATGACCAGAACTGGGTTAAATGGAACTTGCCAAATTTAAATAAAAATTTAAGAAGAACGACTTTGAATATATCAAAGTATTGGTTACCAAAAAGTAACATAAATATAAGAATTTACAATGCAACCAAATATCGCATCCTTCGTGGTTGAATGTGATTTTATTGGTGTAAAGTGTGTGTCATTCGCAAGACTTAATTTTTTGAAATGATTATGTTATGGCTGTATATGCAATTTTATTATTATTATAATTAAGCTCAACAATTTATGAGGAGCCATAATATTGTATGCTTCTGTTTTTTAGAAGCTACCAAAACTTACTTTTTAAGTGAACAAAGTTATAATACAACAAAGCATATTGTAAAATTTCGATGAAATGAAGATTTAATAAAAGGACAATTTTTCTTATTTCTTAAGTTTGTTTCGTCTTTATGGTGCTGGAAAAGGTGGGCACGAAATGTTGCTATTTTGCAAGAAACTATGAAATGATAAAGTAAATGGTAAGTATGAAATTTATTTTCAAAACTCACAATAAAAAAATAATTGATTAATTACAATAAATAATCCCTCAAATTGTCTAAATGCAACTTCTGTTGTTATTAAGAAAAAATAAATACTACTGACGAGCCTTCTGATGTCCTTAATAAATTCCTCTATTCTTTTTGGGTTATTTTCATAGCAGTGATCTTTAAGGGACTACTACCGGTTATCATTTTGAAAAATTTAATTTTTTTTTTTTACATTTTTCAACTCAATATACCTTCAGAAATCACGTCTCAAAATTTTATTTGGATATTCCCAAAAATATAAAAGTTACAGCAGTTTAAGCGTGCCCGCCTATTATAAAGGGTCATCCAAAAAACGCGCCTACATGTTTCTTTTAAATAAAACACAAACTATTTGCAATTTTTTCAAGCTGTTTTTTTTTATTAAAAGTATGATCCATTACAATTATAAGTGGAATAGAATATCATTCAAATGTCCACCACGACTGCGTCTGCAGGCATCAATCCGAATATCGAAATTTTCAATGACTTTCCGACATGTTGCTGGTGTTATTTCACGAATTGCAACTTGAATGTTGTTCTTTAGATCATTAATTGTTTGTGGCTTGTTAGCATACACTCGACTTTTCAAAAAACCCCACAAAAAAAAATCTAATGGTGTTAGATCACATGACCTTGGAGGCCAATTGAAATCTGCATTTCGTGAAATTACACGTTGAGGAAATTTTGATCGCAAAAACGTAATGTTTTCTCGAGTTGTGTGACATGTAGCACCGTCTTGCTGGAAGTAGACGTCAGACACATCAATATGACTCAACTGTGTCCATAAAAAGCCTCTCAACATTGATTGGTATCGCTCAGCATTCACAGTAACAGCATTTCCAGCATCATCTTCGAAAAAAAATGGCCCAATGATTCCATTTGCCCAAAATGCACACCAAACAGTAACTTTTTGTGGGTGTAGAGATTTTTCATGAATAACACGAGGATTTTCATCACCCCAGATACGACAATTTTGCTTATTGACGAATCCATCCATTGTGAAATGAGCTTCACCACTAAACAAAATTTTGCTTGAAAACAATGGATCTGTCGTTCGTTGTTCAATAATCCAACTAGCGAAATTACGACGTTGTAAATGGTCTCTTTCTTTCAATTCCTGGGTTAATTGAATTTTATAAGCGTGTAAATGCAAATCTTTATGCAAAATCCTCCATAAGGAGCCATAAGATATGCCCAATTCTTGCGAACGACGCGAAATTGATGTTGTCGGTTCATTTTCAACACTTTCACTAACAGCAGCAATATTTTCATTTGTGCGTACAGACTTTGGTCTTCCACTTTTTGGTTTATCAGTAACACAACCAGTTTCTGCGAATTTTTTCACTAATCTTTGAATTGAAGATTGATTTGGCCGATTATTTACACCAAAAAAATCACGAATTTTGCGATGGGTATTTTTCAAAGAACGCCCATTTTCATAAAAAGTTTGAATGATGTAAACGCGTTGTTGCAATGTGTACCTGTCCATGGTTAAAATTGTACTACCTTCTAATAAAACAAAATGGCTTATGTCATTTGAAAATATGTCACGTGTAAAAATTATGTAGTGCTGACATCTAGGCGTCACATTTGGATGACCCTTTATATTAATAAGTAAAAAAAAACTTTAAATGTGATTTTATCAAATGGCGGACACACTAAAGGCCCAACTATAATGTGCATATCGTTCAGTACGGAAAGCTATCAAAAGTCAACCGAAGCTTATGCATGTTCGACAGCTGTCAGATATTCAGTGTAATAATTCTTTGTGCTTTTTTGAGTTTTAAAATATAAGGATTAAGTGAATTAAAAGATTTATTTATTTTATTTTATTTTAAACTCTGCACACCATTAATTACATTTCCAAAAAATTTTCACTTCCTCGTCCATTGTCAGTTTGCATATGCAAAACACGCTCTAGATCGAACCTTGCATATGGAAAACGAAACTTGACGAAACGGACGACTATTCCCATTATGGTTCGAGGATAGGTTTTGTGTGTTATCGCAGGTTTGCATATGCTTCTACACGGTACGGTATGCACATTATAGTTGGGCCTTAACTCCGTATTGGCCCAACCGATTGGGCTCAAATTTGGAGTGCTTCTTTATTTGAGTATTCTGCACAGGAAAAAACCACAATATTAGTCAAAATTCAATCCAAAAAAATGTAGCAAGTGAAAACAAGTGAAAAAATAAGCGATTTTTTGAAAAAAATTTTCAAACGTCCGCCATTTTGTTTTTTAAACATTTTTTGACATATTCTGGTTTTTTCCTACGTAAGGGACATTCCTTAATAAAATGCCGTTTGGTTTATTTGTTTCAGACTCTTCGTTTCTGAGATGAGTTGTCCGCCATGGGACGAGTCATTTTTTCAGCTACCAACTTCGGCGCCCTCTATAAACAAGGAAAAAAATGATAAAAATAAAAAAAAAATGTTTTTGTAATATTTGAAATAATTATTATCACCATGCAAAATTTGAAATTGATTTTATTTATTTAAGCAGTTTCATCAATGAGCTGATTACATTCAATGTTTTATATGAACCATTAACGAAGCCGACTTTTGATCTGGCTTTTAGATAAATGGAAGTCAATAAAAGGGTAATTTAAATTGAACGAACGCGACATTGAAGTCAAGGGCTCGTTAAGACCATAATTGGTTCGGTGGTATGAAATGTGGAGGAAGTCAGTGTTTCTCAAGGAGCGTGCCGGCACAGAGATATCAAAAAAAGCCAATAACTCAGAAGAATTAATGGAACCCTGCAAACAATCGAAAGCCAAGACAGCTCTGGAGAGATTACGTCTATTCGTCAATATGATATATAATAGGAGCTGAGAAAAAAATTATTGAAAATTATGCTGTTTTTTTGCAATCTAACCGGTAGTAGTCCCTTAATGTAGTCCTATAAAGAGAAACCACATTGAGTGAGATCTGACGAATAAGGTGGCTATTCCATTCCTTTTCCCTGGGTATCCTCGGCCAATAACTCGATTGCCATAAAATTTATTGATGGCTTCAAATACTTCCTGTGTGCGATGAGGTGCTGCTCCGTCTTGAATAAAATAAAAAAAAATTTAACGAGACCTCTCTTTTTCGCATGACGAAAGGATTTGTCTCTAACATCCCTTTACACGTCTCTCTGGTGACGGAAGATTCAAAGAAATGCAGGTAGATACCTTTTACGTAGATGGTTCACATTTCAAAAATATATATCATTAATAATTCACGTTCTTCACTATATTTTTAATTTAATGGTTTGTATTATGACAACTTTACTTTATTCAAAAGTATTTACATTTACAAAAAAAACGCCGTCCTCAAATGGGGCCAATGGGCTTATGTGTGGTATTTTTCAAAAAACCTTTTTCGATGTATGATGTACGATTTCGATGTTTTGACACACTTTTTACATTGCCAACGTTCTTTCATGTGGCTTTCGATGCATCGCAGCTGCGCTTGGCAGTTTTTGGGGGAAGTGTTCAACACCATAATAATGACTTACCTTTGGTCAAACACTTATTTGCTCAATAAAAAAATAAAATCACTAATTTCATCCAATTTATTCAATAAATCACAAAACAATAACTTGTATTACAAAGCCACACTCTTTCGCACTACAAATTCACCTAAAAACAAAAGATAGCTAAAATAAGTTAAAAAATGTAGGTGGTTAAAGAAATGGCCTCAAATGAGGACAGATGGCGTAAATGGGTTAATGCGTTGACTGCCAATCTAGATCCGTTCCACAGTTTTGGAGGATCAAAATTTCTAAGGAGCAGCTGGTTGTTTTCGTAGAGCATCTTTTGCACTGAATCAATCAGGTTTCGGTTGTTTTCCAGGATTATATCGCAACGTCGCCGTCGGTACCATTCAATTTGTTCATCACTAAGGAAATAAATTTATAAAAATTTAGTTCCTTCATTTGGCCGTGACACGTAGCACTTTGTCCCTGAATTTTAAAAATCGGCATTAATCCAGACGATTTAGTTACAGGCTCAGATGCTCCTGATTAGAAAGGTTGAGAAATTCTTCCGTCTTGGTGTGATGTGCGTTCATTAGGCTTCTCAATGGCTCAGGAGGCAATTCAGGGAGTTCTGGCAAAGAAATCTTTCCACCTGAACAATACAATCCTGGCATTTGACCTTTGAACTACAGTGCATTACAAAAATTGCACTTCCAAGACATACTTCCAATATTAATATGAGGAGAACTTCAATAATTTATTGCGTGATTATAGTGGAAAGCTTCTTTCAAATACCGCCGTGTTCATCCTTAAATTAACTTGGTGTATTCTCTCGTTCTACAACCGATCTTGGCGATCTTTAACAGGTTCTGCCGAAATTTCGTCTCATTCGTCTGAATGTGCTTGATTTTTATTTTTTCTATCATATTTCTTCTGACTTCTGAGAGCAGATCTTCAATGTTTGGCCCTCACTTGCTAAGGATCAAAACAGATCCTCTTCCTTTTTAGAATGATACACTTGATACTGCATAAAGAACAAAAAATCGGTTGTACACTTCGATTCGTAAGAAATATGAAATATCATAATGCAGCCATCTTAACAATTGTTTAACAAATAATAAGAATAACTTTTGTTCGTCATCTGTACTTAATAATATTATAAAGCTGAAGAGTTTGTTTGTTTGTTTGAACGCGCTAATCTCAGGAACTACTGGTTCGAATTGAAAAATTCTTTTTGTGTTGGATAGTCCATTTACCGAGGAAGGCTATATAACATCACGCTGCGACCAATAGGAGCGAAGAATCAGTGGAAAATGTGGAAAAAACGGGGAAAATTAGGGCTTCCGTTGTTTGTTTGAACGCGCTGATCTCAGGAACTGCTAGATCGAATTGAAAAATTCTTTTTGTGTTGGATAGTCCATTTATCGAGATTTTAGTTTAGATTTCGATTTTTTTTCATTTTCATTTAATTATTTCGTGTGACATTACGTTGGTATTGACCTGTTTCGTTTACCATAGCATTCATTTCGTGAGTAAAGTTAATTTTTTTTCTTTTTTCATTATTTTTCCTTTCTTTTTTTAAGTGTTTTTCTTATTTTTCAGTGCAATTGGCAGTGGAATTAAGTTATGTCGATTAAGCTGCGTTTCAATTCAAACGATTAATATTTCGTTAGTATTTTTTATTTTGTTTTGTTTCTTCTTTGTTTTTTAGATCGTGTTTTCCTTTTTAAACTTTTTCAATCTATATATATAAATAAATGTTTGTTTGTTTATTCGCCTTTTATAGACTCCGAAATCGCTGAACCGATCTCCTTGAAATTTATAGTCTCTATTCAAAGGGGAGTAACATAGGAATTCGCATAAAACGGATTGTTTTCAGGGAAGCGTAGCAAGGCAGATAAATAGATAGATAGAAGTTAGATAGAAGCTAAATAGATAGGTAGGTAGATAGATAGTTAGTAAGATAGATAGATAGGTAAATAGAAGACAGACAGAAGATAGATAGACAGATAGATACCGCTAGTATGAAATAAGATTTATAAATTTTCACAATATTATATTGGATCTTAACAAAACAAAAATTTTTTTTTAAAAATAGTTTTCACATATTACGGCTACACAAAATGTTAATATCTTTTAAGAAATATTATGATTGAAAATAAACGTTCCAGAGACCGAGCTGCAAAAAATAGTCACATTCATCATATTTTCCCCAACTTGAAGAAACTAATTATATAAACTTCATTACGCTAGGATTCACCTTTACGAACAGACAACACGTATTTTGTGTTTTATGTATTAAAATTAATTATAAGAGGTATCTTTGAGGTGGCTTTTTTTTTTGTTAGGACTATGTGAAATAAGAACAATTCTTGATTTTTTCAAATATATTTTCTTAAAATATATTTACTTTATTTTGTTATTTTTACATTTTGATCAATTTAAGTAATAACAACAAACTCTTTCTCTTTCATCTTAAGTATCCTTTCATATGATTTTATGTTTTGTTTTTTTTTCAGCGACAATAAACTTCAGGGAGCTTAATATTTAAATAAAGAACACATTTTTCTGCACCAATTTCAATAATTACAAATTCATTGAAACACTTAAAGAACACCGATAAATAACTACATTTATATAAGAATATTTAAAATGCTTCTGACCAATTAAGTGAGGAGAATGGTGGCTAAATAACATTTAAGAACAATCTAAAAACTTGCAAAAAATATAACAAGAACTTTACGAATTCTTGCTTCTTGAATTTTGCGAATAACAATGCCATTTAAAATTTTCAAAGCATGTGCATTAAAGTTTGGCGATAAGCAAAATAGTGATTTCTTTATTTCATTTCTCTTCTACAACGGATACTTGCTTCCTCTACTTGTTTTTCTTTAGTTTTCAAGCGTTGTATTGCTTTTATTATTATTTATTTTTTGCCATATTTTCTATTCCACTACGTTCATTTATTTGTTCTCCTTGTACAAAACTTGTTCCTTTAAAAAACTCCAAAAATCTGGAACTTTTACTTAAAAATTTCCTTAGCCCTCTTATTGATCTGCTTACTTTGAGTTATTAACCTCTATTATTTTATTAGATTTATACATGTTATACATATACATGTGACCCTTTCATATATTTTTTAGCTACTAAGTGATATCGCGTAACATTTATCATCTCTTGAACATGGTTAAAGGATTTTAGAAATTGTTTGAATTTAATATAAATTATTTTATAAAACAACTGCACAATATCTACTGCACGAATTCGATTTTTTCCAGTACAGTGAGTTTCTTTAGAAATTTGTTTCAATCCATATTTAAATTATCTAAAGCTAATATTTTTGGATTGAGCAAGTTGTTTTTTTGAGTAATAACTGGTTGCAAAACTTATTAGGTCTAAAGTTTAAGATGCTATATAAAGTCGAAAATAATAGATAGGTTCGCTCAGCTTTAAATATGCTGATTTATTTAAAATTTAAAAAATCGATTTTCTCTGATTTTACAAAAAGCTAAATAAAAAAATAAACGTTTTGTGCTGTAATTCTATCATTTGATTATATTTTTAACAACGCAAAAAGATTTGGTGCGATTTTTGTCGTTAAACAGAGGAACAGCTTCTGATAAATTTTATGCAACTTTGGCATGATAAATTCAGCTTTTTCCCCATTGAAATTTTCGGAAATAATAGTCAAGGATAACATTATTGTAAAGTTTTCGGAGTCTTTATTAAACTAACAATAAGTTCATGACAAAAAGTTATCGTTCGTGTGAATAATTTAGGGTGACCAATTTTTTTTTGTGGGAATAATCTTCTTCATATTTGAATTACTACTTGCAAAATTTGTTTTTGTTCATTTTTATTTGGATTTTCGAATAAATATAGAATTAGGTTCGAAGGATTCAGTTCCTCTAGTTGTCTACTAAAATCAGCTTAATTGAATTGTAGCAACAGAAACTGGGGTCTTATTTCTGAATACGTTTCGAATACGAATTAACTTCCGCAAAGAAGGTATTTACAAAATTCTTTCGCCCATATTATTTCAATTTACACAATTATTTTACAGATTTAAAGGTTTTCACTTTGGAAAGCCCTCAGGATTCCTTACAGATGTTCCATTTTTATTGAGCTAGCCACCGACTCTTTCCCAAAAACTTTTGCTAGATGGTTTTGTTTGCGCCGATAAAATATAGCTTTTATAAAATTTCATATTGCTTGCTTGTTGTTTTTGCCATACAACAAAACGTGTACAACGTTTAAAATACAATTATAACCCAGATGAAAAAAAAGAAAGGATAAAAAAAGGAATTTTATTACATTTTATATCGCTACACAAATAAATTCGTATTGCCAAATAGCAAGAAAACAGATTCGGATTTGGGCATTTTTCTGATGCGAACTCAGAAATGAGGAAAACGTTGAAATTTCCCTAATACTATACGAATTTACACTGCTCTTGAATTCTTGGAAACATTCCTAAACTTCGAAATAGAAACATATTCGAGGTTCAGAGGTCTAACCGTCTAAAATTCGGTTTATAGAACCTCAAATTTCCTTTACTTATTATGGGATCACTTCATTTCGTATGTAATAAATAAATCGATTCAGTTATAAGAATAAAATAGAGGAATTCCTTTCGTTTCTCATAATAAACACCCAGAGCAAAAACTGATCTATTCGCAAACACATTAAATGTAACATTCAACGATTAAAGCCGAAATGAATAATTTTGTTGATCCGGCCTTTGTTTTACTATAGAATTTAATCTGATCCTTAAAAGATCATTTTTATATTATGTGACCTGAAGCTTTAACATGAGAAACGAAACGATTCACTTCGTTTATTATAGCTGAGACAAGTAAAATGCCCTATAACAATTCCTACATGCTATAGCAGACGAAACGAAGTAATTAAGAAATAAGAATGCTGATCTTTTATAGAAAAAAGCAACAATAAACATTTCAAGACGACTAGCAGACATTTTCAAGACTAAACAAAGTAGCGACCTGGTTAGTCGTGTTGTATTGAAATGACTGCCAGAATTTTAGGTACTGAAATACATTTAGAACTCCAAAATAAAGCCTCTGCTCTTTGTAAGACTAGTTTTGTAGCTTCTCTGTCTCTGTAATTAATTGAATAAATGTAATTATTACCTAAGTACTTAAAGCCCAGTGATAATGTGAAGCAATATTTTTTTTTTAGAAAAGTTTTACCAATATATTAAAAAATGAAAAGGGAGCGCAAACGGAGTTAGGATAAAGAAAAAAGAATTAAAAAATACTTGAGTTCTTTTA
This sequence comes from Dysmachus trigonus, assembly GCA_949715965.1. NCBI lineage: Eukaryota > Metazoa > Arthropoda > Insecta > Diptera > Asilidae > Dysmachus > Dysmachus trigonus. Next base: position 63,590,539 of record OX454322.1, on the reverse strand, counting down.
TTAATGCAACAAAAAAGTGTTCAAAACGTGACTAAATTTAAGAATCCGTTAATCGAATCGAAGAAATTATATTATTTACAAAAGAAACAGAACGAGCGAACCGATCTTTCATTTCAACAAAAATTTTATTGTGTGCAAAAAACGTGATAAAACTTAAACGAAAAAGAAAAAAATGAGAATCGCTTTCGCTGTCTTTGAAGATTTCTTTTTGAAGAAATCTTTTTAACCTAATAGTCCTGATCTTAGATCCAATTCCTTTCGCTGGTTCCCTTGGAGGAGAAGACGAGGGGGCCACGTCTGAGAATATTTTTTGAGATGAGAGCACGGACAACAAAATGAACAATTTAGTTCGGATGATCGATTTTCATTTTTCTTCTTCTTCATTGGATTCTTTAGGGTTAATCGGGCTAAGAGATAAATCGTAGCTATCACGATTAGAATCAAAGATTTCTTCACTTATTGCATATAATTAGAGGTCTCTAGAGAACTAGAACAAAATGTAAAAGGAAACTTGTGGAAGAGTTGGTGGCTTTCGACGCATTACTACTACTCGAGTTCATCGTCTGCGCTTCCAAATACATATGATGGTGGTCCACTACCGGATGCTGATGTCAAAATTTTCTCTTTGGACTCCTCTGAACGTGTTCCGTACTCTTGCATTTTTTGTATTAATAGTGCGAAAACCTGAGCCGGTAGTGTGGTCTGTAGGATTTGAAGAAGGCGTGCTGGTTGGCCGCATACAACAATTGCATTGGCTAAGTGCTCGACACCACGATCAAAATCACCGGTAGCTACCAAAGATTCACCGAGTTGAATCTCTTGCAGGAAGTATCTGAAATAAGAATAATTTTATTAATCTTAAAAAAAAAAACAAAAAAAAATACTAAAAATGCATCGCTGCACCTTGCGATATTTTAGACGACTCCCCTTCGTATGTAATATTATCAAAACTGTTTATATTCTGTAATAACCGAAAATTATACGACATGAACAATAATTGCGCGCTTTTTGAATATTTTCAAACCGCAGGATAATTCTTAATCTCTTAATTCCAATCTATTGTAAAAAAGCCGAATTAGTCTCAAGCTATCTCTTATATTGGTGAATTCGATTCGAATGGTTTCTCATAGCTGAAATGTGTTATTTTTTAAAATAACTTTTTATTACTCCATACCTAACCTACGGTAGTTTATTATTTAACAAGCAAGAAAAAGACAACTGTTGTAGTTAATTTTACTATACTTTCATTAAAAAACTTCTTTCAACTTTGAATAATATACATATTCAACGTTAGTTATAATTTCCTTGGAATCCTACTATGATTAAATAAGCATTCACAATATTATTAAATACTTTTCATATAGTGCAAATAACCAATTTTGCAATAATTATTTCTATTTTCCCGAACTCCATAATTTCTCTTTTCTAATCCAACCGAAAGTTGACGTAGACTTCTCCTTATATTTTATTGTCCATATCCACTACCAATTTTAATTTCTGTCCAATTTAGTTTTAGAAAACCAAGCGCTGAATTTAGTATTAGACTTTAAAAAATTGATTTCTTGATCAATCAATTGCAATCAAATTCAATTTTCTGTCCAATATAATTCGCAAATATAGTGTTTTAATATCGCTTCCATTTCTCAATGTTTGCATTCATTTTTAGCCATCCATAACAATTGCTAACGAATATTTGATTCTTCTTATCTCTTCTAGTCATTGTTCAAAAACGTGGTTTAATAAAATTTTATAATAAATCATTTGTTGTCAAAATAATGCTCCAGCTACAGCTGGTGGAATGTTTTACTTTGGGAATTACGATTGATTTTTTTTTACGTTTAGCACTATTCATTAAAATTTCGCATATAATATTCCAATTCATAAATACCATCTTTATATTTACTGAATCTCTTTTTTATTATTCGTTGATTTATAAGACACCTGAATACTTTACTTATTTCTCTGAGCTCAAATCTACTTAAGAATTCATTAGGCGAACGTTTTTACATTGTTCAAACACTCTCTAAATGGTATTGCTTGCTAGTTCGGGTTTTGCGAAATTGATCATATAAAAATTGTTTGAATATTCAGGACGTATACATTTACTTTTCTTTTTATTGATTTCTTTTCTTTAGCTTTGTATACTTTCTATTTTACACTTTGTCTCTTCTACTGATCATTTTTGTTTAAAGAATGTTAATTTTTCTCTTTATTTTAAACTTATATTATTTAAGTATATTTAATAGTGTGACCATTTTCGAATTTCTCTTAGTTTTCTATTTAATAATAAATCCTTTTCTTCCAGTCAATGGATCCTAATTAACTTTAGCTGACTGTCTTAAATAAGAAGAAATAAAACTATAATACAATTAGACGCCTTCAATAAAAATTTAAGTTCTTTCTATAGTCTGCATAATCTGCTGTTTTGATACTACTTTTATTAGTATCCACCCAAGCGAACTATATCCACTAATAAAAGCATCGCCGTAATAAAAAACCCATACATAGTTTTTTCGTTTTAGTACCCCTAAATAATAAAAGCTTGTTTTTAAATCCTTTTTTCTACGTATAATTTGTATTCTTTCAAAAATCGTGCGTTGTCGTACATCTTTGGTTGTTTTTAAGAATCAATTTATGCAGTCGCGTGCGTAATTCAGCTTAACAAGACGAATTGCTGAATTATGTAGTCAGCTGCAGAAGGGCTGAGATCATAAACGCATAAAAACTGCAAAATTGCGTAATTTAGCGTATTAAGCTGTGGAACTGACCTCACTCATTGAATTCTTGAAAAGTCTTTTTTCAGGGAATGTAATTCACATATAAAACCAGACCAAAATCGCATATTGCTTAATTACTCGCAAAATGAATACCCAGTGAAATCAATTAACATGAGCTGTGACTGTTATGGAAATTATAGAATTATGTTTTTTTTTTGTTTTTTTTTTAATTTTATAAAAATTTAAGAAACTCGAACACATTCATGAGCGCTCGACATATCGCTGCATTTCTTACCTGCCAGCTTTCGTATCATGCAGGTAAGAAAGAATGGAAATCGACCTCAAAATTCCAAGTGGGCACTATTCTGGCTTTCTTTGTGAAAGATGTGAAGCTCGGGCTCTGCTGTGTTACAAGACAAAGGACACAATGAGCGTGAGCGCATAAAAGCAAATCTGCAAAGTCATTCGATTTGGTATGGTTCCAACAAACTTAGGCGACTCCATCACCAATTAACGAAATTGAATGTCGGAGTGTTTTGCCATGATATTGAACTCTTAAGAGCTTAATCAGGGGCCTGTTTACCCCCATTTCATCATGTAGGTTTGCGTTTTTCTTTGGTAATTCTGCTAAATATAACATCATGTATGCGCAATATGGTTTTGGTCACCCCTCGGGCGATAACGCACAATGTAGAAAAGCCGCCTTTCACGGAGCGGAGCGCCATCAGCCGTGAAATCAACACTTCTTATCGCGTACGATGAACTGGATGGAAACAAAACTCATTTAAGGCTTATCGCCTCGAATCGAATTTCTTGCGCATTTCCAATAATTTCGTAGCGAGCGCGCCAAACCGCCACAAAGCCGTCGAGACTGGAAGGAGTCCTTTTGTTACACCTTTCTGACTCATGACCCAGTTTTGCGTAAGCGCTTTCTTCCGTACATCGCGACCGCACGTAGTCCGACCAACGTGGGCCAACTGCCTAAACAAATATACCTGAAAAACCAGAAGGGTGGGCTGAGGGCAGTGCGCGACTCTTACATAATCGCCCGAAGGTTGGGTGGCATGTAAGAGAAATTCTGAGCAGATTCCACCGAATGTCAGAGGTTCACTTTAACCTCACATTCCTACGAAATTTTTTAGTGCGGTCCGAGACCCCCTAATTGAATTACTCCCCAGCGTGTGCTGGTGTTGGCCTTTTACCTTTCGATTGCCTGGTGATCGTTCAAATTGGGCATTTCGCTCCTGCCGCCGTTTCCGCCACCGTTCTTGCGTTGACGACGTCTCCCTGAAAATGTTTCGATTTTTACATAAGTCCCACCGGCGAATAGGTTTTTCTGACTGAAACACTCACTGTCTCGGACTTTCTTCTTGTACTCGGGATCGTCGCGCCGCTTCTTGTCGAAATAAATGCAGTAACCGAGGAATAATGTTCCGGCGACTCCAGCAGCGATCCCCAATGTTGTCTTATTGATTTCCATGGTGGCGGTCCTCTCGTTTCTTTCAGCAACTGAACGATTAGTGGAAACAACACGCGATCAATATTACTCGTGTAATAACTCTGCGAAAATTAATGAAATAAACTTATTTCCACGATAATCTCCACTGAAACCGAACTAGTGAACAACACGAACGACAGCCCCGACCACCATTATCGAATTCTCATGTGTCGTTCTTCTGAGACGGAGGTGAATATTTTTCAAGGTTATTCCTGGTGTGGTGACTTTGTTAGCTTCTTGTTATCACACACAGATGGCTTACATGTGCTCTCTTCTGGCGGTTGTTTTAAAAATGTTCTTGACAATTTCTAATTTTAATTGTTCTTTCTTACATATATATATATCAGTTTGCTTAGTTCTTTAATAAAAAACAACGCGTAACAAACTGTATTTTACTCCGAAAAAAGTAGTAGCGGTTATTAAATCACTCAAAAATAGAAAAGCAGCTGGAAATAACTTGTTAAAAGCTGAAGTCTATAAGCAATTACCAATTCAAGGTATAATTTATCTGACATTTATCTTCAATGCTTGCATTAAGATCTCTTACTTTCCCAGCATGTGGAAAATCGCGAAAGTCATTCCAATTCTAAAACCTGGAAAAGACCCAAAAGACACCAATAGCTATAGACCTATCAGCCTGCTAAACACTATCTGCAAGATATTTGAGAAATTAATCCATGAGATGATCAATGAACATCTTGAAAGTAATTCTATTCTTCCCCCACAACAGCTAGGCTTTAGACCTAAATTCACTACAACTCATCAGCTGAGAAGGATTACAAATCACATTAAAGAAAAAATGAATCTAGGATTATCTACTGGAGTCGTTCTTCTCGACATCGAAAAAGCTTTTGACTCTGTCTGGCATAGGAGCTTAATATACAAAATGATAAAGTTTAACTTCCCTGATCACATTGTGAAAATAATTCAAAGCTTTCTATCGGACAGATACTTCTATGTGGCTATCGGAAATACTACCTCAGATACTTTTAAAATCACAGCAGGTGCTCCTCAAGGATCAGCATTCAGCCCTATACTATACAATATCTACACTTCTGACATTACCAAAAATCTGGACTGTCACATTAGCCTTCATAGTCTCGAAAAAAACTTGAGTTCCTTACAAACCTATTTCTATAAGTGGAAGATAAAAACGAACACAGCCAAAACATCATGCTCCTATTTCACAAGAAAGAGAAGCCAGAAACTTTTACCAAACAAACCACTGAGCTTTAATAATCAAAATATACCCTGGTCCAGTGAAATCAAGTATCTAGGAGTTTATTTAGATACAACTTTAACATATGGAATCCATATAAACAAAACCATGCATAGAAAAAACTAATAAACTTATAAAAACTTTATATCCACTTATTAGACGTCACTCACCCCTAAACACCGATAATAAGCTACTAATTTACAAAATGGTCTTCCAACCTATCCTCACGTATGCATCTCCGGTATGGTCAGACCGTGCAAAAACACATAAAAAGAAACTGCAAGTACAACAAAATAAAATATTAAAAATGACTACTAACGTCCCCTGGTATTGCTCGACAAAGCTACTTCACGATCATACTAACACAAAACTAGTTGAGGAAATCTGCACCATAAACATGAATAGATTCGAAATTGATCAAACATAGCACTAAGTATCGTACAGCATAGATATTTGTGCTGATAGTTAAGTACTATTGGTTAACTCTAGCTTAAGTTTTATTATTTCTTGACCCCTCTACGAGGTTTTTAAATTTTTCCTCCATGAATTTATTTTAATTTTTTATACCAATAATTTTGACTGTAAAACTAACGAATTAATATTTGAGTGGTAAGAAATTTACGATATTTCACTCTCCCTCTTTTAGTATAAGACTAGAATAGCGACACCAACATGATTGTACTACAATATATATATAAGCTAAATAAATGAATTGAATTGAATTGAAAAAAAAATAAATAAATAAACAATGCTGCCTTAAACTTCATTTACAGTATCACAGCTCTGCGCCACTTCTAATAAATATATTTCCAATAGCTGAGGTTTTTCGTCTACAAAGATCAAAAGGAAATAATCCCTTGATTTTAAATACATACAAGATTTAACATTTTCTAAAAATAACACAGAAATTTTAAAAAGGCGCATAGCTGTTAGTAAGCCTCCATAATTTAATACAACATTTTGAATGGTTCTGGATAGATGAAGAGATTCTAAAGATAATGGAGTTGAACAAACAAAATTAGGATTCATACAAGAAGAAGTTTCCCGAATGTCTCAAAACTTCAATTATAGTTCCGATTTAAAATCGAGGAAATAAGAAAGGCACAAAACAAAAATGATATATAGTACAGATGGGGCCTTAGGTTACATTTTAAAAACAGATTTAATTTTATAAATATATATTATTATTAAGAAGATTTTAACACTGAACCTGAATTCATTTCCACGCGACCTCACATGGAAGGGGTCATGTGGTGATCTTGGCGGGACCCTCAAAAGACGAACCCCGTGCAATCCTTCAATTGCCTGCAAATAGAGTGATAACTACGCCTGTACGATTATATGATTAGGCGAAGACGGCTTTAACGGAAACTGCAGTTTATTATTGTTCCAAAGAAGGGACACATCAACAAAGACTTTTTTTGCAACCGTGATTTGAGAACGCTGTCACCATTTCAGGGACTAACAATTTATACCAATGTCTGAGGACATAATTGTAAAACGAACAAGTTATACCACGAGCTATAAAGTAGTTAAAATTACAAAATAAATTATACCAATTTTGTATTACCACATTAACCCGTCAGTTCCCAGTGTCACCTGTAGGTGACAGCAATTTATAATTTTTTTCCCCTATTAAATGATAACATAACTCAAAAAACTTTTTACTATTAGGATATTAGTGAATAGTGAATAGTGAATAGTGAATGAATTTTTCCACACTGACAGCTGACATGACAAGCTGTCAAATAAATTAAATTATTTCTAACGGTATTATTATTATATTTCTAATTTTCTGGCGTAACAGTGACTTGCTCGGCAAAAATTGCAATAAAAAATGTCAAAAGCTTGAGTATTATATTTTTTCTCACTGCATGTCATTTTGAAATAAATATACACCTAATTCTCTTTTTACACGATTTTTTTTCACACGAATTTGATTTAACACGAGTTCAAAAGATAAAAAATTTCTCATTTTACACGAATTTTTTTGTTTTAACACGATTTTTAATATTCCAGGAATATTTTAGTCTTACGTAAACGTATGCGTTTATTGTCAGAAAGTGACAATGCATAAAAATTTTTTATGTCTTTATTATTTTAACTTCTTTTATATTAATGAATTTCAGATATAATTCCCTTTTTCCAAAGTAGAAGTTATTTTTTATAAAATATTTAATGAATTAAAATGTGTAAGCACGAAATAAATTAAGTGAACTCTAACAAGAACTTTTTAATGTTGTTTACACCTAATTCTCTTTTTACACGAATTTTTTTTTTACACGTATTTTTTGGGGACGTATCTATCGTGTAAAAAGAGAATTAGGTGTACTAATATAACACAGGTCAACATTTTATCTAGGCTTGTACACGGGAATCGAAGATGGTATCCTAGGGTTTTTGGGGTCGCTGATTACGATGAGCGGGTCGGTTAGGCTCCATCACGTCAAGTTCAAAGTAATTTGAAGGTCAAACGGTCAAAAAACCTTCCAAAAATCTGAAAAAATTAATGGACATGTTTTTGAGGTCGCTGAATCCGAATCCGGTGTTTATTTTTACTTTGCATGCATCCTCGAGGTCATTCAAGGTCATTTGAAGGGATTTTGAGAAAAATGCTAAGTACCATCCGAAAAATCTGAAAAAAATTCATACGTATGTTTTCGAGGACCCTGAATCTGAATTTGAGGTCAGCCGACCTCATTTCAAGGTCATTTGAAGGTCAAACGGTAAAAAAACCTTCTAAAAATCTGAAAAAAATTCATAGACGTGTTTTTGAGGTCGCTGAATCCGAATCCGGTGTTCATTTTTACTTTGCATGCATCCTCGAGGTCATTCAAGGTCATCTTAAGACAGGTATTCTGGTTCTGTGGCACAATTGTGCATTTCGCAGATTGAAATTGTTCAATTTTTCATTTGGATTGGAAGGTTTTTTGACCGTTTGACCTTCAAATGACCTTGAACTTGACGTGATGGAGCCTAACCGACCCACTCATCGTAATCAGCGACCCAGAAAACCCTAGGATACCATCTTCGATTCCCGTGCACAAGCCTAGATAAAATGTTGACCTGTGTAATTATAATAAATTTAACCAAACAAATTACATAATTAGATTTTGTTTTTAACACGTTGAATGCCGCGTTTTATTCAGCTACACATTGAGCTAGTGGGTGCCGGTCACCGGTGACCCCCACGGCATTCAACGTGTTAATAATGGTTATTTAACCATATTTCATTATTTATAATAATAAACCGTAAGTAGCGAGTAAAACAGCCACACTAAGGAACTGCTCAGTACAGCGCGCTATGCGGCACCTTCGTATTTTAGTTCATATCTTCTAAACAAATGCAGATACCATTCTAAAATTGTTTGCATAATATTTCTATACTACAAGCTATATTTTATGGTAAAAATAAAAAATTTAAAAAAATGCGAAGTTGAAAAAAATCAGATTTTTAATATTAACTTCCGGTTTACTATATGAAAAAAAATCCAATTTCAAATTTGAATTAATATCTAAGAAAAACAATTAATATTCTCAAATAAACAAGATTTACTTATTCCATTTGATTCACTGTATTAATAGCATTCGAATAATCCGTTCCTCAAATTTTGCCAATTCTTTGAAGTCGTATAAATTGGTAACTAAGCTAAAAAAATAAAAATAATCATGTACATTTATTCAGGTCCTATAGAAGTACAATTAACCGAATTATGAACAAAATCCATTCTTGTTTTTTTTATTGTATGCTTCACGTGAATTGCGTAATGTAGTAGGATAATTAAATAGAAAAATGAAAAATATCAGAGATAAATGCAATTTTTTACGATTCAAATTCAAATTTATTAGTTACCTAAGCAGTCTAGTATAGGTCTACTGAAGGTAAAAAATTTATTTTCTTAAAGAAGAAGGTTCTCAATTCAGGGGAGTGCGTATTTTTTGTTTAATTTATGTACACCGATTACTCCGAGATTACGCAGTCGATTTGAATGTTTTAATTGAAAAGGGATACTCACAAATTGGTTCCATTTAAATTTCATCAAAATCGGTTCAGGAGTTTTTATATTATCCACTTAATTTTTCTTTTTTTTCTTCCGCTAAAATACATTTTTTCTGGGAAGTGGAAATGTGCGGCGATTCAATGTCCTTACTTATTTTAAAACATTCTAAGCGAGCATTTCAGAAAAATTATTCTTCACTTTCTCAATAGATTTTTGTATAGTATTTTTTTGAAATAGTATTTTTTTTTTTTTAAAACGTTTTGTTTTTACGTAAAATGTTTGCAAATGCAAAATATCCGGAAAAAATGCAATTTTGGTGTTAAGAAGCTAAGGCCTACTGAAGAGAAAAAACTGATTTTCTTAAATTCGGCCTATAGAGCTAATTGAAATTTTTTTTTTTTGGTATTGCTTAATAGAATAGTAGAAAAAATGGAAGTTATTAAACATTATGACTATGTTAAATCTTAGTTTGATACTTTTACCTCTTCCGGAGGATTCCGACTGTAAGAGACGCTGGACAAATGGTCAAATGAGTGACCCTATAAGAATTCCGCGAATCCAGATTGTAGCAGGTGTCGCAGTTGAATCTCTTTTTTTTTAGTGATCTTAAAAAATTAGATCAATCGGTAAAAAATTTTACGCGCTAGAGGAATGCTAATGAAGATCACGAAAAAAAGACTCAACTGCGACACCTGCTACACTCTGGATTCGCATCTAAAAAATTGTTAAACATTTTGTCGAAGCACTTAAAGACTTGTATTAATATGAACACAAAACCGAATTACATTATATTAAACAATTTTGATAAAAACAAACTCCAAAAATGACCTTGATTTCGCGCAGGTAGTAATACTAAAGAACCTTAATATAATATTAACGTTCTTTGGGAATACCCCTTACATTGAAACCAAACCACTAGTTAAAAATTTAGTACGTAAACGTGGGGCGAAATCACGCAAGTAACCATTTGATAGCGTGTTGTTTATCCAGGTAAATAAATATTTACTTTAAACTAAAAACCTCTTTACTCTGCAATTCCGTTGAATTAGTCATATAATTTATCTCGCTAATTTTCCCATCAAATAATCGCGGGAAATTCAACATTAGGCTCACTTAGAAACATCGCATTTTGATGCCTCTTTCGTTTGCAAAGGGAAAACAAACTGGGAAAATCGGGATAATGTTCCGAAATCTGTTGTTCGTGTCCTATCTTCATTATACGACGTCATAACAAGTGTCTGTACGCCAAGGGAGGAACCTCGCCCTTGGGAGGAAGAGAAGGAGGATGTCGTCTGTTTCCAACCGATTCAGCGACGAGGAAAGGAACTCCCTTTATTCGTCCTCTAGGGATCCAGAAACGGAAAAGTGCAGAAAAACCTCCTTGCAACAGAGTAGCAGTCGGTAAGTCCTTCCATGAAGAAAAGCAGCTCAATACGTTCCCGCGTGTCCTTTGCTTCGGGAGTGTTTGAGTAAATTAAAAAAAAACCCGAGCTTCCCGCAAACAATTTAAGCAAATGGAAAAGTCACGTGCATCCGAAGCGGTCTAATTAGAGTAGACGAGCTGAGCTCCCTCTGCCGGCCCTCTCGACAGCCCTTCTAAGGGCCACTTCTAGGGCACTGGGGATGGAGGTGAGGGTGCATTCAGGGAGCAATTTACGTTACAATTAAACTCCTCGAGAGCTTCATGAAAGCTCCCTTTCTTACTCGACCTGTTGCCGCAGGTTGTTCAAATTAATCCGAAATTAAATTTTTCTCAAAATTTTTGCGTGTGATTTTAATAGCTCGGTAATTCTGGCAGAAAAGGCCTAATTGCGGCTCCTAACCGCACGACTTACCCATTGGTGTTAGTAGGATTATTTTCTTGGAGGGGGCTGAACTACTCGACCTTAATTTCATTTCGTCCAAATATAAACTGGAGTTACAGGAAAAAATACTAGATAGGTATAATACCTACATGTAATATACGGGGTTTCATAAAAGTACAAGAACAGCGCAATAACTCGCCAGGAGTAGCTTTTCGGAAAAAATGTTTCAAACAAAAGTTGTAGGTTTGTTTCCTGGTTATCTGGCAATGACCTTGGATCTGATCTTGATCATGATCTTCAAGGTCATATCAAGGATAGTTAATTTCCTTAAATGGGAAGACATACTTTTGAACCTGAAAATGGAAAGAACGGCAAATTTTACGTTCAGATATGACCTTGAGCAATTCGAACCTTTGATCTTTTGAAGATCGTATCAGATCATCATCAGATCAAACCCTAGAACGGAAATAAAACATAAAAATTAAGTCTTACTGGAAAATGTTCAGGAAAAAGGTCATGGTGAACATCAAATTCAAGGTCACATGGAACAATTCTACAACTTTTGTTTGACACATTTTTTCCCGAAAATCCACTCCTGGCGAGTAATTCTGCTGTTCCCGTACTTTTATGCCATCCGGTATATAAGAAAATATATCGTATTCATAAAGTAAAGCAATCAAACTAATTTTTTGTTCACTTCTTTAAGGTATCTTATTATTATATAATTTAATTATTAGAGATTTTATTAGAGTTTTGGTAGCCAGATTCGAGTTAATTTTAAGAATGAAATAAGTTAATTTGAAGAAATTGAAAATAAACACAATTGTAGTGAGTACATTATATTTGCTTATGAAAACAAATTATGATTTAAAATTAGTTAGCCTATGGTATCTTTTAAAACAGTTTCCTACGTGAATTGTAGGTAGGTACCTATGTCAATGAAATCTGTCAGTGGAACTGGAAATTTGATGCCCAGTATCACTTGACAGTGATGACCACAAAGGGTTAAAACTATCACAATGGCGAAGATGAGTGGAATTCAATTACAGGTGTAATTGAATTCCACTCTTCTGTAATTCTGTTAACTAGGCTTATTCTGCTGGTTGGTCATCGATGCCAAAATACTGAATGTTGAAGTCGAACCCACAAGTTCTCAATCGGATTACGTTCCGGCGAGTTTCCAGGCCAATCAGTCAATAAATTCGAAAACCATTGTTAGGTTTGTTTAATCGTTGCCCTGATGTTCTTCTCCGACAGCATAGGTATTACTGGTTGCACATAAGCATGAGCACCCCAAGGACGAGTCCTAATGTAGTCTTTGATAGTGGTCCTGCTGATTAATTTCCCCTTTTTTTATGGTTGTCTGATTCATTTATCATCTTTGTTGTAGAGCGAATTATCTTTCAGAAGCCCTATTATTTTTCTTTTCGCAAATCGCTTGCAAATCTCCGATTTTATAGAAATTTGAGCCACACACTTACCAGAATGTGAAACTTTTTGAATTTTTTTTCGTATGGTAGGACGAAATTTAATTGTTATGTCTTCTCGTTCCAAGAAAAGAATTGCTTTTTGCACTAAATTGATTTATTATAATTCGTACCTACAGAGCTTGCATTAGGCCCGGCTATTCCATATTAGCTAACGTATACCCTGTGGCTTGTTTATTCATGTACGATTATATCTAAATTGGTTTACACAAAGTATATAGTTTTAATTCATGTATAATAATAAGACGAGAGAAAACGGATTTTGTTTGTTTGAAATTTTAAGTTCCAACGGTAATTTTACATTTGAAAGTTTCAAATTAAAAATTTCAGATGCAAAATTACATTGGTTTTTTAATTTATCGCTATCATCCAAAGTGCACAAAGCCACAAATGGCTTTTACAAGCGTGCGAGTGCATCAGTTTGCATATTAAAGAGTGACCGCAAAAATTAGCCAATATGAGCCTATTTCGAGAACCTCGTATTTCAAACTGAAATGTGTGCTAATTCAAAGTTTACGATAAAATAATGCCCTAATACTAATGAAATCATCACCTGAAAATAGAAAAATTAAAAAAAATATTTTCGAAAATTCGAAAAAAATTTTTTTTTGCAACATATAACTTACACAAAATGTAAAAGGGTTACTTCACCAGGCCTTGGAATGTAGTTGTGAAGGCCCGAGATTAGATCTGATGCAAATACCTTTTGCATATTTTTTGTAATAAATAATATTGAAAAAAAAAATATTTTTCGAAATATATTTTTGAATTTTTATATTTTCAAGGGATGATTTCACCCCCTTTGAGAGGTAAATGTCGAAGAACACGAGCCATAAATGCATGGCAATTGATACTTGATGAGCAGCTTAGTCCTATAACTTCTGAACTCAATTTTTTTTGATACTTTATAATTTATTGTCATTTTTCGTGCTTGGGGGTAGTTTTACCTTCTTTATGGGGTTATTAGATCTGATGCACATGTCTTTTTCATATTACTTGTAATTTATATGGTACAGAAATAATTTGATCGAATTTTTATAAATATTTTTCGGTATTTTTGACTGTTAGAGGTTGTTTTCACCTCTTACAAGGGTGAATGTCAATGAAAACGAATCATAAATATATGACAATTGCTATGAAATGATCAGCCATTTTTCGTGCATGGGGGTAGTTTTACCCTGTCTAAGGGGTATATTGAACAATTGTGCATTTGTTTTTGTCACTGCTATTTTTTTGGAATTCTATGTGACCCAAGCTTTAAAATGAGATAAGGTGAATTTGTTTACCAAAATTTAAACAGATGCTCCTCTTGAAACTTTTCTGAGAGCATTATCTTATCATAAATTTTCAATTAGCAAACATTTTGGTTTGAAATACGAGGTCCATGAAATAAGCTAAAGCGGTCAATCTTTGGAGATGTCAAATTACATTGAAACATTTTTTTTGGTTACAGGACAAATCATAACGAAATAAAAATACGACAACAAATTATGAAAATTCATACATGTAGCTAAATTTTGTACAAATACTTTTAAGTTTCAATAAGAAAATTACGGCAATAATATACAAAGAGTTTCTTGTCCTTTATTGTTTTTGAACATTCATTCTTTCATTCTTATACTTCAAAAATACAATTTCTTCCTCATTATCAGCGAAATTTTTCAAATGTTAGTTTATTATTCAATGTTAGTTCTTGTGTAATTCGAAAATTTCTATTTATTCTTTCTCTCGGCTATTATAATTAATAATAGTAAAATACATACTAGTAAATTTGGGAATTTTTCATCTCTGTAAGTGTGATAGCAGCCATTTTTATAAGCGTCAAAATTAAATGACTGACAAATTTTCATGGATGGCGTTCGTTTAGTAAATTTAATTCCCAAACTTAAACTTTTATGCGATTTTCTGCATATTCTCTTTACGCTTTGAGGGAAATTTGAAAATATAATAATAGTTAAGATGCTTTCATCCTATTTCTACTGACAAAAATCCCATAAATAAGCAAATCAAATGAAAATTTTACTTAAATCCGTAATTTCACAAGATAAATGCGTGCTTGTCACCATCTGGGCTCTACTGTAGTCACTTCAATGGACCTACCCCACAAGGGAGCAGAGCTGCTTTTAGGGATTATTTTTAGCTGCACCGACTTGAATTAGAACATTTTGTTGGGTTTTCCAAGGGGCCCGGGCTTAAGCGAAAACATGTTGTGCGTATGAAAGATTAATTCTGCTCGGGATTATTTCCAAGCAAAGAATCGTCCATGCAAGAATTCCTTTCATCCCGATCGAAAACCTGGAGCAACCGGCAAGCTCCTTAAAATCTGCCTGGAAGGATAAGGGAAGAATAGAGGGAATTCTCATGTTGTGCATTTTTAAAACTCTGTTTCCAAACAGTTTTGAAACGGAGCTAATAAGCCCAGGAGGCCGCAGGGGGGCGATATAATACTTTTTTTTTTTTGCTTCAATTTCGTCTACTTTTTTTCTCAATTTTATTTTCATTTTTGGAATTGCTTACATTACAAAAGTTTTCCAAGCTCTTCATACAAAACATTTATGAACTGTGAGAATTGAGCAAAGGTTTAAATGCCTTCCGGTTAGTAAGCACATTTTGATCATTGGCCGTTGGAAACAGGAGTTGATATTACATGAAAGAACTTTTGTCCTAATCCCACGAAGTTATAAGCTTAATTAGAGGATGTCATTAATTCTGGAGTGCCTCGCGACAATCTCCTTAGTACTCAGAAAATGTCTTAGGTGACAGGGCAATCCTACCTCTATCAAAGGTTGCCAGGGAGAAATCTTG
Organism: Dysmachus trigonus; assembly: GCA_949715965.1. NCBI lineage: Eukaryota > Metazoa > Arthropoda > Insecta > Diptera > Asilidae > Dysmachus > Dysmachus trigonus. The sequence continues at coordinate 63,575,007 of OX454322.1, read as the reverse complement.
AAGTTTACGACATTCAATAAATTTCGTGAATGAAATGTTGTATAAACAAGACCTTCACTGAAGTCTATAAATGGAAAGTTAAGATGATAATTATCATCTCCTATTTTTAGTTTTTTCTTGAATAAAATATGTACTACTTGTCTGAGTGATATATGTATGTACGTTGTGTAAATGTTTATATACCACAAACTGGGATTAATTTGCATTATTGACTTGCATCAAAGAATATCACATTCTATCGAAAATGGTTTATAATTTTATAAACCCATTTATTGTATTCTAAAACCACAAAACAATCAAGGTTAATAAATCGCAATATTTTTATGTTATTTAAAAGGATGTGATGTCGCTTTTAGTATTGCTTACGTGTACTAATAAATGGCAACACTTGTGTTCGATAGTACTTTATGTCAGCTGTCAAACGCACTACGTGACATTTGGCTGAAATATTAGCAACAAGTGCTTTAACCTCCTTGAAAATGTCGGTTTTCGTTCCAAGTAAACATCATTTGCGGGAAGTACTATTACACTATTTGATTGCAAAGAAAAGTGCAGCGGAAACTCATCGTTTGCATGTGGAGATTTACGGTGACCATGATCCATCTAATACAACTTGTGAGGGCCATTCCTTACACGACGATTTCAAAATAATGATTTTGCCACTGAGAACATGGAAACCCACCAAAAAAATTTGAAGATGCTGCATTGGAAGAATTATTGGCAGAGTATTCTTGCCAAACTCAATCAGAATTGGCTGCAGCATTAAATGTTGCAAAGCGTTTAAAAGGAATGGGAATGGTTCAACAAGTTGGTAACTGGGTTCCATATGAATTGAAAGAAAAAGACATTGAACGTCGAAAAACAATTTGTGAAATGCTATTTCAAAGGCAGCAAAGAAAAGGATTTTTGCATTGAATAATCACAGGAGATACAAAATGGATATATTATGAGAATCCTAAACGTTAAAAAGCTTGGGTGAAGCCAGGTGAACCTAGCCCATCACAGCCAAAGAGAAATATTCACGTTGACAAGGTTATGCTCTGCATTTGGTGGGATCAGAGAGGTGTTGTTTATTATGAGTTGCTCGAACCCTCTCAAACTATTAATAGAGAAGTTTACCGACGACAACTAATGCCTTTGAAGGGAGCCATGGAAGACAAACGACCAGAATGAGTGAATAGGCACAGTAAATTACTTCTTCAACAGGATAATGCCAAACAGCATACAGCACAAGTCGTGAAAAGATATTTAGATGGACAGAACTGGGAAGTGCTACTCCACCCGCCATATTCGCCAGACATAGCTCCTTTGGATTATCACTTATTCCGAACAATGCGGTCAGATCTTACGGGAGAACTGTTCACTTCATACGAAAGTATCAAAATTTGGATTGATAATTGGATCAGCTCAAAAGACCAGGATTTCTTCATGCAAGGAATACGTAAATTACCTGAAAGATGGGCGAAGGTTGTAGCTGCCGATGGAACATACTTTGAATACACTTTTCTTTAATTTTCTAAAAAGGCAAATGTGTTTTATTTTAACAAAAAAGGGCGGACACACACCCAATATATGGGTACAACTCATTATTTCTTTATATATTATTGAAAAATGAGTTCTAACGACAATATCTTATTAAAAATGAGTAACAGATCAATAAATAGTATTATAAATTCTATTGATATAGCGAATGTTTCCGGAAATTAATTTTACGACAAGGTAAATACCGGTAAATAAAAAGGGTCATACTTTATTTGTGATCAAAGCCGAATTTTCGCTCGTTTTTGCAGTTACTCTTCCCTGTCTCAATTAGCTCATTTATTACCCAAATAAATAAAATTATTCGAGATAACCGAGGACAAAGAAAACAAAAATAGTCAACAATGAGAAGAAGTTTGCGCACAAAACCTTCATATTGTGGTTTGAATTACAAGCTACCTTTTCTGGAATTGGTTAGAAAAGCGGCATCCTTTTTTTTGCTTATTGATTCGAAATATCATCGGTTCATTCATCTGTGAAGTCCATTAGACTTCGATAAGGTTCCGAGTTGGCAGACAAGCTTTTCGGCATTCATGCATGACTGAATAGACAGCCATTTATATCAGTATGTAGTCCAGGATTATTTTAGACAAGCCTAAATTGGGACGGTTTATCAAGAGTGGCATAGTAGGTAAGAACTTTAGTTATATTGAAACGATTCAGCATAGATTTCTTGGATTAGCTCTTCGCGAACTTCCTTGATTCCTTCTTATCAGGAAAGACTTAAATTAATTTCTTTGGATACGCTTGAAAAGAGACGTCATATCTTCTGGTTTCTTGTGATTTCTGACATCCTCCAAGGAGTAATTAACTCTTCCGAGTTGCTGAGCTCAACCTCTATTTCGGTACCGTCTCGTTCTTTAAGAATTCATGATTTTCTTAGCGTTATTTATCATCGAACCAAATATGGTCTGCATGAGTCCATTACCACAATGTCTCGTCTCTTTAACAAGCATGCAGATAGTTAATATTTTTGAATCATTTTTGATTGATCAGTTAGCGCGGAAAAAATTTTTGAATTTCAAAAATATAAAATGTTGTAAGAGAGGAATCGGCCAAGACCATTTTTCTTATCAGATTATGATAGTTAAGTTTAGAAGACAAGAAATTAAAATAATTTCAATATTATATTCTACAAGTCCCAAAAAAACCGAAAAATTGCGGCCGGCTGAAGAAACATGTTGGGCGTTTGATAGTATGACAAAAATACTTGAAAACTATATCAAAATTCTATAACTATTTTAACAAAGGACCAAAATAAGCAATGCGTTTGAAAACGGACTAATAACTAACTAACTTTAGTACATTTTTTTCTCCCAACTATTTTTGTTTTTCTGCGCACAAACTTAGAACAAATAGAACATGATCTAATATCAATTGGACTGTTCTCTTCAAGGTCTAGTTTTAAAATATGCTTGCTAAAATATCTTCAGCGCTTACAAAGTGTGTACGATTTATTCAAAGAATTATTCTATGAAAGCAAATTTTAATTTTTAATTTTAATATTTGAGTTAAAACGCCACAACGCTGTCTTTTACACTGGTACACTTAGCCAATTTTACTACTATAAAATAGTTGAGTTCATAATGTTTAGAGTAGTAAATATAGCTATATCTAAATAATAATAATAGTAGCTATATCTAAATAATTGAGCTAAGAAAAATAGTGAGGTTTAATAATTGATTGAACATATAATATTGTATTTCATTTATCAATTTATTAAAGGTTTTCTCTTAGACCAGTGTAGCTGAAAAATAGTGGAGGCCATTATTTCTAGCAGGCTTGGGGCTGCCAGCTATATTTTTTTTTACTTTGTACCTGCTCTGTACAATTCAACACTTCTTTAATCCTCTAGTTTAGATTATATTCATTTTCATAGAAATCCTTTGAATTATTGTAGAAATATTCCTTGCCATATTGGATCTTTTAATTTTCCAATTCTGAATTTTCAAATTTAGATATATGATTCGAAATCAATGGCCCCAATATATCATTTGTACTAATTTTAATTATGTTAAAATCCCTTAAATGTAAGAGATTTTGGCCGCCATATTGTATCCGCCATCTTGAATTTACAAATTTTGATGATAAAATGGAAACCAGTGACACTCAGAAGGTTTTTAGTATCAAAATCCGTCGAATATGAAAAATTTTGATTGCCATATTGGTTTGGCCATTTTGAAGTTCCATTAGTATATGCGAAAACAGCATCCTTAAAAACGCGTAAGTATCAATTTGCATGGCAGTTACTTGGAGTTTAAAGTTTTCAGTTACTTTTTAAAACACTATTTAATCAGAATAAAAAGAAGTCTATGAATTAAGGTGGAATATGTACTACCTGCGGGGAAAAAAAATGAAAAATATCCATGAGTTTAGGAATGATTGAGCAACAAACAAATAAACGGACTTTCGTATTTATCTACATTTATATTCGAAACCCTTTAAGATATCGAGTTGAAACACAGATCAGATTATAAATATAAATACCCACCAAAGATCAGTAAAAATTTCTTGAAAATGTATACAGCCATTTCTGAGTCTATTCTGGACAAATATCCAGACAGACAGACAAAAATTCTATAAGCAGTTATTTATGCTTAGATATCGTGTGAATAACATATCCTACTTAGAAATAGGTATTAATTTTGAAATCGCAAACAGACACTTCAGTTATACATTTTTATTTGTATAGATCTAGTGTTTATTAATGCTATTTAATATCTTAATCTGCCTAATATTGTATTCTTTTACACAAAACTTCTTTATGTTAATCGAAGATAGAATCAGTGTAAATTGCCTTCAAATCACAATCAATCAAATACTTCTTCTTCTCATTAGCTTAACATGGTTAAATCCTTTCAATTTTCGTTAGATCTCTTTCGGTGCGAAATTCAAGTCCTGCGCATAACAGATAAAATGCATAATACAATAAAAGCTTTCGCGAACACGCGTTTGTAGTAAAAGCGCAAAGAATTAGCTTTTCTTCGTCGAATTCAAGGAAGTCGATTCAACGTTATGCCGGCTTGATTCAGTGCACGTTGGAATCGCCCAGAGGTATGCAAAGGGAATTCCGCACATCCGGTCACATTCGAAGCGTGTAACCGATATTTTTTTGTGAGGTGGTGATTTCCCCGCTAGAGGTAGCTGCTTGGTTCAAAGTCGAAAATCGACAATTTGGTTTCGCATCACCATTCGATTTAACTTTTTATTTTTTAATTATATATACGGAGTTTTAAAGAGTTCTCACCAGTTGTGTGTGTCGACAACGGTAGAAGTCTACTGTGATAAAAATTGATATCGTGTCAATTGTCGTCAGTCGATATTGCATCAATTTCAAATATACATCGCTTTTGTACAAAGTGGCAAAGGTGTGTCGAACCGTTTTGGTTTTTGTAAAAAAAAAAGCATTTAAATAGATTTTGTTAAGTTCAACGTTTCGGTGTTGTGTCGAATATATATTCAAAAAAAACAAAACAAAAAACAACAACAACAAGAGGGAAATTTCTATGTTTTCTCATATTGGCAGCAAATTGGATGGTCAACAGCAAAACAAGTCAAAATTTAACTTTTTCAATATATTCCCTATATGCTATGTAAGTTGAACATCAATATAACCATAGAAATCGCGATGTACACCTAAGAGACGTGGCAGTGGACCCTATGCAAATTGGATTTTCTGAATATCGACGGGTCGGCAGCGAAAACTTCGAAACACCAACTATGATACAAATACATTGATAAGGGATTACCTGGACAGGTGGTGCAGTGGCTTTCGCGTGTGAATCCCGTCGCTTGTTGTTATTGTATCGTCGATTTTAACGCTTATGCCTGACCTAAAAGGTTGAAAACAAAAACATAACACTTTCCCACACCGTCACCTTTGTACATATATAATTATTCCAAGTTGGACTTTCAAGACAATTATTAAGTTCAATTATGTTCACTCCGTGGCACGGTTGATTATTGTTTATCTGAATTGATTTTAATACTTTTTCGCAAAAAGGTAGACACAGGGTGGTTAGTGATTATAGTGTACGGAAGGATCTTTATTGGTTTCCCTCGTTTTTTTTTGGGTGTTCAGTGCCAACGAGTGTCCAAAAGTAATCCGAAGTTATATATATATATCGTGTTTGTGTGTTTTCCGTAGTTTCGAGACAATTTCGAGTGGTGCTTATATATCGTATCGAAGTGGTGCATTTATATCCTGACCGCAAACAAATTTGTGTGTTTATCGATGGTCTAATATAAGCAAATCACAGAAGTTCTGTAATGGAATTGGTCAAGAAAGGGCCTTCAACAAGCTCCCTCTGATTTCCTTCATTACTAATTTATTCGACTACGGCGAGTTACAACAAACAGCTTAAATATTCATGAGGGAAATATTGCAACGAAATTGGATTATAACGGTATGTAAATTATGTGGGTATACACCTTATACTTGATGGCTAATTTCCTTCTTGCGATTATGTGCTTGTACCATACATATGGCAAGGGTTAGGGAAACCTATCCAGGGAAATTTATGTCGGCACGAAAGCCCCAGCGAATATGTAACTTTAGTTATTAATATGGAGAAGTATTCTAGAAAAGTATTATATTAAACATGTATGCATATCGGACGCCAAAATTTTGTACTAATTAGGAAAAGTGGAGACCTTAAATTTAGATAAACTCTCTAGAAAGTATGTAGATGTAGTACTGCTCGGTGGTTCGAACCAATTTACTTAAAATTCAATATTCAAGATGAAGGGTAGATAATAGTTTGGAGACAAATTTTCACAAATTTGCCGGCAGCTGCGCATGAAATTACCAAAGTTAATTAAACTTTCAACAACTTATTAAGCTATTTCCGTCATTTTCTATATTTAGAATATTCCTTGTTCTACATTTTAACCAGAAATAATATAGAAATATATCATATATTTCATGCTAGTAATAATTACTTCCTGTTCATTTTCGTGGTAGATTGTTATATGATCTGGAAAGTATTGTAAAATACATGAATGTTGATTTATTGCATATAAATATTTAGAGGGTAATAAGCTAGGTCGACCTTTTACCTGAAAAGTTACCTTTACCTTTTCATGTATTTTGTATAAAACGAAACATTTTCAAGGTAAAGTTAAACCTAGATAAGGGGCCATTTATCATCCCTTCCATTTAATCGCATTCTGTTGATTCCTTGGAAAAGTATAAAGATGAAAGTCAACAATTCTTATTTATAAAGTAATCATCTTCAGTATTATGTTTCATAAAATTTTAAAGTGTTATTTGAGTGTAATTTAAAGTTTGCAGAAAATTGTTTATAGATAGTTGCTGTACAATCTGGAAAAAGTTGTTACGTGATGACCACTTCTGTTCCGATTTAGATCATTTGAACGGAACAGATTTATTTTCAATATCGGATTATTTTTTTTTTAACAAAGACTTTTAAGATACAGTAATTTTTAACAATTTCTGGCAGTGAAAGTGAAAAAGTGAAATAAGTAATTTGTTTTTACCGAACTAAATAGATCTGTTAATAAAAAAACAGAATTCCTTCGTTTAAGGACTACTTAGTTTTTCTTATGTAGAAAATATATACATTTTTTAAATAAATTGATTCAGTAGTATTTGATGTATTGTCCGATTTAAACGGTTTTTGGGAAAAAAGTTCGTTTAAATGTCAAATATGACTTGACTTGACATTGATAACATATTTTTATATTGTACACTCATACACATACACCCAGTCAACTATTCAAAGTCCAAATGATGGTTCTTTTTTGAAAGATGATAAACGAATGGTTTTCTTGATATTATGACTGACAAGGAAACGTTCTCAGATGTGTCTCACCGATTTTGATGAAATTGAAATATGTTATCGAAAAATAAGAGACACGTATTTTTTGTTTATCTGCGGAAACGCACATTTAGGGGGTGAAAATCACCCCTAAAGTTTACCCCCAAAAACCATTTTTCCAATTATTTCAAGTTCTAATGATTTTTTTCAAATGAAACAAAATGGAAATGATGTCTCATAAATATACTAACGTTTTGTAAGTAATCCGTTACCGGGGGTGGCAACCCTTATTTTTTATTGCAGAAAAACAATTTTTTTTTTATATTTTTGCGTCACAAAAATAACAGTTTTAGTTAAAAATCATTTAAAATATTTTTTTACATACGATTTTGAAAAATAAAATTGACGTGTTTTTGGGTTTTCGTAAAAAAAACTCCCCAAGGGGGTAAACAACCCCGAGCACTAATACGTAAATGATGTATATTCTTTCAGACATCAGTTTTTTCGTGAAAACCTGTGTCTGGGGTTTTTGGAGTCGCTGATTACGAATCTGAAGTTAAATTAAAAAAATTAAAAACGGTGGATCCAACATGGCGGACAAACTTTTGAAAAATACACCAATTTTTATAAAAAAAAAAAACAATAAATAAAATTACCCCTTAAATGTGCGTATCCGCAGATAAAAAAAAATACGTGTCCCTTATTTTTCGATATTCTATAACATATTTCAATTTCATCAAAATCCGTGAGACACACCTGAGAACGTTTCTTTGTGAGTATGACGCCTTAAACTAGCTACAATTATGATATTTTAAAAACTATTACTTTGTAATTCGAAGACAGAATGTGAAATTCGACAAGGTTATATTAAAAATTGTTAGCATAACGACAGTTTTAACATCTAAATCTAAGGTCATGACCGGTCTTCTGTCGTGACAAGTTATAATATCTGTTACCAATATCATGAATGCATATCGCGTCTTATTACATTTCTTTTTTATTATAATAAACACTTAAAGTAATTTGTGAATATATTTAGCTTAAACCTCTTTTCCCAGAACTTGATTTTTAAACGTTGAGAAGATATGCAACCTTTTACCTTACATACATTATTAAAAATATATATTTTATTGTTGAATTAAAATATTTTAATAATTTAGTCAAGTTTTTCGAATTGAAACTAAGAAGAAATTGATTGTTCTGACTAATTTTTACAATATTTTACAACTTTGTTTCAAACTAGACTAGGATTCAAATAACTCTTTGATATGATTCATATAATTTGATTTAAAAATTTTGACTTAAGGGGGTATTCTAGTCTAGAAATTAAAAAAAATCGATTTTTCTTTCTTGCTATTTTCAAAGTTTAACTATTCAAGAATATGTCTACAAGAGGATTTTTCAAAAATCAAATTATTTTCGGAGTAATAGGTATTTTGCTGACCCGGCATCTCATGACTTAGACTGCGAAAAACTTTACGCGAAACTTTAAACGCGTTTTTCTCGAAACTGTCTTTTTCAAAACGATACCCACGATTTCTCAGGTTCTACTGGACCGATTTACTTGAAATTTTTAGAGAGCCTTCTTTATAGACTTGTCTATGGCTGGAACTACCCCCATCCCCAAATTTCAATTTTTACTATTTTTAAAAAATTCGAAGCACTCCGAAAAAGTGGTCCAAAAAGTGTTTATTTTTTCAGGCAGTCGCCATTTCGTGAACAAAATTTTTTCCAACTTTTCCGTAGTTCCAGCCATTGCGACATTATTCTAGATTAATAATTTTTTTTTTTTTGCTTGGTTTCAGATTGGTAGGAGGGTTGAAATCGTGGGTATGGTCACGTGCCAATTTTTTGAGACCCCCCACTTCATCAGCTGCTAATTTGTGTAATTTTTTAATTTTTTAATTTTTTTCTCTATTCTTATAATGTTAATAAATAACTTATAAAAAAATGGATACTTAAAATATTAATTGTTTTTTTTTACGACACTTCAAAAATTACCTGAAATTCATGCCTCTAGACTAGAATACCCCCTTAACTTATTTAATAGTTATTTTTGCACTACTGTGTAGAAATTATGCAAACCAAAAGAGGTATCATATAATAATACTCAGGCGCAACAAGAATTCATCATCCGATTTCACTGCTTAAAATTAGCAAGTCTATTTATAAAGACATTAAATATTAGAGTAATAAAATATTCAAATTGCTGCTGTGCATTTTATTACTTGGCGTTTTTAGTCTGAAGTACATTATTTATGCAAATTTTGCCAAAACATAAAATTAACGTGGGGTAGGTGAATAAAAATCGGGTTTTAATGAATTTTCATGTAATGTGCAGAAAATCGATCGTACCTTGCAATTATGGAACGTATTGATTAGTGTATTATCTGTGCTATTGGTCTTTCTATTGAGGTCATGAAACATAACTTTTTTATATTAATTTTTAACTTTCACAGCGCGTGTGTTGAATCACTTTTGGCTATGGTAATTTGAATTTATTACTGCAACAGGAAATATGAATTCGGAATTTAGATGGTTTAATTCGTCATTTCAGGTTATAATGGATAGAGTCGTTAAAATTATTGAGTTATCTAGAGTGATTTCGGTATTATTTTTCGAAATTTGACTTCAAATTAACTTTCTAACATTTCAACATTAAATTAATGCAGAATTTTGTTATATGTAAACCTAAATAGTTATTGTAGTAGTATACTACTAAGCATATAGAAAATGTAATGAGGTATTAATTTAATTTTTGTATAATTTATGTAAATATATACACACATTTTTGGTAAATTATACACCGAACGAAACATACAGCTTTCATTGTTACCAAGCCCAACTTCCAAAAAAATTATGCAGCGGCTATAAATAGTAAAAGAACACGCCTTAATTAAGTATGCATTTATTTTTCGGGGGGGAAAAAACGCAAAATAATATAGGGGCCAAACCCAAAAGCCCTTGTTATCGAGACCATCTTACTTGCCCGCTTGAAAGACTGAGTCATACAAATGGGTTTTGGTAATTGGGGTAACGAGACGATCGCAAAACTTATTCCACTTTTGCTAATCTGGTGTAATTACCTCTCGAAAACTGTCGCACAGTAAAAGTTTGAAATTACCTTTTCGCATGATACACAACCTCTTTCGCCTATATTTTGACGCTTATCTTCTCAGGAATTGGGGACTAAGAAATTTACTGCGTGACTTGACCTTGAGTAGTATTTCCTAGTTCAACGTTACTTTATCCTACGGGATCTATTGAATTCGTTGAATGTCCCACCCCCCGCCACTGGGGTCACCTTATCTTTCGGCGTAATTAAAAGCTGTCTATAATTGAGAAAGAGGTCGTGGTGCTATCTACTTCAGATGGTGCATGTGAATGACACGCAACGTAATAATGAAAACAGAAAATAAATTGGGAGGCGGAGGATCGCCTTTGACATGAATTTTCTCGGGAAATGTTTTTCGTGGAAATAAAACGCTTAAATAAGGTGGGAATAACTTATTTTTAGACACATTGCGCTGGAGTGACAGCGCAAATGCTATGATAAATATTGTAAAAAAAGGTTTTTCCGCAGACATTTGCTGCTAACCGGCTTTCTGGGGAAATGAATATGAATATTTACATGTTTTGAAAGTATGTGGAGGAGGGCAGGACGACTCAGTGTTGTAGTTCGGGAAATTGGTATTTTGGGTGGATCCAGAATTTTCCGTCAACAAAATATAAGGTGTTACCAATCTATCTTATAGCCCAGTAAATAAATGTAATAAATTATTTGGGGGAAAGATAAATACTGGCTAGTAGTAGGTCAATATACGATTTTTAATTCAACAGCGAATACACTGAAAAAAATATTCGAGTCGATTCAACGATGACACTTTATTAATTCATTTCGTACGAATTTTCTGTTTTAAGGGGACTTTCTACTGTTAAAACGCGAAAAATGAACCTTTTTTTTTTTAAATCGTTGTATAAAAAAACGACTAAAAATATCGATTTGAAAATTTATATGTTTTTTTATTAATGTCTAAAGTTTACATTTTCATTTTATAAAAAAATTAAAAAACAAAATGGCAGTCGCTATAGTCAAGCGCTCAAGTTCTGCTCGGTAACAAAAAAAGAAATTGCGCCTCGTAAATTCCTGGTCAAAATATTCACCTGTAAGCATAACACAAAAACTTTTCTATTAGTTTTGTGCATAAACTACTGCACTAATTTTATTTTAGACCAAAAAATAATTTTTTGGCAATTTGGTACGCGTTTGAAAATAAGGCGGTCAAATTTTTTTTAGGTCCCAAGAATTGAAAAAAAGACTCTGTGTTCTATAAATTTAGAGGTCAGTGCAGTAGTTAACTACTTAATCTAAGTATCTGTGCAAAATTTAAAGTGAATCGGTCAAGTCGTTTTTTCACATTTTTAAAATGCACACCCAAAAAGTACATTTTAAGAAAAACGAGTTTAAAGTTCTTGCGCTACACAAAAAGTATAATAGAATGGATTGGGGGCTAATATCGCTGTAGCATCAAAACGAGTTTAGATATCGATTTGAAATATAGACATTCTTGAGGCTTATATATATATAAAAAAAAATTAACAGTAGAAAGTCCCCTTAAGGGGTTATATACAGTCAGGAGGGCCAAAAAAGTCGATTTTCAAGAATTTTTCTTGAGATAACCTTTTAAGTTATTAATGTAAAAATTTGCACATATATTATGGTAACTCTTGAGTGTATTTTAATGTTTTTTATTTGTAAAAATAATTATTTTAAAAGCTGCTAGAGCTGATCTCTGGGAGCAAATCTAAAAAAAGGCGTCTTGCGGTGACCACTATATCTCTGGACTGGATCATCTAAAATGGAAAAACCAAAAATATTTCGTTAATATATTGTTTTATCTTGTAATTAATCAGCAAAATAAGCAAAATAAGCAAAATAAGGACTTTTGACAAAATGGCGGCTTCTTAAAAAAAATCGATTTTTTACAAAAACTTTGGCCTTAAATTGTTTATAAAATGGAAAATATTAACGGTGAGCAAAAACCTACGATTAATTACTAAAAAAATATACTTAAGAAGCTTTTGTTAAAATTTTAAACTGATCGGTTCAGCCATTTCCGAGAAATCTTGCACACCGACTTTAAGAACACAGTTTTGAGAAAAACGCGTTTAAGGGGAGGTTCTCATCTAGAACGTCAAAAAGTAGGTAAAGTTCGTGATTTTTTTGAAGGCAAATGACAAGACATAGGGAAATGATATTTGGCATTATCTTTTATTGTATATTTATCTGTACGAAAAAATTTTTTTATTAAAAAAAAAAACAAAATGGCGCCCGTTATTCAACTTCTCCGGAGGCATGTTTTTCGAAAATGGCCCAGCTGCGTACAATTTAGGGGTCGCAGATTGGTCTGAAATCAAATAATGATGACATTATTATAAACTAGACTAAATTTGTCTCAGAAAGAGTGGACGACTTTCAAAAAAAATTTAAAATTGACGGAATGGCGCGATTTTGAAATTTTAAGGCCGTTTTCGGCCGTTTTTTTTCATAGTTTATCACTTACAAAAAGGAGATAATGTTACAATTTTCAAAATGTGCTCCACTCTTTCTATGAAGAAAATTGTTTACTTTAATATGCACGAAACTAGAAGTTGATCGGTTGAACCGTTTTTGAGTTATCTTGTACGCAAATTTGAAAAATCTTGAAAAACAAATTTCCGAGATAATCGTGATTGAACAGGCTGAGCGCCCCACTACGATCATGACACCGCCAGAATCAATGGGCTGTAGAATCCGTTCTAGTGCTCGGATCGACTAAATATTTTAAAGCAACATTCTAGACATATTAAACTTTAATAATATGAAATAAAAAAAAAATCGAAAATTTCAAGATTCTAGATGAGAACCTCCCCTTAAAGATTCAAAAGCACTTTACATAATAGTGAAAAAACTCGGACACGTCATTACAAATATGCGTGTAACTTCCAGAATATTCACTGGATTGACATGAAATTTTCTGTGAGTGTACTTTAATATATGTACATTACGAAAATAAAATAATAAAAAAAACCGATTTCCTAAAAATCCTGACTGTATATAACCCCTTAAGGGGACTTTTCGTTTCATTTTTGAAAAAAAAAATACACGTGTTAATTAATGTTGTGAAAAAACTATTGTATTTATGAAACTAATTAATTTTAAATATTATAGCAGAACATATGGAGAATATAGAAACTGCATTATTAGTATGTCTTGTTCACTGCAGAGGGCGTCTTCCAAAAGTTTCTTTTAAAACGCCCGTATTTCTCTAGGACTTCCTGTAACACATAGAGTAAAAATCCCATCGGAATTCTATTCATAAGACTAAATACTAGTAAGTAAACCTAAAAAACATTTTATTTTTAATATTTTTATCATTTTATAAATGTTTTTACTGAAAAACCAAAAATGATGTTTTTTGGGGTTAATTACCCCTGTATAAAAAAAGGGGTATGTAACATAATATTTTTAAAGGTTTAGTTGAGTAGTTTTCGAGTTACAGAATCGGGCAATTTAGCAAATGTAGTTTCGAGAAACACATTTTTGTTATACATATAATTTTTGCATATAAAATGCGTAGAGATACCGTTACAAATATAGGTATAATTTTTTTCCTGTGCGAATTTCTTAAAACGGTTTTAGGACAGTATGTGATGTTAAAGAACACTTTTATGTAAACAAAAAAATCAATTTTTTTCAAAAATGAAACGAAAAGTCCCCTTAAGCAATTAGATCCTAGTCCATTTATTATAATGTCAATTTTACAATTTGTCTGCAATACATTTATTAATTTTTAAATAGAAATGGTGTCAATTTAGTTTTTAATTTTTGCTTAATTGACCAGGTATTCTTAATAACTTAAAATTGCTTCAACTGTATAGTCATTGTTACTACACCGAGAAAAAAGCATTGGAAATAATATTTCTAAAACTTATCATAAATACTTTGAAACATGATTTTGATGTAAATTCCGGAATGTTTCGAATTATGTTTGAGATTGCTTTAAGAATGAATTGAATTAAATCTTAATAAAAAAAAAACACTAATTAACTTGCGAAAACAATAATTTCTCAATGATTTTTCAGTATATTCGTAGTTTTTTTAATAGTCCCCATTGAAATTTAGAGTTCGGTAGTCAAGAGGTTGGCATTAGACATGCCGAATTCCGAGTTAGGACCTGATAAGAAAACCGCGTTAGGCCCTTATCACAAAAATTACGCATGTCCAATTTTCACCCCTAAATGGGAAAACCCCATTGAATGTATATTAGGTTGTGATTAGGAAATGTGGCATATGAATATTGAATTATGTGGGCCTAATGTTATATTCATTAGACCCAAATGTTGTAATTTGTAGAACATTTGAATTTATGTTTTCATTAAAAATAATGGATAATATAAAAATTATTACTTGTATTAAATGAAAAATATATGGTAGAAGCATATGCTTTATGTTTTTTTTAATAATTTAATGTACAAACCAGCTTTACGTTATCGGTTTAGGATTCGCATTAAGAATTATTTTATTGCCTTAATGCCTTAATTGCCTTTAATCTTCCAGACAAAATCTTGATGGGGCATTTTTTAAGCGTGCTTCATTTTGGGCAACCTAATGGGATCTTATAAGATAATAATTAGGTTTTCCATATTTTAGTTTACCTCAGTGTTTCCTCACTATTTAGGACTACCTATATAGAATTCCAATCGTCGTTTTTACTAGTTTTCTTTAGTTGTGATTCGTGTTTATGAGTGTTTTTCCATAAGGGCAATTTACAACTTAATCTACTGAAATCTCAATTTAAGTTTAATCATTCCTGATTTTAGAATATCATTCCTCTCTAAGTGTAGGTACCTAGTTGATTTAAAAGTATTTAAGACCAAAACTTTGATTGATAAGATTTTTAGTTAATTGTACTATACATAATGGGCCTCATTACGACATATCGCTTCCAGCTAAAATAACAAGATGGTTTTATAATTTTTAAATACACTATCTTGGTTACGCTAACCTTAATCTTGTTAGGTAATCAAAAGCAAAAATAGTTAAATAAACCAAGGAATCAGTTGTTTGAACAAGATATTTCTTTGGGTGTAGATGCAATATCGAATACTGAGTTGAAAATGTGAAAAGACTATTACAGTGATCAAAAAGTAAAGCCAATGTGTTCATAACTTTGAAAATTTGCATATATTCTTCTAAATCTATATCAACCCGTTCAAATTATTCCCCGCCCAATACAATGCACTTATGTCAGTGATTTTTCCAATCCTCGAAACACTTCTGAAACTCGATGATTGGAGTGGCCTTCAGTTCCTTTTTCGATTTTTCTTTTATCTCATCAGTCGATTCAAAACGGTGCTTTGGGGCGAATACGATTGTTGTGGAACGACGTGCATCGAATTTTTGATGAAAAACTCTCGAAGAACTAATGCAGTGCAGTGTAAGAAATTTAGTGTTTTTGGAACCAATCGAGATGTCACTCTTCTCAAGCACAAATGTTCTTTCAAAATGGTTTGGACCGATCTAAATGAAATGTTTACAGTATCAGGAAGGTCTCTAATGAGAACCAAATCTTTGATTTCATTGACATATTGTTCATTGATTGACGCTCTTTGTCTTCAAAGCTTTCTCTACCTTCTTTGAACTGTTTATACCACTTGTAAACATTTCTTTCAGACAAAACCTGATCGCTAAAGGCCTTCTGCAACATTCTAAACGTTTCTGCAGCAGAAATTCCATTCCGCAAACAACATTTAATACAATTTCTTTGCTCAATAAAAATCACACATTGTAAAAATCGAAAAACAAACAATGTTGAAGCAACATTGTAAACGTATTTAAAACAAAATGCTTTATTTTCATTATTTTAGTTGTTGTAGCATTAAAATTGAACTTTGTTGAATGAATTACTTAATGGTTTACAAAGCTGTTTCAAATAAAATATTATTAAATATACAACAATTAGAAACAAATTTTGAAAAGGATGATAATCATAAAAGCGCATCTCAGTGTAGTAGATGTACGATACAAAACTACAATAAATATGAGAGAAGAGAAATTTATTTAATACTTTTATCTTTAAAACGACACTATGACACTATGCAGAATAATCCAATCCCGGTTAATCGGTACTTCATATTATCAATAAAATATTTATAAATTAATTAAGAAAATTATACTGTATTTATGATCTAGAAATCTGTATGCTACAACACCAGAATAACTTTATATACTAAATATATCAATTTTGTGAAGTTGACTGTCAAAACATGTGCAGGTATCACAAATAAAGAATATTGAAATGCAAAGGATATTTTGACATACTATATTATTCTATCTATAAAGTAGTATTTTGGGCAAACATGGAATGGTCTAATTAAGTGCACTCGTATTATTGATATATTATTTATTAATTAACTTAGTACATTTGAAGAGTATGATAAGGACTTAATAAACACAAACATGCACGATGATAAGTAAATTCGTTATCCGATGAGAACTATATTTGCTACGGCACCTTTAATCAAATTTAATTTCAGTCCTAAACAAGATGCGCAGAGTAAATCTTTTTGATGTATTCTGAAACACCGAATTGTACATGTTGTATAGATCAAGAACATCTGAATCTTTGTACTTATATGTATGTTAATTATCTGAAAATTGAAGTAGCTTTGGCAGGGCATTTGTTTCATGAAAATTTTTTTGCAACTTTCTTCCAATCCAATACACCGAACAATGCCACTTTCTCCTGAAATATCTGATTATACGCAGATTCTGTAGAAGGGGCTGTTCTGTTTGCACATAATAAAAATTTAATCCAGCTTCAGATATGTTTTTATATTAAATTATGAATGCAAGGCAAGCTTCTGGAAAGAGTACCTTTTACGTTTTTTCATTTTTAGCGAGGGTGAAATGATAAAATTTATTTCCAAAAGATTTTATAGTGCATTTTGCGATTATCAATTATTTAAAACATTCTACCTTAATTTGAATTGAGCCTGCGTATTGTATTTTTGAACGCTACTTTAAAGTAAAATAACTTTTCCATATGAGCGTCCTTAGTATGCATAATTTTTGTCATCCAGAGAGCAGTTCCAACCCTTAAATAGATGTAAATGGAAAACTGCTGTGGAATATGTCCACCTTCGTATCCTGGTGGCGATTGTCAGAGCATTGAACCTTAACTTAACTCATTCAATTTATGCAGGTTAACTTTGCTATGCGGGATTCAGCATTATCATTCGGAGGGACGAGTTGGTTTTTGGTTCATTAAGACAACTAATTCAATCTTGGAAAGTACACACAACCTTCCTGTAACGATTGTTTATATTAACGTAAATTTCTGTTATTAAACATGACCTTTCTTTGGACGAGGAATATTTCACACGTAATCGAGTAGATCTTTTTTTTTATATTGTAGGTATTAAACACGGTTTAATAAAGAAGAGTGGATGCTAATGTGTAATCAATAGGTACTTTAATTTAGAAGAACTATGTATTTGATAAGCTGATGACACTAAAATAAAAGATATTTGTATTTTAACCAAAAATTTAATTATTAAATGGAAAATACATGTGTATGCATAACGCTTAATATAAATTCAAATTGTATGGATGAACTAAGAGGATTGAAAGTAAATCGAATTTATTCTATTGCGGCATTGAACGTGAATTTAAGATATTAAGATTAAAGTACTTTTGTATTCATAGATAGGTACTTTCTTGAATGCATTACTACGATTTTATAAGAGCGTGTAGCATATCACATTTTTGAGAGATATAGTAGATCGTAAGATAATCCCAATAAAAGCTCAAGTTTTGAAAGTAGTTTTTCTTCAATATACATCAGTTATAACTTCCAAAAATGTTGATGCCGAATAGATGATAGAACTATCCAATATAATCTTGTTATTCTACGAAAACAACAAGTTTGCATTCACTGAAAATTTTAGAAAATGGTCAAAATATTGAAAACGTTAATTAATGGAAAATTGTTGGTTGGAATGTGAAAATTTGCTTAAGAATGCCTATAAAAGGAACCAATACTAATTTGTTTGTTTGGGTGCCAAAAATAAGGGGTTAGGGGTAGAAAAAAAAGAATATTTTAAATAATTTTTCTTTACAGTAGTTCAATTTAATTTATAAAACAAATAATACAAAGTTATTTTGTTATGTTTTAACTTTATTATACAAACATGTTAAAACTAAATATTATATACTAAGTTATCGCCATATTTGTTGGACCTCGTTCCACAAGTCGTTCTTTACGGTGACCATCATATTATTTGAACGGTTCATCTGAAATCAATCAAACAAAAAAAAATCATTAGTTTAATAGTTAATCTAGGGCCTGATAGAAGGTTTTTTTTAAGGTAAATAAAATGGCGGCCTCTGATAAATTACTCGCGGATAAAAAAAAAGTCCTTCGATCAGGCCCTAGTTTTTTGTTTTCTATAAGCCGACTTTGAAAACATAGTTTCGAGAAAAATTCATTTGAAATTTTACACTACCTGTCATCAGCTACAGTAATTGTAGATATCTCAAACACAATTCATTGGATTTACTTGAAATTCTCAGATAATATATTCGAAACATCATACCTTATAAGAAAATAAACAATAAAACCTGAAAATCCTGACTACTCCTAACCCCTTAAGGGGGTAAATACAATTAGAAGGTCAAAAAAATCGATTTTTTTTTGTTCCTCTAAAAAGTTAGGAAATTTCCCGTAGAATACGCTTCAAAAAGTTTCAGGTCGAAAATCGAACTCCTTATATATTTTTTCTTCATTTTTCGAGAACGCTTTCTTCAGCGCATAGCAGGTGCAACGAAATTTAGAATTTCGAGCTTTCTAAATTCCAAAATAATCATATTGCTTTGAAATTAAAATGTCAACATGTTTTTCGATGGAATATTCGTTTGAATTTTCATTTTAATTGCAAGGCAATATGATGATTTTTAAATTGAGAACGCTCGAAATTCTAAATTTCGTTGCAGTCTGTCCAGGGTATTAGGCTTGTCTGTAAGCCTAATTGTTTTGGAATTTTTTGTTGCAAAATTGAATTATTATTATCGATTATTTACAAAAACTTCTACCAAGCGCAGAATTATTATTTTTTTTTTTAATTTTTGAGGTTTACCGACAAATAACATGTATATTTAAGCCAAATTTTTTTTATGGGCTGTTACAGATCAATAACACGACGTCCAGAGTGGTTGCAGTTTTTTTTGTAGGTCAACTTCACGCCAGCGTACAGCTTTCAAAAATAAAAAAAAAATATTTTTACATTCCTCATTTATACCTTAAGGGGGATAGCCACTGTGACGGCCGAAAAAATGAGTGATTTTCGAGAATTTTTTTGACCGGGTAAATAAAGGAATTTTTGGATCGGGTTTTTTTTATTTTATTAAGTAAATATCCAATAATGTTTCCACAAATTTTTATTGAAAAATATAATATAGTTTTAATAATATTGACGATGCCGTAGAACTTGAAAAAAAATTCCCCCTCCATGGTCGCATCGATTTTTCAAAAGCCGGTAATAAAAAAAAAAAAAAAATTTTTTATTATAATCTGCATGGATGTAGTTATCGTTGTACGTAGCCGTTTTTTTTTTTTTGATTTTTCACAAAATGGCGACCGATTGAAAATATTTTCACTTTTTTGACTGTTTTTTTTTGTTTTCAAACAGTTTAAAAAATAGTAAAAAACAAAATTTTCCGAATCGGCTACGCTTAACCTTAGCCACTACTAAGACGAACGAAACAAAAGAAAAAAATTAAAAATCGGTTAAGAATTGTCCGAGCTATCAATGCGACCAGTTTGAGAAAAGTCGTTTCGAGAAAAACGCGTTTAAAGTTTTTAGTCCATTTCTCTCGCAATGAAATCATATATCTTTTAAAATTTTCATACCTATATTAAACTATCAAGTCCTGGACCATTCTTCCTCTTCATCTCCAGGGGTCTTGTTGGCTCTTTTAATTTTGCGATTAATAGCCCACTGCGTCACATAATAGAAAAGACCTTAGAGCGAGGGACTAAGAGGAGTAACATTCTGATCGGGAGGTCAAGCAGAATATAATCGGTCTAAATGCTCTCACTAAAATCGCTGTAACTTAGTAAATTTTTGAAATTTTGACCTGCAATTTTGTATACATATTTTTGAATGTGTAAACTTTGATTTAAGACAAAAAAAAAAAAAATTTGTTTTTTGATCCATCACAGTTGCTATCCCCCTTAACAAGTGCACAAAGTTTTATAATGATTGCATTAAACCTTCTTTGTGAAAAAAAATGTTTTCTAATGCGTAATTTTTGCCCGTGTAATTGTATTTACCCCCTTAATAAAAATCGTAATAGCTAAGATAAGTGATATTGATAATAATTTGAGTTATAATACTTATAGTACAACTTACAAGTCTACTTGATATTTTGCATAAGTTAAATGTTTCACCTAATTTAAATTAGATTCGTTAAATCGTTTTATGAAATGTCTAATTCACTGATGTTAATAGACAAATATGAACATTTTAGAAAAATTACTCATATTAGTCAAGCGGTATAAACATTTAACTGACTTTAGAACGACCATTCGTTATAGTTTTTGGTTCCTTTGTTGGCTAATTGTATACTTGATTTAGTTTATTCTTTTAATATATAGTCAGAAAAAAATATATAAATACCCTTGTTGAAATGCCATTAAATAGTGAATATGTCAGTTAATTTTTCGGAAGAATGATTGTTCAAATTGATTTATATAAATCAACTAAACATACATATTTTGTTTATTGTTTATTATACGTATTATCTGTGATTCTTAAACAATAGTTTCTTCGTTAATGAGCTATGTATAAATAATCAGCTCACCTGAACTAATAAGGACCGATATTTTTTTCAAATTTATTTAAACTCTACAATCATAAATACATCTACTTGAGAGATATACTTACATGCGATATAGTACGTAGTATTTAATCACCAATGATATTAAAATTATATAGATGTTTGTCCATTACTGCATACCTAACGTTAGTGTAATTAAGTGAACTATCTGAAGTCCTTCAAAGGTAAGGCAATTTTGAAAAAAGTCCTTTAATCTTTAAAAGGTAAGGCAAATTTGAATAATTCCTTGTAATAAAGGCTGTCGATAAACAAAGTTAATTTTGCAGTTTCAAGGCTTAATATTCCTATAGAACTTGTGTAAATTGTGGAGAAACTATAAAATTCAAACTCCCATACGTCCTAATTTGTCCTGAATGTACTGATCAGCGGAAGGCTGATACCCGACTTAGGGTTTGTACATTCGTGTATCATACGTGGTCCCAAACATTCGGATAAAGGCACGTGCACATTAGTTGACGGCAACAGTTGTACACGTCATCGCTTTCATGCATATTGCAGGTGGACACTACGTGAACTCTAATGGCACAATATGCCGGCAGGTGCAGACGGGCAATATAACTTCAGGGTAATGGGTGGGACTCCATTAAATATGCATTTGGAGTTGATTATGCGATAAAAAAATTTCATTGCAAAGGTTCACAGTTTCTAGTCGGACTATTCCCTTAAGTTCTGTGCCCATTTCGACACACTAACCTGGAAGTCTGGAGTTAGATATGACTAGAGGCCTTTCAGGTGCCACTGACAGACGTTTGTGGTGATAATAAATTAGATTTACATTTGCGGAAACGTATCTCTGGCCAACATGAGGTAAAGATGGAATGTGAAAACATGTGAAAATTAACGAACCAAAAGTTATGAATGGGGTCTGCCTTGCTGCTTGTTTTGTTGGTTCAAAGTACGTACATTACATATACATGCATTAGGGGAGCTCTACGGTCAACATGGAATAAAAATTGGTAGTTTTATTGCATCTAAAATTAGAACAGAACATTTATTCAGTTGAAATCTTTTTAACGAAGTTTTATGGTCGTTATACTGAAAAGGCGAATGTTAAGACATTTCAAATTAAAAATAAAAATAAAATAGCACTAGAAAAGTGTGATAAAAACTTCAAATTGAGAAAAAGTAGTTTTTGAAGGAAGTCTTCTTAAAAATTCATTTTATTATAAGAAATCTAGGAGGTATGGTACATAGTTAAGTCGAGCTCCAAACCATAAAAGACAGTAACTTTTCTCGAAATTTTGAGGATAAGGTGTACGTACCTTAAGGGGGTGTCCTGAATTAAAATGTCAAAAAAATATTTTTTTTTATTGCTTAAATCGATAGATAAACTATCTAAGAATATGTTTACAAAGTGACAGAGGCCAAATCTAAATATTTCCAAGAATATAAACCCGAAAGCAAGCGACCGTCGAGCAGGTTTGCGTGTGATTTTTTTCTTATTGAAAACTTTGAGACGCGTTTTCTCTAGTTTTTATTTTCACAATTTTTCTAAATTGGCGGGCGTGATAGCTTCAAAACTAAACTACTTATATAATTGAACCAAAGTTTTTTTTCTTCAATATTAAATTCTCTTCTAAGTGAACTAAAAAATTTCGTTTAAAAGTTTATTTAAATAATTGCTACAGAACCTTAAAGTTAATTTTTATTTTCTACAAAACGCATTTTTTTTAAAATACGCCAACATTTTTTATTTCACATTTTTTCTGCCATTTTTTTAGTTCACCCAAATAATAATTTAATATTTTTTTTGTTTTACTCAAGAATTACGAGGTAGATCTTTCCCGCTGATTGAAGACTGCAGCGATAAGACGCCCTTGAAATTGGCTCAGAAATCATTTATAATAATTTTTTTTTACTTTAAACATGTTTTTTTTTGTATTCGTTAAATATGTATAAAACCAAGAAATTTTGTCTGCAAACTTGGATCCCCCATTTTGAATTTTGCAAATTTGACTTCGTAATCAGCGACCCCAAAAACCACGTATACTGAATTTTGGCAAAATCAGCTCATTTTTGACAATTTTAGCCGCCATCTTGTATCCGCTATTTTGAATTTTGTAAATCCAACCCCACATTCGTAATCAGCGACGAATAAAAACCCCCATATACCGAATATGGTGCAAATTAGTTGATTTCTAAAAATTCCTCCACCATATTGAATTTTCGACCACCATATTGGAACCGCCATGTTAGATTTTTTCATTCAACAACACCAGCTTTTATAGGGTATTCTTTAGCTACAATTTGAGCCAATAAATGACCAGATCGGTCGCGTATTTTTTTACTACAAGCTTTTTTTGCCGTACACTAAAATTTTTTCCAGCTTCCGGCCGCCATATTGAATTATGAATTTCGCCGGCAATTTTTCGAAAGTTCTTGTCCAGGCGAACATTTTGATATCTCGAACATCAAGGTTCATTAACACCAATTTTGGGTATGCAGGTGATCCGTTCTGCGTGAAACGTCCCATATATAAAAAAGACGTTTTACTTTATAAGATGAAGGTATTCGGAGTGATCTGAGAATGAAAGTGTTAGAGTTCGTAAGAGGAATAGACTTGATTCTACATGAGACCTCATACCTTTCTGAAAGCGAAAGAATCGCGAGATTTGACCTAAATTTTTTACATGAAACGTTTTTGATGAGATACAATTTTTCTCGTTTAATAACAAAAATCAATGCTTTTGAGACTGATTAAATTGCCACTGTAGTGAAATATTGGATTTGGTAGTCTTTAGGATTGAAAATACTACTTACTAAATATCAATTCGTTTATAATCTTTACATACAGTCCGAATTATTGGAAACATGTTTTATTTATAATTATTTTTAAATTTTTGTTCAATCCTTCAATTCTTCTATCATCATATATGGTAAGTGTTTTATGATTCAAAAACCGGCTCTAAATAAGTCTGTCTGGCAAATTTTTAGTAAAAATCTGTCAAAAAATTTCATTTGGTAGTGCGAATGAATACCAGGTGACCACCCGCACTCAGCACCAGTAAAATTTAGGAAGTTGATCCCAAAAGCTACTTTTTCTCTCTGTGAGGTTAAGAGACATTTTCAAGTAAAAAGTTTTCCCCATGGGTGAAAACTTTAGAGTTAACAAACAGATCTAATCTTACAATTATTTTTATATAAGATAGTGTTTCTCAACCTTTTATACTTCATCTGCCCCCTGTCAATGTCAATTTAACCTGTGTACCTCTTGAAACTGTACTAATATAATAAATGGGTTAACTTCGTTTGCTTTGCTAGAAGTAATTCTGAAATTATTGAACCGATTATAAAAATGCTTGAGGCTCAATTTTATTTATTAGGTATGTAAATCCAAAATCGCGACTTATAAAAATTAGTCACGATTAAAATCTAATTTTGCAAAATTTCTATAAAAAAGTGGTAATTTTCATTGTTTATGTAAGGTTCCATTTAATACTATATGTAAATTATTGTATTTTATTAAATTTTAGGGAAATATTCCTTTTGATTTATGTAATACACAAATCAACGTTTTCTATATAAATCAGGTAGTCTGTCTACTATTCCATATGTTGTGTACTTTAGATGTAAAGTAGATGGGACTGTTAGCAATGTCATATAGATAAGAATAGAACTGCAGGGTTCCAAGGTGTGTACGTGTGATCTATGGAATGAATTTGGAGTTAATGTGCCAGTTCATTTTCTAGTTTCATAAGATAAATAAAGCTCTTAAAGATCTCAACCTTTAATCTTAGTACATAGTTCCAAACATTTTGGCTAAATCTATAGCACAATAGCAAAAACAAAAATAATAACTTCTCCAGGAAAATATAAAATCTCAACAGACCGGAAAATTGTTCAATCGAAATATTCGATAGAGTTCAAAGAGATTCGGATTCTGGATCTAGAGACTTATATATAAAGTATAGTGCTGCTTCAGTTGATTTCTTTTCGGCGATAAAATAAAGAAGCAATTAAGTGCACAAGGCTACGGGCAAACGCCAAATCGAAAGCCCGACAAAATACATTTTATTCCCGATTTTTGTGAAGCGCTGCAAGCACTCCTTCTTCCTGCGATCTCTCCTTCGTCCCCGTTTGTAAATCAAATAAAGGAACAGAAACTCCTTAACGACGCGCAACATCTGTGTACTTTTGCGGAACAATGTCGAAGGAAGCTAGAACCACTACGCTTCAATATTGTAGAATGCTGTATACTATACATACTTCTGGACTTTGGCAGGAGTTGAAACACACTTCTTTACATTTTTACGACTTTCAATGCATAATGTATTGGTAGAAGACCCGCCAGTAACTCCCGAGTCCCACAGTGCAACATCTTAGAAAGTTAGAGTGCAATTCTTGAGAAATTTTCCAGCATGCTAACGTAGACAGAAGAAGAAGTCTTGCCGCAGAGCGTCACACTTTTAGTAAAAGTCGAACAATGCTTTATTATTTACGCTCTTGCCGGAACGGAGGGCGGCGGGAGGGCAAGGAAGAATTTTGCCAGATGGTAGGGCTTTGTACAGTGGCTTGTGCTGATTTTCCGTTTTCCCATGGTCTTTATAAATTTTTTAAAGCATTCGAAAGTCGAAGGAGACGCTTTGCGCGGAAATAGGATCGGTGCAATGACTAGAGGCAAAGTGCTTCCGTACCCGAAGTAGGCCGTCCGAATTCCTTCTTTTCCAGCATAGAAGCAGTAGAAAGCACCGAAAGGTGTGCCTATCCGGCTATTTCCCTTTTCACTTTCCCTTAACCCCAAAAATCTAATTTAGTCACAACAGTGACGGAAGCGCAACCAAAATCCCAATTTTGTTATTAAATCCAGGAATTTCCCTCCAAATTACCTGGGAAGGAGCTTATGTACACGTCAATGGACATGCTCCAGCACGTAGGCATTCCCGGCAGAATCGGTGCCTCCTGTTCCTGACTGCTCACGAATATGAGCCCAAAAGTGAAAGGGTTCGGGATGGTGGCATCGGGTACTCCCGAACCGACCCAATCGATAGTCAATAAAGTAACGCTTGGAAATTCCAGTTCTCCGCATAAGTGTTTGTTTATACACCCATCGATCATACGCTTAACCACTAAAAGTTGGTCGAAACTCTAAAAATGAATTTGAGTAAACACATTTGCTAATTAAATATTTCTGCAGCCCATAATTGCATGTACAAAAATAATTCTATCCGGGTGCATCACACCCTTATGGCTTCTATTTCCTCTAGTTGATGCAGTCGGAAGCCGACACAAAATGAATGTGCATTTGCACATGCACTTCAAAGGGGTAATATCCATGTTGGTGCAAAGTGTTGTTGTGTACTTTACAGCAATAAAATTCGAGTTAGTAGCTTCTAAAAACCTTAGCAAATAGAATAACTTGTTGGGAGATAAATGCTATAAATATCGATCTATTTTTTGAAGTGTCCTTATGAATATTTGCGAGAATAACCTTCCTCTCAGGTCAACCCTTTACCCACAAAATTGCAATTGAAAATTTTATGTTCTTCAACGGAGGTGCGGTTACATAGATAGTTATAAATTTGTTCAAGGGTATTACAGATTAAAATGGAAGGGTGCATTAGAATGTAGGGTTTTCCCCTTTCCAATAATATCTTATTTACGTTGATCCGTTGATAAATGCCGGAAATAGTGTTGCTTACATTTGAAATTAATGAGAATTGTGGGTAAGAAATTTACATTTAATCCATTATGCTGAAAAAGTTCTCTTCCCATGCTTGATTTTTTTTAAAAAGAGCTCT
Organism: Dysmachus trigonus; assembly: GCA_949715965.1. Lineage (NCBI taxonomy): Eukaryota > Metazoa > Arthropoda > Insecta > Diptera > Asilidae > Dysmachus > Dysmachus trigonus. The sequence continues at coordinate 63,548,008 of OX454322.1, read as the reverse complement.
ACAAGGACATTTTCAAAAAAAATGGAATCATGGCCTCTAATCACAAAGGGGCCTTCTTAATAACTTCATCCTAAGGTGCCAAATAAACTAAGGCCGGGCTGCATATTGCAATATTCAAAATGATAAAAGTGTCTACAACTTCGGAAGGGTATCACTTTCCTAACAAAATCGGACAGAAAATTGTAAAATGATATGAGTCTAGTTTGAATATTAACACAAAAATGTGTACATTAACATTATTATATCTTGTAGAAAATGATAAATAGGCATAGTTAGTTTTGCAGTTTTCTGGTAAGCTTGAATCAGTGTTTGTTTTGTTATTATCTTTAATTATTACTTAATTTAAAACATATTAAGAATTTTTTATTCTTCTCGGCTGCCGATTTTATAAGAAAAGTGACACCCTTTCTTTTAGGTGAGTAGAAAGCTTTTGAGCAAACTTCTTGAGATGAAATCCTGAAATTCACAGAACTCATAAATAATAATTTTTAATAATTACTCTTAACTTAATACTAGAATATGAAATTTTTATTATTATTTTTATGTTTATGTTTTTCGTAATACCAATTAAAAACGCTTTTATCCAAAATTTCATGGAGCTTATTTTCACCTTCACGATAGTTTTTTGTCCGAGCAAAGGTTTACAAGATAAATGAGAAAAATTCTAAACTAGTTCTCTCGGGAAATAAGTTTTTCATCCAAAAGGCGATATTCATTCACTGTCAGGATGGGACCTTTTTTTCCTTTTCAACCTCTTTCTGTCTTATTTACCTAGTTTGCCTTTTTGTCGTTTTCGAGAAATGTGTTCATTTTTTTCGAAAAACTGTATATAAATATTGAATGAGTTAGTTAGACAAATGTTAGTTAGTTAGTTAGGTTAAAATTATTCCTCTTTCAAGAATTGCTTTGTTAGAACTCAATATTTTCTCAGGTGGCAGTAAGTATCGTTTATTTAATATATGTATGTATATAATTTGAGCCAGTTTTATAGTGCCCATTTAAAACTTATAATTATATTTGAAAGTTTTTTCGAATAATCAATTTTGGGATCGTAAAGTACTATGGCGTTTTTTTCGAAAAAAGAGACACGACAGTCGAAAATATCAAGTAAATAAATATAATTTTTACTTTCAGATTTGAAGATTTGTAATTGTAAAATAGAAAGAGGTATATAAGTGGTTGAGTACAAAATGAATTGATATAGAACACGGCCAACTTCTGTATATACGTATATGGTCGACTTTTTTCTTAAAAATCTGTCGCGATCTATGTACTAAAATCTGAACATTTAAACATTCAAACTTGTGTCTTGCAGTGGCGTGGGGTGAAATTTTTGAGAAGGTAAGCCGGTGCAAAAATCAGAAACTTAATAGCGAAAAAAAACTCACCAAATGAAGTCAGATATTACAAAATGTGTTCAACAGTGACTGCGTGTATTCTTGTCGAATTTAGTCGGCCACTTCTATCATACTTAAAGTCATTGGAAGTTAAGTGCTATATGAATATTATGAATAAATATGGACATATACAGGGTGTTCAGAGGTGGGAGGTCAATACTGAAGGGGGTGAAAGGTCAGACCGAGACAAGCAAAAAATCGTATGGGTGGGGGGGGGGGGGGGCATCTCGCACCGTTTGGCAGTTACAGGGTGATTCGTAAATCAGGATTTTGCCTTATATGGGAACCGCTCTTGTATTTTTATCTTTTTTTCTACGCATCGCAGCGGCCCCAAACTGATTTCAAAAAATCACTATTTGGAAGCCCTTTCCAAAAAAGTTTACACCACCCCCCTATCCCCAACCCCTTGGCCGCAATCCCCCCTGGAAGTTGAAAAAATTAACTTTTATTTCACGATTTTTCACCTTTCGCCCCACTTTTCTCCGAAATTCATGTTATTAACATACCTACTTTTTATTTTTTTTAAGTTGCCTATCTAATTACCTTTCCAAAAAGGTGCAACATGCCCAGGTAGAAAAGGGTTGCAAAAGTCCTGAAATTAAAACATCCTCACAGGTACCTAATTACTTTATTGCACCATAATGGAAAATGTCGTTAAGTAAACAATTTTTATTACAGCAAGTTCGGAAATGTTTGTTTAGGAAACAGAGGTAGTACATTTTTATTATTTCAGCAAAACAGTAATAAAATAATAAATGTAATCTCGTTAAATAGCGTTATTAGTTTATTATATCCAGTATTGACTCTTAAGTATCCTGACGCTCCGTTTCTAATACCTCCTATGAATTATGGTATAAAAATGGGTAAGTTTGAAAGGACATTGACCACAGTTGAAGAAGCAATCGATAAAACCGGGTATTTAATAGAAAAAATTAAGATAAAATGGCAGAATTCAGTGTGGAAGAGTCTGCCGATATAATTTGCGTGTACGGTTTAGTAGACGGAAATGATAGTGAGGCCGTACGACAATACCAAAGGAGATTCCCGAATCGACGTGTACCCGACAGAAGTGTATTTTCAAGGACTTTCAGAAGGTTAAAAGAAACCGGAAGTGTAACCGCCCCCAGAGTAGAAACGCGGTCAGGAACATCGGCCGATGCAGCGGACCCCGACCAACAAATCCTCAACATCGTCAGGAACAGCCCTGTAATAAGCATCAGGCAGGTCGCACGAAGGTCAGGATTGTCTTCAGGGAGAGTTTGGACCGTTGTGAACCGAGAGGGACTACATCCATACCACCATATCCCGGTCCAAGCACTAGGGAAGGAGATTCCGAAGGACGATTGCAATTCTGCACTTGGCTGTTCGAGTCTGACATTGAAAACAGAAGGTTTCTAGACCGAATTCTGTGGACGGATGAATCGCAATTCACCCGGGATGGCATCACAAACTTCCACAACCTGCACACCTGGTCAAATGTGAACCCACATAGGACAAGGAGTCGGTCCTTTCAGCAAAGATTTAGTGTCAATGTCTGGGCTGGCATCATCGGCAACCAGTTCATAGAACCCTTCATCTTGCCCCAAGTGCTGAATAGTCAGATATACTCGGACTTTTTGGAGAGTACCCTTCCGGATCTGTTGGAGGACATCCCCCTGGCCACCAGAAGCGCAATTTATTTACAGCTCGACGGAGCAACTGCGCATACTGGGAACATTGTTAGGGCAAGGTTAAATGAAAATTACCCAGAGCGCTGGATTGGACGAGGTGGACCGATTCCTTGGCCTGATAGGTCACCGAACCTTACTCCACTGGACTTTTTCTTATGGGGAATGATGAAAGATGAAGTTTACTCAAGACTAATCAACACTAGAGAAGAATTAGTTACCAGGATTGGGACTGCAGCCACGAAAATACGGGAGAGACTGGTTACCATAGACCTGAAACGTGAAATAAGACCAAGGCTGCTTGCATGCATCGAAACTGGCGGAGAACATTTTGAACAGCTTTTAAAGGACAAACGATTTAATTGTAATTAGTTTTTAAGCGAACAAAATGTATTTTTAAGTTAACTTAAGTATAATTTCTTAAAAAATTCGAATTGTCATGATATTCTGTAAAAGGGTTTTGTAAATAAATTTTCGTATCCTTTTCCTATCTGGGCATGTTGCACCTCTTTGGAAAGGTAATTAGATAGGCAACTTAAAAAAAATAAAAAGTAGGTATGTTAATAACATGAATTTCGGAGAAAAGTGGGGCGAAAGGTGAAAAATCGTGAAATAAAAGTTAATTTTTTCAACTTCCAGGGGGGATTGTGGCCAAGGGGTTAGGGGTAGGGGGGTGGTGTAAACTTTTTTGGAAAGGACTTCCAAATAGTGATTTTTTGAAATCAGTTTGGGGCCGCTGCGGGGCGTAGAAAAAAAGATAAAAATACAAGAGCGGTTCCCATATAAGGCAAAATCCTGATTTACGAATCACCCTGTAACTGCCAAACGGTGCGAGATGCCCCCCCCCCCCCCCCCCCCCCACCCATACGATTTTTTGCTTGTCTCGGTCTGACCTTTCACCCCCTTCAGTATTGACCTCCCACCTCTGAACACCCTGTATACAATGAACTTCAAGAATAATATAAGTGGCTTTGAAAAAAACCGTTATAGTCGCGTGTATCGTGCAATCAAACTAAAGCGGTTAACAAAAACTGCGAATAGTTGATATGAAATATAATTAATCTTACTTATACTCAAAAACTAATCTACGATTTTTTTTTATAAATTCGGCCAAAACATCATTGTAAAAATTCGACTGATTTCTAATTTGTAAAAGAAGGTGTTTTTCTATCGATAAGAGTGCTAAATTTGAGAGCCTTTCTTCGGTTTGAGAATTTCTTAAATAAGTATGTATTCTCTTAAGGGCTGAAAAAGATCTTTCCGCGGAAGCAACTGTAATGGGAAGAGTTAAAAATATACAACACAAGTTTAAAATTTGAGGAAAAGTATCTTTTAAAATGCCACATTTAATATGCGAGTAAAGCGCGAGAATATCAAATTGCCGTAATGAAGAAGTGGTATATAAAACGTTCAATTCATTTTTTAAAGCAGAAAACTGGAAAATTCCCGGGAAAACTGTAATTAAAAATGATATCTTTTCGTTAGGACTTGATTGAGCAAAATAATCATATTTTGATTTATTAAGTAAATCTAAAAATTTTAGTTGACTAAAGGAACTATACCGAGTTTTAATCTGAGAAATGACGAGAAGCCGGATTCTATCGTGTTATCGAGAGGTAATAAAATAGCACCACACCACACTCATAAGTCACAATCCGTTGAGCACCAAGGCAAAAAGAGACACAAGTTAACAATTTTTTTATTAAAATATAATAAACAAAACCACAACACCCCTCCCATCCGAGAAGACGACTTCTGCCGTGTTCTTGTGAAATAAGGGAACATTCACTCCTACAATTCACAGCCCCTTCAGTATCAAAGAGATTTAATAACCAAACCCACCCCAACCAACCCCACTCACCCGAGAAGCCGCTTTCTACCGTGTTATAGAGCACCACTACACTCACACCCGTTCATAGAGAAGACACGAATCAGCTGACATTCTAAGAAATAAACAACCACCCGCCGAAGTGACCCGAATTTCAACTTCTGCAAAACAAAAACAGCCGAGAAGCCGGTTTCTATCGTGTTGTTTTCTTATAGGATTTGCCTTTAGTGAGCAAAGGATATCACACACGATTTCTTTGTTACTCGTGGAGAAAAGTGTGGGCTTGAGTAAGCCGTAAAATGACCGGCTTACAGAAGCAGCGAGCGAGCACTTCATACCCGATGCAACCCCTTGATAGAACCTGCTATGGTGCGAGGGAACGTTCCATCGTAGTGCAACAACAGATTATGGTTGTTTTTGGTTGTAACACTTGTTTTGCCATGTTTTCTTTACGAGATGAATTTTGGGAGCGCTTTCCAGGAATTTTACAGACATAGAGCAAGTTTTAAATTTACGGGAATAGGATGAGTTCCCAAAAGGGAAGCCGGTAGGAATCGTGTTATATGGACCCCACGCCACTGGTGTCTTGTACACTAATAAGTGACAATGGGGGAAGAGGAATTAAAACAACATGATATTTTATTAATAATATTTATTAATTGAAAAGTAGCCGCAACAAACATATAATTACAATTTTGATATTTTTGCAGGTGATCGAACATATTTGGGAAGTGATTTAAATTGTTTTGTTGAATTATTTTGTATGCATTAATGCTACTGTTTTGTCTTGTCTTGTTTTCTCTTGCAATTCTAAATTTAAATCACTTAATTTCGATATGAAATTGTTAAGAAAGGCTAAATCACTGGGCCACCCGACTAGAATTTATAGGGGGCATGTCACATGAAGCGTGTGAGCCTCATGTGGCAGGTGAGGGGTATGCCGATAGAGGGATTTCCCCGTAGATTCCTCATGAGGACCTCACAAAATAAAATCAGCGATATTGAAGTGAGGTTTACCTTATGAGTTTTTCATAAGGGTCTTATGAGGCAAACCTAATGCATTTATAACCTTACAATGAAATTCAAAATCAGTGACCTCAAGATAATCATTGTACTGATTTTCATTAAAATCCGTTGAAAGCGAGAAATCTTGGTCGCCATATTGGACCCACCATCTTGAATTTCTAAATTTGGACAGCAGATTTGAAATCAGCATTCCGCAAAACCCCTATGTACCAATTTTCATGAAAAATGTTTAAATCGGGTAGCAATTATTTTGCCTCACGAGCACCACATGCGGCATTCTTAATGATGCGCGAATGAGGCAAGGCACTTTTTGCCCTTCGTGCGCCTTATACGGTAGCCTCATGGGACCCACACGAGGTAGTATGGCTAGCCTCATAGGGACCCTAGCTGTACCCCTCCAAAATTCTAGTCGGGCAAGTTTCATCATTTAAATATGCGCATTCTTGATCTTATTCTTGGATTTGTGTGTTGAAATTATTTGCGTTTGCATGTTAAAATTGTCTCCTGTCGGCTGTGAACAACCAAAAGACGTTTAGAGATCGACTTGATGGCCATCAGGGGTGGAATATACTTATATAGGTATATAAGATGCATATTTGTTTAGTTGCAGAATAACAATAAACAAATAAAAATAAATTCAATATATTGCTACTCTACTCCAATTTTACTCAAATTTAAATAATATGTTTATTCCGTATTTCGTTTAAAGTTTTTGAAATTTGAATAAAGTGTGAAAGATAATCGCCAATTGTAAAATATTAATTTTTTGCTATAGGGTTTAGCAATATTTACAGAATAACAGTTCCCATTATTGAAATTTCAATTCATATTCGATATTTCGATTGAAACTTATAAAAATGGTACCAAATTCTATATTCATTTTTCAAATTCACAATAAATGAAATGCATAATTAATGAAAAAATCATCGAAATGAAAGACATTCGATATAATTATCTGTTTTAAATCATTTACTCTGCTCTATCCCTGAGGTCGAGTGCTTTCTTCTCACGTATAATGCTTATTAGGGTTAACTTTATTAATTATTATTATTTTTTGCGTTGTTGGTTTGTAGGTTATTTCTAGTTATTTTATTTTCGCTTGCATTTTTAATTTACGCGTAATTTACTTTAATTGAATTTAATAGTTTCCTTTATTTTCAGTAATCGTTAATTTCAGTGCACTCTTTTTACCACTGTTGTTAGTGTACTATTCAAAGAAATTGGTATCTCTTGTGAATCCCAAGGAACAAATGAAATGAGACATGAAATTTACTAATTGTTTATTTATTTTTTTTAATTTTTATTTTACCTATAAATAACCATTAAATAGTTACATTATTCTTATTAGAAACTAAAACTTATGGCGGTTAGGTTATCTGGTAAATTTTTGATGATTCTTATCTCACTGTGTGATGCGTTCTTCCGATTTGATCGATATAATTAAATAGCTCCTAGCTTTGGAGTTCCATCGCTGGGTGGAGTTGTATTTGTATACATTTGTGTCTGCCTCTTTTATAATTGACTGCTTCCCAAAACCATTCCATCAATCCTCTTTTCCCATTCTCGAATGCTTGGCTAAACATCCACTGAGTTGGAACTGCAAGAAAACTGCCTTTTTTCGCACATTTATCGGAATTACCATAATTTTTCCCAGAAAGAGAACTCTTATCAGCAATTATCATTTGCTCGACAGCGAGGCTTTTCTTCCACCTGCTGCACGTCAAAAGACATTGGAATACTTTGCCCTGCTCCGTCTCCTTGCTCCGCGCTGTACATAATCTCACAAAGCTCCAGCAAGGCTAAACGGAGCCGTGAATTCGCTGAAAAAGACCTTCATAAATCTTCTCCAGGAATCCCGAAAAGCGGGTTTGAGGAACAGGAATAGTCCTGCTCCTACCTAGCACTGATGCAGCAGTCGGGGGCAGACGGGTTAAAAATGAGCCCTTCGCTGCATCCGGAACCTTTCCATGGATAGTTCAATGCAAGGGACTGGCATTTGGTGCAGCCGTTGCAATGCAAAAAGAAATTTATATGCGATGCATATCATCGCCGGATAATGGTATTGCATTTTTTGCCGCTGTACCATCCTTCGGGATCGTCCCGGACGATAGTAGGGCCGCTTTATTGAATTTCTCTCAATACAACTACATGTCTCTGTGCACCGCTCAAGAGGATTTCTGTTTAACTAACGATTTTGCAATAAAGAAAGTTTTCAATGATTCCGCCCTATTGGATGCCGGCTTCTGATGCATCTTTCCTTATCTTCCAGAGCCGAGCAGTTTGCCCATTCTTTCAGACTGTGGGATAATGTTCGTGCTTGAAATTTCAACGGGCTCTAGTGGGAACGGAACGATGATATGGAGCTTTGCGGGCAAGGACTCAACTAATGAAGTTCAAATAATCTGGGAATGTTGCTGCCTAATGGGAATTTTGAAAAATGCGAATTACTTCCCTAAGAGGATCACTCACTCTAGTCGTGAACTTTTCAACTTTCCGAGTTTAATAAGTTTTGAAGAGTGCAGCTTGAAAAATTACCCTTACAGAACTGTAAGGGATTGGAGGAACTTTGCTCAAGTGATCGATTGCGTGCATTGAAGCATTGAACTAACTTTTTATAATTAAGTAGATATGCGAAGTATTTTCTTTCCTTTTTGGCATACTATATAGAATCATGCTGAAAGCAAATTTTCTATAAAAAAATTATTTTTGTAACAAAGAGCAGTTATCATTTACAAGCAAAAATGCGCGCCATTACAGCTGAGATTGGACTATCTGTAACGATTTGGGCATGTAACTGCAGTTGATGACATTAAGTTGTGAGCTGACATTACATTTTTTTATATATAAAACGGAGTTTAATATAAATAAAATAGGGGCCTATTGCAAATATCGTAATTTCTACGATTAAGGGCCGAAACACATCTAGAGCTATTCCAGCGAGCTTTAAACCAGCTTGTAGTTTTACCACTAACGGAAAAGTTCTGTAAAACAAAACAACAGTTTTACATTTGTCATTATGATGTCAAATAGTCAAGATGGTGATAGTCAAAAGCGGTTGTGTCACCTGCTGTTTTTTTAAATATAGGTACAAACTATATATAAAACTTATTTGCCTGTGCAAAACTAGAAATAGAACTTTATGGACATGTGAAATTTTTGACAAACATTCAACTACAATTTATCAAGTCTGACAGACAGCTGTAAGAAATGACATAGGCTAGCCTAAAATTTGAAATTTGAGTAAATCTGCTTTTAAGCTCCAGGCCAGCTCAAAAGCTCAAGATGCTATATTGCGTTGCCGTATTGAGTTTCATTGGTTTAAAGCTCAAGCCACCCTAAAAGCTCGTATTGTATTTTGTGTTTTTGTGTATTTTGTGCAAAAAGTAGTTCAACTTATGTAAGTGCATTCCAATGTAGCTAGAAGGGTTTTTAGAAAATCAAAAGCGATTCCGCAATGCACAAAATTTGCAGTGGAACTGAACAGCTTTAGTCCACCTTTTAAGATTCCTGAAAAGTGGTTCAGTAAGATATAAATGAAGTATTTCATTCTAAGCATATGTTTTTCAGGTATACTATAAGTAGATTTAAAATTTAAAATTAAAGAGAAATTAGCTGATATAGTCAAAGAGCTAAGGGCAATGGATGGTGGACCAAATAAATTAAATGAGTTGAAAAATCTATTATATAATTAGTAAAATTAGATAAATATACGAATCCGGAGGGTTGGTAGTTTGGATTAAATATTAGCAATACTTTTTTTAAAGTTTGTGCATCTGCGTCCCATAAACGCTTTCTTTTACGGATAGTGTTTAGAAATTTTTCAGTCAGTCATCACTTTCATCTTCTAGGAACAACGCTAAGACGCTCATATTTAACAAACATGTTCAATAAATTCGAACCTCGTTCACAGCTCAAAATTTTAAAATAGACTAGTTTTAAGTGAAAACCGGTAATGCTTTTATATGAGTCGATTAGTTCACCCAATACCAATTATTCCTGTAGTCGACTTCAAAAAGTCGAATCAATGGATAAAATGGCAACTCTACTTGACTTTCGTAATAGATAACTTTATTCTCTTTAAATGTGGATTTTTCGTATAAGTTTTCTTAATTTTGTGTATATTTATTTAAAAATTTGATTATGATAATACATCTTTAATACGTTCCGTGTCATAATTTTCGTGAGAGAATTACATGCAAAAATGCATTTGATGAGAGAGAGCTTTTATTTGTGACCCGTTTTTGGGACACGTACTAAGCAAAATTCGTTCAGCCATTCTATGTGGGAAAGGTTTTTAATGATCCTATACCACCACATCCCATCTCTTTCTTGTCTTTCCCACAGCACACATATATCTTAAAACCATCGATGGCCCTAGCAGTTGAATGACAATCAAACCCGAGAAAATTATATTTTATTGGGATTTTAATTTTCTTTTTATTATTGACAGCCAAATCAAAGATTCGGCACGTGTCTCTATCTCCGTCGCCGCCAACCGTCGATAATTTGTCCGACCACAGATATACTATTATTATATATATGAGAATGATCTCAATCTCCTGTCACAGGCGTACGCCCATTTGGCAACTTACCTGTCACAGTGGGAGGAGGAGTTATATTTGATCCGGTATCTATTTTTTCGCTTTTCTGGGATAAGATTTATTAGGATGGTTTATTTGGAAATGAGACCGGTCCAACATTAGTTTTTGTTTAAAAGGATATGCTATTAAAAATTTTTCTTTAATTTATATTCTTTAGATTCTGTATCAACAAAAAGTGGATAACATTTAATACGGCTCTCGAGTTCCACGATTTTCGTTAATAAATGGAGAGGGAATTACCATAACCTTAAAAAGAGTCTATTTATCACTTTCGTTAAATATTCAGGGTAGGATTTAAAAACCACTTTGTGTGATTTGTAAGTGTACTTCTTTATAAATAAAAAGTGGTTTTAAGAGCCAAAAAATAAAAAATTCTTCACAATTTCGAAACGTATGTCATCGATGTCACTCCCAGAGTGCGAAAGAGAGGAAATAGGAAAGGCTTAAATACAGTGCAACCTTAATATAACGTACCTCAATATAACGAATTCCTCGATTTAACGAATTCTTCGTAATCCCCTTGAATTGTCCATAAGAGTCAATGTAAAATATACCTTTACATTGCGAACATTTTTTGCGAACAACCTCTTTATAACGAATTTTCGACTATCAAGAAAAAGTATAAATACCTCTAATTAACGAATTTTGTCAACCCAAAACCTTTTATATAAAGTCCCCACCAATTCTTCGGCAAGAAACACAATGATACGACCGACGACCGGCGAGCGACGGGGGCGTACGACGACACACCGACAAAGCTTATCGAGCATAGGGTACTATGCACATCTAAACACATTGACGCCACACGAGCTACGCGCCGTGCAAAATAGATCCGATTCTATTTTGCACGTCGTACGCGTCGTCAGTGCCAACTGTAAAAAATTGTGCAAATTTTTGAAATTAACATTAAATTACCTACATAATGTATGTACCCACCAAGATATGTACCTACTTTTATGGATTTTACTGCATTTAATTTTGATTATTAATGTAAGAAAAAAATTTTGTTACCTACCTAATTGTTTTTAAATAGAAAATACATACAGTAGTTTGATAAAAATGTGTTATCATTTATTAGTAGAAGTTGTTCGCTATAACAAGATGAGTACGTAATGTTGAGGTGAATAAAACTATTTTTTACATTTTTATAACGAATTTTAGACCAACCTAACCTCAACATAACAAACCTCGGTTCAACGAATTACTTGATATAACGAATATTTACTTGTTCCCTTCCGATTTGTTATATCGAGGTTGCACTGTATTTGCACAGAATGCGAGGCATAGTGGAAAGTTTAAAATTAGCAAATTTCTGTTAAGCTACACTATAGTGAATTGAATTTCCGCCTATAAAAGAGTTAAAGTAATGGGAGCTTCAGTCATTTAAATTTATACCTATACTTGCCTTGACCGTCACTGATTCCAAAAATAACTTATTAGATATTGCAAATAATTAAGTCACAATAATTTTGTATATTGACTTTTAATGCCCTTTTATTTAAAGTAATAAACAATAATTTTTAACTTTTTAGTTTAAGTTTGTACATAAGGTTTTGAAGTCGGTTCTTATTTTTATGTAAAAATTTACCTTATTTCTCAATTTTTAGTTAACGGCAAGAGGGTGAAATTCAATAAACGGGATGCAACCTCTAATTTCCCAACCTTGGAGGTGGGATATTTTCATCAAATTTAAATGCGACCACCCCCGAGATATTGTATATTCAATTAAAAAAGAACCATTAAAATCCATTCATAATCTGTGAAGACATCGCGTAATATTAAAAAAAAAACCAGTCGAATTGAAAACCTTCTTTTTTGAAGTCGGTTGAAAACAAAAGTCCGCGAAATTCAGATAATAGAAATTTCTTTAGTTTTGACAATTGTTCTTGATGTTATTTTAAGTGCTAAATACGAATCTGATTTCTATTTCCATGTTTGAAAATGTTTTAGAATGTTGTAGGAATTTGTTTCTTGGTTTAAAAAAAAGTTTTAACATTAAACTATTAAATGAAAATATAAAAATCTTAAAAACTACTACAGAAAATTCCACGAAATTCATGTTTTTTATAAACGTATTATCTCATACAACAGATATTAGATTCAGACTAAAGTTGGGGCATTTTCGTGGAAAACCGGTTTTAAGGGGGTAGTCCAGTGAAAAAAAAAAATTTTCGTTTTTTTTTTTTTTTTGCTTAAATCTACTCTACTACACCTAGAAAATACTCCCTTAAAATATCTAAGCAAAATATTGAATAGTTTTAAAGATACAGAGAGTTTTCGAGATACGTGTACTCCGAGCTCTCGAAGGTCCCCTGGCGTGTTTCGGAGCAAGGAGGACTCTTGTATTTCTGTTTGCTTCGCCCATTTTTTTCGGTTTATAACGGTCTAGGTCCTTCTGCTTTATATTTAAGGTTAGTTATGTATGGAGGAGGCATCGCGTTATGTATGGAGCAGGCATCGCTGACTAAGGTAAAATTAATTTTTTTAGCTTTTTTCCGCATAAAAAACTTTAAACGCGTTTTTCTCGAAACAGCATTTATTGACTCGGCGGACGTCAGATCTCAGAGTCTTTTGCTCCGATTGATCTAAAAATTTAGCTGTATATTTCTTGATTGTGTAGCTATCGTCGGAACTAGAATTATTAAAATCCATTGTTTATTTACAAAGTTATAAACAAATTAAGCACCCGAAAAACACCCGAAAAATTCGAAATGCCGCCATTTTGTTATTTGTTATTGAAAATTAATAATTCTAGTTCCGACGATAGCCAATGTTCTACAGATTAAAACCTCATTTGAATTTTTTGTTTCAAATGAACCGTTGCAGAGATTCGACGTCCGCCAACAAAAAAAATGTTTTTTTGGAGCGGCCATTTTGTCGAGATGACTCATCGAAAACAAAAAAAAATTTTTTTTTTGTGTATTTTAATAGTTGTACAATCATATGTCAGAAAGTTTTTTAATAAAAATTGACTTCTAATATAAAAAAAAAATCGTTGAAAAAACAGTCGTTTTCACTGGACTACCCCCTTAAATTACACTTTATGTACAAAGTTTAGATCTCAAGCATTCATCCAAGTGTTTTGAAATTTTTTTCACTTTTTAATCCTGGTTTTCTTGAATACGTGATGTGATAGACTTTTGTTTTCGAATTCTTAATCTACGGAAAAAAATCATATTAAAATGATATGTCACTTATGCGACAACAAAATGTTGTTGACCTGTGAAATTACTGGTAAAAAATATAAATTTTACGGTGGAAACATTGAACATTTTCTTTCGGTGTAGCGTTGCTCATAATTGTTAAATATTTTTAACGTAAAATTTGTAAGACGAATCTCATAATTCATAAGCATACTTTGAAGAAAATCTCATTCGTATACATTTCACTAAGCCCTTTTTAAGTCGACTTTGATAAAGGACATGTCAGAGACTTAAATAAATCATCCAGGCCTAAAGTGAGATTCATTGTCACTTCATAATGCCTAACCCTTGCTCACACGTACACAATTGGGCCATTTGGTCACGAGTTATTCAGTACGAGATCGCACTGAACGACCTTTTAATCTGGCCACACAGCTGCCGCACTCTACCAGAGCTATGAATATAAAATATGAGTCCGGCGTCCCTGGGCATTTCTCGCCACACCGGCACCATGTAGGCCCACCCTTAATCCCTAGGATCTCGCCTATTCTTAATCCCTGAAACAAAATCCAACCTTCCTACTATGGTTTAACACAACAAATGAACGAAACAAACCTTCGAGCGTCGCAGGCACCTCTAATTCCGCCGGAAGTATTCAGGGAAAAGGGGGAAGAGGGAGCAGATTCCTTAAATTATCTCCTGTTCAGTAAGGAAACATGCCGAGAAGATTAAATTTTGAATTGACTAACTCTCGCCAAAGTCCCAGAGATGAGGAACAGGGTAAAAAAAAAAAAATTAACGCTCCTGGATTTAAGGTAAGGGAAAGTTATAAGAAAAGAAAGTACAAAAAGAGTGTGCTGTGGTTTAAGAAAAATTATGTCTGGTTGTGATCCACAGCACGGGAATGCCTGTTCAAGTTCATGACTTCGGAAGCAAAGAAGCTAATCCTTTCCTCCTGTCTGGTCTTGTTAATCGAGCATAAGTTTCGACATCCTTTCATGTGGTTAACTCCAGATACATTATAATGTCGGCATGTACTTGCTTGCCAGGATTTTACGACGCCAACGACGACGACTCAATTTCTGCCTTGTTCTCGTCCATGTTTCACATGAGTTCATGAGTTCAACATTCAACAAAGGAATTCGAATTTGAACTTAACTCAAACTGGAATTTATGGACGACGGGATCAAGAACAGGAATAATTCTATAAAATATATTTCGCATTTCTTCAAACAAGACTTTGTCAGCGAATTTCTTCGTCCGCGTGCCCATTGTTGGATTTATATGTATGTTATATTACTTTAAACGAGGAAACCTGGAGGTAGCAGCTGCTGGGCCCCAAAAATTTTGCTGCGAAGCATTGCGGATTGTTATTGAGTTTTGGGTAAATTCAATAGCTTCTCATATTGCTTTAGGAGCAGTTATTTAAAGGGTCGGAAACGTATGTCAAACAGATTATTATTTTCATAAGTCATATTCAGAAAATATGCAAATTTGATATTTGGGATACCACGATCCTGAAACAAATTAATTCCGAGGTTCAGACATGATGAGCAAACAACAGATGGATTTATGGGAACCAAATATAATGCTAAAAGAAGGTAAAATGTCTTTTCGACAACATATAATAATATAAGTATAATATATTTTCTCTGAAGTGCGATTTGAACCATAAAACTTTATATACCATATATTTTGAATACTTTGACATTTAGTATAATTTGTATTTTTGGTAAAACAAATTTTAAATGGTCTTTTTTATGAACCTCTTTAAGGGAATATTAAATGTATTCAATATTTTGTATATTTTGGAGACGATTGGGGGATCAAATCCTGATATTCACCATCGCATAGAATAAGAAGAAATAGCGATCTGAAACGATCTCAATACTAGAAAAGTTAAAATCCCAAAAAACGAAATACATATATCCAAAATACGAAACAAAAAGGCCAATATTTAGAAATTCAATTTTGATGCAGACAAGGATGTTATAATTCTGGACTTTTTTCTTCTTTCCCTTTTCCAAGATTCCGAAATTTTAGAACACTAATTCCGAAATTTTAGAACACTAATTTCTGTGAACAGACGATTTGGTCAAATTTAATTATTATATTTAAAATGGAAGATTAATGTAATTAAAAAAAAAAAATATATATAAAAAAATTTAATTTAGAACAGTGGTTAACATTAAAAAATAGGGCAAGGTGGGTCAAAAAGGGGTAGTTAACGTTTGGAGGCAAATAAAAGTTACAACTTATAAATTGGCAGCATACTACATATATTACCTTTAAGCAAATAATCTGTGATATCTTGGATTTTTTATGAGCTAGGAAGAAGATAAAATAATCATTAATTATAGTTGAAACAAATAAAACACAAGAAAAATACTTTTTCAGTCTCTTGTCCCAGAGATCGGTGTGTTAATTTATAAATTATTTCTTTAAGACGTTCTAATTATAAATAACACTTGTTTTCGATAGAACTTTATGTCAGCTGTCAAAGGCACTACGTGACATTTGGTTGAAATATTAGCAACAAGTGCTTTTACCTCTTTCAAAATGTCGGTTCTCGTTCCAAGTAAACATCATTTGCAGGAAGTGCTATTACACTATTTTATTGCAAAGAAAAGTGAAGCGGATACTCATCGTTTGCTTTTGGAGATTTACGGTGAGCATGCTCCATCTAATACAACTTGTAAGGAATGGTTTTGACGATTTCAAAATAATGATTTTGGCACTGAGGACAAAGAACATGGAAAACCACCAACAAAATTTGAAGATGCTGAATTGGAAGCATTATTGGCAGAGGATTCTTGCCAAACTCAATCAGAATTGGCTGCAGCATTAAATGTTGAACAATCAACTGTTGCAAAGTGTTTAAAAGCAATGGGAATGGTTGAAAAAATTGGTAACTGAGTTCCATATGAATTGAAAGAAAGGTACATCGAACATCGAAAAACAATTTCTGATATGCTACTTCAAAGGCAGCAAAGAAAAGCATTTTTGCATCGAATAATCACAGGAGATGAAAAATGGATATATTATGAGAATCCTAAACGTAAAAAAGCTTGGGTGAAGCCAGGTGAATCTAGCCCATCACAGCCAAAGAGAAATATTCACTGTAACAATGTTATGCTTTGCATTTGGTGGGATCAGAGAGGTTTTTTTTGTTATGAGTTGCTTGAACCCTCTCAAACTATTAATGGAGAAGTTTACCGACGACAACTAATGCGTTTGAAGGGAGCCATAGAAGAAAAACGACCAGAACGGGTGAATAGGCACACTAAATTAATTCTCAACAAGATAATGTCAAACCGCATACCGCACAAGTCGTGAAAAGATATTTAGATGGACAGAACTGGGAAGTGCTACTCCACCCGCCATATTCGCCACACATAGCTCCTTCGGATTATCACTTATTCCAAACAAGTCAGATCTTACGGGAGAACTGTTCACTTCATACGAAAGTATCAAAATTTGGAGTGATAATTGGATCTGCTCAAAAGACCAGGATTTCTTCATGCAAGGAATACGTAAATTACCTGAAAGATGGGCGAAGGTTGTAGCTGCCGATGGAGCATACTTTGAATAAACTTTTCTTTAATTTTCTAAAAAAGCACATGTGTTTTATTTTAACAAAAAAGGGCGGAGTCATATTCACACACCCAATAGAAAAAATAAGCCGTATTCGAAAAATTTATTTTTTAGTTTTGAAGTTCTACCATTCCTAACTATATTTTCTTATCATAGAGCGTTGTTGATCAGATAAGTGACTAATGTAGTAAGGGTATCCCAGGAAATTTCTAAATCATATCTATCATACTTAAACTCTGATAAAATGAGCGTACCTCATTCACTATTTTATTTGTTTCAACAAAATATGTTGTTGTATCGGAGCAGTTTGCAAATTAATTTGAAAGCGGAAATCAAAATTTTCGGATTGAATTTGGTTTCATTTTACATTACAATTTTATGATTAAATTCCTACATGGTATGCGTTTTTGGAGCATAAAGCTTACTTCTAAGTTGTCCCACATTACGTTAAATCTCGACAAGATAACGTTCCTGAATCACGCGAATAAATATTTATTTGGAGCGCCTTTTTTCCGTTGAAAATTCTATTTTTAAACACGAAAGCGTCAGACAATACACGCCAGAACATTGGGCGCGAAACAAAAAAAAAAAAAAAAAAACAACAGAGCCTCCAAAGACGCAAATATTGCGAGAATTTCCCAATTTGTTTAGCAGTGCCGTCACGAAAATCCTTGCGAGGGGAATCCCCGGTAATATCCGGACGAGCTTAGGTAGAAATTGAAAACTTCAATTTCCTGCTTGCCGAATGACGCTCCGTTTCTGAAGGTTTCTGGAACCTGAACCGCGAACAGGAAGGCAATCCAGTCTGGCGGTTTCTTCCCGATTTCGTGGGAAATACGACGACACGGTGTTGGCGATGGAAAGCAGTCCGCCAGGAGTTAATTTTCGTCTCTGATCGGGCGGCGCGGCGGACTGCCCCCCGCCCGCCTCTGGCATTTTCTATGAGTAATCCGGCGCTGATGAAAATACAAACAAAAATATAAAAGTGAAAAACTGGGGAAAGATTGTTAGAACAATGTCACGACTGTGTACATAAAAATAGCTGAGGGCGCGAAGGTGTCAACATTTCGCCGACTTTTGGCACGGATTAGTTTAGAACATCGCGGACTTACTCGGCGAATCTTTCGTACTACAGATTGGTGGTGTGGTGCGTCTTGTGATTGTTGGTACTGCGGAACTCCAGCGAATAACTTCGAGCATATTTCGAGCTGATTTTGTTTATTTTATACACTTCGTCATTACGAGTTTGTGGTTTGTATTCTCTATTTTCGATGAGGTGAGAATGCAATACGATTGCGAAAGGTTGTGAAAGGTTAGTGATGGTCGTGTATTTTTGGGCCAGTTCATGAATGAAGAAGTAAAGACATGCAATACTGAAATTTCGCAAATTCTGTTAAGTGAAAGTGGGGAATTTCCGCCTTTTTATTTTGATTTCCTCGAATATTGAATATTTTTTTTATTTGATTGTGTAAAGATTTCCACGTGGCTGATACTACGAGTGTATTACTACAAAGTTAAAAAGGACACAAGTGTTTAACTTGTGTTAATCTTATTGACTACCTACATAAGCTCAACGAATCAAAGTCAAATTAAGTTTTGTGAAACTTTTTAAATATGTGAGTACAAAATCATTTTTGAATGGAAATAGAGAAATTTTTAAATTCTTGACAAAATTTAGAAAATGTCTAAAACTATGTTTACAACATTTTCATAATTAATAAAATTAAAAATGTTTCTTGCTCTTGATATAAAACACATACTAAATTATTTGAACCAAACTTCAATTAAACCCCTTACATACAGTCCTTGTTCATCGAATTAGGAACACCCACAATTTTCACAATATTCTGTCCTTCCTTATTGAAAAATCCATGAAAGAATCAATATAAAATGTTAAGTTTAGTTGTTGGATAGTTTGTTTATTATTAACACTAAGCGAAAATGACGAGTTTCGCCCGCAAAGATTTTCTGTACTAAATTCGACTCTGACTGGTTACACCTGCCGATTATTTAAAGGTTTAAAAATCATATAAATTTCTTCGGACTTGAAATATAACATTATTATGATATTTATTATTATCGTTGTTTTATAACAGGCAAAGTGTTAATAACATAAATATAAATTTACAATACTATATACCAGTTAGTATTTAGTAGGTCTACTGTTAGAAATAAGAATAGCGTTTATTCGTTCTGGTATGCTTTCAAAGCATCTCATAATCATCTCTTTTATTTGCAGACTATTTTCCCACACTTCGGTAATAACTTGTTTAAGGACTTGTATGGAAGGATTTTAAGAGAATAAACTTAAGATTTTAGGAGGCTCCAAACATGCTCAATGTGGGTCATGTAGGGAGAATTGCCTGGTTAAGGAAGAATCGGCATATTGTAAATTTTTAATGGACCGATCAGTATGATGAGGTGCACCATCGTGCTTATAGGTTTCAGATATGCCACAGACGATTAAAATAAGAAATTAGGATGTCCTGGATAATCTTGGCACAGACTTCCTGATTTATTGTTCTCTCGACAAAAAACAGCGCTCCAGGACATATCTTTCAAATACTATATGTTTATTTTGAAACCGAGAATCACCAATTCGAAGATCGCAGTTTTGATTCCTAGTGATATTTCGAAATAAAACAATTCATTTTAATTCTTAAAAACAAAAGAAAATTTTTTTGCGATATGAAACTAAAATTGTTAATCTGGTGAATGTTCACTGTTTCCTTACTTTTTAACTTTTAAGTAATAATGTTTACTCATTTCCATTAAATTTTGAATTGACTTAAAGAATTATTTGTATTTTGGGCAATAAGATGTTAAAATGATCAGCATAATATTTGCCTAAAAATAGAAAACAATAAAAAGACCATTACGAAAAAATACTCCTCTAAAAATTTATCACTCTGAAGCATAAAATTAATATTGTCGCAAATAGAAACAATCGCGAGCATCAACTTCCATAAAAAAACCCTTTAATGTACCTAAATTATAGACATCTTGATTAATTTCAGTCGATATGTCTAATTATTCCGTAATTCACTTAACATTGTTGAGAATAAAAACCTTTTAACAGAACACCCGTCTAATTACCAGTCATTTGTCTAACAATTGGTTTTACGATGCTACTTCAAACCAATTAATGTATTATTTTTGTGACAGCATCGAAGGCAACTCGAAGGCAAAAATATAAATAGACTTCAAAGAAAAGCAAAGCGTTAATGATATGCTTTGGCTGAATTTATTGTTAAGTAAATTTTACAAGTTATGAATTTCTGGTTTTGCTTTGATTTGAGTCTAGCTCAGGATTTTGAAAAATATGGTCACTCGCCTTAAAATATGTAAAATTGTGATGAAATATATTATTTGTCACTTTTAATTAAAAGCTATGAATTTTGGATTTGAATTGATATGTTATACCCATTTTGAAAAGTTTTTCTTAAAAAAACAATTTTCGGCCATATGACTTTAATGATGATCTTCCTCTACATGCAAAATTTTTAAGATATTTCTATTATAAAAAGTTCGATGTGAATGCAAAGGTTAATAAAATAGAGAATAATGAAAAGAATGATTAATCTTAAAAGCATAAAATATTTTTCAAAATGTGATGTTTATCTGCAGCGAATTTAAAAAAAGCATAATTGTTTGAGCACGTGAAATTCGAGTATTTTAAGTAAGCTTTTGTGAATGAGTTGTATACATAATAATAAAGGACTTTACTATTGAAATAATATTGTCAAAATATGAAAGGAATTTATGGTGTTTGTATAAAAGGCCATAGGGTGATAAGAAGGGGTAAAGTGCCCCCGTGTCAAAATCCCAACCAAATCGGTCAACGCGTTCAAAAGATATTAATTTTTTTTCGACATTTTTTAAAAACTAAACATATTATTGGATTCATTTTTTGACGCAAAATGGTCAGGATTTAATGCAATTTGATCTTCTTTTAGCAAAATTAAAAAATTTTGCTATGAGTAACTATTCAAAAATTTCAATTTAATTTAAAGTGCAAGATCCAGATCTGGTCATTGAAAGAACGCAGCTTTAGTTAGGTTTTATCGCCGACTAACATCTAGACAAATCTTAGGATTCAATATTGAAAGCAGTAGTAGTAGTAGCAGAAGGATACAGTTCTATTTTTCTGAATTATGGTATATTTAATCACCTAAAATATATTAAATTGGAGTACCTAAACCTTGAGAGGAACAGGCAAGACAGACAGAGTGGTAAACATAAAGTGGTTAGGTGATTAAAAAAGTTTGAACTTCTTCCTATGGCGCCATATGGGCACAGATCCTGAGTGCGAGAGGAGTGTAGGATAGAAATTGTATTTTTATTGTACAGACAATAAATAAATCAATAAATAAAAAAAATTCTTCCTATGGGCCAGTTTATATTAGTTGCAGAATATTTGCCATTTTAATTTCACGTGACCCCTCTACTATTATAAGAAATTTGCAGTTTCTAATTTTTAACTCATTTAGATGCCCAGGATCAACAGGTTAGCCGAATACGAACAACAGGGCAGCAAAACATTCTGTTCAAGGGAAATCGGATCCGGTATAAATTTTATAGATCGAGTCTTCTTATACATATAAAATGAATGTTACTTTAATATAAGTGTGGTATAAATTTGATAGAAAAAATGTATTCACGATTTTATCTTGTACTGTGTAGTCAATTTATCATATTCGTATAAAATTTATAAGTTCTTGTAATTGTATGTAATTGGGATTCATTTATAATAAAGATACCGAACTACATGTATATTTTATAAATTACATCAGAGATACTAAAATTTGGAATTTGATTTGTTGGAAAATGTTTTAATGATACGTTGACTATGTTCGGCTCTTCATTCCTAATATCGCTATTTTTAATATTTTGTTTAAGACTTATTTCTGTCGCTTGTCAGGCATCATAACCTCAGATTTCAAATGTTTTCTTATTTGGGAAAAAGCATAAAAATTATATTTCTGAAAACATGACCTTGTTAGATCTACTGTTGTTTGTATAATATAATATATTGTTTGTTGTATGGTAAGCTTCGTGTGCGAGGTCCTATTCTAATTTTGACAATACGACAGTGCAGACAAGGCTTTTGTCGTGTTAACATTCTTATGAGAGAGATATGATGATCTAATGTAGCAAATATATCCTATTTTGCCCGATGACACCAACAATAAAAGCACGACAATGTGTGTGTCAATCATCGTCTATAAATAAAAGAATGCCAGAACACCAAACAAGCCCCAGCCACTAAATTAAGTGCTCACAGCTGAAACACCAAATAAACAGACGTAAGTAGACACAATGGAGTCACTAAAAGGACGTTTAGTGGGCTCATAAAAGAAGACTCACATCCTCGGCAAATTTCCGCCATCAGCCGCTCCAAAACAGCGCTAATAATTATGCTCAGAGGAAAATCATTGCGATGGGTGACGACGGCGACGCTATCTCATAAAACGTTTCCATGAAGCGGACTGAGTGTCCGTTCGTTTCGTGGCGAGCAGAGAAACCCCAGAGATGCTAAATATAATCCCCCGAAGACGCAATCGAATCAATCAGAGTTTCTCATAGCCCAACAGCTCGCAGTTTCATGGTCCATGTTCTGGCTTTTCTTATTCATCCACGATCCGCATGGCTGGTCGAATCTCGAACTGGCCGGCTGTGGTTATTCTCCAGAGGAATTTCTGCCGTCACAGTAGCACCCGTCGGATTTTGGGCTATTTGGGCCCCAATGGGGTGCTGGAGTTAGCTCCATCTTTTTCCAGCTAATGGTGGCTGCAAATGGACCAGAAGGAGCTAAGTGGAACTAATTCAATTTTCTAGAAATCCCTCTCGAGGGTTGCTGGTGATTGAGTTTATCTTGTTGTGGTGCAATTTCGCAGGCGATGATGAAGTGGTTTTCAAATCGAGTTTAAGGTGTAAAAGATAAACCGCACTGGAGCCAGGTGGAAAATTACTGGTCATTAGATTATTACAATTTAAGCTATACAATATCTACACAATACAGATGAGATGACAGTGAAATTGAGTGTGGTCTTTCTTTCCTTTTTTCCAATTATTCGACCGATTTTCTGGAAAGTAATTAACAATTTTTAGTACAATAAATGTAAGCAAGAACCAAAACAATTTGATGCTGCAACTGGGTTATTTTGATAAATTTCTGTGTATTATAAATACAGAAACGAAAGGCATATGGAAATGGGTCTCAGTGATTTGTTCTGAAATCTAAAGATGTTGTCTTTAAAGTTAGATAAAATCTCTGCGTTGATGCAATTCACAAAATCTTAAATCTTTCTCTGGAATAACTTTCTAAAGTGAAAACAATAGGTTCCTTGATAAAATAAGTACACATTTAAAAAAAATACCCAATATATTGCATTGTCACCTGATTTAAACACGAATGCAAAATTTCAAAGCTTTAGCTTAATTAGAACTAGTTGAAATTTTAATTGCAAGATTTGCCCCTAACAGAAAAAGTTAATAAAAGCGATGTAAAAATCAGACACATAGTTTTAGTTGGTTCATGATCCCTTATTTTTAAACACTTACATTTCCTTCGGTAGCTCATTAATTTTTCCTTAGTTAAACTTTTGCTGAAATTATTGTACCAGTCCTGCACGATTCGTATCTGTCACTTATAGCGAAAACGTACGCAAGTCTACGAATATGACCAGAAAATTCAAAGCAGTGATTTTTTGTCGAAAATAGAGTTAACTTGTTATGCATAACAATCTTAGCAATTAGTAGTATCAGGTTATCATTTAAAACTTTTAAAATGTGATATCATTTAATGTTGTAAAATTTATAAGTAAAATATCAAAATTAAATATTCAAAATTGTAATAGGGACGGATAGGTAATTCTATATATTATTAAAATATTTTATTTTGAAAAACATAGCAATGAAAAATAACAATTATAGCGCTTTTCTTAAATTAAATATTTTAATGTTGCCATCTGTCCCTGTTAGCTCTACTTTGCAATTCTAAAGATCTTATTTTGATAGTACTTATAAATTTGTAATAACTTCTTCGTATACTCAGATAAAATAAAGTTGGACAATTTAAACAGAATAAATTGTTAAAAGACCACATCATATTTATTTCTGATACTCTGAAAATTTCTAAACATATTCGCTGTTCAATACTTACAAAAAATAGTTAATTTCATTGCCATTATTCGGGTTGAAATGCAGCAACTGTGTTTCTGCACTGGAAGCTGGTAAACAGGTTGAATGGATTTTTACAGATTTTAGTAAGGCATTTGACAGAATCAACCACGACATTTTAAATCCATAAACTTACAGCCCTTGGGTTTCCATATTTATTTGTTAATTGGGTTTGCTCATATTTGTCAGGACGCACTCACCGGGTGTCGTTCCGGGGATCCCTGTCCAATGAAATATTTAATACTTCTGGAGTTCCTCAGGGAAGTCACCTTGGACCACTATTTTTAATTATTTTCGTAAATGACTTGTGTGTGTGCTTAAAACACTCTAAAATTCTATGCTTTGCTGACGACACCAAGATTTTTCGTGTTGTATCTTCTGTGAATGACTGCGAACTTTTAAATTCTGACCTAGACACCTTTTATACATGGTGCTCTATCAACCATCTTCCTCTTAACGTGAACAAGTGTACGTCGCTGTCGTTCTCACGAAAAAGAGTATCCAATCATTTCGACTATAACATAAATAACTCTATATTGACCCGACTGAACAAGACCAAAGACTTGGGTGTGTGGTTAAATAGTCACTTTACATTTGACGATCATGTTGATGCAATATCTAATAAAGCTAACGGCACCTTAGGCTTTATTAAGAGGTGGTCCAAAGAATTCGACGATCCCTATATAACACGACTTTTTTATTGTACCTTTGTGAGACCCATGTCTGTCTTTTTAAACATCCCCCAACACCGCACTAATTATAGATACAATGAGCCTATCACATCGATGTCTCGTTATTTCAATAGTAAGTTTGATAGCTTCGATTTTAACTTATCGAAAATTAGTGTTAAGAACAGACTTTTGCAATTCCATTACTACACGATTTTTTCTTTTCACTTCAATTTACTTTTTCTTTTTTCTTGTAATTGTCAGTCATTGATGAATAAATAAATTGTCATTGATGAATAAATAAATTAAAACTTACACTGTAAATTTTTATGCAAATTTGTTTATGTTCCACAAACTTAAACATGAATTTAGTAAAATGTGGTCAAAACGTACTATTTTCTTCATTTATAGTTAATTTCAGAAAATCCTTATAGGAATAAGTGTTTTTCTTTTTAAATTATCATTTCACTTTTATAGCGTGCTATTTTGTAAAAATAATTATTTTCTCCAAACCTTCGATTAAGCATTAGTTTTGACATATCTAGAAGATATTTACAAGATTCTATGTTGAGAACCTAGAGCAATTTTTGAACAATTTACCTATCCAAAGAAAATTTTAATTTACATTAAACATATATACATCTTGTAACTAGAAATGTTATTAAACCTTTCACGGAGTAAGTAAATTAACAAAAATATTAGTTAAAATTCAAATTGTAAGTTAAACGAGAAATGGTAAGTAAACAAAATTTAAAA
The DNA here is from genome assembly GCA_949715965.1 of Dysmachus trigonus. NCBI lineage: Eukaryota > Metazoa > Arthropoda > Insecta > Diptera > Asilidae > Dysmachus > Dysmachus trigonus. Next base: position 63,522,146 of record OX454322.1, on the reverse strand, counting down.
CTTTACATCAGTTTTCTTTATTCAAGAAAACAAACTTTATTGGTTGACGGATTTTTAACATACGATTTCAGTTATTTTTTCCTATGTTTTTGTTCCAGTTTATACAAGAAAAGCATTGAAAACTATTGAAATTATTAAATCGATTTGCAAAATGTGGATATGACATTTGTATGTACAAAATGATAGTTTTCACCAAAAATTTGATTTAATATGAAAAATATTTCACATTAACTTTGGGTTTTTTTTTCAATGTAAGGAAATGCAACTATAAAATTTTTAAGTTAAGACTAATTTAACAGAAACAAAAAACGTGTGGTGATACATTTTGTTTATCATGGTAGACCCACAAAATTCTCAATTCTCTGCCTTATTCAATGTACAACATTTTTAAGTTGTAAGCAGTTAAGTAGACATACTATATGACAAATTGAGTAAAATATGAGTTTAAACGTAGGACTATGAATTACAATTTCATTTTGCTAACGCTTATAAGGTTCAGATGGATTGGAACGTAATCAATGTGAATATACTTAATTTCTTAAAAGCCTTAAAAAATGTGATGTGTTCTTTAGAGCCCATCGAAAGTCCAGTGCTCCTAATCAAGGTGGCTTCAGTATGAGAAATCGAAAGCTTTCACCCGTGCGAACTCGCCATATAAATCAGTGCCATGGAAAACGAAGAAATATCGCAGCCATGAAATTTTTTTCGGGAACGCCGAACGCAACCGTGAGAATATTATCCAGCCATAAATTACTCGACTGACTGGAATTGCGCACTCCTGGGCCTGCGGTGGCGGAGCCGGCTGAGGTCCCAGAATAAATCTGGAGCAAAAGGCAATCAGTTCATGTAGTACACGGACGAGAAATGGCTTGGAAGATTCTTTTATTTCAGCGAATTCCCAGCCACAGACGCTAAACCGAAGCAATTCTTTGATATGTTTAATCTAGGTCTAATGGCAAGGATAAGTGCCCTCTGCTGGAATGAATGGCTGAGGTTCTCGCGTAGCGTTTATATTTGTCAAAATGTGGCTAATAAAACCTGAAATTTATAAGCTTCCACAGGTGCTATGCATCATTCCCAACAACTTGTGACAATTTTCAGTGTGCAGAATAAACAGAATGAAAGTTGAAGAAAGTTTCATCAAACTAACATGAAATTGCACTAGTTGGTTGGGCAGTTCGGCACATCGGACGACCTGAAAATCCAATGTGATGATAAGTTTTCTGTGTTGAGACCATTTGGGTACTCCTAATATAAGCACCATAAATATTTGTCGCCAAACTTGTTTCAATTTTCTGGCATTTATACTATTCTATTGTAGAAATATTTATTTGCACCCTTTAGCACGTGCACCGCAAATAGCTCAATTAGGTCACGTGCCAGCATTATTGTATTAAGGTCAATTGATGCCCAGAGCACACTATTACTTATTCTATGTACATAAGTATACTTAAAATAACATAAAAGCTTATTTCAGCCTTTTTATTGTCTTACTTATATAATTATCTAGTAGTAATGACATTAAGCACTTTTATGTTTCGGTTTTTGAGGCTCAAAAGGGGAAATACAATTAGAACTCTTAAAAACTTAATTTTGTTTTCTTTTTCTTTAAATAATTGTATATCATCTCGAAAATGTTGTAGCAAAAGTTTAAAAGAATTTGTAGCAGATTTCGAGTTATATGCTCCGAAAATGATACGTGCACAGATGTTTAATTTCTATTTTTTTTTATTAGACTATCTACTTAAAAAAAAAAATAAGTTTTTTAGTTCTCTAACAAAAAAAAAAAAAAAGAAGTTTTGTTTTTTAGTTCTCTAACAATTAATTTAATTTAAGCTGCTAATACCCTAGACACACGACGCGGAAGAATGATCATTGATTCAATTACGTAATAGATTTGGGGTGATACACGGTAATTACGAATTTCTTGCAGTTCGATTTGACAGTTGTCAGATTGGTGCTAGTCATTAAAAATGGAGTCATCTTTTATTTTGGATAATTTAAATATATTAATGAAAATAAACCATCATAATCCAAAAAGTTTAAACTACTCGCGCTTCAAAGAGTAAAACGTGCCCGAAGAAATGTGTGTAAAATGCAAAAGTTGAAATTGGCCGCTCTGTTGCTTCGTGCAAAAAGAAAGTAGCGAAGAAGTTTGTGGACTCTCCTTCCAAAATTACTAAAACTCTTTCTCTCACAAAACATAAACAAATGAAGGAACTTGACAGGTATTATGAAGTGACAGCCGATTTACCAAATTTTTCCAATAAATTGCACTTTCTTGCCACTACAGGCGCTCTGGTCGGAAAGTATTGATTGAATTCGTATTGAATGAGCTTGGGTAGACATAATTTGTGCAATGACTATAGGAATGATCATTGTTTATATGATGTGATGACACATGGCCTATTCAATGATCATTCCTGCTCAAATGATCATTGATATGTCCTGTCTCTCTAGGGTATAAGACTGTTCTTCATTTGGTCTGTTGCTGCAGAGACATGATCAACAAGCAAATTTTGTTTTCATACTTACCAACATTAAAACATTAAACAAATCAGTATTCTTATTGACGTTCAACCTCATACGGCTAATAGGTTAAAAGATTCTATATCTAGGAAAACGCCTAAATCCCAAACAGAATAAACGCGTCGAGTAACGTTCAAAAGGTTACAATCAAAGCTTAGGGGAGAAAGGATAAAACTGCAGCATTTATAATTGTATAATGTTTAATTGTAGAACACATCATTTTTGGAATGTGTTCAGATCTTTTTGAACCGTGTGGTAGTCGTTAATATTATTCGTATAATGGAAAATCTTCATGTCATCAGCATAGTATATTTTTGGTTATTTTATTCGGCTATTTTTTGTTTCATTAAGTTGGTTATAGGTTTTGATACACACTTAGTTTTTTTCTAGGTATAAAGTATGAAAAATTTTAAAGATATCAGAACATTCTGTAAAAGACCCGATTCGTCAGTGATATATTATAATGAAAAGATGGGAATTACAAGTAGTTCTACTTCTTCTATACAACCTAAAGCATCAACAAGTACATCTGAAGAAAACCGCCCAAAAACAGAGGTAGACGGTGCAGAAGTTTTTATAAATATCAACTATTCTAATTAAAAAACAACGTATTAGATTTTTGCTGTACCGTTAGACTTTCAACTTTACTAAGGAGTTAAGAAAGATGCCACATGGTAATAAGGAGTGTGAATGAACATCATTATTATTTATCACTAGGCATAATTTATGATTTCTCATTAAATGATTGTTGTTAGTTCAACTGGACGGCTGTCCCTTCTAGGGATTTTTCCTAGATAGCTATGCCAATGGACCTACTGGGAACAAACAGATTAAAAATGAGTTTCAATTTTAAAATACATATGTGCAGAATGCCACAGAATTCGAGACGTCACTACTTGTTTACAAGCTTTTAATTTAATTTCGCCTGTCTGTCCGCTCTTAATGAAATCTTGTAAATCAATTTTGACATACTTTCCTTTATCCTATCGAGCTGGAATTTTGCAAACACATGTGTTAATGATAACTTTTCTGCCTTTTAGTTCTTGTAATAAATAAACAAAATTTTAAATCAGATTTCTTTTTTAAGCCAGGTGTATGTAAATGTACCTTCTTGCATCTTATTCCCCCATCAAAGAAATTACGCTCTAATGGCCATATCAAGCCACCAGGTGGTCGTCCTTGTAAAAACCATCTTACAACAAGACAAATTCGAAATTTATATCGGGTTTCGGACTGGACTTGAAGGTATTGTTCTCATTCAGTCGTTTGATTGTCCAAACTTTCAGGGACACTTTGCCTGCCCAAATATTCTGATGCTTTTTGCCGTATCAGACAATCCATTTATATAACAACAATGGGATTGCAAAAACATCAATTCCAGATTTGTCTCCCTACAGTTTTCGGGATTAGCTGACGTGGGTAATAGGACACCTAAACCCATGTAAATCCCGTCCCTAGGTCCCATATCAATTTGCTTTCGTAACATGAGACACTTACTTAAGTCACGACAACTCAAGATTATGGCGGTGGTTAATGTTTTTAGTGCGTTACGTATCCACATACATATGTTTACTTTGAGACCTTCCCATCTTAAATAAATTTCCCTCCTAATCGGTCGCTTTCGAAATTTCTATGCTAGCGTGATAAATGATGGGACGGAACGCTCTGTCTCGGCCAGAACAGAATCATCTTAAGTTATCAAAAGTCCTGGCATTATTTCACATTTGTTTTTGTATTCCTTCAGCTTTCGCTCATTTTTTACATTCAAAAACTTTTGTGTGACTTAGCTGCGAGTTTACTTACAGTCCCGCGATTGTCTGGTCATGTCACTCTAAGTTTCTTTGGAGAAAATTGAATTTTTAGACACTGATTAATTGCGTCAGATTTCCGTGGGTTACGAAAAGGGCAAACCTACTCGATGTTTGTGGGTGGTTGCGCAGTTCCTCCTGGTGTATTGAAGATTTGTTTAAATCCCAACCCTTAGAGTAGGGAAAAGACTTCTCGTCTAGAGGGAGCAGAGGTGCATTCCGGGAACACTTTAGAAAAGCGCCCGGCAAAATGCAAATATTCCGGGAGGACTGATGGAGTTTTCAGAGAAGTCTTGGAGCGAAAACAAATGAGTCTTTTTTAGTGCAAAGGTTCTCGTACTTATGCTCAGTCATGTTTTTCTGGATAAACACTTAATAAACCCGCACAGCGTGCACAAGGAGTGGCAGGCTCTGTTTCATGGATTTCTATGTTTGCGTGGCATTTTGACCTTTTATGCTCAGGCGATTTTTCAAGTTGTAAGTTAACTAACGACGAGGACGATTATTTTGCTCACTGAAAAGGTCAATTGTTGCGGTCATATGAATGTAACAATTTTTCAGAAATAGTTTTTAGTATAGTAATGATAGTGGCGTAATGCAAAACTGCAATATCAAATTTCGATCTCTTCCCCCTCCTTGACAAAGTCCAATATACAAAATACAGGTATTCATTTTGCTAGTTTTTGTACATAGGTATTTGTATGGGCATAAGCTTTTATAAGAAAAAATAATAAACTTACCTTTAAACATCGATAACGCTTGAGCCTGATTTTATAAAAATTGTGCTTATAAATATGAATTGTGAAAGATATTATTATATATTATTAGGGTGCTTTTTTTTCGTGACTTTTTTTTTTTCAGTTCCACCTCGAAATTTTGTGGCAAATACGTAAACAAAAATTCCGTGAAAATTGGAGCCCTTAATATTAATATTAAGTACTAGACCAAGGCGTATAAAGATTTTCCGTATAAAATACACGTAAACTTTGATTATTTTTCTTCAAAACTCTACAGCTCAGAGGCATTTTATGGTATAATCTTGGTCAATGGTAGGATTTCTTCAGAATTGAGCGCTCTATAAAAGTGTCCACTGCGGTGTTACCCTAACTCCCACCAGCGAGGTAGTACGGGTCACTAACCTCAATTTTCCCATGAAATTCTCGCTTTTTGCCGCTATCTCGTAAACAACAAGAGGTACAGAAAATGTGAATATGACAAACTTGTAGGAAATTCAATTTCCTACAAAAAAGTTCTGAACACCAAATCTCTAACATCGATATTTCTTGAGATATTGGGCTTTGCAGTTGAGGCAGTGTTCCTACAATTTAGCTCAATAATCCATGTAAATTCCACACTACCTCAACTTCAAAGCCCAATATCTCAAGAAATATCGATGTTAGCGATTTGGTGTTCAAGAACTTTTTGGAGGAAATTCAATTTCCTACAAGTTTATCATATTCACTTTTTCTGTACGTCTTGTTGTTTACGAGATAGCGGCAAAAAGCGAGAATTTCATGGAAAAATTGAGGTTAGTAACCCGTACTACCTCGCTGGTGGGAGTTAGGGTTACACCGCAATGGACACTTTTGTAGAGCATTCAATTCTGAAGAAATCCTACCATTGACCAAGATTATACTATAAAATGCCTCTGAGCTGTAGAGTTTTGAAGAAAAATAATCAAAGTTTACGTGTATTTTATATGGGAAATCTTTATACGCCTTGGTCTAGTACTTAATATTAATATTAAGGGCTCCAATTTTCAGGGAATTTTTGTTTAGGTATTTGCCACAAAATTTCGAGGTGGGATTGAAAAAAAAAAATAGTCACGAAAAAAAAGCACTCTAATATGTATATATAATATATATATTATATTTAATTTATACCCCAGTTGGGAGAAGTTTTAAGATTTCTTAATGGTTCAGTTAAACTTTCAAAGATTAGTATTTTCCTGTACATACAGAAAATTTGCTTTCGTTTGTGATTCACACTTTGAACTCAAGCATAAATCTATTCGCTGCGTACCGCGGAGATGCAATAGTTTGTTTTTGTTAATTTTTGGAGCTCGAAAGAGCACTCTGTGTCAAAATAATATGTTATTTACAAAGAAACCAATAGATGGCCCACCTTTTATTAGATAGATTCCTAACTAAAGGTTTTCTCTATAAGAAAAACAAAATCTGTGACTGGCAATCAGTTAAAAAGATGAGTTCCATTATCTCTAAAAAATGTTAAGTTAAATATCTAGTTTACATATTTCATGGTTTTATAGTTGAGGCAGGTATTTCATTTTTGTGCAGAGTAAGGATTTTCTTAAATATTTGCTTCTCCTTCCCTAACTTATTAAATTTTACGCCTTAATGGATATTGTCTCAAATGTCTGCAATTATTGTACCTATGGTTCGGACAACTGCTCATTTGCATATATATGAATGCCTACATACATATTTGCAGGCAGCCCACATCACCTACCAGCTTTGCTGGATCTAAAATTGTACTGCCTGAATTGGGTCCTTTATACATTAAAAAGGACGAGCATAAACCTCACAATTGTGATGCTATTAAGTTGCTGGAGCACGTCCAAACTTTTTATTTTGCCAATAGCGATGTTGTGTTGAAATTGAAGCTGAGCAAGTGACATCTAATCCGCTTTTGTGCACGAAAGAAGTTTTGATGGTTGGTCCTGACATTTTTAATTGTTAAAATCCCACAGAAAATTTAATATAGATCTATTCATATGAAATTTCGTTCAAAAGGGACAACTTTTCAACCCATGGACATCATATTTATTAATTAAAAAGAAATTTTATGCAAATACTTCGTTAGCGCAGCAGCTTTACTTTTAACGAACTACTCTGGCTATGATTTTGTCAACAAGTAGAGAGAGCAAAATCTTGTGAATATAATAAAATATTTTCGATTCTCTGCGCTTTTCTGGTATGGGATGATTAATGGCTTCTGGATGATGGTGCTGGTGAGGGAAAAATTAGTAAGGGACGTTTCAAATTAAGCCATCAAAAGGTGAAGGTTTCAGTGCGTTTTGCTTCAAAAGTGACAGAGATAGACCCCGTCTGGTGAGGGAAATTGAATTATCTTTATGCTTACTTTAACGGAGGGCTCCTTTCTAAAGAATTTAGAATTTTAGATTTATTCAAACAAATGATGCTTAATAGAAACTCCATCAATCAAGAGAAAATGCGACAGAAGGTAAAACAAGAGAACTGAATGGAGTCTCATCCGTTTACAAAATTTTTGATTCGGCTAATTTTAGAAAATACTTTTACATTTGGATCTATCATATGTACATATCTTCTAATTAAAAATGAATGAGATTTGTGTTTTGAAATTAAGAAGATAGATTTATAGATTTAGTAATAAGTTATATCGTCAAACATTCATTAAAGAATTTCGTTCGTAAGATAAACAGTATTTTACCATAACTTTGGAAATTTTATTTAAAAAGATATATTTAAAAACATTTCATACTCTTGAAAACAGAACAGAACTCTGTCCCTTAAACATAAAACATGAACACCAGAATAATCCTGGTTATTAAAAATGCTGAAATTTTTCGTGGAGTATTTTTATATGAATTAAACAAGAAGGGATGATTTTTAATCGTGAAATAATGCGTTCCTTAATGACGGCACCATATGGTGTCAAGATGTTGGATTCAACATAAATTCGATTGTAATGATCTTTAAAATTATAATATAAGTCAACAAAATTAAATATTTTAATTTTTAATTTGCGTTTTTCTTGTTGCTTGTGCCGAAAAGGAAAGAAGAAGTGCCATTATTTTGTTTAAACTTTGCTTTTGTGCATAGGAAATGACATCGTTGGGATTGTTTCGCCCGCAAATACGCTTTAGTGTATGCTGCGACATTCTTGTTCTTTTTTCCCAGGAGGTACATCACATTCTAAATTATCACATATTTTTTTTTTTTTGGTTTTAAAAATGGTGAATTCAATATGATGTCCGAACATTTGCAATTTCGTAGGATTTCTATTAAAATTAATCAATTGGCTTTTAGAGTCGCTGATGTGAAATGTGTTATAAAAGTGTACAAATTCAAGATCTAGTATAGGTGCCGAAAATTTAAAAATGTCCCAAATGTCCAAAGGATTTACAAGAAAATAGATTTTAATTTTCCTGTCATTGCTATAAAAGCAGAGCTTCTCAAGAATCATGTCGATTTTTTTTTTCCTTGTAAGTAGTGATGAGCAGAATCGGTCTTGGTGTTGCAGTCTTGGTCTCGGTCTTTCAGAAAGTTCCAGACCGAGCCCAAAACCAATACTATACTTGTGGTAGCAAGACCGAGACTAAGACTCGATTTGCAAGACCGAGACCAAGAGCAAGACCATGTTTACGAGATTTGACCAAGAACAAGACTGAATTGCTAGATTTTTGCTGATTGAACAATGTTTTTTTTCGATTTTAGTATCTTTAAAGAAGATCGCTAGTTTTAAAAAAATGATCTTTAATATGGGGTTTCGTGAAAATGATCAGAACTTTATAAAGTTTTAACAACATATTTATTGGTTTAGTGTTAATTGAACTTGTACAACAAATTTGAAAGTGTTTTGTTTCATAGTTTTTGAGACATTATAATTCAAAATTTGATTCTTACACACGGGCTCTTAAGATGATCATTGGTTTCAACTTTGGTTAAATATAACATAAAAACAGTAGAACGAAATTATTGAAATTTAGAGCATAAGTGTAATTAAATACACCCAGGACATTATATGGGACTCTTCAGGGCCGTAGCCAGAATTTTTTTTCGGGGGGGGGTTTTCAAAATAAAAAATTTGGAGAGGGGGCGGGGGGGGGGGGGGGGGGGTTGGTAATTTACATTTTTTAACTAAATTGAAATTTTTTTTTAAATAGCGTTAAAATATTAATTTAAAATAAAGGTTAATTTTTACGTCTTCAATATATGTATATTTAATTAAATATTTTTAAATATATCTATACTACCGTGTAAGGGGTAAAATGGCGGAGATATGAGTCGCTCAGTGGGACCCTCTTTTTAAAATCCTTGCTGACGGTGTACATGATTTCTTTGTCCAGCATTGTCCGAAAATAAAAAAAAAAATTGCTTCTTCAGAAGTATAATAGCTAAGGCGTGACGAAAGGAAAAAATTAACAAATTTTTTTTCGAGAAATGACAGCTGTTTAAAAAAAACTCGAATTTCCATCAACATTTTGTGTTTAAAAGATATATAACTTTTGAATACGGAACCCAATCGAAAAAATAAGTGTCAAAAATTTCAGTCAAATCGGTTCAGTAGATTTTGAGATATCGTGTACACTAGTTTGAAGAAAGTAATTTCGAGAAAAACGTGAAAGAAAAAAAGGTCGCCGTTAACCCCTTAAAAGTAAGTTTTGTTTTTTAATTACTTTCAATCTGCGATTCCTGGACCATACATAAGGTTTTCTGCTGCTTTTGCCATGTCCTCCGTTACCTGAGTTGCTGTTAGCTTAATCTTTTCAAAGGAATTATATTATTATTAAAGATAGATAGATACGTAACGGTCCCAGCTCTACCTGAGTTTTGGGTCGGCTCCCTGACGCCCTCATTTCTAATTGCTATAACTTCGGTAATAATTTGAATTTTGGAGTGCTTCAACGCTTAAGATATTCTTAAAAGTATAAACAATTTATTTAGCAAAAAAAAAAAAAAAAAAACAGTCTTTTTTTTGAAAATTTCATGGTGGTGTAACCCCTTAAAAAAATACAAAATAAATGTTCTAATTTTTTAAAACACTTATTTTTTTGGAAAAGATATCTTACAAACGTAAAAAAGAGGATTTTACAAAAGAAAATCTAGTTTTCGACTTTTCACAGCGAAAGAAAGAGTAAGAAGTATTTTAAAAAATATGTTTGAACTTCTTTAGTTATCAGTTACAATCTGAATAGATCAATAAGTGCTAAAGGTGTTTGTTGATCGCATTTACTATTTATAATATTCCACTACTCAAATTGAGTAAAGGCGCCATTATTTATTGCCTAGTGGAGAGGACCTATTACTTTATTACCTTTGTTAATGAATTTGGCGATGAGGTATCTGAAGTATTCTATTTTTTCATTCCGAGGGCATTTTTTTCATAAATCAATTTTTTTGATGGACATAGCGTTTTTTTAAAAAAACCCTTGAAAAGGTAAATGCTACCTATCTTTGTGGTATGAGAAAAACATCACTGACTATTTTTAAAAAGTTACATCGATATAGAAATACTAATTTTTATATTGTATGTAAAAGACAACAAATTTACAATTATTATCTCTTGTATATATAAGAATATAAAATTAAAAATGTAAATAAAACTCAACTCAACTGAATGCAACTCAATATGTCGATCAGTGGCACATATTTTCATTAAAATAAAATTAATTAATTTTATTAAATTAAAAAATTGGAATAAAAAATGATTTGCCTAAGATACAAAATATGTCTTTAACATATTTTATCATTGTCAAAGAAAAAAGAAGAGCGGAAATTTTTCAACCCTTGTTCTGTTCTTAAAAATCTTGTAAATTTTTAGTTAAGGTTCAACATTTCGGGGGGGGGGGGGTTCTAACCCCCTGACCCCCCCCGCTGGCTACGGCCCTGGGACTCTTTACTAGTAACATTATTCTAAAATTACCTACCAAATATGGTTAGACTTGTAAAATTGATAAAGAGTTTCGACAAAATGAGCGATCAATCTTCAAGACAAGAAAAGTACAGAAACTTAATAATTTTCCTTAATTTAAAACTTTTTTATTGTTGACTATTTAAATTTGAAAGTCATTTAGTCGCTTTGCAAGAGTCTTGCAAACACTTGGTCGAGTTGACTTGAAACACAAGACCAAGACTAAGTCTATTGATGCAAAAACCAAGACCAAAACTGAGTGTGCAAGAACACGGCAAATACCATGACTATCATCACCTTGGTGTTGGTCTTGTTTTGCTGTAACTAATTATGAGATGAAAGCAATGAGAAATGATTACACATTACACAGCCACAAATCGTGTTGACTTGAGTAATTAAATTAATATTACAAAAATCCATGTATCCTCCCACTACCATTAATTTTAAATGCAGTTCATTCTCTTTTTTATTCTAAACTCTGTGGCTATCCACTTTACTTGTATTTGTGAGTAATTGAAAAGTTTGCGAACTGTAAAGATTAAGGCGACAAGTGCAACCAATCGTATAAAAGGTGTGTTACAAGTATTGTTATTCTCTTTCCTCATTTATTTTTCTCTAGAATTTCTCTAGGAGGAGGTATTTTTCTTAAAATGTTTTCTCAAGCGTAAAAAGATATACCCAGGAAGTCCTTGTCGTAACTTGACAAAGAAATGCTTTCACTTGAGACGTAATTAAGGTCTAATGAATTCTCCAACAAGTGAACTTACTAAACTCTCCATAGTGATTTCCTTCTTTTTTTTTTTTTTGTTTGTTTCAGACAATGCGAAGGAAAGTCGAAACGCGTTAATTAAAATTTGAGAAAATTTAAATTGTTCTTCTCATTTTTAATTTTGAACAGAAAAATACACCAGATTAAATTACTCCAATTCTCTGTTCCACATTTCGATGAATGGTATAGAGAATGAAAATTTACATTAAAATAGAGAAAAAACATTCTCATTCTTTCGCAAAGTTTTCTGTCTCACTTGCTTGAATTTCAAAGTCCTTAAAATTCCCTGAGTGTTTTGCTTCTTTATATTTGTCTCTCCGGTGTCGTTGCATTTGCGTTTTTTTTGCTCCTTACTTCTCCAGAGTTGGGGCTTAACCCCTTAAACGATTGCGAGAAAACACGCCACTGTCTCTAGAGGGTACCTTATCAAAATCAAGAAATCCACCCGAGAAGACCGTCCCGTCGTGTTAGTCCTTCAACAAATGAAATTTTTAATGCATTTCTTCTTCACTTAACGAGGATTCTTTTTTTCGAGGCCAACGTTTCTCGGTTGATGATGGTAGTGGGGCGGGGGATTTGGAGGTTGGGTGTTGGGCGTTGTGTGGAGCGGATGCCAACATAAATGGAAGTGGGTTTAGCATGCGACCACAGTCCTTCTGTACAGAACCTAATTTCTGATATTTGAGGAGCTTCAAGTTGCCAAAGGAGCTTAAGCGAAATATATCTAGATGGTACGTTGTTGTTACCACCACCGCTGTGGCTCGTTAAGTCGTAGTTTTCTTATTGCTGGGATCTCGTGACTCGAATTCATTTTTCTCTGAGCTCTAAGAGCGAAATTGTGTAACCCCCACCCACCCCTTTTTTGTCCACGGTTACCTGTAGCGTCCCTACGCGACGAGTATACTCGTACTCGGCGTTTCTGGGTCACGTCAAATTCCAAACGAAGAATTTTTGAGCTCCAAACAGCCCCAATCTTATGATACATATAATATAAAGGAAGAATTTCTTTTCCAAGTCCCGCTTGTAATTTTCCCACTTGCCACATTATGGTGGCAATTTGCGAATATCTTTCTCTTTTTGGAAACACCAACCGAGGTTGACAGTCAATTGGTTGTCGATCTACGACCACTCACGGCGTCCTCGCTCTCCGAAGGACCATTTGTATTCAGCGCGTGCAGTGCGTCGTGGCGCTTCGTATCCTTTTGTTGATAAGCAAATCCGTTGATGTGGGTTAATGCGATCTGCACAAAGGCGAGCGTGTTCCTGATAAAGATAGGGGAACCCATTCATGCGGGAGAACGCCGGCACGCTTCCAACTTAATGGGACGGATGGCGGCGGGTGCCAGTAACTTTTACGTCCCATTACGCAATGGGTGCGCTCAACAAACTTTGCTATTCGGAAAGTTTTTTGGGGGAATTTACGGGAGCCCCTAGACATTGCGGAATGGGAATTTAATGCTGGAGCAAGAAATTCTGGGAGTTTTGAATGGGAAATAATGAGAATTTGATTGAAGTGTAATAGATTAGTAGGAAAACTTTAAGTAATATTTTTCAAGAATATCGCCTAATATATCCTGATATGTTAGATAGTACTAGAAAGATGTGAGTGGTTACTACAACAATTTTCGTTATTAAAGTAAAATTAACTGTATAATGAAATAAAATAATTTGTTCAAATATTTCAGAATACTGAGCTTTAATAAAGAAAAATTTATAATAAAAATTAGTAATTATTCAAATGTAGTTACAAGAACTCCTAGTGATCAGTAAAAATAACAAATACTATTTATTCGTTTACTATTTTTGCATAATAATATTGTTAGAATATTTTGCTTTACTAAAATTCACGCTCGGAATTGCAATCAGTCAGATATAGAGATTAACTTTCGATTCCTCCATTGTGAGTGTCTCTAGCAGGAACACCAGGCCATAGCTGCATTGATGAGGTCAGCTTGGTTGTCCCGGATCGAAACACTCATTAAAATTCTTAACAAAAATGTTCCTCGGTCTGTTAATAATAACAAGTATATAAAGTAAAGAATAGTAATATTTAAAATGAAAAAGTAAATTTAACTATTATAACATAGTTCTTATAGTTATCAATATGTAATTGCAATAATAAATCTTACTTATGGAAAGAGTATCAGTTAATGAAAAGAAATGGTAACGTTTCTTATGATTTGACAGTTAAAAAGTGGTAATTATTACTTTTACATACTATTAATAAATAGTACATACATTTACTATGAGAGATTAGTTGAAATATCGGAAATTATAACTGCAAATCGTATCATCAATTTTATTATTTTTCTGAGTTTTTGAAATCTAAAAAATAATTAAATAACAGTCAATTCAACAATTTTTTTGAGTGTATCCAAATAAAAATTTTAATTTTATTTGACTTGTAGAATAAACTAAACTATATATTGATCCCAAGATACGTCGGCTTTAGAACGTTTCAGAAGTTAATTAGAATTTGTTTCTCTACTCTATTAAGTCCTCTTCTATTTTTCGATTTTAGATTGAATTATTAGCTCTAATTTGATTCTGGAGATCTTACCGTAGCATGTAACTTGTTCAAGGCTCTAAAGGTTCAAAAGTAATATAGATTTTAATTTCGAGCAGTGGACCGAATAATAAAGAAATGGTGATAATTAATTTGTAAAAAAAACTAGTATTTTCATTTGGGTAGCGCTAACAAACTATACGGTTGCATATACTATATATATACTATTCTTTACGTTCATTGTGATCTAGCAAGACACATAAGATTTGCTTCGTTTCTACATCAGGAAGATTTTTAACGACTGAAAAGTTTAATAAATGTCCTTATCCAAGCGATTTAAGCATTAAAAATTTCTGAACCTTGTTACTTGATGGTTACTAAGGAGTGTTCACGAAAGTTATGCATACCTTTTAAATTGTTGTTAAATAAAAACCAAACGATTTATATTTTCAAATATTTTTATTAAGGAACGTTAAGAAACATCAGAATTTAAATAACGCTTTATTTTAAAGATTTGATTTTTTTCTGAGAAAAATTTCGTACCTTGCGTTTTACTGACCTCATTAAATTTTACAAATATGTTTTAGAAAATTTGTAGACTTGTTTTTTGCCACAAAGAACAAAATTTTTTGAATGTTTTGACTTATTTTCTCTTTTTCTAAGATTTCTTTTGACAATTACCCTATATTTCTCTAATGGTCTTAGTTCAGGAATATTTGGAGGATTTATAAATTTTTCTACGAAATTTACACACATTTGTCCTAAACCAATTCACAGTAATTCCATTGTAATGAGCAGTTGCAAGATTGGACCAAAATATGTAATTTTCCTTATACAGCTTTAATAATGGTTTGAATCTTTTTTTAAGCATTCATTTACATATATTTCTGTATTAATTGTTCCCGCAGCAGCAGATCAAGACTCACATTGACAAATGTCACACTAGTATTTGTTTTCCCAATTTTTCAATGTTTATATATTTTTCGTTATCATTTACATCGCGGGCGTTATCGACCATTATCACACACTTTTTTCCCGCATACAATTTTGTATAAATTTCTTATACTATACTCTCCTCCTCCCGCTTTTTAGTTCTATATGCACTTTTTTGTTTTTTATACCTCTTTATATTATTTGGTTTTTTTATTTTCATAACAAAAGATTGACTTATATTAAACAAATTTTGGTACTTCAAAAATGGATGCACTTTTGTTTTTCAAAAGATAAGTCATTACTTTCTTTTCTAATTTGTTATCTTTTGGACCTTTTGGTCTCCCACTCTGTGGTTTATTTTTTATTGGATACTCATATAACTTTTATCTATACATTTTTTAGTCGTCCATCGATTATAATTCGCAACCCTTGCGATGGGCGAATATGACAATTTTTTGTTATCCGCACAAAATTTTGTACGCACCTCTTCACGTTTTGACATTGTAAACAAAACTGATTAAAACCAAACGAATTACATTTAGGTAAACGAGAAGAATAACTGTAACTACTGTATATTCTGTGACATAAACGCATTAAAGAAACTATAAAATTTATCAAACTTTATATGGTACAAAAGTTTCGTGACCACTTCTTAGATATTTATTAAGTGTTGTTTGGCGTAATTTTGGAATGTTGTTAATGTTCCGATAATTCATTTATTAATAGTTTTCTATTAATTGCATTGTTAAAATATTGTACCTCGAATTATTAGTTAATGATTTACTAATGAAGCCAATATCTTTTTGTTTTTTCTGTCTCTGATATTCTTATCGGCGTATTGTGGTATAAATTCCCCTCAATTTGTGGAGTAATTGTAATACTATACCATACATCCTTCGCCCATTTCCATAGCTCATTCATCCCTTTGGACTTGTTATAATTTGTCGGCTTTTTTTCTTTATATAATATATCTAATAACATTTTCTATCGGATTTATATCCCAGCTTAATTTTAATTTTGGTATCCGAACCGATGAATATAGAAGTAGATGAAAATCTTAACGCATTTATTAATTTTAACTCCTTTCAGTGTTTGTTAGTTCATTGCTTAAATTTCCAAGAAAATTGTTCATGAGCTAATCGATTTTTGAACAAAATAGGTGGCTTCTTCCTCTCTATTGGCTTCATCCCACTTCTGTGTGTTGCGCTTATTTTTCTAATTTTTAATTTAAATACCCAAGCACTTATTACCAGATCGAAAAGCATTCAATGAGTGATTAGGAAATGAAAATAGTCGTATGTTACCATGCTGTTTTTCTAAGAATAATAAATGCAAGTTTATATTCTGTAAGTTAGAAATGATTTTACTGAATTAAATGAACTTTCAACGTATTAAGCATCACTACATATTCCAGAATAAAATCTAAAAAGTTTAATTGAATTCTTAAATTTTACTGCCTTCATGCATTAACAGCTTTAACGTCACATTTCTTAAAATTATATGACTATTTTGTAGGTAAAGTTTTAATGTGATTCAATTTCAGAACAATTACGAACTGAGAGAAACTATTTTTAAACCAAATCATAAAGACGCCATGATGAAAGTAAAATAAGGACTTTCATTCAATGACTTTTTATAGGAAACACAGGAAAGAATACTAAAAGTTAGTGTTCCTTTTGTTTCAGTAATTTTAAACTTTGTAGCAACCGTAAGTGGGTCAACTCGGTGAGATAATTTCGTGAAATATAAAGATAGTTAAGGCAACTATGTTGTTTTGATACTAATACTATACTTTCCGAAATGTGTAAGATGACGTACATACATATATGTTTAGGTGTAGTAAGTTTTCGACTGTGGAAATAAGATAATAATTCTGAAATAGCTCTATTCAAGCTCATATATAAAATTTGAGAAGTCGGTGCTCGTAAAACGAATGTGCAGCTGCGAATGTTCAAGTTAATTGAGCGTTTTCTTTGACTATAATAAAATACCTCCTGTGCAGCTCTGCAATTGAACCTTATATGCATGTCAGGTCGCGCCAATGGGGCTCCAAATTCTTATGGGTTCGCCGGAGAGAACTCCTAAAACACATCAGGGCTTCAACTCCATAGATAGATGCTTCTAGTTAAACTCCATCGAGTCGAAAAGGTTCGAATCCCTCCGGCAGTTTTATGATGATTGCATGTCGTTAAAGTCGGAAACTTTGACCTCTTGACTGTCTGAAGTTATCTTGGTAAAAGAGCATATCTGGTGCAACCGTTGCAAATATTTTGCATTGACTTTTCAAAAGCATTTCCATCATATCCGCCCATTTGAGAAGTTTAATGGATCGATAACAACTTCGGATTGGGAAGGAAACCAATTAAACTTTCATTAAATTTGTTCTGGAGCGTTTTAGAAAATGTTCCGCGACACTTATAAATCTTGGTAATCTGGGCACCTCTGGATGTACTGCTCATCTAATGTTCGGAATTTGATATTCTCAGTTGCGCCAGGCCACATTTAATATTCATCAAAATTTCCTCTCGTTCTCGAGCTAAATCGGTTCGAGTAAGGGTTCGACTAAATCCAACCTGCTGAACCTTCTTTGGTGACAGGACGCTACTGCTTAAAAATTCAAAGAATGGCTCATCGTCGGTTGATATTTCCCCATAAGGTTTGATGACATTTTTACATTTCGCGGGGCGTCCGACCACCGCGACCGTTCCGAGGGATAATAATAGGGACATTATTAAGATCCTTCTCAGGGACGACGCTTGATGCAAAATTCAATTTCACCAAACTCGACTATATTGCTGAAATACAGCCGGAAAATGGCCCGGTAAGTCCGCCAAAGAGGCCAAATATGGCCGTCCCTTCTGTTTAGCCCTAACCTTTTCCAGCGAAGGAGCTCCACGAAATAATTTATAAAAAGTCCCCCACCGAATAATCTGGCCGGACGCACTATGGATTATCGTTAAAACGATTGTCGTGGCTTAATGAAATCTTCACTTTTCAGAATCGAGTTTTAAATTTACGGTATGAGGGGAAGACCAATTTTAGATAGTGTGCATCTCGTGCCCTATAATAATGAAATAGCTGAAGGAATTTATGCAAATGGTAAAGTTCTTTTATGGTTTTCTACCACTTGCAAGAAATGCATGAGATACGTTGGATGACGTCATAGTCGGGGATTATTCGGACTATTCTAACGCATTTGCAATTCGTCGACGAGTGCAGTGGGAATAAGCAGAAAATGCATTCGGAGAGATGGTGCATATTTGCGGAAGGGAAACGAGAAAGTTCTGTTCGAGGGTGGAATCTCAATTCCTCGTTCAGCGAAATAAAGTGAAATATTTGATAGTGGGTTTGAGGTTTTGCTACCACTGCTCGGTTCTGGATTGTTTCACCCTTTTTGTGGAACTATGGGTTATTCTTGTTTTAAGAATTTAATTTGCAAAATTTCTTCTCTATAGAATATAGAGGTTGTAAATATTTTAGGATAATTGCAATATTATAAAATAATATGAATAAACCATTCTAATTCCATTCCTTGGAGTAACATTTTTCAATCCGTCCTTAATTTTGTTAATTAATACATACTGAGAATTACTAACAAAAAATGTTGTCATCATTAGTCCGATAAAAAAATTTTGTAAAATAGACTAAATCATAATAGGTCTGTTCGTTGGCAATCCGGTGGCAACCCAGTGCGCCTGGTTTTTAAACGTCAAATGCCAGTTCTGTGTTTTTTGAGAAAGCTGGGGCGCCCTAGTGCACCCTGGTTTTACCCCAGATAAAAACTCAGGGTTAATGACGGTTATCAGTTTAATTGTTAACAGATACGGTATTTAAAGTGGAATTAACTCTTGTTGCGGGCACAAGAACTTAATTTTAGCATTTCGATGTGAACATTATGAAAAAGTAGTGGTTTTGTTTTATAATTTTTGTGTAAAAGGCCAGATGACAGTTCTCCTTTTTAATAACCTGTTCGCTGGAGTAAAAAGCACTGGGATGCCCCATGTTTTTTGACAGTTCTCAGGGCGCACCAGCGCGCCCTGGGGTGCCACAGGTTTTCAAGCCAACGAACAAACCTAATTGTAACCATTTGTTAAAAACCAAGCTATTTTGTCACTTGAAAAAATAATTGGGGTAGTTATGTATGTTAGTTTATTTAGTTAAAAAAATCAACATTTGTTGAAAATATATTTATTTTTACACTTATATATTTTATTTTAATCTTATAAGTTTTTTTTTCCATAGAAAAAATTTGAAATCTCACACAGTGGTCAATTTTAAATTGGTTATTTTTAAATTGATTCGATAAATTTGCGGAACTTAACAAGAGTAATAATTATTAACTATTAGCTGATTTTAACAGAAATGGTGTTTAATCTTTTGCAATCTTAAAACATCCCCGATAATTAATAATTTTTATTCTTGATGAGGTGTGTGAGCTTACCAAATTTGGTCTTGATTTATCTTTTAAAATTGAAAATAAACGTTAATTTTTTTATTTCATAAATATGGCAAAATTGCAATAAAACAACGATGGATACTTTTGTACTATCAATACTATAAAAACTTTTCTAAAAAGTTTTATTTTAAAAATGTTTGTGTACTCCACAAATATTTTTGTATCACTTATACAATATTCGACAAAAACCTTCTTCAGTTTTTACAAAACTACTTTTGTTAATCGATACAAGGATTTTATAATATCTATCTATATACTATACTATTTTATAGTATTTAGGAAATGTTAATATTTATGAAACTTAGTTTTATTATAATTTTAATTATATAATTATAATAATTAAAGATCTTTTTTCAGTACAATCAATGAAATATTGAATTATAATTTTTAATATATATCGAGATTAGAAATGGAAGATTCAGTTTCTTAATTCGTTTTTGTTGTAAATATTTTCAAATTAGTGAAAATTACTAACATATGTGCTCTGTGTCTTAATGAAATGGTATTATTTATAAAGTTTACATAATTATCTTATTATTATAAGGAAGCATTTTTAAAAATACGTAATTATATAAAAGCGAGCAGTATCAATTTGAATTTCTATGATCGCTTGCATTGAAATGGAGATAGATTACGAACTTTGATCATACAAAAAACATTTTAGTGTTTTGTAAAATGATATTTAATAATTTTTTGACGAAATTTCTTTGTCGATAAGAACATAAATGTATTTATAATACAAATATATTTTTTACATGGAAATTTGAAAAATTTAAAATACTTACTTACTTTCGATATGGACTTATGAAGTTTTATAGCCAAGAATACGATAAACGATTTGAAAAAATTAAAAAATTTTAATACTTAAAATATCTTTAATATTAAAAATATCATGCCAATAAAAAATACGATTCCTGTAGTAAAACGGGAGATATGTTCCATCTCATCCAAATATATTTATAATTGAAAAGACTGTCTAAAAAAATTTCATACAAATTTAACTGTTTCACTTCTGTATAGATATGCATTTAGGGGGAGGGCCACCTATTGGTTTTTTTTAAAATGGGATGTTATTTTGCCACAGGCAGCCGTTTCGCGCTAAAAAAAATTTATTTATTTATTTATTTATTGTTTCGCTTAATACAAGCTACAGAAATTTACTTAAACTACGACTAGAATAACATTAACCTTAACCTAAATTGATTAGTCAAAGGGGGCGTGGAACAGGCTGGGATAGGGCGCGCTTAAGGGAGGATTTCTCGAGGTGGAAATCGAAGGCAGTAGAGTTGTTGACCTTTCGTAGCATTCTAGTGAAGGGTTCGAAGTGGCCATAATTGGTACGGTGGGTCGCAAGACGAAAGGTGGGGAAAGATCTAACATTGCGGGGGTTAGTGTTGAGGGATATGCTATGTAGGAGGTCGGGGCAATCGATGAGACCAGCTAGGACTTGGTGGACGAAGACGATATCAGCGATATCACGACGGAAGGAGAGAGGTTGAAGGTCAATTAGTTTTAGGCGGTCTTCATACGGAGGGAGGTTCAGGTGATCAGTCCACGGGAGGTTGCGTAGGGCAAAACGAATGAATCTACGCTGGACTGATTCAATTCTGTTAATGGTAGAGGATTGCGAGGGAGACCAAACCTGACAGGCATACTCAAGGAGGGGTCTGACGAAGAAAATGAAGAGCGATTTGGTAACGTAAGGATCGGAGAACTCCTTAGACCATCGTTTGACAAAGCCAAGAGTAGAATTGGCCCTGCTAATAACGTGATCTATGTGGGAACGGAAGTTGAGTTCACTATCGCATATGACACCAAGATCACAGAGGGAGGTAACAGATGGGATGGGTTCTCCAGAGAGGGTGTAGGATCTGGGAGGAGTAGAGGTGCGCTTACGGGAGAAGGTAATCGCTTGGCATTTGGATATATTTAGATCGAGAAAGTTTTTTGAGCACCAGGTACGAAAATTGTCTAGGTCGTTTTGGAGTAGCGATGAATCGGATGTGTCGGAAATTTGTTTGAAGATTTTCATATCGTCAGCATAGATTAGGATGTCAGAGTGATTGATAACGTTCACGACATCGTTGATGGACAATATGAAAAGTAAAGGGCCGAGATGACTGCCCTGGGGGACACCGGACCGGGATAAGAAGGGTTTGGAAATCGAAGAGGCGAAACGGACGCTATAGTGGCGATTATCGAGGTAGGAACTGATCCAAGAAATGAGTCGGGGAGGGAGGCCAATATAGTTTAATTTTAGAATGATGATTTTGTGAGAGATTTTGTCGAAGGCTTTGCTAAAATCAGTAGCTACGACGTCAACTTCGTTCCCGTTCTCGACAGAAAGAAGGGTGCGAGACACAAAGGTAGATAAGTTGGTCGTAGTAGATCTACCTTTGATAAATCCGTGTTGAGATGGAGATAGGATGGACTTGCAGTGGAACGACAAGGAGTCATAGATGAGGCTTTCGAAGAGTTTAGGGATGCATGAAAGTTTAGCGATCGGACGGTAATTTGAGATATCGCTTTTACAACCCTTTTTATGGATAGGGGTAATATAAGAGTCCTTCCAGTGATCAGGAAAAGTACCCTCAGAAAGGGAAAGTTGGAAGAGGTGGGTAAGAGGTTGAATTAGATGGGCAAAGCATTTCTTGAGGACAATAGCAGGAATGCCGTCAGGACCGGGGTCAGTATCGTCGACGAGCGCACTGATCTTAGAAGCAACTAAAGAAGGGTCAATGTTTATGGAGACGAAGGAGGTTTGAGCACAGTTTTCTAGGGCGGAGAAGTAGTTAGGGTCAGGGTCGGAGACAGGATCGCAGAAGGATTGACTAAAAAATTCGGCAAACAAATCGGCAATTTCTGTAGGGTTGGACGAGGATGAGTCGCCGAGTTTAAGGATAGAGGGGTAGCCGTTAGATTTGCGCTTAACATTAATGAACTTATAGAATTGCTTAGGATCGGAAATAAGTTTGGATTGCATAGAAGTCAGGTAGTCTTTGTAAAGGGATTCACAACGTTCGGAAAAGAGTGAGGAAATGGCTGAGTAGGAAGAGTAGTCAGTGTTGGACTTAGACAGGAGGAAGGAATGCCAAAGTTTGTTCCTTTTGTTACGCAGGGAGCGGAGCTCTTTATCGTACCAGGGTGGTGATGAGGAGCGGTTTATAACGGGCTCAAAGGGTACACATTTTGACATACAGTTGAAGAGTTCGGTATAGAATAGGGAGACGCAGTTATTAATAGGTAGTTGCAAATCTTCTAGGGATGTTAGGATGCTGGAGTGACTTAAAAGGAGGTTAAGTTTCACAAAGTCGGCTTTACGAAAATTGTAGTGATACCGGGTTTCGGAGATAGTAAGAGGGATAGACGGTTCATAGGAAAAAGATAGAAAGAGGGGGGGGTGATGTAAATCAAGAGTAGAAAGAAGGTGGCGACTTTCAGTAACAACTGAGTCCAGCGGATTAGTAGAGAAGATAAGGTCAAGCTGTCTGCCAAGGTGGCAGAAACACAGTATCATATCTACGCAGTACGAAATGGCCGAAACAGTGCATATATTGAAAAGAAATATCGGTCGAAATAATGCACCAACCGCGCTACAGTACTCAAGTTTCTATGTATGTGCGATTTAACACAGTTGGACTTTTTTTGTGGGGTACCGTTAAAGATCTATACTAACAATCCACAAACGATTCAAGCAGTTAAGCAAAATATTGATCGAGCTATTCGTGAAATAAGGCCTCAAACTACCAAAATTACTGCAAAAATGGTTTAACAGGTCAACTATTTAAATTAAGTCATATTCCATAACTAATCAACATACTTTGAAAAACTATTGCTGAATGTATATTTTATAGGATTTTTAAAAATGAACCAGCCGATGACCCACCCTCTACATACGTGTCTATATGTGTACAATTCAATAATGCATTTAGCCGTAGAATAAATTAATATAAAATTAGTATTTACCATACTGAAAGAAGAAAGGATAAACAACTTTAAATTAAAACTACTAGAATAATAACCAGGACATATTTTTAAAAATCCTGAATCTAATAAAGATTTCCCTCTGGTAATAATATTTTTAATAGAAAGATTGCTTTCTGAAAGTTTTGTAATTTAAACTTTTTTTAATCTTATTGGATTAAAATCTTTTTAAAATCGTGCTAGAATAAATAAGCCATGTATAAGGACGTGTAAATTAGGAGTAAAATTGAATAAAAATAAGAGCCATATAGGTAGTTATAGTATATACTGTCGCTTGCAGTCGACAAAAGCCAGTGCTTTGCAGTGTTGCTTATCTAATTGCATTGAGATGCTTTTAATCTAAAACCTTTGTGGTGGGTACTTTTCAATTACCAGAAAAAGCCATTGTGCACAAGGCCTTAAAATTAACACCGTGCGGCTGCTCTAAAGAGACCCTTTTAACACCATTTTCACAAGTAACTTTATTTAGAGCGGTAGCCTTTTTGTGGTTATCTTATCTGTCGCCATTCTCCCCAACGGTTACAAAATTGTATTTTTTCAGCGAAGCAATTAATGTAATGAAGGACTTTAAAATTCATTCCGAGACGTCTTTGAATGCTAAGCGTAAAGCTGTAGAGCGCACAGGAGCAGACTTGGCATCAACAAAATGGCTTTCAATTATCTTCATAATGTTCTTTTCCGGGAGGGAAAATGTAAAAGATGAAACGAATTACAAGCTTCCCGCATTCATAAAGAGTACCCCGCAGTTTTTCAAAACATTAAGAACAACAAATGAAAAGACTAAATAAAATATACGACTTGGGTAAAAAAAGGAAATTTCTTGAGCACCCTCTGAAGAGGTTATATTGCTCAGAGAAACCCTCCTTTTTTTTTTACTTCAGAACTTTAACAACTAAATCTCTTAATTTGTCTCCAAGAAATATTAAAATGGGAAGAAATGTTTGTAAAAATAAAACTTGGCTCGTAGCCTTTTCCTGAAGAATTTTATGAAAGTAATTCCGTGAAAATTGAAAAGCGCCTTAGAATGGTACGCGTTCCGAAAACTCAAAAAATCCCCGACGACGACTCCCATAATTTTCCCACGACCACATTCGGTTCGCCTCTTGAATTATAAACTTCTAAATGGATATGATTAATTGCCCGTCATTAGAAGCTTCCCGAATACAATAGTTTCTTTTCGAAAAGGGTCGTTTAAGTGGAGTTTCGCAAACTCTTCTCGCGTCATACGGCAATAGCACCTCGAAAAACGCGCGTTCCCGAGAAGTATCGGATAATGAGATCCAATTAATTTAATGGTACTCCACAGGGCTATATAACAATGAAAACCTCATCATAAATGAGCTTGGGACATTTTTCAACAATCAACAATTTGGAGGGAAGTTCGCTGCTGGAGTCGTTATGCTGCTTAAAAGTTTTAAATGTCAAATAAAACAAAATTATTAAGACCCAGTTCTTGGGTAGAAGGTTAACTAATTAATGAATAGATTGAGTTTAAATTATAGTCTCATTGTGTTGACATATTAAACTATAGGTTTTAATGCAGTTTAACAAAACAACTGGAGATTAAATCTAGGTTAAGGTTTGATAGATAGAAGATTTCAAGCAATATGAAATTCAAGAGGATTTAACAATGTAAAATAATTGCTACAAAATTAACTAAAATCTGAGCTATATGTAGTTTTAGGAAATTATGGTAATAACAGTAACCAGAAGGATATTATTCCAATTGTAACACTTCACTGGGCTGCTAATTTCACGCAGGTCTCCTCAACCGATATCAGCTTTTGAAAAAGGGTTAACAAATTCTGTTTGCCCGAAGAGTTTTGCTTTTCCATGCAGAACAGATATTTTATGTATTGTAAACCACGATTTTTAGTAACTGCGATCAACATGGGTCGGGTATAATGTTAATAATCTGCCTCTGGTTGCGCGCTGAAAACATATTTTGGAATTCCTTAAATATATGATTATTTAAATGTTTGCCATAGTTAGATACAGGGTGGGCCATCTAACGTTTGGAATTGGAACTATAGGTTATTTTGAGGTTGGAAGGTTTGATGACATTTCCGATGTGACAGAAAGTTAATTTTATGTTTGACATTTATGAAATGGGTCGCTTTTCGCTTGAACAAAGTTGGGAAATATTAAAAACTTATTTCCAAAGTGGTGAGTCTTCTACTCAAACTGTAAGAAATTTACGAAAAAAATTTGACAAAAAGGATGTGCCAAAAACGCAGTTTGTGGATCAATTTGTGAAACGAGTTCGTGAAACTGGATTGTTGTTGGATAAAACAACCCGTGTACGTACTTGTCCAGTGCGCTCAACCGAAAACATCACTGCTGTTGCTCAGAGTGTGCGTGAACAACCATCAATATCAACTCGTCATCGTTCTCAAGAATTGAACTATTCACGCACTTCTTTGAGAAGAATTTTGCATAAAGATCTCTGTATGAATGCGTACAAAGTTCAATTAGTGCAACAGCTGAAGCTGCATGACCATCCGATGCGTTTTCGGTTTGCTCAATGGACCGGAGACCGCTTGATCGAAGATGGGCATTTTTACCGAAAAATCATCTTTTCAGATGAAGCTCATTTCCACCTCGGAGGATACGTCAATAAACAAAATTTTCCGTATCTGGGGCTCAGAAAATCCACACGTCACCGTGGAGAAACCAATGCATCCACAACGAGTGACTGTCTGGTGCGGATTTTAGTCTGGCGGCATTATTGGGCAATTTTTCTTCGAAAATGAGCAAGGAAACGCCGTTACAGTGAATGGCGATCGCTACCGCGCCATGCAAAGCGATTTTTTGTTTCCCAAAATTGAAGAGTATGACATACACGATATTTGGTTTCAACAGGACGGCGCAACGTGCCACACAGCCAACGTAACAATCGATCTTTTGCGCACTGTTTTCGGAAATCGCATAATCAACCGAAATGCTGATGTCAATTGGCCACCTCGAAGCTGCGATTTGACTCCGTTAGAATTTTTTTTTGTGGGGAGCCGTTAAGGACAAATGTTACGCTAACCATCCAGAGACGATTGACGACTTGAAACGTGAAATCGAAGTTGCCATTGACGAAATAGAGGCCCAAACAATCGAAAATGTACTGAAAAATTGGACTGATAGAATGGGGTATTGTAATTGCCGTGGCAGTCATTTGAATGATGTTTTCTTCCATTCCTAAATGGAAAGGTTCAATCTTTCTAATAAACTCATAGCTTTGAAAAAATATTCATTGGTTTTTTTTTTTTTTTATAGCCGATTCAAATTCCAAATCTTAAATGGCCCACCCTGTATAAACACTTTTTCAGTTCATCAACATTTTGTTGAAAAATGTTCCATCAGAATCGAGTCAGTGATTTTTGGTTCCATTCAACATACATATCCAATGATTTCCATATGGTACATACATACATTGAACATACAGCCCAAAAAAAGTACCTCTTTGTTTTTCAAGTAGGTTAAAGAATCAAATCATATTCAACAAGAAAGGAGTTGCAGCTTTTTAATATGCTAATGTCCGGTTTTTTTTAATTCAAATCAAATTTCAATGCTTAAAGGGATCCGGTGGTCTAGTATTTTCAAAAAATCAATTTTTTTTCGATATTTCGAAAGTATAGTCTTTCAAGAATAATAGGTAGCGAACGGTCGGGGCCGCTCCTATACTTAAAACTTTAAACTCATTTACCTCGAATTTACTTTTTTTTGCATGATGTTGTGATAAAACAAAAACCATTCAGCCGAATCATCTGAAAGGGTTCCTAGCTATAAGCGTGTCCGCTTGGACCTAAGCAAGAAAATCCCATACCTATACCATACATGGATGTGTCCTTATGAGTTAAGTTTGGAGGTACCATATTTATTTCGTATATCAAAAAACAGGGGAACTAGAGGGCGAAAACCTTTTGAACATTAGTGTCCAACAGAGATTGAGTTTGGATTTTAGATGGCTGTAGTTATATCATATACTAATGTACTTTGAAATGACAGTGAGAAAACATATATATGTAAATTGAAATGAGAAGTTTGGAAGCAGTGTGAATCTTCAAGGCCAGTAAGTAATAGCTTCCTTTGAGTGTCCAGAGCTGGAAATGAGATATATGATAAAGGGCGTCAAGATATACATGTATGCCAAAAATGATGAAAATCGAAGGAGTGGAAGGGTCTCATTTTTTTGAGCAATTATTCGTATATTCATTATTCCATTGATTCACTTGGTTCGAGAGCTAAGGAATTCCAAATCAAAAGTTGAGGGATTGGTAAGACTCAATCGAAAAGTCTCATCATCAAAAATAATGGTCCCCAGTGGGAATTGAGCTTCCTGTTTCGTTTTCATCATTTCATATGATATTCAAGTGAAAATGAGCGATTGCTACCCATAAAGTGCAATAAAAATGAATGAAGTGAGATTCAAGCTAATTGCTCTGCAATGACTCACATACATGCTCTTAGACACAAGATGATTGTTGATTGACCCTCTATAAGGTCATAATTAATCATAATGAGCAATTATATTCAAGTATATGGAAGATTTGGTTAAGGTCCAAAAGTCAATGCTTATAGCTAGGAACCCTTTTGATATGTTATTCAGAACACCAGTGGCTATGGCCGGAACTAGAATCAACATTTTATTTCAAACACTTTTTTTTTACATTTAAAAATTGGTAAAAAAGGCCTATTTTCAGAGTTTCAATTTCAATAGTGTGTCAGTCATTCTGTCAATTTTCAATTTTGTTTGTTTGTTCTTGTTCCGGCGATAATTGCAAGTTTTAATATCGTTGTTCGTTAATTTCACCTTAAACAAATATTTTAAAAACATACCTCTCGGGCGCTAGACCACCGGGTCCGCCTAAGATAAAATTGTATTTTTCAGTGCTGGTTTAAACCAAACCAAAAATTCAAATCGTGTTTAATTTAAACGGCCGCGGAAGCGAGTTAAACTAACATTTTTCAAGGAAACAATTAAAATCATTAAAGAGCTAAACTCTTTTTTAAGTTATTTCCATGTTTTTAATTTTTCCGCGATTAGCAATTAAATTATTCTTATGAATATTTTATTTAGTTAAATACTCATTCAAGTTTCGCTGTAAAATATCAGCGGTTTAAGCTTGCTTGTGAGTTTAATTAAACTAAGTTTTAAACTTTGACTGAAAAACCGAGCGTAATAATTTTTAGATCCGAAAAACATTAAAACCTGTCTTAATATAGAGCTAGTTTACGTCATTTTTATGAGACACCAAACACCAGTTTAGAGCATTTTAAAAGCATCCCCATTAAACTTGAATCAATTTGCTTATGAATAATTAAAGAGCCCTTTACATTTGCTGCATCTATCACTTGGCTATTCCGAGCAGAACAGTCTGAACATTTTACCACCTCCATTCACGTTCCCATAAATCCATTTATTGATGCGACTACATTTCCGCGTGACTTTATACTTGCACGGATTATTGCAGGTCTATTAATTTTACAGTGCTACCAACAGCACCCTTTTTGCGGGCTGGGTTAATCTGTATTTATGGGATGTTTACGTCCCTGTGCAACGTGAAAAGTTTTTCCCTGAGGGTCATTGAAGTTCTACGTTTTGATTTAATAAATGTCAACAGATAAACAAACTTGACTTTTTAGTTTTTACCATTCAATTTATGAAAAACATCAATTTTGTTTGCGCTCTATCGATCGAAAGCAGGGAATAATAACAACTGATTCCACTCGGCTTTTGTTCTGCTATGCTAAAAATTATTAAATATATATTTTATTCTTTGGCTGATAAATATTTTTCTTCATGACCGGAGGCTCTATTGGATCCGGTTAGCCGTCGCGGGGATTATTATTCAACATGAAAAGCGGTGGCTTTTGTGGCATTATATTCTTTAATATCTTGTAATAAATTGTATCCGCTGCGTGGCTCGTATTTTAATAAATTCTACATCTATTTTATGCTTTTAAGTTACATTGGAAAATCTATTCCGGATTGTGTTCAGACATTTGCTGGGAATTTCGTAATCTTGATGTTGCGTGCAGTTTTAAGGCGTTACTGTGCGCTTTTATTGCGCTCCCTGTGATTTGATCTGAAGTTCTCCTAGGTCTTATTTTCATTTTCACCCTGCACAACACCTGGAATTACATCCGTTTGCTACAAAATAGGGTAAATATTTCACCCTTAAACGTGCCTTTTCGCTAGGGCTTGCAAAGCCATGATTGAACTTCAGAGATTTTTATATAGAGCCAACCAATCGGTATTTTACGGTGTTAGAAAACGAGAAAAAGAGAAATAACAATAACCAACAACGCGGTTTGCGTGGAATTAAGTTGATCGTTGAGAGATTTATTTATTGTTTTATAAAATGAGAAGAAAAATCGTTTCTGAAGCAGTCAATTAAGCGAAACATTTCGGACCCTTTACGGCTATATTTTAGGTGAAAATGGAAGTTTTGTTACTTTTAACGCAGAATGGTGGGTCATTAATCAACCGGTGGCCCCGAAAAGCTCATTTGGATTATCCTCGTTTTTGGCGGAAACTACTATGAATCACAGCGGTGCGCTCTTTGTATCTTTGATCTTTCAGGATGTAATTACGCTTTCGAGCCGAAAACAAGAATCATGAGAATGTGAAATTGCAAAACTAGGTATACACAATTACCACACTTTAACTTAAAATTGTAATTGCAATTGTGGATTTAAAATTATAATATTCTTTATATATGTATATATGCCATAAAACTAAATTTTTGTTAGTATGTACATACTTTATAACTAATTGTTTGTTATGATTTTGTAAAAGATATTTCTCAAGTATTTTATTTACTACTTAAACTTCGTGCCAGAATGGAGTACACTGGACTTTTAAAGACATATGGAAATTTTAATCAAATAGGTTTTGTTTGTTTAGTTCTGGCTGTCTTGAAAATACTGTTTATTTTCTTTGGTCTGCATACTTTTATTAATTGTTTTCCATAATGAATAATTTGACTTGTTGACAGAGCATTCCAAAGACAAGCAAAGAGGGAATTAAACATAAGGGTATTTTGTTTTTTTAGTTTTTTAGATACATATTTCTATTGTGTTGGCTGCTTAGTTTTCATTAAACTTTTTAATTTAGATTATAAACCAGCCAATAACTAACAAACCAAAAGTAGATCTTATCTTATTTAGAAATGATCCATCATTAATTATATTATTAATATAATGTATTCCTGCGAACAAATCAAAATTTCTGAATTTTTAGAAAAAGAAAATTGTTAAAATAATATAATTATTCAGGTTTTAAGGCTTATAATTTTAAAAGAGAAAGGGTTAAAAGAATATTTGAGCAACCGAGTGAAAGCTTGGAGGACTAAATATTAAGTAGTGCTCAAATTTTATTTATATGATATAACAGAGGGTGTTGTTCCTTGCTTACAGAGCGATTAATAAACATTTTATTAAAATTATCTAAGTTTCCTCCAATCGCTTTAAATTTTGTTGGAACTGCAATCAGATTGGCATCCTGTATAGAATCTATATACAGCATAACGAAATTCAAGGGACCGACGTTATATAGAGTTTTTCTTATATAGAATGAGTCAGTCAATGTATGGCAAACCAACCAACAAAGTTCAAGAAATGTTTACGTTTTAGGAAGTTTTTCATTAGAAAGAGTTTCTTTATAGGGAGTTTACACTGTATTAATACATGAACACCGAAAATTGTCGTACCTTTTTTTAGTATTTATTATAAAAGGAGGGGGATGAAATTTATATCATTCGAAAGGTATTGTTCCATAGATTTGCACAAAAATAAAAATCACGTATGTATGTTGCCGTTAAGGCATGTCAAATAATTTCCATGATTTTCACATACAAAATACTTTAACTTTCCATGATTTTCCCATACAAAATACTTTAACTAATTAAATGAAAGTATTTTGATCATGTTCATTGCTGTATGAGCTTAAATCACTTTGTCTTCTCTACACGAAAAAAAAAATAGTTATACAAAAAAATATAATACACGCCTCATAGCGTCAAGGTAAGAATTAAGAATTTGCATACAAATAAATTCCAATTAATTATGTGAAAAAAAAGTTCTAGTCGAATTTCGCCAACAGGCAATACTAGTAAAAATTAATAGCTTTACACAAAATCTTCAGAAAAAATGAAGAACGATTTTGAATCTCTGGCAGTTTACACTTTTTACTTATATTTTTAAATTTTCTACAAGCGCGGGAAAACTAATTACTTTTACTAAAGATCTTAAACATGTAATTGTTTCCGAAATGCGAATGGTGTAATATCTATTTCTTTGCAAAACTATCTTGGAAGTATGTATATGCATGTTTTCAATATAAGACAAGCTATAATATTTTGCCTTGTTACCTCAGGCCATAACAGAGAATAATTTTCGTCTTTACGTTTATCATAACAATAAATGCAATTTCCTTCCATTACCAAGCTATTTAGAGAAACCACTCAACTATGCATTATGAGATAGAACATAGAACTGAAACTCACTCAATTTTCGTGGCACAATTATTTGCCGCTCGACTGCAGGATGATTTTGCAAAATATCACTTTCTTTCAGTCCACAGTCAATTAAAGTTTGAAAAGTTTGCTCGCCAGATGAACTCTTAACCTGTCTGTCTCCCACCAGCCCCCTCCAACACCCTGTTAATTAAATTAACTCGCTCGATCCAATTTGGGCATCTTTTAATCAAATCATACGATCAATTGGTTAGCCCAACGGGGTGCAACTGGGGAACAAAAATGGAAGCCGACAGAGAGCGCCCGAGGGAGGTGTAAACTCCTGGAAAAATTAAGTGTAAACTGACTTACTACCTGACGTTAGATATGCATGTATGCATATCTGTATTCGCAGGTATTCAGCCATATTATCCCTGGGGATCCTTTTTGTGGGAGCACAAAGAAAAAGCGACTGGGAACGAGTTATTAAGCTTGCAGTACGTCGTCGTGTGTCGGCGGAGGGGCGGCGCGGTGTCGTTTGGTGGCAGGCCCATCCCAAGGGAATTTTACTTGGTGAATTTTGTGTTCTGTTTACAGATCCGATAATTGGCTGGCAGTGTTGACAAAACCGGGAACTAAAAGACAACAGCCGATTTTTGACTATTAATCACATAAGCTGGCCCATTGACGAGGATGGTGTGGGAGATAAAATTGCTGAATCAATGATTTTCTGGAAGCGAACTGATGTGACCGCTGATTTATTACGTATTGACCGGAATGATTACATGCTCAGTGGTGCAAAATAGTATACCATTATTTATTCAAGGCTTCATTAACAACTGACTACTAAAATATTTTAATAAATTGGGCCTTAATGAAGCTGATTTTTTAAATTACGCTTAGCTAAATAAAAATCAACATCAATGTTGTAGTTTGACCTTGTGGAGGACACCCAAGGTCAAAGGGGGAGGTCATTCAAGGTCAAATCCGGACGTAAAATTTTCCTTATCTTTCATTTCCAGCGACAAAATTATGCGTTTCCATTTGAAAAAACAGTCTTGACCTTGAAGATCAAGGTCAAGGTAAAATCTAATTTCACCGTCAGATAGCCAGGGAATAATCATACAATTTCTGTTCGGAACATTTCTGCCGAAAACCCATCCTGACGAGTTATTCTGCAGTTCCCGTACTTTGACCTTTCCCTGATATGATCTGCAGATGTCAAATTTCTAAAATGGTCAAGGTCGTACTCAAACGTAAAATTTCCTTCTGTTTAAATTACCGGGATTAGAAGTAGGGGTTGCAAAATAAAAATATCGATTTGACCTCGAAATGACCTTGAAGACCAAGGTCAAGGTCAAATCTAAGGACACTGTTTAATTTTCAGGGATAAGTCCGACAACATAGAGTGCCTCCTAAGGGGAGCATACCATAGGGTAGTTTAGGGCAAATAGTAGGTAAACAACAGGAGTGATTGAAAGCACAACTTCCTAGCGATACCTCCCAAAAATGTTTTAAAATTGCATACAATAGAGTAAATAAATTATTTTTCATTGACAAATAAGTTTTTTACTTTCGAGGATTTTCTTACCCCCTACAATCATAAGCGCATCCCCTAACCTTCTTCATTTGTCTGAAGTCGAGGAGCTCTACAACATATCCTAAGGTCAAGGTCATCTGGGAGTTAGACCTTAAAGTCAATAATTACCTAATTTTCTGTAATAGACTAGAAGAACTATGTTATTTGTTTTTATTAATCACTTAAAGCATCATCACTCTTAAAATATATTCATTGCATAATTTATATGAAAAATTTATCTTAAACCGTATTGAAGTATTTCTTTGGCTCCAATTCATGTCTAATACTTCTTAAGCTTATGAGATTTTGTTTTGTTATTACGAAAGAATTTTTTGAGTGTATACTGATGTATAGATTTCACCGTAATGAGCCACATCTGGTGGAAAAACTTAACAAAACTCAAAATGGAATAGTCGTTTTTTAAAAAGCACCTACTCGTATGGTCTAGTTTATCTAAGCCATTAAATACAACTGTGTATACATTCTTGCTGGTCGTTTCCTCAAATTTATCGGGCAATTTTTAATAGCATCCATAAAATGGTTAGCAAAAAAGTAATTTCCAGAAGAGGGAAAAACTGTCCTTTCCCATATACAATGCAAACCTGTGGGGAAAAAGGTGAGCTACATTACGAATACATGTGCCGACCCGAGGCTGACCTCACCCGCATCGATGGCACGCCCGACGTGCAGCAACTTCGCGAAGCTTATGGTTAGGGTTAGGGATAGGTGACGTGGGTATGAGTATAAGCCACATATGTGCCTTTTTCCCACGAAAAATAGGTTTCATTGTGCTAATGCTAAACTTACAATTTTCCGTCACTAATGACTTCTCGGCTGGGTAAAAGAGGTCAAAATCGCTGGTGTTCAACAAGAAGGCACGCAGTGGCGGCACAAGCATTGGCACGCCTTCCGACTTCTGCAAATTTAACTTTTATCGGAATGAAATACAAATACATATCTGCATCTAACTGACTTCGGACAGCCTTTTTTATGCTTTACTCATTATGAATTAAGTGGAATATACGCCTCCATCACTAGTTTGATGTCCTTAAACAGCAAAAATGTCGAAAATTTCTAGTAATATTCATGGGCTAAAAAGATTCGTGTGAATGTATGATTTTAGCATACATATGCAGCAAAACTTATTAGTATAATATCGGCATCCAATTTAACGATTTAAAACGGATACGGAAATTTTGGTTTGCTATCAAACTTTTCGTAGAATTTTTATAGCCTCTGTGGAATATCCATGGAATGTTTTAATCCTACACGTCCAGAAGATTAATGGCTCTACGCGGCGAAATTTGTACTTTTTACAGCACACGGGTTAAGGCCAGACTTTATTTGGCAATAAATTATCAAAATAATAATTTTGCAATTTTATCAATATGTAAATGCCGATAATTGAATTTACTGGTATCAGCATTATCTGCCATTAATAACTACATTTAATTAATATCAATTATATTGTGGACTTACATATATAAAAACTGATAAAGCTTAATTATTTGACTATTAAAAATTTACATTTAAACTATTATTTCAGAGTACGAGTAGTACAACTTAAACATTTGTACTGCCTCTGTTTGTTTTGATGTTTATGTACACTGCATTTGTGTCATTGTCACTTAAGCGTTACAGCGTTACAGGAGGACAAATGTAAGATGTT
Organism: Dysmachus trigonus; assembly: GCA_949715965.1. Lineage (NCBI taxonomy): Eukaryota > Metazoa > Arthropoda > Insecta > Diptera > Asilidae > Dysmachus > Dysmachus trigonus. The sequence goes on along the minus strand of OX454322.1, from coordinate 63,486,827 downwards.
GCAAGATGTCTATCAAAAGGATTGAATATGTCCAAAGATATTTCACGTGATTCTTGTTCCATAAATTTTAATTGCTTGATTTTCGTAAATTAGATCAAATACGTAACTGTGATCGAGTTATTTTTATCAGAGACAAGATGAGCTAAGACCTAAGGTCTGATTGGGATTTATGTCTCCTTTTTGAATATGCGTAAAAGAAATTTACTATATCTCCCTTTATGTAAAAAACGTAATTTTTTAAAATTTGATATGATTAGAAAAGAATTTAAGAACATTATACTTGTGTTAGTATCTAGAGTATAAATGGTTTATATCATTTACTACATTTAAATTCATGTATATGCATATAAAAACCAAACTTTGAATAAAAATTTGATTAAACGCAAATTATCATAGCAAGCTTTAAAAATAAGTGTAATACATTGTTATTTCCAATAGTGCAGTGTAAAGGTAAAACCGATTATCGTGGTTATAGGGTGTCTAATTATAGTAAAAAAAATTAAGGCTAATCCACTTTAGTCAATTTTTGAATTGAATTTAATAAAACGAGATAAAACGACATGGGTCTTATGCGTATCACGTGATACCTCAATGTGTCTACACTCCGAAGAAAATTTACTAATATCAAATAAAAACCTAGTCAAAATCAAAGCAATACAAGCCAAAGGAACATTTCTTTATTTTAAGTTTGTAGATGAAATAAATTTAAGTAAAATAAATAATCTTTAATTTAAAAAAAAATATTATAAGATTTAAGAAAATATTTCTTTAAAAATAGGAAATTTGATTTTTTTTCCTTGGTTCTCTTTTTTAAGTACATGATTTCTTTAAATATAAGATGCACATTTTTCTCAATCTTTTTTTCTTGCCCATAAGTGCACTGTTTTTGACAAAAATCTTGAAGGGATTGAGAGCGTCCCCATTTTGCTACTAGCTATAATTTAAGAAGAACTGCCTCCTCTACTTGCACCCTTTCAACCCCTAGGTGAAAAGTAAGCCAAGAACTGAGTACTGCGTTCTGGAAAAAGTAAGAAATAACATGCATCTTGTTATTGTATTTTCGATAATTTAGAAAAAACTATCCCTCTATCTTTACCACTTCAACCCCTAAGTAAAACACAACTCCAAAAATTAAGGCAAAAACCTCAGAAACTTAAAATTTTTTTTGTAATTACGTAGTCATGAAGTGCGGCAATTATTTTATATTAGTCGGGGTGCCAGAGGTTCAAAAAATGGGTTATTTCGTTGTTGGACGGAATTTGATGAAAAATGGCAGAAAGGGAAGGTCATTGCCCGTACAGTGACCCATTAAAAAAGTTAGAATGAGCGATGTCGGGAAGGTACTTTGTTATTGCAAAATAACTTTGATAACCCGTTATTTTTCAGTTTTCTTGGAATAACTCGAAAACGAAGCGTTTCAGCGAAAAATATTAAATACAAAAGTTGTTCAGCTGATGATTTTACGTAGGAATACGGTTTTTTGATTAATTAAAAAATTGTTTTTCCGACCGAAAACCAGCAGAAAAGTAACAAAAATGCAAAAACAATAAGCATTAAAAAATAAAGGAAAACAACGATTTCCATCGTTGATATTTGGGTTATTGATAGGTATTAGTATTGTTAACCAAATGCACCCGGTCCGGTTTTTCAAAAACAATATGGCGACCTATTGCAACATTGTTAAGTTAAAACTTTGGAACGCTGTAAATTCTGCATGAACAAACGGATCTTGATGAAACAAATTGGAATCGGTAGGTATTAACGGCATCTTTGAGTGTGCCAAATTTCAAAATTTTTCAACAATTACTTTTTTTGTTATTAACCAATGTGTATTCGTAATTTCGTCAATTTACAACATTAAGCTTTGCAACAAAATGCATCAAATCATCAAAACTCGCTATTTTCGCGTTTTTAGTCACCACTGTAGGATGTTAAGAGTAATCAATTGCATTTTGTTATTGTTGTAATGTTGTAAATTGACGAAATTACGAAAAACAGAAAATGGTTTTTGGTTAATAACAAAAAAAGTAATTGTTGAAAAATTTTGAAATTTGGCACACTCAAAGATGCCGTTAATACCTACCGATTCCAATTTGTTTCATCAAGATCCGTTTGTTCATGCAGAATTTACAGCGTTCCAAAGTTTTAACTTAACAATGTTGCAATAGGTCGCCATATTGTTTTTGAAAAACCGGACCGGGTGCATTTGGTTAACAATACCAATACCTATCAATAACCCAAATATCAACGATGGAAATCGTTTTTTTCATTTATTTTTTAATGCTTATTGTTTTTGCATTTTTGTTACTTTTCTGCTGGTTTTCGGTCGGAAAAACAATTTTTTAATTAATCAAAAAACCGTATTCCTACGTAAAATCATCAGCTGAACAACTTTTGTATTTAATATTTTTCGCTGAAACGCTTCGTTTTCGAGTTATTCCAAGAAAACTGAAAAATAACGGGTTATCAAAGTTATTTTGCAATAACAAAGTACCTTCCCGACATCGCTCATTCTAACTTTTTTAATGGGTCACTGTACGGGCAATGACCTTCCCTTTCTGCCATTTTTCATCAAATTCCGTCCAACAACGAAATGAAAACCTCTGGCACCCCGACTATATCGCGTTTTCGAAATTTCAGAGAATTGTGAGTCGGTATGAAAATCTGATTAGTGCGAATACCAAGCTTTGGTTTTTATATCAATTTTTTGTGTTATGTAACATTTCAATTATAGTGTGACTATATTTCAAATATAACTTTTCGGAAGATCTTAAAGTTTTTAAACTCAAAATACATCAGAGATACCAATTCTCTATCATTTCCAATGAAGTGCGACAAATAAAACATATGCTCAGTGGTTAAAAAGTGGGGATTATTAATCATTTGGACTTATTCACCACAAAAACCAAATACAATAGGTAGTTCTAATTTAATCATTCAATTTGGCGGTATTGACCAAGTTCTAAATATCTTTTAATTACTAAAACCAGGGGATTAGATATCATATTTTAAATTATAAAAGGTATAATCATTTATTTATTAAAGCTTTATCAAATACTGATTACTGTAAAAATAATATAGTTATGACATCATAGCTATTATTTCAACTTTTAAATGGTATTTAATGCTGATGACGGACTCTAAAATTCTAGAGAGACAATCTCCCAAAGTACGTTGGTTCTGCAATTAATTTTAATATAATTCGGAAGCAGGCAGGATAATAATGTGGAATGTCAAGTTTTATATTAAGGGATTAAAAGCTGACCTGGCAATTTGTTCGTTCTACAAGAGATATTGCGGCGGCAATCTATACCAATTTTCTTTATATTAAAGCTTGGTGTGCTTGAACTAAGTTTTTTTATATATTAAGTTCTCAGAAAAGCTTAGCCGGATATTCGGCGACACTTGGAAGTTTCTCAAGCCGCTTTCGAATTCGAGCTTTCCAAGTATGAAGAACCGTGATAAGAACCTCTGGGAACTTTTCGAAATAAAAAGCCCATTCGAATCTGGATGATAGATTGTGATACCGAAAAGAAAGATTTTTCTTTGCAATTACATATATTCAATATTTGCAAATTCCCAGAGGAGTGTTTAAAATTAAAAAAAATATAATAGTCATCAATGTTAATGACAATTTTACATATTATAACGAATGTGAAGTTAACTAAGTTCTGAATAATTGTATTTTAACTAATTTTGAATATTAGAAAATGTGTCTTTATATTTATATTTAGGTACATATAAATAATGTAAAAAGTAAAAAAGTTTGTTTTATGAACATATGACGTAACGTTCAAAAGATCTACACTACATATATACTTTTGATTTTCTTCTTTATATTGATATTATTGATATATTTCCCAATTTGAAGGCACAGACACTTTCCGTCTCACTTTTCATTTATTATACTTTTCCAGTATTTAATGAGTAATAAACCTATAAAACGGCCCAGCCAGGTAACAACGATAAATTTGTAAGTGCTATCTTTAATGAACACATTTTAAATGAATGTTGAAAACGAAGTTTCATCATTGAAACATTAATTAATCATTCTTTGTTTATATCCCACTTAAATTCTTCCATCGTGATTTGAAACGACTCTTTGACTATAAACAACTTTATTCATTCATAATTTTTTCTTATTTTTTGCTGTGATAGATGTTCAGGTGTATTTTATATTTATAGCACTATTAAAAATTTACTTTGTGATATTGATTTAACAACACTGATTAAATAATCATTATCAATTAATAAATTTGTCATTAAAATAAAAATTGATAATTAAGGAACAATTTGAATTTTATTTATGCGTCAACATTTTGTTTCACAGGTAAAACGTGAGTAGGGGCGTTATCATGTTGAAAAATGATATGTCTTGCATTTTACGCACAGACCTATATAAAATAAATAACTTAACGAAAAACTCTTTTTAATTAATGAATAATTAGTTTATGCGAGATGTTTCATAAGTCGGTATATTTAAATTTGATGAGTCATAGTCTTCTAACTCGATCCTGACTTATTTTATAGATTGAAATGAATAATTTTTGGTGTAGTGTTCAAAAGCGGATAAGTTTGTATTTCTCTGTTCTAATAGAAGAAAAGTGTATTTCTGAATATAGTAAAGTAAGGGTTTTATCTAATTCTAGCCCATTGCAGGTCTTTTAACTTAAAACTTAGTAATTAATCAAAAAGGCCTGTTTGGATCCCTAATTCATATCAAATGAATCCAAACTATAATAATTATTACCTTTGTGTACGAGTTTTATGTATATAACTTCACAGTTCTACCTATATCTGATAGTATTTATCTAAATTAAAGGACAATGAAATGAATAGTTCTGGCACTGTTGCTAGTGGATACGTTGATGTATGTATGTAATGGCTATTCGAATCTCCGCTGTAGTTCCATTATAGTCAAGGAAATTTTATTTTATAGCCATTTTGGGCCTTTTAGCGTCGAAGGGCCAAACAATTTATTGCAAAATCATTTCCACTGTTCCCTAACCATGGCTGGAAAAAAAAAATCGAAGCTCAAAAAGTATGAGGACAAAAGCTTTTCGGGGGTGGGTGAATCCACCTACTATCCGATATGCGTGTTTGATAGTCATTAATATTGCTTTGTTGCTAATTGTGTAGGGAAAGGCTGACATTTTTTGCGACTGCTTCTGGGCTTATTTGAATTGAATGAAAAGGAGTAGCAAAGGGCTGGAAACAAAAGAACGAACGCAGGAAAAAAATGTAGAGCTCCTGAAAGCACTGCTGAATTAACGAACAACACAAGCGTTTGGGATGGTTCTGGGGGCTGTTTTGGAGGCATCAATTCCGGAAGGGTACGATGATGATACAAAGAATTATGGCTTCCACGGGCGAAATAAAAAAAAAGTTATTCACACGAAATCGTCTTTTAGCGGTTATTCTATAGCCTCCGCAAGTACAAACAAAAATTCCTATAAAATTTTTATTGCAGCTGTCTTTTGCGAGAGCAGCAAAATTAGGGCGGTCTGAGCAATTCGAGGGCGTTTCTGCTAATCATACACGTGACAGCCGAATTCGTTTGCCCTATAGATACTTTTTTATCGCGAGGTTATTACGGACAGAAAATAGTAAAGAAAAAAAAAGGAAATTATTATTATTCATTTTGCCCTTCCCATCGACGGGTCTCGCTTGCACTGCGGGCACCACTCAAGGACACACTTTTACGGGGAACCTCCGTGAAAACTACCTTTCCTTTCATGAGAAATATGTTGGCTATATTTTACCCTGAGGGACTGTCGAAAGGACATTTACAGTCGTGAACATGAAGCATTTTTGCACGAAACAAATTGTATAGAATACATTTGCCTGGCGTATATTCATTTGCTGTTCGTTCACCATTTCATAAATTTTTAATGTGGCATTTAGTGAGCTGCAGGACTTGTCATTTTCCGTAGGGCTTGACTGCCACATGTCGGCGTTTTCTCATATATAAAAATAACATTTTTTTCCGCCTTTTATAAGGAATAATGAAAATAATGCATGCGCCTTTTGTTTCATTTGCAGAAAATCGACCGAAAATGTCACTCGTTATCCGGAAAAGATAGCATCGGAAAGGGCAAAACTTTTCCAATTTGAAGCACTTATGTGATCCTTTGAATTTTACATTGTATGGGACAAGGCTACTGAGGGAAACATCGAACACATTTCGATTTCTCTGCAGCAAAATGGCGAAACATCGAATCGGCACGGAATGGAAGCAGCCCCCGAAGATCTCTTATTTGCCAAGGAGTCCCGGGGAGGTTCCCGAGATGATGATTTTGGATGAATCTGAGACCCTTCTAGGACATCAATACTCGGGAATTTTGCTGAATAACACGGACAAGTTTCTATCACCCAGTGCAACGATTGTGGAAATGGGAGGAGTCGCTGCCACCCCCGCGTCACTTGCTGCACCTATCAGAAAGCAGTTGAATGCATCACCTCTTCCTGGACCCAAAGTGAAAGTAGGAGATGGAGCCGATGGAGCAACCTCGCCTATTCCTGGAAGTGAGTTTTGATCTTAATTTAACACTTAAAATTAGCAGCATACGTTTTTTATTAACAGTCTGCAAAATAAGTGTTTGGTGTGCTATTTTGAAATCTGTTTGTCTGAAAATTATAATCTTTAATATCTTGCAAATAATTGGATTTGAATGAATTGTAAGTGGTATATACAACAACAAATCAGATGTTTGAACACCATTTTGGTCATTTAAAAAGATAAAATTTATTTGAACTATGTTGTTGAGTTTAGTATCATACGAAAGCTCTTTATATAAATGCCAAAAATATAGTAATTCTAATATTTTTTATAAATACATATACAAGAAGAAATCTAGATCGTCGGAAAAGTAAACAAAATGTTAGGAAAATTTGTTTCATATTTTCGTTTCAAAAGTAGTTTGTAATTCTTATTGTCTGTTTGGAACTTATTCAATAATTTGTATAAATTTTGAAATAAATCTTAAGTGGCACCACTAGTTTGATATTTTTTTTGCATATTTCGATAGTTAAAAATAACATACTAAAATTTCAAGTGCATATCTCAAATAGTTTTTGAGGTATACCCACCTGAAGAGCAGTCCCTCATCGTATCGAGGTATGTACTGAGAAATGTATGAATTAAACTTTAAACGCGTTTTTCTCGAAACTACTTTCTCGAAGATAGACTCGAAGACAAATCATCCGATCGATTTGATTCTTATTGTAACTTCTTTTATAAATGTTTCTCCGTGCCATAAACCTCCAGTTTTTTGGATCGAATAAAAAATGTAATTATGGCAGGCCAAAAATCATCAAATTTTCGCGCGAAATTTGAATTTTTTTTTAAAGCTCCGCCATTTTTTTAAATTTGGGGGCAGTGGGGCACTTTTTTCTTGGAGCATTGTGAAATTGCGAATAATGCGAATAACTTGCTGAATTGTCAATGTTTTGGTCCAGGAATTTTATCATATATTTATTATATATCCACAAATATATCCTTAAAATATTAAAACATTCCATGTATAGTTGTCTTTAAAAAAATTCCCAAATATCACCTTTTTTCAGGCTATCACACTGGTGGTGCTCCTTAAAAAAAAGCAATACCTAAAGCAGCAGATAAGATAAGATTTGTTAAAAACTTAAAACATTGCACGGCATATCTTAGGAGAAAAGAATATATTTTGGAATTTTCTAAAGTACACATCTAAACAATCCGCTACTATTGAACTTACCTGACAAAAAGATCGGAAAATACGTATTCTAATAGTAAAACGTGTATAATTGGTCATCAAAACATATTTACTTATTTATTTATTTATTTTTTATATATTTATTTACTTCAATTGTAATTTTATATCCTAATAGTTGAAACAAATCACTTTTATAAATTTCGTAAAAACAAATCCGGAAAATTGTGTTTTTTTTTGGAATTCAAAACCCGCATAACCTCTTAACTTTAAGGAAGTGATTGAGCATTCATTTTGTTTGAATAAGAGAATTTTGGTCGTTGATTTACGTAATTTGACGTAAAATCAAGAACATGGATAAAGTTGAGTGAATATCACACCCAAAGCTTTGAAATTGTGTAATTCCACACTTTTTTGCCAAAAATGTGTGCATACTTTTACGATTGTGATAAATTTTGACACAGGAAAAAATGTAAAAGTGCTCTGAAGATGAGTGTGAGCTTACATTCAGTTTTTAGAGTGCACCAACCAGGACTGGAAATTAAAAATTAATATCGGTTTTGGAGAAATTTGAATTAAAATGAAGGTTTAAATTCAAAATATACTTGTACTATACCAATAAGATATGTAGATGATTTGGTTTTTGGGTTCTGCTTCCGACCAATCCGCATCTACTTCTCTCCAAAGTATAATATTTAACTCATATTAATTTTGCACTTGTTTCCAGCTCTTATCCTTCCGCCAACTGGCCCAAATCACTTTAGCGAGGCAACAAGAAGTTTCGTCAAAGCACAACGTCGCTACAACACGGGACGCGCCACCTTCCAAGGTCAAGTCTACAATTTCCTGGAGCGGCCAACAGGATGGAAGTGCTTCATCTACCACATGACTGTGTAAGTACGTTTTCATGTTTCTTCGCCAGTTGGTCCGCAAGGGGGTCGTTGGGTGAGCGCAATACTTTTCCACTTCTGGATGCTTCGCTTCGCACTTTATGGGGTCCTAAATCGTCTGTTTAACCTTGCTGACATCAGTTTTCCGCCCTTATTACTTCTGGGACCGTGAGGACACCGAATGGGGTTAGATCACCCCACCTCACTCGTTCTCTATGTCCCACATTCATTTTTTCGAAGGAGCCGCGGCATATCGGCAAGGATTTCACCCTTTTAAAATATTTAAAAAAACAGCTTGGACACGTTTCCTGCGAAAAATCCCCGGATCCCACTCCTGAACTCAGCCGAGCAGTATTTTTGCCTGGATACTATTTACTGGTCACCGAGGTTAAATTTAGTGCTTTGGCTCCGTTTTTACTGCCTTGTCAGAGGCCACAATTAGCTTAACGGCCAAATTGCAGAGGATAACGCGTCATTAACTCCACATGGCTCTTTAAAAAAAAAAAAGGTTTTCTGGCTCTAATTTTGATAAATGGCTCCTTCTGGAATTGTCGGGAGTTTGGGGTAGTTGATTTAGGCTCCTGGATGCTGGTTGAGTACAATGTTTGCATTTTCGCTCCTTAAAAAGCCGTCGGGTGAATGGCTGAAAATGGTTTAAGTGTGCTTGGACTAACTGCCACTGATTGCCATATTCTCAGAATAATGTGGTTTTTTAAGCCTACTTTTTATATCTGCCCTCTGTCGTAAGGACGAATCTCGCTAATGAATTCTATAAATTATATTAATCAAAGTACTTTTTATGTGATTAATGTATCTTGGAGACAAATAGCTCGAATTCAGATTAATTCGTCCTGGTAATACTTTAAGACCTTAACCGCTTTTAAAACAGTCTTTATTTTAGTTAATTGACTCACCATCACATACTAAAAGGCCCTCATTTGACTTTTTTCTAGCATGTTTCTTAATTTATATTCTCTCTCTAATTTTTGGAATCATATAATATACAGGGTGCGCCAAAATTAAGGGGATGGTAGCTTGGGTCATGACCTACTAGAATATCAAAATATGACCTTAATGAAAACCTCACCGTTTGCGAGATATTTGGGTTTTTATGAAAAATTAAATTTTCAATACCTTTTGTCAGATTATTGACTAATACCTAGGTGCACATAAAAACATATGTTATCATTTTTTTTGCTAAAATATTCTAGATAAGTTGCCAAAGTTGTCAAAGTAGAGTCAAATAATTTTGAGCAGCAAAAAAAAAGAATTTAATTATTTTTTTTTGTGACGGTCTTGTGTCAGTAATAAAAAATGACATGCTTACCAGGTAGGGCAACTTATCTAGAATATTTTAGCAGAAAAAAATGATAACATGTCGTTTTATGTGCACCTACTAGTCAATAATCTGACAAAAGGTAGTGAAAATTTAATTTTTCATAAAAACCCAAATATCTCGAAAACGGTGAGGTTTTCATAGGTCATATTTTGATATTCTGGTAGGTCATGACCCAAGCTACCATCCCCTTAATTTTGGCGCTCTACTTCCTGGACACGCTGTATATATATATATATATAAGGCAATAAAAATATATCATTTAAATTTAATTTATTGATATGGCACTTATTTAATTTGTTCATAATTAATTGAAACATACTTGTTAACATATCAAACATATGAATTTATTAATTTACCTCGCGTTTAATTTTATAAGACGAAACATACCACACTCTGTAAATTAATTAGGTTTTATATGTTAAAAAGTGTCCTTCATTAATCATGAAACATTTACAATTATTTTGAAAATGTACTTTGGATTTTATTACTATGACCCGGCAATATAAATATGTAGGTACGATTTACAAAGTCAACTTATTTTTTTAGGATGAGGTATCAAATGATTCTCTAAGAAAACTAACAATCAAAACTCTAGATCCAGGAGTATTGTTTGAATTGTTAAGAAAACAATACAATAATAAAGGGTATTTTAAAAAAATTTACAAAAATAACAAACAAAATAAACTTTTGATGAATAACATTAATATTTAGAAATGGGCTACTTTTTCGAACAATGTTGGCCGTATGTAAAGAATAACACGAACAATGTTGGCTTTCAAGGTATCAGTATAAACCAATAACTTCACGTAACCCCATAGGAAGTAATGAGAGGTGTTAGATAAAATCACACGACCTTGGAAGCCAATTTGCATGGTAATTTTGATTGTTTGTGTCGCTGTGTGGCACGTAGCGCCATTCTGTTGAAACTATAATACATCTTACCAGGACCTGTCTATAAAAATTAACCTATTCCATGGACTCCGCTAATTGAAACTTTATGATAAGATAATGCTCTCAGAAAAGTTGCAATATGAGAATCTGTTTCAAGATGAGAATCTGTTTCAATTTTGAGAAACAAATTATCAGATTTAACTAAATTGAGTTGTATAATGAGTTTCAGTTGAATAAAAGTTTTTACATGAAAAATATAATATCTCGAGAATGAAAGAAGATAAACAAGTTTATCTTATATCACGTAGAATACCAAACAAATATCAGTGACATAAAAAAAACGTACAATCATTGTTAAATATACCTCTTAGAATAAAAAACATCTGCAAAAATTGTATTCATGAGTGATAATTTAAGCTTATCATTAAAAAGCAATTGCCATATATTTATAGTTAATTTTCATTGACATTCACTCTTGCAAGGGGGTAAAAACAACCCCTAACAGTCAGAAATACTATAAAATATTTATAAAAATTCGAAAAAAATTATATCTTTACCATATAAGTTACAAGAAATATGAAAAAGATATTTTTAACAGATCCAATACAAACAAACCCCATAAAGATGGTAAAACTACCCCCAAGCACGAAAAATGGCAATAAATGATAAACTATCCGAATAAAATTGTGTTCAGTTGTTATAGACTAAGCTGACCATCAAGTAGCAATTGCCATGCAATTAGGGTTCGTGTTCTTTGACATTTACCCTTCAAGGGGATGAAATCAACTTGCGAAACCAGAAAAATTAAAAAAAAATTGTTGAAAATTCGGAAAAATTATATCTGCATCACATATTTAACTTACAAGAATTATCAAAAAGATAGATCAAATAGATCCCATAGAGATAATTCGTAACAACTAAATACAATTTTTTTCGGATACTTTATAATTGACGGCTATAGCTCATGTTTGGGGATAGTTCTACATCTTTATGGTCCTGATTTGAAATATATTATAAACATTTTAAATTTGAGTTTAAATTTTGGAAAATGGCTGAAGCTGTTACGAAAATATGGAAATTTCTAAAATTTGAAACTCCTGATGGAAAAGGGGTAGGAAGATGAAGGAAATACTCAAGCACATAAAATTACATCTTCTATATTTTTGTTTTTCTCAGACAACTGTAGATTAGAGATATCTTAGAAGTTATTATACTCATTTAAAATATGTATCATAAAAGTCGTGTTGTATACATGTACTGTTCAGAAGAAAAAGTTTCATAATAGCTTTAGCAAACAATTAAGTCTGTAATATTAATTTTCTTATATATAACTTTTTTATGCTTTAAGCTATAAAAGTGAAGCTTATTGTTACACTTTGAGAACACTTGACAAATTAATTTTACCGAAATAAATGAAAATTCAAACGGTTGTGGGCAAATTCGATTACCCACAATCTCAGAAACTGTCAGGTGCTCCATGTCTAATCAATCAGAATCCTTACCACAAAAGATACAAGGGGCGGATGGAGCTCAGCTAGAGGATACTTTTATTAGTACCTTCATCACCTTGCTTCTGGTAAATTATTTAAGAATTTCACTGAGCTGGAAAGCTTTTATTTCGAAGCTAATTTTTCTTAAGTCGCCACTGTAGTGGGATGAAAATATCGTGAGGGCACTTGCGACCGCTCCTCAACAAGGAATCAAGTTTCCTCGATGCTGCAAATCTGAAGATGAACGAGGGGATTTTCCGACTCAGTCAGACGGTCTTCTCACAACGAAATGAATTTCCTGCTGAGAAAATACTTCAGAAAATCTAAAAAATTCAAAAGAACCAAATACCTGCGAAATACAGGTCCAGCATTGTTCTGACAAGCGGCTTGTTGGAGCATCGTCGTTAGGTGTGTTTGGAAAGGTGTATCGAAAACGTGAACAATTTTGTGTCTGTGTGCATTTGCTTTTATATGTTTGTGCACAAGGAAGATACGAAAAATCAACAGACTAGTTTAAGACATGTGAACTTGACTGATTCTCCTCAAGCAAGCTCAGCAGCACACTATCGATGGATTCGGCGATGTGTTTTGATAAAACAGGGAACGGCCAGAGAAGGATCCCTTTCGGCATCCCATGAATAATATACGAGTGAGTCCTGCTAATGTAAAAGGAACCGGCGCATAGTGCCTGGGGAACCAGAAAGAATTTTTCACTGAATCTAAAAAATATAAGCGAATTTCCTAGAGTAAGATGTAAGGTGCAGACAAAATCGTTGTTTACATTTTTAATAACGTCAGAGAATTTTGGAAGGACTATGTAAAGTAGAGCATCGAAATTTAAAGGTTTCCTGCTAAATTAAGTATGAAATACAAGATAAAAAATTAACCAACACTACTTCTAAATAGAAACCAAACAGCAACATACACTATCAAATATTCGATAAAGTTTATATGCAATGCAATATTTAATAAGGTGATATATATAGTATACTGTAGAAATTATACTGTACAAAAATGAAAAGATCGCTAGTTGTTTGAAAATGTTCACTATTTCAAATGTGTCTGAAATTTTTGCTTGTATTCGAAATATATCAGACTCTTTTTATCTATAGGAAAACATTATACCATAAAATTATGATGCTAGTTTAAAAGCCATTTAATAGATTATTGTGATTCTGATATCATCGAGTCGACATTTCTTAAAGGTTTCTAGAATTTAAGCACCAAATAGGAATTATTTTGAGGTTCTTAATTCGAATTTGTTATTTAACCTTGTGTGGATGAATGCTCAAAATTAAATTTGATATCATACATTTAGTAGGCGATTAAACAATTTTTGACAATATACTATACATGTATTGCAAAATCATTATAGGTACATATATAAAAAATCCAGTAGGTAAAGAAGAAGTTTAATTAATTAATGGTTTACTGAAATGCTATTTTTTAATTATAATTAATTTAATTAATTATAAGGTATTTAATTTAAACTAATATTCTTTCTTAGATTGGTTAATGAAATATCTTCAAAATCAAATAAATAAACCGAAAACGTGAATATGCAAAAGTAACTAATGTTCACATGAAAAGTATAGCCACAGGCAGTATGTGCACATCCATTTATAACAATTTATGTAATTTTAATGATAATTAGCTTTCATTATTAGTTATCTGTCAGTAATCGACCACATGTTGTTTCCCATTTCAATTGGATAGTTACGAACAGCAAAAGTTTTGTTTTTAGACCAAAAATTGGTTTTTAAATTTATTCTGTTTTTCTACTGTGGTTAAAATCAATTAAAACTAAAAAATCAATGCACAGACCGAAAAAATCATTAATTGACTATGAAATTCCTTGATAATATTTTACGAAAGTTTTAATGGAATTGAATTGAAACTGATGAAATTATAAGAGTTTAATTGTTCTGCTTGGAAAGCAGCTACGACCCGACATTACAACATTAAGTACCGAAAATTGTTTCTACTAATAATAATAATAATATTTTATGACAATACAGCAATTTGTTGTAAATTACTGAAGAATTCAATTCAATTCAATTCAATTGCTCTTTATTGTTTCATAAATTTCGTAAACTATATAACATTGTTGACTTAAGGGCTAAGTAAGTGTTCAGGTTATTGGAATGACCTTTTCATCTTTAATATAAAATTAGTTTGGGGAGAGACTTTAGAAACTAGTGTATAATATGCCTAATTGAAGGAAAACAGAAACATGTAAAAACCTTATGTGACTTTTTTTTTTTTTTTTCTTCTTTAACTAAAACCTAACCTAAACTAAACGTACACTTAAACCTAGATAACGGATCGCTAGGACTTATTAATCGTAAGCTAATTGCCTGATAGTAGGATTATCTGACCATCTGCAGGAGTGAAAAAATGTCTCTCTTATAGTTTTGATTTTATCTATAATAAGTTGGGTGTTTGAGAGGCTGTGGAGTCTTTCCGTAGAGAAGTAGTAGGGGCGATTTAACATTAGTTTTAAAATTTTATGCTGTTTTATTTGAATGTTTTTTATGTGTGATTTTGCGCAATCTCCCCAACATGGGCAGCCATATAGAAAACTGCTTTGGAAGACAGCTTTGTAGATTATAATTTTGTTTTCCACGGAGAGTAGAGACTTCCTGTGAATTAACGGATACAGCGACTTAATTAGAGTGTCTGCCTTTTTCAGTACCATGACTGTGTTTATTTTATAGGTTAGTTTTGTGTCCAGGTGTAGCCCTAGGTATTTGATGCTATCCGTCCATGTTATATGGTGTCCGTCTAGTATTAGGTTTCTGCAAGGTAGTGATGTCTCTTTGCGTTTTCTTGTGAAGAATACGGCTTGGGTTTTCTCAGAGTTGACCTTGATTTTCCAGCTGGAGAAGTAGTGGTTTAATGTTGAGAAGGCTGTTTCCAGATTACTTAATATTACAGTCGGGTCCGCTGAGGTTGTTAGAACTGCTGTGTCGTCAGCGAATAAGCCGATTTTGCAATTTGTGGGTTTGGGTACGTCGCTAGTGTAAATGTTGTATAGTATGGGGCTGATAGAGGATCCTTGAGGTACTCCAGCCTTGATAGGATAGTTCTTCGAAGTTGTACCGTTGATACGAACATAGAAGGATCTGTTTAGAAGGAAGCTTTGAACGATTTTGATGAGGTATATTGGGAAACCGAATGCAAACAGCTTGTGGATAAGGCCATCATGCCATACCGTGTCGAAGGCTTTTTCAACGTCTAGTGTTATCATACCACAGGATTTTTTATCGCGCAAGCTCATTTTCACAATATTGTTGATTCTCAGCAATTGGTGGTTTGTGGAATGCGAGGCTCTGAATCCATATTGTTCGTCTGGTAGAATATTTTTTTCTTCCATTGTTTTGGTTAAGTGCTGCTTTACGACTTTTTCGAAGAGCTTACTGAAGATTTGGCTAGACAATTGCCTTGTCTTCAAACATCACGTCGACAATTCGCTTGAGAAATACCATAAAGTCTTCCAGATGACCAGAAGAATATTATTTGTTACCAATCATTGATCAGATCCGTTTCAACATATGGAACAAAACAACAACAAACACTGTTTGGTTCAACATTTCACCGTCTTATATTAAGAAAACCTGTGTCCTCGAAAGACAATGCATTCGAGCATGCCTTTCGAAATAACGAACCCCATAATCTGAGTACAAGGAGGACTATTCAAAGTCAGTTCTCTACAAAATGGCTAACATAAACAGGATTGATAACTACATTATTATACTAATATGAGGATACATTGTGAGAGGTATGGATAACGAAAACAACCTGAGTTCGGAACCATACTACCCAATTCGGTTGTACCACAAGAGATCTAGATTAAACGGCTTCATCCCTCCAGAAGGAGACCTTTTTGCATCTAGATAGTGAGGGTACGATACAATTAACTCATCAAGGATACCACTTCCCTACCACATTGATAGAGGAGCGAGAGATAAAACGATTAATTTCAATCCGAATGAATACTATAGCGACTTGGTCCGCTTTAGTACCAGTTTCCCAAAAAAGGGTAAAAAGAAGTCCTTTGGCTCCCTCGAAATTTAGGAGAGTGGAGCGAAGCTGACTCTTTTCCTACTCAATTTAGTAAAATAAAAATACAAAATAATGGTCTCAGCATGCCTAAGAGAAAAAATGATGTAAATCAATGGAAACAAAATTAAATCAGAAATTTTTAAATACGATTTAATGCCAATGACGAAAATTACTAATTTAACTACGTTTTCCAATAAACTTTAGACTTCAACATTTCCATCGTTAATTCGTGAAAAAAAAATTTTGAAACAACATTGTAAACGTAGTCAAATCAAAATACTTTATTTTCGTAACTTTATTTGTTTTTGAATCAAATGTTTTTTAAAAATAACCATATCTAGAGCTTTTGATTCATCTATTGTTTATATTTACTTCAAAATATAAATTCTTTGATTTGAATGTATGATATAATTGCTTTTATAATGAAATTAAAACTAAACTTATGTCTGTCAAATACATACTTTGAACTTTGAAATCAAAAACCAGTTTGCTAAATACTCCAACAAAAAGATCTTCAGCTTATTTTTTAAGTTGATAATTTTTTGTCTTGGATGGGAGGCCCAGTTACTAAAAGCACTATAAGTCCTGTCAAGGACATTGCGTTAATGCGTTCTATAGTTGTTTCAAACAAAATATTATTAAATGTACAACGATCCGCAACCAATTTTTAAAACACCTGATAATATAATACCTTTGACCCACTAGGTAAAGAATATAAGCGTAGTATTGAGATTCACAATGTAGTAAACGTCACTTTTACTGTGTACAGCGCCTCTGCCGGTAAATTGCTACTTTTGAGTATTTTATACAATAAAGTGCATTCCGAAGTAATAAAGAAATAACTTTTAAAAAGAAAGTGTTAAAATCCTGCCAAATAGTGCATTTCACATTTCAATTTACATTGATCACTTGTTTGCATTCCAAATTTCAAATGCTAAACGACTTTGTATTCTAGATTTATACGAGGCTGCATCAAATATAAACCGAACTTTTTTGTTTACTGGTAGTTGAGTAAAGTGGCGCGCTTGATGCTGCTGTATGTGTTGAGAGGGATTGTCTAGGGGAGGGGAGGACACTGTTCCGGTCCACCAAAGTTTATTGGGCGCCAGTAGCGTCATGTTTAAACAAGAGGTACCTGCATCTATTGAGCAACGAATTATTATAAAATTTTTAACGCGGGAAGGCGTAAAACTTTCCGAAATTTTACGTCGATTGAATCTACAGTTCGATAAGAAGACGCTGTCAAGAACTCAAGTGTACGAATGGCATAAACTATTTTCAAGTGGCCGCACAGCGGTAGAAAATGTGTTTCATGCACGAGGACGCCGCTTTCGCAATGAACAAGAAGTGGAATAATTTTTTTTTGCAATTGGCTGAAGACACGACCGACTACATTCTTCGATAAATGCATCAAAAAACTTCCTCTTCGCTGGGAAAAATGAGTTAACAGAAGCGGAGACTATGTAGAAAAATAAAATATATCCAATTTTTGTATAGTAATACATGCGTATTTTTTTTAAACTCAAGTCTGGTTTATATTTGATCCACCCTCGTATGTGTCCAGGTTGTGAAGATATTATGATATTGCTGATATTATGATATAGAAATTACAGTGTTGAAACCACATGTGTGTCATAAGTTTAAAACGCGCATATTTAATATTACAATGCGATATTTTTTTCCCAGTGTATAGATGAAAAATTAGGTGTAGAGTAAGTAAGAATTAGGTAGGCTAAGTAGGATAGGTTAGAATAAGTTTTAATAAACCTATCCCCCAATTTACACGGTAGAAAAGTAGAAATCGTGTAAATCGAAATGGGGATTTCGTACCGTGTAAGTCATTTTTTTCAACATAAAATAAAAGTAAATATATCTTGAAAAACATAAAAATACCAGTCTATTTATAAAATGACACTAGTACACAAGGAATAAGTATGTAATTCATTTTACATATAGAAACAAGAAATCAAGTACTTAAAAATGTATTTTTTTAATCTTCTCATCCTGATTGGTGTTGTGTAACTTTCATCATTCGATAGTACTTAATTCAATACTGTTTCGATGTAGAGAAATAAGAGATAATCTTGCATCGGTGTTATTTTGTATAGGAATGCGTAATTAAAATTTGTAAATAAATAAATGACCTCTGACTTAGACGATTTTTAATGTGCACGGAATTCAAAAATTACAGTAGCAATATCCATACAGTTGAAATGATCACTTTTACCTTTTTTTTTTTTAAATCTCTTATTTTAAAGTCGTTAAAAAAAATACCATGTAATCGGGGGATAGATATATATCTAAAAATTCAAAAATTAAAGATTTTAGGTTTTCGAAAATTTCTTTTAAATAATTTAAATGGAAATAGACTATGAAAAATAATATACATATATTAATCAAGCAACTTTATGAATGTGAAGGTTTTATAGAATTAAAAATACCTTTAAGCAATAGATTTGAAGGCATTTGATCTATTTAATACACTGAGAATTATAAAATCATATAAATACTATTCAAAAAAAAAAAAAAAAAGAATTACCTTATAAGAACTACTTCAGGTATCTCAAAATAATTCCTGAAAATCACGTTTTTTTTTTTATTGCTAACTAGGCTTAATTTGTTTTAAAGCCTATCTGACTTGGGTATATCATTTACGATGCTTTCTCAGAATTTATTGCATGTTTTGTGTCCCGAACAGTTGTTAAAAGCCGCAAAGACTTAGGCTAGGTCTAAATAAAGCGACCCACTTTCGCTGACTGCTTACTTGTCAAATACGGCGCACATCACCTTTGCATGTTCCGACTGTGAAAATTCACTCCATTTTAATAGCATGTGTGCCCCATTAAGTGTAAAGCACCGTCCTCACGACCTGGCGTATTGGTTCCGTCCAATTATCGCCCCGATTCGAAACAAAAACTTTCCCATGAATCGGACAGAATGGAAGAAAAGTGATGATATGTGCACACGCGATGCAATTTATCTCCACCCAGAAATCTGCGGCTTGAAACATTTTAAAATGCAACGTAAGAATAAGAAGAAGAGTCCGTGGTTCTTTCTGTAGCTTTAAACGAGGGATATGCTGAACAATGAGACACATAAATCGTTGGGGTGGCGGCGCGGTCGCATGCCTGCCAACTCTAACAAATAGAAAAGTTGGCAAGAACTTTTCCGAGGAAAAGCGAACTAACCACGGAATTTGGGAGTGCAGGGGATTTGTGTTGAGCATTTGAGGTGTTCTGGTCACATTGGTATAGATCAAGTTGCTTTATGGCTTCCAGGGCTTGGTGGTTCAACTGGAACAAAAAGGGAGTGTGTTTATTTTAAGAAAGCAAACATGAGGTGTCCTTGCAGGAGGGAGTGTTTGCGATAATCCGAAAGGGTTCGTTGATGTGAAAAACCCTTGAGGGTAGAATTGGGTCTGGGTGCAGGGCAGAGATAATATTTACGATATTAACACCATACAGCTTAAGTGCTGAATTTTTAAATACCTCATACATATATCCCTAAAGGGAGACAATCAAGAACGAATGCTTTGATTTAAATTATAATAACTATGTAGGTATAAAATTGTTTTTTGCTTGGTCACCCTAAATCTAACTGAATTATATCTACATCAGTCGTATAGTATGTATATAATTCAAATCTGATTCCAAATATATGAAATTTTACCTCGGTCGTTTTAGCTGCTACAGGTGGCATATATGGCAATCCCCTTTTTGTGCTCTCCGGTGTTCTGTTTTCGCCCTTTATTGGCGATATTCACATCAAATATTCAATCAGCCAATAAAACCTAGAAGGTATTTGCATAAGCGCTATATTATTCTTCGAAGGGCTTCACTCTGCTCCATGTCATGATTCCAGACAATAGATGAACATATAGACAGTATCGCATAAAGTGGAAAATAAAATTTGCCATCGGACCAGCCTGTCTCTGCACCTTGCTGTTCTGAACCACTTTTATAGACGATCGTACCAACAGGTGTTTAACAATTTATTACAAAGCTTCAGGGCCGTCCGCTACAGATATACATATATGACCAGGTAAACCCCTCTACGCTTTGTCCATATTGTGGAAAGAGCAAATATGGCCCATGGAATTGATAAAACACATAGAAAGCATCTTATGGCTGCTGGATTACTCAGTTGTAAAAGGGAGGGTGATATTATGGTTTGTTGTTTTATGGCCCTTTTTATGGCACCAGCATACAGAGTGAGGTGTACTTAAAGGTATTTTAGATTATATGGGCCTTGATTCGACCATACGCAGATAGTTTTTATATTGATGTTAATAGTTTTGGTGTTAGTTGCCATGTCAGATTGACATTATGGTAAACTGGTTTACCATATGAATACAAATAAAAGGAACTCGTGATAATTGGTAGATTATTTATTAATTTTTTTTAGCTCTATAATAACACTTCTGATACAATCCAATTTTTTATACAAGTGAGGAAAAACTTTTCTTAAACTAAAGAGGTGTAACCTTTTAACAAATTTAAAATTTAAAAACTTTCCAGGCCTACTTGTAAGCCACAGCATATCCAACTTCCGACTCATAAGCTCATATTAACTGAATTAGAAAGTGCTTTATTTTTGCACAGATTTAGTGTATTTTCTTCCTTTATTATTAGTCCAATGACGCTTGAATTGATTTTTAAGAATAAGTAATGTATGGAATCAAATTTTTCAGAGTGTTATAATGATTTCTACGATATTTATTATTCAAAAAATTTGGTTTAAGTTGGTTTGTAAATTGCAATCAGGTTTTTGGACTTTAACAGTATGTATTATATAAATTATATGAAAACTGTTAAGCGATTTATTTCTAAGAATCAAATTATCTCTGTATTTATGAAAATTGTTCAGCTGCTCTTTATATCAAATAGTACTGGTTTATAAAATAAGCTCTCAGATGACTGGAAATCGATTTTTCGACGCTATTGACTATGTTTTATATCCCCAAATCGAAAAAATAGTTATATTTTGATAGTTGCGTGAAGAATTTTTTGGAAACAGTTTTCACTTCAATATTCTATAATATCAGATATCATTAGGTACATACGTATCGTCAATTTTATATTACTAAATTTGAATATGAATACAAATGTAATGGAATGATATGAAATATTACACCATCGATTTAGCAACTGATGCTTTTGAAAAATTTTGACAAATTCCTTGCAAAAGGAAAAGTTTTAAAACATCAAAGTGATATTATTTAATATATAGTAGCTAACATATTCCGAAAGCTCAGAAGTTCCTATCTGCTGTAAAATTATATGATCTACTTTTGCACGTTCAATTGATTGATTTTGACAATTACAAATTTAATCACTGAAATTACCCAAAAAGAGAAAGGCATGTTATAAAAGATTTCGAGAAAGGTATAACTTTATATTATATTTTGTAGGGTATATTATGAATGTTATTGACGCAGCCTATAAAGTATGCAAAAGGTGGGTCATCTGCTGGTTTCTTTTTAAATTACATATTATTTTGACACAGACAGCTCTTTCGCGCTCAAAGAATTGACAAAAATACAACACCGTATATAAGCGGTACGAAATGAATAGATTTACGCTTAAATAACGTTGGGAAATCTTGAAACTTTGTTTTCAAAGTTAGTGCTGTGTTGCCGAGTAAATTTGAAAAGAAATTTAGGTTGGAATAATACACCAACTACGCCTGCTGTACTGAAGTTTGTACGCAGCAGCGATTTGACGCCGTTAGACTTTTTTTGTGGGATTTAAGATCGATGTTATGTTGACAGGAACGATTCAGGTACTTAAACACAATATTAATAGAGCTATTCGTGAAATAGGGCCCATCCAACCATCGAAAATATGCTGCAAAATTGGATTAACAGAATGGGCTACTGCGAAACCAGCCCAGACAGCCATTTAAATAAAAATCATATTCCGTAACTAATCGGAAGGTTTTCTCTTTTCAATAAATGAACGAACTTTGAAAAATACTGAACAGTATTTATTTTACAGCATTTTTAAAAAGGAAGCAACCGATGATCTACCCTATACTATCTTCTGAAAAATTATTTGGCGAACATTCGGAGTGTGAACTTTCTTACAATATTATTTTAAAAAGGGCTGGATATCCCTTTTGACCTCCGTCAAGGACTTTACCCGATTCAAATTATACCTGAAGTTGCACCCTTAATTGCGTAATTAATTTTCCCTCGAGTGCAATACCTTTTTGTGCAGAAAATATTCAACAAGTGAAAGCGTTTCATCTTTTTACGCTCCGGCAAAACTCGCCCTGTAACAGCCGTTGTACAGGTGAAATGAGCTGCAAAATTAAATAATGCACACGGTGGACTGGAGGCCATAAATACCCAATCGAATCGAAGCAACTACCATGATTCAGATCATTTGTATTATTTCACAACCACCCTCCGCCTGCTCGAGGAAAGCCAGGAGGGAAAGTGGAGCAGTACTCATCAGAAATGGGATGGGGGTGCCTTTATCGATGGCTGTGGGTCCGGGCAGGTGCCCCCAGCAGCGCCCCAAAGTTATGCGATGGATTCTATGAAGTGCGGCCATGGCTCTCGGCCATTATTCAAGCAAATAACAGCCATTTTGGATCGAAGGACTTAGATTCCCCGACCAGCAACAAACTGCAAGTCGTAATATGTTGGAGCAAGAACCCAATTTCCTCCATCGAAGGTACGCGCTAATGCTTTATGGCAGCGTAGGGAACCCACCTGTCATTGCGGGCTCCCGAATCCCGGAGGAATCCCTTCTTCCCGAATTCCGAAGGAGCCAAGGACTGGGTTCTGGACGATACCAACAGATCTTTCTTGCATTCGTTCTGCCCAATGCATCCGGAAAGTTTCGAGAAAAATAGAAGTATTCAAGTTTGCATGAATAATTGATGAGCCGAAGCCTTACTTTGGCCAGGTGTAAGATGTTGGGTATTTTCCATTTCAACTTTAACAAAATTGCGGTTGCTGAGAACATGCGAATACAAATTGCAACACATGCAACTTGCAACAAAGAAGGTTTCAACAGTTGCTTGACCTAAAACTGCAAGGAAAATGCAAATTATAAGCGATAGGGACATTAAGAGAAAGTAGTAATCTTTTCGCGTGTGCATTACTTTATACGGGCTGATTAAATGAACTAGTTCAAGTGTTACTTTCAGTCATTAAGCTGCTGTTCACACGATTGCAGGTAATTTATTTTAATCTGTTTGACTTTTAATACGTAACGAGGTAATTTATAAAAAGACAGTAGTTTGAATTTTAAGCCCTAATTAAACCCGACCTTGAGATATTTAGACAAATGGTTTAATTAACTACATGCACGCAAACACTCTAACGTTAATAATAATGTGTTTTAACAAAATAATTACTTCTTCATAAATAGTCCCTGCTTTGAAATTTTTTATTCACCCGTGGTCTACATTTCACTTTTTGTGAATTTAAAACATGAAAATGAAATTAGATTTTTCAAGCTTTGATCGTAATATGAAAAGTGAATTCGAAATTTGAAAATAGAAATTGGGGTGTTCTTTAAATTGCTAAATTTGTAGTAGGTATCCATTTTAAACGGAAAAAAGAAAAACAATTTGATATTTATCTTTGATGCTTTAAAATCGAATTTGCAGAATTTAAAAACAATCAAATCGATAGAATAATATGTGGCATAAATTTGAGTGAAATTGAATATCGATTTCTCTTTCATCGATATTTAATCGAAATGTGGAACATGAGTTGTTTTATTCTCATATTGTATGTCAATTAAACATAACTTCTATATTTCATTGTTTAATCTATCTAGATACTTAAAAGTTCATCATTTTAAAATGTCTACTTCGTTAAAAGCCAAAAACTAAAATTGAAAGATTCGACGATTTTTAAAATAATAGTAGAAATAAAGTTGCCCGTATATTACGCGTTTTGAAACTGCTCTACTTATTGGAAACCATTCAAAAAATAAATAAAATTAATAATGCCAATGTGCCAGATTTTATTAATGTATTAAATTAACCCTTGTACTACCTTAGAGCCGATATATCGGCTTTTTATTTGCAAAACAATTATTGTAAATTTATTGCAAAACATTGTATTTTCTTTTCCTTATGTAAAATTACATGTATTTACAAGAAAAACCTAAAGATATTTTTATTTTTAAGAAAAATATGTTTATTTTAATAAATGTCTTTCAAATTGAATATTTTCCAAGGTATTTTTGGCAGGTACATAAAAAATTGTAAAGTAATAATAGGGTTAAGAACGTAAAATATCATATCAAGTTGTAACACATTTTTGGTAGGTTTTTTTCGGAAGTTTAGGCATCCCCTTAAAGATTGTGGTTGCCGGGAGCTCTAGAGATATGTCTGACCTTTCACATCCTGCAATATTTCCCTCCCACCTCTGAACACCCTGTATATATTTACATTTCTCGGTATTATTCTATATGTACAGGCCTTGTTGTAATATAATGACACTTCTTTATAGTTTCAATCCTAGAATACATCTGCTTATATGTTTTAATACATTTTGGTCCCGGTGTTATCTGTCTATTATTTGTTTTCCACGATTGAAGGGTAATGAATTTTAAAGAGTCAAAAGAAAAGGCGAAATCTTTGGTGACTTACACCATGCTTAGATTGAAATCAGTCACATAGCCGGAAAAAGACGGTCTGGTTGTAACTCGTGGGAACTCGTACCTAGTCCACTTACACGCACTTACTGCCTCTCGAGTCTCTGACTCAACTGCCTTTTATACACTGACTTGGGACAGATTCATTCGGGTGGGGATGATGCATATGTCCAGTATAATTAATCTTTTAATTGTATTGTAGCAGACTGCGGTGATGGTCGTTATGTCTGTTTTAAATTTCTTGGTCGCAACAGGCCGTTTTGTGTTTTACTTACTTTACTTTTGCGGTTCGTTACAAAGGAATTATAATTATTGTATATTACATTATATTTGTAATAATAATTAATAAATTGTAATTATAAATAAGATAACTTGAGTTCTTAAAGTGATTCGTAAAGTGCTAATACCAAATAAGAAGTCAAATTCATAATTTAAGTGATTTTTGGAGTCCCTAACTCTAAACAGGATATTTAATTTTTTTTTAAATTAAACATTTTTTAAATAAATATAACTATGTATTAATGTAAAATAGGCTGCTAGAGAGTTTATGTTTCTAATCAGATAGTATGATTTTTAAAATAACAATGAAACAAGTGAAACAAACAGAAACCCTTGTAATCAATTTTCTGGTAGTTGATAAATACATATATCTAAGCAAGCAAATTTATAACCTTACATTTTTCATACGTTATATTGAATTCTAAAATTTCTGAATCTAGCTATTTATAAGGATTTAATAAGGCTTGCAGAAAAAAGCGATATTTCATTATTAAAGAATTGGAGGTAGGATTCAACTGAGCCCAGTTAACCCGCAAATTTCAAGTACTTTCCTAATCCAAGGTTAAAATCAAGACTGTCGCTTGCGTTGTCGATCTATTTATAAATAATTCTCATTGGAAATGGCCCATTTCATTTTCATCATTTAAAAGACTTAACGACCACTTTGCGCTGTTACCGTTTCATCAGATTCGCGCACGAAACAATAATTGCCTTATTTTTGCCATAAATTGCAAAAAAAAAGTCATAATTTTGTTAACTTACGAAGTTTAATTGCTTTCTAATTACACTTGGTTGGACGAAAGCACCGAAAATTGCTGTCCATCCCTAGTAAATGCAAACAGGACTCCTGGAGCCAAGGGTATTTCTTTTATTTACCTGATTTGTGCGTTTTTCCTTCAATTTCTCCCATTCTCTTGTAGTTCTTTCAGGGAAGTTGATGTTCTGGTAAATACTGCAGACTTTTGGAAATTAATGGACAAATACCCTGAAAGTGGGCCCAAATTAAAATACTGAAAGAGAAATTTGCTACCTACCTCCATCCAAAAGAGTGGGTGACCTTTATCAGCCTGAATGAGAATTAGAAATTCATTCGTTGCACTAATGAAAAGAGACATGAAATTCTTCTTTCATTGGAAATGGAATTTTTTTGCGGAAAGGAACGTGCGCTTTATTGAAATTTATTTTTCAGGAATATTTTTACTCTTTCAGTCGGAGCCGGTGACTCGATTTTTCTTGTGGAAAGATTATGAAAGCAATGAGATAACATTTTTTCATTTTTACTTCAGGGGCATTGGAAATTAACCTAATTTCTTCATTCTTTTGTTTTACCATAAGATTTAATATAAACATAAACTGGGAGTTAAAGATCTTGGAATGATTTCTGAGGAATTTGAAGGAAAGATTCAAAGATATGCAAATATTAAATTTCTGGAAAGTAGAAAGAAATATGATATTAAAATTTTTTGTTGAAAATTCTAGACCACCGGGTCCCCTTAAAGTTGGCGTTTTTTAAACAGGGAGCCGTCTTGCTAAACTGCACTCTAAGGCAAAAACTTAAAAGTCGTCCCGAGATATAACCTTCTAG
This sequence comes from Dysmachus trigonus, assembly GCA_949715965.1. NCBI lineage: Eukaryota > Metazoa > Arthropoda > Insecta > Diptera > Asilidae > Dysmachus > Dysmachus trigonus. The sequence goes on along the minus strand of OX454322.1, from coordinate 63,459,979 downwards.
TTTAGGAATACAACTCAGAAACATTCCTCCGCCAACCTCCGCGAAAAAACATGGATATCTAAAGAGGTGCACTTTTTTAAATTGCGAACCGGCCACCTAGCACAGAAATATTATGCGTAATAAAGATTTATAGTGCAGATTGGATTACAGAATCAAAGTTTAAGGGATATGGATAAAAGTTAACGAAAGACTAAATAAAGATTGTCTTGCATTTGTCGACATGAAAAACATGTTACACGAAATGTGATATGTTCGTTTTCAGCTATTTTTGGCTAGCATACCATACATTAGCACCATTACTTTTTAATCTCTAGATAATAAATGTGGGATCGATCATTAGAACGTCGCAATTAATCGAAGGCATCAACGACCGGTCACCGTAGCTCAGATGGTTAGAGCAGCGGAACGCAAAGCCGAGGGTTGCAGGTTCGAGCCCTGCCTGTTTGCGGCCAGATCTTCTCGAGTAATTCCCACTTAAGTAACTCCAGAAATTGATGTTTTGTTTACAGGAAATATTTGTAGAAATGTGCGATATGTTCACATTTAACAATTGTTGGATTATTAACTCTTTTATTTATATATATCTTTACACACATAACCCCTAGATAAAAAAATGTCATCAGAAATGGATTTGTTTTCCCAAGATACCTATGAAATGATGTGCAACATGGACTTATACTAATTTTAAAAATAACGGCTCATATATTTCGATTATAATGATACCAAAATCTGACTTATATTGGGTAGATCGGAAAGATATTGACATCTACAACATATCAAAATCTCATCCAAATCGGTCAACGCATTCAAAAGATATGTGTATTTTTTTCGAAATTTTTAAAATTAATTCTCACCCCTTGGTTATTAAGGGATGAAAGTTGTCAAAATTGTTACTTGTGTTAGTGATGACGATAAAAAATATAACGGCCATAATTGGCGAGGGGGCACTTTACTCCCTCTTATGCCTTTGTTTGTGAAACATGAAGCGAGTTTTTTAATTATTGCCCTGAAAACGGCAAGAACTTTCCGATCTACTCAATAGTTTTCGAATTATTCAATGGATTTGTATCCCTCCGAAAACGTTACATCAATAATTCCGAAGTGCTCCTCCAGCGTGAGCCTATAGACGTTATTCACGTCAAAATAATAGTTAAAAATAATCGATTCAAAGCGCAAACTATCCTCTTCGAGGTTGCCATGCCTAAAGTTCGAATTATTTATTTCAAAGTGCGTTCAAACACAAGCCCTTCAAAATTCACTCAAGTGTTCCATTTTCCACTCAAAAGGCAGCACAGAGATTGAGTGAGAAGTTGCACAGCCTCTACAGAGCTTTCCTTAGTACACCTGAAGGCCGTTGCTACTACGCCACCCCGAGGACGCGGTTCCAGTGAAAGCTGAGTGCCAGCGTGTTTGACCGAATAACGTGGCCGCTTGCTGTCAACTCTTCCAGTTAGAAAGGCGCCGCTCCAGAAAATATATGGCGCAAGTTTTCCTGCCCGGCCAATGTCGGCTTTCCATTAGCTGTTGCTTCTGTGCGGGCGGTGGGGAGCTTCGCCACCCCGAAAAGCTCGCCTCCCCGAACCAAGAAGGGCTTTTTCTATTTGAATTTTCCGACCGAGTGTGTGTGTATTCCTCCGGCAGGGAGTGCGTTCTATGGAAAGAAAAAAAATGAGTATTCCAAAATTTCTACGGGTTTTGGGGAAAATTCTCAACAGTTGGTCGCCAGCTCGATTCCCAGTTAGTTGTTGTTCGTCGTCGTCGCGTGTTCAATTTTGAGTGAATTTTTAAGTGTTGCAAGGTGTTCTGTTTTGAACCAGAGGTGTTTTTTCCGGCGGAAGCAGGATTTGCTGATTCATTCGTTTCAACGTCACATTGTGCAAATTGCAATTTACTAAGTGAATGATCGAAAGGGGAAAAAATGTTCTTTGTGTAAAAAAAAATTCTCAATATACGGAAGTTCACCAATAGTGCTCGCACAAGTGCAGTCCGCTTTTGGGAATTCTGAAGTGCTACTTTAGAAATTAAACGAAGTGTCGACGTGATTGTGGTCTAATTGGGGAAAATTAATTGTAACCCCCATAACCGTGTAAAAGGTTGTTTTCTAATTAATTAACTTCGATTTGCATTGCTGCGAGGGAAGGATTCAAATTTTTTAATTAATAGCAAAATGCAATTGCGTTAGTTAATAGGGAAATTTTAGTTTTAAGATATTTTTTTTTTGGAACTCTTTAAAACAAAAAGGTTTGTCGATTTAACAATATTTAAAGAAAATATAAACATTTATGTCATCTTAAATATAATTTCACTCAAAAACACCTTTTGTTTAATACAAATACTATATATTTCATTGCGGTGAACGATCTTTCCGAAATTTTAGGCTTTCGATTTGCAACGATTTATTTATAAGTATCTGATAATACTCTTATCCTAAGCATCTATAAAATAATGATTAAAATTGTTTTTTACAGAATTCAATCTTAATTGTGAATTTGCTTTAAACAAAGAAAAATTCTTGGAGGAATTACAGAACTTAACCCTTTATCGTATATTTTATAGTATAAACAAAGTGGAGGGTCAGATATTATCGAAATTAGTCATTAATATCCACAAACTAACAAAGTTATTCGGTTTCACGCGGCGTAGTGTAAATACTTATTGATTAAACACATTTGAGAAGTGTTTTGTCTAGTTTGGTATATCCTAGAAATTGTTTCAATCAATTTCATTGAGATGTTATTAAAATCGGCATGAGTGTATGATAGAGTCGTAAAATGAGAACGTTTTCATCCAAAACACAGCCCCCCATAAAATTGAAAGCTTAAGTTTATACATAATATATTGTGAATTTTGAAAACTTTAAATTCACATATCTTCTGATTGAGTGATCCGATTGCGACCAAATTAAAACTAAATGTTACTTCAAGTTAATGCCTATCTTTTACTGATAACGTCATCCAAATTTGGCCAGTAGTTTTTCCGTGATACATGTTCAAACAAACTTTAAAAAAAAATTTATCTTGGTCATTTTTAATCTTCATCACCCAACTAATTGTTTTGCAAATATTTTCAATGTACAGACTCAGAAACTTTACAGTTTTATTATATGTAAAGTCTTTTATAATTCTCTTTAAATTCAGTGTACAAATTTCGATTTTATTCAATTATTTTGTCCTGATGTTCTAAGAGAATAACATCTTCATTTTCTTACTGATCTCATTTGGGTCTGAAATTTTGGTTTGAATTTACATTTTTGAATAGTTACACATAGCGACACTTTTTAATTTTGCTGAAATAACATCAAATTGCATTGAATTATTTCAATTTTGCGTCATAAAATGAATCCAAAAATTTTGTCAGTTAAAAAAAGAAATTTTGATTCATTAAAGGTACGGACACACCAATTTTAAAAATTTGGGTGCCGTACAAATTAATTGAAGTGTCCGAATAGAACGCGACATGAGCGAAGCGTCTACTGCAACAGAATGTTCCCAAATTTTAAATTGTTCGCTTCGCTTCGCTCGCTTCGCTTTTGGTGTGTCCTTAAAATCAGGGCTATTTGATATGTTTATTGCAAATTTTATAATTTTTAAGTCGTTATCTAAAAAATTCAGATGAGATTATTAAAAAAAAAAAAACTGTAACGAATTAAAATGAAATTATATTCCGAAAATTACGTTTACGTCTTTCCTATAACGAGCTCATGTAGAATATGTACAGGGTGGGCCATTTAAGATTTGGAATTTGAATCGGCTATAAAAAAAAAAACAAATGAATATTTTTTCAAAGTTATGAGTTTATTAGAAAGATTGAATCTTTCCATTTAGGAATGGAGGACAACATCATTCAAATGACTGCCGCGGCTAGCCTTACAATACCCCATTCGATCAGTCCAATTTTTTAGTACATGGCAATTTCGATTTCACGTGTCAAGTCGTCAATCGTCTCTGGATGGTTAGCGTAACATTTGTACTTAACGGCTCCCCACAAAAAAAAGTCTAACGGAGTTAAATCGCAGCTTCGAGGTGGCCAATTGACATCAGCATTTCGGCTGATTATGCGATTTCCGAAAACAGTGCGCAAAAGATCGATTGTCACGTTGGCTGTGTGGCACGTTGCGCCGTCCTGTTGAAACCAAATGTCGTCTATATCATACTATTCAATTTTGGGAAACAAAAAATCGCTTAGCATGGCGCGGTAGCGATCGCCATTCACTGTAACGGTATTTCCTTGCTCATTTTCGAAGAAAAATGGCCCAATAATGCCGCCAGACCAAAATCCGCACCAGCCAGTCACTCATTGTGGATGCATTGGTTTCTCCACGATGACGTGTGGATTTTCTGAGCCCCAGATACGACAATTTTGTTTATTGACGTATCCTCCGAGGTGGAAATGAGCTTCATCTGAAAAGATGATTTTTCGGTAAAAATGCCCATTTTCGATCAAGCGGTCTTTGGCCCATTGAGCAAACCGAAAACGTATCGAATGGTCATGCGGCTTCAGCTGTTGCACTAATTGAACTTTGTACGCATTCGTACCGAGATCTTTATGCAAAATTCTTCTCAAAGAAGTGCGTGAAACTTTGTTCAAGCGAAAAGCGACCCATTTCATAAATGTCAAACATAAAACTAAATTTCTGTCACATCAGAAATGTCATGAAACCTTCCAACCTCATAATAACCTATAGTTCCAATTCCAAACGTTAGATAGCCCACCCTGTAAATGTACATAAACATGTAGAGTATTTTCTTGATGAAGAAAAAATAAAACTATGTAATTGCTAGGAATAAAATTTCGTTTTTACTGAAAAGATCTGCCGTATAATCTTTTTCCACTTTTGTTTTGAGGCAATCACTTGTTTGTACGATTTCCAGAAAAACAAGTTATAAACATCTTTTGAAAGATAAAAATTTGCTTTTAAAGAAAAATTAAGAAGCTGGCTAGATTCTTCATTTTCTTAGAAATAACAATGTGATATGTCACTATTTCGCAAACCCTATAAAAGATATCTTTTGGGTCAAGATACTTCAAGATAAATACATTTCTGTAGCTTTGTTCTTATTGACATGGTTTTGAAAGAGTAACTAGTAGAAATCTTTTAAAAATTGCTAAATATGAGCAATCCCAATATTCATTCCGTCATCCGTTATCAAAAATAATGCTAAGTATATATCTACTGTTCCAAAAATTATCTGAAAAGATATACGGCATGATGCCAATAGTCAATAATTCCCGATTAATCTTCTCTTATATTTTTACACCTTCATAAACCCTGGGTAAAAAAGGGCAACAAAAATGGATTTATCATCCTGAAAAATCATATTAAATGATGGGCTGTATCCAGTAATTTCAATAATTTTTCCTGTCACCTACTTTCACCACGCTCTACTTTTGCATAAAAAAATATCTAAAGTGGATATATATCGTTGCGATAAGTGACATGCTTGTGCTGTGCCGATGTGTATTTTGATGAAAATATGCTAAAATGCAAAATGTAGAGGCAATTTTAAAATGCCATAATTCGGACATTTTCATCGCAAATTAAAATTGAATGAATTTTTCGAATATGAGCTTCAGTTTTATGCTAAATATGCGCTTTATTAAAGTAAGCAATTACATTTTTGTTTGTTCGTTCGACTGAAAAAAGTGACCTTGTCTTTAAAGGGTATAATCCCAATCCTAAAGTGCTTCTCCTAAAACTTCTCTTTGAATATTACTCACATAAAATTGCCCTCATAATAATCCGCAATAAAAAGCCGTAATAAACATTTATAAATTTTCCCAACATCTAAAACAATATTAAGTGCGATAAAATATAAGAGGTGGATTTATTTTATGCATCAGCATACACACATTTAAATAATTTGTATTATATTTTGGTGTCAAATGAAATTTTCCGAAAGCCACAAATTAATTAAAAAGCAATTTCATATATTCTCTTATTACGAGGAAGGACAAAAAATACTACAAAATTATCATTGAACAGGGAAGATCGTTTGTCGTTAAAATTACAACAATTAAATTTAATTATTCAAAATAATAATTTTTATGCTTTTAGTTAATGCACTGTTAACACTCTAATTTCCATTTTAATTAATTTTCTGGTGAAACATAAATGAAATTAAATAGACACATAAAGTGCACATTGACAACCTGACGAATTTTTGAATAAATTTGCAAAATCTATGAATTTTTGCCATACTACGTAATATGAAAATTTTGGTTAGAGAGTGGATTGACTGTGTTCCTATGCCACATTGAGTAAGCAACATTTGATGTGATAATATTAAATGAAATTTTAATTTAACAGCTTTGGAGTGCAATTTTATTGCAAGGGATGTCATGCGATGTGATGCCATTTTTAAGTGCTATTTTAAATGCATGTAAATATATATATATCAGACCGAGAATTTTATTTTATCATATAAATAACCTTAAGCAAATTTTAAGTGTTTGTATTTTAAAACAGATAACGTTTCGTTTAAAATATAAAAATTTAATATACTATACAATTTCTACGACCAATGTAAAATATTTTTTGTTCTTATTTATCCAGCATCTAAAGTTGTATTATTTATATTTCTTTTATAATCTGGTTTGCATCTGATTGAATATCAAATTTTGCAAGGATTTTTGACATTTTTAACTCATTAATGCGCAAAACGAGGATTTTGTGCACGCAAGTTCAATTGTACGATTCGAATAGCAAATTGAGGCGATTTTCTTCCAAATTCGTATATAAGGGGTTTTTGGGGATGCTCTTTCAGAATCTGGCATTCGTTTTGCATAAAGCTTCAGAAACCCTATTATTTGTTGTGTTTTTTCAAAAAAGTGCTCATTTTTTTTGGTCATTTTTCTTCTCAAAGTCGATTATCCTGTCTTTTTGCTGCTATTGAATGATCATATAACCACCAGAAATTGCGGTCCGAATGTTTAAACTTTCTCAAACCATGGTTTTGAAAGTTTTATTTTCCTTTGGTTTTTGCAAAATGGCCATTTTGTACAGCAATGTAATAAAAAACGTCTCGATTTTTTTACACGAAAAGGATCAAATTTTCCAAAAAAAATTATAAAACAGAAAATGCTTCAAATTAGCCAATGTAAATTTCAGATTTTTTGGACTACTTTTGGTTTTTTGGAAAATCCAAAAATCTCCCGAAAAATTCTAAAAAAATTCACACGTATTCTGCGGCTAATTATAAGTACTTTTTGTTATATAAAAAATCCTTTTTGAGTAAAAATATCACCAAGTTTTTTTATGATGAAATTGTAATTAGCCAAAGAACACGTGTGAATTATTTCAGAATTTTTCGGGACATTTTTGGATTTTTCAAAAATTGGCCAAATCCAAAAAACCAAAAATAGTCGAAAAATTCACACGTTATCTTTGGCTAATTTTAAGCATTTTTTGTTCTACACTTTTTTTGTAAAGTTTATCCTTTTCGTGTAAAAAATCGAAGGTTTTTTATTACATTGCTGTACAAAATGTCCATTTTGTAAAAACCAAAGCAAAAAAAAAACTTTCAAAACCATGGTTTGAGAAAGTTTAGACATTCGGACCGCGATTTCTTGTAGTTATATGATCATTCAATAGCAGCAACGATAAGATAATCGACTTTGAGAAGAAAAATGACAAAAAAAAAGAGCACTTTTTTGAAAAAACCTAAAAAATAATAAGGTTTTTGAAGCTTTTATGCAAAACAAATGCCAGATTCCGAAAGACCATCCCCAAAAATCCCTTATATACGATTTTGGAAGAAAATCGCCTCAATGTGCTATTCGAATCGTATAATTGAACTTGCGTGGACAAAATCCTCGTTTTGCGCATTAATGGGTTAAAAGCGCATCAAATTGGCCTAATTTTAACCCATCCAAACTTCAAAGTTTGTACTGAAAATAATATTTAGATTAATTTTTTATCCAAAATGTAAGTATAAGGTAAAAGTCTGCGTGATTTTATGTTCAAAGTTTGCCTAGGGGCTACCTATTCATATATCTCAATTTAATGCAAAATGTGCTGCTAAATATGATGCAAATTAGATTGTGAAAGAAACGAAGCTATTATTTGATGCTTCAATTATATCCTAAATATTCTGCTAAAAAAAAAGTAATTAATGACAAAAAATATCGTTTTGATATTAACTAATTTCGGCTATTAAGGTTTCGTTACAATTTCATTGGATATGATTCTTCACTACTTCTTGAGGCCGTCAGTTTTGAAAGGTTTGAATATTGAACATTTCTTAGTAGTTTTGGTTTGCTCTGTAAAATTTCATATCTTCTCAATTTTTCAATATTTCCAAAATATCTTGAAGATTGTGAAAACATTCTTGAAAAATAATAAAATGCTTACATGGAATAAAATTATTTTTCCCCATAATTATTTGAGCTTTGTATTATATTTTAACATTCAAATTACCTCGCTTCTTACACCTGTTATTCACATTTCATTCATTTCAAGCGATTAAGCTATACATTCATTTTCATGGTTATAATTTGGCCCTTAAAATAATAAAACATTGTCATCGTTTATTCCAAAAATGTTTTGAAAAGGCTCGTTTATTTATGTCAACATTTTAATCAGATTTCGTGGCCAGTCTGTGTTCAAATACCAAAACGTTGATATCATCCTTTATAACCTTGATAAACTTCTTTGCGATGAACACCATTGATGAAGTTTTCGATGCAAAAAGCCGGACTGGACAAATTAATTACAGTCTGAGGAGTTGCCGTGGATTCATTAATCTTTGGTCCTTGCAAGGCTCATTCACAGGATACCTGCCGCCAGCTCCGACGGCCAATCAATCATTTCACTTCAACCTACTTTTCACCACAGACCCACTCCACTGGCCCTAGTTCAGTGCAAACAAATGAACAAAATCTGCGTTCTTGCAGTCGCTACTTGTGTACTTAGTTACTGAAATATTCGATTTCGTTCATGCTTCGTCCTAAACTACGGCGTCCTGCGGCGCGTGTGTGCGTGAGGGGCCCAGTGTATGTTGTATAACATTTGCCTGGAGGAGGATGATTACTTACTTACAAACACAGGATTAGCCCATTCCATGCTGTGACAATGACATGACTTTCATTTTTTCTGCTATCGATTAATTCTTTATTCCATTTCTTGTCCTCCTTCCTCCCACACAGACTGATATCAGTGGTAGGTTTAATTACCTTCCGGTCTCTTCAGCAATACACGCCTAATTCACCTAGTTCCAGCTAACTCGAAATACTCAGTCATTTCAAATCCTGTATATTTGATCACCCTCTGAATTGTTTTTGTGCCTGCCTGCTTCACACGCCCAGCGACAATGGATTCCTTTTTAAAAGTTTCATATTCTAAAATTCAAGGAATATTTTATATGGTAATTACCTTCTCTTACACATGTAAATACAAATTTCCTGGAATTGTCTGAGGATTAAAATATCAACACTAATGAGAGTATGGAAGAATATTTTTGTTTTGTAAGCTACACCTTTGATCTAATTCTTAAAGCGTTCAAACAGAAGGTAAAATCTGCATGTTTTTCCAGTATTTATTAACAACTGAACAACTTTAATTATTAACTTATTAATGATATCATACAATATATACGTATTCAAGATAATGTAATATTTTAATAGATTTTAATCCAAAACATTTTTGATTGCATTACTTTTCACACCCAAACTTTTAACTATTCGAACTTGGCTTTTTTAACAAAAGTGTTTTTGACAGGATTATCGATTTTTATCAATTACCATTTTTTGTGATATTACCGATTTTTGTGTTATTTACTGTATTATTTTGATCTTGGAAGATATTTTTAGAAATAAATTTTAAATAAAGGGTTCAGGCTTTTGACAGAAAGACTGTTTTATTTAGATAGACGCTTAATATCTCTGGTGTACCTAGGGGTAGTCATCTAGGTCCTCTTCTATTCATTACATACATTAATATCTATTTTCTTGTCTCATTCTCGTATCCTTTATTAAGCTGACGACGACGCTCAAATCTTTCGTGCCTCATCTAATGAGGATGACTGCACCCTGTTAAGTTCTGACCTTGAAACTTTCCACAGGTGTTGTGTATTGAATCGATTGCCTTAAAATATCGATAAATGTAATTTTAGGCATTTTTCTTGGAAAAAATATATCGTTTATCCTACTTAAACCATTAATGGACGCTTGTTAGAATCACTTGACAAAATGGAAGATCTGGGAGTCTGGAGCAGTAGCAATGCTATTCTTGGCTTTGTTAAGTGTTGGACCAAGCAGTTCAACAATCCATATATCACCAAGATCCTTTATTATTGTTCCTTTGTTAAGTCTATACTTGAATATGCCATTCTAGTTTGGTCTCTGTTCTATACGAAATATAAAGTTTGTCTCTTTGCAATCGCTTGAATAATTTATTTATAATAATTTATTTTCGTCCTGGATTATGTGTCGGGTAGAATTAAGCGTGTTATCCTGTTCAGTATTTCCGTATCGGTTCGTTTTTTAAAAAGATATCACTTACCTTATTGTCGTAAAAATCACGATTACCAATAACGTCAATATCACGTGCTTGTAATTATAATTACACTAATATCCAATTTAAAGATAAAAATATTATAATAGATATTTACATAGAATAAAATTAAATCAAATCCTTATTTATACTTTTGGTCAGCAATTTCTTCAGAGTATATTTCAGTTGATCCCAAAAATTTTTAATTTTTCTTTTTGCTGACTATCTAGCCAATTAATTGTTGTTTCAATATTTTATTGGTATTATTATAATTACCTATCTTTTTTTTTAATCCTGAAAAAAATACAGTACAGTGCGCGCAATTTCTATAAGCGCACGTCTGATTTTCAAGTGAAATGCACAATTCATTGAAATAAAGCGATATAGTAACAAAATTTCTTTACAGGACAATTATTAAAGTTTATAACTATTCATAAAAGCAATTAAACAATTCCAAATATCAGGCAATGCGTGAATGCAATAGATCAATCTTTCACAATTGATCTTAGAGTGCGCAGTTTCTATAAACGCAGTTTCTTTTTGTAGTATTACTAGTTAAACGCAAAGTAATTTTGCAACTTTTTAGGAAACAATTCATGTGAGTTTCATTTTTATTTTCCAACTCTAGCTTAATTCTGTATAAATGCTGTTATTTCTTAAGATTTATTGTAATGCCCCGAGGAAAGGTCCTTGACAACGATGATCGCGTCAGAATCCGTGCGTTTAGGGAAACTGGTCTTGGTATAAGATAAATTGCAAGGAGAATTGGACGTTCAGAATGTGTGGTGCGAAATTTTATTAAAAAGGGCAATCGTAATGGATTATGGGATCATCCAAGAGGGAACACCAAAGTTTCAAAAAAAAATATTGGGAACTTAAGAGAAGAAGTTATGAAAAAAAAGTTAAGTGCAGCTCAAATTATAGCGGGATTACAACTCCCAATTAAAGGAAGAAGAGTCCAACAAATTTTGAAGGACACTACTTATATTAAATATAAGAAACCGGCCAAATCTCTCCAACTGCAACAGCATCATAAATATGCGCGCCTAGATTTTGCTAGAAGCCACATGAACTGGGACGAAAAGTGGCAAAACGTTATTTTTTCTTGCGGAAAACAATTTAATTTAGATAGCCCAGATAGACTGAGTGATTATTGGCATGATTTAAGGAAGCCCGATTCGCCTCGTCTAAGTAGTAATTTTGGTGTTGGTAGTTAAATGTTATGGGGTGCCTTTTCTTATCAAGGAAAGTTATTTTTACTCTTTGTTCCAACCCGAATGAACTCTGCCATATATACAGACCTGCTGGAGGAATCTCTTATTCCATATTTAAAAGACAATATGGAAAAAGATTTGATTTTTCAACAGAATAACGCCGCTGTGCATTCTTCTGCCGAAACAAGACGATGGTTTAGTGAAAGAAATATTCCTGTAATGGAGTGGCCATCACGTAGTCCGGATTTAAATCCAATTGAAAGCATTTGGGGAATCATGGCACGAAGGGTTTATGCAAATGGTGGACAATTTTCATTGTTATCTCAACTGAAAGCCGATATTTTGAAATGCTGGAAGGATATTGATGAACATTTGTTTAAAAAGTTAATAAATTCGATGTCTAACAGGTTTTTTCAAGTTATAACTAACAAAGGAGGTAAAACACAATATTTAGAAAATGTACAACAATTTTCTTTTCACCAAGCTTTTAAAATTACGACTATAATATAAAGTGAGTTTATAGAAATTGCGCAGACAAAAGAGACTTTTAATTATATTTATTTTTATTATAAAGTAATTACTTACTTTAATGAATGTTTTATATTATTTAATTAATATTTACCAATGGGGAATTTATGCAATATAATCGGTTTTGAAAAATAACAAGCAGTTTTCTTTAAACATGAATAAAACTGGCTGCGCTTATAGAAATTGCGCACACTGTAGTGTTTATCAGATTTATCTTGATATGAAATTTTGAATTCCAGAAAAAGATACTCTTCTTTTTGTTAAACGTATGAATGAACATTTCGTAAACATTTTAGAAAAAATATTTCTGAGAATGAGTGTAAAAGTGTCATTTTCTCAGAGACTCCGATTCGCTCGTGCATTACAAATGTAACAAACTCCACCATGTCTCAAGGCCTCATTCACATTTGGGAATTTGATTCTCATTTCCAACTTCACAAAGATTCCTCTTTGAACGAATATCAAAAATTCCTCCTGACATTCCAGAGTATTTCATTGAAAAGTCTTTAAAATTGGCTGGCGAAAGGTTTTTCTTACCCTTTGCTTAAATTGAGTGCCGACTAAAGGTCCGAATCCATACATGGGTCCGGGTTCACTTCCTTAATTATCAAATCAGGCGTTAAGTGAGCGTTGAGAGTCGGAGGCGGTGGATGAGTTCGGGAATTTGATGCCTCATAAATACCCATCCACGAAAAAGAAATGCTGATTCCAGCCTGAGCTGAATATCAAAGGTTCTCTTACCCCTTCATTAATCCAGGGGATTAGACGTGCTGAAATTTTAACGATGGTCAGCCTTTTGGAATAAAACAACCCTAAGGGTGGGTCTGGGTGTTTCGATTTATGTATTGTTCGATTTTAGCCTATCATAAGTCAGTCACATTACGGAATAAGGCCTGGAGCATGAGAAGTAGAAAGTGAATTATACCTCCCAGATCGGACTTGAAATTCTCTAAGAAGTGGTCTCAAATCGCTTTACTCCATTTTATAGAAGAAAGGTAAATTCGGCAAAGGCAAATCCCCCAGCGGTTATAAATCTCTCCCAAACCGCACAGGCATAGGGTCCGTGAGGGATTGGGACGATTCACCTTTCTTTGACCAGTCCCGGAATGGAAGGCCACCTTGCGGCTGAATTTATTTGTAGAGGTATTTGCAATGGGATATCTAACTGCCTTTTAAAATTCACCAGGTAATTCCAAAGACGAATATCAATGGTGATTCGATTCTTATCTGTATAGAAACTTCCCAGACCCTCGGAGCACTTTTGTGTCTTACGATGTTTTTAGTCGACGACGTAGAGGAGCTCTTTTTCAGAACGAGCCCTAATTAGGCATTTTGAGAAAAATTTTCTCTTCACTCGTGAATTTTCTTCCATAGTAGCGCGGGATTGGGATATGTTCGGAATGTTCTTTGATAAATTTAAATCAATCCCTCTAGAAGCTAAGCTTAAACTGAAATTCGGCTCCTGAGAGCATATTTGTAGAATGGGAGCACCCTTCAGACTCTCGGGAATCGTATGTCCTTTGAATCTGAAGAGCAAGTTAATGCCTCGAGGGGTTCTTTCAACAATGTGAAGAATTATTTCACTTAGCAGAAAACCTTTCATACACTTTTTCATGTTTTTTGTGTCATGGCTCGTAAATATTCTTCAGAATTCCGGCCTTAAGGATGAGAAACATGGAGGCCACAGAGTAAGGTGTCCATAAAAAGCTACAACTTTGTCATCGCTACGTAAATTTTTGGTATTTTCGTCGAGCGCTCGAACACTCTTTGATCTGCAAACTTGCTGGAAGGGGATTTCGAAAAATACGAAAATAAAATAAACTTTATTTACCAAACTCGTGGGAATGTTTTCATATGCAGAACATGTACGAACTGACTGGAGGACGAGTAATATGAGTATTTCGTGCAGCACGCTAATCGTAAGGTGATTGGACAACACGTGAAAAAAAAGGTAAACTTAAGTGAGTGAAAAATCGTGCAAATATTTAATTTTTACGCCTAATCCTAATATAGCTACACGTTATTTTTACTTAGAAAAACCTACAGAAAATGCGTGTTAAGGCTGTTTTTTTTTTTTTTTTTTTTTTTACCTACTTATTCACATAGTAACAATTAAGGGGTCAGAGACAGAAGAAATAAAATAATGGATTAAGTCATCACAGAAAAGAAAGTAGGTAAAGAAATGTTTCCATGAATAATACTTACATGCAATGTAAGGTAACTTCTAAGGTTCGTGACATAGAAAAATGGCACCTTTTGGAGATTCAGACAGAAGATTAACTTCAAATATTATTATAACAAATTATGAAAATAATCAACAAAAATATGGGCTAGTTAAAAAGCCTGATAAGCACGAACCTTTTCCACATAATTTCACTCACCAACCAATTTAAAACAATATCATGCGTAAAGATGCAGTGTTTAGCTTATTCTCAAAATATATTTGAAGTTATTTTTAAGTTTTTCAGCAATGCTGACACTTATGGGAACGTTTAGTATTTTTGTCGGAATTAAAAAAAATCCAAAATTGCTACATTAACAAAACAGATAAAAGTATTTAATCACTTTCAAGAATTCGTATCAGAAGGTGTTAAGGGGGTAAATACAATTACACGGGCAAAAATTACGCATTAGAAAACATTTTTTTTCACAAAGAAGAAAACTTTGTACACTTGTTAAGGTATAAATGAGGAATGTAAACAATTTTTTTTTTAATTTTTGAAAACAAAATGGAGGCTGTACGCTGGCGTGAAGTTGACCTACAAAAAAAACTGCAACCACTCTGGACGTCGTGTTATTGATCTGTAAAAGCCCATAAAATTATCGGTAAACCTCTAAAACTAAAAAAAAAAAAAATTATTCTGCGTTTGGTAGAAATTTTTGTAAAAAATCGATAATTTTCACTATTTTTTCAGCCATTTTTGCATTAATAATTCAATTTTGCTACAAAAAATTCCAAAACAATTAGGCTTACAGACAAGCCTAAAGTATAAAGAAGAAACCCTAAAATCATCTAAATTGGAGAAGTAGTTTTCGAGTAATCGTGGTTGCAAATTTTAAAAATGTTGTTTTGAGAAAAACTCGTTTAAAATTTTGAAAACCTGCTATGCGCTGATTTGCGTAAACTAACACAATCACAAGGACACTTTCTTATAGGTGGAGACTTTAATTGTAGGCATCGAGCTTGGGGTTGTAGTCGGGCAAACTGTTGGGGGAACATTCTACATGAATTAAACTCCAATTATCCCTTCACCCTGCTTTATCCATCTGATCCCACATACATTCCTAGTCAGGCAAGAGTAACCCCGTCTGTTCTTGATATGTTTATAACAAATTGCCCGCAATTGTTTTCTCAACCAATTACAATAAGTGATCTATCGTCTGATCACTTGCCTGTCGTCACTGAACTCCATATTCAGCCTACTAAACATAGCACACTCCGACCACTTTTTAAACATGCTAATTGGCTCAAATATCGTCATGTACTTAAACAGAAATTACCAAAACTGACCAATCTCTCGCTGAATGCTATACACCATACCGATGACATTGATAATATGATAAATTCTTTTTATAATGCCCTAAACGAAAGTATTAAAGCCTCAGTCCCGCATGTGCCTACTTATTTAACGCAAAATAAATTACCTGAAAACATAACGGATATGATAGCGCAAAGAAATAGAATACGTAGACTGTGGATTCGTTACAGACTATCGTGGTACAAAACCGAGCTTTCTAAGCTCAATCACCTCATAAAAAACGCGGTTATGAACTACAGGAATAAAAAATGGAGCACTCTTCTGCAGGGTCTAGAAAAGTGCTCAAAGCCCTTTTGGAAGGTTACAAAAATAGTGAAAAACAAGCGCAAAACCTGTCCTGTACTGAAGCATCAGGGTGCGTTGTACTTTACTAGCAACGAAAAAGCGATGCTACTATCCCAACATTTTTCCAACAACTTTACTGTTTCTGCCAATCTCAGCAACACTGCTACAATTCAGCAAGTTGCAGCTTCCATGTCAGTCCTTGATTCGACATGTCCCCGTATTGAAAATTCATGGTACGTTAGACCTAAAACAATCGAAAACATAATAAAATGCTCGCGATCTAATAAAACGCCTGGCTTTGATGGTATACCAAATATTTGCCTAAAGTTACTTCCCAAACCAGGTCTTGTGTACTTAACTTTTATTATAAATTCATGCCTTAAGTTGCAATATTTTCCGCGGAGATGGAAGATTGCTAAGGTTATTTCAATATTGAAACCTGGTAAACAGCCAGAAGATCCATCTAGTTACCGACCTATTAGTCTCCTAAGCAATATTGCCAAAATATTGGAGAAAATTATAAAAATTAAAATCATGGATTTTATTGATAATCATAGTATATTACCAAATCAACAGTTTGGATTTAGACCAGAACACAACACATACCATCCCCTATTAAGGTTGTCTAGGCATATCAAATCTCAACTTGCCATTAAAAAATCGACCGGTCTAATTCTCCTTGATGTGCAGTCTGCTTTCGATTCCGTTTGGCATGATGCGTTAATTCATAAAATGATGTGCTTTGGTTTCCCCATTGAACTAACCAAGCTAGTTAAAGATTTTCTATTTGAGCGATCCTTCAAAGTACAACTTGGAACTGGGTCTTCCAATCAACTCCCAATTACTGCGGGAGTTCCCCAAGGATCGGTTCTAGGTCCGGTACTCTACAACATCTACACGGCAGATTATCCGCAAATAGAAAATTGTGCATCATTAATTTTTGCAGATGACACTGCCATCTATTGTTCACATCAGAATGGTCCTTATATCTGCTCGAAATTGCAACTAGGGCTTAACAGAGTGCATGAGTACTTTCACCAATGGAAAATTAAACTCAATCCGAGCAAAACCCAAGCTATGTTTTTTACGCGCAGACGAAACGAGCGATACCTGCCAAATACCAAACTAAAACTAAACGGGTCAGAAATTGAGTGGTGTGATCATGTTAAATACCTTGGTATCACCCTCGACAAAACACTTACCTTTAATAAACATATAACTACCGTGACCCATAAAACTAACTTGCTGATAAGAACAATGTATCCGTTTATCAACAGAAGATCTACGTTAAACCAGGAAAATAAGCTCATAATTTATAAAGTAATTTTTCAAGCTTTTATGCTCTATGCTGCTCCAATTTGGTCTCAATGCGCAAAAACACACTTAAATAAATTACAAATATTACAAAATAAAATTTTAAAAATGGTATTAAACCTACCGTGGCACTTTTCTACCACTGAGCTACATGTTAAGGCCAATGTAGAATTAATAGCAGACAAAATAAAACGCATTGTTGATAAATTTTTTGAGAAATGTGCATGGTCTGAAAATCCCTTAATCAGGGAATTATGTTTATGATAGGTTAGTATAAGCTTTAATTAGTATGTAAGAGTAGTTTTTATTTTTTATTTTTATTTTCTTATTATTTTTTTTTTTTACTCTCACTGGGTTTATTGTAATTAGTTTTTCTCCCAAAATTAAATATCAAAATCTTCTATTTACTTTAATGGTTAGGCCAAATTAAAAATATTATAGATGAATGAATTGTTAATTCTAGCACTAAGTCAATAAATTGTATTGTATACATTTATATATCAAACTTACAATAAATAATAATAAATAATAAAAAAAAAAAATAAAATTTTGAAAACCTGCTATGCGCTGAACAAAGCGTTCTCGAAAAATGAAGAAAAAAAATATAAGTAGTTCGATTTTCGACCTGAAACTTTTTGGAGCGTATTCTACGGGAAATTTCCTAACTTTTTAGAGGAACAAAAAAAAAATAGATTTGTTTGACCTTCTAATTATATTTACCCCCTTTACAGGAAGGCTTAACACTTATCTTGAGACAGATTAGATTATGGAACTTTTATGCCATTCATCTAAATAGGATATCTATTTTGTTTCTGCATACATTAATATGGAAAAAACAAGAAGTAAATCGCCTTACTAAAACTCATCCATATAAATTGTTCATAACAACTCTTTTATGATGAGTTAATCAATTGAAATGCGCCACATCGTCATTTTGAATTTCTGAATTCAGAGTGTATGTTATGTAGTGATTAGCAAAATCGGTCTTGGTATTGCAAAAAAGTCCAAGAGCAATATAAGACGAAGACTCGACTTGCAAGACTGAGATCAAGACCAAGACCATATTTGCGAGACTTTATCAAGAACAAAACCAACCTGCCAGATTTTTGCTGACTGAAGAACTTTTCTATTTTAGTAGTTTTAAAGTCACTAGTTTTAAAAAAAATTGCGTTATCTTTAACACGGCGTGTAATGAAAATGATCAGAACTTCACGAAATTTTAACAATTTTAAAAGAAGATTATTTCAATAAGTACCTCAATAAAAAAAGCTTTGTAATTTTTCTCTATTTTTAATTTATTTATTGTCGACTACTTGAACGGCGTAAATAGCTGAAAGTCATTTACTCGCTTTATTTATAAGATCTACCAAAGCTGCAGTTTTTAAATGATCTATATAGATCTGGATCAAATATTATTAAAAAACCGAAACTTTTGAACTGTCTTCGGACAAAGCCACTAACGTATAATATGATATAATGGACCACTCGGCCCGCTCTATATAAAATGCTTAGACAAGAATGATGCATTTTTCATTCTTTCTCCAGAGATCCAGATAAAAAGCTGAATCTTCACTTGGTATGGGGAGATCTATATAGATCATTAAGAAAACGCGACTATATAAGATCTACTAAATACGAGTAAATTAATTATCCCAAACATTTGAGTTTAGAAATACAAAACTGCAACATTGCAAACGAGAACAAGACTTGATAGACAAGACCAAGACCAAGAGTAAGTCTACTGATGCAAGACTAGTGATGGACACTGAAAAAAAATATCGATGTTTTTTTCGATGCAATACATCGGTTAGTTGCATCGGTGTTATATCGATATATCAAAAACTACATCGATGTTTTCCATACATCGATTGTTTTTTCTGTAAGTTTGATATGAATGTGGTTGAGATAAAAAAAAAAAAGCACTTATTAGAAACAAAACCTTTATTACTAATTTTACATTACCAAGTTAGCTCAGTCCGTTCCAGTGATACGCAATTTACGTGTGGGCGACGTATAGCGATTTACGTCATCGATGGTTCATCGTGTAGAGCATAAGAGTTGCACTCACTGTGTTCCGAACACAGTCTTGCGCAGCCAACATGCAGCAAATAAAAAGTGCTTTCGTTTCACGTAAAAAATTAGGAATAATTTTTACAAATTTCGAAAAATCACCTAAAAGTAACCTTTTGAGTAGTGTAACCTAGAAATAACCTGACAGAGTTAAAAATCACCTAAAAGGTTACAAAAGTAACCTTCTGGCAACACTGATTTAATTAAAATTAACTGTTTTAATGTTGGCTAGCTTGGGACTTGGGAGATGTAAGACAAAAAAATATTAACCATATACAGAAAACCCATCCATTAAAAATGTTTTTAGTAGGTTTGCGTTTTCGATGCATCGAATAAAAAACATCGATGTATCGAGTCTAAAGTTTAAGAATTAACAATACATCGGTTTGATTCGATGTATCGATACAATACATCGAGTGTTTTTAAAACATCGATGTATATCGTCCACTGCTGGACTCAAGGTGGTCTTGCAGCAAGACCAAAACTAAGACCAATACCGAGCCTATCATATCTTGGTCTTGGTCTTGTTTTGTTCATCACTAATGTTATGGTCCGAATAGAGTGAAATTCTGTTGTTTTGGTTAAAATTCCTTCAATCTTTGTATATCTTGCTCACTTTACTTAATATTTTATTCCAGTGTTACATAAAAAACAAAATATTATAATTAACTTATATTAAAGCCAAATTGCAAGAATTAACCTCTTTAATATTTTTCAATATCTTCGATTTTTCCAAGAAATGTCATTTATTATTACTCCACCCGTTTCAGGTGATTGAAGGCCTTTCCATTAAGCAATTTCCTAGTTAATTGCAGCAATTCTTCATCTATCAAAAACAATTTACCTCGACAAGGAACCCTTTTCTCAAGAGTTACCCAATTCGGTCGAAATTGACAACAACTTTCCAAGGAGATTTCTCAAAGTGAATTCATTTTGCAGCAAAATTTAATTGATAACAAGAAAATGTGTAGAAAATTGAATTTATTTCCGGCTCAGACCTTTTTGGCTATTTATAGGCTTAAAAACTCCACAGTGGGTAGAAAAAAAAAATCTTTCACTGACTCGGAGGGAAGAAAACCAGAAGTCGAAGTGAATTGGGCCAACCCTTGCATTAGTTTTTTTTTTTTTTCCAATTTTTTGCAAGGGAACCAAAGGCTTTGTGGAAAATTAAGATGAGTTTTCCTCTTCTCTTTTGTATAGGGAAAGATGGGATTTAAGTGAGCTTCTAGCAAATTTCTACGGAAGTCCCTTTTTCCTTACAGAGAAAAGAAGTATAAGATAAATAAATTTTAATGGTAATTTAGTATGACGAGCTAAAACATCGGAAATAAACTGTTTTATTCAAAAGCGAATATCTTACAGAATGGAATATACCCAATGGAGTTAAGAGCTTTATAATATCTTCAGGATGTGAGTGGGATTGCTCCAGTAATTTTCTGTTTTGCATTCTGCAAACTGTAGGTAAGGAGAAATTCATTCTGCAAATGAATAAGTAGTACAACTTGATTAAGGTGCTCCCTTCTACCAGGCCCCGAAGCTACAACGAAAGGCAGTCAGATAAATATGTAAACTGGAAACTGGCAAGCCAAAGGATTGCTTATAGTAATTATAGAATACACATGAAATTCGCACAATTACAAAATACAGTATAGTTTTATTTGTATGTATAGTAACCTTTTCACATTCTGCCTTTCCTGCGAGGAGAATGGACTTTAAATAAATTAAACTTGCGCATGGTTTATTTAGACGAATTATTGCATTAAAAGGAATCAAATGTTGAAAATATCGATTATAGTTACTATATATAGAAATGGGCCTTTTGTTTACTAAGACTGAGGTTTGAGTTTAAGTTCTATCGATATTTGGAGCAAGCAAATCATTACTTATGTATATTATAAGTTTTTGTAACTTTCTACTTGCTTTTGCCGATAATCGATTTTTCGACTTTATCAATATGAGGTACCAGAATTTTGTTTTCGATAAATTAAATGAAGAGAATCATAATGCATAAACTGGACCACAATTTGATAAGATTTTTAAATACTTGCTTATTATTAAAATGTTTTTTCCATAAAAAAGTCAACCAAAATAAGTCTGATTAATAAATTATTATACTATCCTCTCAATAAATGTACTCAAAATTAAATCGATCAAATGATAAGTTTGGTCAAATATTTGTTTTTAAACATTTTCCAAATCTTTTTTTAAGAAAAATGCATTCAAAGCTACGAGAATAACTAATTCAAATTTTAATTTGATATTTTTACTGTATATTCTTAAGATATCAATCTCATCTAAGGAAATATGTAAAAGAAAATCTGATTTTAAATCATATGACAATAGGATTAGGATGTTTCTGGCATTAACTTTATCATGAGTTGGTCATTTTATGTGCTTAGAGAATCGAAATTGATTCTTAAGCCATTAATTTACGGAAATCCAACATACAAAGAAAACTACAGATTGAAAATCTTACAGATTAACATTCAAAACCAAATCAAAATTTAATTTAGAGTAGTTCCTTATATGCTCAGATTCATTCAATTCATTACTGGGCAAAGTGAAGTCAATTGTGTAAGCTAAACAATTGAAATGAGCTATACAAATTGCAACAGGTTCATGACAACTATAATTGGTCCTATATGTACAGGAACGTACTGTAAAGATCTCCAGCGGATGGTTCTATCTGGTGCATACAAACTAATGAGAGATAATAGTTCAGAACACTTAATCTTAATTGTATACTTTCCTTCTAAATGCTAAACTTAATAGTCCAAGAAATAAGTATCTAAAATAATAATTTGGCATGTAAATAATTTGTAATTAAATAGAAACAAAATCGAGTTAAATTCCTCTGTATTGATCCAATTCTACAATATTTATATGAATCTGATTATAAAAACGCCATATTCTAGAAGAATGTGAAACAGATTGACAAAAGAGTTTCTGGTGATTTTCAGCCTTTAGTCCACCATTTTAAAAACTTCAAAGCTTGAAATGGCTTTGTGACAGAAAATTGAATATAATCAGATATTGACATACTGGTTCTAAAAATATACAGATTTATTATTTATTTTATACGGAAAATGGATAATATTAATTAACCTTACGATGAAAAAACATTACATTATTAAGGACGGATTGCAGCCTTGATTTGAAACTAGATTTGTTATCAGACGATGACGACGAAATACTGCAATATTTAGAAACTCCATTTTTCTCTCGAAGAGTTTTCGTAAGAGGTAATTTATTTAACACGTTACGAGGTGACAAATTCTTGAAAAGGTTCCGCCTTAAGTAAACAAAGTGCAATGTTTCTACTTGATGAAATTGTTCATAATTTTCCAAATCAGTCGTTGTAAAATTGGGTGCCCTGCATTTCTTCATCATTTGGTAATAATACAATACGACAAATAGATAACAAAACTAGAAAAATAACACGAACGAAAGAACTCAAAAATCAACGCATCAAGATATGAACTGACATTGACATTACAACTTGACAAGCCAAACGACGTTTCTTTATACGCAATATTGTTTTTACATACAATTTTAGTGAAAACGGAACGCAAAGAGCGAATGGTGAGTGAATGATGGGATTTAGTTAAATCGAAATAAATTTTATGACGTGCAATACATCTTGGATGAGATTTAAGTTAAGTTGAGTTTAGGGCTAATTCTAGGTTTAATAAAATTTGTATAATTTTACTGCAAGCCGCCCTCAGTTATAATTTATTAAGATGACACCATTGATGAAGTCTATCTTAATCATTGAATATAAGATTACAAACCAGTTCGAGTAGATTAGCAAAAGAAGTTCAAATCATCAGAAGCAACAAACCTTAAACTGAGTGAAAGCAGACCACAATGTTATTAATAAATAATAAGAATAGCAAAGGACTCAGATGACTGCCTTGTGGAACTCCTGAATTAACACTTATCCTTTTTGAAAGAATATTTTTTATTTTAACGTAGAGGAGTCATAAGATCATATACGTACTTAACCATGAAAGGACTAGTTTATATATTAAGCATGATATATTCACTCTATCAAATGCTTTAAGAAAATCAATACAAATAACATCTAGTTGATAACCATCCTCCATTGCTTCAATAACATAGTTTAAGAACAACGAAAGGAACGAAAGGATAATATACAAAAAAAAGTGTAATGGCCCTTAAATTAGAATGCCTGACATCTTATTTATAAATAGATGGATCTACTATGTATTTATAAACTAGCACCGAAACGTAGTTTATACCGACAACGAAAGAAAAAAAAAAAATACCATGATGCCAGGAACTAAGTGTCTTTTTCATTCAGCATCCCTAAATTCAGGGTGACATTTACAAATGAGAGATAGAATCATCAGACCGAGGTAGTAAATTGCGTGGAATGTCATGAAGTCATTCACTTCCTCTTGTCGAGTGCAGAATGCTAACGAACTCGTCCGAATGAAGTGGCGAAGTAGGCAAATGTTGGTCTGCCAGGACACAAAAACGTGTCCTTTGGAAGTCCTTGCTGAATTCCTCTCGCGTGGCAGTCCGAAAAGCACTAACTAAAACCGGGCTTTATCCTCCTCTCCAGCCACTGTGGAATGCCTTTGAGTGCCAACACCCTTTCATGGATAAATGTTAGCCGCAAACTATAAAAAAATTTAAAAGAACTCGCGAGAGGAAAAACTTTAAAAAATGAACATCGCTTGCTCCATTCTGTGGGAAATTATATAAAAGTCGAGTGCAGCTACATGCGCTAGTCAAAGGAAGTTCTGCAGCTTAGTAAAGCATGTTAGAGTAAGTTTGCTCAACTTTTCATTAGACGTCAGAAAAAGTATGTTCATAGAATCCAGTGGAAGTAGAATATTTTAAAATAATTAATTATTACACGCTTTCATAGTAACTGACGCATTAATTTTAGAATAACCTACCTGAATACTTACATTAATAGAAGTCAGTCAGTGAGTCAAAAAATCTTGGTTTTTTGGGGAATAAAATTACCAACTGAATTAAAGTGAGAATATTTTTTTGTTTTTAAACTTAGAGAATTTGTTTAAATGAATGTGTTTTCTATCATTTTGAACAATTATTTTCTGAATTTTTGCTTTATTCTTTCGAATGTTGATATTTAAAATTAAATGAAGAAACGCGATAAAACTTAATACGAAATTCTAAGTCAAAGTTTTAAGCCGAGTTTTTCCCAATGTCTTGCCTTTTGATGAACAAAGTGTTAACGAGTAGTTATTCTGTTAGAAAAATTTAATTCGTTTGTTTGTTTTACAAATACTATATCAAACTTTATTGCAAGTGTATGAAAAAGTTTTCAGTTTTTATTTTAACAATTAAAATTGTCGCCCAACAAGTGTAGATGATTTCTTAGCCGAAAAACACTTAAAATAAAAATAACATTGGGTTTTAATAATAACTATTTTTAGATTTATGGCTCATAGCAGATTTACTCGATTTTATAAAAAATAAATTAAAAACCACGCTGATGTTCTGTCAAAAATCAAGTTTTTTTAATGTTTTCGGCAATTTTTTATTCAAAAATTTAAATTTTTGAATCAAAACATTTTGATAGGGCCGGAGCTTATACTACATATAGTATATCGGACATTTTGTGAATACTTCAGTAGAATCCGTTCAAAATACTTTTTTTTTTAAATACCTATGTTAACTGAAAAAAGTAGATACGAGAAAAACACTTTTACTAACAAGGAAACGTTCTCAGGTGTGTCTCACCGATTTTGATGAAATTGAAATATGTTAGAATATGGCCTGTTTAAGAATAAAAATTGGAATTAAATATTTTTTGTAAAAAAGTATTGAACACAGAATTTCAGAAATATATATGCCGTTGTCTTTTAACAATTTATCTTGTTTAAATTGACCAACTTTATTTTTCTGAATGTGCTAAACTGATGGTGTGCTTCCATTAATCGAATGAGGTCAAATACACAGGTATATTTTATTTTTGGACACTGTTTGGACGATACCGAACAAAAAGAGTAATTACGTTATTACAAAATATTTATCTCACACTTCACTACCAATTTACAAACAATTGACACGCTGCCGGCTTTATTTCCTGCTTTTAGTGGCCGCTTTTGAGAATTAACACGAAGGTAAAATGAAAATGCCATAGACCTGTCACTGAAATGGTTCGCCTGCCAGAGCCAGCCACCAGAGGGCGGAGGGTGGTCCTATGGTCATCTATTCAGAGCCATTAGTATATTTCCAATAAATTCACAATTTTCCAGCTGATGGCATTAATTCAATTGCATTTCTGGCCTGATGGTATCACATTACGGGCATAAACTGCTTCTGGGACGTGTCCCTTCTTCCTCGATTGGTAGTGGGCATGTTGGCAGGTCTGCTGAGACGAATGAAATCTCAAGTCCAGTGCTCTCAACCGTCTGTCATTGTTCATGCAGGTGGGTGCCTTTATCCCACCTCTTCCTGGGGTAATCCCATACTATAATCACACACACACACACTGGCGGAATCATGCCACAAAAAAGTTTTTCTGCTGCTCAGGAGCTTAAATTAGTTTAGACGAAAAGTGTGTCACGTTCTGCTTCCTTTCAGGTGGGCAAATACAGAAAGTTCCGTGAAGCACCTGAGGGCTGAGGTTTTGTTGTATCGTGCCGTGCGCCCTGGACGATCACGTATCTCGTACATACGTATTAAAATGAAATATCTCTGCTTATAGTACTCCAAGCCAAAGGGTATCGATGTTCACATTTGACGTAGGACATGCTAAAACTTTTCATTCTCCATGTTCTGAACTCTGTTTTGGCTTCAGTTTTTGCTGCTTAGCAGAGCCATCTGGAGGACAAATGGAAATATGGAAATTCCGATTTTACGATGAAAGGCAAAACTGAATGTTGGACACATCACAGATGCCTAAAACCATTGAATTTTGTTGGTCGAAATTACAAAAAGAGAGATCTGAATCTGGGTGAATCCACTTTTTCCCCCACCGAGAGAGACTGCAATAAAACCGGAATTGGAACGACACGAGAATATAGCGTGTGTAATGGTCGCCCTGTACGAAAAATGTATGTACACTCTGTCGGTAGAAAGTCTCCATTTCGGGCGATCTTCCCTCACGACCAGCATGAACGTCTACTCGTTTTCAAATTATCGTAAAAATTCCGCACAATAAGCCGAGCTCTGTCAGTAATTGTTTGGTCGATAGCAGTAATTTTTACCTGTATAAAAGCACCCTTATGCTTGCTGCGACATAACCAAAAATTTTCCCCGAATAGCATAAGGTAAGAAGGAAAACATACCAAAATATTTGTTGTATAGTCCAATCGTGACGAAAAATTTTCTCTGGCACTTTGTAAGGGCGTGAGGTAAAACATAATTGGGATGAGAATCAGCAAAAGTTCCTCTGTCTGCACAAAGGTAAATCTTAGCTGAGGTAATTAGGACAAAACGCTTTCCAAGGTATTCCCAAATTCCCTCCTCTAGATGGAACCTCCGCCCTTTGTGAGTTGTGGGTTATTTCAGCTGCAAAAAGGAAAATGCGGGATGACTCCCTGCGAAAATGGCGGTATTGCTGCACACGACATCTCCAGATTAAGTCCATACTTGCGGGAATTTCACCTGGAACCCTTATTTTGTCTCAACTACATTTGCATTGCCAAGAAGAACTTTGTTGCCGCACCCGAACGTGTATAGACGTCCATATTCGCCCGGTAGCACAGGTAAGTTGAGCGGGATGAATTCTCATTTCACTTATCCTTCGGGAACTGTGAAGAGGAACACTGGGCGTGCTGTGTAGGCATTTTACCGGTTGAGATGTAGTTGAATTAAAATTAATTAAATAATACTCATTTAGCTGGTGTTCTCCTTATTTCTGCCCTTCCCTGCAAAGTTTTGATGAATAATTGTGACTTACATGAGTTTTAGGTGCTAGACAGCACAAATGTGATGGAACTTAGAGTTTCCAACTTTTCTCAAAATCAAATTACTTAAAACTATTTATAATGGCATTGGAAACATGTGTACAAATCGTGATTGATAACACGATTTATTTTCAGATTTCTGATTCCTGGACCTTTTGCACCTTAAGTTGTACTTCAAATGTCGTTAACAAACTAAGACTCTATTTTGCTTTTTATACGTATCAATTACGTTTTATATAAAACTTTTGTATTATGTTACCTGCATCTACCATTTGAAATTAGAACTCCTACTGGTAAATTTTTAAATTTTGATTACAGGTTCCAAATCTAAAGAACCTTAAAACTCATAGCATTCGTTTTTGATTTTTTCGAAATTTTATCATATTTAAAATTAGTGACCATGAAATCCCAAAATTTTCGGTTAAAATATTCGGGCCACATTTTATTGATTAGTGGTTGAGTTGACTTTTCATGTAAAGTAAGTAAAAACTTCAAGGGGCCATAGAAAGAGATTTCTACCATTCACCGAAAAATTAGCTAAGAACAATTTAGGTAAAATTATCCTCATTATAAATTTTCCAAGTAAGTATAACCATAGAAAAATAACGATAAGAAGTTTCATCTAAAAGTGAAACACATTTGTGAAAACTTAAAATTGCTTTCAAATTGTTAGCAGTTTAAGTTGAAGAATAATGCTACAAAACCGAAATTTCTTTTTTATAAAGAGCACAAAGCAGCGGCAAAAGCCTGGGAACATTAATAAAATCTAGGGTGTTTTTTTAGAGGCGGAGAACTTTAAATTGGCAAAGCTATTTTCTGTGACAAACGATTTGACAGTTTCCGGTTGTTTTGAGGTTAGTTTGGTTTGGCAATTCATCATGAATAGACTCACGCCGGAGTAACGTTTGTATATTGTTCAAATTTATTTTAGAAACACATCGGGCATTACGTGAGTTTTATGGTGCTTATAATCGTCCTTCAGAGCGATTAAATCGATCTGTCGCCACAAGACTATTTTCTTTGGGGATATGTAAAGTAATATGTCCACGCCGATAAACCAGAAACAATTTAGCATTTGGAAGCCAAGATTCGACTCATTATTACCGAAATACAGCCTGTTGTACTGCGAAGAGTGTGTCAAAATTGGACCTCCAGATTACGCCATGTACGTTCCAGCCGCGGCGGCCACATGCCCGAAATCATATTCAAACATTAATGTCAAAAAATTATCTTTCAAATAAGACAACTTCATAGTTAAATAAAACTAAATTTTGTGTTTTATTTCAATTTAAAGTTCTCCGTCTCTAAAAAAAACACCCTTTATAATTATTGTATATTAATCATGCCTTTATTGCTATAAACTGTCCTATTTTTTGATATACAATTTTAAAACATTTTTAAGTTTAAAGGTATCGCATGGAAATGAGCTTCCAAAAATATGTTTCACTTCTGTTGTTCTAGATGAAACTTCTTGTATTTATTTCTCAATTGTATTACATATTATCAGATGATTCAAGAAATCTATATGGGTGCGAAGTTATCAACTTAAAGTTAAAACTATATGTCATGATATACCAACTTTTTCAATCTATTTCCATCGGGTCAAACTAAATTTTAATGGAATTTCTTATTTCATTCTATATTTAAAGTCCAAAAAAGTCACGGTCACATGTTTTGATGAAAACTCTTTGAACCTGAAACGAATTCCTGAAGTTTTACTCGTTACTTAAAATTAATAAAATTGATTGAGAAAGAGAGTACGCTTTTAACTCTATTTTTTTCTTTGAAAGTTTTCTTTTAAGTTCTTATGAATTTGATTGCTACTCTATCGATTATATCTTTCTATATTCCTCTGAGAGTTTCATGAGGTTTCATAGCAATTTGCAGAACAATATATCGAGCACTCTTTTCATAAAATAATTCGACGAAAGTTTTCAGATAAATGAATAGTAAGTTTTTTACTATGCTACATCAATTTTGATATTTTTTAGCTTTTATTTTAATAATAAATATAAAAAGATATTCCAATAATATTAATAAAAATGCAGTATCTGGTATATATCTTTCTCCTTGCGGTCTTAATGTGGAGAGTGAAATGGGACTAAAGTTACCCTTTTTTTTTTTATTATATGATATTTTCTTAAAAAATAGGAAAATATACATGGTTAAATGTGAAATAGCATCACTCTTTTTAGTTTTAATTGTTTTTCTGTACACTAATATCACACATTTATTATGAAATCTTGTATTGTTAGAATTGTGTTCCACAATATTTCTTCAAAAAGGGAGTTTATTGCAAATTTGAAGAAACTCGAATAAAGTTTTTGATGCGTTTTATTCAAAAATAGAATTTCTTATTCATTTCAAAATGTGTCATCGTAAAAAAAGAAAATTTCAAATAAGAAAAGATTAAAATAAAGTTAAAATAACCAAAACACTCGTGTAAAAAGTGGCTGAAACTGATATACTCAAAAATCAGAAAAAAAATATTATTTTCCTTCTTTCACATTTAAAAGAATATTCGTAGAGAGTTTTATTCAGATAATAAAATAATAATATCTTAATCCGGCGGTCAGTTTTATAAACTTCTAATAAAAATTTATATAGCATAGTCTTCGGATTTATAGAAGCTTACTTAAATGTAATTTCACATTATTATAAGCCATGTTATCTGTCTTTTCTTCAACCAGCATAAAATCCACTGGCTTAGCGAGCAATCGATACAACATCAGAGATATCCTGCAAAAGTCGTAATACGTCTTTACGTAATCTTGTCTCGTCTGGATAGAAAAATATAAAAATCCAATGAGTCCGTCCTCTCAAATTTAAACTATATAAACTTACCCCGCCCGTGTAATTTTCAAGACTGTCTGTTTTCGTCGCAGAGACCTCGAAGTGCGACGTAAACAAGTAATCAAGCGAGAAAATAATTAACCACGACAGTGGATTAAAACATCCGAAGTGACGTGACTGGATCACATTAAGGGCACCACCACGTTCGGCATGTTATCCAACGAAACACTGTCAAGTCGGAGCTATCGAAGGTAATCGAACGAAATTATTGAACTGTGCCATGCACCCAACCCTTGCCTTCGTGACTCCAAGGGGGCGGGGGTGAAAGCCACCCGCAACAAGTCGTAGTTCGCGGAATACCTGAATGGGAGCTATTTACAATCGTCTTACATAAATCCGACCTTGACCGCCATCGTGATATAGATACTAGAAAGTGGGCCGAGCGAGAGCACCAATCGTTCCAATTCCCACTATTACTCGGTCTGGCTATCTGCTCGAATTTAGTTTTCAAAGTTGAAGTCGATGTCGATGTCGAAGTCGAGTGTCTCCCCTTCGTCTAATATATTTTCTACGCACACGGCAGGTGGAGTGCTCTATCGGTAGGGTTGGGAACATTTTATGATTGAGCCACTGTGGTGGACTGTGATAGTAGCTATGGATGTGCCTCAATCTATAAGCGGCTCTATAGCAAAATCCAAACCTGTCTGATTGTCCACTCACCCGGCAAAGTAGCGCTTGTCATTTGACCTTCTCACTCGTTTCTTTGTTCCTACGCTGCGACCTCAGCAAATACCCATACGTAGGAATTCGCCCATATAGGTGAAATGTGTAATAACCGAGTCCCATACCCATACCGAGCCGCCACGAAAGGACACCATCCATCCCGAATGGGTTGCGTTCGTTCAATGGCGCGCGATTTAGAAGCAACAAAAGGTCGGGGATCGACGTAAAAATCAATTTGAGCCCGCGTTGAATAATTAAACGCCCAAATACTGTCAGGCATTTACATGAAATAATAAAGCGTACAACAAAATAACGCACACACTCTGTCGGATGGACGGATTTTGCTTTTTGGGCTGTGCGGCCGGGGTAATTGGTTGGGTTTGTCTCTCCATAAACAATTCCATAAATCTACATAAAGCCGGTATTGAGGACAGAAAATGCTTTTTAATACCGGAGAGATTATGCAATTTTTCACAACAGTCTGACGGTTTAATCTGGCACACCAAAAACGGGGAAACAGGCGAACGAACGTTTCTAATCCTTTCGCATTTAATTGGAACATTTAATAAACAATTCATTCAGACTTGATTCCGAACAAAGAACAGTAAAATTCAGATTCGCGAGAAAGACTCAATAGCCTCAAGTAATATCAGCTCTGTTCTGGTTCTAACTAGGTCGAGCAAAGTACCTAAAGGGTTTTCCTTTAACTGTGTATATGAAACTTTCCCGCAAAAGTTGAAAGATTCTTCAGTTACTACTGTGATAAAAAAAAAAAAGGTGTATTTTTCATTTAAACTTAGCGGGTTGGTAGTACTGTCTTCGACATCTATGCAGAGTTTCATGTCAATATATTCAATTGCTGTGTTTTTGTGAATAATACAAAAGTGAGTTTTTCGTTTTTTACTACTACTGTCATAAAAAAAAAAAAAAGTGAATTTGTTTATAATATGAAAAATCTTTATCTATTCTTCGAAATCAGTTTCATCCCCTTCAAAGTACGAGTAATACCCTCCAAATACAATACACTTGTGCCAAGTCTTTTTCCAGTCTTCTAAATAGTTGTTGAAGTCGATTTCCCGAATGGCCTTCAAAACTTTCTTCAATTCGGCTTGTATCGCTTCAACAGGATCAAAACGATGTCCTCGCAGCAGTTTTTTGAGTTTCAAGAATAGCCAAAAGTCAGATGGAGCTAAATCAGGCGAATATGGCAATTGTTACGTAATGGTAGTCCAAAATCATTGTTTCACAGATGTCAACGCGACGCTTTGTTTTTTTTTTAAATTGAGTGGTTTCGGAACCAAGCGAGATTTGACGTGTTTGAGGAACAAAACATATTTTAAAATGGTTTGAGTTGATCCAAATGAAACGGCCACAGCATCAGCAAGATCTCTTATTGTTAGTCGACGATTTTCGAGCAGCAAATCTTTGATTTCATTGACGTGGCTTTTGTCATAGATGTTAATGGTCATCCGAGGCGCTGATCATCTTCAAGTTATTCTCGGCCTTCTTTGAAATCGTTGTACCACTTGTACACATTTTTTTGCAACATAGCCTCATAACCAACAGCCTCCACGTTTCTTCAACAGAATATTCATTCCGCAAACAAAATTTAATGTAAATTCTTTGCTTAACAAAATCAATCAACAAACAAGATTAATCGAGAAACTCACTTTTGTATAACAATATTTATAAAGTATTCAATTCAAGCCATAATCGTGATGTCAAATTAATTTAATTTTTCGTATCAACAATGCGATTGGGTTTTGTTAATAAACTTATATTTTAATGTATATATATATACCTTTCTATACAGTTTATTGTACTTGTATATACCTATCTACAATATATGTACAGTAGAACGCCGATTATCCGAATCACTTGGGACCGGGGTCTATTCGGATAATCGAATATTCGGATAATCGGACATATACTGGTAGGTTCAAAGTTGGCAACCAGAGACTACCAGTTTTGAGCTTGTTGAATATATAGCTTGGTAGGTATATGGTGAGAAGTATATCTATATATGTTTGTTTGGCTGGAGCTTCGAGCTCACCTCAAAACTGGCACTCTCTGACTACCAATATTGAGCACGGCAATTGTCACTCGCATTTTTGTATTCTTGCGTCCCCACAAAACTTGTTTTTATTAAAAAATTACTTGGTTTTAATTTTTTATATTACGCTTAGGACCGATTCGGATAATTGGCAATTCGGTTAATCGGCGTTCGGATAATCGGCGTTCTACTGTAATTATATCTCTATCAAAAGATTGACATTATAAAGCAAACCTTGTACATATAGCACGATCAATAGTTCGATCTCCTCGATCTCATAGTTGTCTATATTATTTTTTACCAATAATAGGATAAGGTTATCCTAAGAATCGAGTGGGCTTATTTACCCTACAACAAAAAATATTAGTCGATCAATTATATGATTGTGGCAAGCAATCAAATATAAGAACATGAACAAAAATAAATTATGTATATAAGATCCGAATTTCTCTATCGCCTTATGACAAAACATAGCAATAAATTAAATATCGGACACACTTTGGCCTATTAAAATTGGCGGGGTCATATTTATAGATTCTGCTAATACTACTACCATACCACGTATTAATTCAGCAAAAATCTGGGCTTGACAGTGAATAATTTGCCTAGGTGTCCGAGTAAAATGTTATTTCGGTTGTCAAATTGAAATCACGTGAACAAATTAATGGGAATTTGGGAAATAGCAGTTTTGGATTATGAGAGTATACTGGATAATTGGAATTAAATATAAAAATTTGAATCTTCATGCAAAAACAAAATTTCAGTAGTTTATATATTAGAAAAATATTCGTGCGGTTTTTAAAATAATTAATTGTATTTTATTTTTATTTTTTATTTTAATTGGCACGCTTCATGTTTGGAATTTAACTGCTTAGTAAAGAAGAATTTAACCAGTAATATCTATTTAGTGTCAACCACTTATTTATTCAGAAAAAAATAGTTATTTTAGTTATTAACATAAAATAGTAGCTAAGGTCATGGTAAGAAAAAAGCATGCATGGAAATGACAAGAATTCTTTCATGCAAAACTCAAATTATTTTCATTAAATTGCACGCAAGTGTAGAAGATTATCTAAACATTAAATAGCTTTTGTTTACAATCTAAAACGTAAAAATCTTCGTAATTATTATAATTGTGGTTCAATTGGTGTCAATTGCTCATTTATTGTATTTAATTTGCCGGGTAAAAATATCTCAAATTTTTAGGAAGGCCGCAACATAGCGCGGGGTCTGCTTGCCGGACAAATTATACAAAAAATGGGACGGGATGGAAGGCTACCACGGCCGCACCTTCGGCTGCACCGCGGCCGCACCATCGGCTGAACCAATTATATTATACCTATATAAATTGGATCGACCGAAGTGTAGCTGAGGTGCGGCCGTTGTCGTTTATACTCAATTTCGGCCCTTATAAGGCCGAACGTGCGACTGTTAGAAGTTTTCACAAATTATTTTTCTACTCCGTGCGACAGTCATGCAGCCGTATCATATTTTTCCGCGTGCAGCCTTCCTACCACCCTCTAGAAACCGTGCGGCCGTGGTGCAGCCACCGTTCATTTTTACTTGGGTTTATAATCAGTATCATACTTGACTAATTTCACAAATTAACGCCATATTATCTCATTCAGAGGAAAATATGACGAAAAAGAGAATCTTATGCTATGACTTAAATATGAAAATCTGAAATTTTCGATGGTAAAACTTAATATAAGTTTGTCGTTTGTTAGGAAATCAATATGACTGCCGCAGGGAAAAGTTCGTGGGAATCGTACTCAATAGTTTCAGGCAGATGTTAATGTTATTTCAGACACAATAGAATCAACTTTACAACCCAAATATGTATCACTTACTTTACAACATAGGAAATCACTCACTCCTTCCTCCCATTAAATCACAAAAAAATCCATTGAATGTTAAACACTGCTTCTGTCGAGCGTAATTGTCAACAATAGATTAAACTACTACAAGCAAGCAAAGCAGCTCCATCGAATTGTGGGGTCATCAGAAGGCGTGATGAACACTTGCTTTAGTTAATGATGTATTCACGGGAGCTACGCGGACTATGTCAACAAAATCGATATTCAGCTCCTGTTCCGTATTACTTTAGCTAGGCTCGGAAGTAAATGAGCTTTGATCGCACAGAGCGGCCAGATGGTTTTGCCTTCCTTTGGTTAGCTCGTTTGATTAACCGATTCATTAGTAGTCGCATTAATAAGAGACATACTGTGCTGACCAAAGGAGTCAAATGATAAATGAGCATAGATATATTTTCCATTCACACTACATTAAATGAGCAGTAATAATAAATCCGCTGGCTAAAATAAAATATGTAAGATAAAGCCAAATTCGTAGGCCTTCTAAGCATTTTTTTGTGATTTGTTTGATTAGTATCTTGATATATCTATTTTTATTTTCTCACTAAACTTATGAAGTTATGCGTTTGATTAAATGTATTGTATATGTTTATGTTGAGAGGTAAGATGTTTACGGACTGAAAAAATTTTACAAGGTTTTTCTATAATAATGGAATGCTGTACTATTTTTTATATTTTGAATTTATTTATTAATACTTTCAACCCGGCGTGGACCACTTGTAATTTGGGCATTTACTTCTTGTGATAAACTAAGCGCAAGCCACTGATGACATAAATAAGCAGTGAATCAAACTACTCTTTTAAAATCTTATAATTTTTGTATTTCAAACTTAAAAAACTTAAGGGAAAAGGACAAATTCATAAACTATTCATGTTAGAATTAATGCAATATTAAACACCATTTTACGGAGACAATACAAACATATTTTTTGGGTTTTCCTTTTTAGGAACAGATTCAGTTTGGGGACTTTTCAAAGATTTCGATAAATTTTTTTAATTTTAAGGGTAGAAGTGAAACATATGCAAAAGTTTTTTGTTGGTTACAACTTGTTTTCAAAATATTGAACATTTAAACATGCCTATCAATAATGAAATTTTCGAAATTTCATCGAAATTCGTAAATAACTAATATTAACTACAAAATTCGCACAGACAAAACCCAACCGATCTCTTCGAAGTCCACTGAAGATTAAATGAAATTAAAGAAGATTTTAAATTGATGAAGTTGAAAATCGCTTTTACATGTAGTATGTATCATCAAATTAATTCGAAGAAATGCGTTTCTCGATATATAATTTTAATGTTTTTTTTCTGTATTTAAATTAAAGTTAGTTTCCTGTAAAATTACCTGCAAAATTCGATGTCAATCGTTTTTCGTATAATTTTAAATTAATATTTATTTTTGACACAATTTAAAACTTTACCATATATAATGCTGCAATATTCCACATAGTTTTTACTGTGTTATTATTTTTCAAAGTGAAAACAAAGAAATCTTGTCAAAATTTTTCTTTTTTAATGTGATCAATCCGACGTTTATTAGAAAAAGGTAAAAGTATATAGTATATATTACATTCTCTCGAAGTTTCAGAAACAGTCTCCCCTGTACGGAAATATTATATGTATATACACAAATTTTACACACAAAAAAAATTTCTTATTGTTAGATTCACGGAAAATTGAAATCTTCTGAATTGTTTCACAGAAACTTTATTATTCTGTTTCTGCTGCTGATTTATAATTTTGTTGTTTTGCGACCATAAACTTTACTTGTCAAAAGTTTTTAAAAATTTTTCATTAGATACCTTCTTATCAAACTCAAATCAACTGCACGAATTTTTCTCAAAAGTTAATTTACAATAAAAACCCAACAGATGTTTTAGTTAAGTGTCATTAAGTGTCGTTAAGTGTCAGTTATTTCTTCCGGGAAAAATGTTAATTTTTGAACTACGTAAAAACTTCATATTAGAGAACATTTGTTCTATTTGGCGATTCCACTTAAAGCAATATTCTCTCACTTTTGTGAAAAGAAATATGAAAGACTGCTCCCAACGGTTGGATTCAAGTCAGTTTAAAGGGCAGTACGTATAATGAAATATCTTATTGCCGAAAGCCAAGGAAAACAAAGCGAAGGCGCCTTCAGAAAAGGCAAAGAAAAAGCAAATCAAATACAACAGCCAAATAACGAAGCCAATTCTTGAGGTGGAGTGTTCTAATACCGCAATATAAATTATGTTTATTGTGTCTTCACAGGAAAAAGGGTTTCGTGAAAAATTCATCTATCCATCTACGTCTAATGGGGCCACTGCCCAGTTTATACACAGCTCGAGCAGCAGCTGCAAAGAAAATTAAATTTCGCCGGAATTGTTGCACTCAACAGCTACCGACCAACCCATTTTAAGTATAGTGGAAGGAAAAAAAAAACTTGGACAGTTGTCCTTTTTAAGGGGACAAATTCTAGACAGCCTGAAGTCCTTTATCCTTACATTTTATCGGTACTTTTCTTTTTAATTTTCTTGCAGTTTGAATATTTCTGAGTTGGTTTTTATTTTTGTCTACTAGATATTGCTAATTTAATGCTATATGAAGGTTTCAGTTGATATACAAATACCTAAAGCGAAGATCTTCATGCCTTTCTTTCGAATAAAAGATCTCTAGAGATCTAACAAAACCCCATCCATTTGTTACACATGCAAGAAAATTTTATTTACTCAGACATCCTCTGGTGGTTTTTTGTTGCCATCGTGCAATTTATGGTTCTCGAAAAAGTTCTGGTGAATGGTAAAATGCCGGCGGGATGTTTTGCTTTTCTGACTTATCTTGTAGGATAAATATTGCAATACCAAGTAAGCCGGAAAAATAAGTTTTACAAGCGCCAAAGGCTGTAAGTATGCCCACATGTTCTAATATAATTCCATTGTGGCCACCTGGGTAGAATATGGAACAATAGATTCCGGTTGAACCAGATCTCTGGCTGGAAAGATTGATTTTATTTAATAACAGAAATAATATGAGTATTTTCATTCTTTCTTATATTTTTTTGATAAAGTTGTTGACGAAGAATGCTTTAGTTGAGCATAAGGGGCACGTGTATTCTATAGAAGTTGAATTCAATGAAATTGAAAAAATTGTATGTCTCTGCACAGATTTTCATTCTTCAAATTAGTATTTCTGAAATACATGTGGTTGCTCTTGTAATAAATTTCTTTGTTTTTCTGTAGAGATTATGCTGTGTTATACATTTTTATTAAGAAATAACGTTGTACAAGATATAAAGAAACAAAACTTATATTTTCTCCTAGTAATATGTCGTTTCGAAAACAAATATGATTCACATCCAGGAATACACTTTAAAGAATTAAAAATGTAAATATTACGAATAAAACAGGATTAAAAAACTTCCAATATGACAGATTCAAGATATAGACAAAACTTTCACCATATAGAAGACCTCAACATATTATTATTAAATGGCTCTATAAGTATATGAATGCTAATTGTATCTCAGAGACCTCTGATATACTCAGTAAAACGAGCCTGGTATGAAAATAAGGAAACTTTTACAGATTTAAATTAAATTAAATTAAATTTCTCTTAACAGCATAACGTCTTCTATGTTAGTTTAGATTAGATAACTAAACTTTCCACAATTCCAATCTTAAGAGAAGAACTACACTATTCAGGTTAAAAGTTCCTAATTGCAATACAGGAGCCTAACAAAGTAAAACTCAACTTTAAAATTTTAAACATTAAATAACAATTAATGGAACGTCTATTATATTAAAAATGCTCAGAATTAGAGAGAATGATTTTTTTAATTCTACAAAAACTAAGAAAAATCTCAGTTTCTATTTTATATAGAAAAATTCAGTTTTAACTCTTTCAAATTGTGATTGAGCCCGGCTTTTCTATGTAAGATTTCAGATTGAACTTTTGCTCAGTTTTTTTTAGATATTATATACTATATGTATAGCATTTATATATATATGTTACATTTAAGGATAAGAAAATATTTATGTACTGGTGTGGGAAAAAATTTAAAATGTACAAAGGATTCCGACTTTATTTGAATTCAAGCTATGAAAGTTGTACTGTATATATTAATTTATGTAAATCTAGACGTCACTTTTTTTGGACAAATTAACTCCATCGTAAAAAGTTATTTATAGATGCAACTACCTCAGTCATACTTATTTATATGAATCCTTTCATAGCCCATTTGCATATTTGTTTTTACTATTCCCTTGAAGTAAAAAATGAAACAAAAAAAAACATCTTAACAACAAGCTTTTATTGATCAATCATACTATTTATTATTGGATGTAATTAAGCCCCAAGCCAACAAAAGGACTAACAGAGTATTGGTAGGTGTACATCAGCAAAAGAAAGTTATATAAACAAAGACCACAAATCTTATTATTATGTTAACGTTTTTATACAACTTACAAGTTGTTCGATTTTCGTACCAATTTAATTAATTAGAAATACAATATATTAAAATTATAAATCTCGCGATAAGCTTTTAAGTCGTATAAAAACATTTAATATAATTATTAAATTTGTGTGGTTTGTTTATTTAACTTACTTTTGGTGACGCACACCCATTAACACTTAGTTATTCCTTTTGTTGGTTTGGGACTTAATTATATCAAATATTAGTATTGACTTCTATTTTTATTTTCTTCATTTTTTTAAAGGGTTTTTAAGTTTAATTTATTTACTCTTTAGTATTATAAGTTGCAAAAACTTCTTAACCCGGACGGAAATAACAAAATTCGCCTGCCATATTGACGCCGCTATCTTTATTTTCTAAATTTTGATCAAATATTTGAAGTGCACAACCTCGGAAACCCTCAGATATCGAATTTGAGTTTGATAGGAACATAAATAACAAAATTCGTCCGCTAGATTGACACTGCTATTTTGAATTTTTTGTAGATAAAATCGTTAAAGTGTGTTGTCATCGAAACTATACTTGTAAGCATGT
This sequence comes from Dysmachus trigonus, assembly GCA_949715965.1. NCBI lineage: Eukaryota > Metazoa > Arthropoda > Insecta > Diptera > Asilidae > Dysmachus > Dysmachus trigonus. The sequence continues at coordinate 63,420,197 of OX454322.1, read as the reverse complement.
TGAAACTCCGATCGAATAACCCGAAGTGGGTCAAAATGACTTTCCAAGATTTGACCTTAAAAAATAAACATGAGAAGTTATGTAAAAGTTTGTAAAACAATCTATCATGTGTCGAGACCATGACCTGGAAAACCTTTATGTAAATTCCTAAGCGCATTGCGGCTTAGATTCTGGAGCAAAACTATCGTCTAAAATTTATAAATACAGATAATTTTGTGGTTTCTGAATTAAATTTTTCTAAAAGCCTCCTTGCAAATCGAATCCTTTATTATCAAAAGATTTGAGTAATTGTATATGATTTCGAAAGCCTCTTTAAATCCCAGACACGCAAAATTCATTCGCATACTTCCTGATGTGGTTACATGACTCCCCTAAAATTCCATACTGCTATACTTGCTTACAGCAAGGACATTATTTCCAGAAGAAACTAATCCTGTCACTTCCGTAGAAATCCTTCAAAATTTACTTAACTTCTACACGCACTCCGCAAAATATCTATACGTCTGCCATCCATTTCAGCATTCATTTGGCGGCTCTGCAGCTTCATTTGCACTTTCTTTTCGGAGTTATGAGCGCCGACAAAGGGCTCATTAACTTCCTTTCAAGCTCAAATTGGCTCACATAATTCTCGCGCGCCCAACAAAAGGTTGACGACACTGTGCAGGAGCGACACGCTGGTACGCCTTTCAGCCGAAGGAGGAGACACCCTCGCCTCGCGTTTTCTGGTGTGTGCCTCATCTCATCCAATATTCCGATGTTTGAGTACAAAAACAGTTTCGAAGTTAATATACCTTCACAAGAAGCGAGTTCTCCATTTTGGTTCTATTTTTAGACTTTATCCTTTTTTATATTCTCTGCGTACAGCCCCGACGGCGGGCGGTGTTTGCGAGACCTGATTCCCCGTATGAGCTCAGCCATACAAATCAGGACTATACGAAAATTGCATTTGAGGTAAACCGCGCCAACAGCATTGCACGTTCCCTTTTCGTTCCACCTGCACACCCCTGGGCGTTCTTTCCTAACACGAGTCCTGGCGGTGTACACCCGGCACTTCTGCTACTGCTCCTGTCGCGGATTCAATTTCAAGTACCGGGGCTGATCGTAAAGCTCATAACCATCGTAATCGCATGTACTCACTTTATATTTACAAAATACCTCAATCTGAATGGAATCGATTTCATCGAGAAGCCCCCGTGCCTCAAGTGCGCCCGCTCAAAAGTGCCATACCACCGCGCAACATAATAACCTTCCAGAGATTTACGACCTGGAATTCGACTGATATCTGGGTAATCCTGCCATCAATCATGCAGAGCAGTGGATTGCCGTATCCGGCCTAGTTAAGATGACTTCCTCGATTCCGACTCACGACTGCAGACTGTCATTATGTCAGGCATTAATCTTCCCATCGGAGGTGACTCCTGACAAGCACAATTTATGGGATTTCCGTAATTGTCTACGGTTCGCTCAATGCAGGTCGATTTTTTGCCAATTTTAATTGGACGCCAATGCACAGGAATCAAGTGTTTTGCTTAAACCATGTGATTGATATGCCAATTAATTTGCAATTTGTCCTTGTATACTACATTTGCAAGTACAAGAAACCATTATAAAGAAAAAACTAAAAATTTGAAACTGCTACTAAACGCTCTTACATCTAATTTTAGATTGAAGGCCAGTTATATTCTTCTATAAATATCTTAGAAAATACAATTTCCCCTTTTTATAATTGATTTAAAATTCATTTGAAATCGAAACAGATCCTGAAATAGAATAGTTTATTTTAATTTCGGTTTATTACATCAGACTTCAATTGACTGTTTCTAATAGAAATTTAATACAAATATATTTTGTATGTTCCAAAGCAAAAAGGTATAAGAGGATGGGTAGAGAGTTAACTATAAATATAGACGAAATCGTGATTGCCACGAGCGACAGGAGCAAGTAACTAAAATTATAGCTAAAATAATAATAATAGTAATAGCTTCTAAAATAAACCCACATGTGTAGCACTTATTGTCATATTAGAAATTATAGCACTGAAAGCAATACTTTTATCGCACTTTACCCTACAATGCATCATAATGTTTTCTATTTGAAATAACGAGTGTATAGACATTTTTTTATAGTGATGCCTATATAATGAGTAGGTCATTTGTTTGGTTAGTTTCGTTGTTTTTTCTGAGGGAATTTTTCGATTTTTACAATGTGTGATTTTATTGAGCAAAGAAGTTGCATTAGATTTTGTTTGTAGAATGAAGTTTCTGCGGCAGAAACGTTTAGAATGTTGTAGAAGGCTTTCGGCGATCAGGTTTTGGCTGAAAGAAATGTTTACAAGTGGTATAAAGAAGGTAGAGTAAGCGTTGAAGACAAAGAGCGTCAATCAATGAACAATACTGATACTGATACTAATACTGATACTGATACTAATATTGATACTGTAAACATTTCATTTGGATAGGTCCAAACCATTTTGAACGAACATTTGTGCTTGAGAAGAAGAGTTATATCTCGATTGGTTCCAAAAACACTCAATTTCTTATCTCACACTGCATTGGTTATTCGAGACTTTTTCATCGAAAATTCGATACATGTCATTCCACAACCACCGTATTCGCCCGATTTAGCTCCATGTGACTTCTGGCTATTCTCTAAGCTTAAAAGACCGCTTCGGGGATACCGTTTTCAAACGACTGATGAGATAAAAGAAAAATCGAAGAAGAAACTGAAGGCCATTCTAATCATCGAGTTTCAGACGTGTTTCGAGGATTGGAAAAACCGCTGACATAGGTGTATTGTATCGGGCCGGGATTACTTTGAAGGAGATGATATAGATTTGGAAGAATAAATAAAAATTTTCAAAGTTATAAACAAATTGGCTTTACTTTTTGATCACAGTAGTAGCTTAAACCACAATAAGGTACACTCAAAAAATTGTTCATTCATCGCCCTCGCCTGAAATGATTAGTTGAATCTACTACTTAGATTTAAATTGTAATCAAAAATAAAAGAACAGGTCCTACAAAATAGATGATATTTGCAATATTTTATATAACATAAAGCTATCCGAAAAATTATTATAATACTTGCAACCTTATTTGCCCAGAAATAAACCATTTTGAAATTTCTCCAAATCTTGTGTTTTGGCGTTTTGTTATGTGTACACAGAACAATTAGAATAAAGCCAAATTGTAGAGATATTTTAGGGATAATGGGACGTTACTAATCAATATAGATTTTTATATAGAGATTGGTAAAATGAATTTTGTCACTTAGCTTGTATAACATTTAGCGTTAACCGCTTTTGCACATTAAGAGCACTCAATAGAATCCAATAGTTCTAGTTTATTCATGAACCTTCGTTTGACTTTATTTTGAATAATTTATAAAGTACTATACTGTTTACGGATTTTCTATATTTAAGTTCAAATACGAAATTTCTAGGCAAACCCAGAACAACCGCACAGCACTAAAATCAAATATTAAATTATACGAAAACTTGACGAGTTTTTCCAAGAATTTGTGTAGTAGTCTGGGCAATATTTGTGGAGAAGACAAAGTACTTGTCTGATTATTAGATTATCTTACTATTGCCGAAACGAGTAATTTCAGTCGTGATAAATTGTTTGGATCTTTCTGATAAATTAATAACATTAATGCTAATTTGTGCATGAGAATTTACTGTATGTGTAGGTTTGTCCATATCTAGCGATATATAGGCACAATTTACGCTGTAATTTCTCTTATCCGTGTGGTAAACTACATCTTCTATTATTTCGGTTTGTGGTGAAAGTTTTTGCACTTTGTTTCTAGGATTGCTTACAAAGAAATACTAAATTTAAAAATAATCAATAAAACTGTCTGTATATATGATATATATACAGTATATAATTAGAATTTGGAGCCCAATTTATTATACGTTTATATGGATAAAATTATTGACTTCCGACTTCAACACTTATTTATATTATTACTATTATTTGCTAAATTAATTGACGATCATATGTTGTTGGTTATTTTTAATTTAGTTGTTTTTTATTAGTTATAGCTTAGTTACCTTTGTCCAGGCGCAATCATTCAACTAAAGAAAGGTAAACTTAATTAAAGTACGACTTCTAAAAGTAGATATATAAAGTGCAATAAAAATATAATTAACTGGGAGATTAATTGCTCGAAAATTCAAATGAAAAGAAAATCTTGTCCTGAAAATAGTTTCAGTTTCCCTATCTTACATTTTTGAAAGTGGTATAAATCACGTTTTTTAACATACCATTTTAATAACTTCTCAAGTTAAATATTAATGTGCAGATAGTCCTGCGATTTTTTAAAAAGTGGACTTATATATAACCCTTCCATAAATAATGGTTCATTTAATATCGCTGGTCACAACAGAATGATATCTTTTATTTTAACAATATATTAATAGATTTGTATATCAGTTTACCCATTTTCTTCCATGCCTTGTAACATGTCATGTCATATTTCATGTGATGTATTGTGTCATATGTCAAATAGGTAATGAAGTATTATGTCATCTGACAAGTTATGTTGGCATTTATCAAACAAGTAAACAAAAGAACAAGCCGAACTAAAACAAAGTAATCTTTCTGTCATAAACAAGTAGTGTTAATTAATGTAAAAGTGTTCTTTCGCGCTTATTCATAGCCAATTTTTAAACTTGGCTGTATTACTGAAATGAGAAATTTCAATTCAAGGAATAATTTCTTTATGTTCTGAACAGATGGAAAAATTTCGGTACTAGTATAGAGTACAGATTTAAAATCCTCTCATATAGTCCACAACTTTGATATAAAAAGTGTACCCTCAAAAGTTATTGTTTTATTTCGAAAATACACGGTTAAAAATTTTGGAGTAAAATTTAATCTTTTGCTTGTATTACAGCCACTTTTCAATCCACTTCGAATTAAAAGTAAATATTCATCGAATATTACTCAAAAATGCAATAATTTTTGTATTGAAAAGTAATCCAAAATATATGTTAAAGTATTTTTTAATCTTTTTGAAGTAATTTTCAATATTAATTCGATTAAAATTAGATTAAAAGGTAATACTTCAATCCAAGCAGATTGAATTTTAAGTTTTTTATGCCACAATGTGTCACGTTGGCATGCCGCGTCGGTAACGCATTTCTTTCATAGTCAAGATGCATTGCGATTTGAGAGTGAAATTTGTGCGAGCAAAGTTTGGCGACAGACGCATATTCGTTCCTATTAGGAAGGTGACCGATGGTGATAGTATATCAAGTGAAGATATATTATTTTCGAGTAAGTAGAGAGTGCGTTGTTTTGTTTTCTATTTTTTACTGAGAAGTAAGTAAAACTTCAAACTCATGGCTTATCAAATACAACTCCTTGGCAAACAAACAGAGCTATGCGCTTTATATTATGAAAGAAAAGTTTTATGTTCTTGTTCCTATTATTACATATTGAAAGACTGCTTTAGTTTCTTCTTTATATTTAAAAAATTTTATATTGTTTAACATTATTCTGCATACTATATATATAATTTGAATAAAATGAATTAAACCAATAAAAATGTTTGAATATTTTCTTTTATTTTTTGGAAAAAAAAATTAACATCATACAACCTCAATATTCCCTGAAATCCCAAAAAAATCGCTGTCAAAGCATCAATGCAATGCAATTAATGCACATTTTAATTATAAAGTAATACAATTAGTATTAACTTATTAAAACCATGGTAGATTGAAGGTCAAGTATCGTTAATATTAACTTTTAATACAATAAGTACTAGTTTTAATAGAAAATGGGATTTATTTATATCTCAATAAAAGATTACTCTTCAATATTTTTGTATTAAAACTATACATTAGAATTAACTTCTTAAAACCATAGTGGATTAGAAGTAAAGCATAGGTAATATTACTTTTTAATACAACAAGTATTGATTTTTAATGTTCTAGTATTAAAATTCATTTAATACTGAAGACATTTAATTTTAATACCTGCTAATATTACAGTTTCATTTTAATCCTTTCAAAATATTAAAATCTAATATTTTTTTGGTGTGGACTTATATACAATCCAGAAAATATTGGTTTTTAATCCAAAATTTTTTACCGTGTATGCATAGTTTACGGGTCGCTGATCAGTGCAAATACAATACTCATACAAATGTCAGAAAAAATATATGTGCATTTTGCAATTGATTATTCTGAAGATATTTTGGTATGTTTTTAGTTTCTGAACCAATGATTGACTCTAACATTCGCAAACCTTGAAATTTAATTTAAAAGCCATTTTCAGTAGGCTCAACATTTCAAAATTATCTACACCTACCCAATTCATTGCCTTAACATTAACTACTACTTTATTTAAATGAAAGGTTGCATTGAAATTTTTCCACGGATTGTGGTATTTAAAAAAAAATTAATGAACAAATTCAAATTGCTGGCATGAAACCCCCACGTATTCAGTAAAACATTCCTTAATTGCAATTCGACCGCGCCAACACTTTAATTTCTCATGAAATCCCCCAATGGTATGTGAATTGCACTGGAATAAGGTGGGAGGAAACCTCAATTTAACTCCCACAGGAGACGGCGCGTTGGTAATTTAATATAATAAAAAATTCTGCAGTTCATTATCACTCGACCCATGGTATTTTGAGTGTCCATTAAAAATTTGATAAGATCGGAAAATTGCGCATTTTGAAGGAGAACTAGTTTTTTCTTACCGAGTTCGAAATTATTATCCTCGGATCCATTGGGGGCTGGATTACGTGAACAAAGTCAAGTTGTCGGTTCGAAAGCAAATTGGTCCAGAATTGCGCAAATCACCAACGTTCGGTGGCTGAATGAAATTTTTAAGGAAATTCACCCTTACAAGTTGCGAACTCAGAGCAAACCGAGGTGTGTCCACTTGGTATTATTAAGTAAATCTTTTATTCAGATATACTTTCTACTATGCTTCGTAATTTTCGCCTCTTTTTGGAATTTCTCCTTACGGGAAAGAAAAGACGAGGAAAAATTCAAATAAAACGCCAAATAGGTCGCAATGGAATTGTTCCAATTCGAATGGAATTGGACTCTTCAGGTGGAGCTGAAAGAGATGCGAATAAGAAATTACGGGTCCAATGGGACGGAGTTGCTAAGACTTCAGTTTCTGTGCACACCAAAAAAAATTATGTAGAATGCAACATTCTCTCGAATATCTACTATATCAACATTTTTCAGTGGAAGTACCTACGAAGAACTCTGGGTTGCTTCATACCTTCCGAGGAAGAATAGTGGGTTCCATAAATTCAAATAACCTTTTCAAAATAAAATGATGGAAAAATAAACTTTTGTTCGACATGGAAACTGAACTGAGGTACAGCGCACTCACCCCTGCAGCATCCGCATTTTTGCGCTGAGAAATGAATACCTGCACTTTGATGGAAGGTAAAAAAACAGCCATAAAAAGCGAAGCTGAAAATATTTTCGAGTCATATCGGTCTGACAAGGTACCGCGCACCGCCTCTGGTGAAACCCATCGATTGGAAAGGTTTAAATATCTTCTCTCTAAGCCGAACAGCGGCAGCAGAGCAGTTTAAGAACGAACCCTACCCGAACCCACCCTGACCTCGTCGTCGGTACGTAATCGGTTGGGATTTGAGAAAAGCAATTTTACTCGTGAATAATTCATAACTGACAGACATCAGTGCTTCCGGAGGCCGCTTCTAATCCTCGCCCGGAGGTATTCAAGCGAAAGTTGGAAAATGGTGTGAATTCTTCCAGGGTGTACCCCAAGGAGCTCCCGCAGGAACATCGGAAGCCTTACAGCTGCAGAGCCCGTCATCTCCGAGCTCATTACCAGGTTATAAATCTAATTCAATTTTTATTTGTTTCCGGGCATAAGATTTAATCCCCTCCGAACGTAATTAATGTCGGGCTCTTCTTAGCATACCACCCACCCCTTCTTACTTCCCCTTTTACCCCCTCCCTTCCAGCTCCTCCAGCTCTAAAACATGTATTGTCATGGGAACTTCTGGTTCCACTAATGAATTCTTGTTCTCTGGCTAAGTTTGCGGAGATGTGAAGTCGTTTTGTGACCGTAATGGCTACAAATACTTAGCCTTAGTTCATTCAGTTAAATTTTATTGTTGTTGGTCCATCCAGACAACGTTCGAAATTTGATTAGAGCTTCATAATTTTGAACCATTAAGCATGATTTGAATGGATAAAGGCTACAATTCAAGTGCATATCTTTTACCTCCAGGGAACCCAGAGATAATTGAATATCATATGAACCATGGCCGGCAATTTCCGATTTTCACTCACGTTATTATGGCGGGTAATACGGGTAATACATATCAGTATATGAGATTGCTAACGCCTCGGGTATAGATTATTCAAAGGATAAAACATCTGCTAAAATTTTCATATAATGCAGGTGCATCATAAAAATTCATGAACATTTTACGCTTACATGAATTTATGGGGGCAGTTCCGCAAAATGCTGGAAATGTACGCACGTTCATGAACTCAAATCATGCAGAAAATTATGATGTATAACAAAGTAAAGTACACAAATGTTCTTGACGTATCAGAGTTGCACCAAAGATAGTTATACTCATAATAAAATTTCTAGGAAGATCGGCAAGTGCTGGCGTTGGGTTGGCGTTGTGCCGCATTACACGCATGGTAAACTTAAAAAGCTACGCTAGAAGTATCAGAAAAAATAATCTGAGAGAAAAATTCAGGACTTTTTCATCTAACCCAGTTGACTCCTGTGTCGTGTAGTCTATAAAATGTAATGTAATTTTCACTGGCGGATTTTATTTATAACTAGCTGAATCAGGACACAATCATTCAACTAAAGAAAGTAACGTAATTAAAGTATGACTTCTAAAAGTTGGAATAAAAATTGCAATAAAATCATAACTAACTGGGAGAGTAAAAAAGTACTCGAAAACTCAAATTAAAAGAAAGTCTTGTCATTAAAAATGCTTCAAACCAAGGACTTTAAAAATTACCTTCAATTTTCACTTTTTCAAAGTATAACTTTTTTAACATCATCATTTTAACAAGTTGTCATCTTAATATGCAGATAGTTCTCACGTGATTTTTTAAAAATTGGACTCAAAAGTACCACTTCCATAAATAACACAGGCCTGCGATGGTTTTCCTCTTACAAAAAAAAAAAGTAGTAATTTCAATAGGATTTTTTCCGTAGATCATGAATTCGCAAATGAAAAAGTTCTGTGACATCAGGTTTTTGAAGAAAAAAATTAGTTTAAAAATTACAAATTAATTAAAAGATAATGAATTATCGCAGGAGATTGTAAAAAAACATGAAACTTTAGTTATTATATTTAAGGGGACCTTTACTGTCAAAATCGAAAAAAAACACACTTTTTAAAAGTTTTTTCTGAAAAGACTATTATATTTATTATTCTGAAATCTTTATTGGTAAGATTATGAATAATATAAAAAGAATTTTTAAATGCAACTTTAGTTTATTTTAATGCCTGCAGAGGGCGTCATCCAAAATGCACTTTTAAAACGGCCCCATTTCTCTAGGACTTCCTGTAACAGATAGAGTAAAAATCTTTAGTGGATTGTTTTCATAGGACACAAAACTAGTACCTAAACCTAAAAAACCTTTTATTTTAAATAAATATATCATTTTATACACATTTTTCTAAAAAAGTTAAAAAACGACTATAAGTTAGGGGTAAACTAACCTCCGCATAAAAAAGTTGGGGGGGGGGGGGGGGGTAAAATAATATTTTTTAAGGTTTAGTTACTAGTATATTTGATAACGAATAACGAATCAAATGGTGTTTGGTTTGTTAAATTCGGTTGAATAGTTTTTGAGATACAGATGCGGCCATTTTCAAAAATGTGTTTTCGAGAAAAACGCGTTCAAAGTTTTTGTTATATAATTTTTACATATAAAACGCGTAGAGCTGCCGTTACAAATATAGGTATAACTTTTTTTCTTTCACGAATTTCTTAAAACGGTTTTAGGAGAGTGTTTGTGTGATGTTAAGAAGCGTTTTTATGAAAAAAAAAATGATTTTTTTTCGATTTTGAAAGTAAACGTCCCCTTAACTACAAGAGGCTTTGATATTTTCCGAAATATTCCGTGGAATTCATGTTTTTCCATAAGCCGATTACTTCATACAATAGATAGGGAATGAAGATCACTGCTTGCGCATGCTCATGAACATTTTATTTTCCCAAAGATGCTTCGGCTCTTCTTTGAGTCATATTACGAGGTTTTACATGTTATGTTATTTTTTTAATGAATTTTTAAACATAGCTGAAATATGATGTGATAGAAAAAAATCCGAGGTCAGATTCGTAAATAGGAGGTCCCAAATCCCTATAATCGGCTATAAAAAACGAGAAGGGAAAAAAGGTTTTTAATTTGCAGGCCTGTCTAATGGCTCATTTATACCAGTAATATTGTCATGTATAGCAAATGTGATTTGATATAACAAAATTATACTTTTTATTTTAATATATAATAAACGATTTTTGTACTCTTCTCATCTACATCCATATATTGTGTCATGTCCATGATACATGTATCATATTATATCATATATAGTTTCATGTCATGTCACGTCAGTTCTCATATCATAAGACATGTCTTATCATGTACCATGTCATGTGTCAAGTTATGTTGTCGTGTACCATTTCAAAGTGAAAGAGCAAGCCGAAGCAAGAAGAAATAATCTTTCTCTCATAAAAAAGGAGTGGAAATCAGTGTCAAAGTATTCATTCATATTAATTTATAGCCTATATCCACCGGAAAGAAATAAGCTTTCTAATGGTAAAAGAGTTAATCAAATCAGTTCAGTAGTTTCTGAGATTACATCTTACATACAAACAAACTCTCTCTCTCTTTATACTTATATTATAAATAAATAAATTAAGTAAGTATTGAAGTATAGATATAGAATTTAAAATAAATTAAAGAATGTGTTTATTAAAAATCAATTTATTTTTCAATATATACATACCTAGTTACTTTTGTCGCTATATCGCTTAAATATGTATTTCATCTTCATGATATCTTTCTATTATTTCTTAGAAATTCGCTCGCTTAAGTGCTATTTGGGTAGAAATGACATCAAACGATGTGGCCTTTGTAATTTAATTGTTTTTTTTAATATGGATAAGTAAGTGCTTCAAGAAATTGAAATTTTTACAAATGCCATTATCTATGTACCACTGAAGATCTATAACATAAATATTTATGATATACATACAAAGAGTACGATTTCTATGAATTCAAAGATACGCAAAGTTATTCTCTTTTGAACGCTTTAACAAAGTTTTGTACTTTACAGATTTAATTATGATAATTAATATAATAAACACTTATAAACTTATAAGAGCTGAAAATGATCAAAACCTACTCATAAAAGTGCAATACATTATCTTAATTTGTAAATTTAGATCTTTTCATTTCTGCAATTATATACATAAATATAATATACCAAAGTCTTTCTTTTCCGAAGTATTGTTAATTGTCCTTCGTGTTCGATTTTCGTCCTTCCAAAACTTTACTCTTAAGTAAATGAAAGAGACATTTAGGTGCTACTGAGAAACAAAATTACAAACAAACAAAGTAGGGTTTTCAAGCTTATTAATTCCTAAGTAATTTATTTATTTATTACCTTTCCTCCTGAAAGTGAGTTTGCTTTTCGAATTCTGTCTGGTCGGGTGATTAATTTAAAAGCTATTTTTGTTACAATTAACCTTTATCATCTTTAATTGAAAAGAATGGTTCAAAATATTACTCTATCGCAAATTCCTTGAATTTTACATTTTCAGCGAATTAAGGTATCTCTTTAAGAAAGACTATAAAACATTTTAAATTCTTAAGTAAGAAATAAATAGGAGAGAAAAGAAAGCTGCAGATTTTTATAAATTCGATCTCAAATATAAAATCATAGACTCTACGAAAGTAACATTCCTTTAAAATTCCTTTTACAGATCTGTCTTACATATCTTAAAAATGTTTTTCTTAAGTTGATTAAATATCGACTGAACGAATTTAGATGTTTACATTTCCTTATCGAAAAATTATTTAATAGGGTAAATTTAAAAGGGTGAAATACGAAAGTACTGAAGATAATTCGAGTTTATACAAATTTCTCAATAAGGTTTATTTTATGAAATAAGAAATATTTTATTCGTAAAAATGTTAAAACTAGGCAAAAACAAAAATTTTCTTAATTTTGTTTCCTTGATATGCTATAATTATTTTATAAGTTCCTATAAAATATATTTTTAAATCGTCTTCAAAACAAAATCTCAGTCAGTTGAATGGTTATTAAAATTTTAAATAAAATATATATTTCAGAAGATAATACATAAACATTATATACAATATGAAATGTATGTTTAGAGCTTGAATCTAACTTCATTCTTCTGTACTGGTGTTTGTAACCTAGTAAAAATAATTTTCGTTTTTTAATATTGAAAATTTAGGAAAATGAGTATGTAAGGAAAACCAATGAGTAATACACTAATTAATAAAACAGTTTAGGAATTGAAACTTCATCTATTTACTACTGCTACTACTGCAATCTATTATGACGCAGTTTCACATTAAGACATTATCGGTATATCCGCTGTATATATATTATATAGGATTGGACCTAAACAGAACCCTGAGGGACACTGTTATTACATTTCTGGTGGTAGAAGATTCAGATGAAATATACCATATGCATTGAACTTCCTGCTATTAAAAATGCTTTGTAATACTCGTATTATATAAGGGGAAATTCAAAGGTTATTATTTTATGTACTGAAATTTTAAATAACTTTCTGGCAATATCAACTCTTAGCTAACTGGGGCCTGAAATATTTATTAGATCTTAAAGAAGCTTCTCTATAAATCTGAATACCTTTCAGATTTAAAAAAAAAAAAACTTAAATAAGTTATAAGTGCAAAATAAGCAAAGTAGTACTCCAAAATTTGAAATAATGATTGAATTTGTTTATCTTAAAGTTAAGTTTGTTTAGAATACAATTTTATTTTTTATTTTTCGCTTGAAATACAAAATATAATAATAAATGGCATCACATTAGCATATTCCTTTTGAACAGTGCAAGCGAACAGCTTCCCACTCTCAGCCGAAGTGAATTTAATATTTCATGCAAAAAGCAATTGAAAATTTCTTTGATATATTTTTCAGTGATTTTTATCCCCCTTACTAGAAATAAATTTAATGTGAGTTTACGTAAACAAGTGTTATGTAAAAAAGGAAAAAAGGAAGAGAAACAAACAGAATTTATTAAAGTGAGCGTTCATGGCAATCAATCCGAAGAGCAGAAAGTGCACAATTTTGTGATAATAATAAGTTCATTGACCGTAAGGTTTAATATAAAAGCAATAAATAAAGTTAAACACCTTAATGGCAATATCTATCATCAGAATCTCAGTGCAAGTTTTTTTTAACAAAGTAACCAAAAAAAAGTAATAACCGAAGTATTAACTCTCAATTCTCGTCTTTTTCTGTGATAAAAATTGTAAAGAAAAATTTAATGTAACGTAAAATTGAGCATCATACCTTCTAGCACATTAAACAAATTCACTATTCGTAATTATATGGAGATAAAAAAGTGTATTTAATTAAGATTAAAGACACAATGTCTAAAGTTGACAGTATAGGGTGCATATTTCTTAGCGGATATAATTAAAAGAACGGCTTAATTGATGAGGTATTATTATATAAAGCTGAAGAAAATAGTGCTCAATTAGCACTTGTTATTGCTGAATCGTACGCAACAAGTTTACAAACATACAGAATTTGTTAACCAAACCCACCTGCACCAGGAAATCTATAATACATCGAATTTGAATGCTGAGAGCTTATTTTAAAGATACGTTGCTTGGAGAAATTGTACACAGGTATAAAAGCTGGAGATATTCTTTCGTCCCTTAAAATTGTCGCCACTAAAAAGAAACTAGCAACCGTCCTATTATAAGCTGGAATGTAGAAGCTGCAGTGCAGAACGTACAGCAGCTATCGAATTTAAGCACGCATCTCAGCCCCTTGCCTACAATTACAATTAGAAGTCGTTTTTTTCGGGAAGACATTGATTTGCCAAAAAATTGCATGCATGACTGCAAAAGGATCAAGAGCAGAAATCTCAGCCTGCCGCACATGGAACAGGAGTTCCAAGTGTTCCCGGACAGCGCCACCGACTTATGCCTGCAGGAAAGCGACCGCCGGCCAAGATGATAGCCTTCCACTAGCCTCACTTCGAGCCAGATGCTGTCGGTTGTGCTCAGCGCTACAACGATAGCCATGAATCGCGGGGAGCAGGAGACTCTCTTCAGGCAGTCGCACAACATCCGGCTGCAGCAGGAGGAAGCAAAGGCCGCCCGCCACCACTTGTCGGCGACAATGGCGCCGGGGCCGCCCCGCCACAGGCACTACTCCTACGGGAACATTCACCAAGTAAGCAATCTGCACGCGCAGTCGAACAACTCCCGGTCCGTGGGCGAGGACCGGCCGTTCGGGGCGGGACCTTGCGATGACCTGGTCCTCTCGGTGCTGAAGACACCTCTCAAGGAGACCCCCACCGCCCCGACGACCCCCAGCACCCACTCCTGCGCCTACACAGCCCTCCAGGGGTCCGAGGACGAGCTCGTCGAGGACATCGAGTCGGCCAAGGAGACCCCTGAGATGGGCTCGAAATCACCCTTCAAGTTTTTGCGGAGGTTTCGAGCCGGTCGCGGTGGACCTCGCTTCGAAGCGCACCACAGACGCGTGCCGACGCCGATGCGAAGGAAGAGTCGCGGGAGGTCGGGGTCACAACGTGACATCCTCGATGGCGTCACCAGGACGAGAGAAGGTATTTAATAAAAATATTTTGCTAGATCACCTTAAATGAATGCAATTCGAAGTTTTACTTCACATACACTCAAAAAAATTGTTCAAACATTTAATTTCAGGGTTTACTTAAGGGGTTACGTGGGTTTCAAATTATGAAAAAATCGATTTCTTTTTCGACATTTTTAAATGGTAAAAAAAAATATTATTATATTCGATATTTTAAGTATCAAAATTTCTATGAAATTGTTGAAAAATATCAAAAAATGTCCCGCTGAGAGCTGGTTTTCGAAAACCTCTTAAAAATGCGGTGGACATCACAACTTGTGCTAGATTTATCTGAAACCAAAAAATTAAAATTTGTTATATTAGTAATCGAGTTCAGCTCGGGAGTGAACGAATGATTAGTAAAAAAATTGAAATCTGGATATTACCATGTAAAGTAAGTTGTGAAGAACGAAAAACAGAATCCCTCGTTCACTTCCTAGTCAATGCTATTTAGAAGTAGTGTGCCAAATTTGAATAAGATCGGTGCATTAGTTTTTGAGTAATCGTGTCCACCGACTTCAAAAATAGAAAAACGCGCTTAAAGTTTAAAGTAAGAATGAAATGGTGACATTTTTTTAATAGAATATAGTTCAAATGTTACTCTTTTTAAAAGTTTCAATGTAATAGTTTTTAAAAGTTTGAATGTACTTAATAGTAGTTACATTTTTACCATTAAAAAATTTAAAAAAAATACTTTTTTTATTAATTTGAAACTCCTTAAGGGTGTTACGCCTAGCTGGATAAATCGACAAAATCAAATTTATCTATGCTATAGCATCCTAAAAATGTGTTTTCAAAAATTTCAAAAGAATCGGAGCAATCTTACAAAAGTTATAGGCGTTTAGAGAGCGCTACCACGGCGTGAGCCAATGCCCGTGCAATTTTAAACACGATTATCTCAAAATTGCGTTTTTTTGTCAAAATGATATTACGATGAGCAAAGTTTCTCAAAAAACTATTTCACCGATCAATGTGAAATTTTACATAGTTACTTTTTATCACAATATGTATTCTATGGCACGCCGTTTTGCTATTTAATAACATAAAAATAATTTATTAATCTAAAAAATTTACAAAAAAAATTATTCACAGCAAAATTAGTATTCATTAAAATGAATTACAATAATATTAAAGCATAATTTCAAATGAATAATTTAAAATCATGCATACAAAAATTTTAAATAAAAAATTTGTATTGCTCTAAAGTACAATTTAAATTCAGTCAATTATTTTAATTCGAGAATTTTTATTCTTGAAAAAAATTTATTCTTGAATTAAAATTTACGTACATAATTGTAAGTCAAGAAATTTGATTCTTGAATGAGAATTTTAATTCGTGAATTTTTTTCTTGAATGAGAATTTTAATTCTTGACAGAAAATTTAAATTTTTATTCTTGAGCTAAAATTACACACATCATTTTAATTCAAGAATTTTAATTTAGAAATCTTAATTCAAGAATTAAAATTATTTAATTGAGAAATCTTAATTTAAGAATTTAAACTATGTATGTACATTAACTTAATTCAAACATGAAAAATCAATAATTAAAATTATATACATAATAATAATTCATAAATTAAAATTATGTGCGTAATAAAAATTCAATAAATTTTTCTTGTAGCAAGATACAATGAATTATCATTTTTGAAATTATTCTATGATACAATGATAATTGATTTCGGTAAGTGAAATTTACGTTGCATTATAATTCTATATCAACGCTTTGATTTGATATTCAAATATGGTTTAAAGTACGAATTAAATTTTCACCACCAACATCATAATAATTCATGAAATTCTTGTATTGTTGGAAAGGCTTTAAATTAATTAAACTACATATTTCAATAGACATTTAATTTTTATTTCATTGCAACACAATTATAATCCTACAAAATAATATTGTAAGCTATCAAAATATAAAACAATTGAATTATTATTTTGTCATGAGATAAAATCATATTGAAGCATAATGAAATTAACATATAATATGTCTATACAATATAAATAATTCAGGGTTTCTCCTATCTCCTCCTATATGCTTGGAATTAATTTTATGCTCGCTATTAAATAGCAAAACAGCCTGCCACAATATTCAGGGGTTAAATGAAGGAATTTTCATGTTGCTAAACAATTTCTTTTTATTCTCACTCTGACTTTTAACGTTTTTGTAAAAACCTTACAGTTTGTTTAAAAATCAAAATTTTACTAAACCCTTTGTCTAATCCCTTCGGAATTAAATTTCGATTTTGAATTGAATTTTGAGTGCGATCTGAACGTATCTCGATTTTGCTATGCCATTTGTATGGAAGAATCGTGCTGCATTCAGATTGCACTCAGGGATCGCTTCGGTCTGTAAAGGCTTTTAATCTTCTTTGATTTTTATTTCTAATAAGCGGTTGCGGAAATATCTTGCTCACCGCGTTCTGGGAAAAGAGACGTTTTTCTTAATTTTTCATTAATTTTTCATAAACAAAAAAAAAAAAAAAAAAAAAATTATGGAAGTACATACCTTAAAATATGTACTTCTTAATATTGTTTCGAAAATTTCAATACATAGTATTAATTAAATTGATAAAAGAAATTCTTGAAAAATTACTTTTTACATTTTTACGAACCCGAATAAGCGTAACCCCTTAATTATATTTGCTATATAGAATTGCTATAAATTAACACTGTATTTAGATTTTTGGATAAATGGATTCTTTACAATAAAAATAACAAATATGGGCATAAGTTTAAAAAAGTTTACACTCAGAAAATCACTGTAATTTCAAGAAAAAAGTTGCTGATGTCAAGCACTTTTATTCACAAGATCAACAACTTTCGGCTTTTGTTTTAACAATGTAAAAGTTTTTTAATGAAAAGCTTCTTGAAAAATAATAGAAGTTTTTAAGTTGAGATTAATGTGGCTGTCGGAAGATACACTTAGTTATTGTTGCTTATGCTTTGTTCTTTTGCTGTTGCAAGTTAAAGTGCTATTCTTAATATTTCAACAACATCTGCAGTGCAGCACGCTTCAATTAACTACTGAAACTACCTGTAGAAATCAACAACTTCGTCTTTAATTCAAAATTACTTTTCTTGGTTCAAAAACTTTTACGTGTTGTAACATCAAAGGCGAACATTGTTGTTTTCAATAGTGAATTTTTTTTCTGAGTGTATAAAGTATAAAGCTTTAATAAATGCATACAATATTCTTTTTCATAACGTCCAAAAAACGTATTTGAAAAATAATTTTTATTTACCCTATACAATATGATGTTTTAAAAACTCTAAAAATCTGCACAAAAAAATATATATATAAACTAATAGAAATTTGTTGTATTCCCCGATAAGAATTGCATTCATTAAGGAAATATTCACATACAAATACACATAATGGTGCCACTAATTTGAGGGCTTTTAATTATTTTAGATGAAATGACTGCTGATGAGACTGATACTGCTATACCTCCTGATCCTACAGCGCCAACTGGTATTCCTGATCCGTATTATCCCATTGCACTGCCAATTGATCAGGCTTTTAAGGCGAAATATGTTTTCCATCACCGGCGGGGGAAGACGTTTCAGGAGAAGTGCTACGTCTTTCTGGAGCATCCTTGTGGATGGATATGCTTCATTTACCATTTTACAGTGTGAGTCCCCAAATTTGCCCCCTTCCCTCGTATACTATTTTTGTTGAATAGAACGGACGGAACGTTATGCCAATACCTTTTTGAATTCCTAAAGTGCCTGGCTCCGGGTAAACCCCCGCAGCAGTTTTTCTCATGAGAGAAAATGACAGGAACAAAGCGAGTACCACTAAAGCCCTATTGGAAATTCCGGTTTATCCCGGATGTCACATTGAAAGTTGATAGAATGCATTCATACTTTATTCGTACTCGAAAAGATTCCGAATTTTTCAACATTCCCCAGCGCTCGTATTGATCTATGCATAGTATACTATATAGGTTTGTGACAATCGGCCTCTTCCTCGCTCCCTCATTTAGACTAGACAATCGTTTTTCAAGCTCTTCAACCCTACCTTCGCCTCAGGTGGCTTTGGTGGCCAATGTGATTTGGCAGGATATTTTCCTATCGTTGCAGAAGGGGATGATGTCCTCCATAATGCAAAACGTTTTGGAATGATGTTCGCTTTACCGCCGTTTGAGTGCACATGAAAGGGCTTCGAAAGCTTCAAGGGCTGTCAAGGGCGTGTCGCCATAGAGTATAAAACGGACTCTCTCAATAAGGGAATTGTTCTTAAAGTATACGAAAAAATTTCTTTTGACTTTGTACTTTAAAAACGGCGGAGGTAAACGATGTCGTAAGAATTGAAGAGAAATGTCTGCTCGGTGACATCGAAATGGGCAGAATTATAAGCTAATATCAGGTTAAGAAAAAGAAATATGTACAACTATAAAAATTAAAAATATGTAAGTAACGAATCATAAACTTTTTTCCATTAAAATTTCGCATGTGTTTACATTTCGATAAATAATTTAAGAATTCTACCTCTTTTGCTAATTTTATAACTAAAAGTACTGCTCAGTTTTTTGCTGATTTAAGACCTAATAACAACGCCCCTATTTTTAGGGATTAGCTAAAAACGAAACTACGAATTTTACTCATTTTAGAGAAAGTGCCGCTAAGAGCGAGAAACAATTTGATAAACATTTGTATTTTTCGTACAAAAAAATTATGTTAGATATATGTAACTTTAAAACTACAATACTAGCTTAAATGTTTTTATTAAATTAAAACACAAGTGCGTGCTAGTCTACAATTCATTCTGTTGTGATGAATTTTCAGCTGGTAATCTGATAGAGGTGAAGAAATTGCTAACAAGTACGAATTTACCTTTTAAACTGATTAATACATTATGCACGATCTAAAGTTTACTTGAAAATGTCTTCCATTTTTAAATCTATACGTTTTCTCACGGTTTCAATTAACATGATATTTCTTGAAACGTATCTACCGTGCAAATTTAGGGATGGGCGTACAACAATAATAATATAATTGTACATTGCGTTTTTTGTTTAACATTAGTACTAAAATTGTCGATTTTCGAAGAACAAATATTTTATAAAATCAAGCTCATTGCACCAATTTTGTGGTTCTCTATAAGTCCATAAGTCCATATTTTTGGAAAATGAGTTAAAAACAGATTACAAATCTATATCAATGCCTCTAACATTAAAAATATAAAAAGTTTCAAATCAATTCGTATTTTCGGACAAATTTTTAAATGGCGATTTTTCGAAAAAAATGCTATAATCATACTCATATGTATGATGCTAGAAAACCATAGAATTATATTATTGCTGGGTTTATTAATTCATTAATAATTTTTTATAGGAATCATTATTGCTTATTGAACTTTAATTTGAATTAAAAAAAAGGTAATATCATTGGATTTGGCTGTTGTTTTTTAAAATATATTAAAGTGCAATATTGTATTTTGTTTGATATATGTATTTTTATATAAAGTATATTCATTCTACAATCACGGTGTGTTGTTTATTAGTTTAAATAAATTAAATATGTTATGTAAAATAGATATTCCCAGCCTGGAGTTATTTTAGAAAGCAATGCCATTAATCCTCACTTTGTAGTCCTGGATTACCATTAATGGAGCATGAAAATGTACCTACCTGAAATAAATTGCGTCAACTGTAATATTTCATTACTTCGCACTTTGTTTGAAATATAATTTAATGCGATTCAAATTAGTTGAAATCGGCTTATAAAAGCTGGCTACATTGTTTCTGATTGCTACGCACAATGTAAGTATACGATCTTCTCCCAAAGGGTTTCTTAATCTCAGATTTTATCTCAAGTTTCCAAATGTAATGGGCGAATGAATCTGAGCGTAGGTAATTTTGCCTATTATAAGAAAACGAATCCAACCTCAATTCTCATTTCGGAGTAAATAAAATTCCCGACTCCCCACTGAGACTGCGATAAAATTTCTTAGAAAAGCAATTGCTGCAAATAACACTTAGGTTTGTTGCTCCTGTTCCGAGAACGAAATCAAAGCTGACGAAATGTTAACAGAATTCCGCTTCCAGTAAGCACGCACTCAAGCGGTTGATCTTCTTACATCAATGACCCAATCAAAGATGTCAGCGCTTGAGCCCAAGTCCCAAAAACCCATGTCTTCCCGAATCCCAAATCCCGAATCCCGACCCCTTGGCCCTTGTTTCCCCGTAGCCCTGAGGAAAATCCATCAAGGAAATCGCTCCCCTCCCGAAAGAGGTGAGCCGGGGCACAGCAACAGTCTGCTTCTTATCCCTGTCGAGATGAGGGATAGGGATCGATTCGCCGCCTGTTTGGTTAAGCAGCTATCAAGCGAGTATCAATCACAGTCTCATCTTGCATTCTCGGGGAGTTTGCTGGGGTTGGAAACCGAAAGGAAGCCTACTCATCTTCGCCGAGAAGTGGATTTGTCTTTTCGACAATCCGAGCACTAACTGTGATTAAGTGGTATTCAAAATTTCTCAAAGTGGATAAGGATTAAAGATTATGTCAATGAGAAAGTCGGGTTACCACCGACGACACAACGCAACGCACAAAGTGGATTGAATTAACCTTTAACTTAATGGAGGGAAGATGGCGATGATGTTAGTTCGTGAAATTTTAAAGAACCTTCATTCGGGTAGGCTAAGAGAAGTAAATACAATATATATATATTAATATAAAAACAAAACCTTTAAAAACAACACTTAAAAAAACAAAAAATTTTAACAAAAAACTAAACCAACGAAAAAAAGATATTGAAAAGCGAAAAATAAAAAAAACCTTTTTAGTCTTAATATTAGGTTGTCCGGAGCAAAGTTGCATGTACTTAAAATAAAATAAAATAAAATATAATCTGTATGCTGTACCGACTTTTTGGTTGATTGTATACTACGTGTTTTTCCACTTGGCTCGAATTAAGTTCGTGGGGCAACCATTTAGCACAGACCTTTTCATATTCCGTTTTTTGGTAATAATTTCATGCATAATTGATATTGGAATTCCCAAATTAGCCGACACAGAGGTAAGAGACCAAGAACGCGTTTGATTAAAAGCTGACTGAATTAAATCGATCCGTTTTTGCAAAATCTCCTCTGAAATTCGGTCAACCCCCTCGATGTTCTTCAATGTCGCCCTTCTTCATTTGAAGCGTTTGAAGCGTTTGAACCAGAACTGCACTGTTCGCTTGCTGAGGGCCTTGTGCCCTACAATATTTTCTAATTGACGGTGGGCTTCGGTAGCATTAAGATTTTGTAGAAACAAAAATTTCAGAAAAACTCGATGTTAACAATCTTTAATTCTGTCTTCGAACCGGACCCCATAGCGAACACCTTGCGCTGGTGAACGCTAGAACAATAACTGCGCTACTGAACTATGTGTGAGTCATGTCTCAACATGTTACCATAAAAAATATATCTTTTATAAAATATGCGCAACTTTGCTCCGGACGACCTTATAACTAACTTTCTAAACTAATGTAAGTATAACTAATTTTAAGTCGGCGCCAAACAAATCGCAAAATGTTATTGTTTATCCTTGGAGATTTCACGTTGGATTTTTGTGATATTTTGTTTTGATTATTTCTTTAAAGTAATTTAAAAATATTCATTGATTGTTTGTTCAAATTGGAAGTGAACTACTCCCAAGATACAACCTATTCAATAAAAAAGAGAATAATTAAAATTATAAAAATAAAGTCGATTTAAGAATTGGAATTTGAGATTTTTTGAAGTCGGTTAGAAAAGAAAGCAAAGTGTATTAAAGAGACTTATTTTAAATCTCCGTTAATAATATTAATGCGCTTGACATTTTTAATTTAATTCACCAACTTGTATCAATACTTCAGATAACAAATGAATCGAATCACAAATTTATAAAAATGTCTCGTAAGTCCAGAAAAACAGTGTTTTTTTCACATTATTTTTCTAGTTAATTTATAACGACGTAATGAAAAAGCGCAAATTTTGTATATGAAATATCTTTTATATGTAATAGCTTAAATTGAATGTTTGTACTCAGAGATATTTAGGATATCTTTTGGTTGTAACATTTGACGTACCTACTTATATATAATAATAATAATAATTTCAGTATTCGTTTATAAAATTTTCCATCGTGTAAGATAATATTACAAACCAATCAAATTGTTGCTAAAACGCTATCCACTTTCAATTTTACATAAAGTAATGTTTGATTTATACGCGATCAAATAAAAAATAATAATTAAAGGAACTATGTGCACTTCTAGTTAGAGAAAAATTATGTATCTCAGAAAATTAATGTAAAAATTGCCAAAAATCACTTTTCGCCTATATTAGTGATATTATTACATTTTTGGTGTTTATCGTAATTTCCAAAATAATATGAGTATGTAGTTAAAAAATACATATTCTCAGTTATTTACATATATTATATTACACATATTTTTTTTCGATCCTGATGTGGGCCAAAAATTGATCTTATCAGCCCAGCTACTTTCTTAATGTTTAAGCACATTTTGTTTTGCATGCCCCATTGAGCTATTCTGGCCAGATCTGATTGAAAATTGTTCATGTCTTCATTCAAATTTGCAATTAAGAACATTTTAATATCATCAGCAAATAGTAAAATTCTCACATGATGAATTATGTTCAAAATATCAACAGAGATGGAATTGCAAGACTAAGCAATTGTTAAAATGTATTGTTGTAGATTTTTCAGCTCAATCGGGTAATCGGAAGAGATACAACAATTCATTACAAAGTTTGAACTAGAAAGACACATATGTATATTTATACAAACAGGTGAAATAAAATAAAAGCTTGTAGAAAGTTCTCCTTTTTAGGAACCAAAACAAAGTTTAAATTGATTGAATAAAATCACTGGGTATAAATAAACATCAGCTGTCATCGTGTATTATTAAAACTCAAAATAAACTTTGCCTTATTTGTCTACGTACATATTTTAAATTGTGTGCATACCAAGTTGCTTAAATAATAAATTGTATTGGTGATAGGATTTCGATTTAATTGCCAGCATATATAAATTCCTGCATCTCTGTACCGAAATATTGGTTAAATTTAATATACCTAAACAAAATTTGGTGCAACGGAGTTAAGTGCATTTTCACCAAATGGATATATTTAAAAAATAGGTTCGTAACCATGGTCGAAGCGTGTTTTTTTTTAACCCCGAGGGCCTTTAATCAAAATCCATCAATTTCAGGCATTCGCCCGTTTTGCGTTCTGATTTCTTCTGCGGGACTGCATTCCCAGAAGCTAAAGCTTGGGCCCCATGAGTGCGAAATTGCTCGATGAAACGAGAGAAGGCGAAAAAAAAGTTTACCAATGTGTCCCGCTCGTCGGGTTCCCCCCATGTGGGATCCAGTTCAAAGTTTCATTTCATTTCTGTGATTTATCGAAAACAACATCAGGGTCACTAACTTTCTTAAACCATATCGTCTCGGGATCTCACGGGAGGGGATTTGGAGGAGGCGCGTCAGATCCCCGGGAATAGAAAAAGGACTTGTTTCCATTTAAGGAACACTAGCTCATCTCGTACAGAAGCAGCTGCTTCGGAATCGGAAAAGGATTTCGGTTAATCACTTTGGCTCCAAGGATGTCTGGAAGCAGATTGATCCCGACTTGTTCCCGGAGGTGCTCGTAGGGTCACTTAGGAAATGAAATAGAATGGCACCAGACGGAAATGCTGTTTATATTTGTCAAAATTTGGGTGTACGACATTAACGAAATTAATTTGCCTAAAATGACAAGATATATTTCTTTGTCATAATTCGATATTATGCTACTCTTAAAACAAATAATTAAGTTCAAAAACCTTTCCCAATTCTACACGAATTGTAGCATAGCTTCAGGGTGTCCTGTATTAAATTGGGGATTTTGCAAACTTTGTAGGGTTTTCTTGGAACTTTTATAGGAGGCTTTTTGAAAACAAATTAAAAGGTAAGCGCCTTCAGGAAGTTGGAAATACTTGTTTGATCACCAGATTTTATCCTATATAAGTATATAATATGTATGTATTATGTATGTTTGTAAATTACATCGCACCAACATCACTCGAAGATTAAGGGTTCAGTTAGGAATGATTTTTACTTTGTGATTAAGGTTTTTATTTCTTTTAGAATAACTTTTACATAAATTATATTTTTTTTATACGTCGAGGACATCTACACTCTTCTAGAATTCGACAAAGTTCACAGTGAATGTATAATTTATTTAATTTTAAATTTCCGAAGGTGTACTATATCTTTTCATTTCCCTCCTGCTAACTTCAACAAATATCTAAAATTTAGACAAATTTTCGGGTTTTAAATTATAATTTAAAATTATCCATACATTTTAAAGCTTCTGATTTTATTACATGATTAATAAGGTCTTAAAAGTAGCTTTTGCTGTTTCATATAAATATTTTAAAATCAGGCACTTTGTAGATATTTAAAATCATATAGAAAATAAATTGTGTAAAAATCCCCCCAATACCCAATATTTATGAGATTTTAATGAAGTTAGTATTAACAGATCGTTATTTTATATTCGCAATATTGAATTATTATAACTAATCAAAGACCGCAAAAAGTACTAACGAATAGACTTTTGTGGGATGAAATTTACATTACGAGGTGAGAATTTTTTTAATTTGATCTCCAAAAATTTTATTATCGAAATTTGTGATATTTCAATAAAATCTGTTAAAAACGACGTCCGAGTTTTTAAATATCCCTTAAAATTCTTTAAGTACTGAATAACCAACGCTTCGTGGTCTTCTCGACAGACGAATTTTTAATACAAATTGTGTTTTAAGTTTCTTAACCAACATTTTTTCTATACTCAAAAGGGCCACTTCTGATTAAGATAAATGATCTTTGACCATTCCTTTTCTACAACCTTTTATTCTTTTGAAAGTAAACGCTTTTTTCGATGCTAAATGAAGTAACAAAAATCATTCGAAAATTTGTATTGTTGTAGATATTGTAGATGATGTTAGAGCACATACATAAGTGTGACTTAAAATTATTTTCTGCGTATATTAATGGTGCAAAAGAATTTTGTATCTGTTAGAACACATATCCTTAAATTCTCTCCAATCTCATAGACAAAAGGCTTTATATAAAAAAAAAAAACTGTGAGATTTAGAAAAACTAAAAACTGTTCAAATGGCAATCCGTCGTTCTACGTATAAGAGGGTTAGAATGAATGTGGAACTGGACTATTATTGGTGTTAGAATTGTTTTTTATTGATTGGGCAGTATGGCAGGGTGCACCATCATACATAAAGGTGTCAGAAAGGTCACAAGACTTTAAGTAATTAAAAAGCGGTATTCGAATGTCTTCGATGACTTCTCTGTACACATCCTGGTGCATTCTCCTGTTGACAAAAAACAGAGATCCAGGTCCGTCGGCGGAGTTACAAGACCATATAATTATGGATTGTGGATGTATCATGGTCGTTACCACGCATTCATCGTTATACCGCTCTCCTGGCCTCCTTCAAACATATTGGCGGCTCTCCGTAACAGCTTCAAGCTTCCACTCGTTGCTAAAAATTATCTGAAAAAATTTGTAATAATTAAACAGGTAAATGCGGTTTAAACATTGCAAATACCTTTTTAAAATCCGTTGCAGTATACTGGCGATAACTTCTTTCCCCTGCAACCGAGCTCGGCGCATTCTACCAGTGAGTTTTGGTTTTAGGCGCCTTAAGGTTAGCTTCGTACAATCGTCTCCTTAGCGTCATTGTAGATATTGCGATCCCTTCGTCGTGTAACTTTTTATGAAAACTATCAAGGGATGCGAAACGATTTTCGATAGTCTTAAGGACAATTCTTCGGCCAGATAATTTCGACGCATATTCCTCAATTGTCCTTGATTTTCGTCCAACAATTTCGATATTCTCATTACACTTTGATGAGATACTTTCTCTCTTTTTTCGATTTCGCGAAAAGAAAATGTTGCAGTTCTTAACAGGGTAATTGTACCTACCTTTTATTCATTATTAATGTTCTTGTACTTTCACATATTGGTTTTTTCCAACAAATTTTACCAAAATTCGCTACATTTTTTAAATGTCCACTATTTTCAGCTAATATTTTTTCAAAATAGGTAAACAAAACACACAGATAATCACTTGCCAAACAAATCCCAAATAATGATGAATTTTGGGTTTTTTCGGTCGATTTCTATAGTAATACAAATTTCACTAAACATGCCCATAAAGAAGGACATGTCAAAAACCACCCCAAAAAAGGGGTCAAGAGCTTATGGTGTTGTAACTCCGCTCACATTATGTTGGCGCCACCACTAAAAATAACATAAATTGATTTTTTTTGGAAAAACCCGCATTTTTATTACGCTATAGGTAAAAATTTGTGAGGAATGATAAAAATTGTGAGTAGTCCATATTCGATGAACAGGGACTATAAGTCACATAAACTTAGTCTGGAAATATTAAAGTTTTTGCTGAGAAAATTATACAAAATTAAGGTTGCATTATTAACATTTATTTATTGCATGGTCCTACTTGAAAGGACTACATGTATGTCTAACTAATTTTGTGTAATTTCTTGAATTATACCACTTTCATTCTAAACCCCTCATATACATGCCTTCATCCACACACAGTGGTAGGGTAAATTGGCCTGATTTGTCAAATAAAATACATTGGGTCTTATGGTGAGCGACGTAAACATGCCAAAAACTTTGCGGCAGTTTCCAAACTAAAGCCCCTATCTAAGAATGATTTTCACTAACCTTTACCCTAAGAAGTTCGCTTTTCAATCCACTAGTCATTACCATGACCATGGCTGGAGGCAAACTGACGAGAAATCGGCCCAATAGCGCTATACACGACCCAATTTGTAGGGTGCCTATCGGGCCCTAAGATTGTCATGGGCCATAGCAGGTACAGGGACGAAAATGTGTGGTATTGATATCACCACCGCCACCACTGCTAATGCAAAACCGATTTTGTGACGTATCAAGGGAGCCATGTTTCACTCACAAGCACTCGATTACGTCTGATAAATTGTGTCGTGTGGAGAGCACAACCAATTTTTCATCCTACCAATCGGGCCCTGCACGTTGGGTCGTCTGTAGCCACTTTAAAGCCTTCTCGCCTTTTTACGTTAACTTTGTAGGCACTGAAAATTATCACGGGCAATAGAAGGCAAGCATTACCATTCTTTGTGAAGACCAGTTGGGACTTATAAAGTCAATACACCTATCCCCAATTTACACGGTAGAAAACCGTGCAGTTAAAATGTTCTCTGTAAAAGCGAAATCGTGTAAGAAAAGTACCGCGCAAATCGGAGATAGGTGTATTGCCAAATCGTCTCGTAAAGGAGTAATTTTTACTTTAATTTCTTTCAGATTTGGACATGAAAACTACATACCAAGCTGGTTTTATAAATTATGTAATTTGTAATTGACAATTTGTATTACTACAAATTAAATTTTTAGTAATATTCCTCAGCCAAGCCGCCACTGTTGAATTTAATTTAAATACTAAATAACAAATTACAATTTTTTATATGGTCTAGCTTAAAAAAGAGAGACTAATAATAAAAAGTATAGATTCATGTCTACTAATGCGGTCATTTAATTTTAGTTGGATGTCATTTTTAAAATGTGAGTTAATATTTTATGCACATTTCTAAATTTAGCTTCCCACATGTAAATACTATATTAAGTAATCCTCTACGGATTTATTTGGATCGATAGGAAACTATTTTCAGCCTCTGACTCTTTCAGTCTGACCACCCATAGGGTCAGAGCCAGGTATCATTAATTAATCGACAAGAGATGGCAAAATAATTAACTTCAATTCCCCATTAAGTCTTAGGCTCATGCCTCCCATTTATATTATCTCGTTATGGACCTGGACCTGGATGCTGTCCATTTTCCCAGAGCTCTCACCTCGCCCCCGTCTGGCTTCTTCCGTTTATAGCTTCTGTCCCGCAAAACTTCCACAAATTTCTAATTTTATAAAATAAAGTGACTGGATAACGTACAGAATGTTGATGTCTTCCAGGCGCCCCAAACGGGAGGCTGCTTCTTACGTTCTCACATTTAATGAAGCACCTCAACCCCGCTCCTCCCGAATGGAGTCGAGTTGACGGCACAAGTCTGGGCCAATTTTCTAGTCTGCTTGCCTTTGGGTGGTGGCGCGGCGCGACGGGGGCTGGTCTAGGACAATAGCATCATCAGTTTCAAGACATTGTGGGGAGCATGCAACAGATACAGCCTGGATGCTGGGGCGCCGCCAGCCGCCAGCCGCTCCTCGTTTGCGGCAGCTGCCTGTAGAAAATGAGCTGCCTCCGATTAAAGGGAAACTCATTAGACGCGGGCGGGAGACGTGTGGCAAGCACAGGGCTCATTAAAATCACCGACAGCAGATGAATATTTCTGAATTGCCGCGAATTTGTATCTGTCAGATATCATCAGGCTCCAAGCGATTATTAAATTTTGAAGGCATGCAGGCAGAGCGATACGTTGATAGGTCTGATTGTAAAAAAATATCGCGGAACAGATTGAGCTTGAAGTCGCTTCCAGGGATTTTGATGAAACGTATAAATTTTAAGGGGTCACTCTGGTCAGAAAGCAGTTGGGCTGATAAGATCAATTTCTGGCCCACCTCAGTATCGAAAAAAAAATTGTGTAGGTTTGTTATAACCTTGTCTTTAAATAATTGAGAATATGTAATATATTATTTTGCAAATAGCGATAAACACCAAAAATAATCACTAATATAGGAAAAAACTAATTTTTGCACAGGTACCACTTTTAATTGTACCTATAATAATCTTTGGGTTGTACACAATGAATTAAAAAAAATTAAAGAGGTAGATACTATTATACGTGCACTTCATGTATAAGAAAAGAAAGAGTGACCGCAAAAATCGCTTAAAATTAGCCTGTTTTTGCACAGTTCATAGCAATCTCAAGAAACGAGTTAAAAAAAATCTAAAAATAGGTACATACTCGTTTGATTTTCAAAATTTATTTTAAAAACTACCCCTTTCAGGGGGTGTAAATATCAAAAAATGGTAAAAATAACTACCTTTGAATAATCACAAAAACATTGATTCAGCCTCATTAATAATAAAATAATCTCATCAGAATTACAACAACTCATAGTATTGACCCACCTGTTGATTTTATGTGAATTTCTTCCAAAAACTCACCCCCTACAAGGGGTTGAACCACCCCCAACGCTATAATTGTGTCCAGTATTTTTAAAATCTGTTGAAAAAAAAAAAACATATTGGAGGAGAAGCATCTCAGAGGCAATATCTTTGATATTACTGCAGAAAAAAACCCTGTATGCGGGTGAAACAACCCCTAATTTTCAAAATAACGACATGGTGATAAAACGAATTATTCAAAGGTAGTTATTTTTACCATTTTTTGATATTTACACCCCCTGAAAGGGGTAGTTTTTTAAATAATTTTGAAAATCGAAAAAATATGCTCATCTGCATTTTTCACGACGATTATGTACCTATTTTTAGATTTTTTTAACTCGTTTCTTGAGATTGCTATGAACTGTGCAAAAACAGGCTAATTTTGCGGTCACTCTTTGCGCTCTCTTTATAATGTATGCAAGTCAAAGAATATCTACAACAGGAAGGGACGACCTTGGTATCGTCAGAGAAAAGAAGAACTATTTATTAGGAGAGTTAGTAGTATTAATATCTGAGAAAAATCGATTTCAGAAATCGAATTAATTAATTATTTATTTTGTTCATAAATTATAAATATAAGAAATTAAAACAAAAATAGGAAGTTCACGTGGCGAATTGCGAACCCACATGAATGAGGCTAACGCGTTACCATCTACGCTACTGTGCACCGCAATCGGGACTAAATATAACTTGATATATAAATTACTGGGGGAATTTTCAGGCCGTTTTCCTCGGCTATATCTGAGTGGGTGGTATTATTTTTCAGATAGTATACCCACATAGGTAGTAAGATCGTTAAAATCCCTTACCCCAAAGCCGTATAGTCCCCTTGTAAGTGTGTGTCTCCCGAAAGTCATAGCAATTTAAAAAACGCCCATTATTTTATTTAAAACCTGAAGTTGTCTGAAATCAACAACTTTTCTCTTGAAAATACAGCATGAATCGGGCCAATGACCACAATTTAAGAAGGTTCGTGAAAATTCGTGGAGATTTTCAAAATATTAATGTACCTACGCGTAGTAGTATTATATATAAATACACGAGAAAAAATCTAGAACTAGTTTTTTGAAGAATAAATTGTTTTTAATGCAGCTAAAAAATAAAATAGAATATATGTATCCAATAGAGTGCTTTTTGTCGCAACTTTTTTTTTTTTTTTTTTGTAATCCCACCTCGAAATTTTATGGGAAATACCTAAACAAAAATTCCCTGAAAATTGGAGCCCTTAATATTAATATTAAGCACTAGACCAAGGCGTATAAAGATTTCCCATATAAAATACACGTAAACTTTGATTATTTTTCTTCAAAACTCTACAGCTCAGAGGTATTTTATGGTATAATCTTGGTCGATGGTAGGATCTCTTCAGAATTGAATGCTCTACAAAAGTGTCCATTGTGGCGTAACCCTAACTCCCACCAGCGAGGTAGTACGGGTCACTAACCCCAATCTTTCCATCAAGTTCTCGCTTTTTGCCCCTATCTCGTAAACAACAAGAGGTACAGAAAAAGTGAATATGACAAACTTTTAGGAAATTCAATTTCCTTCAAAGAAGTTGTGAACACCAAATCGCTAACATCGATTTCTTGAGATATTGGGCTTTGAAGTTGAGGTAGTGTTTCTACAATTTAGCTCAATAACCCATGAAAATTTCACACTACCTCAACTTCAAAGCCCAATATCTCAAGAAATATCGATGTTAGTGATTTTGTGTTCTAGAACTTTTTGGAGGAAAATGAATTTCCTACAAGTTTGTCATTTACATTTTTTCTGTAGCTCTTCTTATTTACGAGATAGGGGCAAAAAAACGAGAATTTCATGAAAAACTTGGGTTAGTGACCCGTACTACCTCGCTGGTGGGAGTTAGGGTTACACAGCAATGGACACTTTTGCAGAGCATTCAGTTCTGAAGCAATCCTATCATTTACCAAGATTATACCATAAAATGCATCTGCATTGTAGAGTTTTGAAGAAAAAAAATGAAAGTTTACGTGTATTTTATACGGGAAATCTCTAAACGCCTTGGTCGAGCACTTAATATTAATATTAAGGGCTTCAATTTTCAGGGAATTTTCTTTTAGGTATTTCCCACAAAATGTCGAGGTGGAACTGAAAAAAAAATAAAAAAATCGCAAAAAAAAAAGCATCCTAATATCCAATTTACTAAACGTGTTTTAAATCATTTTGATACTAAAATGTATCCTCCTTTGAGTCACTTCGTCAAATTTATTAAAATAAATATAAAATAAATTTGAATCAGACAAAAGAAATTGTAATTTTAACAATTCTAGTTTTAAGTTCTTAACCATATGAATGGTGGACTAAAATGGATCTAATAAAATTGTAGCAATGGTCATAGATAAACAATTTCACTAATATATTTTAATAAAGATGAAACTACGAAGTTTTTTTTTTAATATTTAGAAAATATTCTAATTCCTACTGTTACGAAACATTTCAAAATATTTTACTACACAGAAATTTAGTGAGCTTGATTCTGAAAGTGGATTAAGTCCATGTTTTGTTTTTGCTTACAGATAAAAGGATCATATTAAGTTCTATCTATGGAATTTATTTCTTGAGAAATAGATTTTCCAGTCAATAATTTTTTATTTTATTTTTTTTTACGCCTCGCGTTACCAACGAAAGCTATTAAGGCTCTCTACCTACATTAGAAATTAATTCTGAAGTTCACTTTTTTAACCTTACGAATTAAAGTCAAAAATTGTTTTTGGTATGCCAAATTCTGTTTTAATTATTTCATTTTATGGACTTTTATTTGACAATTTATTTATAGAAAAATACGGAAATTTCTTTCATTCAAGAATTTTCCACAATTTTTACCAAAACTTATTTCGGAAAGTAGGTACAAGCAACCGAAGATGCATATTATTTTGATCCCAAATAAACGTTCCTATAAAGTTTCATCAAAATCTGTGAGGATACTTCAAACTCGATTTAAAAGTAGCATTTCTTGAATTTGCATAGGAAAAAAATAACAAATCGTGATCCTTTTGACCAAAATATGTTTTCTTCACTGACTTCTCCTCCTTCTTTCGGAACATAACTCATGCCATCACTTTATGATGAAAAGGGCAGGGGGCAAACCCGCCTGGGGCTTCGGCCCTAATTTTTAGTGCGTAGTCCCAAAAGGACACGGACCAAACCAATTCGTATCCCTTTCATTCGCGAGCAAAAAGCGTTATGAGTTGGAAAAAGCGAGGAAGGAAATCGATTTTAATTTCCGGTTAAATCACGTCTGAATAATTTCTTCTTTCCTCCGTGATGCAAGGCAAAAAGGAATACTTTCGCCCGGCTGCGACAAAATTATAAATTCCTTCGGCTGGAGACGTCGCGTCGTCGCCGCGCCGCCCTTTGCTTGTTGTTTAGTTGCGGCAGATTTGTTTAGGATCAAGATCCTATCAGAAATGCCGAGCTTATTAAGCGGAATTTTATTTGACGGGTATAATTTATGGAAGCGCTGGCCGGCTTTAAGTTATACGATGGGTTCCTCTCCTGGCAAAATAAATCTGGACAGGCCCTTTATCATTCAGGAGGATTCGTGATGTCGGCGCAAAATCAACACATTATGCGAGGAAGACCTCAGGCAGACCGCTTCGCTGACAGAGGGCAAATCCCTGTTGATTCATAGATTTCGGAAGGAGATGTACATGAAGGAAGGCCCTTCATTCCCTGTTCATTTCGTTGTCATCCATTTCAGCGTAAAAGATCTGGTTTTATGGCAAGTTATTATTGTCTAAAAGGGATAACGAAAATTGATAAAGGTCTTATAATTTAAGGGATTTCAACTTTTCTTTCCTTTAACATTTGTTGCTACTTCTTCAAACTACTCACATAGACACTAATTAGGGGAAGATTGCCATAAAAGAGCAAGTTTCAAAAGAAGACGGATTAAATATACAAAATATGTAATACACCCAAATCTTTTTTGACATTATAGATCCGTTCCTCCAAAAATCATGTAAAAAAAGATATGATTTTTTTACTATAGGAAGATACCTTCCATTGATATCCAAAAATCATATAAAGAATGATATTTAATTGGAAAAAGGGTTTTAAAAAAAT
The DNA here is from genome assembly GCA_949715965.1 of Dysmachus trigonus. Lineage (NCBI taxonomy): Eukaryota > Metazoa > Arthropoda > Insecta > Diptera > Asilidae > Dysmachus > Dysmachus trigonus. The sequence goes on along the minus strand of OX454322.1, from coordinate 63,386,057 downwards.
CTGATAAAAATTTAACTTTAAATTCTCTCTGTGAATTCAAAAATACATTAATTAATATAAAATTAGAAACATACACTATCAGTTAGAAGTATTTGCCCACTTCAAAGTTATATAATAACCTTGCATAGAATATCTGCTGCAATCAGGTAACAGGATCGTTATAGTTTTCTTAAAGGAAAAATAAACAAATATTTTTGCATTTAGCTACCACTAACATACTATGGTCGAACTTCATATTTTCGGATCCTCCTGAGACATCTCTCAAATTTAATTGTCTTTATCAATTGCAAAGCATCAAAACTCTTAGAGATGACTCAGAAAGCAATATTAAAATTTGTGAATCAAGGAAAACAAAATACTATTACTACTTTACAAACAAAACTTTTTCAGCAAAATAAATTAAAGCAACTCTTTCCAAACATCAATCAATTTTGTATAATAATTTTCAAAACTAATTATGTCACTACCTAATGAAATTATAATTAAAAGTATTTTTTCTCTACACTTTATTTCAACAACTGTCTGCATTTCTGTTTGAATGCGTTTAAACATTTTTGCATTTTAGTTACACTAATATTGTAAAAAGTGCGTTGTCTAATTTGGCATTTGTGTAATTTGACATACAAATATCTAGTGTTAGTATACCTCTACAACTTACTTTTCTTGACGAAATTTCCTCAAAAGCTGCTGTTGTTGTTACCACGCGGCTCAGTTTACATAAGTTTATCATACATTAATTAGGGCAATACGTGTCAGATATAAACAGGGCCTAATGTTTCAAAACTATAAGATGCGATTTATGTTTCGAGGTGGGCAACTATTTTAGAGTGGTAGTTTTCGATGTGTTACGAATTTTTGGTGAGTTAATCAGACGCTTCCACTTTCGTATAAATCAGAATAGTTATGGAAAGAATAAGTTTGAAAATCATAAACATAAGTTAATTAATCTTTGATCTTTTAGTCCAGTTTTGATTCCAAAATATAAAATGTCTATAAAAGTAACTAACTGTTTTATTCAGAAACCATTCAAACCATCTATAAAAAAGATGTAATAGGGGTACCGGTTAATTCGTTCGGTTTTTTTTCGAAAATTGAAGCTTTAAGGTCCCCACACACCGGCGCGAAATATTCGCAATGATAGCGGCGACGAAAATTTCGCGCTTGTCGCGGTAGCGAAATTCGCGTGCATCCGCACACCAAAGCGTCTCTCGCACTACTGGAATTCGCGAACTTGATCTGTACAGTCGATATTTGTGGAGTTTGTTTTTTCAAAATGTGTTCATCATCAGATGAAAAAGAAGCCCTTTTGTTTATAATGTTGGAAGAAGAGGAAAATCAAGGTTAGTACTTTGCCACATGAAAACTATATTTTTAACAAATTATCAATAGATATGTTTTATAAAACTCTTTTCAGAAAAACAAAGAATTGGATCCATCCTATAAATCAAGAAAGACGTCAATATGGAGAATTTCATATCTAAATGCCACAACTTCGAAAGGAAATAAGTGTTTTTATATTTATTTTAGGATGACTACTGTATGTTTTGATGAAATATTAAACCTTATTAAAGGTGATATTCGGAAGTTTGACTTTTGGGAATATTTGTAGCCTCCAGAGCCTGGATTAAACGCTTTTACTAATTATAATAACGACCCAAGACGCGCATCAAGATTAACATTTGATACAAAAGAAAAGTTTGTCAATTATTTTAATTCGTAAATGCGAGCCAAAATGTTAAATTTAACTTGAAATTGGGCCTTGGATGGGCCGATATTACTTTTTAAGGAATTTAAAATTTATACTTACTGGTTTCATTCAATTCCTTCCCAAGTTAGTAATAAAAGAGCAAATTTATGGTTTCATTCAATTCCCTCCCAATTTCATACCATATTTTGCCTTTCTTCCGCATATTTTTATAATCCTCGTGTGATAAATCGTATAAAATACGATGTTTTTTAACAATTTCTAGTAATTTTTCAGTCTTTGCCATCTTTTACACACCGGTTTTAATAAATACACAGTCAGCACTTGAACGAAATACGCACCGATGGCGATAAAAACGCTGACTGCAGCGAAACTTATTCGCGGCGAATTATTCGCTGCAAAATCGCTAGCACAGCGGATTCGCGACGTGCCGGTGGGAATAATCACATTAGACGCTATGTAAACAAACTACTGCGAATATTTCGCTGCGAAATTTCCGCAGCTCGAACGAATATTTCGCGCCGGTGTGTGGGGACCTTTATTGTGAAAAAATTGTAACAAATTTAATATTCAAAGTATTGTCCATCGCTAGCTATAACCTTTTCCCATTTTTCTGGCAATTCACGAATACCCTTTCTGAAAAATTCGGCCGGCTTCTCCGCTATCCACGAATCGATCCAATTTTTGACTTCTTCATAATTGGAGAAGTGCTGGTCAGCCAGGCCATGTTGCATTGATCGGAAGAGATAGTAATCGGATGGCGCAAGGTCTGGACTATACGGCGGGTGGGGTAGGATATCCCATTTGAGCGTTTCAAGGTAGGTTTTGACGACCTGTGCAACATGTGGCCGAGCATTGTCCTGTTGCAAAATTACCTTGCTGTGCCTTTGTTCATATTTTAGACGATCGGAAATGGTTTGTTGAGCGACGCCAAGTGATTTTGCAAGTTCTTCTTGCGTTTGGGATGGATCTTGGTCGAGCAGTGTCTCCAATTCGTGGTCTTCAAACTTTTTTGGCTGTCCGGGCCGTTCATCGTCCTCCAAGTCAAAATTGTCACTTTTAAACCGTGCAAACCACTTCTGGCACGTACGCTCAGCTAGAGCATGCACACCATACACTTCCACCAAAATACGATGACTTTCGGCAGCCTTTTTCTTCATATTGAAGTAATGAAGAAGTACTCCCCGCAAAAACACTTTATTCGGCACAAAATTCGACATTTTCAGAGTAAGAAAAAGTATTGTTGTTTACGCTTCAGCTAAATGACACATACTGATTCTGAAACTATATGATAGTAGCTTTCCAACACATATTTGGAAAGGTGAATCACTGGAATATAAAACAAGTTACGCCATCTGTTAGAAAACCGCATGAATTAACCGGTACCCCTATTATAATACTGTATTTTGAAGTACGACACATAAAACAAGTTTCTGTTAGAAAACCGCACGAATTAACCGGTACCCCTATTATAATTTCTATCCGATAGAATCGCTGATTTCGAATTTGTAATTAATATCACATAAATTCAAAATTAAGAAATATGTATAGCAGCCAGTTGATTTGCTTCACTTTTCATTTCACAAAAAAATTAAAATTAGTCATATATTTTTAGTACGCTCTACTTTTTGAAGTAAAGTTTCAAGTTTTTTTCCAGTACATTTTGAAAAATAATAAACCTCAACTTTTTTTTTTTTTTTACATATTTTGTTTATTGAATCTTTCTAGACAATTTAGAAACTGACAATAAATGTTCAAATCTTACGACCTAAATAACTAGCAGTAGTTTCTTAACCTAGTTGAAAGAACTTTTCTTAATTCAAATCATTATATGTAGATATAATTAGTTAAGTGCATATCGGTTTAGATAAGAGAAAGGTCTGCTATATGTTTTCTATTGAGACGTCTGGAATATTGTCGTAAAAGTAGATTTTTGGCTAGACTGTTTGGGTGGTTTTGCAGTTTTGCTGAATATGAGTTTGCGTGCTTGATTATTTCATCCTGTACCGTTATGATTCCTAAGTCCTTATGTATGTTTTTGTTTTTTATATACCATGGTGCTCCTGTCATTGTTCTCAGTATTTTTGATTGTACTCGCTGTAGTTTGGCTACGTTTGATGTTGATGCTGAACCCCATAGTTGCATGCCATATTCCCAGATTGGTTTGATAAGAACACGGACGATTAGCACTTTGTATTCCAATCTCATTTTGGAATGTTTGCCTATTAGCCATAACAATTGTTTTGTTTTTAAGTTACATTGGTTTCTCTTAGTTTCAATATGCTTCTTCCAAGTCAGTCTTCTATCGAGATGTAGACCTAGATACTTCACTTCATTTTTCTGCGGGATATATTGCTCAAAAAGCTTTATTGGAGGACATGTTTCGGTTCTAAGAGTAAACGTCACATGGGTGCTTTTCGATCCGTTTACTTTGATTCTCCAAGTAGATAACCAATCTTGGATTTGATGTAGGTGTCGATCAAGGTTTTCTGATGCAATTTCTGTGTCCGTGAGGACGCTTAGGATGGCGGTATCATCAGCAAAGGTGGAGATAAGAAGGCTGTTATTTGTTGGAAGATCGGACGTGTAGAGAAGGTATAGAAACGGGCCAAGGACACTTCCCTGAGGCACTCCTGAAAGTATCCCATGAGGGCGAGTAGTGGCGCTTTTGTGTCTCACAACGAACTTCCTGTTTAATAAGTAGCTTTGGAAAACTTGATGTGTGTTGACAGGCAGCATAGCTTTGATCTTGTGGAGTAATCCCTCATGCCAGACTCTATCGAACGCTTGGGCCACGTCCAGGAATACCCCAGAACAGTATTTTTTTTCCTCAAATGTTTTTTTTACACATGCGACAATTCTATCCACTTACTTTATCGTGCTATGTTTTTCTCTAAATCCAAATTGGTGCGCCGGAATAATCTGGCTCGCTAGTAGTACTGGTTGCAACTTTTTTAGTAGCAATTTTTCGAAAAGTTTAGAGAAGATTGAGAGCAGGCTGATTGGCCGATAAGAAGATGCAAGTGTAATATCCTTACCCGGTTTAGGTATCATAATGATTTTAGATAATTTCCAATCATCCGGAAAATGCCCCGTACAGAGTATCCCCTCATATAGATGCTTCCTCAACTTGAAAATTTAAAAGTCCATTGATACGATTTTTAATTTATCATATCGTTTAATTTGGTATGTAGAGTAAGAGCATGTGAACATTTTTGGGGAGGTTAGTGTACATGATAAAAATTGAATGTTGGTAGTTACTATATACTATATGAACATTTCTATTTTACCTAATGTCGCTATCGATGATATGTTAGCTTGGTTACTTATGAATTTTGCAAATTGTAAAGTTTTTCCGTAAAAAATCATTCTTGATAAAAGCTCAAAATTAAATATATGGAATTAAATTTCAAATTAATTTATTGGTTATATGGCAAATCAATTGAATGACTTAAATGTCACATCGACATTTAAATCATCGTCTACATCACGCCTCTTCGGTAAACAGCCTACCACTTTTTGAAATGTTAGTCTTTAATATTTCATAAATTATTTGACTTAATTTATGCTTAGTTGCATCGAAATCCGTGAATTGCCGTACACGCTCGTACAGATGTTCTTGATCGTGTAAAATAAAAATTTATAGGTAGTTTTAATTTGTCGAACTATAACATTTAAGGGGGTAGATACAATTACACGGGCAAAAATTACGCATTAGAAAACATTTTTTTTTCACAAAGAAGGTTTAATGTATTATACAACTTTGTACATTTGTTAAGGTATAAATGAGGAATGTAAAAAACAATTTTTTTAATTTTTTAAAACAAAATGGCGGCTGTACGCTGGCGTGAAGTTGACTTACGAAAAAAACTGCAACCACTCTGGACTTCGTGTTATTGATCTGGAACAGCCCATAAAAAAAATTTGTCTTAAATATACAAATTACATGTGTCGGTAAACCTCAAAAATTAAAAAAAAAAAATTATTCTGCGTTTGGTAAAAGTTTTTGTAAAAAATCGATAATTTTCACTATTTTTTCAGCCATTTTTGCATTAATAATTTAATTTTGCAACAAACAAATCCAAAACAATTAGGCTTACAGACAAGCCTAAGGTATAAAGAAGAAACCCTAAAAATTTCAGCTAAATTGGACAAGTAGTTTTCGAGTGATCGTGGTTGCAAATTTTAAAAATGTTGTTTTGAGAAAAACACGTTTAAAGTTTTGAAAACCTGCTATGCGCTGAACAAACCGTTCACGAAAAATGAAGAAAAAATATATAAGGAGTTCGATTTTCGACCTGAAACTTGTTTTAGCGTATTCTACGGGAAATTTCCTCACTTTTTAGAGAAACAAAAAATCGATTTTTTTGACCTTCTAATTGTATTTACCCCCTTAAAATATACTACTTTAAGGAACGCTTCGAAATTTTGTGCAACTCCTATTGTCTCTCAAAAGTAAAAATTGTATTTTCGAGGAAAGTTTCGATCTTATGTAAATAGAGAATATTGAATGAAATGCCTTCGAAACACCGAAAGCTAATGGCCAGACGAGTTATGTAAATATTTATAAGTTTTGCATTTCGACTCGCGGACTTTTCTACACTTTGCTAGGAAAGATCCGGTGTGCTTAAGCGTACGTAGTATTAATTCATTCGAGTTCCCTCGATTACCGCCACCATAACGATCTATTCTGGAAAATTGTGAATAGTACATGAGAGCATACCGACCTGTACCAATCTTTTAATCTAAATAAAAAGGAATGCATGCAAATATAGCATAACTGAACAAGTTAATTGAAATTTTGTGCAGCTCTGCTGCAACTTTCCTCAGTTTTTATCAGCTCTTGTGCCTCAAGTAATCTCTTTTGGTACATCAACCACACATTCTTATTCTGGTTTTGAATTACATCCACCGACAAATCTATCGTACACCTGGCTAGGGATCCTGCGCCAAAACAAGTTGGCTTTATTAATTCCGCCCGAATGAATTTGTTTTCAATTATCCCCGGTAGGATCCATACCCTGGAGAAAGTTGCACATCCCGGAGGAAGCTGGGCATTGTCTCAAAAAGCTGGAACAGCGAATATCTAAGTATCTTTGTATGCGTTGTCCACATGTAGAAGGACATTATCACGGCAGACCGGGCTTGAACTTTTTATGAGTAGCCGACATAGACACACAGGCAAAGCCGAGTGGAAGAACTTTTTTATCCTTATATCAATGGACACAAAATGATTTCCCAACTCGCCCATTTCCAGGACTTATTGCCGCAACCGATCGAATAAGAATATGCTCCGCTCCCCGCTCAGGGGCTAGACTGGGCCAGACCCTTTGACCTTTCGAAGGGTCTACACCGGGAATTCTACGGCGCATTGAAATGTCTCACATTTGCGAACATTTACAGGTACGGCAGATATATTCGCCGGATTTGACCCTTTCTTTTTCTTTTTTTGTGGATCGAAAATCGTCAAGTGGGAGGCGTTAGGGGGATTTATGACTTTGAACGGCGACATAAAACTCGAACAGACGTATTCTGTTGCATAATGAAACTGATGTGCTTCGCAATCGAAATGCTGGAAATGCTCCATAAATTCAACCCCCTTCATCGAGGTATATAAAATTTCGAATGCATCGTAAAGTGCACGAAAAATAGTTGGTAATCCAAACTCGCTTAGCAAATGCACTGAATGATTTGTGTAGGTAGCTGAATGGATCAATTTATCTTGAGACCGTCCACAGCCACTGGGCAAATAAAAGGAAGTTTTACTGCTTCAGATGTAAGAGTGAAATGCATTATTGAAAGCTCTTGGGAATCTGTATGGACATTCCTTTGAATCAGAAAGTTGCTCATAGAATGAAAGACACTCAATTCTTATCAAATCATTTCACGTTTTTCTTATAATGTCGTATAGAAAAGTCGTAAAGGAACAACCCTTTTGTGGGCTATTAAAATGATCCCTAAAGATCTTGAGTATAAACAGTTTTTCAAAGGAAAGGTTATAACGCGTACTGAAAGCATTTAGGAATACACGTATAGAATAATAAATGCCACCCTTTCACAAGCATCAGTTTACATTTTTTTTTTGGAATTTAAACTAATCCCCGATAATTCAAGATATCGTGTGCTATATCGGAAAGATTTCTGAAAGCTAAATCGGTTTTAGTCACCCGTAAACTTCTCAGATCTGTGTAAGAGTTATACAATACACGTCCCAGCAAGTAACAACTGGAGAGAACACCACCATAGGTACACTCTAAAAAATATTGGTTTAATGTATAAAAATACAATTTTCTTGTGTAAAAGTACTACACACATATGCGGAAAATTACACATGAAAGATGTGTAATAAATGTGTATTGTTTACTTCTTTAAAATAGGTAAATTTACACATAGCAGATGTAAATTTTTGGAATTAAGTACTCCTTTGAATACAGTATTTTTACAATATAGTTAAGGGGACAAGGACGTTATCTCTAATGAATGGGATAAATTGAAGGAAATAGTAGAAATAAGGTTATTTTAATAATAAATTCGCAATACCTTATTATTTCTTAATTATTTAATAAACTCATAAAAATAAGACATATTTTTTAATCGAAAAAAGTTTTTCGTGCCGTTGTTTTAAAGTATTAAGATTAGCATAGATGAATACATATCATATTTAATTTTTTAAAGTACTTTAATCTAGTTATTTTATCTTTAAGGGAAATTACACCCTTCAAAGGAAATATCTTCAACAGCACTCCTTAACTTTAAGGAATACCTTCACAAAGTGATTGAGCGTTTATTTTGTTTGAATAAGAGACTTTAGATCGTAGATTTACGTCATTATGCCGTAATTTTACTATTCATATGCATATATACACCAGTTTAGTGTAAAATAACACAACATGTAGGTATAAAGTTGAGTGAATATTACGCCCAACGCTTTAAAATTGTGTAATTTCACACTTTTTTGCTTAATTAATAACTAGCCAAAAATGCATACTTTTACGATCGTGACAAATTTTTACATAGAAAAAAATTTAAAATTGCTCTTAACATCAGTGGGAATTTACATTCACTTTTTAGAGTTTATAGTATACATATATCGGCAATGAACAATTCAATATTATATACTGTATTGCCGGATGATTGTGGTGGGATTGAGGTGTATGGCCTTACTGAGAATATAAATATATCGGTCTAAACATACCTCACAACCTTATTTCAAGAAAAAGTTTTAGGCATCATTATTTGTGCCAACTTAAGGTACTAGTTCCCTCAAAATTTTCCATAAAATCGATTTTTGTTTTTTTGCATTTTTTAATTCCATATACCTTCACAAATCATCTGCTAAATTTTTACAAAGAAATTCGAAAAAATCGTAGAACTACAGTAGTTTTAGTGCGCGCGCATTTTTGAATATACACACATAAATATCTCGTAAAAAAACTTTAAACGCGTTTTTCTCTAAACTACATTTTTCAAAATGTCGGACAGTCAATCTCCAGATTGGCTGAACCGATTTGAATAAACCTAATAGCGTTTTGTTTGTTAAGGTCTATTGTAGGGCAATTCACCAGAAAATTCCGAAAAAGTTGATATAAAACATATTTGCAAACCGAACAAAGCGAAAACAAATGCGATTTTTTCAATTTTTTTTTTCAAACATCCGCCATTTTTTTTTTACCGATTTTCTTGACTAATTGTGGTGCGTTGCCTTATAAAATATCTTCCTTTTTAACATGCTTTTTTGTTTTTTTGTTTCGGACTTGCCGTTTCTGAGATTGAGTGTCCGCCATGGAACCCTCTTTTTTTGGATTGCTCATTTTTGAGAGCCATCTATATATATAATAAAGCACTAAAAGAAGAAAAAAAAATTTTTTTTTCAACTTCAGGACTTAAATATTCAAATAAAAAAAGATTTAATTAGATTTATAATAAAGGAGCTTAAAGAAAAAATAAAGTTTAAATGTCTATTTTTTGCTATTCTACAGGGAACTAGTACCTTAATTCGTGAGAGAAACATTCACGGAAAAATTCGCAGTAGCATCCAAACTAGAGATCTTATCTAAAAATTATTTTCACTAACATTTACCCTAAGAAGTTGACTTTTCCATTAGACATCATCTTTCTAAACAAAATGTATATAAAATGTGTGATTTGAATTCAACTTAACGAAAAACAAAAGTCCCAGATCACTTGAAAGGAATGGCTGTTTGATAAATGGAAGAAGACTCGGCAATTTCGTTAGAAATTAATCCATATTTTTAGCCTATTTAAAATAAAAATATTTGAGGTTAGATTTTCTAGAACATTGCTTTTGCTAATATTGATATTATTCGGATAATTGCGAATTTGCGGGTTTCACCGACCCGCCGACTGCCAGACCACTCACACGCACATAGAAAAAGCCAGTTCATGACTTGTAATTGCAGAAGGTTTTGGTTCAAGTCAAAATAAACACTATTTGTTTCGTGCTTGGCCTATTGTCAGGTTCTATTATTTTCAAACATTATTTGTTATTTCTATATAGCCTTTCTGATTGCGTCCATACATGTGCACGTAAATTACGGAATCTCTAAAGATCTACTATATTAAATATCGTTTCGTTTTTACTATTAAACAAATGATTCAATTTATGTAATTTTTGGGATGCTTCAACAATGTAATTCAAGGTTTTTTACCGGGTTGTCTAGCATAAAAATTATAAAATATCGCTCAGATGATTATTCCAACACAAAGCGATATATAATGATAAATGGTGTGAAGCTTAAATTAAAAATAATTTATTTTCATCAAAGTTAATTTTGGCTTAATATCCTTTAACTCGCAACCAGAAATAGGAGACAGGGAAATTATTAATGGAAATTTCTTACACTTTTAATTATGAAAGTTACGAACTTTTTCAATTATTTTAAATCTGTCTTGCAATACCGATTTTTATTATACTTACACTTTTTATGCCGTTTCTAATTTATTAGATGGAATCTGTTTGTTCTCATTACTACAATGGTCAAATTCGATTTTGATGCTGGAAAAGGGATAGATTGCACTAGTCAATAAATTAAATAGTTTTTCTTCTTTTGAACAAGTGATACATGATATACAATTCCTATAGAAATCCGTGGATTTCGAATTTGAAAAACGAATTAGCAAGTATTATCAAATAAAGTAGAATACAAAAGTTCTTACTAGTTACGATTTTCATTCACTTTTAAATAATCGAGCTATGGAAAAATGTGAATTTCGCGAAATATTTCAATATAAAAGCTTAAGGTTTTTCATATTCATTTGGAGCTAGGTAAAAAACCAAGAATAAAATAAGTTCTTTTGTACTATTGAAAAATAGGATTATTTCTTGGAAGCTTGAACTAATAGGGCAGTTTTATTTCTTCATTCATAATATACGTAAAAAATCCTATGGAAATTATTATAGGCAAAAACCTTGTTAACCTGTTTTATATCATAGTATTTTTTTTTTTTTGGAAAAATATAGTTCAAGAATTACATGGGGCTCTTACGAAACGGTTGGTTTACCTTTTGTAAGTATCATTTATAATTTTAAAGCGTAGATCGTTATTCTGGTGATAATCGAGGGAACTATAAAACAAGCTATACGAATTAATACCATATTACGCTTAAACACATCAGAGGAGCATTATCATTAATTTCACCTTTCCTCGGGTGCACCTTTGCTTGGAAACTTTTTCGCAGCTCGACCGGGCATTAGTCAATGTTTCAGAGAACCCTTTCGGTGTACCAAAGGCACTTGGCCAAGATAGTCTTAGTCTTAGCTCGAGCATCATTACGTTAAATAGCATCTTTCCTCTTAGAGATATCTGGAGCGTCAGCTTATTTATAGCACCCGTTTGCGTTGCTCGCCCTAAGTGCCCTCCTATAACATGGCACATAACTTTCGGGTTCTCCCTTCCCGTGCGGGTTTTCCTCAGGAAAGTGCTCCTACCGCATGACTATAAATCTGCCAACCAATCAAACATTTGCCATGTGTCTCCCTTTCCAGCAACGCTTTTGTGGCATTTTGAATCCTTAAAATTCCCAAGGTACTGAAGGGAGGACGACTTGCCACCTGGAATCCTGGAGCTTCAACTCCAGCTGGAGTAGTTTCAAGTGATTAATGTCCGCATCAAGTACGAAATCATCCTGGGCTACGCCCGCACAGTTTCGCCGCCTCTTCGTCCTTGATCCCCTTGAGATTGCAATTTTAATGAGGTAGTTTTTTTCGCCCTACGAAATTTTAAGGTTCCGCTTTTCGGGCTCATAAACGACGAGCAAACACACAACCTCAAAAGGTATCCTCCACAATATCAAATTAAGGTAAACTTTACATGTTGCCCATCTGAGATCACATCTGACGTCAATTGAGACCTGGGTTTCAATTAAGGTGAAGCTATCCGACCTCCTTGTGCATACGAAGTGCGCATTCCTGCTCGTTCTGGGACTGGGAAAATCTGGGGAAGTAAAAATTCTGGGAACTGCGAATTGCTCCCTGGTGGATAACTAATTCTTAAATTAGTCACCCAATCAGGAGCTATTGAGCTAACAGCAAGAATAGTGAAAGCATTTTGGTAGGCAATTTCGATTTTAAGGAGCGAAAGCAAATTCGGAGGGAATTTAAACAAACTATGAATCCCGAGGGACTCATTGCAATCATATTAGCAGCCCAACTTATGTAGTATTTAGATAATTAATTACAAAGTGTAATGATTTTTTGTTTATTTATTTATTTAATGTCTACAGATTAAAAGTCTTCCAACCTAGTATTCCTAAACAATACAAAATTTAATTTAGACTAGTTCCTTATATTCTCAGATTATAAAAGTGATATTTTAAATTCATTTTTGGCAAATTGAAGTAAATCGTGTAAACAAACAATTTGTAACAGGTTCATAACAGCCATAATTGGTCCTATGTGTAAAGGAACGTACTGTACGGATCTCGATCGGATGATTCTTTCTGGTACATACAAACTAATGAGAGATAATAGTACCGAAACTTAATTCCATTCATACGTATCTTCTAAACGCCAAACTTAATTGTCCAAGAAATAAGCATCTAGCTTAACAATTTGGCATGTATGGTATGTAATCAGTCAATGATTTGCCACCATATTATAGAAGCATATTCAAGCACAGAACGCACTAATGTGAAATAGATTGACATAATAGATTTAAGCTTGAAATGTCTTTATGATGGGAAATTCACTATAATCAGTAAACGAAATATTTGTTCTAAAGATTACACTTACTTATAATTTATTTTATACGGAAAATAGACACTACACAATGAAATCATATTACCTTACACTTTGTTATGTTAAGAATTCATGAGCAAATGACAACCATTTAACTCAATGAAAACTGTTCACAATGTTATTAATAAATAATAACAATAGCAACGGACCCAGATGACTGCTTTGTGGGACTCCTGAATTAACAGTTATCTTTTTTGAAAGAACATTTTTTATTTCCTCAAATAATTACTTAACCATGAAAAGTTTGTAGAATAAAAACCAATAGCCCATTAAACATCAAATGATTGATAGATTGTCGACTGGTCTTCAAACGATCTTCAGACAAGAGTAAAATTTAATTGTCAAAAGCAAATTCGACTTTTTTGTCGAAATTTATGAACAGTCTATTTAAAATAGGAAAAGTATTATTAACTGCAAAATCATAGCTACAGAACTGCACGACTAAAAACAAAATTCTAATATTGCTGCATTATAGATTCGACAAAAAAATTTTTTTTTTTTGTATTCGAAAAGCCACAAATTTTAAAATAAGAGGATTTCAAAATTATTTTAATGCTACTTTTAACTGAAGTTCCAGAGTACGTCCTATTAGAAGTTGCTGCAACGATAATATTTTTAAATTTAGGAAGCTATTCAAAAAATCAAGTCATTTATAGAATTTCAATAATTCAGTATAATTTGGGTCTATTCTTATTGAATTAAAGAAGAATTAAAGAATTGATCTATTCGACACAAGAACTCATATAGGATTACAGATTTCAAAAGTATTCCTTTTTCAAAACTTAAGTCATGATCATTTACATAAAAATCAATTATTTTATACTGTAAATTATATGGTTTATCTTTGTATACATATTTATAATGGAGAATAAGAAAATATGAAGTGTGCTTATTCGTAAAATCGTTGACATCCTGAATTTGTAAAATCAAAGTCGAAATTTATATCAATTTATATAAGAATTAAAAAACTTTGTTGTTGTATTTAAGCTGTTTCAAACATCTTTTAACTAAAAATGGGATTAAAAATATCTTATAAATGTTGTTTTTATCATATTGGAGAGTGAAAAATTAAATTTTACTCAAGCATGTAATAAAAAATATTATAAAAAAAAGTGTCCAAAGTAAAAAAAAGTCATTCAAAGATATTCAGAATTATATTGTACTATATATAGGGTGATTCAGATCAAAGTGCCGCGGGGTATACCAAGTGAATCCTTCAGTTGAGCTAATAAAAAATCATCCCACATAACTCCCCTAAAACCCTTCCCTAACGAGTCATAGCCCCTCAAAGATTTTTCGACTTTTGATGTTTCTTGATGGAAATGAACTTGTGAATCACCCTATGGATTCTGGTTATTTGTGGTAAGTTGAAAGCTGTCATACGTATCCTTCTGTTGGTACCTCACTTGTTGCTATCGACACACTATGCTTCGAGATATTACAAAAAGAATCGAAAATTTTCGATATTTTACCTAGAATTTTGAAAAAACAATTCATCTATTTCCAAATTTTTTCCTACGGAATGTAACTTTATTATTGTTTAACAATACCCCCGATGTCGTCTTTCTTCCGCAAAAATTCTTAGCCGGCTACTTGCACCGGTTATCCTACGAAAGGTAATAAAGTGTATTTACGATGGACCCAAAAAATGAATTGTCTGGGTCACCATTGAGAGGTAAGGTAACGTATTATGCTTAATTCACCAATTATACCCGGTCCGTATAATAACTGGTATTTAAGAAATAACTTGTATTTAAGTATGTTCTCGCTGACTTTCCTGAATTTGCTAGTTGGCTACGTGGCCACATTTAATTAATTAATTGTATTAATTTCGAATTGTCCATAAACAGATCGATTTAAATTAATTTCCGGTTTGGGGGGCATTCAAATGCAAATTCCCCCCTTTCTTCGGGGCTTCCACACAACCAAGGTGCTTGCAAATTATTAAGTAGTTACCATCGTCTATTTGCACTTCCCTGCTAAAGTTTGAGATTGCGACAATTATCGATTTGCACACCAGTGGAAAGCGCATTGCCGTAATTAACTTAAAAGTTGATGAAAGGTACTTTCGGTACCAGCATACTAAGTTTAAAGTGTGTCACTAGCTCCTAATTGAAGGGTATTTCTTGTTTCCAAATATATATATATCTAGATGTAGTATATAATTGGATGAAGCATGTCCTCGAAATGAGATTTGTATTCGAATTACCCTTATTTGGTGGGGATACTGTGCAAGTCCTCTCCTTTATATCTTTTGAAACTGATCCAAGTCCTAGAGAACGACATCTCAGCAATGAGTCCATAAGACTTGATGATTACCACATTATCCTCCAGCTGTGGGACGCTCACTCCGAATTCATATGAAAAACATGGCAAAAGATTCACACAACACTCGTCACTTGTGCAACTTCAGTTGTCCAACAGTGACAATCAGAAGTTATTAATATATATCATGGGGAATGTGTCTTGAAACAGCGACGAGGGACAACGCTGGCATATTTTAGTAGCATTTTAAGCTGGATGCTTTTAGAAATAACACTCACAAAGGACTGCATTCTTCAAGGCAAGTGTCACTCAATGGACACAATAATTTTTTCATGCTGAAATGTTGAGAAAGAAGCCTTTTCTTTGACTGAAAACCTCACAATTTGAAATATGAAATTTTTACTTTTGATTAGAACTGTCTCGCTGAAAGGTTTGCATGTTTGTTGTTCATAAAATTCAGGAAATTTCAGTATTATTAGAATATGTAGTTTTGCTTGTGGTTTAATAATATGAATAGTACGCGTAATTAAAAAAATAAATATATAATTTGGTACACGTAAAATTAAATAGAAATTACCTATCATTAGTTAAATTAGTAAGATCAAAAGTGATATACCAAAAAGTATTAACAAAGAATATATAATATATCATATCTTTAGTAAGTGAGCCTTGAACGAAATGTCATTCAGCATATAGTATAAACCACTGTACTTTTCATTGTGAGACCAATTCTTCCATGTGCGAGTTAAATTTGGTCTCCTCACTATCAAACCCACATTGATATGTAACATTGAGTCTGTCCAACTTAAGTTCATTCGATTTTCTCTGAACAATTCACCTTGGGTCGATACCTTACTCCACACATATCCTTTGTATAAATGTTGTGAAGCTTCTGACGTAACATTCGCTCACCAACTTATAACTTGTAATGTTGACACGCCATCTCCTAAAGTATTTAGGGATAATCCTCGTAACCTAAGAAAACTAAGTCTTCTACAAACCAACAGTACTACAGTACTATTTAAAAAACTCATTTTTTTACGCCGCTGACTACCCCTAATCCCTTTTTACGAAAATAGACTGAAACTGATAAATCAAACATTACATTGTCGCCGTGAGATATGTAGGATCGTATTTGTCCATTTAGTGTTGACTGGTGAAACTGCCCCGAGCTATTATCAATATTTGGCATTAATGTACCGACGAGAAACCGAGAGTTATCAAACCTGTTATGCAATGTTCAGTTCAATTGAATCCCTTAAGACATCTTATAACAAATATTTTGATGAAATTGATTTGAATCTTAACAAACGTGATATATATGTAGGTTTATGAACATACATCTACAGTGTGTAAAATAGTGAATCCATCCACGTATTTTGTCAAATTTACGATGATTTTTTTCTAAGCGAACGAAGCACAACAAGCGTTCCTACATAGTTCGTGTTTCATGGCAAATTCAGCTTCATACATATAAGACTATTCTCTGTCCCTATGCCCGACCGTGACCCTATCCTTTCGTCTGAATTACAGAAATTGTTGGCTTAGCTGCTGTAAATGGATGGATTTTATAAATTCTTCTTGTGCTACTCCACCATTTCCTGCTGTTCCTTCTCGACGAAAAGAAAATCTCACCACTTCGCCATAGAACTTCTATGGAAGGAATTTAATGTTCTTCTGCTTGGCATGCCGAAGGAAGGCTTTGACAAGGTACCGGGGGCTGAAGGCGATGGTGGATCAGCATTAATGGCTCTTTAATGGATCTTTGAATGCACTTTTTGTCCACTTTCGAAGTAATACTTCATCTTCTACCACATTAAAAACGGCTTCAATGTAGCCTGCGCCTGTTCGATGGGAGCCCTGGAAATTGTTTCTGAAGGCACCGATGCCCGATTGTTTCTATCTTAACTTCTGGGATGGGGCACGGAAAAGTTTTGCAACTGTAATTGATTGCTCAGTGCTAGTTGAACGGAGAAAAGATTTTTGGCTTTTGTTGTGAGAAAACCGAACCACTCTGTGGCCGTTGGCGCCTTAATGACACTCAAGCAGAAGAACATAATTTTAAAGGAGGACGGCCCCTCGTAAAAAACGTGCACTCATTCTCTGAGATTAAAAGAAGGCGATAACATTTCTAAGAGCTCGTTTATGGCCTCTCATTTTATCTTCGAAAGCTTTCTCATTACACGGAAAGCAAACGACATTGTAATGAGGATTTATGAGGGGTTATATGCATAAAATTTAAGAAATAGGTACTTAAATAATTCAGCGTAATGCGCATTTTTTTAAATAATTTCACTAAAGTACAATTTTTCCATTTGAAATAGTGTACGTTTATATTAAGACATTCGATGCGCAATAAACGAGCACCCAAAAACAGCGATGACTTTAGTAAAATTTTAATGTAGTAGTTTATATATTTTATATTTTAGCTCCTTACCTTATAGATTCTACTGGGCCGTCATAAAAGTATTAAAGTAAATAAAATTAATTGAAGAGACAAGTAAAAAAGTAAATAAAGTAGTAAATATATAAAGATAAAAATTATTACTAACAAGGAAACGTTCTCAGGTGTGTCCCACCGATTTTGATGAAATTTAAATATGTTATAGAGTATCGAAAAATAAGAGACACGTATTTTTTTTATCTGCGGATACGCACATTTAGGGGATCCTTTTATTTATTGTTTTTTTTTATAAAAATTTTTGTATTTTCCAAAAGTTTGTTCGCCATGTTGGATCCGCCATTTTGAATTTTTTCAATTCAACATCAGATTAGTAATTTGCGACTCCAAAAACCCCTTAATACTGGTTTTCACGAAAAAAGTGATGTCTGAAAGAATATACATCATTTACATATTAGTGCTAGGGGTGGTTTACCCCTTTAAGGAGCTTTTTTTACGAAAACCCAAAAATACGCCAACTTTATTTTTCAAAGTCGTATGTTAAAAAATATTTTGCAATGATTTTTAACTAAAACTCTTACTTTGGTGACGCAAAATTATTAAAAAAAAATAGTTTTTCTACAATAAAAAATAAGGTTTGCCACCCCCGAGAATCGGATTACTTACCAAAGGTTAGTATATTTATGAGACATCATTTCCATTTTGTTTCATTCGAAAAAATTCATTAGAACTTGAAATATTTAGGAAAAACTGTTTTTGGGGGTAAACTATAGGGGTGGTTTTCACCCCCTAAATGTGCGTATCCGCAGATAAAAAAAAAAATATGTGTCTCTTATTTTTCGATACTCTATAACATATTTCAACCACCTTGTAAGAAAAACCGACCAATAGCGCGACACGTTCCCGATGTTTTACCCAGATATGTTATACCCATGTACTTTAATTAAATTTGGTTACTCGTAATCATTTTCATGGAAAGTACTGACCTACTTACAAGATATTTTTAAGACTTTTAGTAAATCTCATTTGGAGATGGCAGAACGAGAAGAGGGCATATTGTAAACGACTTTGGAACCTTAATATTTCGGAAGTGGAGTATTTAAATGAGAAGTGGTAAATGAAACCTCCAGTTTATTTTAGAAGAGCTTTGCAACGATACTCCACTAGAAAAATTCATTCCCACTTCACTATAAGGGAAGATATTATAGAAATAACAATTTTGATTAGATATAAAATTAGATCCATGGCTAAACCATCTGCATACAAAATCTCATTTACTTGGTCTAAACATATAGACATTTGCGGACAGACATGATGAAACTATGCATAAGGATTCCGTTTTTGGTAATTTGGCTACATGACACCCTAAAAAATCTAGCCAAAGTAATGGTTGTTTTTGCCTAGCAACGTCTAAACAGGATCAATATCAATAAACGTATTTCAATTCCTTTCAATCACACTAAAGAATACAAAAATAAATTGAAACAAATCTGCTGACAGAATTCTTCTTCAAGGAAGCTTTAATTTAAAGAAGATAAAGAAGCAAATTAAGAAAATGTAGTTTGTAATCGTTAAAAATTGAAGACAAGATACGAACTACAGACTGATAGCCAATTTCAATAATCGAGGTCTCAGTCGATTCATTTTATAGTCTGAATTAATTTGGAAAATTTTAAAGTTTGGACACTAAACTAAAAATGAGAAACGTGAATTAACTAAACCAATCACAATAACAAAATGGCGTTTAACAAATTAAAATCTGACTACCCAGAAACGAGTTTTTAGCTTGCAGTTTTAATATATATATATGGTATATTTTCTATAAGAGTATAAATTAATTTTTATGTATCAATCAAAAGTTTAACACTTCTTCTACCGAAGGTATCAAAAGACGAGTTTTGAAATTTTAACTTGGAGTTATTATCATTATTTTAATGGTTTTCTCTCAATCAGATTTTTGATTTCTCCTATAATAGTTGTTAAATTAATTATATGGTATCTTTTCCATCACTCTCCTTTTGGATCAAAAATACGGACTATTTTTACCATGAGGTGTCTTTTGATACCTTAGAAATAGTATAACGTTGTTTAAATGACATTAAATCATTTACACTTAAATATCAACACCATTTCAATTCTAAGGAATCCTCATTTAAGTTGTAACAAAAGATTAAAGGATTTCTCTTTATAGCTTTAATTTTTTAGTTTATTTATTCTAATTTATTTCTATATAATAGGGATGTCAATACCCAAGACATTTCCATTTAAACGCAAAGGTGTCAAAAGAAATATTGTAGGCATACACAAAACCGTGGTAGAAATAGTGTGAAACTCTCTTTTAAAGTAGAGAATCATCAATCTGACTGAAATTTGTTAAAGTTCTTACAAACTTTCAAATAAACAATATTTGATCAAACACTGCGAAAAATATGACGTTCAAAACTTCATAAAAAATAGGTGGTTTCTTTGTGGTTGAATTCCTCTTACCACTTCCTGCCCTCCACTGTTTTGAAATACCTGAAAACCCCATCGAAGTGGGTTTATTAATTTAACGGGTAGGAAATAAAAATGTATTTGAAACAATAATTTGAAAGTAGAAAACAAGTAAATATGTATAAGTATTTGATTGTAAAAACTAAAAACGTTTGATCATAAAAATATATGTAATGGATCGAATTTGAAGACAATAAACAATAATAATTAGTTGCGATAACATTACCATCGAATAAGAGCAATTTCACGAAATTTTTCCGATTGATTTTAGTCTTATCATTTTCTACCATCTCGTAAAAGTCGTTTTGAAAGCAATTAAAGTTTTATTATGCCGCACTGTCTTGAATTTGATGTCCTCGACATATCTTGAAAGTAGAATTCTTATAATAGGTATATACCTAATTTTCATTAGACATACATATTCATACTGTCGAGAACCTAAAATATGGTATGTAGGAAAAACACAAAAATTGATTTTCTCATCCCATAAAAGTGGTGTTCCGCATTAAGAATCTACCTCGAAAGTTACAAACTCTTAATTAATATCTTAAGTAAAATGATGTAGCATTATTGTTGGGTTTTCATATTATGAAGACATAAATAAGCAGGTTAATTTTCGACTTAATGTCGATGTAATGCTGCAAACAATTGCTTTTGACGTGACGTATTTTCCCAAGCTCAATTACGTAATTACCTGCCAATATTCTGGAATAAAGAAACATTTTAAAAGCTCAGAGAAATGCAAAGGGCCTCTGTTAAGATGCGCCCTTTAAATCGCTTGTCATGAAAGGAAGTAAGTACATATCACCGTGACAACTGAAAATCCCCGAGATCCAATTACTGGGTAAACAGGCGCGTCCACGCGACGGCCCATCAAACAGGACGTAATCCTCTTTAAGGACAACCAGTCTGAAGAAGCTCCTCTTGCTCCCGTTCCAGGTTCATGCTCGTCCTGGTCTGCCTCATTTTCAGCGTACTCTCGACGATCGACATATACAGCGACTTCGCCAACGAGACCCTCTTCTGGATGGAGATCTGCCTGGTGGTCTTCTTCGGCGTGGAGTACATAATCCGGCTCTGGTCAGCGGGATGTCGGTCCAAATACATGGGATTCTGCGGCCGGTTTCGGTTCGTTCGGAAACCAATTTGCATCATCGGTAAGTAGGAAACTCTCTCCAAAATAGTGAAATTATTTAAATTAGATCCAGTGCCCCTCGGAGCAAACCCATCAAACGATTTCTGTTATACAGGGGGTAGGTAGTGCAATACGCTGCCGATTACATGGCCTGCAGTCAATCCGATTTTAATCTCGTATCCACATTGTATTCGACTCGAATAATTGATTCGATATCCTCTGCAGACTGTGTGGAATGCGGCAAGGTTAAATTTGCATTTATATTTGTTTTTAATCGACCGTCTAGAGAGTCCTCTTTGCCCTCAAAACAGCTCTACAGAACTAAATTGCACCGTGGTCTAAAGTAATCGATCTCATCCATTAGATATAGCTAGAAATATACGAAATATAAGTTTATTGAAATACTTAAAGAAGAAGCAAATATGCAAATGACTTTACTTCCAGGAATGGAAGACGCTTCAGCATAAGCATTAATTTAATTACTAGAGAAATTACGGAGAAATTTTCTTTAACAAATTTTAATAATTCTTTCACTCAGTCCACTTCAGATATAACGTGATGATTCATGTTGCTGATATTGACCGAACTTCTGGACAAACTTTCGTTGAAATGCGTCTTCTAAGTTGATAGTTGATAAAAAGTTAAGAAAAATTAGGGGAAGTTATTTCGGAAAACTATTTAAAAATGTCCGTAAATTACCTAAAATCACGAGTACAATCTTATACTGGAATCTAAGACAAGCTAAAATAACTAAAACTTCAGTAAACTATCGCAACTCATTAGGCCAATCTTATACAGGAAGCTAATGTGAACTATAGACTCTTATAATCTTGTATATTTTAGCCATTCTCAAAGATGATACTTGGTCAATTAATCAAATAAATCGTATAAATTATAATATCTAATTATTTATAATATACATACAAATGTATCTTCCTTTCTTTCAAATATATATTTGAAATATTCAGTTTTCTGTTTCCTGCATTTTACCTATTGCTGCGGAAAAATTAAGAACTTACCTTTTGAATGAAATAGCTACAATTAAGCAATTCTTAAAAATATTCCAAAAACTAAATTCAATTTACCAACAATCACGATAAAAATAAATATACTTCTAAAGTTTCTTAATAGACAATATCAAAATGTAAAGCTACATCATTTCCATTAAGAGGACCCGGTGGTCTAGCGCCCGTAAATTTAAGGGTTTTAAAAGTGAAATTAATAAAAAAATGGTAATTAAACTATGTACGTTTATTAAACCACTTAATACTTATACAAAAAAAATTAATCATAAAAAAAAAAAATTATAATTATAAAAAAAATGTCGCCGAAGATGACATTCTCAAAAAAATGGACCTGGGTGGCGTTGATGATTTCAGCTGTGTCACGCATCTGAAAAAAAAACAAAAATAGATTATTAATCTATATGAGTGTTGCTATCGTTGGAACTGGAATAAAAGAAAAAAATTTTTTTGACAAAATAGCGCGCATTTGATATTTGGGTATCAAAAATACGATTTTTCTCATGAATTTTTTGCGCGTCATTTTGAGTGGTTTAATAAACGTACGTTATTAATTTCACCTTTAAAAAAATCCTTAAAAACCCTTAAATTTACGGGCGCTAGACCACCGGGTACCCTTAATTTCTGAAAGATAAAAAATGGTTAAATAATAAATAAGCAGATAAATTCCACGTCACAAAAATTTTTATTTTTTGTAAAATTTTAAATCTGTAAATAAAATAATATCTTTAAGTAAGCTTAAAAAGTAAATAAATCAATTTATTTTCACTTTTTAAATTATTTTGAATATTATACTTATGTATATAGTAGGGTTTTTTTTCCCCGACTATTTTTTTTTTTTCAGTCCCACCTCGAAATTTTGTGGGAAATACCTAAACAAAAATTCCCTGAAAATTGGAGCCCTTAATATTAATATCAAGTGCTCGACCAAGGCGTATAAAGATTTCCCGCATAAAATACACGTAAACTTTGATTTTTTTTCTTCAAAACTCTACAGCTCAGATGCATTTTATGGTATAATCTTTGGTCAATGATAGGGTTTCTTCAGAATTGATTGCTCTACAAAAGTATCAATTGCGGCGTAACCCTAACTCCAACCAGCGACGGAGTACGGGTCACTAAACCCAATTTTTCCATGAAATTCTCGCTTTTTGACCTTATCTCCAAAATAACAAGAGCTACAGAAAAAGTGAATATGACAAACTTGTAGGAAATTCAATTTCCTCCAAAAAGTTCTTGAACACCAAATTGCTAACATCGATACAGTGCGCGAAATAATTATATCGGACAAAGTATTATCAAATGGTTCTTACTGAACGCAACCATCTTGTTTATACCTAGCCGCATTATAGCATCTCTGTTTTGAAATGTAACGTACTGGCAATACTAGTTATTTGTTTTTCTTTTACAGTTAGAAATACCTTTGAGTGTTTACTTGAAAGTGTATTTAGTTGAACGAAATAAATATAGCAGACAGGTTTAAATAAATCCAATATTTTGCAGTTTTTTAAGAGTTTAATAGTTTCGACACAAAAGAGTAAGTAGTGTAATTAAATCAGCTGTTTATTTTGTTATTTAAAAAGATAATAATGTTTTAGTCCTTAAACTTAAAAAAATGCCGCGAGGTACAAGTCTTTCAACTGAGGAGCGTGGTAGAATATTAACTTACAGAGAATGTGGTACAACAATACGTCTAATAGCCGAAAAACTAGGTCGAGATAAAACGACGGTAAATAATTTTTTGAAAAATCCGGAGAATTATGGGACAAGAAAAAGATCAGGTCGCCCACCCAAGATCGATGAAAGAGCAAAACGACAAATAAAGCGCCTGGCAGTGAATAAAAGTGTTAGCCCATCTCAAATGAAATGCCAGTTATCTCTGTCTGTGACTACGAGAAGAATTCAGCAGATATTAAGAGAGGACAGCCATATTAAATATCAAAATCGGTTGGCTACACCAAGACTCTTGCCTCGCCACAAGTCCACAAGACTTGAATTTGCTGAACGTCACAAATTTTGGGAGACCGAGTGGCGATCCGTCATATTTAGTGACGAAAAAAAATTTAATTTAGATGGGCCTGATGGCTCTCACAAGTATTGGAGAGATACTCGTCGGGAACCGGAAACTCGTCACGCCAGGAACTTTCAAGGCGGCTCTGTAATGATATGGGCCGCATTTGGATACCTTGGAAAGTCTCCAATTTGTTTTATTTCACACAAAATGACTTCGGAGAAGTACGTTGAACTTCTCGACAATGTCCTTATTGATTTTGGGGACAATTTATGGGGACAAAATTGGACATTTCAGCAGGATAATGCTGCGATACACTCTGCTAGATATACAAAAAACTTCTTGGAGAGCAAAATATACCATTGCTACAGTGGCCTGCCATCAATCCGGATTTAAACCCCATAGAAAATCTATGGGGAATCATAACACAACGGGTTTACTCTGGAGGTCGGCAATTTGAAACGCTATTGCAACTAAAGACAGCTATCCAAGAAGAGTGGCAAAAAATTGACTTGTCCACTCTTCAATCTTTAGTAAATTCAATGCCACGCCGCCTCATTAATGTGATTAATAATAAGGGAGGACGCATTAATTATTAGAACCATACTTTACTAAAATTAGTTGTACAATAGGCTGAATTCAAGTTTTGTATGATATATTTATTTCGTTAGTACTTGGAATTGGAAACTTTGTTTTATACATAAAATGTTAAAAATTGAATTGAAATTTTTCTATTAGGTTTGCTTTTATAACGCGGATTAAATAACATTAAAATTATTTTGAAACAAATATTTACCTTTAATTTATTTGAAATTTTCTCTTGTCCAATATAATTATTTCGCACACTGTATTTCTTGAGATATTGGGCTTTGAAGTTGTGGTAGTCTGGAATTTTCAGGGTTTATTGAGCTAAATTTGGTGTTTAGAACTTTTTTGTAGGGAATTGAATTTCCTACAAGTTTGTCATATTCACTTTTTCTGTAGCTCTTGTTATTTTGGAGATAAGGTCAAAAAGCGAGAATTTCATGGAAAAATTGGGTTTAGTGACCCGTACTCCGTCGCTGGTGGGAGTTATGGTTACGCCGCAATGGATAATTTTGTAGAGCAATCAATTCTGAAGAAACCCTATCATTGACCAAAGATTATACCATAAAATGCATCTGAGCTGTAGAGTTTTGAAGAAAAAAAATCAAAGTTTACGTGTATTTTATGCGGGAAATCTTTATACGCCTTGGTCGAGCACTTGATATTAATATTAAGGGCTCCAATTTTCAGGGAATTTTTGTTTAGGTATTTCCCACAAAATTTCGAGGTGGGACCGAAAAAAAAAAAAAAGTCGCGAAGAAAAAAAAAATTAGGGTGTAATATATAGTACATGAAAAGAACAGCTCCTGAATTTATTTGCAATTTTTATGAGCCAGTACTTTTCTAATATTACTTTTGTCACTGGTGACACAAGTTCGCCTTACAAACAACAACACTAAACATAGCGATGATTGCAAGTTTCCTAATAAAATTTACCCAAGTATTTTAGCTATGCCCGAAATTTTGAATTTGCGCTCTTTTCTCCATTTCGATTTACATTTCAAGTAAATTTTAAAATGGAACTGTTCATACTCAATTTCGTGCGAACTGAAGGAAAATAGCGTGTAAACTGAAAAGTAGATAGATAAAGCACTACTTCGTGAATTCCAAACTGCCACCAAAGTTTCCCTTACTATTTCTCCTACTGTAGTACATCCCACTACGAAAAATCCTGCAATTGTTCAGTATTCCGTAGAAGAAACAATCTTGAATCTTGTTATAAATGGAATTGTGGTATCTTGCCTTTCTAAATTCTTGAGTTTGCTTTTTTAATAATTGCAACGAACCTCTAGACATTCGGAAATTTTCCTTCACATGCTGCACATCCTTTTCCAAAAAATGCTCATTTTTCAAATCATAAAATTATTTTCACATACAATTTTCCAGATTTTACGACTTCTAATCTGTTTGTTTTTTTCCTACCTACGAAACAAAGGGTCTAGCCGGATAAGCATGCCGAATCTGCCCCCGCGGCGTTTTCTACGAAACTTTGGGGATCCTTTTGATATAAAATAAAAATAATTCACCCCAAATTTTAGATCATAATATTAAACAGTTATCGAGTCATTTAAAAAAAACCTCTTTTTTGGTTTTTATTTGTTTTTTAATAGTAAAAATGAAAATTGACAAATGGTGTTTTTTTCTTGAATACTTGAGAGTATAAGACATTAAAACACATTTTTTTTTATTATTCCCAAATTTTAACCCAACTTTTAAAAAAATAAATAAAATTAAAAAAAAATAAAAAAATTTTTAACTGTGTTTTTGAAAACATGCAATCACCAACTATTGACAGAAAATTGCTCTCATACTCCTTAATACTCAGCAGTTTTTTCAGATTTTTCGATTTGGTGCAACACTGTGAAAAAAATTAAAAACCGATTTTTTTATAATTAATTTCCAATCTATGGAATTAATTTCTAGTTGTACCGACAAAAACATAATGACTATCTAACGTAAAGTTTAAACTATCCGTTAGCGGCCGGTAACAACATTTAAACGCAGTTTTGATGACAAACGCCATCTATTAGGAGTTGAAAGGAAAATTGTTATCTAAAAACTTGGTTTTCAACTCAGCAAAAGAGAGAAAGCAAAATAAAATATCGTGATTTATATCATTCTACGTATATCTGAATTATTGTTCATATTAAAGATTTATTAACTGAATAATATTATTTAACTTATTATTTTTTCTTAATACTTTTTTTTTGCCTTCTCATAAATTTTTAATTCTTTCATCTAAGTATTTGGGGTTCACAAATTGTTGAAAAAAGGTTTAAGCATTCACCCTGACCTATCCTGCCACTTACTCTACGAAATATCAAAACGATCATATTTAACTGAAATAATGAATGAAGATCAAGATATAAGCATCCAGTACCTATGTAAAAACAGTTAAAAACATTATCTTTCGTGTTAAATCTCGGCATATCAGTGCGAAGACATATCATTGCTTTATTGAGTATCTTTCTAACAAGAATAGAATAAATGAGATTTCTCGATATTACTGTGATTGTGCAAATGGCAGACGTAGGTACGTACGGTTGGTTGCTGTTCTCATGTCGCGGCAATAATATATTATCTGCCTCATGCTAGATATTTATCAAAAATTGTATACGTAAAACCAGCAGAAATTTTGAGTCGCATTTATAATAATGCAGGACAATGCACATATATAGTTATTAATGAGGATAGTTAGTTCTGTTTTATTTCTGTAACATATTTCTTAATATTGTTAGTATCTCTATAGTATAATATTCATTTTCTGTTGAAAAAATTATATTATTTATATAATTTCCTACTAATAAAATTTTTTAAATAAGATGTTATAAAAAAATCAGCTTTTAATTTTTTCACAATAATAAACATAACGTACTACTACCGTCTATAGAGAGCCAAAAAATTACACTTTTTCATGATTTTTTTCTCAGCCCCTTTATTAGATATTACAACCAAATTTTTTTTGCAATAAGTTTGATCCTTGTAGATTGAAAAAAGAATATTTTATTTAATTTTTGTATTTAGAAATTTGTATAGAGGGCGCTGAAGCCGGCAGCTCGAAAATATGCTAGTTCCATTGCCCAGAGATCATCTCAGGATTGAGATGTCTGAAAAAAAAAATTCAAACGGGATTTTAAAAAGGAAGGTTCCTTACCTTGTAATTTACCACATTTAGTAGAAAAACGCAAAAAAAAAAAAATAATAATAACAAAAGTTTGAAAAAATGTGAAAAAATTGACCTTTTTTTCATCCTTTCCTCTTGTCAAAGTTTCTTTATTTTAATTTTTGGGCTAAATTGTCGTAAATTATAATAGAGGCAACCTAAAAAAAACAAAATGCACCAAATTCAAATCGGTTCGGTAGATCCGGAGATAATCTATGCGCAGACTCAAAAAACTCGGTTTTTAATTTTTTTCACAGTGTTGCACCAAATCGAAAAATCTGAAAAAACTGCTGAGTATTAAGGAGTATGAGAGCAATTTTCTGTCAATAGTTGGTGATTGCATGTTTTCAAAAACACAGTTAAAAATTTTTTTATTTTTTTTTAATTTTATTTATTTTTTTAAAAATTGGGTTAAAATTTGGGAATAATAAAAAAAAATGTGTTTTAATGTCTTATACTCTCAAGTATTCAAGAAAAAAACACCATTTGTCAATTTTCATTTTTACTATTAAAAAACATATAAAAACCAAAAAAGAGGTTTTTTTTAAATAACTCGATAACTGTTTAATATTATGATCTAAAATTTGGGGTGAATTATTTTTATTTTATATCAAAAGGATCCCCAAAGTTTCGTAGAAAACGCCGCGGGGGCAGATTCGGCATGCTTATCCGGCTATACCCTTTAATTTTATTTCCAACCTCTTGTTCCTCTCTTATTCAAAAATGTTCCCAAATTCTGGGACAAAGCTCAAAGCTATTACCAAATCTTAGGAAGCTTGAGCTTGGTACAAAATAGCAAAATACTACTGAATTTCTATACAAAATATTTTACCCTATCTGGTTTAGATGATTTTACAATAGTTTTTGATAGCGTTATGATTTCTATCGCAAATTTTTGTCGAGTCTCTAACGTAAAATACTACGAAATTACATCAAAATAAGCTCAGTAGTTTTTGAAAAAGACAGATAAAATCCCAAAAATTATTGTCTTGATCTCGGTATCGCCGTCAAAAACAATTTCATGTAAGTTTAGGGCTTGTTATAATTTTATTAAAGTCCAGAGAAATTAGACAAAAAAAAGCACAACTTCAGACAAATTCCCGGAAAGCTGGATTTTGGTTTGAACCTTGATATTCTTGTTCTAAACAAAATATCAGAAGTTCCTATCGATCCGAGTGCCGCTAAAAATTTTAAACCAAAAAGGTTTTTCGTTAATATGTCATTAATTGTCACTTTTACAGAAAAATTTTGCGAACGAAAATATCTCAAAAACGGTTATTACAATAAAAAATTATCATATATATTTTGTAGGAAATTTCCAAAGGTATAAATTCATAACATATATTTTGTCTGTAAAAGTGACCATTAACGAAATATTTAGGAAAAAATGTTTTGGATGACCTTCGACCCCGTCTAAACTTTTTAGCGGCACGATCCGACCAATGGCTTTTGACATTTGGATTAAAAAAGCAATATCAAGGTTTATGCAAAAACCAGCTTTCCGGAAATTTTTCCTAGGCACTATATCTAAATTTCTCTGGATTATTCTATGAATACATAATTCACACAACAACGTACTTAAATTTTATAGAATATAATATAAACCGGCTATAAAATCAGAGTAGATACAAGTGATTCATGTGTAAGGTGCAAAACTATTTATTTACGACGATATTTATATAAAATAGCTTTTGTTTAAGTATGTGATGATATCATCAATATTCCGCTAGAGACACATTTATTATTTTTGCAGTTATCATCAATATTTTATTATTCTTTCATTTAAATTCAGAAAAAGGCGAAAATTACCATTAGATAAATATGTTCTAGCTATATTTAGATTACGAGTACAGATATCCGCGAAACAATGAAAATATGGTAAACAAAAGTTAATGCGCCTTACTTTTTTACTTCTTTGCTGATTTGCGTGATATTTCACACAGAGACGTGTTGAAATATGTTATCCAATAAAAATAACTCCGAGTTATAAATTATATTCATATATTCGATATATTTGGATATTACAATATTTCATCTTTCGGTGTCGTCAAATATTCGACGTTGGGAACAAATATTTTAGGTAGAAATTTCGCTTTTTGTTTCTAATTATCTTTGCTATAGCTGAAACTATTTTTTAAATTTATTAATGGTTCAGGTTATCCCGACTAGTTTTTACAATAATGCACATAAAGAATATAGTACAAATTTTGTTAATAATTTTAACTGAAAGCTTAAAAATAATTATATTTGTTAACTTCGCAAAATTGAATGTTTTGTTTTTACAATACTAATTTTTTTTTTTTTTTTTTTTTTTCTTAATTGAACCGTAAGATTTTATTTTTCATCATAAAAGTAACTATTTATAGACTACTTTCATATAGTATTTTGAGGATAAAAATTGTTCTAATGTATCCTATGTCTCAGAAACGTGCAGAGTGTAATTTGAATGGAATTTTTTATAAATATATATATATAATGCAATACAGAATAGTGGTTCTTTACACCCAAAAAAATACCTAGTTCCAACAACTAATTTCGTGGTTCATTTAACTATTTTTGCCTATCATTTTCACCTAGCAAGGTTGCTGGTAACGACCTCTCCGGTCAATTTAAAAGTTTTAAAACTATCTTGTTATTTCAACAACATGGCTAGTTGAAATGATATGACTGAATTACTTCAGACAACGAAGTCCACTAACACTAGCACGACTAACCCGTCAAATTGACTAACTTTTATGACATTATGGTATATTAATTCTCATATCTGTCGAGTTAAACTATCTTTCGAGCAGACATCTAATAACTACAACGTACGTTAAACATACTTGTCGAAACAAACATTGACCATGTAAAATTATCACGAATATCTTATCAATTTACGTAGACTAAAAGTTAATTTTGATCGATTTCCATTTAAAAATTAAGAAATATATTATAGAAAAATTGATATTAAAATATGTAGTTAAATAAACTAGGATCTAGTTGATTGGAATAGAAATTTCGTACCAGATGAATCAACAAGCTCTTATTGTTGAATCAACTGTAAATATTTTTTTCAGTGGATTTAAAGGATATACCTATCTACCATTAATTATATGAAATCTTCGGTGCTCCCAACATAATTAATTACATAAAATCTGGTGGACTTAGGGCACGTCTCCAGAATGAACGTCCACAGGTTGCCTGCGGTTGTCCTGGAGGAAATCCCTGAGAGAACCATAAAACATAAAACACGATAGGTAAGCCCCAAATAAAATGACACGAAGACACGAAAGGGATCTGTGGGTGCTGCAACTTGCAGACTTGTGATATTATGAATTATTCTTGCAGAGGAGTAATATTATGAATTATTCTTGGGTAAACTCAGAAAAAGTTTTCATAATATTTTCAAAAATAAGAGTAAGGCTATGAAAATGATTTCGAACCAATGAAAATTTTCATTAAAAACTCGTAATTTTTATGAAATCTGCATGTGATTTTTATAAATAATATTATATATCTGATAAAGATAAGATTTTGGGAGGTTATAATTAGTCCAGCCAAATAAACAAATTCTTCTTAATTTTTAACAAAATTTTATATACATACTTAATATTTTTAAAGCTAATGATTTTACGAAAAGTTTTTCATAGGTTTCGTAAAAACACGTAGCAGTTAACCTTTTAAGGACGGGAGTGGTCGATATATGGACCAGCAAGATCACACATAATATTTGATGTTTTTCAGGGAAAATGTTATGCGCTAAATATGGGAAAAATAGTATAGAAATTCCTGGAAGCATCCTTGACCTTGAAAATTGCTATTTCAAAGTCAAATTTTTGTTTGCTATTTCGCCCTGAAAGTTAGCATACCTACTTTTTTTTATGTACTGATTACGAGAAATATAGTACCACGAATCACGAAACTCTTCTGCAAGGTGAATTCAAGGTCAAAAATTGAAAATTTCACGATTTTTCCCGTATTCAGCATCAAATTACCTAGAAAAATACTTTCAAACCGTCGCGCCAAATTTTTACATGGGACTTTCCGTTGCGGACGGGCCTGGTCGATATATCGACCAGCAAGGAGGGGGGGGGGGGGGGGGGGGGGGGGGGGGGGGGACTCCACATAAGAAGTCCATTGATTTTATTTATAATATTCATGTCTAATAAAAGGTCAATTTTAACGTAATTTTCCCCGTCCTTAAAAGGTTAAGAATATATTTGAAATTTAAAATATTATTTTTATGAGTGTATGCAATCAAACGCTCCGTTGTAACTTTTAATAAGTTAGAAATGTCCTAAAGGCAATAAAGTCATTACAAATCCCATTCGAGAAGCACTCATTTGAAAAAGTATCCCGCTGTCAAATAAATCAATGAAATGAAGAATCTCGTTCACCTTTCACCTACCATCGTATGAAGATTGTCGAAAACGTTTACATTTCCTTCCCACATTAAAGAACCCCAGTTCTGAGTAAATCTGCAGTTCCTGCCAGGCGACGACGTGTGGACTCCCCTTTACGTTATGACCCACTAGCGACTCGGATATAAATTAAAAGATGAAAGCTCTCGAGTTGTGAAAGGAAGTCATTACCCATATTTCAGATTTACATTAATAACAGCGCCCGTGTCCCGTCGCGCCCTCTAGGGTTCGGGTTATTTAACCCGGACCCCACCCATCTGCTGCTCCCACTGCGGCGTGTATCTAGGGCTTAGGGCGGCTTAAAGCCTACTCCTTGAGCTGCCCAAGACATTTTCCTTCCCGCCACCCTCAGCGCCATCTGTGTGGGGCAGGGCCAAGTACAAGGACACTCACATGCCGAACTAGGCGAATAATTAATGACCTAGTAGGTGAACTGGCCCAACTCGATGTCTCGGGGATGTTAACATTGATGAGGTGCTTAGCCCGGTTCGGCCTAAGCCGGCTAATGGATTCTTAATCTCTGTGCCGTTTTCACTTCGACCGCTTATCTGATTAAGTCCTAACGACAGGCGGAAGTCTATTTTACGCCTTCGGTAAGTTTCCACCAACTATTTGAGACAGTTTCGCTGCGTTTCTTGGCCATTCGAAGGATAATCAATGTGGACGTGACTGAGCCTTAATCTCAAGCAGACTCCCTTAGTTTAGATTAAACGGAAGAGCATGTTTATGGCTTTATGGATGCAAAAAGGTTGATATTCTGATAAAGTTTCTTTTTTGTTGGCGATTTTAGATCTCATCGTCGTGGTGGCTTCTATGGTTGTGCTATCTGTCGGCTCAAATGGGCAAGTTTTCGCAACGAGTGCTATCCGCGGGATTCGGTTTCTTCAAATCCTTCGGATGCTGCATGTGGACCGCCAAGGCGGAACGTGGAGACTGCTAGGATCAGTCGTGTTTATACATCGACAAGTAAGTTTTAGTATTAGCTTCTTAAGTTATACTTTTCTAACTTCAAAAAGGACAATTTTGCAAATCACAGTACTCACATTACAATTTAATTAAGTTAATAATCAAAAGGTCTATTTCTATTTCAAACAAGTCAATATAATGAATCCTAATAGGTCCCATTTTTCAGTTTAAACAAATCCTAATTTTTCCTTGAAACAAGTCCCAATTTGTTTAACTCAAAATGATTCCTATACTGACACTGCATTTGGTCCTTGTATTGTATAATATTAACCCATTAATGCCTGAATAACAAAAAATTGTACGGCAACTTCGAGGTGCTAACTTTTATCGAAGGGGTGGTCAATTCTCATCGAGACCAACTTTTCTAGACGTATTTTGAGTCGCCCGACACGATCCAACCAAAAAAAAAAGTGAAAAAAAATTATTATTATTGTTTTTGTGCAATATTATGTAAATAAATACCTTTTTCACGTAAATTTTTTCGAAAAAACGACAGATTTAGTGGGGAAAAAGCAACTTTTTACTGCAATAAAGTGCATAAAACGTGTTATTAGTACAGTAAAACCCGCTTAAATGCACATCCAATTTGTCAGAAAATTTCGTGCATTTAAACGGTTTGTGCATTTAAACGTTTTTAAGATAAATGCACATGTTGTGCATTTAAGAGAGCTCGGATTACTTTTTTTCAGTTTGGTTAATTACATAGCGTTCTGTTGTCGTCTTTACTTTACAAATTTTACCAAAATTAAACAATTACAATCCGCAACTTACAAGGTCCACCCAACTCCAAAAGACTGAAATGTCAAAGCAAAGACTAACGAGAAAGTGTTCTACTTCATCTTTGCCTTTAAATGGTAACCACCGAGGGGACAATGTAAAAGCACTACACTTCTACAGATCTGTTCATTTAAAATATGTAATATTGCATTTATCCGGTTATTTTTTAATTCAAATAGAAAATTCGTGCCTGAAATTAATGTGCAAATAAGAGGTTTGTGTATTTAAGAGGTGTGCAATGATGCGGTCTTTGTTTCTACACATTAATAAGGCAAAAAATTCGGTGCATTCGCATCGTGTGCAATAAAAGGAACTGTGCAGTAAAGCGGGTTGCATTTAAACGGGTTTTACTGTACTTAAATTTCACAAATATGCAGGCATTTTTTTCGTTAAAAATATTAGGCTGCATAAAAATTGCAACAATGTAACGCATATTTGCATTACTTTCGATTACTTTTTTTATCTCACTGTGTTCGATTATTACCAAAAATGTATACACACTAGTTTTAAGGGTCACTGATTACGAATTTGCTATCAGATTTTCGTAATTCAATCATTTTTGGCAAAATTCTCAATTTCTTCGAAAAAAAAATTGGGTATTCGGAGTTTTTGGGGTCACTGATTACTGATTTAATGCCTGCATATTTTTGAAGTTTAAGTCCTAATAACACGTTTTATGCACTTTATTGCAGTAAAAAGTCGCTTTTTCACGACTAAATCTGTCGTTTTTCGAAAAAAAATTACGTGAAAAAGGTATTTATTTACATAATATTGCACAAAAACAATAATAATAATTTTTTTTTTCACTTTTTTTTTTGGTTGGATCGTGTCGGGCGACTCAAAATACGTCTAGAAAAGTTGGTCTCGATGAGAATTGACCACCCCTTCGATAAAAGTTAGCACCTCGAAGTTGCCGTACAATTTTTTGTTATTCAGGCATTAATGGGTTAATGCTCATTTAAAAAAAATTACACTTATTTGAATTTAAGGATTGGACCTTCACATTTGAGTTACACTTACATTCCGATTTGTTTGAAATGAAAATAGACCTTCTGATTTTAATTTAATAGCTCA
This sequence comes from Dysmachus trigonus, assembly GCA_949715965.1. Lineage (NCBI taxonomy): Eukaryota > Metazoa > Arthropoda > Insecta > Diptera > Asilidae > Dysmachus > Dysmachus trigonus. Next base: position 63,350,800 of record OX454322.1, on the reverse strand, counting down.
TTCAACAATATGCCCTTCCGATCTCAACAAACATACAGCATTACTTTTGCAGTACGAATGTTTCGTTTTGGTGTCGATGTTGACGTTGGTGGTAATGGTTCGCCTCTTTTTTCATACACTTTTTTGCGTTTAGAATTATCAAAATAGATCCATTTTTCATCGCTAGGCACAATTCGATGCAAAAACGACTTCCTTTTTTGTCTTTGAAGTCAAATTTCAAATCGAGTGGTATCTACACATGTACTATCCTACATTCTGACACACTCGATGACTTGTAGACGTTTGCCTATAGCTTCTGTACATTTAATGCTGTTGCAAGTGGATATTGTGTTTGAATTTGAACTTCATTCAATAATCCTTGCAATTCTGTTCCTTCAAACTTTTTCGGTTCATCCGGACGTTCTTTATCTATCTACATTGAAATCGCCACTAAGTCTAAGTCTCCTAAACTAATATTCACATATTGAAATCGACAAAGTTTGTTCACCGTAAGTTTCCACAAGCATGCGATTACTTTCAGGGGCCCTTTGTTTTTTTATTAAAGTACTAAATTATAATATATAATTTGACCAGTATTAAATAAATATTTGAGATAATATTTTAATATAAAAACATTTTTTCTTTTTTTGCAGGAACTTATCACCACTTTATACATTGGATTCCTGGGGCTGATATTCAGTTCCTATTTTGTATATTTAGCTGAAAAGGACGTTGTTGGGCCTGATGGTAAAACCGATTTCCGGAGTTATGCTGATGCCCTTTGGTGGGGCGTCATAACTGTGACGACAATCGGTTATGGAGATACAGTTCCTCAAACATGGATGGGAAAAATTGTAGCGTCCTGCTTTAGTGTTTTTGCTATTTCGTTCTTCGCACTACCAGCCGTAAGTATATTTTACAATTCTAAATAATTAGTTGTTACTTTATATACTTGCCCCGACGAAATAAAGTAAATTAGATATATTACTTTGATAATAATGTAAAAATTCGGTTTTTTTTATAATCGTAAGATTATCAGGCTCTTACAGGTTTATTAAATGATATGGGCTTTAATTTCGTCAATTTCAACAAAATGGATTGCTCACTAAATGATACTGGAATATATCCAACAAAACTGAAAGTAATACAAGTTGGACTTGACAATGATTTTTAATATTAAGAATTTATAACTCTACGTCAGATTATGGCTAAAGAAGCTTAAAATGTCATTTTCGTGATCTAGTCTTTTTTATAAAGAGTATAAATGTCATTTTTATTCGGTATGGTCTAACAAATCATCACTCCATATCGTGGAAATTTATTTCTGTAATTAAGGATCAGTTATAAAAACGTATAGAGCCACATAATCGCCCATCAGAACGTGCTTTTCGTTGTGTTGCCGAAAATTTTGTTTCCCGGAACATTGATATTGATGACTTTTGCTTTCAACAGGACGGCGTTACGTGTCATACAGCTACCGAAGCAATCAATTTATTGATAAGACGTGTTATTGCGAATATAAGTAGTAAAAAATTGGACTGATATGATGCGTTATGTATCTAATAACAGCGGTGGATCATATTTCCTAAATTTAATTTAAATATTAATAGTTAAACAATTATCTTTTGAATAAAACGAAATGTGTGGTCAGTTGTTTAATTTTTATGTATTTTATATAAATACCAAATCCGGACGCGTTTATATAGATCTCTTATCTAGTGCGTGAATTGAGAGCAAAATAAAATCATTTAATTAAGCAATAGTAAAATATATGTAAAGTTGTCCGCAAACTTTCACATTGTTCGACTGATCAATTTTTGAAAAGGAAATGATGCTTTGTGACATAACGAATTTAAATTTTCATGTAAATTTACAACTGCAATCAACCAAAGATCTATTATCTAAACATTTTTGACAGCACTTAAATGGTGGAAGGATTTGTTTATGGATGATTTACATACTATGCAAGTAATGAAATAAAAGAGTTCATTATTATTAAGTTATAAGAAACAATTCAGTGGTATACTTATAACTAACTGATCATTTTTAAACGATTATTAGAGGTTAATCTTTCAATCAATTTATATGTTAATAGTTTAATTTTATTTACAATTAATTGGTTCGTCGGGGTTTTTGAATATTTTGAACATTTAAAATTCTCTATCTTTTTCCTTCATTCAACAAAAAAAAACAGGGTATTTTGGGCAGCGGTTTCGCCCTAAAGGTCCAACAGAAGCAGCGTCAAAAACACTTCAACAGGCAAATTCCAGCTGCTGCGATGTTGATTCAGTGTCTGTGGCGATGTTACGCGGCGGACAAGAGTTTCCACAGCGAGGCGACATGGCTGATACATGTTAAGAACGACAATGACAACAACAACTCTAGCCAGAACAACTCGAACATGGTGTTGCCGGCGCAGTTGGGAAAGGTGAGCGACCTTCATTTATCTTCTTACTCGTAAGACAGATTGCTTCTAGAGTCTTCTCTGTAACGCTGTAAAGTTCTGGCTTGGAATGTGTCTTTTATATTTTCAGTGTGATTTTGCTTTCGTAACACCTCTGATACTTGACACAAACACGTATGTAGATTTTTTCTTTCCAATTTTATACTTAGAGAAGGCACACCTATCTGACATGTGTGTGTTTGCTTTAATTTCATTTAATGGGTGTTTTGAGTAGTTAAGTATATAGTATGTACTAAAGAAAAAGCAGACAATGCAAGTTTCAACCGTTTGCTTCCGTCCTCGACCTTTCTTGTTTTTAAGAAATCCCAGTTTCCCCAATTACAGATTTTTTAAGTCTGTCCATCCTCGTCCGCAAATAAGATGCTTCCCTTTAAAACTAGAACAACACGGAGCCTTTGTCTCGCTTTTAAGAACCCTGCAAAGGTCCTTTCCTGCTTTATTCCAGGGTCTTAAGCTTTAGCTAAGTAAACTTTCTTGCCTCAAGACCGCTGTCGAACCCAAATTAAAAATAAGCAAGCAAAATAATCAGATTAAGGGATAGAGGGATAACATGGATTGTTGTCGCACACCTAAGCTAATTATAATTCAGCAGCTTTCCGTTTTTTCGCCGGCGGTCGTCCACCGATAGGTCCTGTTGCCGCAAGTGGCAAATACTTTATAAATCCTCCCATTATTCGTGGACGTATCTGAGTATCTGAAGCTGGCATCTTCTATCCCTGTGCTCCTCCGAGGAGTGAGTCTGCAAACTGCGAGGGTGTCATCCTTCGGCAAACAGGAGGGAAAATTGATTTAATGTCACCACCCATCACCCTGCAACGCACCCCACACTCCTGAGGGGCTCATCGATGACTCGGGCAATTTTAATTTGTAGCTGCTTTTATAATTAAGAAAATATGGCGCCGGAGATGATGTTCCGCCAAATGAGCCACTTAAAATTTTAATTTGATTTATTCAAGAGGCTTCCGTTCGCCGCCTACCTGTGCTGGTGTTTTTAGGAGCAACACTAAAAGAATTTTTAATGACAATCTGATTTTCGTTAACGTGCTCCTGATGGAGTGCTGGTAATTGCATGAACACAATGTTTAATAATGCCAGAAAAATTTCAACTTGAACGAAACTCGTTTGTAAACTTTGAAAAATATTCTCAACCTGGTTACAAAATAAATTCGCCAGATCCATTAAGTTAACAGAACAAAATTCAGTGATGTGAATAATCAAATAATTCAGATTTAGGTGCTAATTACATGTCCAATTTAAACATTAAGGTTTTTGTGAAAATTTAAAAAAGTTTATGTTTAGCTACAAATTGAGTGTTGAGTAGGTACTTTTAGTCAAAAAGTAATATTATTATTTTTTCTGCGTAATGGTCAAAGTACATGTTTAAATTAAGGTGCCATACATCAAAATGAACAGACAATGGATGATTAAGATTTTGAAGGCCCCAGGCTTCGACATTTTGTGGAGCTTCAGCTACTTGAATCAGAAGGCAGACAGAAACACAACGTTTACTAAATACAAAATTATCTTGAATCGTTGGTGCTGGTGTGTGTGTTAATGATCGTGTAACTTCCGAACAACCAACTTTTAGTTTTGCTAGAAGCCGGTAGATGGCGTTATAGTCGAGTTATTTCATATTTACATAAATTGAAAGCGATTTTCATGAAAATTGCTACTTGGGGGTTTTGGGGAATGCTGACTTCAAATCCTTTATTCCAATTTAAAAATTCAAGATGGCGGATCCAAAATAATCGAAGAATAAATTATTATTTTGAAGAATTAATGCATTTTAAACGTTTCGTCGTATGCACCTTTGATTTGTGACATTCCTTGTTTTTTTCCGTATACCCTTCATTTGGCTAGCATTGCATATTCGCAAAATTTTATTATAACACTTTAAAAGTTATTTTAATTCTGGTTGGATTAATTCTCAAGTGAATAAAAATCTGTGAGTGGTGTCAGTGTGTAGGGAACATAGGGTTGAGTTTTTGGCTGGACAATTTAAGCAGAATATTGTTAAAAAAAAAAAAATTAAATTTCTAAAAATAACATTATTTACTTTTCACCACTTACCTACGCCGTAAAATTCAGCTAGATATGGCAAAAACTTATCAGACCTTTTTTGTAGAGCACAAAATTCTCCATAAAAAAGCTTGCGAGGGTACATATTTTTTCGTTTACGTACTGCGAGCGTTCGCTCGCAACCTCAAAAATGACTTTTTTTAACGCCCTATTCAGAATATGCCACTCATGGCTAATAAAACTAATTGAAAAAAAAAACCTAAATACTGTATATGTACATCCAAAAAGTCTGAAAAAATCAATTCAATGTGGAATGCTCGGTTTTTGGCTCTGGGACTATTCAGTTGTTATTCGTTTTTAAATCCCTCATGGATACTCAGTTGATATCCCAACTTTGAAAAAGGGCCCGAATATACCCAGTCAATTACCACGCGTCAACCATAATTACTCAGCCGAATTATTTCACTCTCTCAACATTTCAGCTTGAATAGCTAAATCTATACCATTAACTTTTTTATATCATATCGGATCATTCAAATTTTATAAAGTAAAATAAAAAAAATCCAGCTTGTAGTGCTTCTTTGTTAATCCGTCATTGAATCATGTATATACTTACAATCCATTAAATTTATATTTTTAACTTAAATTTTATTAAGTTTAATATTGCAAAATATATTTGTATCTTCAATTAAGCATTATATAGCATTCAACTCTCGATAGTCTTCGGTTTTTGAAATTTTTAAAGAAATATTGCTCGAAAAATATTTTTAGTTTCTTTTAACTTTCCTGCTTTCCTTGCTCCCACTGTCTCCCCTGTGGATCAACCCCTTCACTAACAAGGAAACGTTCTCTGGTGTGTCTCACCGATTTTGATGAAATTGAAATATGTTATAGAGTATCGAAAAATAAGAGACACGTATTTTTTTTTATCTGCGGATACGCACATTTAGAGGGTGAAAACCACCCCTAAAGTTTACCCCCAAAGCAGTTTTTCCTATTTCAAGTTCTAATGAAATTTTTCGAATGAAACAAATTGGAAATTATGTCTCATAAATATACTAACCTTTTGTAAATAATCCGGTTCCCGGGGGTGGCAACCCTTATTTTTTATTGTAGAAAAACAATTTTTTTTTTATATTTTTGCGTCACAAAAATAACAGTTTTTTGAAAAATAAAGTTGACCTGTTTTTGCGTTTTCGTAAAAAAAGCTCCTCAAGGGGGTAAACAACCCCTAGCACTAATACGTAAATGATGTATATTCTTTCGACATCATTTTTTTCGTGAAAATCAGTACTATGGGGTTTTTGGAGTCGCTGATTACGAATCAGATGTTTAATTTAAAAAATTCAAAATGGCGGATCCAACATGGCGGACAAACTCTTATTTTTCGATACTTTGTAACATATTTCAGTTTCATCAAAATCAAGAAAGGAAACCTTTGTAAGAATTAAGTGCTTCTTAGTTTCTAATTAGGTACTTAAATTAAAACCCTAATTTTATTCATGAAGAGGCGATTGCTCCTACTATCTCCGCTGTGAATCTGTCCCTTCATTGAGTGCAGATAAAAAAGAAATGTATTGATCCAAGATAGCAGAGCTCTGTTAATATATTTTCTTATTAAAAGAGGAAACCTTTGTAAGAATTAAGTGCTATATCTGTGATATAGCTGATAGTTTCTCGGTTGGTCCAGATGACATCCCTGCAACTTTTATCAAAATGTCTTGTTTCTTTTTTGTGTTATTTATTAACTTATCTTTATCTAACAGTGCCTCCTCAAAACAATGGAAACTTTCCGTGATATTAACTCTACACAAGTTTTATAATGCACTGAGCAAAATATCAAAATATTGCGTGTTTCGCGTATATATTATCACTTTTTTAAAATTGGTTGCGGATCGTTGTACATTTAATAACATTTTATTTGAAGCACCTTTTAAATAATATATGCAATAAAGTTAAATTGTAATGCTATAAAAAATATATCTAATATAGTATGTTTTGAATCCGTTTACAATGTTGTTTCAAACATTTATTTTTTGATCAAATTAACGATAGAAATTGAGTTAACAAAGTTTCGTCATTGACGGCAAATCATATTTGATAATTACATATTAATTTAATGTTCCATTGTTTTTTTCTCAGCGTAAATGTGATATAATTAACTATCGCCCTTTTGCTAATTTATGCTCTTTTACTAAATTTTTTGAATTTGTAATCCGTGAAACTTTTCATTGCAAAACTTTTCTCGGCACATTTCAGCTTGGTTTTAAGATTAGCATTCCTACCACTACTAAATTGTTAAAGTTGATTTTAGTAAGGCTTTCGACGAAATAAATTACAATATTCTCATTTATAAGTTATCTATTTTTGGCTTCCCCTTTATTTTCGTAAATTGGCTAAATTTTTACTTGTCCGTAGCGAGTTAAATTTCGCGAAACTTTATCTGATGAAATAAATAACACTTCCGGTGTTCCTCAGGGCAGCCACCTCAGTCCTCCTCTATATATAATTTACAGAGGCTGGTGCATTGGTGCATTCTTAGAAATGCACTATAATAATGTTCTCTAGTAAAAACAAACCCTTTGCTCTTCTTATATAATTTAGATGGAAACTCATTGTCTCGTCTTAAAAGAGATGGTCGAAGGAATTCAATGATGCTTGAATATAACAAAGGTTCTTTATTATACTTTCGTTCGCTCCATCCTTGAGTATGCCAGTCCTGTCTTGTCCGACTTCGTCAGTGTGACCCCTTTAACCAGAACCATAATTACCATAAATATCGAGTTTAACTCCTCTAAGCAATAATGAAATGATCACCTTATTTAAGGTTACTTTTCATTTTTATTTTTCATGGAATCCCTTTATATTTTAGAGTAGCTAGTGCTTGAATAGAATAATAAATGAATAAATTGTTTAAGCAAGAATCTTTTAGCACCTTATTTCTAACGTTCTCAGGTGTGTCTCACCGATTTTGATGAAATTGAAATATGTTATAGAGTTTCGACAAATAAGAGACTCATATTTTTTTATCTGCGGATACGCACATTTAGGGGGTGAAAACCACCCCTACAGTTTACTCCTAAAAACAACTTTTCCTAAATATTTCAAGGTTTAATGAATTTTTTCGAAAGAAACAAAATGGAAATGATGTCTCATAAATATACAAACCTTTTGTAGGTAATCCGGTTTCCGGGATCGCAACCCTTATTTTTTATTGCGGAAAAACGATTTTTTTTTTAATTTTTGCGTCACAAAAATAACAGTTTTAGTTAAAAATCATTGAAAAAATTTTTTTATATATGATTTTGAAAAATAAAGTTGATGTGTTTTTGGCTTTTCGTAAAAAAAGCTCTTCAAGGGGGTAAGCAACCCCTAGCACTAATACGTAAATGATATATATTCTTTCAGAGATCAGTTTTTTTGTGAAATCCAGTATTAAGGGGCTTTTGGAGTCGCTGATTACGAATCTGATGTTAAATTTAAAAAATTCAAAATGGGAAATCCAACTTTTGAAAAATACACCAATTTTTATAAAAAAAATACAATAAATAAAAGTAAATGTGCGTATTCGCAGATAAAAAAAAATACGTGTCTCTTATTTTTCGATACTCTATAAGGGGCCATCCATAAATTACGTCACACGAATTTCATGATTTTTGGAGTCCCCCCCCGTCCTTGTCACAGGTGGTCACATTTATGTGACCCCCCCTCCCCTAGTGTGACGTCACATATTTTGCAAATTTTAAATTTTAAAATTATTAAACTAAAACAGCTCTCTCAAAATTATTTGTATCTTTCGAGATTACCCCGAACGGACAGACATACATGGGTGAGGTCAAAAAATTTGGTACTCAATGAAACTTTGAGGGGTTATTGGGTATGATGCCAATAAAGAAATAATACAGCCTGTGCGCAGAAAACCCTGTGCGTCTATTTTGTATAAACAAAATACGATTACGCTCGCGTAAATAAACGGCTGTAAAATGAAAACTATTAGTCGGAGAGCTGGTCGCCACTTCGACTAAGGTACAGCTACAAGGCTGAAACTTTTTGTACATACTATTTAATGTAATTGAAGTAAGAAAATCCACGTCTGGCAGGATTATCGCGGTTGCAACATTTTTTTTTTTTTTTGAAGTTGGCAATTTGTTATTAAAAAAAAAAACATGGCAGTCGCGGGACTGGCCGATGGAAGCTTTGCTTCCTACTAATATTTATAGAAATATTTTTTCAAAGTCAATAAGTGCATATGATATTATTAAAATATTGTGAAAATAAATGAAGTGTATTTTTCTGAGAGAGAGAGAGAGAGAGAGAGAGAGACACTGTCACGTTTGTCAGTTTGATTGTCGAGATTGTCATATACGTATATATATACGAATATAGAGAGAAAGAGAGAACGATAATGTGTATAAACTCGAATGACTGTATTATTGTTATTATTTTCGTTACTTTTTTTCGTTACCGTCGGAAATTGTGAACGAATCTCCCGCACAACGTCCCAAAGGAAGCAAAGCTTCAAAAAATGTACTACTACAAGTCTGGCATCTGAGTATATCGTAATTCACACTATTTTGAATACAAAAAAAATATTGCCAGACGTTTTTCGCGGTTACAAATGCCTGTCAGGTGGGTCTAAAGGTGCTAATATTTGGAGAACTGGTCGCCACTTCGACTAAAGTACAGCTACAAGGCTGAAACTTTTTGTACATACTATTTAATGTAATTGAAGTAAGAAAATCCACGTCTGGCAGGATTATCGCGGTTGCAACATTTTTTTTTTTTTTAAGTTGGCAATTTATTATTTAAAAAAATGTACTACTACAAGTCTGGCATCTGAGTATATCGTAATTCACACTATTTTTAACTGTATTTCTACTGAAAATGTTCTATGAAATATTCTAGGAAAATATTTTGAAAACCAGACAATACTTCCCAGATGAATATATTATTCACCATATGTAGTGGAAATACAGGTAAGATCAACTAATGCAGATGCCTATTCGGAAAAGAGTTATGACAAATTATAATTACATATATTCAAACAGAGATTATTTTATTATAGAAAGTAAAACAAATCACAAGGCATAGATTAATATTATATAATTGTTTTTTTAATTAAAAAAACATAATTCTGTACATAAAAAAAAACATAATTCTGATGCTGAACAATTTGCTTTTTCATTTTTTATTAGTTATTATTCTGTTTCTTCATCATAAACTATTTCGTCCTCTCTCAGGCATTTGTAACCGCGAAAAACGTCTGGCAATATTTTTATTGTATTCAAAATAGTGTAAATTAAGATATACCCAGATGCCAGACTTGTAGTAGCACATTTTTTTAAATAATAAATTGCCAACATGAAAAAAAAAATTTTTTTTGTTGCAACCGCGATAATCCTGCCAGACGTGGATTTTCTTTCTTCAATTACATTAAATAGTATGTACAAAAAGTTTCAGCCTTGTAGCTATACTTTAGTCGAAGTGGCGACCAGTTCTCCAAATATTAGCACCTTTAGTCCCACCTGACAGGCATTTGTAACCGCGAAAAACGTCTGACAATATTTTTTTTGTATTCAAAATAGTGTGAATTACGATATACTCAGATACCAGACTTGTAGTAGTACATTTTTTTTTAATAACAAATTGGCAACTTAAAAAAAAAAAAAATGTTGCAACCGCGATAATCCTGCCAGACGTGGATTTTCTTACTTCAATTACATTAAATAGTATGTGCAAAAAGTTTCAGCCTTGTAGCTGTACTTTAGTCGAAGGGGCGACCAGTTCTCCAAATATTAGCACCTTTAGACCCACCTGACAGGCATTTGTAACCGCGAAAAACGTCTGGCAATATTTTTTTTTTGTATTCAAAATAGTGTGAATTACGATATACTCAGATGCCAGACTTGTAGTAGTACATTTTTTTTTAATAACAAATTGCCAACTTCAAAAAAAAAAAAAAAAATTTTGCAACCGCGATAATCCTGCCAGACGTGGATTTTCTTACTTCAATTACATTAAATAGTATGTATAAAAAGTTTCAGCTTTGTAGCTGTACCTTAGTCGAAGTGGCGACCAGCTCTTAGACTATATTCATCGAATCAAGTCGCAACAAAACTTGAACAAGTTTTGAAAGGAAAGAACTATAGAAACTGTGTACCAAAATACATTCCTTAATATTCAAAACTTCCAAAGTTATAAATGTTCAAAGTTAAAACTGCAAATTTATAAATAATTGGCCATAACTACAACAGTTATTAATATTTTGATATGAAATCGTACATATTTTTGTAGATAACAGAAAGACGTTTCTAATGAGGTGTTGATATTATTGCAAAAGAATTGAATTTTTCTCAGAAAAGACGAAATTTTAATGTCATGAATTAAACATTTTTTTTTCACAATTAACTATTTATTTTTAATTTTTTATGCGCGAGAGACACATAGGGTTTTTTGCGGATAAGGTGGGCTTAATTTTGTATTGACATCATACCCAACAACCCCTCAAAGTTTCATTGAGTACCAAATTTTTTGATCTCAGTGAGTAACATTCGATACATATCGATTTTTCGCTTGTATTTACCTATTCGTGGCTCACTTAGAGGGAGAAAGCTTTTTTTTTATGGAAAAAATTAAATAGGTTTCTATTCTTTGAGTAACCGGCTAATTAGCACCCAATAGCTTTTGAAATGTGATTTTGAGACAAATGAATTAAAATGTTGGTATTATACAATACATATAGTATACAATTATACAATACATATAGTATACAATACAATGCAAAATACAATAGAAACGTATTCCTCCTTTGAAAACATCTTGAGGTCTAATGGTTTCCTGCATTCTATCTACAGTATTATATTGCCTACTAACGAAATTTAAAAAAGAAAAATAATATTCAGTATAATAAATCTTAATTACACTTATATATACATATCTTTTTTATACTCTTCCCAATCATATGTAACCCTGGTCAATTTCAAATGCTAGTTACTGAAGTGAATGCGATTGCTTTAATTTCCTTTCCGCCTCTTAGATTTTTACAATAAACATCATTATATTAATTCCCTACCTTAACCTCAAATACCGTAAAAAGTCTGTTTGTCGTTGTACACTCTTCTGAAAATTAAATGAACTGAACATCACGTGCCAACACGCGTCAGCTTTGAATGGGGAACCTCCAGTGGCTGCAAATTCTCTTTTTCGCTTTCAATCCGATTACCGCAGCTAATGAGCGAGTTCTAGGTGGTTTGAAGAGCTCTTAGGGCTCATGTAAGCCGTAAAATATTTAAAAAGTTATCACCCTCCAGCAAAGCGGCAAAGGTATTAAGTCACCACGTAAGTCTCAGCTCAGAGACCCCATTAATAGCTTCCAAGAGGCCCTTAATAGAAGACTCATAAAAAATTTCACACGGAAAGCCCTCGTAAAAAAATTGTAAATAAACCGCCAATGATAAAATTACCTATAGCTTCTACGGGGCCGTAAAGACGTCTATGGCAAATTAAGTGAGCAATAAAGTGCCATTATGCCCGCAAAATTGGCTAAAATTTAGCATATTATAGTCGTAGACCTAGTGGAACAGTGATTCCACCTGTAAGTGTACGAAGCAATCGATGTGGCTTCAAAAACAAAGTAATTCGAACAATTTGTACACAATGTGTATAACGACGATACGATTTTTTCAAGGGAATTCCTCATTTCCGCGGTTGAACAGGGCTGCAATTCTCATAATTTTCTATTTTCCCATTTCCTAGAATTTCCTTGTCAATGACTTCGAATTTGATTGCTCCATTTCAGTAGGATTGAAAGTGTTGTGGGAGCAATTCTTTAAAGTATCTGTTTTCGTTTATTTTTATGTTATTTTGCGACCTCCCAAGGACGAGGTATTTATATAAAATAGGTACTCAGGGACATTCAGGATCGCTGATATCATATTTATTATCAGAATTCCAATATTTAATGTAGCGAATAAAATACGATGACAAAAAATGTTTAAACTGATTCCATTATTTGAAATTTACTAATAAAGCTTAGTAATTCATGATGATAAATTTAAGGGGTGAAAAGTGATTTGTTGGAGTTTTTTTTTTTTAAACCATAAATTTTTTTCAACAAAACTTTATCAATTTATAAAAGCATTTATATTTCATCAAATTCCGAGTCGTATTAAGGATCTGTAGGCTCTAAACTGACCCTGTGGTGTGCGCCCGGGAATAATTTTTTGAAAATTAACCTCCAAAAACCTGAAAAGAAACATTTAAAGTAGAAAATTTTACTATACAATATTTAGAAGTTAATGAATTGATGAGATAATAAAAATTAAAAACTCTTCAGGTATACAACACGATTTATTAACATTACTATGAGTAACTATATTAAAAAAATGATGTCAAAGTTCTCAAATATGCAACAATCAGTATTTAAACATAACATATACTGTAATTTTAAGTAAATGTGTTAGGGGAATGCAATATAAGAAAAAGGAATGTAACAAACAAATAAATTATACTTATATTTAATTCAAATACAATAATTTCTCAAACAATAAGATTTAAAATGAAAATGTCAGATAATCGTAGTGATTAATTGTTTGTGCCTTCACTTCATACTAGTATCTTCATAACTTAGTTGTCTTAAAATACCACTTTTAATACTGAGCAAAGCCAAAATTTTGAGCCTGTCTTCTAACATGGAGGTTCGAAGCCTGTTTTTGACCAACTTCAATTTAGAAAATTGTGTCCAGAGCGATCGATATTATGAAAACAATCCTTGACTTTTTTTTCCTGGGATGAGTTTCTACATCCACTTTTCCTGACTAATAACTTTTTCATTCCACTTATCATCTTTTTTGAAACTCGTGGTGAAAACCTTAAACTGAATCAGTTCAATTCATAACTAAACCCCAGTATTAAAACAAAGAAATTTCTTATTATAGTTTACTCAAAATTAAAAAAAAAAAAATTTGTGGTACGAGTAAATTACGTAGTGAAATATTTAAAATTATTATAAGAATTTTTGTTGGATTTTTTTTTTTTTTTTTTTTTTTTTTTAACCATCAGCTTAGTCCAAGCTACAAGCAGCAGAGCTGCATGAGTATGAGACTGTCATCATCATTTGGTTCTGTTAGTAAAACCAAAACCATCATACAACATGCAGAACAAGAATTCGTGCGTATCACACGACAAAAATGATATTATGATTGATGACGAAACAAGTATTTTTTCAGCGCATGCTTATTAAGACATGTATCAAATAAGTCAGCATGCTTGTTAACACTTATGCACATGCGATTAATAGGTTCATAGATACCATAGTTAGTTCTACAATTGTTAGTTTGTAGAAGACTCAGATTCCTTAGGTTACGAGGGTTATCCCTAAATACGAATTTAGTTTTAAGAGATGGTGAGTCAATATAACCTGTTATAAGTTGGTGAGCGAATATTATGTCAGCAACTTCACGACGTTTTTCTAAAGAATACATGTCGAGTAACTTCAGTCGATCTTCGTAAGGGCGAAGACAAATTGGATCGACCCAAGGCAAATCCTTCAGGGAAAATCTAATGAACTTACGTTGGACAGACTCAACGTTGTTAATGTAGGTTTGGTAGTGAGGAGACCATACTTGACTTGCGTATTCAAGAATTGGTCTCACAAAAGAAGAGTACAGTTGTTTATATACTAAAATATTTGAGAACTCACGTGACCATCTTTTTATGAAATCCAATACAGAACAAGCCCTCATAACCACGGAATTGATATGCTCAACAAAGTCAAGTTTTCTGTTAAGAATAACCCCTAAGTCACGAACAGACTTCGTTCGACGAAGGGTATGACCCAAGAGAGTGTAGTCAAATTGAAAAAAATTACGACCACGATAAAAAGATACAATTTCGCATTTATCAATATTAAGTTCAAAGTCATTGTGAGCACACCAAGAATGGAAGATATTAAGGTCCCTTTGAATCATATGGCAATCGTTAATACTCCTTATATGAAAGAATAACTTCATGTCATCAGCATAGATTAAGACTTTGCACGTATTCAAAAGATGTGTGATATCGTCAATTGACAAAATAAAAAGAAGAGGACCCAAGTGACTACCCTGAGGGACACCCGAAGTGGCTAAGATATTCCTCGAATTGGTGCCACGGAAAGCAACCTGGTAGGACCTATTTGACAAATAAGAACGTATCCAGTTGACAAATGAAGGTGAAAAACCTTTCCTTTTAAGTTTTAACGTTATAATGGAATGAGAAAGCTTATCGAAAGCTTTGCTAAAATCTGTATAAATACAATCTGTTTGCAATCCCCTTTGGAAGCCCTCAACAATATACGGAACGAATTCAAGAAGATTCGTGGTTGTAGAGCGACCTTGGAGAAATCCATGCTGGTTATTGGAAATAAGACGTTTACAGATAATTGAGATTTGCGAATAAATACATCTGGGAAAAAGTTTTTTCACTTCTGGGAAAAAGTTTTTTCACTCCCAATTTGATTCGTTTAAGATAAAAATATGAAGGAATTTTAATTTAATACTGAATTATTCATTGTTTTAAAAAGTTTTGAAAAAAATAGTTATTAATAATAAGTCTCCATTTTTGATTACTGAAATGAAAAACAAAAATTCTTTCGTTCAAGCAGTAGTTCTTCTTGTTTTGGAAATGTAAAAAAAAAAAAACAAATAGGGATCAATTCATTCAACATTTTTTGAGAAAAACGTGTTTAAAAATTTAAGACTAGTTTACACCAATATTTGACTAATTAAGGTTAAATTCGAATTTAATACAAGAAAATTCGAAATGATAGATTCAATATATATCTTTGAAAATCATAAAAAATATTTAATTACTTTCTTGATATCCAAGATTATATTTAAAAAAATCATTACTTTATGGAAGAAGCCAACGAATTTAGCGTGAAATTATTATTATTTATTCAAGAATAATAAAAAACGAGGAGGGTTGCAAGGAATATTACATCTATTTTTTACTTGTAAGAAGGTTGTTGTTCCAAAAATATTGAAATACGGTGCCATAGAGGTTCTTGAAAGTCCTTTCAACTGCAGAGATTCAAAATTTCATAAGATTTTATGTCGCCGTAAAGAGCAACAGAAATCTGTCGAAAAGCTGTTAAGAAAAACTCCCCTTTTGGTAGGGCTCCGCTCCATTTTATATTAAATCCGGACCACGATGACGCCACCACGCCTCGGGGGACAGAATTTTTAAGTTTTCGTCGTGGAACTTTTGCATCCGTTGGCGTTATAAGTTCACCCATTCCCTGCACCTTTCCTCCCGCTTTGCATGACTTAGATATATACATTTATATGTTATGTTGGTACAATTGGGGCACCCGAAGGACCAAGGGGACACCCTGGCCCGTGCGTCCGTCGTCGTCTTAGTGTTGTGCGATGCTTCGCTGCTATGCATGCTTCAGTTTAACACTTGCTTCGATTTGTTCTTGTCTGTCTCACCGAAAACTTTTCCTCTGATGCTGATCCTTATTTCTCTACTCTTACCAGTTGGTTTACTTAAGAATGTTGACTTTATCCCTTTGCCCTTTTCTTATATATACTATATATTCTGTCTCTCTACCTTTTCTGTTACCATGTCCTTCTTTTTATCCCTCCTCAGTCCTCACATTAAATGTACGCGACGCGACGATTTAAATTTCCGGAGGTTGTAACGAAAAATTGAGAATTTGTTGAACATTTTAGGGATAGAAATACAAGACAAGATTGCTGTTTTTCCTTCTACTACAATTATTGCTGCTGTTGCCATGCACTTGGATAAAGTTTTATTATTCATTCATTAATTTGAGCATCTTATAAACAATGCACTAGAGATAAACTTTTACAAGCATCCTTACCTGTTGGGATATTCTAGAATTTCGGTATTTGTATCTTTATTAGAACATGGCCAGCGTACGTTGTGAAGCGAGTTTCGTTCTATGTATTACCAAAGATAATATAAATTATTAGTAGTTTATATTATCTTTGGTATTACGAAGTTTTAAACTTGAACTGAATGTGGAAAATGCTTTTTTACACATAAAACTGGAATACCTAATGGCATGCTTGGACATTAGAATAATTAAATTATCAGAAACATAACATGAGAGGATGTTTCTGTTGTTAAGATTACCTTGTGTGTTAAATATTTATTAAATTACATTGTCTTATATATTGGTTAGGTTAGATGGAGAGTTTACTTTAAAACATTATCGCTTTATTCTTCATCCTAAAAACATCTAATTTTTATTTTATACCATATTCGCGGGAACTAAAACTGTATGCTTTATGAAGGTTTCCGCTCTATAACTTTTATAAATTAAGAGCATACCGTATTAAAAAATCGTAATTTTAGACGATTTTATCGAAATTTGTTTTTAACTATTTTAAATTTCTTTAAACTTTTCTCTTGGATATATCGCTCAAATAACTTTTGATATGGATATTTTTCGAGAAATGTAACCATTTTGAAGATTCTTAAATTAAGTCAAAATCAGTGGTATATCATCTATATCATATAGAATCAATGGTATAATGTGATACTACTAGCAAAAACGGCTTAAAACGTATTTTTCATCTCCTTAGAATGAAAATCTAAATTTGTTTATTGTTATTTCACTTTATTTAGATTTTTATAGAAATGTGTAGGACAAAGTACAACAAATATTGTTGTCCCATTATAATGCCAACCATATGTTTTGCTAGAATACTTATGATGTAAAAGAATATTAAGGCCGTTTTCGAATTCGCATTCACTTGCACTATTCCTAACCATTTTTAGTGTACTTTGGAGAACACTTCAAATTCGACAGTTAAAATAGTGCAATTGCAAAGCAAACTACATACGTGTATTTTCGATCACCCTACGTACTATTCGGAGTTCTTAGAACTTTTAGTGAGAAAAATAGATTTAAGTGCAAGTGCATGTGAATTCGAAAACGGTCTAAATATAGATAATCCTCCAATAAATTTAGCAAAATTAAAGTACAATAATGAAATTTGTAGATTACCGCACGGATAAGAAAAATTACAACGTTAATTGCATACTATATATCATCGGTACATATGAACAAAACTATACAAACAGCAAATTCTCAAAGACGAATTAGCATTAATGCCATTAATTTATCAGAAAGATCCATACAATTTATCACGACTACAACTACTCGTTTGGGCTGTAGTAAGAAAATCTAATTATCAGACAATTATTTTGTCTTCTACATGGTAAAAAATGTTGGGGTAAATTTGGTTCAAAATATTATATGTACATATAATACAAATTTAGTGTACATTTTATAGAAACGCAATTATAATAAAAAATTATAAAGCTTTAGATTAAAATTATACGGAAAATTAGTGGAATTTACAATTTAGAATAAAATTAATCATTGCCTTCGTTCAATAAGATTCCCAAGATTGATTTAATTGATTTTCATATTAAAAGCAAACCCTTATAAGATTTTAATATATATTTAAAATTTTCTCATGTACATATATAAATTATTTTTTTTCTAAATCTTATTAATTTTATATAAAATTCGAAATACATAAAAGTTATAAGACAGAGCTTATAAAAGAGAATTGATGAATTATACTCAAAATTTTTACTGTGTACAAATGTTGCGCAGATTGCTATACAAATAGTAACCTTTCAAGTTTTTGTATAATTTAATAGGGGAGACGGGGGTAAGACGGGGTAGCGGGTAAGACGGGGTACCCAGCGAAATTCACAGTTTAGACTGACCAATCACGCTCGTTCATACATTATTCGATGCGCCGCCATGACATCTGTCAGTTGTCCGGCCATTAGTTGTTCGCAAGTGTACGCGTGGCGAAATAATCAAAAAAAAACTGTTTTACTGCAACGTGCTTATCACATTTTCTTCCAGTTTAACACGTGACTGTGGTTTGTTAAATAATACTAGCTGGTGAGGTGTGACTGCTATTGACCCTTAAACTAACCTACAATTAGGTAAACATTGTGTTTCCTTGAGATTGCCGGCTGTTTCTTTTTTGTTTTAATTATTATTAGAAAATGGCACAGTAGGCAAGATGGGGTAATGACTACCCGCCATGTTTGTATTCTATAGAAGTATATTCCGCTTCCATTGAAGGGTGAATATCATGCTCAAATTGTAGAAAATGGGCACATAATAGCTGTGCAGGAATCGACGATGATGATGACGAAGCCTTCCACGTCTACGAGTTATGCCAGTCGAAATAATCATCATTCTGTCTGATAATTCTCATTACCCCATCTTACCACAGGGGGGTACCCCATCTTACCAGCACCATGGGGCAAGACGGGGCAAAACACCTTTATTTTTATTTTGATTTTTTTTTCTAAAATGTATAATTAAAAGTTCCTAATTTCACCAAATATTAGAAGAGAAATAAATACTTGTTAATTAAAACATAAATAGGAATGTCTCACTACGTAAAGTTTTCTTTTATTGATCTTCAAACCTTAAGTACCCCATCTTGCCACCCTCTCCCCTATTTGATTTTAGTGTTGTGCGGTTTTTCGAAAATCCGTAAACAGTATAGTACTTTATGAATTATGCAAAATAAACTCAAATGAAGGTTCATGAATAAACTAGGACTATTGAATTCTACTGAGTGCTCCCAAAAGCGGAAAATGTTAAATTTTATAAAAGCATAGTTATAAAATTAATTTTTCCGCTCTCTAAATAAAAGCTATATTGATTTGTAACATTCCATTATCCTTAAAATATCTCTACAATTTGGATTTATTCTAATTGTACTATGTACAGATAAGCAAAATGCCAAAACACAAGATTTGGAGAAACTTCACATTATTGTGTTTTTTCTTCAGGTCAGAGAACGTTTCAGGTAGCATTTTCTGATTTTTTGCTAGATATATTATAATAATAAAAATATAAAAAAATAGCGTTTAATAACCCTTTGTATAACTTATGTTCTGTATAAAACATTACACAAAAGATCATACCATATTTTGTAGGTCTAGTTCCTTTATGTTTGGTGAAAACTCATATCTAAGTAGTGCGGCCAAACGAACATCTCTATGAGCATGTCTTATTGTTGCTTTAACTATGCATTTTGAGACTAAACAAAAGAAATATAGGTGATAGAACATTATTCATAGGCGTCATCACAACAAATTTTCTATACAGTCTTTATTTCAAATAGTAAATATTATGATGCACTATAGCGATAAAAATATTGCTTTTAATGCTAAAATGATTAATATGGCACAAAGTGCTATACATGTGGGTTTATTTTAGAACCTATAATAGCTGCCATTCTTTATAGTATATCCAACAACATTGCCATAATTCACTTGCTCCTGTGAATTGCTGCAATCAGGATCTCCACTATATTTATATAAACTTAAGTCTTACTGGCCATAATTTTTTTTTCCATATTAGTGGTAGTAAAAAAATATAATATCTAAGAATGTTACCACATGGAATGGATTGGTCTAATTTTATTTGTATAGTCCCAATGAATAAATTCTTACAAGATAGTTAAGATATTGTTGAAACTTCTGTAGTACATCAATATTTTATTTTATTTCATGCTTCATTTCACATTAAACGCAAGCGAAACGATAGGGGAACATCTAAAAGTACTATTCAACTCTATTTACCTTGCCATTCATTTTGAATTTATCCACTGTATTGCATTTAATTTTAAACTTTAATTCACCAAAAGGTACCACAGTGCACTGTATTAAACTTATTGATATATATTTATTGATACATTATTATCCATTATGCGCGTGCAATTAATGGTATTTTCTTTTAGTTTCATGTCAAAGTTTATAGCTCTGTTTAGTTATTCGAATGATCTCTAAAAGTAATTTTATAGGTACAGTAGATCTTTACAAAGTTTTACTCGTATTTCACTGCCCTATAAAGCCAGAGTATATCTATAATTTATTAATAGCTATACAAAAACTACTTTTGTTAAGCATTCTTTTTTAATTTCTTTAATCGATGTAAACCAATAAAATTTAGGTGAAGTAAATAGCGTATGTGTGGATCACTTATCTAGATAGAGTTAAAAAATTATATCAGAGGCAAGGCTACGTTAGTATATACGTTATTAGCTAAATATTTTTATTCGTATTTTAAAGTTAAGGCGATATTTAGTTCAATGTCTTCATCTGTGACTGTCAACACTGTATTACAGTTTAAAAATAATAATATGGGTCCATAAATAGGTAACCGCTTTAAGAGTTGGTTTGTAGGTAGACCGGGCTGTCTTTTAAAATCAATTTTATATAACACTTCTCGTATATATAACCACTATACAAAACATTTCCACTTAAACTCTTTTCAGGCAGCTTTATACAGTTTAACAGTATGTATTCGAACAACTTTACAAAATCACGTTTTAACTTCTCATAAATCAAAATAAAAATTTACTTTACATCCCATGAACACTTCGATTGCTTTGAAACAAAATAATACCAAAATTACGAAAAGAAACACGAACTTCTTTATTAGGCAAATCGGCAAATGCCAGGATTTCAAGTATCGCTAGCGTTCTAGGGTTTAAATGGTGGCAAGTAATAATACAATTTTTATCATACTATACATATGTCTATATTGATGTCTTCTACAAAATGGATAATGTGGTAAGGAAATCTATCGAAAGATTCCTTTAATCCCAAGCACAGTCGTAGATTTCTTCATATAACCTTTAGTAATCGTAGAGCTATCTCTCAATATCTTCGTAATAGATTTGACTTCATTTCTCTGTCGCTGTAGATTGTCTTTCTCCTGTACGAGGCATTTTGAGGAATTTGTCTCCGCCCCGCTTCAGCCCAAACCACCTGTGTCACACAAGCCGCTCCCTCTTCCCATTTAGCAATTGGTCCCGCCCCACTTTCATCCGTGGAATACTAACAAAAGGTTGAAAAGCGCTTTTCCACCCTCCCCCCACTTCATCATACGAGATGCAAAAATCAATGTCGCTCGATGTGTTCAATGTGTTGTTGTTTTTCTTTTTTCGTTTGTGGTTCATTCGGGTCAGACCCTAATGGTACAGGTTGCCAAACGAGGTGCGAGCGTCCTGAAGCGGCGGAAGTCCCGGAATCGTATGGATGCGTCCAATGTCCAGCAGCAGCGAACTCAAACACCGCCCCCTACGAATCCAGGTGGCAGCAGTTCAGCAAACAACGGAAACACCGCAGCGCAAAATGATCAGCAACCCCCCAAAAGCGAATCGGACGGTGATGTAGTCTTTTACGCGGAAGAACCTCGCGCTGGTAAGTGTAAATTCTGATTAATTATATTAGGTTATTCATATCACATATCCCCTGTAAATTATTACACAATTAACAATCTTATGATTATGATTTTACTTTAATAATAGTAGTAAAATTTAACACATCAGAATTGGAATTTCACAAATCCTTAATGAAACTTTGAAAGAACCAAGGGATATTTTGGTTCAACTACAAATCAGCAATGAAATGCCATCTCAAAGATTTAATGGGTGTACTTAAATTTTAGTATTGCCATTACGAGCGAGTTAAAATATTGGGTTTTAAAATGTCCAATAAAAGTTTTATGGATTAATCTATTACACACTTTACAATAGCAGATATTTAAAACTTTCAAGTGTATATTCAAACCTGTTTTCATGTGGAAGTTATAAGCCTTTAAATCGGAACAATTGGATTTTGTGGCCAATTCCACTCCAAGCAAATAATCAATTCGACTTTTTCTTTATAAAGCTTTTAAATGAATTAAAATATACGTATACATTCGTTATAATTATAAAAATTGTTACAGTACTTTTATGAAATTTTGGCTCTGAGAAAAATTGACAAAATATCACTTTTTAAAATTAATAAACTTAATCAAATTTGAACCCCATGGATTTTTTGCTAAGACAATTACAAGTACTTGAACATGTGAAATTATAATTGTAGATAAAACTTCATAACAGCCAGCGACGTATGGGATTAAAATGTAATAAACTACTCAAAATGTATTCAATTTAATTGTATTTTTGTTTTATCGTTCTAAGACTTCACTTGTCGGTCGGTTTAATCATTCAGCTTTTAGAATTTTAACCTCTTTAGGAAAACTGTTGTTCAAAGATTGAAACAGCTGATTTTATCATTATTCAATTACATTTCCTTTATACTTAATCGGCGTTTTAACACAACACATACAAATCGGAAAAAGAAAAATATCGTAAGTGCGAAAATAAAAACAAAACAAAAATACTTGGACCGAATATTTCTTCTAAAAACCATCGATTCCATTGGAAGAATTTTCAATTTTGCCGCTTATGGTATTTTTTGTCTAGAGGAATTTTACATTATTTATGAGTAAGAAACAAAATATCCTTACTACTTGCGATAATATTTGTTTAATGATTATGCTGTAACTTTCGAGTATTAAAATTATTACTAAATTTCGTCATTGAAGTTTGTGTATAAAATGGAAGAAAAAATTATATATGTAGTGAAAATACAATATTAAACCTTTAAGTAATTGATAATTTATATTATTTAAATGCTTAGAAAATATCATGATTTTCAGCCGTCTTTACGATTTTCGCAATAACTCGAATATTTAATCAATTTAAAATGAGAAAAATTGAATGATCAAAATGAAAAAATGCATGTTGGATTAACAAATTTCTTGCAATACAATATACAATAAACTATCAAAAATAAATAGCTTTTATTATCACAATAATTTCGTCAATTTCATAAAACCCAACAAGTACGTAAAATATTTTCGTTCTGAAAATTATTTTTCACCATGAAGTGTAGTTTTCAGAATTTTAATATTTTCAGTATGAAAATAATATCGAATTTCAGCGTATCGATTATAATATATCGATAATACAATAGTAATGAAAGGGTTTTTCATTGGGTTCAGAGTCTAGATTAGCTACTTACGATGGGAATACGAGTACAAAAAGCGCGTCTTTGTTGATCCCAAAAGGCGTTGTTGTTGTATTGCCATTTTAAATTGCTGATCCAGATCCTGAACCTAATGAAGAAATCCAAGTAATACCACGCATATATTTTTTAAAACTGTCATTTCTTTTAACCTGACATGTCACATCTTAAAGTTAAATTCAACCAAACCATCTAGCTGCGGCGTTTGTACAAAAATTTGGCTGTTGAAAAAATAGGGGCGGCGTATCTTAATGAAGTCAGAATACTTTAATGAAAGTGGATGAGTTCTTGAAAACATCCTATGTTATAAACTAGTTTCTTTGACAATTCAATACTCTTAATACAGAAGGTAGTCTCTTTCTGTGACGTAAAAGTTGATTAGATTTAAATTTACAAACCATCAGGGCAACATAAACACATTATAAAGTTTTTATGATCAAATTCGAACTTTTTTATTTTATTAATAATACCTATCGATTAATTGTTTTAAAGTAAAGGTAATTTATTCTTGTTCTCTTGAACTTAGAGCCTGTAGGAATTGTGACTATTTAGACTTTGAAAGTCGCTAACTAGATTATTGGAAAATGTTGACGACCTATGCACTGTGAATTCGTTTAACTTATAATATAATAGATAATGCAATTGACTAAATATTTGTGTTCTTGCGACTAGACTTTACGGACACTGCATAAAAAAAGATTAAACATTGTTTGGAATGGGAAGTTGATTTGTAAGCTTGTAAAGAATTAGTCAGTGGCTAAATTTTAGTCACAATTCACACAGACGAATTGAATTAACTAAATTTTTGTATATAAATTTGTCTAAATTAGTTTGGCACTTATATAAGTTGATTACAAAATCCTACACAATTATATTTTCTCGGTGCGATGCCGTTCGGGATCCTTAATTTTCCGTAAAAATATAAAATTCGGAAATCTCTACCGCCGAAAAGTTTGAACCAAAAACCTTAGGAATCCCTTGACTTCTACTTACCTATTTGCATGAGAAAACCACTGGAACAGCGTCCAGTCCTAGCAATTCATCAATGTTACATAACCGAGCCCCCGCAGTACATCATAGGAAGTTTCACCCCCGCATTAGCATTCAGTTATGCAAATGGGTCTTGACTTCCGGTCATGCCAGGAAGTGAAGTTCTTAGGGAACTAGGTAGTAAGGAAAAGTGGGGCTTCGTGACTTCCAATATAAGGCCTAAAACACTTTAACCACATCGAACTGAAAAGTTTCATACTTCTCGTTTTAGGGTAACTAAACCACCAAAATTTAGCCTTACTATTACCAAGACACAACTTTTCGACTAAATCTGTCCTCGCCACCCCCAGAAATACTAGTGGCCACAAAGAGGTTCGACAACAATTTACTAAAGCCGAAAACAAAAATAAAATAAGGGCGAAAGGACTGGTGGTAGGGTTGTGGTAGCCCGCTTATAGTGTGGATTGTAGTTTGTCGTCTCGAAAACAGCCAAGGACACAAACTCGCTCTACCTCCCCCAAGCTCGAGGGTGAACTAATTAGATAAACTGGGTAAAATGTTGATAACCCTTTGCCACGAAAATGCCCAGTGGGGAGGAGCCGCGAAGATCGTCGTCTGCTGAGATTTATGAAACAAAAAAAAGGAAAAAACACCTCTAACTAATCATGTCGAGGTAATTGCAGCCATAAATCTGGAAAGAGCTGCTTATTCGTGTAAATTGCCCATTTGCTGGGATTTGGTCATTTTAGGAATGTTCCTTGTTGGGCGGGCGGTGAGCCAAAGGGCCACCACACCACTAATACTACGACAAGGTAATGAGTTTTCGACAATTTTGCGAATGATGTCCTCGGACCTAGCTACGGCCGAATGATTTTTGTAGCCCTCTTATATGCCTAAAAATTATGGTAATTGCTACCTAATGGACAATGGCAGTTGATGTGGGTTCGATTCGAAATTTCCCGAATGAAATGATTGCAGTAATTGCGATTACTTAGCCAAAAACGGCTAATTGGGTATTCTTGCAGCCTTTTTATAGAAGGTATTTTCTCTTTAACTTGATGGCGGCCTTGGGACGACAGCATTGTCTGACTGATAAATGGAATAGTCCCTTCCTGGTAAACGTCAGACAATTAAGGTCCCTTTTTTTTCAGGAAATAAAACGTACCTGCTGCGATGTCGTACACGTAATCCCACAATTATATAGCATCTTGCCACGTGTACTCACTTAAAAAAGGTGGTATAGAAGAAATGTAATTCTATCCGGTAGAAATTTGGATAAATGATCCGAATAATATATCCCTGCAGAGTTCTGGCAACTCATTTCATAAAACGCAGTCACGTATCATACTTACACAGTGCCTCATCAATAATTCTATAATTAGGTATAGAAGGGAACCTATAATTTGTTTTAAGTTTTACAGAAAACCATTCTAGCTCCGGTTTTATGTACAAACAAAATTTTCTCACTAATAAAAAGCAACGTAAAAGGAAAATGTTGTTTTTTGACTAAGCTTTGATTTAATAAATTTAAAAAGTTGGTCTGTCGCAATTGGTAATAATAAAAAAAACGCGTTATTCTTTAAGATCTCTACTGTTACCTCGCGGTTCTTATTTCAACACTTCAGAAAATGCCCATTGAACTGTTGCGTTAAAATTTTACATATTTGCAGACATTGTATTTAAATATAATACACACAGAAAGCAATTTGTGCTTTTCAATGAAATTCCAACAATTTATAATGGCAAAATTGTTTCAATAGCTTGGTTTTGTTGAAGATTTTTCAAAGTCATTCTACCATTAATTTTGTATCATTTTCTATGTATTAAAGAACAAGTACACCTATCCTCGATTTACACGGTAGATAGGCTTCTCAAAAAGCCATGTTAATCAAAAACAGAGCAAAATGTGTCATTCAACCTAAAACATAAGTAAATATATTTTAGAAAAAAACATAAAAATAGCATACAGTAAAACCCGCTTAAATGCACATCCAATTTGTCAGAAAATTTCGTGCATTTAAACGGTTTGTGCATTTAAACGTTTTTAAGATAAATGCACATGTTGTGCATTTAAGAGAGCTCGGATTACTTTTTTTCAGTTTGGTTAATTACATAGCGTTCTGTTTTCGTCTTTACGAATTTTAATTTTACCAAAATTAAACAATTACAATCCGCAATTTACAAGGTCCACCCGCCAACTCAAAAAGACTGAAATGTCAAAGCAAAGACTAACGAGAAAGTGTTCTACTTCATCTTTGCCTTTAAATGGTAACCACCGAGGGGACAATGTAAAAGTACTACACTTCTACAGATCTGTTCATTTAAAATATGTAATATCGCATTTATCCGGTTATTTTTTAATTCAAATAGAAAATTCGTGCCTGAAATTAATGTGCAAATAAGAGGTTTGTGTATTTAAGAGGTGTGCAATAATGCGGTCTTTGTTTCTACATATTAATAAGGCAAAAAATTCGGTGCATTCGCATCGTGTGCAATAAAAGGAATTGTGCAGTAAAGCGGGTTGCATTTAAGCGGGTTTTACTGTACTATGAAATGACAAATTTAGAGTTGGTACCATTACATTTGGTAATTTTTTTCCTAATGAATAGTTACAAATACGAAATTAACATCAAAGATCGAAATGGAGTACATATTATTTATAACAATTATACATCTATGTATAACATCTATACATATTCTGATGTCCACGACTCTGCGCCATGTATTTTGGGTGTGCAATGTGTATGCTACACAAAATACAAATGTACAAATTGCATTGGCAGGTGTGCTGTATAAGTCACCATCTTCGCCTTCAGTATAACAAGAATAGCAGTGAAGGTAACTTATATGACTTGCCAGATCAAATCGAAAAATAAAGCTGTAGACCCAAATTCAAATGGTGTCTTAGCAAAGAACTTTGGTATTGAGTACCAAAAAGATGATATTTATGTTTATTATCTGCATATAATATATCTAGGAGTTTGCACTGTAAAGTACTACTAAAAGTAATTTTAAATACAATTTGTGGTTTAAATAACTATAAATTTATTCTCAAACTATGACAGTACTTTTTGTAACTTTCAGGGTATTCCAAAATTCATAACACTAAGAATAAAAGCTTTAGGTGATAATTTCTAATTCTCTTCATTTATAGGGTTCCGTACTTACAAAGGTAAAAATTGGGACCTTATAACATCAGTCGCATATCTGTCCGTCTATCACAATTGACGTAGAAACTTGAAATCTTTTTTGATATTTTTTTGTTAGGTGGAATAAAAAATTCAATCGTAATTTTAAGTAGCATCTTTAAAAAGATATTCTGAAAAATTTAGAATATCGCCCCCTTTTCTTCCGAAAGTATGAGACCTAAAATTTAAAAAAAAAATCAGAGAATATAATGCTGAGGAAAATTATAATGAAAGTCCTTAGCCTTACAAATTCCTAGAAATTATAGAAAATATGGTACGGAACCCTCTGCGCGCGAATTCAACTCGCACTTAACCAGTTTTTATTTTTTTTACTTATTTGCGACATTGCTGAACATAACAAAATTATGAAACTTTAAAACTTTTGGAAGTATGAAACACGAAAATGATATCAATTCTTTATAAATTCGATATAAAAAACCATGCTCCAAAAGTGATATATTTAATACTGATTTGCTTTCTTATATGTTTATAAAAAGGATGACAAATCATTTATTACAAACTACAAAAACCTCTGGAAATTTTCCGGTTTCTCAAAGCTTCTCAAAGCTTCAATATGCGAAGCTCTATATTTTTACACTGAAAAATTGCTTTCAGCTCAGCAACGTGGCTTTTTCACGAGTGGATTGGCATCCACCAACTTGAGCACATTCGTCTCTCATTGGATGAATACTATGGAGTCCGGTAAGCAAGTGGACTGCATCTTGACTAATTTTTCAAAGACATATTACAAAATAAACCGTTCTCTTCTTATGTAAGAGTTCATTCATTTAGTTTTACCTAAGTTCAATTATTATGTTTAAATTTGTTTCTATCTTTGTGATAGGACCCATAATATTAGGTTGTAACATAATAATCTGATAATTTTTTAAGAAACTTTATTTTGATATTTTTGTACAATTTAGCTTAACATTTTATTGAACATATAGTCCATCATTATCAATGATCTCCTGCCAACGTTGGGGAAGCGACATTATTCCATTCTCGTAAAACTTGGGCGAGTATGCAGGATGGGCTAAGGAAATCCAGCCTAGCTCCATAATTTTTGTACATGTCATCGAAGCGGTGTGAGGGCGGGCATTGTCGTGGAGGAGGTATACATTGCCTAGTTCTCCTTTAAGATTCACGGCTACCTTATCCAGCATATCACAGTAGCGTTCACTATTTATAGTCGTTCCCTGTGGTAATAGTTCCCAGTAGATAATGCCGTGCACATTCCACCAAACACTCAACATAACCTTTTGTGTAGTAATTTTACATTTAAATGTCGGTACTCCTCTTTGACCCGCGCTAAGCCATTGTCGCTTATTGTTATGGTTAACATAAAGCATCCACTTCTCATCCCCGGTAACCAAATTACGAAGCCAAGCAAAAGTACGATGTGAAGTGAGTAGTTGCGTACAAACCGCCACTCGCATCATCCGTTGACCATCCGCCAATTCATGTGGTACCCATTGACTGTGCCTGTACACTTTACCCATCACTTTCAAATGTCGAGCGATAGTAGTTTGGGAGCATCCGAGTTCTTTTTCAAGTTGACGAGTAGTCCTCCTTGGATCTTCCTCGTTAAGCTACGCTAGTCGGTCGACATCAACCTCAACCGGCCGCCCTTCGTGAGGTTTATCTTCGAAAAACGTCGAAACCAATCTACTGCTGTATGATAAGAGACCGCATTTTCTCCCATACATTGACATATATTTTGTGCCGCCTGCTTAGCTGTATGCTTCAAACGGAACTCATAAAGTAGAAGGATACGGATGTCTCGTCTTTTCAAATCGAAGTTTTCCATAATGCTACTCGCTGCGCTTTCGATTATTGCACTGAACAACTGAGCGCGCTCATGGGTATTTATACTCATAGTCACAAAATGTCTCGAAGTTTTAAACATTTTCCAGAAGGTTTCCGAAAAAATTATCAGATTATTACGTTACAACCTAATATATGATTTTAAAATATAACCTCTAACAACGTCATAGTAACTTCTGGTGTTCCTTTGGATAGCCACTTTGATTCTCTGTAAATAAATTATAAACTATTGCGAATTTGGTAATTTTGACCTAAACAAGCAGGATAAGAGTAAAGTAAAACCATATACTTTACACGATGCGGCGCTCCATTTTTATTTATTTTGACTACTGTATTGATGAACTGGGAAAGATCACGTTCAATCTTTTTGCTCAAGGAGTTCGAATCGAATACTATCTGTACTATATTTATCGACATATTGTTTTAACTCTTAACTACAAAATATTAACGTCCAATACTTTAGTATCTTTCAATGTTAACCGATATCGCTAACCAAAAACAAAATTTTCTATATGCGATCAATTTTATTGTTTATAAAAAGAACTCAATTTTTAAACAACCATTATTCGGTAATTGAAATTTGTCTTTTAAATAATGGTTTTTTTTTTATATATTATAGAAATCTTTTAATAATTATTGAACCCGGTTACAGGTACACCAAATCGTGTTCGAAAAGGCGAACAAGTAACAACCAGAGGTCCTTTTGTGAGTCAAAATAGCTCTGTTACTGAAGCTCCCAGTGACGAAGTGGAGGCTGAACAGGAGCAAGATGAAGAAGCAGAACCAGCACGAGTAACGATGTAAGTTTAACCCTTAGAGAATCCCTAAAATCCCTTAAGTAACGAGCTTAATCTTTGGAAGTTCCTTCTTTCGTAGGCTAACAGAAGCACATCGAAACGCGATCCGAGCGATACGAAAAATCAAATATTTCGTAGCCAGACGAAAATTTCAACAAGCCCGAAAGCCTTACGATGTCCGGGACGTGATTGAACAATACTCGCAGGGGCATCTTAATATGATGGTCCGGATTAAAGTAAAAAAAACAAATATATTTTTTAAATTATTAAAACAAAAAGGTACAAGTACAAACCCTTTCCAGGAGCTACAACGACGATTAGACCAGACTTTAGGGAAGCCTGGAAGCTATCTAGCCGGCATAGATCGTGTTGGTAACGTAAAACCAATGACAGTCGGTGCACGTCTCTATCGCGTAGAGCAGCAACTTTCTGTGATGGACAAGAAATTGGATCATATCATGCACGCTATCAACGGCATTGTCCATCCTCGAGTTATGTCGAATGCAACAAGTAGTACGAATTTGACCACAATCGGCATATCTCAGCTACAACTTCAAAGTAGAGAGGGTCCGCAGCCAGGTCTGGATACCGGTCAGCTGTCCCTGCAGCTACCTTCGGCCAGTCCATCTCCAGCACTTTCTCCGTCACCAATGAGCAGGTGTTTGGAAGATGATGTCTAGAATTTCCCTCCAAACTCGCATATTGGGCCTTCAGCTTCTGTTCTCGTCAACGGTTGAACGAAACTTAGCCTAGCCTTCGTCGCCGCCCTCTGAGAGCAGTTCTAGTGTTCTTGGATAAATCGCATGTTGATCTAAGGCCACACCTCCCTATCTCGTTAGTCCTCGATTTTAACTATATAGAGCCTTCTCGATTAGACGTCGGTTTCATAGATTTTAACCCTGGGACGCACCGAACAACGTGAGGAC
Source organism: Dysmachus trigonus (assembly GCA_949715965.1). Taxonomy (NCBI): domain Eukaryota; kingdom Metazoa; phylum Arthropoda; class Insecta; order Diptera; family Asilidae; genus Dysmachus; species Dysmachus trigonus. The sequence goes on along the minus strand of OX454322.1, from coordinate 63,319,692 downwards.
CGATTCAACCGTAGGTGATAATATCTATTTTCTATTTTTACATAATTCTAGCTTGTAGTAGACCACAAAAGCAACTAAGGTTAAGCGGAACAAATATTCAAAACTATTAAGACACTTAGATACTAAGAGGGTGCAAAAACACTAGAGGAATTGTCTTGACTTAGGCTTTAGAAGACCGCCAGCGACCAGCGGCTGGGGCATCACTTGTATGTAAAAAAAAAAAAAAACTATGCGAACACCCGCGTCGTTTTATCCTGTTTTTTCTATCTAGAACACTTTCCTTTCGTGCCTTGTTTCTTTTGAAAAAGACGTTTCAGTCACGTACAACTATAATAGGTTAAGTATTAAATAACGAAATTGTTTGGTTCTACAACGATGAAGCGCGGACTTTGGATTTGGGCCTGTTTATTGAAAACGCTTTTATGCTGCGTTGCGAACATTGTTTAAAAATTCAGTTTACTTATGACTTGGCATTTTTAGATGAAATCACAATATAATATATAATTATAATAGTCCTATCCTTCTGAAAATCTTTTTTAAATGTTAAAAGACAATCTTTCGTGGAGCACATTAAAAGCTTATCAAGTTTTTTCAAGGAGATAAAAGGTAAAAGCATCCTTTTTGTGTATGAAAGCAATACAGAATTTAAGGCAGATTGAAAGTTAAAACTTTCATTGTACATGTTCTCTGTGTAAAAGGGAAATAAAAGAGAAACAAGTTGTATGAAATCAATTAACAGACTACTAAATAATTTCTAAGAATTGGAATGCTTTACAATGTAATAAAGTTAAAAATTTCAGGTTATATTTTCTTGAATTCTTAGTAAAACAGAGTTGCACTTAATTCATCATAGTAGATGAGTGGAATTCAACGATCGGTTTTTGACCCTTTTAGAAAATGATATGTAGGATAACATACTACATATTTGAAATTAATTGTACCTCTCCAAAGTAACCAGATATAAAAAACAAATTCCAGGAAAAAGCTTAAATCCAAGATTGCACTAGTGCAATTTGGCATTCACAATATGGTCTTTAAGACGTTAAACTGAAAATAGTTACATCATAATATAATATTAAATTGTAAGAGTTTAGAATTTCTTACATCGTAAGGATTTTTCTTAACCTAAAATATAAAGAGAGTTCTCTAAACTTTTAAAGCTAATCCCTTGAATTAATGGAAAACTAAAATTATCTAGCCTGCTCTTTCTGATGCCAAACAAAAACCCATTAACTTCTTAGAATCTTATAATTCCTTCGTAAAACTATATATTTGGTTTCTTTTTCTAATTTGTTTCTTTTGCCATTTATTTTAAAACCATTTGTTTATTTATTTTATAAGTCTTCAGAGTAAAATTCCAAGAGACAGTTCAATTCAACATACTTACTAATATAAATTACTTATGGATAACTAAGAATTTTAAAAATCCAATCAAACTTTCGAACCATGAAACGTGAATACGTTGAAAATTGAAATACACTATATGGATTCCAAATGAATGACGCATACTACAACTGAGAGCAAACCAAAGACACATAAAGAGTTTTAAGATTAATAGGATCACGAACATGAAAATCCATTGAGTTCCTCTTAATAAATCCCAACATTCTAAATGCTTTAGAACACGCATTGTCAATATGAGACTTTGGACTAAACTTACAATGAAAAGTCGCACTAAAATCACATACTATAGAACATTGGGAGCATTAATATTGGGTGTACAAATAAGTTTCCGACCTTTTCAGATAGGTGTCGTTAGTATCACTGCTTGCATATTATTCAATCGGGCAATACATGTTTTTCGGAGGTTAGATGTCAAGCTTGAATAATTACTAGTGAAATTTGTTCAATGCGTAAACAAGAATTATTTTCATGTAATTGAAAATGTCGAATTTTGTGCCGAAAAAACAACATTTGCGGGAAGTTTTACTTCATTATTTTTTGTTGAAGAAAAGTGCAGCGGAAACAAATCGTTTGCTTGTGGAAGTTTACGGTGAACATGCGCCATCGAAAACAACCTGCAAAGAGTGGTTTCAACGATTCAAAGTTGGTGATTTTGACGTAAGAGACAAAGAACGTGAAGGCAGACCAAGAAAATTTGAAGATACAGAATTGGAAGAATTGCTTGATGTGGACTCTTGTCAGACTGAAAAACAATTGGCAGAAGAGTTGAATATTACCCAACAATGTGTTTCGCAACGTATACGAGCCTTGGGATTGATTTCGAAGATGGGAGCTTGGGTGCCACACATGCTGAAAGAAAGGGACATGGAACATCGGAAAACCATGTGCGAATTGTTGCTTCGACGACAACAAAGGAAGGGGTTTTTGCATCGGATCATCACTGGGGATGAAAAATGGATCCATTATGACAATCCAAAGCGTAAACGAGCGTGGGTCAAGCCCGGTGAACCAGGGCCGTCGACGCCAAAAGCAAATATCCATGGTTCGAAAGTGATGCTTTGCATTTGGTGGGATGTGAAGGGTGTCGTATATTATGAGCTGCTGAAACAGGGTGAAACCATTACGGGAGAAGTTTATCGACGACAACTGATGGCTTTAAAGCAAGCTCTAGCTGCAAAACGACCGGAATGGGACAACAGGCACAATAAAATTATTTTGCAACAGGATAACGCTAGGCCACATGTTGCTATACCTGTCAAAAACTACTTGGATGGGCAGAACTGGGAAATTCTACCCCACCCGCCGTATTCACCAGACATTGCTCCCTCTGACTACCACTTGTTCCGGTCGATGCAATCAGCCCTTGCACAGCAGCACTTCACTTCACATGAAAACGTGAAAAAATGGGTCGATGACTGGATCGCCTCGAAACCACAAGACTTCTTTTCCCGGGGAATCCGTTTATTGCCTGAACGATGGGAGAAGGTTATATCTTCCGAAGGAGCATATTTTGAATAAAATATTCTTTAATTTTCTACACGAACTAATGTCTTTTATTTCAGTAAAAAAGGTCGGAAACTTATTTGTACACCCAATACATAGCATATCAATATTACAAAAACAAATCAAAGATTCCCAAACTTGCTAAAAAGTGATTTTTTTATATTTAGAGGGATCTAACTCAAAACAATACTTTTGGCATCAATTACAAGAATATCAAGCTCATAATGAAGCAAAATACAATCTGACGAAATAGATGCAAATATTTTCAAATTTTCGGCGATTAATAAAAAAGAAGCAAAAGAAAAACTTCTATTTAGTCATTTATAAAAATTAAAAATAAGAGCGGGCCAAGACGACTTCCTTGAGGAACACCTGATTTAACTGAAAATGTTCTTGGCAGTTATGAGCCAGTCGTAACGCATTGTTCACACCCAGTTATATAAGAAGCAAACCATTTCAGAAGAGAAGAATGAAACCTAATTTTGACGATATCTATATGTACGCCTTTAAGCCAACTTTGAAAGAGAATTTGTCGCGACTGAATTATTTAAATCAAAAAGTCCCGTAAAAATTGTTTTTGCATTTTGAAGAACTTTATGAGAGTTAGTGAAGATATTGTTTCTTCATATTTCACTGTATAGGAGAGGTTGTCAAGGCGTTCCTTGCTGCTATGGACACCTAATAAAAAAGATCTTAGAATTTTCTGTATAATAATAAAACTTATATGTTCTATGATCCCAGTAGTGCTTTTAATTCCGTGCTGTTTTTACATACCTGTTGTAATTTCATGACAACACAATAATTTAATAAAAAGACAAATTCTTAAGTAAAACTATAAAATTGTAAAGGCCTATAATATCTTGATTTTACTTCTGCTTAAAGGAACATTAGTTTTATGATCAAACTTTGCCACGAAAAGAGAACAAAGTGAGCAGTTTACAATACTAACACCGTAAATATATATTTTTATTTTTTTTTCGTCTTAATTTTTTAAATAACATTCAATAAAGTTCAAAGTCCACGCCTTATCTAATCATTGGCAATAAAATCGTGTTCTAAGGAACTAAGAAAGTAAGAAAGACCTGTAAAATGCTTTTGTAAATAATCGCCTACAAAAGTTAAATATGTGTACATTCACCAACACAACCACACAGACAAACACAATTTAATAAGTTTAAATGGCATATTTTCATATTAGAGAAAATTATTTTTCTTGCAATACTTACTATACACTTATAAAATAATGTAAATATTCATTAAAATTGTATATAGCGAATTTTTTCATTACATTTTAACTGTAAGAGAAATGACAAAACTTACGAGTATCTATAAATTAATAAAAAGCGACAGTATCTAACTGTGAATACGTAGAAATTAAAAATAAAGTAAACCATTTTTGCGAATACCAGTTAATAGGTTAGGCAAGTTCTTAGTGCTCTTATCGAATTTTAGCATTCATTTCTAAGTTTATCTTATAAAAAAATAACATGTGCATTTACTTAAATTACATATTTGAAATGTCTTCCATGTTTGGAAGTGATCTGAGATTAACTTTGTTTTCGAAAAAAAAATTACTATAAAAATAGTCATGTGATTAAAAAATTTAATTAAATTATAAAAATTCAAAATCTTCAATATTTAACAACGTTCTTTTCACTTTAGTTTATTTAAGAACTGCATTTTTGCCTAAAACAGAAATTAATATTTTAATTATTTTAAAGAGTTTTCGTAAGGTAGCGTAACTTTGTATCAATGGTATAAATTTGGTCACTTTTGATAGGTAACGCACAACTTCTTCAAAAATCTAAATCTCCTTTTCTTTGATCGTTGTTTTTCAAATTTGTGAATTTTGTGTATCATCAAACTAAAGTGACCGAAACGATACCAGTGATACATATATATTTACGCCATCTTACACTAAATGCAAGAAAATGGTTGAATAATATACAAACTCGTAAATACATACAAAACTATAAAAAAGGTACTTCCATTGCCATTACAATTACCAGTACAAGTAATGCAATCAAGACAAATTAGTAATAGGATTACCAATTTTGGTATTTCAAAAAATTTAATTCCCATTACCAAGTAATGGTATTGCTACTTCACCATTACTATACTTCAGAAGCATATGTTAGCATTAGTCAACATTACCTAACAGTACCCAACATTAAGTATTTCTAAGTAATGCTTCTGAAGTACGGTAATGGTGAAGTACCAATACCATTGCTTGGTAATGTTAATTTTTTTTAAGTAGCAATACGGGTTATGGTTCTGATAATTTGTCTTGCTCGTATTACTTGTAGTAGTATTGAGTATGGTAATGCATTCTTAGAATAATGCATTATTTTACAGCTCTGGATAAATATGTATTTTGAAAATTGAAAACTTAATTTTAATAGTGATTTGGCTTGAAAGTCTTCTGAAACACTATTGTTGTTTTATTCTAGCGTTATGAGTATTACAAAAAAAAATTCGAAAATAATAAATATCGAGTTTTTTAAATGGGTGTCATGTACCATTAAAACTTTAATTTGTATTTTGGCCACTTTTCCTCTTCCTTCATAAGTTGGATATTTAAAGCTATATTTTAATCTCTTAAGACCCAAGCAAGTAATTTTTTTGAACTTTTATAATTATTTTTGTTTTTATTTCAATCTTACATAGGGTTTATTTGTCATTTAACATTAGCGCCAAAATTACTAAACCAGATGCATATCTTTTAACAGTAGTTCACTAACAAACAGCATTTGATATGTTGTTATATCTTGCTACTTTCACAAATTAGCTATTAGAATCAGTTTATTTGATTTTTAACTTGGACTTGAGCAAAGAAAAAATAAAGACATGACTATTTTTCGATACTTTTGTTACTTTTCTGTCTGATATTTATAATAGCACAACTGAATCATAATGACTATCAGTAAACGTTGCGATATTTTACGCTTAACTTTATTTAACATTATGTAATTACGCGAAATCACTGCAATGTGCATCGAAATATCCTAGATTAGATACCTTTTGATTTTGTGCGTCTATCTATTTAAAAAAACAATACATTAGGGCAATTTTTAAAGACAATGAGAAAAACTTAAAAAAAAAACTAACTTTAAAACTATGAAATTTTGCAATAGACTATAATAGAACCGTAAGCAATGATTTATTATTAGACGTAAAATTTACATTAAAATTAAGGCTTAAAGCTCGTCTACTTTTTTACACAGATAAACACTTCGAAAAAGCAATTGTAAAAATTATATGTATAAAGGAAAAGTAGAGAAGGCAAGAAAAAAAAAAAAAAACTTTTTAAATATTTCTTAGACTCTAGAAGACGTAAGTAAGTTTGTAAATTATTGTAACTTTTCGTTTACAGAAAAAAAAAGTTCTAGAATAATTTCCACACGTGAGAATATTATTTTATAATTTTAAAAAAATATATAAAGAGAACAACAAATAGGCATAAATATAAAGCATAAACGTGATGAAAGCGGATATTTAAAAAGAAAAATCTTACAAATACTCTGAATAGTGTAAAATAAATATCCTTCTCGTGCCTCTATCCAGTTAAACTTAAAAACACTTCTTAATGCAAGTTATTAATATATTGAAAGGAAATAAAATGTAAAAAAAAATATGTAAAAAGTAGTAGAAATCTTATTGCAAACCAGTATTCGTTAACTAAAACAACAGAAATATTTACGTTTGTGCCTTTAATTGCTTACAACAGATTAATTTCATTACGAGCTGATTTATTTGTTCCCTTTCTCAACACTTCGGCGAGATTGTGCTTTATTAATTTGCTGTTTTTTAAAAATTTTCTTATACAAAATTTTTGAATTTAATTTTATATCTAAAATAATACACACTGTAACAATACTCTGGTTTCTATAGAATACCCTAAAGATTCTCTGAATGAAATATAAATCAAACCCATTAAATTACTTTAAGAAGTATAATTTTCGAATAACTCCGTCAAAATTATTTGTTTGACAAGGGTGTATGTTTTTTTAAGCTCGTACGGATTTGGAATTTAAATAAAACACATAAAATTTGAGCAAGTGACAGTAAATTTGGTTTAAGTCGAAAAGTAATTTTTTAACATTTAATGCTTAAATTCAATTTCGAACATATAAGCATCTCGGCTGCTAGATACATAGCGCATCTTATCAGTCCAATTTTTGACCACTTTTTCGAGCATTAGGAACCATATATCCGCAATGAAACGTCTTATGTTGACTTCCAATGCATCAGTCGAAGTTGGTTTATCAACATAGATCAGAGACATATTCCCACAAAAGTAGTAAAGTGGTGTCGATCTTGGTGGCCTATTGACAAGAACATTTCTTGAAATAAGATTTTCGCCAAATTTCCCTTTAAATAAATCGATTATTTCGATCGCTGTATAGCACATAGCGCCGTCCTGACGCCACAAGTCATCAACATCAATATCTTGAAATTTTAGGAACAAAAAGTCGTAGGTCATACCGTTTTGATGGGCGATTATTCAATCCATAAAATTCACGAAATTCTCTCGAAAGTTTTTATGACTGAGCCCTAATTTTGGAAATAAACTTTGCATGATTTGGAATCTTTACTGCGGTATATATCTTTCCAAAAAGACTTTTTAGACCTTACCGAATAAAAATGATATTGGTCCAACAAATGACAGCTCATTTGATAGTTCGGAAATCCGGTAGCTCTTAAAAAAACCCTTTATTTGTTTGACAAAGGTGCCTTACTAAGTAAAGCCATTTGTTCTTAAATTGTACATTTCCAAAACGAGCAAATTTATAAAGCGCAATCAGCTAATTTTTAATTACAAAACGTTTTCTTTCACAAATTAAGTAAGATAATTTTTTAGTCACTCGCTTAGTACGAAACCCAGTAAATTTATAAAAAAAAAACGAACAGTCCGACGCGTCACCAAAATGTAAAAACTCTTAATTATTCCCTTGTAAATAAATTCGCACTAAGCGAAAAAAATTATACCGCTTAATTTGTGCCTTTGCCCTTATCGAAAAGAGTAGTCAAGTAAAAAATGAACAAACAAAAAAAGAGAAAAAAAAAATATATGTCGACCAAGCACTCTAGAGATATCATCCTATTGCAAATTGTGGAACCAACAATTGAATTTTTTAATTGGAGAAACTAAGCATTTAAATTACTCAAATTATGAAAGTAAAAAAGAAAAAGTTAAAAAAAAAAAAGGTATTTAAACTTAATTATAAACGACTATAAAATACCAATAAATGAATAAAATGAAAAGTACTGTGATGACACTATATTTACTATACAACTTGTAAAAATTATTTCTAAAGGTAAACGTTTCGTTAATTCTCTTGTTTAAATTGAAAAGGTTAAATCAAGAAGTAAGAAAAAAAACAAAAAAAAATTTAAAAGAAAAGAAACGCATCAAGCGCTTTTTACTCAACTGATTCTCTCTTTTCGTTTTACCAACAAGAACAAAATAGCGAAAATACAACTTAATAGGATTATTTTAGTGAAATTGAAACAAAATATTCTCATATCTTGTAAATAGTAAGACTTAGTAGAATCTATATAAATTCAAATTCAGCAAATGCAAGACAAAGAAACCAAAGAACATAATTAAGGTTTTAAAGAGATTACTTTTCTTTACGGCTTCGAAACTCAGTCAGTCAATCAGCCTAGTGATACTTTTTGATTGAATTTTAATTATTAAGTCCATTTTAGTCATAGATGAATACAGCTTTCGGTTTAGTATAAGAAAAAGCGACAACAAATTTTACCCTTTTCTCTAAGTTAGCTTCTCTGCTTAATTTAAAATCAACGGAATTTGTTCGGTAGTTCTTTTTAAGGCAGTAGAATTTAAATGAAATATTTGCTCTTGTTTTACAGTTTTAAAGATTTTCAAATAAAATTTGAAGAAATGCGAGACACTTGTGTTTTATTTCCATTATTTTGTTATCCATTAAAAGCGTTCAAGAACTAATAAAGAAAGGTCTTACGCCATAATATTTCACTAATATCTTTGTTCTGAATTACTTCACATAATTAAATATAAATTACTTTTCAAATGAGTGCATTCAACTTTAATAATTATATATAACATATTGAGTCTTAGCAGTTCAAACGAATATAAGATTTTACTTCTGCTATTGTTTCTGCGTATTATTTTTCTTATTATTCCAAATTTTGGACTTCAAATCGTGTTTTGAGCGATGATCTATGGAAATTTTAATCGGCATTTTAGAAAGTTAACTTGACTCAGTATAGGTCGAGATACTTGACATTACTTACAAGGAAGGTATCCCGACTTGTCACCGCAAATTTTGCTGAAATATGTTATTCTACATTACATCAAAAATTGAATAGATACGTATCTTTTTTTGCGGATAAACATTTTTGGGAGTATATTATATACTATGTACTATATATGTACAGTATTGGTCAAAACTAAAGCACCCTCTAGTAAAGTACGACGAATACCCCAATAATTATAGGAAAACAGCATGAACAAACTTAGTCCTTAGTTTTTAATATTCATATATATCTTCGTTATAAAAAAAAACTTAACAATAACAATTCAGTCTTACAAAGAGCAAAAATTAACACAAAAATATTATTCCAAAATCGAAATTTTCTTGGACAAAACTAAAGCACCCTTTTGTTTATTGCTCCAATTTTCGTTGCGCCACTGTGAAATCTGTTTATTGCTCTAATTTTCGTTGCGCCACTGTTAGCTGTAAACTATAATTTCATCAGAAATGCGTTTTATTCGTCTGCTGAGTTGAAATTAGGTTTTAGAAGTAAAAAACAAATAAAAGTTTATACTCATTGTTTAAAGACTATTAAAAAATTAAAAATGGCAAGAAACAGGTACACGGCCGAAATTAAATATAATATTATAAGTGATTGGAAACACGGTTTCTCTCGACATGAAATTAGTAAAAAATATTCGATGAATAGATCCGTTATATCGCGGCTAATTAAAAAATATGAGGTGACGGGTCGTATCACTTTTTTACATTCTGGATGAAGGGCTCGTAAAACTTCGCGTGCTGAAGACTCTTTAATTAAAAGAATAATTTTAAGTGACCCTACAGTTTCTTCCAATCAAATTGGACAAGATTTGAATTTGTCGGTAAGTGCGCGAACAATTAGGAGAAGAGCAATAGATGCCGGTTTATTCAGTCGCAGGCCTGCAAGGAAGCCTCTTGTTTCCGAAAGGAACAGGAGAGCTAGATTAGAATTTTCCAAAGTTCATCTGGATTGGAGAGTTCAGAAATGGAAGAGTGTTTTATTTTCCGATGAATCGAAGTTTAATTTAAAAGATTCTGACGGAATAAGACTTGTACGAAGACCAAAAGGACAACGATTAAATCCGAAGTACTGCGTTCCAACAACCAAGCATGGAGGAGGTAGTGTCATGATCTGAGGCTGTTTTTCCGGGCAAGGGATTGTACCAATTCATCGAATCAACGGCATTATGTATCGTTTCATGTACACCGACATATTGAAAAACACAATGCTGCCATACGCTGAAGAAGAAATGCCACTGAGATGGAGGTTTCAGCATGACAACGATCCGAAGCATACCTCTTTGCTGTGCAGGACTTGGTTCCAAACAAATAAAATAGATGTTTTGGATTGGCCTTCGCAATCTCCCGATCTCAACCCGATTGAGAACCTGTGGGAGATTGTTAACAGAAGAATTAACAGGGAAAATTGTAGGACAAAAGATTTATTGTTTGAGGCTATTAAGACAGCATGGGAAAACATACCCAAAGAAATAATTGATAATTTAATATCCTTATTTTTATAAACCAAAGTGCTTTAGTTTTGTCCAAGAAAATGTCGACTATGGAATAATATTTTTGTGTTAATTTTTGCTCTTTGTAAGACTGAATTGTTATTGTTAAGTTTTTTTTAAAGACTAGGTTTGTTCATGCTATTTTCTTGTAATTATTGGGGTATTTTACAAGGGGATGCTTTGGTTTTGACCAATACTGTATGTATCATGAACTGGTACACCCTTATTTGGGGCTAATTTACGCAAGAACACGTATTTACTTCTTTTTCCTTCTCTTTCAATTGGTCTGCTTAAGGAATAAGCGGTAGGTTTTTTTCCATTCAATTTTTATTATTTTCAAGCATTGTAAATATTGATTAATTATAATATAATATACAGATTTTATATATTTACTAAAAAAGTTTTTAAAATTATATATTATTATATTATTATTTGTTATTATATGTTATATCATACATTTATTATATGTTGAGTATTTCGGTTATTTTGCATATATTGATGTATTTCTTAAAATATTTACAACTTTTCGAGCTTAATGCTTTTAATTGTAATAATTTATATCAATTTGAAACAAATTTTTATAAGATCCGAAAAAGAAATAATTTGTTTAGTACATTTTTTATATTTAATTTTTAAAAGTGTTTTTTTTTTGTTTGTATATTTTATTAAACTCTTTTTAGTTTATAGTATTTTTATACATATTTTATAATCGCATTCTACTCACTGAACTTTTTCATTTGACACACATATTACGTAGTTGCGAAGAAAACGGTAATCGACCATTTTTGGGTGTCAGTCATTTTGGATTAAGAACGATTTTAGATATATGTACTATATTGCATTGTCAGCGTATCTACACGCATGTACAAAATTTCAAAGTTCTAGCTTAATGAGAACTAGTCGAGATTTTGATTGCAAGATTTATCCCTAACAGAGAAAGTGAATTAAATAAAAGCGTTGTAAAAACTATGAGCCCCTCACATTGAAAATGTAATATTAGAAGAAAACCTTTGTTTACAATCGAGTAAAATTTTTGGTGAAACAAAATGTGATCAGAAAAGAGTTTATTTAATTTGGTAAATAATAAGAGAATTTATCAAAATACTTTTATTGAAGGAGTATAATATGAGTCTGGCCAAAAACTAAATAATTTTTAGTTTCGATGCATTTATTAAGCGACTTTAGAAAAAATCCAAAATTCCATTCGAAGGGAATCATCTCTGTTCGTTTCGACCAAGGTTTTTGAAATACCCTGTATTAAGGCATCATTATAAATTTGGGAATTCTCAGATCGCCTTTTTACGAGTATATTAGCTTATTTTTTTTACTAGTGGGAGTAATGATGAACCTTTTTCAACACTTAATCTACATAATTTTTGTGACTATATTAAAAATTCATAAAACCTCAATCGGATAGTTGGAGACAATATGGAGCCGAAATATCTCTATTTAATAATCGAATAATCCGTATAAAAGATTTATATATCATATAGTTAGAAGTTATATCAGAATAGAGGAGAGGGCGTATAATTTGCGTGAAATAATCTGAAGCTTAATGTCTAAATCGAAGAATCCACAATTCAAGCTTAAAAACTAGATTCCAAACATACTTTATCACTTAACCAGCTCCGTCTCGAACTTAATCTTGAAGACTTCCTGGATCACGCTTGTTTGCTTAATATCCGTAAAAAATAAAAGCAACACTTAGGCGCGTCGAAACGCGACAATTACAATATAAAAGCGATTAAGACGACCATTCCAAATAAATTTAATGCGGAAAGGCATTTGGACCGAAATAAAAATTCATCAGCGCCCACCGCCGATTAAACGCGATTACAGCTGCTGGCCGCGGCGGCGACGGCGGGCGGCCGCAAGTCGGCAGCCTTCCAAATTCGGCAGGTGCTCAACTTCCGAAAATGGGTCCTGATTTTGTCATGTTTCTTGAGACGACGGCGGGCGATATATTTTTTTTGGCAAAAATTCGCCGACGTCATTCGATTGAATGTCAACAGCTTTGTAAAGTAGAGCGATATGTCATTTTTTCTGAAGCTTGTACCAAATGATATGCCAATATATTGATTGGCAGTATATAAGAAATTGGTGCATGTTGGATGATATTTTAAAATCAGCTACCTTTAAAGGAAATTGTAAATTAAGAGATATTAAGGAATTGTGGAGCCTCTACCCCTCTTGAGAAAATTACGACGTTTTTTGCAGAAGCTGTGATAAGATGATAATGAATTTTTATATCGTCGTAATTTGGTAGGAATTTTTAACGATCCTTGAAATCAGCGTAAAAGTAAACGTGAACATTTATTGACATAGCACGGTGAGTCATTTTCCCAAGCCAATTCGCCTTTTATGCCTGCAATAAAATCGAATAAACTAATCAGCCGCAATAAAAATATTTTGATGGTCTGTCCCAACTTGGCGTGAATAATTCCCCCGGAGTATGCCGAATCCGTCAGCGCCGAAAGTGATAATTTGTAATCCATCGCGAGATGAAGCGGCACCGAAAAATCCATTAATGTAGCCCCAAATTGGGAGTAATATCGATAGCGAACTATCGACAGCTGTCCTCTTTGGTACAGCGGACATTTTTGCATCCGAAAGGGGCCGTAATGGCTGCGAGTGGGTGCCCCCGGGGTCTCTAAATGTGCCCCCGAGCACTCGAATGGCGTCTCACTTGGCCAAAGCAGTTTTCCCGTGGCGGAGCGCGGACCGCGGGACACGATGCTAAAGCCTTCCGCGGACGGCACTCAGATGGTTTATTTTACTTTTGGATTGTTTACAATTCGATTTTTGGGAAAAAATACGCGTAATGATGACCGCGTCGCAATTTATGGGACTTTTTATGATTTTTGGAGTTTCACCGCATTTGGGAAAATATTCATCAACATCAAGGTTAATGCGAAATCGTTGCATTGACTTCGCGCCTTGAAATGCCTCATAACGTCCATGAAAAGTTGGAAATATTTTATTGCGACTAGGAAATATATTAATTTGAACGGAAGCGGAAATTTAAAAGGAGTTACACTGATGCTCATACTTCTATCCATCGCATATTATTTAAAACAAATCTTATTTAAGATTTGATTCTTGGCTCTAAGCCTGAAGCTTATATTGTGTCGAATATGCTATAAATATATATTTTTATCGAAATCGTCAAATCGTCCTTAATACTATTTACTATAGACACATTACAGCTCACAATGAAGTCCTAACTCATTAACTCAAGTTCACGAGGTAAAATCACAAGGTCAGATAAATTATGAGGCATTCATGGAACCAATTATGGCACCATCTATTGTATATTAAGAGAAGCCAATTTATTGGACATTTTTCCAATATTTGATAGTTTTTGTTATCAGGTAAGTGTAAAATATTTGACTTATTTTATTTGTTTTTTTTTTGTCTAAAAACACTTCAATTCTGAAATTTCTAGTCAGACTTTGATGAATGAGTTGAGACCTCATTATCAGGGCATCTTTCCGCATAAACGATTTACATACATTTTTTTTTTTTTTTTATTTTATAGACTAATAAGATTGTAACTTCCAGCTTTCGTTTGCTGAAAGTTACAATATGAGTAGTTTGTGGAAATTATTAATATCATATGTTAGAGTTAGAACTAAAAAGGAATTTGTTAATAGAGAACATTTTTAATTTCTTAAGATATTATAAATATATATAGCATAAGGAAAAAGCGAACACTAAAGTAATAAAATAAGGAACAATGTTTAAAGAAATAGAGACACATATATAACATTATTAAGATTTAATAGAAATAAAATTTAAAATCTAATTATTTTCAGTTTTGCTGAGCTCTTTAATTTACTTTTGTAATTTATTTTTTGCACCAACTATGTACTTAATATTTTTTCTTATTAAAATTATTAGCAAAAAGTTGAATTGACAGCAATACTTCGATGTTTTATTGGAAAATGTAAACTTAATACCCTACAGTATTTTTTCCTGCACTTCTCGAATCTGATCGCAGATTAACGCTATCTGGCGCCCTCAAAAACTTATGTGTACAGTTATCAGTCCGGATTCGATCAAATTAAGAAATTTTATCGGCCGTCTTTGATCCACCATTTTGAATTTTTTAAATCTGATTTCACATTCGTAATCAACGACCTCAAAAACCTTTATACACAGTTTTCAGTCCCAATTCGATCACATTTAAGAATTTTGCCCGCCATATTGGATCCGCCATTTTGAAATTTGGAAATCTGACTTCATATTCACAATAAGCAACCTCATAAATGATAAGAAAGTTAATAAATTTGAAAAAAGAACCCTGTAGATATATATATTTATTTATTTATTTTATTTATTTATACGATAGAATACAGACACAGTCCAATTACAATCTACCGTTGAGTGTAGTACTAAGTAATATATATATGAAAATATAATTCTAAATATAGAAGATATAGAAGAAGAAAAATTAAGTAAGTAAAGTATCATAATTCAATTTAAAAAGTCCACATAACTAAAAATGGAATCTACTACCATGCAATACAAATAAGCGATGAATAATAGTAATCATAATAATCTAAAATCTAGAAAAAAGAAAAAGAAAGGTGAAAATATGGAAACAAAAAAAAACAGAAATCAATATAAAACAAAACCTGCAAAAATTAAAAACCTGCAAAAATATAAAACAAAACCTGCAAAAATTAAAAACCTGCAAAAATTAAAACAAAAACCTGCAAAAATTAAAAAAATCGTGCGTAAAAATCGCCATATTGAATTCGTCATATTCGAGTTCCCATCACTATCGCTCCTATCTTTCAGAGAAAGTATTTATGCCACCAGATCCAGAGAATTAGCACACTACGTTGATGGCTTCTTCGAAATTTAAAAAAGTCGCCATTTTTTCTGCTTTCAGCCGCCATTTTTTAAAAATGCGTTAATCTGCGATCAGATTGGGAAGTGCAGGAATACTGTAGGGTATTAAGTTTCAGCAAGATTGAATAATTTCTACCTATAAAACATAGTTGTTAAAAAATTGAAAAAAATTTAGGTCATTTTGGGCCGAAACGGGTTAAAAACATTTTCTTTGAATTTGTTCATGTTGGCAGCGGTCATGAGAAACTTAAAAATATAAATGCATTTGATGATTGTTCTGATACAAAAAATTAAAATCACAAAAACTCTCAGAAAGCAGTCCCATCTATTTAAAATTTAATTACCAGACAAACATCTTCATTAGGTGGCACGGTTTTTTCGATAAAATACAACGAATCATATCCCTGATTTTCTCCGTATTCCCACAATTAATATGATGCTCTAGAAAATAAACCAATAAAAGACGCAATTCTTCGCAAAAAGAACGCATTTGTCGGTTGAAATGAAAAATTTATTTATTTATTTTCAGAATTCTTGCCAAATGAATGAAGAAAAAAACTAGTGATAGTAATTTCTCTGAATTTTCGAGTGTAAAGTTTGTGTATTTGACATATTTCTTAATTGCAATGAAAACAAGATAACAACTAAACAGACATATCTTAACAACAAATTCTAAGGCAAAATCTTCTATGATTTTCAAATGATATTTTTGTAAGTTTATGCCACTCAACAGATTAATTAATTATAAATTAAAATAAACAAAGAAACAAATGGAAACACACAAACTATGTATATCGGTTTTTTTGTTTTTTTCTCAGAAAACATGATCCATGATGTTCTATAATTAGAAAGGTAATTGCGCTTAGCCCTTAAAAAATGGAACTACCCTCCGATTTTGAATAAAAGTTAAGAACTACTAGCCTCTTAGCCTTTTAAATACCAATTTTTTTTTTTTTTTTTTTTTTTTTTAATGAAAAATGTGTGCATATAGAAAAGATTTATATAGTATTAAAAGAATAGAAGAAGCACGAAATACTGGCATTTTTTCTTCTTTTGCAACCGATACTAACTATTCCCAAATGAACAAGAATGTGTACACGCTAAATATATTCTCAATTCGAATGACAACTGCCAGTCGTCAAATGTACGCAGGGGTTAAAACATTTAGAAAGTTTATTAATCGTTCAGAAGTAAAAATGCGGAAATTTCCTCCGCATTTCTTTTTTACAAATTAATAAAATGCCCGAGCACAAATATCTACAAATTTTAAGAAGGCCGGAGCACGGCCGCACGAAGTCTGCACTGTGAATGTTTTTTCGGCAGCACCAAGGCCGCACTGTAAAATATATCCACCATTTAAATGCTCCCAAGGCCGCACCTTCGGCCGCACCTCAACCGTAATTCGGCTGTACAACGGCTGAACCAGTTTATATAGATATATGGTATAGTATACTATATTTGTTGTCGTTCTACTCTAGTTCGGCCCTCATATGACCGAGGGTGTGACCGTTCAAATTATTCACAAATTATTTCTACCCCTTGCAGCCGGCGCGTCGTATAGAACTGTACGGCCGTGGTACTGTTGAGGTGCAGCCACCGTTCATTTTAATTGGGGTACCCGTATGTCCGAACTTTCGTTTGAATTTTAAATTGTTTACAAATACTTATACAAGAAGAGCTGTCTAGAGTAAAGCCATTCAAACGCGTTGTGAGTAATATAGCTAAATAAACGCTTAAATAGATATGAACGCAGTGACCATAAAATTCCTGAATCAAAGAGAGAACAACTTAATAGTACTGTCGAAACAGATTACCGTCTAGAACATCTTAATTCTTTACGATCGTTAAGACGATTATGTTAATTGCAGTGCAAACTGCATGACACCGCGCCGCGCCAGAAAGCGCGAGAGATCGGGAATTTAAACTGAATCACCGTCTGTCCGTCCATCCGTCCATCAAATTCATTCGCAGAGTTATTTATAAGGCAAATAAGCATAGCATCAAGATGCAATTAAAGCAATGTTTCCCTTGGCACTGCTTCAATTACGGGCAACTCCCACAACACAACTCAATTCTACGAATCCATTGCGTAATCGATTCGAAGCGTTCTTTTTCAATTTTGCAACTTCGAAACGAACTGAGTTGTGGACTGCGACGATTCGGAAAAGTGCCTGCTCTCTAGTGGAACAAAACGCGAGATCCTCTGATCCGTGACTGGTCGCGATCGTGAGGAGATCCCGCGAAAAACGATATAGAGCCTCTGCTGCAACCGAAGCTGTACCGCGCAATCGCTGCAAAGATCGCGATCACGCGAAAGCTCCGCGCGCAATAACTCGCGGGCGGGCGTGAATGAAAACGAAAGCTCGCGGCGAGCCGCAGACGAACGCGATCCATTCATCGATCATGCGCGGTCCGCTCGACCGTCGTTCGTAGTAAAGCAGGAAACGCATGCGCGATCGGAACGGAAGCCGGGAAGGAAGCTAACATCTTTTGAGAGTATTTTCTTATCGAAGGTATTTTTCGGCGCTTCGCGAGTGAGTGATAAGAAGCTTGCGGGAGTGATCGATCGATCACAGTGAGAAGAAGTGCAGGTGCTTTTCTCTACTTTTTCTAGTGAGGGGTGACGCTTATGAGTGACGCGAAAAGATACTTAGTGAACCGAGAACTGCAGTCGAGGAGTCGACGAAGACGAGGCCTTGGCCGTATCGTCCGAGCTATGACATGCGCTAGTGCAGCGATGGACATTCATCCTCGTCCTGTGATGGTGAGTAATGGTCCAGCTGTCATCTGATCGTGTGGTGATCTAATTAGACTGCCCGCGCACCGCTCCCTCCCGCCGTTATTAATTTACATAATTATCTCACTCAATTAGATCTCGTCTCCGATGACATTGCAAAGTCCGGGGATCCATTGAAATCCGCCGAGTCCGGCTGATTTTATCTGCGGGGCCTTTCAGCCTTTATTTTACTCTCTTTGCAATTTTCGCATGATGCATTGTGCTTCTCGGCCGTGCAGTGTCCGGTTACACAATCTTCCGGTTCAATTCGAAGCTGGCCGCAGGAAAATGAGAAAAAAGTGTGTAATTTGTGTCAGATGTGCTTCGGTCTGAGGCATTTCACCAATTAGTCGCACAACTAATTACTGCGGCCAGTTGTGATTTATGATTGGACCCCGATAGTCGTGCTAGTCCAACTCTAATTAGTCAAATGCATAAAATCCTTCGCAATTAGACATGCTAATGTAGATCACCTCGAATTAGAGAAATGCCCAATCATTGCTCTGTAATTTAAGCCGGCTCAGTCAGGTGCAATTTGTGCAAAATCCACGGTCTGGCGTTGGTGAAGCACTCCGATGTTGGAAGTAATTGGCGCGCTCACTCAGGGCGTTTTGCTGGAGTGAAATGATTGTCAGTTACGTGCTAAGTGCACTTCTGGCTTCTCTGGATGCCTGCGGAAATCTTAGTGAGCTCATTTCATCCAGAGGAAAGAGATCCGCCCACCCTGGAGTGGTGAAGATGTTGGATTTAATCTTCAATTTGTTGCATTTAATTTTACAATTGAAGAGAAAACCAGAAATTCCAATTAAGTCCACTTTTTCAATTATAACTTTGCTCATTATTTCGTTAAAATACAGTCTTCACATTCATTTATATTATGTAGAACATAAAGTACATAACACCATGCAGTAGCGGCGTTAGGGTAGGGCGCGGTTGGGCGACCGCCCAGGGCGCCAGATTTGAAGGGGCGCCGCAAGCCCCCCTTAATATCCGCTTGTTCATTGAGCGAGTCCTACTTATTAGTAAATTCCCTAAATCTAGTTACAAAATCGTTATGACGGCAACACTAGAATGGAATGCAGTGTTCGGTTTCATTGGTTGTTTGGTATGATATACTTTTTCAAATAAATGTCATTAGTAAATCTCTACAATCAATAGACATGGATCTCGGTAAATGCACAGAAATATTGAAAAAATGCTGCGCTTTCTTGGAAGAATATAGAAAAACCGGCTTCAAAAGCGCCATTTTAACCCATTAATGAGGAAAACGAGGTTTTGTGCACGCAAGTTCAATTGCACGATTCGAATAGCAAATTTGGGCGATTTTCTTCCAAATTCGTATACAGGAGGTTTTTGGGGATGTTCTTTCAGAATCCGGCATTTGTTTTGCCTAAAAGCTTCAAAAACCCTATTATTTTTTGTGTTTTTTAAAAAATAAGTGCTGATTTTTTTGGTCATTTTTCTTTTTAAAGTCGATTATCTTGAAGTTGCTGATATTAAATGATTATATAACCACCAGAAATCGCCGTCCGGTCTAGACTTCCTCAAACCATGGTTTTGAAATATTTTTTTTGCTTTGGTTTTTGAAAAAAAAAACCCCAAAAAAACCCCTGTATAGGAATTTGGAAGGAAATCGCCCATTAATGGGTTAACTGCGAAGGAGTTGGAATTGAACCTATGTTTAGAACGACGACAAGAATTCGACGTGTTAAACGCCAAGCTGGTGAAACTACTCGCGATGAGCCTATAACTTCTCCAGAAAAGAAATTTGAAGTTGAATTTTTCAATTGTCTTTTGGACACTACCATAAATTCACTCAATGAAAGATTTGAACAGTTAAATGAATACTGGGAATCTTGGTCTTTTTTGTACAATATAAAAAAGATTCCGGAAAAATTAGACCTTCTCAAACTCTGTAGTGATCTCCAATTGAAATTAACTGTAGACTCTAAATCAGGTATAGATGGTTGTATGTTGTGCGATGAACTCATAAGTCTAAAATCTTTTTTGCCTGATCAGAATGTGGTTAATCCTGTCTTTATTTTAAATTTTATCAAAGATCGCAACTCACAAGAGCTGTCTGTATCCACATGAATGCATAGCATTGCGAATATTGATCACTATACTTGTAACTGTGGCTAGTGGGAAAAGGAGTTTTTCTAAGCTTTAGCTGATAAAAACCTATCTGCGATCCACAATATCTCAATCTAGATTGACAAACTTAGCAATTTTGTCAATCGAAAATGAAATTGCGGAAAACATAGACCTTGATGTCTTAATAAAAGAGTTTGCCGATAGAAAGGAAAATAAATTTTATTGGTTTTTTTAATAAATGGTTATTTCATTATATCCCTTGCCTTTTTTTCGTATGCGTTTCAAGTAGGTAGCTGACCCATTACCTACTGTTTCAATGGCAGATAGGGGGCGCCGTAGAAATCTCGCCCAGGGCGCTGGTAGTGCTAAAACCGGCACTGACACCATGAAACTTTGATGTTTTTATTTTTCTCAGTAGCGATAAATCATAATTTTCCAAATTCTTCATCACGTCGGCTTTACTATATTTTTTGCAAATCTTAAAAGATTAACAAAATATGTTTTTTTTCTGTTCTTAACACTATTTTTCTCGAATACGTGATACATTTTCGTGTGTGGTCTTGAAATCTATAAAAAAAAACATTTATAAATGACAGTGTAATAAAAACTTTATGATTACCTTACGCATCAAAAACATAAAATAACTTAAAAGCGACATGATGAATGGATGCGTTCCATACGGTCTTTTGATTCAATTACTCTTATCAGTATAAAACCAGAAAACTCTTTAACTATAATATTATCTAATTATTATTATATAATAATAATAATTTATTTAAAAATCTTTACAAAAGTCTCACCTTTTAACATACACTATATTTAAAATTAAGGAAGTGCTAAATTATTACGTGCAAATAAAAAGAAAGCAAAATTGAAAACTAGACTAAATGTAAACGAGAAAATTTATTAAAAATTAAAGTCTAGATTAACTAAGATTATAAAAGTATATATAGTATATAGTATCTATATATTAACACTAAGTAAAACATTAAACACAAAACATTATTAATGCTTAGTTTCCTGTACGTCCGTCTCAATTGGCACTCGGTTTTTAAAGTCTTACACATGATTGGAAAGAAATTCCACAGTTTAGCCGCGTAAAAAAAGAATGTATTGGAGGAGGAGAATCCAAAGCAATGTTCCAATTTAGCCAGAAGAATTCCATAGTCGACATAGTAGAAGACCTTTAAGAAATCCAACAGCACACGAATAGTGTTTCTATCTTAGCCAATACCGCTTCGGGCACTTTCAGATAGTAGAGTGCAGTGAGTGTCCTCTCTGAAACCTATTCTGGCTTGAAGACAATTTGTTGATGAATAACCTTTTCAAAAATCTTAGAAAAATAAGGAAAAATACTAATTGGCCTGTAGTCATTAGGATGATTAGCCGAGCTGCTTTTTAGAATAAAAACTGGGTTGGGGACGGTATCGGGATTTTTAAAATACCACGAAACTCTCGCCTATCGAAATATCGTATTTTTTCATCTCGACCATACGAAATCACGACTAATCAGATATTTTGTGTAAGGAAAATTTTCAGTCAATAGACATTTTATACAAGGATGTGTCGAGATTAATCGAAGTATTTCTAATCGACATTTTATCAGATCGCGATTTTTGCTCGTCCAGATTTTGTGATTTTTAATTACTTAAAACAATATCGATTTTTGTCACATCGAGATTTTAAAATTCTAGATTTTTGTCATATCGAGATTTTACAAATCTAGATTTCGTATTCCTACCTACGGACTACCTTAGCAGTCTTCCAACTGTTAGGTAATTAGGTCAAAAAGGGAGTTGTAAATGGTAATACTAGTTTAGAAAATATAATACTAATTTAAAAAATGCAGTGCGTCCTATTTTATAGCTTTCATTGCTAATATAATTTCATTGTCAGTAACATTGGGAAAGTACAAGGAAATTTCGTTACTCAACATTGCAAGCGGTATGGCTTGACTGTGACATTTTAACTCCGCAAAAATGCATTTAGATCTTTCGGAAAAAATTGAGGTAACTCATTTCGTCCGCTTCACTTCCTTGAATAACATTGATATACAACATATTGTACAAGGAAAATATAAAAACAAAAATCGGAACAGAATGATTGTCATTATCAAAAGTTATCAGAAGCCACCGACCACCACTCTGAGAGAGCCATAGAACATTAAATCCATAGTAGAATACATAAATCATTGGAAACCACATAAAGCAAAAAAGCGCAATTCAGCAGGTGAAAGATTACAATTATTATATTTGAAAATTGAATGTGAAGCTATTCTCTGGAACAAAAAAAAGACCACTATAGGACCAGTACTGATTCGTAATTTTTCCTTTTCAAGCTCAGCACGCTATGACAAACCTGCAATTAATGGTTATCGAGCATACTTACCGCTATTAAGTACAATTTGTTCCGGATATGCACTCTTTTTTTAATAAAAAAACGTAAACTAAAAATAAAATAATGAACTTCACAAACAATTTCCTAATTGTTTCTTATTATAGATAAACACTTTACTAGTAGTTGTAGAAATAATTTAAAAAAAAAAAGCTTAATCGTTCGCGGGAATCAATAATTATGTCCGATTCATAGCAAATATGAGCATTGTGACTTCCCCATGGAAACAAAGAGTTTGGTTCATATACATATAATATCATATACCATATATTTTCTCATTAATATCAGGTTGTTAGGTTTAATGTAAAAGATTAGTGAAATACTCACGACAAAATACCGTATCAAAGTACTCAAAACTTTTATCGATACCCCAAATACTTCTTCAAATCCAAACCATACCTACTTTAGTAGGTAGGGAATTTAAAAGTAGTTTTTATTTATATGATAATATTAATGTATATAATATATACAGGGTGTCCAATAGGAAATTGCGAAAACTAATGGATCACAATTTTTTAACAAATGGAGAGATCGGTAAAATGTAAATACTTTTTAATAAAAGAAAGTTGTCATTTTTATTTCATGTCCATTTTATTATAAAAAAATTAAATCTATTTAATACAAACCATTAATTTAAAAATATAGTGAAAAATGTGAATTATTAATAATATATATTTGTGAAATGTGAACCATCTACATAAAAGGTATCTACCTGCATTTCTTTGAATCTTCTGTCGCCGGAGAGAAGTACAAAGGGATGTTAGAGACCAAATCCTTTCTCATGCGAAAAAGAGGAGCCGCGTTAAATCTTTTTTTTTTTATTCAAGACGGAGCAGCACCTCATCGCACACAAGAAGTATCATCAATAACTTTTATGGCGATCGAGTTATTGGCCTAGGGTACCCACGCTTTGCTAGGGAAAAAGGAATAGAATAGCCATATTACTCCTCAGATCTCATTCGATTTGATTTCTTTTTATGGGGCTACATTAAAGATCTCTGCTATGAAAATAACCAAAAAACAGTTGAGGATTTTATTAAAGACATTGGGAAGATCGTCAATGGCATTTCAAATGAAATGTTAGAACATGTTTTTAATAGTTTTAGAAAGCATATGGATATTTGTGGTAAATTAGATGGTTAAAATATGGAAAATATATATCATTAGTAACTAATGTTTTTCACTATAATTTTAAATTAATTGTTTTGTATTAAATAGATTTAATTTTTTTATAATAAAATGGACATGAAATAAAAATGACGACTGTCCTTTATTAAAAAGTATTTACATTTTATCGATCTCTCCATTTGTTAAAAAATTGTGACCCATTAGTTTTCG
Organism: Dysmachus trigonus; assembly: GCA_949715965.1. Lineage (NCBI taxonomy): Eukaryota > Metazoa > Arthropoda > Insecta > Diptera > Asilidae > Dysmachus > Dysmachus trigonus. The sequence continues at coordinate 63,295,534 of OX454322.1, read as the reverse complement.
CAATTTCCTATTGGACACCCTGTAGATAGTTTTGTAAATCTGCTTTTCTAAACAATTTTCAGATTTCTATAGCTTGTTCGCATTTGAAAATGCTAGATTTTAACCGGTATGCTGAAAAAAGGTTAAAACTGGGCCTTAAGAAGTTTTTAATATGTCCAATTTAAACTATAAATTCTAGATTCTTTGTAGGTTAGACAAGCTTACATAATAAGAAAAATTTCCTGTAACTTAATCGTTCAAACTATAATTCAGGACTATCAACAATAAATCAAAAATGGTATGCATAAAATGTTTTGCATTTTTTGATCATCTCTAGGGCAAAAATTTATGGCTTACATATTGTATATTAATATGTACACTAATTAAAGTTCCTGAATAAAAATTGTTTGATTTGCATTATTGAATACATTTTAATTGTTTCTGTAACTACATCATCACATATCTGTATGTACAAACATGTTATATACAGGGTGTTCAGAGGTGGGAGGTCAATACTGCAGGGGGTGAAAGGTCAGACCGAGACAAGCAAAAAATCGTATGGGTGGGGGGGGGCATCTCGCACCGTTTGGCAGTTACAGGGTGATTCGTAAATCAGGATTTTGCCTTATATGGGAACCGCTCTTGTATTTTTATCTTTTTTTCTACGCATCGCAGTGGCCCCAAACTGATTTCAAAAAATCACTATTTGGAAGTCCTTTCCAAAAAAATTTACACCACCCCCCTATCCCCAACCCCTTGGCCACAATCCCACCTGGAATTTGAAAAAATTAACTTTTATTTCACGATTTTTCACCTTTCGCCCCACTTTTCTCCGAAATTCATGTTATTAATATACCTACTTTTTATTTTTTTTAAGTTGCCTATCTAATTACCTTTCCAAAAAGGTGCAACATGCCCAGATAGGAAAAGGATACGAAAATTTATTTACAAAAATCCTTTTACAGAATATCATGACAATTCGAATTTTTAAGAAATTATACTTAAGTTAACTAAAAAATACATTTTGTTCGCTTAAAAACTAATTACAATTAAAACGTATGTCCTTCAAAAGCTGTTCAAAATGATCTCCGCCAGTTTTGATGCATGCAAGTAGCCTTCGTCTTATTTCGCGTTTGGGGTCTATGGTAGCCAGTCTCTCCCGTATTTTCGTGCCTGCAGTCCCAGTGCTGGTAACTAATTCTTCTTTGGTGTTGATTGGTCTTGAGTAAATTTCATCTTTCATCATTTCCCATAAGAAAAAGGCCAGTGGAGTAAGGTCCGGTGACCTAGCAGGCCAAGGAATCGGTCCACCTCGTCCGATCCAGCGCTCTTGGTAATGCTCATTCAACCTTGCCCTAACAATGTTCCCAGTATGCGCAGGTGCTCCGTCGTGCTGTAAATAAATTGCGCTTCTGATGGCCAGGGGGATGTCCTCCAATAGATCCGGAAGGGTATTCTCCAAAAAGTTCGAATATAGCTGACTATTCAGCACTTGGGGCAAGATGAAGGGTTCTATCAACTGGTCGCCGATGATGCCAGCCCAGACATTGACACTAAATCTTTGCTGGAAGGACCGACACCTTGTCCTATGTGGGTTCACATCTGACCAGGTGTGGAGGTTGTGCAAATTTGTGATGCCATTCCGGGCGAATTGTGATTCATCCGTCCACAGAATTCGGTCTAGAAACCTTCTGTTTTCGATGTCAGACTCGAACAGCCAAGTGCAAATTGCAATCGTCTTTCGGAATCTCCTTCCTGTAGTGCTTGGACCGGGATATGGTGGTATGGATGTAGTCCCTCTCGGTTCACAACGGTCCAAACTCTCCCTGAAGGCAATCCTGACCTTCGTGCGACCTGCCTGATGCTTATTACAGGGCTGTTCCTGACGATGTTGAGGATTTGTTGGTCGGGGTCCGCTGAATCGGCCGATTTTCCTGCTCGCGTTTCTGCTCTGGGGGTGGTTACACTTCCGGTTTCTTTTAACCTTCTGAAAGTCCTTGAAAATACCCTTCTGTTGGGTACCCGCCGATTCGGGAATCTCCTTTGGTATTCTCGTACGGCCTCACTATCATTTCCTTCTACTAAACCGTACACGTAAATTATATTGGCATACTCGTCAACACTGAATTCTGCCATTTTATCTTAATTTTTTCTATTAAACACCCGGTTTTATCGCTTGCTTCTTCAACTGTGGTCAATGTCCTTTCAAACTTACCCATTTTTATACCATAATTCATAGGAGGTATTAGAAACGGAGCGTCAGGATACTTAAGAGTCAATACTGGATATAATAAACTAATAACGCTATTTAACGAGATTACATTTATTATTTTATTACTGTTTTGCTGAAATAGTAAAAATGTATTACCTCTGTTTCCTAAACAAACATTTCCGAACTTGCTGTCATAAAAATTTTTTACTTAACGACTTTTTCCATTATGGTGCAATAAAGTAATTAGGTACCTGTGAGGATGTTTTAATTTCAGGACTTTTACAACCCTTTTCTACCTGGGCATGTTGCGCCTTTTTGGCAAGGTAATTAGATAGGCAACTTAAAAAAAATAAAAAGTAGGTATGTTAATAACATGAATTTCGGAGAAAAGTGGGGCGAAAGGTGAAAAATCGTGAAATAAAAGTTAATTTTTTCAACTTCCAGGGGGGATTGTGGCCAAGGGGTTGGGGATAGGGGGTGGTGTAAACTTTTTTGGAAAGGGCTTCCAAATAGTGATTTTTTGAAATCAGTTTGGGGCCACTGCGATGCGTAGAAAAAAAGATAAAAATACAAGAGCGGTTCCCATATAAGGCAAAATCCTGATTTACGAATCACCCTGTAACTGCCAAACGGTGCGAGATGCCCCCCCCCACCCATACGATTTTTTGCTTGTCTCGGTCTGACCTTTCACCCCCTGCAGTATTGACCTCCCACCTCTGAACACCCTGTATACAGGGTGGGGGAGGTGGGAGGTCAATACTGCAGGGGGTGAAAGGTCAGACCGAGACAAGCAAAAAATCGTATGGGTGGGGGGGGGGGGGCATCTCGCACCGTTTGGCAGTTACAGGGTGATTCGTAAATCAGGATTTTGCCTTATATGGGAACCGCTCTTGTATTTTTATCTTTTTTTCTACGCATAGGTCAATACTGCAGGGGGTGAAAGGTCAGACCGAGACAAGCAAAAAATCGTATGGGTGGGGGGGGGGGGCATCTCGCACCGTTTGGCAGTTACAGGGTGATTCGTAAATCAGGATTTTGCCTTATATGGGAACCGCTCTTGTATTTTTATCTTTTTTTCTACGCATCGCAGCGACCCCAAACTGATTTAAAAAAATCACTATTTGGAAGCCCTTTCTAAAAAAGTTTACACCACCCCCCTATCCCCAACCCCTTGGCCACAATCCCCCCTGCAAGTTGAAAAAATTAACTTTTATTTAACGATTTTTCACCTTTCGCCCCACTTTTCTCCGAAATTCATGTTATTAACATACCTACTTTTTATTTTTTTTAAGTTGCCTATCTAATTACCTTTCCAAAGAGGTGCAACATGCCCAGATAGGAAAAGGATACGAAAATTTATTTACAAAAATCCTTTTACAGAATATCATGACAATTCGAATTTTTTAAGAAATTATACTTAAGTTAACTTAAAAATACATTTTGTTCGCTTAAAAACTAATTACAATTAAAACGTTTGTCCTTTAAAAGCTGTTCAAAATGTTCTCCGCCAGTTTCGATGCATGCAAGTAGCCTTCGTCTTATTTCGCGTTTGAGGTATATGGTAGCCAGTATCTACCGTATTTTCGTGGCTGCAGTCCCAATTCTGGTAACTAATTCTTCTCTTGTGTTGATTGGTCTTGAGTAAACTTCATCTTTCATCATTCCCCATAAGAAAAAGTCCAGTGGAGTAAGGTCCGGTGACCTAGCAGGCCAAGGAATCGGTCCACCTCGTCCAATCCAGCGCTCTGGGTAATTTTCATTTAACCTTGCCCTAACAATGTTCCCAGTATGCGCAATTGCTCCGTCGAGCTGTAAATAAATTGCGCTTCTCGTGGCCAGGGGGATGTCCTCCAACAGATCCGGAAGGGTACTCTCCAAAAAGTCCGAGTATAGCTGACTATTCAGCACTTGGGGCAAGATGAAGGGTTCTATGAACTGGTTGCTGATGATGCCAGCCCAGACATTGACACTAAATCTTTGCTGGAAGGACCGACTCCTTGTCCTATATGGGTTCACATCTGACCAGGTGTGGAGGTTGTGGAAGTTTGTGATGCCATCCCGGGTGAATTGCGATTCATCCGTCCACAGAATTCGGTCTAGAAACCTTCTGTTTTCGATGTCAGACTCGAACAGCCAAGTGCAGAATTGCAATCGTCCTTCGGAATCTCCTTCCCTAGTGCTTGGACCGGGATATGGTGGTATGGATGTAGTCCCTCTCGGTTCACAACGGTCCAAACTCTCCCTGAAGACAATCCTGACCTTCGTGCGACCTGCCTGATGCTTATTACAGGGCTGCTCCTGACGATGTTGAGGATTTGTTGGTCGCGGTCCGCTGAATCGGCCGATTTTCCTGATCGCGTTTCTGCTCTGGGGGTGGTTACACTTCCGGTTTCTTTTAACCTTCTGAAAGCCCTTGAAAATACCCTTCTGTTGAGTACCCGCCGATTCGGGAATCTCCTTTGGTATTGTCGTACGGCCTCACTATCATTTCCGTCTACTAAACCGTACACGTAAATTATATCGGCAGACTCTTCAACACTGCATTCTGCCATTTTATCTTAATTTTTTCTATTAAACACCCGGTTTTATCGCTTGCTTCTTCAACTGTGGTCAATGTCCTTTCAAACTTACCCATTTTTATACCATAATTCATAGGAGGTATTAGAAACGGAGCGTCAGGATACTTAGGAGTCAATACTGGACATAATAAACTAATAACGCTATTTAACGAGATTACATTTATTATTTTATTACTGTTTTGCTGAAATAATAAAAATGTATTACCTCTGTTTCCTAAACAAACATTTCCGAACTTGCTGTCATAAAAATTGTTTACTTAAAGACTTTTTCCATTATGGTGCAATAAAGTAATTAGGTGTCTGTGAGGATGTTTTAATTTCAGGACTTTTGCAACCCTTTTGTACCTAGGCATGTTGCACCTTTTTGGAAAGGTAATTAGATAGGCAACTTAAAAAAAATAAAAAGTAGGTATGTTAATAACATGAATTTCGGAGAAAAGTGGGGCGAAAGGTGAAAAATCGTTAAATAAAAGTTAATTTTTTCAACTTGCAGAGGGGATTGTGGCCAAGGGGTTGGGGATAGGGGGGTGGTGTAAACTTTTTTGGAAAGGGCTTCCAAATAGTGATTTTTTTAAATCAGTTTGGGGTCGCTGCGATGCGTAGAAAAAAAGATAAAAATACAAGAGCGGTTCCCATATAAGGCAAAATCCTGATTTACGAATCACCCTGTAACTGCCAAACGGTGCGAGATGCCCCCCCCCCCCCCACCCATACGATTTTTTGCTTGTCTCGGTCTGACCTTTCACCCCCTGCAGTATTGACCTCCCACCTCTGAACACCCTGTATGTACTTTATTAAATTTATTTATGTCCCATTCCACATGACAAATGCGATACGTGCTTCGTGACAAATCATACATCACACGTCAATGGGTAGAATGGAATCGAAAAGAATAAGAATTTATTAAACCAATATACAATATACAATAAGTAACAAGAATTCATAATATGTACAGAGATTAGAAAATTTGTTCTTTACAAGCTGAAATTTAATATCGGGCAATGAGGAAGAAATAATTACTATGTTGCATTAAGTGAAGTGAAAATTCATTAAATACAAAAAAACCCTTACTAAACGTCAATAGGTATTTTCCAATTTCTAACCTATAAATTACCAATAGTTTGAGTAGTGAAATCTTCGAACTATTTAAGTACTATCAAATTTCTGACCGATTGTTTAGATAATGACAAATATATTTTAGTTTATTACCCAATATTTAGATAATTGGAAATGTATTAACTATTGAATTGAATATTTCGGCAATAATAAATCATAGAAAACAAAATATAATTTTTATGGTATTGATTATAATCATCGAAAATATTAACGAAAATAATACTTTTGCCGATTTCTGGACAGTGCATTTTTATTTTAGTAATGTTAGCAAGTGAAATTCCAAACTATTTTTCTTATTACTTTTCAAATGTAACAATTCTCATGTCATTTCCGATTTCTTAAGAACTTGAAAGCCAAGATTTTGCAATTAGGACAAAAGTTGTTTATTTCTGATTAAAAATCTTCGCCATTACAAAATCAAGTTTCTTTTGAAACTTACCGGAAGCAAATTCGTGCGCAAACTGAATGCTTCTAAATCCCTTAAAACTTAGCATTTAGCATAGATTAGACCTGGTTTACGGTAAAATTCTAGCAATCCCAATTGTCTTGTGGCCAGTCCAACTAAATACCCCCTTGTGCTGTCCACCTGCGCAGTTTCCTTAAAATCCTATTCAGTTGCCATTGTTCCTTATTCCCCGAGCGAGTGTTCTTTATTAACCAAAGATTGTCCAATTGAAATGTCTTCGCTTAAATCTAAATAAAATCGGCGTAAAATTGCAGCCAGACTAGACTGAGGTGGGCGGAGGACTAGTTAAGTTACTCCTCAGCGCTCAGTCGGACTTGCACCGGGGACTTTCTACTCGGTCCAGACTTGGCTGCAGGAAATCAATTCGATATTTGCGTGTGAAAACAGGCTGCATCAAAGACGTCGCGGCACGGCACAGCACGCACGGTCCACTCCATCACACATCCCGGACATCTCGAGACGAAATGCAGAAGGAACTGGATGCTGGTGCCTGCTGGTGCCTGCTGGACCCTTCGCTAAAGCCGTGAAAGACCACTCAAATGGTCATACTATATAGTGAAAAATTGGCGGTTTGTCATCCGCCGAAGCCCACAAAGGTGCTAGAGGAGTCGCGTTCGCAGATTTGCCCAGTCTTGATCTTAATCACGTAAGTCCCCGGGTCTGGAAATGGGCCGTGCCTGGCTGCAGCGATGATGCTGTGCCCGGGGTCCGGGGCCCGGGGCACTTCGGAGAATCTGAGGCTGATTAACTTCCATTTAAGGAACCAACTCAGACAGTCGTGTTGGCGGGCCACTTTTAATATTGAGAAACGGCTCCGAACCGAACCGCATACTTAAAGAGGGGCGCGGGGCCGCAATAAGAACAGAAGAAGAAAAAAATGAAAGAGGTGACCGGAGTCTTTAAAAATTGTTTGTACAGATTAAGTGCTCCGCTGCCTTTCCCGGTTGATTAAGGTGGTGTTTGGGCGGCATGTCGTCGACAACTGGACGTCTCAATTCTCCTGCATGTGAACAGCTCTGCCACTGATTCCTGGATGAATCACCAACGATCGATCAAATGCCTCTATTTATAAAAGTCAACAATATTCGAGTTTTTATGCTATCTCTGCTGAAGAACCCCTTCATTAAAAAAAACGTATGCACAACTCTTCAGTGTAAAATCTGAAATTTTCAAAAAAATTAATAAAAGCAATATATCCTCTTATAAAGCTTCACTCTCAATTGGATACTAACAATAAACCTTTAATATCACTGGTCGACACCAATTTTGCCACAGAATAAGCGTTATATCATTTCTATAGGATTTTTTCCGCAGATTATAAAATAAAATAAAAAAAGATTAGAAATTCGCAATATGAGAAATAAATGAATTGAATCGAAATCTGAGTTCTTACGCTTCTTTTACCTCAACAATCAATAATCAACATAAAACATATTTGAATCAAAAATGTTCAAATATGATATACATAACACCTTTAAAACCACTTCAATTGATGTAACGTTTTAAAAACTTAGTCCTACAATTGAAATTTTTACTTTAAAATCTAAAGTAACACTTTAAATACAAAAATTTTAGGCCAAAAACTTCACTTTCAAAATTAAAGCATTAACTTCTAAATCAAATATATTTTGATTAAAATCGAAGTGAAAGCATATTTTTCAACTAAATGCGTTCGTTCTTAGTTTTAAAGTCAGATGTTTTCCTCAGTGTATTTGGGGTAAAAATACACCGCGCAAATTAATAAAAGGGGCACTTTTTCAGTTCTGAAAATTGATGTTTTTTAAACTAAACTGCACTTTAAAGAGAAAACCAAAAAGTCGTCTTGAGATATAACCCTGAAGGTTAAGAATAGCACTTTGGCACTTCTCCTCGCCAACCCACGCAGAAGATACGCCCCCAACTAAAGGTGGACACTTTTTAAATTGAGAAAATTTAAAGTTTGGCAATCTTCACACGGAAATATTGCATAATAAATGTCAAATTAAAGAATATATTCCGAAACTTCATTTCCATTTAATTTTCCTGTGAATGGAAGCCAAATGCACGCTCCTACCGCGAGAAATTGTAAAGTTATGGCCTCTTGAAGATTATCTTGCATTTATCGTCCTAACATCTGATACCAATTTAACCACACCTTTATTTTTTAAAGCCCTATATAATAAATAACACCAGTAATTGATGTTTCGCGTTCACAGAAACGAATAACTTTCTTACTTATTTTCACACCACCTCAAAAATTGATTTAGTGTTCAAAGAAACCTCTGAAGTGATGTACAACTGCACGCATTCAATGATTTTTATCTTCCCTACCTACCTACCACCTACTTTAACCCCTAGATAGAAAATAACATCAGAAATGAATTTGGTGTCCCAAAAAATATGTGAAACGGTGTGCCACATGCCTGTGTTTAGTAATTTTTGTCTAATCCTCTCCCTACCTTATCCCCTCTGTCAAAACAATGTGTAACTTCAAGAGGCTATAAATAACAAGGGGAGGACATAATTTGATAAGAATAGATTTGAATAATTTTTAAATATATTGTAGGGGTTAGTTCTCTATATAATATGTCAAACGGATTTTATGCAACCCTTCTTCGTTTACGAGATAATCAAGCCCAAACTATATAGTACCACGCAACTTATAAACTTATTTAGTTTATACTCGACAGCGAGGAGTGGGGCTTGTGAAACGTTGAAACAACCAAAGAATCGGTTGCTAAATTTACTAATTTCATATTTTTCTATGGCAAAGTATCGTGAAGACGTGAATTTAGCAAATTTGGCAGTCGACTCTTCGTGCCGCCAAACTTTCAATTTCCGCAATTTAAAAGGGTTTGCCCCTCTTTAGGGCATATCTCTTGTGGGGATGGGTGTGAAAAAGTTCCAGAGTGCTATTCCTAAACTAGAGGATTGTATCTCAGGCGATTTTTTTAATTTGTTCTTTAGAGTTTAGTATAGCACGACTTTCCCTGTTTAAAAAACGTTAATTTTTATTTTTGAAAAAGTGTCTTAATTTGCGCAGTGTAGTACAAAAATGTTAATAAAAATTTATGACGGTTTGAAATAGTCTAGAAAGAGGTTGCAAATAAGCCTTACGTTATAAGACTGAATTTGACGCGATAAATTAAATTGTCTTATATGGGGCATTTCACGTGAAGCGGGCAACCAAAAAAAAAAATGAGGTCGTGGATTTTGTTTATATTTCGGTCAGTTGTACTTCTAGTAGACATGGATGTATACACACAATTTTTTTTTCGTGTGATTTTTTATTGCTGAGTTATGAGCTTTTAAAAATTGACTAAGAATAAAGTCATGAATTTTTGAATGCTTATTATCTGTATCAATTAATTTGTAATATAAACAAAAACTATTGGTTCTTATAGTTAAAAGGTTGAAGTTTTTAATTTTTTTGACGAATTCTAAATTTGATCTTTTTTACGTATAGTAAACCGGAAGTGAACATTTCAAATCGATATTTGATAACTTCGACCCTTTTTTTTTTAAATTTTTTAATCTGGAATAAAAGCTTCAAATGTAATTATTATTCACCAAAAAAATTAAAACGTGATCTTCAATAGTTGTAGACTTAGAGCATATAGAGTACATACACATCGGTATGAGCCCTTTCTAAGCATTCGGGTTTATGCGCTAACTTGCTAAAATACTACGCTATTAATATTTTATTCCTTCATTCTAACATGCAAAAATATAAAAATAAAGGATTTCTTCAATTATTCACAAAAAATTAAAACGTGATCGCCAATGGTTTCAGACTAAGAGCGGTTTTGTTAATTAAGATTGAAACAACAATAATAAAAATAGGGAGATTTATTTAGTAATTTTTACAATTTTACTATTTGTACTAGCACTAATTCTCTTTAGAAATAAGCCCTCGTTTGTTGGAAGAAAAGTATGTATGTTAACAACACAACTTACTAATGCGTACTGATAAATTACTGCAATTTTTAAAAACTGTTCTAAATTGACCTAAACTCGAAAAATACTAATCACTCCTTAACTCACTTTCTGCACCAAATACATAAAACGGTCAGCTTATATACCCTGTCCTATCTTTTTGAAGTACCCTTTTTTCAGGTAAATGCGTAAAATTCCTAGAATATGAATTGAAGATGTACCTTGGTTCAATATTGTGAGCATTTGATATATGTACTTTATGATCCATAATTAAACTTGTGTCTGGCTGTTATGCATTTCGAGGAATAGGAAAGTTTTAGGAGTGTCCTATCATTTTGATATGGAGTGTACATGCTTTTCTTTTAGCCAGTTAGCGCATAAACCCGAATGCTTAGAAAGGGCTCATACCGATGTGTATATACTCTATATGCTCTAAGTCTACAACTATTGAAGATCACGTTATAATTTTTTTGGTGAATAATAATTACATTTGAAGCTTTTATTCAAGATTAAAAAATTTAAAAAAAAAAGGGTCGAAGTTATCAAATATTGATTTGAAATGTTCACTTCCGGTTTACTATACGTAAAAAAGATCAAATTTAGAATTCGTCAAAAAAATTAAAAACTTCAACCTTTTAAGTATAAGAACCAATAGTTTTTGTTTATATTACAAATTAATTGATACAGATAATAAGCATTCAAAAATTCATGACTTTATTCTTAGTCAATTTTTAAAAGCTCATAACTCAGCAATAAAAAATCACACGAAAAAAAAATTGTGTGTATACATCCATGTCTACTAGAAGTACAACTGACCGAAATATAAACAAAATCCACGACCTCATTTTTTTTTGGTTGCCCGCTTCACGTGAAATGCCCCATATATTGATTAAATTTTTAAAGTGTAGCCTACTTTCACTTCATAAAAAAGGGCCAACTTTTTATGTAGATAAAACTTAAATTAGCCTTTAGTCTAAATTAAGGCAGGCCAATTTATTTTCCCATTATAATGAATGTCTAATTATTCTGACTGTTTGGTGATAAAATTGTCTCGTTAAATAAGTTTTCTCAAGTTTTATAGGATTTCTGGGAATTGTGTAAATTGCGGAAAATGATGAAAGTTATTTTTTAATTAATTATTTTTTTTTTAAATATTTAGTGGATCAATGGTTTCGGTAATAGAGAGAGTTAAGCTTTTTCTCAAAACTAAATGAAGTAAACAACCTACCAACCTACCCAAAGGCGGAACAACACAGGACCAAAGAAATTTTTGAGTTAAATTTGTTAAAATTACCCCAGTATCTGAGTTGACTTCAGTAAATACACCAATTCCTCAATTTATACGATAGATACGTTTAATGAAACATTGTGTTAATGGAACCCGTCTGGAATATAAAGAAGTCGAGTCGTAGATACATTCATAACAATTATGGAAAGTGAGTCTTGATGACAAAAGAAGATTGGTTGTACTGAATAGTAACCCACGAAATTGAAGCTTCAATATTCATATAAAATAATAAAAGATTCACATTTTCTTATTTTGTAGATTTAAAAATCGTTTAAAAGTGAAATCGTGTAAATCGAGTGATAGTGTAGTTGTGATACTTAACTCTCAATCATTGGTAAAAAAAATTCAAAAAATCGTTACTACATAAGATGTTACACTTTACAAAATACTTGAGAGATATTCCAACAATAAATGTTGGTACAAAATTTGCCAATGTTAAACGTTTCAAATTTACAAGGAAGTGTAATAATAATACAGCAATATGTTAAGTGGATTTGCATTCAGTACTTGTAAAAATACTGCTGATTGGGTAAGGAAATTGTAAATTTTCCTAAATTTACACCGTGAGAGGTGTAAAGTACTCATATGCATAGTAATATTGGAATGTATTATAGATTTAATTATCTGTATATTGTAATATTATTGTTATATGAAGCAAAATGAGTACATCTTTAGGGAACATTTACATTTAGCCACCGATTTTGAAAGTGACGCATGTACAAAATTCCATTACTCATTTTAACGAAAAATCTGAGACACATTTCGTTTAAGACGGTTCTGGGCTTTTTTCCCATATTTTGTGAGAACAATTTTTTGTAAATTATTTATTTAGACATACAGGGTGACAAATGGAAAGTTGCCTAAACTAATCATTCATAATTTTAAAATGAGTGCAGGGAAAAAACAAATAAAAATACTTATAAATTAAGTAATGATGTAATTTTTATTTTAAATTAGTTCGAGTTGAATCAGACATTTTTGACAGATACTTATTGACATTTTAAAAAAATGACAAAATTTGGCCAGGGGACAACTATTTACATAAATACTTGAAAGTATGTTTAATAAATTCGATCATACGATGAAATCAGATAATTTTCTTTAATTCTTACCTTCTGAGAGTGTTTGGGCTGGATATATTTTTACTTACAGACTTGATATGAAGGCCTCTATATGCTTCAGTATAGTTTTTACCTCTAGAAAAAAGGCACTCGATTTTTCTTCGTTTGTAAGGTTACTCATTTTAAAATTAACGTTTTTCTCTTTATGACGTCTCAACAGAAAATGACACTCTAGTATATAACTACGAGGACCCAACCTTCTACGACATATTAGAGAAGAAAAGACATAGGTATACTTTAGGCAACTTTCCATTTGTCGCCCTGTACATACATTCTATAATTTTTAATAAAAAAAATATAAAATTCTATAAGATATTGTAAGGAAATTGTGGAATATACATATTTTTTAGGTCGTAGTTGAAGAATGAATTACACTCTCCAAACCATACATACACACACCACTACGGCAAAAATCTGGTTTTCTATCTCATTCCTTTTTTTTACCAAAAATGCTTGGCATTCTCCTTTTCAGTCTAGAATAGCTTTAAATGAGTTCAAAAACAGATAAGTGATGAATAATATTCTCGGCTAAAATTCATAGTTCGCCTACGGCCATGTCTACTAAACAGGGCGACGGATAGAGAGCGAACCTAATTTTACATTTCCAGGTCAATTCGGCTCAGAATAAGCGCTAAATTAGACACCTGTTGGATCAGTCAAAGCCATAAGTAAAGAAAAAGCGAAAAAGTTTTGAGAAAAAACTGCGCAGTCCGAAAATAGCCACGCCACCACCCTCGAAACCGAGAGGTTTTCCCAAAAACTGTGGAAATCTGCGGCAGCTGCGAGATGGCATGAAAAACACTCCCAAAAACAAACTCGAATTTCCCGAAATTTTCCTCATAGTTCCAAAAATAATTTGAAAATTTTCGGAACCACTATGACTGCGGTGCGTTGAATTTGGCCATCGCCGAGCCGCGCTGCAACCGCTAACACGAAGCGTTAGTCACTCGGGCAAGCGTTAGTTTGGACGCGTCGACTACGTTGCGTTTATTTTAGGTAGTTTCTCGGCCGTGCATTGGCGCGGGTCTTTGGGACGAAAGACGACAAAACGCCTCGCAAGAAAAGCTTCTCAAATTTCCCGCCCAAATTCGACCGTAAAATTGCGCCTGTTGCGTGTGTTGCGTGATTGCGTGCCGTTCGCCGCCATCTGGGCACAAGTCTCGCACGACGGCACGCAGCGCAGCGCACAACTTAACAGCGATGGACACGCATTTTCATTCGCGCGTGTCAACGACTGATTTTGACGCTTTTATTTTCTTCCGTGATCTTGTTGGACGGCCTGCTCAATTTGTAGACCGCGGCGCAGAGCAAACTTATCACGGGGGAAAATGGAAGAATTTTTAATTTTATTACCGCGACCGACTGAGGTATAATTTAAAAAATTGAGGCTGAACAAGCTTAGGCGAACACATTAGATTCTTATTTTTAACATGCCGGATTCGTTTTAAGATAAATTAGGACCGAGGCCTTGTGTTGTTATGCTGAATTCAAATATAAAAAGCTTCGTCCATCAGACCCTTTAAAACACTTTCATTATTTTCATTTTTCCTATTCTTTTTCATTCTTAAATATCATTTTCAACACCCCCAGGTTTGGAAGATTTATAGTGAAGTAAATTATACGATATGACGTAACAATGTTTTGTGCCTTTCCAAAAGATTTTATTATATAATTTGAACAATTTAACCAACAAATACGAAACTCTTAAAATGTAAAAATTTTATGTTTTCGCGGTCTACTATTTTTTAAATATTTTTTTACATATCTATTGAAATATATTAATAGACCTAAACTATATAGAATTAATTGTCATAAAACTATACTGTGTAGATTTTTTTTAAAAGGCGCGTATAAACTAAATGAAAACTCTTTTGGTACAAATTTCGCACGCCGAATAATATCAAATTTGTTTATTTTAGAATATAGCATAGCTCTCAAAGATATACATATTTAATTATAGACAATTCGTCAAAGACTGGCTATTAAATCAACATAAAGAAATTACTGAAATTAAAATGAAAAGTTGCCAATAAGATTATTCTTAACACTGTTTTTCGAACGATTAAAATTGATATGGTCAAAATATGCATTAAATTAATGGGACATTGATGACGCCTCTTAAGAAAACACCATTTATACATAATATACAGTATGCAATTTCATTAGACTTCAGAAGCATAGAATAAAATATAATTGTCATGAATCGATGACGAAATTGCATACTGTATATTATGTATAAATGGTGTTTTCTTAACAAGCGTCGGTTTTCCAATAAGGAAAACTGTCAAATGAGCTGTCATTTGTTATAAGTTTTAATGTCATTTTAATTCTGTAAGGTCTAACAAATCATCATGCCAAGTTATACTATATACCGCAGCAACGTTTCCAAATCGTGAAAATGTATGCCCGAAATCAAGGCTCGATTATTAAAACTTTTAAAAATTAATCCGCGACGTTTTGTTTCCAAAACTGGATTTTCCGTAATCCCACCAAATTACTACTATTTTTATATATTCAAACTTCAAATCTTTAAGTAAAAAAATTATTTAATTTTTGTCACAAAATGTGCGTCATTGCAATTTGATGTTGTTTAAGCAAAATTAAATAGTTTCGCTGTAAGTAACTATTCAAAATTTTTAATTAAAATAAAAGTCAAGATCCAAATCAAATCATTAAAAAAACGCGGCTGTTGACAACTTATGGTTTCAACAGGACGGCGCTACATACCATACAGCGACCGAAACTCGATATATTGAAAGAACAAGCTGGCTAACATTTTATTTAGGAAAGGGGCCTTTTAATTGGCCACAAAAATTTGTTCACTTAACAGCGCTGGACAATTTGTTGTATGTGTGAAGTCTATGCTGATAAACCAGCTTCAATTGATGTATTAGAAGTCAACATAAGAAGTGTCATTGCAGATATACGGTCCCAAATGCTTGAAGAAGTGGTCAAAAATTGGACTAATAGGATCCGCTATGTAATTGCTGGAAATTGAATTTAAATATTAAATATTGAAAAATTATCTTCCGAATAAAACTCAATTTCTGTGTGTTATATTTAAATTCAAATTACGGGTGCGCTTAAAAACACTCTTTGCATATATATATATGCCCAGTAATTGAACTTAATTAAATTATATGAATCTAATATTGTCCGTTAATATTACAGAACGAGTCGAAGCATAGTCTTTATGTAATAAGTATTCAGTATTTCTGTGTATTCAGGTTTTTGGTTTTTCAAACTTATTTACAATATTATCTATTAGCTCCTTAATTTTTTGTTTTTTTTTAATTAACCTCCACCAATTTTCGATGATTCAGTCTAATCGTTCGTTAGATTTTGATTAGAACTCTTTGTGATTCTATGAAAAGTATACAAAATACGAAAATATTTGAAGTATGTCGAATTCCTGATGGAATATAGCAAACAAAATTTTTTTATTTGTATACAACGTTGCGATTCTACTGAATTGCTTAATAGACTCAGTTCTTAGCAAAAGTGACCGATGTTTATGAAAAGATTCTGGCTCATCGCTCTCCAAGGTTTTCGCCTACTCCATTTTTGAAAATGCTTCCTCTAAAGACAATTTTTGAATATTTTTTTCATGTCAACATTACTAAACAAATTAACCCAAAAATTGAAAATATATTTTTCTTATGCATATCTATTTGCTAATGACAAAATTCCAAATATGTTTGTGGCTTTCTTATGAACCGGAAATAGCAATAAAAATAATACTCATTATGTTCCTAATATCTAATATAATATATTACAGGGTTATACTGCTTGTTACTATAGTACTATAAATAATTGTATTTGGCTATTTATGGTTGGAAGTATAAAATCGGGTTAATATACCTATATTTCAACTTATTTGATTGAAAAACGTGAGGCGTTTTTTAGGGTCAAAGACATTTCTTTCTGTATTCTTTTTTATAAGAGAGACTGGCAATATTTTCTTGAGATAAAAAAAAATGCGCGTGCAGATAATCACTTAAAACTTTTTCCGCAATCTACTCCTGAACACCAAACTGATTGACAGAAGGAACTTATTAAAAAACATTTTTTTGGTGCAAGTACACCAGTAAAAATAAGTTCAGTCCATCCCACTCCTTAAAAATTTTATTTCTACTTACAAACGAAAAATACGAATTTCTCTGTTTCGTTTTTAAAAACCTCCATAAATTTCCCAGAGTTTAAAAATTCTTTTTCGTACTGAACAAATCCCAAAATATCCAAGATCCGAATTCAAACGGATCCTTCGTCTAAAATTTAGAGAGCATAAAAAGATTTTCAGATAATTTTGCAAAACCGAAGAAATTGGTCACGATTTCTTCATCAAAAAAGCAGATTACGATGCGAACCGCGAGGTTCCTGAAAGACGGAAGCACGGCAATAATTCACGGCGTACGTCGCCCGTATAAATAAATGCAATTGGCGGCGTGAGAGCACGCTCACACGCATCGCGTGCGAGTGTATTGTTCGAGCCTCTACGATATCGACTGAAAAGAACATACACCGCCTTTTCCAAATATAGTCAAGAGACTCAGATTTCTTCAACTTCTGTTCCAAATTAAGAAGATCCATCCACAGGCACACTCGCACAGCGCCGTAGAAGATCAAACATACACAGTCTTGGAAAATTGAAGACGGCCAGAGTTTTCGCCAAGAAACGCGGCGATAAACACCAGGTGATTCGGTCGCGCATGCGCCATAGAAGGACTCTCCGCTCAGTTAAGGCGATCTTCTTTGAGAGGAAATCCCTCGCCGGATTGAATGACACCGGGGCGGGAGTGGTCGGGGCTGGAGCGAATTCGAAAGGCTGATCTTCGCACGGAGCGAACCGACACGATCCGGGCGGGATCGCCTTATTTGACCTAAAGCCAGACCTCCACGGACGGCCTCAAATCGCTCAAATTCAAACTCCTCGAAAGAAATTTTTAGTGCCTTTGTTGCCTCCAAGCGCCCGCAGATGGCAGGGGGATCAAGTTATGATGATGCTGCCGGGACCAAAATAGAGTTCGCACGAACATGTATTTAGGTGGAGCGCTACGATTTTCCTATTTTCCTATTGTAGTGTTAGATGAAAACAGAGAAAATGCTCGTTTTCCTCGAGATGTTCGGTGTGCTGGTCTCGAAGCTTTTTATTTTTCGCCTGAATTTTATAATCTTTTTTTAAATTTTGACCGTCGGGACATCTAGACCGATGAGAACGACAGACGTCCATCTACGGCGGATTTATTTTCGTTTAACTCGTTTTTAGTTGCGTTTTGGATGTCATGACATACGGTCGAAAACGGTTCTTCTAAAACCGCGTTTACGTAAGGCGAACGCGCTGTGACAAGTGCGATCACTAGTGAAAGAAAAAATATATATTTTTTCTGATATAGACTAAATTTATATTCATAAAATAAAAGTAAAATTTAAAAAAGTATATATATATTTTGTTGACTTTGTGTTTTGAACAAAACAAAACTAGATATACAAAATAAATAAATAAATCAATTAAACAGAACTGACTTCAGACACAAAGTGTAAACACAACCTTGTGCTAAAAACAAATTCTTTTGTGTTATACCTACCCACTTTGAAAAGGTTTTAAGTGTTATCTAAAAATTGGCAGTCGTTCTAAATTTTTGGAAATACAAATCCGACATTTAACCAAATACACTTTAAAAAAACAAAAGTGATCCAACGAAGTAAAGAATAATATTAAAATAGTGAAATGAATTTCTGGCGAGATCTCAGATAATTTCATCGTTTTTCATCATATTCCAACACCTGCAATAATGCTTCCTGAACTACTTTTTTCGGGTAAATTTTATATATTTTTTTTCTTATAAGTTTCAAATTAAGAGGAATAAACTCAACAGTCTTTCTGTTCTAAATATTAAATGAACTATCAAAACTGCGAACAGCTGGGATAATTTTAATTTTCTAGATTATCTCGTGGAAATTTTAAAGAAAATGAAAGAATGCCATAATTTAAAATGTTGATGTTTATCTATAATAAAACACATCGTATATTAATCATAAAATGGTTCATTAATATAAACTATGCATATCATTTAACAGTTTATTTATTTATTAAATTCTCAGCTAGCACAAGCGAAGGTGCCAAATTAAAAGCCTTAAAGATCTTATATTATTCTACTATTTAATATTTCTTTATAATAAGAAAAGAAGACGAAGGAAAATAGGACTAATAATAAATTAAACAATATTACAATACAAAACCGAACGTACGAGTATATGAGTATATAGGGTAAAGGACCTTCGAAAAATACTTGTGAAAGCATAATGAAAATAATATTACGGATTTCGTTCATTTGAAAGAAAAAGATAATTTTTATTGTTATACTTATTTCAATTAAACTTACATAAGATCATTTGTAAATGAAGGAGTTATATTTCAGTCTCTTCCGTTCAATTTCTAAATCGAATTCATATTTAGATAGCTTACAGCGACCGGACAATTCGATTTAAATTTGCCCAGTCCTTTAAATATACAGCCAATTTAAATACGAATTAAATAACTTTCTTATTCACAAAATATAAACTTATTGAGTATCTTCTTTTGCTATAATCTATCTTATAAGTCAGATATAATCACTTGTTCGAATAAAGACCACAAACACATATATTTAAGAATATAGTTCCAACTCGAGATATTTTCTTATTAATCATAATAATATAAAAAAGTACTACCCTTAATTCTATAAACTTTAATCTCTGTGGAAAACAGCTACTTACTTATATCAATTTTCTAATAAAGTTCAATAATTTTCTTGATCATCACCTTTAACTAGCTATTTTAAAAAAATATGTCCATTTACTTGTTGCTTTTGATATTAACTTTGTTTGAATTATTTAAACTCTTATATTACATTTTTAAGTTTTAGCTAAGTTGGCACCAGTAAAAATAATTCATTTTTAATGGAAATGCTGTTGAAAGAAAAAGTAACAAAAAGTAAACAACTTGTTAAAACTACTTATTCCTAGATTTCTTTCCTGCCTATTTAAAAGAGGTGATTTCGAGAAAATCGCTTTTTAAAATTTCTAGCTAAAGGATTCAGCGCACGACGTATGACTTTTTTCTAATCTGATAGATAGATAGATATATTTCAAAAGATGATGTACAGATTATTTATACAATAAGAGGAATCTTAATTTAGAGCCAGAATCTAAGTTCATTCATCTGCAATATTTTTAATGTAGACTAGCAAAAGAGAGTTTGATTTACAACAGTCGTAGATTTGGGAAAAAAAAAGTTTCTAATCAGCAGCTTCAAAAAATACTACCAATTTCATTTTATAACTTTACGAGTGAATGAAATTTTGTAAACAAGGTTCTATAAACAAGATTGCTATCTTTACTAAATTTTTTCTCACATCGAGGTCTTGGAATCGAGTCGATTGGAAAATAATCCCTTAAATGCATTCTTATTAAAACTAGGAGTCGACTTCTAACTCTAAAATTTTAGCCAACAATCTAAAAAAGCCTATTATATTTCCTTTACAGTTGGCGGTAGCATGCAAGATATATCTCGTGACGACTTCAGTCTCCTAAACGGAGGATGCGACAAGGATGTAGCATCAGTTGTAAGAAGTAGTTCACCACATTCACCGACTCCAGTGTACAACGCGAACAGCCCACCACCGGAAGTCAGATCGGATTCACCCAATCTGGAGAACACCAGCATTAAACTGGAGGATTCAAATAGAGATTTGTACAATACATCGTCTTGGCACCACCCTGAGATAGAATCTAGTAAACTACTTCTAAGAAACTCAGATGATCCTTTGATCTCAAGAGGGGCGACATCTGTTGACGATGATAATCCCAATGAACTAAGTTCGATGGTAGCGGCTGCAGCATGTGTTAGCAACGTTAGCAATGTTAACAATGTTAGCCCGACCGTGCCGATAACTAAAGCACCGACAACACCTGCTAAGAGAAATAGAACCTCTGGAGCGGCAGGATCGCGTCCTAGACGGAAAGGAGCCTTTAAGTTGAGATTCCACCATCAGGCGTTACCTGCCGAATATTTAAACCACTATGAGGCCACACAGAACCAACAAAACAAGGCTGCAAACGCTGCTGCTATCAAGAAAAATGAGGCAAATACCAACGACTCTGTTCGTAGCTGGTTGCAGAAAATCTCAGAGATGCAAGCAGCTTCGAATGAACTCAAAGATACTATGGATGTATCTGATAGTTTCCCAGCGGAACCACATACCGTCAGCGTGGAGAAGTCTCCAAGACGAGTGGTTAAGTATTCAGACCTTCCGTACATGGGCGAAATGACCTTGGAAAATTCAAAACCCCGAAGAGGTAGGAAACCCAAGAAAGCCGATATATGCCATCTTATCTATAAAAATTATGGAACGATCTTTCCTGGAACTCCAAAAGATTTAGTGGATATTGAAACGAAAGAAGAGACTAAATGTAGCCTGTTGGAAAAGAGGCTTTCTAGCAACGATAAGGATGAAAAGGGAAGGCGAAATGGTGCTTTAACCAGTGAAGAGCCTCTAAATCTTTGCTTACGCGACCAATCAACTGATTCTGTAACGATTTCTAGTGAAGGTGAGGATTCGAACGGCCAAACTGAATCTAATAGAACGACACCATTAACAACGCCCACTGATCCTGCTACAGATGCACTTTTGGCGGCAAATTTAAAAATGTCCCTGCCAAACTTCCAATCAGCAATGCTCGACAAAAGTTCGGAAGAGTCCAAGACACCGTCCACTGCAGATAGTGATCAAGCGGCGAACTACGTCTATTGGCCGGCAGCCGGAATTTTTATCCATCCAATGGCATTGTACTATCAAAAAATGATCAACTCTGGAACACTGCCTGGGGCGCCACCTGAATCGCCGGCATCTTCTAATGCTGTCACACCTCCAGTAGGACGGACTCATTCTAAAAAACAACCAACCACTAAGACACCTTCAAAAGCAGCCTCAGTGACTATAAAAAAAGAGCCCACTGATCAACCAGAACCACCGTCAACTCCCAATTCAACAAAATCAAGTGGCTCTACAGTGAATAGTTCTGCAGCAACCCCGAACCCTCAACCTCCGCAAAAACGTAAAAGATCGGCAATCTTTATTCCTCCAATGCCTGCAGAAAACACGACCAATCCAGCAACCGAGGTTAGTATCTGCAAATTTAAATTCACAGGAGGTGCTAAGCCTAGCCTCCAGGAAAAAAAGATGCTCTCTGTTGACTCAGACGGGAACTATCGGTACTATAGTGGGACAGGGGATAAATCAATGCGAGGCTACGAATTTTTCCCTAGGGAGAGCTTACAGCAATCTGGAGTTATTCCAGGAGTAAACTGTGCCGGTGCATTTTTAAACGCTACAGGAGAAAAAATCTCAAACGATATCCCACCTCCTTCTGCTGGACTCAGCAATGAGCTGCTCCAGATTCCAGATTCTCCTACAGGAAACCTACTTCTTCCACACTCGAAAACACCTCCAACAACTCCGTCCACATCTCATCATCGCGGATTTCCAGGTCAAGGTGGCGAAAGAAGGAAACGTAAATCGAGAAGATCACTCCAGCGAGAAAAACTAGAGCAAACCTTCAAGGAAAAGGGTTTCCTTATTCAAACCCAACAGCTAGAATCAGCTGAAGGTGCAACATATTGCAAGTTCAGACAGCTACGAAAGTTCACCCGGTACTTGTTTCGCAGTTGGAAAGATTACCTGCCAGGAGAGCTGCAGCAAGCAAATGCAGCTGCAATGGCTGCAGCCGCTGCAGGTGGCCAAAATTCGACAGCAGTAAGAAATTTCCTCGAATCAAATCAAACAAAAACGCCAGCGGAGAAAACGCGAAAGAACTAGTGGCACAGGGTGACACAGCGGCACAGTGGCACAGGACTGATTTTTTTTTTGATAAAGTTTTGTTATTACTCGAACAACTTAGCTCTAATTGCTTATTTAAAATGTAAAACCAAAGATGTAAATATTCTCCATTTCGTTTAATGTTCTTTTTTGCTTATTTTTTTTTTCTCTTTTTAAAAGTCACCCTGTGGTTAGGGTACCTAATCTCGGAGGTCTTTTATTTATTGAAGTGAATTCTAGTCAATTCTAATGTTTTTTTCTTAACTTATCTAAAGTCTAAGATACTCGAAGTGCACAGGACATTTGTATTTAATTAAATAACAGGGTGCTCTTTAAGATTTCATAAAGTCGTAAATTAAGTTTTATAAACGTTAATATTTGCTACTTTAACTTAAGTTATTTCATAACATAATAAATACAAATACTTGACCGTATGTTTCAATGTTTTATGTTTTCCTTCTACTCTCCAAAAATTCCTTTCTTTGAACTTTCTTTGGTGTACCACAAAAATCTAACTTTGATATTCTACAACTCCTGAAAAAAACTTTGTACTACTACACTGTGACTCTACAAAGTCGTCAAAATTAGGAAAACTGAAAATTCTGAAATTTGAAAAGCGATTGCCATTATATCAAAAAAGGTCCACCTAAAATCTGATGGTTTCTATAAAATAATAATAAAAATGAAAAACCTTATTTTTGGAATGGACACAAATTTTTTATAATAGTTTTAGTCGACTTGATAGCTTCGGGCTTTTATTTATATTTCTTTATTATTTTTCAAATAGCATTTCTATTCTGTATGTTTCCTTTCAGTTTTTGTGAAATGAGGTCGAGTTAAAAATGTTCTATTAAAAAACACAATTTTTAAATAAATTACTTTAAATTTTAAATAATTATTAATCTCTAAATTTTTCTCAGCATGTGTTGTGTACGTTTTTTTTGTAATCTTCTATCTATAAAACTCTATATCAATACTAGGGCCGAGTTCGCTGTTACGATCGGATTGATTGACTGACCCCACTTGTGTTCATTTATACGATTTAAGTATTCAGAATAAAATGATTTGTGTCCGTAAATTCAATCCATATCATTTCGAGCGCGCTCTGTGTGATCTGCGGTTAAAGATCAATTAAACAGATTTAACCTAAAATTTATGTTATTTTTCTTAACCTAAAATTTATATCATTCTTTGTTAAACTACCTTTTAAATTCAAATAATAATCGACTTTAGTAGTAATAATGAATGCAGAAGAGAATAAGGGCTGAAAGTGGCAGTATAAACATTTATATAAATTAAGTCTTTTTCTTTTCGCTCGTACAGCTAAAGTTGTGTCCACAATTGTGATCTTATGCGCGAACACTCAGAGCGTAATGTGCTAAATCTGCTCACTCGAGCGATTACAATTGGAAGTATTGAAAGCACGGATTTAAACAAATTAATTTTTAGAAAACACTATTATATATTTAATTATCATCACAGTGTTCCAACGCCAAAAGAATAAAGAGTAAATTTATTTATTTATTTATTTATTTTAATCTACAGGTATCCAGAATATTGTCCGTCAAACCAAATAAACTTAATTCAAACGAATTGAGAATGACACTTGTTATTTTTCAATTATACATACATAAAATATTAAGCAGAGCATTTTTTAGAAAAATTGCTTTGCCCGTATTAGTTTTAATTCGTTTAATATCTCGAAATTGTTTGATCCATGCAAATACAGTCAAGTCTTCTATAACGCGGTGTTTTTATAGCGCGATTCCCATATAACGCGGTGTGCAAAATGCGCGAGTTCTCCTATAACGCGGTCTCTTTATAACGCGTTTTTGATA
Organism: Dysmachus trigonus; assembly: GCA_949715965.1. Lineage (NCBI taxonomy): Eukaryota > Metazoa > Arthropoda > Insecta > Diptera > Asilidae > Dysmachus > Dysmachus trigonus. The sequence goes on along the minus strand of OX454322.1, from coordinate 63,271,163 downwards.
TAAGAACATTTTAACAACTCAAATGGCTTGAAAAATGTATCTATGGCAACACATATTCGATGTGTTAAATTTTTTTAACATTAACATTAACATTTTCCATAGAACGCATATCCTGATTTGAATTAATTTGAAGTCTCTCATAGCGCGGTTTCCATATAACGCGGTACGAATCAATCGCGTTATAGGAGACTTGACTGTAATCCTTTTTCTCTTTCATAAGATAAGAAACAGTTTTAAGAAATTTATATGTATACATACTTGTAAATGTAACCTCTTAGTAAAAACTTGATTATAATTATAAAAACTGTGGGTTTTACGGATTTGTAAAGTGAAAATCCGCAGTAAGGTTTTTCTCAAAGTGGAGCAATTGCCATCAGCCGAACAAATTTGATCATGTCTAGGCCCCCAGTCCCGGCCATTTAAGCTCCGACGGAGACACCTCCGCGAATTTCGAGGCAGTCATAATCGCGTAATCATTTCCCATCAAGCGATACTTGAAAATGGTCTTACTGGTGACTGTGTTTAATTTTTCTCTTATTTTGCAAATGTTTTTTTCACTTTTATGGAATTCCGTTTAATTGCTCTGTAGGAGTTGGATAATGATCGCAGGCAGCAGCGACAGCGCCGACTGCAACACTCCGAGCAAGCGAAAGATAGTAAGGGAAGGGAAGAGAGAAGGCGGGCACAACTAACGATTTGCGATGCGATTAAGTGCAGAAAAAGTCAAAAGGGCTTGTCTATAGCGCACAAAATTCCAATCAGACTGGGCGTTTGAACTCTTGGCATATTTATCGAGTAAATATTACGAACTTGCAAAAATGCAATCTTTAGTTTTTGAGAAATTTGGAAAATTACTAAACCTAGAAAATTATTTTTGAAGATATCATAACATTATGTATTTACTCTATTTACACAATTCTCATTTTTGGTTTCCTATTAAAATAGCTATAGATAACAAATTTTTTGCTCAGACAGGTCGTTGGCTGGTTGCTGGTATAAGAGCAAGTGATAAATATATACATAGCGTATGTACATATTTTATAAAAATTGAGCAATTCCTAATAAAAGGTGGGCCATCAGCTGATTTCTTTTTAAAAATGCTTTAAAATAAAATGTTCAATATTTGTCAAGGTTTATTGATTGATGTTTCAAATAGTTATTTAATATGATTTCACCTGGGTAGCCTATCTTGTCGCTGTCAACCAAATTTAGCAGCACATTTTCGATAGTTTGGAGCCCTATTTCACGAATAGCTCGGTCAATCATAATAAAGCATAATACCGATATTTAACGGCAGCTAACAAAAAAAACTAACTGCATAAAATCGCAACTGCGCGATGGCCATAGTACATCTCCAAAATGACTGAGTACACGATTATTGAACTTAGTGCTCAATCATCGATTGTTGCACGGCTTGTGTGGCACGTATCGCCATCCTGTTTGAACCAGAGCTCGCCCAAGTCCAACTTCTAAGTCAATTGGACGTTGTAAGGAAATAATGCGATGTCTTTATGCAGAATTCTCCTCGGGCTACCAACAATCCGAGCTCTGCAAATGATCTTACAAGCTATTTAGCGTCCCAGGGAAATATATATTATAATATTTTAAAATATTTCCCAATATATAGGCTGTAGGTTTCAAGTCCATTCTTCAATCACAGCTTTGGTTATACCATCTGCACCCGTTGTAGATGTTCTTTCTACCTATTTTATTACGTTATTAAAGTTCAAACAAGACCATTAAATGATTTGTTTTTAAATTATTAAATACTAGTAGTTAGACATTCTTAAAATACGACAGTCTTCATCAGAGTAATTGAAACCATTTTCCCATGGTTGCAGTGATCAGATTGATTTATAAAGCAATTCACTCGGCGTTCAATTAGCATAAACAGCGTCTCATTGTGATCTGCACTGATCCTATGCTAATTGTGACATCGCTTCTAATGTAAATTTATGCCCCGTACCTCGGGGCATGTAAACAGCTAAATCCAGGGTCCCAGATGATTATTCCGGGCTACGGAGGCGCAAAATCTCCAAACAGAAAAGTACTCGTTAGACATTTACAACCCACCCATGCCTCTTTCGACCAGTTCTTGCCTCGGCCAGATTCAAACTCCAGCGAAGTGATCAATTTCAAACAGACTAGTCTTTAGAGGCTAGAAGGCTTAGACCAGCGCTAGGGACCCAGTTCTGGGCTAGAGAGCACAGCTGTTCGTATTATGCCCGCAATAAAGCAGGTAAAATAACGAAACGACTCCAAATTGAATGAAATCCCATTTGCGCCTCGGAATACCGCGAATTAATCAGTGCGATCGTCAACGGGGCGGATGCTTGCACCGAGGATAAAACCTAACCTTAACAGTTCTTTGATTCCTCGTCAGCGTGCGTTGGCGGCAAATTTAAATTGGAGTTTGAGGTTAGAACGGTTTCTTTTATTCCCGAAGTACAAAGCGTTGAGAAATTGCCCAGTTGGGCAGCTTATTTGTTGCTGGCGTGGCGCGCCGCAATTAATGCCCCTGTCACAATCGCCTTGCGTATGGATGCATAAATGTCGCCGCTGGTCCGCGACGAATGCAGCTGCCAGCCGCTGATCGAGGGCTTTGTGGACACCTTTTGCTTTGGCTGCACGAAGCCTAAAAAATTTACAACTTCATACCGACGGACGCGACTACAACAACTGGCGTGCTGCGTTGCGCCGCGACTCAAATCCGTGCAACTTTGGTTTGGTGCGGTTCCAGTTCTTCAACCCACCTGGTGAATTTTTAATTGGCGAGCGGAATGAATAATTACCTGGAAGTGTTAATTGCTGATGAGGCGCTGCTATGCCGTGGGAATGACGAAAAGCAATAGCTCACCCGCCGCGCCGCCGGTGTGCAGCGTCAACAAAGCTGCGGAATATTCCAAAACTCACGTCCACGCAACTGCCTTCTTCTCTATTAATTTTAATTAAGCCATAGAAGGAAATTCGTGGTCATGTAATTTGGTTTTATTGCAAATTCTCGTGTTTGTGGGATACAATTCAAATCTAACGCCTTCAAATCTCATAAAGTTAAAAAATTTACAATTTTATTTATAATTTTACGAGTCAGAAATCATTGAACATTTAACCATCTTACGCAAAGTGGAAACATTTGTCGTTAGTTGTTTACCATATTTAGATACGATTTACTAAACAGTAAAAAATTCTTTTTAAATTCACCTGCAGTTTTAAGATTCTGTTTGTTGTATTTTATACGTTACAGCAATCATGAAACTAAACTTTTGTGTATGGGTGCAACTAATATTTCCGTCTTATAGTCAAAAACCTTAATTTGAATCGAAAATCAAGAAATCTCCTGTATTAGAATAAAGTAACCACACCTATTAGAATTAATTACCATTTAATTAGATTTATTTTGAATCGATATTTATTAATTTAATCAAATTTTAAATATGAATATTTCGGGCTAAGTATAAAATTCTTAACCCACAATTTTTATTAATTTAATATGTAAACACTACTATTTCCGTCATTTATCAATACATCATCGTACGTAAGATATTATTGGAAAGTGAAAAACGCCTACTTCCTAACGCATCCTTTTTTATTATCCTGCAATATCCCTGAAAAAAGTTACAATCGCGATTTCTGGCGTTCTCTAACAAATATTCATAAAGACACTTCGATCGGTATATGTTGGAACATGTATCATCTTTTCTTGTCGCACCCAATTTTCTCTAATCTTATTTGTGTTACATCTGGTGTACCACAGTGTAGTCATCTTGGACTATTGTTGTTTATTATCTACATCAATGACCAGGACCGGCCCAAGGTTTTTTGGCGCCCTAAGCGAAAGTATTGTTTGGCGCCCCCCTCCCCCAGAATTAAGCCACTCCCCTCCCCCAATATAATTTACTCACTGAACTATAGGAAACCACATTCACATTTCGCCTCCATCAGCGCCATATTGAATTATTAACCAATGAATCTTCTAGATTTTAGTGCATAAATTTAAAAACAAATAGATATATGTATACTATAAATGATCGCGCTGGGGGCTGCGCAGTAGGTTGCAAATTAATCATCCGAGGGAACACACCTTATATTCTTTTTACATCATGAATAGATATCTAACCACATACTGGCGCGAGGGGAGGGGGCTCAACGCTCAAGTGTAGTGTAGCTTCTGAGTAGTGATAGTCGAGTGGAAGGGCAGAGTGGGAAACGAGAAAAGATTCAAGCTGTAGGGGAAATCTAGTTTAACTTTGTTAAACAAATAACTAAGAACAGCGCAGAACGTCATAAACTGACTGATCCCGGTTTAAATGAACTTGTTGTGTTTTTATAATAAATAGAAGTACCTATATTTTTCAAATATTTTTCTTGTATAAAAAATGTGTATTTTTGCGCCCATGCGCCCTCCTTTTATCGGCATACTGTGCCGCCCCTCGTGCCGACCGCGACCGCCCCAAGTGCCCGCAGCTCCGCTGCGATACCCAGGCGCCCCTCAGGCCTTGGCGCCCTAGGCGGTCGCCTAGTTCGCTTATATGGTAGGGACGGCCCTGTCAATGACGTATCCTCTATTTCTATCCACTCAAGAATATTATGCTATACTAATATGCTAAGATCTTTAACAAAATATCTGATGATCATGACTGTGATAACTTAAACTTTGAGGTATCTAGACGCCTTTCATTAACACTAAACCTACCAGAGCGGTCAAATGACCGCTTTTGAGACTTTAATCAAAATTGTTAAATTCCAGGTTTTTATTTTTCTTGAACTTACTGCACGACTTTTTCTATAATATATAGCTGTTTAATTTTTCAATATATATTTCTCTTCTTCCTTTCCTTTTCCTGATAGTAATATGTACTCTACCGTTGTCTACCCTGAGCGGTCTTTTGACCGCTAGAATATATATGATAAATAAATAATAAATGTCATCCGATTGTGTTCTAGGAAAACGCCATGTGCTTACAGTTTGTTTTATGCTGGGTACAGAGCGACTGCTGGTAACTCACGAGGTGAGGCAAAATAGCGATCATTCAAATTAGATTACTGGCTCTGTACGCGGCATTACAAATATTTGCGACGTGATAATTTTTCAGTTTCGAGCCTTCTTTCTAAAAATGTACTCCTAAAGCCCGAAAAATAAATGTTTGTTAATTATTATATTATTATGATAATTATTTTGTGCTTGTTTATGCTAAATTCTGTATTAATTACAATCAACTGGAAAAGACTATAATGTTTATTTCAAAAGCGGTCATTTGACCGCCATCGGTAGAAATAGGTATATATAATATGTCGGTAGGTTTAGTGTTAATCGTGCTCTATGAATAAACTTCCGCTGCATGTTAGTTTCTCATGCAAAAAAAACCCTTATTTTTTTACTATTCCATTCACTGGTCAACACCAATTTAGTTGTCCAACAAATGACAAGTCATTTCTATAGGATTTTTTCCGTAGATTACGAATATGCAAACGAAAATGTTCAATTAGCTCCCGTTTTCGAGAAAAATAGAGTTAAAAAGTGCAAAAGACTGTATTTCGGCTATTTTTGAAAAATCATTAAAAAATAACAAATTGTGATAGGGACTTGTACCGTAGCTCAAATAAAGGTTTGAACCTTAAGTTATACATAACATAAAAATATGAAACGTTTTCAAATTCTTCCAAAATATTCCGTTGTAAATAATTTTTTCTATGTATTGATTATATATGTATGATAGGAAATTAAGACTTCACTTGACGAATCGTCACGAAAAATGTGTTCTCCAAGATGTTAAGTAAATTCTAAGGGTTAGTGCTTTTTCATACACATACATTAGGATTCAGGCTTTCATTTAAGTCATATTATGACCTTCTATGAAAATTCGTTATTTTTTAATGATCATTCAAAAATGGCTGAAATACGGTCTTTTGCACTTTTTAACTCTATTTTACTCGAAAACGGGAGCTAATTGAACATTTTCGTTTACAAATTCGTAATCTACGGAAAAAATCCTATAGAAATTAATCTAAATTTATTTGGCAACAAAAAATATATAAAATTTGTTGCCCTTAGTAATGAATCACTCTCAAGACTTAACAATGTGAGAGATTTCGAGGATCGATTCCATCGTTAATAAAGCCAACGCAACCTTAGGTTTCATATAAAGATAGTGTACTAATTTAGTGTATTGGAATTAAAAAATGTCCGTATTGTAGTATTTGGTCCAGTTATGAATTTTATAATTCTGAATTATAGATCTGGAATATTGTCACTTTTTGTAACTTTTTTCTCTTCGTTCCGCGAATTTGTTTCCCCCCACCATTATAAAAAGAATTAAAGTTTGGTGAATTTGTATCGCAATAAATAAATATTTTAAATTTTGAAACACCTAAAAAAACTCCTTCGCAATTGATTGATTGATATTGTTTAGTACTATTCTAAAATTTTGTAAGTTCAATTTACACTTAAGAAATGTACATATAGTCCAGGCTACCAAGGTAAAAAAGAGGTATTACCTCCGAATTTTTTGAGCATGCATCGATTTTAATGAAATTTTGACAGCATGTAGGGAATACCTCAAAAAGCAAAATCTACCCTATCCCGATGTGTGCTTTTTCCCTGGGGGTGAGTTCCACGCCAACTAGGGGGTGAAAATTTTTTTGTGGAAAATAACCACGGAAATCGATAGAGGAACAAATTTTAAGCAAAAATTGTTCTTAGCATTTTTTTTGAAAACTCAATAGTTTTCGAGTTATACGCGATTGAAAATTGGCATTTTTCGTGAAAAAAAACACGTTTTTAATCGATTTTTTATGAATAACTCAAAAACTATTCATTTTATCAACAAAAGTGTAAGAACCAAAAATGAAGCTTATAAAAAAACAAAGAGATTGGTGCCTTTTAATTGATTGTAGGCCTAATACAAACCGAGTAATGATTTATTGAATGTTGAATACATTATTTGAACGAAAATTTTTTAAAATTCAACGTCAAATAACGGAATAATGGTCAATTTTTCGAGAAAATTGCATAGGACCTTTTTCAAAGTATTTTTAAAAAGCTTTAAACTGAGGGTTACTAGAACTCTCTAGCATAAAAACTAAGAGAGTTATGGCCGAAATAAAATTGATTTATATTTTTTTTGTAGAAATTTTGCGTATAACTCGAAAACTATTGAGTTTTCAAAAAAAATGCTAAGAACAATTTTTGCTTAAAATTTGTTCCTCTATCGATTTCCATGGTTATTTTCCACAAAAAAATTTTCACCCCTTAGTTGGGGTGGAACTCACCCCCAGGGAAAAAGCACACATCGGGATAGGGTAGATTTTGCTTTTTGAGGTATTCCCTACATGCTGTCAAAATTTCATTAAAATCGATGCATGCTCAAAAAATTCGGAGGTGAAAACCTTGGTAGCCTGGACTAATACTTTCTTACTGTAGACTAATTTTCATGTAATTTTTATCTGCACTATTCTGAAGCAGTTCTGAATCTTTATGAGTGTAAACGAAAATGATCTTAAAATTACTAAACTTGCATAGGCTATTAACATTAGTGTAAGTCTAGCTTTATTTTACTTTTATTTCCAAAACATTTTCAAAGCTGTGTTCTTTTAAATAAAGTCCCAAATCTTCATATTTTCTAAATAAGAACCAATCCAAAAATATTATAGAGTTTAGATCACTGTTCCTCAGCCTCGTTTTATTTAAAGTAGCTTAAGGTTTAAATCTCGCCATTAATTTCAAAAATACTTAATTTTCGGAAGAAATGTAAAAATGTCAAAAATTAGGTGTTTGTAAATTTTGACCCTGATTTTTTTTTAAATTTAAAAATGTAAATTTGTTATAATGAAATTTATCCAATGTATTATCTACATTAAAATTTGTTTGTCTATACTCATAATCTAAAGTAGACTTCCAAATGTTCTTATTTAAAAAGATTTTAGCTAATTGAACCCTTTTAAATCTTTCGTAATAAGATGTTTACCGTCATTGTTTTTTTAAAATGCTTACCCACATATTTCTTAAAAGAAAAATAACTTCGTTTATAATTTTAACGAAAATAAATTTTATGATTCGCCAGTGATACCTTGTATAAATTAAGCAAAATGCCAGTTCGTTAACATGTTTCCTTGAAATCTATTTTTTGATCGAGCTACGAATATATACTTTAGTAATATCGAATTGAATTATTTTTAAATTGAAAGACTTGAATTTCATTGAAAAGTTAATTCATTTTTTATTGTAGAACTTCTGTACAGCCAAAATATGTGCTACAATTTCCTAACTTACTGAGAATCGGAAGAAGGTGACTAACTAAAAATAAAAAAATAAAAATTAAATTAAACTTCTGTGCCGAACATGCCTCTGTTGAAAATAAGAAGTTAAGAACTTCACGAACTTCAAAGCACTATGAGTATAGTACAACGTTTTAAGCTACACTTAATGCTAGACTTAAAACTAGAACAGACCGGAGACCGGAGCTCATCGCATTACATTTTTTTTTCTGCACCTTAACGCAATGCCTTCGTCACTAACCAGTCCCATTGGGAGCAAAATGGGGCTCAATATTGCGCGAAATTGTATTTCTCGATTCTAATATAATCCTTTTCCTATGTTTCTAAGGAAAAAAAGGAAGTGGAGTTCAGTACTTTTCGGGGCCTTGGAGGCCTTTCTACTCGTCCATGGCAGCTAAGTAGTCCATTGAGTCGCCGCTTGTGATTGGTGAATGTTTCATCGAATCCTGGGAGTTTTCCACGAGGCCATTTTCCAGAATAGATGTGTTTTCTTTATGGTGTTGGGCAACTTCTTTATCTTTATCGTTTGTATCTTTTGTTTTGCCTGAAGTCGAGCTTTGAGAGTTTTGGGAGGAAGAGCGCTCCTGTGCTTCTGGAGCTTCAACAACCTCTATCACAGTTAAATATTCTTCCTTACCTTTTTCAGTTTCGTTGGCGTTCGCTTCATCTTTATTTTTGGAATCTTCTTCCTGATTTTCCTCTTTTTCGCCATCGGAGTGATTAGTTTCCTTTTGTTCTGTAGGTTTAGAGGACACATCTTTCATATCTTCATCACACTCCGAACTCTGTTGGGATTTCTCTGCTTCATTTGATGGAGTGTCTTTCTTCTCTTTAGGCTTTTCTGGATCCTTCTTCTTTTCTTCAGACACTTCTTCTTCTTCTTCCGGATCATCGTCAACCTCCATTAATTCGACAGTATCTTCAGTTTCTTCCCTTAGTACTTCTTTTCGCGTTTCGATTTCTTCATTCTTCTCTTCTTCTGCTTTCTGCTTCTCTGTCTCCGGTTCCTTTTCTGCTCCTTCTTCTTTCTCTTTTTCAATTTTTTCTAATACCTTATCGTTTGATTCCTCTTTTTCTCTATTATCATCTTTCTGCTCCTCTGTATCCTCTTTGTTTTCTTGGCTAATTTCTTCATCATTTTTATCTTCTGAATTCGTTTCTGGTTTCTCCAACTCTATCTGTGTCTCTTCTTTCGATTTTACATCAGTAATTTTTGGAACATCTTCATGGGCCTCCTTTTTACTTTTGTTATCAGTACTTCCGATATCAGCCTTAGCCTCTTTAGTGACTTCTACAGCCATCTTGCTGCTTAAATCCTTCTTCAAATTAAATTCGCCAGCTTCAAGCGATAATGAGATCGTCCTTGTCTTTATTTGTCCCGCCTTACGCTCTTCCAGCATCTTCTTAACCTCAGGCATTACGCACTCAACTCGATCCAGAACCACATGGCATTTTGAGTTAAGCTTCGGATCCCGACGGATCATCTCCTTAATCCGCTCCCTCTCCTGCATCTGCTGCTGCTTGATCAGGTGAGGATTCGGCTTATTCGTCGTCTTCTTGCGGGGCTTCTTCTGCACAGCTTCGGGTGCAGGAGTGCTAAAGAAGGGATTCCCTTCAGTCAACTCTACTTCAAGCATACCTGCTAGAAGATTAGCAGTTACGTCATAATCGCAGTCGGACATTCTTCGCAAGTCTGATCCTGGAGTTGAAGGAGTTGTTGGCGTTGAGGCTATTATTTGGGGCGTAGGAGTGGTCGGTGGTTGTGCCAACTCGATTTGTTGTTGTTGTGGAGCAGCTTGGGCCAGTATTGATGGCGGCGACTGTGGTTGTGGAACTGAGAGGTGTTGGACGTTAACAATTTGCGGCAGGCATTGCAATGGCTGATTTGCTGTTGACATTCTTGCAGATGGTGCTGAGGAAGACTTAGGTCTTATTGGTGTGGAATCCTCATTATCCGAATCTAAATCGATGCAAGTTGTTTTTGGTTCAACTATTTCGACTTCATCCTCATCACCGTCTTCGGCATGTTTCTCTGAAAGAGAAATACAATTATTATTATACAATTAATTATTAAAGGTAAAGAAACAAAGAGTAAAAAAAAAGCAAACTTTTATCTTATTCTAGCTGTTATAGCTAAATAGAACAAATAGAGGTCATGAAACATTTAAGTCTTAAATTTTAAAATTTATTAGATCGTAGTAAAAGAAAGTTGACAGCCAAATATCAATATAATATTTAAATATGAGAGTCTTAATACGATATGTGTTTGAATAAAATTCGCGACTTGTAAAATTGCACTTCTGTTCGACTTCCATCCCTGTCGAAGGTAGTTTTGAATTGATAGGGGTGTGCATAATACCATTTTTCTTTATTATTACTATTTTTAAACCACTTTTAATATCTCTGGCAATGCATTTCAAAGGTGCATGGTATGTACACTTTGCTTACAAGATTTGAATACGGCAGGATTAAGTTTTGACGCACACTGGGTTTAAATTTTAAACGTATTTTTGGTACCTACCATAATGTAATAAAAAACTTGTTTTAATTTTTGCTTCAGATATACGAGCGCTTTTGAGCCGTGTTAACCACAACACGACTTATTTGTTTATTGCCTTATATAAATTGTCATTACTCTTTGAATTTTCATTTTTTTGTATACAAACAATTTTTTATAAGCTATCTAAATATGAATAAAGGAAAAGAGGGAAATTAATAGTAAAAAATATGTTGTGTTTGTTTTCTATTCAGTCTTAAAAAATGCTTGAAATTTACTCCTCTAAACTAGAATATTCCCTTAAACAGTCGGGTTTCGACAATTTTAAGAATCAACTTAAAGTAAAAAACCTATGTAAGATAAAGGCACCAATGCTCGATAGTGCACCAATGCTCATCACTCATAAAGAAAATATCTTCTACAAGGGTTATATTGGAACGAAATGAGTTTTGAATAATCCTTTTTTATGCTCAATATTGTTGTTAATGCGTCAGTTAACCTTAACTACTATAACATGACAAAATATTGAAATTTAATTTAATTTCGTTTTTTTATTAACATTTATTTTAATACAACTTTATTTCTGAAATCCCAAAGCCAGAATGATTCAAATCAATCCATATTTATTCAAATTTAAAATTAATGAGTAAACTTGAAACAGAAGCGTTCTTTTAAAGGTATTTTCAAACAGGTAGGTTAACAGAGTTGGCTGCTCGTTTTTTGTAATTTTGCTTCTGCCTTCATTAATAAAAATCTCAAGTTCTCAACTTTATGAATACGGCTGCTTTTGTTATTAAAATAAGTTTAAATCTTTAGAATTAGTATGAATTTTTCTAGTTTAACTGTATACATTATGTATTACGTAAAACGCTTTTCTTTGCCAATTCTAGCCTTCTATTATTATTAAAAGTATATAAAATTGAGCTTACCCAATTGTCCACTTTCCAAGCTAGCTGCATCTCCTGCAAATCCAAGGCGCCTCATGTCCTCCAGACACTTGTCTTGAAGCCCCTTGAATCGTCCGATGGCGTAGGTGAAAAGATACGATAAATGGATATACAACTCCTTAACATCGGTATAGTTGCGGACCGACTTGTAAGCGTTAGAGTTCGTTAATGTGTGTATCTTCCCAGTTAGATGCTGGCAGATTTCCATCGCAGAAAATATTTGATTCTGCAGCTGAGATCTAGCCTGCCCCAGGGGAGTTGCGGAGAAGAACTGGCGCACCAAAGTGGGGATAGGTGTTGGTCTGGACGTCAACTGCTGAACTTGTTGAACAGGAGTGCCATTCAGCAAATGCACAGCAGTCCCGCCTTGGCCATTGGGAATAGTCGCCGTTATTGTTGTGGTCCCGGGAATCACCTGTCCGCAACCGGGGGCGTATCTGATTGTCGCCAGCTGCGGAGATTGCACTTGGAAGTTTTGTACTGTTTGGGGTTGCTGCGAGACCATTGCGTGAGCGGCTGACGCAATTCCCCTGGGAGTTATTTGTGTGCGCATCACTTGACCGTTTACAGTCACTGTGTTCATTGCATTTACGGCGCTAACTGAATTCATTCCATTGTTCAGGGTATTGTTCGGAATCATGTTTCCAGGTTGAGTGGTAGCTGTTGCGCCGGTTCCTTGTTTTTTCACCTGGATCAGCTTTCCGTTGGGCAGCCGGAATGTTTCCTGTTGAGCGGCTGAATTCAAATCGATTCGGAAGCCATTTATCGTATGATAAACTGGAGTAGTGCCAGGTGTAGTAACAGGCGCCCGGGGTCCTACGACCGTCTTCCTTGTAACGACCGTTGGAGTCCCTGTTCGCAGCTGGGGAGAGAAATTCCTTATAATCAGCGGGGGTGGTTGAACGTTTATTTGCGGACCCGACGATTGCGTCTGGGAGTCCTGATGTTGCTGTTGGTGCTGCTGCTGCTGTTGCTGTTGCTGCTGCTGCACAACAGTCGGGATGATTTGTTGAGTGTGAACTGAGGGCGCTTGTCTTTGCTGAGCTGGCTTCAATTGGGGGGCTATAGGTATTGTAAGAATTTGCGGCGTTGTGGTTGTAGCTTTTGGCAGCGTTGATACTGTGGTAATTTTTACTGGTGGAGTTGGGACCTTCACTGGCTGAATAGTCGCCGGCGCCGGCGCCGCTGGGGCTGCTGGCGCCTGATCAGACTCTGAATTATCACGAGCCAGCATACTTAGCACGTCCGGAGTGCAAACGACTTCGTCATTGTTTAGCTTCGCTCGCTTTGGCTCTGGCGATTCTGTTCGTTGACGATCAATTTTGGGAAGAAGTTTACGCAATTTCTTTTCCTTTCTCCTTTTAGATACTGAAAAGTCACTATCACAAGAAGAATCCGAAATAGTTCCACTTCTCGCCCGCTTCTTGCAGCAAGTACTTTTGTCTCTGATCATCAACCTTCTGATCTCAGGGTCAGTGAGATCTTCATCCGATAGAATCGAACTAAAAAGTGTTAGAATTACGGAATCAATTAATATTGAACAAAAGTCCGGCTATTTTGATGAGATAACTATTGTAAGAGCTGAACATTTTTTAAATGTTGTGCTTATGCAATCTGAATTATATAGTAAAAGTATGTTATTTCTGCCAAATCTATACTGCTTTGAACGCCATTTTAAGTGGTTAAAATCGGCTACAAGCTAATGTTGCGCCCCTACACTAAAGTCAAAATAGGGTTTGGTATACTGACAGTTCAACAACTGAAAAAGAAGTCGGAGTTGCCGTATATGGCCCTAGATATCGCTCCTCATTAGCTTTAAGTAAGATGCCAACCATCTTTCAAGTCTAAGTGCTAGCCATCGCCGATAGTCAAGCAGGTAAATATCACTACGATTTTTAGATTGTGCGAATAAATCAAAATCTCACCGCCACAGTGTAAGTGTCACTGGGCTTTAAACCTTTGATTGCAACTCACAGACCCATCAATATTTATGAAAAGCGTATATATAGGCTCGCATAGATCTCACAGAATTTTGGTAATAATGTTTGTTATGTAAGAGCTTGGTTGTTACTATCACATTTTTCTGATGGTTTCTCGCTAGAGTGCGCCGCAGTAAAAAAAGTAATAGAATCATCCTCATGTGGGTCCTAGCGTACGAATGCCATGCAGGCAATGTAATTGCAGATGATTTAGCAAAAAGAGGGCGGAATTGCTCTTTGTAGAAACGGAACACTTTTGCAGCATCTCTAAATCTCATGTCAAAGGGGTAATACTTAAATACACTTAAACATAATTGAAACGCAATTGGGATCATTACATTCAGCGAATGTGTGAATTATTGTGATTTAAAAAAAAGTGATAAAGGCAAATAAAACGGGCGAACTAATATTTTTATAAATTTGAATCATCTTGACGGATTCATGCCAACCAGTCCTTATGAAAATCTGTTCGACCAGATTTCTTAGACGGAATTCCGACAATTTGTCAGACAGTATTCTTCATTTTTAGTTTGCTGAGATGTTGCTTCTCTGCAGAGGTTTCAGAGACCTCCTTCACTTGTTTTGCCACTGTCCAGCACTAGCTAGGCGTAAACTGGCATGGCTTGGTAAAGTACACACAACCCATAGTGGTATGGGATATAAATCCAATCATAGGCCTTATTGGAAGACTTGATCTGGAAACTTAACCTATGGAAAAATCGGGGATTCACGATAGATCTTAATGGTCAAAGTGATCGCGAGACCACCCCAAACCTCCCGCCTCTAGTAAACTATCCTATATAATATACTATGTTAATTCTGAAATCATTTACGACACACACCTTATTTTTTTTTCTAGGGGCTATTCAAACATTTATAATATAATATAAATAAACTGAACTTTTCTTCTTTTAAGTAATAGAACATTTACGAAATCTTTTAAGGTGTCCGAGCTCGAATCACATCGAAATTACTGAAAAAACTCCCTATAACGTAAACATTGCTTGAGCTTGGTTGGATCACATTATAACCCATGCATTAACTCTCTGTAACGAAATGGCCATTGTGACTATAATGAAACAATACGCCATTGTTTAAACGTTGAAAGATATTTGTTATCTGTTCAAAAAAGGCTATAAAGATATTAAAGATATTGCATAAATTTCGAAATTGCAAGAACGACATTTAAGTTCGCAAACACATGCGTCAAGCATTACAAAATTTTAATTTGTAAAATTCTGTTGTTTTCTTCATATTCTATATAACGAAAACTCTATATACCTTGAGTATCGTTATAGACAGTTCACACTATAATTGATTTTTTGAGCCCATTAAACTTTTACCTATCTGAATGACCCAGACAAAAAAAAATCATATAAAACTTACTATACGAACATTATCTAGATTATCACATTACATCAATATTCAATATAAACAACAAATTTCGTGCGAGTAAAAATATCGTAATAGGATTCGAAACTGATATATTTAGCACTTTTTAGATCTAGAGTCTGAAGATACCAAATATCTCGGTTATGCTAACTCCATTTCTCCTGCATGTATATCAATAGTCTGGAATTCCAAGAAGTAGAGACGGGGCAGTACGAAAATTTTTATATATCGTTTATTACATTGCTGCGCAACATTTAAAAAATTTATAATGTCTGAATTATAAAGCAATACTCACTTTTTCTGCTTTTCTATGAAATTCATTAGGGCCCAGTGCTGAGCCCTAAGATGCCACATGATTTTAGGAGCGCATACAAAGCAGTTCCAGTTCTCGTTCTCCTCGATATCGTTGACACAGCCTCGGGATAGGTTTTGAACAATGCAATTCTTGCAGAACACATAGGGGCATTTTGAGCAGCAGTAGACCTCCCCGCCCTGGCCGCACCATCGGCAGTAGAGCTCACTACCGTCCTCTCCCTTGCTAAATTCGCCGCTGTTGTAAAAGTCATGGCACTTTTTGCAGTGGGTCACCCTTAGAACCGGGTGCATTCGGATGTTGCTCTCCTGGGCGGGGGCCGTTCCGATGTGCGCGTCACAGACGGTGCAGTGCACCTTCCTTTCGCATACTAAGTCAACGGTAGGGTAGACTTTTGTGTAGAACTTCTTCTCCTCTTCCTGGATGTCTGAGTCGAACTCAAGGCGGAATCCTAAAAAATTTAAATTTAATATGTAATACGATATTTTATTTGATTTGAAGTTTTATAAAACTAATCAAGTCTTCTAGACTTATATTACAATGATGGAAACTTTGTCAGTTTGTTTGTTCTTGAATAACTCAAAAACTGTTTTTTTTAAATTCAAAATTACAGATCCATTATGGCTACCAAAAATTCAAGGAGGAATATCCATGAAAATAGGTACTTAGGGTTCTACATCGCTGATTCAATTCAAATTATCTGCATTCATTTGGAAATTCAAATGGCATATTCAACATGGCGGCAAAAACTCATCAACTTCAAGTATGCGAAATGTTTTGTTGTGTGTTTTACTCAAGAAAATCCGACTAGCAAAAATTTTAAGTTTGCAAAAATGAAGAGCTTATATCCTTTCAATTAGTTATACGATTTTTATTATTATTTTATTAAACAGAAAAAAAAATGTACAAACCATTAATTTTTAATTTTTCAACAAAACGAAACTTAAAACATAATTATTGAATATTTCATAATTAATCATTTAGTCATACTCGGCCAATTTGCCTCTGGTCACTTTACTCCTTTAAGTACTCGCATGATCCTTGCTCGTAGGTTGCTTCTTCCGCTTATTAGCTAGGGCTTTGTAGAGTTTAGTAAGCTTTACCATGAGAACAGGAGTATGGAATTTTTTTGAATTAGAACGGTGTTACATGTTGTAAAGAAAATTTGAACCAAAATGTGTTTAGCTTAAAAATTTAATTTCATACATTTTTATATCACAAATGAATCACAGATAATAGTATATTACTTTTGTTAAAAATTTTAACATTATTACTATAGTCCTTAATAATATAGTAAATCGTTAGTCTATCACAGAAAACATAATTGCATTGACGTCTTAAAATCTCTAGTATTTTGTATTAAATATTTTTTTGTAAAATAATTTTATTAAAATTACAAATAAATTAGTTTTCAATTTGTTGTTTTGGCATGAAATTTGTAGGTGGTGTAACTAAGTTCCATTTATAATACTTCTTAAAATTAATAAATGTTGCAAAAAAATTGTTTTCAGAACATACCACTGATTGGAAATTATGTTCTAATTTATTTTCCCTGAAAAGCCATTCCTTAAAATAATAAACAAATTTTTTGTTCTCCAAGTCCATTGGTTCGAAAGTGAAGTTCACTTTAAAATAATTTGATTTTAAATTTATACTTGGCGTACTTAATTCTATAAAAGTTTCTATATCTATTTTGGTTGGCTCGCAGTGGCCAGTTCGAATGTTTTCCATATATTGAACAGCAAATAATGCGCATGAAAAAAGATACAGAATTAATTATCTTTAATAATTTTATTTTTAAAATTTAATTCGCTATAAAAACTTTTTGAAACATTTAGGTAGATTTTGAATCCATCCTTCTAAAAAATTAACCGTTTTTGTCACATCTTTTTGTGGGCTACATATGGAAGATATTTATCTAATAGAGCTACTAAATATTTCCATTTCATTAAGGAAATTAATTTGGTCTTCATTACCGATTACCGCTGATTCTGATGTATCCTTTTGAATATTGTTGATAATTGGAGCCTCAGCGTCTCTATCATTCCCTGTGTTTGCTCTTTCGACAGTTTCTGTAAGAAGATTGTACATAAATATTCTGCATCAGCTACTATTATTTACTTTTAGTGTAATATCTAAACATTATGCAACAGTTCTTAGGCGGTTGTTATATTACCCGATGCTTTTCAATTTCTATTAAGACTGCAGTGACAAAGATTATTACGGACATTTCCACGATACAAGTGAAAATTTTAAATATAAATACCACTTGTAACTGCTCCCTTTTTCTAGGTAAAATTTCAAATGAGCAAAATTTTAGGTACAGGTAAAAATGTTTTTATGTGGGTTTTAATTCCATATGTTCAAAATATTATCTTACCTTCTACTACGGCCGGAAAAATGATAATATCATCTAATATCTGTGGTTTGTTTGCGAGATTTTGTTGGCTAGGATAAGCATTCTTCTTCAATCTAATTTTTTGTAGTGTTTTGTTACTAAACATGCGATAATCAAAATGATTCTCACAAATTCTGTAATCGCAACTAATGTTTACACCAATTAGATCACGTCGTTCTAAGCTATCCAACCATATTTCTCTCCTGAAAAGGTAATTGTTTAATATTTGAAAATGTGAAAATTTAGAAAATAAACTTTTATATGTGTATCGAACACTCATAACTTAAGGTTCCAGTACATTGGCTACAATTAAACAAGAATTCAATTTGGCTATGATTTGTAATATTTTTTTTATTTATCTGTTAATATTTATAGAAACATTTTTGCAAATTTGCATAAAAAATATTCCTTCCTCATAGTCAAGTTGATATTTTATTTGAAAAATCCATTTATCCAACTATTGAAAAATCTGCTCTAAATGTTACTTTTATAAAATTTTTTAAAATGTTGTTATCCCTAGATAAATAAACTTAAATCAATTTTTCTTTGTAACTAATTATTCGTCTCATAGACTACGTTGTAAAAGCCTGGTATTTTTATATTTCCTTCATTTATTTTAAACAAATTACCGTAACTTAAGAGTAGTATGATTGTATTGAAATTCATAAATTGAGAAGTGCTCAAATTTAACGTTTACAATCTTGGCAGATGTTAAAAGTGTTCTCTGCACAAATGGTCTCATATCAGTAATTTATCATTTTGCGTTTCTTATATTTCCGCATTTGTTTGCCGCAGTTTTAGTATGTAACAAGTGTATATTCGTGCCTAATACCTTATCGATATGGTTTATTTTACTAGTTATGAAGGTACTGTGAGTGAGGTTGCGTGAGTGCCACGGAAAAATCTCGAAACAACATAAAAAAATAAAAACCGACTTCAAAACTTTGCCAGTATGTACAAACTTAAACTAAAAAGTTAAAAATAATATTTTTTATTACTTTGATATTATTGATACTTAAATATTTACATTTAATCAGCCATTTTTGGCATCGTGGTAGCCAAGGCAAGTTTATAAACCTACAGTAATTTGAGTTTATAAACTTCAATATTCAATAAAAATTATTAAAATCGGTTCACAATCGGCGAAGATATCGCTTAATATAAAAAAATAATAAAATAAAAAAAACCGTCGAATTGAGAATCTCCTCCTTTTTTTGAAGTCGGTTAAAAACTGGCAGGGGCCGGTAGTCTATTAGACGAATGTTTAGTTATAATATAGGGTTAAACTAACGATTGGACCTTTGTATCCCCATATCTGAATCACTTCTAATGATATTTTAAAACAACTAATGATACTTAACATTATAATGTACTTCAAATATTAATTGAAATAATTACTTTATATCAATTTAGACAACTTTCCATTAATTGTCACCATATTATGTAGAATATTGTAGGAGCTAGTTTTTTTTTTAATAGACAAATGGACGTGACAAACTTAAAAGAATTCGTATCTAAATCGGCACCGTTAAAACATATATATATATATATATATATTCCAAATATATCTTACCTATTATTGTCCTGTGGTAGTTTAAAAAAATGTAAGCGAGGGAAATCACTATTTTTATTTCCACACACTAAACATTTTATCTGATGTTTTCCTCCCATAGTGTATATATCACAACCAAAATGTTTTCACGAAAAATTGTATATATATATCAACAAAAATTTAAATTCACTAATAAGCAGTTTTTATTAGTCCAATATATTACAAAATGTATCAAAATTTAATAAAAACACTTTATCACAAATAATCACGCGGTACTTTACAGCAAACCGATCGTAGCGCGCCGCACCATACAGTTGCATATCCTGCCTGTGCCGAGCTGGGACGCATTAGAAAACTCATTTTCGACTGTCCCTATGAAAAAAGCACCATTAGGAGCGCCCCAACACAGTGCCAAAAAGTGCAATAAGAACTGCAGCCTGTTTTCTGTAATTTCGATTGAGAAAGTTGTTTATTCAATGACGTCAAACATATTGGCCATCTTTAAATCTACAAAGCTAAGTTGATTCATTTTCATATGTACCAGTGAAGAAAGGAATCGTGAATTGTATGGGATAAAAAATAACGTTCAAGTTTGAAACAAAAACTCAATAGTGTAGAATATAAAAACACAGTGTTAGAGAATGACGTCAATCTAACTTAAAAGTTACAGAAACAAGCTGCTTAACTGCTGATCTCGTACAAAAACTCACTTCGAAAATAAGACCAAGTTTTAACCGAATTTTAGTTATCTCGCTTTCGTATAAGTTCTGCAGGCAGACAACTTTACAAGAGCCTTCCAATAACCAATTGAAGGTGGAGCTATGTATGTATACTTGTTTTTGTTTCTTTTTTTTTTTCGCATGTGATATATCTTGTTGATACCCTCAATCAAGAAATTAAAGACATGCTTTTTGTTCAATATCACATTGCAATCAGCGACTAGAATAGTTTTGCCATAGCGAGCAAATGGCTATGGCATTTTGTGCTACAAATTTAAGTTTTGGTTGGTAGATACGTGAAATATGAAGGTTAGAGTAAGACAAAAACAATGATTTTTATATCTATCTCTGTTCATAAGCTCCCAGTTGATTGCCGTAAGGGATATTTCTGCAACAAATAACTTAAAATTGCCCATGACATAAAAAAACAAAGATTTGACAATTTAATTATTCTTTATTTCCTTTTGTTTAAACAAATTGTGCAGGATTTTACATAATTTTTAAGAGCATTATTTGCCCCATGAGGATGCTAAAATTGGTCTCGTTTCCAATATTTATATGTCAGTGACTTTGGAGCGCTTGATAATAGGTGAACTCGTTTATTTGTGTTTGCCAAATTACTCCCTGTTGTTCTATTGTAGATTAGACTCCTTGTCTTTATTTTTCTATGCCACAACATAGTTTTGCCTAAGTCTAACCTTCTAGTTATTAAGCGCCTCTGTTTTCCAGTAGGATTGTACATAATACATCGATGCATCCGAAACATCGATGTTTAAGAAACGCTTTTTTAACGCCTTGAACTATTCAATATATCCATGTTTTTCATGCGATCGAAAATATGGAGAATATAACAGTAACAGACAATTGACTGATCATGGATAGATAACCCAATATGCACTGCTGTAATGTGTTACTAATGTAAACTGCTTTTTGTTTTTTTATTGAATTAATTTTTTTCCTCCCTTGATCTTGTACGTCATAAAAAGATTTGCCAATCTTAATGAAATTGAAATGAATTTGGTTTTTCTCAATTCAAAGTTCTTACTACATATTAAAAGAAGCGTCGTTCGCCATATTGGATCCGCCATTTTGAATTTCAAAACGAACAAATTATACATTTCATATTCTCCAGTTGCTATAGACACTTATATTAATCGATATTAGGAAAACTCATCAAACTAGCTTCTTTATAATTGGATAGTTATAAATATAGATAAATTTAAAATAACGGTAATTTTAAATTAACATTAAAAATAGTATCTTCGCAACCTGCCAACAGATGGCGATTTGAGAAGTTTTATCAGCTTTTTCTAGCAAAAAGCCTGGACTCAAACCGAAAGAAGCTTCTAGCACATGAAATTTTCCCTTGGGTAGACACCACACAAGGGATATTTTACTTATTTCTGGGAATAAAATCAATCTACCTGAATCAAACAAGACCAACCCAAAAAGAGGGTTTTTTCTCGTGCAAATTTCGTGGAAATTAATTAATAATGTAATCTAGCTTATACTATTTATGTGAAAACAATATTTTAGAGAACAATGTCTAATCAACTGTAAAGTGGCGCTAAAAAGCATGAAAATTAGCATAAATGGGTCACTTACCGTCTGCATCTTTATATACAATATTGGGCGGCATTATCATTAATCAATTTCATACAAAAAATCTTAATGAAGGGCGAAGGAATCTCACTGTACAGCTAAGATTTTGGCGCCAGAAACGAATCTCAGTTGGCCGGATTGATTGCCCGTCAGTACGGTGACAGTTGCACGACGTACACGTGCACAAACTTCTCTCACACACAATGCGGCAACGGCAACTGAGATGAGCACACACACGCCCAGAAAAGTCCAAAGAAAAATATACGAGATCTCACAGCTGGGGTAACGTCTCGCCCAGGTCGCGTCAAAAAATCTACAATTCGAGCTCTTTCAATCACTGCAAATCTCAAAAACAATTCTCAAGAACCGCTAGAACAAGAATTTATGTATATTTCGCCCACAAAAAAGTCGCTTTTACCCGAATTTTTAATATTCAACTCCGCGGAACACAAACACAATGAAAGCGAATCGGAAAAAGCTGCGTCCGTGCAAAAGCCACTGCAGTGTACGAACACGCGACACACGCGACACACGCTCGACCGCTTCACGGTATGGGTGCGATTCAGATGGGAAACAGTTAAAGAAGAAAAAACTTGAACCACTCTGTCCTCTGTGCGGTGCGGGCCACCAGCGAGTGAGAATGTACGTCGACCGAACTCGGCGCCGGAGATAATCAATATGGCGTCGAGCGAGCGAGTCTCCTATCCCGAACCCAACGGCGAGTGACAGAGAAAGAGACGGACATAGCGCCAACTGAGTGCGAACAATATCGCCGGACTACTCTTTTACATTGACTAGATACGGTGTGACGTTGCATTCGTGTCACCCAATCGGAGCACTTTATAAAAATGGCACCGCTGACTACAGCGCCACCACCGATCGAATATTGCGAGGGGGTATATTTTTGCGGGGATAACTGTAAGTTTTGTTTTAGAGTTAAAAGTAAAGGTTAGTCTTAAGTTAAAAAAAAAAAATAATTAATAGAGGTCTTCGAAGCAGAAACAAGTAGCTACGAAATTACAGATCAGGTCCTAGACTAGAACCTTCGTAGCTACCGATCAGACTTCGTAGATCTTGGGAGGGGGGAGGGAAAATGATCATTATATTTAAACAATTAGCAATAAATTATAGGGTTTTTAAAGTACAAGGTCATGACTACCAATATATTGTATATTATTTTTTCCTTTGAAGGGGTGATCGAGACCCATCTAAAGTCATGCAGTAAAATGTTCTATATCCTTTTTTAGGGACCTATTATTAATACAATTTTCTAGGTCCTAATCCCATTTCACCTTTTTGTCAAAGAAATAAACTGCGGTGTTTTTACGTCTGCTTCTTATTGCGCAGGTTGTGGCCCACATCACGCTTGCATATTCAATGCATATCTAACAGTACGTCCTCCGCCCCCACGCCCCTTCCGCTTCAAACGAGCGTTTCCAAACCCTACGCAAATCTTGAAAAAAGGCTTTGCGTGTGTCTATAGTAAAAAACCTGGATTTGGACCGTAGGTAGAGGGCGGGATATTCGCGAATTTTCCTCGCATTTCCTGTTAATTGCACGCCAACTTCGATATTTTATTTCTTGCAATGTGTGCGGTTGCCATAGCTTCATCTATCGCGCAGAGCAGAGGGGCGGAGGTTTATTTTTAGACGGAGCTTTGCTGGCGCTGTGTTCGTTCTCTGCCATGAGAATATTTAGTTCGATGTTCAATCGAATTTCGAGCGAGTGAGCGGTACCGAAAGTTCGCTTTTATCCGCTTACACACGTGACTCATCTTCCAGCTGCGAAGAAGATCATTCGAGAATGTTTTGCTTCTAGCAAAAAAAAAATGGTCGTGATCGTTTTGAGATAATGAAAACCGGTTTGAGAATAGATCAGATTTAATCGGTCCGATCTGTTGAGAATATGACGTGGTAAATAAACTAGTTTTTGACAGCTCAAATTTAAATGTCAGTTGTTTCAAGATTTATGAATTTTTTTTGTGTATATAATTTATAAAATACATATATAAATATATCTAAACTACTAAAACTCCCAATCTTATGACAATTCACAAATATTATACAGGATTTCCAAGAAGATGCATTCTAACAATATATCAATCGATTGTCATTTATCTTACCTACTTAATACTACTACTACTTTATAAAAAATAAAGCTGCGGTCAGTAAATCGTGACCTTGATTCAAATCAACTAAGATCTAAGTAAACCATATGACCCGACTTCGAGGAGATATCTCAACCAAATAACCCCTTAAGATGACCTACGTGCGCCATCTAAGGATATCTAAATTAAGTACCCAATTCTGAAAAGTTAAGATCTCTTAATCTCATAATTGTGTTAAAAAATCAGAAAAAGGAATTATATTTACAGAAATATCCACAAATGTTGAGAAACCAGCATAATTTTAAAATTTCTTTAATTTTGAGGAAAATATTAGTTCTCTCAGCTTTTATCTAGAATCCGGGATGAATTTTCACCGCATGCGAATTTTGTGTAGTAGCTTTGTTCGCAGTTTCAACCGTAGCATTACTTTCGATTATTATACAATGCTTAATTATATTTTTGTATCTTTGTTAATTTGCAAAATGAGCATAAGTATATCGTTGTTGAAATTCACTAATTCGATGATACCACTTAAGAGTTAAAAATTTAAATTTATCACGATAACGAGAAATTTCAATGAAGGTGAAACGATTAAAAGTTGTCCAGCGGGATTCTAATGTCCTAATCTCCTAAAACTAAGAAATACGGGTAGATCTTAAGGGACTATCTCATTCAAAATGAAGAAAAATACGACTTCTAAATATATATATATAAAAAAACGATTATATTTAGATAAATATGTCCTTTTGGATATTATTATATACATTGTGAAAAACATAAATACATTATTTTTTACCACGAGCCGCTGTCTTCCAAAATTCCAATTTTATGACTTTTTATATGTATTTTATTTTACTATTTTTCATAACGAATAGAACATTTTTTGGTTTGTAAAAATCTGTTGAGTAGATTTTGAGAAAAATATCATACCAGTTTGAAAAACATAGTTTCGAGAAAAACGTGTTTAAAGTTTTTGTACTACATTTTCGCCATATAAAATGTATATATATAATATTTTTTTCTATAACGAATCTTAATAAAATTTTGAGAAGGTGTATCTGTGTGTTAAGGAACACTTTTATGTAAAAAAAAAAAAAAAAAATCTATTTTTTGAAGATTTTGAATGAAAAAGTCCTTGTAACACAATAGCCAAATATTTCCATAAATGAAAGATTAAATTAAATTGTAATAAATCTAAAGCTATGCTATTTACTCGAAAAAGAAAACTGTGCTATTTTACCAACGAACAGTCTCAAAATAGATGGGGTAGAAATTCCATGGTTTGAAAATATGACATACCTAGGAGTCACTCTGACTTATAAGTTACCCTTTTTACAAACTATTCATATTAATTTTGGTGCTTTAATATTATGACTGCTACATATTTAATTTGATACAAGATTATTTTTTACATAATATTAAATTAAGGGAAGACTGAAGGTCGGCAGTAGGAAGAGCTTGTGGGGGAGGTGGGTACTGTTATATAGGGTGTTAAAAAATAAGCTCTAAGAATTTTATGGGGTTATTCGGTATCGGAAACTGAATAACTTTCGTAGAATAAATTAATGATTATTGGTTTTTTCCTTTAGTTGTGCTATGAGACTTTCCTTCGTGCCAAATTTCAAGATTCTAGTTTAACGGGTAATACCCTATAAGTTTTGACGTGTCAGTCAGTCAATGAGTTGGTATGTCAGGCCCTATCTTTAGTTAGAAACTTGCATCTTGAGACTAGAGTTTATTATTTGGTATTAATGTGAATTCAATCAACCGACTTCAAAAAAAGGATAAGGTTCTCAATTTGACTGTTTTTTTTTTTTATTGTTTTTATTTTAATGATTATATTTTTGTTGATTAGGGTATATCTCGATGGTGGTCCCATTTAAACCACCTCTAAAGGTGGAAAATTAGGGAATGAATCCCGTTTATTGAATTTCAGCCACTTCCCGTTAACTTAAAATTGAAAAATAAAAAAAATTTTACCAAAAAATAAAAACTGACTTCAAAACTTTGCCTTACTTAAACTAAAAAGTTAAAAATAATATTTTTTGTTACTTTAAAGAAAGAAAGCACCCAAGGACAATATTCGAAATTATTGATACTTAAATATTTACAATATCTACTCAGTTATTTTCGGGGCTGGTTCTAGCCAAGGCAAGTTTATAAACTCAAATTACTGTGGATAAACTTGCCTTGGCTGCACCGTGCTTTGAAGTAGGTTTATATTTTTTGTAAACATTTTTATATTAAAGTATTCTGTTGAATTTACTTTTAAAGCCCGCTCCATGGTAACGTGATTCCAGTTGGCGAAAAATCTAAATACATACAATATATACATCATATTTCATATTTTACCTTATAACTTAACTTACATCAATTATAATGAGGATACAAGTTTAATATTTATAGTATAATGCATTATTAAATATGTACATACATAGGTATAACAGTATCACGTTTTACTGAGTGCTTTCAAGTTCACTTATAATTATTTTATGATGATAATTGCCTAAATCTTTCAAGGAAGTTCTTAGGCAGCAGTGGGATTAGATAGCTGTACACACATTTCCACTACTATCGCTAGAGAGCGCCTAAAAATTACACGGCAAAAATCGACCCTTGAATAAGTCAATGACCCTTCTATGAGCGATGTAACTTCATGCGCGATAAAAAGAGCAAAATAACCACTTGAGTTTAATTTAGAGTTATCCTTTGATTGCGTCTTTTTACTTATAACGGACTATGAATTTATTAGCAAGACAATTTAAGATATGCAATTATATATTTAGAGCAGTACTAAAAAAACCAAAATTCAGTTACTTAATAGTATAACGTAAGGGTCATAAAAGCAGTGGAAAATGTGCAAAACACGCACGATTTCGTGAGGCGAAAAGAAATTTTAATTTTTGTAGTAAGCCAACTCGCAGCGATATGGAAGCGAAGAGAAAAGCAAGAGCTAGGCAACAAAACCAAAACAGCTCCCGCCACGCCACATCGCAGAGGCCAGCTCCGCTCAGAATCGATTCAGCGCGCCTTCCGACCCTGCCCTACACATCAGATTTGAGATTCTGAAGGAAGAGTGGAAATGAAATTAATTAAAAAGTATCTAGGCCTAACATGTGTCAAAAAATTAATAGCTCATTCGTTCTTCAAAATCATCAACTTTGATAAGATTGCATTGTCAACATTGCAAAGATTGCACAAACTCCACGCCATTCGGCTGCGATACGAGAGACGCTATGTTATTAGAAAGAAATATATCTCTGTCCTTGCGAAACAGTGACAGCTCGAGGGATATATGTCCGTCTCATTTTAGCGGTCGTGCCCCGAAAACAAGTCGTCGTTCGAGAAAATTCGATTCGATTGTAGGCTGAGAGATGGGGTGCCGGGCGACAGGGGGCGCTGTGTTTGTATCAGGCAGGCAGTGCCAACAGCGTCAGCTGACGTGCTGTGCGCCGACGTGTCGAAGGTAGCTTGCGATAAGGCAGCAGCGGTTACAACGAGACGTTGGCGGGCGAGGTCGGCGGCGCTTTTACGCTTCAAATTGGTAGTTGGCACGACGCAGCTCGTGGGCAGAAAGTAGGTATGGGAGCGCGACGCTCGGAACGAAGCTGCTTTTTTCTGCGTTTGGTATGTCTGCTTCGTCTTTTATGTTTTATTCCTTGATACGGTTCGTGGAGGCTGTAGTGTTTATTGTTTTGTTGTATGCGTGTACGGTTTAGAGTAGACACTATAAAGTCCACTTTGGGCCCAGATTTGTATTTTTAACGTACGTAGAAAATAACTACCGATCGATAGTTTCCACATCGATCAGATCGGTAGTTTCTACATCGATCAGAAATTCTTTTTAATTACACTATACTTACCCGTATAACATGATCCTTTGACTCTCCACTCCAATATTCCATTCTAAAATAGACCTTGTGCAGACTATTTCGATTGGTTGTTCGTATTATATACATGCTATACAGTTATGTAAGTATTCGAAGTAGACATTATTTAACCCTCAAGAGGCGTTCTGGGTAGGGAATACCCGAGGACGAGTTAAATCTGTTTGTCTGTTTTGAATGGTAAAGTGGAAGGGATATATTTTATTACGAATACTCGTATTTTCCTAATTTAATTTGTTTCTTCATAAACATATCCTCTTTCTACATTGTCTGAAGTATCGTTTAGAAAAAAAATTATTCAAAATCGATCAATTCAACAGTAACATATAAATGATTAAAGAAAAATGGGTATAACGTATAACATAACCATGTGTGCCGCGATAGCACGTCTATTGAGGGTTTATAATACTGAACACGGAAAAAGATTTGGATAGTAAAAAATCTGGACCAATTCACGAACTTTGTCGCCATAAATATCAAGTAATGCAAGCAAGATAAATTACCATTACCATTACCAGTGTTGATACTTCAAAAAAAACTAATTACCATTACCAAGTAATGGTATTAGTATTTCACCATTACCGCATTTCAAAAGCATTATTTGACTATTAGTACTATTAGGCATTACTAGGTAACAAATTTTTTTAACCAGCTGCTAGGCAATGCTGACTGAGTATTTCTAAATAATTCCAGGTAATGCTAAGTGATGCTACTGAAGTATGGTAATTCTGAAATACCAATACCATTACTTGGTAATGTTAATTACTTTTTTTGAAGTACCAATACTGGTCATTTGTCTTTCTTGCATTATTTGTTCTGGTAATTGTAATGGTAGTACTTGTTCTGTTCTCAAAGTTTCAGCATAGTATTGATTGATTGAACACACTTTGAAAGTTTTTTAGTTTCTGAAGGTTTTTTATAGGGTATCTAAATTATACATATACTTGATTTAAAAATTTGTTTTTTTTTTTATTTATTTTGTAATTTCTAATCTGGACTTGTTTCATAGTTTATCGTATTTAACTCGTCAAACACTTTCATTGGATATCCACAGGAGTCTGGGAAGAAACATATAATCCGCTATCTTGGGATGTCTGCCATATTAGATTTAGAACGATGTTAAATATACTATATTGCATTGTCACAAGATTTACATATGTCTGTCAAATTTCATCACAATTGGATAGTGGGAGTTATTGTATTTAAAATTCGACTACAATTTTTGAATTGAAAAGACATAGATACGAACGACTCAAGTTATATAAAAGCTTATATTGGTTATTGTTTTTTTTTTCGGTTTTCAAGAAGATATTTAAATATCCTTTTATTTGAAATATGCATTATTATTATGCATCTGCTCGTATAACTTCTCTCTGTGATATTAATATCATTAATTAATGACCTCAGACGGATACCTCAATGAGCTATTTGCAATAACTTGACCCTTACTACCGGTAAGTCCCAGGATATTATAATTTATAAAAACGTCTTTGAGACATCCCATCTATAACCGATTCTTTTGAGTGATATTCTTGTCCCTTTCAAGAATAAAGTTTAAGAACTTAGAAGTTATATTCAACTCAACTCTAACTAAGTCTGACCATATAACTAATTTAGTGGATAGGATATTTGAAATCATCAGGCAGTTGTGGAATTTCTGCAGGATTTTGACGATGGGAGTCCAGAAACACTTGGTTAAAATGAATAGAATGTCGCTAATAAACTACTGTGACTGCCTTTACTCACATCTGGATTCAGTGATTTGAGCAGATTTGGTCACTTCTCAACTTACTCTGGACGCGTTCTCGGTATAAGTCTGGACGAACACTTCACTTCGCAAATGTACGTATGTATTTGTTCCGTCTTATAACACAAAGAACTCCTTCATTCTTGTCTGCCAAGATAAAATTCTTGTCTTCACGCAGAACTAAGAATTTAGTTATACCGTGTGATCAATCAATAAATTACTTCAAGCGAATGCAAGACTGCAAAGATTTTAAGGGGAGGTTCTCATCTAGAACGTCAAAAAGTAGGTAAAGTTCGTGATTTTTTTGAAGGCAAATGACAAGACATAGGGAAATGATATTTGGCATTATCTTTTATTGTACATTTATCTGTACGAAAAAATTTTTTTATTCAAAAAAAAAAACAAAATGGCGCCCGTTATTCAACTTCTCCGGAGGCATGTTTTTCGAAAATTGCCCAGCTGCGTACAATTTAGGGGTCGCAGATTGGTCTGAAATCAAATAATGATGACATTATTATAAACTAGAATAAATTTGTCTCAGAAAGAGTGGACGACTTTCAAAAAAAATTTAAAATTGACGGAATGGCGCGATTTTGAAATTTTAAGGCCGTTTTCGGCCGTTTTTTTTCATAGTTTATCACTTACAAAAAGGAGCTAATGTTACAATTTTCAAAATGTGCTCCACTCTTTCTATGAAGAAAATTGTTTACTTTAATATGCACGAAACTAGAAGTTGATCGGTTGAACCGTTTTTGAGTTATCTTGTACGCAAATTGTACACAAACATGCCTCCGGAGAAGTTGAATAACGGGCGCCATTTTGTTTTTTTTTTTTGAATAAAAAAATTTTTTCGTACAGATAAATGTACAATAAAAGATAATGCCAAATATCATTTCCCTATGTCTTGTCATTTGCCTTCAAAAAAATCACGAACTTTACCTTTTTTTTTGACGTTCTAGATGAGAACCTCCCCTTAAGCCTATTTAAGCAACTCGTTGTTTTTATTTTATAGTGTTATTTTATATAATTACATATTATATTTATTTGTTATTTTATAATATTTCAAATACATACTTAATTTAATTAATTTAATTTTGTTTCACTTTTTCCTGTTTTTTTTTTTTTTTTTTTTTTTTTTTATATCCCACTTACTTGTTCTTTCTTTTCATTCGTAATTGATTAAGTACCTTAGCTGGTTTCCTCATATCATTAGCATTATTTTAATCTCACTAAAATTAAAATATAGTGTACTTTATAAGGCTAGGCCTTTGTACAGTTTTTAAATATATTATTATTATTATTATTATTATTAAAAAATATTTCTTATCGAAATATTATTTGTTCCAGATTGTCTTAAAGGCATAACGTTTTAAGGGAAAAAGTTAAGTTCAATAGGTATCCATATTGAAATAATTCAAATTGATATCTTAATCGACAAAAGAACAGACCCACTAATAATTATGCGGAAATTAAAAATTAAAAAAACAAAATTGCAGCGGATATTCATAAAGTTATTTAATTATGAAAACCTTTTACAAGAGCATCAATCGATTGTACAGCTTGAAATCACAAATGTGCACATCCGCCTACAAAGCTGTAGTATATTCGGTGAAAATGGGTGAAATTTTTACAATCAATAAAATCTCTACATAAAGCTTTACTCTATAGTAAACAAGGAAAAGCTTTAAAGCTTCCTTTTAATATTCACGGTTAAATAACACGAGCCATTATAATGTTTACAGGTCAATATTCAGATAAATGGGAAGCAGAAAATTACGTAAAACCAGTTGACAACTATTTATGAGAATGAAGATCACTTCAAGCTTGATGAGAGAGCATTAATTATAGTAAATCAATCGCACGATAGAAAGAAAAGTTGTACACAAGTACCAGATATTTTACCACTTACGCAGTAAATATTGTAAATTAAAATTGCATCAAATAAATTCCCCATGATTTCATACCTAGACGGCCTTAGTCGAAGCGAAATCGAAAGACTCGTGTGAATGACGCGTGAAACCGCACAGAACGGAAAAGTGCATCAACCCCATCCGTTATTGTATGCAAACACACCAATCTCATCAAAAATCCCAAATGGGATCAAAATTTTTATTTTGACAAATTGTAGGGATTAAATCAAGTATTTTGAAAATGTCAATAACCAAAATGGCGGCTGAAACATATGTTTCTGTCGCGGCCAAAGAGAGACAAAGTCGACGAAGGGTGTCTTTTATTCACTCGCCAAAGATTCGGCTGCTAGAGCGACAGACGGCATTCCGTGAAAGAGAGCAGCTGCACTAGAAGATAACATGAAAGCAAACGGCACAAGCGGTGCCACAGACAGCGATATTTATTGTAAGCATCGAGAAATCGCTTCGCTTGCGAATGCGATTGCGAGCCCCATGAAAAGCTGCACGGTGCGGGGAATGCGTCGAGCGGAGAGGGGTTTTGTTTGAGAGCCAGTGAAAGTGGGTCAGAGAGCTCGGAACGGGACTGGAGGCAAAAGTTGTCTAGCGGTAAATATTTTGCGGGGTGACTCGAAGTTTCATGGTTAATTTTTATGGACATGACTCGCTATAAAATTGAACCGTTTCTATCGTATCCAATTGCATGCCGATTTTACGCTTAGATAGAAAATACTTTGTAGCTTCGATGTGGAAAGCTCTTAAAAAGCTCCCAAAGCTGTACGCTCTATGATTAATGATAATTTTGAATTACATACTACTGTGATAAAAAATACGGTAAATATCTCATTTAAACTTCGCGGGTACTATGAAATCATTAATTTTTTTTTTTTATGGATTGGTAGTACTCCCTTTGACATCCATGCAGATTTCCAAGTCAATATATTCAATTGCTGCAGAGTTACACGTGTTTTTGTAAACATACAAAAGTGTATTTTTCAAATTTTTAATATGTCTGATTTTGTTGAGCAATGAATTTGCGTTAAATTTTGTTCGGAAATGAATATTCTGTCACGGAAACGTTGAGAATGTTGCAGAAGGCCTGTGGTGTTGAGGCTATGTCGCAAAAAAATGTTTACAAGTACAAAGTACAAAGACTTCATATAAGGCCGAGAACGAGTTCAATACGAAGAGCACCCCGGAAAACCATCAACATCTACGACAAAAGCCACGTCAATGAAATTGTTGACCTAGCTGATGCTGTGGGCATTTCCTTTGGATCAATCCCAACTATTGTTTTCTGCCTCAAATGCGTTAAATCGCGCTTGGTTCCAAAACACTCAATTTTTTTTGAAAACTGCATTAGTTCTTCGAGAACATTCTGCCAAAAGCTCAACCCATATTGTTGCACAACCACCATATTCGCCTGATTTATCACCGTGCGACTTCTGGCTGTTCAACAAACTCAAAAGGTCGCTCTGAGTACGCCATTTCGCCTCAATAGAGGAGATAAAAGCCGAATCGAAGAAAGTATTGAAAAAGTTCCGGAAAAAGACTTCTCTGGCTCTTTCGAGGATTGGAAGAAACGTTGGCGTTGAAGGCGATGAAATTGATTTGGAGGAATATACAGTAGTATCTTTCTTAATTTAGAGTTAGGACCTTACTCTACATATTTAAGGCATATAGTGGAATTCGTTTTTTATGACCGTCTATTGAATATACACATATAATCAATAAAATGAAAAAATTTAAAAAATTTTCTAAAAAGTGCCCAGTCTTCAAAACTATCCCATGTTTAAGTAAGGTTTAAATATGCCTGTTCAAGTAGCAAATCTACCTGAACTGCTAAACTATAACTTTTACACGAAAATAATGTTCCACTAATTATAACTTTGGAGGAATACCTTTGTTATGATCCAAAAAACATTATAGTGGGAAGAACAAAATATTAGAGATTTCTGTATTTAAAACTAACTCTAGCCACTTCTTGGAACAAAACAGCAACAGCAGGTCGAGTCAGGAGCACAACTTTCAATGGTAATTTGTTCAAGGGACTGTTAGAGTGGCTTTTGAACGCAAAAATCCTTAATATTTTATTCTTGTCCCTATAATGATTGATTGATGATAGTTTAGCAGATTTGCCCTGTGGAGTGGAATGAATGGGCTATACCGCCATAAGAAGTAATGTTATTTTGCGTGAATCATCGGACTACATCACCCTATAAATGTGGTAGTGAGCAGGTCTACTTCACGGCTTGTTATAGAGTGTTCCACGGGTTTTGCTATAGCAATATATACAAGCTGTGAAGTGGTCCGGCGTACTGATTTGTCAGATAAATTATGTATATTGTCTTATGGCGGGCAACGTAAACATGGCAAAAACCTCAAGGCAGCTTCCAAACTAAAGCTTCTATCTAAAAACTATTTTCTCTCACCCTGAGAGATTTTCTTTTCAATTCATCTGACTTTTTATAACCTTTTCAAACAAAATATGTAAAATGTTTTAATTTGGATCCAACTCATCAAAACACACGAGCCCACTTACAAGGAACGAGATATCATTAGTTAGATTATTAATTTCGTTAGGAATTAATTCATATTTTAGTCCATTGGTAGTAAATGTTCCGGAGGTTGAATTTGTTAACACATTACTTTTCTTAACAATGATATAATTCAAATAAATGCAAATTTCCGAGGAAATACCAGACCTCTTAATGGACACAAAGCCAGTTCATGGCTTGTAATTGTACCTACAAGGTTTTGGCTATAGGCGAGCCTATTTGCACAATCAAAAAGAACCATGATATTTGTTTCGTATAGCCTTCGCATTTGCGGTTGTGTACCCAGTGCAGCCATTCATTATTCGGAGAATGAAAAAAGGCACTATGTTTGATCACCCCATAGAAAATTTTCTACATGCCATCACTACGATAGCTGCAGCAAGTTTGGATAGTTCTCAGCAATTTTAGAGGACGGAAATTATTCGCTGAAATATTAATTTTTGCCTATTTGTTACAATTTGCCTGTTATTAATATTAACCCTTTGCACTCGAATCTTTTTTTCATTCATATTACTAGCAACTCGAAGCAATTTCGATAGAGAAATCATATTCACATTGTATGTAAATGATATGCGCATTAAAAGAAGAGTGAAGTTATTTCGATTTGTTTTTATCCTTATGTTATGAACTGGAAATTATTTGCATTGTCTCCATAGCGGAGCCCTCGAGTTTGAAGACAAATTTTAAATGGCTCCGCTCCGGAGCCCTCGAGTGCAAAGGGTTAATTGTGTAAATTTCTCGAAAATCGAACTTCTCATAAATTCAACGACAATAATACGAATTACAAGTAAGCTCCTGTTTTCATCCCTTCTCATTCCCTCTTTTGTGTAAACCACTTGCCCCCTCGCGGGGAAATGTTTCACTCATGTACACGGATTTTACACGGCGTGTCCTATTCTGGGCTCAGTAATCTGAGTGACCGAACAGATAAGACGCTCGCAAATGTCAGAAGTCATTTAATGTTTTTTTTTTTTTGGTTGATTACACAACTCTTTAAGGGAAAATACTACCTGTGTGCACGAGATCAAGGGTAATTTTTGGTCATGTATGGTAAAGAAGTTGCTTTCTCAGTATCTTTTTTCCATATTTCAGAGTAATCCTTACTAGAATTTGTAATTGCACCACCAAACCACAATGTCAAGAATTTCAAACTGCCGTTTTTGACATTTGTGTGTGCTAGAGCTAAAAGTTAGCGAAATTGAAGGACGAGTGTTAATCACTCGCTTATCTGTGCGGTCCCCTTCAGTTTAGCGTAGAGGGCTCTGAAAATGTTTATCTGTTTGGGCTTTAAGGGGAAAACGAAATAAATTCTCCTTATTTACTCGTGAAAACTAAATCATAAATTAATTACTTACAGAAGAATATTTAACTCACTCAAGATTTAGTTTTCGCGAGTAAATAAGATTAGCAAAGAATCGATCAACAACGTCAAATTGGCACTTGACATTTAAAAACCAGTACGACTATGACGCAATGTGGCGCCACAGAGTTGTCAACGAACAAAAATCCAGTAATAAACCATCGAAATTTACCCCACTTTTATAAACAGATTTTCAGTAATTAGATTTCTAGAATTTTTCCAAGCAATGTACTTCCATAAAAAAATTTAATTTACTTGCTCCGTTTTTTTTTTTTTTTTTTTTTTTTTTTTTTTTATACCTCTGCTGCATGATAATTATATGGTGAACCTATTCCGTTGTCGTGCAGTGTATACATTATATATATCCTTTGAGATTCGTAACCTTCCTTTTTGCCATAGTCGGGTAAAAATATGATTACTCTTATCTCCCATCCAGAAATTCCATAATCTGTGGTACTACGCCAATGGGGCCTTGTATACAAAACAGGTGCAGCGTTATGTATCATTCATAAAATATGTTTGTGATGTCGCGCATGATCACATTTTTCTTGTTATCTACCGCAAGTATAACTCACGTGTTTCCGGCGTTTAGGAAAGAAACTCATCGTCTCTCTGTTTACATACAGTCGAGCCGCTTGGTTGCCGGTGCCGAGAAATTTTCCAGACAAGTCCCCTGTTCATCTTTAAAGTCCTGAGTATCTAATCGCTACGTAGCTAAATAAAAGAACTCGTCAGACGACTTTTTAGTGAAGAATTCGTGGAAACGAAGTCGTCCCGGTGAGTGAAGAAGCTAATTAATTCCACAAAGCCGCCAGCTGATTCACAACGTGAGAGCCACTGAGAGCGTGGCCTTGAACATCGTGAAACAAGCCGAACAAAGCGTGTACGAATCATTCACAATAGCGACTTTAAAATTTCGCACAAGGAGAAGCCGACTCGACTTGAATGCTTCTTGGTTTGCCATTCGCGAGTTTGCCGCATCGCAGCGCAGTGTCTACGAAGCAGTCGAGCGGGTAAGAAGCGGTGAAGTGCTCCGTTTATTCACTGCCTATAATTCCCTTATTTTTTTGGAGCGCACCGGCCGATTTTTAAAGACATCCAGTCGGCGTTCTACACGCTCTAAAATATTTGGCAACCAATTTGAAATTCCGACATGTCGATTCGCAGCGGAAAATAAATCGTATTTCGCGGGATTCTGCACGAAACCAGCACCTGGCGGGAGATCATTTTCGATGCTGTGTTTGTTTGTCTGTCGGCGGGACCTAGTGAGTTTTCGCGAATTTAATGATTCGAAAGTCCTGAGAATCTCCCTTTGACCTGAGTGTGTGACTTGGTGCAATGTCTGTCTGATTGCGTCATACAGGGTGGTGCTGGAAGTGTATAAAAGGTCACCAGAAAACCGGAAGTGGTGTGGTCGTCGTAAGTGAGCATTTCTAAAGTGAAGTAAAGTGAAGGTTGCCTTTGTTTGCGATTTTGTATAGTCTAACGAGATGAGTGAATACCGAGACGATGCGGTCCGTCTAGTTTGTGATATGCCTTTGATTTGCACCTAAAAAGGGTGCCAAGATACTTATCATAGCCCCTATTTTTAGCACTTCTTAATTAAACGGCTATAAGTAGTTGTCTATTTGGGTCGAAGAATCGCTAATTATTTTCGATGCGTTATTCATCAACAGGTGTCAGCCGAATTCATCCTAAGTGCTATGACCCGTACTGATCAGATTTGGGCATGACGTCAACTCCAACACGCTCTTTTTTAGGTAGCTTGTTCTCACCTCAAAGCGAAATATATTCTGCTAGTGGTTGAGAAAACACGTGATCTTTAATTATCATTATCAGTACTCATCAGTACTGTACACGGACCAAATTGAGTGGTAAACGATGTAATAATGGAAATATGACATGAGGTTATATTATTTGAATAAATCATGGAGCAATTTTCGAAAGAATGCAATTCATAAAATTACAGGAGCTTGATTGTCAAGATATGATCAAGTGAAAGTCACTAGCTGGAATTGAGTACTTTTGAAGTTAATTCAATTTTAAAAGATCAATAACAAGCAATGACAATGCTTGTCATGATGCAGCAATATCAATTCAATGAAATTAGATTAAATATTGCATTTTTGGAATAATATCTGGAAAAACCGGAATTCTGCTGATTCTGAATTTTTTATTTAGAGGAAAATTGGTTGCATTGCTTTGCACCCAATCACCAGTATGTCCAAAATAGATACGTAATATATGTACGTCTTAGAAAGGAAGTTAAAACCAGAATCTAGATAACAAGGTTAAAACATTAACAATATAACAAATATGAACGTACTATAATAAGTACAGGAATAGTAGTCAAACCAAGAAATTTCTTCCCTACGCAAAAAAAAACATTTCGATAAGAAGATAAGGTATATGGAACCTAGACTGACTACGAGAAAAGGTGTCAACAAGATTGTAAAATAAGAAATACGTAAATATTTCCATTCGATATGAAATTATAAATAATAGGAAGCTTAAACAAACCCGGACGGCAGCACTATTGCGAAATATGTGCAAATTACGGAAGCTTAATTACAAATGCTTTTGATGGTTGAAAAATTGAACTAACAGAAAAAACTTCACAAGGTCACTGCGTTGTGGTTTTGCGGTGACACTACATCATAAAATTAATATATTAATTTTGATAAAAAGGCATAAACACGAAGGTATTTAAAGCCAAGAGTAAGCGTAGCAATGCGAAATTATGGACAAAAAGGCGTTCGTGTTAGGATGAACTACAATATGTAATTAGGAAGAAATAGGGGTAGACTTGACATTGTTGAGGTGCCATAACAAAAAACTATTCAATAATCGGAAAAACAAATTTAACCTTTTAACTATAAAGCGTTTGAATTTTTAGTGCTGGGTACAACAAGGTTGGAAATGTTATTTTATAGTAAATACATATTTATTATGGCATTTCAATCAAGGAAAAATTTGGAATTACCGTTTCATAATGAAACATGTACACTCCAAGTGGAATAAGACTATATTTTCGTCCGGTATTTTACAAAAGTAAAAGTGAACATAGATATCAAATATCCTTTTATAAATAATTGAATTTGCTGCCTATATTTTAGCTTAAGGCGCGTTCACACGGGACAATAAGAAAATATTGTCCAGGACAAGATAATTTGCGTCAATTGTCGTCAGAAATAGATGGACGATCTACCTACAAAAGACAATGTCTTGTCGCCTCATTGTCTTGTCTCAATGTGGACAGTTGAAAGAAAGACAGTTTTGTCTTCTTGCTTATTCTGATTTCCTCTTCTATAATGTCAAAAATTTCTTCGTATACAAGTTTTAAAAATGTTCTCTTCATTTCAATACCACCATGTGCCGGTGTCAGAATGACCAGTTTTTGAGACGGACAAGGCCAAATAAGAATAACCTTGTCTTATTGTCCCGCCTTCTAGACTCCTTTCCACAGTTTGGACAATACACTAATGTCCTGTCTTGTAATATTGTCCCAGTGTATACCCGCCTTTATTATATAGAATTGCCCTAGAACCAAGTCATGGCCTTTTATAATTTTATTCATTGACTGCTGCACATCTTTGCCATTGCTCAAAGCCATACACGCGATGTGAAAACTGCACGGATATTCGGTATTCAGAAGGACATATGTACATAAGTAGTTTGTTATGTTCACGGCTTGGCTGCTGTTTCATATGAGCATAAAATGTGCTTCTGTGGATCGATCAAATTTATAGTAACCATAAATTTTTGTTAAATTATTAAATTTTTGCTTAACTTCTGTGGGATGTATCATCCCAGAAGCAATAACACGATTTCACAACCTCTAGCGCATATAGCCTAAAATGGTTCTATGTGTGTAGTAAGATTGAATAAGTGAAGGATTTAATTAACTGGGTTTGATATCGTACCACTATTTGCTCGGAAAAAGTATTGTTTTCGTATTAAACATGTTGGTTCTATCAATCCAACAAAAAAATAGTATAACAATCGGACAACATATGACACTGTACGGTCAAAAGTCCCCTTTCTTTTTGATTATAGTAGTAAAAAAAAATAATCAAATCATAATAGCTTACTAAATTTTGAAACACTAAAAAATTCTGCTTGTTTACATTGAGTGCTACTATTCGTTCAGTGACAACATTTTCTTTAAGGCGTTCTTACACATAAATATCAACCACGTAAACTAGATGATTTCATTTTTATTTCAAGTATCTTTTCAATAAAAAAACATTCCCATCATAGAATTTAATGTAGACGATTTCTATCCACTACTTCAAACACGTTACGCCTCCGTATGTTATCTAGCTCAGGAGTAAACCAGCCATGCGAAGCCAGAATTAGAACTGAACAAGGTCACAGATGTGCAC
Organism: Dysmachus trigonus; assembly: GCA_949715965.1. Lineage (NCBI taxonomy): Eukaryota > Metazoa > Arthropoda > Insecta > Diptera > Asilidae > Dysmachus > Dysmachus trigonus. The sequence continues at coordinate 63,231,539 of OX454322.1, read as the reverse complement.
AAATATAGACGAGTTATATAGTTATGTAATTCAAGCGTTTCATGCCGAAAAACGCGTTTCAAATTTAATCCATTGTTGAGTATCCACTCATCTCACAAGGTCAATGTAATCTTATCACGGAAGTGAAAGTGAAAACGAAGGAGCAAACAATAGCCAACAATTCTCTATGATTAATTGATCTTTTGGTACTTTGACAGTTTATGCTCATTTAATACTTTTAGTACTTATTATAACTTTTTTGGATGTATTAATTAGCCTCTAACGAGACCAGACAGGAGTTAATTGGGAAATTATATAAGGCTGTGAGACATGTCCTACGCTGATTAATTACTTTCGTGTGAAAGTTGTGACGGTAAATAGAAGTTTCTACATCACATATAAGTTCTAACAATAAGTGAATTGTGATACATTTTATATACTCCTTAAAAGTTAAGTGGAAATAGTATTTTTTTGTATAACTAATATTTAATAAATTCACGCCTAAAACGAATGGATGCTAACAAAGATCTTACAGTGCCCGCTTTACTTGTGCTACGTAGTGTGATAATTCAAGGTCTCATCAGGCCGGAAAATGCTTCATTTCTTTTGTATTGAGCGATAACAAAGTGTAATTGCTACATTAATTGAAATAGTATATTAAAAACAGACGTGCCGCCTTTTGTGCTTTACTAGATCTCCTATCCGTTCAATATGACTGTCACATACACTGCCGAGGTTGCAACTTGCAGGTGGTTTGGATGCTTTTTGAAATTACTATTCAGGTATGTAGAAAATAACAAGCTATTTAATATGATTGCTATAATTAACTATATCTATACGGAAAAATAACAACTAACGTTGTTACATTTTCAAGTCTAATTGGATGAAATTATATATTTTACGCACATGACCAATGAATGCCCTTATTATCATTATCGTCTATTTTTTCCCTATAATCAGTGACAAGGAAATTCTAGAGGCACATTGATTGCGAATAGAAAAACTTATGATTCACAAAGAAGCTAATTTGAATCTCTTACAGATTGAGTTTCATAAATATAATTCTGTTCTGTAAGAGTGATTCCTTTCGATTGCGCTGAATAGGGCAGTAATTCGGTTTGGTTTATGACTTAGCAATTAGAATGAAATAAATAAACTCTTGGTATAGAAAGTTGTGACTGAACTTGTGGAACCCATTATTGAAGTGAACTGAATCATAATGGATATTATTGATTGGAAATCAAATGAAAGGGTTTTATCTTTTATAATTAAGGGTTTAATTTATATAGATAGTAAACATTTTGTACGCATATATTTAAGACATAGCGACGTTACTTATATCCCTGTAACTAAAAGAATATATCTCATTTGGTCGTGAAAATTTGTTTTCCCAAAAACGCTTTTGATGATGTAAGTACATGTTAAGTATAGAGTGAGCCATTGGCTAGTTTCATTTTATAAATGCTATAAAATAAACACTGTTCAATATGTTTGCAAAGTTGATTTTTTTAAAAAAGTAAACCTTCCGATTAGTAATGGAATATGAATTCATTTAAATAGCTATCTTAACAGTAGCCCGCCCTGTCAACCCAATTTTTCAGCACACATTCGATGGTTTAGGGCCCTATTTCATGGTTAGCTCGATCAATATTATGATTAAGTGCCTCAATGTTTTCTGGTTTGTCCATAACATTGATCTTAAACGTCACCCCACAAAAAAAAGTCCATTGACATCAAATCGCAGCTGCGCGGTGGCCATGACACATTTTCATAACGGCTGATTACACGATTGAAGTCCAATTCCTGAGTCAGTTGGACCTTGTAAGGGGACAATCCGAGATCTTTATGCAGAATTCTCCCTCGGCTAGTGCAGCTAATGTTGAGTGAATGAGATCTGTAGCGAGTTGAGGTTCTTGGGTTTAGGCACACACTTTTGGGAACAACAGCTATATTGTCATCTGAGAACACAGAACGAATACGAGAATAACTTGTTTTATCAATTAGAATGCTAATCTCAAAAACTTAGGTCCAGCTGACATGATCGATGCATTATTTCGACCGGAAGTTTTTTTCAACATTCGCACTGTTTTGGGAACACAACACTCACTTTAGAAATAAGTTTTGAATATTTGCCAACGTTGTTCAAAGGTAAATCTATTCATTCCGTACTGCGGAGATATGATACTATGTTTCTGTCAAATTTTCGAGCTCGTAAGCGCTGTCTGTGTCAAAATAACATGTAATTAAAAAAAAAATCAATAGATGGCCCATAAAAGCTCTTCAAAATTGGTTAGTATTAGAATAAAACCGCCATCGTAATATGCTTAATCATTAATAGAAGACAATAAATTATTAATTAATCGAATTTGTTCAGAATTATATTCAACACTTTCGCCTGTGGTCTACTTTTTGGTAGTAGATATTTGCCAAACCATATAATAAAAGCTAAGAACTGCTCATTGAAAAATAAAAATAATTTTGGAATCCATAACTAGCCCTTTCAAACGATAATCCACATGAATTATATAAAAATATTTCGGTTACCCTTCTAATGCCAGATTTCTTCACTCTCGGCTTATCTTACTTTAAATAAAAAACAGCCAGAAGATTTCAATTTCCTTGGCCCAGGGATAATTGTAGTCGGTAGATGAAATTCCGGCTAACTACTAGCCAGCAGTTAAATGAAATAAATGAATCGTTAAAGTTAAATTAATAAATTAAAATTCAGAGTGAGTGAAATTGCCTTTTTTCGAGAACTAACTCTTTTTAGCTGAAAAACTCTGCTTGCTTATGGCCTAACTAAATAATTTAATTATTTTATTAGTATACCAAATTTTAAATTTTGTTAAAAATTAAAAAAATATCTGCATCTTCAGTACAAAGATGCATATACATTGATAAAAATTTTAATAATAACCCAAACTTTGAAAACATCGTTTAAAATATCATCCTGTTCTCATCAGTAATAAAGACTGTCCAACTTTTCTACCAACTTGGTAAAGAAAGTTGAAAACTTTTGCAATGGTGTACGGCTTCTAGAACAACTTGTTTCGTTCAGTGAAATTTGATTACTTCATTTTCCACAATTAGAACGACAATAATTATGCCACTCGCGATAATTTTATTCGCAATTCGTACGGTACCACCAACATCAACGATTCCATTAAAGTTTTTCCTGTCCAACATTCTCGGCATTTGATTTGAGATGCAAATAGAAGCCACTCGTGGCGTTATTCAATTCATGCGGGGAATTCTCTTTGACGGTGCGTCGTTGTTTTAATGCTAAAAACAAACTCATAAGAATTGAATAGTAGACAATAAACTTTCGCAACACGAAAATGGAAAGCCTTGGGTTGGAGGCGAGCAATTATCGATAAAACATTTTCATCGATTTGAAGGTTTTATTGTGACAGGGCAAGGAGTTTATTGGTCTGGTCCAATTTTGCAACGAATCGAATATTCAAATGAGCCAACGTCCTGTCCCCATGCATCCTCTAATCGGTTTAACTCTACACCGATTCGACAGAAGCAAATTATGTGGAAACGAAATTTTATTGTCAGCATGACAATGTTATTATCGAATGCAATCGATGTGTGCGAGGTTGGGTGCAACATTAAGGGGGTTAAATGGGTTAAGCTTCTAGAATCCACACATCATTCCTATTAAATTCAGTCGATAACAATGGGCTTACCTTTGAAAATATAAGACAATTTATTGAACTACCTGTTAATTAATGTCGTATGTTGTAAGTCAATAAAATTAAACTTTGACTTCGAGAAAATTCCGACTAAGCTTGATTTTTGTGGAGACTTTTATTTTGATGTCCTAAGCATATCGTGAAAAGTACCCTTAATTTGAACCGTCGGTTTTTTCTAGGCCGTAAAAGAAGACAAATTTTAGTTTTTCGCAAATATCTCGAAAATTATCAAATTTTCTAGGACCAACCGCTTATAGCACTCTTTGGTTTTCATTGAAATTATTACGACCATGAGTAGAGCTTAGGAATTAAATTATATCGAAATTCCTTTAGGAATTAAATTACATTGAAATTTCAATTCCATGGAATTGTAATTGGTAATTGAAAAGTTTACAATTCCATTAAGAGGAATTGTAATTACAAAGTATTGTACTTGAAATTTCGTTTTTTCCCCATTATAAAGAGGAATTTAGAAAGTATTTGGAAAAAACAGTATTTCTGTCAACGTATACTGAATTGGGAAATTTAATTTCAATTTCTAAGAACCCATTCCAAGAAAAAAAACTCTAATTTGATGTCGACAATTTTAAGAACAGTAAGAATCACATTTTTTATTTATTAATATTTAAAAAAAAACAGATATTGCAACTTTACCGCGCCTTGTATTTGAAAACGATTAATTCTACGAAAAAAAAGTCTAGGGTATCTTTTTTGTGTAGAATTTTATAAACTATATTTTTTCTCATAATTGCTTTCCACGAAAAATTTACAATTTTCAATGTACTTACCTATGTATTAGTGAAAAACCAGAATTCCACGGTTAAAATTAAGGTTACTTTTCAAGATATGCTTTTAGGACATCAAAATAAAAGTCTCCAGAAAACTCCATGCTTGGTGGGAATATTTGCTTTTTTTGTGTGTAATTTTTTTTTAGTAAAATAAATAAACTGCGAATAAAATTAAATAATGGAGTTGTGGATGGATTTATAATTTGTTTAAATTCCAAATGAGCCCCGACAAAATTTACTACTTTATTATTTGCGTCAAATGAGTAGCACAAGATAAAGTGGTCTCCTAATCGCTTGATCAGACAATTCCTCACATAACGAAACGATACGATAAGCACACACAAAAACCCCACCAAGGAAATATACAAGAAATTGCTCCCACAATTCATAAGACCTGATAATGATAAGAAAATAATCTCCAGTCATTATGTCTTCCGTTCTTTTGCGTACTTTTTGAAGTGATTTTTAGTATTTTGATGATTTCCATCTCGTGAAGTTTTAAATTAAATTTCATAATCATCTAGATTATTATCTTACTATTTGATTCGGAAAAAAATTTAATTCAGTAAGTAAACATAAAAGGGGGTTTTACTTCGGAATTTCTATACACTAAACCAGATAACAGGTGAATTAATTATATCCTTTCAGATAACTACTTATAGAACAACAGAGTAAGATGATTGAATCTTTTGATTGAGTACTGTGTTTTTATCACTAGCTATAATTAGACCTTGTGTCAATTAATTATAATACCTATACCTGTTTATTGTAAACAATTCAATTCAATTTGAGGTAGTATGAACTGATTGATGAGTTTTACTAGTACTAACGTTTTACTAATTAAAGACCAATTGTAATAATTTGGAATACGCACCTAAATCATCCACTATGAACACAGAATAAACTTTTTTAATATATTTTATATAATATTTAACATTTACATCAAAGAAAACAAAAAAAGTGCTTGTGGTCTTACATGAGACCGACCTTGATGCCATTAAATTGCGTACTTTGTGAAATTGTTGGCAAATTGATAAGAAATATGAAATAATGAGGTATAAGAAAACTCTTGCAACTTGGGAAACGAAAGTAGCTCATTCACAACAAAACTCCTTTTATAGGCTTATAAAAAAATAAAAAATAAAAATTATATATGATATATGAATTTAAATAAGATACTGAATTTTATGACGGTGTATATAAATTCTTAGTACGGTGCTATAACTAGTAATAGTATATTGAAATGAAATCAAATGAAGAAAATCGAAACGAATTCTAAATTTCCTGCTAAATGTCCTTTAAGACCAACAAAGAAATAATTTAAAATTAATATACCCTGCATTTATAAGTCGTTATGAAACTCTTTTTTTAGTTATGCTTTTGGATCTTAACAATCTTGTTTTACATTTAAAATATTAATATTCATATATCTATTGATTATCTTAATATTTAAATGCTGAATTTATATAAATGGGTAGTAAAAATGTTATAGGAATGAATACAAAAGAGAAGAAAGGAAGTGAAAAGATAGTGGGCTTTAACTCTATAGCGATGATATGTATACTCGTATTTATGAGCTCTGCCAGCCGCAACAATACGAAGGTAATTTTAAGATTGCGGAAGAAAAATCTTCAAAGCGATTTTTCATTTCTGGTTAATACAGTGAGCGAAATTGCTATAACTCCATTTACAAATTTGGTTATTTAATTGCTTCTGTTGCTTTTCCCGCCATGTCACCCCACAGAGAGAAAGGTATACCTTACAGTTGTAAGAATTATCATGAAATAATGGGAAATGCCCTTTTTGTTTTTAGACAATTCAGTTTTCTCACTAGAATTTTTGGTTTGATGTGCGAAATTGCTATAACTCCAACTGCGTCAGTTGGTATATTGAGCGTGACTGGATAAAGCACCTGTTGTACATATTATTATTTTTTTTGGATTGCATATACAATGTGAGTAGAGTTAATAAGGTGTTATTGCCTAAATAATTAATTTAAAATTAAAATTTAGAAAATGCCCAAAGGAAAAGTGTTAACGACGGAGGAGAGAGGAAAAATATCTGCCTACAGGGATTTAGTCCAGTCCTTACGTGAAATAGGGAAGAAGATAGGAAGATCTCATCGAGTAGTGCACAATTACTTGCAGCTGGAGGAAGACTATGGAAAGAATATAAGCCGAAAAGGAAATAGGAAAATTTCAAGAACGCAAAAATCAGCAATTTTGAGGGCTGCATCTTCTGAAGGTGCAACGGCTGGAAAAATTAAAGCGGATCTTGACCTTCCAATTACTAAAAGGCGAATTCAGCAAATTTTGTGCACAAATGAAAGATATAAGTGGAAAAAACTTGCGTTAAAGCCACCGCTAACAAAGGAACATAAAAGGGCCAGACTAAAATTTTCTGAAAGACATATGACCTGGCAAGAAGAATGGAGTTTTTGTATTTTTTTTTGACGAAAGAAAATTTAATTTAGATGGCCCAGATGGTTTCAAATTTTACTGGCATGATTTGAAGAAAGAAAAGGCGTTGCGATGAGTCGAAATTTTGGCGGTGGCTCAGTAATGGTATGGGCTGCATTTTGTTCAAGTGGCAAGACTCCTATTTGTTTGATAACTTCTAGAATGAACTCCGACAGCTACATTGAATTGCTTGATGAGGTCTTAGTCCAATTTTTAGGCCAATTGCCCGCTGGAAATTGGGTGTTTCAGCACGACAATGCTGCAGTCCATAGGCCAGAGAAAACAAAAAAGTGGCTATCGGATAAAAACATAAATGTTTTAAGTTGGCCTACTAGGTCCCCGGATCTCAATCCGATTGAGAACCTTTGGGGTACCCTAGCTCATAAAGTCTATGCAATGGGAAGGCAATACCAAACCGTTCAGCAGCTCAAAGATGCAATAAGATCGGCGTGGGATGAAATTCACAGCGCAGACATCCAAAATTTAATATCTTCAATGAAACGACGAATTTTAAATAATGGTGGCAATATAAAATACTAGGATATAATTTTTATGCTTTACATTTAAATAATTGTAGTCTTTTTTAATCAAAGTGGAGTTATTTCAATTTCGAACTTTTTTAAGGAAATATTTTTTGTTTTGAAGATATATTTCTGAAATTTGAATTATTTTTTATGTAATACATATTATATACCAAACTTAAATTTTCTTTACCACACTGAAATAAGGTTTTTACAAACTAAATCTTCTTTCTTTTGAATTAAACGAAATTCTTGGTAGAGTTATAGCAATTTCGCTCACTGTACATATGAATGTAAAAAGACCATAAAAATTAGCTATACATAGTATTAAACTCTTCTGGTGTTAATTATTTTGAAGATGATTACAAAAATTCGAAAAAGTTTAATCTAGACATTATTTCTCCCTCTATGATGAAGCCCACATATTTTATCTTGATTCTTGCTGTATGCCGATGTGTATTATCTTTCTAGAATATTTTGCTTTTCTGATTAATCTCATTCTATTTCCTATGATGCTGTCTTTAGTTGAAAGCGTTGTTCACAAATTCGTTCGAGTTTGTTCTATGGAAAAGAGTTTTTATCCCAGAAAAGATGAATGAGTAGATGTCTCCTGTTACACAAATTGTTGCCTATAGATAAAACAGATCGGCCTCTATTATTGCTGTTGCTCATCTCATCCTCCTTTTGCCATCAAGCTTAAAATTCTTTCTAGATTATCTGATTTATGTATGAGATACGCTTTTGGCAATTTTTCTTTTCTTTAATTGTCGGTAATAATATTTACATTGCCGCAATAAACGTTTAATAAGTAGTACCATTTTTATGTTTAGACATCATAAGATAGAAAGACGTAAATCCGATCGGTTACTTCCATGTAGTATGCTCTGTTGCAAATTCTCCATGCTGTACAAAATCATACTATCACCCCTATTCTTCATTCCGACGGAATTGAAATCCGTTCGGAATGTAGGATATTCAAAAGCAGGCTGGCACTGTCAGAAAACTCGACAATTGCTAAACTTTTAAAATGTTCCAGCCTACTTTTAAATTTCCTACATTCCCAACGGATTTCAATTCCGTCGGAATGAAGAATAGGGGTGTATGTAATTTTATACCCACTTTATAAAATAAGTAATGTAGAGTTGGGCCATCGGGTGGTTTCTTTTTAAAAATGCTATAAAACCAACAATGTTCAATATTCTTCAAAGTTTGTTGATTTATTGAAAAGAGTAAACCTTTCGATTAGTTATAGAATATGATTTTATTTGCTTTGCCACCTTGGCTGGCAATGTGGGCTATTGTAGAATTCGTCGGTGGGAATGCGAATGCGAATGCTTTCATAGCTTCGTATAAATAAAAATCTATGAAATCCGTATTTCGGATTCTCACTGCCTACGGATTCAATAATAGACCATAACAATTCTACCAATAATTAAGTTCTTGGAATTTCCTAAATACTTTAGTCATTATTAGCGTGTGTTTCGGTTGTATTCAAGGACAACTATGCGCCCAAACAATTTAAAGCTGGTCATTGTGTCATTACCAGGATTTTAATAATTGGTGTAGCCACACGCTATTATTCTCATATCTATGAATTTATTCCTCGAATGAAGGAATTTACACGGACCGCCCACTGCGATATCCATTAGATAAAAAAAAATAATTGATCCAGAATACCACAAGCGGTCGCGACATATAGTCGCGTCTGAAAATCGATGAATCTAAAAACTCGTCCAAGAACCTGTGCGAAACAAACAAATTCATAAAAACGTCTTTCCCATTTCCTTACAGATGGAGAGGAAGTATTTACAAGTTGGTCTGGTTGGACTTAGTGGCGTACCTGATGATCTACTATATACTAAATTTAATCTATCGGCTTGTACTAAACGAGGAACAGAAGCGGTAAGTTTGGACGTTATGCAAATATTAGTTGGCAATTTGGACTTTAATTGCCGTTCGTTTATCAATCCAGAACATTCGAGGGTGTGGTTAATTACTGTTCTGCCCAGAGCAATCTAATACCACTGTCGTTTGTGCTCGGATTCTACGTTACGATTGTGATGACGAGATGGTGGAACCAGTACATAAGCATACCATGGCCTGATCCAATAGCAGTTTTCGTCAGTGCCAATATCCATGGACAGGTAGGTATGGTCAATATTCGACTTCCTTATGCGTGACTTCTAAAAATGTCCCTTCCAGGACGAGCGTGGCCGTGTAATGCGACGAACGGTTATGCGCTATGTTTGCCTCTGCCTCACAATGGCATTGATAAATATTTCGCCGCGTGTAAAAAAGAGGTTTCCGACCCTGGATAATCTCGTCGAAGCGGGTCTCCTCGTAGAAAATGAAAGAGTTATTATAGAAGCACTGAATAAAAAATTCCCCCGCCATTCGAAACACTGGTTGCCGATTGTTTGGGCGGCCAGTATTGTCACGAGGGCCCGCAAGGAGGGCAGGATTCGTGACGACTTTGCGGTGAAGACAATTATTGATGAATTAAATAAATTCCGTGGAAAGTGCGGATTGCTGATATCGTACGACACAATCAGTGTACCTTTAGTGTACACCCAGGTGGTTACTTTGGCGGTCTACTCTTTCTTCCTCACCTCAATTGTGGGCCAGCAGTGGGTACGGAACAAGGAACTGGCAAACGGGTCTGGATACTTCAACACCATCGATCTGTATTTTCCCATTTTTACAACACTACAATTCTTTTTCTATATGGGCTGGCTCAAAGTGGCTGAGACATTAATAAATCCCTTTGGCGAGGACGACGATGATTTTGAGGTGATAAGATTAAGGGAGAATGGGCGCTGTACACAGGGAAAAAGTATTTCTAGTTGATTCAACAATTACAAGTTTTTAATTCATCTAGTACGAATTTTATGTTTCAATCAACCAAATCTTCTTATCTAACTATTATATTGTAATTTCAATTCAGTTTAACTTAACTTCAATTTTACTATGGAAATATTGAAGTCTGAGTCTGAGGATGTATGTCAATTTTAGTACTATATGTTACTTAATTTTAAAACAGAAATCGAAAATGACCAGATATTCTTATAATTTAACATCGTCAATGTTTATTTCAACAAGCATATATAGAAGTTGCTACTACACTGAGGAAAAAACATAGTTGACATATTATAAAAGCTTTTTATACATAATATAATAAGAACTTCCAAATATGAGCTTGTAATGATCTTTAAAGTATTAAAACTAAAATTCTGATCGAGTAGCCTTTTTATCAGAGGTACTATGGACCGCGTTGACTGAGCTTATTCCGTCATATCATTTCAATCAGATATGTAGTTTGAATAACAAGATGCTTTCTGTGGTCATTCTCACTAGTAATCTTAGGTTAGGTGAAAATCAACACAAAAATAGTTAAATGACCAACGAAATTAGTTTTTTGAACAAGATATTTTTTCGGGTATATGTAAATAGCTTGCTCCATTAAATTAAATGCCCATTGTACAGAAATCGCATACTAAGTTTTAATTAATTAAACTATAACTAAATAGATGTACTTAGTTTAAGCAACATTCAATAATAGATCTTCCAAGTTATTAAATTGGTTGAGAAATATGTTGGCACAGTTATTTGAAAACATATATACTTTTCAACATGAAAAATCATATTTTAATTTCGATTCTTTTGAAAAATAACGATTTTTCTGAAGATGAAAGTTAGTTCTAAAGGACCACCGAATGGACTTGAATATAATGTTCAAATAAATATATGAATCTCAAAGATTTAGACATGATTTATGATGTGGAAAAAATATATGCCAGATTGTCAAATACTTAGTAAAATTTATAGAATTTCAACGGAAAAAGGTACAATGAACTTTAAAAAGCTAGAGATTTAAAATGTTAACAATTTAATCTTTAACTAGGAACGTGAGAACATTACTAGTGACGTGGGGTCTCATAGACTCCTATATACTGAGGCTTATTCTATCGCTTTGAGTAAAGGAAATGTGTTATTAGTATCTTTAGGATAAAAACAATAAAAAATGTAAGTTAATTAACTTCCAGGGAAATATTCGTTTCTCAGAAATCAAAATTAAGTTAAGTTGCCTGCTAGCACTAGACTACAGAAGGGATAGAGGATAGAGGCGTCCTTGATAGATAGTAGATAGTACATTTTCTATTGAATGATGCTTAAACTAAGATTTTACATAGGATGCCGTATCTTGTTTGGTTACAGTTAAAACTTTTTAAGTTCAGTCATCTCTATTCTATGGACTAGATGTTATAGAATTAATTGTAATTTTTGTTGAACCAATTTCTTATGATCAATCTACGTCGCCCATTCTCCTCACTAAAAATTTGACTAGTTGCTCAACAAACACTTTCAGGTTAATTGGATGGTGGACAGAAATCTTCAAGTATCTTACATGATTGTGGACGAAATGCATCACGAACATCCAGAGCTTATTAAGGATCAATATTGGGACGAGATATTCCCGAACGAATTGCCATACACGATCGGTTCGGAACGCTTCCGGGAGGAGCATCCACAGCCGTCTACAGCCAAAATAGAAGTCTCGAGAACGGAAGCAATTCCAACGAACATGTCCAGTGTGAAAGTCGACGATATGGTCGGTAAACCAGAACCTGTTGCTGTTAATTATAAATTTCCTGAGAACGAGGAGGAGGTTAGGATCAAAGATTCGTTTAGACGGTACTCCCAGATGCACGATAAAATTTTGCCTAGGGATTTTCTAACATTCGGTGCCACTTGTGATGGCCATTTTCTTGGAATTTGGACTACATTTTCTTATGATTTAATTCTCGTAGTCATTAGTCAAATAGTATTGAACTTGGCTGTATTCAATAATTTGATTTCACACGATGTAGGCTTTTACACGTTTTCTAATGCAGGCATTATCATGATACCAATTTATTGCATCGATTCACCTATTTTCTCATTCAAAAAAAATCATTAAACATTTTTTTGAAAATTATATACTCTAAGGTCTTAGGTACAATCTTTATACTCGGTGTATTAAAAATCTGTGTTTGATTTCGTCAGACTCTAGGATGCCCTTCAACTTCCAACTTTAAACGGAGTATTTGCTGAAAAATAAATCTTAAAAACATTTAGTTACATTAGATCTATATAGACATCTATCTTATCTGACTGTATGTAGATTTAGAGCACTGCCAAATTTTGAATAGTCAGCAAAGTTCAATACAAAAGAAACAAATGTAATTAACATAAATACTACATATTTAGTATTTACGACACGGAATGTAAATAAATCTTATACTTAAAATATTATTTATAGTTAGTATGATAATTCTCAATTCTGTTTGTAGCAAAAGCGTGAATCCATGGCTTCAGACAATTAACAACCTTTGCAGCCGGTTTGAATTTGAAACATTTTATATGCAGAAATATTTTGACTAACCTCTTCATCCCGAACTCTTCGTGCTTTTGTTTTGCTTGGCTAAAAGGACATCTCATGCTAACAATCTTTATTTATCTAATAATTTCTCTGTTGTGCTCTATCATCAATTATCATATATAATCATTTACCCACTTTGCCTTATTTAATAGATTAACTCATTTATATAAAAACTAAACAATTTGAAAAAAATATTCATATGCCTTTCCTAAAGTTTCATATTTCATACTTGCTTAGTCATACTACAAATACTGGACGAAAGTTAAAAAGAAACCCTTATATAAGGGATTAATTAAATGAAGGTTTGAACGATTTTATTGCCAAGGAGTTGAGATTAGGATTTGTTGTCTAATACCTAAAATACCCAACGCCTTCAATTATCATAAATTTTATAAATTGATAGCAGATGTTTTTACTCCTTGCTCACAAAAATTTAGCTGTATCATCGTGACAAGGGCAAGACATCGGAACATTAATAAAATTTTATGATGGCTCCTATAAACTGATGAGATTTGCTCGTCTATTTTTTAAAGGTGAAATAAAGACCATTGTAATGGAAAATAACGAATTTTGTTGCACATTCTTAAAGTAGCTACATGATTAAAAAAATATGGAAACATTTTATAAGTATACGATTAAGAATTTACTTCATCACAATCAGAGTTCAGCCTATTCAAACTAAGTATATATTTAAATGAAATTTCTTCTATTAATGTAGTGTAGTGCAACATTATATAAAAAATATTTGTCTAAATCAAATAGTAGACATCAAAAGAAAAATCAATTTCTGTGCAGATAGGACACATACACACATATATTCCTTCCTATTAAATAGCTCCTAGGCTTTATGAATTCCTAAATTTTAGTAATTTCTGGACAGCAGAGTTTTTAGTATGACTAGCCTATGAAACCACTAAATTCTTAACGTTAAAAATTCGTTAAATGTTCTCTGTAACTTTCTTCCCTATTGAGCTTGTCGCTTCTGTTCTTAGCCTGTTTTTCGAAATAAGTACAAAAAAACTAAATATAATTTTATTGTAAAATTCTCCTTTTAGGCGGATGATAATGCGAGTGGAATTCACTTTACAGCTGGAAATGGAAAAATTCGAGATCGTCATTTCTCGACTGGTTCTTCTCCTAGTCTAGCAAGTATCAGTGGAACACTATCTCGAGTTAACACAGTTGCGTCTGCGCTGAAACGTTTCCTAAGTCGGGATGACGGCCGTCAGGGACCGTCGACACCCGATGCTAATCGTGAGGTCCGATTGCCGGGCTCAGCGAGCTCCACGAGCATCGCAGGAGGCCCAATGAAGGTGCCCGGAGGCGGAAGCATGCGTATCACAGACCAAGTCATCGAAGAAGTCGACGACGAACAAATGACGATAACCTCGAATAGAGCAGATAAGGAGCCTCGTCCGACGGTGTACGATCTATTCCCGTCAGGTCCACCTCCGTCATCTGCTCCTGTCGATGTTCCAGGCCGACATCCGGTGTATTCTAGGACCCAATCTGAAACTGGAGACATTGCCACTCAACCATTCATGTTTCCACCTGGAGGTGTGGATGCTCTTTTAAGTACGTCAGCTCCAGCTAGGAACGATGTGACGACACCATCAACCCCGAACACTGTCGTTGGGGATGTTGCTGGTTTATACCAGGGTAAAAATATCGCCAGTACTGAAACAGGTAACTACCAAAATCAAGTCATTTTAGGTTCTTATCCAGAACTAGTTGTATTATAAAACTCAGCACAGCAATTTTCTTTTATGTACTACATTGCATATCAGAAACCGCTACTGTTCCGGTTCTCTTTGTTGAATTACACACTGAAATTCTAGAATCCTGGAGAAAATGTACAACCACTTTGAATAGCACAATAAGCAGAATTTTAAAATACACTGAATTTCTCAATTTGGACCTCATTTACGCTATTTTTTTATATACGGGTGTTGCTAAGATTAAAAATTCATTTTGCGATTTTTCGAGACTAGGAAATGAAAAACGATTATTTGTTATACATAATGTTTATTAAGACTTGGGATTCAAGTGTGAAAAATAACATCGGTTACGTCACGTTTTTGAATAGATTAGGTTGAAAAGTACAATAGATCGTATGTTGCGCTTTTTCAAAAATTTATTAAAATATAATGGGATGTAAAAAGAGCTCGTAAAACGACTCAAAAGAGTGCCTGAACACTTTTGTTGATATATGAAATATCTCTATTCTGTAGCTCTTACTTTTTTTTTTCATAAGCTTGCGCCAGTTGTGATCTTAATTCTCTACCTATTGTATGAAATAATTGGTTAAGGGGACATTCTCTTTCGAAATTTTCAAAAAATCGATTTTGAGATTTTTACATATTTGGATTCTATATACTTTCAAAAGTTCCCTCCTAAAATTTCATCAAGAAATTCGTAATAGAAAAAAAGTTACAGCTATATTTGTAAGAGCGCTCACCCATGAGTAAACACCGGTTTCTATTCAATAAAATTATGGTAAAAAACCTTTAAACGCGTTTTTCTCGAAACTACCTTTTTCAAACTGGTAGGACGGTTTTCTCCGAATCTACTTGACCGATTTTAAAAAACCAAAGAGCATTCGATTACTTATTGAAAATACTAGAGGATATGCCTCTAAAATTTAACAACAAAAAACCCCTTTTTTTACGGGGGTAACTTACCCCAAAACAAAATTGCTTTTTTTTCGCATTTTTCTGAAATATACATATGAAAACTTCAAAATATGAAAAAGTATGAGTTTTAGAGGCATATCCCTTAGTTTAGAGTCTCAAGAATAGAATCCATTTTGAATTTTTCAAAAATCTGTTACAGGAGGTCCACAAATTGTCCTACCGTATTAAACGTCACTTTTGGACGACGCCCTCTACAGGAGCCAAGGGAAACTAAAAATGAAAAAAAAAATTTTTTTTATATTCTTAAGACACAGTTGAACAATGTCCAAAAGAAATTTTGTCAGTAAATATAATAGTTTTTTCATAATAAAATTTTTAAAAAGTGCTTTTTTCTTCAATTTCGAAAGAGAATGTCCCCTTAATGGAAAAAATGAACTCCACGGAATATTTCGGAAAATATTAAAGTTTCTCGTACTTTAATATTATTACGGCTCAAACTTGTATTTGAATTATGTTAAGCGCTCCAGTTGTAAACCTTTTAGCCAAATACCTTATATGAAATTTAGAAAGATTGATAGATTGTGTAAAAAATCTCGCAAATGGTTTTTGAACCGAGACATCGAGCACTTCTCCAACATTCTAAATTACGATATTTTTTTATATGACGTTATTTATTTATATTGATCTCTAGATCTATTTTGAAAATAAATAAAATCATGCTGCTTCTTCCAGACGTATAATGGATTTTTTTGTCTGGTTGGCACAATCATCAATTAAATATTGGAAGACTGCAGTCGTGCCGAGAATATGAACAACAGTTTTATGTGGGCAAGAAGATGACTAACAGATATAGTTATGTAAAGCTTTTTCTTACATCGAATATCTTGAGCGACAATCGCGGCATGAGGCCGGGCGTTATCACGTTGGAGTACTGCACCGTTTTTGTTGTCTAAAACTACCATTTTTTCTAAGAGTTTGTAATACAGCCATTGTAAATGCTGACAATACAACTCAGCAGCAACTGTTTCTCTAGGTTTCAATAACTCGAAATGAACTAAACCAGGAAGATCCCATCAAACACACATTAAAACCTACCTCAGGGTTGGTTTAGGTGTCGACTTTGGTGTCTGGCTTAAAGATAGCAATTTTTTGGATCACCTTATGTTGTCATAGATGATCCACTTTTCATCTCCTGTCACAACTGTAGACAAAAACACATATCCTGATGATCAATGAATTGCAAACTGTTCACTGAGGATATTTTTTAGTCTCAGATAACACAGCCACACAAAAAAAGAAAAGTGGTCTGTACTTTATATGCGATATATGGTTTTCGATGTATTTTCGCACGCTGAGCACGAATCTGGAGTCCGAATTGAGCCATCACATCACAGTTAATTCCTAACCTCAAAAAACAGGTAAAAAATAGCAAAAATTCGGATAAATGTACAAGGAAAAATACAGGCATTTCTTTTTTTCATATCCAGATGTGTATTTTTATGTAAAAGAACCCCGTGAATCCAAGTCCACTGTCAGAGTTGAGGTGGCACGTCGTATTTTTTTCCTAACCTCAAAAAACCGGTTCAGAAATATCGATTTCCAAAAGTCAACCGATTTACGCTAAATTCAGTGCGTGGGGGTTTTAGGGGTCGCTGATCACGAATCTGAAGTCAGAGTTGCAAAATTCAAGATGGCGGACCGAATATGGCGGACGAGATTTTCGAAAATCAACCGATCTACACCAAATTTGGTATGGGTAGAAATTTGGTGTGGTATTATTATTGTCAATTCCTTGGCTATGTATCTTGTCAATTTTATGTAGGTGCCTTTGTACAGTTGGCCATGTGGTTCCAAGGCTTGTTGATAATTTCTGTATACTTAACCTTGAATAAGACTCCGTGGTAGATTTTAAATCGTCATTATCAAATTTAACTGATCGTCCACTTCGAAGTTTGTCAGACAGGTCATAATCGCTTGCAGTAAATCTCCTGAACCAGTGCTGACATCTGTTGACCTTCAATAGATTTTCAACAATTTTCCTTGTTGTTTCTGTTGCACACAAATCCGCGTGAAAATTAAATAGCACACAATTACGAATATGGCTTTCAGGAGGTACAAAATTCGTCATAGGACGATAAACAAATTTAGACTTATTTGGACAAATTTACTAACTTGTTGAACAATATCCGTAAAGAAAATCGTCCTTGATTTTTTTTTTCGGTCGATACAAAACTAATGAGAAATAATCTCTTTGATTGCTTATGGGATTATAATGGAATTTTGACTTTGATTCAGCCATATGGTTCGAATTTGAGAACACAAGGATTTAAGGATCAGGAACAGTAGGGAAGCTTTGATATACTTATGATTAAGCACAGCAGTTAGAATAGCCGTACAAAATTTAATTTTCTCAAGAAATATTTCCGAGTATGATCGTTTTTCGTTTTTAGCCAAAATGACTAGGCTTAGCAAGACACAACAACAACATACTAATTTTATTCATTACAGTTGACGATAAAGAAAATCCGGACGATGACTTTGAGAAGCTCCGCCTGGCCAGAGAAAAGGAACGTTTGGAGCGGCAGAAGATGAAGATTGCTAGGTCTATAAGTACTCAACCCGGAGTAGCCATGGCAGAGTGTGGTGACATCATGCTGGAGCCCCTGACTTCTTCATCGACTCAAACCCCAGCTCAACAAGATCCCACAACATCCGATAGTCGGAATTCGTACACAGAAGGGTTATAGCGCGAGGATAAAAATTTCGTCCAGTTCTATTTTCCGAGTGATTAACTAATATTACGTGTTCTTGCTGCGATCGCATTCAATAGCCAATCGCTGGCCATTCCTTAATCTCTGCAGGAGCTTATGATTCTGCTTGCTGGTCAAATTAAATTGAAGAAAAGCAAGACATGCGTCCACAAAATCTTAAGACACAAAGCGTACAGTACCCGGCAGTATTCTGCATTTTTCGAAAGTATTCCCTGTTAGCTCTTAAGGTCTTTTTTTTTTTATCCGTTTGTTACCACTTAATCTCCGATGAGAACCGTTTTTACAAATCATTGCTATATTTATTATACTTCGCGGAATTTTACAAAATATTACTCATAGAATTAAAACTAGATATATGACTTCTTTGTTTAAGGGCCAGTAGCCTTTAAAATAATGAATTCTTTTGTAAATAACTGTATATATTAAGGAAATGACCACATTTGAAACAAATTACTTAATTTTTTCTTTAACAATTTGTAGTTTTATTCAAAAATCAAAAGCCCAAAACAAAATAAACGATATAAGGACAAATTTTATTTTATTTTTTATCACTAAAATACCTTATACAGTGGTATCTCTATAACACGAACCTCGTTAAGTCGAAATCTTCAGTAAGTCGAAAAAAAATGCCATTCCCTTCAGCTGAACTCCTAAATACACGGTATCTCGAATTATTTAAACTTTTTAACTCGAATAAAATCTTATTTCCCTACGAAGTATTGATAATATATATACTCTATAACTCGAATTTCAAAAAGGAGACCCTCGTAAGTCGTAGTTAGTAAAATACAATGACGTCTTACTTGGAATTCCCCGAAATAAAAGCAATAAAATCCAAAATGAATGTTCGGGTTCGGAGCTTCTAATCTATTGTTTTTGTCTTGTACACGTGCAATGAATGAATACATTCATTAAACTTTCTAAGTAACACAGCTGTGAACGTTATGTTTGTTCCTTGTGGACACATACTATAAAACTTAAGTTGAATAGTCAATCAAATTTGACTCTACAAATCGAAAAATATACTTAGAAATCGCGCCTTTGTAAGTCGAAATTTCAGCAGTTAAATCATATGTATCTCGAAGTTCTTGTTAAGTCGAAAACTCGTTAACTCGAATTTTTTTGCATTTCCATTGACATTCGAGTTATAGAGATTCCACTGTATTTATAAATAGGTGAGGATAGATATTTTGGCCGCTTTCGAATTCCCATGCACTTGCACTATTCCTAACCATTTTTAGTGTACTTTGGAGAACACTTCAAATTCGACAGATAAAATAGTGCAATTGCAAAGCAAACTACGCGTATTTTCGATCGCCCTACGCCCTATTCGGAGTTTTTAAGAGAACTTTTAGCGAGAAAAATAGATTTAAGTGCAAGTGCATGTGAATTCCAAAACGGCCTTAATATGAAGGGTTACTGCGAAAAATTATCATAGTTCTAGTTTTCGTACAAGAATCAATTTGCCCGAATTTCGGACTTTTTGTGCTCTCCTTTTCGTTCGAAGCGAATTTAATGCGAAATTCAGACAACTTCACTTCGTCTATAATCCACCGAAGTTTGGCACCTTTATTTCCGGGATTGTTGTTAACGGATTTGAAAGATTACACTAGTTTACAAAATATTTATTCCCTTAGGAAATTTACTAAGTATATTATTATTATGATTCTCTGATTTTGAAAATAATTTCATCACGTCATATTTTCAAGAAAAATTGGGTTAAGAATATAAAAAATCCCTACTTTAGCCATTTTTAAAAATAAAGGGATGTCGTAGCGGTTCCAAACGTAGTTCAAATGAATGCTTAAATTCTATACTATAGTTATAAAATATCAATATTAAAACCTTTTTGAAGGTTTGTTGGGGAGACAAGATTTTCACTCCTACATATCGTTGGTTCATTTATATGTCAAAGGGAAAATTCATGAAAAACTCGTTTCCTGAATAAATCTTAAAAAAATTTACTAATAACATATTATAAAGCTATAGTTTAGAATTCAAACTTTGAATTGACTTGCGTTTCGAGTTGCTAGGAAATCCCGTTGCTTTTAAATGTTTTTCCAAAAGTGGCTAAAATATGGTTATTTTTATTTTTTAACTCTATTTTTCTCGAAAACTTAACATAATGGATAAAACCGATTTTACATTACTGATTAGTTTCCATTAAAGGAAGGAAAAAATTACATTTCGTATGAAGGACAAGAGAAAAGTTAAAATTTGTAAACTAGTGTAATTTAAGAAGTAAGTTAAACCTAATATATTTAGCCGCAGTTGGAAAAAGAACGGGAAGTGCTGAGTAATTTAGGACCACACCAAGCTGCAATTCAGTATCATTCTGCAAAATTCCGTTCACAAATTCATCATTTCCAATTCTATAATGTGCAGAAATTGTGCAAGGCGCTACAACCATTTATAATTTACATATGTTGGTTTTCCCAGTTTAAAATGAAGTTCTCTAGCTTGTATCAAACAAATAAACCGATTTTTTTAGATCCCAATGGTCCTTTCTACAATATTTGCTTTGACTTATATGTTATTAAATCGGGTCTCAGTAGCAGTGCAAGGATCTCAATAAATTGTAATTAATTGATAAATTCACACTAGACAGGTGAAAAAATAATTTTTTTTTTAATTTCATAATTCGTCAGCAAAACATCTGAAGAATATGTTCTCAAAGTTTTAGAGCCAAATTCGTAATCGTTTCGAAACTACTCGCTACTCGTGTATTCGAAACTTTTTCTCAAAACGAGATTTCCTCAATGTGCGTGCACGATTACTAAAAAACTAGTTGACCAATCGTTTCAAAATCGTTTATACCTAGTGGACGGTAATAATTATCTAGGACTACTTTTATTTCATTAAATTAATAAATCAAAATTTGAACAAATTCAAGGTTCCATTCAGTACACATTTAATATTATTTTGTTCTTCCAAATTCAAAGCCAACTCGATTCGTTTTTATAATTGTTACAATTAATTTGTAAATGCTGCGAGGAATCAACAAATTAAGGTAGCTTGCGCGAACTATTGCTAATGGGTAATTAAGAGTCAGTTGTGGAATATCCCCACAACCTTATTGAATTGCCAAGTATATGAACTAACAATTGGGATGACATCATTGTATTTATTTTTTTTTTTCTTTTTTGCATAAATGAAAACATTTCCAACATGAAACAAATTGCCCCATTTAATTGATTTCACGAGAAAAAATTTCGCACTTCTTCAATTGACCTTAAGAGACAATAACTTGCATATATTAATGCATAAAAAGATATGTAGACTATATTAGAAACAGTTTTAATATAAAAAAGAAGATAATTTGTAGATAAAATCCACAAGATGCCTTTATCGAAATTGCATATTCAATTTGTTTAAGCTATGCAAGATAGAGCTGTTTTTTAGTTAGTTAATTTTCTTAGAAAACTAAAAAGTATAATTTAAAAAATTAATTCCTTTTTTCCAAAATGTATAAAGAAAATTTTATATGCAAAAAAAAGACACGAGTAATCCTTTTCTAGCTAAACTATAGTCCCGATTAGCAATTTAATTGATATTTTGTATTTCCAAATTATTAATTAATTCCCCCCAAAAAGAATCCCTACAAAACGAAAACGGTGATAAAATAGCTGGTAAATACTCAACGTGTTTATTTCATATGATTACATGTTTTCTGTGTATAAAGGACTTCTTCTTCTTGTTTTATACAAATAATGGAAGTTTCATCCAAATGAAATCGAGCCGAGAGATGTAGCAAATTACAGAGATGTGAACAGACAGAGATCTCCACGTACAACATAATGGAACGTGTTTCTGTGAGACGACGACGAAAACAACACAATTTTGTTCCTCCGCCAATGTTCAAAGCATTCCAAATCCTTTGGAATAATTGATTGCTTTAAGCAGGCGATCCTCTAGTTTCTCCTTGTTCTCATATTCAGGCAGGAGTAGAACATTGAAGCATGTGTGACTCGTTGGCAATCTATCGCTGTCCGGACCATTTCGGGCTATTACTAATTTCAGTCTGCTCAGACCACCGACAGGAACACGATCTGAGCCAGTTGTGAATTCAAGCAATTTTCTCTTGGATTCAATTGGAAGGGCATGCACGATACTCCAGAAGTCCACAATAATCTGGGATTTTTCAGTGTAGCCACCCTCATATTCTGTTGATTTCTCCAATTCGACAAAATCGAATTTCTGTGTAAGCATATCTTATATTATTATATCTTATCAACAAATTAAACAAAAATTCTTGTACTCACCTTACTGCCGCATACAAGCAGCTCTATTTCTTCTGGCCTAAAAAGTAATTGCAGCGGTGATTCATCAGTGACCATTTGAAATCCTTTCCGGAAGGCTCTAAATTGTTTTTCGATGCTTGTATTTAGCAGGAAATCGCTGTACAACTCCACAAATTCCTGTTTGTTCTCCTGGGTGACAGGAATGTCCCCACCATTCGACTTCAACTCATGCTCGATAGTATTGCCAAATACGTCCTTATAGCTAATTTTGAAGGTTTGCATGAAGACCTCCTCCATGTCTGATTCCTCATACTCGAGCATAGATTGTAGGCCCTTAAATAGCACTGGATTCCAGTCGGCCAAGTCGTAGAATGAGCCATTGATGCCCATTAATTTACGATAAACAACCATTGGAAAGTTCACAGCCAAAATGATATTGTTGTAGATAGCTAAGCCTAAGACGATACCTATAAGTGTAAATTGGGCCTCATTTTCAAATGATGTTGAATTAAACCTGTCGAAGAAAGAAAAGACTCAATAAACGTTGTTCTGTTATATATAAACAAAAAAAGATATTGCACATACCAAACAGTCTTTGTATCTTCCTGGTAAATAAACATTCCATAGTCAGGATTAAAGATTTGTTCAACAACAAGCTGGAAAAATTCTTTTGAGACGCCACCCTCGTCAATACCCTGTTCACCAACAAATTCGACCACAAGTTGCTTCTTTAAATCCTTCGGGTTACCCATGGCAATCATTTCAAGCTGCAACGACATAATAAATAATAGTAAACATATGGAAAATAACATTTTCAAGTTCTGAAAAATTACCTCAACCAGAGCATCGTCAATGATTTGATCCCTCCTTACTTTAAGCTTTAAGTACGGATTTGGGGATTGCCCGCCACTTAACTGAGTGTGGAAGAGGCTGATCCTTCGTTCACTGTACATCCTAATTCTGCTGTCATAGTACAAAGCTATTATTTTGGTAGCGGGCGTTAAAATATATGAATAAAGCATAAAACTAAATTTTTTATCTGGAAATTGTATAAAGATCAGTAATGTTCTACTCTTTATATCTTATAATCTGCTTTACCTAATCTAGTTGTAATATCCATAGTCATATTCTTGTAGTACAAGTAGTCATTGTCCATTTCGACAGCGTCACTGAGCGGTTCATTGTAGAATTCCTCGAATGGAATTAGCGGTGTCCTACAGTCTAGCACACTAACACCGAGTTCTGTTGATAGCTTATCCTCTAGGCAGGCCGGTTTTGGAGTCTTATTGCCGGTGTACCCGAAAAATAGATCATCCGGAAGACCGTCTAATCCTGCATCGGATGATTCTTCCTCTTTTGTTTTTGAAATTTCCAATTTACCAGCAAGAATATTGGCGTAGTACACAATCTAAACGGATATAATTAACAAATTTATTTACTTACTACCATTTCTTTACGCGATTTCGCGCGATATTTTTATATTAATAATTATACCCCCTTAGGGGTTTATTTTCAAAATATTTATGTTTTGGAATACTACATATTTTAAGTCAAGAGAACCATTAAATAATGTTTCTCCATATAAACTTCGAACTCCCTTATGATCTCTGTTGGATTTTGAAAAATCCCTTCTTTAATCAGATCATGTTACTTTATTTATACAGCAGCAGATAAAAATCTGAAAACGATTTTAACAGAAATAGATCAACATATAATTCATTCTTCATTATCCGGTTTATGGACTAGCCTCCTCAGTCGCCAGACCTTAACTTTCAATAGTGTTAAGCGAAGAAGTCGACAGGAGCCTTAGAGGTAAAAACTTCCAAAAGCTAAAAGAAATTTTCTACACAATTATGTAAGAATAGAATCACCTTCCCCAGTGTCGTTATAGAGTACTTTAGTGGAGTCAATGCCACACATATGCAGTACAGTTATAGCTGCCAAAGGATTCCAACACAATATAAGTAAAATAACTACATCTTTAAAAAAATAGCAACCATGTTTACAGTTAATAATTCGTAGTTCTTAGTTTTTTAAATAAATAATTCCAGAATTTTGTCGTGGTAAAAATAGTCTTTTATCTTTCTCATTTCCTTTGAGTTTATCAGGTGTAATAGAAAAATAATGCCATATTTAAATTATGTGAGTAATTCTTTTACGTATTGCGACCCATTTTGATCTGATGTTGGAAAGGAGGGGAGAAATAAGGTGTTGACTTTTCGTTTTAAATGTTTCCAGATTTTTGTCCGCTGCTGTATATAGATTATATGTATTCATCCCAGACTTGCAATGGATAGTATAAGACAGATATGCAGGTTAAAAATATTAAAAAATAAATAAATAAAAAATTTTACTGCCCATTCTTAATTGTAAAATTATGGATGCCGCAGAGTTCGTTCAAATATGACTTAAAATCGTGGTTTCGGGAATTCAATAAGATATACGACCTAATTTTATGAACATAAAAAGTTTAAAAGAAATTGGCTATAAAATTCTATTTTCACCGGAATTTGTTCAAAAATAATATGGATATTTGGCTGCTTTTCAGATTTGAAATCATCAGAATAAAAAAATATGAAAAAAACATATAAACGGAAGTTTATAAAAGAAAGAATTTCAGCTTACCTTTAAGACTTTAGTTGTACTCGTGATGATCTCATTATCCTGCACCACAGTATCCCTATTGAAATTCCCACTAATTACTTGAAGACTAATCAGTTGCTGCAAAGTTTGCAAGAGACTTCTTAAACTAGATTTACAGTGTTCTGCCCAAATTCTAGCTAGCCGTGCTTGCGCCCAAATGGGAAGCCTTGCAGCCGCCTTACAAATATTAGGAAGAGCCATTTCCAGGAACTCTGAAGAAGCTGTTAACAAATTAATAAATTATTACTATACCACACTCTAAACATAAAAGCACAAATCTACACATACCCATTGTCATAATTTCGAAAACAATCACAAAGGCATGAATGCTCTTTTCGATTTGTGTCTTCTGTGTAGCAAGACGAAGATCCACACTCAAAACAATGGCCAAACTGTGCAGTCCATTATTAAGAGCTTCATAAATTGGGCAATCACACTCGAACAACTTCTGTATTGCGCGCCTCAAGCTAGGAAGATCAACAGTTGTATGGTGGGGCGCTGTAGCATCCCCCTTGTCAGCACTGCTGTCCTCGTCCTTGTCAAGATCACCCTCGAGTGTCCTTAGGTCTTCCTTCTTAATACTTTTGAGATCCTTTGGTGCTTTCTGAAGCATTTCATCTATTGTAGCGGACGGTTGCTTCTGGAAACTGTGGGCCAGCAGCTCGCATGACGAAAATACTTCCCCGACAGTCCGGATAAGTTTAGAGTACGATTTAGCTGTCTTACAGGATTCAATCAGTTCAGTGATGCCTTGCTCATTGAGTACATTGATCAAAGGATTCGCGGTGTCTTGTGTGTACAGCCATCTTTTTTGGCTAGAAGTAGTGTGAGTTGCATTCGGACTGGATGTATCTGAAGAGCTATTGTCCGAAGGAGATTCTTTACTTTTTCGCAGATTCGAAGACGAAGATGACTCGTCCCGGTCCGTGGTTGAAGAAGTAGCACCACCATACTTTGAACTTGATTGCTGCGTACGTGGGAAACGTGAACTAGAGGAGGAGAAGAATGGAATATGTTAGATAAATATTTCTTAAGTCTAATATAAATAAAATCTAAGGTACCTACCCGTATCGCCAAGGTCTACAGACAATACCTAACAACTACTGTGAGTGCAAACTAACAAACAACAAAGGTAAACATATTTCTTATTTTACTTACTTTGAGTTACTACTACTGTCCTTATCACTTGGTGAAAGACTATCTACATTTGAGGTTCTAGCCATCTTCGATGGCTGCGGATCACAGAGTTTAGCATCTTGCGAGAATAGCTGTATGGCACGGGCAGCAGCCTGATTCGGAGTCATCTCCTCGACTTCGCCGCTTGAGGCGCAAAATTTATTATTACATTTTGGATTCCCACAACCGTCTAGCAATTGATAAAAGTAGCGTTCAATTAATTTTTTAGCCGCAGCACGCTTCATTTCGTCAGATTCAGTACTGCTTCCAGCGACGAAACTAACAGCAGACGATGATGGTGCAGCAGGTGCTGACGTTGAGGCGCTTTGAGTCTCTGGGGCTACCTCCGAGGATTGGCTCTCACTTGGACTTGAGGGCTGATTAAGCGGTGATGTTTGAGTAGTTACAGTCCTTTTACCACGCGGTCTGACTCGCGGATTTGTCCTTCTGGTGGTAGTCGAACGAGTGACGAGGTTTCGACCAGGAGCAACAACTAGACTTATATTTGGTCTACTACTTGAAGTACTACTGGGATTTTCAGCTGTAGCAATATTAGCCGGAACAGTAGCTGTAGCAGTAGTAGGAGTATCTACAAGAACTGTAGTTAACTCAGGACCTGTGAGTTCTAGAGTTTCACTAGTAGAAGTAGCCGGAACAGTAGTAGTAGTAGAAGTATCTTGAGCAGCTAATGTGTCTGCAAGAACTGTATCTAACACAGTACTAGTAAGTTGTACAGATTCAGCAGTTATGGGCGCTACAGCGGATTCAGCGATTGAGGGTATACTTTCAGCACTTGCAGGAATTACAGATAAAAGACTGCTAGACGCTACAGCTTCAGTTGTAGTGGGGGCAACAACTACAGCGGGGGTAGATTCAGCGGGCGTAGATTCAGCAATTGATGGGCGAACCAGCACATAAACAACACCGGCAGGATCGCCGTTCTCTGAAGTATATGGGATCCCGACAATAGATGGGGACGTTATCGTTTCAGTAAGCTCGTGCAGATCGCAGATATCGCCGTCGTCGTCGTTGTCGCTGTTGTCGTCGTCAATGTTGTCACTTAGATTCTCTGAGGGAAGTTCAGACTGTGTGTATGTAGTAGGTATGGTTTGATTAGTGACATTAGACGACGATTCTTCAGCAAGCCTAAAATTACCATTGGGGAAAATTTTGGATACAAAACAATTTTTCTTTTTCATTTTTTTGTGTTTGTTCTGTTGAAGCTATGATCAATCGACTGTCCAGTGTGGAAGAATTCATTTGTAGGCTATGTCCTCTATGCTATAATATATTAAATAAATATAAAATGCACCGATTTTACGCGGGTTTATGTTAAATTTAAAATTTTGTTCTTACAGATACAAATATCTCAGATTACACGGAACGGAAATATCTGATTTGTTTAGATATTACACATATTATTAAACCGAACATTAAATGAAACGCCAATTTTTCAAATGTACTTATTCAACGGAATTATCTTTCTCTTCTAACTCTTTCTAAAACGTATTCCTACATTTTTTTAATACCCCGAATGGCAAAAAATATTATTTTTAAAATTTCGAGATTGTGGAATTATCTAAGGGGTAATTTTGGTGCTTGTACAAAATACCATCAGAAACTTTCCCACTGTGGTGCATTTCTTTTAAGAATATTGGATTTCTGTCAATTTCAATATCAAAACATCAGATAGGTTTTAGAGAGATTAGAGAGTTTGCACATTCATCAATAATCTGACTACTACATTAACCGCAACGAAACTGTTTTATCTTATCCATCGAAAAATTAAAACCAATATTATCGCAATTGCAGTTAAAAGACCGCGACATTGACGTAATAGGCTCAGATGGTCGCTTAACGAACGTTCCGGGAGAGAAATGTTAGAAAAACTAGCATATTCAAGAATTGGACAGACTGGCTAGTGATAACTCGAAAGATCTATGCGTCAACGGCGTAGTAGAGATTCTCAAGTTGGGCAGGACTAAGGAAACGTCGTTAATGAGGCACGCCAGAAATATCAAATATTTTCGTGGATAAGATATCACGAAATAATACACGCTGGGAGCGTACAGACAAGTAGGGAAACCGACCTGCGATAATTTGAGGATTAAGATGCGGTGGTTAATCCTGTCAAAGGCGTTGCTGAAGTCAGTGAAGACACAGTTAATCTGTTTGCCGTTTTCAATATTATATTTTATAAAATTTAAGAAAATATCGTGAAGATATTGATCGACATCGATAAAAAGAAAAGTATAACTTTTAACATTGCTTATAATAATATTTTATATTATGTAGCACCTGTAACCCTATCGGTCTTACTTTAAATAAGTTTTTTAATAAATTTTTTATAAATATCACACATTCACACAATTTTTGCAATTGCTCTCTAAAACTTGTAAAAATAATTCTTAAGAAGTATATAGTTCTCTCTGTAAACAAAGGCCCTCGGCAGAATGGTTATATAATATATATATTCATTTTATTAATAGTAAATAAAATGTGAAGCCTGTCCAAATTAAAGTTTTAAAATGTAGTTTTGGAGAAAACTTCCGATTTTCTAACTGAGTGAATCTGATCACTTAAATTTTTAGTATTACTACGTTTTTAACAACGACTGTTGCTAGAGTTGTAAATTTCCTTGGAATGAGGATAGCTAAGAAAAATATCTTTTATTTCTTAATTCCATTGCCAATTCCGGTGAAATATAATTTAATAATGCATTACTTGAACTAATTATTACATTACTAATTAAAAAATATTGTGCGATTGCTATCCTATTATGGTATTAAATAGATGTATGTATTTCTTCTAGGATAAAGTGTGCAAATGCACAAAATCATGTTTGTACATACATTCGTCAGTTCATTCATATAATTAGATGCAAATGAAATTTTGAGATTTATGCATTTTATTATTTAAATACGAAAATTAACCGATAAACTGCGGTCAAATTTTGTACATATTGCGTATTATTCTTCAAATAAACGATATATTAAGATGCCAACTCATGCCCATAAAACGTAAAAGTCAACCCATTTACGTCAATCTGTTGATTTTCACATATGTAAATGTCTTTGAGTCGCAGATAGCCAGCATCTTCCGCACTTCCCGAAAATACAGGGACAAGAAAGATTCAGGTACCAAAATATAGTAACAAAAGTTGATTGCTCGATGATTGGACACTATAAACAATTCCGGGAGCAACGTCCTCGGGTGATAAATAAATTAATATCTGCCATATACCCAAACCACGCGGAAGCATAGTCGAGCTCTTTTAATAAATTTTCTTGAATTTTCTCGCTTATAAAATCCACTGACTTGAACAACAACCAACGCAAAAGCCTGTTGCGCTTTAAGCTTAATTTGCTCAACACAATTTGAACTCTTGATCATTTTAAATATTTCGTAAAAGATCGCAATTTCCTCAGTAACAGCTGTAGCATCGTCAGACTGACGATTTTCCAATGAAAGGTAAACAAACGCAATTTTCCACGGCACAAAGAAAAATCTCGTGGTCAAAAATTGTTGCGTACTAATTAGCCACGACAGAAAGTGGCAACGTTCCCAAATGATAAACAGCCTCTCTTAAGTATCTTTTCGGGGGGTCATCAACATCCCTTTTTCTTGTCGCGTAAAAAATAGCAACCACGACAGTCTAACTTAAGAGACAGATTTACATTCGCACTTAATATATATAGTATATGTATTTTTTTCGAGAAAAATATAATCAGAAGAAAAATCCACGCCTATAAAACTCGTGCCGAACTGTCTTGGGTCTCCGTGAGGGTAATAAAATTATATTAAATCGTCAGTTGAAGAAAGCGTGACACACCTCGTGGTGGACTTTTCAGTTTCCTCGAACGTATTCAAGGAACTTCTTTCATCGATTTTTCACATGAGAATCCGAACATTTTTGGTGAGAGTTTGAGTTGACAGAAATAGATAAAATCACTTTCGGGAGGGTAGATACCTCCTGATCCATATAAGAGAAACCTAGTTCCGCTGGTACGAGATACAATTAACCTTGGTTATTGGCACACAGTGCCCCTGTCCTGAGGTAAACAGCCTCAAGGGTCGTTGGAAGTATTCGAGGCTTTTCTCGGTGACGTCTTATGTTCTTACTTTTCCACCTTTAAGTATCCTCCTTTGTTTCCGCCTCACGTCCAGAAATTACCTCGACTCAACGAAAATCCGTTCAACATTCAAACATTGAATTGTCGAGTGGAAAAGCGCATGAGTGATTAAACTATAAATAGTGCCAACGTGCATAGACCTTTGCTTTTAAGACAAGACAACACAGAAAACTTGCTGAAACTCTTAAATTAAATAAAGCAAATCTTCAAAAGATAAATGTTATGAAAAACAGCCTACAAAAATGTTAGGATAATCTGGAAAAAATTATATAGGTTCTTTGGAAAGCTAGTTAATAAAAGCTTAAAAACAACACAAAACTGTCCAAGGTGTTTGCCCTCAAGAGAGCTGCGCAACACAGGTGAAATTGCGAAAGTTACTCACTAATAATATCGCATTTTGTATATCTCGTCAGATGAACATTTGTCCCCTTGGGCTAAAAACTATTCACTTTTAAACAATTTTTCTTTTCCTTGTTCTCCTTGGTGGAAAAACAAAAAACACCTGAAAATTTCTTTGCCCTTCTTTTCTTTTCTCGTATCTTTTCCAAAAAGAATAAATAAATAAAAACGTGCCAGATCCACTTTCCGGTGGAAATCTCTGCGCTTGTTCCGACTAAATGAAAATTCACAGCGAGACTGAAAGTGGTCAGTCTAAGAAAATTCACTTTAACCTGTAAGACGTTAATTTATTTATAAACAGAAGGAGCAGACAAGGAGATACTCTTGGAGTCGTTCTTGGAAATTTCACAAACAATGAGGTTTCTGCGTCCCCATAGTAGGAACAAGGAAACTCTTTGGGAAAAGCCGGCTTTCTCTCGATACGCTTTTCTCTCCCACCCAATTTCTTTGGACCCGAATATATAAGCAGACATTTGGAAAAGTCTAGTCATTGAGAGGCAAGAGCAATAGCCATGGGAACAGGTCGCCACAAGGCCTCTATCTATTTACATATATATCTAATCATCAATAATCTGAATAAAAACATGCAACATCTTTTATCAATCGTATCAACCATATGTTTAGAGTATTATTTCCGTCTTAAAGATTCCGCCCGCGATATTCTTAGCTGAATCGTCTATTTTTGCTGAGTCGCCTGTTGCTATCAACATAGTGCAGATTGCCGCTGTGCTGAATGAGGCGCAAAAAGTCTACACTGCGCGTGTTTTACGAGAGCTTTCGTCAGTTTCATAAAAGAGACTCGTGAGATATTAATTTGAGCATCTGCTGGGGTACCTGCAGCGAATAAAATCAGAACGAAATTGTTCTTTCTTAAAACGTGTATTATGCTCGTAACGACCCAGTTTTTTTTTTGGATCTACCTGCCAGGCTTTTTGGGGCAAAATGATACAAAACTTTTATAGCCTCCGGTCAGTGCACGTCCGCCTATGCTAAAATGAATAAATTTACTGAAAATAGTCAAACAACCGGAAAATTAAATTAAAATTCCAATTAAAGAATGATACGTCATCTATGTATTTGGGAATGACACCCTTCTTGCAGACGATACATAAATTATTTTAATATATCTGCAATCTGGCAGTACCTCGTAGGTTAACTATTGTAGTTAGCTTAAGCACAGATAGTTTTAAGTCACTCTTGTATCAGCAGCCAGTAAATAAAGATCTCAAAAGCTATCCGGTGTATCCATCAGTGGCGACGAGGATGGGATGTGCATAGAAATCGATTCCACGTGAGGTGAATCTGTTATTGAAGATTTTGAGTTGTGAAGAGTTTTCAAGATGCTAAAAATTGGGAATGAAGCTGGATCTTCGAACCAACAAGCTATAAGCACTGGTATTTTGGGAAACATCGAGCAGTTCCTACTGGATGACGATTTTGACCAATATGCTGAAAGACTGGAGCACATCTTCACATTAAACAACATTACCGATGATGGTAAGAAAAAAAGTCTCTTTATAAGCCTTGCTGGACAGGCAGTATACAAAGTATTGCGCTCCTTAATTTCGCCCAAGTCGCCAAAGGACTTTACATATGACGAAATCATAAAGAAATTATCCACGCATCTAACTAAGAAGACGAATGTTAGAGCGGAGCGTCACAAATTTTATACTCGTAAGTTAAAGAGCGAAGAATCTTTGAGTGATTTTATAGTAGAAATAAAGAAATTGGCTGAGACATGTGATTTCGGGGAATTTTTGGAATCTGCCTTGAGTGATAAATTCATTTGGGCACAGAGAGATGAACGCATACAAAGGAAATTAATAGAGGAACCGTTAACAGCAACTTTCGAAAAAATATGTGAAAAGGCTCTTATAATGGAGATGACCGACAAGGAAATCCGTAAGATCAACGCAAATACAGATGGAGGCATATGTATGATGAAACGAGATGGAAGCAGGAGAAACGGAAGTGTGAGCAGGAGGAACGAACCATCCACGAGAAATAGACGGCGATCACAAACACCATTATCAAAGAGACAGCAGCCGCAACAAGATATAAGGAGATCCATCCAATGTTACCGTTGTCTAAACTGGGGGCATTACGCTTATAATTGCAACAGCCGATCGAGGAAACCAACGAGTGGACATAGACAACAGAACAACCAGAATAACATTTCGAGAGATGACAGTGCCGATCAGCTTTCGTGCTTATCACTAGGGAGCTTATCGTTGGCGACTATCGATAACTGTGATGCCAACCCATTAACAGGCAAGGTAATTGTAAATAATAGGGAAATGTTATTCCAAATTGATTCGGGTGCTATTGTAACTTGTATTTCAGAGCAAACATATAACAAATTTTTTTCAAAATTCCCATTAGAAAAATTTGTAGGAAATTTAAGTGTAGTGACGGGGAATTTTGTTGATGTTGTTGGGGTATTAAAGGTCAATGTTCAGGACTCACAAGACAGGAGAAAAATTTATTGCTTAGAATTATGTGTCATAAAAAGTGACAAAAATTTCGTTCCGTTGTTGGGCAGAAATTGGCTCAATCGTTTGGTCCCTGGATGGAGGAATTTTTTTGAACAGAATACCGTAATTGCTAAAATTGACATAGTAGAAAAGTGTGAAAATTTTAATGGATATGTGAATGAGGTCAAAAGTAAGTTTAAAACAGTTTTTGATGGAAACTATCAGGCTGCAATAAATAATTTTGAAGGCGAAATCGTAATGAAAGAAAACGCAGTTCCTATTTTTCACAAAGCGTATACTGTTGCATATGGTTTGCGTGACAAAGTGGCCAACGAAATCAAGAGATTATGCAATCTTGGAATTTTAGAACAAGTGAAATATTCAGAATGGGCTTCACCCATAGTAATTGTTGAAAAATCTAATGGCGAAATAAGAATTTGTATGGACTGTCGGGCCACAATCAACAAGTATGTAGTAATGCATCATTACCCTTTGCCTCGGGCTGATGATATATTTGCTAACTTGAATGGAAGTAAAATTTTTTGTTCTTTAGATTTAGCGGGAGCTTTCTCTCAGTTAAGAGTGTCAGCATTATCGCAAAAATACTTGGTGATAAATACACACCTGGGTTTATTCAGGTACAAAAGAGTACCTTATGGTTTAAAATCAGCTTCTGCAATGTTTCAGTCCGTTATGGACAATATGCTAAGTGAGTGTAAAAAGGTGTCCTGTTTCATAGACGACATTTTGGTCGGAGGTAAAGATGTGAAGGAACTAAGAGAAAATCTGTATAACGTCTTAAAAATTTTAGATGAGCATAATGTTAAAGTCAGGATAGAAAAGTGTAAATTTTTTGTGAGCTCGGTAAAATATTTGGGGCATATTATTACGGGCGAAGGTATAAAACCAAGAGATGATTTAGTAAAAGCAATTTTGGATGCACCAGTGCCATATGACAAGACCACACTCAAATCATATTTAGGACTCCTTAATTTTTATTCCCAGTACATACCAAATTTATCAATGCGATTGGCTCCTTTGTATAATATGCTAAAAGAAAATGTGGAATTCGGTTGGAGTACGGAATGTGAAAATATTTTTCAAGCAAGCAAACGATGGTTATGTGATAGTAAGCTACTTGTGCATTTCGATCCCTCAAAGCCGATAGGTATTGCGTGTGACAGTTCGTCTTATGACATTGGAGCAGTGTTGTTCCATGTAGTAAATGGGGAAGAGCGGCCCGTCATGTTTGTGTCCAGCACATTGTCTGACACTGAAAAGCGATACTCGCAAATACATCGTGAAGCACTGGCTATAGTTTTTGCGGTCCAACGTTTTAGTAAATATTTATATGGGCATAAGTTTTTGATATATTCTGATCATAAGCCTTTGCAGACAATTTTTAGTTCTAAAAATCTGACGGGTACTGCTTCAAATAGAATAGAGAGATGGAAAATCATGTTATCGCACTTTGATTATCAGGTCATATATCGCAAAGGAACCCTTTTAGGAAATGCAGATGCATTATCCCGCCTGCCCTTAAATGAGCCCACGGGCATTAGTGGTTCAGTAAATTTTTTTAATATCACTGGGGATTTACCGATGGACGTTCAACAAATTGCAGAAGAGACGAAGAAAGATCCGATTCTGTCAAAGGTGCTAGAGTATATTATAGATGATTCGTGGCCGAAAACAGTTGAGGCGAATCTGGAAATTTTTCGCAAAAGATTAGACGTAAGTGAAGAGCAAGGTGTTCTAATGGTTGGAAATAGGTTAGTAATCCCTTCCAGCTTAAGGGAACGTATTTTGGAAATGTTACATCAAGGACACATAGGAATTGTTAGGATGAAGATGATTGCCCGAGCTGTAGTTTGGTGGCAATTTTTAGACCGAGATATAGAAGAATATGCTGGAAGATGTGAGGTATGTCAAAGTGTTAATGCTAAAGGTAGTGGAATACCTCTTATTAACTGGCCGTCAACGGATAGACCATTTGAGCGTATACATTTGGACTTTTTTAAATTTGAGAATAATAATTTTTTAATAATTTTTGATACTTACTCCAAATGGATTGATGTGATAATGATGCAGCGAACCAATGCTGCCGAATTGATCAAAAGTTTAAGAAAGTGTTTTTCAATCTTTGGGTTTCCATCAAAGCTAGTTAGTGACAATGGACCTCCCTTCGATTCACATGAATTCCTTACATTTTGCAAGCTAAATGGAATAGAAGCTCTGAAATCGCCTCCTTACCATCCGCAATCAAACGGATCTGCCGAACGTGCCGTTTACACTGTTAAACAGGGTTTGAAGAAAATGTTCATTTGCGACAAAACTAAAAACTTAAGTACAATTTTTAAGTTAGAAAATTTTCTGTTTCGTTATAGGAATACCCCAACAACAACGACAGGTATACCACCGTCTCATCTTATGCTCAGTTATAAGCCAAAAACATTATTTGATTTGATAAAACCAAAAGAAAATGATAATGAATTATGGAATAATCATGAATCAGAAATTAAGCTGAAGCCGAAATCAAATAAAAAAACTAATTATAAGAATAAAAGAATTAATGCCGAAGTAAATTGTAAAAAAAAATCAAATGAAATTATTGAATTTAGACCTAATGAACTGATATGGTATAAGAATGTATTCAAGAATTTTGTAAAATGGTTACCTGGAAAAGTAGTTAAGAAGTTATCAAAAGTTTTATATCAAATAAATGTTAGGGGTTCAATTCGAACAGCACATGGCGATCAAATCAAAAAAAGAACGCCAAAGTCAGTATCCTTTGATCCGAACATCCCTATAGTTAAACATGAATTAAACATAAATGAATCGGGGACAGGAGATAATTCTCGTCACAGTGACCAAAGGTCAAGTGCTAGTAGCATAAGTTCTGATGAAAAGGATGTAACATCAAATGCATCTTCTGAAGAATCAGATGACTCTTATGGTCCTAGCCTAAGACCGGCATTTAGAAAAGTCCCAGGATATTTTACCAACCTCTTTAGAAGAACTTAATATATTTTCCATGAATTTCAATCTTCAGAAAGGGGGAAATAATATATCTGCAATCTGGCAGTACCTCGTAGGTTAACTATTGTAGTTAGCTTAAGCACAGATAGTTTTAAGTCACTCTTGTATCAGCAGCCAGTAAATAAAGATCTCAAAAGCTATCCGGTGTATCCATCATATTTAAGATCAATGTAGGCTATATCAATATGCGATATGCCGTGACATTTCTTTATATATTTTAAATTAAACTTTAAGCTAAAGATTATTATTGACTTTGCCAATAGTTATGTATTAATTTTGGAGTTATAAGCAAAGAAACATGCACTAAACCTAATTGGGGAATACTTTTCAATTTTTGTATTTTTGTCAAACATTTTGGTGATTTTCAAGTACGTTTTTCTTTTTCAAAACTACATTTTTCAAATTGATCCCAGCAATACATAGAAAAACACTAAAATCGACTCTATATTTGTATCTTATGATTATTTTATGACTCTTAGTTTTTGTTCGGCCATTTTGCAAAAAATCTATATTTTTGATATTGATATGTATATTAATATCCTATTTCACTTTGATTTTCAGTTGATTTTTAACGAAACTGTATTAGGTGTCCCTTTTTAAACTAAATACCATTTTTTTAAGACGACAGTTGCGTTTTTTATGTATATTCTGAAAGAAAACATAGGACATACCGTGTAAAATCTCTGTACGTGAGTGAAGTATTTTACATTCATCAAACATATCATTACTGTTGATGAGACGTTTGTTTATGAGTATGATATGCAAACCACACCAAGCGAGATATTTTCATATCCTTTTGAAAAACGCAAAAAATCGAATAGGGAATGCCAATGAGGGTTGTATCAATTCAAAAAAAAAAAAAAAAAAAAAAAAAAAAAAAAAAAAAAAAAAAAAAAAAAAAAAAAAAAAAAAAAAAAAAAAAAAAAAAAAAAAAAAAAGTATTACAATCGGACAACAGATACGCACTATTTGGTCAAAAATACCCTTTCTTTTTTATCATGGTAGGTTATTTTATTGTCATGTGTAAATGGGATATTTTTAGCAATGAACTGTGCTATATCAACTTGGGAAACCCATTTTTCAGGCAAGTGAATCACTGCAATTTTTCTTTCATTAAATATTCGGATTAAAAATATTGAAATTATGATTAAGAGATTTTCAATTAATTTTCCGGGTGATGACTGTTTTGCTAAAATAAGCTTCAAGACCTATCAAATCCCACCAGAGCCTAAACAGTGGTATCGCGTGAAGAATTCCACTTTTGGGGTTCCCTCAGTCATCATTTGTATTAACAAAATTTAAAGCAATGAGCACTATGAACATTAATTTGTTCGTTATCAAAATCTACGTAAATTTTTAAATTTGTTTTTAGGTCCCCAATGAACCCGTATGAGGAAGTACAGCCGAATGATCGATAAGATTCTGTGCCGACATCTAGGCGTGTTGTTTGCGTTTGAATGTTGGATTATGTTCACAAAATTATATTTTTAAACCGTTTTGCTAAAGGGTTTAAAGCGATGTAATCAGCCCAGCGTAGAAGGAACGCGCGTTAATAGTGCTACATTCATGCAAATTTCGGATTCTATTTGTGTCAAGACCTTTAACGCTCCATTAGTAACTCATTTAGCTTTTTAGAGTGCTACCTGTATTCATTCACATTGACGAGCTGGCGATGCTTCGGCCTAATCACGCAGAATCAATTGTAAGTGGAATGTAAGGTGTGTACTTTACAATTGTATATTTAGAATGCTTTTGTTGATACTGCAATTTGATTTTTTATACTGATAAAGTTTGATGTTTTTGCATTTTTCGATCGATTGAGGTCGAATTTTTGAGGTCTTGGAATAACTGTACCACGGTGATTTTTAAACATGTTAATGTCTTTTTTATGCAGAAGTTGTATTAAAAGCCTCTGCGAAAAGAAAAAGTTTCATAAACGTACAAAACCAAATTTTACTACTATCAACGAATTTCAACTTTGCAAATATTTGAATCGAAAGTAATTATACAAGAAAAAAGAAATTAATAAGTCAAATTATTAAAAACATGAAAAAAGAATCGAAAATTAATCAGCTGCCGGACCATTTGGACTTTCGTAAATGAATCGTTTTAAACGATTCTTTACTATGTTGTGAAACTTTGGAGAAAAACGAATGCAATTCTTCTGTATTCGCAAAAACTAAATCTTAAATTAATTAAATTTCCATCCGTAAGTAATTCATTTACGATTTTTTTTTTTTTTTTGCAAGTAAATAAGGAGAATCCACTTCGTTTTTCCCCGAGAGTATCACGATTTAGTCAAGGATCTTTTAAAATAATTCATTAGTGAACATTTTGTTAACGAATTATATGTTCGTTTAAAATAATTCTTCGATTTATTTACGAATCGTCTATTGATCTAAGTTTTCATCCATGCGCACTCAAATAAAAGTTTTTCCAAATTTATATATTAAAATCCCAATAAGAGTCCATTAAAAAATTAATTATGTTCGAAGATTTGCAACTTTTTACAAGGCATTTTCTTTGTTTAATGAAAACCATTTTTGATAATTTTGTGCTTTAGGGTAGGGATTGTCCCTGTAATCTCCTCAACTCTAGGAAAATTAGTAGTCTAGACTAGATTTCTAGACAAAACTTTTATATTAGAGATGCCACGAATATTCGGCAACTATTCGGTATTCGGCTATTCGGCCACTTTTTTTCACTATTCGGTATTCGGCCGAATATGGTTAACTATTCGGCCGAATACCGAATAGCAATTTATTTATTATTTTTTTATTACTAGCTGTTTTCCCGTGACTTCGTCCGCGTAAATTATAGCCCATGTCCTTTCTAAGGCTCTAGAGTATCTGTGTACCAAATTTCATTTAAATCGGTTCAGCAGTTTTGGCGTGAAATCGTGATAAACAGATTTAATTTCGTATTTATGATAAAATATAGTAAGGATAACCAAATAAATCATGAAAAAAGAACTCAAAATATTACTCACAAACATATATTTATTTAACAAAAAAAAAAAAGAGGTAACAAATTAATATTTAAAATCTACCAGTAGTAAGTTATGATGAATGAAAACAATTTTTTCAGCGTTTGTTGATAGCAGGCGATTGCGTTTTTCCTCATAAATTATACCTGCTTCCGAAAACAGCCGCTCACTATACACACTGCTACCGGGAGATGATAAATAAATCTTAGCAAATTGTGAAAGGGTTGGATATTGTTTCGCGTTTGCTGACCACCACTTTTAAGGGTCTGCTGTCCGATATAAACGAACAGATACCATGTAAAAATCAAGTTCATTTGCAACAGAATTTTTCTGTTCCACACCTTCATCTGAACGAACATTTTCTGTAGCGACAGTTGTGACTTGTCGCCCGCGGAAAGTACTAAGTGTGGCCGAATATTCGGCTGCCGAATGTTCGGCGCTTCGGCCTAGAGCCTCGCCGAATATTCGGTATTCGGTATTCGGCCAAATTACTATTCGTGGCATCTCTATTTTATATGTATTTGACTCACATTATTTACCCATAAATTAAACTATTTAATTGGATTGATGATTATTTTGATATGTTTGAAAATGGAACCCGTCAGATTATCACAAAATGCAGCATTGCGTGGAGTTTCCGTAGGTATTTGTTGATTTAAAGAGAATGAAATAATATACCTACTGCATCCCACATTAATTTATTTTTACGGCATTGTGCGCACATTGCGAACAGAATGTTTTAAATCAATAATTGCTATGCGTCCCTTCCCTTCACATCTTTTGCCTTGACTATTAAAGGTCGACTGCAATTTCCTTTTGTCAGAAAATTATGAACAACTACTGTGTCATAAATATTACAATGTTTGTTCTGAATAGAAAAGAAATTAAATTATCTGATTGGTAATAACATTTAACCTATAAAAATTATATAATTTGTTCATAGTTTTTTGCTCCTCATATCACCGTTTCCACTTAAATATGATACTTATTTGATAATTACGATTAACAATACATGTATATGTATTAAAGCTCAAATCTGTACACAAAAATCAGATGTTCAGATTAAAGCCAATTTGCAAACATGGAAAAATAAAACCGCATGTATCAGTAAAAAAGATATTTTTGGTTTGGCGTAGAGAGCGGAGCACACTTTTTTTATTTTTATATTCTTTGAATACGAATTAAATCACAAAGTTTAACAAATGAGAATTCTCCGTAGACTAAATCAGGGTCGCTTTCAGATTTCACCATAGAAACATAATCTTCGAAGGCGACACCTTTATTAATTCTGAAATAGCTCAAACTGGGTTGTTGGCGTTATTTAATTTAAATATTTTGTTCAATGTGATGCACGAAAACAAAATTAATACGAAGCTATAAGTCAAATCAATTTAAAGTTGTATAGGTTACTCAGATGGAGGTTTATTTATGGACCTAATAATCCAAGATAAATTCAGGGACACAAGGAAATTGAAAAATACATATTATAAACGAGTTTATATTGTTTTAAAAAATGGGAACAACGAATGATATCCCAAAGAATGGAAGAAAATCCTTTAAATTAAGATTTTCTATTTAGATATGTATCTCA
The DNA here is from genome assembly GCA_949715965.1 of Dysmachus trigonus. Classification (NCBI taxonomy): domain Eukaryota; kingdom Metazoa; phylum Arthropoda; class Insecta; order Diptera; family Asilidae; genus Dysmachus; species Dysmachus trigonus. The sequence goes on along the minus strand of OX454322.1, from coordinate 63,190,589 downwards.
AGGACAGTAGGAGCATCGATTTTCTGGAAAACAATCAATATCAATATCGTTTATTTGTAGATTAGATTTATAAGTAAACATCTCTAGAAGTTGTATTCACTCATTTCTTTCGTTAAAAACAAAATACATCCATATCAAATTTCCATTATTTTCACTCGATTAAAAGTTGGTAGCGCTAAACCCAAATTTTTTTTGGAGGTTTTGGACCACTGTATTTTCGTAATTTCTGATATTTTATGCTAATCGATCCTTGAGATTCTTAGAGTCCTACAGGAAAATAAACATGTCAGTAGAAATACAGACGCGTTAAAAGTGTTGATATTATTCAACAAAACTAGCATAAACTGTAGATAAATGGGTTTTTTTCCACTTCTAATTTAAAATCTCATCCTTTCCCTGTCTGTCGTACAATTTTTTGTCTAAGTGAGTTCTATCATTTATCTATTCTTTTTGACTATCATAAAGGAAACAACCTATATAGTTTTTAATTTAATCCTATTTTTTCATCGCAGAAAAATTCACTCTGGTGGGATTAAAAGATAGGCAATTTACTCGTTTATCATTAAAATGCGATTTTATAATCGTAATAGAGTTAAGGATTTTGTTTCAAAACTTATTAACTTATTAGAATTTCGTATTCGCTACATTTGTATGCATTTTTATACTAAAGCGATTTAGGAAATTTTAAGTTTTTTTGTAGAACGCAGGGCTATTTTATAGCTATTTTAATTCTGAACAGAGCCCTTATTGCTAGATTGTCTAGATATTTAAACACAAAAACGGAGCATGTTAACATTATTGGAAGTTATGTACCTAAAGTTCTTGCCCATTGAGACTTTTGATCAGCATAAGAAGGGCTATCAAAATACGAAGTTTCATACAAATTGACCGGTGTTCAATTCCCATAGATTTTGTGCGGGGTTCTTTGCAAAATGTCGATGCAGTCAGAATATGTTAGGATAAATTACTTTCTAAACAACTAATTCTTACATGAAATTGAGGACTTGGAAAGTTTCATTTTTGAACGAAAGTTAGAACAGGGGCTTAAGTAATTTGTTTGGTTCTCTGTGTAGACGTTAATCTACAGATTTTACTTGGGCTGTAAATATTAACTAACATTCTATAAATTATAGCAAATACAGGTAACCCACCTATAAGACGGTAGATAGGTTCCTAGAAAATGCCGTGTTGTATGAAACCTTGTTATATGAGGTTTAGAGCCAATACAAAGTTCCCTAAACTTATTAAAAACAAATCATTTTTTTAATACCATATAAACAACTTAATTTTTAGTAAAAAATATAAATTTATGTGTAATTTTTTAACCCTAGCGCTAACCCTTTTATAAAAAGTAGGTGGGCCTCATCGCTCTTCCCGCAATTATTCTAAGATAATTAGTTTTTATATAAAGGTTTTCGCAATGTTCTTATCATGTTACAACGAAACCATGTTGTAGAATGCCGTAATATAGAAGGGTTACATGTAAATCCTTTTCAATGTTATGTTGATTTGCAAATAAATAATTCGTTTTTGTTCTAGTTAGTTAAAAGAAACAACTAGAGTATTACCATTAATTAAAAATTTAATTTACAATGCCAATATAAATTGAATAGAGTTTTTAATCTTCCACGGGATGTCTAGTTTTGAGAACGAAGATTCACAGATATATTAAAAGGAAAACAATGATGGGAAATTATAATTTACTTGCACCAAGAATTAACCGACTAAAATTTACTCTTTAGTTAATTATTATAAAGGCTTGCGAGAAAAAATAAGAAATTCTTGCAGTATTCTGGGATTTAAAAAACTTAGAAATTAATTAAATCGAAAAATTAAACATCAAAAAGGAATATTAATAAATGTTATACATATATGCATATATGACCCCTTATACCAAATATTATTTGTCTGGTTGGCATAAAATTAATATTTATTTTCAAATTTGAAAAAATCCACAAAATTATTGGCTTTTGTCATAAATTTTATTGCAGGAATGCTGAAACTATGTAATACCTCTCAAAAAATCATAAAAAGTTGCATAAATGTAAAGCAGAAGTTTATAAATCTCAAATTTATGAAGGTGTGCAATCTTTTCGATTGGGAGTGTATAAACAACCAAATCGTGCTAGTTATATGCACACAACTAAGTATATCTTCCAAATATGATGAAATTAATTTTTTGTGCCTAAATATCTAGACAATTTAACAATAAGTAAGTTTTCTCGTTCCTGATTTAGAAATTAATCTACACATTTTATTTGGGCTTTAAAAAGGTGAACAACACCCTGTAAATTATAGTAAATAACTTCCTTCGATATTATGTTGATCTGCAAATAAATAATTCCGTCTTAGAGTTAAACAAAACAGAAAACCCCTAGATTTCTCGAAACAAGATACTATGTATTTTTAACAAACCAACAAAGCGAAAGCCATCCAGGGGCACCCTACCGAAGGGCGAAAGCCCAAAGTCCCAGCGAGCGATGGGACACCCCTGTCACAACTACTTTAAGATCGAACCACCGAAACGACAGAAAAAAGGGTGCCACCGCTTCTAAAACCAAAACAAGTCGTTTTCATTGACAATATTTTTTCCCGATTTACAATTCTTTTCAGTTTTCTTCACAGGTAACTCGCAACCGCAACCTGTCAAATCGAAAGCAACCGGAACCGGGTCGACAGGGCCGACGACGGACAAGAGAAGACGACTTTTGAGTTTTTCACTTCAACTTCACAGCTGTGACAGAAACTCCCCACAGGCCATTTTGCGACTTTAAGAGGGGAAATAATGTCAGGCCCCACGCGTTGCTGTGCGTCGCGAGTGCACGTTAGAGCGAAACGGAGCGACCTCACAAGACCGAACTGAATGAGATGGCAAAAAACTGAAAAACACTGGACATTGACAGTTGATCATAACCTCAATAGCACAAAAGAAAATTGTGCAAGGGCGAAAATCCACTTGAATATGCCTCGATAATCCTCCTCTAATCCCATTTTGGCTGTGCAGCCTGCAGCGATGGCGCGGCTCCCACTTACCTTGAAGAAGTTTCGCCGTCTGAGCTGTCCTGGTTTTCCTCCGAGTTCATGAAAAACTTTCGTCCACTGCGATTATAGTCTCCAAACCCCCCAAACACGAGAGGAGTTCGACGTGAGCACGGTGCGAGTTCACGAAATTAATATAAAAATATCAAATCAAAAGCGAAACAGCGGTGACAACTGCGACGGCGACAGAAGAACCACGGCGCAAAGAGACGAACTCGTCGCCAACGAAAGGACACAAAACAAACGTACGCACACCGCCAGACGGGGGGCGACTGCTCGCATGCATGTATATAAAGGGAGCTGCTGTGTGTGTGCGCTCCTCTTCGTTCGTCGCCTTCGTTCTTTTTATTTTATTCGACGACTTGGGCCTCCGCGATTAATTTGGAAAATCACTCGAATTGCGTTCTATTAAGCGATATTTTGGCGCACCACCGCGGAATTTGGCATCCAGGCTTGAGAATTGCTCCCTGCAGAAATGTCACTTGCTAGCTGGGCTCGCACAATTCTGCACCGTTTTTTTCTCGAAGTTTACGCGATTCGAGCCCGCGGTGTGGGGCACTTGTTTTACTCGAAAATTTCACTCGGTCCCCCACCGGTTAAATGCACCTGATCCGGCTATTGCCTGGCCTCTACTCGATCTTGATTGGCACTTTTGTGCTGTTAACTGATTGTTTGGATAATTTTACGGTCGCTAGTTCCCGAAATTGACAGAAACGCGACATCACAAGTTGAGAGAATTTTCACTTCTGCAAGAACTTTTTACGGTTCTTTTCGGGTACGTTCGGTATGTAGGACGGGTCACAGAATAGCATAAAACTTACAAATGTTTGAGCTGCTTTGAACAGCTGGTTTTTGCATTTTATCAATTTTAAGCACAATATAACGTATTATCTTAATAAAAACTTCATTAAAGACATAATCCTTCTCTTCTTTATCCTAATTATTATCAATCTCTAAATATTTCAAACTTAAAACAGATAAAACATTCGAATACATCCACTCCAAACATGACGTTTTCATGCAACAGGGAAAAGAAGAAGAGAAAACAAAAACAAACTGACGTCTTAAAATTTGCGACTGACACTTCAAAGGTTTCTCCCAAATACGAGCTCGGAGTGACGAATTTCTGGATTTATCGGCACTTTTTAATATATAAAGGCCCCTTCGTGACACGGTAGGGCTGCGGGAAATCAAAAGTATGAAACCGGAAGAGCTCGAATCACTGAAAAGCGGCGATGTGAATCGGACGAGGGCCGCTTTGCGTACCTTCGCCCAAAAGGTGTGTACCCCAGAGAAATAGTTTTTAGTTCAAAATTCCCATCCTACCCTTTTGTAAAAATAGCTGTGGTATGTATTCTTTGAACTTTTATATATGATCCTAGAAATATCCAAAATATGGAAGGAATCACCCTTTTTCAAAGCTATAGAGAAATAGATTCTAAATTCCTTTAATATAAACAAAATTCTGTTTAAATAAAGTGTGCAGTTTACAACTTGACCTCTTTTGACACCCATTTAAAGAATGAGATCATTTTCGGAAGAGCAACTTACTGTTTCCTAAAAGTTATGAAAACACAGATCAGAAAACAGGACTTTTAAATACGTTGTAGAGGCATACAAAGTTTGTGAGGCGTTTCCTCGGGGGAAATTGTAAAATTGAAAGACCTTATTTTTATTGTTTGAATTGCTAACTTTAAGCCTGGATAAGTTGTTCCATTTTTCCTACCTATCTTTATTAATTTCAGCGGACTTAGAAGTTTATAATCCTACTATAACTCCAAACATTTATACAGCCCGAAAGAAGAGCTCAAACTAGATCAGTGGTCGTCAGGATTTTTGTCCATTGTAACAAATTTTGTTCTTCAACTTCGCGAGTGTGACTTTTTAAACTATGATATTACAAATATTATTAATATGCAATTTATTTTTGAATGTTATTTAATTTGAATTTGTTGCTATCCATTCTATGAGGCCTTTTACAATGCCATTTCTGATCGAGGTTTGTTTGCGTAATACCCGGTCTCCCTACATCGTTTAAGAATCAATTGCACAGTATAATTAGCTAAATCCTTGAGAGTTTAAAAAGAAACATCTTAACACTTGGGAAAGTACAATATTTCCCAAGTACAATATTTCCCAACTAAGTAGATGAAAGTAAAACTGGTAAATCCCTGTAATTGGGAAATCCATCAATTAGACATCTTTTGCTATCTACGCAGATTTTTTAGAAAAGCAAATAATTTACGGTGCTTTATACTTCCTCTAAACCCGATTTCAACTACTTTCACTTTATGCAACTCGCCCTCAAACTTCCTTTGTCTCCATTAACATCGACTCCACATTGGTTGCTTCATACATTAGCGCGCTTGATGATAATTTCAACCACTGGCCCCGACAGCATTCCCGCCATCGTGCTGAAAAAATGCGCATAGCACTTAACACAACCTCTTACCTCTCTCTTTGAACTATCAATCTACCAGGGCGTTTTTCCTCCTCGGTGGAAGGACTCATTCATCATCCCTATTCACTAAAAGGGCTGTAAAAGTGATGTGTCTAACTACCGGCCCATCGCCAAACTGTGTTGCATACCTAAACTTTTCGAACAAATTGTTTATGACTCCATGTTCTTTCACTGCAAGTCCATTTTCTCCCCTTTCCAACACGGCTTCCTTAACACTTAACGGACGGGCCCCGTAGATTTACGTTTTTCCATTCTGACTTCCTAGGACGGACTACGTAGATCTACGTTTTTGCATGAAGTTTTATTATGTTGCATTTGGGGTTTTCTTTTATGCATACTGTTTTATTGTAGTTACAACGCTTTAAATCGATATATTCATGTTTATTTAATTCCCCTGAAAAATTCCCGGAAACTAGGAAAGACAGAGCAGATTCGACCCGTCCGTTAAGTGTTAAGGGCAGGTTAACTACGACTAATCTTGCCGACCGTCTCCAGAACATTACGTGTACTTCAAAACGGCTACGAGGTCGATGTCGTTGCTACCGATTTCAGTAAAGCCTTTGACAAAATCTCGCGCCAAATAATTCTTTTTAAACTTGGTTCTCTCGATTTCCGAACGCGTTTTCTTTCTTGGTTGAGTTCTTACCTATACCAACGTCAGTATAGTTTCCGCTTCGGTTCAGTAAACTCTAGCGCTTTCGTAGCACAGTCGGGGGTTCCTCAAGGCAGTCATTTGGGCCCCCTGATCTTTGTTCTGGCTGTAAATGACGTCGAGTGCATCATCAAACACTCGGACCTTTCAATTTACGCTGACGACATGAAGATCTGGAACCCTTAAGGAAGCGACGCGACTCTACCGACATTCTCTTTATTCACCAGCTACTTAATGGTGTCATCGATTACCCCTCCCTGTTACAGCTGATATCGCTTCACACCAACCCCCGGAGCCTCAGATCAGTACCCCTCTTCCGCCCCTCGCTTCACCACACCAATTATGGCTTTGCCGAACCAATTTCCCGCATGATACGTAAAGGCAACTCCTCATCATCTTTCGACTTCCACCTTTCCAAGTCATGCCTTCGAAATGCCCTGAAACGCCTCCCCCTAGTTCTTAATTTATTCATATATTGTAGAGTTTAAGTTTGTGTGCTTGTGTTTGTATGAATTTATAGCTTGTATTAAGCTGAATAAATAAATAAATACTTATGGATAAGGCTTTAATTACAAGAACTTCAACATGATGAATTGCGTTTAAATATTCTTGATAATCTTAAATCCAGCTGACACAAAATTCAAACAAACAGAAATATTTCATATGTGTATTCTTATAGCTTACCTTCAATCACTGATATGTAAGAACTGGTCTGCTAACTCGCGACTGAAAAATGAGACCTTTACCACAGGTTGAATTCTTATGGGACAAATCCTGCTATAAAAAATGCCCGAAAATACAGCACAATAATTTTTAAACAGAAGCAAATAAAAAGTAATTAAACTATCACAAATCGATTTCGTTTATATCACGCAAATAAAAAATAACTTACTTTGCCGTAATGCAAAAGTGAGATATTCTGTACCCAAAAAACACGGGTTCATTATAAGCAAACAAAAATAATATTAACATCGTCCTTTTATTGCAGTACGCAAACCTTTTCGACTTCAGAGAATTCAACGCAAATGGCCAATGGATTGTGATTTGGGACGCGGTCTTCAATATTTTGCGAAATGAAAAATATACAGAGGTTTTCCCGGACGCGCTCTGCTGCGTCCGAATATTGGCGCGGGATGAGAACAACATTCGCACGCATAACATCAAAAAGGATTTCGACTGCTTGCTAAAACTAGCGAATTTGGCTCCCGAGAACCTGACGGGCACCAAGATGAGCACCACTGATGTGACAGTAGAGGCCCTAAAATGCCTTTGTAACATGGTCTATCTGAGCTCCGATTGCCAAAAGGCTTGCCTTCGGAACTCTGCAACCGATGGTATCATAAAACGGGTCAGCTGCGACAAAGTTTATCCGCACGACATCGAATACTTCGACATGAAACTCCTGTTCCTCATTACAGCTCTCGAGCAGGGAACTAGGAACAAGGTGCGGGATGATCTCAACGGCCTTACCTACTTGACCGAGTGGTTGGACCTGAAGGTGAAGGAGACGAACAAAAGTGACAAGGATATCGATCTCATTTGGGAGATCCTGAAGGTCCTGTTCAACATCACAGCGAACAACGAAAAGACGTCAATAGAAAATGAGATCTTGTACAGAAGACTGACTGCAGTGGCTAGGGCTCTGCTCCTGGAATTTGGTGACCTGACCGGGGAGAAGGAGAGGAACGCGGTTACAAGTACCATCCACCTGCTGACTAATGTGCCAACCGTTTGTATGGTGGAGCTGATGCAGGGCTCCACAGGGAAGACTGATATGAACAAGGAAAACTTATTCGAGGGGAAGTGTGTTAAGGCTTTGGACATCCTTCTGCAGTATTTGACGAATGTCCTGAACAATGAAAATGATGTAAGTTATTCTTGCTAATTTTTATTGAATTGCACCTCTTTTAGGTTGTTTAAGTTAACTATTTTGAATATTTAAATAAAATCGTTTGCAAAGCAATTCTGAAAGTTTTAAATATATTGTTATCTATTTTATGGAAGAATTGCAGTAGGATAGGATCTGTTTATAGAATTAAATCTGAAATTTTTGTCCACCCATATTAATTACAATAGTAAAGAAGTTTCCCTTTAACCGTGTGTAGGGACTCTTTGTTCCTTACTTGAAATGTCTGTGGTAGATACTAAATGACTTTCACCTTTTCCAGAAATCCCCCTCGAATCTTCTTCATGAACAATTACCACCGATCTTAACAGTCCTAGTAAAATGTGCCCGCTCAAATTCAACAATGCGCCACTACATTCGCTCAGTGATTCTGCCACCGCTCAAAGATGTCTCAAAACGCCCAGAAGAAGGTAACGAGCTGCGCAACCACCTGTGCCGTTTTCTCACCCTTCCACAAATGACGGTCAGGGGTCTGGCTTCGGACCTCCTTTTCGTCCTCTGCAAGGAGAGCGTTGGCCGCATGATCAAGTACACGGGATATGGCAATGCCGCTGGACTATTCGCCAGTCGGGGGGTGCTGGACGGCAGGAAAATAGACAACGTTGAGTACTCCTCAGACAGTGAAGATAGTGACACGGAAGAGTATAAAAAAATGCAGCATGGGATCAATCCGGTTATAGGGTGCTATGAGCCACCGAAACCGAATCCCCTCGAAGGGATGAGCGAAGAACAGAAGGAGTACGAGGCAATGCAGCTGGCCAATTTAATGGACAAGCTTCACCGACAAGGCATTGTCCAGCCCTGTCGTATTGGCGAGGACGGGAAACCCCAGCCGGTCGATCACATCCTCCAATTGCAAGAGGAGCTCCCCCAGCAGCAAATCGATCAAAAACGAAAAACTTAGGCCAATGGAAGAAGTACCCTCATTTTTCATTTTTCTATTAAATCGAGAAAGCTTTAATTGAAATCACTTAACTATCCCGCTTGATAGTCGCATTCGAGCGGTGAGCATTCCGTAGCACCTTCTCAATTCGACGTTGCTACAATCGCGCTAATCACAACTACGCAGCTGCAGTTTCATGTCGATGTCGGCTTTTTGCACGTTTTCAAGCACTTTTTTTTTATACAAAAAAACAAACAACTTAGCTTTAGACTATTCCTAGCTTGTAGGCGCAAGCGTAAACATAGATAGCCCGCGCGCTGATTAGGCGCAAGATCGAGTGTGTTTTGTAGTTGCAATAATGTCCAAAGCTATTTTAGATTACGTTAATAAAGTGATTTATTTGTTAACATTGCGGCTGTAGTTAATAGAGCTCCTTTTTTTTTGACCTTTTGGGGGCTAAGTGCGCTTCTGGTTTTGAGTGAACCATTTACGCTTTTTAGAGACCATATTCATTGGGTGAATTCCAAAATTAAGGAATCATCCTTTGGTGGATTCAATATTTTAGAGCAAATAAGATTCAGTTGGAGTTGTTTTAAGCTCAATTTATTTTCAAAGATGGAGTCACTTTTTTCATAATGTATAACTTCCAAAATGCATCAATACCTTATTCAGCGTAGTAGTTTTTTGAATCTGAATCATGCATCGGGGTGGTTTTGATGCATTTTGGAAGTCGCCCAATTTTCATAATACGTCTTTAACAGCTTAATAGCATTTATATTTTCTAAAAAGAATTTTTTTCAAATTATTGACATCTAGGTGCCGAAATGGAGTTGTGAATGAACAAAATGTTTACACGTTTTGAACATCATTTTCAGGTATACACACCGATTTTTTAAAACGAAACATATCGACCAAGAATCTTAGAGCTCTATGCATAAAACATATTTTTAGAAAAACCTACTACAAAATTACAATTAAGACAGGTAGGACACAATTTCGTCCGGAAATTCTTTCCACCAACTAAGACGTAAGAAATTGGCAGAAATCAGTAAATAATCTTAACATTGGTTCTTAACATCTGGTTCTTCTAGTGCATTTGACGTGGGGCTTGTAGCTCTAAAACTTATTCTTAGGCATAGATATCCTTTTGTTCTAGGTTATTATATCCCACAAAATGTGATAAACACCTTAGATAGTAATGATAAATAGCCTATGTGATACATCACATGCCACAGATGTTCAGTGGAATTCAAATCGAGCGAATTTGCTGGCCAGTCTAGTCTCTGAATTCCCAGTTCAGAAAATATACATTGTACTTACCCTTTTGGCGCTACGGCAAGGTGCAGAATTATCTTGAAAAATTACTTCGTCAATAAACGAATGGCTGATACCAAAAACTATAGAGCCACAGACTATTTGACTTTGAGGAAACTTCATCGTTTTGAACGTTGGACGTATGGTAAATTACATGCACACAAGTTGAATTTGTTTCTGTTGGACCAAATCACACGTCGCCAGTCTTCTTTCGTCGAATATTCGTATTTCTTCGCCCATGCTAGGCGAGCCACCTTCATTTTCTTTGTTAACATGGTTTTTTTTCGTTGGTCGTCTTCCATACAATCCTATCTTTCACATTCTTCTACGGATTGTTTTGGCACTAAGGTCTACTTGATGATAATCCCTCATCTCAGCCCTTATACAACTCCTTCAAGTACATTCGTGGTAATTCTTTGTCTGTTCGGGAGTTTTTTATTTTCTTCCACATCCTTTCGTCCTCTCCACAGGACTTCAAGCGAACGACGGTTGAATCGCTGCACCCTATTTAGCCGCTATCTGGCGATACGACAACCTTGATTTGCCAAAATTAAAATCTGGACTTTTTTTTCCTAAGACAATTGTTTGTATTTTCTGTCCACATAACTTTTTCCACTATGTCGTTATCACTACTTAGCTCAAACTGATTATTCTTTTACCGAAACGATTGGTTTTATACAACAAAGTTCCTATGATTAATGTAAATGTCCCGAAGATTGTTCAATCACTACGTAACAAAATTTAATGTTTAATTTTTCCCCGAATAAATTATATATGATTTCTACAGAATTTTTCAGATTATGAATTCACAACATTCATCATGTCTCGTCAAAAAATCATTGAAAATTTAGGGAATGTGAAAAGAGCTCGTAATATGTTTGAAATGAAAGCTTGAATCCTTATCTAAAGATTTGAAGAACTACTATTCTATAGCATTTACTAGGTATCTTGGGCTACACGTTTGTAATGAGCTTAAGCCAGTTGTGCTGTTCATTCACTGTCTATTGAATTTGGTGATCGGTTTATGGAAAAAAGTGAATTTTCCGGATATTTCGGAAAATACTGAAGCCTCTTTAGTCTTTTATACTTTTAACCCTTTGCGGTCGTATTAAGTTTATTCATAGGTGTCATGCTGTACGGAATTAATTTTATTTGAACGAACAGTAATATTGAATAAGCAAGATTATGAACGAATACCATAAATTCTTTTTTAAACCTATATTTTTTAAACATATATCTATAACACAGTTATATGTTTTAATTATTATGTAAAAATTATATTTTATAATTCTCTATCGTGTGGTATCTTTTAAAGCAGAGATCTGCAAAAATATTATTTTCGCTGATTATTACTAATACCATAAAAAATTTGAAAATATTCAACTATTTCGTAATTCGTAAACAGCAGATTACGAACTAGTTAAGTATTTTGGAATTTCTAACCCAGGAATTGCTTGAGTAATCACAAATTTTGGAGGAGAAATTATCAGTATTTGAGTATTTGTAAATGTTGCCTGACCAATTACTGATTATTTGGGCAATTGAAAATTCTAGAATGATGGTTATTATTTGCTAATAGTTGATAATCGCAAAGTTTTAATTATAAATTGTTTACAATTTGAAAATCGTTAACGTCTCCAATATGAAGCCTTTTGCTGTGGTGGCTGAGAGTAGGCATACGATCGCAAAGGGTTAAAAACGGTTTTTTTTTTTTTTTATGAAAGCAAACCTACAGAAATGGTATATAATTTGTTCGGGGGAAAAATTGGTGTTGACCACTGTGATTTGCACTTCAGTTTCCCTATTTTGGACAAAGAATTTATTAGAACTTTTTCTTTAAAACTCTTCCTGTGAACACCGACGAAGATTAAAGACAATGGTACAATATATTAAAAGCTGCGTGAAAAGATGACTGGGTAAAAAATGTGCAAAATTCAAGATCTTCCATCCGAATATTTAATTGATTTAATAAACACTGTAATCAAAAATAACGCTTAAGAAGCAAACAGTTTCTCCTCTGTTCTATGATCCAGTGGTTTTGGTGGCGAAGGAGTTTCGAATTCACCTAAATCAGCATCGTAATAAAGAGCGGCTCTGTACGGCCTCAGTTCCCACGGCACCTGATTCTCCATCGGAGTCAAATTTACGCCCAAATCCTCAAGAGTTGGCACACTAACGTCAACTTGATCAGTTATGCATTCTCTTTCCAATCTTTCCGGGTGGAGTCCTCCGATTGGAGCGCCGGGACATATCATTTCAGTCAACTGTGCCTTAATCATCAGAGTAGGATCCCATTTCAAGTCATACCGCCAGTAGCCCCACCACTTCTCGTCCTTTCGCATCAAATAGTGGAACCAATCTACCAGATCGCTGAGGAGATAGCGCTTTGGCCTGGAAGAGTAAATGGGTTTTAATGCTTTTATCACTTTGATATATGAAAAGTACTTAAGTAGTTTCAAAAATTTTTGGAAATTACCAGTAGATTTCATGATAAGAAATTTTAAAGATAAAACCATAAAAACTTGCTGGCGAAAACCGACTTTTTCCTACAAAATTGATAACTTTTCATGTAATTATTTTTTCAAAATCCTAACGCCCTTTAAAAAGAGAATTGCTTTTATACTAAAGGAAAAAGTTGGCAAAAATAAATTCTAATATTAAAAACATTAAATTTCTGCAAGAGTTATTACCAGCGATTTTTGAAGTTGCAGTATTATATATTATTATACACTAATTCTGGTCATATTTTTGTTCTGCATTAATTTCGAAGTATTCAAAAACCTTCATTTTGTAATGGCAAATTCAAAACTTTAATCCCGGCAAACTTACTTCCAAGAAAATTAACGAGATGGTCCGTCAAACCAAGACAATATGCATAAAAAATGACGCTTTGACTTAGACCTCAAGAATTTACGTTACTTGTCTGAAAGACCCATGTCACCACGAAGGGTTAAAGTGGCAAAGTGGATAATAATTTGTACAATTCATACTTATAATTTTAATTTCTCGTTGAAGAAGTTTCTGAAGCTCTTCCCCAATTTTTTAACTTTGGCAGCTTAAGGGCCTTAATTATGGAAGTCGATTTCGATCAACTCGATTAGGAAAGAATAACTTTCAAAGCCGGGCTGTTAAAAAAATTAGTATCTTCGCTACTCGTATCGAACGAACCCGACTTCCATAATAGAGCCCTTAACCTTTTAAGGACGGGGAAAATTACGTTAAAATTGACATTTTATTAGACATGAATATTATAAATAAATTCAATGAACTTCTTATGTGGAGACCCCCCCCCCCTCCTTGCTGGTCGATATATCGACCAGGCCCGTCCGCAACGGAAAGTCTCATGTAAAAAATTTGGCGCGACGGTTTGAAAGTATTTTTCTAGGTAATTTGATGGGCTGAATACGGGAAAAATCGTGAAATTATCATTTTTTGACCTTGAATTCATCTTGCAGATGAGTTTCGCGATTCGTGGTATTCTATTTTTCGTAATCAGTACATAAAAAAGGTAGGTATGCCAACTTTCAGGGCGAAATAGGAAACAAAACTTTGAATTTGAAACAGCAATTTTCAAAGTCAAGGATGCTTCCAGGAATTTTTATACTATTTTTCCCATATTTAGCGCATTACATTTTGCCTGAAAAACATCAAATATTGTGTCATCTGGCTGGTCCATATATCGACCACTCCCGTCCTTAAAAGGTTAAACTCATCAAGGATGGAAAACGTTATATAAACTTCTATGGAATTTACCCAATATTTTTATTTTCTCACTTACCCCACTGCTTGATAGATTTTGCCAGCGGTGTCTGGATCTTTGGCGCAATTGACGATCGCCTGAGCGACATCACTTACGTAGACTGGCTGCTTCACAGTCTTCTCCCCTTTAGCCCAAAGAGGCATGTAGCGGAATTGTCGCCGCCAAATATGCGCGTAATAGCGCAAGAAGCGATCCTCAGATCCATAAATGTCCGCAGGACGGATGATGGTCGCGTCCGGAAAGGCATTCAGAACAGCCTCTTCTCCGTGATATTTACTCTTTAGAAAACCTGAGCCTTTCTTAAGAAGATACGGTTCTGGATCTGGATTAGCATTTAGAGCTGAAAGGTGGATCAGTCGTTCGACTCCCGCTTCCTTGCAAATTCTACAATGTAGAGAAGCCAGTTTTTAGTGTTTTTTTTTTTTTTGTTAATAATGAAGACTTAAAATAAACCTTGCAATTCGTGCAGCTCCGTTAACATGCACTTCATCGAAACTAAAGTTTTTCGTTTCCCACTCGCGTCCGATCAAGTTGATTACGACGTTTGAGTATTTCACAGCCTCCCGGATCGAATTGTCGTCCTTCAAGTGGAAAAAGTGAAACAGAACCTGACCCAAATCACCGGTTAATTTAAGCCGTATGACATCGTTGTGTTCGCCTCTGTACGGCAGGATCATCTGGGTCCCGATCTTTCCTAGTTTGTTGCAAACATACCGCCCCACGAAGCCAGTGCAGCCGAAAACTGTCGCGACGATCCCATTGAAACTTGACCGTCCGCCGGTGCCTCTTTTTAAAGCGGCGAGATTTGTCGTCTTTAGCGGTCGAGGCCCCTCCGTGGAATAGGAAGCCTTCAGGCAGAGAACGCCCAAAGAATTTGCTTGTTGCTCTAGAAATACAAATAAATTCTCAGTTGTCCATAACCCCAAGCAATTACATAATATTAAAATGAAACTTCTTAGAAACCAAACCGGAAAACTTACTGGCTAGCGGCGAATTACGGAGTAATATTAATGAAGCCATCCTCCCGACCCCACGAATGAAATAACAATTTGCCCTAGGGCTCGAAACTTGCACGAATTATCGGGAGAAAATATTTGGTTTGACAGCGGTGGACGTCAGTTATTATGACATTTCGACGGCTGGTCGGTCGATGTTTCGTGGCGTCGCTGCGGCATCTAGCGGTCGAGATGATCGACTCAGCTCTGCTAAACCCTTCAAATGATTAATTTTAATCAGTAAATATCGTAAAGTAACACAGTGAAATTTTTACGATATTAATAATAGGACTTAATTAACGACTTTTAACATAATTTATTTATAAGGTCTTTTTAAGTTCTTAGGAGATCTGAAAAAATCCAAAAGGATTCCAAATCTTAAAGTTGTCTAAACTGCTCAAAAAAGTCTAATAATATAGGGGTTAAACAATTCGTAGGTAGTTTGATGATAGGAAATAAAAATACCAAAATAGAGTTAAAATGATAAACAGATTAAAAATTACTAGAGGCATTTTAAATTTTAAATTCCTTATACCTTAAAATGACAAAAAGTTCTTCGACAAGCCTAACGGTGTAATAACAAAACTAATTTTTATAAAATTCATAATTCTTTAAAAGCCAAGAAGGTTTTGAACAGTTAGAATTAGCCTAAAAGGAGTTAAAAACCAAAATTATCTGGAAAGTTATGTAGAATCTTAAATATTTAAATGATTCCGATTGGCCTAGAAGGGCTTTTAAAGCTTGAATACAATAGAAAGAAAACATATTTGTAGCCCACTTATAGTAGGGGAGTCCAAGAGGCTAAATGGAGATTTACTCGAGCGTCGTGGGGACCTATTGGATTGCGAAGATTACATGCTAAAAAGAAAAAAAGGTTATATGATGTATGTATGCCCTTTCACTGGTGGGGGGAGCGTGTGCAGATTTTCAAAAATGTAAAAAAAAAATAGTTAACAAGAAATAATTGAGCGCGTCAGATATTAATAGTGTATACGCGCCAGGTATTTCTGATAACGGAGGAATATTAATCTGTTGGTTTGTGTGGTGGGGATGGCCGTACGAAGGGGTACAAAATAAGAAATAAAAAAATTTATTCGAGAGCGTCAGATGTTCAGAAGGGATGTTAAGTAAACCCTAAAGGAGCTCCTATTCAAAAGACTGACGATTTGGACGCGACCAAAACTCATGTCTGATTTTTAAAATGCAAAAAAAAATCGTGACATTGAAATACTCGAGCGCGTCAGATTAATTTACAGTCGGTTCAGCTTGATGTCCTTGTCATGCTGACTGTTAATCTGACAATTATATGACCGTTAATCTGACGGTTTGAAAAAAAAATATTTCAATTTTTCTTTTTTTTTAATTACTGAAAGTAATAAAACAATAAACAGAAATTAACATATGTTGGAGGACACTCGTGATGAGAAAACAAAGAGACATTCGAAATACTTTTTGCAAAAAATGTCTGGGGTGATTTAAAAAAATTCAAAAACTTCTCTTTGATTTCGAAAATTCAGCATATTGAAACTTCAATCTCACGATCCAAGAACTTAGCAATATAGCCCCAATGTGGCACGGTGCGAGAGAATGAGAGATAGAGGAAGAGTGAGAAGGTAAGAGAGGTACGGAGTGAGAAATACATAGTTCTCAGCACCTTCACGCACCACACTTTATTAATGATTTTAACTACTTCGGCTTGTGGAAATCGACAGATTATATTATTCCCGCGATCTTTGAAAGATTTACTTAAAACTGTAGAAAAATCAACCGCGCTCGAAAATGTCCAGGTGACGTTTTTTTTTTTTTTGCAACTTTATGAAACTCCCATTTCCTTATGTCACGACCAAATCGTCAGATTATTAAAGTACACACTTTTCTGCATGTAATAAATTTACCTTGCCTTAATCTGACGCGCTCGAGTTTTTCCACCAATTGATTTTTTTTACTATTCTGATCTATATAAAAGGTTCATGTATGGTGGGGGTACGGAACAGAGTGCAAGGTTTCTCCCTTTCTGTTATTCTGCCGCGCTCGAGTAAATTCCAAAATCCCCGCTTGGGCTCTCCTACTACTATATTAACGAACAGAACAAAAGATCGAAAATTTATCAAAATTGTTATGGAACTTAATGATGTTTTTTGTTTTTGTTGTTACCTAAACAATAATAAAAATATATATTAATAATTTCATTGAAGTTTTTTTTAAATATCTATTTTAGTGTATTCATCGCTACCAATATGCGCTGTGAATTCATTTGCAACTAATCAGTGCAGTTTTGGTAATTTTTGTAGGACTCACAGCTGGCCAAGGGTAATACTTTTCTGAAAAATCAACTTTAGTCTATTTTTCTCTTTATTTATTTTCTACTTTATTAATTTTGTTTGCAATGAATTGTTTCTGGCATTATGGATTTCCTGTTTTGATTAATTTAGTATGAAAAAATAAATAAGAAATATGGCAGTAAGAACACTTATTAAACCCGGTTTCTGATTCGATGTACCTTTTAAAATTATAGAAATATTCTGTAAACTATACATATATATTAATTTTTATCTTCACGAGAAGCCAGCAAGGCGCTAGAGGTTGTTTGTTCAATTCCCACCAAAAATCCTGGTCACAAAAAGTAGTAATGGGCCTTAATTCCAAGGGGCATACAGAACAGTTTTTTAATCCACGAATTTGATTTCAAGGCCAACAAATTCTAATATTTATGTCTTTTTCAAAATGACAGAGCTTCGTAAAATTATCTTAACTAATCAGTTTTCTAAGGTTAAGTTTTAAATTAAAATATAATGTTTAAAGATAGCAATATTTTTCGAAGATCTTGTAGTTTAGAATAAGTATATATATATAAATGGATAGTATATTATATTATATTATATTTACATGCAATTGCATTTCGTAAAAGTTGTTTTTGAATTCTGAAAAGTAAATAAAATCCCAAATATCCTTATCTAGTCCAATCTTTCTTTTTATTTGGAATTTTTGTAATGCATTTTTTCTCAATACTGTAATACTCATACTATTATTATTAGCTTATAGGTCAAGATATCTTTAATTCATTTCTACAGCATCTTATCATAAAACCGTAACCACAAAGCAGGGTCAAGCTGCATAGATATTTCCATAAATTTTATTTACTCACCCTAAAACTTCTATCGAGTCGAGAGATAAACCTCTTCAAAGCTAGCCAACCAACTTTATCTAGTGGGATTACTAAAAGACTTAGTAAGCTCTCTGATAGTATTGTATTTTCTTGAAGAAAATATATTGGAGGCTGTAGCGAACCTTATCTGGCTGTGCTTGTTTCAATTTTCCGTAAACTTGTCAACGCAAGTCACGTCGAGCTAAAAGATTTATGAGAACTTGAGGGGCAGCCATGCAAATATATTATCAGATTTTTTGCAAATAAAGATAAAGAGTAATTAAATTTAAATTTATTAAAGAAATTTATCGCTATTTGTTTGTGAGTAAAGGAACTACGCTGTGTGCTCAAAAACATGAATAGTACCTTCGAATATAAAAACTTTTCTATTAGACAATTACATCTAAATTAACAATCGTAGCACAACATTTTTCATGCAGAACTAACGAAATAATTCAAACATCTATACAGAAATTTAAATTTATACACATTTTTGTTGCAGAATAATTATCTGCAGCATCATTAATCTTCTTCTCTCCGTACATAATAACATGGACGAAAGTTGTTTTATTTAACTTTCGCAATTACCAGATTTCAATCTTTTACCATTTATACTAATCTTCAAATAATTTGTGTTCTATATTTCATACAACATCAAGATATGATTCGATTTATGGTATGGATCATTAAAAGTGGCAAATTAAAACGAAATATTTTATATTTATTTGATAAATGAACTGGGAAGTGCTTTAAAAACATGTTTATGCCGATACTAATCCAATAAAATATATAATTATTTTATCTTCTACTTTTTATTATTACAATATTTTAGTATTTATACGTTTCTTTGATAGATTATTTAATTATTGTCAGGGAAATGATTTATGACCTATAAAGTTCATTGTCTCTGTATTTTATGTAAATCTTTATAGTTTTTTAAAAATTTATTCATAGTATGTCAAAGTAATTACGACTTAATTTTGCCTGTTAAACATATTAATTTGTTTTCAGTTTCATTTTCATTTTGTTTATTTTACATAGTTCGAGCAAGAAGTATTTTTTAATTTTATTTATATCTTGATTAATCCCCAGATTCTGCAATAAAAGTTAAGGGTTCTTAACCTCTTAATTGCTTTAAAAAATTAATTTTATTTAAATCAAGGAAATATATCAAACATATTTATAATTTTTAAATGCTGGGCTGGGGTAAAATATTAATTCCTGTAAAATGATTTTTGATAGTAATTCACAGGCTAACCAATTTTAACTTTTCAGAATTCAGAATCAGTGCTATCATTATGTTCTATATAACGTTTTAAATTATATTTATTATAGGCTCGAATACTATTTAATTTTATATATTTTTTTTATTCGTGTTTTTATTTATGCTAATATATAGTAATAAAATTGTATGTTTGTCTGTTTGAGACGAATAAACGCGAAAAGCTTTAAAGCTGAAGCTTTATGCAAGAAACTAGAAATCCCGATGAGATTATCACAACTCCAGAAAACCAAGAAATTGATGAAAATATTTATTTTGGTAATCATAAATAAGTTTTCGATTGAACTCTAAAAAAAGAGGTTAGAGAAGTTGAAAAAATTAAAGTTACTAGTAAAAGGAACGGTAGCTACACCTTGCACGCACTACGGCTGCACTGTTTCTAAACAGCGGCGGTACGATAGCTGCACGCGGTGCGTATTGTTTTTGAAAAAATATGAAATGGCCGCACGGATTAGCAATACTTTGTGACTACTTTTCAAGGCTGCACGCTCGGCTGTATGACCTTGAGTAGGTAGCCTTTATACAATCACCATGCGGCCGAGGGTTCGGTCGTAGTAGCCTTTAAGTGGCGGAGCTCGGGTTGTACACATTTCTGTGTGGAAATTTCTCAAGAATAACTTCCACATGCCCTAGAATAACTTAAATAATTTCTATCTAACAGCAATCATGTTTTTTTTAGGTAGGATTGAGCTAATTAATTAATATAAAATAAAATCTAGACTGTTAAATGGAACGGAAACCGATTTCGTGTAATTAGTAATTCTTAATTTGAATGAAAAGAAAAAGGTTATAAAACAAAGCATGGCTTTTTTTTCTCGAACCTTGAATTTGCTAATTACTCGTTTTGCGTTATAAATTACCAATCATAATCAACTTAAGTATATTATTAAGAAAATAGCAATTCTGAAAATTCGCTACTTATTTTAGATCAGACTTCTAATTACAGATAGTATTACGTTAAACTTTCGTGATAATGATAATGACGAAAAAGTTATCGCTCACGGATCAAAACAGACAGTTCAACTCAACTCCAGAAATAGCGATGTGTGACAGAGCGCAATGTCGTGCTGAAAAAATGTGTTACAGCAGCAACTTTTGCTTTCCAGCTCACCGTGTGATTCTGCTTATAATTGTCGGTCAGTTAAATCCGTTTTATTGCGCTCTTGAAGATGAAGACACGAATCTGACCAAGAAATCTCAATTCGAAACTGATCATCGCCGGCGATCGTTCTATACATTGTATTACATATATCTCATATGTGAAGAGCTAATGCGCTTCTTCACACATGTATGTGGAATGTAGATGAATGGTTGGAAGTTGGCGGGTTCGGCGCATGTGTTAATAGACCATAACGGCTGTAAGGTCATTGGAAAGCTGCAAAACAGCGGATGCAACATACTCCTTTGTGACTGATCGCAGTCGTGACGTATATGCTACTATACTTCAGGTATATTCATTATTTGAATGACCTGCAGACGATATGGATCGATGATCGATCTTCGTGAACTTGATCGTTTCCGAGGTGAACGAAAGCTCGCATGTCTGCATGTCGGATGTAGATGGAGCTTTCGGCATTATCAGTGAATTCACCGCTACCGTAGCGCACTTGGCGGGCTCGGCATCGGCACTATCCGTAAGCGTTAGTTTCGGTTCAGCCGCTTACGTTTTGACTTAGCGCTTGTACGATCGGTACGCGGTTGATCGCTCGCAATGATCTTCACGCGTTGATTCGACGAATTAGGCCGCAGTTTGAATGTTTAATTAATTTTTCGGTTAACAAGGTTTCCTGGCGCGACAGTCAAACAGTGATAGCGGTGCTGTGGAGCATGATAAAAGGTTCCAATTGTTTCGAGGACATAGTTTGAGTCGGTGGGGAATGTATCTCTAAAACCGCAGTTCCCACAATTCGATAACGCAAGTGATAGTACATAAATTTTTTGTTTTTAATTCCGAATTTCCCGCGCAGTGCATTGCATTTGGATGAACACAGCTCTATTGTTCTGTGACGGCGCCGTTCATCGAGAGTATATAGTCCACTCGCACTGTACCAACTGCAGCTTCCCAGGGCAATTTGCATAAGAATTATAAAGTGGTGGATTTTCTCTCATTTGTCTGACTCGCAGACTATCTTCCCCTCTGGCACACTTCGAGGTTTGTATTGTTGCAATTTATAAACAACTGAATCGGTGTGCACTCACGATCAAAACCAAAAAAAAATTGAACAAAAACCACTCCAAAGTTAAGGAATAAAAATTTTGTGAAATTATTTTAGTAGTGCGGAAAGATGATGGAGGAAAGTGCTATTTTATGGTAATATTTGAATAAAAAATAATTTTGTGCTTGGACGAATCCGTTAAGAGTGCTAATTTTTTTAAAAATTATGTATGTTAGTAGATGCAGTTAATTGTGTCTGCTATTGGCATGTTAGACAGACGACTAATACATTCATCTGCTTACATTTGTGGGAGAAAAATAACAAAAATTTTTTCTATTTAGCGGAAGAAGGTGGGCAATCAGTTTGTAAATAAATAGTGCAAATTGAGATAACAAGAAGACCTTAAGCTTTGTTAAGTCTTCTTAAATAAAATATTGCGATTCGGGAAGTGCTTCTTTTGTATTATATTGGCGCAAATTAGAGTGTTTTTATGGAAAACATGTATTATTTGTTTCTGCATTGTTTAATTTTAAACAAAAAAAAACATCCTTTTTAATAAAAAATCTGTTTTATAAGTTTACGGATATATGAACACAAAAATCTGGAAATTTTGAAGAGCAGGATGTAACAGGTTCTTGATAACACTTGATATGGGCTAGTCAATTATATATTTGAAGATTAAGGCATAAAAATTGAAGTTGATAGGTCAATGATATGCATACATAGAATCCTTAAGGTTATCAGAAACAAAAGTGAATTTATTAAAAAAAGTGCTTGTTGGGATAAATCTGACCACGTTATTCGAATATACCCTATTAATAATAAATATACGTTTAAAAACGTTTAACTTACTTTGAAATTACTTCTTTTTGTTGTAGACTAGATCGGTAAAAATTTGTATAAAGGGGACACGTGTTGAATGGGCCCAATCACTAAAAAAAAATGTTTAAGGCGGTCACACACCATACTGATGGCCTGCTATATTTATTCCCTTTATTAATTTTAATTTCATATGTCTGCCGACTATTAGCTATTCAAGCTTTTTTTTTAAAACTTATTCAATTTTTGAGAAGTCTTGTTCCAGCCGAATAAAAATATCTAAATTTTTTTAAAAAGGCCGAACGATGTCCGTTTGTCAGACAAAGGCCGAACGATGGCCTCGCTGTAAAATATATCAAAAATGAGATTAGACCAAGCGGTTTCAAAAGCAATACGAACCGCGTGCAGCCGTTGTATTGCCGCTTAGAAACCGTGCGACCAAAGTGCAGCTACCTTCATTTTTAATCGGGCATCCAATACCACTAAATCAGAGAACGAACAATTTCTCATCTTTTTCGTCATCATCGATTAGTGTTTTCTGAACAACTTCAAAAAGTATTAGATTATGCTATCATTTTATAATCAATATTTAAAGCCTCTTATTACAATTTGAATAATATGATAATTTGGTACAGCTTTATTATAACGTCTTGACATACATATGTATGAATATCCCGGTATAGGAAAATTATGATCTTATTACTTTCTAGCTGAGTTGCCCGGGTACAATCATACAAGAAACTATAATTTAACTAAAACCAAAACATAACTTAAACGTAACAGAGTGCTCGAAAACTCAAATGAAAGGAAAATCTTTTCCTAAAATATGCTTCAAACAAAGGTGCAAAATTAAAGTCCAACTTCCTTACTTTACATTTAATACATATTACTTGTCACCTGTAACAAATCTCATATTTTTCCATGTCTTGTGTCATGTTCTATGTCTTGTCATATATCAGGTATCATATCTTGTGTCATATCATGCCATGTCATATGTCATATCGTGTCATTTCATGTTATCATAATTAGTATAGTAAAACCCGCTTAAATGCACATCCAATTTGTCAGAAAATTTCGTGCATTTAAACGGTTTGTGCATTTAAACGTTTTTAAGATAAATGCACATGTTGTGCATTTAAGAGAGCTCGGATTACTTTTTTTCAGTTCGGTTAATTACATAGCCTTCTGTTTTCGTCTTTACTTTACAAATTTTACCAAAATTAAACAATTACAATCCGCAATTTACAAGGTCCACCCGCCAACTCAAAAAGACTGAAATGTCAAAGCAAAGACTAACGAGAAAGTGTTCTTCTTCTTCTTTGCCTTTAAATGGTAACCACCGAGGGAACAATGTAAAAGTACTACACTTCTACAGATCTGTTCATTTAAAAAATATGTATATTGCATTTATCCGGTTATTTTTTAATTCAAATAGAAAATTCGTGCCTGAAATTAATGTGCAAATAAGAGGTTTGTGTATTTAAGAGGTGTGCAATAATGCGGTCTATGTTTCTACACATTAATAAGGCAAAAAATTCGGTGCATTCGCATCGTGTGCAATAAAACGAATTGTGCAGTAAAGCGGGTTGCATTTAAACGGGTTTTACTGTATTGGTTTTATATAGTAGATAAATTTAATTTTAAATTTTAAAATGCTATTTCTGAAAAAAATTGAAACACGTGTGTTTGTAGAAATTGAAAAAGTCTAAACATGTTTTTTAAAATAATGTAAAAATTCGTGTTTATTTTATTTTTTATGATCGTGTGACGGACAAGATATTTTCGATCTTTCATTTGAGTTTCTGAGTAATAATATAAAAAATCCACGTGAAAGTCAAATGATAAAATACATGTGTCTGATTTCTTTATGCAGAATCTGTATATGTTACAATTAAGTAGTTTTACTATCAACAAACAAGGATTGCCTTTCCTTTTTTTCCTAAAAGATCATTTACCTTCAACTGATCTCTGGTAATAGAGGAACGTGGACAAATTTCCTCGGTTTGTGGAGTAATTACCTGCTCACTGGGCCGATTAGATAATTCACCGCAGCATACTGTGGTTTGTTTTTGCCTCACTTTTTTCTCTAAAATATGCGACAAATGATAAAATCAGTTCTGGCTCCCACTTCTTTTCGTTTGTTTTTGAAGTTATGAATTTTGCTTTTATTTTGTATTCACGTGGTCATGGAGACAATCTGGCATTTTTGGCATGCTGATCGCGTCCACAATGCCAAGAAAATAAAAGAATATTTAAAGGAAAAAAGTAAATAACGAAAAAGCCACCGGTGTGAGCGTCTCTAGACGAGGAAAAGAAAAAGAAAAATAATACCGAACTCACTGTGCTTTCGTATATATATAAATATCTTTTGAGCCAGCGGTTATTGTTCGAATGAAATGCGAAAGCTATTTATTGCACGATTAAAGGTATGTGCATCTGATCGTGTCATTATTCCAGATCGTTTCTGAGAAAATATCATAAACAAACAGAAAACTCGTTAATGGTATCATTGAACCCGAAGTGGACAGTTCTAGAATCTTTACTTTAGACTATAGGCTACAGACTACACTGCAACATATTTCTATCTTTTCTATCTCTTTTATGGTATAATACCATATATCTCTGGGTCACCTCGGTTCCGGCGTAGACAGTTCGAAAGCAAACTTAATGTTCTTTACTGTGTCCGAATGCCGTATGTGATCTACTTTTTGCAGTTCCGATTGGGAGGCTGGGTACAAATGAAAGCTTATGAATCGCTCTAAAAATAGACAAAGCTAATTTTGGTTCGCGAAAATGTTGCGCGCTTTTTTTTTTTTTTAAACTCATGTTTGTGGTTCGCTTTGTGTCTATCGATGTGGTGTCATTGTTAACAAAGGACTGGACATTTTAATGCAATTACGTTAACCGGATCCGGCGTTAGATTGGACAGGAAAAGGAAGAGACCTATATTTGCTCCCTCGCCTGTTACGTCCTAATTGAGACCGACATGTGGAGAAAGGTCTAATTGTCGTATTGCAAAGCTGAGCGGAATTTATATAGCTCTATTATACCGGCCGAACGTATACACACTCATAGGAGCAGTCTCAGGCAAACAATTGCACATTATAAATTGATTACGACCGTTTATATCAGCAACTTGTGTGAGGTAATGCGCCAGAGCTGCTGATCTCCGAGGTAATTGATCATGACGCTATGAAATTTGTTTTAACCAACGAAAAGTTCAAGATTGTTCTCACGTTAAGTTGCATGCATGATTCTTAAGTCCCTGGGGGTTGCTAACCAACCACTGATTAGGTTCACAAGCTAGAAGTGATCATGTCATTGACTTTAATTTTACTTGTTCCTGAGACATCATTTTTTTCCCGTCCAGAGAGAAATGACCCAGCCACCTGCTTTTAGTTCTAGTCTTTTTTTATAACCACAAACAATTTTGTCCAAATTTAGTAAGTCAATTTTGTAAGTCAACTGGTTGCTGCTACCGACTCACTCTGAATAAATCTATAAGCTTAACCGGAATAATATAAAGTAAAAAAAGAATGAGATCTAGGGATAGCGATCGCAGACATACTGTCTCCAGGAGGGATCAACTGATGATTCATTATTTATTTAATGCCTGAAGCGGCGGCGTGTGCTCGGTGGGATAATAAATGGGTTTAGTTCAAAAGTTAGCAAAATTTCTGAGAAATAAACTTAAGTGGATTTTAAATATATGCAAATTTAAACCTTGAAATTCGCGATATTTAGGAGTATACTACACTCATTTGAATATTAAACTTTGTTCAGGACAAACAAGAAGTTTAATTCCTTCAACAATTTGGTATAGTTGTTAAAAGTAGTATAACTAATATGATAACATTAATTATCATTTGTATGTATGTTGTTACTCTATTAGTATTAAAAATTATTATCAAGTAATGCCCAACACTACGTAGAACTTATGACAACGAATTTTTCTTAAAAATATTATCACGAAAGCAAGACGTTGATGACGTAAATGTGATTCTTTTTAACACTTCTACGAGTTTTCGTTGGAAAGTTACTGTATGGATTATGTATGTTTCTTTTTAGCGAATTAGACAAATAGATCTCAACTTTATTATACACTCAGTTTGTAACGAAGAACAACAATAGAAAACTATTGGAAAATACGGTTTTGAAAAATAAAGATTATGTCATTAAAAAACTAGACAAAACAATTATATTTATATGTAAATGATCTTTTTTTTAATTAATTCCGAAGAGGGTATTTCAACGCCAATCTTTCTTTTGGAGTTTAAGATTAGAGGATGTATTGAAATACGCCATAAAAATCCTGGCCAAATCTCATAGTTAGTCAGGCTCAGATGTCAAAGACATTGCTGCATGCATAGCAACAAACTCCATCAAAAGTTTTTTTTATAAACAGATCGCGATAAATGAAGTGAAGTTATTTCAGCTGTGCTACTTCTGATGATTGACTGTAAAGTATTTTTATAATTTAAGGGGGTAGTCCAGTGAAAAAAAATTTTTTTTAATTTTTTTGTTTTTGCTTAAATCTACTCTACTACACCTCGAAAATACTCTCTTAAAATATCTAAGCAAAATAGTGAATAGTTTTAAAGATACAGAGAGTTTTCGAGAGACGTGTAATCCGAGCGTGCGAAGGTCCCCTGGCGTGTTTCGGAGCAAGGAGGACTCTTGTATTTCTGTTTGCTCCGCCCATTTTTTTTCGGTTTATAACGGTCTAGGTCCTTCTGCTTTGTATTTAAGGTTAGTTATGTATAGAGCAGGCATCGCGTTATGTATGGAGCAGGCATCGCTGACTAAGGTAAAATTAATTTTTTTTAGCTTTTTTCCGTAACAAAAACTTTAAACGCGTTTTTCTCAAAACAGCATTTTTTGACTCGGCGGACGTCAGATCTCAGAGTCTTTTGCTCCGATTGATCTAAAAATTTAGCTGTATATTTCTTGATTGTGTATCTATCGTCGGAACTAGAATTATTAAAATCCATTGTTTATTTACAAAGTTATAAACAAATTAAGCACCCGAAAAACACCCGAAAAATTCGAAATGCCGCCATTTTGTTATTTTTTATTGAAAATTAATAATTCTAGTTCCGACGATAGCCAATGTTCTACAGATCAAAACCTCGTTTGAATTTTTTGTTTCAAATGAACCGTTGCAGAGATTCGACGTCCGCCAACAAAAAAAATTTTTTTTTGGAGCGGCCATTTTGTCGGGATGACTCATCGAAAAAAAAAAATAAAATTTTTTTTTTGTAGTTTAATAGTTGTACTATCATATGTCAAAACGGTTTTTAATAAAAATTAATTTCTAATATGAAAAAAAAATCGTTGAAAAAACAGTCGTTTTCACTGGACTACCCCCTTAATCTACAGTATCTATGATAATTAATAATCGGATTATTGTCACATTTTTCATCGATTTTATTTAATAGATCTATGTCGTCCATTTACAAAAAATACATATAATATTCTTTCCATTGAAATTCTCAGGATCTGTAGTTTCATATATTTCTTACTCTACTGTTTTTTGTTGTATAGTATCATCGCTAACAGTAGACTTTTCACAGGTACTAGATGAAACATCAACTTGAAATACCTTCATTTTTATCAGGCTGACTTGACTATTCGTGCTTGTCTTTTAGAACCACAAAATTAATAAGTATAAATTGGTAACTAAAATTGAAGTGTAAATTAATTTGAATGCTAAAAAAACAAAAAAATCGTCGTCAGCTGAATATTTATGGGTGTAAAGATCGTCAGTTCATTTGCCAAAGAATACACTGAAATTTGCAATGAGGTTCATATACGTGATTGACGTATAACCCCCCTCTTCAATACAGCTGGTGATATTTTTTTTTTGATAAAAATGACTTAAACAATCACTTTATAAATTTCTGCAGCTGTTTGTTGATGAATTTTCCACGCTTTTCTCCTTTAGCTCCACCACGAGTGCGAGAACTGACGCTTATTTTGCTGTTTTCTGAACGTTTGAACAACTGTTTGAAATGAATTTTATTTACTATATATTCAGCTCTTTTTCAATCTAATTCTTTTGGTAACTGACACAGTATTAGTACATCTTAGGAACCATTGTTTTTGAGGTTTATTATATTTTATTTATAACAGACATTCGACATTGCATTTTATGTCATACGTATGCAACATCAACGTTATATGTTAGAGGTCCACTGGACGGATTTTGAGGCATTTAAAGTTAAGTTTTTGGTATATGAACCATCAGCCTAAACAGTATCTTTATAATAGATAAGCATCAATGAAGGTGAAATCGATTTGTTACTTAAATGAACCTTAATTAACAAGTAATAATGAAAATTCTGAAAAAGAAAATAAAAACAAAAGAAAGCGGCAAATAAGTACGAATCTTACCTAGCAAAATAATATTTTGTTTTCGAAAAATCAGTGCGTTTATGGAGATTGTTATCAGAAAATCAAGATTCTTTATCGTTACGATATAATTTGATTGAAAATCTTCTTGCATTTTTTTAAGATCGATATTTCTGTTTTTTTTAAAATCGATATTTCTGTCTGAATTCGTTTATACACTGTACAGACAAACTATAACAGAAAATTAGAATTTCGAGCGTTTTCAATTTGAATGTTGTCATTTTGCCTTGAAGTTAAAGTGTAATTTGTGTCAAAATAATCATTTACGGAATATTTGTCTGAATTTTTATAAGAAATTCAAAGATGATAAAAAATTTTTTAAATTGTATTTTACACGAAATTCTAAATAAGTTGTTTTTTTGTAAATCATCTGAAGGGTGTTTCTGATTCATTAAAAAGATGGCAAGAAATTTAATACAAAAGTTTAAATGGTTTTTTTTTTCTTTTATAAGTGCAATTTTTATTAAATTGTCAAGTATTTACCGTCGGATATATATAGTCGGCTTTAGTTTACTGGCTTCACTTTATTTATCTAAAATAAGTTTCACTAATACTAAAGTGAAATTCTTGAAAAGCCTAATGCATTTTCTTATAGAAAGACTCCCGACGCATTTTCGAAAGAAAAGTTAAAAGATATTTTTATTCGTAATCACAGGGATTAATACTGTCAACTGTGCTCTTTTTTGTACAAAATTTACAACTTTCAGTCCAATAATTTCAAATTTCTGCTGTGTTCCATTGAGTAACCGCATGTTAAAAATGAAAAAGTATGTGACCAATCTAGTTTAAGTGCACAAAAAAAAGATTTTGTTAATGAGGGATACAATGAAATATTTAAAATCTTTTGAACTAGAATATATAGTATGTCGAGTTATCAAAAAACAAAGAGTTTTGCCGTATTTCTTGCCGGTATTTATTTTGAATACCAAGTTAGAAACATACGTGTATTATTGTTACGTTAACAGAAACGTTCGAATTATTTTTCCATACTATTCGAATTGCAGAACAGATGTAGCGCCTTCCTCGATCATTAAATGTATCCAGCTGTTTAGTATGCATAGCGAAGTTTCCGATTTTTCAAATTTTATTGACTTCACTTTGGACTTCTTTATATTATAAAAGTTATATTTTTGTTTTTGCAGGTGCCACAATACATTGTGCACTCCAGCGGATTGGAGACGTGACGCATTCCAATTTAGTCCTGGAGATTCTCTAGCTAACAAAAAAGATGCCAATGAAGGCCTGGATCCACCGCTTTCAGCCAGTTCAGCTCTACATCGTTCTAGTGCTCTCGATATGCTATTTCATCGTCCAGTTGATCTTGAGTCACATTACGCATGCGTTGACGCTCCTGGTGGACTCGTATCACATGCTGTGCAATATTATTGCGTTGTCGGGATGCATTTTGACCATAAAGGTAAGACGCAAACGCGCAGAGAAGTCATACTTGGCCTCTCGATTTTAAATTGCACAATTAACAAGTTTTTGACGCTAAATCGCATGCGCGAATGACTTAACCACCGTAGTTGACTTTGAATTGTTAGGCCAACGTCTAGTGTCCTCGGAGAAAATGGTCTTGTCCAGCGAAATCAACACCCGTGAAGTATGTGGGTGGTGATTTTCGTTTTCCTATTTTTATCTGAACAAAGTTTGCGGAAAGAAGGTAAAAGTTGGTATCCGCCCGACGCGGCGGACTATCATCAAATTCTTCTGAATTCCATTTTACTCCGTTTCCGAATTATATAAGACTCGGGGAGAAGTCACAACTTAATTAAGTAGTTTTGACCCAGAAAATTTTTTGTTTTGGTTATACGATAGACAGAAATAGCCCTGAAGCGAAATGTGCGAGGAGGAGCATCGATACGCTTATTGTCGGCGGTTATCGTAGCAAATCAAAACAAGAAAGTGGAAACATTTTGATAACTGATTGTTCCGCTTAAGCGATGAAATGCTATAAAAGAAATTGGGAAAATAAGCAAGACGCGGATTTTTCTGTGTACAGCAAGATTTTTTTTTCTGTGGCATGCAAGGTTTTTTTTTTTTTATATAATAAAAATTAGTATTCGCGTCGTATGATATTGTCGTATCCATGTCGCGACGTATTTCTATGAATTTCATGTTTATTTTCAGATTTATTGCCATTTGTTTTAAGTAATCAGAGACAATGACACGTTGATGTGCTTACAAGACAACGCGCCTGGATTTAAATGCATTATTAAGGATTGCAACAATTATCATAAGTTTATATACTTTAGCATTAAAATTTCTAAATAGCCAATAGCAACCGGAAATACCCTCTATATAAAATTTGAAATATTTTGAACAAGTAGAGGGAAGTAGAAGGAACCCTTATAAGATCACTCACGCGTCTGTCCGTCTATCCGTCTGTTCATCATGACAGACCTCCGTGTCTCCGTCTGTCACAGCCGATTTTTTCATAAACTATGTGACGTAGGAACCTGAAATTTGGCATATTATTACATCTTATTAACCCATAATATTTGCACTACACGGAGAAAAATAAACTAGAAAAAGTATAGAGAAATTCCAGTAAAAATTATTGTTTCGTACTGCAATCCTGCAGCATTTTTCCGTTACGAGAAAAAATAATTTTTGTATATGTAAAATTTCAGAAATGTTCGTTAGTTTTTGATGAAAATTCAAAGTAAAAAGTATTCTTCTATTCTAATAAAAATTAATGTAGAAATAGCAAAATTTATAGTAATACAATATAAATTTTAACAGTCAAATAGTAAAAATTGATATGAGCACTACGAAAGTTACAGTGCTAGAACTGTAAAAATGATAGTGCCAGAACTGTAAAAATGACATAGATGAAACCATGTGGTAATATAGAAAGAAATATACGAATGATATTATGCAAAATTAATGCTTATAATCAAAACACATAAAAAAACACAAATTAATGCAAAAACCACATACTTCTATTATATTATAAATAAAAATTAAGAAATAAATATAAAAACTTAGCAAGAAAAATACGTCTGTATTCAAGTTGTCACTAAAAACACGTTTGAACTCTCATGTCATCATGTACGATCTAACGATACAATATACGTATACCAAACGTATAATATACATATTCATGCATATGAATAGCTCATTGTATATATACACACGCAAATGTAATCAAAATATACGCTACGTCTTCCGAAATCTTCCGAGTTTGCCCGAATGAACTTTTCGCCATAGGAAAAATTAATGAGCCAGAACTGTAAAAATTCTAGCGTCGTATTGTAGAAATTATAGAGTATACTGTAATATATATATTTTGTTTCGTAAGTTTTCTCAAATTTCTCGATAAAAATTCCTAGCACCTAAAAAGTTACAGTAATGACTGACTGTAAAAACTCCTAGATAGATTGTAAAAATTCTTAGACCGACTGTTAAATAAAAATTTTTAACCATTACTTTTTAATATTCTTTCGCATAAAAATCTCTAAAAAGAGATAATGCTGCACGGTTACTGTGGTAGAACAGTAATTTTTCCTCTATATTTTTCTCCGTGTAGTTAACCTTTTTAAATATTTATATGAGAATTAAAGATGGGACAAATTAGGTACTCGAACAAATATTTTTTTTTTAATTTTAAATATCATGTGAGATATCATTTAAAAAGGGTTAATTATCTTGAATACGAAAATATTTTCTTCATAATTTTCAATAGTCTTCCCATAAAATTTATAAAAAAATCAGGGAATATAATGCCTTGCTTGAAATTACAGAAAAATTACAATGAAAGTTTCTGGTCATACAGATTTCTAAAAATTGTAGAAAGTATGGTGCCCTTTGTACGCGTGTCAAACTCGCATTTGGCCAAGTTTCAGATTTGAAATTTGCAAGTTATTTACATATATTGTATACAAAATATAAATTTTACCCAAAATGTAAGACCTTTGTGAAATTTAAATAGTTTTACGCCTTTATTTTTAATATATACTTCAGATGGATTTTTCTATTTGGTCTGATTCTGAAATCACTTAGCTTGATATTATAATAAAAACAATGACCATATTTGGAATATTTTTCGAAATAGCATTGCTTTTTTTCATAAAGTAATTGTATTAAATTTAGAATTTTTTACATTAACTATTAACTACTGATGTTAACTTTTAACTACAGAAGACGGTTGATCAAAAACATGATAGCTTAATTAGTTTTAGGTAGAGTTTTATATCTACATCTACTTATTTTTTATTAATCAATTTTGCACAAGCAGCAAAGACCAATTATTCTATCAATAGCAATTTGTGAACACAATTATAGGTACTAATTGAATATACTAAAATATATATTGATCTAGAGCTAATCGAAATCCATATCTTATTCATTTAAAATGCCTTTTCAAATGTTGCAATATATTCATTAAAATTAATTAAGTGCCGTCTGGAAAGTTAGTGCTTCGAATGATAATTAGATGCCTTGATTCGCCTTTATTTTGTAATATTCAAAATTCAGATCTAGATTTCACTCTTTTGTTAGAAATAAGTTAATTCTTCCAGTCACAATTTCATTAGTAACGAATGTTTACAAAGAATACTTAATTTTACGTGACAAGGATTTTAGTCACACCTTATTCTTCACAGTTCCGGCTATTGAGCTGGCCTTAACCCAAATGAATCCATCCTATTAGATTCATGATTAGAATTCTGATGAGAGCACCAATTAATGTGTCAGACGTAGTTTGACTCATTTGTATTAATAACGATATCATATTACCAAATGTTTCCCGCCAGAAGTATACAAACAAAGGGGTACCTAATTAATTTTAAATTTTTATCCGAATCATTATAAAAAACATTTATTTTAGTCCTTTAGAACTTTAGTTATGTGGTGCCGCTTAAAAATCGTAATTTTTAGGAAATTTTATTCGCAATTTAAAATGCATATTGTTTCTGCAATCATTTCTTTAGTCGACAATTCTTGCAGTATTTTTGATACAAATTTTACGTGGTAGACCTAAATTAAAGAAACCCCTACTATCTTCTAATATTCTAATCTCGCAATGTCTATTATATATAAACCATGCATTAGATGTATATTCATCAATTATCTGCTTATTTGAACAGTGTTTTGAGTCACTGTATCTATGGAAGTTTCAAATTGATTCATATTTAATTTAAGTATTTTAAAATAGCTATCTTTAAAAATTAGAAAGGCTATTCACCCCTTAACTTAACAAAGTGCACAAATAACGCATAAAAAGCTCCTACGCCTAACCTGATTTAATTTCATTGCTAATGATAGCTCACTTCTTCAGTCATCCTCCAATGCTCGGTCTAACAGAATTCGCAGATAGACGATGAACGACATCATACCCAAGACGACTAAATTTAGCTCAAGGTCAAGACGACATGTTTCGATGAAGAGGAATGATAATAGCAGCACCTCCATAATTACATGATAATTGCGGCAATTCTGGGCACATAATTAATCAGTAATCGCTACACGTCGCGGTCGGTTCTTATGAGCACCGTAATGAGCAGATCAACATATTGTATCTTTGGCGGAAATTTTGTATACGACCTCCCTGCAGGCCAACGATAGTGAAAGCCATATGGCACCTGCTTACATAAATTCCACCTTATCAGAGGTATCCAAAAATATGTACGACTGTTTATCAGTAGCTGATTGATTGGAAACAACTGCCAGACGCGTGTTTTGTTGCCATTCAACACGTGTTGTCTAATTGATTGGCATGTTGGAACGCTACATTTCGACTGATGTTTCCCAGCACTGAGGTAATCGCAGGTTATTATCCAATATCAGACTTACGATTATTTAATTTTATTCTGTTGCATAATGAATGTGTGGCCGGTAAACCATAAGCATGTTAATTGTGGAGCATGTCGATCGCACCAAAACAGCTGAAATGGGTCATCCGTGTTTTGGAGCGGCTGGCAGCTGTGTATCGATCGACGTATAAGTAAATTTGGCGCAATTTTACGTTGTGTTGAATAACGCGGGTGTGATGTGACAGACTGAAAGGGTTGTGATTACAAATTAGAAATCGCTTTTTAATTTGCTTGTCGCAAACAGACAGCCAGACAGACAGTTCGGGGATATGATTTCATTGATATTCATAAGATTTTTGGCTGCCTAGCCTTTTTCGTTAGTGTCACACATATGCTCTATATGCATGACCTTATTAAAATACATGGTTGTGCCACAGCCGTCAGTATTTAATTTATTTCTCGATCACACTATCCAAGGTTATATTCTTTGACCTTTAAGCTCTCTTTCCTCTTATAATAAGTAGACAAATTTCTTTTTCTTAAAAATTCACCAAGATTGTCCTCCTGGTACTGCTAATGATTTCGATAAATTCTATTATAAACTTTCTAATTGTATTTATCATCTTTACTTATCAGATGTGGACAAAAATTTTGTTGTAATCATAAGTGGATTGTGTGCTTCTCAAATTTATTCTTAACTGAATTTTTCTGGTTCTAAATTTATTTTATTATTTAGGCAGACAGTCAAGAGGCGAATTTTTCAATCATGAGCTTTGTGACAGCTCTATTGTGCATTAATTTACAGTCACTGCCATCAGATTACTTTTATTAAGTATATTTGCGTATGAAGCAAGGCATCCGAAAGAACATTGACACGGTTCTTGATGTGTGAAAATCTTCATATTTTAGTGAAGCTTAAAGATTGTTTCGGACCCACCCTCTTTTTAGTTATTTAGTTTATTCTTAATTTTCCAATAAATGTTGGAACTTATTTAGATTTAGAGCGATTAATTAATTTTTATAACAATATGTAGTACTATATTTCTTACTATTTCAGTTATCCAGGTTTACCTGGCGTAGCGTTAGTACTTATAATATATATTATGATTGTTTTAATCAATTCCAAATTAAAGCGTTATTTGAGAGCCTAAACACCATTTTTTTCTAATTTTCATGGAAATCCTTAGAATTATTGTAAAAATATACGTCGTCAAATTCCTCACATTTAATTTCCAAATTCTTATAGAAGACTGAATCCATCATCTGGAATCTGAAAGGCTTGGAAATCCCTTTTGTATAGTACTAATTCTCTGTATAGAAATTTTGTTCCGCCATCTTGAATTTTGATGACAATTATTTAACTTAACGTTTTCGCCGCCATTTTGAAACTTTATATTTTCTCCGAATTAAAATTAGCCATTATGTTACGTTGGAATATGTAGGTATTACTTTCAGACAAAAAAATAAAAATATTGATGCAAACGTTTGGGCGTGATTGAAGAACAAACAAACCAAATTTTTTATTTTATCTATAAGTATACATATAGGATTCGAAATCAATGAACAATAAATGACTTCTGTACTCATTTTCTTAAGAATTCATTGAAATTGTGAAATTATGGCCGCCATATCGTGGCTGCTACTTGAATTTAAAAATTTTGCTAGTAGATTTGAAAGCCTCAGAATTCACTGTTATTTATTCACATATATTAATTTTCATAAGAATCTCTTGAATTTGAACATTTTTGGTTACCATATAGGATTTACGAATTTGGATAATAGATTTGAAATAAGACGCTTCAAAACTACCACTATAATAATTTACATTAAAATCCGTTGAAATTGAGTTTTGGTCGCACGGAATATCGGAGCAGTCATCTTGAATTTACAAAATTTTGTAAAAGATGCAAAATTAGTGTCTTCGGATTTTCCTTGATAATTTTCATAAAAATTCATTGAATTTGAAAGATTTGGAAAAAAATTATAAATTTTCAGTGTAGATTGGAAATTAGTTGCTTCAAAATAAACGTTATTCTAATTTTCATAAGAATCAATTGAATTCTAAAAGTTTTTGTCGCCATAATGGGTCCACTCCACCATCTTGGGGTTACAAATTTTGAATAATATTCAAAACTAGTGGCATCAATATTACCATAGTATTAATTTTCAATAAAATCTGTTAAAATCGATAAATTTTTTTAAATTTCCAAATTTGGAAAGCAGATCTGAAGTCAGCGTTACCCAAAACCTATGAGTACCAATTTTCATGAAAATTAAATTAAAATTTTCAATCGTTGTGTCCGCAATTTTGAAACCCTATATATTATCCGATAAAAAATTAGCCTATATATTAAATTGGAATATGTACTACCTTTAGACAAAAAATGAAAATTATAGAAGCAAGGGTTTATGCGTAATATATAATCCATAAATTATTAAGTTGATGGGTTAAGCAAATAAAAGTTCAAAAGCTCTTTAAAGTTGATGTGTAAAGTTTTGTTAAAAATTCTGCAAGAATATGACGTAAATTATTTTAAATTTATTCATTATTTCAAAATTGATTGCATGTCATTACTGTCATACATTTATCACAATTGGTCTGATCATATTATTCAACACAAAGGAAAAAAAGTAACCTTGCTATAATGTTGATGGAACTAATTTTAAAAGCTTAACTTGAGTATTTTTTATAATCGTTTAATTGGATTAAATTTGTACTAGGGAGACAATTTTTTTTACATATAAGTAGGAATATTATCATATAGATTTCTTTGTAAATAACTACGGAATCTACGGAAAGAAAACAGCAGTTTTTTTCTAAAATCACTTAATGCATTAAATATGCTTCAATCCTCGATGTTGATCGTCCAAATTTTTGTTTGCGTTTGTTAAAACATACCTTAAATAATTAATACTCAAACAGTTGACAAGACCAATTTCTAGAAATATCTTCTGTATCCAAACCCAATTTAATATCCAAAAAGCTAACCTACATTGTGAATTCTGAGTCGAAAATAAAAATCAAATTTTGATAAACAAATTTTCGTTAAAAATCCCGCAATTTTGTAACTTATAATTGTTTTTTTTTTTACAAGGTTTTAGAACTAGTGTAGTGATATTTACTTCACTTTGAAAGTAATCATTCAAATTAGACTTGAAAGTGACCATTTTAGACTATTTTGAATGCTAGCTGACATTTATGACGACATATACTTTTTATTGCTTCCTTACTAATAAAAAATCATCAAATTGCGGAAATTTGTAAAAATTCCTTGAGAAATTCACATGTTACACCTTCCACAGGTCTTAATGTATTCCGCTAAAATTAATAATATTTCATTTTTAACATAAATTCGTCAACTATCCATATTGCGGCGATTAAGTAACTTTTCAGACGAAATATCTTATTTTGGTATATTATGGTGCGTCATCCACAGGTCTTTGACTATCGGAAGTTATTGACTTTTTAGGAGAAAAAAAACCGTTAAACTGCTAAAATATGTTCAGATATGCTAATAAAAATTCAAAGCACATTTTTGGCGAATTTGTTCACCCGAAGTCGTTTCATAAATTTTAAATGCGCTCTTTCAGTTCAAATATGTTGGGTTGGAATTTCTATGACCTTGCTATTATCCGAAACTATAATAAATTTTACGAAGTTCTTTTTTTTAGCTAGTTTCTGGTTAATTGTTATGCACCCATAAATTAAACTTTTTGAATCGAATAAAACTATGAGAGTAAATTAAAATGTTTTTATTAATTTATATTTATAGCACAGTAAACGAAAATTGTCACAAGAAGAGGATAATTCAAAAATGTCTAAGGAGGAGGAATGTATTGTTGAGAATTCACCAACAGATCCACATCATCATCGTGCTTTAAAACTTCGAAACACCTTCGGATGGACTCGCATCGATGTCCTTACGATGTTAATAGTTTGCATATTTTTAGCCTCACTATCCTTTTCTCTGCTCGTAGAGGCGTTACAGACTCTGGTTCACATAGAACATGAGGATACGATGCATTTACCAATACCAATACTCATTCTCGGTGCAGCTGGACTGATACTGAATCTGATTTGTTACGTTCTGATCGGAGGTTATACTATGCACCAGGGTAGTTTTCTGCAGCTAACACCTTCAGGAGAGGTTGTGCTTGATCAGGAAGCTTCCAATAATAAACTAAAACCTGGCGAAAGGCGACTATCTAAAACCAAACGGGAACACAATCAGATAAGCCTAAATGATGTCGAGGGCCAACGAAAAAGACAGGGATTTCTGGAGATGTTTCGAGATATTTCCAGCACAATATTTGTGATAATATGTGCTATTATTGTATATTTTGCTGACGATGGACAAGTTGCAAAATTCGTTGATCCTATCATGTCAATTGGTTCTTGTTGTGTACTCCTATTTTTGAGTTATCCATATAGTAAGTTTGTTACTATTTACAATATACTCTCTTTTCAAACTAATATTATCATTTTAAATTTTATAGTGAAGGAATCTTGTCTAATACTCCTGCAAACCATTCCTGGAACGATAGACATAGAAATTTTCAAAAAAACATTGCTGTCGCGATTTAATGACATCGTTAATGTTCACGATCTACACATTTGGCAGTTGACTGCGAATAAATCTGTCTCGACAGTTCACATAATATTCCAAAATCCAACAGTCTACAGTAAAATAATGGAAGATGTGAAGGACTTTTTTCACCAGCAAGGAATAACAATTGTAACTATTCAGCCAGAATTTGAAAATACCCGTATACCTTTAGCTGAGGAGTGTTTAGTTCAATGTCAAGATGCTGCATGTGCTGAAAAACATTGTTGCCAGAGATTTGTTAGTAATCTTCAAGAAATTGTTCTACATGAAGATAAGAAACACAACGACAAGACAAAATCGCTTAATTTATCAAATAGTCTGACTTTTAATTATTCTGAAAAGGCAAAATCTACAAACAATTTATGTATGCCAGAAGAAAATGGACAGCTGAAGAAGTACTTCAGTGATTCAAGAATCGACAAAGATAAAGACGTGGTTTCCACAAATTCAAAAATGTTTGTGCCAAAAACAGAAGACATTGACAAGACGGAAAGTAATAGTGAGTGTAAGGAAGATAGTGAGAAGAAGATAGAAGATACAATGGAGACTGAAGTTACAAGCAGCAAAGCAGCAACTTAAAAAAATGTCATCGGCAAGATTAGTAGATTTATCTAGTTTTTAAGTCCAATTTTGTATTAGAACTAGATTTTAAGTTCATTAACAAGTCAGTTATTCTCAGTAAGTTCTTGCCATGTAGGTGTGCTGGCGGCAATTGTACGCAAATATTCACAGGGTGATTCTACTGATTTTATTGTATATAAAGTAATTTCCGATTCTTTGTTGTGATATAGTAATTGTATTTGTAGACGAGGATCAAGTCATTCGTTCTATGTAGCCTTGTAATTTAAGCCAAATATGTTCAAATTAAACTTTTCAAGACAAAGTATGTGAATTTTTTAGTTATCTTTTATCTCCGTTTACCATTAAAAAAAAAACATAATCATTTCTAATCACCAACTTTTATTTAAGGGTGGTTAAAAACAATTTATTAAGGGCTCGAAATATAATACAGTGATTTTCTCGTACAGGTGTATCGGTGAGAAAAGACTTAAAGAACTTTGCTGAACAATTCAGCCTTAATTCAAATCACTATCAATGGATAGTTTAAATTCAATTTCGCTATCACAATTTTTGCTTCGCTTGTGCTTTCACAGACACATAAGTTTAAAGTTTAGAAAAATAATAATTTTCCGTCGCGAATTTCTGGATATTCCCTTAAAAGTTCGATGCAAATTGTGCAAATAACTTAAACTAGAAAGATTTCCACTTTTGTATTATAAAGAATGTGCAAGAATCCTTAAAATTAACGAATTAAAGAAAAATAGGTGGTTGATTTATGGAAGGTGACAAGCACGCATTTGTATAGGATAAGTAATAGCAATCCAAAAAAAAATCGATTAACTTTAGACTAGTTCATAAATTAAAAATTTAACGGTGATCTTTCCAAATAATGCCGCTATTCTTAACCAATCAAGAATCAGTGATCGTCAACGGTTATCTGAAGAAACGAAAACAAGTCTTGATCGGTTCGCTTACTTCCAGTCATACCTGTTGGAACCGGAGCCCGTTTCTCTTAGCTCGACCGCGAATACCTGCACCCGCGTGTTCCGCTGTTCTTGGAGTGGTGCTCTCACCTGTATAGGTGTTAAGAAAGATCTCTTGAGCAGTATAACAGGGTACATCGGCGGCTGAAGTTGATCGGCATCGGCTCTTTGTTATTTCGCGTTTTGTGACAGATTTCCTAGAAGGAAGCGGCCAAAGTTGGTAGAAAACATTCCGGGAAGTGAGTTAGTGATCTTCACGCAACAATTTGGCTACAAAATTAACCCTTTTAGGGTCATGATCGGTGGTGAACTGCATTCGCACCAATAAGACGAATAAAACTTCGGTGCCCACCTCAACTGCGATAAATGCATCTGCGAGTGTATGTTAGCGATCGTAAAAAGCGTCCAACTCGCACCTGTAGTGGTGATTTGTTTACAATTTTTCAACTGATTGACTGCAATTGATCTTGGAGTCTATGAAGACGTGCAGCCTGCCTGCGAAGAAGTCGTTTAATTTTTCTTCGATCGGCGCATACCTACTAGATTCGGTCGCTACGATCACTGGCGAGTAGTAGAGTAGTAGTAAGAAGATGGGCACACGTGTACCACCAACACCACTCTGTGATAAAGCGATGGCAGGCTTGCCGCAACTCCTCGACGATCTGCACCGACTCTCCGAAGATCAAGACAGTGCTGACGTTGTTTTCCTCCTCGGTCGCGAGGAGGAGCGTGTTTACGCTCACAGGATTCTATTAATGGCGAGGTAAGTTAAAGCGTGAACCAGTCCGCCGCAGGATTTATTTCCAGTCATTCTACATATTTACGGAATTTTGCTTTTCACCTTTCCAAGTTTTCATCTGATATTTTATGTTTTGGATTATTCATTTGATTATAGAGCGAAGATGTTACAAAATAGGTAAAAGAAGATATCTGCGGATAGGTGATGGGTGGGCCATTTACTGGTTTCTTTAAAAAAATGCTATATAATAAACACTGTTCAATATTTTTCAAAGTTTGCTAATTTCTTGAAAAGATTAAACCTTCCGATTAGTTGTGTAAAATGATTTAATTTAAAAACCTGACTCGACTGGCTTGGCAGTAATTCATCGTGCCAACCCAATTGTTCAGCACATTTTCGATGGTTCGGGGCCCTATTTCATGAATAACTCGATCAATATTGTACGTACATGAGTCGTTTCTGGATTGTCAGTATAACATCGATTTCTAACGGCATCCTACAAAAAAAAATCCAACGATGTTAAATCACAGCTGATTACACGATTATTGAAATTTCTGCGCAAAAGATCGATTATTGCACGGTTTGTGTAGCACCTAGCGCCATCCTGCTGAAACCAGATCTCACGCAATTTCAAGTCAATAATCCGAGGTCTGCATGCAGAATTCTAATCAAACTAGAGCGGCTAATGTTCAGTTGCTGAAATCTGTGGCGAGTTGAGGTTCTCGGGTTTAGGAGCACGCTTTCGGCAACAGCAGCAACATTCTCGGCTGATCGCACAGGACAAACACGAGGATATCTTGTGTTATCAATTAGCATGTCAATCTCACAAACTTACGTACAGCAGGTGCGGTTGGTATATTATTCCGACCGCAAGATCTTTTCAAAATTCACACTGTTTCGGCAACATAGCACTCACTCTGGAAATATGTTTTCAATATTTCCCAACATTTCTCAAGCGTAAATCTACTCATTTCGTACTGCGGAAATATGACATTGTAGTTCTGTTAATTCTTAGAGCTGGAAAGAACTGCCTGTCAAAATAACATTTAATTTAACTAGAAACCAACAGCTGGCCCACCTTTTATAACGTAAAGAAATTTTGAAAAATTACGATATTTTATTCGAAATTTTTATAAGTAATTATAAAAATTTGTATTTATTAAAGTATTATTTTTTAATTTCTAAACGATAATTAAAATATTCTGGAAAGAAATTTGAAATACATGAGTAAATATGTGATATTATACAAATTTTATTAGTAGCAAGATTAGCAAAACATCAACAAACAATGGGTGATTACTTCTGGCTTTTTTATCCTTTTTTATTTTGTTTTAAAACAAAAATTATTTTAAAATGTGGAATATTCATATTTTTGAACATTTTTAGAAAAATAAAGAGTTTATAGGTTCTCCCAATGTAACAAACATTAAAACTTTAACCCTAAAATATGTCAGCCAATTTTGTTAAGATTTTTTTAAGTAAACAAGTTTTACATAAGAAGCATCAGGTGTATTTTCATTTATTATTAGTATTAGTATGCCTCATTTCTACATAACTTTTTCCAAAGTTAAGTATCCATAATCAAAATTATCCATTATTTATTCATACTTTTCAAACAGGGTGTTGATTGGTGAATTTGAAAAATGTTAATGATTCTTAAAGTCTTAAAATCTTTTAAATTATATTGTAGATGCAAAAGTTTCAAAACGGCTAAACGAGGTGAAATTTGCCGAATTCCAGGATGTTCAGTGTCACCTTCGGCACCAGGAACTCCAACTCCAGTGCGGCTGCCACATGTGAACCCAGACGTTTTCCGGCAGTTTATTCTTTACGTATACACAGGAAAGGTAATTAATTTTGATTAATATCTTTATGCTATTTAAACATAAAATACATTTATTTCTTCTTTAGATAATGTTGCAAGACTCAAGGGTTTTCGAAATGATGACCCTGGCCCATGACATGGGTGTTGAAGAACTGAGAGGAGCTTGTGAAGATCACGTGATTTCAACATTATCTGTTGCAAATGCGTGCACTTTTCTAACAGCTGTTATGGAAATACAGGAAAAGGCCTCAGGTATGTGAGTTTTGAATATTATTGTATTTAAGTAAAAACGAAATAGATTTTAAAATTTTTACTTGCTTTCGGGGGCTTTCAGGAGCTTGGGGTAAGTGCCGGCCTTAGGCTTTTACGTTTAGTCGGGCAAACTTTTCCTCGGCGCCCCTTTTAAAGACAAATATAAAAATTATGGCTTAAAAAACAAAAAAACACGCTTTTATAAGTAGCGCAATAAAAAGTTAAACAATTATCGCAGGTTCAAAATTTCTTTTGACTTGTAGTGTCATCAAAAATTTAGCAGTGTGAACAATTTCAAGGTTTGGGCTTTCTCCGAATATAGTTAAACTTCGAT
Organism: Dysmachus trigonus; assembly: GCA_949715965.1. Lineage (NCBI taxonomy): Eukaryota > Metazoa > Arthropoda > Insecta > Diptera > Asilidae > Dysmachus > Dysmachus trigonus. The sequence goes on along the minus strand of OX454322.1, from coordinate 63,146,709 downwards.
TTCCAATTTTGAATTACACAAAAAACGCACAGGCGGACGGACAACAAGTTAAATAAAAGCTTTAAAAATACCCCCAAGTGGAAAAAAAGTAAGATTTTTTTGCTACGATTAACTGGCCATAAAGCGAAATCCGAAAAACTTTTAGATAATTCTTCTATATTTTCACAAGTTCCGTCATCTACCGCATTTTGATTGTTGGGCTCGTCCTCATCTATGTTCAACTTATTTCCATCCGAAATTGGTTTAGGCGATTCAGATCTAACTTCATTTTGAATAGTTGGTTCTGATGCTTTTCTTTTTCTGTATTCATAACCAGACGGTTTATGGTCTCGTTTTCCATCGTTAAAATAAAATATTATCAGCCTGCATAGAAAAAAGATAACAAATGTTGATAAGAAAAAATTAATTTTTTTGCAGTCCAGACCGCAAAGTGTCAACTTTGTAACCACCACTCAAAACAAATTTCCACTTTGCGTAGGCTTCGAACGAAAAAATCGTAAACGTTACTCGGGTGTTAAAAAAGAAGGCCTTAGATCAAATAGTTGGGCATTCTTTATTTTTAACCGATTGCAAAAAAAGGAGGAGGTTCTCAACTCGACTTTATTTTGTTCTTCTTTTTCTTTTTTTGTGTATGCTACGCAATATCTTCGCCGATTGTGATCCGATTTTAATAATTCTTTTTGTATTAAATAGAATATTTCTCGAGGGTAGTCCCATTTAAATTTGAAGAAAATATTCCTTCTTTAAAGGTGGAAACTTAGGGGATGAATCCCTTTTATTGAATTTCAACCACTTCCTGTCAGCTAAAAATTGAAAAATAAAACAAAATTTACAAAAAAATAAAAAACGACTTCAAAACTTTGCCTGTATGTACAAATTTAAACTAAAAAGTTTAAAGTAATATTTTTTATTACTTTAAAGAGAAGAGCATTCAAGCACAATATACAAAACTATTAATACTCGTACTTAAATATTTACAATATCTAATCAGTTACTTTTTGGAGTCGGTGCCAGCCAAGGCAAGTTTAAAAACCCAAATTCTCTAGGTTTAAAACTTGCCTTGCCTACACCAATTAAAAAACTGACTGATTAGTTATTGTAAATATTTAAATATCAATAATTTTGTATATTATCCTTGAATGCTCTTTTCTTTAAAGTAATAAAAAATATTATTTTTAAATTTTTAGTTTAAATTTGTCCATACAGGCAAAGTTTCGAAATCGGTTTTTATTTTTTTATAAAAGCAAAAAGTCAAAAATTAGGAAGAATAAAGAGTGTAAGTAGAAAATGTTGATTCATGTATTATAGAATCTTCAATGCTTCATCTGAGAATAAAATTTACTACATCCGAGTAATGTATCTCTGAGAATCTTAAGGCTTCATGATTTTCGGATCGTATTTTGGATTTCCTGAAATAATCTTTGTATGCATTTAAATATTGTATAGCATTCCAATTGTTTTTCATTGAATTACGAATCTTTGCCACGAAAACTTGGAATAATAATCAATTAAACTAGTAAATACTTCGAACGCAGTTTGATATTATCATGAAATCTGCAGTTTCAAAATAAACTATTGGAAAAATTAAAAAATTCAATTTCGTTTTTACGTTTCATAACTTGTGCATTTCAATAACATTTACAGGTCAATTAGAATAACTTTATCTCGTCAGAATCAAATACTAATATAAATGTATAATAATCAGTTTTTATATCTTGCCTTTCTCTCAAAAACTGAATGCATAAAAGGTACAACGTCCAAAATTGAAATCGTTCATTTACCTTATGCATCACTCGTTCCTTTAATATTTTTGAAGACCAAATGAGTTTTTAAAAATAATGATTTGCAAATATTTAAAAATTTTATGGAACTCTTAGGAAAGCCCAGAACAGTAGCGACGTCCTCAGCTTACGAGTGATAGCTGCACTCTGCAAATATATACAATATGTCTAAAGCGCCCATCGCGAATTTCTAAGAAAAAATTTATTCGAAAATACATAAAAAAATGGAAAACGCCTCTTACCAAAACTCCCTCTAATACATATAAACACAAGCCGCGAAGTTGAAAATGCACATGTAGTGATGTAGTCCGAGATTCGGCGCGAAATTACATTGCTTCTTATAGCGGAAATTTGAACGCAAATATCTTTAACATTTTGTTCTCGCCCCTATAATGGTTTTGGTACTGTAAGAACGGCATTCTTCCTCAGTTACAATTAGTAGAACATCACTTTTTCGTAAAAACGATAGTTCAGCAGATTAGCCCTGTGGAGCAGAATAAATGGGCTATACCGCAATAAGAAGCAATCCTCGGAATTAGACGGCTTGTATTTATGATATTGTTCGTGGGAGTTTTGTTTTTTCGATACTTATACATAAAATTGCCACTTTCCTTGGGGGGAACACAAAACCCCTCGGGAAGTAAAAAAAAAATGCTTCAAAACGCATGTTTGTCTCCCTTGCCTTCGTCTTACATATATTTTTACTCATTTTTGCAGTTCTACAAACTTATTCTTCTGAGAAATTTTAATATGTTCCTGATTCATTTGGCGCCCCAAATCGACCGGCGCCCTCGGGCGCCGCCCGAGCTTGCCCCCCCCTAAGGCCGGTACTGCTTGGGGTCTCGGGCAACTTGCCCCGTTTGCTCCTCCGTCCTTTCAGCAAGCCTTATCTTATCATATTACCCGTATAATCAGTATCAGCATTTTGTTGAAACTCATTTACCCTTCAAATGTTGAAACATGTAGGACTCTTGAAGAATAGTTTAAGTACTAAACGAATCTATAACAAAACAATTTATACAGTCCTTATAACTTTATTCTAACTAATGGCTTGAAAATCGACTTTTAATAAACTCTTACATAATATTGATCATATTGAGCATATGGTAAATTGAATTTATTTATAAATTGTACACATAATAAGGCATCATTTCAGTAATACTCAATAAAATTTTTAGCCTAAAATATTAAGAAATAAGCCATTGAGAGCAAATTTTCGGATTAAAAAGAAAACGGCAGTTTGCGGTGGACATCAGAAATCTTTACTGGATTATCTTAAATCACAATATTTGGTTAGTTTATGAGTTTCTCGAGGTAATGACGTCAATTTTTTTTTTTTTACGATTTTTTAATTTTTGGCATAATTTTAAAGTTAAAAACACGAATTTAAAGAAAAAACCGGTAGAAGTCAGCCTATTTTTTATAGTAAAACAATTATAATGCACAAACAAATATTATCTCAATCTAAAAGTTAAGAAAATTGGGCAGAAAATTGGATAATTTCAGAGAACTTAACGACTATTTGAACTTTGCGAGTTTGACAGTTCGCGTGTTTGATGAATGTGAATTTAGCAGAAAGCTGTTTTATTTTTTTGTAACAAAAGAATTGTCTATGAAAGTTCGTTTGTTTGTTTGTTTTTTTGTTGTTCAATCACGTCTAAACGCTTGCATCGATATTATTAATTTTTTGTCCGTTATTCTGAGCTCACTAATTCTGAATGTTATTAAAATTTCCAAATTCAAGATGGCGGATCCAACACGGTGACCAAAATATCTCAAATTGGACGAATTTTAATGAAAATTGGTATAATGATTATTCTGACGCCACTAATTTCGAATATTATCAAAATTTGGAAATCTAAGATGGCGGGTCTAAGACCAAAATTTCTCAACTTCAACGGATTTTTATGAAAATTAGTACAACTTTTTTGGGGTCACTAATTTTGAATATTATTAAAGTTTCTAGATCTAAGATGGCTGACCCAATATGGCGTCTAAAATTTCTCGATTTCAACGGGTTTTAATGAAATTTGGTACAATAATTGTGTTAAGGCCATTCATTTCTTATATTATCAAGATTTGGATATTCAAGATGGCGGATCCATAAAGGGGTTTTTGGGTTGAATCAATTTCTAGGATATAACAAACTAGAACATTTGAGAAGTATTTAATTTTAGTAAGTATTTACCCAACGCCGGGTGAAACCGGGTAACCCAGCTAGTCGCTATATAAAAATAAATACAAAAGCAATCGACTTATAATTTTGTATGCATGTTTATTGAACTCTTAAGATTACATTTTTGGTATAAGAAAAAATCAGAAAACAAAATGGTGGCTATCACAGTCAGCTGATCGAGCATGAAGTCTTGTAATATTTTTTTTACCCCATTGACAATGCAGAGGTCGTAGAGCATATTTATTATTTTTTTGAAAGTCGGGGTCTCGATTTTCAGGTGTTTTCGAAATGCAAAAATTGTTCCCAAGCTACGAGAAATTAATATTTATGGTTGAATTTAGGTCGAGTCGATGGCCAAATAATAGTTGAATTTGTGTACAAAATTTGAAGTTGATCGGTAGTTTTCGTTTTTCACTGCCATTGGCGTAAAAAAAAAATTCGCGGCTTCTGTGGTAACCGCCATTTTGTATCCTTATTTTTGTTTTTTTTATTACAAGTAATGTAAACTTCAGAGTTCAATAAATATGCATACAAAATTTGAAGTCTATTGCTTTTGAATTTATTTTTATATAGTGACTAAAAATAGGTCTGTTCGTTGACAACTCTGTGGTGCTACAGGGCACCCTAGTCGCACTAGTTTTTAAACGTCAAATGCCAGTTTGGTGTTTTTTGAGAAACTGTGGCACTATGGGGCGCCCAGATTTTACCCCAGCTAAAATCTGGCGTAAACTCGGGGCTAATGACGAATAACAGTTTAGTTGTTTACACTCGCGATATTTAAGAATTTTTGTGCAAAAGGCCAGATGACAGTTCTCCCTTTTAATAAACTGTTCGTTGATCTGACAAGCACTGGGGCACCCCACGTGTTTTGAAAATTTTCAGGGCGCTCTGGAGTGCCACAGATTTATGGGTCATCGAATAAACTTATTCATATGCTTTATTCGCGTTTTAACAGGAGAATAACTTTTTAAATTAAAGAGATTTTCTTTAATTTGAAAAAAAAAAAACGTTGTCTATCTTTGTTAGTTACCTGTTACAGCGAACATTTGAATGGTTTTGGTTTCGATTCCAATACCATTTTCCTGCGGTGTTTGTCTTTGCTGTCGACAGAGTGTAATATCCCGCGACTCGTTGCAAACTTCACCCGGGGAAGCTGGCGAAACGTCAAAACACCGTGTGCCGCGTTCGTCAAAGACGCCACTTCTAGTTTCCTCCGCTTTGTTCCCCGAGTTTTAAGCGAAACAGCGCCAAGATGTCGTACAAGGGCAACCCGAAAGTGCAGAAGGTGATGGTGCAGCCCATCAACCTCATCTTCCGGTACCTGCAGAACAGGTCGCGCGTCCAGGTCTGGCTCTACGAGAACATCTCGCTGCGGATCGAGGGCCACATCGTCGGCTTCGACGAGTACATGAACCTGGTGCTGGACGACGCCGAGGAGGTGCACATGAAGACGCGGAGCCGCAAGAGCCTCGGCCGCATCATGCTCAAGGGGGACAACATCACGCTGATACAGAACGTAAACCCGACCAAGGATTGAGGTTAGGCCGGCCGCAGTGGGTTCTGTCCGCGCTCCGCGGGTGCTCCGGAGTTTTTTCGCGATATACTTTAGAACTGTTCGATTGTGAAATGGAATGAATGAAAGTCTTAACTAAGGATAAATTTGTTTTACTTAGAGGTTTAATGTTTGCCTGTAGAACCACCCTTGTGGGTGGGAGAAAAGGGAATTCATCTTCCCTATAGAGTCCAGAGGAGGGGCGTTTCGCTTTATGTATTATGGAAAATTTAATAATAATTTAGCATTGAAAGTAACTACTTCGTTGGGAGCCAATGATGGAAGTAAATTGTCTAAAACATCGAAGCAATTTTCTGAATCGAATTGGAGATTACAATTTAGTCATCCGCCTGAAAGTATGCTAAAAGTCTGAAGAACAAAGTTTGAGCAATAGCGAAATTGGGTTTTTCTACTTTTAACGAGAACTTCGAAAGTTTTGATAATACAACAAATATAAAACAATCGACTGGTACTAAATGTAGTTGGAATGCAAAATATTAACCATTAGCGAACCAATGCCACTTTTACTTATTAGGTCCAAAAGCGGCAAAAATCATTTTATTATGTCTATCACTGTTTTATTTACAATTAACGCGTTACGTATTGTGCCAGGTCCTTTCTGTGGATTTGTTTCTCCTTGTTATCTATCTTGCCATTTTTGGGCTCTTTATATGCAAGCAAACTCAGTCTTGTTTTGGAAACTTATGCGTTACTGAAGCTATTTTTCATAGATGAGTTAAGACTAGACGAAAAACTCCGCATCATTCGTAGTAGGACTATAAAACATTGCATAGTACACCCGGATCATAATATCCTAGAGGGAAGATGTGAAACTAGATACAGCGATATACATATTGAAATGCCCCCTTGATCAACAAGTTTCAGGAATTTATTCAGAAAATTAAAAATACAAGTTTATTCATCAAAATAGACATTGTCCCCTTCAAAGCACTCTCCATCAACTGCAACGCACTTATGCCAGTCCTTGATAGAATTCTTGAATCATTTATGATACTACTTTTGCTTCTTTTCTGTACTTGATATAAAAATGTTTAGTGCACAGGTTCTCTTTGTATGACAAATAGCTTAGACCGGGCGGTAAGTAAACTTGTTATACTTCTGGACCGTTAAGTGTTAATAAATATAGTAAAAAAAATACAATTGTTTCTTAACCCCCGATGCAAAAAAATAGAGGTTTGTTAGATGAAATTGTCCATGGCATCATAATTCATCACAGGAAAAAGTTCCGATTATAATGCGTTTTTGTTTTTTATTGCATATAATAACCGCAATTTGGATTATAATAACCAAAATGTTTTTAAAATTTCGATTTCATTCGAAACTTTAAATTAAAACAACTGAATATACATAAATTTTGTTTATTTTTTTATTTAATTCATATAACAATTTTAAGTTAGACTGTATTTGTCTGAAGTTATCGTTGTTTAAACTGAACAAGTCATAAAAAAAATAATTTAAAAACAGTTTTATCATAAAATCTTATTTATTAATAAATAAAATACAAACTTTTCCTATATAAACCCGTAAATATAAATTAAAAAGCTTCTCATTATAATAAAAAATAAAATTCTCTACTCTTTAAGGGGACCTTTACTTTCAAAATCGAAAAAAACACACTTTTTAAAAGTTTTTTTTTGAAAAGACTATTATATTTATTATGCTGAAACCTTTTGTATATTATTGGTAATATTATGAATAATATAAAAAAATTTTTTAAATGCAACTTTAGTTTATTTTAATGCCTGCAGAGGGCGTCATCCAAAATGCACTTTTAAAACGGCCGCATTTCTCTAGGACTTCCTGTAACAGATAGAGTGAAAAATCGTTAATGGATTGTTTTCATAAGACATAAAACTAGTACCTAAATCCAAAAACCCTTTTATTTTTAATAAATATATCATTTATGTGTATATTTTCTAAAAAAGTTAAAAAACGACTATAAGTTAGGGGTAAACTAACCTCCGCATAAAAAAGTGGGGGGGTAAAATAATATTTTTAAAGGTTTAGTTACTAGTATATTTGATAACGAATCGAATGGCGTTTGGTTTGTTAAAATCGGTTGAATAGTTTTTGAGATACAGATGCGGCCATTTTCAAAAATGTGATTTCGTTTTACTCGTTCAAAGTTTTTTTAATTTAATTTGATCGAATAAAATGGTCATATTATGGTTATAAATACAGCTATAACTTCGTTTCTATTTCGAATTTCTTAATACAATTTTAGGACAGTACTTCTATGGCAATAAGGAATGTTTCTACGTAAAAAAAAAAATCGATTTTTTGAAAATTTAGAAAGTAAAGGTCCCCTTAAGAGAGAAACAATTTTCTTGGTTAAAATAAAGTAATGCGCCTACTTATTCCAAAATACAATTGGGACAAATACTATATAATAGTTTTTGTCAACCTTTGTACACTCTTCAACTGGTTCAGTTTTTGCATGTCAAGCATTAGAAACATTTTTCGGACATCCGTCGGAGTAAATGCCTGATAGATATTTGAATAGTTCCCTCTTCGTCAGTAAAAACTCGTCTCACATTTTCGTTGCCCACTAAACGAAGTTTTTTTTTTTTTTTTTATATACTTATCTTAACAGAGTAACGTGACAAACGTTAAGTAATAAAATCACAATGTCGAGTCAATAGATATTTCATTGGATGAAAAATTATATTTCAGGAGCTAAATGTGCAGCATCCTTTATGGAACGATGCATAATCTACATCGGGGAAAACGCAGCTGAATGCGTAAAAACGAATGCATTTTTGAATCTCACTAAGGAGGGTCTCATAAAGCTCATCTCGTCCGACTATGTAAATAAAACCAGCGGAAGTACTGCTTCAAAAATAGTTTCTAACAAAAATTCTCCTACAGTTCTGCTTGGAAGAAGAAGACGTTTGGCGGTGCGTCTTAGCCTGGGCGAAGCATCAAGCAGGTGTCACCCAGCCCACGGCTCACTGGACCGAAGAAGAGCGGGTTCGCGTGTGCCAGCACCTTCAGGGAGTAATGGGGCACGTGCGACTGCTGCTAATCGACAGCCAGGTGTTCGCCGAAGAAGTCGAGCCCACCGGAGCGGTCCCGATGGAACTCTCTTTGGAACGGTACCGCTACGCCGCTCTTCACTCGAACAAGATCGCCGGAACGCCCCCGGTGCCCCTGCCTGGCGGGCCGCTTTCCGAAAACGACAAAAGACTGCAACCGAGGCTGATGCTGAATATGTTCCCGAGTTCAGTTATTTTGAAAAATGACAAGCTCCACTTGCAAGGGGTCCTAAATGGATGGTAAGTTGGAAAAATTGTGGAATATTAAGATTTTTTTTATATTACTATCAAAAGCTTATAAGATAAAGAAACAACAAAAGCAGCATTTTAAATCTATGTTTCCATGCGAATATCTAAAGAGTGTGTGTTTGTATATACATATATAAGGTAATATTCTATCGATCTCTATAATTCTTTCACCGTTGGCAAGCTTATGATATATAAGGTTTTTTTTTTTTTTTTTTTGTTATTGTTTGGGGTGACCCTCATGGTGGGCACTGCGACCAGACGGTCTTTTGTGCCGAAGCCCCTTTACAGTAAAAGACGATCTGCTACCCTAAGGAACGCCAGAAGGTCTTTTACAGAAGAGAGCCGAGCCCAGGAACTCTTGGCCGAAGATCTTTCTTCTTAACCGTGCTAAAGCCGGACAAGCACACAAAATGTGTGATGTAGTTTCGTCGTCTTCAAGACACAGACGAAAATCCGTCTCATTTGACAGACCTATTTTATATAGGTGGTATCTTAGCCCATGGTGGCCAGTTAGGTAACCTACCAACAGTCTGAGATCCGCTTTACTCAAAGCATTGATTTCAGTGTAGGTATAGGGTCTGACGAGCTCTTTAGCTTGCCGGATCCCAGGGAAGTTATCCCAGTGTATGTACTGTAGATTCCTGACCCATTCTTCTATCACAGCTTTGGACGAAGACCAGCCAATGCTGCAGAAGGGCTCAGGACCCTTGAATCGAGGAGATGAACCTTCCCTAGCAAGTTCATCAGCAACCTCATTTCCCTCAACGCCGGAGTGTCCCGGTACCCAACAGACCCTGTTGGAAGTAGCTAAGTGTTGAAGGGTATCAAAGCATTCTTTAACAAGTCTAGATGAGAAGCGCCATGACGAGAGTGCCTTGAGGGCCGCTTGGCTATCGGAAAAGATAGTGATATTGGCACCTTTAAGTCTCTTGTTAATATTGATATAACGTTACACACGACATAATACATGACATGACGCATGACAAGATGCATGGCATGATGTAGTACATGACATAAGACATGGAAGAAGAGGAAAGGTATGCCACACAAAAATCCGTTGTTATATTATTGAAATAAAAATTATCATTCTGTTATATCAAACCACATTTGTTACAATAGATAGTAGAGGAATTAGAGTTGAATTTTGGGCCTTGGTTTGTTTTCGAGCTCTCTTTTACCCTCCCGGTTAATTATATTTTTATTGCAATTTTCATAGCTACTTTTAAGTCATATTTTGATTAAGTTTTGATTAATTCTCGTTACAGAGCTACAGAAAAAATGTGAATAAAAAACTTGTAGGAAATTCAATTTGCTCCAAAAAGTTCTAGAACACCAAATCGCTAACATCGATATTTCTTGAGATATTGGGTTTTGAAGTTGAGGTAGTGTTTCTACAATTTAGCTCAATAATCCATGAAAGTTCCACACTACCTCAACTTCAAAGCCCTTTATCTCAAGAAATATCGATGTCAGCGATTTGGTGTTCAGAACTTTCTTGTAGGAAATTGAATTTCCTACAAGTTTGTCATATTCAATTTTTCTCTACCTCTTGTTGTTTACGAGATAGGGGCAAAAAGCGAGTATTTCATGGAAAAATTAGGGTTAGTGACCCGTACTACCACGCTGGTGGGAGTTAGGGTTACACCGCAATGGACACTTTTGTAGAGCATTCAATTCTGAAGAAACCCTACCATTGACCAAGATTATACCATAAAATTCCTCTGAGCTGTAGAGTTTTGAAGAAAAATAATCAAAGTTTACGTGTATTTTATATGGGAAATTTTTATACGCCTTGGTCTAGTACTTAATATTAATATTAAGGGTTCCAATTTTCAGGGAATTTTTGTTTACGTATTTGCCACAAAATTTCGAGGTGGGACTGAAAAAAAAAAATAGTCGCGAAAAAAAAAGCACCCTAATATACATATATTTCTAAGTGTGGGCCAGGTGAAATCTTCATTTTTATCTATTATATGAAATAATTAATCTATCGAAAAATTACTTTAAACGGAATGTATGGACAAATTTGGAAGAATTTCGTATTTTTAATCAAATTTATTTGATTTACGTTATAAGTTCAAGTGATAATTCGTTATTTGTTGATGATTTTTCAAAAATGGTTGAAATATGGTCTTTTGTACTTTGTAAATCTATACTTTTCGTAAAAAAAAGACCCTTCATTTGCGAAATCGTAATCCCACGGAAAAATCATATAGAAATGATTTGTCATTTGTTTGGCGCCTTAATTAGTGTTGATCAGATCAAGGAGTTATTTTTACTCTTTTTTAAAAATACATAAATACAATGAAACGATTTTTCTGAGGTCTTGCTTTTTGCTTCCTCATCAAAATTGTAAACTTCAAATATACTTTATCTTTTACTCACTTTAGGTATGGAGCTCCAAAACAAGCTTGGCGTTTGGTTTTTCGAGCATCTACACATGGATTTGGTGCGGCAGCCTTTCATAGACACTGCGATGGAATAGCCCCTATTTTTGTGATTGGGCAGGTAATTTCTACAGTAAAAATTTTGAGAAATATTTTATTTATTTACATATTATTAAAAAGAGCACTAGAGGCGAAATTAGCGGAGGTTTCTCTGATGTTGCTTGGGCTAAAAACAACAGAAAAGGTGGTTATATCCATTCGGAACGAGCTTTCTTATTTTCGCTTTGCTCTAATAATGAGCCTCCTTGCAAGTATGAGATAATCAAGAAGCCCTATGCCATATGCTATCATCCAGAGTAAGAGAGACACAATTTTTATTATGCATGCAAAATGTACTAGTGCCATATTTTTGGGCAAACTTACACTCATATAAGTGAAAATTATAATTTTTACTCAGCAATGTGTTTTTTTTTTTAATTTTTAATATCTTTAGTTGCGGCCCAATTTTTGGTGCTGGTGCTGACCTTCTTATTTCCAATGGGTGCAATTCAAACATGGACTCCTATTCGAATCTGCCGCATTCTTATGATGGTCCAAACGCAAGCTACATGAGTCTGTTTGGTGACTACAATTTTACAATTGCTGACTATGAGGTCTACACTTTGGCAGTTTCGCCGAATCCACCTGCTGTTAAAATGAAATACGAGAGGTATTAGGCGAAGATTTAACACGACGACGTCGAAGTTGTTTATTATTTACAAGTTTTTGAAACAGTATTAATTATTATACCTATGTATGTACTCTTGCCCGAATTATCAGGAAATAAATATTTGAGCATTATGCTGATGGGGTTTAATTGTTATTTTTTTGATCTTCATAGAACCCTACAAAAAAAAGTTCATAAAAAGCTTTACACTTGCTGCCGCAGAGTGATCTGATAACACGAAAATACGCGATTAATTAATTGCCGCTCACCTGCTTATAGTTATAAAAAGATAGAAGATAGAGCGGATTGTTTTCTCCAGGTTATCGAAAATAACAAGATCTATATAATTTCATACGTTTCCGAGAACGCAAAGCTAATTTCTGAGGTTATAATGTATAAAACATTGGGGTAGATGGAGTGAATATAGAAGAGGTAGTTTTTAAAATGTTTTTATTAGCTCGCTTTCTTGTCTGTTTGTTCGGTACAAAATTTGCAATCAATTTTAAACTAACTTCCCACTGAGCTAGAGATTTGAAACTCTAAACATAGTTCAGAACAGGATGACAATGCAATAATATGCAATAATATATATATTATTTTTACACACACACACACACACACACTAACATATTTATATTATTGTTACACACACAAACAACAAAGATACAAACCCAAACCCAGAATTTTCATGGATTATTGAGCTAAATTGTAGAAACACTACCTCAACTTCAAAGTCCAATATCTCAAGAAATATCGATGTTAGCGATTTGATGTTCAAAACTTTTTGGAGGAAATTGAATTTCCTACAAGTTTGTCATATGCACTTTTTCTGTACCTCTTGTTGTTTACGAGATAGGGATAAAAAGCGAGAATTTCGTGGAAAAATTGGGGTTAGTGACCCGTACTACCTCGCTGGTGGGAGTTAGGGTTACACCGCAATGGACGCTTTTGTAGAGCATTCAATTCTGAAGAAATCCTACTACTGACCAAGACTATACCATAAAATGCCTCTGAGCTATAGAGTTTTGAAGAAAAATAATGAAAGTTTACGTGTATTTTATATTGGAAATCTTTATACGCCTTGGTCTAGTACTTAATATTAATATTAAGGGCTCCAATTTTCAGGGAATTTTTGTTTAGGTATTTGCCACAAAATTTCGAGGTGGGACTGAAAAAAAAGAAAATAGTCGCGAAAAAAAAGCACCCTAGTATATATATATTTCTTTTTGCATTGGCAATGCATATATGTTTGGTAGATAGGTATAACAATTTTCTATTTAAAAAATTATCACACAAGACTAAAAACCAGAAAATAATTATTTAAATAAAAAAAATTCTTTTTAAAAACCAATGTTTTTAAAAGGTACTAAAAAGTATAAAATAATTGCTCCTAAAGCCATACAAATTTATAACCCCATACAGATTCAGAACTCCATACAGATCATCAGTTCTGGTTTTATTGAGGTTTACATAATTCCTTAATTAATATATTTTCGGACCAAAAACAGCGTTTTAATTTAGCAGCTATGAGCTCTAAGTCAGCCCTTTCGTGCAATTCTGTGGTGGAGAAGTGTCATGGTAGATTTAGCATCATTTTTAAAATGTGTATCTTGGCACATTGAAACCACACGGGCGCTCCATACAGCATGAGAGCTTGAAATATCACTTCATGAATTATTAGCTTATTTTCCAGGCTCAGTGTGGATCGCCTATTTATAAATGGGTATAAAGTTTTTATTAATAGATTTGTCTTATTAATAATGATGTTATATGTTTCTTGGAGGTATCTGAATGTATATTTAGTAAAAATCGCCTCAAAACCGCCAGCCGACCGATAACCTCCAGCGAACTGAAATCACGTATATGTGACTCCGGCCGCCAAAGTATTAAGTATTTAAAATAATTGCTTACGTATATTAAACTGAATTCTTACAAAAATAAGTTTATGGTCTATTTAAGGACACTAATTTTAATATAAACATTTATTCATTCTTTCTCAGTGCCAAATCTTAAAAAAAATTGATACGGGAAAGTTTTTGCGATTTCTAAAATTAAAAAAAAATGTCTTCACATAGTAATTTTTTTTTTTTAGACAAGGCAGCTTTGCAGAAAAAAATTGTATACAGAAATATATTCAGATGAAACGAAGCGTTAAGATATTTTAAAACACCTTTTTCTTAAGGAAATGAATACGATTATCTATGAAATGAAAGAAGCATTGCTAAACAACTAAATAGTTTTTATTATGAGTTTTTATAAGAAAAGAAAAAAAAAACCCTCGACTCCTTTGAAATGTCGGGAAAAAGAATTTTCCCATGGTCTGTTCTGGGCATACCCACGTTCGGTCTTCTAGAGCTAAATTAACAAATTGGATTTGGCCCGATTAATGCATTAAATGCTTTGTTAAATAGTTTTATGCAAAAACAACTCTCCCGAGGGAAAAGACATAAAACTTGAATCTATCGTTTTCTATCCCCTGACCATGAACCCAGGGTCTGAAGCAAATCCCAGTTGCGCACCTCAAAGGAGGAGATCTCGCAAATTGTATTGGGTTGAAGCATTTGGAAACATGGAAAAACTTCGAAATCGGTAGAAGAAGGCAAGTTGGAATTGAATAACACAAATCTTTAACTCCCCAAATTAGTCGCCATTTACCCGTAACGTGCTTCATCGTACCTGCGGCGGCACGGAGGCTGGGCTTCTGCAGGATGGCCGCCGTTTCGCGAATAGAAGCCGAGATTCAAATTCCCCCGGACTGTGAATTCGATTTCCCATAACGTGTGAGCGGATTGTGCGCGCGCGCAACTCAGCAGCAAGGTGGAAAATTATAAAAAAAAAAAAAATTATTACAATTGCATCGCAGACTGGACCGTTATCTTCCACGATGCTCAAGTGCATCTTCGTCGAGGATTTCGTGAAATTTTTCTTCTGCGTTTTTCCGCCAGACGAATGAATCCACATTAAAAACGCCAGAAATCCCAGAAGCCGGATACGACGACGAGCGACGTCTCCGCCAGCGAGCAGGCTACAATTTTCCGCAGCCTAATAAAGCACGACTTTTCACAGTCGGTCAATAGATCTCCGCACGCTCCTCGGAGGTAGAGGCATCCAGGGCTGCTGGGGCCCGGCCGTCGATCTGGCGGAGCTCCACCGAGCGAACCCCGGAGCCGGTGCTGCACTAGACCAGAGGTGTGCAGTGCAGAGTAAGCCAACTTCCGCCAGCGTGGGTGTATGCGAAATGAATTGAAATTTTAATTGAATTCACGTAGGTGGCACTTTACACACATTCGGGCCGGGGCAGCGCAGGAGCCCAGGGAGCTCTGCAGCAGCACCGAGCGAAGAAATGAGGAAAAGGCCTCAGCATTATAAAAGACCCCAAACGAGGCATAAAACCAAAACGCATGCATCGAATCTTGACGTGTTACTTTGGCGCAAAGTCAAGTCGCTGGCGCATTTCGCCGTTTCGCGGTGACTGGGAAGAAATGTTCACACACACGTGAACCGAGCTGAGCCCAGGACAGGTGAGGTTGTGAGACAGGTAAGCGCGGATAAACGCTACCGAACGCTAAAAAGTGCACGGGCATACCTCGTGAAAAGATAGCGAAATTGCCGTAAATGACACGATCGGCGGATGCGTGAACCGGGATCAACGGTTTTATTGATATCTTGCAACTCCAGACGGCCAGACAAGACACCCTCGCTCCCGAGCAACGTGTGAATCGGCCTACAGCAACCCGAACGGGCGGAGGCCCCGGCGAGCCTCTTCCAAGCCCAGCGCACGTAGCCCCAGTAGTCGTGTTCCTTTATCGCCGGGGTCTCGATTTCGGACGAGCAGGCGCCTCAGCAATTGATTCGGACCCGTAATTGCTTATGAATTATTGGACCGCAGTCCGGAGTTCGCATGGTTTTTGTTTATTTCACTGGTTACCTAATACAGAAGATTCACTGTGATTTCATCAACCTTTCTCTTAAAAGCTTCTCCAAAACAAAAGTCGGTGGTGATCAGTAGTCCTGATTTAACTGCCAGAGTGTATCTGAGTCATGTGGACTCAAAATTCCTCATATACTCCATGATCAAAAAGAAAGGGGACTTTTGACTGTCCAGTATCATCTGTTGTCCGATTGTAATACTTTTCTTTTTTGTTGAATTGGGAGAACTTTCACTGACATTGTATAATTAGTAGCGACATACATTGAAATTTGTAGTAATTACAACAAAAACTCTTCTAAATCCTAGTCTCCTTTAAGATATTAAAATTGCGCTGAACAATATCCTTATAAATTATAAGATTCAATTCATGATAAATTTTAGAAAAATATTATTGATTATATTTGTAATTGTAGGCTTTTTTTTTAAAACAAAAAAACCCGGTCAAGTATATGGAAAAAAAATGTCAAAAACAATAAAAAGGCAATTTTGTGCGATTTTCTTACGATTTTATTCAAATGAAAATTTAGTACGATGGTGTTATTATTAATTAATATTTTTTTTTTTAATGATTTTGTGAAATTTCTAAAATTTCGCAACAGGGGAAAGGCTGTTTCAAATGTGAAGAAAAATTAAATAATTTAAAAAAATTGTATATTTGAATTTAAATTAATCTTCAATAAATATCTGTTTTTTTTATTGCATCTATCCTCATTTGTAGATCGAAGATAGACTATTATAAATCTTTAAGTTGTTAACGATTTATATCTTTAAGGGGACTTTTCGTTTTATTTTTGGGAAAAAAATACGCATTTTAATTTTTTTGTTATGAAAATACTATTAAATTTATCAAACTAATTCCTTTTAAATATTATATTAGAACATATGGAGAACATAAAAAGAAAATTGTTGTATTTTTAGTATGTCTCGTTCACTGCAGAGGGCAGGTCTTCCAAAAGTCACTTTTAAAACGCCCATATTTCTTTGGGGCTTCCTGTAACACATAGAGTAAAAATTTCAACGGGATTCTAGTCATAAGACTTAATGTTAGTAACTAAACCTATAAAACATTTTATTTTTAATATTTTTAACATTTTATAAACTTTTTTCTGAAAAATCAAAAAAATAATATTTTGTTTGGGGTAAACTACCCTTCTATTGAAAAATAGGGGAATGTAATATAATATTTTCAAAATTGATTCAATGCCCAAGGAATGGTTGAATCAAATAATTTCGAAAAGTTGAACCAATTTTTAGAAAATAATTGAAAGAGGGCTCGGTATTTTTTTAGTGTAAGTGTGTAAAAAAATAAAATTTTATATTTAAAACAGGTTGCAGAAATTATAAATTTCTAATAAATAAATAAAAATATTATAAAGCTGAAGAGTTTGTTTGTTTGTTTGAACGCGCTAATCTCAGGAACTACTGGTTCGAATTGAAAAATTCTTTTTGTGTTGGATAGTTCATTCATCGAGGAAGGCTTTAGGCTATATAACATCACGCTGCGACCAATAGGGGCGAAGAATCCGTGGAAAATGTGGAAAAAACGGGGAAAATTATTCATCTTTGAGGGCTCCGTTGTTGTACCGTTGTTTTTTAGATCGTGTTTTCCTTTTAAAAATTTTTCAATCTATATATATATAAATTCTATACTAATCTATACTTATATACTTATAATATATATATATTAATATTATAAAGCTGAAGAGTTTGTTTGTTTGTTTGAACGCGCTAATCTCAGGAACTACTGGTTCGAATTGAAAAATTCTTTTTGTGTTGGATAGTCCATTTATCGAGGAAGGCTTTAGGCTATATAAAATCACGCTGCGACCAATAGGAGCGAAGAATCAGTGGAAAAAACGGGGAAAATTATTCATCTTTGAGGGCTTCCGTTGTTGTACCGTTGTTTTTTAGATCGTGTTTTCCTTTTTAAACTTTTTCAATCTATACTTACTAATTATTATAATATTATAAAGCTGAAGAGTTTGTTTGTTTGTTTGAACGCGCTAATCTCAGGAACTACTGGTTCGAATTGAAAAATTCTTTTTGTGTTGGATAGTCCATTTATCGAGGAAGGCTTTATGCTATATAACATGACGCTGCGACCAATAGGAGCGAAGAATCAGTGGAAAATGTGGAAAAAACGGGGAAAATTATTCATCTTTGAGAGCTTCCGTTGTTGTACCGTTGTTTTTTAGATCGTGTTTTCCTTTTTAAAATTTTTCAATCTATATATATATAAATTCTATACTAATCTATCTATACTAATATTATAAAGCTGAAGAGTTTGTTTGTTTGAACGCGCTAATCTCAGGAACTACTGGTTCGAATTGAAAAATTCTTTTTGTGTTGGATAGTCCATTTATCGAGGAAGGCTTTAGGCTATATAAAATCACGCTGCGACCAATAGGAGCGAAGAATCAGTGGAAAAAACGGGGAAAATTATTCATCTTTGAGGGCTTCCGTTGTTGTACCGTTGTTTTTTAGATCGTGTTTTCCTTTTTAAACTTTTTCAATCTATATATATAACTAAATGTTTGTTTGTTTATTTGCCTTTTATAGACTCCGAAAACGCTGAACCGATCTCCTTGAAATTTATACTAAGTAGTCTCTATTCAAAGGGGAGTAACATAGGAATTCGCATAAAACCGATTGTTTTCAGGGAAGCGTAGCAAGGCCGATAAATAGATAGATAGAAGTTAGATAGAAGCTAAATAGATATGTAGGTAGATAGATAGATAGTAAGATAGATAGATACATAGATAGACAGATAAATAGAAGACAGACAGAAAACAGATAGACAGATAGATATATAGATAGAAGATAGATAGATAAACAGACAGAAGATAGATAGGACGTAGATAGATAGATAGATAGATGTAGATAGATAGATGGATAGGTAGATAGATAGATAGATAGAAGATAGATATAGATAGATAGAAGATAGATATATAGATAGAAGATAGATAGAAAGACAGAAAGATAGAAGATAGATAGATAAATAGAAGACAGACAGAAGGTAGATAGACAGATAGATATATAGATAGAAGATAGATAGATAAACAGACAGAAGATAGATAGGAGCTAGATAGATAGATAGATAGATGAATAGGTAGATAGATAGATAGATACAAGATAGATATAGGTAGATAGAAGATAGATAGATAGATCGAAGATAGACAGAAAGATAGAAGATAAATAGATAGATGCCGTTTAGTTACGGAAGTGATTCTATGACCTCAATAATTGAAAATCTATTTACGTTTGGATTAATGGTAATGAAATATTTTATTTATAAATTCTCGCATAAACCCGATTGTTTTCAGAGAGGCGTAGCAACGCGCGCAGGGTACGGCTAGTTTCTAATAAATAATTTGAAAAACGAACAGTGAACTAATTTTCCGATTTTCGCTCTGAAACCCTGGGGGGTAATGCCCCCTATGCCCCCCTTTAATTCCACCCATGGTCCAACAGTAGATGTAGAAAGATGTATTACTTTCTGAGAATATCGGTTGTGACAGAGGAACAGACACACAAGTTTTATTGTAAAGGTTTCGTTTTTTTTTCCTTTGGAGGTACGGAAGTCTAGAAACCGGTCAAGTACACGTTAAACTCGCGCATCAAGTATTCTGTACTATAATAAAAACTTTCAGTTTTATTTAGAAGTTATTTATTACAAAGTACTACTGATAATTTTCGTTCAATGTAAGCATCAGAGAATAGATTTGAATTGCTTCTGTTTCAAGAAAATGATTTTTAGTATTGTATTTTTGTGAAAAATTTATTAACAACAATTTTGAATATATGAATGAATGTTATATTTTTAATCAGCTTTAATTTGATACTCCTGTTTTCTGTTTTTCTATCAATATTAAGTATAATAATATCAATTAAATTCTCTACGTTGAATGATCTCAGGAAAATTAGTTGTGACGGACAGATAGACAGACAGAGGGACAAACGGATAGACCGATAGACAGATGACATCTGATTCCTTGATCTGATTCCTTGTGTAAAAAGGTGAAGATATACAGAAGACAGCCAGACACAAAAGATAAAGCTTAATTATTGATCGAAAATATATTTTAATTATCTATTTTCTTGTTATAGAAGCAGTTTTGTGAACGAGAAAAGTAAATTTTGTAAAGGTACGATTTATCTAAAATGTTGATACTTTTATGTAAAAATTTCTTTTGAGCAAAATTTAAATCAATATCTTACTTAATTAAGTTAAATTAATAATCTACATTATTTAATTCCATTTACTGGTCATATTTATACTGTTTCACATCCTTAACATTGATATATTGCAAACATTTAAAGTACTATTTTATATTTATGTACTTGAAGTAGATCCGGAAAAAATCAGAGCAATTGAAAGTGGTTATATTTAGTAGTTTGAAAATAGTTTATTAAGGAAAATATGTAATACGCAGATTACAATTATTTAGGTTCGGTTATGTATTTTTATTGGGGATACATCGAGAAAACAGAGTAAATAACATATTAGAAACACATAATAGTTTCTATTTATTTGTAATCCATTTAAGGGGGTATCCCACTCTAGAGGCCCTTGAATTGAACGTTTTTTTCAGGGAGTTGAACAAGAAAATACAAATCATTTAGAGTTAAACATAATAATCCTCTTATTATATGATCTTTAATGAATATTTAGAGAAAAAAATTTTTTTTTTTATTGAGTGGTTGGGTCAGGGCAGGCCTGCTACTGGGACTCATACCTTAGGAACGGTGTGCACGATAACAGCCAAACAAATAATCTGAAAATTATGAGATTGCACATTAGTACTTTACTTTACTTTACTTTATTTATGTGGCTATGGCATGAGTGTAGTACATTTTTAAACAAAAAATTTTATTCATTTTTTTAATTTTTTCTACTATAAGTTTTATATTTTAGTTGATTTTTTACTCTTAAAATATGGGATACAAGCTATGTAAATGTAAAAATACCTGATTTTCTCCACTTAGGTCATAGAGACAAAGCTAACACAGCTTGTACCAAAATCTGAAATTTTTCGGATGAATGGTTTTCTCAGAATGCTGCACACCATTCATCAAGACGGTGTTTTGAGAAAAACGGCATTTAAGTTAAAGTTAAGGGGGGGGGTAAGGTTTTCAGCATGAAAAAGAAACACTTTTTTTGTGATTTTTTTTTAGAAATATGGTTTGAGCAAATTTATTGAAATCTTTTGTATATTATTAAGTATGATTTCAGCAATACTCAGTAATTTTTTTATGCGAAAATATCGACAGACAAGCCGGTGACTGAACTTTTTCAAAACCACTTTTTAAAAGTCCGTGTACACTGCTATTTAAAAACTACATTACTGATTCATTTCAAACTTGGTACACACTTTCTATATATAAAATACCTCCCCCCTACGTTGAGTTTTAAATTTTTTTTTTACATTAAGGGGGGTTTCCACTTACAAAATGACGAAATTTTTCGTAAAAAATAGCAGTTTTTACTTTAAATGACCACCAAAAATTTATAAATGAAAAAAATAATAATCAGAGAACGTAGGGGGGAGGATTGAATGATACTCTGACTAAATTTTAAAGGTTTTTAATTTCGGATAATTTCCAGCTGAGATACAGTGTACACCGCAAATCGTCTATTTCCAAAGACGTTCTTGGAAAAGCTCCGTTACCGGCTTGTTTGTCGATATTTTCGCATAAAAAAATTACTGAGTATTATAGACATCATACTTAATAATGTACAAAAGGTTTCAATAACTTTGCTCAATCCATATTTCTAAAAAAAAATTGGAAAGAAAAGTGTTTTTTTCACGCTGAAACCCTAACCCCCCCCTTAAAGGCAACGAGGAGTGCTAGGGAGCGTGCAGCTGCGCACGGAATCGCCTGTAGCGGCGCGAGCTTTTCAAATTTCGCGGCAAGCGATAGCTTAAACGATTCAGGAAAGAACACAGAATTTTTCAAAATTAAAAAAAAAATGCATTTTTTGAACGTTCTAGAGTGGGACTACACCCGTATTATTAAAGGCGATGTATTATATAATCCATACTGTGGTATATACAACAGATATTTATTTCATAAATTCGTAATCCAATCTATAATCAAGAATTAGAATAGCATCATAATTCATTGAGCCCGATTGTAAAGTAGGTAAAGATAGATTAATTTTAGTTAGCATTTAGCGGAAGCTTTCGTGAGCGCCTAAAACTGTTGCTGTTCCCAGCAATTGAACCTTTCTTTCAAATAGAAAAACACGAGACGAATTTTAAGAAAAGCTCTTCATTAAAAGGCTTACAAGATTGATTTAACAGAAGAACTGAGGCTAGTAGATCAGTCACAGCACCGTGGAGCTCATTAGTTGCTAGAGAATAAAAACAATGATGGTGATTTTTGCTAGAAAATCATGTTAAGCGATGTAGTTCATTTTCAACTTTGTAAAGAATAAAATAGAATACAGTCAGGATTTTCAGTGCGGAGGGTAGTATTCAATTTATCACAGAGAAAATGAAAAATTTGAAAATTTTACTTTTACGTTCTGGTGATGATCTCAGGTGTTAGTTTAAAATTTGGGTTTCTAAACTTTTATGGGGTGAGACGACCCACTTTCGAAAATTTTAACTTCTTGCTACTTATTTGCAATGTATTTGAATAATAACTGGCAAATTAGATTTAACCCTCAAACGACTAGAAGAATTCATCGGACCCACTTTTTAAGCAGATTTGTGAAAAATGTTGGATACCAGTTCAAAAGAATTAATAATATAAGTGGATTAATAAACAGTTGTTAACATTTCTTTTCTTTTTTGGTCGTTTAAGGGTTAAAGAACTCATTCAGTAATCTTTCCTTCTAAGTAAGTTGATTGAATGTATTGCAATATATTGTAGTATAGTACAAATGTTCAGAACAATATATTGGACTTAAACAAGCAAGATCCTTTTAAGAAACCGTAAAGTCCAAAATGTGAAATAAGTCTTTGGATGATGTGTATAAGCCAATATTTGAAATGTAATTAACATCAGCAACTTATTTTCTTGAAAGTCCGCAAATCGTAAGTAAGCAGCTCTTAAGTAAGCAGGCCTAGTTCAAATTACGCAGAGCACTAAAAACCTGGGCAAGGTCGTAAAAAGAGGGACTTGATGAAGTGTCCACTTGACCATCTTCATCTATCAGTGGTAATCAGCATACTAAGGCTACGAATGCGGCGCATTTCCCGGCGCACAAATGACTCTCAATCAGTACAAATGAATGTGCCAGCGCTAGTGGTTTCCCAGTTATTTCAAATGACCAGCAAAGGCCCCCGGGGTACCCTGCGGGGTCAGAGGTCTAATTGAAATTTTCGAATTGTGTATCGATACGTTCTAGAAACTGGATATTCGCGCTGTTGACTGTTATCCGCCTGACCAGCGTACCATCTTATGCTATTTGCTCTTTAAGATGCGTGCGCACATATACGCGAAATTCTTTGGCAGATTCGTCGGGAACAGCATATACATACATGCAAATTCATTTACATATGGTATACTCCTTGAATGCAGTGAAAATGTAATATTTAGATGAGTACGGTATACCACCAGCTGGTATTGCACAAGTTATGGGCGTAAACTATGCTTAAATATTATGAACTGATGCTAACGAGAAATGGAAATCAACACCTTACGAGATATGGTGGTGATGCGGTCAATCTGCAAAACGCTGGATTCCTGTCGTTTGCGTAAATCGGAAGATACTCAGCAATTGGTGACTCTTAAACTCTATGATTAGTTTTAGGCTAGGCTTAAGGAGTTCCTAATGATACCTATAAAATTTCATGTTGTTTTCGAAAAATAAGCTTCAAACGACAGCACAAAACCGGGATTTACGATACTTTCGACAAATCCTGGTATGTATTTTGACTAACATCCAATTATTTTTTTATAGGCTTTTCCAAGTTGTCAGATTTTACTTGATGGGTATCAGTTGATGGTATAAGGTAGTCTTGTTACTTCTAGCATTAAAGCACATAACATTTTTTTTTATTTTAGTTCAATGTCTATAATCCAAGAATTTATTGAAGCTCTAACTTCAGCTGAACTATAAGCTAGACTAGTTTACCGCAAAGGCTTAGAGGCCCACCCTGAGTAGTCATTAAAGCACTCTAATAAAAATTTATATGAAATTCTTCTTTCAGATCAGCAAACCGAAACTAATCATTTTATAGTCTTACCTCATTATGCGATGGCTCTGAATCAGCTTCCAAACGAACCAGCCCATCACATCATTACACGAAAAATGATGTCCGACTGATGGTCACATTTATCGATTTCTGAATTTGATTTTTGGGCCCTTTTTTGAAAGCACCGTCACACTATGAATAAATTATGCTAATTAAACACTAATTATTGTCGGGCATTTCGAAAATATTGTCTGAATTTGATCAACATTTTTACACTTCTCGGCGGATGTGTGCGCATTTTGACAATAGGTCCCTCACCAATTAATAGGCCCCCCTCTGTCAGCAGAATGGTTTTCGATTATTTATTGCTGCGAGATGGTAACCTATACTATTGCATTTTACAAATTTCTTTTAGGTCAATAGTTTGCTCAGGTTTTCACAGTCTATTTTTGGCAAATGATTTAATTGGACTTCCATTCACTGAGCATGAGTCATAAAAAGACTGTTAATAAAAAAATTATGTTTCTTGTTTGAACATATTTTTATGGGATTTACAAGATCAATGATTAATGGAGATCAAACCGCAATTGGAATTTTTATTCATTAATAAAATAAAAGTGTCTTGTATTATTTATTTATAATTTTTTTTTGATTATAACTTGATATTATAAAGATGTTGGAAAAATAGTAGAGTAGTCAGCGGAAGCAGTCACTTGATGAACAGAAATTTTTTTTAAGTTAACTTTCCAAATCTGTTGTTTCTATTTGTATAATTTTGTAGTTATCATTTTTTTATTCCATATAAATATCTTATTATCGTATAATTGATACTTCAACGGATTACGACTAACTGTAAATGGCAAAAATTTACACTAATTCTGTTTGCACAAACGGATTTAAAAAAAAATTGAATGACACTTTTAACATTCATTAACATCACAGTTTTTGTCAAATTTTACTGTCCAAAGATTCAATAATGTATATACATATATTTGAAATCAGTAAAAAGTTATTTTGACTTTTATACGAATTTTTAAGGAAATCTTAACAAGGGTTATTTTTTGGAAAGTTATTTTGTCCACATTATATCAGATAGCTAGATGTTTTTTTACATTAGAACTATCGGATCGGAGACTAATATTAAACATTTTTCTGCATCTTTAATGTACTATGCTTTGAACTTTGAATTGGTAATTAATATATAAATGGGAGAGTTTTTTGAATATATCATTATTTAGAACCTTAATACGTTTTGGCATAAATCCTTAGAGATAACTCTGAGAAATATAATTGATTCAGGGAAGGAATTGAGTATCCGTCTGACTTTGACTTTGGAGACAATTACTTTGTTGCAACTGTCTTTATCGAAATATATTTTTGCTTTATAGAAAACGTCTACGTCATATTTATTTTACAGTGTTCATCAGTTATGCTAAGACGTAGGAATACTATGAACAATTTTTCCAATTTTTTCTAGTAAGTATGTAAGGGTAGCCAACAAAAATCTGTTACGATCTACCACGATCAAAAAAGTATGATATTAAGTCCTCATGACATTATCACCTGACACTTTAAATATAAAGAAGCCGATTTACATAAGTACGTAGATGCATAACAAGACTATTCGTTACATTTGGTAATATTGGGATTATTATTTCAGTTTGTAAAGTTATAATTTAATTTTCGAAAGTGTTTTTTTTTTTTTTTTTTTTTATTAAATGTGTCTGAAATTTGTGCAGCAATAAATTTTACATTTAAAGCCTTTTAAAAGATACTGCACAATTGTTAACTCTAACTTTTTCAAATCCATGAAATCTGACTCAAAGTCTTTAATCACTTTTTGAATTTTTTCAACATATTTTTCAATGTTAAAATTACAGTGTATGATGATCACCTACAAAGATCGGATATATTTGGAAAGAGATTAAAATTGTTTTGTATGCATTAATACTACTGATCATTTCAATTGAGGTTTTGCTTTTCCTTACATTTCTAAATTTAAATTTAATTTCAATGTAAAATCTGTAAGAAACGTTAGATCACTGAGCCAAGTTTTATTATTTAAACATCCACATTCGTGATCTTACTCTCGCTTTTGTGTGTTGAAATTATTTGCGTTTTTGTGCTGAGATTGTCTCATGTAGGCTGCGATCGACCAAAAATCGCTTCGAGATCGACTTGTTGATCACCCCTGTAGTATAGTAATCGGCTGTAACTTAAAACTTCGATAAAATCAATTTGATATCACTATTTATGAAAGAATATTTATTCATTAAGTTTAAACTTGTTTTCCCGTTATTATGTTTACTTAAAAGATGCTTTTCATTATAGTGATTTTAATCAAATTAACTGGGACAATGTCTTAGGATAGAGCTAAAAATTATTGCATCTGCAATGCATCTCGTTCTCCTATAAGAGAATGGTTATAAAATATTTTATCCATAGTCAGAGACACCTCAAAATTTATTTGTATTTCTTCAGGTAACTCATCACATGCTGTTTCCTTGATATACCCATGTCGTGGCTAATGTTCGTTTTGCATAATTAAAAATGAATAAAAGATGAATGAGGCGCGTAGGTGGATGGTTTTGTTAATTTTTCGTCAGCATTCAAATCAAATACAAAATTGGGCTATATAGATTTTGATTTTAGAGACTACTACGGCTCTGACTTCTCGGCTTGATTGCAGCCGCAGCGGGCGTAGGGCGCCAATTTATTAAGTGGTCATTTCTGTCGTTTTATTCAAATGCAATCGACCGCATGATTTTCTTGTTTCATTCTTTTTAATTTATTCAAAATTTTTAGTGGCTGAGTGACCAGTTTTTCTCGGCATTTGGGTCCTCATTAGTGCCTTGTCTTCCTTATCAAATCGAGTCAGTATCGGCATCATTATAAATTCAAAATTGAAATTTTTGATTAATTCGATATGAGGTCAATATTTTGCGAATAATGTTTATGAAAAAAGTTTTTTGCACACTTACGGATGACGAGGCACACTCTAGCTTCTGCTAGAGACTTTGTTTTGTCTATGAGCCAGAGGCAACGGATTAAATTTGGAGCTTTTGCATATATATGTATATATTTTGTGAATAATTTGACGACCCTCGTTTTGAGATAAGGCTGCCGATAAATTGGACAAAGTCTAGTCAAATATTCATAAAAGTGGTTCAAGTAAGGTGAACTAATTTGGGCAAGTTTTAACGAGTTCTATTTGGAAACATTTTTGTTTACTGCAAAATCCGGTCAGAGGTTGTATAATAGAGATCTACAAAAAAAAAAAGGAGAAAAAAAACCACCGACAGATTTTAGTTCATAAAACAAACATAAAACAGACGGGCCAATAAATTTACACCTTCTGCGTAAATAACGACATGTCGTTGTCGAAGTAATAAACGCAAATTTGTCATCGTTATGCTGTCCCCCATGCTGTGAATCACTCGAATGTTTTTCAGATACAATTTCACCACAGAGGGCCGAATGGGAGCCAATTGGCAAAGCAAATTTTTGCCCCGGGTGCCGCAAAATTATGAGATCACTGGCGTTATAAATTCTACCCAAAAGTAGAATAAAATAAAAATTCTTGAATTTCATTCGCGAATAATATGCTTAGAAACTGACGACCGAAACGAAGCGAAGAGCCGATCTTACTAATCCTGCATAACGCTCCTCGGTGGCTATAAAAATCGGTCGCGACCACTTGTCTCGACCAATTAAAACCAAACCCATAAACATAATTTATCCAAAGATGAACCATTTCTCACAAATCTTTGTTTATTTTGCCTTTTTCGGTATTTACGTGTGGTACACATAAATTTTTTTGGGATGTGCGCCTCACCGCCGGCGTTCACTGCTCCGCCTTGAGCCGGCCGAAAGGTGAGCCTTCTGGCGACTGAGCTCGTTATTAAAATTCTTCTCCTAATTATGATAAACTAGTACAGTGCGACAGCAATAAAAGATTATTTTAAGAGGACTCTGAATGCTTTCATATTTTATTGCGATATCGTATCGGATTTTATCTCGTCTGGGAATTTTATGGGAGCAAAGTGCTTCGGCTTCCCATTTGGTGTGGATTACTTTGGGCGGATGTCGCAGAGCGATCAGCATCTTATTTTGTTGGATTTTGTCTACCATATCATGAAAAGAGAAACAAATAATTCGTTTCAAACATAAATATAAAAAAAAAAAAGAATGATAGATGATATTTAGACTGTTTGATACGAAAGACTTAAGCGACGAACTTTTTAACCCTAACTTCTTTGAACATGTATTAAAGTTAAATTGACGTACTGCGTTTTGAAATAATTTAGCAACCTTAATTGATTATAAGTAGAACAAAGATCTCTGGCCTCTAGTACAAGCGTTTTTATTGAATGAGAACGAGAAAACTATACAAATAAATAAAAGTGAAGTGTCTGTCTGTGACTTGAAGATTAAGACCAATATCTATGTGGCATATGCTATTTACACGATATGTAAGTATAAATAACTGTTTTCAGAATTGTCGTCTGTCTGTCTGTTTGTCCAGAATAGGTTCCGAAACGGTTTAGAGAATTTCCAAGAAGCTTTCAGCGATCATTATTCTCTTTGTTTCATCTTGATATTTTAAAGTGTTTCGAATATATAGATAAAATCGAAAGTCTGTTTGTTTGTATGGATATTCTTCCTGAAGAGTAGTAGTAGTAGAGTAGTAGAAGTACATATTCTAATTTAACATAGAGGTTTCCTTGTATTTGGATAAAATATAGAGTTTCAAAATGGCTTCGAAAACTTTAAACTTTAAGTAATTGTCATGAAAATTGGTACCTACAGGTTTTTTAGGATGCTGATTTCGTTTATATCCTAACGGAAAATGACTGTATCAATATGGCGACCAACATTTTTAAAACTCGACTCTGTTTTGATACTAAAAACATCCTGGGGTCGCTAGCTTCGATCATATTTCCAAAATTTGAAAATTAATGATGGCTGAAAACGATTCCGGAATTTCCGATTTCGAATCTACTATGTTTACATATGTACATCAACATTTTGTGTTGTGTTACAATATACTGCATTCTATGTCACGACTAAAATTTTCTAAATTTAAAAGATTTCAATGATAAATAATATAAAGACGTTCCTAGCGCCATTTTTTCGAATCAGTTTATAGGATTTTTCCGGGACGAATGTTTTAAAATCTTCTGTCAGAATTTGGTAACTAAAGGTGTCAGATCCAAAAGTGTGATGAATATTTCTACAGTGAATTCAAAGTATTTAGATCAAAATACAATTTTTTGTGAACTATATAAAGATGGCAGAATATACAGGGTGTTCAGAGGTGGGTGGTCAATACTGCAGGGGGTGAAAGGTCAGACCGAGACAAGCAAAAAATCGTATGGGTGGGGGGGGGGGGCATCTCGCACCGTTTGGCAGTTACAGGGTGATTCGTAAATCAGGATTTTGCCTTATATGGGAACCGCTCTTGTATTTTTATCTTTTTTTCTACGCATCGCAGCGGCCCCAAACTGATTTCAAAAAATCACTATTTGGAAGCCCTTTCCAAAAAAGTTTACACCACCCCTCTATCCCCAACCCCTTGGCCACAATCCCCCCTGGAAGTTGAAAAAATTAACTTTTATTTCACGATTTTTCACCTTTCGCCCCACTTTTCTCCGATGTTATTAACATACCTACTTTTTATTTTTTTTAAGTTGCCTATCTAATTACCTTTCCGAAAAGGTGCAACGTGCCCAGATAGGAAAAGGATACGAAAATTTATTTACAAAAATCCTTTTACAGAAAATCATGATAATTTGAATTTTTAAGAAATTATACTGAAGTTAACTAAAAAATACATTTTGTTTGCTTAAAAACTAATTACAATTAAAACGTTTGTCCTTTAAAAGCTGTTCAAAATGTTCTCCGCCAGTTTCGATGCATGCAAGTAGCCTTGGTCTTATTTCACGTTTCAGGTCTATGGTAACCAGTCTCTCCCGTATTTTCGTGGCTGCAGTCCCAATCCTGGTAACTAATTCTTCTCTAGTGTTGATTAGTCTTGAGTAAACTTCATCTTTCATCATTCCCCATAAGAAAAAGTCCAGTGGAGTAAGGTTCGGTGACCTAGCAGGCCAAGGAATCGGTCCACCTCGTTCAATCCAGCGCTCTGGGTAATTTTCATTTAACCTTGCCCTAACAATGTTCCCAGTATGCGCAGGTGCTCCGTCGAGCTGTAAATAAATTGCGCTTCTGGTGGCCAGGGGGATGTCCTCCAACAGATCCGGAAGGGTATTCTCCTAAAAGTCCGAGTATAGCTGACTATTCAGCACTTGGGGCAAGATGAAGGGTCCTATCAACTGGTTGCCGATGATGCCAGCCCAGACATTGACACTAAATCTTTGCTGGAAGGACCGACACCTGGTCCTATGTGGGTTCACATCTAACCAGGTGTGGAGGTTGTGCAAGTTTGTGATGCCATCCCGGGTGAATTGCGATTCATCCGTCCACAGAATTCGGTCTAGAAACCTTCTGTTTTCGATGTCAGACTCGAACAGCCAAGTGCAAATTGCAATCGTCTTTCGGAATCTCCTTCCTGTAGTGCTTGGACCAGGATATGGTGGTATGGATGAGTCCCTCTCGGTTCACAACGGTCCAAACTCTCCCTGAAGACAATCCTGACCTTCGTGCGACCTGCCTGATGCTTATTACAGGGCTGTTCCTGACGATGTTGAGGATTTGTTGGTCGGGGTCCGCTGAATCGGCCCATTTTCCTACTCGCGTTTCTGCTCCGGGGGCGGTTACACTTCCGGTTTCTTTTAACCTTCTGAAAGTCCTTGAAAATACCCTTCTGTTGGGTACCCGCCGATTCGGGAATCTCCTTTGGTATTCTCGTACGGCCTCATTATCATTTCCTTCTACTAAACCGTACACGTAAATTATATCGGCATACTCGTCAACACTGAATTCTGCCATTTTATCTTAATTTTTTCTATTAAACACCCGTTCTTATCGCTTGCTTCTTCAACTGTGGTCAATGTCCTTTCAAACTTACCCATTTTTATACCATAATTCATAGGAGGTATTAGAAACGGATCGTCAGGATACTTAAGAGTCAATACTGGATATAATAAACTAATAACGCTATTTAACGAGATTACATTTATTTTTTTATTACTGTTTTGCTGAAATAATAAAAATGTACTACCTCTGTTTCCTAAACAAACATTTCCGAACTTGCTGTCATAAAAATTGTTTACTTAACGACTTTTTCCATTATGGTGCAATAAAGTAATTAGGTACCTGTGAGGATGTTTTAATTTCAGGACTTTTGCAACCCTTTTCTACCTGGGCATGTTGCACCTTTTTGGAAAGGTAATTAGATAGGCAACTTAAAAAAAATAAAAAGTGGGTATGTTAATAACATGAATTTCAGAGAAAAGTGGGGCGAAAGGTGAAAAATCGTGAAATAAAAGTTAATTTTTTCAACTTCCAGGGGGGATTGTGGCCAAGGGGTTGGGGATAGAGGGGTGGTGTAAACTTTTTTGGAAAGGGCTTCCAAATAGTGATTTTTTGAAATCAGTTTGGGGCCGCTGCGATGCGTAGAAAAAAAGATAAAAATACAAGAGCGGTTCCCATATAAGGCAAAATCCTGATTTACGAATCACCCTGTAACTGCCAAACGGTGCGAGATGCCCCCCCCCCCCACCCATACGATTTTTTGCTTGTCTCGGTCTGACCTTTCACCCCCTGCAGTATTGACCTCCCACCTCTGAACACCCTGTATACAGAGTGATCCCACAGAATGTTACGAGAAGAATTGTTATTTCAATATAACTTACTTAAATCGGTTTTTCATAAATAAATAAATATTTTTTGTTGCAAAAATTGATTACTGTTTGAATCTATTGTAACTTTTACACCTACATATTTTGAATTTCAAGAAGTTGATGGTTACATAGCCATTCTAATACTTAATGGGAATATATGCTGCCTTTAAATCACGCCCACCATTTGAAACCGTTGGGGTGGGAAATTTTTTAAAATAATATTGATAATCTTAAATGGTATAGCTTTAACAAAACTAAAAAAAACTGGTTTAGTAACTTTCAAACATTTTCAAATATGTATTAATGCTTGAGCTTTATCAAGATAATTAATTGAAAATTCCACAAATTTCGTGTAAATGAGCAAAATTAGATATAGCAAAAACATAATTAACAAAATCAAAAGTCGTCGATAACAAATGGGCCTGATGAACTTCATACTTTAATATTTAATGATTCCCCGAACAGCCAGCCTAGGCCTACTCCGAAGCGGAAGAGGTGTTGAAAAACAAGATTATCCGAGACTAATGGCAGCTGTCAGAGTAGGAGTGCACGGGGGCTTAATTAATTGGAACAATTAAAAAAAATAACTCTCGACAGGAATCCGAACTCCGATGGGGGCTTGTAAAAAAGTGAGCAGTTACCGAAAAACATCTTTCAACAAAACGAATACAGCTTTTGTTTTTTGTGGTGCATGACCAGCCTTGTTATGTTCCTCGGTGGCATCTCAAGATTTTCAGATAAAACGCGATCACAGATCCGCAGGTTGGTTGTGTTTTTGTCTTGTTATAATTTTTATTTTTAAAATCTTCTTATATCGTTGGTTGAGTCTAATGCCTGGAAAGATCGATAGGACTATATCGTCGGGTGGAAGATAGAAGAGTGAATGCAGCCCCAGGCCGAAGAGGAAGTGTCCACTTATTTTCCGTACTCCCATGGTCGAAGAAATCACAGGCCCCAAGATGGCACGATGATTGCATCA
The DNA here is from genome assembly GCA_949715965.1 of Dysmachus trigonus. Taxonomy (NCBI): domain Eukaryota; kingdom Metazoa; phylum Arthropoda; class Insecta; order Diptera; family Asilidae; genus Dysmachus; species Dysmachus trigonus. The sequence continues at coordinate 63,113,943 of OX454322.1, read as the reverse complement.
AATGAGCACACAGCCGGCGGGTGATTAGATAAACTCCCTTAAACGATCATCAGAAATCAAAAATCGTTTCATTTTCTTGTCACACCTCGCAGCCCGGGTAGAGGCTTGCGTGCAAATCACGGCACATCAACAACCTCACATCCAGCGGACGATTTATCGCACGAATAATCTCATTAGCGGATAGACAACGATTTTCTACGCACAGTTACTGGCTCAAGGAGAGATCCGCTGCAATCAAAAGAAACCTCCTCGCGCGGGTCCCAAAGCAATGGTATGCGTAGCCGTTCGGCCTCTATCTGTATATGTGTTCGTGGGGAGCAGTGTGTTTTATGGCCTTTCTCGGGCGAACCTCCTCTGCGCGATGCGCGCGATCATAAGTGCAGACGTACACAAAGTCGAGGTCACATATTGTGTGACCTCAAGTTTTTGGTTCCTTGTCTATGAGAAAGCAGCGCTAGAGATCGCAGGCGGTGCAATGGAACTTGTATGCACTGGTCGCGATCGTTTTGCGCATTTTATATTTTATTTTCCCTCTACTCGCCGATTTTTGCTCTTGCTGCCCATCCATCTCGCATGGGATGCTCTTGCTGCACTCTGCACTGGCCGAGCGTGTAACCCTTTTTCGCAGCAGAAATGCAATAAATTGCCGACTGAAGATTCCTCTCTGAATGGCTTTATTGTACCGCAAATGGGCGGAAGTTTGTTTTAGAGTCACAATATCAAGTGCGAAGAATTTTAATATACGTTCAGTCGCACACCGCTTAATTGAGGGAAGTACCCAGACTCTCGTTGGAATGTCTTGGGGCGGTTTGGGGTCACTCAAATTATATATGGAAAAAACGGTACTAACACATATCATTTCAACTGAGTCATTTATTCTGGAATTGAGTGAATAAGAAAAAATTAATTAGAAAAATTCAAGAAGTTGAGTTATCGAAAGAAGACTGCATTTAGTTCAATTTAAATTGGTTTTGTAGACTATATTGTATATAGTACTTAAAACCTCCAGATTTCAGATTCAATATATGTATATCTAACAATCTAGTTTATGGAAGTAACGAAAATGACGAAAAGTTTAATTATAAAATTCTCACATTTTTCTTCAGTCAGAAAAATTGAGGGGTTTGTGTGTAATCTTAGGAATAGGTAACCATCACTTGAATTTCAGCGATAATAATTTTTCGAACTTCTTTATTAACTCCGTAATAGTATATTTATATACCGTCAGTATTACAGTGACATGACTTAATTAAAAAAAAAACGTAACTTTACAGGAGAAAGAAAAACTTTCATAGCTGCTGAAGTTCATTTCCGTCATTTCTATTTATATTTTAAAACATTGAACTACTGAAAATGGACTTTCTTCGAGTGATATTGGACAAATGCACAAGAGATAGTACATTTCTTCGGCATATATGTTTTACCAGATCGGTCTTTTGAATTTTTGGCGTTTAGAATTGTACATAAAATATTACACGTGTAACATGTGATTCTGATGTGGTTTTATACAGCCATCACAATGACATGAAAAACTAAAAATAGTGATAATGGTGATTAGGTTATGTCACTGTAATATAGATGATACGTAGATTTCATTCTGCTAAAGTAACAACACCTATCCCCGCTATTTGCGAATTTGACCGTGATATTAGCCCTAAGGAAGAATATAACAAATTTGATTGAAATCGATTAAGAAGTACGGGAGATATCTTGTAGGTAGGATAGAAGAAACGATTGACATACTCTATTATATTTACTTTAGAAGCACTCTGTATATTCCATGTCAATACGATTGACCATGAAGAAAAATTGGTTCGAAAATGATGAAAAAAGCTATTACTACTACTTGTAAGTTTTTCTAAGTCATCTTTAAGCAAAAGTCGTTAAATAAGGGGATTTTTGACATTCCAAATCAGAGCACAGAATCAGCAGTGAGTGCTGCACTTATTTTTGGATCTATTAATCTAATATGTTGGTTTTCAATCACAAACTGGACCATTTTGACTTTCAAATATAAACTTTGCTAATTTCACATTAACGACAGCTAGTCTGCAAAGATTCGTCAAACTTGTCGGTTCTGTCAGTTCTGTCAGTTCTAATGAAGTAAAATGCAGGGTGTCATCACGTTATTAGAAGTAACATCATAATGACGTCCTACTTCATAACGAAGTGTAGTGTGTTGATGGTATGATGTCTACTTTCGAATTAAATTTGATCTTTTGAAAACGTCAATATAACTTCAATACGGGCAGTTAGAAATTACAACTTGGCTTTAAGGTGGTGCTGAATCTAGTACAGGAGTTATTTTTTACCAGAAGCAATTAATTATAATATATACCATATAATGATATGCATTAACGTTTAAATATTGAGGAATGTATTTTTAGTTTGTCCAATACAAGAAATCTATTTTGAAGCCCTAAAACAATTTTCTTAATCAAATTCGTATGTTATGAAACATAAATTACATGACATGAAAATTGCACAAAATTGGCAAAGTAAATTAGTTATTTTCAAATTTATGTTATTCAAAAGTATTTATGGATAATTTAATGATATAAAAAGTAACTAGTGAAAAAAGGATTTATAAATAAGTTGATATTTCGCATAAAATTAAAAATGGTATTCCACAATATATTAACTGCAGTTCAATTGAAGGGCAAAGGACATAACTTCATATCAGCATTCCAGAAATGAAACCTACTTATCGCGCATGACACACAAATGTAAGTAAGGGAGCTTGCCAGTTACATATGTGCAGTGAATCTTTCTTAATGTCCTTCTTGTGCTTATTTTCACCACGAAAGTGTCCCGAAGCACGGCACCCATATATTTGGATCCCTCCCAGCCGGAGGCCCATTCTCATAACTCGTGGAAAGTGTCATTAGTTGCAGGATTTACAAATATTTATGATAATTGCAGACATTTTGCGATGCCGAACGCATCCTTGGGGCTCTCTTGTGGTCTGCACTTAAATCCAAAAGACCTTCACAATTTCTTCTTAGGCGTAAGGCAAAAGTGAGGGCATCAACGAAATATTGATGTCGTCATTTGGAAGAATTAATAGCGCACCACATTTTATCGATCGGCTTGGGTATTTTCTGGCTGTTTGGCCGTTGGTCACTTTTGAAAGCCTTCGAAGACGCTTTCCGTCTTTTTGTTTTTTTTTTTAGTTTTTTCAGATATCTCCGGTGTAATTTAGAGCCTTGCACTGAATAACTGGACGACTCTGTTAACCTCAGTTCAGGGTCCAGGGACACCCTGCAACTGGCGTTTTTGTATCAATAACAGAACGCATTATCTCGCGGTGTGTGTCGTGAGTTATCTGCATCGGCCTCATCCATAAGTGAGGCGATGCTGCCTTGGATCCGATTTGGACTTATATAGATATGCAGATTAAATGGGCGGGAAAATTGTTAAAACTCGTTCGAATTCTTTAGGCGTTTTTTAATAAATTACCCATGATAATAATTTTCGACGTCTTTAAAGCAATTTTATGCGGGAAGGAAGCACATCAATGGCGGAGGAGGAATTTCACTGATAACAAGTGCATTTCCTCAAGTCAAAACGTGAAATGTGACTCTATCATCGATTGACGGCTTCGTTGATATCCATGGGTTTGGCCGGCAAAGCTCGAATATTTATCGGCTCAAAATGACACCTTTATTAAGTGGTTTTTAGTTAACCGTGAAAACAAATCAGTTTTATACATAATATATGGTTGGATACCGTTCTACATTTAGAGGCCAAAAGTAGTCGATTTAGAGAAATTGATAAACATTAATATAGCTTTTTAAAAGCCGTTCGAGCATGATTTATATCACATATAAAACACCAATAAGATACCAGTAATTTTCATTCCATACATAAGTTTTATTTCTTTCTATAATTATTTTTTCTTGCATTAGCTTATTAATTGAGAAAAAACAAAACAAAAATACGTAGTTTGAAAATTTGAGATATATATAAAAGGGAGAAATTCACAATCTTATATAATGTATCTGGTAAGAGGGGAATATTTGTTTTTTTAATCTACGAGTACACCTGAAAAGTAAATTTTTTTTATGAAATAAAAAGCAATCACGAGTGGAAGTTTTGGTTCTATTCAGAACCCAAAGATCACGATTTCTTTTGTATTCGGTCTGCCGCTCATAATTAAACTCTACTTTTGAACCTTTAGATCCTCGAAAACGTTTTAAAGGACATCAATAGAGCTTGACCTAGAACCATGCATCGTCCACTGGCTCTTCGTGATCATGATCAGGTCCAATCTGGTCTAGGTGTGTGCTAGTGTAGTGCCCTACCGTGGAGAAGGCTTGCTATAAAAATGCATTAGGGAAAGTCCAAAGAATGCCTTTTCTGTTGATTATGTTTCCCTTTAGGACAGCACCCACTAAACAAAAAGCAGCAGTGTCAATGATCCGATCTTCCAATTCGTAGGAACCAGTATTTGGGCGCCTTATGCCTACTCTCCACGCACGCCAACCACAAACCAACCACTTATCAGTTGGCTGACAAAATGCGTTCGTAAATATCTTTATCAATGTAGATGTGAGATCTAAAATGTTCAGCTTGTTTTAATAGGGAGTAAAATGGAACAGGAAGAAATTTATATTTCGTAATTTATGTACAAGGATGTTTATAAATTTCATCCTTTTTTACTTAACACTCCAAATAAATACCATTTCCACTTAAAAATGCTTTTTCACTTTTAGCGGCAATTTTTTCTTAAGATTTGACATTTTAGCAGTACTGAATATGTAGCTAGGCTTAGAACCACTACTAGAAATCGGCTGAATTTCATATGGCAATTCAAATGGTTTACCCAATACGAACGAAAAGCTAGAGCATGCCAACCAAAACGCAAGCGAGACGGGAGATTTATTTTACAATGAGAAGAAACAGGTAGCAGCACTTTGGTTGGTTGGGTCGTGGTTGGCTTGCTCATTGGAGAGTAGGCATTATTTTACGATGACTTGTCAAACCACAGATCAAAGGACGTCAGGGATCGCAATTCATCAGAGACCCGATATGGTTCTCTAGTAAGACACAGGGGCAGTCCCTTATGATATCACAATGTGCCTTTTCACAGGCCAAAAGTACGTATGCCTTGTAGGCAGCCATGTTAATTTAACATAACCACACTAGATCTGATTCGTTATTCATAATTTTTAAAGGATTGATATATAAATACGTATTTAATACTATTTGTGTTACTACAATATCTTTTTTATTATTTAATAAGTAATAATTGGAATTTTTAAGAATCTGTCTTCTGTGTGAGAATCTCTGGGACCATATGAGTTTTTATTTGAATGAAAATGTAAACCTGGAATTCTACGTTAGTATTTCCAGGATAAAATTAGTGCTAATACTCCATTCTACAATTCGGACATAAAGTGAAAACATTCTAATTAAGTCCTAAACCCTTCTAACGTACGTAACGGACGTATCTACTATCCTGGGGATCAAAATATAGTTTAAGGCCCCTATTATGGTTAGCGAGTCGCACAAATTCATTCGAGTCGAAAGGAGCTTACGAAAGCCCTTTTTGGATAAAAATTCCTAACAAAGTTCCAAAATTTTTCGTAAATTCATTTCAGTAGCCTTTGACTTCAATTAATTTTTTCGTTCAAAGTGATTAAAATTACTCGATAGAAAAAGAAATTCGACTTCTTTTGACGTTTTGTGAGGAAAAATTAATTGAAAGTCAAAGGTAACTGAAATGAATTTACTAAAAATTTAGGAATTTTGTGAGGAATTTTTATCCAAAAAGGGCTTTTGTAAGCTCATTTCGACTCGTTTGAGATTTGTGCGACTCGCTAACCATAATAGGGGCCTAATTTATATAGAATTTCTATAGCGTTAATTCTTATTTTCTCGCTTAATTCAAATTAATTGAAGTTAAAATTGTAGTTTTGTCCACATTCGTAAGCTTGGTATTTGAAGATTTATAGAATGTCAACCTTAATTTTTCAATGCAACAATTGACGATTCGAAGAACTGACATCCTGCTGTAGTTTCCTTTTTTTCCCGGTAAAATTTTTGAAGTTTAAAACGGCCATGAATTTTGAGAATTAATCGAATTTGTCTAGACATTGTTTTGCAATTGGTACGTTCAAAGTTGTTTATTCATATGTTTGATAGTTTAGTCTCGTTTGATAATATATTATACTTAATGAGTTTTGAAAAAATAAAATTTTACCTTCCATTTGACTCTCAAAAAGTCAATATCTTTATTTGTTAATTCATGACTTTGTGAAGGCTAAAGTTCATTAGCATTATCATCATTACTCGTCTGTGTAAACAATTTAATTTTTGTATTGTAAATGAACTTCGTAAAATTAGCTTAAATACTATAAATATCACTGAAATGTCCAAAACTTCGAGAATTAAGCAGTTGTTATTCGTGTATAAAGATTAAAGCGCCTAAAGGCCATATTTCACATAGCTCATTTATAAAATGAAAATAATCCGCCTTTTGAGCTCATTTTGTGTAATTAAATGTTTGGAGCTGCATACATCATAACCTGCGAGTGAAATATGACCGTGCTTAGCAAAAAAAAAGAGGAAAAAAAAATATAGGCGAAACATCAAAGGCTCATTAGCACCAGCGGCAATAAATCTGAGTTTTTAAAAGAATTAATATGCACCGAGCATATTTAGGTCATCATCCACAGGTGAGGCAAATAAATAAAGCTAAAACGCAAAAAATATATATACCTTTTCACCGCAGCGTGCTGTGGTTTCTTTGTTTCGCAAAACTCATCACTTTCATATCATTACAGTCCGCTCAGAGATGCTCAGATACCAATTTATCAATGTTTCGTGAATCACGAGATTTTTTTTTAATTTTAAATTTTCGCTAAAACAGCTTAGGGCTCCAAGTGGATCCTCCTCTAATTGTCGTATAGTTCCCGAAAAAAACAAAAACAAAAACGTTTCGCTCACTTGTTCCTCCACCTTCACCTGCTCGAGCCGGTAAACTACTTTTCTTGTAGCCGGCTCCTCAACTCTACAGTCTGCGCGCTCGAGCAACAGTCCACGCGGACTGTCCTATTAGTAATTTTCTAGCTCGAAGGTGATTTAATTTAATTGCACGCTCTCGCGGGACAAGACAAATCTTTTGCTTTGACGAGAAGATGACGGTGGCTGGTGCAGAGAAAGCTTGTTCCCAACCTTGTCAAACCGTCACTTTGACTGAATTAAGGCCTATTTGTCTAGGAAAAAGTCCGGCAATTAAAGTGATAAAAGAGCACCAGCAGCGTGTTATGTCTTTGGATCGTGCGTTATTCCAACGTATTTCAATTAATTGTGGTGCTTCTCTGGGGACCCTTAGGGATCTAGTGCTGAAGGCTACATGCAACTCATTTGATTCGACAAGTAATTGCTGCCAAGGGGGATTTGTTTGATGCTACTTAAATCAGGGAAATACTGTACAATCTCCGAAGGTTTGTTTTACTATTTTTAGGACTTGACAAATGTAGTCATTTGCAAGAAACGGCAGTTTTAAGATTCTTAAGATCAAAATTTTAGATTGTTTAGCGAGTAAACATGTTTATTAAAATATTGCCTATCCGCTTCTTCATACCTTATTTAAGTTTTTTTTAATATGTAGTCATTTCTCATTGTTTTCGTCTTGAGTGAAAATTGACATCAGGATAAATTAAAATTATCGATCTACAAAATCTTGATGCTTTCATTTCTTTGTTAGTCTTTTGGGGTTGGTTTTTTTTTTAATTGTCGGCAGCTATATTAGATCCGCAATCATGAATTTATATATTTTGATAACAGACTTAATCTTTTCCAAGGAGAGACAAATCGCTGTTTGAATTTTTTACTTCTAAATCTTATAAAAAACAATAAATTTGCTTTACAAAAAGAACATGAACATTTAATGTATCTGATTTATGTTTATTCTACCCATTGTATTTTAATGAGTCCATTCAATTATTGAGTTTTCTTAACATTTTAGCGGTTGTTTAATGCTCAAAATTTGACTCTAGTCATTCAACTGAAATGACTCTGATGTCATTCAACTGAAATTTCATTTAATAAAAACTCAAAAGTCATTTATTCATTTTAAAAGAAAATGTTTAATTAATTTTATCACCAACATTTCTTTGTTCTCCCAATTCAATTCACTTTTTCATCAATATTTCTTCTTACTTTATTATTCAATCAAACGTAACAATTGCAAGAGAAATATAATACCTGAAAAAGGTACTTGTTGCAGAAAGTTTGCCTTGTAAGGTTCTTTGATTGATCGACTTTGTAAAAAACTCATTTGAGTCCGCTCAAACAGTCAGTTAAACAACAGCTCAAATGTTGAACGAAATCCTTAATTCAGTGAATTTGTTGCTTGAATTGATTTTGACAAACGAGTCCGCTCTTTTACAACCCTGAATTCTACTGTTCTTTTCTACGTATAATACCAAAATCTGGCTGTCTAGTGAGAATGCCCCAAGTAAATTAAAAAGATATCGAGACAAAGCGATCGAATTGAGGGATTGTGAGAGTGAAGCAGAGGAGGATATATAAAAAAATATATTATATAACACCTGATTAGCTCTTATTTACTTAAAATTAGCCCTGGTATAGTCCTTTTTTCCAAAAGACAATAAATGAAGATTTTTTACAAACAAATTTCATTACTGCGTTTTTTTTATACCTATACTGGGTTTTTTTATTTTTTCAAAGAAGTCTAGTATGTTATTAGTACTGCGCAAAAATTTTATGAATTTAAGCTCGACATGAAATGAAATATAAATGTTTGTTTATTATATAGTCATGCAGTTTTTTTTAAACTGAAAATCTATAAAATTTTACTCTGGCACTCAAACAGTTAATATCAACGACCGTAAAAACTCTTTGATTTATTTTAAGAATAAAAACTTTTTAACAAAAAATTAAATCGACAAAAAAAGGAACCGAAAAATAGACAGCTTTAAGGAAATAATCAAAACAAAGTAAAATGCAAAAATGCATAAAAATGCAACGCGAAATCTCCAGCAATAAACAATAACAGCGCCGACTCAAAATTAGTTACTTACGTTAGTTTTGGAGCTTAGTTATTAAGACTAAAAAGGTTTATCTTATTTTTCGCTTTTTAGATTCTTTTTACGTCGGTTTAATTTTTTGTTAAGAAGTTTTTATTTTTCAATTTTTTGTGACTAAAATCAACTTATTACTGCTTAGGGGTGGAATTTTTTTTTATAGTAGTAGAATCAGTTAAAAGGTAAAAATTCAGTGCCTTAACTGCGGCCGTTTTTCAAATTTAAATGGAATCATCTTCGAAGTATACCCCATCCTATAAAACAAGAATCATCAAAATCGGACTAATCTGTGAAAAGTTAAGCGTGGTCATACATACAAAAACAAAAATTTACGCGTTGACTCTTTTTAAACTGCATATGTTCGGAAGCCATATTGGATTAACCATTTTGGAACCCCACACGAAAAAATTATGTTCTGTAATTTGTAGTATGATGTACGTTTGGGCAAAAAATCAAAAATATCGCAGCAATCAATCAATCAAACAATCTAAACGATTGTTCGTTTTTCCTTCACAAAAGCAAAGTTTAATCAAAATAATGGCACTTTTTCCTTCGTTTTGGACATGAGTTTTCGACCTGCATATAAGAGCCACCGGGATGCAGTGGTCGAATGCAAACGTAGTTGAAGTTATAAATATGAGTATATAATACAAAAGATAATAGATAAATCTAAATTTTTGTGATTGCTGGTTTGCTTATATATGTTTACAATGGCTTCACCAATATTTGGCTTTTTCATGTTCCCAAACAGTTTTACTAGCCATTTTAATAAAATAGGAGTGTTTTATTGCACTTCACTATTCGAACAAAAACATAATACAAATTACCACGGGAATGAAGAACTGTCAATTCAACTACTCGACTTGCATTCACATGGCATCACTATTTGACTTTTCAACTCAAGACAATATGAAAAACGGAGTTGAGTTGAGTCAACCCAGTTACAACTCAGTCTGAGTTTATATGGAGTAGAACTCGAATTTAACGCAGATTCAACTCTGTATGCAAACGTGATGACGGTTGGGTCAATTTCTCGTCAGTTTGCCTCAAGTCCTGACTCCATGTTTGTACCAGCACCAATTTTTTCCTATAGTATACTTTGACCCAAGGCTAAAATACATTTTTTTGGAAATTATCGAAAGGGTACTTCATAGTTAAAAAACAAGAAAATTTTTTATTCCACTGAATTTAAGTTTTTGGTTATGATTTTTCATAAAATAAGTACAATTTAAAGAAACTCAATACGCTGAACCATAAATTGGTATTTGTCAATTTCTTATATTCCTTTCAATTTTATCGTAAAAAGAAGTAACACATTAGAAAAATAGTTCGTATTAATATTCGCTATCGATCGAGCCATGTTTGTTTAAGGGCAGACGCCCATTGGTAAAAATTAGAAAAACGATATATTAACAAAATCTATTATACAAATATATGAATATAACGTAAATCTCGTTTCAGAAATGAAATGCCATATCTCACGTTTAGACGGCTGTTACTTGAGAAGTAGACGTATGAATCTGTGGTGATACTTTTAATGGAATGTAGCTTTTAAAATTTAAAAAAATCTCATAATTCAACAAAAGCCGATTTTCATCACATTTGACCTTGAATAACTTTCAAACTGAATCTGTGCGACAATAAAGCTTTGTGGCGGTTTTAGTAAGATACAATTTTGATAATATGCTGCTATTTGTATTATAAATTGTTTCTAATTTATTTTATTAAAGTGATATTATTCGTTACTGCCTTTTCAGTTATTTATTCGAAATGTCGTAAATGTTTAAAAGTAAAACCCATAATTTTCCAATGTTAGGGACGCCAGATTTAAGTATTTACCAAGGATCAAGGTTGCTGGAGTTTCTCAAGATAAACGCTCTTCTGGTCAGTGCCAGATCACTTCCTTTTGATGGGTTAAATCAGAGCGTTATGGGTGTGCAGTACTTCTCATAAATGTTTTATTTACTCCATGTATATTTTATCGTTCCAGGCACATCGGTCATGACTCATACGGGGGACGGAAATTTAATTTTATTCTTTTCGCCAGGATTGCATCAACATGGACGCAATTAGATTTATAGCGCCAATAAAAATGCCCAGAATGGTCCAACAAGCGCACATTTAACTTTCCAATTTTATCTGAATGGTCGCGGCCGTATCAGCCGCACTGGCCGCATATTCTGTAAATGCCGCAACGTATGTACCTGGAAATATCTAAACATCAATCCGTGACATTTCAGAACTGAAGTCGCCTCAGATACGCGGACGAAAGAGCGCGAGAAGGCGTATCTGAGGCAATGAAATCCGTGCATAGGTAATCTTCGTTGTTAACATGTGTACCAGTTTAACATCTCTAGAAATTGATTATTTATTGAGCTATAAAATGTGGCAGATTTGCCTGCTGTTCTTTTTGTTCTCTGTCTACTTAGCCAGCGTTTACGGCCGAATGTCGCAATGGGTTATACCACCGCGCGCCGTTCGGCAAACGATATATTCCTGCAAATGTATTCTGTATAATTTGCCAGGTAACTAGCGACAAATTTACCTTATGAGTATTAAATAACTGCCGCTAAACTATTTTAATGGTTTTTGTAGGTGTATTGCTTCTTTAATGCGCCGGACCCACTGCAGAGATAACGTTCAGGGTTCATTTGAATATACCCGTTGTTGCCGGATAGAGTTATTGGCGAATTCAATTCTTCGGTGAAATATCTGTCGAACCTGCACGACTTGTTTAATACCATTGACAAGGATAAGAGCAAATGAGAGATCTTATTAACAAAGCTGTATATCATATTGAGAATTCTGAAGTATCTGACTATATTGCAAATATTCCCATCGTTAATTTTTCCTTTTATTAGGACTTTTATGATCAATACTCCAATTCTTCTCTTAAATTTGTTTATCTGCCTTATACAACTTGTATCACATCATTAATAAAATGGTTTATTGAAAACATCAATATTTTAATAACGCTATCTATAATCCCAAATGGCTGCAATATTCTTTTAAGGTTATAAATAAAATTTGATGCAGGTTAAATTTTTAAAATCATTAATTTTGAGTATAGTATTGTGGAAGATCTGAGACTTCTTACTACAATTTGTTGAATACTTGAAACCTCTTTCTCCGACGATTTTAGGCATCTTTCGTCGGTAGTCTTTATTGTTCTTTCTTCCCTTTTTTAAATTCTAGTTATTTAAAAAACTTAAAATATCTTTTTAATTTTTGGACCTTTTTTTTTAAATTATTTGTTATTACTTTTAATAAACATTAATTATTTTTGATTTAAAAAAATCTTTTCTTTTTTACAATATTAATTTTTAGACTTCCTTGAATGAATCAGGACAAGATTCAGATTTATTTACTTATACATATATAGAGGTTTTAATACAAAATAGGCTTATAATTCTACAACATCGTAGAGCTATCACGTTATACTCAATACTATATAAGCTGCTATGAGAGGGATGAGGTTTAATATATACGAGCTATGCAACATGTAAAATATAATCTGATACATTACAGGACAGAATAAACAAAAACCCTTACTATTCCTACAACACACAAAATACATTCAAGAGAACTAGATTCCCTCCACTTTTATATTCATTTTACATTATATATAATAATTAAGCAATTACTAAAATTACCATATCATAAACAATTAATTTACCTATTACCTTTCTTTCACACATATTAACAAAAGGATTCACAATGATGAAGCGAAGAATTTAAAAAATATGAACATCACAATAATGAAGCGAGGAAAACCACCACAGTAGGTACTAAAAAACTATTTCTCTCTCCAGTTTCCATACATAATGTATATGTATATCACATAGTTTATAATAAAATGATAGCTCTGGTTGTGTCTGTGCACGCATCACGCAAAATCTACTTGACGGATTTTAAGAAAACTGGGCATAGTTATAGATTATTTCCTGGCGTAATATTTAGGATATTTTTTGTTCTGATAAAATATGGAGTCTCAAAATGATGCACCCATCACAATTTGAACACTAGGCTTACCAAGTGGTCATTTTGACCCATTGTAGTTTAATTTGAATTTATTTTCTCCAGTACAATGCATGCTGTATTTTCTGAAAATATCTTTATTAATCTTTATAAGACATTTATAAAAAGTACGGTATAAGTTTTCTTTGGAAAAATAAATTTAAAATAAACCGACACCGGTGAAAATAACCCCTCGGTAAGCCTAGTCTTCAATCGCATAGGATTACGGCTATCAACAATTTTAAACTTCAGAAGATTACCATAAAAATTAGTACTTGAGGGTTTTTGAGTACAATGATTTCTAAACTACTATCAATATTTTGAATTTCAAGATGGCGCATCTAATATGGCGACCAAGAATCTAAACTCTCAGGGAATTTAATGAAAATTAGTACAAAAAGCATTTCGGGGCTTCAAATTTGGAATCCAATATCAAAATTAGAAATGATGGATCAAATTCTCTTTGTATATTTGTGCACGTATAACGTAAAACCGATCAGGCCAAATGTTATGAAACTTAACATAGTTGCAGTTTATGTCCTGTGTTAATATTTGCGATATATTTTATCTCAATCCACAATGTTCTGAATTTTAAATTTCAATATTATGCAACAGTTACAACATTATTTGATAGTGATATTTTTCTGTAATATATTTTAAGCTAAATATATTCAAGGAAAACTCCAGCACATATGTAAGAAAACAATAAATCTGCCAGAAAATCCAGAATTTGGGATATATCATTATTAAATGAAAAATAACAATGAAAAAAGGATAAGAAATAAGTTCAAATTATCGCATAATCTGAAATTTTATAGTCTTTTGAACTTGTGTCAAAAAGTATCAGAAAACTTTTGTTATTTATTAAGTTTTTTTTTTAAATCTAAGCGGATTATATTCCACCATATGTGCTGGCAATATAATGTAAATATTCGAGATCGCATGAGTCTGTACCAGTTCCAGGAAATAAAATGTTGTCCACCAGATTCCAGTTCAGGCAAAATAAATGCACCTTACCACAAATTAAAGAGGCGATATCATAAATTAACCGATGTTCGGGGCAACTTACGATTTTAATTTGCGCCGAAATGATTTTAATACGCGCTTAGTCCTAATAGGGAGCAGAAACATGCCCGGACCGTGTAAAAGTCGCCTGTTTTTAGCAATTATCGTAAATTGTGGTCATCTGGACCGGGATGTCCAGCTAGGACTCACACTTATCACCCGACATCATAATTAAATTTCATTAAAAGCCAGCAATGGAGCCGGTGTCATGTTTTATGGCATTTTTATTAGTTTCCCTCAGATGCTAATGTAAATTGGAATAAATTAGGCTGAGCGCACCGAGGAGGGGCGCAAGTAGACCCACCGGGTACCTGCTCGATGGCTCCAGTTAAGTCCATGCATTATGACGGATACGCAGCCAGAAAACTGAAAAAGAAGACAGAAATATCCAAACAAACTGACACCATCAGGGCGATGGGACATATTTAAGTGAATGTGCGCATTAAATCGTCAAAGTTATGAGTGCGACGCTATCATATATTTTTTCCGGGACTGGACGAAGATGCTCCCTCCGGCTGCAGGAGCGCAACTGTCCCATCGGGAAATCGACTGATATATCTTTTCAGGGAAGCAATTCTCGATTCCTCGGACAGATTCTGCATTTTTTTAATCTGGCGCGGCTGCGAGGTGAGGATAATTTAATATGGTAAAAGGTTCTGATACATGTGTCCGATAAGGAAAGAGGAGCACTAACGAATATATGGGACAGTTGATGATTTATCTACGGAAAGCTTAGGAATTTACCTGGTCTTTTTCGAGGTCTGAAATCTGATCTTGTTTTTTGAAGGAATTTTGACTATTCCCAGCAAAATCCCTGCTGTAAGCCTCTTCCCCCCATTGTTAGTTCGCTTTGCAATGATACCTGGACTTAGGTTCAAATTAGTTTGAGATCTTCTCACAGATTTTCATGAACCTTTGCAGGAATATTCATTTGAGGTCAAAACTAAGTATCGAATATGGTCGCTTGTGGCTTCACGAGATATTCATTTTTAAAATATTTAATAGTGAAATATTTCAACCACGATATTCAGCATTTTCCTACAAAGATTGTGGAAAATTAATAATGTTTTTAATTTTTTTTTTTGTATATATAATTCTTATGCATAGAGATTTTGTGAATCAGACAGTTTTTGTACCAGTTGATATAAATAAAGAAAAAACTGTTGATTCTGTTTCTGAACCAGAAATTCGTTATTAATGACTCGATTCACATGCGAAATTTTTTGGTAAAATTTACAAGTTACATTCAGGGTGAATCGTAACTAATTATTCCAATCTATACCAATCGATTCCATGAAGTGTCTTGATGAACCTTTGTGAGATCAAGCCCCTTCTCATATGAACTCTTCACTCGAAAAATCGTGATTGTAAATTATCTGTTCTTGAATGGAGTCGCGCTCTTATAAATCCTTATAACTCTTTTCAAGGCTATAGCAGGAGAATAAAGAAGAGTGTATTAGAAAGTAACAAATTTTCGGAACAACTTTTTCAGCATTACAAGTTAAATGTAAAATTCTAACCTATAATTTTCATTAATTTCAAATGTAACCACCAATATCTCCGTCATTTATCAACAGATCATCCTATGTAAGGTATTATTAGAAAGTGAAAAATGCCTACTTTCTAATGCATGCTTTTTTATTATCCGATTATAACCATCTCCATTCAAGAACATAACATTTTCAATATCGATTTTGGGGGTGAAGTGTTGACTGAACGTGCAGTCCTGGGACAACTTTCAAAGAAGACAGAAAATATTAGGTTGTAACATAATAATCTAGTAATTTTTTCGGAAACGTTCTGGAAATTATTTACAACTTCGAGAAAGTTCTGTGACTATGAGTATAAATACCCGTGAGCGCGCTCAGTTCATCAGTGCAATAATCGACAGCGCAGCGAATAGCATTATGGAAAAATTCGATTTGAAAAGACGAGACATTCGCGTCCTTCTACTTTATGAGTTCCGTTTGAAGCATACAGCCAAAACCCCCGGGAATAATAAATACAAGCCGTGAAGTAGACCTGCTCACTACCACATGTATAGGGTCATGTAGTCCGATGATTGCACCGAAATAACATTGCTTCTTATGGCGGTATAGCCCATTCATTCCGCTCCAGAGGGCGAATCAGCTAAACTATCGCTGTTACGAAAAAGTGATGTTCTACTGACTGTAACTGGGGAGGAATACCGTTCTTATGGTACCAAAATCATTATAGGGGTAAGAACAAAATATTAAAGATATTTGAGCTCAAAAGTTACTCTTACTGCCCATCGAACAAATTACCACGGAAAGTCGTGCTGTCAAGTCGACCTGCCGCTGCTGTTTTGTTCGAGGAAATGGTTAGAGTTGTGTTTAAGTGCAAAAAAC
This sequence comes from Dysmachus trigonus, assembly GCA_949715965.1. NCBI lineage: Eukaryota > Metazoa > Arthropoda > Insecta > Diptera > Asilidae > Dysmachus > Dysmachus trigonus. Next base: position 63,097,436 of record OX454322.1, on the reverse strand, counting down.
TCTAATATTTTGTTCTTGCCACTATAACGTTTTTCAGATCACTAGAAAGGTATTCCTCCATAGTTATAGTTAGTAGAACATCATTTTCGCGTAAAAGTTATAGTTTAGCAGTTCAGGCGAGTTGAGTGGCATACTTTGGATTATCCGCCATAAGAAGCAATGTTATTTCACAGCGATTCTCGGACTACATCACTACGTATGCATTTTCTACTTCATGGCTTGTGTTTATATGTATTCCCGGGGGTTTTGATATAGCCAAACGACGAAGAGTTTTTTTATTTTAGATTTTTTTTTTTTTTTATAAGAATTTTTTTAGTAAAAGATCGAATTTTCGAAAGAAAAATTTTGTTTTTTTGACTTTAAACTTATGCCAAAAATTCAAAAATCAAAATAAACGAAAAAACTCAACGTCACTACCTGAAGAAACTAATTAACTAACAGATTCTTTTTGGTTTTTTGGTTACAGATGATCCAGTCATTAGATATGATGATCACCGGTTTTTTAGCGGCGGTTTTTTCAAATCACTGTCGATGGGTTGTTTTTCAATATTTTTACTTCAAAATTTCAGAAAATATTGTTTTTATATTGTACTTTAAGATGTCCATTTATAAAATAAACTGTTCTTTACTATATTTCAGAAAAAAATTCTTAAATTGTTGCTAAAACAACACTAAAAATACCATACCCCCCCCTTAACCATAACAATAAGCGACAATGGCTTAGCGCGGGTCAAAGAGGAGTACCGACAGTTAAATGTAAAATTACTATACACAAGGTTATGTTGAGTGTTTGGTGGAATGTGCACTGGGAACTATTACCGACTATAAATAGTTAACGCTACTGTGATATGTTGGATAAGGTAACCGTGAATCTTAAAGGAGAACAAGGCAATGTCTACCTCCTCCACGACAATGCAGGCCCTAACACCGCTTCGATGACATGTAAACAAATTATGGATCTAGGCTGGATTTCCTTAGCCCACCCTGCATACTCGCCGGATATGTCTCCTTCTGACTACCACTTGTGCCGATCGTTGCAGGCTCACATTAGCGGAAAATCTTTTGATGACCGAGATGCATTGGAACACTGGTTGTCGGAATTTTTTAACTCTCGTGAGCCCAAGTTTTACGAGAATTTAATAATGTCGATTCCCCAACGTTGGCAGGAGATCATTGATAATGATGGACTATATGTTCAATAAAATATTAAGCTAAATTGTACAAAAACATCAAAATAAAGTTTCTTAAAAAATTATCAGATTATTATGTTACAACCTAATATTTATTAGTTTATTAAAACGTATATTTTATTAGTTTAATATTTTTATAAGGTTTTAAAATTTTCTAAAATAAACAATACTAATAAATTATTAATTTTCAAATTTGTTTATTGGCTGAAAATCAAAATCGTTAAATTAACAGAATGTTTTCTCAAATTCAACAAATTTGTTTTTTTTTTCTCCTGTGTAAAAAATAAATTTAAATAAAACTTTTACAGAAATATAATAGAATAGAAATACATTTTCTAATATAATATACAATGAGTATCGAGACTTCATATGTTCACAATGATTAGAATCTCAGTTCTCTACAATCTGTGATCAATTTGGGGATTAATAAAGAGTGAAGGGACAATTAAAAGATTGGAAAAACCATAAATCCAAAATCTCACCATTATGTTAACTATACGTAATTATTGCACTAAATTAACGTTATTTAATATTTTATAAAATTATATATAAATTTAAGATATATGACTTTATACAAAGTGTTTAGTTTATGCAAGCTAGAAACTTAATCTTAAATAAGATTGATATTGGCTATGTCGTGTAACTTTCGTAGAGAAAAACCAAGGCAAATTAAATATCATCTTTAAGATTTTATTTTTCCTTCTTTGAAGCTTTAGCGTTTTAGCGCAATTATGAAGAACATTTTTCATTTCACTCTTAAAGGGCTTTCTTATCCCCATTAATAACTTGAAAAACATTAAGTTTTTTTTTAATTCGTTAATCTTAAGGATTCTTCTAGTTTTTTTTTTGTGAATATAACTTTAATTATGACGGAATGTGTAAATGAGATTTTAAGGAATATATTTAAAATAGCTTCGCGAAAATGGGAAATCGGGAAATGCAAACGACCCGAAAAATATTTTTAAATATTCGAAATTGTTGAACGTTTTGACAAGGTTTCATCAAAATTGGTGAGCAGAACTAAAACTGAATCTGTTAACCCCTAATAATACCTATGTATGAAATATTCAGTTTCCCAGTGATTAATCGGAGTAATAAACCTCACCGTGCTCTAATCGACTCTCCGGAGGTTCTTCCTAAGATATGAAATTGTGTATGCCAATCAAAGTTGTGTTGTGTCCCAGAATCAGCGACCCCACAAGATGCTCTTCCAACATCCACGTCCGCATCTTCGGCTATGCTCGCGCTCTAGACATTGCTGCGAAGAATAATGTTCATTGCGACGCATTCACCAGACATTATGACTTTCAGAACACTTCGGGACCTGGTGCTGAACAATTTCTCACCGGGTTGGTGTCCTGCTGTGAATTTAAGTTGCATTCGAGCCGAGCACTGGCCAACAAGAAATTTACAAGAATTTTTTTGATTTTTCTGCTTGTTCGTTTTTCGTGGGCCTGGCCGATCTAGAGAAACACTTTAAGGGATGACCTTCTAACCTGCGTCATCAGTTCTTGTTCAGTTGTAAATTTGAGCGTGTTCCAGGGTACTGGAGGAGTTCTCTGTCGAGATTTTGGCACGATTACTTCGAAAAGGACAAATTCCACGGTGTTTTGAGCTGAGAATTATCGATTCTGAAGAGGACAACTTATGATTGCGAAGACATGGAAGGTCAGGATGGCGTGGTGATGTGATGATACAAATAAAAAAAATTTCATAAAGTTTCATCTCAAGCTGTGAATGATCACAATTATTTTGGTAAGCCATTTGTTTAACATATTCCACACACTACGACCACCGTACGGGTCATGTTTTAAATTTAAGAACTTCCATGTTAAATTTTTAAGCACTTAATATATTTTCAAGAAATTTTAATGTTTAGATATTTTAAAAATTCTATACACTAATTTGAAATAAACGTACTTGTTTTAAAAAACTGTTCATTGTGCTTTGTCAGTCGAAAAAGAACTTTTGGAATTATTGCAAGCTTGTAATTTTGTTAATATTAAAGTGCAATGCTTTCACATTAAAATTAGCAATTATTAAAAAAATAAAGGTTTTTTAAATCTCGTAATTCTGAACCTTAATAAGCTTTGGCATAATTCTTAAGAGATAACTTTAAAAAAATATAGTTAAATCATTGAGTACCAATTGGGAGCCAATTTGACTGATCTTGGTAGTTCTAGTATTAATTAATATGGTGATTTAAAAAATATGTAGTGGTAGAGGGAAAGGAAAATCCTAGAGATTAAAAACTTTTAGGCTTTTCTCATAAAAACGTTTATTAAATATCGAAAAAGCCGCAGGTAAAGTAGTTTATCTTTTTTCTTTACGTTAAGGCCCTGAAATTTTAAACCAAACAGTTCAACAGTGGAGAGCATCTTATACGAACAAAATATGTTTACAAGAAATTATGTTTTCTGTCACTGAATTAGTTATACAGAAAAGCGTGAATGAAAATATGTACATAAGTATGTACATTTTCAAACACAACCCTAAAAAAATCGCTGAAAATTTTTTTTCAACAATTGTAAATAACATCTGCACTCAAAGAATAAATGTTAATTAAAATAAAATCCTTGCGAATTTTGAAAGGCCCTTAAATCACCCTGAATGAATTATATTTTTTTTAACAATTACACATATCCCTCCATATATATTGTACTGAATTTACACGTTTTCGCATTTACACAATTTTTAAATTAATAAAAAGGAAATTTCTACATATTGTTTCCATTATTTGACATACCAACACCCTCATGTACATGTTAGTCGCAGACATTACAGAGTTTTGTGTTTTTAAGAGTTGATAACATGATTGCATATTATAGCCCAATTATATAAAACAAAAGGAAATGAAAAAAAGTATTCCAAAACAAAGGCAAACAATTTATTTTGTTTATTTTTACATCTTAAAATGCCATAAAACAAACACTGTTAAATGTTTTTTAAAGTTTGCTGATTTATTGAAAAGAGTTAACCTTACGATTAGTTATGGAATATGATATTAAAGGGGTTGGTTGGCTTGGCAGTAGCCTATCCTCTCAACCCAATTTTGCAGCACATTTTCGATGGTTTTGGGTCTTATTTTACAAACCATCTCCGATTAAATTTTTTTTTAAAAATTTTCACTGTTTCGACAATGCAGCACTAACTTTGGAAATAAGTTTTTAATATTTTTCAATGTTGTTGAAGTATAAGTTTATTTATTTCGTACCGTGGAGATATGATTCTGTGTTTCAGTTAATTTTCTGACCGCAAGAGAGCTGCCTGTTTCAAAATAACATGTTATTAAAAACTCTTCGTTCGTTCCAACGTGTCTTCAATCACCTAAAAACTTTTATAGTATTTTTGATCTGTTTTAAATGCTACTATCTCTGGCTTCTGCAAAAAATCATAAGTTTATGAAAAGTTGACCGCAGCAATGAAAAAAAAAAAAGCGAAAAAATGCCGACAGAAGCATAAGGCCGAATGGACGCATTGATTGTTAAGTCCACAAAGAACTTCAAAATTGAATTTTTGATTAGCATACATAGCTCGTCGAACCGTTTATCCAAATGACGAAAATATTCAAATGTTTGCCGACATCCTCAAGTACCTGATATCTTAAGAACACTAAAATTTGTAAAACCGCATTATCGACGACATTAATTAACAAAATTGGATACACGCCATTAAAACAGATCACAACTTAGACTTCTATGTGGTATTAAGACGTTTTTCGCATTTCTAATTCGATACGAGTAGGGTCTTTTGTTTTTACGTTATCAAATTAGCATCGACTTGGGAGCAAGACTTAACCAAATCAAGCATATTTTTGCGACCAGGTCAGATTCTTTTAATATGCGCAACTTAATGGTGTAGTTTATTTTTTTTTTTTTTTTTTTTAGAGCAAACCTATAAAACTCTTTTTGTTTTGACATGCGCTTTCACACCTTATTTTTCCGAAGAAATTCGCAGAAAAAAAAATAAAATATTTCTCTCATTTTTAGAATAGTAGTGCGCGCAGATATACTGTGGGCGGGATAACGATCTTGTGAATTCATTTTTCATCAAGCCACGAAGCCCACAATTATCAAGACACATTTTGCCGCCAAAGGTCTAATTGCCTGGGGTCTCGCGGCAATCAGGCCAAGAAACGAGTTATGATAGCCGGGGCGAAAAAAAAAAAAAAAATTCACTAACGAAACTGTGAGCCCGATCAAATTGTTTCAGGGCAACCAATCAAAACTAGATAAGTCGTCCGGCTTCGGCCGAAGGAAGGAAGGTTCTCACATCGGCATGAAACGATGAAACGGCTATCGCGCAGCGCAGTCTCCATTTGTATCTTTAATTAACGCAGGAATTATGGGGGGCATTAATATGTAAATACCCTGGAGCAGCAATTACAGGTGCGTTCGCGTTCGATTCGAAAATTGGGAGTGACGACGGTAATGATTACAGGTCGTCTCAGATAAGGCGACAATTTGGAACAATGGTGTTAATTAGCGCCCGAGTTGGGAGGAGGCTTTGTGCGCTTGCCGGCTACCGTCCGCGCGGACTCAATTATATTATGCTAATGCCACCTAGTGGTGAACGTTGTCGGAATTTTCTTGAGTGGTGCCGCAAAGGAAAGGGCTCCACTATGAACAGTAGTATAAAATGCGTAAGATGCAGATCGTTTCGAGTTCACCTTTATGGCGTTCCAAATCCCATAAAGCCTTTGTCCCTCCTATTCGGAGCGATAGGTGCTCTGGTTGAAGTTCATTAGGAGCCGTTGGGGAGCGGACTTGAATTGCGCCCTACCGGATCATAACTAAAACAGGGCCAACACCGAAACGTTTTAATCTTTGCAATTAAAGATCGTTGCTATACGCATAAATTATTAAACATATTCAGGCGGCCCGGTTCAAAGGTGGCGAAGAGTTAAGAGGTTCCGATTTATGGCAGGAGCATCACCTAGAGTGGATTACAAGAAAACAGTTTTAACGAATTGATATATCTTAGGAAGGCATTTGGTTGATATTGATATAATAGATTTCTACCGGTCGGTGCACACGTAAATATGAGCGGCGTTTTTTTTTTGGGCTACCGGCGCAGTTTCGCTTCCAACAAATTTATCACTTTTTCACGTCCACGAACAGAACAGTGTGGATGGGAAATTGCTCTATAGATGGGAAATAAAGTTTTCAATAAAGGACTATTATCATTCAAATTTGTGGGAAAAGTTATGGATTTTTGTGAATATTCCGCTTATCTGCAAGATTATCTCTGGAAGGGGGCCTTTAATCTTTTATTACTTTTTAAGTTTTTATTTTTTTTGAGAGACCACATTCAAATCGGTAACGCAATAAAAGCGGGAGATATATGTCCTGACATTTGTCATAAATTGGAATGCATTTTATTTTAGGCGAAGATATTATACAATTGCTACCCAATTCCATAAATTAGATGAAACATATATCGCGTCTCTTGTAAGGTTATTGTTTAACATGTAAAAGAAAACAGATAGGTATTATGTGAGATTGCATTCGTATGTATTGTATATATGATACAAAGAAGACCCAAACCATAGTTCGAGTATATTTTGCGGTCGTAGGCTAGAGTCCCAAGTATGTGCCATTGCTTCGCTAAAGGCTAAAATTACTTGACTTTTCGACATTCTTATAAAGAATCTATTTTTGAACATGCTATCGAAGGAGAAAAAAGGCCAAAGTAGTTTTCATTTGCAAAATATACATATATATATGCACTGATTTTTATTAATAATCCCTCGTTTGAGAGTCTAAAAAGGCAGAATAACGAATACACGGATATGTAAACGGGCATACATATACCCCACGAAATAATAATAGGACCAAAAAAAATTATTAGATATTAGCTCAGAGCATTAGCATAAGGGAAAGATTTTAGTTAGTTTAGTTAGTACATGTCTTTTACTAGTAGTTTTTCATATGCGCTTAAAAAACATTGTTTCAATATTTAGTGCGTTATTTATTAATTAAAACATATTTCAGTCAAACGAAATTATGGTAAGACCATATTTAGTTTTATCGACGGTTTTTAAAAAATGCGCAGATTTAAGTAGCTCTAATAGTTTGTACTAGCACCGCGATTGATTATTACTCGTTGTAGATGACGTGGCATGGAATTTATTACTTTTTGAACAATATCCAGACTTATACTATTCCATTCAGTAGTAATAGCTGCTCTCAGCTGTCGGACGGAGTCATATTGGCGACCATTATGAAATACACGTTGAGATAATATTACCCACATGTTTTCCATCGGGTTTAAGTCCGGGCTACATGGGGACCACTCCAATAACGGTATTCCACGAGATTCCAGGAAGTTTTTTGTGTACTTTGCGGAGTGCACGGCAGCATTATCCTGCTGGAATACCCATTCATTCCCAATGATGTCTTCACCAAATTGGATGAGAACATCGTCCAGTAACTCCACGTATTTAATAGCGTTCATCTTTGTGGAAATGAAACATATAGGGGATTTACCATAGAATCCAATGGCAGCCCAAACCATCAAAGATCCACCACCGAAATTCCTTGCCACTCTCTCTTGTTTTTTTGCACGTTTGTCACGCCAATTTTTTTGAAGGCCGTCTGGACCATCAAGATTAATTTTTTTTTCATCACTGAAAAGTACTTTGGTCCACTCCTCCTCCCAAAATTGGTACTTTTCTGCAAAATTTAATCTTAATTGTTTGTGGCGCACTGTTAATTTAGGTTTAGGGTCTCGTTTGACGTATTGCAAGTTATTGTCAGCCTTTAAAATTTGCTGCACTCGTCTTACACTTACTTCAAGGCTTAAGGTGCGTCGGATTTCTGCTGGACTGTTGCATTTATTAGTGGCTAATCTTTTAATTTCTCTAATTTCTCTGGCAGGTACTGGTACAGGTGAATTTCACAGCTACTGATATATAATTAAGTTATTAAAGTAACCAAAAATACAACACAACTTACCAAATCAAATTCAATAAAATATTTAAACGATTACTTGCTTTATTTGTGCAGAAAGTATCTGAAGAAGTTTTTGGTACACTTCTGATCTTATCAATTTTTCGTATTGGAGTACTTTTGAACTATGTCGCAAACGCACGTGTAGTTGTTCTAGAAAAATTAAATACCACTTTCTGTTACATAACGACTTCTATGGTCAAATAGCAGAATGTACCAAACAATTGCATTTGGATTCATGACTTACTGCATTTATATATTTTGGTTCTATCATATACAAATCTTTCTATATAATTTTTTTTTCTTGATTTTCATAACATTCAAGATAACGTTACGATAAAACGTGCTTGCTTTCCATTTTTTATTTGTATTTTATTCCAATTATTTAATCTGTTAATTGTTAATCAATTAATTAATTAATTGTTAGTTATTTTATTACTTGTTACTTAATTTATTTATTATTTGTTGTTTAATTAATTTATTAATTGTTTTTATTTTAATTTTAGTACATTTTACTACCGCGAAAAAAATCTGTCCTCAAAAAAAAAAAAAAGAAAAAATGTAAATTATTATTAAAAATTATATATATACAATACATATTAAAAGTTTTAAATTAACCTTTAACTACTGAGGTGGATTTAATTTCACGTAAACACTGACGTGGGGGCCTCAGAGTACCGTATATATATGTGCTTATATTTAAAAATCTTTAGGATTTTTAGGGTTTAGTGTTTAATAATTAGCTTTAGTGGATATATTTAAATAAAATAAAATTATTTTTATATAATTTATTTGTTTTCGGCGCAACTAAACGCGTGTGTCGAGTGCCAGTAAATCAAACAATTTTACTTTCTCAAGGCCTGAGAGGCCCCAACCTCAGTAGTTAAAGGTTAACGTTGTCTACCTCATTCATAAAATTCAATTTTTATATGTTGTTTTATATGTTTTTATATGAAGGACTTAATGAATGAATCATTAATACATACTATAGTCAAATATGAGATGATGAGATACCGAACACTTTTAAATTTGGCGTAACGTTCCATTCTCAATCCCATAGGTTTTTAGATCAGATAAAACGTTTTTATCTTTATCAGTGAATATTGATTTGACTGTATTAAAAAGATAAAGGATAAAATTAATTCAACGTATTATAGCTACTTAGCCACAGCAACGCTATAGTGCGACCATAGCAGCCTTTAAGGCCGAAACAGAATAGGTCGCTGTAGCCTGGCGCAGCGGCTGGGTTGTTGTCGTAACTCGCGCTGGCCATACATTTTCGTATGGCCAAATCCAGCTAAGACAAGAACCCAGAGGTTTCGCCAGGCTACAGTGGCATATTCTGTTTGGGCCTTTAAGTGGCGGAGCTACGGCCTGGTCCTATTCGCCATATTTTACAAAGCAGGCGTCGCGTCGTGCAGCCGACCGAGGGGCCTTGATGCGGCTGAATTTGTCTAAAAATGAGCCCTTGTTGTCGCCCGCCGCGCCGTGCGGCCGATTTAAAAAATCAAAATGCGACCTCGTGTGGCCTTCTTCAAAATTTTAGATATTTTTACTCGGGAAGAGAACATTTTTCAGTGATATTATGCTGCTTTTGCTCAAGCCGATTCACATCGACGATCTAAAAATGGCGTATCAAAAATGCAAAAACTCATAGACAAAGAGGTCGTTTGTATATGTATATATAGAAATAAATTTCTATTTATGTTAATGTTGCTACTTAGGTAACCGAATGATAAAGTAGAAATCTTTACCTGAAAATCGTGCTCCATTTTAAGGTGACCGTTATATAGCTTAACAGCATTCCTAAAATCCCGCAAAGCACTTACCTGACGAAAAATATTGCGCCAGTGGCTCACTCTCCCAGGAGGTGATCCTAATCGCCCCTAACAGTAATTTCCTGATGTATTACGTCTGTTTACCTTGAAAATATATCACGCCCGCTGATCGAATGGCACCCATGAAGCTCTGTGTACCCAAAACATTATGGCCAGCGCGTGACTTTTACCTGAGTAATAAACGACGCGATACTTTCTGTAGATAATTTCACTCGAACACAATTTATCACCCAGCAGAAGCTCCGAGGCCCCCTTTAAGTTCTCTGGGTGCTCTATCTTCGCCTGAATTGGTCTGTGATAATTTGTTCGGAGGGACCACTCACAACAAATGCCAATCAGACGATAGCGCTCTTCGTGCCCGCACTCCGCAGCGATCGTGCCATGTACCAACCAATATGACACCAGCCCGATCGTGAAAGAAAAGATCGATCACGGGCCCGAACTCCGGAGATTTTTTCCTTCGGCCGCTAATTGATGGACCTACATTTGATCCATGTGGCACGCCACACTATTGGACCCCTAGACGGATATTGATTCCATTTCGACGCGACGCGACGACCTGCATCCCAAAGACAAATCTGTGTACAGCCGGGGAGCAGATACAATTTCGGTGCGCGCCGTCGAGGTAATTAATCAAATGCGCTCAATTGGGGATTGATTTTTTATGTTCTCGTATATGAAAGCAAGCGATCTTTTCCATAAATGCCCGATAGCTACCAAAGGAAGACGAGCCTCCTCAGGTATGGTCGTCCAGCGCAGCAAAGTGATGAGGCCCCCGAAGTCCTATTCGATGTTGTGAAACATTTTCAGTTCAATGTTTCGATGATGACGACGTCGACGTGTGTATCTTGGCTCATTTTTCCGCTTGTCTATTTGTTAATGGGACTCGCTGGTATTTAACGTATTCCCCTAATCTTGGCCGGCCGATGATTTATTCGGCGATCATTAGCGAATGGAACCATCAATCATTGTATCGCCGTTTCATAGATTTTTTATTTTTTTTTTATCGCGGAGATGACCACTTTCGGCCCCCATATGCATACAATCGAGATGGACACAAAATTCGATGAGTTTACAAATTTTTCAGTTGTTTCAGCTTGTATTGGGCAAGTTATCGATATTGGCGAAAAATGGCGATGTGCGAAACTAGTTTAGAAACTAATTAGTTATTAGCTAATCGACTACGCGTGATGCAACGAGTTAGCCTTGTCAGAAACGATCTTGCTGAAATGGTCAATATGGACCTTGGAGCCTAAGTATGGATTCGACTCAACTGTATGAGATATAGTCAATATAATTTTATGTTTATAATTTTGAGCACATTTATTATTCTCACATTTATTGTAAACGTATGTAATTCAATTTCAAAATTTAAGCTTTAAACACGAATTTTATCCTAGAATGAAATAAAGTACATCGATCCGGCAAGATCGTTCTATTTTCTGGGTTTTTTAGGCTATTTTGGTAGTATACAAATTATTTGAATTTATCCAAATTTTATTTATTATGTAGCGCAAGTAGAATTATTTTACCTTAATATTTTTATACATTTGATTTTGGCTAAAAGGCGGTTTTCATGGTTAATACATCAAAATTCATATGATAATTACGCAGTGAATTAGATGAATTGGGTCAAGTGTGAACGAAGAATTATCGTTACGTTTTTTCATAAGATTATGAAGATCATGTACAAAACAAGATTTCAAAATTCGAAACCTCTATTACGTATGTCTTAATTTTTAAGTTTTCAAAAAAAAGGAACTAATATCTCTGTTTTCGACGTTTTAATATTATAGATACTTTTTTTCTCTTTCGTTGCTGCTATATTTTACATTTAGGAGAATGTTTAATCGGTGTTTCTTTAGAAATAAATAATAAAATAGATCACCCAAATTGTAAGATTTAATTCCTGCTTCTCTTCAGCATCAATTTTTCAATTTTCTAAGGCACCTACTGAACACACATATATTTTTCTACTATGCCAATTTCGAATTACCTTGTGTTGTCTTAAAAGAATCATGTTTGCAAAATAACATTCAGGAAGATACACAATATTTCTCAAAATATACAATTTATATTTATTGGGGTTTTGCATTGGTAAAAAAGTTCAAAAATATAAAATTACCTGAATGTATTGCATAAAAAAGTTTGTGTTTAATTTTATCTTTCAATCACTAATCTTTTCCTAAACGGTGATGTTATTCCATGGGAAGATCATATCAAATATCTCATAATTACTGTAGGTAAAACACTTACCTATGTTACGCACATATCGTCGGTACTTAACAAAACTAGTATACTAATTAAAATTATGTACCTTTTCATAAATAGAAGGTCTACACTAAGTTTCGAAAATAAGCTCATATGCATATAAAAAAACTACAAGCTGCCCAAAATAAAGTGTTGAAGATGATTTTAAAATCTCAACAGAAAAATTCTTAGAAAGATGTTCATAGTCTGATAATACGTTGATACATTGATTCGACAACTACTGCTTAGTTAGTTTTGTAAATAGGATAATTAGGATAGGTTATATGTATACATATATACTTCTGTGATCAAAAAGTAAATCCAATTTTGAATTTAAATTGCGCGGGTATATCGTTTTGAGGTTGGCAGTACTGTTTGGTTAGTTTCGTTCTGTTTTCTGAGTGAATTTTTCGATTTTTACAATGTGTGATTTTATTGAGAAAAGAAGTTGCATTACATTTTTTTTGCGGAATGAAATTTCTGTTGCAGAAACGTTTAGAATGTTGCAGAAGGCCTTCGGCGATCAGGTTTTGTCTGAAAGATATATTTACAAGTGGCAATATTTAAAAAAAGGTAGAGAAAGCGTTGAAGACAAAGAGCTTCCCGGAAGACAATTAGAGACCTTGCTGATACTGTAAACATTTCATTTGGATCGTTCCAAACCACTTTGAAAGAACGTTTGTGCTTGAGAAGAATCACATCTCGATTGGTTCCAAAAAGATTCAATTTCTCATCTCACACTGCATTGGTTCTTCGAGACTTTTTTATAAAAAATTGAATGCATGTCGTTCCACAACCACCGTATTCGCCCGATTTAGCTCCATGTGACTTTTAGCTATTCTCTAAGCTCAAAAGATCGCTTCGGGGACACCGTTTTGAATCGACTGATGAGATAAAAGAAAAATCGAAGAAGGAACTGAAGGCCATTCCAATCATCGAGTTTCAGAAGTGTTTTGAGGATTGGAAAAATAAATCACTTGCATAGGTGTATTGTATCGGGCGGGAACTACTTTGAAGGGGATGATATAGATTTGGAAGAATAAATAAAAATTTTCAAAGTTATAAACAAATTGGCTTTACTTTTTGATCACAGTAGTATGAAATAGTATGGAGGTAATTCTTGGATTTTAGAAAATGCAGTTCACGTAAAAATATAATTTTAGTATACGTTAGATAGTAATATTATAGTTGTTATAGTAGTAGTTTATTCGTAATAATAAATAATAATAATAATAATTTTATTAATCCAACCCAAAAGTTAGTTTTATTTACTTATGTTGAAATTGTTTTTCATTTTTGAGTTATGGTACAGCACTTAGTGACAACCCAGAGTGTTGTCCATGAGTTGCGATATGCTCGTCCTAATAATGCCGCGGCGCACCTAATTGTTATTAATGCTAGAAATGCAAAGGTAGAAATCCTGCGCATTGCTGGCAATTTAAAGCAATAGCCACATGATCGCAATCCCAGCAGCAATGGAGCCCTGTGCGCAGATCACGGCTCCATTCCATTCGAGGTTGCGTGTCCAACTCAAATATGAGCAGATCGTGGTCGTCGTCAGAGCATAAAGTAAGATGTTTCCTCAATGGGACTTTATTAATGCTGCACGATGTAGAGAATAATTTGGACCTATCCACAAAGAACTATTTAGCTATTTCGCAGGTCCCTGGGCACCAGCCACACTGCACGATAGTTGCCCAGATTTATTTGATCACTAAATTTTCCGTCACGGCCAGTCGGTCGAGAGCTGGACATCACAACATAGGTGAATACGTGCGAAGTAGTGTAAACACTTTGTACGGAGGGATTTATTCATGCGGCGGGATCCTATAACGACCCTCCGTCCGCAACGCTACCAGCCTGAATTATTGAATCGCACAGGCGGAATGGAAATGTTTATAATCAGAATATAAATGTTGGGAAATATAACAGAGAAATTAGTCATGGCGATATCGCAGCACTTTTCCACCACTTTAATTAAAAGGTGAATAAATAGCCCCGCGAGATTTTGCAAATTATGGGCATGCGTAGATATGCACCAGCTACCTAGGCTGCTCTTATGTGAAGGCATCGCTCCGCGGGAGGATCTCGGATAGTAGGAGGATATTAATTACAGTGATTAATTTAATGAGTATGGGGAGCAAGTTGTGCTACTAATCGCCATTAATCCAGCTAGCAGAGATTTTTCCTGTTAACAAGAAATGAGGTCTTTTTTGGTCGAGGAGTCTAGATGAATTGTGACATTATTAGTTTCACAGTTTTCGAAAAACTGGTTTTTGTTTCAAATAGAAACTACACAATATGTGTGTAGTTTATAACAAAACTTTCAGTTATAATAGAGGCAACTAGTTGCCTTAATAATATAGATTTACATTTATTTTTATACAAGAAAATTGTCTAAGGAAGGAATCCATTCCTGTACTAATAAGCACCTTTTATGGTCTTTAAAACATCTCGAATGAAATCAAACAGAGTAGGTAATTTTATTTTAATATTTAAACCGATAGAGTTCTTGTCGAGGAAAATTTTAGACAAAATGGTGAATTATTAACGATTTTGTTAACGTTTTCAAAGTTTCAGGATCAATTTCTTAATAGAAATTAATAATATCATCTGAACAGATTTCGAAGTTACTTTTAATTCGAAGGTCCTGACGGTGCTGCAACATGTAATGGCCCAGTTACGTAAACGCTTCAATGTACACCCAACTCTTTTTTTACATTGTTTATTGTTGCACGATTTTGAAATAAGTTCAAGAAAATTAAAACCGACTTCAAAACTTTACCTACATATATGTATAAACTTTAACTAAATATTTAAAAATAATATCTTTTTATTACTTTAAAGAAAAGAGCATTAAAGGACAATATACAAAATCATTGATACTTAAATATTTACAATATCAAATCAGTTATTTTTAGAGTCGGTGCCAGTATGGTTATTCCTTATTCTTTTCTTTAGTTTTTGACTTTAGTCATATAATCTCTATCTTGTATTCATATGTAAATAGATTTAGTAAACAGGTATCCATTAAGGTTATTTCTTTGCTTTTGTTGCCTTGGCTGGTAGTGACTCCAAAAATAACTGATTATATATTGTACATATTTAAATATCAAAAATTTTATATTTATATATTCTCCTTTAATGATTTTTTCTTTAAAGTAATAAAAAACACTATTTTTAAACTTTTAGCTTAAGTTTTTACATATAGGCAAAGTCTTGAAGTCGATTTTTATTTTTTTGCGAACATTTACTATATTTTTAAATATTTAGGAAGTGGGTTTAATTCAATAAATGGGATTCATCCCCTAAGTTTGAGGTGGAATATTTTCTATAAATTTTAATGGGATCACCTTCCATTTATACATTGAAAAAAAAAAAAAAAAAAAAGAATCATTACAATCGGCGAAGATATCATGTAACATACAAACAAAAAAAAACACTTGAATTGTGAATCTCCTTTTTTTGAAGTCGGTTAAATATTAGGCAGTTCTTTGATAAAAAATTATAGATGGGAGTATTTTCGGAATATAAAAACTTCGTCACTTCCTGTTTATCTATTAATATATAAAAATTTAATATTTAGTCGTGTTTTCGGTGTAATTAGGACCTATGCAACAGTGCTCGTTCGTTTTGGTTTCGGTTTATAGTTATTAGCATATTGGCGTGTATTCGATGTTATTGAGATGTTTCATTGGCCTAGGCTAATTTTCGATGCATTCTTAGCTTTTTCAACCACTTAATTTATAATTCCAGAATTCATTGAAATTTTCTTATTTTTGAGTCACTTATTTTCAATAGAAAAGATACAAAACTGCTGTTCCTAAAGTAGACTTTTTTTTTAAACTTTGGCTCTGAAAAACTGTCTTGCATTTTATAGCAGAGGTTCTGGTTTGTCCTTTTGTATGAAATCGATTAGATAAAAACTTTTTTAGTCTAAAAAAATTCTTTTTACCAACTTATAAATGTAAAATACTGAACTATAATATTTTCTTATTGACTGCAAATTTCGTTTTGTAAACAGCATATGTAATTTTCAGTACAAAATGATGAAAAAATCTGGACTCATCCAAGAATAAACTTTATAATTATCTTGTAGTAGGATTTTATAAAAGGAGCAATAAACTGATCATCCTGAGATTGTAGTCCTAATGTATTTACCAACCATAGGATCTTAATATTTTTAAAATGTTTTCCCCCGGAGTTTTTTCTACAGAATCTCAATTATACATGTTTGTATCTATAAACAATTCTCCATTTTACAACCTCTATAACACAAAGGTTTTATTGTGAAAGTTTATTTACAGCCGAGTTTAATAATTAGAATTTTCAAATCGAGAAAAATTATATTGCAAAGGAATAAATTTCCACTTATTCTTATGCAAAAATGATTATAATTCTGTCGATATTAATTACATCAACGTTTTTATTTTATTTATAAGTATTTTTTATGTGTAGATTGTGTCATTGGAGTAGTGATGGTTTTCGAATAAATGCACAAAATTTCTGTAGAACTTTTTTCACTGATCTAAAATAAAGCCTTTAAAATATGTGGAGATTTTTTGTCTTTAGAAGGTCAAAGTAGTGTGGCAACCACTATATTAAAAAAAAGTTAGTAAGCTGAGACAATTTATATTTATGTTCCTCCAATGTTATTGTAAAAGAACCTTTGTCGAAATACGTTGCGGTAAGACATGTAAGGTTATGGTATAGCTGGATTCATGAAATTCAAGGTAGTAGGTTTCGATTGCAATAGTAATAACGGAAGCTGAATGATTGCAATCGCGTGTCACATAACATCTGCCTCGCTACGGGAGCATCACCTCTTCGAAACGAAATAAAAAACTTTCTGTTTTCTGTCTGGTGCAAAGGTTTCTCTAATTTTGTCCGAAAGGTCTCGATAAGATTCATTTTCAGTAATTTTCGCAGAAAATAGTAAAGCTGTCGGGGAAGACGGCGAATCTGGCGTGTACCAGGAGAAACCAGTGCCATTCGAGCTGCAGAGTATAACGCATTTTTCCAATGTGGTACTGATCCCACTCTCTTGGCGTAGCATCCCAAACACAAAATGTCGCCAATTTAACAAGTGTGTGATGTTAGAAACGTCCAACCCAGACTGGCCCCGGCAACAGCAATGGCCGCGTGTAATAGCAACCTAATTAGACAGCAATGAACAGTATCATCAGTCGAGGCGCTGTAAAAGATATCGAATGCACCTCGGCTACGTAGCACACCTGTATTGCATCTACCGGCTATGGCTGCGATGCGATCGTGTCCACCACGGCAGCGCCATCGGTATAGAACAGCCCAGAGCCAGTAAGTAGCACTTTCGGCGCTTGCGGTGCGCGCTGCTGGCGAAACTGGTAGGCATGTACAAATATTAAAAACCATAGAAACGAAACGACCTAAACATGCTATCGATTTTCACAAAACGCAACGAGATTTCTGCGCCTTTTTGTGCCCCTTTGGCCATATCGACAATTGATATTTTATCGATTTTTAACAGGATGGTGGCTGCCCTCCCCGCATGGCCACTAAGCAAACATAGGTAGGGGGTCTATCTATTTTACTATATTGCAATCGTGCAGCTAAGGATGCTTCTCAATTATCTAATTAATGCAGCGAACCGGTGATTTTCACAAGAGTCTCAGCTTTTCTGCATGATATCACTGGAGAGCTCCACTAAAAATAAGTTGTATCGGAGTCCAGTGGATGGGTTCGGTTATATAAGACCGCAGTGATATCTCGCTGATCTTGCGATAGGAAAGCAAAGCATCTCGTACTACTTTAATAGGTGCACGCCTTCGAGTCTGGACCAACGATATTGGCCGGCCATTGGAGATGTTTATGCAGACCAATCAAATCGATCGGACAACTTCGATCTGCTAATTGCCAACCGATCGCAGTTATGCAAGTATTTGCGTTATTTATGCTCTCTTTGATGGATTTTATTTTGTTTCGGTACAGCGCACAGTCTCTAACATCGATATTTTTTTGGGTCAAAGCAATTTACTTTGGTGCTTTAAGTGGAAATTACAACTTAACTATCTTACTCGGATTGGTCAAAATTATTGCGACATTATTTGCTAAGAATAAAGATCTAATAAATACAGGTTTCCCATGTGCAACTATGATTTTATGATTATATGCAAGCTTGTATAAGTACTCGACTCCTAACCAGAAGCCGTTTTTTTTATAGAATGGACGCCTACTGTTTGGAGACCTGTCACTGGGTACATTAACAATGATTCAGTACTATCACTTACCTACTTCAGAAGTAAGTTTGTAAATATTTTATGGATTTATACTTTGCTTTACTTACTGTTTAATCGTTTTCATATAAAATGTTTTTTATGGCATCCGGGAAGAGTCTTAGACTGTGACCTATTGACGTATATCAGTATTTCTAAAAGAGTGCTTACAAAGATTCTCAAATATATGTACTTGTATCTTGTAAGATTAGTTACTGCAGACCGCATTCTGTATTCTGTATTGTATATTGTTTTAGTCAGGCTGTAAAATATATGGCACTTATATAAAATAAAATATATAAAACAACACTTTTGAAAACAACGCTTTTATAAATGTACTATTGTAAAAAGCGAAGAAATTTTGTTGTTTCTGATTGTATAGATTATTAAGTCAAAGCGTGGAGGTAATCCGTCATACTAGGGCGTCCATCATATTGTGTTGAGGATGACGTGACATAGCTTATCGTATTTAATTCGTCAAACCCTTTCATTTGACACCCATATCAAGGGGATTATTAAAAAAATTGTAATTCGCTATCTTAGGACATATTGGATTTAGAACGATATTAAATATAATATATTGTATTGTCATCAGACTTATACTCGCGTAGAAAATTCCAAAGCTCTAGCTTAATTAGAACTAATACAAAATTTGATTAGAAGATTTGTCCCGGACAGAAAACGTGAGTTAATATAAAAAACATTACAAGAATATGTTTGGGAAAGTAGATACCGAATGAAATACTTAAAAGCTTTTCTGTACAACAAACAGCATTATCAAAAGGATACTTAGCTGTTACATATTATTTTCTGCAGTATTTAGTTTTATTTAAATTAATGCAATAAAGTGATTTTTTTTAAAATGCCCATTATTGTTGATGCTATCGACCAGAAAAATATTTTTACTTTGTAAATTCCATAAGATTTTATCATTTAATTATTTCTGAAAAAATTTAGGGCAGATGTCATGTTTTTCAACAACCTTTGCAGTTTGCACTACTGTATGTATAAGGATAATTTTATAATTTCCTCATACTACTATGTCAAAGAAGAGTAAAAATTGAAGGATCTCTCTTGCGTTGCTCCAAAATTTGTTTATTCGTGGTTTTTATACCTTTACGTAAAAAAGTTTATTTTTGTGATTTTGTTTACGATGCATATTATGAAATGTAATTAAACAAAAAAAAAATGGCAGTCTTTAAATAATAGTAGCAATTTTATTGTAAAATAACTGCCGTGTAAATTGAGATAAACGAATTTAGGTATTTTGTAAATTGCTTATAAAAAGAAGATACCTTTTACGATATCCAACCCACTCATAGTAAATAAGCCATTGGATTTAAACTTAGAAAATTACCAAAAAGTTCTCATGATGTCTTTTTATGTTGATGAGTATGCGTCCATTTAATAGCGCGTTTGAGGGCCATCAGTATATCTTATTGGAAAAAAAAGGTCATTTAAATAAACAATTTCCCACCGCGGCATTAAATGCGGTCATTCAAAGGCAAACGAAATAAATAGCACTGTCAGTCAAAAGCCAATTACAATTGAAATAAAATGCAGTAAAGTTCACAAATTGCCACAAACTAACTATCGGATAGACTCACATCAATTTTCTTCAATTCATTCGTAAAACTCGCATCGAAACGATCAAGCTCCTATCAAGTAACCGAATGAATCCCTGGCGAACGTTCGTTCAGATTTCCTCTAGACAACGCCCCCTAGCACACAGCATAAATCAGTGTGCATTCAATCGGAACGATATATTTTGTGGGTAAAATAAAAGTTTTCTAACGGTTCCCGGTCCAATTCTATGCCGTCCGAAGATCCATTTCGGCCGACCCCCATTCACGGCGTTACGACATTATTCCGTAATTATTCTCCTATGCTAATCGCGAGATCTCCGCATATAATTGATTGGAGCTCTAGCGCTTCTTGGGCCCGTCATCGTTAATAACCACCGGGAAAGGAAACATCTCTAGCTGACGACAAAACCTAACGACGACAAATGATCGTAGCATTTCAGGCATTCCAGCGGCCGTTCCTCGACCGTCGCGTCGTCGCTGATCTTGTGATCTTTTTAATGGAAACCCCTTTTGTAGTGCTAAATACACGAAACATATAAGAGAATTGATTAAGACTATGGCGAGCGGGGCAATTTGGAATAAACAATGCCCCGGCGACGCTGCGTGGTATCTGGTTCTGAGGAGTCCCTCCTGCCGGCCGCGGAGGCCACGGCGTCCGCACGGTCTCCTCGCGCTGATCTTTTAATCTGGTGATGTATGATCGGTGGCGATGGGTTCGGACACAAAAGAAACAGACTTTATGTATTTCATAATAATAAATGTCCCCCGATTAGACCTAGTCGCATTCTGGGGATCGTGCTGATGGGGAATTATACTTAGGTGAAGAGCTCTTTTACGACCTAATTATAATTCGGGCAACAACGAGGTCCATTGTCTCCCCCGGGCTCAAGCTGGCCCCGTGGGCTTATGGCACCATAAAACTAGTGTGGTTCACATTCACCCAATAAATGGTCCTCTTATGTATATTAAATCTTTGATGGCCAATTTGGAATTTGAGAAATTTTTGATGCGTGGCAACGGTGAGAAGACTAGTTCAAAAATCGCTGCCGTATTCGGTGGATAGTGTTAAAACCTGCAGCTAAAAGAGCTAATCGCTGCCAAAGGTGATAGTTTTAATGTTCCCAAATTTTCACGGTTTCCTATTTCATTTTTTATAGACTTTTTATTGTTTTTCAATTCATGCTGTTCAATTTCTGGCTATTAGATATCGATGGAAACTTATATGGAGATTTTGTCGCTTTTTGTAAAACATAGGGATTTTTTTATAAGAATAAAGCATAATTACCGTCCTTTGTCGTCGGTAGCACCGGTAGAAAATAAATATTGAATAGATCGATTTATCTACCTCATGTTTTGATGGGACTGTTTGAATTAAATAATACAAATAATCAATAGTGCTTAGTAATGCAAAGAATGCTGACTGAAATACTCTAGGATTACCACTGGTATTTTGATAAAAAATTTCCGTAGACTGTGTATATAGTGCAGATGCCTTGCATATTTTTTTAAAAAATAATTTGTAACTGACTGTGTAAATTCTTTAAAATGTAATAAATTTTATATACAATTTTATCCAGTCGCAAAATCACAATTGGCAAACGTGCTAAGACTATTACACAAAATTAGTTTAAATTTTAACATACATACATTGAATTTAATTTAATCCTTTTTATTATTATAGGATCACAGAAGAATTGCAATTCGTATAAAAGTACCATGAATATGGATATTAGGGACAACTAATTTTTCACAGGTATAACAAAGTATTTAATATACTAATTTTTATTACTATATTAAAAGTTAACAAAGGTATGAGCTTCAGTGTGGCGATAAAAAAAAAATCCTTTCCATTGTGCCAATGAAATTTTAGTGTAGGGTTATATAAAAGTAAAAAAAGTAAGTATTTATTAATATCTATATGAATGTAGCTATAGTTATGCGAAATCTTTTTGTTCAGAAAATGGAGTTGGTTTGAAAATGTTTCAATTATAAGAACCCTTTTTTATTCAAGCGAACTTACGAAAATTCAAAAGGCCAAATTTTTAAATTAGTTCTTTAGTTTTCGGGTATTCGCATGGGACATGGTCGAAAAAACACGTTTACAGAAAAACGCGTTTAAAGTTTTCGTTGCGTTTTTCTTGATGTAAAATAAAGTTTTAACTCAATATTTATACTTGCATTAAACTATCTAGTCCCGCGGTATATGACCGTTCTTCCTCGGCATCTCTTGCGGTAGTCAGCAGAATGTTGGTGGTGCGGTAGTCAGCAGAATGTTGGCCCAACTACCTGGTCTTACTAAATTGATTGAAAGTCTATAGTTATGGAAGCAAATCTGCAAGCCTGCAAATTCTATCAACATATGGTATATAAATATTTATCGCAATTACTTTTTTCACTAACGTTTCTAAAAATAATATGTATATATTAGGGTGTTTATTTTTTCCTGACTATTTTTTTTTTTCGGACCCAGCTCGAAATTTTGTGGCAAATACCTAAACAAAAATTCCCTGAAAATTGGAGACCTTAATATTAATATTAAGTGCTTGACCAAGGCGTATAAAGATTTCCCATATAACATTAACGTAACCTTTGATTTTTTTTCTTCAAAACTCTTCATTCATCTTGGTCAATGATACGGTTTCTTCAGAATTGAATGCTCTGCAAAAGTGTCCATTGCGGCGTAACCCTAACTCCCACCAGCGAGGTAGTACGGATCACTAACCCCAATTTTTCCATGAAATTCTCGCTTCTTACCCCTATCTCTTAAAAAACAAGGGGTACAGAAAAAGTGAATATGATAAACTTGTATGAAATTCAATTTCCTACAAAAAAGTTCTGGACACCAAATCGCTTACAGCGATATTTCTTGAAATATTGGGCTTTGAAGTTCAGGTAGTTTTTCTACAATTTAGCAAATAATCCATGAAAATTCCACTCTACCTCAAGATCAGATCAAAATTCGTCAGAATCGAATAAAATCGAATTTTTAATGATTACAACATCGCGCTTTTTTCACTATATGGTTCAGGTTACATAAAATTTTACACTGAACTAATAATTTGATTTTGTCCTATTTCAAATTTCAAATCTAAAAAGTTATTAAATTAATTTTTTTTGACGCACAGTCAGTTGCTATGGATAATAAATAAATAATAATAAATAAATAAATTTCCACTCTACGGTCGTTTGAGAGTAAAAATGTTTGAAAAATAAAAAAGGGTGCTACTTTACCAGAAAAGTAGATCCCATAACCAGAGATTTTTAGACTTTTATACGATATGATGTTGATTTTAGGTTCAATATTAGATGAATAATAATAAAGAATTGATAAATATTATAAAATTTAATTCATATAATGCGCAAAGGAACATTTTTATTATACAGATTTAGCTCCAGTCAACGGAAAATCGAAAAGGGCAAAAGTTAAGGTAATGAAACTTTCAAGGATTTCAAACTTTCGATTACTATGCTAACTTTTATATAATACACAGTGTATTTTTTCGATGTAAATTGTTATAGTTTTTTTAAAAATGCGGTCAAAAGATTAGAAATACTAAAAATTATAGAGCTATTTGCTATTGTATCGTTGTGAAAAATTTAAAAAAATTAGTTCTTACAGAAACAAGTATGAACATTTAAAATTGTATACTCAGTGCAACGATGCAATAGGAAATACAACAAAGCTTGAAGGTTTTTGCATAATACATTCATATATTTTCGCCGTAATGTAATTTCAAAGTCTGACATAATTAGTAACTTTCAGTAAATTTCGAAAGAAGCATGTGTCCTACAAATCAATCGTGTCTCATCCTGCCCGTGACCAGGGAAAATTTATACAACCACAAGATATCCGAGATCTGAATCTGAGAATGCCGCAAATCTCATTAGTGTCTGATATCAACAATTTTTGTCCTAAGCACAGTGCGGCCTGCCACAAAATCAAGCTAATTCGAGGCAATTTAGTCGGAGCGAACAAATATGGGAACTGGCAGACCGCGGGGGCATCTACATACCATCTTCATGGCAGCGATCCCGCCAATCCGCGGTCCAGCAGCGGACCCCATCGAAGTGGAGTTGTGGGCCAGTAGTGTTTTGTTATGGGGCTCCAGGAAGAGGGCAGCAGGGTCTCGGGGCCCTCATAACACATATTGAACGGTGGGCTACTATATGTGGATATAATTTTCCCATCGAAATTAGATAAAACGTACAAAAAAGCGGCCATGGCGGCGAGTGGAGATTTTTTAACGGTTTCGCACGGCTCTCACCTGAAGCCCGAAAGCGCGCAGAACATCCGCAACCGCGCGATCAGAGTTCAGGTTGATTTCCTGGGTAACATGTGAACTCCTCCAGCCCGAGCATCGCATTCGATCGGGCATGTGTGTGCGCGCCATGCCGCGCCAAGCCGCGCCGGGCCGAGCGAGGCCCCCTTAACAGCGCATGCGATCTTGCCTTGTCCTCCTTCATCAATCCGCGACCGATCTTGGATCCGCCGTGCCGTCCCAGGCCAGGCCGAGCGAGCGAGCGACCGCGCGGACTTTTTCATATTTTTGTCGTGATCAATTGAGAGCAATTTATTATGAAATGAGGGTGAATTATATATCAACTTTGCTCTTTACGTGGTTTTTGATGTTCACGCGGAAAATAGTGATTTCGCGGCTGTCGTTGTTGTTTGGCGAACTGCTTCTATTGTCGTTCGTTTTGTTGCTCCCACTGGCGTCATTATTGGTGTTTCTGGTGTTTCGGAGGAGCCCCATTCCACTTGCTCCTTCCTTCCATCAAAAGGCCCAGCACACTCAAGCTTCGCGATGCCGCACCACATTCGACCGATCGACGATCGGAGTGCTCTCTGACCACCGCTAAATTGAATTTAATGCCGTGGCAATAAAATATCAGGGCAGGAGGATCAACGTGGCGGCGCGGAGCGGCGGAGCACTATAACGTGGCCGTGATTTATTCAGCGAAGCCCTCGTAATGGCCACGATACTGTTAATCATGGATGTCCAGGTTAATAGAATAAAATGATAAATTTGGGAAACCCGACCGCTCGAAGTGAGGAAGATCTCGCGCTCTTGCCAGTCGGAGGAAGTCATGTGTTCAATCTGCGCCAATTTGACGGATTTATGTTGAGCCTGCGATGCGCGATGCTTTCACCGGCACGAGACGTTTTTTTTTTTTTTGAGCGGGTTTCGCAGAACTTCTTTGCGGTTCGGGAATGATCTGATGTTTTGCAGCAGGTAGGTATATGCTAATAATTTACACGGAAGATGCCAAAAGTTCACTTCAGTGAGGAATAGAGTATTTCAGTTCATCCATCACATTTATCTGGGAAAAAGTAACAGTTAAAATTGCTAAAAAGGGTAACGAATGAACAAGTAAAAGGAGGCCGACTTATAAATTTATAAGACATCCTTTTTGGAAGTAAAGAATTTTTGGTAGATTTATTGATAACAGGTAAAAGTCACTATTAGTAAAAATTTTTAAGTTGGGAAAGAAATCTTTATATCTTAATTTATATAAAAAGAAGAAAGTTTTGTAGGAATGATATAATCTTGTGATGTACCAGATTAAGATTTCAAGATCACAGGCCAATAGCCTCAATAAAATAATACACAAATGTTCGCATAAACATACTTCTCCTAAGTAAACAAAGCATAACATAAAAAGCGCAAAAGCGCATGCCTAGCATTATGCGGACGTCACACCCTGACCCAATTAAAGCGCGGGTTAGCAACGCTTTATGAATGAATACGCGAGATACTAAATGGCACGAGAGGAGTCAGGTTACTACCGTGAGTAAAACACTCAATTAGCGGGGTAACAAGGCAGCTCGCTTTGTTTTCGGTGCGCATGCATGAGACGCCCAAATCAGCTATTGCAAAATAACTGAAACAAGCTGATCAAGGGATTATTAGGCACTTCGTAGTATAGGGTAATAATTAGTAATTATTGATTTATTGTTAATGTAGAGGTAAGCCAGAACTTGTTTAAATAGGTTAAGATTTTTGAATAAACAGAGGATTAAGAATCAAGACGTCGGACTAGTCACTGGGAGTTTCTGCTTTCGAGCTGCTCCCTCTTAATCCCAAGAGTTAACGCTTCTTTTAGCGGCTCTACTAGGAGTTAAAGCCTTTGCGGCTGCTCCACCCTTTTGGACTCCTTCCACTCTGAGGAAGGAACACTACATGGCGACCGTGACCATCTAATCTGCAACCTATAGACGACAACCAAGAATTTGCGGAGGATGAGCGAAATCGACAAAGCATTTGAGGCAATCTTTAAGAAACTTGAACAACTGAAGATACCAGAAAGGAATACCAGTGGTTTAACGCTGTAACCAGCAAACACCGTCGAGATTTTATTGAGCCAGGAAAAAAGTAAATTAAATAAAATAAAAAGAAGGAGATAAAAAAAAAAAAAGGAATGCAATCAGAACTTATTAAGGCACAAGCCAAAATTGTATTAAAGAAATAAAATATGAAAATATTATTGTATACTTAGAAATATATAAATTCAACAGAAAATATTATAATATAATTAAATGCGCTAAAAATTAGGATAGTAAAATAAAATAAATTCAGATATAAATATTATCAACATTCGAATTATAAATGGGGGGAACGGAATCAAAAAATGCCGATAATAACGGCGAAATAATTAATAATGTTAATATAGAAGACACAGTAAACGTGGACAACAAATTAATAACTGTTTTGCTTTTGATAATTGCCATAGTTAAAATAGCTGAATTCATTTATATATTATACAAAGACCACAAAAGAAGCCTAAAGAAAAAATACTTAAGTACTCCAGCAGTTATAAAAGTCTAGAGATAGAATCTATTAATTTACGTTACGCTTTTAAGAATTTTCAATTTCCTTGTTGTTCAGCAAACGGTTAAGAATAACTGGTGGGACTATATGAACAGAGCCCACGAAATAAGGACAGCTACAGGCACGAATGGAACAATTAAGTGGCATCAGAGAGGAACTTCGAAAAATCATAACGAATTTTAATAAAAGCAAAAATCGTCAATATACTGAAAAAACACTACAAGCAAAAGCGGAGTTAGTAAATAAATTTCTTGAGGAAGCCAAGGAATACGTAAGTAGACCGGTAGAGGCAGAAACTGTGTTGAAACTCAAACCGCTGTACAAAGAAATATTAGAACAAGCAGAAACCATTTTTACATTAATAAAGACCAAAAAACAAGAAAATATGGCGTTTGATATAAAAACAGCAACGTCATTGCTGAAGACATATGACGGCAATTACGATGAAACTGAAGCGTTCATCGAGTCGATGGAATTGCTGGACGAACTAACTTCGGAAGACCAGAAAGCCATTATGATAAAATTTATAAAGACGCGTATAACTGGTAAAGCCAAATATGCAATTACGGAAGAGACAAATACCGTGGAATTAATTAAGAGCAAATTAAGACAGAAATTTTCAACAAAAATATCGTCAGATGCGATACTGGCACAACTAAAAGCTTGCCAGCAAGGTAGCAGAAAACTATTGGACTTCTCTAATCAGGTAGAAAACTTGTCAAGGCTACTAACAAGAGCATTCATATCAGAAAAAGTTGCAACTGGAGAAGCAGCAGAAAGACTCGCAGAAAAGTTGGCAGTACAAACATTCACGAATAATATTGCCAATCCCGAAACATCGTTAATACTAAAAGCCAGCAACTTGACATCGCTTTCGGAAATAACCACCAAAGCAATAACCGTAGACAAACCTCAGACAAATAATATACTGCATTACAATGCAAGACAAGGAAGAGGTATAGGAAGAAATTATTATCAAAATAGAAGAGCTATGGAAAACATGCAGAATTTCAATGGAAATAGAAACAATTGGCCGAGACGATATCAGCCAAACACTACATGGCGGCAGAATAATCAAAATCAAATTAATACCAATAGGAGGTTCCATCAAAACAATAGCGGAAATATACAAAGTAATGTAAACAATAATAATAGTAATAACCGCGATAGAAATGCACAGAATAATGCACGATATAACAACAATAATACCAGAAGGGTGAACTACTACGATTCGGGGGAATACCAGGCCCCTCAACCAAATGCGGAAACAACTCGGTTGGGGGAAATAGTACAAACAAACTAAGAATATATAAACTAAATCTATCCTTAACAAATTTCATTAAAGCATATACTGATATGTGCGGCTCCGTTTGCACGTTTATTATTGACACTGGAGCGGATATATCTATCTTCAGAAGACAGAAAATTAATGATGACCAATTAGTAAATCTCAAAAATACATTCCTGATACAAGGGGTGACAAGCAATGGAAAATGGTCCATCGGGTCTACCTCCACAAAACTCCATTTCGGTGACGGAGTAACCGTCGACCACTCATTTCAAATCGTAAATGAAGATTTCGCTATAGAAGCAGATGCAATTTTAGGGCTGGACTTTCTTACAAAATTTAAGGCCACTATCGACTACGATACGTGGACCCTTACATTAAACACGACTAACAATTCTGTAGAAATACCAATACAAAGTGGCCCATCCTCAGATTCTTTCGTTATACCGCCTCGGTGTGAAACAATTCGAAGAATTAACTTAGTAAAATTGGAGGGCGTAAAAGAAGTAGTTGTAGAAAACCAAGAAATTCAACCAGGAGTATTCATTGCAGGGACAATAACTTCACAAGAATGCCCACTTGTGAGAGTGTTGAATGTTACTGATAAAGCGATTACATTACGCAATATCGAGGTGCAGGCTCAACCATTATCCAATTTTAACAAAATAATACCACAAAAAGAAGGCAGAACAAAGCAAATTCTGTCTAAATTAAACCTTACTTCTATTCCGGAATATGCTAGAAACAAATTCGAAAAATTATGTCAAGAGTACGAGGACATATTTGCACTGGAGGATGAACC
Source organism: Dysmachus trigonus (assembly GCA_949715965.1). NCBI lineage: Eukaryota > Metazoa > Arthropoda > Insecta > Diptera > Asilidae > Dysmachus > Dysmachus trigonus. The sequence continues at coordinate 63,068,451 of OX454322.1, read as the reverse complement.
ATTAACAACGAATAATTTCTACGAACAACGAATAGAATTAGCCGAGAATACAGCAGTGTATACAAAGAATTACCGAATACCAGAAGCACACAAATTAGAGATCAATAAACAGGTTGACAAAATGCTGAAAGACGGAATAATAGAAAACTCAATATCTCATTTTAACTCCCCAATATTGCTAGTACCAAAAAAATCAAATGGTCAAAATAAAAAATGGCGTTTAGTAGTAGATTTTAGGAATCTTAACAAGAAAGTATTAGCTGATAAATTCCCTTTGCCGCGGATAGAAGAAATACTTGACCAGATGGGTAGAGCAAAATATTTCTCTACCTTAGACCTTATGTCGGGTTTCCACCAAATACCTCTAGATGAGACTTCTAAAAAGTTCACAGCTTTTTCAACTAACCAGGGTCACTACCAGTTCACAAGATTACCTTTCGGACTTAATATTAGTCCAAACAGTTTTCAAAGAATGATGACTATTGCAATGGCTGGATTGACACCTGAAATAGCTTTCTTATACATTGATGACATTATAGTAATCGGGTGCTCGCAGGCACATCATATTAAAAATCTGCAAATCGTATTTAATAGATTACGCGAAAGAAACCTTAAATTAAATCCCGATAAATGTAAATTTTTCCAAACAGAGGTAACCTATCTTGGGCATACAATCACTGCTCAAGGTATCAGCCCAGACAAGTCAAAATTCGAAGCAGTTAGCAACTATCCTGTTCCCAGTAACACAGATGACGTTAGACGATTTGTAGCATTCTGTAACTACTATCGTCGTTTTATACCGAAATTTGCAGAAATAGCTCTGCCATTAAATAAGTTGCTGCGGAAAAACGTTAGGTTCGAATGGAAAGAAGCCCACCAGAATGCTTTCGACAGCCTTAAGGCTGCACTAACATCTCCAACAATACTCCAACACCCCAATTTTAAAAATCAATTTATAATTTCGACTGACGCCTCAAGTGCTGCATGTGGCGCGATCTTATCGCAAAATACTGACGGGTTGGAACGTCCCATCGCATATGCTAGCAAAACATTTACACCTGGGGAACGCAATAAGTCAACCATAGAGAAGGAACTCGCAGCAATACATTGGGCAATTACATATTTTAAACCATATGTATATGGTAGAAAATTTATTGTGAAAACGGATCACCGACCGCTAGTATACCTATTCGGCATGAAGAATCCATCTTCGAAGCTTACGCGAATGCGACTAGATTTGGAGGAATTTGATTTTGAAGTGCAATATGTGAAAGGAAAGGAGAATAATGGACCAGACGCTTTATCAAGAATACAACTCGACATCGACGATCTGAAAAATATAAACGTGAGACGAATGCAAACGCGTGCATTGACAAAACAGAAAAATTCAGAAACAACAAATGATTACATGAACAATACACCAATACCCCCGCAGAATGGCCAACTGCGTATATGGGAAGTGACTTCAGTAACAGAAGTAGCACAACTACCTGAACTACAATTCAAAACTATAAGCTGCAGCAGTAAACACACAAAAATAGAAATGAAAATAGTGCACAGAAAGGAAACATTATATAAGCGGTATATAAACATAAATTATAACCAATTAGTAGAACCCGCTCTAGCGCAGGTATTCGAAGAATTGGAAGATAAAAGATATAAACAATTTCAGACTAGTCTGAAGCTTTCTGCAGAAAGTGAAATATTTAAAATAATTAACATAACCGCATTTAAAATCCTAGGAAACAAAACACTGAAAGAAATAAGTATAAGAATATATAGACCACAAAAATATATAACCGAGAAAAACAAAATAGACGAAATTTTACACAATCATCATTCTACGCCAACAGGAGGACACTTAGGACAAGCGAGAATGTATCAAAAATTAAAGGAAATATACAAGTGGAAAAGAATGAAAAAAACAATAGCCAAATACGTAAACAGCTGCGAAGACTGTGCTAAAAACAAGCACCAAAAATACAACAGAGAACGCATGGAAATTACGACAACGCCTGTAAAAGTCTTCGATGTAGTGTCCATCGACACTGTTGGACCGTTCACTAAAACAACTAATGGTAATAGATATGCAGTGACAATGCAATGTGACCTGAGTAAATACGTCACGATAATACCAACAAAAGATAAGGAAGCAAATACCATTGCCCAAGCCATAATTAACGGTTTTGTACTAACTTATGGTCCAATGAGTAAAATTAAAACAGATTTAGGAACAGAATACAAAAACCAAGTATTTTCTGAGATAAGCAACATCCTAAAAATTCAGCAAATTTTTGCGACAGCTGCACACCCGGAGACAATAGGAGCTCTGGAAAGAAACCATAAATGTCTGAATGAATACCTTAGATGTTTTGTGAACGACAACAGAGATAATTGGGATACATGGATACCATATTACGCATTCTGCTACAACACAACCCCAAACACGGTGCATGGATATACCCCTTTTGAATTGGTTTTTGCTAAAAAAGTGAGTCTACCTTTAGAACTAATGTCCAACCAACCGGATCCTGTTTATAACCATGATTTGTACAGCAAGGAAATGAAATTTAGGCTACAAAAAGCATTAACTAAAGCAAAACAGTATGTCGAATACTCAAAAGAAACACGAACACAAATTGCCAACCGTAAATGTAACCCATTAGTCTTAAAAGTAGGTGATAAAGTCTTGATTGAAAATCAGAATAGAAAGAAATTAGACCCATTATATAAAGGCCCATACATAATCACAGAAAATGACAATGTAAATTGTGTAATAAAAGATACGAATGGGAAAACATATAAAGTTCACAAAAATAGGCTAAGGAAAATGCACGAATAAAAAAAAAAAAAAAAAAAAAAAAAAAAAAAAAAAAAAAAAAAAATATGCACATACATAGTACTAAAATATATAATATTAATATTATTAAAATTCAAATGTAATGTAATGTAACAAAGTAGAATATAAAGTATTAGTACTAAGGAATCATAAATAAGCTATGAATAAAATTGTAACCAATAAGAAAAAAAAGAAATCTAATAGGAAATATAAATAGGCAAATTAAACCCTAAGCACATCCATACAAAAAAAAAAAATTTTTAACACGAAGTGCCTACTAATAAACATTTCAAAATTTTTTTTTTTTTCCCTAGGGGGGATGGTGTGATGTACCAGATTAAGATTTCAAGATCACAGGCCAATAGCCTCAATAAAATAATACACAAATGTTCGCATAAACATACTTCTCCTAAGTAAACAAAGCATAACATAAAAAGCGCAAAAGCGCATGCCTAGCATTATGCGGACGTCACACCCTGACCCAATTAAAGCGCGGGTTAGCAACGCTTTATGAATGAATACGCGAGATACTAAATGGCACGAGAGGAGTCAGGTTACTACCGTGAGTAAAACACTCAATTAGCGGGGTAACAAGGCAGCTCGCTTTGTTTTCGGTGCGCATGCATGAGACGCCCAAATCAGCTATTGCAAAATAACTGAAACAAGCTGATCAAGGGATTATTAGGCACTTCGTAGTATAGGGTAATAATTAGTAATTATTGATTTATTGTTAATGTAGAGGTAAGCCAGAACTTGTTTAAATAGGTTAAGATTTTTGAATAAACAGAGGATTAAGAATCAAGACGTCGGACTAGTCACTGGGAGTTTCTGCTTTCGAGCTGCTCCCTCTTAATCCCAAGAGTTAACGCTTCTTTTAGCGGCTCTACTAGGAGTTAAAGCCTTTGCGGCTGCTCCACCCTTTTGGACTCCTTCCACTCTGAGGAAGGAACACTACTACTTTGATTATATAGGGTGAGTTTTTTAACTTGAGACTCCCAAATTAATTCAAAAGCTAATATTTTCAAAGAGGACTTTTATGTATGCTAAAATTAAACTCTCACCTCTCTCTGTCTGGGGGTGGGGCGGGTGGTAACATTGAAATTTTAAATAGGAACCCATATTTTTATACCTACTTAGTGCTAGGGTATTGCACATAGTATAAATGTACAGGGTGGTCCATCGGTTGGTTTCCTTTTAAATTACATGTTATTTTACTATAAACAGGTCTTTCGGGCTCAAAAATTGACAGATGCACAGTATCATACCTCCGCGATACAAAATGAATTGGTATTGAAGAGAGCTTTCGGTCAAAATAATGCATCAACCGCACCTGTTGTACGTAAGTTTGTGAAGATTGGCAGGCTGCGCACCCACTTAGTTAGCGCTTCTCTGTTTGGGCTTTAGTGGAGCTTGAAATTGATATCAATTTTAGTAAAAAAAATCGTCCTTTTGGATAAGGCGTGTTTTCATCTCGACGGTTGCGTAAACAAACAAAATTGCCGTATTTGAGGCTCGGAAAATCCACGGTTTTTGGAATGATGGCATAATTGGCTCATTTTTTTTCGATGACAACAACGTTACGGTCAATGGAGAGTACTACTGAGGGAGGAAATTGAACTTGGGCGAGCTCAGGATGCCAGCAGGATGGCACTACCTATCATACAAGCCGTCCAACAATCGATTTTTTCCGTTATTATATAATATTGATCGAGCTATAGGGCCCCAAACTATTAAAAGGGTGCTGCAAAATTGAGTTGACAAGATGAGATACTACCAAGCCAGGCCAGGAAGCCATTTAAATAATACTAATGAGAAAGTTTACACTTTTCAATAAATCAACACACTTTGAAAAATATTGGACATTATTTGATAGTAGTTTTTTAAAATAACGAGCCGACGCACAGTGGGCCCAGCGGGACTTTTTCGTCTCATAAATCTGTAACTATTTTGTTTGTTGACATATCTGTATGAAATTTTTTACATATAATATTGAGAATATAGGCTTTCTAACTGTAGTGCTAAATATAAATAATTATTTTTTTTAATTTAAAAATAAATATTTGAAAAAGCAGTTCCACTTTGTCCTACTAAAACCTAAGCTTATATTATGTGTATTTTTTAATTAACCATTACAACTTTAAGATTGCTATGTTTAACAATTATAAACTCAATATTACAGTTCTCGAGTACACAGAACTCATAAAAATAAGTACGTGAAAACTTAACCTTATTTTAAACTTATCGGTGTATAACTCCCTTTTAACAACAAAAATCGTTAATAATAATATTGTAATAAAATTAACGGTTAAAAATAGAACCCTGACAAAAACTTTAAAATTTTTAAATAAAAAAATATAGGGTTTTATTCACTTTATAAAGTTTGTTAAAAATTTTAAATGTAACCGCTGTTTGCCGATGCCGAGATTTATATTGCATTTTATGGTTAATTTTATCTAGAATAAGGAGGAGTAAAAAAAACTTGCGGATTTTTTGCGCTTTTTTTTTGGAATTAAAAATTGTAGAAATGACGATTTTCTTAGTATTTCCTTGACATTTTCTCGCTAATTTCATTGGATTTCATTCAAAATCAGCAATATATTATCATTGTATCATTGTATAAAGAGCTTCGCACTTTGTTGTATTTTATTATACCGAGTGTAAAATGTTATATTTTCACAGTGGTTTCTATGGCAATCGTTTTTTTGGTTACACCTTTTACAGCAATACAGTAGCAAATACAACAAAGTGTGAATACCACTAAAGTATTTGAATGTTTTGAATTAGGTAATATAGTTATTTTTATTGGCATAATTATATAATATTTATAGCCATAATTCTAGAGAAAACTAAATTGAATGTTGAATCCGTTTTTATATCATACAATTATATACAGCAGTGGACGTTTATTTTGTAAGAAGAAATTTGTTCTCCATCTTAGTTTACAAAACTTTTCAGTTAAAAACCTGGTTATTTATTTCATATCTTAGATAACTCTTTTAAACTATTTTGTATAAAGTTGCGTGGCAAATTAGATTTTGCATGGATATTGCTGTTTTCAGCGAATAATTCGGAAGAAGAATACAGAGTATTTAAAAAGTATTTAACATAATATTGTTATGATAGCTATAACCCACCCGAGTCTACGCTTGTTTACGTTGTCATATTTTAAGCTTCAAAATAACCGATTAATGGAAACTTGACGAAATTTATTCGTGCTGATGCTTATTTAAACTGCAATACGATTTTATTTGTTACGATGTTTGTTCCCCGTAATTTTTGTTCAGTTTCCTGAAATGATTAATTTGATACCCACATATAGACTCTTGTGAAGCGTTATAAAAAATATAAATTGAAAACTCGGACTGCCGATAAGAGTCGGATTTTAGCTTCGTCATAAAATAAAAATGGGTTTGAAAATAAGTACGAAGAGATTTTCAGAGTCGTTGATTTCAAATGTATTATTCAAACTTTGAAATTCAAGTCAACAATATTCAGTGAAAGTTTAATTTTATAGTGCCACAATTTTCCTCTATTGCAAAAATAGGGGTTGTTAACTTTAGAATGTCCAATTATAAATATCACATATACAAAATACATATACATAGCATTTAGTTTTATGAACTGCATAGGTATAACCAAAGAAATTCTAAATAACCTTTATATGTTCTTTGGTATAACTAAATCCGGAATTATATGTACTTTAAAATGTTATATAACATAGGAAATGTTTTATTGTGAGTCCGTGACCTTTATTTAGTATCGTTGGGTTAAATGAGATTGCAGTACTCTATCGTTAAGAAATTATAGAAAAATACCCATAAATCACCATCTGACATCATTAGAACCAGTGAGAACTTTAAATTCCATGTCTGTATCTTCCCGTGAATTTCATTAAGATCGCCAACAACTCACTGGGTAAAATCAGCACCTAAGCCAAACGAGAAAATTAGCAAAAACACATCGGTCGTGTGATGGACAGGCGATGTCCCCACACCTGACACCAAGCAAGATTCATAGGATGTTTTCACGTTTTTTGCTCTTGTCAGTGCTAACTGCCGCTGAAGCTGAGTCTATCCTTCCGCACGACAACGACTCGGGACTCACTGCCACTGCGGCAGTTCTAATTGCAACAATTACATTGTGTCCGTCGCACTTAAATTCGCGGGCAAAGGCGTTGAAGTTGACACGGAGAGCCGCGATGCTGCGCCCACTGAGCAGCAGCCGAGCGACGCTAGACGGCTATTTAGTGGTGGAACTATCGCGGCCGCAGCGAAGGTGCTAAAAAGTGATAAATCATTTCGGATCGCTTAGCTAAAAATATAATTTACGAACGGCTCAGCACCTTGGTTTTATGCTTTATATAAGAGCGGGATGCTCACGCCGATAATTCATTTCGGCGTGTTATCGTCCTAACGACGTTCGCCGCCGCTGCAGTTTTTCATATAAAACGAAAGTCGAGGTGTCGAGGCCCTCATCGTGCGGCTCATCTATTCTAGTCCACGTCAGGCTGTTGTGGCCCGAGCGTTAAGCAGATCCCGGGCAAGCGGTCTACCTCAGGCTCAGGCAGCTCCAGTCAATTTTAATCGAAGCCGATTGCCTGATCTTCGAGGCTCGGGCGGGTAGAAATAGAAATTTTCACCCGCGCGTCGCCGCCGCCTAGCCTCGCTGAAATGGATTGTCTTAAGTAATTGTGGGAAATTTTCTATTATTCGCCATAAATTTATTGCGCTCGATGGGTCATAGCTCATATACACATGGAACAATTGGCACATTAATTTATGTCTGCACCATCGGTGCTTCGCCAGGCCTGGAAATGAGCTGTGCGCGTTTGCTGCGCTAACTTTGAAGTTTTTTTTCGCAGTTCGGTAGATAAATCGAACTAGGAAGCGATTCAGCAAATCGGGCTGACGGTTAACCCTTACATTCCCGTGATAGCTAACTTTAAAATCAATCTTAACGCTTCTTTCTTATTCCTGCAGTTGAGCCAAGTTCTTTAAACACTTCTCATCTAAGTTATTTCATGTAATCAGTTTATAAAAATAAAGTCTAATGTTATTAGTATAGTCAATCAGTTCTGCTTGGTAGTCATGTTTAGTCTTTTTATATTTAGTACAAACACTGCTGAACATGAAGAGTAATCGAAAAAAGTGACATTTCCGTCTTGACATTTTTCTTCGGAAATCAATTAAATGTGTACAAAACACAGGGCAAAAAACACATAGCATCATGCTTGTTTAAAAAGTTTAATAGTAATTTTTGATATTCAAATTTGGAAATGTTAATTTTCTCAGAGACCTAAAAATCTACTTCAATTATATAGAAAAATGTATTTTTTTGTCAGAACGGGAGAGTTATATTTCATTAAGAATGAAATATCTCGAAATATGTAAATCTAAATTAATCGACATTTTGTTATATAGATTAAATGGAAAATCTGAATCAAAAATTAAAAACGAAATATGAATTGAAAAATATTCTTGCGCTTTGGTTTTAGTCGAACTCAAAATTAAACGTTTTAATTTTCGAAATGGAATTTCAGTATTTTTAAAACTTTACTTTCGATTTAAAAGTGCACGTTTCAATTGTTAGGCTTAATTTTTAAAATGTCGCGACAATTCACGTTCCATTTTTGATTTAAAAGTTATTAAAAATGTGCGCTTTTAATGGGGTATTCCCATTTATTGAATTTTTAAGAATAATTTTGCAATATGGTTGGAGCTAGACAAATTAGAAAAGTAATTAGAAACAAAGTGGTGGTGGTGGTTGAAAAAAAAAAACATCTAATTTTGGCTAATTTTTGCTTTTAGAAGGATGAAAAAATCGGAATATATTCACTGGTCTTACTTACTTACTTTTCCGAAGGTGGGGTGCTGAAGGAGGCTACAATATGATTGTAAAGCGCTTTTGGATAACTTGCAGTGTCATAAAATTACAAATGAAATACTTTTATAAACAAAACTGTTTGTAATGCCTAAAATACTTCTTTAGTAATGCGTGGCATCACTGGTCCTTATTTCTTTAAAAATGAGGCAGTGATTAGTGTTACGGTCAATGGAGATCATTACTGAACCATGATCAATGAGTATTTCTTTGAAAATATGGATAACATTGATCCTGACAAAATGTGGTTTCAACAGGTTGGCGCTACGTGCCATACAGCGATACAAAAGATCGATTTACTGAAATCAGTATTTGACGATAAGGTGTTCAGGCGCCGCTGAACGTGAAAAAACCGCGAACGAATTTTTGAACCTTTTTTCCTCCCCTTGCCCTTTTTTTTCGAGTTTGCACTATATGGATCACATGCAAATGAGTGTATATTAAATGATAAATGCGTGTTTCTTAAATCTTAATTTAATATTCAAAAAAAAAAAAAAACAAGCAATACAAATAAATACTCTAAATTCATGCAAATAATAAAAAATTGAATTAATGTAAATGACTCTAAATAAAATTAAATTTGAATCTAAGCTAAGAAAATTCAATTAAAATAGCGTAATTTGAGGACAAAAAAGCAAGAATTAAATTCTATATTGATGCAAATTAAATGACTGAAATTAAAAACCAACTATGATGTGAACTTACAAATTAAGCAAAAAGAACGATTTATAATAAGAAACTGAACAAAAACTGAAATACTTTTTTTACTATTTTTTCCGACTTAATTTCTCCGTGTAACACCTTCTTACTTCACTTCGCGAATAATCCAGATCCCGGAACTCTCTGGTAGCCGAGCCGTGTCAACGGTAGCGAAAGGGTACCGTGGTCGCTACTCTGGTATGCGTGCCAGAAGCACCAATCACAGGTACCCCCTACGCATATGCTTGCGGCTACTCTACATTTCCCCTTTAAACAATTCGAAATAACTCCTTAGCCTCCTTCTAATGCCATCCTCTTAATATATAGTTCGTTGGTCCTTGTTGGGCGATTCGTTTCCCTCTGTTCCTGAGCGAACCGATTAGAAACGATCGCCAACTTCAATGTTTCAAGTTGAAAATGACAAATGTGTAGTGAAAGTGATGGCAGCCGGCTTTGGATTTTATCGAGGTGAGTATTTCTTAAATTCTGTTCTTTATTTTCAATTTAATTGTCCGGGATCTTGATTGCTAATCATGCGTGCGTGAATATAAGAAGATGTTATGTGTTCTAATTGTCGTCATCATGCAATCGATTAGTTTTCGCGCGATTTCAGTGTTTGTTTACATTTAGTTTGTTGACTTTTGCAGTGTTCATGCATACTAAATGATTTAAATTTGTTTTTATTTTTAGGATGTGCCTCGAAGGATCGCTGGGTTGTAGATCAGGACCACAGGTGCTCGCACAGAAAGGTGAGTCGTCCACGCAATTTCGAGCCTTCGCTCACGATTTCATTTTTTTTGTTTTTAGATGCTGACTACGAGGGAGACTCAACATTCCTCCGCCTCCTTGAAATGCCGGTGGATATGGTATTTCAATTTAAGGTACGCTTTGTCCATGTCTTGTCTCGTTCGTTTAGTTGTTTGGTGTGACGTACGTGCGGTTTTTATGTTTTGAAAAGGGGTGGCTCGTTAAATTTTCATGTTAATTTGTTAATGTATCGGCTTCGGGCAGCGCGCAAATTTTACTTATAGGCCGTTTTAACGTCGAAGTCGCAGTTTTGACAGTGACTACTCGAACAAGACCGTCACTACCGGGATGAACCTCTATAATTCGGCCCAAAGGCCATTTTGAAGGAGGAAATCGTTCGTCCTTCACGAGAACAAGCGCATTTGGCTCTAGATTCGCGAATTCCTTCGTCCACTTTGGTCTTTGTTGAAGTCTGCTCAAGTATTCCTTGCTCCATCTGTTCCAGAAGTGTTGGTGCATCTGTTTAAGGACTTGCCATCGAGTTAAGGAATGTTGGCTGAGGTCTATCAGCCGAGGCTCCGGTGGTGCCAGTGGGGCCACTCCCATTAAAAAATGTCCCGGAGTAAGTGCGTTGAGGTCAGACGGATCATTTGTGAGTGGACACAGAGGCCTTGAGTTCAACGAAGCCTCAATCTGACAAAGCACTGTTGCCAGTTCTTCATAGGTGAGAGTAGAGTTCCCTATGACTCTTCTGAGGTGGTACTTCGTTGATTTGACTCCAGCCTCCCACAGTCCGCCGAAATGTGGTGAAGCTGGAGGTATGAAATTCCACTCCACGCCGTCATTTGCGAACAGGTTCGCCGCGTTTTCTTCTATCCCGGCTTGTTTGAGCTCCTTTTTTAATTGCCTTTCAGCGCCTATGAAGTTGGTGCCGCAGTCGCTGTAGAGATGACTTGGAAGACCGCGACGAGCGACGAAGCGACGGAATGCTGCTAAGAACGCTTCACTAGTCAAGTCGCTTACTGCTTCTAAGTGAAGTGCCTTGGTACATAAACAAACGAATAAGGCTATATATCCCTTGTACGATTTGTTGCCTCTTCCTTTCGATACGCGAATGTCAATAGGACCGGCGTAATCCAAACCTGCATGCGCGAATGGTCTGGTAGGCGACACCCTAGGTCGTGGAAGTTGTCCCATCAGTTGTTTGCTGGACGCCGCGGACTGTCTGAAGCATTTTAAGCACTGATGGTAGTGATTCCTCAAGGCATTTCTCGCATCAATGACCCAAAATTGTTGACGCAGATGTGCTAGCATCAATTGCGGGCCTCCATGCTGTGTGGTCTGGTGAGCTTGCGCGATGATTAACTTCGTCAAATGATGCTTCGGCGACATAATTATCGGGTGTTTTTCTTCATCAGACAGATTTGCGTGTTGTAGACGTCCTCCAACTCTCATCACACCGTGATCATCCAGATAAGGGTGCAACGAGCTTAGCCTGCTCTTATCTGGCACTGATCTTTCTTTAGAGAGGCTGCGAATTTCGCTCGTATATATTTCTCTCTGCGAAATTTTAATCAAAGCTTGAAAGGCGTCTTTTAATTCAGGAGCCGTTAAAGCTTTATTTTTATAATTCGTCCTTTCGTCCTTTGGCTTTCGAAGGTTGCTAAAGTACCGAAAAATATGAGCCGCAACTCTGACGAGCCTTTTGAGTGACGAGAACCGTTGAAACATACAAAATTCGGGAGTTTCTTTCGTCGCGACCAAGCTCGTCACCTTTTCGTCGAGGTTTGTTTTTGTACCGACCTTTTCTTTACGCAGTTCTTCATCGGTGGAGAAGACTGCTTTGGTGATTGGCCATTCGTTCGGGGGTTTTCGTAGCCATTCTGGACCGTGCCACCAGAGGTTGTGGACCGAGAGCTCCTTGGGAGTGATACCTCTTGAGGCACAATCGGCCGGATTATGTTCCGATTTCACGTGATGCCACATTTCGGGAGTGAGGGCTGCAATTATTTCTGTTACCCTGTTGGCCACAAAACATTTCCACCGATTCGGCGAGCCTCGAATCCAGGCTAATGTTATCGCCGAATCCGTCCAGGCGTGTATGGCTGAGATATCAACGTGTAGAATATCTCTTACTTTTCGTACTAATCTGGCCAAGAGAACAGCGCCACACAGTTCGAGCCTCGGTGTGGATACCTTCTTGATTGGAGACACTCTCGTCTTTGCTGTAAGTAAGTGCACATGTACCACACCTTCACCATTACTCACCCTCACATATAATGCAGCGGCATAGGCATCGTCTGAGGCATCACTGAACCCATGGAGCTCGCACGGTTGATTTCGTGATGTCTTCAGCCAGCGGGGAATTCGAATCTCTTCCAGTTGCGGTAAGGCTTCTCGGTATGCTGTCCATTCGCTGGATAATTTCGGAGGTAATTTGTCGTCCCAATTAAGTCCTTCTAACCATAATGACTGCATTATGATTTTAGCCTTGATTATCACAGGTGCTAGCCAGCCAAGCGGGTCAAAAAGACGAGCGACATCTGACAACACATTTCGCTTAGTCACGAGGTCCTGTAAAGGTGAAAATTTAATTTTAAATTGGAATTCATCTTTAATCGGTTGCCATAAGATCCCAAGGGCCTTCACGTTCTCATCTAGGCTGAGATCGATTGCGAGATTCTCTTCCTTGTCTTCTTGACCCAATCCGGTGAGAGCTTTGGGGTGACTTGAAACCCACTTGCGCAGATGAAAGCCTCCGGAGCTAGTCAGACCCGTGAGTTCGATACGAAGATTCGATGCTTCTTCAACACTGTCAGCTCCGGTCATCAGATCATCAACGTAAAAGTCCCTTAGTGCTATGATTGATGCCTTTGGGTAGTTGTTCCTTTCGTCCGTCGCCAACTGATGCAGCGTTCGAATCGCCAAGAATGGTGCTGCAGATGTGCCGAAAGTGACGGTGCGCAACTCAAATTCTTTTATTTCTTCGTTTGGGTTACAACGCCAGAGAATTCGTTGATAAGGCGTGTGCTGAGAATCAACCCGGATTTGTCGGTACATCTTCTCCACATCAGCCGTGAGAGCGATTTTATGTGTGCGCCATCGTGAAAGAATTTGGATTAACTCCTCCTGTATTGTGGGACCAGTGAGCAGCTCTTCGTTCAGACTCACACCAGAAGACGTCTTAGCCGAAGCATCGAACACCACACGCAACTTCGTGGTGGTACTACTCTCTTTCAGGACCCCGTGATGTGGCAGGTATGCACATTTGTAATATTTTTTGCCTTCAGGCGTTTGACCGTGTTCTTCTTTAGGAAACTTTATCTCGGCCATATGTCCCAGATCGAGATATTCTTGGATGCAGGCACTATATCGTTCGCCGAATTCTGGATTGCGAGCGAATTTATGCTCCAGATGCTGCAGTCTTTTCATGGCTTGTTCCCTGGATCGTCCCAGAAGTGCTGCTTCGCCATCCGGATGTTTGAACGGTAACCTGACTGTGTAACGGCCGTTTATTTTGTCTCTTTTTGTTGTTGTCTTGTATATGTCCTCACATAATTGTTCTTCTTTCGTCCATACGCGGTTGGAACTTATTTCTTCGAGTTCCCAGAATTTTCGGAGAATACTCTCCAAGCCGTTCGTGATGTGAAGACTTGTAAGACCTTCGTTAGGCCTTCGTGTATTAGTTGGACCAGAAATGATCCAACCGAAAATTGTTTTTTGCGCAAGTAATTGACCATCGGGCTCCTTGATCATTCCTTCTAAAATAATTTGGGGATACAAGTCTGCACCCAGAAGCAGATCGATTCTGCCTGGATTCTGAAAACTGGGGTCCGCTAATTCCAGCTCAGCAATCAAGGTTGGAATCTGATATATTTTAGAAGAAGGCAGATTGCTTGTGATAGACGGAATGACCAATAGCTCCGTTTGTACTATGTTCATTTCATTTGTGTAAGAGCCGATGGTCAGCGAAACAGATCCCCTTGCCCTGATCGATCGAGTTTGGCTAATTCCATTTATCGTGGCTGCAGCATGCTGGCGTTTTAAGTTCAGCGACTGTGCAGCAGCCTCGGAAATGAATGAAGCCTGAGAGCCTTGATCGATCAAAGCTCGGAAAACCCCAGTTTCGCCATTGGGTGCGTGTGCTTTGACTAGAGCGGTAGGCAATAAGGTGCAGGCAGAAATAAGTTCTGTCGTGCAAAGTGCGCGGACTTCACGTGATTCTTCGGACGACGTTTTGTCCTTCACGGGAGTTGTCTTCGGCTGCGAAGAAGCAGAAGGTTGAGTGGTTTTCACCTTGGAATCAGTTTGATTCAAGTCCTGATTTTGAAAGCCTTCGTGCAGAAGAGTGTGATGTTTCGCGCTGCAGATGTAGCATGCGCTGGAGCTTTTACACTCTTTAGTCTGGTGTCTTCGTGAAAGACAATTGAGGCATAGACCCTTTGCCTGGGTCAGTTCGCGCCTCTTTTTCCCATTAAGCTTCTGAAATTCAGGACATTGTCGTACAGTGTGTTGTTTTTTACACACTGCACATTCGTGGGAAACAGAGCGGTGGAAGGATTTCACCGCTTTGTTTGGTGTCGCATTAGTTCGCGAATTCGTGGGCGAAGCAGAAGGTGTCACTTGTGCTTGTGTTACGGCTGAGATCCTCTGCAGCGTTTGATACCTGCCTTCTAAAAATTGCTTTAATTGATTATAAGTTAAAACTTCCTTGCTTGTCTCATATTTTGTCTCCCACAGCCGATACGTTTCAGACGGCAGCTTTCGTGCAGTTATAAAAACGATCAGAGGATCCCAGTCGTCCGTTTTCATACCGAGATTTTTGAGGCTCGCTAAACACTCATTTGTAGTGTCCAATAATTGTTGCAAACTCTGAGCGTTTTCTTTAGAAATTTTAGAAATTGCCATTAAGCGCGATAATTGGTCTTCCACAAGCATGCGTTTGTTTTCATAGCGATCTGTTAGTGCGGTCCACGCTATCTGATAATTGCCATCAGTCATTTGCAGATGTCTGAGCATTTGCTCGGCATCACCTGAAATGTTTGATTTCAAATAATGCAACTTTTGCACCGGTGACAAGATATTATTCTGATGAATAAGAGATATAAATAAATCTTTGAAGGAACTCCAACTACCGTATTTTCCGTCGAACTTAGGAATGCTGATGGGAGGAAGTTTGAATTCACTCTGTATTGAGTTTATTTTTTGAACACTGTTTTGTGTCGTTTGCGACGACGTTGATAGGAGTTTACTTGATAACTCCTCCAATTCTCCTTTGAAATCGGAAAATTGATCCTCGAATTGAGCATATTCGGTTTCTACGACTGCATAATCTGTATCGGAATCAAATTCTTCACATCCTGCCAGAAAATTCTCGTGATAGGATTGCCAAATTTCGCTGAGGGCCTCAAGACGACCTTTGAGATAGCCACTCGTATAGCGGCTTTTGGAAGTTTTCCGAAAGTTACGTACGATAATTTCAAACGTCTTTTTGAGAGCCCTTTGCTTTTTAATAAGCGCTTCCATTTTAATTAGTGATTAGTTTTCTCCGTACAGGAGACTAGTTGCACAATATGCAAGGAAAATTCACTCGCGGACCGACCGTTAAGAAATAGCTGGATCTTCCGTAACGGATCCGGCTCGAAGGACCAAATGTTCAGGCGCCGCTGAACGTGAAAAAACCGCGAACGAATTTTTGAACCTTTTTTCCTCCCCTTGCCCTTTTTTTTCGAGTTTGCACTATATGGATCACATGCAAATGAGTGTATATTAAATGATAAATGCGTGTTTCTTAAATCTTAATTTAATATTCAAAAAAAAAAAAAAACAAGCAATACAAATAAATACTCTAAATTCATGCAAATAATAAAAAATTGAATTAATGTAAATGACTCTAAATAAAATTAAATTTGAATCTAAGCTAAGAAAATTCAATTAAAATAGCGTAATTTGAGGACAAAAAAGCAAGAATTAAATTCTATATTGATGCAAATTAAATGACTGAAATTAAAAACCAACTATGATGTGAACTTACAAATTAAGCAAAAAGAACGATTTATAATAAGAAACTGAACAAAAACTGAAATACTTTTTTTACTATTTTTTCCGACTTAATTTCTCCGTGTAACACCTTCTTACTTCACTTCGCGAATAATCCAGATCCCGGAACTCTCTGGTAGCCGAGCCGTGTCAACGGTAGCGAAAGGGTACCGTGGTCGCTACTCTGGTATGCGTGCCAGAAGCACCAATCACAGGTACCCCCTACGCATATGCTTGCGGCTACTCTACATTTCCCCTTTAAACAATTCGAAATAACTCCTTAGCCTCCTTCTAATGCCATCCTCTTAATATATAGTTCGTTGGTCCTTGTTGGGCGATTCGTTTCCCTCTGTTCCTGAGCGAACCGATTAGAAACGATCGCCAACTTCAATGTTTCAAGTTGAAAATGACAAATGTGTAGTGAAAGTGATGGCAGCCGGCTTTGGATTTTATCGAGGTGAGTATTTCTTAAATTCTGTTCTTTATTTTCAATTTAATTGTCCGGGATCTTGATTGCTAATCATGCGTGCGTGAATATAAGAAGATGTTATGTGTTCTAATTGTCGTCATCATGCAATCGATTAGTTTTCGCGCGATTTCAGTGTTTGTTTACATTTAGTTTGTTGACTTTTGCAGTGTTCATGCATACTAAATGATTTAAATTTGTTTTTATTTTTAGGATGTGCCTCGAAGGATCGCTGGGTTGTAGATCAGGACCACAGGTGCTCGCACAGAAAGGTGAGTCGTCCACGCAATTTCGAGCCTTCGCTCACGATTTCATTTTTTTTGTTTTTAGATGCTGACTACGAGGGAGACTCAACATTTCGGGAAAAGGCCTCCAAGATCTGACACTTGTTGACTATTTCCTTTGGGGTTACATGAATACACTGGTTTATACTGATAAACAACAAGTGTTCGTTTTATTCGTGACATACGGCCGCTTTGTTCGAAAAAGTGACGCAAAATTGGACTGACAGAATGCGCTTATATGCTCGAAGTCATTTGTAATTATTAATGTAATGAAAGGTGCGTTTTTTTAATGATCTGGATCTGGATTGCAATTTTGCACTGAATTGAAATTTTTCAATAGTTACTCATAGCAATACTTTCTAATTTTGCTAAAGGACATCAAATTGCATTGATTTATGCCCGTTTTGCGTCAAAAAATGAATCCAATGATTTTTTCAGTTAAAGATTTGAAGTTTGGGTAGGTAAAAATCATGGCAATTTGATGCATTTATTGCACATTGAAAAATATTTCCTATAGGACATGGTTTAAAAATTTCAATTCAATGCAAATTCCTGATCCAGATCCAGATCATTAAAAAAACGCAACAGAAGTGGTCTTTCGAATGAAAACAAAAAATTCCATCAGAAGTTAATCCTTTGTGCTATTTTTTTAAAATGTAAAATCCTATCGGGCTTAGCAATAATAACCGTATTTTAGTAATTTTTTTTCTCAGTGTAGACAGATAGATCGAAATCTCTTCCTAAGGTATTCGTATTTTTTTTTTTAAAGTATTTGATTGAGATTCTAAAAAGAATAAAAAAACCGTCGTATACCTTGATTTCGTGATCCCATTGACTTATTTCCACTTAAAATAGTTTGAGCAAATTTTTAAAGACTGCTGAACAAAGTTAACATGTTCGTTTGGGTCCGCGAAGTGATCACATGTCCCTATCCTGCTGCGGGAACGATATCTTGACCCCGAAGGCGAACAGCTCTGCGTGTTTCGTTTTTGTGTTAACCATAAATTGGGCGACGTGCGCAAATATATTTCATTCCCGAAGGAGCGTTGTGCTCGACGCGAGGACTACCCCATATCCAGCGCCTCAGATGTTGAGCATAATAAAATCAGCTTCCATCATAATTTAACGTCATTACACGCAAACCAATTAACACCTGAATAAATGATCTCCCTGCGACCTGAGATATTTCGCACTCCAATTAAATTTGCTTCGTCCTCTCACGAACGCCCGGTGCCAGTCGTCGTCGTGTTTAACGTGCGCCTCCTTGCGCCGCTGCCGCTGCCCTCGCTGGATTCGTTTCGCCGCAGCATGACCATTTGTCGTCTGTCCGTGACATGCCCGGGTATCGATGTTCGCGTCCCGTGCGTACGCGCAATCCGCCAGGCTCGTGATATTTTAATTAAGCAATTTGTCCATTTCATAAAGTAATTCAAGCCCAAGACCCGGTCGATCGCAATTGATTCGTCTGCCGCAGTGGCGGCGCGCCGGAGTTACATCCACGTGACTAGGTTACACCCGGTCATCACCTCGGTCATCACCCCGGTCGTCAATCGGAGTCAACCTGGGCCAGACGCGGTGTCATCAAAAACCGCAGACGCAGCGTCAGCACAGCGAGGTTTCAACCTGGATAAAATTTGGGAAAGCAGCCAGTTCTACTTAAGAATTAAGATTGTAAAGAGTGTAAGAAAGTCTAATAAAATTTTGTATCAAATAATATATTTTTTTGATTCGTTTTAAATAAATAAACTTATTTGGCGCAGTCGGGGCGGATTCTTCAAAACCGTAAATCGAACTAAGTCCGAATTAATCGACGGTTTATCGATCAGTTACGGAACTGAATTCGCGACGGTGATTGTAGTGAAAGTTGTGCCAACCGACGAGGGAATATCGCCGCTGCAACTTCGAAGAATTCGTCAAAGAACTACTACTCTCAACGAGGGAACATCGTGGGAATTGTAGCTATAGAAGAAAATGGGAATAATTTTCTTCGCAACATTACTGTAAGTGAATATCTCCTTCTTCCAATCCTATACCTAAGATACTATCGTAGATGCCACTAAAAGATTATAATAATAAATCAAAATCAAGAAGTAAACCCTATAACAGGCTAAGAAGATTTCTCTCTCTAGAAACGTTACGTGAAAGTGATCAAGAGTGTGATTTCGAAAGTAATAGTGCATTAGCAAGCGAATTAGAACAAGTGGAAATTGATTGTATTTCAAACACAGAAGATATCGCTCAAAAAATTATATCTCCGGATCTTTCAAATCATAGAAATCTTAATAATTTCGAGATGGCTCAACCCGGGAGTTCGAATACACAAATTATAACACCCAGTGATATTTTTCAATCGTTACGAGTGCCGGATGCAATTAAAGATTTACCTCACTTTGACGGTAATCCGCGGTTGTTATTTGAATTCCTGAACAATGTCGAGGAAATTCGTTCTCTTATTTCCTGCACAGAAGGAACTGCTTATGGCAGTCTTCTTCTTAGGGCAATAAGAAACAAAATTACCGGACCCGCTAATGAAGTCTTAAATATGTACGGGACCCAGTTAGACTGGACCCAGATAAAACAGAATTTAATCCTTCATTATTCGGACAAACGAAATGAAACCTCACTAATTCGTGATTTGCATAGTATCAAACAACAGGGTAAAACAGTAGAGCGTTTTTATAGTGAAATTATTGAGATCCTCGCAACAATGACCAATCACGTTCAAATACACGAAACTGAAGCAAACGTTATCAAAGCAAAACGCGACCTATATACGGAAATGTGCCTTAACGCATTCTTATCAGGTCTTAAAGAACCCTTAGGTTCGACAATAAGAGCTATGAAACCGGAAACTCTTGCGGTCGCATTTTCATACTGTATAAAAGAGCAGAACATATCATATGCAAGATATGATCACTCTGCGCCTAGGATAGAAAACAAAACAAATACCCTCCCTAACAAAACACTTCCTCTAGTTAAACCGTCCCCTCCAGAAATTCTGCCACCACGGAATAACCCATTCACAATGAACGGGGCTCCAAATTTGCAACGTTTTTACAACCCATTAAATCAACACAGTTTTAATTTCAATACTCGTGCTCAGAACTCTAACACCCCAACATTTTTCCCTAGACCTCCGCAGCATTTACAAAATCAAAATTTCTTGTCTCAACCCCAACGCACATTCAACACTTACCAAACACAACCAAGACAAAATTCATTTCCCATTAGAACAAATAATTTAAATCTACCTAAACCAGAGCCCATGGATACGAGCTCAGGCAATACTCGCCAAAGCCGCCACCAACAGGGGAATTCTTTTCGACCACAAAACCCTGGTAACAAAGAATTATTCAATGTGAGTTGCGCACCTTACGTCGACAACATAAATACAAATTATCAGGAACTAGACAGCTACTACGAAAATCAGTATGCAGATTATGGAACCGACGATACCCAATACGCTTACGAACAACCTCCTGAACAAAATTATCAACCTCACAACAGTGAAATAAACACGCAGAATGAGATCGATGATTCAAATTTTCCGCTAGGAGCCTCGACGAGCCCTTCGGATACTTAGATATAAATAAGCACGGGTTTGTCCTCCCTTATGTAAATATATCCTCTCCATTCGGCAGACCCCTAAAATTTTTAATCGATACTGGTGCTTCATCTTCATTCATAAGCCCAGAATTTCTTCAACCCGAAGACTTTACTGAAACAGACCCAATAGTAATTAATACAATTCTAAACCAACACACACTCGACAAAGAAATAAAGCTTCCAAATTTTATTGAATTTAACCAGCCCGGAGAAATTCGCTTCCTGATCTTTAAATTTCATGGGTATTTCGACGGATTGTTAGGGCTTGATATACTTTCCGAACTCGGAGCCACGGTCGATCTTGGTAATAAGGTCCTAATAACAAGAAATTCAACCTTGCCTCTTCTTTTCAAACCGAACTTCATGTCTAACAGATATTCAATTCCAACAAATTCCAAATTAATCGTAAAACTACCCGTTGATATCGAGAATGGGGATTTTTATGCTCAAAAGACGGAAATTAAACCTAAAGTTTTTATACCAGAAGGAATTTATTCCTCGAAAGACTGGTATAGCTCAATGGAAATAATAAATTCATCCAGTATAGATCAAGAAATATTCCTTGAACAACCCCTAAAAGTACACCCATTTCCTGCAACTAAATTCACCGAAATAAATAACTTCAATATTGAGCCTCGACAACTAGAACAACTAGAACCCAAAAAAGATATAGCTCAACTAATCCGCACTTCTCACTTAAATAAAGAAGAGAAGGAACTGATTGAAAAAATTTGTAGAAATTTCGATGATATCTTCTTCAAAGAAGGCGAGAAATTGAGTTTCACAAACGGGATCAAACACCGAATTCAAACCACTGATGAGATACCTATACACACTAAATCCTATCGTTATCCCTATATCCATAAGGAAGAGGTTCGAAAACAAGTTAATGACATGCTGGCTCAAAATATTATTCGGCCGAGTTACTCGCCTTGGAGCTCTCCAGTTTGGATTGTTCCGAAAAAAAAAGATGCGAGCGGAAAACAAAAATGGAGAATGGTAATAGATTATCGCAAATTGAATGAGAAAACAATCGGCGATCGTTACCCTCTCCCCAACATCACCGACATACTCGACAAGTTAGGAAAGAGCATGTACTTCACAACGTTAGATCTCGCGAGTGGATTCCATCAAATAGAAATGGATCCACGAGATGTAAAAAAGACGGCATTCACTGTAGAAGGTGGGCATTATGAATATGTCCGAATGCCCTTTGGCCTTAAAAACGCCCCGTCCACATTCCAGCGAGTCATGGACAATGTCTTCCAAGACCTACAAGGCAAGGTCTGCTTAGTATATTTAGATGATATAATCATCTTCTCCACTTCGCTCCAAGAGCACGGAGAAAACTTACAAAAAGTCTTCCAAAAACTTCGCGAAGCAAATTTCAAGGTCCAGCTCGACAAATCAGAGTTCCTCCATAAGGAAATTGCCTTCCTAGGTCATATTGTGACAACTGAAGGAGTGAAACCGAATCCAGAAAAGGTCAGAGCAATTAAAGAGTTCCCTATCCCTAAGACTCAGAAGGAAATTAAAGGCTTTCTTGGTCTGTTGGGATATTATCGCAAGTTTATTAAAGACTTCGCGAAACTAACTAAACCACTTACCGAATGCCTAAAAAAGGGTCGAAAGATAGATCTTAATGATCGTTACATCCAAGCATTTCAGATGTGCAAAAACATATTGATGAATGACCCAATCCTCCAGTACCCAGATTTTACGAAACCATTCGTCCTAACTACAGATGCTAGCAACTTCGCTATCGGTGCTGTATTGTCCCAGGGTTCTATTGGATCAGATCTACCTATCTGTTATGCGAGCAGAACGCTAACAGATTCAGAGATCAACTACTCTACGATAGAAAAGGAGCTCTTAGCCATTGTTTGGGCCACTAAATATTTCAGGCCCTACTTATTCGGCAGAACCTTCAAAATTGTGACAGACCATAAACCGTTAACTTGGTTAATGAGTCTTAAAGACCCAAACTCTAAATTGGTACGTTGGCGATTGAAACTTGAAGAGTACGACTATGAGATTGTGTACAAAAAGGGTAATCAGAATTTAAACGCAGACGCCCTCAGCCGAACTAGAATTCCCAGAAACCTCAACTCCCACCGAATTGAGTGCAATATTACGGAACAAAATCCACATTTAGAAAATGAAAGTACCTCCACCATTCACTCAGCGGTCGAAAATATGAATGATGGTATCCCCATCTCAGAACGACCACTTAACGAGTTTAATTTACAAATCATCTTTGAACCATCAGACAAAAAACCTCCCAGTTCATTAGAAGTCATATTCCGTAATAAACATCGGCGAACTTTCCGTTCCCCTACCTTTACTGAGGAAAATGTGACTCAGATACTTAAGGAGTATTTAAACCCCAACAAGCTATCTGCAATTTACGCTAACGATGATACTTTCAGGTTAATTCAAAACGCATATTCAAAATATTTCTCAAACAATAAAGCGCTAAGATTAATAAGATGTACTGATATTTTAACTGACGTAACAGACAATGACGAACAAAACAAATTGATATATGACTATCATATGAAGAATAACCACCGTGGGATAAACGAAACTCTGAGACATTTAAAAAGACAATACTTTTTCCCTTTCTTAAAAAATAAAATAATTGCCACCATAAACAATTGTGATACTTGCAATAGGCTCAAGTATGATAGGCACCCACCGAAACCAAAATTTGAAAAACCAGAACAACCCTTACAACCTCTAGATATTCTCCACATTGACATATATACTATTAACAATAAACAAATCTTAACACTTATAGACAAATTTTCAAAATTTGCTGCCGCATATACCCTAGATGCTCGAAATAGCCTAAATATCGTCAGATCCATTAAACACTTTATGAGCATACATGGAATCCCACAAAAAATCGTCTCGGACCAAGGCTCAGAGTTTACCGCGAATATATTTAAAGATTTCTGCAACCAGTACGATATCAAATTACACTTAACTTCTTTTCAACAGTCAAGTAGCAATTCTCCCGTAGAACGTCTACATTCCACACTGACAGAAATCTACCGTATAATTCTCCACAAGTACAAAGAAGGAAACTACGAACTAAACCACGACGAGATATTATCAGAAACACTTATTACTTATAATAACGCAATTCATTCAACCACAAAACTATCTCCCTTTGAACTATTCACTGGCAAAACTTTTAAGTTCTGTCAAAATCTTCAATTTAACACCGAACACGAATATTTAAGTAAATTAAACGAGTTTCAAAAAAAATTATACCCCGCGATAAAAACGCAAGTTGAAGACTTAGTCAATAAAAATATCGAAAAATTAAACTTGAGAAGAGAAGATCCTACTGATTTTAAAGAGAACGAAACAGTATACAGGAAAGAATGCAGAAGGAACAAGACAACTCCTAGATTTAAGAAGCAAAAAGTCAAGGAAAATAACAAAATTACAATAATCACCCATACAAATCAAAAATTACACAAAACCAAACTTAAAAGGAAAAAACTACAATTACAGGTTACCGACAATACTGGGACAGAAACTACAACTACACGACCTACGGAACAACCAAGGACTTCTCCCTCTTAAGTTGGGAAATGCTAAAATAATAGAAGGACACAACAATCTAATACACATTATTGACCTACAAATGTACGAACGGACAATACTCTCAATACGCAGAACACTCAATAACTTTAACGATACTGACGATTTCAATAGCTCTCTCTTGACAACAAAAATCAAACTCGGTGACTTAGAAAACCAATTGACTGCACTGCTTCCAAGAATACGACCCAAGCGAGGGTTAATAAACGGACTCGGCACTGTTATAAAATTTATCACTGGTAACATGGACGCAAGAGACGCGGAAAAACTAAACAAAGAAATTGAATCACTACTATCAAATCAATCCAAAATTAAAACCGAAACTAATCGACAATCTTATATAAATAGCAAAATGATTGAAAGATTCGAAAATATAACAAATTTCATAAATTCACAACAAGAGCTGATAACTAAAAGTTTGAAATATAGTCAAGATTCCATCAATAATCAAATTAGGAAACAATATAATTTACTTCAAAATATCCAAATTTTAAACCAGATAAACTATAATATCGATATTGTACATAATCACCTGTCAAATATAGCAGAAGCAATAGTCCTAGCCAAACTTAATGTTATCTCAAAGCAAATTTTAAATCACGACGAACTTGTAGAAATCTTCAGCATGCTAAAAAATCAAACAATTGAAATAGAAGTAGAACAACATATATATGAACTTTTAGGCCTCCAAGCATACTACAATGGTACCAGTATAATCTTCAACATCCAAATTCCTATTGTCCGTAATGAAGCGTATTCCCTTTTCCATGTAGTCCCAATTCCAATACAAAATTCAAAGAAAATCATTACAAAGCCCTTTGTAGTCCTGAACCCCCAAGATATTCACTTCTTCGACGAGAAATGTCCAGAAATAGAGCAAATCTTCTATTGCACTAGATCCTCATACCAGGAAGATGCGACAAATTCAAAATGTATCGCAAAACTGATACAAAACATGCCAGCCGATTGCGAGCTAAGAGTGGTAGATGAAACACCGGAAATATATCAACCCGAGCCTAATCACTTAATCCTCATCAACGTTCCGCAAACCGCGATAAATTCATCCTGTACATTCAGCCCAACCAATATTGAAGGAAGCGTCCTAATCAAGTTCGAGGGCTGCGAGATCCAGGTTAACGGAATAACTTACAGGGGACAACCTAAACAGTTCTGGGACGAAATCACGATCCATCCAGCTCTTTTTAATAAGATAAATTTCACTACAACCCAACAAAATTTTACTCTTCAGAAACTACAACATTTTAATTTTGAAAACAGAAAACTTATAGACCTTCTCCAAAACAGCACAAACCAGAAGGACCTAATAACCTTCAGCCTAATAGCAATACTAGGAATTTTGATGATCATCGCAGTCACCTTAGGCTACAAACACCAAGGACGTAGCCTCAGCATCACAACATCCGCTCCTCCAACAGAACCCACAAAGCTGCAGTTCCTGTTTCCGTCACTCTCCTCTAAGGGGGGAGGAGTTACATCCACGTGACTAGGTTACACCCGGTCATCACCTCGGTCATCACCCCGGTCGTCAATCGGAGTCAACCTGGGCCAGACGCGGTGTCATCAAAAACCGCAGACGCAGCGTCAGCACAGCGAGGTTTCAACCTGGATAAAATTTGGGAAAGCAGCCAGTTCTACTTAAGAATTAAGATTGTAAAGAGTGTAAGAAAGTCTAATAAAATTTTGTATCAAATAATATATTTTTTTGATTCGTTTTAAATAAATAAACTTATTTCCGGCCCCGCACTCTGCAAGGGCACTTGGGGCGCACTCCTCGAGGTAGTTAGTTGGTCGTCGTGGGCCTTGTGGTCTATTGTGCATTGTGTCGGCCGGGATATTTGCTTCATCACGCAGTCTAATGAACTAATTTCACTTCGGCACGCAACCGTAGATACATACACTCAGAGGCGTGCTGACCTTCGCATCTTAGGGCATATCCCCGAAAAAACTCCGCAAAATCGTACATCCAAAATAATTTGGTCATTTTACATGAGGTTTTTTTTCCACGAAACATGCTCTTAACCTTGTCCCATCAGTGTCAGTACCTTCTCACTCTGAGCGGTGGTGACCTTTTCGCATCGCATTCATTCTTAAACTTGGTAATTATGTCATCCCATAAGAGTTAATTACAACTTAATTAACGCCTCGAAATCTATAAGCACACGGGTGGTGAGTCACATTCATACCGCTGCTGGTCGCATAGTGTCTTCATTAGCTTCGCGGGGCATTTCTGCCGCATTAAAAACTGATTAACTAACAGCGAAGAGGATCCCACATGTAATGCATAAATAATTACTTGGATTCAATACGTCATTTTATTGCGAAACACAATTATGATGTTGAGTTTGTTGCGGCTTGCGCTCCCCACGACCGGCGACCGCGCTCCAAATAGTGTCCCAGTTACGAGGGTGCGCGGGTCTCAGATTTTTAGTCCGGAAATCCAAAATGCTGCGGTCTCGTCACGGCACGCCTCGAAAGCCTTCCTTCGTATGTTATAATTACAATTATTAAACCGTTTGAATTGTAAATCAAACCGATCGGTATATGGGCGCCCTCACGGCTGTGGGCATGCATCGGATGGGTGATGCTCTGAAATCATCTCGCAGATCGAACCATTTGCCGCACAGCATCCCACGGACGTGGTGCTTTCATGCCTTGCCGCTTTATTTTATGGGGCCCAATATGCCGCCGCGGTGAGTACACCTTGGCCTAAGCGGAATGGGTTTATGTAGTGTCTTACCCAAATATCTCAATGGTTTTTAGTTTAAGTTCGGCTTCTTGTCAGATTTGATTATGCCTTGTGGACCATTTCCCATCCGAATCTGAATTATTAAAGGGAGTGGAGCTAAACTGACAATTTAAGCATACGAACCGAACCTAATGAACTTTTAAGTCAGGCGGGCCCAAGACTTGATAAGATAAATAGAAAGCAATGAAGTAGTGCTGAGTAAGCCCCTTTACCGAATGGAATCTAAAAATATAGCCATATAAGGATGAACTGGGTCCATGTGGCCCATAATGCTTTTTATATTATCAATTACAATCGGTCGAAAGTAAGTAGAGCATTTTAAAGTTCTGATTCTAAATTTACTGCACTGTTTAATTAACCACGTAAAATATACTGAAAATTAAAGGAAGGATATGAAAAAACAACACAGGAAATTTTGATTTTGATTACAAAGTTAGTATACATGACGGGACGGGTTCACAGATCGAATCAAGATTGTATTGAGTTTTCTATCCACGTATTTAACTACTTGGGAAGAGTCGAATCAAAAATGAATTCGAAGTAGCATCAGAAGCGGTGAAATATAATACGCAAAGAAAGAGAGACATCATGAAAAATTAAAACTAAATACATACTTGTGGAAGTTTCATTTATTTATTGCAAATACAACTCATAGCTCGGGAGCGATTAAGAATAAATACAATAATGAAGATGAAGTATAGATAGATCGAAAATCTCTCAATTATCAAGTCGATTACTCGCTTCGCGTTCGTAGCTGTAATTTCAAACCATCTTAGCCATCTAAGCGAGGTCGGATCCACTCGATCCAGCTTCAATCCAATCTGCATATATATGAGATTGAATTCAGACTCACAAGGAAATGTTCTCAGGTGTGAAATATAAGAGATACGTATTTTTTTTTGTATCTGTGGATACGCACATTTAGGGGGTGAAAACCACCCCTAAGGTTTACCCCCAAAAACAGTTTTTCCTAAATATTTCAAGTTCTAATGAAGTTTTTCGAATGAAACAAATTGGAAATGATGTTTCATAAATATACTTTTGTAAGTAATCCGGTTCCCGGCGGTGGCAACTCTTATTTTTTATTGCAGAGAAACGATTTGTTTTATATTTTTGCGTCACAAAAATAACAGTTTTAGTGAAAATCATTGAAAAATATTTGTTTACATAGGATTTTGAAAAATAAAGTTGACCTGTTTTTGCGTTTTCTTAAAAAAAGCCCCTCAAGGAGGTAAACAACCCCTAGCACTAATACGTAAATGATGTATATTATTTCGGACATCAGTTTTTTTGTGAAAACCAGTATTAAGGGGTTTTGGGAGTTGCTGATTACGAATCTGATGTTAAATTTAAAAAATTCAAAATGACGGAATTTTTTTTGAAAAATACACCCATTTTTATTAAAAAAGTAAATAAAATAAATAAAAGTACCCCCTAAATGTGCGTATCCGCAGATAAAAAAAATGCGGGTCTCTTATTTTTCGATACTCTGTAACATATTTCAATTTCATCAAAATCGGTGAGACACACCTGAGAACGTTTCCTTGTCAGTCTAGATTTGATTTGAATATAATTTGTAGTATTCTTCTAATCTATGCAGTGAGATCAATTAAAAAACATAACAAATCTGACAATTTGTTTTACGAGCCAAATGCCGAATATGCTTGCAAGATTATCTTAAAATATCGTAAAAGGAGGGAATTTAAGAACATAGCTTACCTGGGCAATGTTCCATAAAAAAGTAGCTTTTAAGCAATCGCAACATTGTCCACCTAACATTGGTTTTCCAACTCTTAGACGTTAGATCGATGTGGCTGTCTGAAGACACACTTAAACCATTATAAACACTTTTTTGCGACTAGAGTTTCTGGGAATTGAACCTAAAATGTTGCTAGCTCGCAACCAATGCATCGCGCTTCCTCCCAACATTTAGATTGAAATCAGATTCACTTGAATAGAGTAGTGTTTTAAGATTAATGCATACATAACTTGCATTATACCAATGAGAAACTACATTTCATTATGAAGTAGGACCACATTATAATGTTACTGTGTGATGACACACAGCATTTTACTCAATTAGAACTGATGAGTTTGACAACTCTTTCCCGGCTACTGTCATTAATGTGAAAATCGTGAAGTTTGAATTTTAAAATGTTTGATTGATTTCAGCGTTCATAGCTGATTTTGTGCTTTGATTTTGAATGTCAAAAACCTCTATTATTTAACGGCTTTCGCGAAATAGATGGCTTAGAAAAACTCACAAGTAATAGTAGCTCTTTTCATAATTTTCGAATAAATTAAGTTTGTCGGGCTTCATTTTAGATATTTCATTATCAACCGATTTTTCTTCATAATGAAACTACTTCGTAATGAAGTATAGTGTCTCGATGGTATTAGACAGATAAACAGCTTTCTTTGAAGTGCAATTTTGATCAAAGAATAACAGGATCGTGCCAATAATTGGCGAATTTAAAGTACACTAGCAACATCAAAAAGTCGCGATTACTCGAAGGCATTCGCAACCGGCCACCGTAGTTCAGTAGGTAAGATCATTGAAGCGCCAATTCGAAGGTCGCAGGTTTGAGTCCCCACTGTTTCCGGCCCGACCTTTTCGAATAATTCCCACATGTATGTAGTTAAAACAGTACTTAATGCAAAAATTATGTAAAATTATAACCTGACCTTAAAATTTCCAAAATATCACTTTCCACATCAATAAGCAGAATATCATTATAATAATAAGTAATTAAAAAAAATTAAAAAACTTCAGAAGAAAGAGATATATAGTTTTTAAAATAATTACTAGACTTGTAAAAGGACATAATGCATTATTTTAATGGTCACTTCAGATGGTGCCATTTAATTTGTATATTTTCAATCAACTGAAAGACCGGCCACTCATATGGTGCGAGTAGGTTGACCATTCAAATGCCTTAAACTACGTTTATTTATTTTAGTCCAATCAAAAATACGGATAAGTATCTTATAAAGAAAAAAGAAAAATGAATAGAAACCTACATTTCGACCCACAACTGCTCCAAATCGCACGTGTTTTTCAGGAAATTCTCATCAATAAGCGAATCAGTCGCTGACCACAGAGCAGTGAGCATTGATGATTTATCTTTATATCGGCAATTAATGCTATAAAGAGTGAAAATATAAGCAAAGTTCTCATATTACCCACCAAGCATGGAAATTTCAGACGCAGCCCCATAAGCTGCGCGGTGTATGGTCTGCATCGGCTTAAGTAACGAACCGGGTGCGGATAAGTCAGCACAGCTCTATCAGCTGGACAAAAATATGCTTCAGATTGTACAGAGCCATGTCAAATCGATTAAGAAAAGTTTCAGTAGAGGCGACCTTAAGGCCTGGACCACGGGGCAGTCCAACGTCCAGTCCTAGCGATCGTGCGCAGTGCGAACTGTCTCTAAGAAGTCGACATGCGCTGATCACTTTGCACTCAATACCGCGTTGCTACCTAGCGTGATATGTGTACGCTCGGTCTGGCGAAGGTATGTGACAATTTGGATATAATTTTACAAGTTTATGTCAATTTTTCGAGATATTTCCATTCGATAAAGTCCGGCCCAGCGAAAATCAAAAGAGCCACGTCCGGTGCGCGAATAGTTAATTCAATGACTACGCGCTTACCTGCTCCAGTGCCCCCTCTCCGGCCGGAGTTTCATCGTTGGCTGCGCATATACACCCTGTTAAGGAGGGAGATGTTATCTAGCCGACACTTGAGATGTTATTTATCTGACAATTATGCGACGAGCGCAATGCAAATAAACTGGCGGCTAAGTGGATCTGGTTACAGGAGCACTTTTGGATTAGGACTTTGATGAAGTGCAACGATAGACCAGACCAAAGGGGGCACCCAAAGCCAGACAGTGTCAATGTTAGAAGCTCTGCGGAGCTAATTGGCGTTAATTAAACCAGACTCGTACAAGTTAAAAAATCGAACTTGATTTTATTAAAAGTTTTACAAATTGCTAACGCTTTCACTGTGTTGCAAATCAATATAAAATCTATTAATAATTAACAACTACGATTTTAATAACTGCAGTTATTAATACCAATCAATAATTTGAAATTTGGTATCTCAAAATTAAATTTTAATTTCATTTTATTGTATTTATCATGTATTGCTTCCTATCGAACAACTATGAAATCGATGAAATTTGGCCTTTCTTTGTTATTTCCTTAACTTACATAACTTTGTACTTTGTTAGATTTAAGTCTGTAGATGAAAATAAATAAATAAGAAAGAACATCTTCTCTAATGATTCATTTTAAACATTTTATTTTATTTTATATTTAATTTTAATTTTAATACGTGAAGAGTATCTTTGCTAGCATTTCTTCAATAATTTAATGGCAAAAATGGCTTGAAATTGAGAATACGTCATAAGTGACTAATGTAATAAATGTAATGTTGGAATATAAAATAGATTCAGATATAATTTATCAACAATTTCGTTTAAGAAATTGTTAAAATCATTATTTTATTCTCTTTTTTACGTGAAGCGTGAAGATTATCTAGTCTGTATGTGTCTATGAATTTAAATATTTATCACTAGTCTAATTACTAAAAAGTATAGTAATGAGATATTTAGAATTGTAACTAGAATTTCCGAATTTCTTCCTGACTTTTCGTTAGATTCGAACTCCCGACATACTACATATAAAATTAATGGGCATGTTCTTGTCATAAATCGTTCACTAAAAAGGTATTCCACATAGTGGAAAACTGAATTTCATATAAAAAAGAAGATAATTAAAATGATATCGTGCTTTCATTTAGTTAAAAATAACATCTGGGGTGATTATGATGTTATTAAAGATAATACTTTCTTTATTTTGGGGAAAACAGGGATGAGCGATGATTCGTGACTTAATATACTTCGATCTATGGAATTTCCCGATCAATATTTGTTCTTAGAGCCCCTCTTCCAAATGCGTCGTTTAGGAGCTAAGGGCAGTTTTATGTGTACGTATACTTTTTTCATTCAATACCTTATAATTTTCTTAACTTACGCCCTACGAACCTCTTTAAAGTATCAATTGATAGAGAACTTCTTCTTTGTTCCAATAAGTCTTCAACCACTTCTGTATCCCACTTCCATACTAATTGCCAAAGTCTCAGAAGTGATAACATTGTCACTAATTGTTTAAATTGTATTATTTTTATTTATTAAATTAGTGACAATATTAAAGGTTTTTTAACTTTGACAATTTTAAGCTCGAGATGGGATCGGGGTAGAGAAGTGAGATTTTAACCACCCCTCATTGAAACGGAGAAAGAGTTCTCTAGCTGAGGTTCGTAGGGTGCGTTTTAGGAAAATTATGGGATGTAAAATGAGCCTTAGCGGCTCATTTTAGAGGGAAGCTCTCGGAACAAGTCGGGGAATTCAATAGATTCGATTTGTATATGTTAGGACATATTATGAATCACCCTGTATTGTCAAGTACTTTAACTGATATAAAGGCGTAGGCAATTTACTTCAATTCTGAATATTATAATTGCTAATTAAGGCTGAAGAAAGTTTCTGAAAGGGGATCATCAAGTGTTGAAAAGGCACAAGGCGCAAAAAATTACTAATGCTCATGCAAAACAAATGCATTGCACTGTTACGTATAACATGTATGCATATATTAGAAAAATATAGAGCT
Organism: Dysmachus trigonus; assembly: GCA_949715965.1. Taxonomy (NCBI): domain Eukaryota; kingdom Metazoa; phylum Arthropoda; class Insecta; order Diptera; family Asilidae; genus Dysmachus; species Dysmachus trigonus. The sequence continues at coordinate 63,035,833 of OX454322.1, read as the reverse complement.
GATAGGCATTCTAAATGAAGCGATTTTAAATTATATTTACTTATCGATTTCTGGCATCATCATATATACATATAAAACTATACAGATATTAAAATTATTTTCAAGATTTTTAGCCCGTATAGCTTCGCGGTATTATCCAATCATCCTAAGGAGGGCGAAAATCGGAAAATTGCTTAAGCCCCACTTTACTCTTCATCATATGAACCTGGCACCTCAAGATCAGACCGATCAGATGCATCGGATAATACCGATCGATTTCCATGCCGGCACTAAACTAATCACACATTTTCACGGTATAGACCGCATCTAATGTCCGGATAGTTTTCTCCGAGATCGGAAAAGCCCCCAAAAGGATAAAAATTACGATCGCAGTGCAGCGGTGTGAGACGACTCTAAATTTGCTTCACGTCAAAATCGTCAATTTTATGGACTGTCGTCGCGAGGATCATAGACGGCTGGGGGCACAGGTTGATTCCCACCGATATGGCCCCAGCCCTCAATCAACATTGTCTCGTAATGAGACGTATGCAGTAATCGATTCGAGCGGATTTTGCATGTGCAATGCAATAGCCAAATGGGGATTTTTTCACATTTCCCTGCTCCGAGTTGAGGTACTTTTCTCACCGTCGTCGCGTCTGCCGAGATCAATCGATCGATCACCACCACGAAGGTTGCACTTGGCCAGATCCATTGGCACAGGTTCGATCACCTGACCGATGCGACGGCTGTAAGGCAAAGATGATTCATGGTGATGCCGTCTCCCAGAGATATCAGTGATCCACTGTAACGTTATTAAGTGGGTTTAAATCGACTATGAAATTAGCAGTATAAAAGCCGATTATTGATTTCATCCCTGGAATTGTGGCGTACGGACGAGGCGGTTCGGTGCCTAGAAGATGGCAAGCACTTTGGTACTTGGGGCCAGCTCTCTCTCCGGCCTGATCATGGTGATTTGCCTGCCCAGCTCCGATTGTGATGAATTTTAATTAACGCCGTTCGTTTCGGTAATTGTTTTCCCGCCGAAGGTCAGGGTTTATGTGCACTCTTCAAGCAGCACGATCGTTTATTACACACATGAGCTGCAACAATGAAAGGAACTGGCCGCCTATATGGTCGAACTTCGCTAGGTTTCAAGTTCTTCTCGGAAGCCTTGAAGATCTCGGTTTTGAGTTTTGAGTTTTGACCAGCGCCGCCGCAGCTATTCAAATTAGGCTTAGACACTGTGCGCACTGCCTGAATGCCTGGGCTTTCGGTAAAAGTGTGAAAACTTGACACGCAAAATTACAACTTTTGACTAATGTGCTACCTTTTTAATGTGCTGAAAAAGGTGTAAAGATTTTTTCTTTTCGGGGAAAACGAGATTTTTATCGCGCGAATGATCAGTGGCCGCAGCCATTCGCAGACTTCCCTGCGTTAAGAGGAAAATCATTAAAGTTCAATGCCGCTGTATCACCTTTTGTAATTTGCACGTCTCAATTGATGAATTGTCCGAGTCGTGTTACCTTTTTTGTCGTCAGTCTCATATCTCTTACTTTAGAGACAAGATAATTTAGAGTAGTGCTCAACTGGAGATCGGTTATCAGCTAATTAAAAGCAAAGCAAAAGAGCAGTCAATTTTATGGTTTGTGGTACTCTTGTTAACTTCAATCACTTCCTGTTGAATCCAAAAAATATTTTGAGCACCAAAAAGCTATTACAGAAAATACCGATGACTTAGTTAGTCAGAAAAAGTATCCTTGGTAAATTAAAGGTTTTTATGTGATTATTTTTATGTGCCGTAAATTAGTAAGAATTCGTACACAAATAACTAGAAGAACATTACACTAGTTAGACTGCACACACTGCCGTAAGAGGACAAAAGCTTTTAATTATCAAACGGACCCATTTATTATTTTAATAGAATATTCCATAAACTATAAGCATGCATATCAAAAATTTCATCGTGTACTCCATATTAAAATAATAGAGCGTCAATTTGAAAAGTAAGAATTGAAACCTATTAAATTAACATGTAATTTCATATTAAATTAATAGGCATATAAACGTAACAAGTCGATTCAGACTGTTACCAAAATACTGTGAAAACATATTAATTTTACAGGATTTCTGTTAAAAATAATTTGATATTCTATAAAGTGGTGTAGTATTCAGTTTGTCTTGCATCATATCATAAAAGAATCAAATTGGACATGTACGTTATTTTATATCAATCAAGAAAAGAGTTTCTTTTATGAATAAGTAAATGTGTGATTTGAAAACGAATTTAAAAAATACACGTTTTACGTTTAATATTATATAATTTTAACTTAAGAAGGCGTATATTAAAAACTAATAAGATGAAATTTTGTGGTAATGTGGGATGGAATTCCATAATTTTTATATGATAAACAACTAAGAAATTTAAATATAAATATAAGAGCTATTACTTATAAATAAGATATATTCTATCGATCAAAATTAATTAGAAACACTATTAAAAACCTACTAATTTTAAGTTATTTTTGTCTGAGTGTTGATAATTACTAAAAAAGTAATTTGAATGAACATAATTTCAAATCAAAAATTACTGATAAACTGAATTAACTTCAACGTTAAATGCTCAGACAGATATAAAGAGTTTTTTAGATTAATCGGTTTGGTCAAAAATTTGAATTTCAAGGCATATTTCGAACATTGTTAAGATCTTTCGTATTTTGAGATAATAGCTCAAGTACCCAACTTTGATTTTAACTATGTTACAAGCTTCTACAATAATCCGTTATATTATAATGATATTTCAAATATGGTCAAAATAAGGTCTTTTGACTTTTTCACTCAACTATTCTTTGAAAACGGGAGCTGATTCAGCACTCCAATTTACGAATTCATAATCTTCGGAAAAAATCGTATATAAATTATTTGCTACTTGTTCGGAAAAAAATTTGGTGTTGAAAAGTGCCTTTTTTTATTTATTTATTTATTTATTTAGTCTATCAATTACATACTAATTTTACAGACTAGAATAAACACAACAGTTCTAATTCTTTACATTTTCTAAATATGCTAGTTTATTTTTGTATTCTAATCTAGACATCGTGAAATCCAAGTGAATATTGAACAAATTGAACTTATTTATACATCTAGTCATTACTTCATAAAAACCATAATTTGTACGATGTGACGGAGCAATTAACAAGTTTCTTGAACGAAGAGGTCTTTCCAAAGCTTAAAAATTTATTAAATTCAATAACTCAGGACATTGTATATCATTACACAATAAATCTTTAATAAACAAAGCGCAGCTACAGTCACGTCGATATTGAAGAGTTGATAAACCAAATAACAAACGTCGTGAATCATAATCAGGCATAGTCAATTTTAGAAATTATTTATCTCTTTACCTTTGGATGATTTTAAAATTATGAGAAAGTAAGAGTTTAAAATTGTTTATAAAACTTCAGTGAAATTTTTAACCTTTTCAGCCTTGATTTCTCCTTACTTTGAATAATAAGTTTTAAACCTGGAATTAGTTAAAAAAACGTAACACAAAGAAAAGATTAAAGTTTGCTATAAATCGCATAAAATTGCTATAATTTGGTTGAACCAATGTTAAAAAAAAAGATAAACTACTTTATTAAAAAAACCATATTTAAAAATCGAAAAATAATTCAAAAAGCAAAGTTAAAGAATAATATATAAAATGAAGAATACATAATAGCTTATGGGTTTGAAATATAAAATACAAATTTTTTGTAACAATATTTAACAAAAAACCATAACAACTGTGAAAATACCTAGACTTTTAACACCTATAGAAATTATAATGACAAGGAAATTAATCGTCCTAAAAATATCATTTAAAAAAAAAATTAAATTCTAAAACATCTAAAAAACTGGTATATAAGATGCTGTAATTTTTTGTTGTTTGTAAGCAATGCGCAATACTTGTTGCCTGTAGATGCAGCCGGTAATTTTTAGATTAATGTTTTTACTTAAGGGGGAATCCCACATGGATTTCTATAAATGGTGTAATTTTTGCATATTTCAGCCTCATTTTTTGGTCGACAAAATCTTTAGGAAGATAAAAAAATAAAAACATAAAAAAAAATATATAAATTTGTGTAAGCCTGTTACAGTGGGGTTCCCTTTTTTAAATTACAACTGCACTCTTTTATAATGACTACAACAAATTTAAATCTAATGGGTAAAAATGTTTTTACAACGAATTTTAGCTTAAATTTACTTATCTGATTGAAATCCAAAAGTGTGAAAGATTTTATGGTTTTGTGTTTACCATACATATTATAGCACATATTTTATTATTCACGATGTGTTGTATTTCATATTGTATTCTGGCACCAAGTGTAAAGTTTGATAATTTCTTTTGATCTTCTTGGCACCTCTTGCAATGATACTATAGCAAATACAACAAATATTAATTTTTTAAATATTATATATTACATGAATAAGATTTTTATAATATTATTATTTCTAAGTAATGTTTGATTAAATCGTTGTAACAAAGTACAAACAGTGATCAAGGAACAAATTTTGTCTCTTAAAGATCATATGTTTGATTTTCTTAAAGAGTTTATTCATTAACTTAAGTGCGGGTACATGGTATGACTTCATCCAAAAGAGTGGGTACAATGAAAGATATTCAAGGGGTAAACGCTTAAAGTGCCATGAAGTTCAAATGCACTGATTACAGCAATCAAGCAAACCAGGCTGATAAAAACGTTATGAGATCACTCAAGATCGCCGGAGCCCACGTCTATTTCTTGAATGAAACAAAATAGCACCCTGCACGTGTTAATGACGATGTTCTGTAAATACAGAGTGCTTCTATTAATCACGGCAGGTCGAGGAGGTAGGACAGGGTGGCTGGGACGCGTTATGGTGCGGTGAGCCATTTTATCTTCATCTCCATTCGGCCGTAGATCTTCCCAGGAAGAGGAATGGCTAGTAATCTGGGAAACAAATGGATAATCTTTAGGAGCGCGAAAAACTCGAGCCTCATAAGTGAGCGCATCAATTTAGTTGATGACGAGAACTGCACGTAGTGCAAATATCAGCGACGAGAATCGGACAAGTGTAAACTTTGTAGAATCTTTTAATCGTTCGTGATATAATGGGAATTGCGGGGATATTTTACCAATAGATCTTTCCCAAGGTGTTATTATGCAATTTGGCGAGTAAGGGCTTCTCAGGCACCCTGTCCAGCCAGAATCCATCATAGATGATGGCCAAGGGTTGATTGCACCAAGTTCAAGTGTTGCGCAATAGCGCAGATATACCAAATATCCAGGTATCCATCTAAGGCAGTAATTAATTTTGCGGTTTTGTTATTACCGACCGCCTCGAGGCCTAGGTGAGACCTAGGCGACGGCGGCTGCCGTCTACTAATCGCTTGAGATATTTGCCAACCCGAGAAAAAATGATAATGACGGGAGCTGTTCCCTAGAGGTGAGTGGAGGCTGTCTTCGTCTAATGAGAACTTAGGGTTTTTCGTTATACCTTAAGCTCGGCCGAGGTCAGTCAACTTGCTTGCCGAAGTATATTAAGTCATTAAAGGGAGGTGTTTCGCCGCTCCCACCCTTCGAAATCACTTATGCTGGTACATATCACTTTACATCAAATGAAATACTACTGAAAACTACCGAACATGAAATGGAGTGGCTTTACGCATTAGGCAAAACGCTGTTAAAAGCTAGAAACAGACGCTAATAGCCAAGTCGGGGTCATGATCTTTTAGCATTATCATTGCCTTTGCTGATACTGGCAAAAGTACACCACTCGAGGTGTTGATGCTTCCCAGCCACACCAGGATCGTTGATGTCGGGATTTAATGATCGATCAACAGGTGCGGAGTGCCAATCATTCGGTAAATGAAAGCCGATAACGCACTCGATCAATTAAGCTGCGGCCAGGTGACCCAAAAAGGAAACTTTTGAGGCCTTTCGCAAAACTGAAGAAGATATGCTTACGACGTGCTGATTGGTGGTTTGTTACTTTGCCGAGAGATGCAATCGTGTATAGCTAAGTGAACATGTCGGTCAAAGGTCATTTGGCCACACACAAGATTTGAAGCGTGCAAGATGCTATTTGGCGAACCGATAGGAATTGAACAGGTCTAATCTTCGAGATCTGAGGATGGGTAGGAAGATTGAACGTGAGCTCGCCAGGTTCTAGGCAATTTAAGTCTTAAGTGCATTTTACCGGACCGATCTGAACATGGTATCACTTCGGATCATGTCGAATAGACTGGTCCCGTGAATGTTCGTACGAGAGATGCATAAGAACCGATCGGTGATGAGTAAACTATGGTGGAGTATCGCGATGAAAGTTATTGTGATATCTAAATACAAAGGTCATGGCTGGGATAGATCGGAGATTGATCACAACAATTTTACTTGGGAATTCTCTTATTTACGCTGGTTGGGTTAATTTCTAGTCACAGTTTACTTTTCTGATATTAAGTACCAATTTATTCTTAACAAGTGTAGTGTGTCACATGATGTAATTTATTTGTACTAGAAGCATTTATTTGCATTTAATATGTTCGTATATTTGTAAGCAATTCTGTTAAATCAGGTTTTTAAGTTTTAGTTTATATTTACGAATTTCTGAAATCCAAAAATGTAATTATATATAATTTATCACTACAATGAACACTAGTCTTAAAACTTCTATTTTCAAATTAATTTATTGCACATAATTATTTAGAAACAAGTTTTAATGACATTTTATTATTTTAACTTTTCAAAGTAGTTAAATATTTCACTAACTAACTAATCATCCTATTAAGAAGCACAAATGTGAATAGAAACAAAGGGTTTTTAAAAAATTACAATAATGGCTTTTTAAACATTGCTAAATAATTAGAAATATAAAAGTTTTGTTAAAGGTAAACAAATCTAAAAATATTACAAATTTTATAGACAATTAAATAGATATACACGACATTTTGCTTTGATCACAACTTGTGTGAATTGACCTAAGTATAGGTCTGAGGATAGTTACGTTAAAAAAAATTTATTGTTGTTGGGTCTGACTTTTCTGGGGTAAACAATAATTTCTTGATTTTAAAGAACCTCAGTAAGCATTTTTTAAATAAGCTACGTATAATATTCAAAATACACACATCGATTAGGGTATCAAGAGGTTTAATTGCATTAATTGTTTGCGAGAAAACGAATAACACAATCTTATCTAAATATATGAAAGAATATATACAAATATACACGCATATACAAAACTACAGCATTCATTTTGAAACGCAAAGATTTTATAAAAAGTTGAACTTCGATTTTTGGCTTAAAGAGGTTAATTATTCAATTAAATGGGTATTTGTCATATATGTCACAATGCGTAATTTTCCACATTTGTCACCTATTTATAAATACGACTTATTTTATCTAATGACCAAATCAAGAAATTTATAAAAATTTGAATTTAAATTTAATTTTAATAGTTGCCAGGATTACAGAGGCGAAAGTTCATCAACATTTCGTAATGTGACATTGAATTTCGGGACTATGAAATAGAGTAAAATTAAAAGTGATGAAATCCTATCAACCTCCACATACCTTACATGAACTAAAGGAGTGTTTCATTGCTCCAAAATGTTTTCTCATTAGTAACATATGTCTCCGTTTATGGTATATATTTAGGCAAGTACGAACGATGTGAAAACACCTACCAGACATTTGACAAATTTCCTAGGAATTTCAAATTTGAGCATATATCCAAGACTATATTTCAATGACCCTTGTTTTCTCGAATGAATGAACTCGAGATCATGTTATAGCGCATCAAATCACAGAGAACACCCACTTCCGTGTGTTTGACAAAACGGATTACAAAATCACCCTGTACCATATATCACCTTAGCCCCCAGTGTCATTTCGAGTTAGTACTGCTGCTTTTTCGAAAAACTCATTTCGTGGTGATTTAGAAGTTCCTGTCCAGCGAGGCAAATTGAGCTGGGTCCGTTTAAAAAATGGCCAGTGATTAATAAAAACGGATGACACTGTTCGACAGGGTGACCATGTGGGTGTCTAAAAGGCTTATTAATGTGCCACCAGTCGAAATGACCGCGACGCCCCTTGTGCTCCACCACTAATTTGTCCACTTAATCGTAGCAAAAGCCTCTACTCACAGACTGACCAAGGTAAAATTAGATAAGCGAGGAAGGTATGAAAAATGATTTCAATAAACCCGAGAATCGGAGAACATACCCCGCAGGTGAAGAAGACCAGATACCGGGCCTCCTACCTCCTCGCGGCGGCGGCGGCAATGCGATGGGTCGGCTTGGCCTTCGGCCGCTTCATAAGGCGAGATGCCGGGCAGTAGTGACAAATTGATCCTAATTGAAAGATTGGTCGCTTTCGGGACCATTTCTCCATATCGTTCCGGGACCGATTCGATATGCCCGCCACCATCTGCGGAGGGCGTTTAATAAATCGTCTCATCGTCCAGGAAATCGTGTTCCGCGTCGCGATATATGCGCGCCATTCTTTAATAACGCGCCATACCTGCGCGCGTTGATTAATCCCAATTCAGGTGAAATTGATACGTGTGTGTGTTACATTTGATAGTTTGTGATTTGTAAGTGTCACGCCGTGAGGTGTGAAACTCGCCATGTATGCGATCGGGCTCTTTAGTCGAAGACGCGAGTTCGCACGGCCGTGCGCCGAACTGCCATGCCACCCGGCGCAATCTGTTCCTCAAGGAGCCGCGTCACGGAGAGGATTGTGCAGTGCGGCGCGAACGTCGCGTCCAGACGACCGGTCGACTCGCTGGACCGCGATAAGCCGCTTGATTTCCGAGTGTTACACTTAAAAGGGTCATTTGTTCTCGCAACCTGGGTGTGAATAAAAATCAATTTTGAACTTATCGGCGAGTGACATGTTTCTAAGGCTTACACAATTCGTGCTAAGTGGTTTATACTCGCATGATTAATGGGCTTTATGGGCTGGGAGTTTTCAAGTATGAAAAGGATCTGATTAGGCATACCTGATCCAAGGAGATCTCGTCTCGGTCAAGGAGACAGACAGTCATGCAGTTCACCCTGCAATCATTTCTCACTATTTCTCAAAAGATGTATAAAGTTTATTAGAAACTGCATTGTACCATTCAAAGTTCAGAATCACTTTTTAGTTTGATATGATTTCTACTTTTCCACGGCTCAGTCGTCTAATCATGTTATGACTTAATTGGAATTAAGAAATTCATTTTTAATTAAAAATGAAACATAACAACAGCTGCTACAACTGATCTCCGGGAGCAACTCTAATGCTGAGACCACATTAATGGCAAACGTCAATGCCCGTCAACGCCATTAAAAACGGCAACAAAATTAACGCGATAACTATTAACGATAGCTACACTACAAATTCAATTTCAATGCCCATCATCGCCAATAAAAATGGCGTTAAATATGACATGGTTTAGTTTGAAATATTTCAAGGAACTCAATCACTTTTTTATTTGACCAATTCATATCCATAGAATACTCAAACGTCCATGTGGCCACACAAACAGTTATTATCGCGTTAAATCTCTTTTATGTGCCAAAAAAGACCCAAGTTGTCGCCTAACGTCAAACGGCATTAAGAATGGCGTGGCTACACTTACGTTTAACGTTCATTTGCCGTTAGTGTGGCCCCAGGATAAAAAAAGGCGTCTTGCGGTGAGCAATATATCTCTGGACTGGACCATCCAAAGTGAAAAAACCGAAACTACTTCGTTAATATATTGTTTTCTCTTATAATTAATCGCAGAAATAAGCAAAATAAGAATTTTTGACAAAATGGCGGCTTCAATTGATTTTTAACAAACATTTTGGCCTTAGATTGTTTATAAATCATATAAATTATATTTATCGGTGAGAAAAAACCTTCGATTAATTACTAACAAGTAAACTTAAAAAGCTTGTGTTAAAATTTGAAACAGATCAGTGCAGCCGTTTAAGAGAAATCGTGCTCAACGACTTTAAAAACACAGTTTTGAGAAAAATGCCTTTAAAGTTTCAAAAGCACCTTACATATAGTAAAAAAATCATTACAAATATGCGTGTAACTTCGAGAATATTTACCGGATAGAAATAACATTTTCTGTGACTTAAATATACAGTGATGTGAAAAAGTTTTCGGAAATTATTGTGATTTTTAATTATAGGATAAAAAACAAAATGAGATTCATCTATATGATGAATTATTATTTATTATTCTATGTACTACTACCCTCTGCATATTTTTTAAGAAAATAAAGTTAATTTTTCTGGTAAGTTTAAAACTTATGCTAAATTAAACACCATCAGCGCTTCATAAAGTGTGAAAAAATGTTCGGATATAATATAACTTGCACTGGCTACACTTGTAAAAATCCCGTATTTGCCTCTGTTATAATTCTAAGAAATGTCAGGTTTTTAGACCCTGGTCCTTAGTTGCTTCGGAGGTGATTTTGAACGATAATAAGAAATTTTTATTAAGTATTTAATCGAGATAAATTAAGATGGTGACGCGGGGTAAAAATACGGATATAAACACTCGATCACTTGTGATTTTTCATCGGAAAAAAGGGAAAACTCTTTCGCAAATTGCTGAAATTCTTAATCTGAAGGTGTCTACAGTTCATGATATATGCAGGAGATATTTTAAAGAAAATTCCATTGAAGACAAACAACGTTCTGGTCGACCTAAAAAAATTTCGTCTTGTGATGAAAAGTTTTTGCTACGTGAAATAAAGCAAAATCCTAAGCTAATGTCGACGGAGTTGGTTTCAAAACTAAAAGATTTTAGTGGAAAAGAAGTCAACAGTTCAACTACAAGAAAAAAACTTATAAACAATGGTTTAGTTTCACGTAATGCACGCAGAAAACCCCTTCTTAGTGCAATAAATCGAAAGAAGAGATTAAAATTTGCCAATGAAATAAAAAAAAGATATCGAATTTTGGAAAAAAGTTATATTTGTAGACGAAAGCAAATTTAATTTGTGGAAAAGTGATACTAAGCAAGAAAGGGTGAGAAGAAAGCCGAATACTGAATTACACAGAAAAAATATAAATAGTACAGTGAAGCACGGTGGTAAAAGCCTTATGGTTTGGGGTGCTATGGGCTACAATGGTGTAGGAAATCTTGTGTACATAAACACTACTATGACCAAAGTCGAATATTTGAACATTTTGAAAAATAATTTAAAACAGTCGGCTCAAAAATTAAATGTACAAGATTTTTATTTTTATCAAGACAATGATCCCAAGCAGGAGCGGATCTACTTAAAGGCTTTTTGGGCTGCAGCCCAGGGCCCCGCAAATACAGAGGGCCCCCAACCGAACTGAAACCAATAGACGATATTGTCAATAATAAAAATTGTCTAGAATTTAAAAAAATCCGATCATGAGGTTGGCAACACTGCGATCAATCAACCCGAGTGCGCATCTATCAAACGGAACGGGGAATTCCCTGTCGCTTGTTTTCGGTCGGTGTATTCCGTGTATTGTCTATTACTGGGGACTTCCCTTCGCTTATCGCCCGACGCAATTTTGTTATTTTTCCGCACTTCTGCTATAGTCGACTATATTAACGAATTGACTTTGTTATTGTTAGAAATGTGTTTAGTGCGTGTGTTTAGTTTACTAAGTAATAGATAACTTAAAAGGGGTCTACTGCAGAGTCCGTGGCCACTTGGATCTGACATTTCTCCAACTAAAGTGAAGTTGGGCGTAATGATTTCAAGTACGAAAAGCTTAGAAAAAAAAAACAAAAAGGAGGGGAATGTTTAGTTCTTTTCTTGAATTTCTTTATATGGTTGACTTTTTTTTCTTGCTTTTTACGGAGAAATTGTTGTAATAAATATTTTCCTTTTACAAAATGCGTATTAACTAAATATTTTCCTTTTACAAAATGCGTATTAACTAAATATTTTCCCTTTACAAAATGCATTATAACTAAATATTTTCCTTTTACAAAATATGCATATTAACTAAATATTTTCCTTTACAAAATGCGTATTAACTAAATATTTTCCTTTTACAAAATGCATTTTAACTAAATATTTTCCTTTTACAAAATATGCATATTAACTAAATATTTTCCTTTTACGACAACGTTTTTAGGCAATTTTTTGCACAAGTTTACTTTTTTTTTACTATTTCTCACGAAATGTCTGATATTTTCAGAATTTTTTGCAATTTATTTACTATTTCACAAAAATCATCCATTGTAACGAACTTTTTTTAAAAATTCGTGATCTTCCTGTTTGTTTCTTTTTCTAAGTTTGGTCCACTTTTGACAATCTTGAAGTGCGGCCAACTTCGTGTGTGATCCGGACTCTGCAGTCTTACCCTTAAAAGTTATAAGGACCGGACCTTTCTTTTAATTTACTAAAATTGAAAGTATTCAGCATCACTAGACTTCCTGCTTTTAATAGGCAGTAGGTAAGTAAAAAGAATTATAAAACATGACTTTTTTATTTCAGTTTTCAAAACTAAATGAATCAAACTCGTTCGATATTTAATTATAATTTGTGAATTGCTACACTCATTACAAAGTAGGTATTAAAATTAAAAGTTCTATCCAGTTCTTTGTTTATTTTCAGAAAAATATCTTTTTTTACAATATGTCTGCTAGAAAATATAAAAGTGGAGCTGAAAAAAGAAAATTACAGTTTGGTCGAGAACAAGAAAGAAATAAATGCGCAAAAATTGAAACTTTTTTTAAATCGGAACATATAAACGCGAATGAAATAGCTATAAATCCATTAAAAAACGTAAAGGAAGGTATTTTATGCGAAGAGAATCTAACCGAAGGAAGCAAAAAATCGCAAAACGAGGAAAAAAATACAAGTGATGAAAATATGCAAGATTTTGAAAACCAGAAAAAAAATACCAACGATGAAAATGTGCAATATCTTGACTTCCAGCAACCCTCTGGTTCCTCTGAAAACGAAATTGGTGTTCAGCAAAAGGAAGGTAATACCGATACCGAGGTGGAAAGAAATTTAGAAAATATTAAGTTTGAGTTTGAGAAATATGTTGACGTGGGCTTGTGGCCAGATTTGCTGAATAATGATTTTATTAATTTCGTCCTCTCACATGAAATGACTGACTTTCAAAATAAAGATCCGAAGAATATATATTCAGCTTCAATGAAGAAATATAAAGAACACAACAGATCTTTTTCAAATAGGTATTTCACTAGAAAAATGAAAAATGGCCAATTACTGGAAAGATCTTGGTTATGTTATTCAAAAAGGGTTGGTACTGTTTTTTGTTTGAATTGCAAACTTTTTTCTAAAACTCCTTCTCAATACACAACCGGATTTTCTGATTGGAAACACATAGGATTTTGTTTAGAAAATCACGAAAATTCTAATGAACATAAGAATTCAATGTTAGTGTGGTTGACACGAAAAGAAAATAAGTCTGTTTTAGACAAGCAGCTTCAGGAGCAATTAAATAAAGAAACAGAATATTATCACAACGTCCTAAAACGGGTTATTGCAGTGCTAAAATTTCTGAGTATAAGAGGCTTAGCACTTAGAGGTTCCGAGGAAGTATTTGGTTCTCCACATAATGGTAATTTTATGGGTGCTCTAGAGCTATTGGCAGAATTCGACCCATTCATACGTGAACATATTGAACAACGAGAGCTGCGACCAAACCCTGTAATATCATATTTATCAAAAACAGTATATGAGGAAATAATTGAGATTATGGGTAAACAGATAATTAAACAAATTATAACTGAAATAAATAACGACGACACAAAGTATTATTCAATTATGATGGATTCAACCCCAGATCTGTCTCACGATGACCAACTTGCTATTGTATTACGATACTGTTTTCGGGGAAAAGTGTATGAAAGATGTGTATCTTTCATTAAAATTAGTAGTCATACTGGCTTATATTTATTTAATATTCTACAAGCCTTTTTGGAAACAAATGGACTACTACTGGATAATTGCAGGGGACAGTCATATGACAACGCTGCTAATATGGCCGGAATCTACAATGGTGTACAAGCACTACTAAAAGAAAAAAATAAATCCGCGGATTACGTGCCATGTGCTGCGCATTCCCTTAACCTAGTTGGTCAAGAATCCGTGAAGGTTGCAACCGAAATTGTAAATTTTTTTGGAATAGTGCAACAAATATACGTTTTCTTCTCTGCTTCGACCCATAGGTGGGAACTGTTAAATCGTGAAACAAAACTAAAATTTACGTTAAAAAGTTTAAGCCAGACCAGATGGTCTTGTCACTTTGATGCTGTCAGAGCTTTGAAAAGTAATTATGATGGCATTATGAAAGTTCTCAATAGTTTCGGCGAAAATGACGATGAAAAAGTTGATTTCCGAAAAGAGGCACGAAATTTATTTAATAAACTGGCGAAACTAGAAACTGCAATTTTGATTGTTTTTTGGGAAGAAATTTTGGAGAGATTTAATGTAGTTAATAAAAAAGTACAGAGCCCTGGTTTAGACATTGGTGAAGGCAATAAGTTAATTGTGTCATTAAAAGAGTTCGTGAAAAACATAAGGCAACAATCAGATCAGAAGCTAAAGGAATACGAAGAGAAAGCTAAAAAATTAAGTACTAGTGTGGGAACAGACTACAGTGACATAAATAAGAGACGCATTACTTTAAAATTTTCAGATAAATCTACAGATAAAGTCTCAGTAAACTGCGCAGAAAAATTTAAAAGAGACACGCTTAACGTTGCGTTGGATAAGATGATTATGGATTTAAATAATAGAAGCCAAGCCTATGAGACCTATAGCAAAAAATTTAAATTTTTAATGGATTTGCAAGACAAAAATCAAGAACACATAGATCTGGAAAGTGTACGTAATATTATTGATTATTATCCAAATGACGTAGACGAACATTTAGTGAATGAGTGCATTCAGTTGAAATCTTACTTACTGCAGTCTAAGACAGAGTCTTACACCTCTTGCAGTGAAATTTTTTGGCTAATTTATGAAAAGAAACTTGTTGATGTTTTCCCAAACTGCTATACTATCTTAAAGATTTTTTTAACGATGCCGATCACTAGCTGTGAAGCGGAGCGTTCTTTCTCCAGGATGTCATATATAGAAAACAAATACAGGACAACAATGTCGAACTATCGACTAAATCATTTATCAGTTCTTTCGATAAATTGCGATTTAACAAAGGACCTACAGTGTGATGACCAAATAAAAGAATTTGCAGCACAAAAATGCAGAAAGGTTGCTTTATAATTTATATAACATAACCATTTATAACCCGTCAATTTATTTTGCAATAAATAATGTTTTAATAAATAAATAAAATATTTTGTTTTCCTATTTTCTTCCTGTACTTAACATATATTACATTACATATACCTACATCACTACAGAAAACAGTTTCTTGTCAAAATGGCAATTAGTTGAGTAATTAGGTAGGGCCCCTAAGCAGTATTAGCCCAGGGCCCCACAAATTCAAGATCCGCCTCTGATCCCAAGCATAAAGCTTGGGATGTTCGCAACTGGCTTTTGTACAATTACCCTCATGTGATAGAAACCCCACCGCAGAGCCCAGATTTGAACCCAATTGAGCACCTGTGGGCTCATTTGGAGAAGCAATTCAGAAAACATCCGCAGCCCACTGGAATACCGGCTCTCCGCGATATTCTTAATACCGAATGGAGTAAAATTTCACAGGATTGCACAAAAAACCTCATCAAATCTATGCCACACCGCTTAAAGGAAGTAATAAAGAATAAAGGATATCATACTAAATATTAAGTTTAAAATATTTATCAGTTTTTTATTACATATCGACATCATTTTCACTCATTTCAGCTATTTTCCGAAAACTTTTTCACATTCTTATCTGGAGTTGCTTGATTTAATGCTTTACAAAGTGCCAAAATCTATGAAGTTTTATTGTTTCAACATAATAATATTATTAAGCATAAACAAGGATATGATAAAATCAATGAATAAATAGACTACACACAGACATTTTTTTTATTACATGACAATTTTGAACAAATACTTAATTTCCGAAAACTTTTTCACACCACTGTATGTACATTACGAAAAAAAAATCGATTTTCAGAAAATCGTGACTGTAGCTTCGATTTGCGACATGCTGTTTTTCACAGTAAACTTGTTCTATGTACCTTTTAGCACGGTTTTCTCAAAGGTAATCTACTACTACAAATTTGGTAGAACTTACTATTTTTTATATATATGCTCCTGAAGCAGGTATGTATTTTCACTGACTTCAGCAAAGCCTTAGACAAAATCAACGACAACATCCTCATACATAAGTTATGGATCCCAATCCTATTTGGCGAGTTAAATTTTCTAAAGCTTTTCCCAACCAAATACAGGGTGTCCCAGAACTCAACGTCAAGCTGAAACGGGGTGATAGGATGGATTGTTACCATCATGAGAAAAATCAGAAAAAAAATCTATCCCATGCAGTTTGAAAATTATGGGTATTTAAGAAAAACCTAGAAATTTGGTAAAACTGTAACCATTTTTCGGTTATTGTGGTTAATTTTTATTATTTTTGTTATTTTAAACTTTGGAACCGTATCCCTAAATATTATTTCTAGAATCACAGTCAAAAATAATGACAGAATTGCCCCAATTTTCCTAGAATTAAGACTATTTGCTAAACTATGAATTTAACATTTTCAAAATTTGTCGACTTTGAAAGGCCCTCCTTTAAAAAAAATGTACTAGAGCGCCTTGGCAAGTGCCATTGAAAGTTGGCCCATTTAATCAGGATTGTAAAAAGGTACAATACTTGTTAGTTTCATACTAAAAAAAACGAGTGAAAAAATAAAAACCACAAGTAACCCGATTTTTGCTAACCCGTTTTACTCAGTTAAAATGTTTTTTATTTGCACAAGCTCTTGGTAGGTTCTTAATTTTACGGCAAAATGATAAGAGAGATGGATAGTGGACATGTTTGCCATGAGTGAGCGAGACAGATAGTGACGCCACGCAGTGAGACGAAGATGCGTCGTTTAAACCAGTGCGAATGAAACAGATACAGACGCCATACCAAGCAAATGGCTACGCTACCAGTCTGACACCAGTTAGTACGTTTCGCTCATTCGTCTACTGCGCACCTTTCCGTATTCGCTTGTGTTGATTTAGTACTGACAACTTTGGCTTCTCTTTATGGACTTGGATTTTTGTGAATTGGACTTGTTGATTACGTACCGGCAACTTTGGCTTCTCTCTTTATTTTAAATAATAGTTGTTGGCTTCTCTCTTTTGGAATTGAACTTTTGTGTTGGCATCCTTGTTATCTGCCATGCCTACGCGCTACACTTCACAAGAATATGCGAACATGCACCTCATTTATGGGGAATGCAGATGCAACGCAAGTGCCGCCGCTAGACTTTATCGTGAAAGATATCCAAATTTAGAGCGCTGTATCTGTTTCATTCGCACTGGTTTAAACGACGCATCTTCGTCTCACTGCGTGGCGTCATTATCTGTCTCGCTCACTCATGGCAAACATGTCCACTATCCATCTCTCTTATCATTTTGCCGTAAAATTAAGAACCTACCAAGAGCTTGTGCAAATAAAAAACATTTTAACTGAGTAAAACGGGTTAGCAAAAATCGGGTTACTTGTGGTTTTTATTTTTTCACTCGTTTTTTTTAGTATGAAACTAACAAGTATTGTACCTTTTTACAATCCTGATTAAATGGGCCAACTTTCAATGGCACTTGCCAAGGCGCTCTAGTACATTTTTTTTAAAGGAGGGCCTTTCAAAGTCGACAAATTTTGAAAATGTTAAATTCATAGTTTAGCAAATAGTCTTAATTCTAGGAAAATTGGGGCAATTCTGTCATTATTTTTGACTGTGATTCTAGAAATAATATTTAGGGATACGGTTCCAAAGTTTAAAATAACAAAAATAATAAAAATTAACCACAATAACCGAAAAATGGTTACAGTTTTACCAAATTTCTAGGTTTTTCTTAAATACCCATAATTTTCAAACTGCATGGGATAGATTTTTTTTCTGATTTTTCTCATGATGGTAACAATCCATCCTATCACCCCGTTTCAGCTTGACGTTGAGTTCTGGGACACCCTGTATATGGTATAATACTTCTGGTGTCCCTCAGAGCAGTCATCTCAGACCTCTTCTTTTCATAATTTATATCAAGGATGTATCTATAGTCCTGAACAACCTGAGAATCGTCTGTTATACGACGGAACTATTTAGACATCTTTAAATGGGGTTCTAGAAATTGCCTTCCTCTTAATAATAAGTGCACGCTAATACATTTTCGCGTAAGAATATTCCCTTGCACTTCACTTATATTTTAGATGCATGCCTACTAATTCGACTTGATAAAGCCAAAGACTTGGGAGTTTTTGTTATGATTACAAGTCCTTTGATGACTACATCGACGTTATTGTCGCTTAGGCTAATGCTTGAGAGAGAGCCTTGTTCAAAAAATTACGTAATAAATTTTTTGTGAAATTGTTTAATTTGTTTTGACAATTGTTATTATTTTTATTTATATGTTAAATTTGTTGGTTTTTGGTTAGAGATACGATTCAGTTTAGAAAGCATTTCTCTTACATATTTCTTATAAGAAAAAACCGGTATATTTTAATTGTAATCTTTTCACAAAAGGAGTCGAAATTAGAGTTATTAATCGCCCTCATCGAAAATAAGTGTCGAAAGCTTAAAGTAATTTTCAGTTTAGCTATCGATTATAATTAGTCACCTCGATTGCAATAATAGCCAATTTCCTAATGCTTAATCAATTAAAGTCACGAGCAACCATATATTACTACGACAATGAAAAACCCTTTGCTTGATCATTTTCTAATTAAAATCGTGGAGACCGTATTTTCTCACGAGTGTTTTTTCCGGTGGACAAAATTCATTCGAATAACCAACGAATGCATCTGACTCAGAATGCGTGCACCTGGCCCGAGGTCCGGGAGTGCCCAAACAAGTGTTGGACGACGCGGCGATGTCTGGACTGGCATCATCTATTTGTAATGATTTGCCATTTTTTTTAACTTTCCCACAGTCTGCCCTGCTATTAATAGAATATGTCCACGGCGCAATAATTCCCATTACTGATTTACATTATACGGGTAACTCCCTTTCCCCTGAAGATGGTCAAAGAATTATATTACATCATGACAACACGCCCGATTAAAATGCACATTGTCACAGTCATGATCTTGTCAAAGATTGCATCGATCGTTTTATGATACGCGTAATTCAGTTTCTCGTGATAATTGCAGTTTATTACTAATTTATTTATCTTCTAGCATTGTGGTTCACATATAGGAAATTTATGTGTAAAATAATGTGGCTAGTCACTAGTCAAATGATATTTATTTTTCATAAAACAACTGCAAAAGCACTGGTAAGTCTTGCTAGAAATTCGAAGGTTTTCCTACTTTATGATGATTATTAATAGAAATGATTGATATTATTATAATGATGTAAAAGAAAACGTACAGTAGTAAAACTTAATGAGCAGGCTTAATTCAAAATAAAAACTAAAAATACTATTATATTATAATTTTATTATATTCATTATAATTCTTTATATGTGTGTACCTATGTATAACGTTGAAACTTTATATGAATGTTTAAGACATTATCACATTAACACTCGCTAGCACGAATAAGCTTACTATAGCTTGGGTACCAGGCCACGAAGGAATAATTGGAAATGAAAAGGCGGATGAACTCGCCAGAAATGGTGCAAAGTCCGCGTTCATTGGACCGGAGCCTTATTGTGGCTTGGCCAGGAGCTACTATAGATCCTATCTTAGGCTATGGGAAGAAGATAGTAAAGCCTCACAATGGATTAATCAAACCGGACTAAGGCAAGCAAAACGATTCATCTACCCCTCTAAGCAGAGGTCGATGAAACTCCTAATGCTCAACAAGCCAGACTTAAAAATCATTACCGACCTCTTAACGGGGCACTGTACCCTAAAATACCACCTTAAAAAGATAGGTGTAGAGGACGATGATACATGTCACTTCTGTCTTGAAGAAGAAGAAACAGCGGAACACGTACTCTGCCAATGCCCAGCCTTAGGTCGACAAAGGCTGACACACTTCGGAGCATCCCTCATAACGCCCGAAGATGTGTCGAATGCGACCCCCCAGCACACTATAGCCTATTTTAAGGAGCTTGATATGGAAGGGGTTTAAACAGGAGGGACTAGCACAATAGATCTCATAGGTCGCGCTGCTATTCGGTGCGCACTGGGAGTGCCTTAGACGACCCGCTAACCAAATAATAATAATAATAATAAGACATTATCAACATTTTTAAGGGAAAAATATTTTGGTTTGTTCAAAAAATTTGTTTTTATTGAATATTGTATGAGTAAAATAAATAAATTTTATATTTTACTTCGGTAAAACAGTCAACACCTTTATTCTAATCTGATCTTTGCATAAAAATGAATAGATTGAAACCAGTAATAAATGGAACTGGTTAAATAAAATAATATCTAGCTTTTTAAAGAATGTTTTGAAAAATGTATATTAAGTAAATAATCAAAATAAATTTTGAAGGAAAATCAAAATTGGTTCTAGAGAATGAATAACATTCATATATTCATGTACAGTGGTGGTTAAAATAATAGGCACTGCCGATAATTGTACTTTACACGTCATTTAAGATTTCCATAAATACTTCATAAATGCTAAATAACCATTGTGGTGTTGTAAGCTTGGGAATCGATACCAGTGAAAAAATTTCGCAAATTAATAGAATCAATGCCCGGAAGATGTGAGGCAGTTTTGAAAAATAACGGGGGTGTCACTAAATTATAACACTACATTTTAACACTAAATATTAATAATAAGTTTAATTTTAAGTTTGATGTAATTGAAAGGATTCCTTTTGTTTTTTAAATGAAATTTTTCTTTTAATCCACATAAAGTGCGTATTATTTTGACAAAGCCTGAAATTGTATTTTTTTTTTTTTTTATTATTATTAAAAGACGTGTACAAATCTTTTCTTTAGTGAATCTATTGCTTTATACATATAATTAATTTACAGAAATAATTTATTAGAAAAAGAATAATGTGGTTTTTAACTTTTTTCGGACAAATTCTTAAATGTTGGGTCGATGTGCCTATTATTTTCGCCACCATTGTATATCAATATATTTCCGTGTTTTTTTTATGTTAAGTAGTAGTTATTCAATAAAATTTAGTAAAACTCTCAAAAATCAAGCTAATTACGTCTGATAGAAGAAAGAAAAGAAATCACAAAAAATAGTTTCATATTCATACAGCATGTTTATATTTGATACGTTTTATATTTTTAAGTTTTTTTCTTATCCGCATCAGATTTATCAGTAAATTTTGCATTGATTTGAACTTCATATCTACATATAGCAAACATTTTTAATTTTGAGAAATAACATCAAATTGCCTTGAATTATACGCAATTTAAATTGATTGCATTTGAATCCATTTTGTTCAGTGCAGGATTTGAAGTTTCGATGGGTTAAAATTATGGCATTTTTAAAATCTTGTAACAATTTATAAAATGCAATTTAATGGAAAATTTAAATTTAATCTACTCTAGATCGAATAATGAAAGAAACTCAGTTATTATAATATGTGAGAATTGAGGAAATTCAAAAGATAATGTGACCTATGTCACAATTCTAGAAAAGTCTTGCTCATTTGCAAAACTATTACGGATAATACTTGTAAGATTAGTCGCACCCAGTTTTACTGTCATTATTAATTTTTCAAGCCGGATATGTGCTAATGAAGCTTTGAATTTTATTCAGAAATCAAGAAGAACGAGTTCGACAGACATGACATATGGTTGGCACTGTAAAGTGCAGATGCAATCGCCAAATGAGAAAATCTTAAATGTCGACCACTAAGAGAAAGATCCTTTCCTTGATTAAATTGCGATTTTCATCATGCACCACCAATTACCTGAAGGCATCTCAGGGTGACACTCTTACACACATTGGTGATCGAAAATTTTTTTTTTAATCATAGAGCTATATCTCATCCCCAACAGCACCTACAGTCCAGGTCGTCTTGGTGTCTTAGCGTGTCTTTTTCAGTTGAATAGGTTGGAAATTTCCATAGATGCATCTGCTGTACCGTGAAAACCTCAAATTTCTCAATGATACCAATAGCCGCACACATTTCAATAGCTTTGGCCAGCAGCCGCAGAAACCAATGAGATCCGCGCGACAGCATGTCCATAAATTGCGCGCTACAAAAGTGTTATCTCCCCCGAGGACAGACAGAAATAATAATTTTATATGGAATTGTCCACGGGTCAGGCTATTGATAAGCCACCTCGGGCTCGGCTCGCGTATGCCACCGCTTAAATGGCACAGTCCGCGGACAGGGCGACCGACCGGCCATCGCGTCGCACCGTGGCACTCGGACACTGTGCTGTAGCGCATCTTCTTTTATTTATTTATGGGAAATTATTATGCTGTGAGATACTGCTAATTTTTGCTGCGATGCACTATTACTCAGGCCATTTTCACCTGAAATAAGTAAAACAAACAATTTATGAATACGTGACCCCGCGGGTCAATCGCCTTAAATATCTCTCGCCTATGTGGTCAGGTGGTGGTCTCTTCTGGCTGCGTTACGTACTATGCTGGCTGCGTTCGGCGACCATCCTCCTGGGTGCTGGGTGCTCGAGGAGGAATTGCTGATTTGTCGTCGACGTTTATTGATTTCAGGCAGATAGCGAACATTGGTGGTATCCAAGACACTTCCTTGGTGGCCTCTTCTTTTATTAATCTGCGGTGATGCATCAACTCGCTGAGCAGAGTACAGTTAGAGAGGATGAGTAATGGGATGACACACAAGGAATGGGAGTCTATTTGCTAAAGATTCGTTATTGTTTTCTTGCAGCGGACGAATGCCTGCATTTCGACAGGGTCTCCATCAAGTCCTGCTTGAGTGGCTCGCTGCGAACTTATGAAATTAACGGCCGTTCGGTGGTCAGCGACTTTTCATTTGAGTGACGACCTGGTGAGTACTCCTTTTGCCAGGTTGTCACTTCAAAATATATAATACATTATTTAATGACTACACATTTTTAATAGGCTATTAAGTACTTTCATTTTCTTTCAACCATTTTGAATGCTCAGTCATGGTTTAACCTTTGTGCTTCTATCATTTTTTATTGAACATTATATAAGTTAACACGATTTTTGAATCGTTTCTGAATTTTTTATCTGAATCCTCTGTGTGCTTATTTCAATGCAAATCATTTTAAAGTTCGACCTGTATTTTGGATCCTCATTTTTAATTTCAAAATCTGCACTATAAAAACTGAATGTAAATTTACACTGATCTGAAGAACAATTTTACTTTGTTTTCTGTGTAAAAATTTAGCGCGATCGTAAAAATACAATTTTTTTGGTGTAATTAAGCAAATTACACAATTTTAAAGCTTTTGGTGTGATATTTACTCAACTTATACAAACTTAGTACACCAAATTGGTTTAAACATGCCCATGTAAATGTAAAATTACGTCAAACTGACGTAAATCAACGACCTAAATTCTCTCATAAGAAGGTGAAAAGTGTCCCCAGCGGTTTTGAAAAACAAAAAAATATCCTTATATAGTACATAAAAAGGTACATCTATCCTGAAATTTTCAGATCAATAGACCCTCACATAACGTGGACGAAGAAACTTTTGTTTTCTTCATATTGTAGGGTTTTTTGTCAGCTAAAATATGATATATTTTTTGAAATATTTTGGCGGGAAATTCAAATTCTTATACGCATTCGAAATTTTTAAAATTCATTAAGAAAAAAAAACTAAAACAATAGTTGTTACGCCGAGGAAAAATATTATTTATTGGATGTCAAGCTATATCCATGAATTTTTTCAGATTCTTAGATGTGGTGTAACAGGGTCAAAATATCGAAAAACCCTTTTTTCAGAATTTTTCGGTATATTTACCTCTTTTTTAAATCTAAATTTTATTTAAGTCTGCATTTTTTTAAAGTTATTTCCTACCTTGAAATCATCCAAGCAGTTTTTGAAATTCACAAAGAGACCATATTTCAACGTTTTTCCCCTTAAAGAAGATATAGCTTAACATCCAGAAAATAATATATTTTTCGGTATTACTATTGTTTTAGTTTTTTTTAATAATGAATTTTAATAATTTCGAACGCGTATAAAAATTTGAATTTCACGCTTGACTTAACCGAATCTTCAAATACTATGATACGTATAGGGTTGCCATGAATGCCAAAACAGGCAACACTCGACCAATGTAAGGTTGTCAATAATGTGCCAATGATTAGTTATTGATTTGGGCTACTCTGGGTCAACTTATGAGAGTTTATCGGTAGGTACAATTATCATCAAAAATAGAATCAAAATGGTGAACCAATTGTTTGTTAAGTTATATAGCGCCATTATTGGTAGGATCTTGGAAAATGTATTCAATAACGTTTGGTTACAATTTGATTAAAATTAATAATACTTATATATTAAAGACATGATTATTATTTAAAAGTATCGGCCTTATATTATCGCATAGTTTTTGAAATAAATATAATTGTAGTAAAAATCGAAAAATCTCATTAACCATATTTATAATATCAATTAAATATTAATAATTACTGAGCTATTAATATTTATTATCAAATATCGTTTGTTAAACCATTTGTTCGGCAATATAGGCACTATTTCTTTTGCCGTTAATGACCGATTAAAGTTTTTCATGTTTGAGCCCGTATTTGTATATCTTTTTTCCCCAGTAATAGTTCGTGCAAGGGCATTACCCCGAACCTGGGCCGATTGACAAACCCTATATGAGAAACGTCAATTTGAAAAACCCCTTCTTGAAATATGCGATTAAAATTTGGTATACATAAGTATTTTATGTAGGCCATAATAATATTTTCATTTAGAAAATAAAAATAAAATATCCGTAAGATTTATTTGAAGAAATGCAAAAGAAAACCATTTTTTACAAATCAGTACCGTAGAATATCCTCTAAAACTAGGTACAGTATTCTTTAAGAAAAAAAAACCTGATAATAATCATATAATATATCTGCTAAAATCGTAACTATAAATTAAACTCTAGCTGAAATCAGCCTATAAAGCTCTCCTCGTTTGGAGTTATGAATGCAAGGTCCAGGAACTATATCGAGGATGCTACCCACACAATGGCCGAAGGCTTCCATTTTTCACTGCTTTTTGCTCTGTGCAATTTAAGTTTGGTGCGGTGAATGGAAAATGAGCAGTTTGAGGGGCCGAAAAACGCTCAATGAATGAAGAAATCACCGTCATGATCAATTTCCGGCGTCTTCCCATTGATGCTGGGCCTCAAATTGCAGGGACCGGCGATGGTTTACAAGTTATTCGACAAATAAATTACGATAATCGGCCGTCCTCATCATCTCGCGGCTCGTCATCGCGATCGCGATCGCATCGCGCTGGAGCATCGCGAACCCGAGGAGGGCAGATAATCTGCATGTCGCGACATTAAGGTGCGTAGTCGTGCACTGATTCATAAACCTCCTTACCTGGTGCGCCTGCGCGATCATAATAATGTGACCCGGCCGATGTGTGGCAATTATGTTGCGACATGTGAAGAGGCTGGCCCGCGCCACCAGAGGGCGCTGCTGCTGCGACGACAACTCGCGGAAAATTGATTGCCCGAAAGGCACCTCCGCCACTGCTGGTCCCCTAATTGCTTTATTCGGCGGGGGCATTATCTTTCTCGCAATTTTGACGGATGCAGGTAGGCAATTAGCAGCCATCAATACGCGCTGGCCGTTGACCTCCTTCGCTGATCTATTTGTCATTCAGACTGTCCATCAGGTGATTGATGACGATCAAGATCGCGATCGCGACCGCAACCGTTGTGTTGCGTGCGCATGCAAACCGCACCGGGTGATTTTTTCGGGGCCACCAACATTGTGGTCGTCGCTTCCTAGGCCTCCTCTAATTTTTCTCATGTCGATTCAAATCGTCCGCGGCATCGGCTTAAAAAATAAATTGTGAGAAATGTTTTGGTCGATTTAGTGGCCCTGAGCGATAATTGGGAATTTTCGGTTTGCGCGCACTACGGCCTGATCCACAAAATGAGCGTTTAAAACCATCCTCGCGGTGGGAAGTGGGTTAAATGCTGGCGCTTATTAATTTTTGAATTTGAGCCGGGGCTTACCAGTCTTTGGGGGATTTCTTTTGTCTAAATTAAGGTACCTGTGATTACTTTTTTGCCCACCAAATCGCTAGTACTTTGCTGGTCGTTTGAACCTGAACTGGATTTCCATGAGAACGATTTATACAATCAACATTCAACACTCATCTCATCGACTATCCCAGTCGTTCTTGCTCTTTGAGGCGATTTTCGATCTTTGGATCATTAGAGGAATAGAGCGCAAGCCTTTGGCAAATATGCCTAAGGTTAATCACGTTTTTAACTTTTCGGGGGAGAAATGAGCAAACTTTTTTTTTAAATTACGGTCAGTGAAAGATACTTTGCGCAATAAAACTAAAAGGTGTATATACCTGAGCAAATTTTGAATATTAAAGCGATTGTTATACTATGTAGGACGTAGGCATTCTAAAGTTGAACATGTATAGACCATTGGACGTTCTTTTAAAATTTAAATTTCAAATTATAACGAAATTGTGATGTTTATTACATCAAGCATAGTTAGTTTTGCTCACAAATTTCAAATGTCCAAAAGCCTTTTTTTTTTCGAAATTACATTTTTCGACAGCCTTAAGTCGATTTGATTGAAAATTGTTTAGTTATGCTGAACGAAATCTATATATGTACCTATTGTTATTTTATGATTCCTTGTATTTGATTTCTGAGAAAAACTCCAACGAATTTTAATGCAAAATTACTACTTTGAATTCAATCTTATGATGGTAATAATTTGTAATTTTTATATTTCAAGTTGATTATTGGCGAAGCTACAATTGGTAATTTTTTCTTCAAGCAATTGTTCAACACAATCGAGAATAACTTTTCCAAGTAAAAACTATAGCGAATTATTATTAGAATCAATATTTGTAAATACGCAGTTATCATTTATCTTAATAACTTCTCAAAAAATTTAAAATTACTTTTTCTACCTTTCCGGACACGTATATATGCTTATTTAAAGTGTTTTGTTTTTTTTTCTATAATTCAGCTTTCAGTTTTTTTTTTATCTATATAGTTTTTTTTTTTTTATCCACCAATATTAAAATTGCCGAAGGTTGCAAATGACTCAAATTCAATTTACCAAAATTAACATTTTGAATTATACATATCAAATCTTTGTTTTCAAGGTATTTTTAGAGATGTAACTTATGAATAGGTGCATTTGCTAAATGCTAATTTTTATTTTTAAAATATGTCAAATGTTTCATATAAATATTAAGACCTTCAAGAGAGTATTAGAATTTATTAAAGATTTTTAGTTTAACCTTGGCCGTCAGCCGTCAGGTACACAGGGGGATTCACGCATGCACGCAGGGGGAACAACGCGTACACACTGGTGTACGTGCCGTATCTGCGTGCATGTGCCGCAACTGTGTGCACTGATGGTGCGACTATACTCTCCACGTGGGGGCGGCCGGAAACAGGCTCCCGGTATGGGAAGTCTCTGCCGGGAGTGCTGGCTAATGGTAGTCGGGCGGAGAGAAGGACACTCTCTTAAATAAAATACCCTAATCCAAGGTGGAACAGCATACGCCGAGGGATGCGTGGCCAAGAGGGAGCTTGGTCGTGAGTATGCGGACTCTGGATACCGGTCGCCCTCCAGTTTCAATTAGACTTCGCCGCATAACGGGCTCTGTGCGGTGTGACCTTCCTTTCCCGTTTTCTCGTGGGAACAAAACTGAATAATATACAGGAAAACCCCAAAAAAACTGATGTAGTTCCGACTGCATCCGCCGATGAACGGGTAGCGATCACGGCAGAAAACACTGTAGCCATTGGGCTACAAGAATCCATCTCCTGTAGTGGAGCCATTGGGCACTCTACAGAAGAACCTTCTTCCGAAAAGTTGGAGGGCAGCTGTGCCCCAACATTGCCAGCACTGTCGGTGCCAAGGGGCGACAGACGTAGTGCTGTGTCTGAGGAAATGTCCTCGGATACAGACTCCGACTGCCACGAGGTGCCGGATAGTGTAAGCCTGTGTTCGGAGCAGTCCGGACTCACGGCTGTTGGCGCAGAGGTGAGTCGGATGAAGCTTGACGCTGGTTCCGGTTTTGTCAGGCTCACCAATGCAGAGAGGAGGAGATTTAAGAAGGCTTTGGCGAGTGGCCTCTCCAGGGAAAAGTCTCTGGAGATAGCAAAGATTAAATCTCCTGTAAAAGTTGAGTCAAAGAGGACTCGATCAGAGGATAAGTCCCCTGATCTTCCGGCTACTAAAAAGCCAAAGACGACCCATATGGGGTCCGCGAAACCCACCTTTAGCCAGGTGGTTGGTAGCATCAAGTTAGGTCTAGTATCGGCGGACATGGTCAATCGTCCCCTCTCAGCGGAGCAAATGGCTCTGCTACAGGAGGCGATTGTCGATGCCACGATTGAGCTCGTGGACAAGAGGATCCAGCCGGAGTTCGAGGCATGTATGCCACGAACCGGCTGGCTCCTTCTTGTCTGCACGAATGAGCAGACGGCCGACTGGGTCAGGAGCAATTTTGAGCACATTCGTGCCAAGAGCGCTCTTGACATCTCTCTCGTTGAGGAAGAGCAGTTCCCCCGGACTCACGTGATCCGGGGCTACTTTCCTCAGAGCCTTTCACTCACAAACGAGAAGGTGCTGGCATCAATTGATGCCCAAAATGCCTTCTCAACCGTGCAGTGGAAGGTACTGAAGAGGTTGACACATGGTCAACTGCTTCATTTGGTCATTGCCATTGATGATGTTTCAATGGCAATCTTGACAAAACAAAAAGGCAGGATCGCCTACAGGTTTACCCACCTTAAGCTCATCCTTAAGGGCGCTAAGGATGAAGCAGTAGTAGGGGGAAGCGGCAGTAAGCCAGAAGGAGAGGGACCAGTGTCTGTGGACCTACCCTCTTCCGGGGTTGCTGCAACCGGCGCTAGAGGTGGTGTCTTGCCAGCTGGGGGGTCAGTGGATGTTATGGCCACTGCTAAACCCTCAACTAGT
Source organism: Dysmachus trigonus (assembly GCA_949715965.1). NCBI lineage: Eukaryota > Metazoa > Arthropoda > Insecta > Diptera > Asilidae > Dysmachus > Dysmachus trigonus. Next base: position 63,006,700 of record OX454322.1, on the reverse strand, counting down.
CGCGCCATTGGGCAGGCTAAAGCTGCGACTGTTAAGTCGGCCCCTAGGATGACGACCACTGGGTCGTCTCAAGGCAGTGCCGCCCCAGCTAGAGGGTCAGTGGATGTTAGTTCCACTGCTGGGCCCTCAACTAGTCGAGTCACAGGACAGGCTACAGCTGCGACTGCCAAGTCGGCCCCCCTAAAGAAGACGATGACCACTGGGCCGTCTTCAGCCAATGCTAAGAAAAAACAGCAAAGGCCAAAGGTGGGAAAACTGCGTAAACCCCCTTCAGGGTGGCAGTTCCAAGGGACCTCGTCGAGCTAAGGCAGCTGCGCTCGTCAAGAAGTCCCTCTCCAAAGAGGAGCAATGAGCACCATGAGGGTGCTCCAGGCGAACCTGCACCATGCCAAAGGGGCATCGGCCACGCTGTGCAGAACCTTCGCCGAGAAACAAATAACCCTTGCGCTCATCCAGGAGCCCTGGGTTATTAGTGGCCAAGTCCGAGGACTCAACATCGACTCATGTAAGTTGATCTACGACCGCGGGGTAGAAGTACCACGTGCGGCACTTCTAATAGACAAAAGTGTCAATCATCTCCCCATTTCAAATTTTATTTCCAGGGACCTCGTAGCGGCGCTGGTGGAGATCCCCACGCTGGGTGGAATACAGGAAGTTGTCCTGGCATCGGCCTACTTCCCAGGGGATAGGCCAGATATTCCACCAGAAGAAGTCCAGGAATTCGTCGAGTACTGTCGACGATCTAACCGACAGTTCCTCATCGGTTGCGACGCAAACGCGCACCACACGGTGTGGGGCAGCAGCGACGTTAATGAAAGGGGTGAGTACCTTTTGAACTATCTATCTAGTAAGAATATAGATATAGTTAATAGGGGGTGCAAACCAACTTTTATCACTGCGGTCAGAGAAGAGGTGTTAGACCTCACTCTTGCCAGCAGGATCTTGTCCGAGTTCATAGTGAACTGGCGAGTATCAGATGAAGCGTCACTGTCGGATCATCAGCACATTAGATTCGACATTCCAGGACGCTCTGAACTCACTTCAAAATCCTATAATCCAAGAAAAACAGATTGGAGTGCCTACAGAGCCATGGTGAGCTCAAAGGCAGACACGCTGGTGACCAGTATCAGCTCAACTAGTGAACTGGAAGTGGCTGCAAACCAGCTTAATGAAGTAATAATATCCTCCTACCATGATAGCAATGTCGCAGTTCCAGCCAAAGTGGTACACAAGGTGCCCTGGAGGAACGAACGGCTATCGGATATGCGTAGGCATGTGAGGAGGTTATTCAATAGGGCCAAACGCACTAAGCAGTGGGACGAATATAGATCTGCTCTCACTGACTACAATAAAGAATTGAGACGCTCGAAACGCGAATCCTGGAGAAGGCACTGTGAAGGTATAGAATCATTACCGGAAGCAGCCCGTCTTCAAAAGGTACTAGCTAAGGACGTCTCCAATGGAGTTGGACTCTTGAAGAGACAGGATGGTACCTTCACTGAGTCGCAAAGGGAAACACTTGAGTACCTACTACAAGTACATTTTCCCGGGTCAACTCTAGGAGAAAATTCGCTACAGCCTGCAGACTCTAATCCTAGCGATAGAGCAAGCCGCAGAGCGTGTAGCAAGTCCGGTGTCATCTTTGACAGGGACAAGGTTAAATGGGCAGTGGCCTCTTTTCAACCTTTTAAAACCCCAGGAGGTGACAGGATCTTTCCGGCATTACTTCAGAACTGTCTGGATACGATCCTTGATCCTTTGGTTTGCCTGTTTAGGGCCAGTTATATTTGGGGATACATACCACGTTCATGGAGGAAGGTGGTGGTTGTATTTATTCCAAAACAGGGCAATAGGCCCCTCGAGCTGCCTAAGTCTTATAGACCAATCAGCTTAACATCTTTCCTGCTGAAAACAATGGAAAGATTGTTGGACCTTCATATAAGGTGCAAACTGGAGCAATCAACACCGCTCCACAGAACACAGTTTGCATACACTAAAGGTAAATCGACAGAGGTTGCTTTACACAGTTTAGTCAGTAGGGTCGAGAAATCCCTTCAGGCCAAGGAAATAGCTCTGTGTGCTTTCCTGGATATAGAGGGAGCTTTCGATAACACAGGATATGATTCTATATCCAGGGCTCTTGTGCGCAGGGGTATAGACTCATATACAATCGCATGGGTAGATGCTATGCTAAGAGAGCGAGAAATCTCATCCATGCTGGGCAACACCTCTGTGTCGATTAGGGCAGTCAGAGGATGCCCACAAGGCGGGGTACTGTCGCCATTGCTTTGGTCTCTGGTTGTGGATGGCCTCCTAGTCAAGCTTTGTGAGCTTGGCTACCACGCTGTTGGCTATGCGGATGACCTGGCAATAATCGTTACGGGTAAATTTGACTCAACTGTCACTAGCTTGATGAGGTCCGCTCTTCGTGTAGTCACTGACTGGTGTGTCAGTGAGGACCTAACCATCAACCCGTCTAAGGCCGTCTTGGTACCTTTTACAAAAAGGTACCGTCTGAACTTGGATACTATATCCATCCAAGGAACGGTCGTTGAATATTCCAATGAAGTAAAATACTTAGGCATTTGGCTGGATAAGCGACTAAATTGGAATACTCAACTGAACTACTCGTTAAATAAGGCCACGCGAGCCATGTGGGCCTGTAGGAGACTTTTTGGTAGGACATGGGGTCTCAACCCAAAGATGATCTTGTGGTTATACAACACAATTGTCAAGCCAATTGTTGCTTACGCCGCCCTTGTGTGGTGGCCCAAAGTTCAACAGCAGATGGCAATTGCTAAGTGCAACAAGCTACAACGGCTTGCTTGCCTCTCCATAACAGGAGCCATGGGGACTTGTCCAACACTCGCCATGGAGGCGATAGTAGGACTCGAACCCCTGCACTTTTTCATTTTGAAATCAGCTGCAATCAGTGCTCTGAGAGTGCAAATCACATCCAAAATGCAAATTGCTGACAACGGTCACATGAGCATCCTGCAGCGCATCCCTGACTTAAGGATCTGTTACTTAACAGACTACATGACCAGGGAACTGAGCTTCGGGAGGAGATTCAGGATTCTCATCCCTGAACGTGCAGACTGGAATGGCGGCGGCCCCAGTCTGGACCCCAGAACTCTCCGTTGGTTCACAGATGGCTCAAAAACGGAACATGGTGTTGGTGCTGGTGTCTATGGACCCAACACCAAGGTCTCGATAGCAATGGGAAAATGGCCCAGCGTTTTCCAGGCTGAAATCCATGCAATTGAAGCCTGCGCCCTTCTCAATATTAACAAGAGACTTAAAGGTGCCAATATCACTATCTTTTCCGATAGCCAAGCGGCCCTCAAGGCACTCTCGTCATGGCGCTTCTCGTCTAGACTTGTTAAAGAATGCTTTGATACCCTTCAACAGTTAGCAACTTCCAACAGGGTTACCCTCTGTTGGGTACCGGGACACTCCGGCGTTGAGGGTAATGAGGTTGCTGATGAACTTGCCAGGGAAGGTTCATCTTCTCGACTCAAGGGTCCTGAGCCCTTCTGCAGCGTTGGCTGGTCTTCGTCCAAAGCTGTGATAGAAGAATGGGTCAGGAATCTACAGTGCATACACTGGGATAACTTCCCTGGGATCCGGCAAGCTAAAGAGCTCGTCAGACCCTATACCTACACTGAAATCAATGTTTTGAGTAAAGCGGATCTCAGATTGTTGGTAGGTTACCTAACTGGCCACCATGGGCTAAGATACCACCTAAATAAAATAGGTCTGTCAAATGAGACGGAGTGTCGTCTGTGTCTTGAAGACGACGAAACTACATCACACATTTTGTGTGCCTGTCCGGCTTTAGCACGGTTAAGAAGAGGGATCTTCGGTCAAGAGTTCCTGGACTCGGCTGAGGCTCGTTCATCTTCTGTAAAAGACCTTCTGGCGTTCCTTAGGGTAGCAGATCGTCTTTTACTGTAAAGGGGATTCGGCACAAAAGACCGTCTGGTCGCAGTGCCCACCATGAGGGTCACCCCCTAACAACAATAATAAATAATAATAGTTTAACCTTATTTTTAGAATTTTATAGATCAAAATTAAGGGATCATCAAAAAGAATCGGCAAATTTTGGATTTGGAAGAATATGAAGCTTGAATTGTCTACTTGTCTACATTATGAAGTTTTAATTGTCTACTTGGAAGGACATGCAATGAAATTGGTTTTCTCATTCTTTATGCGCGCATGTGTGTGGTAAAGTTAATAAAAATTCATAAATGTGGCGGACATACAATTTTTTTCGAAGGAACACTTTCAGCTTTCTTATGGCGCTGAAAACACTTCTTTACGATCATTATTTTGGGAGATATCGAAGCTCAAAGTTGAAAATGACGTTTTTGCTTTGACAGCTCGTAGCTCGATTGAACAACACCACAGAATTTAAAAAAAGAACTGTTTTAAAGGGGAAAATATATACTTCAAAATCCTTCATTTTGCCACTGAACTTCTCAAAAAATTAAGGGATCAGTTCTCTTCTTTGTTTATTTTAGCTGTGTGGTAGGGATGAAAAAACTTCTCGATACATGGTCTTAAAAGAAGACAATTCAAGCTTTAAAATGAGTTTTCTTTCATCCAAATCCGTTAATTTTGTGTGTCAATTTTAGTTTGAATCCTTTAAAAGTTGTCAATAGATTTTAAAATTTAAAAAAGGACAATTAGAAAGATTTGTGTGGTATATAGTAAATTGATTTATAAAAAATCATTAATTAAGGAATTACAATTAGTTGGAAATTATTTTCGTCATATTGCTATTTGCTTTACGATGAAAACATGATTCACTTAAATGTAAGTAGGCAAATATTATTTAACATAATGCAGTAAAAATATAATAACTATATTTGTTTAACGCAAAATTAGCTCAGCGTGGCACAGAAGCTGCAGAAGAGATCGAAAGAAGAGAAAAATGTTGGCATGGTGCCCAAAGTCGATAATTATTCAATCAAAATCTCCGCCGATTGTACGTTTAAAGGCCAATCGGAGCGAAATGATAATAAATTGCCTCAATAAATAATATTATTGAAAGGAGGCTGTTGTTGCAGTTGTCATTCACTTGAACAAAGCGATATTATCGGAGAGTGCCCACCTCGAGGGCCCTCCGCGACTTTTATTCAGTTTATTATTCACAAGACATCTTGAGTGTTTCAGCACTTGTGCACGAATGCATGTGGCTGAAGTAAGGCTTTCTTGGGGCTGCAATCCGACTGCGACCGCGATTGCGCGGCTGCATTGGCCGGTGCGCGTCGCGTCCTTTCAGAGATAGGCCCGCAAGATGCTCACTTCGTATTATATGCACATTTAGTGCATTCAAGTTTTCCATAGTGATTGACGTTTCTGTAAATACTCTCGAAAGATGTATCTTCGGGTATATCTCAGTCGCTTGCAGTAGGCTCTGTGTCTGAAAATTTATTCAGAGTCACGGTCACTTGTGCAGGAATATCTACGAGTTCAATGGGGTGACATATGACAAAAAATCGATCTTGAGATGACATCCTGGTAACAGGGAGTTCGAATGTCCAGCTGATTGAGAACTGTGCGAAAAGGGTAAAATTTATGCGTACCTATGTTGTCTTGAAGTAGAAGAATACTGCACATTTCGATATCCCGCTTGGATCCAGACTCAACCCTTGACACCACTCCAATAACTTATCATCCATGCTGATCGGTTCGCGATCTGTTGTGCGATCCTTCGCGTGTAGCGGACGTGCTCAGCCTCGGGGATAACAATCCTCAAGATTGTGGTGCGGTCAATCAGCCTCGGATATTTGCACATATCCATAACTTGGACCCAACATTACATCTAATTACCCGTCACAATCGCATTAACAAATTGGCAAAACAACGCAGAATAAGACCGAGAAATATTGCGACACAATCGCAAGGTTAATGCAGCCACAAATCCATTTGATTAGCGGCTTAGAAAAATTGCAATGGGAGTCGCAGTGCAATTCAATAATTCACACGCTGATCGCTGCTTCCCCCGGCCCCCGCAGCGCCCCTCCTCAGGTGGTATATGCGCGCAGGCCCAGGCCGAAGCCACGTAACTTTTCTGAAGCTATCAAGGCTTGCGCAACAGAATAATTGAAGAACGAAAACGAAATTTCTGTCTTATGGGTTTTGTGGCAATTGGAACGTCTTCGGGTTGCCTTACGCCGTCGCGCCGTGCCGTGGCCGTGCGATGCGCTGCGCGGCGCGGACAACAAGACAAGACAAGACATATCCATTTGAATCCGGCGCGCAGGAAAAGAAGCAGACGAAATGAAGCATCTGCCCGAGCAGCCCGACGAGGAAGAAGGCATTCCGAGCCCCGTCCAGTCACTTCTTCTTCAGCCACCAGTGGTGTGGATTAAATTGCTCCGAGAGAGAGAGATCTCAGAATGTGAGGGCCACCCGCTGGGGCCAGCCTGTCAATTACTTTAAACAAATTATATCACAAATTAGATGAAATCTCATGCTGATTCCGAGTATGTGCCTTTCATATCTATGAGAGATGGCTATGTGGATTTTAATCGGCTCGCCGGGCACTATATTTTCGCAAGTTGGGGCCAGTCGGCGCGGCGGTGCTCCGCTCTGGGGTGGAGGACCGCGATCGCGACGCGAGCATTGTTGCCTCAAAAAAGGAAGGCCCGTGTGGGGCCCAGACTCGCTTTTGTTGCTTAATCGGGTGATAATGGGCAGGCGAGCCGAAATCGAGCGGAAAGCGAGTTAATGCGCACCTTCGCTTGATTTGTTTACAAAATTTGGACCAGAAAAAAAAAGAAAAGAAAACGGTGGAGGTTCATTAAGCTCCAAAATTTGAAACAACCTTCAGTCTCACGTTTCTGGGGCCTTTATTAGGGCAGTATGCAATTACTAGTCGAATTGCCATTTATTTGTATCTCGGTCATTGTACTTGTCTTACGTAATTATGAATAAACCATATGTAAATATTGTCATTTTAGTTCCACAAAAGCCCACTATAAATACAATCCTTACCCTAGATCAATAATGTCCATCACATTGAGAAAATGTCCAAGATTTTATGCAAGTTTGGCTAAAGTTCCAAAGCATTAAACTTTACATAGAGATCAGACCAATTAGTTTTTGATGTCTTAAAAATAAAATTCGCACATAATATTGTATAAGAATGATATTATAACGATCAGATCAAATATTCAGACTACTGTAATTAGGTGGAAAACTGAACAAGTTTTTAAAGATGAAAATTAGTTTTTTAAAAGAAAAATCAAACAGATATTTGAAGATTTAACTTTCTATCGGTATTTCTTCCTTAACCCTCGTAAAACTTATAATATTAAAAAAAAAAAAAAACACTTTCTAAATCAAACAAATTTAAAAATGATTCCCCCTAATTAAGATTAAGATGCAAATAATGGTTCAAATTTGAGCTCATATTCCAAAATGTTCTTCAATTTCCTTCTGAATGCTAAAAATAAGCATATATGAGGATGTATCAATAAGAAGTCAGTGGGACGTGGTACTGTGCGGACGTGCTCTGGTTGTTGCTGGCAAGCTAATCCTATTTTTCCACCGCTTATGTAATAGCTGTTGTGTCCTCTTTTTACAAACTATTTAGAACAACATACTGTGTTATTATCTGCTATTTCAAGAAATATCTATAGTGGTTATTAATAAGTTTGAGCTGTGATATTCCACATTGATTCCTATATGTTTAACGGACTGTGATACTTAATCGGATCGTGATTTCCTGACTGTGATACCTAATTGGATCGTGATTTGCTGACTGTTTCGTGGTTTATGTTATTCGTTATTTATTGATTTCTCGTCGTATGTTTTAGACAGCGTATTTCGTGGACTCTTCTTTTCTGATCAAAATGGCTAACCGTATAACCAGGAACAATTCTAAAGCTCAAAATCAATTAGCTGCGCGCTTAAGCTTATCCAACTCCTCGCTAGCATCACCTAAACGTGCCGCAACTTTATCTGATGTTCACCTATCAGTGAAACATCTTGAGACGACCATTGCATCACAGATAAGGGACCTGAAAGCATCTATTCAATCTGAGATTTCATCATTGCAGGCCCAAATCGTTTCATTGGAGTGCAAACTTGACCTACTTGATCCTCTGATGGCCCAGCTGAGTGATCTTAGTTTGTACTTGAAACCGCTGAGTAGCGGTCCTGACCATCGCCCTACAGCTGACTTGGTAAATCATCAGCTTGCTTCAGCTGGCCCTGTTGGTCGCCGCATCCGCAGCCAACAGTCCGCTAATCGGTCATCGGCCCCTGCCCCAGCTGATCCGGAGACTCATCAAATCGCTTCTTTTGGCTCCGATAAACACCACCTCCACAGCAAAAACACTGTCGTTCTATCGTCCATGCCTGACCCCGAGTCAATAGAGGTTACTGATGTTGCAATTCTGAGCGCCTGTGAAACAATAAAAACAAAGAGCCTGCTATTGACTAATTGCGCTCCCTCTTCAACGTGCGAGAGTGTTTGCCACTGGATGAAAAAATACGCCACATTTGAGAACACAACTGCCGCAAACATGAAATGCATCGATCTCTCAGCGAAACGGAGGCAATCTGGTAATCTGACCTACGCCTCCTTTAAACTAGTCGTCCCTGAAGAAACTGTCGATGTACTAATGCGGTCGGACTTCTGGCCTCCTGGTACTACCGTGAAGGAGTTCGTCCAATTGTCGTCACCTTTGGGGTTTCGAAAGCGATACCATCGTCGGTCAGCGAAACGAAGTCAGAATTAATGATTTATTACCAAAACGTAAATGGTATGCGGACAAAGACCGGCAACCTCTTTCAGGCTTCATGTCATGATTCTTTCGACGTCATTTGCCTAAACGAAACTTGGCTACATAGAGGTATTCTAGACGCTGAGCTTTGCAACCCTAACTATTTAATTTACCGTCGGGATCGCCATCTGGATAAACTAAATGCACCTGTAGGAGGCGGGGTTCTGATTGCTGTACACAGAAAACTTGAATCTTGTGCGATCGAACCAGTTGACAGCGCGGATAGCGAATTTGTCTGTGTGCGAATTAAATTGCACAATAAATATCTCTTTGTCTGCACCGCGTATCTTCCTCCTGGCAGCCCACTTGCAACTTATCAGAAACTTATGAAAAATATCCAAGGTGTCTCTGATCTATGCACCTATAAAGACGACACCCTTCTCTTAGGGGACTTTAATCTCCCCCATCTCATCTGGGAATTTGCGAACGACGATACCTTTTTATCTGCAACAAACGTAAGACGTGATATAGAGCAGGAATTTGTGGACAACATATGCGACCTTGGTCTCCACCAGCTTAGCAACGTACTTAACTCTAGAGGACGCCTCCTTGATTTGGTCTTCGCAACTGACTTCTCAACCACCCATGTAGACGCTTGTGCTGACCCAATTTTTAATGTGGTTCCCGATCATCCAGTTCTACTTGTTTCGATATCATTTTACAATCCACCATCTGACGACCAATCTTCTAATTACTTTTACAATTATAGAAAAGCTAACTTTGATGATTTGAATTTATTTTTAAGTAATTCTGACTGGTCTCTGGTTTACAAGTGCGATGATATTGAACAGGCCGTAAGTAAATTTTATGAACTGATTTTAACGGCAATCAATCGTTTTGTTCCTCTGGTTAAACGAAAAGACTTTTTGTATAATCCTTCATGGTATGATGGGCACTTAAGATCTCTAAGAAATCGTAGGAATAATGCGTGGCGTAAATACAGGAGAAGCAACGATAGATCTGCCTACCTCCTATATTCTGACTTGCGAAGGCAATTTAACGATTACTCGAGATTTTTATATCGCCAGTACTTGGATCGCATGAAATATAATATTAAATCTTGTCCCAAAGTATTCTGGGATTTCATTAATTGTAAACGGAAGACCAGTAACTATCCCGCTATTTTATCACTTGACAATGAAACTTCCTGTGATGCTTCTGCTATTGCAAACCTGTTTGCTAAACATTTTAGCAATTCCTACTGTGATGACGACTGTGATATAGATTTAGATTATTTTAACTACTTGACCGGTCTTCCGACGCAATTCACAAATATTATCTTAGACGAATGTACTGTCTTTGAGTACCTGAACAGGATTGACGAGGATTACTCTGATTCTCCCGATAACGTTTCTGGTGTTTTCCTCCGTAAATGTAATACTTCGCTTGTGGCACCACTTACTTTTCTGTTTAATTTGTCTCTGCGTTTGAGCGTTTTTCCTGAAGTTTGGAAACTCTTTTTTGTGGTTCCTGTTTTTAAAAAGGGGAAAAGGGATTTGGTTGAAAACTATAGGCCTATCGCAAAACTGTCACCGATCCCCAAACTTTTTGAGGAGATTTTAATGAATCATCTGTCTTTTTATTGCAGGTCTATTTTATCGGATAATCAGCATGGTTTTGTGAAGGGCAAGTCCACGGTCACTAATCTTGTTGAGTTTTCTAATTTTTGTTTATCGAATTTAGAGAGGCTTAAACAGGTCGATTGCATATATACTGATTTCAGTAAAGCGTTTGACAAGCTTTCTCATAAAGTACTTATTTTTAAATTGTTACGAATTGGTTTTCCCAATGATTTTGTTATGTGGATTAAGTCATACCTTACTAATCGTTCGTTTAAGGTTAAGTTTTCTTCTGCTTTTTCAGTCCCTGTCTCAGTTCTCTCAGGCGTGCCTCAGGGCAGCCATCTCGGACCTTTATTATTCACTCTTTTTATAAACGACTTGTTTCCCTTAATTCAAGATTCACATGTTTTAGCTTATGCTGACGATTTGAAAATTTTTCGACTGATCGAATCTCTCCAGGATAGTCACCGCCTTCAAGACGACCTGATAATTTTTGAAAAATGGTGTTCGAATAATCATATGAAGTTAAATATTAATAAGTGCAATATTATTTCGTTTAGTAGGAGGAGCTCCATCTTAGAGTACTCTTATAAAATCCATAATATATCACTATCCAGAACGGATAGAGTTGTTGACTTAGGCTTAACTATTGATACTTCATTTGACTTCGGAAAACACATAGACAACATAATAAACCGAGCAAATGCTACTCTTGGATTCGTCAAGCGTTGGTCTAAAGATTTTGATGATCCCTATCTCCTTAAGGTCTTATTTTGTGCTTTTGTCCGTCCTATCTTGGAATATGCGTCAATTATATGGTATCCCCACTACACTGTGCATATTGGACGAATTGAAGCGGTTCAAAGACGATTTCTCCGCTTTACCCTTCGTCGTTTACCTTGGAGTGATCCGTATAACCTTCCCCCATACGAAAATAGGTTAAAACTTTTGGGATTGACGACTCTTTCGAAACGAAGAGAAATTGCAGGGGTTATTTTCATGCACGATGTTATTACTGGCGCTATAAATTCACCCAATCTTCTTAGCCTTATTAATTTTAATTCACGCCCGCGAGTAACCAGAGGACAAAACTTTCTTTATTCAACCGTTCACAGAACAAATTATGGCTCTTTTGAACCAGTGTCAGCCATGTCCAAAAATTATAATACTTACTTTCCTTCAATAGATTTTAATTGTAACAGGGTTGAATTGAAAATGCGTTTACTTGCTACCTGACTCAGAGTCTATCTTTAGGGCTTTCATTATACCAAATATGTAAATTTCTTATCTTAAATATTAGTTATTAGTTATATTATTTAACTGTCAGATGGTGTTATACCTGTTGATAATAATAAATAAGTACCCGTATTAGGAATAAATACGGAAGTTTTTTATAATATTTTTTTTTAACGTAATCCTAGTCCCTACCATTTCCTTAATGCCTCGAAAAAATACGATTTGTCAAACTCTCTAAAATAGGCTTTTGTCTTGACCATGACCTCTTTGTATGAACTGATTTTTTTCCTGCGAACCACTTTTACATGTAGGAAAACAGAAAGAAGTGTCAGGGGCCCAGATCTGGTGAGTACAGTGGATGCGGTAGCAATTCGTAGCGCTATTCATGCAATTTGGCAGCGACGATTCTGGATGTGTAAGCTAGTGCGTTGTCGTGGTAGAACAGTACTTTTTTCATTGCCGAATAGAGCCGTGTCTCTTTCGATTTCTCATCGAATTGGCCAATAATTCACTGTAGTACTGCCCCGTGGTCGTACTTCCTTTCTCCAAAAAGTTCATGATGATTATTCCCTTCGAATCCCAAAAAATCATGGCTATGACCTTTCCGGCTGGTCTCATAGGCGTCTTTGCCTTTTTCGGAGCAGATTCGCCTGGAAAAGTCCATCGTTTTGAATGTCGCTTTGTCTATGGCGTATAGTGGTGGATATACACCAAAAAACAAAGTTGAATTCAATGTTTTTTGGATTATTTTTCAGATTTCAAAAAGGACTCAAATCAAAAAAGTAGTAAAATTTAATAATTGACGATTTATAGTTATAAAAACCGATATTTTGTAGTAAATTCATGTACTTTTTATAAATATTTAATGTTTCTATTATTTAATCATAGTACAGTGAAATGTTTAATTTTTTTTATGTAGTAATAATTACCACTTTTAACTGCCAAACCGTAGTAAATGTTACCAATTTTTTATAAATACGGTATTTTTTATGAACATAACATCACTTATGGCGTGGTATTATTTTATTAAAAGCGATAATGTTCTGAATCTCCAAAAATCTAAAAAAAATAATTATAATGTTCCTTCATAATTTTAAAAGTTTATTTCATTATTTTACGGATTATAGTGAATGTGATTTGTATTTTGTACAGTTCTGTATTTGCTGTATTGAATGTCGTAACTTTAACTATGATAAATGTACGAATTATTTCTATATTATTGTTAAATCAATTTTGAAAAATTCTGAAAGAATAAAAATAATTGATTATTTTTATTGATATCTATTTCAGTTTTTACTGACGAACTTTTTGTTTAGTGTGTCCTGCAAGATTTTAATAACCCCGATAGTAATATTAGAAATTTACAAAACATTTTGTTAGACAACTCAATATTCATGCTCTTCAAAATGCTATACACTGGCAATAGAAGGGCATACTTTGGTTTTCTTGCAAATCGCATAGTAATTGCAGGTAGTGCGTTACGGCTGAAAGGCGAACTCAAGAAGCCTGCAGTTGAACAAATAAAAGGAAACCCGAAGTCAGTCAAGACCGATCGAGTGAAGACCTCCTTCTGTCAAAACGTCGAGGGAACTCGCATCCCATAAAAGCGTGCGTTCGCATTCGCGAGGAGATAATTTGGACGAGAAATCGAACTGACCATTAAGAGCCGTCCGAGCAGGATATGAGTTGCATAACATGTCAAAGGCGCATCAGCCGGGTGAAATGGCACCTTTTCCACCCCTGGGATGACTTCCCATATTCAGTCCTTTCTGGAGCCTTCACGGCCGTGTCAGGTGTGATATGATTGCAAACAGCTTAGATATTGTACCTGAACGTTTCCAATCGACAGCAATTTGCTGCTCAGAATGCCCCCTCGCGGCCTGACAGCGCGGCGCGTCTACTCCAGATATAGTTGCAGGTATACGGAGCGGACGACCGGCCAGACCTGTGGGATCGGTTGATTGACGTAAGTAATTTATAAAGCACTTCAGCCTCCTCCACTGAATGCGCATTGCGCACCGGTGTGCAGAGGAACCAAAACAAGGGTAACCGTCGAGTGCATCGCGCACCGCGAACAATTGCACATCATCAGCATGCATCAGGTGGGTTCAGAGCTCAGGTGCGAATATGTTCCTCGCGCGCAGCTCAGCGCAAATGTTTTGCATCCATTGCGGCGAATGCGAGGGCAAAAGTTCTTTCGTTTCTGGCCGCTTTGGCATTTTTAAGCCGGGCCTCTTGCGCGCTCCTCCCGATGCCCGGTGATGAATCGATTCGCGCAAACAAACAAATTTTGTATTTGATTTAATAAATTACTCTTCGCCATTTGCATAAGTTTTTCTTTCGTGGCATTCAGCGCAACTCTTGCCACATAAGATGCCGTCGGAAGATGGAATTGGATTATGTCGAGCCGAAGGTGTATCCAGATTAGCGGAGGTGGCTGACTTAAAGCAGATTTGGTCAAAATCTCAAGGAGCCTAGGTAGGAAAGGTCGCTTTATCAAGATCAGCCAAATCGTCGACTGAGATCCGATGGTGGGACAATTCAATTAGGAGGTGTATGGAAGCAATTGATGGTAATGCGGCGGCAGCACCTGGGAGCACCTCCGAACAGCGCCACCTACCCATCCCGACACGACGCTGTTCTGATTTATGTCGTAATCTTGATGTGCTTTAATTTTATGCCCACAGATGCTGTTATCGGATGAGTAATAGTCCGTCTGGACGGGTTTGGGTGCATTGAATGCTTGATGAGTAGTAGATTACATGCAAAGGTGCAAAATAAAAAGGTAAATAAATTTTGCTCGGAGGTCTGCGATCTACTGACTAAAGGTTAAAACAGCCAACGGCAAAGGCCCAGCAGCAAAACAGGCTTTCAGAAGTGAATAACCTTTTATAGACTTTTTATTTATTTAAATTTTATGATAAGTGTAAATGATTTAATTTGTAAGAATTTATGCTCAAGTAATTGTCATTCTTTGGAATTGAAAGCTTTTGCTTCCTTTGCTTTTGATTCATAATGAGAAGTTCTAATATAACTATTATTCTAAGTAAAATAAGCATAATAATACGAGTTTTTGTAAATGTGGGCCATCTGCTGGTTTCTTTTTAAATTACATGTTATTTTGACACAGACACTCAAAAAGTTGACAAAAATACAGTATCATATCTAAATAGATTCACGCTTGAACAATGTGAGGAAATGCTGAAAACGTTGTTAAGGGGTTATTCTACTGTTAAACGGGTAAGAAGCAGTATCTTTTTAAAAGTGTTGTAAAAAAAAAACTATTAGAGATATCCATTTGAAATTTTGCATGCATCTTTATTAATGAAAAAAATATATAATGGCATAGTTGATTAAAAAAAAAAAATCGGTTAAAAAAACTTTAAACGCGATTTACTCAAAACGTGTTGTTTTGGTGCGCGGTACATCGTAGAGAAAAAACTAATGAAGCGATTTAGCTAAAAATTTTTTTGCATAGTTATATATCAATTTTACACAGACTGAACCTAAATTGAGCCATAAAAATTGAAATTTGGTTATTTGGGAGCACTTTTTTCATCGAAAAAACGTCCAAAATCGAGCATGCTATTTTCCAACGCTTGTCAAATCGCGAAAATTTAATATTTATGGCTCAATTTAGGTTCAGTCTGTGTGTTTTTAGCTAAACTAATAAAATTTCATCGTTAAATTGATTGCAGATCACCTGGACGACCTGGGCAATGTACCGCGCAAACGACTCTGGCCGTCAGCGCGCGCTACATCAATCATAAACTGAAGCCGCCATTTTTTTGTTTTTTTTTAATCAACTATGCCATTATATACAGTAGAATCCGGATATAACGACCCTCAAGGGACCGGCAACACTTAGTCGTACTAACCGGACGTCGTACAAAACGAACGAACACCGAAGAATGAATTTAAGCTTGTTTTATGTATTAATATTACCGTAATTATGAAATAATAATATACATAGTTAGATTAACTTATATTTGAATAAAACAAATTCATATTAAAATAAACAAAAAATAACTTTAATGGAACTTAAACATTGCACACTACATTCTATGCATGTAAATTCATATGATTTACTGACGTAGAAAGTCTGTAATTTTTGTTTGTTTTTGACTGATTTTTGTTCGATAGTAAGAATTACGTACAGCATTGTGAATACCAAACTTTATATTACATTATCGTCAAAGTTAGATTGAACAAACACATTGAGCGCTTCTGCAGCCTTCAGAGCCTCAGACGCGCTGGAAGTCGAATTAGTCTCCTCCGGTTCGGAACTCATTTTAGCACACGTAATGAGTCCTTGACCTTGGCACATCAGATGAAAAACACTGGCTGATTTACACGCGCTAATCAGCATACGTACGTAGGAGAGGGGAGAAAGCCGGGACGCAGGGCGGTGAGGTATTGCTTGTGCGTAGGTATTGAAAACAACACTGCGCGTCGTTCTAAGCGGACGATTTCTTGCCAATATAGGTCGCTATAAGCGGTTGGTCGCTTAAACCGGAGTCGTACTAAACGGACATGTTTTCATAGTAAGCCTATGTGAAACCTAACTTGAGTTTGCATTTTCGTCACTATAACCGGTTGGTCGTTATAAGCGAAGTCGTTATATCCGGACTCTACTGTATTTTTTTCATTAATAAAGATGCATGCAAAATTTCAAATTGATATCTCTACTAGTTTTTTTTTTACAACACTTTTAAAAAGATACTGCTTTTTACCCGTTTAACAGTAGAATAACCCCTTAAGAAAGTTCATGAAATTGTCATGATGATTGATAACATAGTTATAATCGTGTTCATCCTATGTGCTCAATCGAAAATAATGCTGCTGTTGCCGAAAGTATGTGCACAAAACAGAGAAAATCAATACGCCACAGATCTTAGTAACTATAAATTAGTCGTACTAGTGTAAGGAGAATTCTACATAAAGTTCTAGAATTATTCCCTTTCAAAGTCCAATCGGCTCAGGAATTGAGCTCTGGTTCCAGCAGGATAGTACTACGTGCCACACAAGCCGTGTAGCTCTCTTTTGCATAATAAGTTCAATAATCGTGTAATTAACTAAGATTTAACGTCATTGGGCTTTTTTTTGTAGAATGTCTTTAAAAATCGATGTTATGCTGACAATATAGAAACGATTCAGGCACTTAAGCACAATACTGATCGAGCTATTCGTGAAATAGCATGGGCTACTACCAAGCCAGCCGAGGCAGCTATTCAAATGAAATCATATCAAACAAATCGAAATTCTTACGACCCTTTTCAATCAATTAGCAAATTATGAAAAATATTGAACAGTGCTTATAGCATTTTGAAAAAAAAAAGCCAGCCGATGGCCCATTCAGTCGAGATAATGCAATTCACAAGTAATTAAGGAATTGTCTAGAAATTAAGGTCGATTTAATTGTCCTTACACTAAATATATTCTCAAATTGCTTTCTGTTAGTGTTTCGTTCAAAATTATGCAACATTATAAAACTTTTTGAATATAATTATTTTTCTGTCATTTTCGTTTAGAATTTCTATTTAGGCTAACAATTCTCAGAAAAAAAAAACGTTGGTTCTCTTCATTAACCGACAAATTATCTAACAGAATTTGTCTTCTGGAACTCTTTAGTAAGAAAACGATACAAAATATCAAAGTTAATTCTATCTAGTTGATCTATTTAAATGAAAATGAATTAAAAGAGATTTAATAAATTTAAATCGAATCTTACTCTATGGTCTTTTAGTCAATTTAATTTATTTCAAATCTTTTTACTGTATACTATCCTCTTACAAGACTAGAGTTATTTTTAACCCTTAGCGGATAAGTTTGGAGATATGTTCTACAAAAATTTTCAAAAAATTTCTTGGACCGATAACATGTAAATTATGAAATTCATTTACGTAAATTTAATACGATAGATATTATAAAATTAAGAAGGTCCGAATTCAAAATATAAAAAAAAATTAGAAGAACCGGACACTAAACAACTTTTAAGGCATAGATGAAATCGAGATTTTAACTCAACGTTGTCAAGAAATTTGAAGATAATTGATTTCTAAGCATTTGCTACTAAAATAACCCATCAATTATTAAAATCAGGGCAATTTTATAACAAAACTTCAGTAAAAATATTTGTCTAAAGTTAAAAAGATATTTGAATTTTTATTTGAACATTTTTTTCTATGGTTTAGTGTAACAAAAATAAATAATGTTGTTGCATAGTTTTCAATTTAGTGACTTTTGCTATTTGTATGTTCATAAAATTGATTCTTAAGAAGATATGACATTGATTTCAGTTTTAAAGTATTGAACTTGTGAACATGGTCTCGTAGATGGTTGCTATTTTTATTTAGGTACAAATTCTTCCTCCTTTCGAACTTTCTGTTTTCGAGTTTTTACTTATTACTTATACACCAAGTTAGACAAATGTTGCAAATTCGTTCCGATAAGAGTGCCATAAACATGAAGAGAATTCGATTCACAATTCCGAAGTGTAAGCGAATGGCTACTTTCTTTATTCTTAAATAGAAAGCATAATAATATTGGATTCGACTAGTGCATAGGAACCTCTAAGTAACCATACTGTTTCATATGAACCATAACATACCATTACCTTTCAATTTTTAAAACAAAATAAGATATAGAAAGGTAGCTTAACACACAGTGTACATTTTTACCATAACGAATCCAAATTCCATATGGCATATATTATACTCTTTACCTCTTTCTAGTTTTAGAAAAGGGCTGTAAGTTTTAATTAATTCTTATTCCTAAATAACATTATTAATATCTTGTTCGGGATTGGTCTAATATTTGTGATTACCTAAAAAATAAAAAATATAATTTGTTCCACTTTTTTTTCTGAAGTGTTTTCCTTGTATGTTTTTTTTTCTGCACTAGTTGCAAATATTGTGGCTTGTTCAAAAGTATTTGTTAATCGTAGTATTTTTGATAAATGACTGTAATACAGTAAAATCATATAGAAATTTGTTATCAACAAAGCTTTAATGATTTTTCTTATTTCAAAGCAGTTATATTCTTTTCATTCGAGGTTTTAAAAAACTTATTGCTACCAAATTATATTGATATCGACAAAACTATTATGGGGATCTTATAATTTCAGTTTAAATTTTTAGTTAATACCAATTCCTTAATATTTATTGGGTTGTAAAACACAAGACGCAAAACAACAGACACTATTCCCTATAAAAGTTGTTTCTATCTTCTTTACTACAGCATCGTGGTGGGAAAGATAATTTTCGATAAAGATATACTTACCTATCATTCATCTTATTTTGCTATTTAGAACATTTATTATATATTGATGAATCTATTTAAATAGGACTTCAAAGTGTAATTTTTTTTTTTTTTGTAAAATTTGCTGTGAAAAATTAGTAATTAAAACACACTTGTTTATTTTTCAAAATTACTAACTTTATTCTCTCATTGGCATATAATAATTATTGCGAAAAAAAAAAAAATTCAGGCATTTACACAAAACCATGAACATTATCATCATTTTTATGAATTGCCGATCAACTCATAACCACAAAACGAAGAAATAAGGAAAGAAAACAACAATTTTGCTGGAAAAAAAGGACTTTCATTCATTTCAACGACTCTCATTCCATCGAAGTAACATTTTTATGAGCTACTTTACATATTTTTGACTAAGCAATACACGAATACGAGATATTTACAGAATGGGGGAAGGGGTCACAATATTTACATACACATGGGATCTGGGGAATTGGAATGTCGAAAAGCCTAAAATACTTTCAGAATATCTGCCTACTGTGAACAGCACTTTATGCTATAAAGTTCAAATGTTTCGGCGGCTTAATACTAGTCGTCATAAATAATTGAGCTTAATTGCTAAGATAACGAGGGCTATGTACACGAATCGTTGTCGTTCCATTTTTTGGGGTAAGACTGCCTCCTAACTAAAAACTATTGTCACATGTCACGAAATGCTCTTTAGCAGGAATGCTCTTTTTATATAGGGACTACAACATTATTATTATTTTTTTTTCTAAGTTTGCTTATTGCTTTAAATAAACGTAACAATACTAGGCGATAACAAAATACTACAGAAGTTTGGATTTTTTTTTCTGTTTAAGATACATCTAGTAGGGACTGTGGTTTTAGAGGTCCTCAAAGTATCTTATATTGTTTTTATGAAGACGTTGGGCCGCTATACCTTCGTTGTGAGGTCCAGCGGTGTCGTTGTGATTTGCATCTTCATCCGTTTCATGTCGCGTTCGTAGTCAGCCTCTTCGTCGCTTGCGACATTGTGAGCGCCAAATTGATTGCGCTTTTGAATTGCTGTTGTAATCGTTGTTGTTGTTGTTGTCTCGTCATCGTCAACTTCGCTCTGGGCGTCACTTTCGCCTCCCGATAGATGGCGGTTATCATCGATAGAAGCAATGCTGCTCTTACTGCTACTACTACTTCCAGTTTTCATGCTTAAGTCGATCGGGTTATCCTGTGGGATGACTTCAGGAGATCGAGGTGGTGTCATAGACACAACGACATCCTCACTTTCAATATCTGGCTCCTCGTCACTTTTGGCACTATTCCCGTCCGTTGACGGAGTGATCATAGAGTTTGTGATAGGAGTTGTCGTTGTAGAGGTTGTCGTTGTTACCGGCGACCTACGTTGTGACTTAAGGACAGCATCTAGATAGAATCTTTTCGTCAATTCCTCAGCTGCCTTGCTGCCATTTGGTATGTGATTGTTATTGTTAGTATTGCTGTTAGTGTTGTTGCTCTCATTATGATTTGGTGTATATCGGCTGTTGTTATTGGCTAAATTTGAACTATTTAACATATGAGGGGGCTGGGCATGTTCAGCGGTTGGCTTCATAAGGGTTTGATGGTGATAGAGCGCAGGATGGTATCCAGGGAATAAAAGATGTGAATGTGGCAAAAATGCTGGTGGCGGCATCACTGGTAACGATGTTAGCCCGGGGAAGGGAAGGGGTAGAAATAGGTCTTTACTCATCGGAGGAGCTGTGTCCATTGGTTTACCTAATCTCAGCAGGGTATTACTCCTAACGTTAACATCGATTGAACTATCTGAATTATGACTATCTGGGGAGCTGACAGATGGTGAAGCAGCTGGATGCTTGTAGTCCTCAATACCCAGCATCATTAAGTCTTCCTTGGTCCGAGCTGGATACAGTCCAGGTGGATATGCACCTGGATGCCCTAGCATGCTCAGTGACGTAGGTGGAGGGGGTGGTGTTTTCTGACTGTGATTGTGAGCTACTGCCGCCGCTGCTGCTGCTTGTTGCTGCTGCTGTTCCTGTAGCAGGCAGTGTATCTTAAACCAGTTCGATCTGCGGCCGTATCGCGATCCGCTCTTTGACATCCCAACGAGGAGACATTTGCGCAGCCGGCACGCCTTGCACGCGGTTCTATTCTTCTTGTTGATCACGCACTCGCCGTTGTTTTTGCATTCGGATATCGATGAGATATTGTTGTAGGAGCGTCCAAAGAATGACTGAAAAATAAGACGAGAGGAAGAAAGGTTAGACACGGCTGCTTTGCTTCGGATCAATTTGTAATTATATTGTCAGTGAAAAGAATTAGGGTGTGAAAGTGAACCTCTCCGGCTCGTAGGTGAGCTCTGCGATGAAGACGCCATGTGAAAGCGCCATGTTACTGATTGGGAATAGAAAAGAAAGTGATTGAGATGCAAATCAGATGGAAGTCAATGCAGCTACATAGATTGATTGACATTTTCATGAAAAGGAGTTCGACTGATTTTGGGTGTGGATGATGTCTGATTAACGATCTCTAGAGAGACGTAATTTTTCAGTATCAACTATATTTAGGTTAGATTGTATGCAAATTTATAATGACTACGGAAAGTTTATCATAATCGCTTAGGTAACTCGTATGCAGAATTTCTTAATAATTTAATTTGAGTACTATTTTTAAGTTATGCAAATAACCTTTTTAGACAAAAAAAAACTGCAAATCTTCTTATTATTTAATTAATTATTTTAATATTCACGAATGAGATAAGACAAAATGGCATAACAGAGGCTTAAGACTTAAGCCTTATGAAAATATGATTTCCAAATCGATACCAAGGTCTGTCCGCATATTTTATCTATGTAATTCAAACTGGTACAGCCAAATTATTGCATTTGAGGAGAAAAATAAGGCAGTTATTTTAACATATTTACACTGCCTTATGAAAAAATGCGCTTTTGAAAAATAAATAAGTTTTCGTTGAAAATACCCCGAAAACGTCAGTTTTCGTTTTCAAATTTAGGAGGACGAAGCCAAATTAAAAAAAAAAATCCTAAGGGTAAAGTGCAATTATCTTTGTTAGATTTGTGAAACAATTAATATCAAGAAATAAATCGGCATGTACGAAGAATAAGTATTTTTTTTTAATGCCCATTTTAGTAACAATATTTGTTAATTTTTAAACAGAAAATATTTCAATTTAACTTTTAGTGCTCTTTGAACTGATAAGGTTTTTTTTATAACTTAACATGGTTAATGTTTGTTTCAGTAAACATGTATATATACCTAGTTGTTGCTATTACTTATGTACCTGCTCGAAAGTTAGTTTAACTCTAGAACAACCGTAGTTTTTTCATACCTAGATTAATTTTTCTAAAAATAGTATAGTTATATAATATAGTTTTGGATATATATTTTCGTATAAATTTGTAATGAAAGAATACATATGCATGTTTTTATGTTTGGAAGACAAACTAGTTACATAAAATATATCTGAGTAGCTGGTTTAAAACTTCCATTTCTGGAAAATTTAAATTGGCTAGCTAGCTAGCACATCGCTAGCGAGTAATATGGTGACTACCGTGACAGCTCTTAATGCTCATTTAAATCTCATAAAAATGTATACATACATTGGAATTTATGAGATCACTGAACATTATGAATGCTCAAATAAATTATTTATAATGTCTCGTTTCTAAATAATCTGCGTATTTTTTTCAATGCAACCTGTGGATGCAATGAAGAACTTGCCTTGATTATTTTTTAGAGGATTTCTAAGCCTTTTCCTAATTATTTTTGTAACAATAGCATTAGTTTTTTTTTTCTAGTTTAGCATGAACGTTTTTATCGTACATGATTTTGAACTAGTATATAGCATACATAGTTAAATTATTTAGAAATGAGATGGTATGTAAGATCAAAAAAAAAAAAAAATGTAATGCAGATAAGAAGAAGTTTCTTTCTTAAGTCTTTTGTTTTTTCAAGCAGTTTTTTACGAATTTTAAAATACAAGTGTAAGAATATTATAATAATACTTTCTTTTTTAGCATAAGGTAATTAAGGAATAATCTGATAACTTATCGATCTCTAAATGAACAATGGACCAGTGTTTTTTTGAGTTATATCAAACCCTTATCGCAAAATTTTTTCAATTTGACTTTTTTTTCGTGGAAACTAAAAATTAACAAAACAGACCCACAAAAATTGCCGTGTAAGCAGGTTTTTTTTTTATACATTTCTTATATATTTAGCTTGTTTTCCACGGGAGCGCGCGTTCAGTTCACCTTCATCGAACAGAAGAGGATTTATCAGAAGACGACCAACAATGTACTCGTAATACACTTTAAGGTTAATTGGGTATCAAGATAAGTAGGTCGGAAATGGGATGCTTTAAGACTTGTTAAGTGATATTGTTTTAGTGTTCTTATGGTGCGCTGCACCACGTTTTTCCTCCTCATTTCACATTCGATTACGCCTGCGCGTCTAGCCAACGTTTAGGCCATTGATTTGCTTAACAATCACAGCAAATGAGGAAAAACGAGAGGCTCGGATCGGGCTTAAGTCGCAGCTAAATCTGGTGAATCGCTCGTCTTATAAGCGGCGGCGCGGGCACAGGTAAAAAATGCAAAAAGAACCGAAGATTAAGGCGAAGAGGTAAATTATATCAAACGGGGGGGCAGAAAAAAAAAAAGGGTAAACAAAAGGAGGGGAAGTGAAGACATAGTTGAGGTGCCCTTTCGTAATCGCCTGAAAATTATTGATAGTGGAAATGTGCAATTTTCAATGTTTTATGCTGTGAGCTGATTTATGAATTGGTTCCGATCATGTTTCGCCCGGGCCGCCGCCGCTGGGGTGCCCGCTCGGTGTGCTACGTACGCTGCGGACTGCCTCGCTGGCTTTGTACTAGTTTCGCAATTGTAATGATTGCTTTTGACATTTAAATTGATACATTTGCCATTGTTAGTTTGCTTTTTTTCCCTCCTCCTCATCCTGCTCGAGTGTGCTACTTTGTACACAATAAGTAATCAAATTGGTAGCACCTCGTTGGGAAACACAAATAGTATCGCCGCCACTGGCTGAAGAACTTTCAAAAAAAAATTGTCGAAATTCGATTCAGAAAATGATCGGGCAGCAGGTGTGATTTTGGTCAACGGTCTCGATGCAATGGATTTATAACTTATTGAGAATTAGGAAACTTGTTATTGTGAATTAAATTGCCGTCGTGAGCTATTTGAGCATCGTGTAAATTTGTTGTTATTTGGGACATAAAATTCGTTGGTTTAATAGGAGAGAAAATATACAGAAAACTGGTCACAAGCTGCAATAATGACACAATTCAAAAATAGCCCACTTTGGGATTGTCTAATTTGATCCAAAACGTGATCAGATAAGATCTATTTCCTCAAAGAAGTTAGCTTTGGCAATGCAAACATTATCGACAAATTTTAACTAGGAAGATTTAAGAAAAAAGTTTGTAGATATTCTTAATTCCAATCAAGAATTCTATTAGTGGAGTTTAATCGATGCATGTAGTTTTTACTAATTAAAAAACGTGATATTTATTGGGAAGCAAATGTTTAAATACAATGGAAAAACCAAAAATCGGGAATGTGAGAGTAAATATTTAGAATATGTAGTAAAGTTATCTATCGTTGATAGTTAAGAATGTATTAAAATAATTTTTTATGCTGTATAATTCCCAAAATGACCGCGAAATGGCACACATTTTAAATATCAAATATTGAGTATGTGATAATATGTTAAATATACCTGAAAACTATATCAGAAGTCTATATGTACTTTAAGTATGAGCAGAAAGAATAAAAATAAGTAATGGGTTTAAAAGAGGACTGGAAATAATACTGATCTTAGTCAATTCTTTCCTTTCAAACTATTATTGTTGTTTCTGCGGAGAAGCTTAAAAGACACGGAATATGATCTAATATAAGTTGGACTATTTCTTTCAAGGACTTGTTTGACAAAAATGCAGAACTTTCTGCCTCCTTTGTCGAGAAGACCATGAGCCGCTATTGGTACCTAAACTGTAGAATGAGCGAGATGATCAGTTTCACCCAGTGATACGGAATTCCCCTGTTCATTCGTTCAGATCCTTAGATACCGTCAACAAAAAAATTGAAAGAAATTATATTCATTGTTGATTAGGATTACGAAATTATTTGTTAGTCAGATTAAAACAAAAAATAAAGTTTGAAGTTGCTTCCAATTTTAATTATTTTTACCCCAATACTTTAAATAATTTTAAGTCAACTAACATAGAAAGTTGTACGTATCAATTATCTTATTTATGGTTTAGTGCTTATGCAGTTAATCACTGTCTTAACCTTGTTTCCTTAATTTTATAATTAATCCACAATTCCATTCTTAATGACTGCATATTTTGCTAAATGTAAGTATCGTTACTTTTAATTCTCTGTGACTTTTTCAAGCTTCATCCTAACGATAAAATATTCATGATTCGTGTATAAAAGTGAACCCTGTGGGGGTATTTGAAAATTTGCTCAATACCTCATATCACAAAACTACCTTGAACCTACACTAGACAGTGTTATAGCATTTCATAAAATGTTTGCAACAAACAGCTTTTCTGTACTTTGACGAATTACAAAGTTTGAACAAAATTAATTGCACAAAAATCCTAGTTGATTCTAAGTTGTTTTTCTGGACACACCCCAACTACAATAC
Source organism: Dysmachus trigonus (assembly GCA_949715965.1). Taxonomy (NCBI): domain Eukaryota; kingdom Metazoa; phylum Arthropoda; class Insecta; order Diptera; family Asilidae; genus Dysmachus; species Dysmachus trigonus. The sequence goes on along the minus strand of OX454322.1, from coordinate 62,981,133 downwards.
ATTTATTGCCATAGTTGTGCTCAACCAGCTATTTAAAGAAAACCTCCTGTTCTTAAGATAGATATCACGAATGAAATGTTCTCCAAGTGTTGCAATTAATTTTAGCAAACTGAAACAATTAGCAATTTCATCAGAGTGTGGAGCGTTAAAAGGCGTCTTTAATAAAAACCCACATCGACTTTAATTCATTCTACACCCATTTACAATGGCATTTGCCGGAGCTTCTCATTTCGCGTTCTTTCTGTTCTCCACCGAACGGAAACCATCAAAATCCGGACTAAATTGAAATGCACTCACCCACATCATGCGCACAATGTTGCCCAATTCGCTTGGAGCAGAAAAACAAAAAAAAAAAATTTATATAAAGAGGTCCAAATAAGAGTCCGCTTGATCCGCGAACGAAGCCACACGGTAGCGAAGCCGTGAAGAGAAGCAGGAAAGGAGGAACAACGAGAAGCAACAAAAAGCCAGAGCCAAAGCCGGCAAAATGCAAGTTAGCGGAAAGGAACTATTTATAATGATGGCTCAGACAAAGCTTACGATAGTGTTTTAAGACGCCGGCCTTCAAAACACGAGCGTTGCACCACACCGCAGCAAAAACATTGAAAATAAAGTGAAGAAGCCGCAGCAGCAGAAGAAGTTTGTTGTTTACCAATTGTTGCTCGTCCTCAACGCCACCATCATCATCATCATCATCATCATCATCCAGCCTTCTGGACCGGGGAGCAGTAGCCCGAAAAAAGCGCGCACACACCGCCCGAGAGTTGAAAAAAATCAAATAAAGTTTCTCAGTCGGCGGAGTTGCAAATTGACCTCAAAATTATTCACCGACTCTATTTAAGGAGTTGTGCAATTCAGCCGGCGCTCGGTGCGTATTTGGCAACCGACATCGTTCTTGGATTGTTTCTGGCCTGATAGCAATGAAATATGGTTCAGCGGAGCGATTTTGATCAGTAATTACCGGGACCATGACATTGAGCGGATTTTTATGCAAAACTTTTTCGAGGAATGCTTTTTTTTTTTTTTTTTTGTGCGCTCTCACATTTTTTATGATGATTTGAAGTTGAAATGATTTATTCATCTTACCTTGCATCCTTCGCATGTAAACGCTCCGAAGTGAAATCCAGCTGCCGGCTCACCGCACACCTTGCACGTCTGATTCATCTGTAAGTAGAAGAGAATTTTTTTTTTGATATTTAAACAAGTTCACACGATTTTTGTTTGAGCTTAGATCAATTTATAATAAAGAAGTAACCTTCATGGAGAAAAGCTTGAAGAAAAGTTTTTGATACTTCCATGTCGGTTTAGAGTTTCATGACACGATTTATATTTTCAAACTCCCGATTTGATCTCTACTTAATTATTGCTGTCTTCAGACTACCGCTTCAAACTGGTACCATTCTTCTTATTTAATATGCATATATTTATGCACTAATTTAGGTTAAACTATTCAAAGTGTAAATATTTATACTAATGCCAACGGATATGATAGGAGGAGGACAAAATTCAAAGTAATACATTTAAATGTCGTGATTTATTTCTCAGATTTGAATAAAAGTATAACAATTTACTTAGAATTTCTCCACTAAAAAATAAGCTAAGTACTTCTATTCAGCTTCCACCAAAACTAAGATCTGGAGAAAACAATGTTGTTACTAGATATCTATTGATCTAGCGAAAAGGCTTGAAATCTATTGATAATACTGAAATTTCAATATACTTAATTGCTTTTCTATTGGAATTAACTGAAATTTAATTGTTTGATTCTGAAAAACAACAAAAATAAATCGAACAGCCTTCATAACTTCAGAAGCCTTAAAAAGTATGAAATAATTTTAAGATTTTATTACGTGTTTGAAATCCGAGCGATCATCCGAGTGATATAAATCCGATAATAGGACATTTAGACAGTAGATCTAGTTAAAAGCCTTTATATTCAGAGATCCAGTAAATTTAAACGTAAATCTAGATAATTGAAATTCATTGGATTTCTAGTGCTTTTAATTCAAATTCTACTGAATTCTAATAAAATAAAGACTATAGAATTCTATCGTTTATACCTAGCATTTTAGTTAATATAGATATAAATCTAGTTAAAGTAGGCCAATAGAATTCTATCTACATTTTCACTAGATTTATAACTAGGAAGTTGGAACTAGTTAGAATTTTGCTAGATTCTCGTTAAAACACATTTTTTGTATAGATTAAAACAATTTCCTTTGAATTGTATGTTATTTGTTGAACAAACAAGATTGTGTGTCGATGTGATTGATAGTTTGGAATAATGTCGATTAAAAAACTAATTTTTGGGTTGGTCAGAAATGAATTTTTTTTCCAATTACATAGATTGAAGTGTAATTAACTGCAAGAAAATTCCAAGAAAATATAATTAAATATAATTTTATTGTAATTACATATTAACTTGAAACATAAAATCTAAAAATGTTAACTTTCGCCAAGAGAAATTTTACCCAGAAACAGGTAAGTAACTACCTATAAATCGATATTTTTACATATACTGAATAACAAATTTAACAACGTTATTACTTGTATCGATCATATTTTCTCCCAATAAACTTAATAAAATTACAAAATTATACTTCGTGCATGAATATCATAAAAACCTCATACCGTTTGCCACTGTTTCTTTGTGATACTTTCTTTATGGTAACTTCACTTCATTAATAAACAAATTGCTTAACATACCTCATCGTCGTCAGACATATCATGGCCTATTTTTGCTTCACGATCCATCTGCCAAAATATATGTTTTGCATGATCGTTGGCCATTAAAAATATGCCAAAGATACAGCAGGCTGTCATAAAAATGTTTCGACGGTAAATCGGTTATCGAACTCATAACCCGCTATCACCAATGAATATGCCCATAAATCTCTCAAAATTCTATCACCACACGCAACACATTAAGAATGTGTCATGTTTGGTTTTTTTTTTTCTCGATTTTTTATTGTCGAAAAGATTAAAATTCCTGAAATCGATCTTTGAGTAACACCTGTAGAGCGCTTCTTATTGTAATCCTAATGGAGATGTATTTTAAAAGTGACACACATTCTATAATTTCTCACTAAAATGTGGTTTTGGCTGTAAAATTTATTATTTAGTACAGCATAACAAGTATAACGCATGACCACAGAATGTTGGTATTTCCCTTTTCTAACATCTTTTGGGTTTCTTAAAAGTGTTATCATCGATCTTCTTCGTAACCCCGAATAATCATAAAAACAAAAACAGCAGATGAGCCAAAAACATAAAATAAAAATTCACAAAAGACACTCCGTAGGAGCTTCGTAGTAAGCCAACAAGTTTGAGTTTGAACATCAGGTTTCCTTACTTCGACGGGTCGCTGCGGCAGCTGCCAAAAAACGCCTATTTTGCTAATATTTGGATATTCATCAAAGGCCAATTTGCATGCTAAAACTATCTCAAATATCATTCTGGCTTTCTTTCTTCCCGTAAAAATAAAAAAATAAAAAAAACAAACAGTTAAATTTAGATTCACGACAGAGAAAAGCCCTGGATTATGGACAGGTGGAGGATTCGAGCATGTTATAAAAAAGTGGTCCACTTCTAAGAAGAACTAGAAGTAGCCGAAGAGTGGCGGGGGTCTATTCGTTATCAAAATGTCATCTCACAATTTAAGTCATAACTTGTTATTACAGCGACAGATATATACGTATTGCGGCTATTAACATATTAAAAAACCGAAAAGCTATGCCAAAACTGACGGGTTTGGCTTTTAATCCCAATGAGAATCTCTTTGTCGTCCCGCCCGGAATTATCCATAAATAAAATGATTATGAAACAGAGTTCGGCCATAAATCGGATTTGCGCTGCTTTATAATTCATTTCCGCCTCCATCCCACCCAGGTGACCTCTTGAGGCCTTTGCATTAGACCCACTGGCCGCTGCACACACACACACATACACACACACACACACGCATACACACATATGGCTGCGAACATGACCAAGAGCGTCACTTAAGTCTAGATTTTTGTGAAACAAATTTCTGTTCAAATATTACCTCAAGATCTAGAAAAGCACTTAGGGGATCGTTTAAGTCAATCCATCTTGACCGGTGTCCACTGCAAGTGGGCAACAAAGGAGCCCAGATATTGTGTGCTTAGCTAATTGAGCGGATCGCATTATGATCGGTGGTAGTTTTGTCGCATTAATTAATGTACTCCCAGTGCACTCACCGTGCTGCTCAATGGGAAATAATAATTCAAGGTTTCGCAAATAGTGGCCGTGTGCACTTCAATTACAGTATTACTTCACTAAAAGGTTAAGACGTATCGTGATTTGCTTTAACTCCAGCCTTAGGCTCTGGTTTGGTATCTGAATGAAGACACACAAGATGGACTTCCGTGATGAATTAAGTGCTAATTTTATATCGTGTTTTTTAATTCTACATTACTAATTATGATAAAATTACACTTACAAGTATGCTTATTGTTTTCTAATATCATAATACCTAATATAGGTTCTAGATCATTAATTATTACCTAGGGACAGCGTCGACTACTAATACCCAGTTTTTTACAAGTTGCATACTAACTTAAGGGTATGCTGATGAAAAAGATAGAAGCAGTGTTTAAACAGGAAATATACCATACAATTGTGATTTCATTCAAAGCATTAGGAAAAATCCGATTTACGTAAAAAACAAATTTATTTTCAGCTTTTTCTGCAGGTACAATTAAACCCCCCGAATTGAAGATCCTGTGCCAATGCCAGAATAAATCTATATTATATGTATAAAAGTTTTTAATGGCTAATTAGATACCTATTACCGAAACTAGTTTTTCTCGTTTTATCAGTAAAAAAACTTTCATTATTAGTATTCATGCTTTGTTGTACTTGCTATTGTATTATTATAAAAGGTGTAGAATATTCGACTAGAAATAGAAGACATATTTTTCGTCTTTTAATCTTAATTCCTTCATTTATAATTTTTTTGCTAAAAATTCTGATTCTAGTTCACAAAAGCGGTATAAAACTTTTAGATGTTGATTGAACGAATAAAAAATCTAGAATTAACTTTTAACTTAAAAGCATATGCTATACATATATTAAAACAAACGTGTTTTTCGACCATGGAAATTTGTAACTTTCGAGTACAGACATTCAATTTTTTTTTAAAACAAAGTTTTAATAAACTTATGACGTCTAGTGTATTCCAGAGAATTTTTGTATATGTATTCGATTATCTAATGAACGGGGTTGTTTGAAGATCTTTTGTAAATTTGGCAATCTAATATAGACATACATAATATACATGCATGATGGACACCGGGTTTTTTTATACGTGCTTTTCTGCAAACTTTAAGTATTTTATTTCAATCTTAAGGTCACAGGTTTTTTATAAAATGATTCTGGATAAAGATATATAATCGATCAAACCCACTAAAAGACAGCTTTGGAATACTTTAAATAAAAACTTGTGTATTTTTCTTTCTTATGGAACATGCTGTATTTTACCATACCGTGTAATTAATGTTATATTGGCAAATTTTAAACCACCTTATTTGCTTAAATGGACCCATAAAAGAACAAGTTCCCCTTTAATATTTCACGCCTCAAAACAAAAGATTTAGGCGACGAACCTGCTATTTTCCAAACAAAAGATGAAATCACTCGTCAACTCCCGTCTCGCGGGCTCATAAAGCGAAGAACTTATTTGTGTTGCCATTAAAGTTATTAATAACATCCATTAATTAAAAGTCCATTTTGTACGGGGAGTAGTAATAAATGCAACTTTAATACCGCTATATTGGGTCACAATCATCATCAGCCTACAGAAATCTCCAGCGGTACAAGGACGCAACAATTAGTCACAGCTCAAGATCTCTGGGCTCGCGCTACCTAAGCCAATCAGTCTACGATTGGATGCTTTTGTTTCGCTAATAATATCAAATATTGCCTGAATTTTTGCGCATACATTTGAATAATTTATCAGGGTAAAAATGTCTTCATAATAAAATACCAAATATGAGTGGAAGATTCATTGATTCACTGTGGATCGAGCCCGCCACCATAGCATCTTATTGTGTATATATACCGCAAGTATCTTAAGCATCTTCTTTATCTCAATGTTATAATGTTTGCATGATTGTCCGCCCCCAAAACAATTGAAGGAGAGATCGCGTGCGGTTGGATGCTGGAAGACTTTTATTGCTGGAACAATTCTTCTTTGGGGAGGTTTTGAACTGAACTGAGCAGAACCACTCAATCAATTTTTTTTTTTTTTTTGTTTCGTTTAATAGTCTAATGCGTTTATGGTTAGATTTTGTGATATTTAATAGTAAATTGCTTGATGTCTGAGGTAAACTCCTTCGCAAGAATAATAAATGTCTGTGAGGAGTAATGAATCTAGAAGATTTAATTTCTTGTAGTGTAGGTAATATTCCAAGTTGGTTTTCATTATTTTTGCTGCAAATGCACATTAATATGAATGCAATGTTCATTTGTAGGTTAATATCATAATTTTATTTCTTAATCTGCTCTTGTCCAAGTTACAAAATCATCTTAAGTAATAAAAATTTCTACAGAATTACTCGCGTGGTCGCCAGTTAAATTGATTTCCGGGTATTCATAGCTCAAATCACATCAATTAAAATATCTTCGCCTCCAGTAATTTTCCTGTCCATAGCTCAAAACAATACTGGAAGAAAAAAAATCCATTAGAAAAATCGAGACGATAAATCACTTTTTCTTTCATTTTGTTACGTTTAAGATGAAATCTATATTTCTCGGGTTTTTTATTTTTCGTAATTTTTTTTATTTATTTTTTTTTTTTTCTACGAAGAAATCATTGAATGAAATGGCGGTTTCGACCACGCGAAGGTCATGCAGCCCATCATCAAACAGAAGACAAAAATTAACAAAAGTCTGTCGAAATTGCTGCTACAAATAGTAAAAATAACAAATTGAGCCAATTAAACCACCAAGTGTAGTGTAACTTGACCTTGTTCTCTACATGGTCCGACATGCCAGCCGTGTAATTTTCAAGATGACTTCCTCAATTGTCGCGAAAAACCGTGGCGTTTTTAGTATAGTTTTGTTTTCTTAAGATTTTTCTACGATATAGAGACGAGGAGAGTGATTTCGCTTTTTAGTCTAATCATATTTTTGGATAGTGACAGACAAATTGTTGTAATTAATCAGAAATTCGTTAATTTTGTTTCAAAAACACTTGCCCAGGGTAGTCCAGTTTGGAGTGTTAATTCTATGTCGGTCGTATTGCGAATGCCCCCAGGCTGATTAGTTAATTTATAAGTGATTTTGGTTTAAACACCTTTTTGTTATTCTTAAAAATGATTAATCAATCAGATAGAGGAGTAACCTGATGCTGATGATTTTTTGTCTTGCAACTCCTTTTATCAGAAAGCGATAAACATTTCTTCAAGGTTACGTCGTTCAACGTCAGAGCTTTGTATAAGCCATCAACAAGAAGAACTCAGACGCCAGGGTGAGAAAAACATTGTTTTACAGTGTAAGAAATTAGATTGGATTTTCTGATGACTCTTTTATGGATATTAGCTGGGCAACTGCATCACATTTCTATAATTAGTATACAAAAAGTGATGTAATTTGCTTTTATGCCCGTAAAAACGTAATTAAAGGCGTTATTTGCTAAATCCTCAGATCCTCTAGATCGAAATCGCCTCATATACGTATTCAAGTCCAGCCGGATATGAAATATGCAACAAAGTGCGCTGGGCGTTTTTATACCTCTTTTCTCCACTAAACGCAGCCACGTACAGAGGTGATTTGAAAATTTTTTACATTTATGCGAAAAGTCAATATTGAACCCTCTGCAGTCCGTTGCAAATGCAAGCCCTGATCATTAATTATCCATTCATCTTTGGATTGACTCAGAACGAACGCCACCAATGGCCGTCATATACCCATTCAGATAAAAATTTTCTTCGTTATATTAAGATCCACGTGACTGTGATCGCTTGTTAAATCAGACGAGCGATTTACTTTAATGATCGTCATGGGAGCTTTTTTTTTCCCTCTTCGCGTTTTTCTTTACTTTTTATTGTTACTGGCTGGCGTTATTGTGGTTTTCCTACAGATATCCGACCAAAGATTAAATCTGACAATAATTACTATTGCCGTGCTGAATGGGAAGGAAGATAAAAAAATATAGAAACGACATAAGGAAAAGAAAAAGAGCACAAGTGCCTGGTCAAGATGCTTTTAAACGCTCAACAAATTAATGGCAACAAAATTATAACACACGGACGGCGACGGGACGACACGATGTTTCCGGTTCGGGCCATTTCGAGGTTAAAATCATTTCTGTGAAACTCAGATTCTTCTTTGGAATTTGAAACGATGAATTTTTTGGGAGTAGTCCTATTTAAGTGGACTGATTCGTTTTTCTTTTCAGCCGAACTGTAGAATTTATGAGCTTAAAATGTTTGTGGTATCAGGGATCGTAAATAGTATTTCTAAAGCAATGACGGAGCCTCGCAGATTCTTTGTTATTATTCTTTTACGTATATAAAATTGTGAACCAGTTTTGGATTGCTGGGATACTCCAAATTTTGAATAACACATCATCACTTGTTTATAATATTTGAAGATAATAAGATATTATGATCTCATATTAAGTTATTTTAAACTTAACAAGAGGACGCAAATCAAGATAAGGAGTGCTATGTTTTTTATTTTATTTTAAGAGCAAAAGACGAGTTGAGAACTTTAACAGTTTCTTAAGCAATAATTAGATGACAAAAATTCGAAGAACGTATTTTGTGTCACAAAAATTAAGACTGAATAAGATCATCCTACGTTCTAACCAATATTCATCTATGGAATGTCGTTTTGGGCTTCGAAGATTGCCACTTTCATTTGATTGGATACGCTTGGTCCATTTCATCGAAATGTATTTTCTAATTCCTATTAGTTCATTAGATACAAGAATTTTTATTACCAATCCAAGCTTGTTATTCACACATTCTTCGTAAAATAATAATTTTAGAGCTTTATTTACTACTTCAGAATGAAAATAGAATTTTTTTAAATTTTAGGTTTCGATTCAAAATTGGGTCAACTTAAAATATATAAGTTATTAGTTAGTTAGTTAGGACATTATAAGACGCAAAAGAAGAGGCGTCGGATTTCCGATAATAAGAACTGTCAAATGAGCTATTGTTTTTTGTAAGTGTCAATGTTATTTTTATTTGGAAAGGTCTAACAAATCATCACGGAAAGATATACACCGCAGCAATGATTCCAAACCGTGGAAAGTAATTTCCGAAATTAGGGAAAATTTTGCATAAGGATCTTAGCCTTAAGGTTTACAAGATTCAATTGGTGCAAGAAGTGAATCCGCATAACTATCATTTGTGTCAGATGTTTGCTTAATGGGCTCAACATCAATTGAAAGTTTACCTTTTAATTTATAGTACATTTTTTTTCAGCGGTGGAGCTCATTTTTGATTTAATTAATGGGTATGTAAATAAGCAGAATTATCAAATTTTGTGTGCAGAGAATTTTCAAGCAATACAAAAGCTGCGTCCGCATCCAGAAAAATGCGGTCTATGAGCCACCGAAATCATCGGGACATATTTCTTAAAAAATGTGATAAAACAACGTGTAACCTATTTGTGGTTTCAACAGGATGGCGCTACGTGTAATACAGCGACCGAAACAAGCAATTTATTGAAAGTAGAATTTCGTGAAAATTAGCCACCAATATCGTGTGATTTGACATTGCTGGACTACTTTTTGTGCAGATATGTGAAGTCTCTGGTCTATGCTAATAAGGCAGCTTTGACTGACACATTTGGAAGTCAATACAAAATATGTCGTTGCGGATATACGGACCTAAATTCTCGAAAAAGTGGTCAAAAATTTGACTGATAGGATGCGCCATGTTACTGGCAGCCACAGTGCTCATTTGCTCGAACTTGAGTTTAAATATTAAACGTTAAGTAATTATCTTTCCAATAAAATCAGATTTATGGTCATCTGGTCAAATTTTATGTGTTTTATTTAAATTTAAAATCCGGACATACTTAAAAGAAACCCTTTAGATAGCCCTCATTTTTTTTTTTTTAAATTGGACTTACTTAACTTAAAAAATTAGCAGCTCTACTGATAATCATAATCAAATACATAATTTCAAGATATTAACTAAAAGCCAATTTTAATGTAATAAACATGAATAATATTTATACACATGTTAAGTTTTAGCTGGAAAAGTTATTAAAGTTTTAAATTTACGTAATTTAATTAAATAATTTAATTTATTAAGGCCTTTTTATAAATGAATAAGAATGCAAAGGGTTAAATAAAACTCTTTTCAAACATTATAATTTTTCAGCAGTTGAAAATGTCGTTTCTAATTCAAGATTTATGTTGATTTTCGATTTTGATTGAATAAACTTTTGCTGTGTCCGTCATATGATATAAATGCGTAATATACTGACATTATATAAGCACAAAAATTTCCAAGGTTTAGCTCATATATTCAAGAAAATGTCACACTTCTAATGACAGTTCAAAAAAAAATTAAACATCAAAAAGGTTTTAAGGTTAATCTCCTTGGGTTCACTCCCCGTGTACCGTTGGAAGCTGCAAAACGTCAATAAAACTCCTCAGTGTGGCAACTTGCTTCTGAGCAAGCTACCGATCTACCAATAATGGACGCAGCCTGAAGGCACTGCGCGCTCAACTTGAGACACCCGCACATTTCGGTTGTCTACACTCAGTGACAAATGTGGTGCATTATATTTACAAAGCCTGTGCTATTGTGATTTAAACACCATGTTTGACTTCCTTTAGTCAATTCAAAAGCCCTTGGTATAGTTTACGTTCTTAGCAAGGTTGTCACGAAAGCATTTTGTTTGTCAAAAAGGTAAAAAAATCAGACACAAGCTTCGAATTTTATGGGGTACCTTGGTCTGCGAACAGAGCCATTTCTTTACAGCACCTTTTGATTCTGCAATCTCGGTTCTCTAGTTGGTTTTTTTGTTTTTTTTTCAAGAGGTAAAGAAAACGTTTATTTTCTTCCGTCCGATTTTTTCTTTTTTTTAAATTTTTTCTCGGAGTGACCGAGCTTGTGTCTTTCTACTGAAGTTTTTCAGTCAATTGCTGTTTGGATTTGGCGCAACCTTGGCGCAGCATAAATCTTCGCGCACCAACAATTTCTACAATCGGCCGAGCCGCCGCCGAGAAGAATCGGTAGAGCGCAAAGGTTATGTAACAAGATTCACCTCTTTTCCCTTCTAGTCTTCTTTTGTTGTTTGTTTCTTTGGACTTAAAGCCACCTTCAGAAAAATTTCTTGGGGCCAGTGATAAATTTTTTCAAAAATTCATCCACATACCCCCAAAAAACCGTGTCTTCGTCGTCGTCGCATCGAGTTTTGCTTTTGTCTGTCTGTCTGTTTTTTATTTGGTGTATTATAATTTTTTTTTTTATTCTTTTGTTTGACACTGTATGTAACTTATGAGTCTTTTGCAGTCGTTACCGTAATACCATGCCCCAGACAGACATTTCGGAATTATTTTCGTTTTCATTTTCTTCGAGTTCCGTGCGACTGGTCTCGAGAAAATAAAAATAAAAATAAAGCATAGTCTCGCGGTGTGCGATGCCATGCCGAAAAAGATAAAAAGACACGGAAAGCGGACTTCTTCTCTTCGTATCTCCCCGTGTCCTCGCGAAGAATGCGATCTTGTAATTTATCGCAAATTTGAATTAAGTTCAAGGTCACAATTTGTTATTTGCTTCTCGCACTTGCGCGCCTCTCTTTATGCTACTCGAAGTCATGTTGGATGAATTTTGATGAGATTTCGCGATTATTGTCACTTCGCCACTTCGACGCGGCCTTATCTTGGATACTGTTTTTTTTTTTTTTGTGAAGATCGATATCCCCAGACTGCCTAAGTGCACGGATGGCACATGGTCGAGAATTGTTAATTAACTCTCGCGGGATTAAGTTTCTTTTTACGTTTTTTAAAGTATTTTTTTGTTCATCCATCGAGCGTGGACTGATGCCGTGCGAAGGTGCGGTGAATCCGGATTTTCGGAATTATGAAAGATGAACCTGCCGCGTGTCTTGACGATCATCTTCTGCATATGATGGCGTGTGCGGTTGCAGCGATTTCCATCGCTACCGAATGGTCGCGTCGCGACTGAATCCACACATTTGTTAGCATTCCTTAGCGACGCTATCATGGATATATTTAAAGCCGCTTAATTGCCGGCTTATGGAAAAAAAAATATAAAAAAAAAACTCAAGCACCGGTACCCTCTAAGGTGGTGTACTTCTATATCGCATTTACATATCACCTGACTTAATTAGCTCACATCTGAATTATTAAGCGAGATTAATTCACATGTTGAAAATGGTTGATTGAATCTTCACCGAGAACGACGACGACGCGTGTGATTCCCTTGCGGCCAGTGGTCGCGGCCTCTCAGTCATAATTATATGGAAAATGGTTCCGGTTTTTATGGTGCAATCATTCGAATGCTCGAGTACTCGAATGGGCTTCAGGTGATTTGAGGCGAATAACAGAGATCGGAATCGCTGGAAAACTTGGTGAATGAGTTATTTGGAGCTGGCGCCCCATGGACGTGGCTCTAATTATTCAAATAACTTTGCACAGGCTGTGCGCGCGAATTATGAGGAATCTGAAAGGAGGATGTTTGCTGTCTACTCGGTCGACCGATGACATTTTTTAAGTCTGGCTGGGTGTGGATCGCATCATGAACGTAATAATTCTGAAAGACGGAGGTTTATGAAGGTTTCGTAAAGTGGACTTATGACCAGGACATCTTACAAGGTAAACTTGCTTGAAAATTGAACGGCCAATAATTGAATGGTTAAAGACGGTGATAGAAGCGGATGCCTTTAGGTAGATAGGTTTTTTCTTGTATTTTTAGAGATTTGAATAATAGTTACCCAGCATTCTCAATCATCTGAAAGTTATGACTTACAAAAGCAGTTTTTGTATATTATGGTAATTACAAATGCTAACAAACTAATTATTGTATAAGGTATTACGTCTGGTCGTTGTGTCGAAGGCGAGAGTAGATCAACTTTCAGATATATATTATACTCATTAAGTGACAAATTTCAAAGTAGTCGGCTCTAGAGAGAGAGAGAGAATTCATATTAGTAAAATATCGCATGGGAATTTTGTGACGGGTGGAGATAAAATATATCCTAAATATTAACCAAGTTTCATAAAAATCCTTCCAGTCGTTTTTTTTTTGTCTGACAAACAAATTTTGATAGTAGATTCGAAATCGGAGGCCCCAAAATCCATTTTGATAGTAGACGCGAATTTAGTGACCTGCGTTGTGAAGGTGAATAGGTGACAAAAAATTCATCTTCTTCTCTTATATTTCTGTTCCGAGAACCAGTTCCAATTTCCTTTTTTTTATTAAGAATTCCAATTTATTCTTTATCAACTCTCAATTTATTTGTTATCAAGATATATGCTGGGAACATTTCAAAAGTTTTTTCCTCGAAATTATTTTTTCCGATCTTGTCCAACCAAAAAATGTAAAAAGTTATCAACCGATTTTCAATTTGTTTTAATTCTTCAATAAAATTTCGGTATGACAATGTGGAAGGAATTATTTTTTATACCATCACAACAAGGATGATATCTTTGTAAATTTTTAATATTTTTTGATAATAATCGGTATACCAAAAAAATTAATGATAACTTAGCAAAAAATTTAAAAAAATTGGAAATTTTTTGAAATCCTACATTTTATCAGAATAAATAATAGCCGAAATGTTAGTAATAATCAAGTAATCAATTAAATAATAAGTAATAATCAAGTAATCAATTAAATTTTCTTTTGATCATCTATATATTACCCAGTATAGTCAAAATACGCTTTAAAATTAGAAGTGAACCACTATTAGCGTTGTCCTCTTGTAACAACAATGAAAAATTGATATAATAATTGTTTGTTATCCCACTAAAAGTAAATAAAGGAAAAAATTGAATAGACCCCACGTGAATTCATTCACACTTCAGTGGTTTTTGTAATTAATATGTGCGTTAAGGAAGTAAAACATCACATTAATAGAAATCTATCTTAGAAAAACCATTAGCCTTAATAATAATAATAATAGATTTGATCGTTAAAAAAAAATTCAATTTACCTCAGAAATAATTTCCAGCCAAAGCAAAGCTATCATTAAAAATTCTCAGCCTAATTTGCCGAAAGCAATGATATAATAAAGCCAAATTTCTTCCTCAATTTAATGAACCCCATCTAAACTTAAAGTGCATGGTCCATTTCAAAAGTCCTCGAATTATCAAAACGATCTTTCCACCTCTAATAAACTGAACTCAGCAGCTAATGACTAATATTCATCTCGGACGATAAAATAATTCAGGAAGTGGCAAATTCTGTAAATAAATCATCTTACCGCAAAATTTTTCGCACACACCTCAGCGCAGCAGAGCGAGCAAGAAAAAGTTCCCCACAATTATGCTCAATGAAACGTTTACAATGCGTCCGAGTAGAGCACAAAAACTGAGAAAAAAAATCAGCAATTAGTTTATAACACTAGACTGATCTGCACAAGGTAATGAAATCAACAATTTATTATATCTTGCACAAAAGTTGCCCAAAAAACATCTAGAAATGCGCAGTTGAATCAGCCAAGGTGAAGAAAATAAATAAGAAAAAGTGGCAATTTTACGAGAAAAAATCTGGCAGCAGCTGATTGCAGGTGATCATGCCTGAAATATTGATCTTGTTTAACTATGATCATGTTTTTATCGACTAAAATCGATCACCAAACACCGGCTCGATTTGGGAAAGAACCCCCAGCGCTATGGTGGAGAGGGCAAAAAAACCTGCTCGAAAATTCCCGAGACCCATTCCGACTGTCTTAATTGCTTTAGTCACGGTGTGTGGCTAAAGCACTTGAAATTATAAGAAATAAAGTTCAAAAGCGGGAAAAATCACCTTTCTGTCCTTGATACAGTTTAGATTGATTGTAATCGATCCGGTTGTGTAAAAAAAATCAAATTAATAAAAACGTGCAACAACTTAAAAGGTGCGAAAATTACTTCTACTACAGCAGGCTCTAAGGCTGCAAAGGTGTGATGATAGTTTTCTGGCAATTTGCCGCGCAATCTCGCACCCGAGAAAAGGTGAAGATCACTTCGAATCCCCAAGGTGTGATCAGTCATTCAATTGTTTGCTGTGAACTTGAATGTCCGACAAATTTTTCGAATGATTTTTAACTATTTTACTCCAGACTACAGCTAATAGTCGCATAACAAATGATCGTCACGGAAATTGGGACCATCGATCATATCCCGATCGAGGATGATCCGATTTGCTGGATTTTCTTCGATGGCAAACAATAAAAGGTGGAAATTGACTGTTTCGACATATCACGTAGGGGTACCATCAAAACGCCTGCCAACGTGCTGACTCATCTTTCTGCATGGTATGGCTGCGATTCTGCTTTTATTATGAGGCCAAAAATGGGAAAAAATATTTTCTTACATATCATCCTGGCATATGTGCGAACTCTCTAGGGCGCTTACATTTTCGAGACAAAACGAGGCAAAACGATCAAATTCAATGGAGGCAGACGTGATGGCAGCATTTTCGTTTTCGTTTTCGTTTCCACCAAACCGTGTGATCTTTTTCCAGTCTGGTAGATATCCAACTTTTGATTCGTCTTCGTCTTCGTCTTTATTTTCATCTGACGTCACATGATTTTCACTGCGCCAAGACGACAAGCTCAGGCTTGACGGCCGCGCGCGTTGTTGACCAAATGTGTGCGCTTTGCTCCACTAGACGGACCTTTCTTGACTTTATGCTGCGCATTGTAACTTTTGTAAAAAGGTTTGTTTTTGTAACAAGCGATCATTCGGTATTCTTACAGCGTAACCATTGCTCTCGTAACGTCTGTCCGTACACGCTCTATTTACCATTTGTTAGCCAAGGATGCTATTAGTCGACTGCCTCGAGCTATTCAAGACAGAGCAAACTGTGAATTTACCAACCATTTAAGTGATCGTTTTGTCGGCGTTTTGCCAACTTTTGTAAAATAGTGTACTATTGTTGAGTTGGGGTGATGATGATGATTAAACAAAAAGACGACAGTTACTGTCCGGCTGTGCTTTTTCTTTCTCCTTGCAATTGTATTAACAAGGTATATGAGGTGATTGCCGAATGGGGGTATCGATCTAAATTTATTGCTATTTTGATTGTTCTGGGTCGGAAAATGAACGTGATGTAATTATTTGAAGGTTAAGATCAGCTTTTATCTTACGCAGTCATTGTGAGACTATTGTTTTTAAATTTTTGGTAGCAGTGATCATAATGATAATGTTAGAAGTCAGGGTTGCTGCAGTAATTGCAAGATGGATGATATTTTTCTATCGGTTGTCTTTTACTTTTGCAAACTTGGTTTGAATATGGTCAAAATGTTTTTGGAAGGAACTTTCCCAGCTATCCTATCGCGTCGAAAATTCCATTATTATGTTTCCTCACTAATTGAGACATATAATTTCAAAATTGATATTCGTAAAGATATACTATATGTATAGTATAATTTCTTAAAATTGTCGGTAAAGGTAGAAATTAAATTATTCGACTAATGTAATGCCATTTCATCGAAATTCTAACTTAATCACCTTTGACTACGCGATAGATAACGTTCACATTAACAAAATTGACCAAGTTATGGATATGGGGTTGATGATTTCCAAAGCTTACGAGATTTGGGATTCTTTAAGTGTAACTCTGGATATTTTAAAAACGTTAATACTCTGCAAATTCTTTACTTATCATTCTATATTAGAATATGCATGAATCATTTGATATTCTTATTGCAAAACTCATATAACGATAATAGAATCTGTCCTGAAAGCAAATATTTACTATGCACAAGTTTAAATTTTATCTGAACAAAAATTTCGACGTAAAGAAATTTTTGTTACATTTGTCATATAGTATCAAATCACTTAAATTATTACAGTAAATTCATTCGAAACCTCTTATTTGCTCAATGACATAGAACTAATTATAGCTATTATAAGCCAATATGTAAATGGATCCAGTACTTTAACAAATTATCTTCAATTGTAGATGTTAGACAAGTTTTGTAATCTACCGTCTTTGAAAATCTTGAAATGAAAAGTTCTAGTACAGTAATACCTCGACTTACGCTACCCCGACTTACGCGAACCCGTAGTTACGCGATTTTCAAATCTCGTCGATTCGTCTTTTGTTTGAGCGCCACACAACTCCTGATTACTCACTCCCTTCATACTATTTTTTAGCTAATGTAGATGTTCGAACGTGTCGCGCAGAATCGAAGCATGAAATTCATGAGCAAGAGCAAGACATTGAAGATTCTTTAGACCCAGCTCAATCAGAAGATCGAATGACGGTTGGAAACTTGACAGAAGGCCTCAGTTCAATTGAAAAGGGATTACAAATTTTAGACAATATAAACTCCAACGAAGAGCGCATTTCTTCTACAAAGCAGGGAATAAGAAAATTATTAGCATGCTACGAGGAAATTTTTCTACATCACAATAACTTCGGCTTGCGATTTTGTATTCGTATTATCTAAGATTTTATTAAACATTTTTTTTCTAAATTATTATTTTCTTTAGTCTCCGGCCCCAATTAAAAATAATTTGTATGTATTTATATGCGAAATTATACCCCGACTTACGCGAATTTGACTTACGCGGTTATCGCTCGGTCCCACCTATCGCGTAAGTTCGGGGTATTACTGTATTTGTTTATAACACCAAACTTGATGTTCTATCTGCAGGGGAATTGTTATCGGTAGACATATAAGCATATAAAAAAATAAAAAATCAATGTTTCGCTCAGGCAAGGGAGTAGTTAGAATTTTTGTTTATGTCGGGCCTGGCTTAACTAACAATATGCAAGAGTCAATTCTCACATAAATTTGAAATATGTAAACTTATAGAGTACTTATTAGTATTTTCATAAAGACATGTTTCGTTTAAAATCTTTATGAATAATTTTTCTAAAAATCAGTTTTAGTAGCGTATTTATATTTAACCTCTTTAAAAAATTTGTTCTTATTTTACTTTAAAATGCATTCAAAGATAATTTGTCCTTGATATAAACTCTTCCAAGTAAAACTGACTTTTCAAAACATATGTTATTATTATAGTTGCCTGTTCCAAACATAATGTATTAGTATTAAAAATTAATTTCTTAGAAAAAGTTCATCTTGTAAGATAATGATGGAGTTAGACGTTCGATAAATTTTGTCATCCTCAAACAACCATCAAATCTATAATTTACCAACCGTGAATTGTTCCAGGGCGTATAAAGTTATAAAAAAATAAGTGATACCATTTAAATTCTAAACTATATTGATTCTATTGCATCTAAAAATGATGTGCTTTTAACAATTTACCAGAAAATTTCTTTTAAATTTAAAATTAACTTAAAAATTACTATGAAGGCAAGTCAATAATTATGTTGGGGACGTTGGCAATTTTTGTTGTTTAAACTCATTTTAATTTTAAAAAGTCGCTTCTAGGTGAAATTAATTATTTTAAAGTTTTTGTTTAGCTAATTTTAATATTAAGCGGCATTTTTATGCACGTCTAGTGTAAGACTCTCTCCTTTCGGTATATCAGACCACTTACATAGTAACTAAAACCAGTTTATGGTTTGTAATTATATGTTTTGTTGTTGTTATACAACTCTGCTTAGCCTCTGTTTTGTAATCTTCCATAATGTATGTTTTATTATACGGCTAAATACATTTGTTTCTCAATATTCTATTTATTTAAACATATTAAAGATCGTAACTGCAAATGGCAGTACATGAAAACTATACCCTCAAAATGGGAGAAATAATTTTTACGACTTACGAGGATAGATAATGCTGGTGGTTAGTTTATAATAACTGCCAGTCTAACTAACATATCTACAAAAAGATGGAAGAGAAACTAAGGAAACTGAAAAATTTCTTCAAAATTCACTTAACAGCTCACAACTGAAACAAAGCACAGCTTCAACCTCATCGAAAAAAGGTAAATGAGCATTCAATTAAGTCATCCATTCGGTCAATTTAAAAATGAGTTCTCTTGTCGGCCATTAAATATCGTGGCAACAAGCCTTTAATAACTGTAAATCCTAATTGAGTTATCATCGTTGAAAAGATGCTCACATAAGTAATTATGCTCTGTTGGAATAAATTTTCCTTTAAACCGCCCTCCCCCCGTCGCCCGAGTGTATGCTTGTCTTATATTTAGATACTGTAGCATGTGCATGCTTCCTTTTGAATGCGTCGGAGTCGGGCAGAGCGCGCAAACCATTCCAGCTGTGAACATTTTCGTCTTTTTGCAGCAGCCTCCATTCTCCATCGGGCATTATTAATAATAATATTTTGTAACATTCCTCCACTGGATAATTATTTGTTCATATATCTCAGCCATGGGTATACCTGGTGAAATAATCCTTAACGTTTGTTGGCTAAAACTAATTACGGGAGTAGTGCACCGCCGCCTGTTCGGGCAGGTTGGAGCACAGGTTTTGTATCTAACCATTTCCCATGATTTATTTTTAGTAGAAAAGCAAAAGTCAAGCCGGAAATACATAAATCCTGAGGCACCCCCTCGCTATGATTAATATTAAGATGTTAAAATCTTAGAGAGTGGCAAATGAGGCTGTCGTATGCTTGGACCTGTGCAATAGCGCCATCATCATTATCATCGCTGAAAAAGATGAATCAACAAGAAAACTATGTTGGACCAATAGCCTCCTTCTCCTCAATCTCCATCTTCAACACCCTCCCGGCCATTTTGTTGCGGTAAGTGGTTACTTTCGTCTGTGATCTGCATTTACACTCTGTGCCAATGTTTGATTTCGTCCCTCCCAACAAATATAAAATTTATCTTTGGGCCTAGAAGATCTAGTGTCCAGACAAAACCTTATACACCTAGACGGGATCCATCCATCTAGTCTAGCATCTCATACATCCATCTAGCACTTTGTTTATCCATACTGGAAAATGCTAAAAGGTACAGAGGCTCAGGAAAAAGTGGACGAACGCCTCGAAATGTATTAATTACGGGCACGTCAGGAATTTTGAAATTTCTCATCTTTGATGGGTTTATTTTGTGCAGATCGTTTTCGTTGAACAAATCCATTTGGGGCCTGCATCTGACACACTGCAGCCGCATCTTGGGGCCGATGGTTGCCCAGCGCAATGGATTATTCTGTTCCTCGTAGGCATACAGCCACACAGTTTGACCATCAATCCCATCAGCGGATCAACACTGATCCACAACTACTGCCCAGAAATTGTCCGGAGTTGATCCTCGTCTGTCCGGTGCATGGGCACGACAAAATGATTAATGATGAAAGTGCTCTTGCCGGAGTTTCGCAAACTTATTGATGTCCGTGGTGGTTTTAATGTGAGTTCTTTATTAGCTGGCGTCTTCGGGCTTGTTCGAATGATAATTGCGCGCATACACTTTGTTCCGCAATTGGTCGTAATGAAGGAAGAGCTTCTATTAAAATTAGATTGCAAATGTCTTTGCCTTTTTGCGCGGTATGGTCCCTTTGTTGATTACTGTGTGTTGTGGCATAATTCGAACAGCTATTTGATGGATTGCCCGTTTTGCTTTGATGGTGCATAAATTAACCCAACTTCTTATAGCTTATGAATTAAGACAACCTCTTCTACCTTTCGGCGGCATTAAATCTTCATAACTCAGAACTTTAATAGAAACCACCTGAATGACCTCGTTCTTAAGTAGAAATAATAATAACTTTGTATTAAATTTCACAATATTGTGTCGATTAAGCACTAGTGTTAAAAAAATAATAATTTGTAGAGTTCTATAATAAAATGTACGTAATATTTCAACTGCTTAGAGTCTTGGAATTGATATTGCGGTTTAGTCAGTTATTGTAAATCTTTAACTGAATGTCTTTTTAACGATTCGAAGCTGGAAATCATTATATTGTATCGTATCTTTGATAGTTCGTTTTTCTAAAAAAGATAATAAATGATTTTTGAACTTTTTGTCTATTACCCTTAAAAACTGCATAACTGTCAGATTTCCATCATGACGTAATGTAGCGTGTGGATTCGTCACATCACCACAAAAATAAGTTTTGGGATTCTTCTCACTTTTCTATTGTTTCTATTGTTCATAGAGCAGCTCTTAGCTACGTTTTTTTCGCCTATCCAGAATAATAAAACACTTTGTATTGAATGGAAGCTTACTAAAGCTACCCATTATAAAGATTTGATATTTTTGGAAATGTGCATCAAATTGCGATGATTCTGGAAAATTTGTCGGACAAATTTTTGACTCAAAACTTGTTGTAGGTCATGGCAATTACACGTTATTATAAAAAAAAATTAAACTTTGGCTGTGTCAGTGACGATAAATTTAATTTCATAAACATATATGTATGTTCGGGATAGACGAAAAAAAACGCAGCTATTAATACCATCGACACACTAAACTTCATCGTGTAGTAGTTATATCGTTATGAAGAAAAATTGGTCATTAAATAAAGGGGTTTTTAACATATAAAATCAGAATGAAGAATCAGTTGTGAGTTGCACTTCTTTTTGGATCAATCAATCTCTTTTAAATTCAAACTCCTCAATTTCCACGTTAATCTAGCTATCGTTAGAACTGAAGGACTTACCAGTTCGGTCAGTTCTAATGAAGTAGAATACTGTGTGTCATTAAATCGTAAATGACGTCCTACTCTACAATGAAGTTTCGATGGTATAATTCCAATTTAAAGATCTGTAACTAGTACTCACTAAGTATCATTACATTGATTTAATGCTTGATAAGGATTCATACTAGCGCATGAGGTGATAACGAAAGTGTAGAAAGTTGTATCAATATAAATTGTAAAGAGTAATAATCCAAGCAAAGGTTATTTCATGTAGCAATATATTGGCATAAAGTATAATTTGTAGTTTTGATTGTATTTTGATAGTTTCAGACTCAGATCATACCCAGTTAGACACAGATTATAAACCAAATAACAATTTCAGTCCATTTGATTTATAGTTTTACTTTCTAGTCCTACAAACATTTGTGTTTCTTGTTCTCTTTCAGTATGCACTTCCACTAAGCCATTGTGACCCCAATTTGTTTCAGAGATGATTTCTTTATTTTACATACTGCGAAAATAACGAAGTATTTCCATTTTGCACCGTGAAAAAATTGAAACTCATCTCGATATTATTTACGGCCGTTATTGGTAAAACCTTTCTCTCTGAAGGTATTAGAGCACACCAAATCGCTAGTCTCGACAATTAGTTCCAGTGCTGTTTGGAACGAGTACGAAGCCTATAACTCATGGCCCTTAAAATAACTTCAAAACTTTTATAGGCTGTAACTCTTCCTCCAATTTCTTCCACATATTTCATGCAGCAATCTTCACAACTGTAAGAAACACGCTATCTTCGCACGTAGAGGAAAAGATGCGAGCGCGGTTTTCGCCCGCTACAGTGAAAATATCCTCGTGAATTTGCAGACAGTACGACAGACAGCCAGCCAGACAGACAGACGAATAGTCAGCGTTAAAGCCGCGTATGAATGTTACCTTGCTGTTAATCAGATTTCGCGCTCTTAATCATATTACCAAAATCTGTGAAAATTTTATTCAGAAATGTGTTAAAACCGCGACTGGACTATAAATCCTTCACATGCTCGTGTCTGGGCAGAGCGCGGGGAGTTTTTAATATTAATCAACTCAAGTTAAGCGCCAAATCTTACTAAAATGATCTCGATTCATCCTTGTCGCAGGAAATTTTCTCATATATTCTTTTTTTTTTACTTTACGAGCGGACCAGAGCAGCAGCCATGTCCTTGCCGAGTGATCTAGCGATAACATGCGCACCGCGCTGCTCATCCGCTTAGAGCGAAATGGCTCGCGATTTACATTTTTATTAACATGTCACCGGCCGGCTTATATTTATGTCCGACCTGTGGCCGTAACGAGTGACAGATAAGCTCTGTTAACACTATTGCGTTCGCGTTTTATAAAATTTATAAATTTATGGGGGGAAAAAAAAGGCTTTTCTTAGTCACACAGCGAATTGACTCAAATTGGCTTCGTTTTAGGCTTTTTTCGCGCACGGCACGACGCGGCAGCGACCGCGCGATGAGTCGAAAATCTTCGTCGTGATCTAGAAGCGCAAGCGCACTGTGCGCCTAGGTTAAGAGGTGTGATGTTGTTTTGAACTGATGAACTTGGATGATATCGCCCGTGAAAGTCATGAGGATCTCGATTCGAATCCATTCGACACGCTGACGATGGGAACCGCTCACATATGTTTTCAGTTGAAATGGGTTAAATTTTATCAGGTTTATTGAGGGCGCGGGAACATTAGCGAAATCTCAAAGAGCTGGTCGCAGTTAAACTGAAAGAAGGTTGCTTACAATTGGTTCAGTTATGAACTAGTCAAGCGAAGAGAAATTGGATTGCATCGTAGAAAACTGACTCTCCACTTCTACGGATACGACAGTTCGTGTACCAAAATCGGTACAGAAATGCAGTTTTGAAAAAAATGATGATGGTGCAATGGATGCGAAATGGATTGCAGTTTTAAGCATAGCTATTAAAATACTTGTTTTAAGAGTTCCATATCTTCAAAGGAAAAAAAAAACACTCATGTGTCTGTCCGTCAGTCCGTCAATCCGTCTGTCATGATTTTCTCAGAAACCATACGACGTAGAAACTTGAAATTTGGCATAGTAATACATCTTATTAACCCACATATTTAGCATTACTTAACATTTTCATATTTTATATTTCAAATATTCATATAAGAATTAAAGAAGTAGAAATTAGGTCCTCGAAAATTATTATTATTTTTGTAATTTTACTGGATCTAAAATATTCAAAAAATTAGAGAATATAAGGCCTTACTTGAAGTTGAAGTTGAAGAGATAAATCCAGCGTTGAAAACCATGTAAAACAACTTGGATACATTAGAAATTCGATGTTTGAGTATTACGTGATTATTTCATGCTCAAAGTACTTCAAAGCAGAAATAAAGGTTATGCTATCAATCTATGGCTGGATTTTCAAGGTATTGATTACTTTAAGATGTTTCCGAGGAACAATACTATTAAATCGGACGTGTATTGTCGTGAGATGGATAAATTAACTAGTGCAATCAAACAGAATCATTCATAAGTGGTGAATCTCAGTGATAACGCTAGACCCCATACAAGTTTGGACTCTATTAAAAAATGATTTTCTTTTTATTAAGTTTTTGTTTCTATAATAATTCCCAAAAATTCTGAATTTGTTATGCTTTTTACCCTTATGTATGCAATAGATGTTTGTGTTCCACAAAATTTAAATACTTTCTTTCAACTATTTTTTTATATGATGGTGAATTTTAATATCAAATCTAAATTTAGCACTAAAAAATACATACAAATGCTATTTTTATCAGCATTTCGAAAATAAGAGATAATGTTAACCATAAAAATTTTTAGTATTCACGAAGAGAGATGTCGAAGCGTATCCACGTGTATACTCATTTGCTTTTGAATAGGGAAATATAACTTTACATATCATACAATCTGGGAGTGTTGGAAAAATTTTGTGAAAATTGAATTTTCATTTCTTTGTTCAGGTATTTTATGAACGTTCGCCATGATCATAAAATAATTTTGCTCGAACTGGCAGTAAACGAACCACCTGCTGGATTTAATTTCGTTATAGTATCAATATAAACAGGCATTTATGGAAGCCGCCTTGTAAGTCAATAATTTCCATAGATATTATGCTTCACAGATAAGTGCCTCATTCGATAAAAGATGAACCAAAAGAATGCCATAAATGTATATTGCCCCAGTGATCAATTTTTCCAATACCTGTCTTCCTTTTGTGGCCAAAGCGTGAACAAAAATGCAATAAATAAAGAAAAACACCTTCAGACAAACGAATGGTGCTATTTGGATGTGTAAATGGCTCTTCCACCAAAAAACATAGAAGCATCCAACAGCAGTTAATATAAAAACAGAAATATGTATTTTTTTTTTTGAGATACAAACGTAAAGTGTTATTCGATACTCACGGGCTGACGACCCTGCTAAATACATCTTTATTGAAATTTATGCAAAATCTGGTTTTAAACAAAAGATTCCAATTCCAATGGAGAAAAAAAAAACTTTCTATCTGATACGGTGACGGAAAATATCAAAGGGGAAATATCACCAATCAGATCGCTGTGATCGCCTATATTTCATAGATTTCTCGATCATTACTGTCATCGCTGAAAATTTTAGATACAAAATACATAAAGAAGCTCTTGCCAGTCTAAGAAATTTAGACATCTATCAAATGTTCTCACAAATTGCGCTTGTATAGAGAGCAGACAGTATCCAAAAAAAAAAACGAAGACGAGGAGTAAAAATGAAAACGAATAAGAGCAAAAAAAAAAATTGTTAAATAAACACCTTACGCCCCCGCTAATGGCCGCAATGTGAAGAAAGCTAAAAAGAAGAAGGAGACTGACAGCACAAGAAGAAGTTGCCTGCCAGCGTTTCAGCCTTCCCGGGCTCCAGATCGGTCCTAAAATAGAAGGTGAATAAGAAATTGGTCATAAGCCCAAGTTGAAGCACACGACTACGTCGAGCATTAAAAGCCCCGAGATAGACATTCTCGCAATTCTAATGATCCAGTTCCCACGACTATAGTTTATATCTTCTCTCTGTCTGGCAGCACTGGCGAGCTTGTGAGTCTGATGTGGACCTCTTTATGTTATACCTGCTCGAGTGTGTCAGCCTGGCTGACTGGCTTTTGTTGTGCGATCGGAATGCAATCGATCGATACGTGTATGATGCGGTAGAATATGGATATAATGGGGCACGTAGACACACCTGCGAACCTCTTTTGAGCAGATGAAGGTAATCTGAACCTTTCCTGTGTAGGAGACCAGTGAGTAATTCCTCTTCTGATCGCAAAGATGGCCCCACCTCAAACGGAAATCTACATTTTTGCCTCGATCACCTTCTGCAGATCATTTGGGTTAAAATCTTCGTCGCGATTAGCTCGTGATCACAAAATTTCCCTTCCTTATGATGTTCCTTTTTTCTTTAATTTTTTTCGCCGTGATATTTACTTAAGCTCATTTTTATCTCTTTATCTTTGTTCGTCCGATATAATTTTTTTTTTTTTTTTTTTTTGCTTTTTGACTGTAATTTATTTTGAGCCAGCGATAACAAAAGGTAGGCGATCGATAAAGCACTGGGAGTAAGGCACTCTACCGAGCAAAGATTGATCGAAGTCAATCAATTTTTATTGAAGGCAGCTTGAAGTGTGCATAAAGAATTATCGCTCGATTATAATGAATGATCGACATCAGGAGTTTCTCGTTCGTGTATCCCTCCCTCCTTTCCCTCCACTTTCAGTACCTGGGCGGATAGGTGTAATAAAAGTGTGAGAATATTAATCAAAGCATTTTGTCTTTACACACGGATAAAGGTGCTATGAGGTGCCTCGAGGTATCGCGCGGCACATGGAGCTCACTGATCGCGGTGATCTGCTTTAAGTAGACGACTCAGAGACGCGATTGTACAGTTCAATAGAATTTAAATAGGTGGGATAATGTGAGTTCAATAACAGTGGGATTTTTCGTCACTTTATGCGAATTCGTTTAAAATTCATGAAGTTTATTTATGATCTCCCATAGGTACAAGATCGCTAAAATGAGTCATGCCTCTGATCGGTGGAATTTTCCTGTGACGTTGGCGGTGATTGTACCGATAACTATTTATTGATTTTTTATTATTGGAACGGGAAAATATTTAATCGTTTAACGGTTCATCTCTTAGTAATTTGACTCTTTATATAAATAGCTTTTTTGAGTATAAAAGAAGATATATATATCTTCGGAAAAATTTCCAAAAATTTACATAATCGGAAATGTATGTAGGTCAAATATGAAAACTTAAACTACAAAATATCTACTCGTTTACCTTTTGTGATCAAAACATTTTTTTATGAAACATTTGAAATGTCCTTTTTTTTGCCTCGAAATTAAATACATTTTTTCCACACTCTACAACTTGTACGTAATTAATTTTTAAAAGATCACAAACTTAAATAAATACATACCTAAAAAAAAACAGAATACCTCGACTATATATTTTTAATGACTCTCAGTTAAATGTTCAAGGCTTCCAAGAAGAAACAAGATTTATCTGTTTAGTGACAGAGAGCACATATTTGAAATATGAAACAAATAATTTTAGGCGCCTTCGCGAATAATGAATTATTATGGCCATTCCGAAATGAGATAACAGCTTCGGTCATTTAAACCAGCAAAAACGAGAACGTTTGGCATTTAAAATGCTGGTTAGGTGCTTCATCAAGTTTAGATACATTTGGAAATCTCTTTTTTTTTTAATGTCATAATGATTGAATTTGGATAATCTTATGTTTTATTGACTTTTTATAACTTAAATCTAGATTAGCGTGTCTTGTATTAGCTGTTTTAGTATTATGTGATTTTTTTGTAGTTATATTTGAATATTGAAAATGTATTTAGATCTTTCTTATCTTAGTATTTTCATTCTACAACGATACAACACATGTCAACATCTACAAATTTTGAAAGAAAAGATTCAAAACATTCAATAGGATTATTAAGTTGAAACCAAAATCTTTTAGAATGTTAGCCTACAGTGTTTGCAAAATTCATATACTATATCGAGTGAACACTCAATATCGTTCGTTTGATCTTGGACCTTAAAGGTTCTCATGTCTATCCTTGCAATAAAACAACAAGAGATAAATCTTAGGTCTGCAGCAGATGTTGATAAAATTATTCAATTACTTTTCATTTTACTAGATCGTTATCATATTTATACTATTCGGATTATGTTTAAAATTTTCGCCCTATTTATTTGTTAATTTATAGTTACCTCAAAAAATGATGGTGCAGGATAACATTCAAAACCGTTAAAGTCCATGAATCTAGTTATTCAAAATGTTGCCAAAAAGTTGTATTACCTGAAAGAAAACAATTAAAAATAATTCCGCGATTTCATAAGCAATTTCTATTAACATGAATTTTAGTATAATATCTCTTTTATATCAAAATATTTTCAGCATTTAGAGATCAGTATGTTAAAAAGCAGAGTAAAGAAATAATTATGCCATTGTTACCGAATGAAAGTAGTAATATGATCTTTTTATTTAATGAATTTGAGGGCTGTGAACTTTTGTAGGAAAAAAGAAAGAATCTAAGTTTAGGAAATATTATATGTTATTTCAAATGGCCAAAACTCCTCTTGTAATATAATATGTATATTATTATTATAACTATAAAAACCAGTCTTTATAGGGAAGGAATTGTCTTTTGTAATTATTGCTTCTTGTAATGAAAGAAGACTGGGTCAGTTTGTGTTCATTAATAAAAGTAGTTTTATTTATGAATATTAACTTCAAGTAAATTTTTACTATTATTTTTTTATCTTGACAAACCATTAGAATCAAATATCACAATCCTAATTTAAGGTGCGTAGGAGGAGTCAAGTTCCTGGTTTCACTTATGATTTCGGGATGTATATCGTCGTTTGTTGATGGTAATATCAACGCTGCGAACTACTAAAATATCCTGTAGGAAGGAATTTTATCCTGAAAGTGAATATATCTTCTACCAAGACGGCGCATCCTTCCATACTGTTAAAATAACAGAGACTTGGTTAGCTGGAAAAAATATTGCTCTTATGGTATGGCTTTCAAATAGACTAGATTTGTCACCCATTGAGTCTTTATGGGAAAAAATTAAAAAAAAGATGCAACAACTACCTATGAGGAATATAGAGGAATTGTGCAATCAAATACAATGTATTAAATTCAGTAGAGTTGGAAAATTAGTGACAGTTAGTATATACTATGACAGATCGATTTAAAGCGGTAACGAAAAGTAAAGGTAACGCTACGAAGTGGTTAATTTTCACTATTCGATTTCCTATTTTTACTGACAGAGCTCTGTTAGTAAGCACGATTTTTAAAAAACAAAATAAAAAAACGATTTTTAAAAAACAAAATATTTTCTTTCAAATGATAAATACAGAAATAAAGAAAGTACTGCCTGTTTTTAATTTTGGGGACAAACATACACAGTACTATTATTTAACAAGGTCAACAATTTTAAACAAAAAAATACCAAAAACTTAAAGTTGAAATGAATTTAGAGTGCTGTTGCTCAGACAGCATGGCTCGACCCCGTTTTTTTCAAAAGTTTCCCATAATATAAATTACTAACCACAGAAAACCCCAAACCAATAATATAAAAAAGAAATATCTCGAAAATGACTCAAGCTGTACATAAATAAATTCTCTATCGAATTCGTGTTTATCTGTAAATCAAAAAGAGATCATCGAAAAAGCCCACGATACAAGTGGATAAAAAACTTGATTTAAGTCGGTACAGTACTTTAACGGATTCTTGAAAAGCTTCGTTAATTTTAATAAGATTAAAAATGGATGTAATGGTGTAATGGTTTTCTAATAAAAAATATATTAGTTTAAATAAAGTTACGTAAATAATAACCTCTTAAAATTACTTCCGCTTTAAAAACAGTGCATGAAACGAACCCATTTTAATAGAGTTGCGTGATATAATGTAAGAGATAAGGAAATCTCTGTAGATTAAATTTATTCTAAAAATATACGATTAACCTTGAAATGCTTAGTAAATTATTTTTCAATTGTTCTTCAAAATAAACCACTATAAAGCGAATTGTTGGGGATTTCCCACTTTTTTAAGTTTTTTGCTTCCTTAACTCTAATCAGGCAGCAAATCGTTTTCTCTGAAGATCCCCCAGTAATGCTCTGAATAAATAAACTCCGTTCTGAATTATTTTTATATCGAACACACAGGCAAAATAAATGAGAGAGCAAAAAACTTCTAATGCCGCGTCCAGTTTGTTTCGAGTCGAGGCGCCATCAAATTCTTAGAACGAAACGTGCGTTCCAGTTTAATTGGCAGACGATACTGCGAACAATCTGCTTTTGTTTTTTTTTTCCTGTAAATTGAAAACAAATAAAACTTCGCACGCAAATCACATTTTTTTTCATTTTTAGGCTGAATCACAGTGACGACGCACGCGGCCTGACCATACTGACATTCAGGTGATATTACAAAAAAAAATTTGGGTCATACCTGAGTCGCTGAAAATATCCAAATAAATCACCTAGGTATGGGGAAACTTTTATGGAGTGCGATCCTTCACTTTTGGTATACCGGGAACAACGCACTCTAGTATTTTTAACTGAAGCTTCATACCCTGGACATGGGTATAGTTAGGCACTCTATCGGCGGGCTCATTGCTAACTCCGTCACATTCGCAATTCTAGGCTGACAGTGCGCCGCTTTTGCTATAAAAATAAAGCGCGCATATAACTTTGGCATATGACGGATATTTCACGTCTCTCAATAATTGCACGACAAGTTACGCAAAAATACGCGCGATCTACTTAAGCCCGCCGCACGCTCATTGCAGCTGGTAGTCGTCGCTCAGATTCATGGTGAATTTTATTCGCTTTATTCACCAGCGCAGCATAGCGCGCACAGCCAAGACGGAGGCCAGAAACTTGGCGCGGACGGCTGTTGCTACAACAAGAATTGGCTTTTAATAATGAGCGACACGGGCCCGCATAAATAATGTCACATCAGAGCCCGCTTATGATTGAAAGGTTCGCCTCTGATTTTGTAACGGAAAAAGTAATGCAGTCGTTTGCGCGGCTAAATTGCTATACTATATGTATACCTTTAGAAGCCATCAGTATTTCGGAGGACGTGTGAGAATGCAATAATGACACAATATGCCGAAGGAAAAAAAAAATAATAATAATAAAAAAGGTAAAAAATCGTCACATTTATGTGCTTCCACCGGGGTAGAGTATACCCACCAATGGATACATTTTTCAGTCGACAAGTCTGCCCCTTACCTTTCCACATTTTCATTTTCTTCGGATTTTCGACGTGTGCCAAAAAGGTTCGTTTTGCTTCTTTTTCGAGGCACACATCAGTCAGCCAGGTGAGTGATTATACGTGCCCAGACGACGGCACGGTCGCGGCTGCCGTCGTCGTTTGTTGGTGTTGTTGTTGTTGTTGATATTGCTGGTTGGTGGTGTGTCTTTGCCCGTACGATGATACCATGCCATTTCCTCGTTTTTGCTTTTCTCAACTTTTCTGCTCCGTTTGAAATGCTAATTAGATGCGAACAATTTAAACAGAGGCATAGAGCTCGCTTCGTCACAGATAAATGAGCCCACTTTTGTCCCGCGCACGCACACTATCATCGTAAAGAGCTACGACTGCTTAAGGTTAAAATAAGGTGATAAATTTACGCTTCTTATGTGTTTTTTAAAATAAATTTCTTTTAAATAGGTGATTCACAACGGGAGTAGATCGAGCCTCTGTAAAGATCTCTGACGCGCATTCTTAGTAAAGTGGGTAGTAAACATGTTTTTTTCAGTCACCTGGTTTTCACTGGCATATGCCACAAATCATTCTTCATACAT
The DNA here is from genome assembly GCA_949715965.1 of Dysmachus trigonus. Taxonomy (NCBI): domain Eukaryota; kingdom Metazoa; phylum Arthropoda; class Insecta; order Diptera; family Asilidae; genus Dysmachus; species Dysmachus trigonus. The sequence goes on along the minus strand of OX454322.1, from coordinate 62,949,556 downwards.
AGGTTGAACTGGATTTTATGTTCTATTCATATTTTAATCATGAGGGGAGCGCTCATTTGCGGATCTTGTCTTTTTGAAGTAAATTCACTTCAGGCCTGTTCTCAAGGCCAGGAATCAAAACAGACTACAAATCCTGCATCCCAAATATAAATTTTAGTCTTTCAATTGAGTTTCTCATCTCTTGAATGAAAGGAAACCTGCCCGAAACGTGCCGTCATTTTTCACAACACTCAATCATGTTAGATCGTATTATATACCTGCAGAATTATGAACTTTTGTTTCGAATTCAACTATAATTCAACCAAAAATAATAGACAATAACATATCAAAATTCATCAAGTACTGCTTGTAATATATAAATTATGATACATTCATTAATTCGTAATTTATTGCCTTAATCTGGCAAAACAATATAACAAAACCTGGTATTATTATCGAACCTAGTAATTACTTACTTCGATTTTGTTTTGTTTTTATTATAGTGCATAGGTGAAACAATTCCATTTTTATATATGTTTTGTGTTACAGTGTGTCTTATAATATTGTATATTATATAATAAAAAAATAGTTGCATCTACCACTCAAATCACTAAAATGAAGATATTATGGTCCCATATTTAGTTTCTTAAGAAATTCCTGTATAACACATTTAATTGCAATTAACTTGTTTAGTTTTACTAACAGCTGTTTCCCTTATGGTTTTTTTTTTCGAAGACCGTAAAAGTGTTTTTGGAGATTTTACGATATAATGCTACGTCCTATAATTTATAGCTGCCTGCGAGTTTACGTTCATATCAGGTGTGAAGGAGGTTTCCAGTTACTCCTTTCTTTTTAGTTAAATTAATGTCTTTGATCTTTTCTCTTTTCGTGATGAAATTCTCTTACCTGACCTGACCTGCAATCATATTATTTCTAAATTTTGTGTATAATATAATTATAAATTATTTTATTCCCTTTTTTTAATATTTATTTTCGGGAGATAATGAACAAAATAATTGTTCTAAAACAATACTAATATTAATGAACTCTATAATAATATAATGAACATTTGGTTATTTAAATATATTTACAACAATTGAAAGCATTTGTAAATATGAGACTACATGATTTTGGGAACTGTCGCCAAACACACAAACATTTTATCTATCGATTCTTTGATACATATCAACAAAAGATTCACAATGAGAAACGATAACAATTAAAAACTGTCGCATAGTTCGCAATAATGAAGTACGGACAGAAGAAACAAGTGTTATATAAGTGTGGTATTTTCATGGATTATTGAGCTAAATTGTAGAAACACTACCTAAACTTCAAAGCCCAATATCTCAAGAAATATCGATGTAAGCAATTTGGTGTTCGAGAACTTTTTGAAGGAAATTGAATTTCCTACAAGTTTCTTATATTCACTTTTACTGTACCTCTTGTTGTTTACGAGATAGGGGGAAAAAACGAGAATTTCGTGGAAAAATTGGGGTTAGTGACCCGTACTACCTTGCTGGTGGGAGTTAGGGTTACACCGCAATGGACACTTTTGTAGAGCATTCCATTCAGAAGAAATCCTACCATTGACCAAGATTATACCATAAAATGCCTCTGAGCTGTAGAGTTGTGAAGAAAAATAATCAAAGTTTACGTGTATTTTATATGGGAAATCTTTATACGCCTTGGTCTAGTACTTAATATTAATATTAAGGGCTCCAATTTTCAGGGAATTTTTGTTTAGGTATTTGCCACAAAATTTCGAGGTGGGACTGAAAAAAAAAATAGTCACGAAAAAAAAGCATCCTAATACACACATAGAGAAAAATTGTATTCTAAATAAAATCTATAACGATAAAGATTAAACTGAGACTGAGAACTATCAGTAGGTGAAGGTAGGTAAATTATTTCTATAGAAAAATCCTCAGAAACATAAATAATAACTACTGAAACAACTAGGAAAAACTAATGAAAACTTCATTTAAAATTTAAAAAATTAGTTTTTCTCCCAAAATTAAATATCAAAATCTTCTATTTACTTTAATGGTTAGGCCAAATTAAAAATATTATAGATGAATGAATTGTTAATTCTAGCACTAAGTCAATAAATTGTATTGTATACATTTATATATCAAACTTACAATAAATAATAATAAAAAAAAAAAAAAAAATTTAAAAAAATTTTTCATAAGGTAATGGCTTGTCAATGAAGATTTAACTTAAAACAATCTCAAATATACTATACTTTATATAACATGATCTGAGATCAAGGCAACACATTCTTATTGAGACTCGATATCTGCTTAAAAATTAACAAATGTAATCTAGTACAATTTACATGCCTTATTTCAAAAATTCTATAGTGGAATTGTTATTATTCATCTAGTTGTAGGTTTTAATTTATTGAAACAGAAAATTCGTACGAGATGAATTAACGAGGTGTCATTGTGGAATCATATTTTTTCAATATACTAGTTTGCATTACTTTATTAGGACCTTTTCAAATTTCTATCAATTTTATAGGCGAAAAATCCATTGTAGAATAAACCAAAGCTCAGTTTCTTTAGTACAATACGAAAGACTCTGTTTGCTTCTTCCCGCCAACTCAATTTCATTATAGAGACAAATCTTTATGTTAAAGATGTAGTAGTGTGAATAGAGAGTAAACAAATGTGCTATATTTTGTAAAAACATTAAAAATGAATAACTTGAATTTGGCCTTAATAACAATGAACATTTTCAAAATGAATTTCAGGACTTCTCTAGGACTTGAAACTTTGTTGTTTGTTTGTTTTTTTGATGTCAAAAGTGAAGAATTAGCAATGATCTTATACTTTAAAGTTTCGAAACGTAATTGATGGTCTTTACGCTGTGTTAGTGTGTGTTTACCTAAAATTTGAAAATTTTAAATACTTTGCACTTTTAGCAAAACTGAAATACTACATTTTAAATTTTAATAAATATTGTTTATATCGTTTTAAAAATTTCCCACTTAAAATTGACATGTTTTTTAAGGATGTCTATGAAGGAAAACTGCAAAAATTTTTAAATAAAAATCGATCTTTATCATGATGTAGGTCTTACAATATCATCGTTATCTACTTGCTGCTTTTATCCACGCATCAACCTAACTGCGGGCTCATTGTATATTCGCGAGCCTTTTTCATTTGTTCCAGAAAATGCAATTTTCGAGCCAACAATCGAAGAAATACATCTGTAAGGCCGTCAAAATGTGTGCCCGTTAGTAGAAGACCTTCACACGTCACTTGATCACGTCGGTTAATTAAATTTTATTATTTCTTTGCGCTGCATTTGGGGAAACAATTTTTTCTTTACCATATTTTCGACAGGCAGAATCCACCATCGGACCCATAGAGACCCCCCAGTTCGTCACAGGTAGGCAGCCACCAAGTGTTTTGTAGCCCGTGGTAAATCACTCAAAGAAAACAATCGTAAAAATCACCTGTCGGTGTGTGTAATTAACTGAAAATTGCAGCGACGTAAGAAAAATTGTTTGCGTCTAATAAGCGCAGACATATTGTGTACGGAGGAGATGTTCTTGGATGTATTTTAAAGCATATCTTCTTTAGTGCTGTATTTCTTAAAAGATATCACACGGCAAATGGCAATGAGGCAGTTTCATCCAACTGCGGCCCATTGTCGTTTTATGTGGCATTTTATACACGAGGTATATTGTTGCACGCCGATCTCAGGGGCGCATTCGCAAACACTTTGATTGGATAAATAATTGGTTAATTGACTGATGGATGTCGATGAGATATTCACACGTTCCGATGTCAAAGAGATTTGTTCAATTCTCGCGCTTACCATTCAGTCATGGTGAGCTTTATGAACTTTGAGAGATAGATGCTTCAGGTGTTTAACATTTTGACATAATTGATGGACAAATAGGAAGGCTGCCAAAGTTAAATGACATGGATTTCTTCTTTTTAAGTTGTATTTTCTTCCAAGAGACTATTAAATAGCTTAATTGGAGTAATCAATAAACTAAACTACGAGCATTAAACTTTCGCGTGATAATGATGATGATAGATATAGTATAGCTGTGATGATCGTAACGATCATTATCAATATTTGGATAATAATGATAATAAACACATCAGTGGATAATTGTCCGTCCTTATTTACACAATTTCCAAAGAAATTTGTTAGGAATATGTAGAAAATCGCGATGGAGAAAGACTCTTTGAAATTTTAAACTTTAATATGTAAGGCGTTAGATATACAAGTGATCATCAAAAATATTTTTTTTTACAGTTTTGTCACTAGTGACCCCAAAATAAAAGTTTCCAAAAATTAAACTTTTTGGAAACTTTCATTTTGGGGTCACTAGTGACAAAACTGTAAAAAAATATATATTTGATGATCACTTGTATATCTAAAGCCTCATATATTAAACTTTAAAATTTCAAAGAGTCTTTCTCCATCGGGATTTTCTACATCATTTTGATCAACATTCGTGAGAAACCTCACTCGTCAGTCAATCAATCAGTCAGATGAATGTTTTTCGCCCAATATTGAATTATTTATCGTAATATGCAAGATCTCAGTATTTATCTTAGTATTTAGTATTGATCATGTATTTGATATTCACCAAGTTTCTAAGAATAATCATTTCAAATCCTGAAACATTTTGTGGAAAAACGGATTATTGCAACAAGTTGCTGAAATATTTCCTTTATATACAATACACAAAATTCTTTATATTTTTAATAACAACTTTTCATAAAGAGGTCGAAGTTTGGCAAAACAAAAAAAGTGTCGAGGTTGATAATATGTTAACTATAACAAAATTAATTAGCAATAATTTCTAAGGTTTATATCTTTCTTATCATCATACTGAATCAGCTTGTTTAGCGATATTTATATCAAAATCACTAAATACAAATTGCTTTTAACTAATTTCATTAAACCTCGAAATTTCCAATTTTATATACAACATCAACGTCATCAAATCTTCAAAGTCAGATCGAGCACGATAAACTCGTAAAATTTGATTATTATTGCGAACGACTTCTAACAGATGAAGATCAATAAAAAATCATTAACAAATCGATATTTTACTTAAAAGCGGATCAATGGCCCCCAAAAGTACGCCCACAATGTTCGCCAGTGCGTCCTTCCCACTTCTGACACCAGTGCTGGCGGCTAAGTGGCGACGGAGGAAACTGATGAAAAATAGCCGCTTAATAAAAGTCGTTCGGCCCGTCTAAATAGGCCGCACTGGCTGTCCCGATTGTCACATAATTTAATGGAGCTGAAATCAATTCACGGCTTCCAACTCCAATCCGAAACTAAGTCCAGCAAGCCGGCAGCAGCAGAACATTGGACGTTGCGTTCGTCTCATAATTTATCGGCGAAATGCTCACTCCCGGAGGAGTCTGTGCGATCGCAGCGAAGCAGCCAAGACGGTCCATCTGGCGGAGGTTGATGCCAAGAAGGCTACGCCGCCAGCTCCCGACGATGTGTAAGATTTTATTTTTAGTTTTTCCACTGCATCTCCGGTTATTACAAGGAAAGTTACCCGGCAATGGTCGCCGGTATCTCAGGCGAGGTGTGCTCTAAAGTTTCTAGAGCGCGGGCGTTTGCTGTTTCGAATGTTTCCCACGATCTCATTAAATAGCCATTTCGCATTAAGCAGAATTGGATAGAAAATTTCCTAAGTAACCCGCCTGGTTAGGCTTTATGGGTCATCTCCGTGGGGCTATTTATATTCACTCAAATTAACCAGCCATATCGATGGCGATAATACCCTAAAATGTCCAAAAACATTTCTAATTTTATGGATGAAAATCATCTCATTTTGGCCTTTTGTCGTCTACAAATCTATTTTCTGAGTGTGATTTTCGAAGATGTGTGCAAAATTTATTTCCTGAAAATAGTTTGCTCCATTCAAAATTAGCTCTGTTTTTGATATTGCGACATTTATGATGGATAATAAAACGTTCGTCTGTTGAATAAATTATGCTGTCTCCCGGGCTGTGGACCTAATAACGACAGCACGCACCTTGGGCTCTGTCTCGTGAGCACGTTTTTTCCATATTCCTATAGTCAGCGACTTTTTACTTTTCGTAGCAATCAAAGCAAATATTTAAATTTTTTTGAACAAACATTAAGAGTTGACTTCGTTGTGGTTTTTCTCTTTGAATGCGTTTTTTTTAGATAGCGATGTAGAAGAAGCTGAAAATCCACGCTAATTTTAGGCAGGCCGATACAATAATTAACACGAAAAGATAAACATCTCTGCGACGCTGTCATACCTGGCCGTTGAAAAAAAGTAGCGATCGTTTTCCAGGTATTTATAATTTATAATTCCAAAAGCTGCTTTTGTTTTATATTTTCGAATTTTTTATTTTTTTTTTTTGGCTATTTATGAGGTATGCTTATCGCGAACTGAATTATATCGATCTTGGTGGAAGGAGGGTTTACGTTTTACTGCCATTTTTGAATAAAAACAATCGCAAAATTCGGTGGTTAATCGAGAGGATGTGCATAATCTTTTGTATTTTGTGTGCTGGAGACGAGAAATTGATTTTAGTTTTTTAGATGCAAAATTGATAACGTACAAGGCGTTAAAAATAGGTCAAGCTTTCGACAACTGAATTGATGCATTCATTTATTTTATTAAATAATAATTCTAAACATACAAATTTCGCGCCATTATTTTCGAAGGTTATTTTTAACTTTCTTTTAGAAAAATTAAGAAAATATGACTGTACATTTGAGCGTAAAATAATAAATAAAATATTACAAGGTGTGTCTTATAGGCATAGTTAACAGCCTTTCTTGTATTACTATACTAGAGGGGACTGATAAAGCAGGGTTAGCACAAACGATTTTTTGAAGCCGCGTTTCATTTATGGGAGGCATGAATAATAATAGTAATAATAATAACATTAATAACACTATAGTTTTATTACCAGATAATACCATAATTTTTAACTTAATTATGTCTGTTCAAATCTAATTCAGATCAAACACATATTTGAAGAATTCGAAAGTACAATGCATGAAGTGGCTGTCAATCAATTGTACCTTGCTAGTAAAATTAAGAAGGCTCGATGAACATATTCGTGTCCAATACCTCAACGTCTTCGAGTTCGATAGTTTATTTCTTCTGCTTAAAAATTCTTTCTTTGCTTTAAAAGTACACATTAATCAGACTCTTATTAACTGACTACGTCTAGATGCCTCGGAAAAGAAGTCTGTATCTGAAAATTAATTTCTTTTATTTGATACCTTTCCATAATTTTCGTCAGATATGCTCAGTAGATTATAATTAAAAAATTATAATATGCCAGGGGCTAAGATTTAAACTGACTATTGATGTTCAAGATTTAAACTGACTATTGATGTTAAGATAAAATTTCAGTAATTAGTATAAAAGATATAAATAATTTACGAATAAAAGCTCTTAGGCATGTTGAAAATTTGGTTTTTTCGAAAATAATTTTAATGTCGGATTTTTAAATTTTACAACGAATTCAAATGAATTTTTGATTATTTTTAAACTTTTATTATAACACTCTTCGAATGAAATTTTCGGCCTTACATAAAAACTAGTACTATGAGACTTCTTTCTGTAGCTTCCGGTGACATAAGCTCAATTTTTATTGATCCAGGCATATGTTTTTTTTGTGGTTTTTTAAGTCTAGACAAATTGGCTGTTTTTTTTTCTTTTTTTTTTAAGTTTTTACTTCTGATCATTTATATTCGCCCCTGTTATCACTTTTTTAATATCTCGCCCTGCTTGTTTTTTTTACTTAGAGTTGCTTCTTCAAAAAAAAGTCCAAATTATGCAATTCGGATCGTAAATGTCAGTGGGTTTAACACTTTTCGTAAAAAAAAGGTTATTGATAATTAACTTATAAGATGAAAAACAAAAAAAAAACAATACTTAAAACTTCAACCTATCGCTGTTTTGAATTATTGCATAATTTGATAATTAATTCTGCCACCTTATTATTGAATAAAGAGGGGGAAATCAATTGATTTCATGCAACCAATTTTATTGAATGTTCACATTTCTATATAAGAAATTTAAATTCTCTAAGATATGATAGGCCCTTAAGTTTTTTCGATTCGTGCAGATACTCAGAAATCGTTGGTATTTAGTAAAAAAACTGCGTAGTTCAACCTCTAGCTTCTTGGGACACACACGGTTGACTCAGCAAGACAATCAGACTAATGACATCAGAAGTGGGCTAAACCTTTCAACAAGTGGAGTTCGAAGCGCCAGGGTCGGAGCAGTAACCTGGGGAGCTACTTAACTGCAATTGCCTTTGTTTCCAAGAAGTTAAGTGCATGGTTTCTGTCATTGCACCCGCAAAACAGAAGCTTTACATTTAGTAGCATTTGCTCTTTTTCTGCTAAGTTTGTCGAGTTTGTCGAGACAAAAATTGCACTTGCTGCGCGTATTTCTTGCGAAATATCCACCAGTTCAAGGAGAAACTCCTCTTACCATTAGCGGCACGATCCGTGGTCAATTGCTGCGAGGAAGGCTCCAAGACCGCCGCCTGGCTGGCTCCTCGTATTATTTATTTGTGGCAAGAAATATCATTAGGAGTGTCATGCGGCAGTTCTTACCATTAAGCTGTCATTAATATTCCGCGTTTCCGCTGCATATTCATCCGGCGTGCTGACCATTAAAAATAGGCAACATCCGATGGCAGCTAAACCACTGGTTCCCATTCATAGGTACACCGGAGGAACTCTGCTCGAGGAGAACAAAAGCCACAACTAACATCCTCCACCTGCAGAGGTCATACTTCAATTTTGGTTAACAATACTCTTCATTTGATTTCTTTAAAGCTACCATTTCTTCTTAATATCTTTACTTCTATAAAATTAATGAATGTCCTATAAATTTAAGGAACATCAAGCATAAAACCTTCAGATTATTTTATATACAGCACTATGCTACCCAATCTGATTAGTTTCTGAGGAGCTCTCATGGTTTGAGATTAATATGTTCTAGCTTTAAGGATATACGTTTTACAGAATTTTATTTTGTAATCTCTGTTTTCTTAACAAGAAATTATATTGAATGAGATTAAAAATCAAATAACTTCACAAAGTACGACTGTTCAACATATTTATAAAAAAGTAATACTTTTGTAAAATTAATTAATTGATTGATAAAATTGGTTCAAAATAAAAAATGAAGGACCCTGTTCTGAGTTTTTCGATGATTTCTCAAAACCATATTTACTTGGATTTGTTAATATTTAAAAATTCTCGATTACTATACAATGTTTCTCAATGTATTCCAAGAAGATTTGCTTCATCTACCACATTTAAACTACACCTCTAGAGCTAGTTGTGCGCAAAATTTCATAAGTAACTCTCTATCAACAAGATATAGTGTCAAAATAATCCAGAAAGTTTTAATTTCTTATATGTATAAGTTCTGAGTAACGAAAAATGCAATAATGATCATATTTATAAGAATAAATAATTTCTATGAAAGTACCGAAACTGCAATAATAACAACGATACTGTGAAGAGAGAGTATAGAATTTTAATAACTTTTTGGAATTAGGTACAGGTTTCAAATTATTACGGCTAATAAAAACAACCTTATTACATTTACAAAATGTTTTTTTAAGTGAATTTAATATATAACTTTTCTAAGTTTTTTTAATTTTATTATAGGTATTGAAAAGACTTTTTCTCTTGTAAAGAAGGGAAAAAATTAACCAAAGAAAGGAATAAGATATTCAAAATTGTAATTGTTTATTACAATTTATTAAAATTTAAATTTTTAAATATATAAATCTAACATTCATTATTGAACAAATATTTTAGGCATTGTCTTAAACGATAAAAGAGTAAAAAATAAAGAATAATAAATATTAAACTATGTACTTTTATTGATTTTTTAGGTGTTGTAAACACTAACTGATATTCATCTTCTTATTCCAGATTTTACATATTTCGAGAAATAATGAATTTAACAGCTAATTGTGATTTATTAACAAAATGTAGTATTAAATTTGGCTTTGTCGTGCTTATTTTTGCTTTATAATTAAAACTGCTGAATTTTAAGAGTCTAGTTCTATCTTTGACTGAAATAAATATAAAACTCTTCTAAATAAAATCACAAAAAAATACATGTTAATCGATAAATATCTTGTCTACATTATTAATTTATTTTTACCAATAAGAAAACTTAGACTTGTTTGAGGAAGAAAATATGTATAAGAAAAACCTTTTAAGCATATTGTATAAGAAATTATTGGAATTTGTTTGACGAGATTTGTTTATAATGATATTAATGTGTTCAAGTTCTTCAATATGGAATAGATGCGTTTTTTTCGTCTATGGAAAACACTAAAAAATGTTGTATTGAATAGCATCTCAGAATAAAATTTCAAATCATCAAATCTCGAACTGGATAATTTTGAGAGTAATTTTTGACTCAAGAATGGTTGTAACTCATGCCAATTTGATGTTAATTAAAACATTCTTTTAAATCATGAGTATATTACTTATGATAAATTTCAATTCAAGGGATGATTTCCTTATCTTCTGGATAGCTGAACAAAATCCATAATTAATAAAACGGATATTTTTCAATAGATTATTTATGCAGTTGTTTTGTTTCGAAGAAGTTTCATGATACTTTTGTAGTATACTTTTCTAGTCTTTACCTTCTTTACTTATCGAAACTTTGTTAGTATTTTCATTAGCTATAGAATTAACAAAATAATTTTATGCTAAGCTTATCAGGGTTCCTATTCGACTAAAAGAAATTTGTAATTCATTTTACAGCGCTAATTTTGATATATTTGTATTACTCAAATATATTTAAGATAATGATTTTCCAATTACCTACATATCGTGCATTTGGAAATATCTGCAGACGTGAATTTTAATAAAAATAAGGTGCAAGCATACGAAAGTATAGATATTGTAAGTTCTTTGGTAAATCTCAGAAAAAAAGTCGTTATAAGTACAACATCTGAGTGATGTAATGTGTTAAACACGCTTCTAGCATCAGTCTTTAAGTGCATTGGGATTATTTGATGTGTTAGAAACTTATTTGAAACCATTATAAGAAGAAAATTGTTAGTTGGGCATGCAGAGAAGTGCGGTGGGCGGGCGCAATGATATCCTTTAATACCCCGGTGCTAAGTGAGTGCAGTGTGCAGTGCTAATAACTTCCAGGTCCAAATTAAGCGGAGGCTAATGCATCGCTGACCGGCGCGTCGGTGCAGTTCTCAGCCGCTCCGGTCTAACGCAATTATCACGCAATAAAGGGAAATTAGCCATAATAGCAGTAGCTTCAGCTGCACGTCCGAGATTACCTTTTAGGAGCGTCTCAAGGCGTCGCTACATCGCTCCAGAGAATCAGAGCCGGCCCTTTTCTGTCGCGGAGGGTCAGCGTCTCGTGTAATTAAATTCCTCCATCCGATTTCGTCAAAATTCTTTCATCTCGGAGATTTCGTGGGTAATTTCGATTTAACAGTCATCTGCGCGGTTATTACCGGCCGAGCCCGCTGCTTCATATCATCACAGCCGAAGCCGAGTAAAAGTGGTCTGGTTTAAAAGCGATAAAATTTGGTTGGTCCTCTTTGCACCTTGGTTCATTTTTTTTTTGTACGGTCGCTCCTTCCAGAGACCTCTTTGGGCTTCTTATCGCTCCAAGTGGCTCCGGAAAGCAACGTTTAAGATGCTCCAGGTATGAGCAATTGCTTGGCTTTTAACTTTTTTTTGTTCATCTCTGGTTTTTGTTTGTGGTTTTATCTACTGGACCATTTGGGTGCCCCGAAAAGCGCCCGACTTACAAAGTCCGAGGTTAGTGTGGACTTATTTCGATTGAAAAACGAGTTCACCGCGTCAATCATACAGAGGGCATCGGAGGACAGTAACAAGCCACACGTCTCGGGGAAGGTGGTCACCAAGTGGCGGGACAAATCTTAAAGGAGATGAAACAAAAAACACCCGAAAAACCATAAGATGGACCGAAAAGAGGTGAGTTGGAAACGAGTCCGCGGACATCTACATGACATCGCGTTGACACCCCTCGTGATAAATGATGTCAAGAGGCTCAGAAACGTTTTGTCATTTAAATGGGCTACGGCTTAACGATACCACGGGCTCTTTATGAGACTTTTGTGGACACCTTTTTTCGGGTATAATGATTTTCGCGGTTTTTTGAGAAATTTTTATAGTCTAGTCTGGATTTTGTAATGAAATACTTTGCTAAGAAGATTATCCGCATGAAATATGATTTGCGCGGGAGCATTAAGTATTTACCTTGTCAACGATATTAACATAATATATGGGAACGGCAAGGCTGGGCTAGAAATTTTTAAATAATAAAAACTTAAAAGTTTGCTTCACTTTTCCGTCATTTTTCAGAAGGTTCAAGCCGAGTTCAGCATTATGTCTTATAATTCTTAAATTCCAAGGTAGTTACGTATTTCTAGGTGGGTACCTAAAGTGTCACTGTGATCATTGTTTTTTTTTTTTTTGCCGTATTAAATTTTAATAAACGCTTTTTAACTTTTTAGTTACAGAGATTTAAAATGATGAGTATTTAGATTTTATATTTTACAAAAATTCATGTCGTAAAACGTCATCTTTTTGATTAACGGTCGGGTGTATTTAAAAGGGGATTTTTTGCTTCAAACAAAACAAAATTTTAAACTTTAAGGTTAGAACATTTTCGAAATATTTCATTCAGAGAGTAGTGGTATGTTGTTGCCGTTTAACAGGCTAATTGGGCAAAGATACCAAAATAATAAAAGTGACGCAAAATTTAAAACTACTTACATGTTTTCTTAATTCTTCTTGTTATTGAGTTAAAGTAAAAAGTCAGTAATTCTACGAATTCTAATGCAAATTGTACGAATTTTAGTAGTTTTTCTAATCAATTGTAAGGTGTCAATCATTTTAACTACATTATTGGTTATTGGGGAAGTACAGATGTTCTGGCTTTCTAGAATCTAATCTCGTTAGTTTGTTAACAACTTAATGAAAGTACCGAATTTTTTGTATTTATTGTTGTTGTATATTTCATTCATTTTTAATTCTTTAATTACAATACTTTGTTTGAAATTGGCTTTACTTTGGAACTTTAAGCTTGAAGCCAATTATTTTAGATAAACTTTTATTACGATTTTATTTTAACTAAATATTGCATATAACAAATATATAAACGCATTTATAATTTTAAAGATTATATTATAAAATTTTACTTTATATTTTTCTGACATCAAGGTTGTTGAAACATTTCACTGCAAAATTGATTTAATTTTTATCAAAAGATATTCGCTTTGCGAAGCGGGAATATGCAAATTTGCTGTTTAAGTCTTGTGCTTACTATTGTATTATTTAAAAAAGTGTTAATAGGGAAAATGCTACATAAAAGTATAGATATTGATTTAAGGATTTTATTTAAGTGAACCTAATTGAAACACTTCGGAAGCAATTAAAAAAATACGGAATCTTAAATCGACTGATTTTTCTATTTTCAATATATTTGAGCTCTGTTTTGCAACAGCGGTTTAAGTTTGGATTTAATTCGTCTTGATATTATAATTAATATTCATTTATTCTATTGTTATTAAACATTATTACAAGATGCAGCTCAGTATGATATTAATAATTGTTCTTATTTGAATACGATTTTTAAATCCTGTATTGATTCCTATATGTATAAATATAAGATTATATTTTTATATGAGGATTTTCTTGAAAATTTAATTTCTTATTTATTTAATTTTAGCAAAGCTTAGAAATTAAATCCACAGGACTTGTCTATTTGCTTCACTATTTTCAAATACATATTTATAGACTGTAGCCTAATCTCGCAACCTACAAATAAACTCTACTCTCACTATTGGATTCAAACAAATATATTTTGTGGATAATTTAACGATATGTAATAATTATTACATTCGAAAAGATATCACATCGAATTGGACTAGGAGAGACAAAAATGTATATCCATATCAGAAACATGTTTTTTATATCAACAAAAGGACGAAATCGAGATATATATGAATTCTATATATATGTTAAGAGAAGATGAACAGCGTCTCGTCAATTCTTTAAATCTAATTAGATTGTCCTATACGTACTATTCAATTTTAGTAGTTTCCACTATAATTTTATTTATTTTTCATTTATGGAACATGAAAAATAATGAACAAATAAACAATTCCGAAGAACGTTCGTCGCTTAAGTCTTTCGTATGAAATTTGAGAAATGTATACTCGGGTATATTTTCAGGGTGTTGTCTTCATCATTTTCAATTATTGACCGATAATCAAACTATTTTGACATACCTTATTGTAATCCTTTGTCGGATATTCCTTGATGTAAGTCTACCTTTTCCCAATAAAGCAAATAGAACTCCTTAACATCTAATAGTACATTGTTCCACAGATCACAAGTAGTAGATTCTATAAAATGCACTGGCAGCTCTGGCTGCAATCGAAAACAATTTATCCTGTTTGCACCACAAATTCACTTTAATCAAATCTTCTTAGCGATTGTTACGTGTCGAATTCAAGACGATATGAATAACTTCTTGGAAGAATCACAGAAAAGCGTTCAGAAAAGGAATCCTTTTGTACTATTTAACTTTCGTATCCATATCAGAAATAATCGAAGTACAGAAATCGGTAGGAATGAACACTGAATGCACTGGCCTCAACATGGGCTCGCGAAGTGAACTGATATCCGTGTTGTGTTTAGATCAACAACAGGTGGACGTGTCTACACTAATTTGTTGTGTTTATCCAGAGCAGAGGCCCCAAGTGGCAGCGCCAATAAATAAAATCGGAGATTATATCGTCCCAAGATCACACAAACCACATAGCAAAACCACACCTTTTTATATGTACAAGAAGCACTACAGCGAAGCTAGCGATAAAAAGTCGAACTTCTATCCGAGGATCGGCATCGAAGGCGGCAGCACCAGTCTAGTCTCCGTTAGCAATAATCACAGTCGTTTCAATGGTTGACGACAAACAAATAGACGATCAAAATAATGCACAATATAAAAATTGATTAAAATCCAACAACAATAAAAAAGGCGAAAAAATGATCGCCGAAAAAGTCCCAGGGCAACAAGACCAGACCGAAGCGTCCTCTTGTACTCACAATAAGCGCGTACCACAATCAACTGATTTTCTGTTTACCAGGGTACCGCGCAACCAGCTCAGACCTGCGCAGGTTCGGTTCGATCGCTCCAAAGAGAGAGAGCCAGAGGTAAGGTAGGCCCGAGTCGCGGCGGACGGCTCTTGGTTTTCTGCTTCTGTCGCGATCGTCGCGCCACCGTCTCCGCCGCGGCCGGCCTCGTTCTTGTTGTTGTTGTTGTTTTTCTCCGGCTGGTGGCGCGCGGCGAGCATCTCAGGCAGGTTTACGATTGAGCAAAGCAGAACAATGCGCCCGTACATAAGTCAACAAAGGTAGGGGATATGTATTCACCTGGAACGACCAATCCAGATCAGTCGCAGCTTCGCTTCGAGGTGGAGTCATCCGACTGATATTCCGGCCGGACCGTATATATGGGGCGTGACTTAGCTTAGGTCATGTGATCGGGCCGATCTTGCGACCGCACTGCGACCAGCACACAAAATGAGTCTAATGCACGCAAATTATAACAATTATTACTGCAATAAAGTCCATTGGTATCGCATACCTGGTCGCGAAGTCCGTGCAGTCCTGCTAAAAAAGTAGACCTTCCTCGGCGGGGCAATAAAATGCATGGCCTTCTTTTTTAGGGTGCAGCTCTATAAAATTTTTGCAGAACTGTTCAGTCGTTTCGCCAATATATTTTCTCTTTTTTCTCGCATGTCATCACTTTTAGGACACTTTGTGATGGACAGTTTTTCTGAAAACTAATAAAATCATTTTTCATTTTATTTTTCTGGGTTTTGCAAATGAAATTTCTCCAGACAATATGACTTTCGTTTTTTACCCAAACTAAGGAATGTATTCTGTTGATGTATAGTGGGTGTATTTCTTTAAAAATTGTCCTGTAATTTGCACCGCGTAGTGTAACGGTTCTCCCGATTTCTTCGAGGTCTTTGGAACAATGGAAAGCACTTTTTGCAGAAATATGTGGAATATTATTCCGATTATGATTGCTGCAGAATTTCTCTTTATCTCATTAATATTCCGTACGAAGGGCGGTTTTGTGGTTTTCCTCAAATATCGTTTTAATTTTATTTTCCCTGATATTTGGGGCAAGATTTTGTAAACCCGCTGCACGATCGAGGAACTTTTTTTGAGGAGTGTGTGTCATACCAGGAATTAATATGTTAAATTTAAAAATAAAATATTCTGAATAATAAACTTTAAAACTGAGCAAATAACGAAGTTTTAATGTTTAAATATTTATCTAATAGGATAAAACGTGCACAGTTTTATAGTAAATTGTATGGCAAGTTTGATTTCATATACACATATCCCTTAATTTACACGATAGATATGTTCCAAGAAAAATCATGTTAATCGAAAAGGTGTAAAACGAGACTATTTGTATATATAAAAAAGTAGGATAGGTTCAAATAAGCTTTAGATAAAGAATATAAAGAAAAATCGTGAATACGTCCATAATAACAGTGTAAAGAGACAAAGACTTTATGACAAAGTGAAGACAAATTCTACTGAATATTAAGTCTAGAAATTGAAGTTCATATAAAATATTTCAGGACCCCAATTTTTTACGCTAAGTACTATTTAAATTCATTTGATAAACTTTTAAATCAAATAAACATGAATAAGAAATGTTTCATAATAAACAAAAACCAGTACAAAAAAAAAAGTGTACTTACTCCATAACAAATATTAAAATATCTTTTTTAGTCATTTCTCTTTATTTACAATTTTAGTATATAATACGAGTATGTATGTAATAAGATCGTATCAAATGAAGTTTTAGAAATATAAATCTCCTCTTCTTGTTATTTATTTACAAACTTTCTTATTTTCTTTAACGTATGTGATTAATATACGATTAAGAAGGTGATTTCAATAATGAATCCAGTTTGTGGAAGGAACATGTTCAATATGTGTATGTAAAATAATCAAATTAACTCAAAGGCTTTTTCTTTTAAATTTAAAAATCGTGTAAATGCTAGACCGTGTAAATGAAGTACCGTGCAATTCAAGGGTCAGATATATTTTAATAACAATAAAAAAGTGTAAGTATCTATATAAGTCAGAAAAACTTCTTCAATTTTTGTTGGTTTTGTGTATGATGTGGTAAACATTTTCTCGATAGAATTTACTCTTTTGCTTTTAACGTAACCACATATTTATGGACTTACGAATACTATACTGGTTTTTTATTAAAAAATGAAAAGTAGAAACATATTGCAACAATTGAGACAAACTTAAATTCAAAAATTTAAGACTTTCTAATCCTTACTACTATTATAAATAATGAAATAAATGAAAATAATTAAATAATAATTAAAGAAAACAAATAATACAATAAAGGCACCTGATAGTGCAATATCCTTTAGTCACAGTCATGAAACTGCCTAGTTTGAACTAAAGCCCTATCAACAACTTTGAGCACCCTGCCTTGGGAGTTTTGTCGCAAAATAATATATAATAAGAAAAAAATCCTCTATCAAAGAATAATTTTGCACCGTTTTAGAAAGATTTGATTTGAAGAACTGAATTGAATTTGAAGTCCCTTTGTTCAATTAATAACTCAAAACAATGTCTCTGATAGACATAATGATTGAAGAACTATTATAAGATCAGTTCAAGCGATATCTATACATTAAGGGCAAAGCATAACACTTTATTTTCCTTCCTAGAATCAAGGTTCATTGATGGATGGCCAACTATAAGAAATTAAAAGAAATCTTAAAAAAAATGCTTTCACAAATAATTAACCATAAAGATTTATACTAGGGTTAAGCTATCTAAACATTTCTTTTCAAGAAGTCATTTTACAGTTTATTTAATTAACAACAGAACATCTTTTTTCCATAAGATGCTCATTAGAATTTCTTAGAATTTTACTAAAAAATTGTCATCATCATGTGACCTTAAAAAATCTAAAACAGTTTCCTTAAAAAACGCAACCCAGAAAATGGTGAAGGTCACTCCAGAACAGGAAATTCCTTGCATACATTTTATTTTGGCCGGGCAAATCCCTTGCGAACTTCTTAATCTTTTATGAAACCATAAAAAATGTCGTGCTAATTCAAAAAAATTTTAAGGACGGCAAATGGCAGTCATAAATTTTATTGCGCTTCTAAAGATCCAGTTCTTTTTGCAGTAAGACCGAACTCTAAAATGCAATTTGCAGTTGCTGTTTATTACGGTTTTTAACATAGTGCTGTTTTTTAGAGATGAGATTTTGCGAAATGAATAGGTGTGTCCTTTATTTTAAAATCGTTAAACGCCTTAAAAGAGCCGCTGAAACACTTAGGTAGTGCACCAAAAATGTGGCTGATTGCGAATGACTCAGAGCAGTTCATCCGGCCTGATATTTCAAAAAAACTTGAAACACCAAAATTCTGCTTTTGACGGATATAAATAAGAAAAATTGTGTGCTGAATTGTCCAGAGGTAAAATCGATCGGTCTTTTTTTGCGAAAACTAAACAAATGTGCGACCACCAAAATGCCAAGTTCGTCGCTGAAGTCTTTCGTTTTCCATTTGAATTGAAATCGAGAGAGAGAGAGCCACCCTGGCCCGTCAGCTTTATTAAAAATCGATCTGTCAGGAATACAAATTTGTACAAAATTCTTGTAAATTGGTCAACGCAACGAGAACACTCGACACACTTGGAAAAGGTAAAAAAAAAATAAAATAAAGGAGAATGAAAAGATTCATGTATCCGGCTGACAAATGACAAATGGTTTGCCGCGATTTCCTCCAAGAAATTATTTTCTGCCTCTGCTGGTGAACCGAAAAAAGCAGGATATTGTGTGGCTGCCCTCGTCGCGGTGTGGGCTGAATTTATATGATCCGAATTAAGGAGATGAAGTTCGCCCTGAGATAAGCAAGCAGTTCCGATGCGAGGGATTGGCTCGTATTATGTCGGCTTTCAGCGCTTCGTCTTATCGTGGCGGCAAAATCGTCAAAATATTTCCAAATAAATTCACAGAAGGGTCTGCTTGTTTATTTTTGCTTCAACCCTTTCAGGTTTTTCTCCTTTGGGTTTCCCGCGCCCTAATCTCAGTTAGATAATAAGGTTATAAATTTACAGAAGTCGACCGCTGCGGTCGAAGGGCCATGTCAAATTGTAGCCTTACCGAAGGCGAGGTGGTTAAACCCATTAATACTTTGCTACCGAATATTGACCCTGGGCGGAGAAGTCATGCTGTCTGGTACCTCTTGGTAGAACCATAAAAGTTGACCACTTCTTTTTCACGCTTTAACTTGACTATTTATGCAAATACTCCGGAGCAGTGGGTTCTTCTTCATAAAACTGACCATTGCCTCGAAGTGCGCACATATTAAACAAGCGACGAGATAATCCCTTTTCCTTTGTTGACTTTTATTCTTACCTTCGGGCCACCACTGGTCAGTACGATCGAATACTGTGGATTTATTGTCTTCCCTCTTCTTGAAAATCCACAACACATGTTGTATATTTTCCGGCTGTCTTCTCAAAGGACTTGCAAAAGGGGGCGAACTCAACTCAGCGGGAGCGCTTTGATTGCTTTCGAGGATAAATTTTAAGAGAGTTATTTTATTCAATTTGAAGTTGTAAAATTTGTTTTTAGAATTAAGTTTTTAAGTTGATTATTTTATTTCAGATTTTTCTTTTTATTTTGTAAGGCGCAAAAATACGGAAAATTTTTTTACAATTTCGAAATTTATACTCTTAACAATTCTTGCGAATTTTGTTTGAGCGAGAGATTGAGTATAAAAGCTTACCATACTGTTGAACAATTACTTTTATGAATTTATAAAAATATTGGAATTTTTATTATTAAATTTATTACGCATACAAAGATTGCTGAATTTAGGAAAACCGGCTGTCAATTTAGCAATTTGATGCTGTGATTTTCAGCTAATAAACAAGTTTTCGAATTAACAAATTGTGGAGCTAGAGTTCAATTTTTTCGTTGCAAATTTAATGGATGAAATTGTAAAATTAATGAGTGAAAAACTTACAGATAACACTAAAATTAAAAGAATTATTTGCTAAATTAAAGAATTTGATCTTCTTAGACTGAGAAAAAAAAAAGTTATAAGAGCAATAGGGGCTACATTAAATCAATAATTTTCACACATGTATGATTTTACACCTATGACGAAAATTATAAATTTTAATACGTTTCATATTAAACTTTGGAGTTAACAATTTCCATCGTTAATCAAAATCAAATTTTGAAAGAACATATATTTCTATATTTGTTTTGGCATTAAAGTTGAATTTTGATGAATATCTTATTTAATGGGTTCTATTTTGTTTCAAATAAATTCTCAGAGTATTGAGAAATTTCAGAAAAAAATACTGAATTACAGAAATGCGCATAAATTTAAATTTACAAATCTTTCTCTTATCTTTTGTTAAATATTTTCATAATTGTATTATTTATTTAGTATGCAACATTTGTGAGCGAAGACTCAACTTGTTTAACTCAAAAATGGTATTTCCTATAAATTATACTTATATAATAACTTAGTTTAAAATTTTTTTAATCAAATAGAAGACAGAAAGGCTTTAAATTTATCCCCAGAATTGTCTAAAAATAATATTTTATTTCATTACGTTTTAATTAATTGATAAATATTTTCTATTTAAACGTAATAAAATTAATAATAACATCCTTTTTCCAAATTCTTTGATGGTGTCAAAAAACATGCATATGCACTAATAAAATTTACCAAAGTACTTCGCAGAATCAAAAGATTTGGAATTTTAGAAAATAAGAAAACGTTTGCACATGCAACGAATTGATTGTTAATTTGACACTTATATTGTGTAACACATCAATCAAGATTTTAGTAATTTAGCTAGTTGATTTTAAATTTATTCGGTTTCTTTCAAATGCAAAGATAAAAATTTTCTTTTAATAAGAAAAGAATAGCGAAATTATACTAATTACATCTTTATTAAAGCTTAAGTTTGATCAATATACTTTTCCTTCCTTTTTGAGTAAAGTTTATGATGACAATTTCCAATTTTGTTCATTCATTGCATTAATTAAAAACTACTTTCACATATACTGTTTACTTCGCTATTAATTATATAAATAAATTATATTAAATATAAACAAACATGAGAACCTGTAATACAATAAATCCACTTTTTTTATTATATTGTCTGTGTATATCTGACTTGATTTGAGGCTATATTGATTTGTAATCCTATTATTTTTCTTTTCTTGGTTTAAGCTTATGATATAAAAAAAAGTATTACTACCATACGACCTGGGATGCAATAATTCAATTCATCAGCTGTTAAGTAATCTTGTTTTTAAAATACATTTTCGTATAGTTATCATCATAGGTTTTAACTTTATCCTTGATAAATTTTGTCGAAGTTGAACTTTTTGATGTTGCAACATAAATTGTGTGAAACCCACCTTGCAGTTTCGTCACCAACTATCTCAGTGAAGGGATATTATTGTTTTTCAAAATATTTGCCACTGATGCAATGTCAGTGCCCAAGGATTCGGTAGTCTCCCCTTAATTTGTTTACGAGGCCTGAGAAACGCAAAACATTTGTTCAAATTTACTGCAAAATACTGATAGAAAAAAAAAACAAAAAAAAAAAACAACTCGTACTTGACCACAATGACGCCTCGCTTGTTAGGGAGTCGAAGATTTACAAGAAAAGGCAACTTCCTGCCCAGCCAAATTGGCATCGGCAAAAAAGCGCAAGGCGGTGAACACGGACCCCCCAAAAGTCTGACTATGATGAATAGGTACCCCCTGACCATCACGCTTGCGCGGTTGACGTCTTCACCACTTCGATTTTGTTTTCTGAACAAGACCGCTCTGCCCGCCTTACATCGAATCGTATGGGCGAAGCGGACAAGTGAGAGGTAAGAGTTCGGGGGTCAAAAGATCTGCTCGATTAATCAAAGTTTGGCATTTAAAGTAATTTTTTCTTCGCCGGTGTGCTCCTCTAGTTAGCCATCACATGTCGGATGACCCAACGTCCGCCGCGCCGCCAAGAATGACCGAATCCAGGCGCGAGTAGGCCTCTTGTCAAGCGCAGTCCCACGGCGATTTTTTTTTTAACCATACGGGACCGGTATTGAAACAATTAGGCGAGCGTTTGTCCTTCACTTTTCGGACTGAAATTAAATTAAATGCCGAAAAAATTGGACCTGTCAGGCGTGAAGGAGCGATGGGTTCCTATTAAACTCACTAATTGATCATCAATCACCGCCTCATTAGCGATCGCCTCTTTCCGATGGGTCGCGTTGCGCAACCTGCTCGGACCACTTGTTGACAATAGCACACGTCTATAATTCAAAATCCCCCGATCGATGATTCTAGGCGGATATGGCCGCGACCGGGTCTACAAATTTTTTATTTACTTTTGAAGGTAGACGAGTGCGCTTCCTTTGGTCCAGCAGTGATCTCTCTGATTTTATTGATTTTTGGGATTCTCGTAAAATCCAAGCCATCTCTTCTGAAGAGGGTTCGTTTCGTCCTCAAGGGAGCACAAACAGATCCTTGAGGTAATCGAAACCTTTATGGGTGCACGGCCGAATAAATCCCCGGACGGTGTTCCAATAACAAATTCAGAGCACCTAAAAGCCGTGTGTGGTCTTCAGTTTGCACTCCAATAACTTGGGATGATGTTGACATTTATAGCCCACCGGGTCGTAACTCTTCAGCTGAAAAAGACGAGTGGGTAAAAATTGGTTGGATTTCGAGAAGCAGCACTTCGTTTTAAGGCGAAAATGCAACTCAACCGGGGTGGTATTACGAAAAAATTTTATTTACTTTTTTTGCGAATTTCTGTGGAATTTCAGACAATAAAATTGATAAGTTGATGCTTAGTATAACAACATTAGCTGCCATTGTGGCAACTTTGCAGTGTTGTTACTATTTCAGGAAATATTGCTTTGCATTTTTCTTGTATTTTATTCTTTCAGAACAAGCGTCGTCTTTATATAGAAGGCTTGACCTCCTACGACTTTTCATTTTCTTAAAAATTAAAAAGAAAATAAGGTTTTTCATTTTTTTAAATTATTTTTTCTCTAAAACATGCTGCGACGTAAAGAATCCTACATAAAAATGTTTTTAAGAGGTTAATTTTTAAACAATCAAGAATCTTGGATTAAATTTCGAATACTCTTGAAAAATAAAGTAGTTTAATTCCATTTGTTGAACGGAATTCATTTATTTGACTTATTATTTTATTATTTCACCAAATCTTGGCTTTTAAATCTAAGAATATATTCGATTTCATATTTTATACTACTATGTATACAAGATTATAGGTCTTCTCTAGTACATTTAACAATGGTTTAAAGAAAAACTAAAGGAAAGAGGTATACCTCTAAAAATAAAAATAACAAATGAACAATAAATAAGTCAAGAAAAGAACAACATTTCATAGGGTAGATGAAACAAGGAAGGAAAAGTAATTTATTGCAAGAAGTGTAAAATTAATTTGAAATCTGACTTGTTTAATTATCTCGTAATTAAAAAATTAAAAGGTATTATGCGGTGATTGATGTAAGGTAATTTTTGATGAAATTGAAATCTGATACAATTCCAATAATTCCTAATATTTTAGTTATTGCATTGCAGTCATAGATTTTTTCAATAAAGGCGAAAAAATAAACTTATTTTTTAATATATATTTGAAAAGCAATAAATTTAATATTTCTTATGTGTGATCATAAATATTATAATAATAATGTAATGTAAATAATAATTTTAGGAAATATTATAAAATTTTTGAGCTTGCAGTTTTCAGTGAACCTTTCTCCCTTAATTTGCTTTTAGTATGTATTTATTTAAATTCATAATAAATAACACCTTTCACAATACAATCATAATTATTATTTGCTCTATTTTACGTTACCAACCTAATGTTGATTAAATTATGAGAATACAAATTTTTTGACTTGATTATATTGTAAATAATATCAAGTGTTTTCTTATTCACTCTCCTGTGTATTCTAAGATAAACAGAAATAATAACGAAATACAAAAACATAGCAATTATGTTTTCCAATTCAGTTGACAGTGAAATTTTATTCAGTATATGGGTAATTCTTTTACAAACCGTACGGATTTTGATAAAAATTGACCGACATGTCCCTGATTTGGCTGAAACTTTTTTTACGAATTCTATATCGAAAAATAAGTGTCCGAGGATTTTGTTTTTGTTCCGCATATTTTCGATAATACTAGTGATCGAAAATGTGAGAATAATGAATTTTTTGGCTTGGAGACTCATTTTCAATCTAAAGGACTGAATGTTGAGAAAAAGAAATATTTTTAATAAAAATTATTAACAAATTCATATTGTTATTAACAATTTAATTGTTTAAATCAATTTTTAACACTGGTCCCCACCTCGCAGCAAGGTTTTAGTATTTTTATTGTATTCTCCGTCAAATTTTACATAAAAAACATGTTTTCAAAATATGGTACCTTTATTATTACTATTTTTAAAACATTAATTTATATAGCGCGACACGTCAAAAAAACGATTTTTTGTTAATAAAAAGAAAACTATAGCTTGGATTAAAAAAGTCACATGTAAAAGGTGTAGATAATAAAAATACCTACAATTTTTGTCTCAACTATTTTTCGACATAACCTCAAACTTTTCGAATAAAATGCAAAAAATGTTAAAAATCCCCTTTTGAAAAAATTAAAAAATAAAAAGTTTTGTTTTTTAACATTCCGCCAAAATTAATTTAAAAAAACATATATGCTTAATAAAAACCAACCAACCTCAATCCATATATTGAGAAAACAGTTAAGATGAAACATGCCATATGTTCATAAGGTCGAACTGTTATTGTTGAAAGTGGTTCACTTTTTTAACATATCACTTTAATAACACAGGTCAACAAAATTAAACTTTTTTTTTGAGTCTGAGTTATGAATGCTATTTTCTTATTGCTTGTGTCCAAAAAGAAGGCAAAAGTGTCATAATTTTGTTAAAACTTTGCTGTTGTGAAGGAAAATTTCACATTCGTTTGGATAGTTTGAACCTCAATTACAACTAAATGCGTTGTGCGATATTTCTGATTTTTTGCCAAAAAGTACGTTATACTAGAGAAAACTGTATAGGTACTTGTTTGTATTGGGTTCCAAAGTGGTGAATTAAATATGGTGTCCGAACATTTGCAATTTTATGGGGTTTTTTATCAAAATGAATCAAAGAGGTCGCTGAAACTTAATCTGTTACCAAAATATATATTAAAGATGGAGGATCTAATATAGCAACCGAAAATTTAAAAAATGTCCGCCCCCAACAGATTTACAAGGAAATAAAAACATAACAATTTTGATGATAGGTCATTTTAAATTTGCTGTTCTGGGCACAAAAGCAAATTGTTTTTAAAATCATGTTGATTTACTTCAATTGTGAGACGAAGGCAATGAGGAATGACTGCATATTAATCAGAATCAAAAATCGTGTCGACTTGTGTAATTTTTCTAGTTCAGTTTAATGTCCTCAACTCAATAGTTCATGAGATGGAGAAAGGGACTTATACCATTTGTAAAAATATTATAGCACGGTACTATATATATATATATGGGACATTTCACGTCAAACGGATCACCGGCGCCCTCAAAATTTGAATGAACCGATTGAGACAAATGAGGGCTCAAATTGTTCGTCTAGATCAGGGCTTCTTAAACTTTTGTCATTCACGACCCCATTTATGATTGCGAGTTTCTTGACGACCCCATACAAATATAAAAGAAAAATAAATTAATATTTTTTGATGATTTATTTATTAGGTAACAATATACATATACATATGAAAATATATAAGTTTAGAATTCGTTTTGAAACATACAAAAATCTAAAATTAAAAATTGCACAAAAAATTATAAAATTGTATTTATTATAGTTTCAAAAATAAAAGTGGATTCTGACCGTCTTAATTCTCTCGAATATATTCAAGTAGTTGCGTGGTAAGTATTAAATTAAAGTATAAGTAAAAAATTTAATGAGATGGATGTGCCTGTTTTTTATTGCACCGACAAACGCACTAACAATGTATAGCCACAGTATAATAATAGCGATCATCGATCGTTTACTGCTGGAGATAGCTCAAAACCTTCAACAAATGCGCGTGTCTAGACGCTGCAAGTCCACTGTATTCCGCCAACTCTAGTGATGTTATAAAATGGTATATATTATATATAAATATTTGACATTAAAATCTCTCGCGACCGCAGAATTTTTCTACGCGACCCCAAATGGGGTCGCGACCCATAGTTTAAGAAGCCCTGGTCTAGATGATACCTTTCGAAAGCCATGTGGTATTTTTTTAAATTCAAAATGGCGGCTCCAATATGGCGGCCGGAATACGGAGAAAATCGAATGTCCAGTAGAAAAAACTTGCAAAAATAAAAATTTGCAACGATCGGGTCGGATTTTGGCTCAGATTGCAGCTGATGGGTCCCTAAAAAGTCGGGATGGTAGGTTGCCAAAATCCAATATGGCGAATCAAATATGGCGGTTAAAAACCCCATATGGTGTCCGAATTTTTTTAAATCAACCGATTTGCACCAAATTTGGTATACGGGGGTTTTTGGGGTTTCTGATCACGATTCCGAATTTGGATTTGCAAAATTCAAGATGGCGGATCCAATATGGCGAAGTATATTTTGAAAATCAACCGATTTGCCCCAAATTGATATCTGTGTGTATCTATGTCTATACCTGTTTTTGTCTATGACATTTTAGAGAAACTATGTTTCTATGTTCGATATTGAGTTTTGTAGTTTTTGGCTTCTTGTCAATGGTACTTTTGTCGGCAACGATTCATTTTCACCGTTATCATAGTTTATCGTAGCTAAAGGTGTTTTATCCATTGAGTGTCTCATATTTACTAACATCTTATCTGACTTAGGGATAAATGCGTGTCCTGATTGAATTTTCGTAACACGTGGACAGTTTTCAAATCTCTTAGAGAGATACTTTCGAGCTTGCTCATAATCATTTTTATCATATAAGAAAAATTTAATGTTAAAAGATCTTTCATTAGCCCATGTAAAAAGAGTTTGAACGTCTAGGATAGCTGCGTTTTCTGAAGCTTGTGAGCTTGCTCTTGTAGCTTCTCTTTTAACAAGTGCACCGACTCCATCACAACTACCTTTTCCATGCGCTGTTGCATAAAAGTGCCATTCAGCCTCTATTCCAAAATCTGTTTTATGATGCATTAAGTTACTCATTTGATATCGATTCTTAAAATGTTGTTTAGCGCCATCACTAACGTAAATAATTTTTTTTTACTTTTGGGCAATTCTTACGGATTTGTGGTACAAGCTTTTGCTGCATTATGTATACCACAGCAGCATCATGAGTTGTATAGTCAGACATTGATACAGTACTAAAATGTTTTAATTCACCATCAGATTTGTAATAAACAACGGCAGGAAAAATAGTACTTTGATCATAGTTATAATGAAAAGCCTGTGCAGAATTCTGAGCTACATAAGCGTAGTTTTCTGAAAAATCTAGTTGTACCAAAACTTCATTATTTGAAAGATTTTTTTTTTCTCTGTAATAAAAGTTGATTGTGTCTTAGAAATAAAGTGATGAGATATCAAAACTTTTAGTCCAGAACATAAAATTTCAACAAATTCTTGTGAAGGTAGGCATTCTTTTTTTAGGGTGCATCTATCAGTAGTTTGCCATGTGCTAAAAATGACTTGTTCAATATTGTGCTCATCCAAAAGCTCTTCAATGTAATCTGAAAACTTTTGAATGCCTGGACATTTTTTACACTCATTTAAATAACAGTTTGATGTTGGATCCTTGCATAAAACCAAACTGAAACAATCTTTGTAATCCTTAAGGTTATTATTTGAGATTTTGTTCAGATTAATGGAATCAATCATAGCCTTGAAATTCTGGTGTATGGTGCACACGCATACACTGTGTGTGCCGGATGATCCGGCTAGAACACACCATTTTGGTCTAAGCTCTGAAAACTTAGTAAAACCAATTGGATATTCAGGATACTGATCTTTGAACTGATTATGCAAGGTCTTTAAGTCACTCAGTACCAATCTTTTCTGCTCTTTTCTTTTTTCGCCATTAGTAACAACACTAACGGTATCTTTTTTATTTGCCATGATTCTACTATTGACATCGTTTTCGTAAAACTCTTTTACTTTCAATACAGTTGTTGCAGGTAAAGTTTTTCCAGCTGAAGCAACTGGAGAAGATAATGATCCATTCAACTTCCTTAAATTTTTGGCTTTTTGAGCCATTCTGTATGAGGTCTGAAACTCGTTCGCAATTTTCCTAATACTCCAATGTTCAGGGGCAATAGTAAGTATACTTATGCGCAATGGATCATTTGATGGTAAGGATTGAAATTTATTTTTAAGCCCATTTAAAATGTCATTTAGATCTGCCTGAGCATCCGTTGCATCGCTTAAAATAGCATGTGAGTCAGACTCAACAGATTCAGGATCAAGTGTCGTACAAGTATTAGGAGAAATTGCATTTTTAGAGTTCTCTTGTTCATTATAAAATCTTCTACATGATTCGCAAATTACTGATGCATTTGGTAAAGCAGAATAATCATCTTTAATTTTTTTGGATATCTTCCGAAGATTTTTTCCTACGTGTCCTGATAGATCAAAAGATATCAACGGGATCAAAATATGACGATAACCAGGAAAAAAAAATGAAAAATTAAATTTAGAAAATGAAAACTACGGATTGAAAGCACTAATTGTCGCAGATATTCACCCGGAAAAATCAATGCAATAAGTCTGATCAGAAAAAACACTTTGAGTAAAACACTTTTCCAGCAGCTATTGCCTTGCATATACGCATTTTAAGTGGCAACTCTGATGTGGTTGGCTATGGCTAGACGCCACTTAGTGGAGGAATAGAGATTGTATGTACTACCATTTTTTCAGGTCTTCACGATTTGCATTAAACGTGGTATACAAGGGTTTTTGGGGTCACAGATTACGAATCTGAGGTCAAATCTGCAAAATTCAAGATGGCGGATAATTTTTTTGAAAATAAACCATTTTGCACCAAATTTGGTGCAAATCGGTTGATTTTCAAAATATACTTCGCCATATTGGATCCGCCATCTTGAATTTTGCAAATCCAAATTCGGATTCGTGATCAGAAACCCCAAAAACCCCCGTATACCAAATTTGGTGCAAATCGGTTGATTTAAAAAAATTCGGACACCATATGGGGTTTTTAACCGCCATATTTGATTCGCCATATTGGATTTTGGCAACCTACCATCCCGACTTTTTAGGGACCCATCAGCTGCAATCTGAGCCAAAATCCGACCCGATCGGTTGCAAATTTTTATTATTGCAAGTTTTTTTTACTGGACATTCGATTTTCTCCGTCTTCCGGCCGCCATATTGGAGCCGCCATTTTGAATTTAAAAAAATACCACATGGCTTTCGAAAGGTATCATCTAGACGAACAATTTGAGCCCTCATTTGTCTCAATCGGTTCATTCAAATTTTGAGGGCGCCGGTGATCCGTTTGACGTGAAATGTCCATATATTTCAGATTTCCATCAAATTATTTTTTGAAGTATCTGTAACATAACAACAAACCCCTCCTCGGTTGCTCCTCCCATGTGACCAGATGCCTGCTTGACCAGCAAGAATTTACTTTAAAGCACTGAGAAATTGAAATATTCCTTTTCAATTTAATATGAATTAAAATTTGGATTGACATGAATTCTAAATAAAAATCGAAGAATATGTTTTAGTAAAATTAGCATTTATTATTTTCACTATTTCCTAGTCAAATTGACATGAAAATCTTTAGCTTAACTAGGTTCTAGTTGATTCAAACAGATAAATCCAATCAGATGAATCAAAGAGCCCTCATTGTTGATTCAACCAGAAATATATTTTTCAGTGTATGTATGCTTCATCTGTAGTGAACAAAAATTGATTCAACAATATGTTAGTTATAATAGGTCCTTATTAACTATAAACTGTATTTTATGGTTTCAAATATGAGAACATTATAAAATTCAAAACTTCTTTTTAAGGTATTTGCGGCTAGCTAGGATCATGAGTACATATACTTGTGGTTATGTGGGAGTATAATCCGGCCTGCGAGTGGCTTAAATTAAATTAATTTCTTTGAACTGAGGAGGTCACTAAGAATCTTTATTATATCGTAATCTGAATTTTACTCTTTATTTTTCTCCGGTGAAACGCATTGGTACAGTATTCTACTATTCTCGAGAAACTCATTATTTACAGAACTCATGTCGCAGATAATTACAATCATCAAACTGGCATATAAATTGGTCGATGTACAAATTAAATGAACGTACAAAGAAATGGACAGACTCGTTCTCTGGACTGGCCCCAAACCAGATGGACAGGTGAGTGCAGAAAGCATTTAATACTGCCCTCATCATCACAATAATAGCGAACAGTTCTCAAGAGCATAATTTGACCTATGACTGACAGTAAACACCCACATGTTTACGTGACGGCCGCTAGATGCCCGATAATGTGAGATTCTCCTCTTTCAGGTATTTCGTCTGCTGTGGCGACCATAGAATTTGAGAAATTTTACTTGAACATCTCACAAGACACATAGGTGGATGGTGGAACAACAAAGGTGCCCCAGAGCCACAATAAAAGTAAAAAAAAAAAATATAAGAAATAAATCGTAAAGCGTTTCTTCCCGGGTTGACCGAAATAGAGATAGAGATGAGAGGGGCATCAATTTGAGTGAAGATCGTTCGCGTCATTAGTGATCTGCTCTTGATCAATTGTTGAAAGTTTTCATTTCCTATTCTCCAAATGACATGGGCTTTCTCTTTTTTGATTTTCGTGAAATATTACCTGATGGGCCCTCGGATGTATCTGTCAGGTAATTAGTATCATTTCGATCCGCCAAAGAGCAGATTGTGGTCACCTTTCCCATGATCACTTCTGCGGTGGTGCGTTCGAATGGCAGTGAATTGGGTTAAATGCGCGGAAATGCCTTTTAATGCCTATAATTGCACTACTTTTCCTCCCAAGAGTTCTTTGTTCGATCGCCCCAGTCATAATGGAGGAGTTTTATTGAGAGTACCGAAAGAGGCTCGCAATTAGTCATTAAATGTGAATCAAAGTGGCTTTCTGACACAAATCAACTTCAGCAGAAAGTGAGTCTGCTTTTGCCTAGTTAGGCGCATACAATGCCAGACCTCCACAATTGCTCTTTGCGAAAAGAATCAGTCATAGAACCTGGTTCACACAGTGCAAGGTGAAGCTAGAATTAAAAGAACATAAAACCTAAGAAAAACAAAAACAAAACAAAAAAATCCAACTGCTTAACTAAGACAAGAATTACAATTGAAAATGGAAAACTGTTGCATAACGAAAGCATTCAACCATTGAAAATGTCAGCCCGACAGTGACACAAATCATAGCGTGCTGAATGTGCGCGCGCGCAAACCTCATAATCTCGAAAACGAATCTTAATTAATATCTAATTAGATCAGAAACGCCTCCGATTGTCTTGGGTGCACAGCTTAAGCTGTTTGTTGAACTCGCACCGGGACGGGGCTAAAATTCACCAACAATTTGGGTTAGCACAACAGAACAGAACAGGTGACATTGGAGTTGTGCACGGTTAATTAAGTGACTTTGGCTCGCTCAAAGTGTTTAATTGCGTCAACTGTGAAGCGAATTTTTAAACAACAATGAGTAATTGTGACGAAGAAGTAAGTTTTTTTGCCATATGTAGATTTTGTGGATTTAGAGCAGGGTTAAGAATTATGATGCATGATATTTTGAATTTTCGAATAATTACATAATAAGTATAAGAATGACTTTTAATGTTGATCATCTTTTTCTTAGCCATTTGTTTTCATTTCAAGATATATTTTCGATACCTTGTTTCGTTTGACAAATGAATGCGAAAGTTACATGAAGATCTACAAAATACATACAGGTAAAGATATGTTATTAGTTCTCATAACTCTGAATTCTCTATGTCTTGTAACTCCATAATTATTAGAAAATATTGAAAGTAATAAGCTCAAATTCAAAATTGAAGGTAAAATTTTATATTATGTTCAAATAACATTCTTTTATTACGGCAACAAAAAATTAGTTTTTTTTAAAACAAAGTTATTTTTAACTATCATCGTCATTTTGAATGTAGACACGAAAATTAAAAAAACTAACTCTTTTTCAGAGTTGACAATTTTTAAACAGCGTTTTATTAAATTATACTCTAAATAAAAAAGTAAAAAGTCGTCCCGAGATAAAATCCTCTAGTTTATAAATAGCACTCTGAAGCTTTTCCTTGTCCCCCCACAGACAGTTTTTTAAATTGCGAAAATTGATAGTTTGGCGACCATTGAAATTGCCAAGTTTTGGTTTCTTGAAGATTTTCTTATATTTATTGACTTAAGAAATATCTGAAAAGAAATGCTACCAGGTTTGCAGTGATTTTTGATTGGCCCAGCAATATATTTTAATCCCTAGATAATAAATATCACCAAAAATGGATAACTCGCATCTAAAGAAACTCCAGACGGAATGTGCGACATGTTCGAATTTAGCAATTTTCAAATAAATTTTAGTTCAGTAATTTTTGATTAATTTTCTCCCCTATTTTAGTACCTTTTATCAATCTATTAAAAACTATTCCAGAAATGAATCTAACGTCTCGAAAAAAAACCCGAAATAATGCACGGCAATGTGCAAATTGTAAGAAGCAATTTCAACAAGCATGCTTTTGTTTTGCATTCACAGGAAAAATAAATGAAGTTTCGGAATATGTTCTTTAATTCGACTTTTATTACGAATTATTTTTCTATGGATTCACAAATTAAAAGAGTACTTTTCTTTATGAGGTCATATCTTTTAAGTGGGGTTGGCGGGGAAAGGCTTCAGAGTGCTACTTATCAACTAGAGAGTTGTATCTTGGGATGATTTTTTGGTTTTTTAAAAAACACCAATTTTAAGGTCCGATCAAATGTCCCATTTTTTAATTTGCGTAGTTCTTAGAAATTTGGATCGAATGAAACCACAAATGATAAAGTTCATCCGCAATAATGACATCATCCTTTCGAACTTCTAAATTTGGAATAGAAATTCATAATTTACGTTTCCAAAAATGTCCTTATGTTGATTATTGCGTCAAATAGAACCATAAATGACGAAAATTTTGGAGACGCTATCTTGGTATTCATTATAAAATATGTTAAAAAGTTCTGCCATGAATTTTATATACATGTCCAGAATTTCAGTTCAATCGGGTGATCGTAAGTGGTATAAAAATTGATCATAAATTTTGAACCGTAAACGCATACATACAATACAAACAGGTGAAGCTAAATAAAAACTTTTCATAAGTTTACCTACAGCCTACTTGAGACATTTTAGATGAAAAATTTGATTAGCTTTCCAAATTTCATTGAATTTTCTGATAGATTATTTTAAATTTCGGTTAGATATGTTTTTGAGGTAGCTACTTTTAGTAATATTAGTGATATTAACGCTTTATGGTATTTGCTATTATGTCGTCGTAAAAATTGTAAAAAGAGCGGTTGCCGTAGAAATAGTTGTGAAATTTAAAATTTACATTCAGTCCAACTATCCAATAGGATATAAAACAAAGCGTGAATACCCAAATTGAGTTGAAAATGCCTATTTCCTAATGTATCTAAAAATAGACGTCTTCTCCATTACAAGAAAAAAGTTCAGAATATGTGATTCTAAGACTGTATTTTTTTTTTCAATAAAAGTATAATGAGTAGGTATTTTAGTACCCATGTTCGGCAGGTTTAATTTTTATTGTACCATATTATATACGGTATCTTGAAACAGAAGTTTCTGAGTTTTCTTGAGTACCTTCTTTTAAAAATCAGTCATCGTTATACCAAAATGAATTCAATTCCCGAATTTTAATTAATTTTTTCGTGTCATCCGTAGGTCAGCAAATGAAATATTGATAGTTGTCTGAATGCGTTATGTTTTTCTAATTCCCTTAGGGTTATGCAACTGGTTTTTTTAAAGAATATATCCATATATCTAGCTGAAAAAATGGAAAACAAAGTGGAATCTCATAAGATACCGCATCAGATCGAGATGAAACATATTTAAACTGCCCTTCTTTGCCTTAACTTCTCATAAACGTAAAAGGCGGTGTTTAAAAAACAATTGGGAGTAGCCTAGTTCTCTCATATATTACGTTATTAGCATTCTTGGAAGCATTCCTTGGTCATTAGCGGGTGTCCTAAAAGGCCAGAATCTTTAGAGTTTGGTACACATCTCATGGATGTGTTGACACCAGGTATCGTAAATTCTGATTAATTCTCAGTAAGTTATTCAAATGTGCTTTTCCTCAATGTTTCTTTTTTTTTTTTGTGGTTTCGTTAAAAGTAGAACCATTTAAATTGTCATCAAGTTAGTTTCCCTACACACCGCAAAGGAGCTCCGAAAAAGGCTGGCTCAAACCGCGCCGAGCACTTCATCATCTGCATATGCATGAACGGAGCGAACGCGTCTGTCGAGCGCTGATTAGTGCTGTATCAAAACATGTCCCTCTTAATTACTCCTCATTAATAACGAACTCAACCGCCCCGGCTAATGCGTTGAACGGACCTGCGCCGATAGTGCAGACAGCACTTTAATAATTCAGATCCGAGCGATGTCTTACTCGCGCAGAATTGGACAAATTAATTTCAAGCGAAGACCGTGTCCTTTGCGGTGGCTTCAACATCTTAAGATTGTTTGTTTTTCTGGAAATACGACGATGGGAAATTTGTCATAGTTCTTAGCCGGTTCGGGGCCTTGAGGGAGCTGAGATGATCTAATTAAGATGTTGGCGGTAGACAGAGTTGGACCAAATAAATTGCATCTGCCTCTTGTCAACCACATTAGATTTATGGTAGCTTTTAATGGGGCGAGTTTTGCATTTTTCCGTGGACACGGATTAAGATAGAAATCGCCTTCGATTTCCACTTTTTGTCCATAATCTTAAAAGAGTCGTATACAACAACAAAATTCCTGATACTAAGCGGTTGATGCTTTGTTTTAAGATGTTTACCGGCAGAAACAGGTGTTGAACAACTGTATGAGTTTCAATGCGCCTGCCACCTTGGATTAAACATAAAAACGCCTGCTAGATGAAGCCAACGATAGGACAGATTCATGATTAGGAGATGAATTCATGTTGTTCGTCCTCGAAGTGCTCAATAACTTAAAGTTGACCAAATTCGTGAAAGATAAGCGCTTGACCTGGCATTGACGGAACTGCGGACCTGGGGAGAGTACTGCGACCGCATTCGTAGAAATACAGCAGAATGGAAGCGTGTTGATAAAAGTCATATTTTCCATATAGAAAATGAGTAATGATGTCACGCCATCAACCTATTCCGCGAGACCTGCGCCGGATAAAAAACATCTCTTAACCCGGGGAGACCTGAACAAAGGCAATCGCTAATCACGACCAGCCAGGCTGAATTGAAGGTGCGCGCACAACGCAAGATTCTTATTTCTTTATCTCGCCAGTCAAACGGACAGGTTGAATGCCGTAGGATTCCACAAAAATCGTAACAAATCTGAAAAAAATGGGAAACAAGCGAAAAAATAAAAACGATGAAGAAGCGATGATGCCATTGATACTGGGATGAGGTGATGATATCGATTGTCCTTGGCGGATTCGAGGAGAATGGTGGTGCGATTGGTGCACAAGATGTCTTTTTATTTCCATTCAATTCTGCTCGGTATCAATCGTCGATTCAAGCGGTTTTATTGCCTCACATCATCTTCTCAATTTGTTTTGGAGCTGTGATTTCATCAGGGGTCCAAAAATAATATCATTTGATGAGCTTTATTTCAGTAATTCTAGCTAATTTAGTAAACAATCTATAGAAAAACGTCACAAGGTGGGTCAATATCCAGCTGTGTGTCATAGTAATTTAGTTTGTTAGAAGTAGTAAAACTGTCAAAATCATGACGTACATATAAGTATGGATTATATGACTAAGGGGCGCCTCGTTTAGCTCAAATTGTTAAGATTTCTAACATATTTTATTTATTTTGAAGATTTTTCTCAACTAACTAACACAACTTTATATAGAAAAATTAACAAATGTTCTCACTTCAGAATTTCTAAGGCCGCTGCTTAAATTTTTCTTTATATGTCAAAGCCACAAAACAAAAATTCCCGAGAGCAATATTTTATTTAAAAATCGTTCGTGCCAGATGCCGGCACATTTTTTATTCTAACAATTTGCTTCTCCTGTTGGACGTTGACACCTTGTGAAAAAAGACCATATAAAGCAGACAACTTAAAAATTAAAAAAAAAAAAAAATATATATATATATATATCACTGAATTATTATAATAACAATTCAAAAGAATCATCAGAAAAGAAGATTAACATATTTGCACCCATCATTTTTAATTTGTGGCATCAGCTTAGATGAACCTGTATAATTTCCTCTGGATAAAATTAATTATCGCATTCTTTGCGACAATTAACACGATGCAATTACCGTATATTAGCATTGAGAGATATAAAATCGGACGTAGATGGGCTAAAACTCGTAAACATTTTTGAAAAGGTTATCCATCAACAAATAATTTACTTCTTACATCAACATCAGTTTCTATCTTGAAGCAAGAATGGATTTTGGAGGGGACACAATACCCTTTTTTATTTATAATTTATTATTATATTAGTGAGTCATCTAAGGCTCTCCCAGTACCTACCGAATAGCAACGTGACCTATAAGATCTATTGTGCTAGTCCCTTTTATTTAAACCCCTTTCACATCAAGGTCCTTAAAATAGGCTATGATGTGCTGGGGAGCCGCATTCGACACATCTTCCGGAGCTATGAGGGATGTTCCGGAGTGTGCCAGCCTTTGTCCACCTAATGCTGGGACACAATAACCTTACAGCACTCTTAATCTCTTAAATCTGAAAGTTTCCGAAGCAGTATTGACCAAGATAGAGTGACTTTCCTTATGCTGTTGGATTTCTCAAATGCGTTCGACTCTGGAAAAGCAAGTTTCCTGCCTGAATTGGAATATCACTTATTATAAAGTGTGTCGTCACCAGTCAGTTCAGGTAAATCGCGGTGATCGCATAAATCTATCTTTTGTAGTACCTTAGTGATCGATTTTAGGACCTCTCACATTTTCCATATATTTTTACGACATTGACTGTTTGAAATTTACGTGCAACCTAATTAAATATACTATATAATAATATAAATATGTATGCATCTGCTCCTAAAAATACTTTCTGTGGTACAACTAGTGATGTATGTAAATCAGGACCTTAATTGTATAAATCAATGGGCTAAGTACAATAATTTAAGTCTTAATCCTAGTAATACCTGGCCTGAAGATGGTAGCTATTTGGCGGGAAGAATATTCGGAATTATAAGGCTTCTCATTGCACTTCTATCGATTTACCTACTTTGTTTAAAATACTTTGGAAAATGGAAATCGAAAATTAATACAGGCGAATGTAAAAATAAAATTGTTTTTTGTCAGCGAAGCACAAGGGAAGATATTTTTTATAACGTATCAAATTTAATAAAAGCAATTACAGTTAGAAATATGGTGGAGTTCTTGTAGAGGTTCATCGGTAAGAGTCCGGAAACACTTTATTCGCATCTGCATTCAGTGTTAACTATTAAGTTGCGTACACTGAGATAAAAATCGCTATGATATTGATAGACTTATTGTTAAACGGAGAATATATTATCGCCAAAGTTTCAAATAAACAATTATTTTTACAGAAAATTAAAACAAAAACACATTCGAAAAATATCCTGTTGTTAAACAAATAATATTTTATGAAATCAAATAATATATTTTGAAATGTTTAATTACTTTTGCCATTAATGACCATTAGAAAGATGTTTGTACATTTAATAATATGTATTTATTTTAAAATATTTAATTTTGTGTTTTTATCTTATTTAAAATTATACATTTATATAATTATATTATACATTTTTGAATGGAAGGAATATCCGCATTTTTAAAAGTTATTCTGTATATTTCAAAATCTTTGCGTTATAAAATTTTGTTAGATTGAAAATTAATTTTCAGTTCACTCAAATTGTTATCGTACTAGCGATATCTTGTTGTTTTCATACAATCACTTCCTTTTGCGCTCTTGTCCGAAGTGGTCAGTCGTTTTCTAAATTAAGGTGGAAATAAAAATCTAGAATTAAGTAGCTTTTATTGGATTATGGTATTAAATAGAATAGACGAATTTAAACACGCCGAAAAGTTGAAACCCACTTTATTTTTAACATATCTATAAGTAAATACAAAAGGTATCCCAATGAACTTTACAAATGAAGCAGTAATTCTCAAAATGGAATTTGTATAATCGTCAAAAGCCGTTTAATTTCTATTTTCGATATATTATAATCGATATGTTAAATTTCGATATTGTTTTCATATTGAAAATATTAAAATTTTGAGAACAACTAGCATGGTGAAAAATATATTTCAAAAGAAGAATATTTTACGTACTTGTGAGGTTTTGTGAAATTGACAAAATTATTGTGATAATAAAAGCTACTTTTTGACCGTATATTGACAAGGGATTTTTCAATCCAACGTGCATTTCTTTTATTATGATTGTTAAATTTCTCTCACAAGGAAACGTTCTCAGGTGTGTCTCACCGATTTTGATGAAATTGAAATATGTTATAGAGTATCGAAAAATAAGAGACACGTATTTTTTGTTATCTGTGGATATGCACATTTAGGGGGTACTTTTATTTATTGTTTTTTTTATAAAATTTCGTTTTTTTTTTCAAAAGTTTGTCTGCCATGTTGGATCCCCCAATTTGAATTTTTTAAATTTAAC
Source organism: Dysmachus trigonus (assembly GCA_949715965.1). NCBI lineage: Eukaryota > Metazoa > Arthropoda > Insecta > Diptera > Asilidae > Dysmachus > Dysmachus trigonus. The sequence continues at coordinate 62,910,583 of OX454322.1, read as the reverse complement.
ATCAGATTCGTAATCAGCGACTCCAAAAACCCCTTAATACTGGTTTTCACGAAAAAACTGATGTCCGAAAGAATATACACTATTTAAGTATTAGTTCTAGGGGTTGTTTACCCCCTTGAGGAGCTTGTTTTACGAAAACGCAAAAACAGGTCAACTTTATTTTTCAAAATCGTATATAAAGAAATATTTTCAATTATTTTTAACTAATACTGTTATTTTTGTAAAGCAAAAGTATAAACAAAAATCGTTTTTCTGCGCTAAAAAGTAAGGGTTGCCACCCCCGGGAACTGGATTACTTACAAAAGGTTAGTATATTTATGAGACATCCTTTCCAATTTGTTTCATTCGAAAAAATTCATTAGAACTTGAAATATTTAGGAAAAACTGTTTTTGGGGGTAAACTTTACGTGTGGTTTTCACCCCCTAAATGTGCGTATCCGCAGATAAAAAAAAAATACGTGTTTCTTATTTTTCGATACTCTATAACATATTTCAATTTCATCAAAATAGGTGGGACACACCTGAGAACGTTTCCTTTTCAGTGTAGGGCTTATAACACCTGGGTCCACTTTATGTTCAGTGTGCATCGTTTTGCCCAGGCACATATTTGATATCAGTCTGAAAGAATACTTGAACTTTCGTAAATGTACATGACAAACTATAAGTGAATGAGTGATGTTACTATTCTAATTTATTTATTTATCATTTATTCTCATTTATTCAATAATTCTTATACTTAATTAATATTATTGTTTGAATTACTATTATTGTTTTTATTGTATGGTCTTTCTTTTATTTCTAGTTTTTATTCCGTATTAGTGCAATATTTCACTTTATGTTAATATACACATATAAGTATATACTTTTGAAATCTTAGTTAATATAGATTTTAATTTCTAGTTTCATTTCTCGTTTACATTTAGTTAGTTACTTTTCAATCCTGTATTTTTTTAAATGTAATATAATAGTACACACTTAATTTTAAATATAGTGTTAATTGTAAAGTTAGCACTTTGTACCAATTTGTAAATAAATTATTATGGATATTATTATTATTAGATTTCATGAAAATGTCTTGAAGTTCGAAGTTCGGATGATATACTAACTGAATAATCAAAAAACTGCTTCACTGACTTTTTTCGACAACTAAATAGGTTTTAGTTATATATAAAGATGCATCGATTACACTATCAAAAACTTTAATTGGAGGTATTATTCATTTTCGAGAAAGTGTTGGTCCTATGTACATATGAAGACATATACCGGGTGAGTCATTTAACTTGAGACAACCTAATAACTTTTTAGGATCACATAATATTGAAAAAAGTTTAATATGAAAGTTGTAGGGTATCAAAAATGGCGTTTGGTGATGATCTTAAAAATGACCTTGACCTTGACATTCAAGGTCATATGAGGGTCAACTTTAAAATTTCAAATGGGATGACCCCCTATTGACCCCGGAATTGAAAAGAGCGGAAAATTTTACGTTCAGATATGACCTTGACCCAATGGTCAAGGTCAAATTTCAAGGTCATTTCACGATAATTTATCTTCATGTACAATAGCGAGAGGCGATGACGTTTTTTGAAATGTGAAGAGAGATATCTGACCACGACCTTGAAAATTACCTTGACCCTGACCTTCAAAGTTATTTGAAGGTTAAACTCAAAAATTCTATTGGTAACCCCTATTTTTGACGCCAGAACGAATAAAGCTTTCGACCGAACATGCGATAAAGTATTTAACTACATTTTTCATTACCCAGGAACAACGACGTGGACGTAGTAGTTTTCTGTTCCCTTTGGGGTGCTTGATTTAGGTGAGTCCCCTCGCCTCTCACCGTCGGGATGCTTGATAAGGTGAAGTTTACAACGAAGTACCAACTACTCGTGAAAATATGATTGAAAGAATTATTGATGCTTGCAACAAAATAAGTCCTGCTATGCTTCAAAGTTGTGTAAGATCGAGGTGCGCATTAATAAGTGTATTGAAGTTGATGGACATCACTTCGAGCATTTATTAAACTAAATTGGTGAGAATTGCGAGTACTCACATAAATCGATCACCCCGACGCGACAGTGAGAGGCGAGGGGACTCACCTATATCAAGCACCCCGACGCACAGTGGGCCCAATGGGTTCAAAACCACCCACAAGTCGTAATTTTTAACAAAATTTGAAAATTCTTAGTTTGAGAATACTCGTGATGAGGAAACAAAGAGACTCACGAAGCCCTTTTTCCCAAAAATTGCTTCGGTGATTTTAAAAATTCTCACTTGACCTTCAAATGACCTTTAGGAGACCTTGTATGATCAAGTAAATGACTAATTTAGATTCAGCAACCTCGAAATCCTACTTGTAGTTTTTTTCCAGATTTTCATTTTTGCTTTAAGTTCTTGGATCATAAGATTGTACTTTCAATATGCTGAATTTTCGAGATCAAAGTGAAGTTTTTTGAATTTTTAAAATCACCGAAGCAATTTTTGGCAAATAGGGCTTCGTGAGTCTCTTTTTTCCTCATCACGAGTATCCTTAAACAAGAATTTTCAAATTCCGTTAAAAATTACGATTTGTGGGTGGTTTTGAACCAATTTAGCAATATGGCCCCACTGTGCGACGGTGAGAGGCGAGGGGACTCGACTCACCTAAATCAAGCATCCCAAAGGGAACAGAAAACTACTACGTCCACGTCGTTGTTCCTGGGTAATGCAAAATGTAGTTAAATACTTTATCGCATGTTCGGTCGAAAGCTTTTTTCGTTCTGGCGTCAAAAATAGGGGTTACCAATAGAATTTTTGAGTCTAACCTTCAAATAACTTTGAAGGTCAGGGTCAAGGTAATTTTCAAGGTCGTGGTCAGATATCTCTTCACATCAAAAACTTTAGTTTAAAATGTATTTCAAAAAACGTCATCGCCTCGCTATTGTACATGAAGATAAATTATCGTGAAATGACCTTGAAATTTGACCTTGACCATTGGGTCAAGGTCATATCTGAACGTAAAATTTTCCGCTCTTTTCAATTCCAGGGTCAATAGGGGATCACCCCATTTGAAATTTTAAAGTTGACCCTCATATGACCTTGAATGTCAAGGTCAAGGTCATTTTTAAGATCATCACCAAACGCCATTTTTGATACCCTACAACTTTCATATTAAACTTTTTTCAATATTATGTGATCCTAAAAAGTTATTAGGTTGTCTCAAGTTAAATGACTCACCCGGTATATATTGTGTATTTTTCTAAAACCGTTATAATAAGATGCTGGATTTGTGGAGCATAAAATTTTATCACAGTTCCACATTCGAAATATATGTAGGTGAAAATTAAAAACTGTTTTACGAGTATTTGATTGTCACTATAATTCCGAATTCTCTATCTTAATACAACAAATTTATTTTTCAAATTTGAATCAAACAAATTGAGAACTCCTAACCAATTAGTAAAGATTTAATTTTTTTTTTTGCTTTATGGCATTCTTACTTGAAGCAAACACGAATAAATTCCTGCAAACTATTCCATAATAAAACACTTTGTCAGCATAGTCACAAGAATTTAAATATTTAGTATAGGAAAGCCAAATCCTAGAGTTAAAAAGATTCTATTTCTTAAAGAAAACCAAATTTTTTTAATTCCTTTCGAAAACTGAAACTATCGAAACTGGTCATAAAATTCGACCTACGCGTCGTAAAAATTTTTATCGCTTTTGTTTTTAACCACAGTCCTCCATCCTCAAATGTCTCAATTTGCCACACAAGATGTCTTGAGTTTTGATCTGAGTCGGGCGCAAAATTAATTAGACGGTGGGCGGACGTATCTGAGTCTAAATCTTGGATGTAGGTCTGCGGCAAAATTTATGATATTTTTTGCCTGGCACACTTCGCTTAGCCGGCCTTCGTTGTTTTCCTTTCCGGAGGAGGAAGCTCTTGATTGAGACGTCCCGAATTAGTTTCCCTTTAAATTGAGGGCCCCACAAAGGATGCCGATTTGTTTGCCCAAGAGGTGAAGGCAACACAAACAGAGGCCTAGGGTTATTTCAATTTATAAAAAAAAATAATAATATGAAGTGGTCCTTTAACCAGCTCTCTCTCTGTCCACAATGGACCTCAAAGCAGCATTCTTTCCTGTGTCAAAACTTTTATTCGAGCGTGTAAATTTCGCTTTTTACCTTGCCCATTGGTGGCGGAAAAAAAACCTCTGCTAATTTTTTTGTACGCTCCCTTCGAAAATTGTTTAAGGTTCAGGCTGGCCACCATCGCCTGGCAATTTTAATGTTCGTTGCGTTGTGTGGCTTGATCCTTATCCGGGCCACTTATGTTGCCCCGAAAATGAACATCTGACACGACTTAGCCACCGCAGCAGAATCGGTGGTGTGCTCCTAATGAAGGTATCAAGCCGGCCATTTAGCCTCAATTGACTCGACAGCATATGGCCGCTTTACCTGTTCACGTTTTCCGGGATTTTCCCGCAGATTATCCCCGGTGAACACTTTAATTCCCCAGTAATTACATGCGTGACTTACCCGAGTCAATGTTTACCCACACGATTTGACTGGGAAATTTTGAGCACACGTTTCTCGGATTATGGCGGCTTTTGTCGAGGATCTAAAGGATAACTACTGCGGTTTTGAGAGGTTTGTGGGCTTGAGAGACTTTTGTGGTGGTTTGTTGAAAGGTCGTACTATTAAGTTGTAATTATTATCGATATTTTAATAATGATGAATGCGAAGGAGTCAGTGTAATTATAGCAATACTTTTTTTTTATCGATCATACGGAACGTTAACGTTACGCTGATTATAATTTATTATCATGTTGGTTTTATAAATATATTTTTTTGTAAGCTGTAACTATCCTGTTTTACTTCCTGATTTTAAAAGGAAATTAAGATTTAAAAAAGCTACAGCAAGGTAAAAAAAAAAAAAAAACGGGCATGTACTTAGATGCCAGACGTATCCTGTCGTTTACTACGGGATTAAGGCACTAGTTCCCTCAAAATTTTCCAAAAAGCCGATTTTTTTGTTGCTTTTTATGATTCTTTATACTTAATTTTTTTCAAAAAAAATTCGGAAAAATCGAAGAACTACAGCAGTTTTAGTTTTTTTAGTTTTTCTCGAAACTACATTTTTCAAAACGACGGAAAGTCAAAATCTGGATTGGCTGAACCGATTTGAATAAACATATTAGCGTTTTGTTTGTTAAGGTCTATTGTAGGGCAATTCACCAGAAAATTCCGAAAAAGTTGATAACAAAATGCGATATTTAAAATTTTTTATTTTCAAACACCCGCCATTTTTTTTTGTGCCGTTTTTTTTAGTAATTGTGGTGCTAATTGCCTCATAAAATATCTTCCTTCTTAACATGCTTTTTGGTGTTTTTGTTTCGGACTTGTCGTTTCTGAGATTGATTTCCCGCCATGGAACCCTCTTTTTTTGGACTGCTCATTTTTGAGAGCCCTCTATATATATAAAAAAAAAAACAATATTTTTGGTTTGTCAGCTTCAAGACTTAAATATTCAAACAAAAAAAGATGTAGTTAGATTTATAATAAAGGAGCTGAAAAAAAATAAAGTTCTATGTTTTCCTATTCTACAGGGAACTAGTAGAACTTAAATAAACTGGTTCATTTTCATAAAAGTTTGTGTCATTGTGAACACCAATAAACCTAATTTCAAATATAATATCATGCTAACTTGAAAAACAAAAGCGACGAAAAATTTAAATGCTCAAATGTTTTCTCTATGAAATCTTCAAAATATTGATAAAATAGTTTAGTAAAACTATTGAATTTTAAATTTTATTTCTAAAATAATTAATACGGAAACAGGCGTTTTTTCACAAATCCAAACGTAAGTTTTCGCCAGAAGTCTAGTAAAGAAACATATTTTTAATGTGCACAGAAAATAGTTTTATTTGTTCGAAAGTGGTGTTACTTTTGGATCCTGAATATATTATATTCTTATTTTTAAGCATTTATTGAGTCTATTAGTATTCAATATCTTTAAAATATGAATAAGTAATGTAAATAAAATTTTCCAGTAGTTTTGAGAACTAATTCATAAAGAAAGAATAGTTGTTATTATTAACATTAGTTAAGATCAAATATACATTAACATATTCAAGTTATTTTTCAGGATTTATCTTCTAAAATATTATTTATTTATACTAGGTAGGGTATTTATTTATTTATTTATTTCGATTTCATCAACAAACTGATTACTACATAGTATACGGAGAGAAAAATATCAATTTTAACGAAGCTGACTTTTAATTGTGTTTCTAGAAAGGTGAAAATCAATGTGTTGAAAGTAGGCATTGAAGGAGCGTGACATTGACGTAATAGCTTCGTTTAACCCGTAATTTGTGTGATGAATAGGCGTGCGGAAGAAATTATAATGTCTTGTAGGGCGAGCCGGAACAGAAATGTCAAAGAGGGAGAGAAGTTCAGGGGAGTTAACGTTTCCTGAAACACAATCACTATTTTAGCGATATTGCGGCGTTGCTCGAGGGATTGCAAAGAGATCAATTTAAGTCTGTCCTCATAAGGAGGCAGAATTAGTGGGTCGCACCAAGGAAGGTTTCGAAGAGCAAATCTAAGAAATCTTCGTTGTACTGCCTCAAAACGCTTAATGTGTGTCGTCATTGATGGAGACCAAACTGGACTCACATACTCAAGTATTGGTCTTACCAAAGTACAGAAGAGAGTATGAGTAATATAAGGATCGTTGAACTCCTTAGACCAGAGTTTGACAAAGCCCAGGGTGGCACCTGCTTTACGACCAATGTCGTCAATATGATCCTCAAACAAAAAACGGCCATTTAACCAGACCCCAAGATCTTACATTTTTTCGAGTCTCTGCAGCGAGCAATCGTCAATGGTATAATTAAAAGTTGTGATACTTTTTCTGCGTGAAAAACACATATACGTACATTTGTTAATATTTAATGGTAAGCGGTTAAGCATATACTAATTATGAAAAGCATAAATGTCAGAATTTAAAAGAATACAATCCTGCTCGCTAAATATAACCCGAAAAATCTTGGCGTCGTCAGCAAGGGTACCTACAAGTTAATTTATACACTGCACTAAATGCGCACTTGGCAACTTGGCCCACATTGCACTTCTTATCTTTTTTTCTACAGCAGTTTCAGAATTTTTACAACTAATTTTTCCTTCTAAATAATTATTTTCTATTCTTACTTTCTAATGGAAAATGTGCTAAAGTGTAACTATACTAAATATATAATTAAATTTTGCTTAAACTTTCATTTGAGCAATTATTTTGTTTTCGCTAATTTCAATTATCTTGAAAAAATATTCTGATTCCTTTTCGAGTTAGGTAGATACAATTCCTTGTAGCTTTAAAAAAAAATTACTAAAAAAAAAAACATATCTAAAATTATATGTCTATATAACATAAATGAATAATTTATTTCCGACCAGATTAATTCATTAATTAAAAAGCATTATATACGATTTTGACATGATTGCCTTTCATTAAAATTCTATTATAGTCTATAATTATTAATTTCAGTTTGAGTTATGCAACGGTTCCAATAGAGCAGAAGGTAATACATCAAAGGAAAGATGCGAAATAAGTTTCTATAAAACTACTGTTTTTTAAAAGCTCTATTGTTTTTATTTCTATTATAAATAGTATATTTTAAATTCGAATACAAATTGGTTATAATTTTAAATATTTCTTTGGTTTTTTTAATTTAAACATTATGATAATACTGAACGTCTAACATATGTGTATATAAAATCAAGGATGTCATAATTTTAAAATGTTTAGATATTTTAATCTATGTTGATGCTATCTACTCGTATATGTTAGTTTTTCACGGTAATAAAGCATAAAACGTTGACTCGATTATAATATGTTAAATTGAACATGAGCATAACCTTTTGTGGTTTGAAACTGAAAGCATATATTTCACATATTGAAGTCATTATACTGTGTAAACATTCAAATTAACAACCAGGAAGAGGCGAATTAGCAAAATAATGCAGTGGCAGTGGCCACTGGAGAGAGCCTGGGACCCCTGTGTCTTTGTCTTGCTAATTAATTTAATTAAGTTATTGTGATGAGATATTAGAAAATTTGCCTTACATTTCCGTCCACAGCTCATTCGACAGATTGTCCTTTTGATTAATGCAGCGACGTGTGCCGATCCACAAATCATTAGACAAAGCCGAAAATGCCAGAGTTGATATCGATCAAGGGGGCATTATATCTCATTCTAGCTAAAATATTGCTACTTGATAGCCGATGAGGTCCCAGCGTGTATGGTGCGGGGTCCGAGCAAACACTGGATGCTGTTCGGCCGGCCGTCTATCGGCCTGATCTCGACTTATCACCATAACCATCAGTCACTTCTATTGCTTGCGGCACTACCTACCGATCGGCCTTGTGTTAAGGTTACTCGATTGGTAGCTTTTTCCAAAAAAGGCTATAAACAGCATTTTATCGCATAATTTAAATAATCGCGAAATGGTATCTCATTAATTTTCTATTCACTGGACGCCATAGAAATCATACGCCACGCAGACGCTTTCCAAAGACCTTAACGCCCCGGCCGACAGCCGCTGTCCAATCGAAAGGAATTCGTTTCAACAATGGCTCAGACCAGAGCCAGAAAAAAGTGTCAACACAAAATTCTTATAGTTGCCACCACGATTTTTAACACCATTTTTCGTCTCGTTCTGCTATTTTAATTTTCGGACTCGGGCCCCAGCAATCATGTTTTCCAACTCATGGCATTTTATCGGTCTTAATTCCTTCCACAGACCATCATTAATCCACTTCGGGCGGTGGGTCGATCTAAGGAAATACCTGAAAATATCACCTCAGCGGCATTTGTCACCATCGCATTATAATTAATTTTTGGGATTCCTTTCAAACCACACAAAGCTGAACGGACAAAAGAAAAGCTCTCAGGCGCGGATGTTTTGTCGCGGCTCCGCCACGATCGATGCAATTAAGAACAAAAGCCATCTTCCCACGATAATTTATCGACCAATAAAATGAAGCGGAGATGGCCAGATTTACGAGAGTTCTCTTTTTAGTTTTCGAGATCTGATTTTAATATTTTTATTCGTTTTGTTTGTCTACTGGAAGTCGTTTTAAAAACAAATATTTATCATCGTTTCGCGATTAAAAAAAGTTAACCTTTGGTATTTTGGGCTCATAAGGGAATATAAATATATTCTTTTGTATAAAGGAAAAGAACCAGAATAAAATTGTTTAGATCGAAATAATAATTGATTACCATAAATTATGCTGGCATAGAAAGACAGTTAACAGGTGTGTGATATTGATATTATAACTACTTAATCTTCTCGACCGGAATAGTTAGGAATTACATAATGGAGAATTTTTGGGCTATTAAATAACCATAAAAGTACGGCAGCAAACCATTTAATGTATAAAAGGATATTTTAATATTATGCGGCCAGCGGGCTCATTCATTTTTCTATGTATTTTTTTAACGATTAAGTGTGGAATGCTTGGGCCCCATTGACTTCCTTATACATTCGTTACACGAAAGCTGAGCTTTTGATGATACGATTGATATTTTTTAAAGTAATATTTATTTATTTATTTTAGTCTACTTATTAACAAAACAAATCTTACAGCCTATGAAAGTACATATACTAAATGAACTATACATAACTACAATTTTCAGCTTGGCAACTAACGCCAATATAATATTTTTAAATTCATCCCTAAACATATCACATTTCAAGAAATTACGATAAATATGTTAATAAACATAAATATCAATTAGTCTTAAAAGGATGTTTCTAAAGAAAAAAAATACTAGCACAAACGCGTCTTTATTCTAGTTTACGTGAACTAAGTAACAGACATCTCGTGCCTGTGATAGAAAATCGTTTAAAGTTTGTAGGCAATCTTTACGAATCATGAATCTAATGAAAGATCTTTGCACAAAATCGATTCAATCAGTATATGGAGAGTAATACGAGAACAAAATAGCTGTGGCATATTCCAATGTAGATCTTACCATAGTAGTGTATAATAATTTATAATTTTCAGGGTTGAAATCATTTGTATTTAAACTTTCAGGGTTGAAATCATTTGTATTTAGTTTTATAAAACCTAACATTTTAAATTCATTGCATACTATTGATCCTATATGCCTAGAAAAAGAAATCATATTGTCAATTATAATTCCCAAGTTCTTGAGTTGGTTCACTCTAGCTGCGAAAATGTTCTGAATATTGCAGTCCCATGGTATTGGACTATTGGACCTATATAAGAATTATCATAGTTTAGCATTTCGTATTCAAAGTGACAGATGAGCAGTTTGTCGAGACCATTCTGTAATGATTGACAACAGATCATTGATCGAATAGTATCATAAAGCTTTAAATCATCCGCATATACAAGGCATTTGGCAAGCAAAAATATTTAAAAAATATCATTAATGAATAATAAGAAGAGCAGTGGGCCGAGATGACTTCCTTGAGGTACGCCAAATGTTACATTAATTTTTTCTGAAAATATGTATTCACTCCTGATGAATTGTATACGGTTTTCTAAATAGGATCATCTATATAAAGAGCCTTCAGGTTGGATATTAGAATAGGAATATTGACATATGTACATATATAAAAGAATGTAGCGCGGTAATGCTATATTTAGTCAATTATTACAATAGTATAGTAAAGAATAGGTGACAATAAAAATGTATTATCCACACAATTGTCGGAATCTAATTTTATTAGCTTTATTTTCAATGTGGTGAGAAAAAGTAAATAATATTTAGAAGACACCGACTTTTTAAGGAAAAACGGAAACGAGTTCTTTAAGATTGAGGTTGAATTTAGACTTAACGAAAAGTAGTACGACTGATTCACACAATATTTTTTGTTGAAGGAAAACTTCAAACTCCTTATCTGAGCCTAGTTTTTATATCTGTCCATATACACCTGTGTTCAAAAAAAATAGTAGTGCACCAATGCGGCAAGTTTGCTGTTCTACAAATTCTCATGTACAAAACAAAGACAACTTTTGCACAAAACACAACATCAGGTGTTTAAGAATCTGATGAACAATTAAAAACATTTTAGTTCATAAGCAATGAATAGCAGTGTCTTCAGACAAGAGCACTTGCACTACTATTTTTTTGAACACAGGTGTATGTTATGTATTTAAAGTTTAAATGTATTTCTCGCTGCTATTGGAAAAAAGGTAAAATTGCTAACATGTCAAGAAGATACACAGAATTATAAAAGGAAGTTAATCACAATATAAACAATTATAAAAGGAAGTTAATTTTGGACAAAAGAAAGAGATTGAATGATAAGTGCGTGTGTGTGTTTAAATATATAAGTGTAATTTAAATTGCCTTTTCATTATTAATTTTTTATTTAATTTATCGTAATGCCCTGGAAACATACTATGACATCATACAAAAATAGATTTTTCTTGCTTTTGTAACTTAATGAAATATGTAAAGTTTGTGGCAAGGTTCTTACACATACCAGAATTTATAAAAACTCAGATACTAAAAGAAAAAAATATTTGTACATTTACAATTCAAAACAACGCTTAAATCTTTGATTCTGTTGAGTTCAACCAAAAAGAGTCCATCGATTGAGTCATCGTATGATCATGGTGATTTTTTGTGGAAACATACATCATCCTGCATTTTCAAATAAATATTCGATATTCAGATTTGTGTGAAGCTTTTTATTTAAAGGTATTTCTCGATGTCGCCGCACCGCTTTTTTTAAACTCTCTTGAGAACTCGAGAAAATTGGAAATTTTCCTTAGAGATTGCAAGATTCAAAAAATGGTTGTAAATGGTACGTTTAAATATAATTAGTTATTTTATTTTTATTTCATAAACGAAGTAAAATCTAGTGCAATTTGATGTTTTAAAATCGCGTAACATTTATTGCCGGTGGTCTTACCAGGGAAAATTACTGAGCTCCTTTAGCGCTCTTTCATTTAATTTTTAGTCGTATTAATCTCAGTTTTTCATCTCTGTGTAAATTAATTAATTCGTGTCCATTTTTTTTTACAAATGTTTTGCATAAAATTCGTGTAAAGTTTTTTCTAATAATCAAAACACATATACGTCAAATTATTTCTTCCTAAAAACAGAAGTTGTCTGTTTAGATGAAAGCAATTTAAATTTACCACCAGTTATTAAGTATTAATAGAGCTCCATTAACATGTTTGTTTGCCTTTCTTTGAACTAATTTGCACAATTCAGCACTTAACAGATCATGACACAGCTTTGAGTGGAAAAAATGTCTCATCTCACGAACGTGTGAACTTTCTGGGGAACTACAAAACCCACCTTTGATTTTTTAGAATCTAATGAGATCAACTAACTCCTGGAAGCTGCGTCGTTTGTCGTTCGCGTGTGAGCCGTGATCTGGCTCAATCCAGCGCAAATCAAAGAGCGGAGTGTTCACATCTGGGCGTGTTGGCGGCTCTTGTTAGCGGTCATTTGCAGGTAATTCAGGCTGAAACGCTTTTTAAGTTCGGCCGAATGTCAACAAAATGTCCAAAACCGTGCTAAGTGGTGATGCCTCACCAACATCGGGCGCAATTGAAGCTCACATTTACCTGGAATTTGTTAACATATGTGTCTCCGGTGAGGCGCAAATCGGGCTCAAAAATTGACCCATTAGCCTGCACCGCGAGCACTTGTTAATTGGTTCGGCGAGGTGAGGTGCGACCACCATGAGAAAGCTGTGTTTCTCAAGAAGTTAGGGTGACTTCGATTTGCTTGAACTGATTAAGAGCTTTGGAATAAATTCACACCTGCATGGTGTGCTGAAAAAGATCGTCATTTTTTTTTTTTTTTTTAAAAATGACCAGGTGTTAATGAACGGCCTATGTTTGCCTATCTACGTTGGAGCAAATTGACACTGGAGATGGCTTTAAAAATGTTTACTTACCGATGTTTGGTTCGATCTTGATTTGATGCCTTTCGGGTCGTAAGTTACCAGGACGGGGGTAATTTAGGGGACCACAAACCTGTCAGAGACACAGTAATAACTCATACCGCGCAGGCTTCAATTACGACTTCCTGGATTGTTTTACCACTTCAAATTTCTATAGCCTAGCGTCTTCCTTATGGCCGCGTCTCTTATCGCATAAATCATGGATTTCTCCTCATTCCGGCGGCAGGCAGTTGCGAAGTATCTATGCTCCTTGCCGGCCTAAGAAGGTACGTCCCACAATTTTCTTCTTCATTAGGAGTGATAAAACTGTAGCAAGCACGCATAGTGTCCGACACGACAGCTTGACATCAACACCAGCGGCTACACCAATAAAGCGCCGACAGCGACACGTTCGCTCCCCGGCTAAATAATTTGAGACGAGCGAAAAATCGTTTCGAAATTCCGCCGGTCACATGTGTGATGGAGGTGGTTACCTCATCTCATCCCGGTGAGATGCAGAACACCTTCGAAAGTTGGGAAATGCGTGGCTCTCACTGGCCGCGCTGGCAATCAGCCAGGCAGGTGTCTGCGCGCCGGTTAAGGCTTGTCGCTTATCGTCTTATTCGCATTTTTGCTACTTTAACCATTTCATTTTGTTTCCCTCCACACGATCCTGGCACGGCTCCGCCACTAGCACCCATGGGGGCACCCAACGTCGCAGATTAATGGTGGGAATCGGTTTTCTATTAACGCGATAAATTAAAGGTACAACACCTCTCGTTTTCTCTGATGGCTCTCGCATGTGATGCTAACGGCCGGGACGCGCTCGGCGATGGCGATAGCGATAAAAGATAGATGTCGTGTGCAGATCGCAGATAAAACGTTAAAAAAGAATCTCCAGTGTGAGCCATTAGCGGTACCTTGACATATCTCTGCTGACTCCCTGTTTCCTCAAGGGTGTGCACCTAAATTACTCATGGGAACATTCCTTCCAGATTCCTTCCAAATTCAGATAGACAACGTTTAGGAATGAAAAATCACAAAATTTTTATGAAATACCAAAACTAAATAACTCAGACAACTCAACTCCAGAGGTGACGCAAAAATTTGCAAAACAGTATACTGGTGATATCTTAGAATAAGCTGGAAACAAATTTTGAAAAACTAATTTACTACTTTGTATTGTACAGGGTGGGCCATTTAAGATTTGGAATTTGAATCGGCTATAAAAAAAAAACAAATGAATATTTTTTCAAAGTTATGAGTTTATTAGAAAGACTGGACCTTTCCATTTAGGAATGGAAGACAACATCATTCAAATGACTGCCACGGCTAACTTTACAATACCCCATTCGATCAGTCCAATTTTTTAGTACATTTTCGATTGTTAGGGCCTCTATCGTTTGGGCGTACCTCGTCAATGGCAACTTCGATTTCACGTTTCAAGTCGTCAATCGTCTCTGGATGGTTAGCGTAACACTTGTACTTAACGGCTCCCCACAAAAAAAGGTCTAACGGAGTCAAATCGAGGTGGCCAATTGACATCAGCATTTCGGCTGATTATGCGATTTCCGAAAACAGTGCGCAAAAGATCGATGGTTACGTTGGCTGTGTGGCACGTTGCGCCGTCCTGTTGAAACCAAATGTCGCCTATGTCATACTCTTCAATTTTGGGAAACAAAAAATCGCTTAGGATGGCGCGGTAGCGATCGCCATTCACTGTAACGGCGTTTCCTTGGTCATTTTCGAAGAAAAATGGCCCAATAATGCCGCCAGACCAAAATCCGCACCAGACAGTCACTCGTTGTGGATTCGTTGGTTTCTCCATGGTGACGTGTGGATTTTCTGAGCCCCAGATACGACAATTTTGTTTATTGACGTATCCTCCGACGGGGAAATGAGCTTCATCTGAAAATCGGTTGAGCGCACTGGACATACACGGGTTGTTTTATCCAATAACGATCCAGTTTGGCGAACTCGCTTCACAAATTGATCCACAAACTGCGTTTTTGGCACATCCTTTTTGTCAAATTTTTTCCGTAAATTTCTTACAGTTTGAGTAGAAGACTCACCACTTTGGAAATAAGTTTTTAATATTTCTCAACTTTGTTCAAGCGAAAAGCGACCCATTTCATAAATGTCAAACATAAAGCTAACTTTCTGTCACATCGGAAATGCCTTCAAACCTTCCAACCTCAAAATAACCTATAGTTCCAATTTCAAACGTTAGATGGCCCACCCTGTACATCAACTCTTCTAATACAATAGATAAGCTTATATAGTTTAGTCAATCAAAGGTTCTCTCACTTATTTTCAAAAACGTTCAAGAATAATATCCAAACTTAGCTTTATATAGCTTATTACGACGAAGAATTTAATTTTCAAAAAATGTGCTCAAAATTTTCAGTAGGTTATACATCCTGAAAAATTGGGCTTTATTCCGGTTGTCACCTCACTTCGGCTATAAACTTTACTGGTGTTGTCCGAATAGGAGTTAACTGCATCGTCTATTTCAATTAAGCATAAGACTCATAAAAGTCCCATGATACAGCCAAAACCCTCCTTTTTATTCGTTGCTTAATCCCTTCAGCGATAACCTTTTGAGTTCAGCTCCCCACTACGTTAAAAACTTACAACAATTTTAACGTCTTATTCATTTCGCTTAAAACATGAAAACCAGATGTAAAAAATGTGGGATATTATTTGCTTATATTATTATTTCACAACTAACAACTTTTCAAAACTAGTGTCTGTTAAAAATAGAGCGGTCACCCGGCTTGGAGCGACTGAGGCTCAATTTTCAATAGTTTAACTGACGGGAAAAGCAAACGCTAAATAAAACAGTTGATAGCAATAATGTTTTAATATTGGACTTAATTCATATGGCTATGTATTATTATATTTGTTTCTATCTGCATTAAATCCGCCGCCAAATTTCCGACTCCTACCAATATCGGCATTTTCTTTTATTTTAGAGATTAATCGCTCGAATTATTTTTTATTCATTATTTTAACTCTAGAAATCGAAATAATGAAATAATGCAAAACCACTCTTTCGCTCACTATTGTCACTTTGGGACGGTGTATACATACTTCAGATGACAATGAGATAAATGTCACTCTAAGTGACGATGAGAATACCGAATCCATAGGCCAGCTAACCAGAGCTAGGGCCATTCATTATTCAATTTACAAAAAATTTTGTTCAAAAATTGGGAATTGAATTGGAACTTAGTATCGCTAATAATGTTCAATATCCTGAAACTACAATGTGTGATTTTGCAAATTTGAATATCAGGTGTTACGTGATATTAATCTTCGGCTTTTTACCTTCCAGACTTCTTCACGAGGGATTTTGACTTAGTGTTGAGAGATTAGATTGAAATTTGATTTTTTTACTAACTCAGTACAATGATTTGAATGTAATTATTTTGATATATGTTGTGGTCAGAAAATTATAATTGAATTGTAGTAGAGCCTCCATCTCTGCTAGTTCTATATTTTGCTTGATACAATCTTTGTTTATCGAACCTATATTCTTAAAATTGCAGAGTTTACAAAATATCTAGGCTCTAAAATATTTATTTATTTATTTTTCCACGGATATTCATCTAGTTATTAATTTACATATAGAGAATATTTACAGACGACTGAAGTAAAGATAGATCGCCTAGCTCATAATAACAATAAAAAGCAGCATAATGTTAATTATGTTATACAATAATAACAATAAATTCCTTTGAGAATAGAAGTTATAAAAGGTATGGTTTATAATCTTTAAAAGCAAATACAATAAAACTGATTAAAAATAGACCTACACAAAATACTGGACTATTTGATTAAATCTTACAAATTAAGTAAGAATTCAATAAGTTGCTACGAATAGAAACATTTATATTGTATAAATGAAAACCTCTCTAGTTCTAGAAGCTGTAGACCTCGATCGAACGAAAAAAAAATCATTAAAAATAGAATTTATAATTTCGATGACAAAAATATTCATAAATTGATGCTTAAAATTACCTGAAATTTTACTTAATTATATTTGTTTGTATTTAAAATATTTTTCCGCTCGATTACCGATTTTTATGTCTCAGAAAAATGTTTATATATATTCGATTAGTAAGTTTCATTAGCGAATGAAGATTGTATTTCAGCATAAAAATTTAATTCAATAAACAACTTTGAAATCTTTTTTGCCTTACTAAAAATAGATATTGTCTCTGTAATAATGATTATATGTTTTACATAAAAGCTACTTTGTTATCTAAAAAAACAAACTGTTAGCTAAACTTTGGTCATTTATAATAATTGGAGGTTTAAATTTTGCACAGAATTGCCGAGTATAAAAAATTAAGCACCAGAGTGTGGGCGAGTTTAAAAATGTATAAAATCAGCTGGTTTGCATAATTAAACTTCATTCATTACTACACTAAATTATGCATCGATGCGTATTTTAAACATTTATGAACTCACCCTGCGTTATATAACATCTAAAAAAAAAAAAACATCATGAAAGTGGCAAAATTACATTGAGGCTATGCAGAATTATAATACGTTATGATATTTTGTATTCAAATTAGTCAACTTATTTGTAGAGAGGAAGTCACTAATTTGTACGTTATTGTATTTGTAGTATAGGAGTAGTTTTTGTAAGTGCACTTCTGTTTTTGTTTTGTTATTTTGATCCATATGTATTCGACAAGTTAATTTTTTACGAATAAGTATAAAATGTTATACCACTCCACATTATTTGTGATATTCTTAAAAGGCAAACCATGATTCCATATATGCTGCTCTAACTCTAAATACAAGGAGGCTTAGCCGTATACAAATTAATAATTCTAAGTATGCGTTTTGATAAAATTAACATTGTATGTTTAATTGGTGCATTCTTTATGACGTAAATATTTCTTTTAAAACAAAATATCCATAGTGGAAGTGCGATCTCGCCTTTCATGTGTCTCTCTGATGTTAATGATTTCTTAGTTGGAAAAAGTTAAAAATTTGAAATTAATTTATAGTTTTATTCAGAATTGTCCCTACCAGAATTAATTGGTTTCATAAAAAGTTGCCAAAATGCCACAGATTTTTTCTTTAGCCGTCGCAATTTTTTCGTTTTTTAGGTTTCCGCACATGCCTGTCAAGCGTCAAAAACGAGGTGATGTAGGAATTTTAAATTTAGCCGAAATGTTAGGTCGTCGTGACGCTTACATATCCTCCAAATCGTGTATCGTGTGGGGTATCGTTCAAAAGGGCTACTTTCAAGGATTCAAAAACAAATTTTCTAAAATATACAATATATATGAGTAGCCTATATGCAAAACCCGTTATATGCATGAAAAGTCAATATTCAGTTAATGGTGGAAATATTAACCTTATGTCTTCTGCCATCTGAAAAACAATATTTTGTGCTGCAAAAAGAACTGAAACTCTTTTGAAATAAGGCGAGAAAAATGCACACTCCCTACATATCTATGAGAACTTTTACACGTTTTCTTTGAATAACTCAAAACTTTTTATAAAGCATATAGCGCGTTTTGCATATGAGCTACTCATATAGAATGTGCGAAAAAACACCGCAAATTGTTTTACGGAACCCTGATTCCGACTTGCTATTGACCGGTTTTTTATAAGTGTTTTATTTAATAAATGGGATATTTTTTTTCAAATGGAACAAAGCTCGGACCAGAATACGTTTCGATGGATTTTTATGGTTCTGGGCTTAAAATTTTCGTTTTTTAATCCTCTATCTGGTCCCGTTGGGCGATTTTGAAAATTTCAAAATGACCGCTCAAAATGGCGGCTAGAAGTTGAACAAAAATTGATTATTAAGTTATAAAAGTTTACCAAAAAAAAATTTTTCAACGAATATTATTGATTTCTGTCCTAAAATGTTCCTTATGGATAGCTTTAAGAAATCCATGGGATAGGTTAGTCTAATCCAAGATGGCGGATCCATGATGGCGGATTAAAATCGAATTATGTAAAAGAGGATTTAAAAAATGAAATCTTTTGCTTTAAAATACCCGCAGGATTAATTTAGAGAGTATCATTGTGATCGCTGATTACCATTCCATACATAGATTTTCGGAATTCAAAATGGCGGATCCAAAATGGCGGATCAAAGTATAATTTAGTGAAATATGTTACAGAAATCAATTATTTTGGTTGAAAATTCGCACAAAACTGGTTTAGAGAGGGTTCTTATGGTCTTTGATTACTAGTCCGTACATATATTTTCGAAATTCAAGATGGCGGATCCAAGATGGCAGATCAAGGTCTACTTATGCGAAAAATGTGACAACAATCAATTATTTTTTTGGAAATCTTGAATAAAATTGCTTTAAAGCGGGCTCTTAAGGTCGCTGATTACTAGTCCGCATATAGATTTTCGAAATTTAAGATGGCGGATCCAAGATGGCGGAAGGAGTGTTGAAAAATATAAGTTTTTGCACAAAAATCAGTGTTTACGAAGATTTTCTGGGTGTATGAATGTGATTTTAAGTTCCGATTTTTAAAAATCCTCAAAGCTACAGTTAAAGCGAAAACAAATAGTTAATATTGGTAGGTTTTCAATACAGTGTAAGATTTATAGAAGCTCTCTGCGTTTAACAGGGTTGAGACTGTCTTCTGATGCTAGAAGCCCGCATTACTTTTTATTTTTTTTTGAATTTTTTTTTTATTTTTCGTATTTTTTTTATTTTTTGTAATTTTTTGTATTTTTTTTTTGTTTTTTTTTTATTTTTTGTAATTTTTTATTATTTTTACTAAGACTCTTCACTTTGTTTGAACATAATTTGTAACTGATAATTTTTCAGATGTTTCAGAGTACATATATGCATCAAGTGTTTTGATGGAGGATACCTTGAAAGCATGAGCTTTAGAAATCTTTGGAACTTTTGGTGCAGAGGAAAATGTTTTTGCCAGCTTTCTAGAAGTTCTATCATAATCCTGTTTAGTATAGTGGTAAAAGGTTATATTAGGGAACTTTTGTTTAGCCCAGTTGAAAAGCTGAATAGAATTCAGAATAAAATCATTTCCCTTATCTTGCAAGCTAGCTCTTGTTGCTAGCCTCTTCAATGTTGCGGCTACACCGTCAACACTTCCCTTGCCATGTGCTGTGGCGTTGTTATGCCACTCCGCCTGCAAGCCAAAATCATCCTTGTGATGTACTAAATTAATCATCTGGTAACAATTTTTGAAGTGTTGCCTTGCTCCGTCCGATACATATAAAATTTTTTTAATTCTTGGACATTTTTCTTGTATTGCAGGTATCAGATGCATTTGTGCTAAATAGACAGAGGTGGTATCATGAGTTGTGCATCCAGAGAGGCCTATAAAACTGTGGTGCTTAAGTTCTTTGCCTTCTTTATAATATAAAACAGAACCAAATATGCTACATTGATCATTATTGTAGTGAAATTTTTGGGCAGCATTCTGAGCAACATATGCATGATTCTCTGAATAGTCAACCTCTAAGACCCCTTCCTCCTCATTTATGCTATTTTTAAGTTCACTTATAAATTTTGATTGTTTCTTGGAAATAAAATGATGCGGAATCAATTTTTTGAGACTATCTGATAATTCACTAACGAAATCATGAATATCAAGACACTCTTTTTTCAAAGTGCACCTATCGGTGGCCTGCCAGGTGCTAAAAATAATTTCACTGACATCATTTTCAAATAGTACTGTTGTTATGTAGTCTTTAAAATCAGAAAGTTTTGGGCATCTAGTACACTCTCCCAAGTAACAATTAGGTTTAGGATTTCGACAAAGGCAGTAGTTGATACAGTCAGTATAACTTAGTAATTCGCCCTGAGATCCTTTTGTCAACTGACTCAAATTAGAAGCTTCGAACATCGCCTTAAAATTTTGATGTATTATACATACACATACACTGTGTGTACCTCTTGATCCTGCAATAACACACGACTTGGGCCGCAGTTGCGCAAACATGGTGAGACTAATTTTATCTTCATGATTTTCAGCCTTGAAATTTCTATGTAAAACCTTGATGTCTGATAGAAGCAACCTTTTTGGAACATAAATTACATCATTACCATTTTTGATTTTTACGACATCTTTTTTATTTGGCATTACGCGACTGTTTTGATCAGAGTTATAATACGCTACAACTTTTTGCACAGTGCTTTCAGGTAAACGCTTTCCTTTTTTTGGTTCAGGAATTGCTAAAACACCAGATTCATTCCTTAGATCTCTTGCTTTTTTAGCCATCCTTATGGAAACATTAAATTCGTCCATAATATCTCGCAATGTCCAACAATCAGGTAACACTGTCAAGATTGACACTCTCATTGGATCATTTACTGAAAGAGAAGAAAACTTTTCTTTCAGTCCGTCCATAAGTTTTTCTAATTTAACTTCCCTTGACAAACAAACTTTTTTGGCCTCAGGCGTTTCCTCAACATTATTCTCAGGTTCCAAAATGGAACAATCCGTCGAAGCATTTGACCAGTTAAAAGAATTTTTGTAGCTCATTTTTCTACAATTTTGACAAATCAAAGCCTCAGGAGGAACATTAATGTACTTAGAATGAAACTCAGCTGAAATTCGGCGAAGGCCTTTTCCTCTATGCCCTTCTTTGTTGAATGGATTACAACATCGATCTCTCCAGCAACTATTTGATGGTACTTTTGGCATTGCTTATACTTTAAATAAGTACAATTAATTCAAGTATAAATTCCTATGAACGTCAAGAAATTATATGATAATTACTATATTATTACTTTTCGAAACAATTACCCTCGCTACGGATCTTTTTAATACTCTTATTTATATTTTACAATTTCTTTACTTGTTTTTTTACTACTTACTTACTTTACTTACTACTTACGATTTTTTTAACAGTTTTTTACTTCTTATTTCTACACTCAGGTAAAATGAACAAAATATTGATTTTTAATTGCAGTGGAAACATAAATAGTATTAATGAGAAAATAATTAAAATACCAAAATTAAGTGGATGCTAGAGTGGATTGTGGATACCTGTTTTACCACAAATCGTAAATTATGCATTTATTAATTTCTCAATCATAAAAATTCGAAAAGAATAGTATGAAATAGTATAAATAGCTATATCAAGCTGTTTGTAATTGAATAATTGTAATATTCCTAGAATTTAGAAATGATTGGCGCAACCGTTTTCTTATAGAAAGAAATGTTGATTACCGAGTTATAAGTTATATGGTCAAACGGTTCAAAATAATATACTTGATCACTCTATACCCTTTATATCCTATAAATCTATACACCATAACTTAAAATCACATTCATACACCCAGAAAATCTTCGTAAACACTGATTTTTGTGCAAAAACTTATATTTTTCAACACCCCTTCCGCCATCTTGGATCCGCCATCTTAAATTTCGAAAATCTATATGCGGACTAGTAATCAGCGACCTTAAGAGCCCGCTTTAAAGCAATTTTATTCAAGATTTCCAAAAAAATAATTGATTGTTGTCACATTTTTCGCATAAGTAGACCTTGATCTGCCATCTTGGATCCGCCATCTTGAATTTCGAAAATATATGTACGGACTAGTAATCAAAGACCATAAGAACCCTCTCTAAACCAATTTTGTGCGAATTTTCAACCAAAATAATTGATTTCTGTAACATATTTCACTAAATTATACTTTGATCCGCCATTTTGGATCCGCCATTTTGAATTCCGAAAATCTATGTATGGAATGGTAATCAGCGATCACAATGATACTCTCTAAATTAATCCTGCGGGTATTTTAAAGCAAAAGATTTAATTTTTTAAATCCTCTTTTACATAATTCGATTTTAATCCGCCATCATGGATCCGCCATCTTGGATTAGACTAACCTATCCCATGGATTTCTTAAAGCTATCCATAAGGAACATTTTAGGACAGAAATCAATAATATTCGTTGAAAAATTTTTTTTTGGTAAACTTTTATAACTTAATAATCAATTTTTGTTCAACTTCTAGCCGCCATTTTGAGTGGCCATTTTGAAATTTTCAAAATCGCCCAACGGGACCAGATAGAGGATTAAAAAACGAAAATTTTAAGCCCAGAATCATAAAAATCCATCGAAACGTATTCTGGTCCGAGCTTTGTTCCGTTTGAAAAAAAATATCCCAATATTGAAATAAAACCGACTGCCTGAAAAATTGTAAAATTAAAATTTTCAGGCTTACTTAATAAATGAACTGAAAAGACAGAAACAAGTTGAAAAATAAAACATTTTTTTAATTTGAATGATCATGGTAGACAGTATTCACAAACGCAGTCAGTGGCATCAAATATTCACAATACGTTCTATCATGAATGACTAGCGATTTTGTTGGTGATATAGGTAGAGCAAGAAAATACGTAGTGGGAAAGTTCCAATATTCTAACTTTCATATAATAAATGCGAAAGTGAGTTTGTTTCGTGTACTCAACCAATCATCATGAAATTTGATAAGGTACACTTTTAACGGATTTCATAACAAAATAGAAATCATAGATAGTGAATCTGATACCTCTGACTGAGTTTGTGAACACTGTCAACATGATCATTCAAATTAAAAAAAAAAAAAAAAAAAAAAAAATATTTAATTTTTCAACTTGTTTCTATCTTTTCAGTTCATTTGTTAAGTAAGATTGAAAATTTTAATTTTACAATTTTTCACCCAGTCGGGGGTTTTTTTTTTTTCAATAATATTTTCATTTCTGTCTTTTCAGTTAATTTATATTATTAAGTTTGAAAATTTTACTTTTACAATTTTTCACGTAGTCGGGTTTTTTGATTTTTTCAGTAATATTTTTATTTTAGCTTTTCTCATTCCAAATTCCATGTAAACATACAAGTTTTATATATTTTTGCAAGCTATTTATGAAATCTTTATTTTGATACCCCACTCGATAGGTTTTGAAGACATATAATATGGCGCCGTTTTAATTTTCATCTATCTAATCACGCGTCTCAAGCTAAAATCCATCAAGCCGTTTAGGCTACAGAGCGTGCCAAAGAAATATACATACACTCGAAAAACATAACCTCCTTCTGGCAGTCGGGTAAAAAATACGAAATATTGAAAATATTAAGGTAATTCTATTAAGGGTATGAGATAAAAGTTTGTAAAATATGTTATATTCGAGAAAAACGCGTTTATAGTTTTAATAAAGAAATGTTGCTTGCTTCCGCACTTAAAAAAAGGGCTGTAATTCACGAGCTACTAGGAATTTCACGAAAATCTATAATACTCAATTCATGCAGAACTCCAATGAGCCTTATGTGACTTTGCTTAATAATAAATCGGAAGGTTGTACCTTTGCATGAGTTATTAGGATTAGATTAGATTTCCTTTTATTTCTATTTGATCAAAAACAAGTTATTTAAAGGTTTCACCTTGTATATAAATTTATTTTGCAAACATCTTACAAAAAAACATCTAGGCTGTTTTCCTAATGTTATGGCCGTTCCGTGACTCCGTGAGCCACGTGACCTCAAAGAAATGAAAACTTCAAACAGGAGTTTAGATATAGAACAAAAAGTTCGCTCGTTTCATGCAGCTACGAATAAATCTCCACCAGTCCTGCTACATTTGCCTGTGCCCATCTAAGTTACAAATAACTCCTGCACCGTCGAAATGCTCAGAAACCCGAAAACTGAAAACGCTGGTGTGGTGGAGGTGGATTACCTGTGCAAAGTGAGTCTACTACTTCTAGCCGCTGTCGACCTCCAGGTTGGGGTTGCTGGCCCTTCGGACGAGTTCGTTCCCGCCCGCGCAGGTCCCCTCCTCCCAGCTGCGCTTGTTCAGCATTTTTCCGAAGGAGAAGTATCGTTCGCGGAGTTTTTCGCGAATCTCATCCTCATTCATGATAGTGCTCGCCTCCCTGAAATTCAGATAAATCCGGCCTTTTTCGTCGGTTTTTATGGGCAGGATTTCGGTGCAGACGTTCCTAGCTTTGGACACAGCCTCCTCCTCGGAGAGGGATCTCGAGTCGACAGACAGGCTCCTGGTGGCCTTCGAGGGCTTCCGCTTCTTGTTCCTCACGTAGAAAGGGTCCCTATCGCTCGCCTTCACGTACTGCACAGTGGGACGGTTCACACCCCATTTGGGGCGCTCTTCCAAATTTTCGTTCCGCTTCTTCCCTTTGGTCTTCGCGCGATAAGTCGTCGTGGTGGTGGTCGTGGTTGTTGTTGTCGTCTCCGCGTCCCTGCAATCGACAGGGGTTGTTTCTTGGGGTGTGACGGCGGTTTTCTGTTTCGACGTTTGGGTCGTTGTCGTGGTGGAAACTTCGCGCTTCAGACAGACCTTGTAGAAGTTGTTGTGGAACAGACAAAGCTCGCACGCGGTCGGCGTCTCCGTCTGAGTGGATGCATCCGAACACCTCGAGTTGGTTGTTGTTGGTAACGCGACCTGGTTATCCTTCGTGAGGAACTCATTTCCCTTGATTTCGATGGCGCGACTGACGGGAGTAGGGCTCGCGATTTCCGCGATTTCCCTGTTTCGTGTGCTGGAGCCTTCCCCATCAAAAATGAGGCTCGGTTGCTTCGCGAAATTCGAGTAATGGCATTTTCCGCAGAGACGGCAAATGGGTTCTTCTTCTTCGGCCCTATCGCTGGTTTGAGTAGGGCTTGTTTGAGTAGGACTTGTTTGGGTAAGACTTGTTTGGGTAGGGCTCGTTTGGCGGGTGGAGACGGTGCTAAGTGTTTTGTTTGGCTCCTCTGGAGTTATTGTGCGTTTATTTTCAGATTCCTCAATTTTAATCCCACTATCCTCGCTTGTTTGCTTACTGAGAGCCTCTTGATTGAGGCCAATTCGTGACATCATTTGTTGTTGCTGCTGCATAATATACGCAGCCACTTGCAAATTTCCAAAGGAATTCTGCAATCCAAAAATGTCTGTTGTTACAGGAAGTGGGATAAGAGTCGTAGGTTGCAACACAAGTGCAATACTTTCCATTTCCATTTCTGGCTTAGCAACAACTTTTACTTCACTATCTTGCACCACAGTCTTTGGATAAGTTTTCTTAAGATTTATAGGCGTCCCAATAAGAACCTTCTCCTCAACTTCTTGATCCATGTTAGATAAGTTTTCTTGTTCCCGTGATGTATTTTGGTCATTATTAGAAATTGGGTGCTTCACCACCGCTTGATTATAACTCACCTTTTCTTCAATTGCTAATGGTTCTTTCACTTCTATATTCTTTTGAACATCATAGTGATTTTCATGATTTTCATGATTTTCATAATTTTCTGAAGGACCCTCTATAGCCGGAGCCCTATTCTTCTTCTTTCTATGCTTCTCCATTTTAGCAGCCTCTTCAGCCCTTGCAATTGCAAGCAGCATAACTTCCTGCTTTTTCCGATGAGCCTCTTCCTTTTCCATTTGAAGCTGTTGCTCATACTGTAATCTAGCTTGTTCAATCTGGCGCTGTCTTATCAATCTTTCTTCTTCCAAGCGTTCTTCCTCCATTCGTCTCTCCAATTCCCATTGCCTTAATCTTTCCCTTTCCTCAAGCTGTTGTTTTATAGCGTTTTGAAACTCTATCGCTTTTCTGCGCTTGTTGACTCTTTCTGCCAAATCGATAGGGTCTAAGGGGATGTTCTGACCTCGAATGTGTGACACCGAGTGGACAGAATTTGTTTCATCTTCACTATCCTTCAGGTCGTGAAGACCTCTACTGAGCCAGCCTGGCCCAGAACCCTTATAGTCGTTGTTGTTGCTTCCACAATCAGAGCCAGCCTTCCAGTTGTTCCACTTGGCCCTTTCATCACGTGATTTTGGACCGTATTCATTAGGGTCAGGGTTTAGCTGGTAGGTGCTGGACGTAGATATGTCCCTGCTGATGTTCAAGGGACTTGCTGGAGGTATGTAATAGTTGCTGAAAGAATGATAATTAATTAATATATAACATTATTTTTAATTGCAATAAAGTCTAATGATATTAGCATTTGTACAATTCCCGACATTTTTTGTGAAAGCAACTTTAGATTAATTTGTATTTATAAATTTTAATGGTAAATCTGTAGTATTAAGTGTAAAGATATTATGAACAATTAAATTAAATAAAGTTAGGAAAAATTAAAATCGAAGGACGTAGGACATAGATCATATAAGCCACTTAATCATTTTTAAGATGAATGAAAAATTAAAACTACAGTGCTTACCTACTGCTCATTTGATTTACTGAAGTGAATAAATAGAAAAAGTTGCATACCATACTAATATGTATTTAGAAACTAAGTATATGGATCGATATCCAAGAAAGTAAGTAAATAAGTAATTTTGCATTTATTATAACTAAAAGTAAAAACAAAAAAATACAACGAAAATTACTGGACGAAATAAACAACTTCGAATATTTTACAAGCGAAAAACCAAATTTATTAAAGTATAATGATGGATGATCTAAAATAAAAATATTGATACTGAAAGTGAATATTATTTAGATAGATTTTCTTAGCCTGGACAAATATTCAGCAATCAGATATTTGTACTGGGCCCAAAAGCAAATTTTTTGGGAAAAAATTTTTTTTTAAAAACCAAATGGATATTTATTATAATAATTATAACATTTTTAAAGGCAATTAAGTAGGAGGTAGAAATTATGCGGACATGTTTTTTAATCAGTAGCAAAACGATTTTTAAGCAGAATAAGAAGAAGAAGTATAGCAATTCATGCCATTAACAGGTCAGTTTACTTCTGAGTTGTTCAAAAGAGCTTCAGAAAGGCGAATTTAATTTTTTTTTTAATTTTTTGCAATTTTAAGTTGTACTGGTCGCAAAAATCGGTGTTTTCTTTTTAATAAGCCCAAGTATTTTAAAACCATTCAAACATATTCAATATGCACAACACAACTAAATTTGCAGTCGAAATAAATACCAAGGTCACAGATAACAGAGGACGATTAATAGTAACATTATTAATCATATACGAAAAATAAGCAGACGAATGGTTTCTGTCAAATGAATAACTTCATATTTTTTTAGGATTTAATTCTAAGCTATTATCGCAACAACCAATCAACGATTTTTTCAATGTGTTTTTGAATTTGATGACAATCAGATAAGTCCTTAATAGTAAATAAAGCTTAACGTCATCAGCATAAAGTAATGGTTAAAGCATAAGAGAATATCTGCGAAATTTCATTTATAAAAATATTTCTTATAGAAGCGGACCAAGTTGACTGCCTTGAGGAACACTATTATTCTGGATTCTGGTCGGTGAGGTAGGACATAATCCAATTCAATAGACAGGAATGAAAACCAACTGAAAGCAATTTGGTTTTGGTCACTAAGGCTCGGTCAAACGCCTTGGTGAATTACATGTAAATAGCATCAATATTAAGGCCAATGAAAAACAAGAATATTGAATATGTTCAAATCAACAAGAACAAAATTGATTAAAATTTTTCAAACATATGATTAATTCAATCGAAGGCCTCTTGAAAGTCTACTTGTTTTCCAAATTTAAAGGTTGAAACACTTTCTTGATTTCTTAAATCTGCTACCGGAAGTAAATTATAAACTGATAATAGAATTCGTAGTTAAATTATTATAAACACTTATTAAATTATTATAAACACTTATTAAACTTTTCAAGGAAATTTTAACTGAAGAAACCAAAAAGATTAAATATACCTACAACCAAGGTTAGAACAAAAGGACAAAACAAAGGAACCCTGAGTGGATTCTTAAGGCTATTCGGTAATTAAGAACCAAATATAAGACGTGTTTAAATTTGGCCAATTCGTGAAAATCCAATGACATTGCGTGCCATTACTCACCTCTGAAAGTCGTTAGTGATTCCATGTCCATTCGAGGCGTCAAGGTCAGAAGGCATGGACGTCCGAAGGCGCTTTTCTCGCAGCTGCTTCCCATTGATTTTCTCATCCTTCGGTTCAAGTTTTTCCTGATGAATCTGTGGCTGATTTTGTAATTTCCTCACTGTCCTATCGTAGTTATGGTAATTCTTATAATCCTTGCTCAATCCATGGTTGGGCTGATTCCCATCGGCATACCAAATATCCGGGCTGTTTGGGTTATTTCCGGAATCACTAGTATAACCCGAGGTATCCTCGTCTGGCTGAAAGTTGCTGTTTGCGTGGTTCCTAACATTGAAGTTCTTATGTCGAATTGCAGGAAGACTTGGGCTTCGCAACCGTTGCTTAGAAATCTGGGGTATATCGTAAAATTTCGTATTAGCCGGATATTCTTCGTCGTTCATTAGCTCGTAACTTCTTCGTTGATTGCCTCCGCGATCGATATATTGCCCATTTTTGGCATTGTTTCGTTGGCTGATATCAAGGTTGGAGTAATAAGTTCTAATTGATGTGCGCTCGTATTTCTGTGATGAATGTGAAAACATTTCTCCCATTCGAGCTATTTCTTCTGGAAAAAGAAAATCACACGAAAATTAACAGATTATAGTCGAAATAACAACCGTGAATTTAAAGGCACCTTTTTCCTTAGCCCATTGCTGCTTCTTACACTCCAGCAAGGACCTGCCTTTTCCGTAATTCATTTTTATTTTTCCATAGTTGTGAATGGTCGCGTACTTTTCATGCAATTTCACTATTCCTTGGGACTGTTTCCTTCGTAACTTGGCTCTTAACTGAACGGAAATTATCGGCTAAACTTTGGCTAGAAATGCTAAAAGGAGCCCCAAGGAGCTTGCATGCCAACACAAACTCAGTAACGACGCTGTTACCTTGGCTACTTGGCACTAACAGAGCTCCATCGGGAAAGCTTTGGATCCCCAAACCCCTCGAGCAAACACTACTCGCCGCCCTTTTGTGGCGCTCAAAAAGTAATAAGTTTTCATTATCAATACACCACCTAAGTTAAGGTTCATGCACCTTTCCAAAGCTGGCTGGGGTGAGGCATTTTTACAGCATGCAGTTCCAAGAAGGCCTCGTCCTTATGCAAATAGGACCCTTAGGGCATACACCTTGGACTCACGAAGTCCGCTGCGGAAGGGATTGCTGCAACAGTTTGTTGAGCGATACGCCTTGGCCAGGACTTGGATTAAAAGGTTCCTAGCTTTCAGATACAATACATACATAAGTACATACAAGCCATACATGGAAATTCGTTAGGTTGAATGAACCAATGTAATTCCACTCAGCCGGGAAAGTTTTGATGCTATTTTAGGCCTTTAGGTTTCCAAATGTGGAAAATTACTGCGGTGTAAAGTGGCGTTTTCACGATGGCATCCTGCTCAATTTTCATTTATTATGCACAGAAATTTCTGGCGCACTGCTCGACAAAATCTAGTCGCAAATCGGAACATTGTCCCCGTTTAATCAAGGATTTTTGGTGGTGTGCTATTGCATGGCCCAGGTGTGTAAATTAGAACCTACAGAAAATACTCTTCGAGTTTTCGATGGTACTACCTGAGTTAATGTATAGCACGCTTTTTCGCTTTGCGTGATTTCTATACGAAGCGTCATTGACACAATTTTTCAATATTTTCTTGGGACAAATTGGCTTGAAGCCTTGCGCTACTTCCAGACCACTTAAATTAGTTGATGAGAGGTTTTTTATTGGGTGTAACAATTGAGTTCAGCAGCTCTTTTACTTTAGTAAATTATTTCTATTTTAAGAAATATTCGGATATTTAATTATGATTATTATTTTTTTTTTGTGAGGAGTTTGAAAAGGGCACAATTAAGTAGAACAGAAACTTTATTTTAATTGTGTGCCAATCGATTTTGTTTCAACTAAAAAGCTGTATCTGTTTATTTTAGTTCTGCATTTCATCTTATCTTCAGTGCATTTCAAAGAGATGGGTCATGTTCTGTCGGTGTGAATTTTATATTTATTGTAATGTTAATTATTTGCGGATTTTGGCGAAATTTCGAAAACTTCATTGTTAACAGGCATGCCTAAAAGTTAAGATTTCGGAAACCAGTTGTGACCACAATTATAAAATTTCATCGAAATCGTTGAGGAGACCTTTCCTAAAGAAGAAAAGCCAAAAATAGAAAGGTGTTTAATATTACGTTAATTCTAATATGAATGGTTTATAAATTTGCTTAAGCTTTGAAGGTTTCTTAATTTTGTTTAAGTTTAGAATATTAAAGATATTAAATTTTAAAAGAGTTTATAATTCATAGGGTACTGCCTTGTACGAAAACATTGAATATTATAAAGTTTGCAATATATATGGATCATTTCGCTCTTCAGGTGTAATCGAAATTCACTTACATTTCTCATATTCATTTGTTAATTCGTGCATTGCATTGCATTGTAATTTTACATTTAAAAGTTTAACATTCAAAATTTTAGATGCAAAATTACATTAATTTTCTAATTTTACACTTTTATTCATAATGCATAACAATGGCTTTTACAATAATAAAAGTGTATAAGTTTGGATTTTAAATTTGAAGATTTAATTCAAAGGAATTCTTTTACATTGTGTGCAATTTTACAATTAACAAGTTAACCCAACAAATGTGCGCTTAAATTCGTTAATTTCACAGACTTGCACAATTTTTTTTCAATACTAATGTAGGAATCTTTTTAAGGTATTTACACAATT
Organism: Dysmachus trigonus; assembly: GCA_949715965.1. Classification (NCBI taxonomy): domain Eukaryota; kingdom Metazoa; phylum Arthropoda; class Insecta; order Diptera; family Asilidae; genus Dysmachus; species Dysmachus trigonus. The sequence goes on along the minus strand of OX454322.1, from coordinate 62,879,123 downwards.
TTTAACGAAACCTTGAGGGAATATCCAAATAATAATGACGTAAAATTGCCATTCATTGAAATTTTAAAGTTCAATTTCTCGGGAAGTATGAGCGACCGAGTTTCCAAATTAACAACAATAATGACATGACATAAATGTTGGCAATCATTTCATCTCATTTTGTTTTTATTAAGTTAGACCCAGTTTTTACCTTTGTTATGAACATTTTGGAGTATTCGAAAGACTTTTACTCTTCAGCAAAGTTTTTGCTGATATTTACGGTGTTGAAATCTTAATTAGATTTTCTTTAGGTACAATTATAGTTCGATCACAGTCAAATGAAATACTCTTGTTTTAGCCGTTCTTCTACGACTTCCTTTAGTTTAGCCGTTAAAATGGAGCTTCTCACGAATTATAACAAAATAACTATGAAATTAAAAATAATGTCTTTCTATAAAAAAAAATCTGTTTCTTCATCGTTTAGAAGTTTTATTAGCTTCCTGGTTTCCCCGAAAAAAGCCCATTAAGGCACTAAATAAATAAACCCACTTTGAATTCAGGCCTAAAAGTACTTCTCAACCGCCATTAAATTCCTAATTATCGATTCCGCCTTCGTGCCTTAATAAAGTCATCAAAGTTCGATATGGTGTCCCTTGGCCGTGCGGACGCGCATCTTTCGGCGGTCGGGCTCATCCGCCTGAAATGAATAATCTCGTTCTGAGGGCGGCCACGTTAAATATCATAACTGGACACATCAAGAATAATTTAATTTCTTAATTTCGAGGAGCACCCCGAGCAAAGGGTCTCCACCGGATGCATATCAGACACGCTGGAATGCCCTCTGATTCACGTCCAGAATTCAGAATGCGACGAAATCGGACTGCAAGGCATTAAAAGCCCGGAGGAGCCGCATTATTTAAAGAAATAGTATTAAAATTAGGTGGCCGCTTCATGTCGCTAGACTTTTATGGGGTGTATTACCTAAAATTGGGAATTTTTCTTAATTCATCAAACGTAAGGCTTGCGGCTGAGTGGCGCCTTCGAAAAAGTGTAAATAGTTCTGTCGTTTCCCGGTGGCCGTGCGTCCGATTAAATCGTGACTGCCGTCTTGAATTTTGAAGATATTATAAAACTTCTAATGAAGTGGGTTGTCGCATTCAGCGGTTTTATGGTCGTCGACAGTTTGAGCAATAAATCGACTATTCAAAGACATCTTCCTATCGCAGGATAAATAACGCTCGACCGCTGGTTTTTTGAAACCTGAACAAACTCGATATGCCACCACATGTAGCAGAAGTTCGACAAAAGACTATTTATCTGTCTTTTGTTACATTTCGGGGTTGAGGTTCGGTCGGTCCATTAACAGTTTTCACACAGACCCGAGCCAGAGCCACTCAACCCCTGACAAGACGAGTTCAAGACGTTCTCAAACATGAGCACACACCTTGGCTTGAATTGGGACCGATGCGGAGGCTGGGCCGTCACTGGCACGTCGATAATTTATCATCCGTAAACAGAACGTCTCACATCATAATCGACATATTCGCACAAAATAAAGCGCGTCCAGAACAATGCGTGCCACGTCAAAACCGAAATAAATATTTATCCAGACGGCATTGTGAGGGCTGGCCCTCGTAATTATTCTCTCGCGTTCACCTAGGGGAGATCGGTTCCTGGAACCTGGACCGGGGAGGCTGATAGCTCTGAGGGTAGACTAATTTTCGTTATTTATTCCCCGCCTTTGTTCGATTTTGTTAGTTGAGAAGATCCAAGGGTAGATGGAAATCAAGTCAAGGTGAGTGTCATTAATCATTCACTCGCAATCTCTTCTACCGGACTGTTTTGACTTGGAAAAAAGTGCGACAGGGAAGTGACTTTGATAGGAATCTTTAACTGAAATTTTGTCATACTAACTGCAGTTATTATTGTAATATGCTTACTACGACCGATATATGTTATTTTTACTTGTGCTGATGTTATAACTTCTAATTAAATTACCAAAAGTGCATATCTAATTATCTTCTTATTGCAAATATCACGTAACATAATTCTATGTAATGATCATAACATCATCCAAGATCGTAACACCAGTTCCCAATATAAACCAAATCGTACGTCACACGGGAATCTCCACGCATGATTTATTTCTAGGACTTACGTTGTTTCGAAAGTAACATAAACCTTTCTTCTACATTAAGTCACAGACGACATACGGGACTTAGCTTATAGGTAATTATGTTAAGGGGGTAGTCCAGTGAAAAAAAAAGTTTTTAATTTTTTTTTTTTTTTTGCTTAAATCGACTCTACTACACCTCGAAAATACTCCCTTAAAATATCTAAGCAAAATATTGAATAGTTTTAAAGATACAGAGAGTTTTCGAGAGACGTGTAATCCGAGCGCTCGAAGGTCCCCTGGCGTGTTTCGGAGCAAGGAGGACTCTTGTATTTCTGTTTGCTCCGCCCTTTTTTTTCGGTTTATAATGGTTTAGGTCCTTCTGCTTTATAATTTAAAGTTAGTTATGTATGGAGCAGGCATTGCGTTATGTATGGAGCAGGCATCGCTGACTAAGGTAAAATTCATTTTTTTAGCTTTTTACCGCAAAAAAAACTTTAAACGCGTTTTTCTCAAAACAGCATTTATTGACTCGGCGGACGTCAGATCTCAGAGTCTTTTGCTCCGATTGATCTCAAAATTTAGCTGTATATTTCTTGATTGTGTGTCTATCGTCGGAACTAGAATTATTAAGATCCATTGTTTATTTACAAAGTTATAAACAAATTAAGCACCCGAAAAACACCCGAAAAATTCGAAATGCCGCCATTTTGTTATTTGTTATTGAAAATTAATAATTCTAGTTCCGACGATAGCCAATGTTCTACAGATTAAAACCTCGTTTGAAATTTTTGTTTCAAATGAACCGTTGCAGAGATTCGACGTCCGCCAACAAAAAAATTTTTTTTCTGGAGCGGCCATTTTGTCGGGATGACTCGTCGAAAAAAAAAATAAATTTTTTTTTCTTGTAGCTTAATAGTTGTACTATCATATGTCAAAAAGTTTTTTAATAAAAATTAATTTCTAATATGAAAAAAAAATCATTGAAAAAACAGTCGTTTTCACTGGACTACCCCCTTAAATGATTAATATTAATTTTTAGTGACTTTTAGCATTTTTAAACTAAATACAATCCGATTCTTGAAGCTAATGCTGCCAAACATAGCGTGTCTTCTCCTTTAGGCTGTCGGGGACAAATAGGCATATACTACCCATTCCCAACATTCCAAACCCTTTGTAACAAATATGCATTACAATATCATGCCAAATAATTATATTCGTACTTTACTCCAATGTTTATGATTTTAAATTTTAGTTAAGTCAAATAACTTCAACCCACTAAATTTATATAAAATAAATAAAAGTGGTAGAAAGAGACCAACATTTTACATAACTTTTACTCTTAGGTATATCATAAAGAAAAGTGATTTATAAAAAAAAATATTACATTTTAATTTTTTACTCGACGAAGTTGGGCAAACTAAAAAACCGGGATGTTTTTGTAGAACCTCAAGACAGAAAATTTTTAAAAAAATTTAGTTTGGTAATGTCCCATTTAGAGGCACTATTTTAGTTGAGAAAATGAAAAGTGGACATCTAGCATGGAATAACTTAATATGAAATTATTGAATCTCATATCTTGAAAATATGGATGGTAAATTTTCTTCAAAATGCCAAAAGAACAATTATTTACGATGGAATATAGCCAAGTTAAGGCCTTTTAAACTACCCAGAGATTTTGAAAATTTATAAATTCTAAAATAATTCTTATACAAAGTTTAGTTTAGTTTAGGTAGAAAATTTTCCAAGTGACCATAACATATATTTAAAAAAAACATACCTAAATAATTACATTTCGATGACGATGTCCCATTTAAAGTTTTCTTATAAAAAAAACTACAGAAAGAAATAGTTGGCCAAATTGTTAGTTAAAATACGTTTGTATTCCAAAATCGTACATAAGGGGTTTTTGGCGATGCTCTTTCAGAATCTGGCATTTGTTTTGCATAAAAGCTTCAAAAACCCTATTAGTTTTTGGTTTATTTAAAAAAATGCTGATTTTTTTTGATCTTTTTTCTTTTCAAAGTCGATTATCTCAACGTTGCTGCTATTGAATGATCTTACCAGTAATAGTCGTCCGAATGTCTACACTTTCTCAAACTATGGTCTTGAAAGTCTTTGTTCTGCTTTGTTTTTTGCAAAATGTCCATTTCGTACAATAATGTAATAAAAAACTTTGGATTTTTTCACACAAAAAGGATCAACTTTACAAAAAAAATTTATAGAACATAAAATGCTTGAAATAGGCCAAAGAACACGTGTGATTCTTTTCAGAATTTTGTCGACAAATTTGGTTTTTTAGATTTGACCAATTTTCGCAAAATCCAAAAATGTCCCGAAAAATTCTGAAGCACTTTTTGTTCTTTAAAATTTATTCGTAACATTAATTGTTTTTGAGTAAAAACACATTTTTGATTTTGACATTTTTTGATTTCGAAATTTTGTGATTTCGGAATTTTTGGATTGTGCAAAATTGGCCAAATCCAAAAAACCAAAAATAGTTTAAAAAATTCATACGTGTTCTTTGGCTTATTTCAAGCATTTCCTGTTCCATAAAAAAGTTGTAAAGTTGATCCTTTTCGTGTAAAAAAATTCAATGTCTTTTATTATATTGCTTTACAAAATGACGATTTTGGAAAAAGCAAAGCAAAAAAAAAAAAAAAAAAACCTTCAAAACCATGATTTGAGAAATTGTAGTTGTTCGAACCATGATTTCTGGTGATTATATGATCATTCAATGGCAGTAATATCAATATAATCGACGTTGAAAAGAAAAAATACCAAAAAATCCGCTTTTTTTTTTAAAAAAACCCAAAAAATAATAATCGGGTTTCTGAAGTTTTTATGCCAAACAAAAGTCAGGTTCTGAAAGAGCATCCCTAAAAACCCCTTATATACGATTTTGGAAGAAAATCGCCCAAATTTTTTATTCGAATTGTAAAATTCTTCTCGTTTTGCGCATTAATGGGTTAAAATGAGTACACCTTACAAAAGAAGAAAAATCGGGTACTTTTATTCTAGAGGTAAAAACTATACTGAAGCATATTTATACCAAGTTTGGAAGTAAAAATGTAGCCAGCCAAAACAATCAGAAGGTTAGAAAAAAAATATTTGATTTCATCGTATGACCGCATATAATTATTACTAATGTTTTCAAGCTTTTATGTAGGCAGTTATCCCTGCCCGCATTTAGTCGGTTTTTTTAAATCTCAATAAGCATATGGGTCATTCTACAGAAAATCATCAAATGGTCAAAGCCGCACTATTTTTGATTTCGTCGAAACTTGGTGGGTATCTTTGTTTAGATGTCAGAAGAGAAAATTCACCATCATTTAATTTTTCTGATGTCTCAGCTTCGGTGCGCGACCGCTAGAGTACTCAAAAAGTGTGATTTTTACGCTCTACTATCATGCGCTGTCAAAATTGTTCTATTAGAGATATTTGAACATTTGTGGTTGCAATTGAAAGCTACAATATAGTAGTTTTAGGAAAAAAATATAGAAATAGAAAATTATTTTTATTCGAAGTATACTAGCATCCTGAAAATACGATTTTTTTCACATTTTTATATGATTTTCAAATGGCTGTAGTATCTTTCCTGGTAAATTAAAAAAATTTAGTTTTTGTGTACATCATGTCCATATATTAAACAAAACAACAGTCCATTATAGACTCGTTCGACAAATTTTTTATATTAAAATAATAAGCTTGAAATTTGAAAATTTCTGAAAATTGCATATTTCGAGCTTCAGAATGAAAATGTGGGACAGGAGATAGAGAACTGAAATTCTCAGGAAATTTAGGTGTAACCTCGAACTTTAAAGACCCGTTGAGTTTGTTTTGTTTTTTGCATCCCTCTAGGAATTACAGCCATTTTAATACAGCTAGTAATGCAGATTTTCCTTTTCGTTTAGTTTCTTTTCTTATTTCACAATACGAGGAAATAACAACGCAGTAATAAAAAAGAACAAATAAAAAACAAAATGAAAAATAAAAATCAAAACATATATGTTAAAAATGTCTGATTCAACTGGGACTAATTTAAAATAAAACTGACATCTTTACTGAATTTATATGAATTTTTATGTTTTTTCCCCTGCACTCATTTTAAAATTAAGAATGAATAGTTTAGGCTTTCCATTTGTCACTCTGTTATTTTTCCAATTTTTGAATTGATTTTTTTTTTTTCACAAAACTTTGAAAATATGTACTTTCAGAAAGTGCATTACCCAACGCAGTGGGGTTCCAACTTAATTTAAAATAAATTTGTCTTTATTTTATATGGCCCAATATTTTATTAGACCATATCACCACTGTGAGAGGTAGAAAAGTATTTTTTAATTCTTTTAGAATTTTAATATGTTATCGGGTTAAAATTACAAACACATTTTATCAACAAAAGTAGAATAATGCGCATCACTTTAAAGGTATTTGGAGTTAAGTATCAATATAAGACGTAGTAAAATATGCTCTTGAGAGAGGTACTCAAAAGATGAACTACTAAAATGTTATCTTTAAGAGAAAGATATTGCCCTTAATCATTGCCATTGGGCTGGACACTGAGTGTGAGAGTGTTAGAGTTAGAAGTCAGGTGGGTGGCAATAAAGCGCCGCTCATAAGCAGGACTTGAGATAGGGCTAGGCTCGAGCCTGGAGATGCTTTTAGCCGCTTTACGAGGAGCTGCCTCGTAAAACATCTTTCGCACAGAATTGGTCTACAAGCAGAGGACACCACGTCGTCACGTCATTTGG